>CM070770.1:188462729-193262729 GCA_036346955.1 Dipus sagitta
GATTTTTTTTAATGTTATTTTTGAGAGAAAGGGAGTGTATATGTGTGGTGTACCAGTGCCTTTTGCCACTACAAATGAACCCCAAATTTATGTGCTCCTTTGTGCATCTGGCTTTATGTGGATATTGGGGAATCAAACCTGGGCTTGTAGACTTTGCAAGCAAGTGTGTTTAACCACTGAAGCACATCTCTAGCCCTATCAGTTTTTTAAGTTACATGTCATCACTTTAAAGTTAACTCTACATACTTCTATTAGAACTCATCTTAGCCAAATATCCTATCTTGTCACATTTCTATTGAAAATCTCCTAAGTCAACCAAGTAGATATAAGCTTATATAAAGAAATCAAAGGCCTCCTTTCCAATGATTTCAGCCTCCTTCTTGTATCTTTCTAAAAAATCAAATTAAATATACAATCTCATCAGGAGAGTAAAACTTTTCACTATATCTCCAATTTACTTTTAAAATTTCAGTTCTTGTACAATGAACATTTCCCCTTCTCTCATTTGTAACCTTTCTCACATTACATCCTAGTATATGGCCTATTATCATTTCACTCATGCTTGTTATATTTCAAGGGCACTCTAACTTACATAAAGTGGAAAAGTTAATCTGCAGGTAGCCATGAGGCAACACTCAGACATACCCTAAAGACAGTTGCTTTTCCTCAGAGCTGCTGGGAGTATTGTCCTAAATAGCCCTCAACTCTGAATGTCTCTAACAATTGCTCTTTGAACATGGAAAGAGCATACCTATGAATGAAAACGGGTAGTGAAAAAGACCTTCTCCCCAAATTGGAACACTTCTGAAGGCCATTCCAACTTCAGACTGCCCCTCTGGCTTGGGTGATACCTTTTGCATAAATGTATCACAACCATACTTTTCCTCTTTGTTATTAATAGACATACTGCAGGCATCACTCTGTCTCAGTGTCTGCTTCATGGGAAATCAGCCTCTAAAAAGTTATCAGTCAGAAGAGAATTCAGTCTTCTTAATAAAAAGAGGTGCTTTGTACCTTTTCATTGAACCCATATCAGGTGCCTATGATAATAGTGATTAATTGATATTTTCTAAACACTGAATTCTGTGAAGTATAATTTGGCATTCAAGTCATTATCATACAGAGTAAATAGAGAATATGGTAACTGGCCACATCCTACAATCCAACAGCAAATGTGAAGTGAAAACTGTGTCCTAGAAGTGATATTCCAGAAAGAACTACTACTCAAATCAATGCTCAGTGGGATAGCTACACATGGATTGTATCCAGCACAACAGGAGATTAAGAAATCATCTACATATTTCTAAAGATTGCTTGTTTAAAATTTAATAAGGGGGAGCCGGGTGTGGTGGCACATGCCTTTAATCCCAGCACTTGGGAGGCAGTGGTAGGTGGATTGTTGTGAGTTTGAGGCCACCCTGAGACTACATAGTTAATTCCAGGTCAACCTGGGCCAGAGTGAGACCCTACCTTGAAAAACCAAATAATAATAATAATAATAATAATAATAATAATAATAGGGGAAGATGTTGTAGAACATATTCACAGAGAGAATATTCATATACCATTATATTTTATTTGTCAACTACACTACACTACACTAAATAAAAAAAAAAAAACTAATTGGTACAATTTGTATGTATAAAGCCAGACATTATTTTGCTTTTATATTTTTTTTCAAATTTATCAGAGCTATTATCAATTTCTTTTTAAATTTTATTTTATTTATTTGACAGAGAAAGAGGGAAAGAGAGAATGGGTGTGCCAGGTCCTCCAGCCACTGAAAACAAACTCCAGACGTGTGCACCCCATTGTACATCTGTTTAATGTGAGTCCTGAGGAATCAAACCTGGGTCCTTTGACTTTCTAGGCAAACGCCTTAACCACTAAGCCATCACTCCAGCCCTATTTTTGAGAACTTAAAGAAAATTTAACATCATGTCTCTTAGCAGCTCAATAAAGTAGACAAAGCAATATATTTACTAGTAATAATTTTAAAGAAAGCTAAGAACATGAAAAATAGTCCCATGCTTTGGTCGATTGAATGGATGGCCCTCAATATATTCAGGATTTTATTAAAGTTTGTTATTTAGATTTGCAGCCACCTGGCTGGAGATGTTATCATTGTGGATGGATCCTAGGGCCTAGCCCGAAGTGTGGAGGTAAATTTGGAATTCTAGTCTAAAGACATGCAAAGTGCCTGAGCTTTGCCTGGAGTTCTAGGAATGTGCTTCCTTAGGGTGTTGGTGGCTTTTCTTACTCAGCATGGACCTGTAAAATCTGGCCAGCTTCTTCTGCCATTATGGAACTTCTTCTGGATCTGTAAGTTTAAATAAATATCCCTTTCTCCATAACTATACCTGATTTGGAAGTTCATCTCAACAACATGAGGCTGTCTGCTACAGAATTGGACACAAAATGTAAGGTGTGGCTGAGATAAATCTGTCCATGTGAATTTTGGTCTTTTGGGAGTTTTTTTATTTTTATTTTTTGGTAGGAATGGGTGTGGACTTGCCACTCACAACTGAAGATGCTTTATGGAGTGGTAAACCAAGAATTATGGCCTATTCTGTTGAGAGTTGGAGAATGCTAAGTGTAGAGAGAAATGCATTTGTAAGCTTGGCTTATGAACTTTCTAAAGGGAAGGAAAGACTGCAGAGAACTTTGTTGGAACTGGGTTACTGCCATAAGGGCTGGCTTCATTCTGCTATCCAGACCCAGAGAGTTTGATCAAGGTTAAATTTGTAATGGACAGATGTGCTTGGCTGAAGATATGGGACTAAGAGGTTAAAGATTTTAAATTAGAAAAACTCAAACAATTTTGAAATTTATGGCACAGAGACTAGTTTTAGGTTACTCAAGCTGCTATTGTCAAACACATTAGCAACCTTAAAGAGATGGCCCAAATATTTTAGACTGAAACAACGGAAAGGATGCCTGAGTAAAGACTATGATATAAATGCATACTCTTTTGAGAAAGAGTTGACTGGAGAAGGAATCTGGTCTTCAAAGTTATTAGTTATTTCATCACTAAATTAAGAATATGGCTGTGTCCTGCCTACCTGCTATTGACTTTGGAAACATCAAAAATGCATGGAGTATGTCATGAAATGCACATGGTTCCAGGAGTTGCTGCTGAAATGCAACATATAGGGCAAGGCATGATGATCCTGAGGCTAACAAAGCCATTGAATGTTGTGCTGTGGTTTACATGGAGATTTGAAGATGTTTTGGATCTATCAAGATTGTTCAAGGGATACCATAGAGGCTGTTGGCTAGGGATGGAAATTTTCCCTGACTACTCAGTCCAGCTGTATGGGTAGAATTGAAAAATCTGGAGATTGTCAATCACTGCTTATATTGGACTTAATCTGTAGAAGTATGATGTTTGTTTGATGGTTATTGAGTTTGCATTGTTCTATTCTCCCCTTGGTATGCCGTATAGCAGTTGAAAATGTTTACTCTGTGTCTTTATGTGTTGAAAATATATAACTCATTTTGATTTTACAGGACTCACAGTTAAGAGACCAACTTAAATCTGAAATGAGACTTGGGACTTTAGAATTATCTTAAGTCACTAAAAGACTGCAGGGATCTTTGAATTTGACAATATACAATGTGAGATGGTTATGAATCTATTGGGGGCAGGGGTGGAATGTTATAGTTTGAAAAGATGACCATCAATATATTCAGTATTTTATTAAAGATTGCAATTTATATCTGCAGCCCCCTGGCTAGAGGAAGTATCACTGTGGGTGGATCCTAGGGTCCAGCTTTAAGGTGTGGGGATAGATCTGGAATTCTAGCCTAAAGTTAAAATGTCTGGGCTTTGCCTGAGTTTGAGGTGTGTGCTTTCTTATGGTGTTGGTGGTGGCTTTTTATTTTCTCAGCATGGACCTGTGAAAGTGGGCTAGTGTTTTCTAACATTATGCAACTTCCTCTGGATCTGTAAGCTTCAATTACTATCCCTTTTTCCATAACTGCACCTGATTTGGAAATGCATCTCAGTGACCTGAGGCTGTCTGCTACAAATGGTATCAGAATGTTTAAGTCTATTTCAACAATAGTCATCATCTACTCACGTTTCCCCACTACATTTTCAAGCACCAGTGAGTTTTATATAACTGATATCTTTCTGAAAAGTGTGTTCACAGTCTGATAAAATGTATTACATTATGAAGAAATGTTTACTCTAAAGATTATAGAATACTATAGAATGCAGCAGGTGATTGTTTTTTTCTTTTTGGACCTTTAAATTAATTATAGATCCTTAATTTTCCAGTTTACTTACATATCATCTATTTTTTTTCCAAATGAATCTTTAAGCCATTAAGTTTTAACAATCAAAATAACAACTTTTAAATCTGCTTATAATTTCTTCCCTAAATGTATTGTCTCCCAATAGATTCATTTTACTGGAAATGATATCTATGGAGAAAGTAGGTTGGATAGATACTGGTGGAACCAATATAGTGTCCATTGCTTTAACATTAAAGTTCACAACTGCACAGTCCTCATGAGATTCAAGTTTCTTTGAACTGGAAAGACTTTTTTTTTTTTTTTCCATCCTCCATCTTAGTCTCTTAGTCTCTATTTACTCTTTCAGTTGAAAAATATTCCCCCTCAAATGTGCTACTTCAGTTTTCATCTCACCATTTTCCATAAACCTTCTGGACACAAAGTAAAATTTGAGCCTTCCTATATGACTCTGCTTAGAATTTCTCTCAAGTACTTTCAGAGTGCATATCCCATAACTCCTGGGGTCCAGCACTATGGCAAACAGTGGAATATGATAGCAAGTGAACAAGATTTTGTCCCTGAAGCCCCACATCATAGGTTTAAATATTGTATCACTATGTGTCTGAAGACTATTATAAATGCTCTGATCATGTATTTTATTGTTTAATGATAATGAATTTTATTAGGCCTGCATAAATGACAAGAAAATTATTCTCTGAAATTATTTATGCATGTTTATGTAAGGTCTGCTTATTTAATAACTCTACTTGGACGTACTTGCTTTATTATGGATTTGATACACATTTTAGGAAATCTTTTCCTGCTTTGAACATAAAACCATATTTTCTTTTGTGTCCTTAATAACTTATTGTAGATTAGCCTATCATGGGCTTGCATCATTTTGCTCATAATATTGAGTAGCATAGCTTAATGATTAACAAGCAAGAGTGGCTACATGTGATCCTAATGCCAGGCCATCTTTAGATACAATCAGAGGTCATAGATGCAACTTGAGTTTGTATATAAACTAAAGAAATGAAGGTTTTTTTTTTTTCAATTTTATATCAACAAAAATAAATATTTCTTTTCCCCACAGAAGAACTTCAAATCAATCTTTGCATTGGCCAATAGACATAAAGGAAGAGCCTATAAATACATAAGAAATTCTAAAATTAAACATTACCTAGTACAAATAATACATTGACTGTCTATAATGATGCTCAGCTTTGAGTAAGCACTAGGTGAACATTTCTCATAAGGGAAAGCTCTATACTCTAGTGATGGTTGCCCTGATACTCTAAGAATTATGTGTGATGGGTCTGTTTATAATTAGGTGTTGAATAGAACATGATATAACAGAAATTATGCATAATTTCAAAAATATATTTTACCAGTTTCTTTGCAGTATTTACCATTAAAATTTTATTTTAAAGTTTTTAGTGAGAGCAAGAACAAATGTGTGCTTTTACATTTTTGATTTTGGTGAATTGAATTAAGTCATCGTTTTATGTTTTAAATGAGCTAAACAAGACTGCATATTTTGAAGTTGTTTATAAGATAAATATGTTAAAGAGCTCAAAATCCTTTTATTATTCTGTCTTCACTTGTATAAATAAGCACAAGTATACAATAAGATTTAAATTTATAAAATATAATTATTGAATTTTTGAACGGAGAAATAAATTGAAATATTTTCAATGTCTGTGAAGTTTTGTCTTGCAAAGCATGCTAGTAAATTCATAAATTCTTCAGTAGGCTTATTCAACTTTTGTGTTTGTTCAGTATTGAGGATTGAACCAGTTCCAGATACGATTACCAGTGAAACCAGGCCTGCCATCACAGCTGAAGGCAACCATTTATTACACACACTTCATTTGAGTCTCTTATTAATGCTGACATCTGTTGAGGCCTTAATTACCACATTACCACAACTGGTCCCTTGTCACATTTCTACTCACTCACTGTACCATCAACACTAGAGAGAAAAATTCATTCCCAGGTAATCATAGCTTTGTTTATAAATGAGGTACATTTAAAGAATAATTTGCCATATATGGGAAATGTGTTATTTATTTCTGTGTTTTATTTTGACTATTTAACAAAAAGAAATACTTTAATTATATCCATAAAATTAATGTAAGTATTGTATTACTTGAATCAACTCTTAAATGTGTGTTTAAGGAATTTTTTCTTCATTAAATGTCCTTTTGTTTTTATTTTATTTTCGTTTTTTTAACAGCTGTATGAAGCAAGATTGCCCTATGTAACTGAGACCAGTTTGAAATTTGCTACAGATTAGAAATATTTAGCATTTTATAATATATTAAGGAAAAATAAAAAAACTCATAATTTCAACATTGTACATTCATTCCTCATTATTATTTGTAACACAATGTTAAATATATTACAGATTTAACAATGGCTTCAGCAACAATGGTCTCTTAGTGATCAATACCACAATTATATTAATGGTATCTTACTGCAAGTTTTCTTGTATTTATTTTTTCAGGCTTTAGAGAATCACAAGTCCTCACATCTTTTCCTAGTGACTAGCTAACTTGCTTATAGTTCCTGAAAATGTAATAAAGTATGGTAAATACCCAAAGCAGTCATTGATTCTACTGTAGCACATTGTAATAATAACAACCATGGGTGATAGAAACTATGCTCAGTATTTTGATTCAGTTATTCTATCAATTCTTCTCAATAAACTTATATTGTCAACACTGTCTCACTGAGATCCAGAAAATAATAAATTATCCTAGCAGATGGTGGTATTAAGATTAGCTTCCAGTGAATATGGCTGTAGAACATGTCCTCTTAAGAATGAGGACTAGCCGGGCGTGGTGGCGCACGCCTTTAATCCCAGCACTCGGGAGGCAGAGGTGGGAGGATCGCCGTGAGTTCGAGGCCACCCTGAGACTCCATAGTGAATTCCAGGTCAGCCTGGGCTAGAGTGAGACTCTACCTCAAAAAAAAAAAAAAAAAGAATGAGGACTAATAACGATTCTGCCCAACCAATTACTGTATGACTGTTATGTACTCTTTTGTGATGTTATTATGAGTGTCATAATATTATGCTGTTATTAAGAACCAAAATCTGCTGTTACTTCCTTTAGGAGAAAACAAAAACACACACTTCAAACAATATTAATCATAAAAGCATTATATAAGAAAATATTTCAAACTTTTATCTTAAAATACAGTCAAGACTAGTCTGAATTGAGGTCAGTTATATTAATTTTAATAATTATGAACTTTCCTATAGGAACAAATTGTGTGTTGTCATATTCCTCTTAGGTTATCCTTTTATATCTCTTTTTCCCCACCCCCATTCCAGTGAGTACCCTCCTCAATGGGGTTATTGGTGTTCACTGTGGAGTCATGAATGCATTAGTCAATCTTTGTGGAGGTCTAGTGGAAAATGCCCAGGATACTTCTTCCTATGTTTTAGCTCTTATAATCTTTCTTCCCCTTCTTACACAATTCCCCGAGCCTATGTGAGTGTGTTGGGCTCTATGAAACATCTGAATTTTGCATTGATGAGTTTTGAGTGTTGTCAGTGTCTATTGCTATATCCTTTGAGCTGGTTGCCAAGCTAGCAATGAATGCAGCACTAATGTTTAAATTGTCACTTGTTCTGTAATGTCTACTGGGCACTGGTATGGGTGGTTCCTTTCATTCTAGGTAGTTGGATAGGTTTTACCATCATATTGATAAATCTTTGTTCTCCCCAGCTTTTGCTGCCATCTATAAAACAAACAAACAAACAAAACAAAACAAACAAACAAACAAACAAAAAAAACGAGATTCTCAGCTGGGCATGGTGACTCACACCTTTAATCCTAGCACTCAGGAGGCAGAGGTTCAAGGATTGCTATGGGTTCGAGGCCACCCTGAGACTACATAGTGAATTCCATGTCAGCCTGTGCTAGAGTGAGACCCTACCTCGAAAAAACAAAACAAAACAAAACAAAAGAAAATATCCTCCCACCAAGAATGACAGCAACATGGATTGGGGAAAAATTTATGAAACAATTTTATAGGCAAAGCCACTTTTCTTGTGGCCAGTTTTTGATGTAACTAAGTTAGGTATGATGCCATATTCCTACCATCTCACTGAGGCAGGAGGATCATGAGTTCCAGGCCAGTGAGCTACAGAATCATCAAAAAAGACTATGTTCCAACAAAGAAAAATCTATAAAAATAATATTTAAATGATTATTCAGTAATAATTAACAATTATTAAGAAAAGAAAGGCATGATAGGCATGAAGAGACCTTTGAGATAAATTAAAAATCCATAAATGGAGTATATTTTTAAAAAACAGTAGCTCTATTTTTATTTAAAAACCTATAGTTCAAATTGCAATATATGTAACCAAATAGTAGAAAACCATTATTATCATTAATAGATATAATTATTATTTTAGCTTTATGTTACTACAATGATAAGATTAGGAGCAGTAAAGGTATACTTTGGATCATGAAGCAAAGCAAAGCTACCTACTCATGATGAGTACAGGAAAGAGAGAACGAGAGACCTGCATCCCAATATCTCCAATGAGAGCATTATCTAGTTGCTGAAAATTTCCACTTTGTCCAAGCACTTAGAAATTTCACCATCTCCAAAGAGCAGACAGTTGTGAGAACACATAAACTTTGAGGGAACACTTATATGAGCCATAATAATCAGACCTTATAATAATCATTATACTTTAAGCATTTTTTTGAAAATAGTCCAATTTATAAAAGTATTGCATTCTATGGAATTTGAAAGAAGTTCATAAGCTATCAGTTGATTTGATGTACAATATATATGTGAGATATATAGTCCTACCAACCTTTTCACAAGCATGAAATGAGTTTCATAAGAAATAGGTAATATACAATTTTAATTATGGATTTAATAATAAGACATGTTAAATCATAGTCTAGTGTATATGCATTGAAGTCAAATGTTAGGAAAAATGTGTGCTTGTGTGTTTTAAAATGGCTTTGTACTTATTAGATAGGGCTAGAATATTCTTGAGTTAGAAAAGAAAAAAAAAACAAAAAAACATTTAGTTACTTTTCCTTTCACTCCCTATTCTGTCCCTCCACTTCACTAGCAAGTATCCCCACGTCCATTTATGACCCCACAGGGAATGCCAATAGCTCCTCTGAGGAGGTCCTCCAGTGGAACTGGGGAGGAGATGAGGGAACACAAGAATATAACCCAGTAGGAATATGAGCAATATGTAATATGTTCATATGATGAAGTTCTCAAAAATAAACTTTGTTACTTAGGGAATAAATGTCCATTTCTTTTTATATATTTTATATATTTATTATTATTAGTTATGTACACAGTGTGTATACAGCCACATTAGTACCATCCCCATTAGCCTCCTCCCCGTCCTCCCCCCTCCACAGGGACCCTCTTCATTGGGAATTGTGGGTCATGCATTGTGGAGGTAGCCATCAGTTATGAGTAAGAGCAATGTCTCTGTGCATAATGTGCCAACATATGGCTTTAACAATCTTTCCTCCCCCTCTTCTGTGAATTTCTTTGAGCCATGTTGGGTACATTTTAGGTCTACTTCAGTGATGAGGTCTTCAGAGCCTCTGTGTCTCTGGATATCTGATTTGGTAGGAGTTGAGTGTTCTCTGTGTCTATCTCCTTCACCCTTGTGCTGCTACCAGGTTCACCAAGAAAGCAGTGTTCTTGCTCATTCACCCAATTACTCTATGGTTTCAGCTGGGTCCGTGGTGAGTTGTGATGGGCTGATTCTCTCCTCAGGATTTGTCTCCATCTGAAAAAAGAGAAGCAGATTGCCCAATAGAGAGTGAAGTCAGCACCAGATAAATGGGATAACCATTATTATTTTAGAGAGAATTTAATAGGTGTAGGCCCTCTTGCAGGCCATGATTGGTGGGGTCTTGATAATGAAGAGTGGGCTCATTTATTGGATATGGTTCTTATTTAAACAAAATCAATTTTAAACAGTAAGTCAAGGATCATGAGAATTTCTCGTTTGACTACAAAATGTCTACATTTACATTTCTAATACTGAAGGGAAGGCACTTATATCTTTTACTACATTATTTAGCTTACAGGAGCTCATACTATGTGCATGTAGTTTTATCTGTACAATTGCACACCTAGCTCTACCTAATTCCAATCATACTGATCAGCCAGACACTGTATGACACACATGTATAAATCATCAATGAATTCTGATACATCCTGGAAAGTTGCCTTTGCAGAAATAAAGGGTTTACACTTAATGGTCACAAAATAAAATAATAAATTCAGGATAGAGTATTTAAAGATGAAATGTTTACATATGTTATATCTACTTATGACTTAAAATATGGTAATAAAGCTTGGTGAATTTTCAAAAGATATAAGTTTTAGCATTAGAAAGCTGAGTGTACCTTATACCATTTTGAAATTAGTTTCTAAAGATGTTAGTGGAGTAATTTTGCACACTCAGGGTGTTTGGAGTAAATAATTATGTAGATATTTCCTATGAAATAGATATGAGGGATCAGGAAAACTTTTAAAAACATAATCTATGAGATGGTGAATCATGGGCTGAAAAATCTAGATGTTTTAAGTAATATAGAAAAGTTGTAAATACAAGAAAAATATCTATGAACAAAAAATTAGTCTTTCACCATATCCTAGAAAAAAATTAAATCTAACTAATTCAGTTACATTTCTTATTGCTTTCTTACCATAGTATTCAAATGACAGCTACACGATAAGGGAATGATTGAGATGGAGAGATAGCATGAACCAAATACACTTACTTCCTTAATTAAGACAGCTTCCAATTAATGGTCTAGACATACAAAGAGGGAGGACGGATCTTAACTTTAAAAGGCAGTTGAAGCATATCAATTAATTTGGTGAATTTATTTTTTAGCCCAGACTTGGTGATGTGAGTTGAGATGATTGTAGATCTATTAACTTCCAAAGGGTAAATACAGGCATTTATGACGAAGGGAATCATTTACCCTGAATATGTAAGTATCAAAGAAGCAAGGAGAACAGCTTGTGAAGGCTGCCATAACTAAGTACCATGGCTTCATGTTCTGAACAACAGAAATTTATTGACTCCAACTGGAGGCTGGAAGGGTTTCTGGAGCTGGTTTCTCTAGAGACCTCCATTCTTTGCTTGCAGATGTCTGAATCTTCCTTTGTTTTAAAATGCTTTTCCTCTGTGTATGGCAATTGCAATTTCCTGTTTCTTTAGGGATATAAGCCATATGAGTTCAGGGTCTACTGTAGAAGCTCATATTAAGTTAATTACACCTTAAAAGCCCTAAGGTACTAAAGGTTAGAACTGCAACATTTAGATGTTTTATGTGGACACAGCTGTACCCTGGCAAGTAGAAAGTTGTGAATCTTCTGTGAGTCATATTGAATGTGTCTTCTCTGTGGATATTGATTTTTTTTAAATAACATTTTTCACTGTCTGAAATAAAATAAACTATTAAATAATAATAATAGCTCTTGAGACATATTCTTGGATTACAATTCATTTTTTTAAATTTACTTTCATATGACAGATTGGGCTGTTGTTTTCTGATTTGAATGTGTTCGTTAGGATTTGTAATCCATTTTACATTGGCAAACCTATGGCAAAAATTAGGAAATCTGCTAGCCATGGTTTATTTTCAGAACAACATATTCATTTAAAAAATACTAGGGAGAAGTTGGAGAGATGGCTCTGGAGGTTCTGACTTCAGATGGCACTGACTTGCAAATCCTGATGGCCCAGGTTCTGTTTCCTAGTACCCACATCAAGCCAGATGCAGTCAGCGGCACAAGTGTCAAGAGTTCATTTGCAGTGGCATGCCTATACTCCCCCCTAAATAAATAAATAAAATATTTTAAAAGAAATCCCAAGGAGAAATAGAAAACTCAAGTGACTATCATAATGAAACATTGGAAACTAATGAAACCATTTTAAGATTCCATAAATGTGGTAAGTCATATATTTGTGGGTTCTACTTGTGCAAAATAAACCAGCCATGGATAAAAAAAAAAATATGCTAAAACAAAAACTACATTACACAAACCATACAAGGACATCCTTTTCTCACCAGTATTTCATAAATATATGGTATAATATCTCTCACATGGCATTTACGCTATGCTAGTTAGTGTAAGTAATCTGAACATTGTTTGTTATAGAGGAACATACATGTAGGTTATAGGCAAACAATACATTTTGTATAAGGCATATAGAATCTTCACATTGAGGTCTCTGCAGGGAATCGTGGAACCCAGCACCTGCAGAGACCTGGGAAAAGCTGTACATTCATCCTTTGTCCTTACATACCTAACATCCTCAGTAGCTAAAATGTTCACTTAATATCTAAAAAAATTCACCAGTTTTTTGATTGGGTGAGAGCGTTTGTGGCTATCTTCCAGGAATTGCCTCTGGGATTCAGGTTTCATTCATTCTTCCATCCTGTTATCATCAGACAGGCAAAGAAAGTTTCCACAAAACAGAAAAGAGAGCTTGGGGATAGCATAACTGTACACTGCCTCTGTTGTGACCCATCTGTTCAGCAACACATTCCAGCTCCAGAGCAGGCTCACATCACTACACAGTGGGATGATTATGGCATCTCTGCTGTGCACTCAAGAGAAAGCATCAGGTATCAGGTTTCATGAGCATTGAGATGGTCTCTGCTGCAGATGCTTTAAGGATGAGTTTAAGCCATATTGCAATATATATATATATATATATATATATATATATATATATATATGAATTGTGAAGCTTTTAGATGGCTCATCAGTTAAGGCTTTCTTCTGCAAAGCCTAAGGAACTGAGTTTGATTCCCCAGTACCCACAGAAAGGCAGATGCACAAGATGGCATATGCATCTGCAATTCATTTACAGTGGCTGGAGGCCCTGGGGTACCCATTCTCTCTCTACCTACCTCGTTCTCTCCCATACTCAAATAACTATAAAAATAAATACAATCTTTTGAAAAATAGTTTTATAGAATATTCCTAGCTACAGGAGTTGGGAGAGCATAAAGTCAACAAAGTGATTTCAACAATGAAAGATAACTTTGTCTGTATCTTCCTTTTAATAATCATGACATTTGTAAAAATGGTTAAGCTTAAATACAAAATACATAAAACTGAATACATTCCCCATCTAAAAGTTATCCTTACAGTTTAATTTCCCCACTCATATGTAAGGCTGGAAAACAATACCTGAAGTAAATATTTCTTTTTTCTCAATTTTTATTAACATTTTCCATGATTATAAAAATATCCGAGGGTAATACCATCCCTCTCCCCACTTTCCCCTTTGAAATTCCATTCTCCATCATATCCCCTCTACATCTCAACCAGTCTCTCTTTTATTTTGATGTCATGATCTTTTCCTCCTCTTATGATGATCTTGTGTAGGTAGTGTCAGGCACTGTGAGCTCATGGATATCCAGGCCATTTTATGTCTGGAGGGAGCATGTTGTAAGGAATCCTACCCTTCTTTGGCTCATACATTCTTTCCACCACCTCTTCCGCATTAGACCCTGAGCCTTGGAAGGTGTGATTGAGATGTTACTCAGTACTCCTGTCACTTCTTTCCAGCCCCATGATACCTTCTGAGTCGTCCCAAGGTCACTGCCATCTGAAAAGAGAAGATTCTCTACCCAAAATGAGAGTAGCATTAATGTAAAGGTATGAATAATAAGAGAAGTTCTTACTGGGCAGTTTGATAAGCATAGTATATACATTTATCCAGACATCAGCAGATGTTACACCCCTAGGGCTCATGACTACCCCTGTTGTAGGTTTTCAGTATCAGGGATGTATTCCTACCCATGGTGCGGGCCTCCAGTCCAGTTGGAGGGCAGCTGGTTTCCACCCTGATAGATGTGTCACTATTGCACCCATTGGCTCACTTGGCCTGGCTGGCCAGTTATCAAGATTGCAATGTCCACTGCTCAGTATCTTCACCGGTGGTATCTCTTTCTCCCATTGAACTGCATGTATAATGGCTTCTTCCAGCTTTCTGTCAGCTGGTCTACATGGAGGAGGTGATCAGCTCAGTTCCGGCAGGATTTTTCAGTGGCCTTGCAGCCCAAGTATGTGGAGTCTTCAGCAATAGGGTCTTACTATCTATTCCTTGTGGGAAACCAAGGGCCTCAGCAATGGCCTACAATGTTTGCGGGCTATCAGGGACCTCCCTGGCCAACAACTCACTGGAAGGTATCCCATCCTTGGCACTGAAAATTTTCTAGCAATGATCTACGGCTCCTGAGTCTTCCATTCTCCAAAACCAGAAGATTCCGTATGATTTGTTTATATCCTCTTAGATTTTGATTATCCCTCCCTCCACCTTTCCTTTACTCAATCTCTTCCCCTGACCTCACTTTGGGCCTTTTCACCCCCATTAATCTATTCTTCTACTTACATATATACAATACCAACCTATTAAGTACCCTCCTCCCTTCCTTTCTCTTCCCTTTATATCTCTTTTTTAGCTTACTGGCCTCTGCTGCTGAGTTTTTTCCTTCTCACACAGAAGGCCAATCATCTGTAGCTAGGATCCACATATGAGAGAGAACATGCGGCACTTGGCTTTCTGGGCGTGGGTAACCTCACTTACTATAATCCTTTCCAGATCCATCCATTTTCCTGCAAATTTCATAACTTCGTTTTTCTTTATTGCTGAGTAGAACTCCATTGCATGAATGTGCGACATCTTCATTATCCACTCATCAGTTGAGGGACATCTAGGCTGGTTCCATTTCCCAGATATTGTGAATTGAGCAGCAATAAACATGGTTGAGCATGCACTTCTAAGGAAATGAGGTGAGTCCTTAGGATATATCCCTAGGAGTGCTATAGCTGGGTCATATGGTAGATCAATCTTTAGCTTGTCTTGTCCCTTGTCTTGTTCCTGATTTCAGTGGAAAAGCTTCTAATTTTTCCCATTTAGTAATATGTTGGCTGTAGGCTTGTCATAAATAGCCTATATTATACTGAGATATGTTTCTTCTATTCCCAGTCTCTGTAGGGCTTTTAACATGAAGGGATTTTGGATTTTGTCAAAGGCTTTCTCTGTGTCTAATGAGATGATCATGTGATTTTTGTCCTTCAGTCCATTTATATATTGTATTACATTTATCAATTTGCATATGTTGAACTATCCCTACATCTCTGGGATAAATCCTACTTGGCCAGGGTCAATGATCTTCCTGATATATTCTTGTATTCTGTTTGCCAATATTTTGTTGAGAATTTTTGCATCTATGTTCATGAGGGAGATTGGTCTGTAATTTTCTTTTTTTGTTCTATCTTTGCCTGGTTTTGGTATTAGGGTGATGCTGGCTTCAGAGAAGGAGTTTGGTAGTATTCCTTATTTTTCTATTTTATGGAAAAGCTTAAGAAGCAATGGTGTTAGTTCTTCACAGAAGGTCTGGTTAATTTCAGCAGTGAATCCATCTGGACCTGGGCTTTTTTAGTTGGGAGATTTTTTTTGTTTTGCTTTGTTTTTGTTTTTTTTTGTTTTTGTTCTTCGAGGTAGGGTCTCACTCTAGCCCAGGCTGACCTGGAATTCACTATAGAGTCTCAGGGTAGCCTCAAACTTACAGTGATCCTCCTACCTCTGCCTCCCGAGTGCTGGGATTAAAGGCGTGCGCCACCACGCCCGGCTAGTTGGGAGATTTTTGATAACTACTTGGATCTCCATGCTTGTTATAGGTCTATTTAAGTGATTAATCCCATCTTGATTTAATTTAGGTAGGTCATATAAATCAAGGAAATCATCCATTTCTTTCAGATTTTCATACATTGTGGAGTATATGCTTTTATAATATTTCTCTATGATTTTTTAAATTTCTCTGCCATCTGTTGTGATGTTACTTTTTCATCTCTAATTTAAATTACTTTGTGTCTCTTCTCTCTTTCTTTTGGTCAGATTTGCTAAGGGTTTATCAATCTTGTTTATCCTTTCAAAAACACAACTCTTTGTTTCATTGATTCTTTGAATTGTTTTTTGGGTTTCTATTTCATTAATTTCTGCCCTAATCTTTATTATTTCTTCCCATCTACTGATTTTTGGTTTGCCTTGTTCTTCTTTTTCCAAGGCTTTAAGGTGAAGCATTAGGTTATTTACCTGCGACCTTTCTAATTTCTTAATATAGGCACTTAAAGCTATAAATTTACCTCTTAGGAGTGCCTTCATTGTGTCCCAGAGATTTTGGTATGTTGTGTTCTCATTATCATTTGACTCTATATTTTTTTTTATTTCCTTCTTGATTTCTTCATTGACCCATTCATCATTTGGTAGTGTGTTGTTTACTTTCCATGATTTTGTGTATGCTGTATAGCCTTTCTTGCTATTGATTTGTTGTTTGATTCCACTGTGGGCAGATAGAATGCAAGGAATTATTTCAATTTTCCTGTATTTGTTAAGATTTGATTTGTGTCCTAAAATATGGTCTATTTTAGAGAACGCTCCATGTGCTGCTGAAAAGAATGTATATTCTGCAGCCTTTGGATGAAATGTCCTATAGATATATGTTAGGTCCATTCCTTCTATGACCTCATTTAGTCCAGATGCCTCTGTTTATTTTTTCCCAGGATGATGTGTCAATTGATGAGAGTGGGGTGTTGAATTCAACCACTACCACGGTGTTTGGTGTTATCTGTGACCTTAGTTCTAATAGCATTTGTTTGATGAATTTGGGGTCCCCCATGTTAGGTGCATATATGTTTAGGATTGTAATATCCTCCTGTTTGAAGGTGCCTTTAATCAATATAAAATGACCTTCCTTATCTTTCTTAAGTAATGTTGGATTGAAGTCTACCTTGCCAGATATTAGGATAACAACCCCTGCTTGTTTTCTAGGTCCATTTGCTTGAAACACCATTTTCCAATGTTTCACCCTAAGATAGTGTCCATCCTTTGTAGAAAGGTGTGTTTCTTGGAGGCAACAAATTGAAGGATTTTTCTTTTCAACCCAGTCTGCAAACCTATGTCTTTTGGTTGGGGCATTGAGGCCATTGATATTAAGAGATGCTATTGAAAGTTATGCATTCATTTTTACATTTTTTTTTGTAGTTCTTCCAGTTTTACCTTTGCTCTCTGTGTTAACTAGTATTTGAGTATTTTTTTTTTTGTTTTTGTTTTTGTTTTTGTTTTCCCAGTTCCTTATATGTGTGCTTTTCTTTTTCTTCAGCATGGAGGATTCTTTCAAGTATTTTCTGTAGACCTGGTTTTGTCTTCAAATACTCCTGATATTAGAAACTCCATGAGTTTCTCACTTTTCAGTCTCTGGATGGTGGGAGATTCTGTGAACCTCCCATGTATCCATCCACAGGGACACCTCAAGCATCATGAGTGTGGGGATGCTCTCTCCCAATCCTTGGGTTTTGTTCGCCCACCCTGAGCCTGCGAGGTGGCCCTGGCAGTGGAACTGGTCATTCAAAACGAGTCCCTGTTCTCTAAATTGAGCTCTAAATTATCTGTTCTAAAAGACACTCTATTGGCATGTCTCAAGGCTAATTTAAAGGAACTCAAACTTCCTGAGCTACTGCAGGCCAAGTAACTCCAACTATCTATTCAAATTTGGTCATAATATTCTCTACACAATGGCTAATACTGGCCTGAATTGGGTACTTTGAATTTCAACATATTCATTGGTCTGGATAACTTCCTCCAAGAACAAGGCAAATGGTAGGCTGTGTTCCCTCCCCTGCTTGAGCCCCTCCTAAAACTCTCTCTCTCACACACAGTTCTGTCATCTGCCATGACTTGCCAGGGTCTTTACCTCTCACAACAAATTCAAGCCATTTCACTAAATCAAATACAAACCCTGCCTGATCAAAGGAACTTCCATCTTTACTGGGCCTCTTTAACTTCTGCATATGTATACATAATTTCTCTCTCCTTGCTTTTTCCCTTTTTGCCAGAGGAAAACCTACAGGGGAGACAATCACAGTAAAGTAGCAACTGCCTCACTGCTCTACAAAATAAACAGACATGAACATGGTGAGGACCTTGGCCATGGCTAATGGCTACTAGGGGGGAAAAAAAAGTCAGTTTTAAAATTCAAACTAAGGACAGCTTTTGCCCTGTTGTTATGGTGGCTGCTTGTGTCAGGCCCAAACTGAAATCCCATACAGTTTCTGATATCCACCCTATCTCTCTTTCCTTTCACCTGATAAATTGCTTGAAAATTCTAACTCTCCTGGGCTCTCAAAACTCCCAGGGAGTTGGCCACCAGATGGATAGAATAATTCACCTGCATCCAAACATAGAGAGGCCATTTGTCATATCCACTTCATCTTTAGACCTAAGAGAGCTGAGTAAGCCCCCATCCCTCTGTCTTCCTAAGATACCTAGCAAGACAGACTCAGCTCCATTGTCTTGTTCTTGGAGGATTGCTCTTGGTGCCTCTAGTCAGAATGCCTGCTTGCCTTCTGAACTCCCATGAGAAGGTCTCCAACTTGTGTCTTCAGATCAGGGACTCCTCTATGGGGAGTCTCAAATTTCCTCTCAAATTTCCAAGACTCCACTGACCTGCCTGATGGGTTGTTTCCTGACCAATCTTAAAGTTCTTGGCCTAAAAGGAGACATAAAGTCCAAATGCCTCATTTTTTACTGCAATATAGGTTGGCCACAAAAGAAATTGGCAATGATTCCTTTTGGCTGAAAATGACACATTTGGCTTCCCAATTCTTAAAGATCCTGATAACTTCATAAACTGGAACAGCAACTGGCTCTATTCATCTACCCCTGATCTCTTCTCTGTCAGTTCTGCTCTCTGACCCATGCCCTCCTAGGGAAACAACCTTCCTTCCACCCCATTAAACAGTTCCTATTAGTGAGCTACTCTTCCTTAGCCCACGAAGATGAGCAAAAGCCCTCTTTTACTGTGAGGCAATTGGAAATTAAAGCTTCCTGGAGGTGGTATATTTTTGGCAGCAGGCTTATGGGTGTTATAGCCAGTTCCCCCTTGCTAGTGTTTGGCACACTCTCCTGTTGCTATGATCCACCTTATATTGGCTAGTCTCCTGCTGCTCTTGCCCACCTGATGTTGGCCAGGAGGAGATGTCCACCTTCTGCTCAAGTCGTCATTTCCTCTGCCATCATGGAGCTTCCCCCTCAAGCATGTAAGACAAAATAAACCTCTTTTTTTCCCACAAGCTGCTGTTTGTTAAGTGATTTCTATCAGCAATGTGAACCTGACTGCAACAGTGAGAGAAAGAGAGAGAAAATGGGCACTCCAGGACCTTCAGCCACCTGTGAATGAACACCAGATATGTGAATCCCCTTGTGTGCATGTGTGACATTGCACACTTCTGTCACTGTGTGTCTGGCTACGTGGGACCTAGAGGTATGAATGAGAGTTCTTAGATTTTGCAGGCAATTGCCTTAACTGCTAAGCCATCTCTCCAGCCCTCATTTCTAACTTTAATCAAAGAATTGGATAAAAAAGAATACTGAGAAGGATAATTATTAAATTATTGTATTTATTGGGGGAAGTACAGAACCAAGAAAAGGCACCCATGTGACTAGAGATACCACATGGAAGGCCTGGGGGGGGGGGAACTGTGAAAAGAAAAGAGAAAAAAGAAAGTTCAAGGAGTTCCTGCCATGGGGGGAGCTGGAGGGGATAAAGAACCCATATGGAGAGCAAGGGCTAGAGGGCCTCCCAGACTGGCTGAGTATGTGCCTGGGCCTGAGCAAAGCAAGCCCAGGTCCAGCCAAGGGAAATCTCACCCAGAGCTACACGGTTCCAAGTGGTCAGAGAGCCTGCCATCCCCTTGCAAAGGTATTTATAAACTTATAGTTGTGGGCTGTCTTCTGGCTCAGGTGGACTAGAGGGACAGCTGGTTAGTTAGGGCTAGTGACTATCTCAGGAAGAGTTTTACCCTGATACCAAGTTCCAGTGGCTGAATTTCACCAACCACAATGTTTAAATCCTATGAAAGACCTCCCTCCGAGGAGGGGTCCTGGTTGTTTGTGAATAAACATGTCTAGGGAACTAGGCAAGTACTAATAAGTCAGATTATTTTTGATTTTTAGCAAGTGTAGATTTTCCTGCCTTTGTAACCTTAAGGGATTTAGTCACCTTAACAGTACTCCCCTCTTAAAAACACTACTAAAAATTCAATTAAAGTGTGATATTTCTCACTGAAGCTACTGGGAAATGTCAATAATAGTAAAATAATACTTAACACAAATATGTAGACTGGCCAACTAGGTACATACATAGCTTGAAATTCTAAGTTAATATTTTACATCAGGTATCACCCGAATGAAGTGACTTTATGATCTAAAGGTGATTTTTCTGTGTTTTAATCTTCTAAAGTAGCATTTAATTTACATTAACATTTGGAAAATATTAGTATCAGATACTTTTCAATATTTAAAGATTTTTTTTCTCTTTGTTAATTCCAGTTTAACAAAAAGGAGGAAAAACATTTTATGTTATACTGCAAATATGCTCTTGGAAGACTGAGTGAACTGCTTTGCATAAGTCAAATAGAATTTTAAATATACTAAGATAGATGCTAATTTTATGCAATCTTATATTCAATCTTTTGAGAAATAAAACCCCTAATTTTTCAGTGCTTTATACATTATTTTTGATTTGCATTTTGAATTGTATTATTATATTTGTCTTCATTTGTTTGTGTGTGTGTATGTATGTGTTCCTTTGTATATGCATGTGTATATGGGTGTATTACCATGTGTATGCATGTGCAATGTGGAGGTCAGATGTTCTGTTTTTCTCAATTGTATCTCAGCTTACTATTTGTAACAGGGTTTCTCACTGAATCTGGCTGATTCAGCTAGACTAGTTGGCCACTGAGCCCCAAATATTCTCCTGTCTGCCTCTCCAACATTTAGATAACAGAGATGCTTTCACTGTGGGTGACCAAGATCTGCACTCGGGTCCTCAAGCTTATAACGCAAGCACTTTATCATATGAGCCACCTCCCCAATCCAATATCCCATTTTTGACAATTATGTGAAATTAATTATATTTAAAACTGTTTTAATAAATGTTCATCTGATGTTTTTCCTCTGTTTTTATTTTATATAAGTGAAATTTAATGTCAGAAGAGCCATAAAAATAATCAATATGAGCTCAATAAATAAAAGGACTTTTACAAGATTGTTTACCTCAGTCTGATATTTTGGATACTCCACATATTGTTCGTGCCCAAAGTCCAATAAATCAAAGATAATTTAGATGAACTTCAATACTTACCTTCCCGTTCCATGTAACTCTTAAAATAAATATACATCTTCGTCTGTAATTGATGTAAATATTTTAAATCCTAATAAATTAAAAAGTAAGCAATTGTATTACTTGATGCAGGATAAAAATTATTTGTTATCTGTGATGAATAAAAATGCCCACATACAGTATTCAGAGCTAATGTGTTCTCTTCCTGTGATAAATACATAGATATCCTTTGTTTTCCTGAAATCTTCAAGTTTCTTCATTTCCTGTCAAAGAGTTTTTCCAGGCCATAAGAGAATTCTTTGTCAGGGTTGGTATCATGAACCAGAGCTTTTGTGGAGGGATCCTCATTCAGTAGTTTTAGGAATGGAAATTCCATCTAGAAGTTCTTAATGCTCTTGTCTTTGAGTTTGCTTTGGAAGTCAAGGAGACAATGGAACAGGAGTTGAGAGAGTCAGAAATCAGTACACATGTATCATCATATCAGTGCATCCTCTTCAACACAGGATGAAGTTCTTGTTGCCTACTCTTTCATACTGTCCAGAATTCACAGGTGCTTTCTCCAGACAACTGAGTAATGAGGAAAATTTGGAGGGAAAGTGAGAAGGAAAATGAATTAAGGAAGGGACAAACGTATTTATTCCTCATCCTTCTATGGATGGTAGGTCCACAAACATCCAGGAAAGGAAGCAGCCAACCCCAGACAAAACTATCAGAATTTTAACTTTATGTTACATTTGTCAGTCATCCTATGCTCATTGCTGCATCTGAAAAGCATGTTCCAAGAGGATATTAACCATTTACAATGGTTTCAGAGAGCAGGACCCAGGGAAGGACAGATTAACTTCCCTTAATCTGGTTACTATGGTTTGATTCCCACTGGCATTATGTAGCCAGCCTGGTCAGTAGTAGGTATAGCAACCAAAGGAAGTGAATGAGGGAATCTAAAAAGTCACACCTTTAGGCATGTGTTTACATCACTGAAAGAGTTTCTTTTTTCTTTTTTTTTTTTTTTCTTTATTACTTAGTTTTGTATTCAACATATACAGTCAGTTTGGTACCATTATTAGGCTCATCCGTGACCTACACCCTCCCCTTGGCCCCTTCTTGTTGAGGTATATGGGTCATGCATTGTGGAGTTAGCCCACAGTTATGGGTAAGCTAAATGTCTCTGCTTATCATGACGCAACATGTGACTCTGACATTCTTTCCACCCCCTCTTCCACAAAATTTCCCTGAGCCATGTTGGGTTCATTTTTGGTCTGCTTCAGTGATGAAGTGTTGGGGGCCTCTGAGGCTCTGGCTCTCTGATTTGGTAGGAGTTGATTTTTCTCTGTGTTGATCTCCTTCCCCCTTCTGCTGGTATCCGGTTCATCAGGAAAACAGCACCCTTGATTGTTTCGCCAGTTTTTCTTAGTTGCAGCAGAAGCCTTTGGAGGTATGATGGGGTGGCTCTCTCCTTAGGATCTACATCTTTCTGAAAAAGAGAAGCAGATTCTCCAATGGAGATTAAGTTAGCACCAGGACAAAAGAGATAACCCTTACTTTTTTATAGAGAATTTAATAGGTGTAGGCCCTCTTGTAGCCCATGATTGATGGTAGCTTCATATTGGAGAGTGGGCTTATGTTTGGATATGGTTCTGACTTGTTTCCCAGCTCCAGCTATGGGTCCCGTACCACTGAGGTGATCAGTTAGCCAAATTAAGAGCAGTTGGTTCCCCACCATGGCTGTGTGCCACTATTGCACTTGTGTGGGCATCACAAGTTATTTACTGCTAAGTAGGTTAGACCATAAGTTGCTTGGACAGATATTGGTCATTTTCTCCCAGTCACCCATGTAGCACCTTCTGGCACTAGATGCACTGTCTGGGGACTGACTCTCTTCCAACTTTCAACCATGCCATTCCATTTTGCATGTCAACCACATAAGGTGTCTTCAGCAGTAGGGTCTTACCACTAAACTTTGGTGGGTCATCAAGTACTCTGACAGAAATCTGTCTGTCTTTTAGGAAACCTTGTAGGTCTCTCTGATCAAAAGCTCATTGTGGATGATAGCCCAATGCTGGTACTGGGAGTTACAGGTCAGTGCCCACTAAGAAAATGAGGAAAAAGTTAACTAATATACAAGAGTTAGAGAGAAGAGAGAGAGAGAGAGAGAGAGAGAGAGAGGGAGAGGGAGAAGGAGGGAGGGAAGATGTAGAAGATTAAGGTTAGTCTTGATCCTACCCTCTCCAGTGTCTTGTGGTTCAGATGTTCCCTGTAAGGACCTGGTGAAGGATTGGCCATTTGGTCTGTCTTTTAGTAAGTAGAATTTTATGGTACTATTGCCATTTGGGTCTAGATTTGTGTTTCCCACCCCTTTGATGCCCTCCCCTCCCTCCCCTTCCATCGTAGTGTCTAGTCCACGATATGCTTGCTGGATATGTAAGGTATCTTGTTTAGATTCAGGTAAGGTGCTGTAGATGAGTGAGACTATGTGGCGATTTTTTCTTTTCTGTGATTGGGACCACTGAGAATGATCTGTTACAGGTTCAACCATTTGTCCTCAAATTTCTTACTCAATTAACCTTGTGTAACTGCCTTAGTAAGAAATCTGGTACGATATCCTATCATTACTTTGAATAATACCCAATTATCTATATCTCACCATTATGCTCCTCAGTTTCTTAAACTACATAGAGTATACCTATGCATTTATATATCTATACCTCTACATATCTCTATAAAAATATCTATATCTATCTGTCTATCTATATTAAAGAATTACATGGACATTCCATGTAATTGCTGGACAAACTGATATCTTCTTCAGAGAAATAGAGAAGGTACTGCAAACGAAGGCTGCCACTGATATTTTGGAAAGGTAGTAACTATAATTTATATATTTTTCAAAGGGATGTAAATTTCAAACTTTCCATGTAAAGTAAGAATTTGTATCATTGATATATATATATATATATATATATATATATATATATATATATATATATATATATATGGTAGTGTGGTGGTTTGATACACATGTCCCCCGATTTGAGAACTGGATCCTCTTGAAGAAAATGTATTGTTGGATGTGGGTTTCTGGGTATTATAGCTAACTTCTCTTGCCAGTGTTTGGCACACTCTCCTGTTGCTATTGTCCACCTGATTTTGGCCAGAAGGTTATGTCCACCTTTTGTTCATGGTATCATTTCCCGTTGTTATCATGGAGCTTTCACTAGAGTCTGAAAGCCAATACAAACCCTTTCCGGCCACAAGTTGCTCTTGGTTGGGTGCTTTTTACCAGCAATAAAAACCTGACTGCAGCAGTAAAATTAGTACCAGAGCAGTGGGATTATTGCTGCTAGAAACCTGACTGTGGGGCTTTTGGCTTTTTCATGCTGATTTTTGAGGAAGGAATGTCAAAGAATTTGAAATACTTTCCTAAGAGACACCTTGTTGTGCTGTAAATACAGCTTGATAGACTACTCTGGGCAGAGTTGAGAGACTCAAATTCAGTAAGTACTATGAGGTTTGGCTTATGAGGGTGAGAAAGAGCTTTGCCTGGACTGGGACAGAAGCAGTTTGTATGAGAAGCTTGTGGTTATTCCTGTGTCCTGAGAACTTGTGCAAGGTTGCTTTGCACAGAAATCAACTGGTGTGAGAAGAGAGATATGGCACAGAAATGAAATATTGGGATGAACCCTCTGCCCATTCAGCTGCAATTTCCTAAGAGATTACAAATTTTGAGATTGGACCAGCTGATCTGCATTGGTACAACAGGAAGAATGCATGCTCTTTTGAAGGAGCCTGAGTGCTGAAGGAGTATCCTTCCTTCAAAGTCTCCTTTATTCTTTTGTGGATTAACAAGTTGGTAACCCTCCTGTTACTATGGAGTATAATAAATGTGGGAAAGAGAGGGTCATTGAATTTGCATCTGTTTTTGTTTATTCTTTTTTTTTTTTTTTTGGAAATGGCCATGGACAGTGTGAATCAGTCTTGTTGGATTACCTACATGGAGGCCCAATGGATCCACAAGCATGAACTATAGGTTGCAATAGAGACCCAATAAAGATGCCATATTATGGGATGGCTGCCAAGCAGAGCTGCAGGCACCAGATAAAATTTTTGGGACTGTGAGTAAGCTAGCTGGAGGGGTGGAATTAGAACTTCAGCAACTGATCACTGATTAGAATTTTCAGATTTGGAGCTATAGAGATTGATATTTGTCCTGTTTGTTTTAAATTTTGTATTGGTTTAATTTCTTTTCTATACCTAATGACATCTTTTGCAGTTCCAATATTTATTCTGTGCCATTAAGCGATTTTTTTTTTTTTTTTTTTTGGTATTATAGCTCAGTTAAAAGACCTTGGACTATGGGGATGTTGGAACATCATTGGGATTGATAAAAACCATGGGGACTTTTAAAGTTTGACTGAATGTATTGCATTTTACATCATGAATGGTTATCAGTTTATGGGGGATGGGGGTGGAATATAGTGGTTTGATTCAGATGTCCCCCATAAACTTATATGTCCTGAATGTTAGGTTTCTAGTTAGTGGCAATTTGGGAATTGGAATCTCCTGGAGGCATGTATTTAGGGGGGTTGGTTTATGGGTGTTATACCCAGGTTTCCCTTGTCATTGTTTGGTACATTCTCCTGTTGCTGTTGTCCATCTGATGTTGGCTGTGAGATGATGTCCACCCTCTGCTCATGCCATGATTTTCCCCTATTATCATGGAGCTTCTCTTTGAGTCTTTAAGCTAAGATAAAACTTGCCTTCTACAAGCTACTCTTGGTTGGGTCCTTTTCATCAGAAATGAGAAGCTGACTGCAACAGGTAGGTTATATTCAAATTCTTGAATCATAATATTTCTAATCTACTTTTTTTTTTTTTTTTCAAGGTAGGGTCTCACTTTAGCCAAGGTTGACCTGGAATTCACTATGTAATCTCAGAATGGTCTTGAACTCATGGTAATCTTCCAACTGCTGTATGGGAGTGCATTACCATGCCTGTCTCGTATCTAATTTTCTATAGCAATATAAGTGTGCCAGCATGCTCTTCTAGTATCTAATTTTCTACAGAAATATAAAATATAATAAACATATACTATACATCCATTCTATATTTTTTTCAACCAATTTCCAGTTTGACTTTCAACTTCTAAGGACAGAAATAGTTATAATGATAATAGAAATAGATTTACTAAAAATGTTTATTTTGTATTGGTAGAATAATTTCCCATATAATATTCAGAAATGGGTTATTTCTTTTTGAGATAGGGTATCAATGAGAAGGAGAGCATAGATTTTTTGTTCTGCTGTTAGGTTTGATTCACAATCATGAACATTTTTAAATCAGGTATGCACCAAAGGTTACGTGTGATGTAAAACAAAATACAATATTTGGAATAGTCTATTTCTGATAAATTATTGTATCAAACATAATATTAATTGTTTAGTGTTAAAAATAAAATATCTATACTTACATTGATTTTTCCCATGAAGTGGATACAATTTTATGAGTCAAGGTAATGAACCAGAACCAGAAATTGAACTCAAGCAGTAGATTTCCAAGTTTCCCACTTAATAATTCATTCTGCTACTTTATAATCACATTATTGGCTCCATGTCAGAGAATGGAGGGAAAGAGAAAGCTACCATAAATATTCTTATGTGTTTATCTCAACTCTCAAAGCTACATTACACAAAAGGTAATATTTTTTAAAAAAGCTATTCAATTATGAATGTAGTATAAAATTTCTGTGCAAAAGATTGGAATGCAATTATGAAAACTAAAATTCAAGAAGTAAAGTTCATAGAGATGACACTTAAGAAGAGAAACTAATGCATGTTTTATGAAGTATTCAACAACACACAAAATGTAGACATTTAGGAAGGTAAGAATAGAGCTTGGTAAACTAGATAAATGATTTCCACTGAGAATTTTAAAGTAAATATTATAATAAAGATTGATACACAGCTATCAATTAACCTCCTCTCTTCAACATGAACTGAGTTTTCTCAGGTTTTGCAAAACCAGAAGAAAGAGAAATAAGAGGTATCAGCCATGGAAAGGAAGTAATATTATACATATATATTTCAGAGAATATATTTACCTATGTAGGAAACCAAATAAACTGTTATCTGTACTCCCAGAGGTAATAGACTTTGCCATTGTTCCTTACAACAGCCACATTATAAATATGAATGTTAAAATATGTTTGTGAAAAAAAGATTATAACAAAAATGGGTACTATAGACACTTAAAATATTATATAAATTCCATTTAAATTGCTGGAAATTGATAAAACCCAAATAAAGTTCAAGTATGAATGAGAAAATGAGAGTTTTTCAAAATTTATTCCTAAAAGTCACATCCCTAAAGACTTTCTAAAACTAATGTTCAGGAGAACGTCAATCAAAATCCATCAGTTTTCTTTTCTCTTTGGTATATTTTACAATGAGATTTGAATGCTATAAATAGCATTCACATAAAACTAGCCAAGGGAAATGTGTAAAACAGAAAAAAAATCAAGTTACAAGTATCAAGAGTTATTATAAAGCTAGTTTCATCAAACGTTCACTGTTGGTACAAAAGCCATCCATTGTTCCAGAGGATGAGCCCAAGCATAGACTGAGTAGGCCAATAATTCACATGAAAGGGGATTGGTAGTTATCTTGCTTGGTTATTTGTAATGTATTTCTTAATCAAGCTCTTCATTTCATCTTTCGTCCTTTATTAAATTCCTTTCTTCATGGTAGAAACAAATTGTATATCTAGAATTAAGCACTGGTACGCAGACTAGATGATGTATTTCTTTTTATTTTTTATTTTTTATTTTTATTTTTATTTTTTTTATTAGTCAGTTCCGTATTCAGCAAATACAGTCAGTTTGGTACCATTATTAGGCTCATCCGTGACCTACCCCCTCCCCTTGGCCCCTCCTTGTTGAGGTATACGGGTCATGCATTGTGGAGTTAGCCCACAGTTATGGGTAAGCTAAATGTCTCTGCATATCATGACCCAACATGTGACTCTGACATTCTTTCCGCCACCTCTTCCGCAAAATTTCCCTGAGCCATGTTGGGTTCATTTTTGGTCTGCTTCAGTGATGAGGTGTTGAGGGCCTCTGAGGCTCTGGCTCTCTGATTTGGTAGGAGTTGATTTTTCTCTATGCTGATCTCCTTCCCCTTTGTGCTGGTGTCCAGTTCATCAGGAAAACAGCCCCCTTGCTTGTTTCTCGAAGTTTTCTTAGTTTCAGCCAGGGCCCTTTTGAGGTATGATGGGGTGGCTCTCTCCTTAGGGTCTACATCTATCTGAAAAAGAGAAGCAGATTCTCCAACGGAGAGTAAGTTAGCACCAGGACAAATGAGATAACCCTTACTTTTTTTTTTTTTTTATAGAGAATTTAATAGGTGTAGGCCCTCCTGTAGCCCACAATTGATAGTATCTTGATACTGGAGAGTGGGCTTATGTTTGGATATGGTTCTGACTTGTTTCCCAGCTCCAGCTATGGGTCCCATACCAGTGAGGGAATCAGTTAGCCAAATTGAGAGCAGTTGGTTCCCCACCATGGCTGTGTGCCACCACTGCACTTGTGTGGGCATCACAATAAGTTATTTGCTGCTAAGTAGGTTAGACCATGAGTTGCTTCAATAGATATTGGTTAATTTCCCCCAGTTGCCCATGTAGCACCTTCTGGCACTAGACGTGCTGACTGTCTGGGGACTGACTCTCATCCAACTTCCAGCCATGCCATTCTAATTTGCATGTCAATCACATAAGGTATCTTCAGCAGTAGGGTCTTACCACTAACCTTTGGTGGGTCATCAAGTACTCTGACAGAAATCTGTCTGTCTTTTAGGAAACCTTGTAGGTCTCTCTGATCAAAAGCTCATTGTGGATGATAGCCCCATGCTGGTTCTGGGAGTTACAGGTCAGTGCCCACTAAGAAAATGAGGAAAAAGATAACTAATATACAAGCGTTAGAGATAAGAGGGAGAGAGACAGGGAGAGGGGAAGTGAGGGAGGGAAGATGTAGGAGATTAAGGTTAATCTTAGTCTTACCCTCTCCAGTGTCTTGTGGTTCAGGTGTTCCCTGTAAGGGCCTGGTGAAGGATCAGCCATTTGGTCTATCTTTTAGTAAGTAGAAGAATATGGTACCATTGCCGTTTGGGTCTAGATTTGTGTTTCCCACCCCTTTGATGCCCTCCCCTCCCTCCCCTTCCATCCTAGTGTCTAATCTAGGAGATGCTTGCTGGGTATGTAAGGTATCTTCGGTAGATTCAGGTTAGGTGCTGTAGATGAGTGAGACTATGTGGCAATTTTTTTTTTTCTGTGATTGGGTAAGTTCACTGAGAATGATCTGTTCCAGGTTCAACCATTTTTCCTCAAATTTCATTGTGTCATTTTTTCTTACTGCTGTATATAATTCCATTGTGTAGATATACCACATCTTAGTTATCCATTCTTCTAGTGGTGGACATCTGGGTTGATTCCAGCTCTTAGCTATTACAAATTGAGCCGCTATAAACATGGTTGAGCAAATCTCTTTAGTCTGTGGTTTGAAGGTTTTAGGGTAGATGCCCAGTAAGGGAATAACTGGGTCTGTTGGTATCTCTATACTCAGCTTTTTCAGAAGTCTCCATATTGCTTTCCAAAGTGGTTGTACCATCCTACATTCCCACCAACAGTGGATGAGTGTTCCTACTTCTCCACATCCTCGCCAGCATTTATTTTTATTTGATTTTTTGATGCTTGCTATCCTTATTGGGGTAAGGTGGAATCTCATAGTTGTTTTAATTTGCATTTCTCTGATGATTAGGGATGCTGAACATTTTCTTAAGTGTATGTTTGCCATTTCTATTTCTTCCTCCGTGAACTGCCTGTTCAGCTCTTTGCCCCATTTTGTGAGTGGGGTGTTTGACTTCTTACTGTTTAGAGTTTTGAGTTCTTTGTAGATTCTAGAGATTAGTCCTCTATCAGTTGGATAACCCACAAATATTTTCTCCCATTCTGTGGGTAATCTATTGGCTTTGCTAATTGTATGCTTGTCTGTAAAGAAACTCCTCAGCTTCATGTGGTCCCATTGGTTGAGTGATGGTTTAAGTTCACGAGCTACTGGGGTTTTGTTCAGGAAGTCTTTTTCCATTCCTATATCATGGAATGTACTTCCTAAATTTTCTTCCAGTAGTATTCGAGTTTCTGGTCTTATATTGAGATCTTTGATCCATTTGGACTTGAGTGTAGTGCATGGTGAAATGTGTGGGTCAAGTTTTAGTTTCCTGCATATGGTTATCCAGTTTGTCCAGCACCATTTGTTGAAGATGCTGTCTTTTTTCCAGCGTATATTGTTTGGGCCTTTATCAAATATCAAGTAGCTATAGTTGCTTGACCCAAAGTCTGGGTCCTCAAGTCTATTCCATTGGTCTATCCTCCTGTTTTTATGCTGGTACCATGCTGTTTTTATTACTATGGCTTTGTAATATAGCTTTAGATCAGGTATGGTGATGCCTCCAGAGGTATTTCTTTTGCTGAGGATATGTTTGGAAATGCGAGGCCTTCTGCCTTTCCATATGAAATTTGAGATCATTTTTTCTATCTCTGTGAAGAACACTGTGGGGATTTTAATTGGTATTGCATTAAATCTGTAAATTGCCTTTGGTAGGATTGTCATCTTCACAATGTTAATTCTGCCTATCCAGGAACATGGGAGGTCTTTCCATTTTCTCAAGTCAGCCTCAATTTCTTTTTTGAGTGTTTTTATGTTTTCATTGTATAGATCTTTCACTTCCTTGGTTAACGTTATTCCAAGGTATTTTATTTTTTTTGTCGCAATTGAAAATGGGACTATGTCCCTTATTTCTTTTTCTGTATCTTTGTCCTTTGTATAAAGGAAGGCTACTGATTTTTGTGCATTGATTTTGTATCCTGCTACTTTGCTATAGGAGTTAATCACCTTCAGGAGTTTTGGGATGGAGTCTCTCGGGTCTCTTACATATATAATCATGTCATCAGCGAATAAAGCTAACTTAACTTCCTCCTTTCCAAATTGTATCCCTTTTATTTCCTTCTCCTGTCTTATTGCTTGAGCTAGGACTTCCAGAACTATATTGAAAAGCAGAGGTGAGAGTGGACAACCCTGTCTTGTTCCTGATCTTAATGGGAATTCCTCCAGTCTCTCTCCATTAAGTATTATTTGGGCCTTCGGAGCTTCGTATATTGCCTTTATTAGGTTAAGATATGAACCAACCATGCCAACTCTCTCCAATGTTTTGAACATGAAGTGGTGTTGAATCTTGTCAAAGGCCTTTTCTGCATCTATCGAAATGATCATGTGGTTTTTATGTTTAACCTTGTTTATGTGGTGTATTATATTGACAGATTTCCGTATGTTGAACCACCCCTGTGTTCCTGGAATGAATCCCACTTGGTCAAGGTGTATAATGCTTTTGATGTGTTGTTGGATTCGGTTTGCAAGGATTTTGTTTAGGATCTTTGCATCTAAATTCATCAGGGAAATAGGCCGGTAGTTTTCTTTTCTTGTGGCATCTCTGCCTGGTTTTGGAATTAGGGTGATGCTAGCATCATAAAAGGAGTTGGGTAGCTTTCCCTGTTCATCAATTGTGTGGCACAGTTTGAGGAAGATTGGTTTGAGTTCTTCCATGAAGGTTTGATAGAATTCAGCTGAGAAGCCATCTGGTCCTGGGCTCTTCTTTTTTGGGAGGTTTTTTTATTACTTTTTCAATCTCCATGAGTGTGATGGGTTGATTGAGGTGATTAATCTGCTCTGTGTCTAGCTTTGGTAGATGGTATGCGTCCAAGAATTTATCCATCTCCTCCACATTATCCAGTTTTGTGGAGTAGAGGTTTTTGAAATAAGTCCTGATGATTCTCCCAATTTCACTTATGTCTGTTGTGATCTCTCCTTTTTCATTTTGAATTTTGTTAATTTGAAGCTTCACGTTTTTTTGCTTGATCAGATTGGCCAGGGTTTGTCAATCTTGTTTATTTTTTCAAAGAACCAGCTCTTTGTTTTGTCAATTGTCTTAATTGTTTCCTTGGTTTCCAATTCATTGATTTCTGCTCTGATTTTAATTATTTCTTTCCTTCTGGAGCTCTTTGGGTTGGATTTTTCTTGTTTTTCCAGTGCCTTTAGGTGGATGGTTAGGTTATTGATTTGGGACCTTTCTGTCTTTTTTATGAAGGCATTGAGTGCTATGAATTTTCCCCTTAGGACCGCCTTCATTGTGTCCCATAAGTTTTGATACGATGTGTTCTCATTGTCGTTCAATTCCAGAAATTTTGCAATTTCACTTTTTATTTCATCCACTATCCATTTATTGTTTAAAAGTGTGCTGTTCAGTTTCCAGGTGCCTTTGGGATTCTTGGTGGGTCTTTTATTGTTGATTTCTAGCAATATAGCATTGTGATCTGATATCATGCAGGGAATTATGTCAATCTTCCTAAATATGTGGAGGCAGTCTTTGTGACCCAATATATGGTCTATTTTAGAGAATGATCCATGGACTGCTGAGAAGAATGTGTAATCTGTGGATTTGGGATGGAATGTTCTGTAGATGTCCGTTAGGTCTAAGTGATCTATGGTTTTGTTGAGCTCTCTTACTTCCCTGTTGAGTTTCTGTTTGGATGATCTGTCTATTACTGATAATGGTGTATTGAAGTCCCCAGCTATGATGGTGTTTGTGGTTATTTCTGTTTTATTGTCAAGTAGGTTTTGTTTTATGAACTGTGGTGCCCCTGTGTTTGGTGCATACAGATTTATGATTGTAATATCCTCTTGATGGATCGTTCCCTTGATAAGTAGGAAGTGGCCTTCTTTGTCTTTTTTGATTATATTTGGTTTGAAGTCTATTTTATCCGATATTAATATAGCTACACCTGCTTGTTTCTTATTCCCGTTTGCTTGGAATACTGTTTTCCACCCTTTCACCCGGAGGAGATGTCTGTCTTTAATGGTGAGGTGGGTTTCTTGAAGGCAACAGATTGAGGGGTCTAATTTTTTGATCCATCCTGTTAGCTTGTGTCTCTTGATGGGTGAATTAAGGCCATTAATATTTAGGGTAATGACTGTGAGATTTGATTTGATCCCTGCCATATTGTGATGGTAAATGTGGGTTGGAATTTTCATGGACATTGAAGTTTTTTGTGCCTACTCTGAGTTTGGTTGTTGTGATCTGCTTCTTGTAGGCAATTGTGTTTGATTATTTTTTTCTTCTCTGTGTAGAATTTCCTGAAATACTCTCTGTAGGTTTGGTTTTGTGTTCATATAATTGTAAAGCTGAGTTTTGTCATGGAAAGTTTTTCGTTCACCATCTATTATGAGGGATACTTTTGCTGGGTAGAGTAGTTTGGGTTGGAAGCCATAGGTTCTTAGACTTTGCAGTGTTTCATTCCAGGCTCTTCTAGCTTTCAGGGTTTCCATTGAGAAGTCTGAAGTAATTCTGATGGGGTTACCTCTGAAGGTGGTGTGCTGTTTTTCCCTAGCTGCCTTTAGGATTTTCTCTTTGGTGTCAATGTTTAGAGTCTTAATAATAATATGTCTTGGAGAGTTTCTCCTTTGGTCCAGTCTGTTTGGAGTTCTATTGGCTTCTTGTATCTTGATGGGTCTTTCTTTTAAGAGATTGGGGAAGTTTTCTTCAATTATTTTGTTAAATAAGTTCTCCATGCGTTTGGTCTGGATTTCTTCTCCTTCTGGTATTCCAATGATCCTGATATTGGGACGTTTAACTGTATCCCACAATTCCCTCATGTTCTGTTCACAGGAGCTTTTAAACTTACTGAAATTTTTGAACTCTCTAACTGTTTCTTCCATCTTGTCTTCCAGATCAGAGTTTCTATCCTCCACTTGGCTGACTCTATTCTTGAGGGCTTCTAGTGAGTTTTGGGCTTGTTCAATTAAGTTTGCATTTTCTATTATTTTTCTATGTATAATTTCCATCCCTCTGTCAAGCTTCCTTTTCACATCATTTTCTGATTTTCTTGATGATTCTTGGAGTTCATCCTTGCATTTCTTTATGTCTTCATTTAGCATGGTCAGCTGATTTTTAAGGTCTTCTTTTTTTTCACTCTCCCTCAAATCTCTTAACTCTCTTTGAAATCCTTCCATTTTCTTATCTAATCCTTCCAATTTCTTATCTATTAGTTCTAGTTTAGTGATGGCAGCATCCACACGATTGTCGGCCCTTTGTTGCTTTCCTGCAAGTTCTACCAATAGGTTGGTTAGAGTTGCATTGCTCATAGCTTCAATGTGGTGTTCTGGTCCTATTGGTTCTTCTATGTTTTGGTTAGAAGTATTCATTGTGGGAGTGGGTGATCTAATTGGATTTTCTTGCATTTGATTATTCATGTTATTTCTTTTGCGCTGTGTTCTGCCCATGACAGTGTATGGGCAGATAAGTGGGCGTATCAGGCTGGGCTCAAGAACAATGGGGATCTTATGCAGCCTGGGGGCGTTGCCAAGAAGCCTGGGCTTTGGCTGTCACTTGCCAAAGCCGCCTATCTACTGCCTGGCAGGGGCGCCAAAGTTGCCTGAGTTCTCAAGCGGTAATGTGCCAAGGCTGCCTGCGTTCGAACTAGGAGTGTCACTGAGGCACCAAGCACTGATGCCGCCCGAACTCTGGCTGGGCACGCTGGGAACCGGAAGCAGTCTGCGCTCCCCCGCCACAGGACAATTGTGGACAGCCGCGCGGCAGACAGGGCGAGTGGAGGAGAGTGCAGAGCAGTCTAAGCTTCCGCACGCAGGGAATAATCTCACTTGCCAAAGCCGCCTATCTACTACCTGGCAGGGGCGCCAAAATTGTTTGAGTTCTCAAGCGGTAATGTGCCACAGCTCCTGCGTTCGAGCTAGGAGTGGCACTGAGGCACCAAGCACTGAAGCCGCCCAGACTTTGGCTGGGAACACTGGGAACCGGAAGCAGTCTGCGCTCCCCCGCAACGGGACAATGGCGGCCCGCCGGTGCGGCAGGCAGGTAGGGGGTGGCACCTGAGCTGACGCAAGTGAGAGATACAGTCTGAGCTTGTGGGACTGGGCACACTCAGTAGGTGGGCGAGTGGACAAGGGTGCGGAGCAGTCTAAGCTTCCGCGCGGAGGGAACGATCGGCGCGCAGTGGCAGCCGTGTGGGCTCCGGAGCAGCAGCAGCGTCAGGGGTGGAGCTTTGAACACGGCGGTTATTTGGGGCGAGGGGTGCCTACCCGCCCGAAAGGGGACCTGCGATTCCCTGTTCCCCCACCTCTGTGCCCTCTCAGATTTCTCTCCCCTAAAAGCCACTATATACCCTTAATATCTTGCCTTTCTTTCCCCGGGATTTGCAGCGCAGCTAGGCGGTCGCCATCTTGGCCGGAACCCTAGATGATGTATTTCTACGGGAAACACTAAGAGCAACAAAGTCAAAATACAGTTGAACATGTGGTTTCTGTTCTCCCTCAGGCCTGATCAGGTTGACTGTGGCCACATGAGTGTTGTGGATTATACCCATTGGCGGATTGATTTGTTGTTACTAGTCTTGACCTTCACACAGGATACTGTTATATTGTCTTATTGTGGTTTCATGTTAGTCACACTGTTCAGAGAAATTGACAATGGTGTCTTCTCAAGTCATTTTCTCCCTGGTGCACTCTGCAGAGAGCTGCCCTGTGCCACAAGAAAGTGGGTAATATGCAGATTTTTCCTATCTTCTCTGTTTAGTGGCTGTGGATAATCTTTAGTGCCAACTTCTTGGCCTTCAAAGCTTTTCCCATTATTTCAACTTGGGAAGTTTGCAATTCCTACCTAACCATTCAACTTCATCATATTGAAAAGGGCTCATTTATAAATTGATTTTTGAAATATGAACAAAGCTCTCTGATATACACCATATTTCATGAATATGTGAGGGAACAAATAATTGAAATTTAATAATATAATAACATAATCTCAAGTCAGTCACTGTGATTGACGAAGAAAATCCGCATCCTTAAAAAAAAGCCTAGCACTTGAGTTATCAAGGAAGTGTGACTAATCAACAATTATGACAGAGTATTTCTCTTTTGTGGAATTTATATTTTTCTGCATTACAGCTATTTAGATCAGAGAGTACTGGCACCAAAGCAAATTAAATTCTCATTGCAATTCATGACTTGGATATCTATTTAATGGAAAGCAGAGAATTGGGTGCCAATTAAATTGATGCCATTTCAATCAGCATGTATGTTTCTGAAATAATCCTAAAAAGCCTCAATTCAACTCAATGAATAAAGAACCTAATCCATAATGTTGGATATTTTTTCTTTCTCAATTTTTTGTTCTTCATCTGCCCTATATTGTATCCCTAATCTTTAGTAGCTTTTTGATTAGATATGGGTGAGGACTAATTCAACCTAAAAATAGGCAACCTTTTTAGCTAATGGTCTAATGTCACCCATCTATTGTGTACCTATATTAATCAAAGTCTCTTTTCTCTAAAGTCTCCACTCAATAAAATTCTTATGAAATCAGTGTGAAGCATATAAAACATCAAACATATTTCAATACATATATATAAAATTACATTTCTTGTTCAGAAAATACTGTTCTATATTGGGAATGGCAAACTTATCAGTTATTACATAAAAAGTAGAATTATGTTTTAGATTGAAATGGAGTTCTGTATAGCTTAAAATGAACAAATACTGATGTCTCAAAAGTTAATCTTATTTTCAAGTGAAATCTTGCAGAAAAAAGTTACCTAAGGTGATATATCTTATGTATATTCTTTTCCTCTTTATTTTCCTTATTTATTTTGTTTTACATTTCCCTCTATTAATGTACCATCCATATGTGCACAAAATGTACCCTGGTCATAATCAATTCCCAACATTCTCTCCCCTTATACCCCGCAATGAAACCCCTCTTCTTTCCAACTTGTCACTTTTCAATATTTATGTCACTTTTTGCCCTCTTCCATCATTCATGACAGCATTTTTATCAGCCCAATATTGTGCAGATGTGCAAATTTTGTACAGGTAATGACAGCCTGTTGAATGCACCAGCCACTTTGTATCTATAAGACTTCATTCTTTTTTATTTTTATTATTATTTTTACTATGAAGAATAGACTTGTGTGGGCTGGAGATATGGCTTAGTGGTTAAGGCACTTGCCAGAGAAGCCTAATGATCCATGTTTGACTCCCCAGATCCCACATTAGCCAGATGCACAAAGGTGAGGCAAGCTCAAGGTTGCACATGCACACTAGTTAAAAATGAAAAAGAAAAAGAGGAAAAAGAAAAAAATAAACTTATATAGGCATAGTGGCACATGCCTTTAATCCCAGCACTTGAAAGGCAGAGGTAGGAGGATCACCATGAGTTTGAGGGCTCCTTGAGATGAAACTACATAATGAATTCCAGTTGAGCCTGGGCTAGAGTGAGACCCTACCTTGAAAAATCAAAAGAAAAAAATAAAATAATATAATTTGCATGGACACATCATGTGTTGGTATCATCATTTCCCTTTTCTCTTCCCCCATTTTGCTAAGGACCTTCTTCAGTGGGGTACCTAGTCTTCCCCATGGGGTTGTGGGTTACAAGTTGTAAGAGCACCAGTCAGTCACTGGTGGGCTGTTTTTTAAAAAAATAGTTTTAAATATATATATATTAATACTTTATTTATTTCTTTATTTGCAAGAGAGCAAGTGGTAGATAGCAAGAGAGAGAATGGGTGCACTAGGGACTCTAGGTACTGCAAACAAACTGCAGACACATGTGCCACCTTGTGTATCTGGCTTTATATGGATCCTAGGGAACTCATCCTTAGGCTTCACAGGCAAACACCTTGACCACTAATCCATCTCTCCAGCCCGGCAAGACTGTGTTGTAAAGCATTTGACCCTCGCATTCCTTCTGTCACCTCTTCCACAATGCTTCCTGAGCCTTGGTGGTTCTGAAAGAGCTGAACAGCTAACTGTCACTTTTCAGCAGTTTGACAAGCTTTGTGCCTCCTCAGTAGTCACTGCCATCTTAAAAGAGAAACTTCCATAACCACAATTGACAGCAAATATCTAAATATTTAGAGGGTAACAATGGTGATATGAATAAAAGTATAACATAGTAATATAAATAAATAAGTTCCCTAAGGTAGTATATATCTTATGTGCATGCTTAGGTATGCTTATCTGTAGGAATGCCTTAAAAAATGATACACAATTAGCATTCTCCTATGCTATAACTTCAGATATTTATTTCATTTGACTTTCATCTGTTATCTTTAGATGGTGTTGCAAGAGCATATGTTCAAAGTATTTAAAAAATGTATAAAAATATTGGGCTTATACCATAAAACTTATATTATTTTGTACTACTCTATAAGTACTACTCTAGGTAAAGCATATAGTCAGTCCCTTTATGCTTCTCAATGAATTTCTATTACATTATGATAACTAGGGATACCTGTATCAATCATGGTAGGTTAGGCTCTCTGTTGTTAGTACACAACTACCACACATTATTAACTTCAACTATATCCTCAAGAAGGGAGTAACCATTCAGACATCACTAGGTACTAGATCTGGTGGCTTCTAGTGGTTTCAATTGGCAGAGAAATGACCCAACCTGCAAATGAATCATCAAACCTAATTGGATGTGTAGATATCTAAAAGGCTGCTTATCTCTTAGAAGCGAGGGTGCTTCTTTCATTTACTGGCAGCATTTCTATGTGCAGGAGTCTTCCATAATCATTAAGAATACATGGTTATTGTGGACAAAGGACTCAGTGAGTAAAGAGAGAAGAAATATGAGTAATTGCAAGCCAAGAAAGCAGAATTAAGAGTGAAGAGACTTAATACATAGAGGATAAAACCAGAAATGCAACTGAAATATACTGGGGAAAAAAAAAAAAACATTTTTAAAATGTGAATCATATGGGCTGGAGAAATGGCTTAGCAGTTAAGCGCTTGCCTGTGAAGCCTAAGGACCCCGGTTCGAGGCTCGATTCCCCAGGACCCACGTTAGCCAGATGCACAAGGGGGCGCAAGTGTCTGGAGTTCATTTGCAGTGGCTGGAAGCCCTGGCGCGCCCATTCTCTCTCTCTTCCTCTCTGTCTCTCTCTCCCTCTCTCTCACTTTCACTCTCAAATAAATAAAGATAAAAAAAAAAAGGAAAAACATGAATTCCTAAAAAAAAAAAAAAAAAAAGTGAATCATAAAAAGAAGACAAAAAACCTGAATAAAAATTTAACTGAAATTGAAAGTGACTAAAAAAAAAGACACAGAAATAAGTTGACACTCTGGGAATTACAGAAATAAAAAAATATAAGAAATTGTTTTTGTCCAATAAGCTTCTAAAAAAGACTTCTTTTTTTTTTTTTTACAGAATGACATACTATATATGCTGAAAGAATTGTAGTCAGAGATACTTGCACAAAATGCAATTTGTTTATAGGGATCAGAACATGTATATATAGAGAGAGTTTAGCCAAATGTCAACTAGGAAGAATGACTATGGGTCTGGAGAGATAGCTCAATAGGTAAAGTGCTTGATCTGCAGGCATAAGGACTATAGTTCAGATCCCTGGCAATTGCATAAAAGCTAGGTATGGTGTTATGCACTTGCAATCACAGGACTGGAAAGGTAGGGACAAGAGCCTCCTTAGGACTTGATGACTACCTAGTCTAGCCAATTTCACGAGCTTCACAGAGAAATGTTTCCAAACAACACAGAGACCAACTGAGGAAGACCTTTGATTTCTATCTATGGTGTTCACATGAATTTGCACATAGATGCTTGTGCAACCAAATATACACATGGATTCATATACAAACAAACGTGTACTCATACACACGCACACATATATCTCCAGATGAAAGCACACACCACACACACATGCACCATAAAATTAAAAAGAAAAAGAAAAAATGCATTGATTTGTGGTGAAATTCATCATTTATTATTACTTCTGATTGAAAATTTCGTACTCTTTAACAGTTTGTTACTTTATTTTGATCTAGTATGTCCAATAGGAATTTAATATATATTTAGCAAGAAGCAAAACCTGATGCCCAGTTAGATTAAGTCGAGCATTTCTAATTTTTCTACAGTTTGAAGAAAACCTAAAATAGATTTTCAGTAGAGAGTTGCCATACAAACTATAAACTTATCCATAGAGTGTAATGGCATGCTATACATTTTTACATGGAGTCATTTGGAAAGATGTCTAATATATACCATCATGTGGCTGAAAGCCAATAGAAAATGAGCATTGGCAATGTCTCTAAAATTTAGAAAGAATATGTTAATAAATGAGCAAGAATATACTGGAATATTTCTGTATTTGAGAGCAGTCTTCAGGCAAATAAAATTATAAGGAAAATTTATCACATTTTTTACTTTAAAAATTGCAACATTGTATTTCCTTTTATGATCAGAAAATAATTAACATGAAAATAGATTCTAATGAAAAATTTAAAGTATTCAAAAATCATCTTTATAATAAGATAACTGTTTTGGAAAGTGCCCTGCCACGTGCTTCATGCTGCGTTTTTAAAGTCCATAACATTTCAAAGGATTTATCATATAGCACTGATGAATAGTGAAGGGAATTAAAAGCTACTGCTAAAAACAGCTTTTTACATTCAATTGAGGAATGGTTTTCTTTATTTTCTGTTAATATTCATTTTATACAGGCCTTTAAATGGCCTCTTACTTACCCATTCCTGCTGTCACCCTGACCAGCATGCTTACATAAACAGAAAATTAACAGCCCATACTAGTGAATCAGTACTCTTACCATTAAGTGGATGACTCTCTGAAGTGGTGAATGCATTTTTATTTGGGAGTATGATGCTATTTATCATTTAATGCTATGCTTTCTTTGGCATATGTAATATTCTATAAACTGGAAGCAATTTCCAGACACATAATGTATTATCTAATGTGAATTTTACAAAGAGTAGATCCATTTTCAGAGTTTTCAACCTGAACAAGGACTATATTATTTGCCCTTGATCTACATTGTTTTGTATTAATGTGGTGTTTCATGAACCACTATTTTATAAACTAGATTCCAAACATGATTAGAACCTAAGTTATATCAATGTCTTTAATGAACTGTTCCTATCTGAGTTTCATAATATTTGCAATACTTTATAGAAGCTTCTTAGGAAGGGTATTAAAACTATAATTGAATGCTAAACCATGCATGTATGCAAGAGAAAATGCTTAGATACATTATTACTAACAGCACTTTTCAATAATTTGCTGTTTGATCATTATCGTATCTTTACCGTAATCCTAATGTGTTTATTGGAATCTGGATACATTTCTCACAGAATATTACTTATTGAGTTTATAGAGCTGTTAATGAATTTGTACACTGATTTCTTGCTAGACAGAAACATAACAAAATTATTTTGTGATATTTCTGGACAATTCCAATTTTTGGCTGTCCAGGATGAGGAAGCAAGGTTGTATTTGTCTACATGCAACATGCAACTCTTGATTACACCTGCAGGAAGGGGTGACTTTGAATGGGCCTCTTGTGATTTAAACACACCTTTTGGAAAGCGCATTTGAGCAGCACATACATATCAAAGTCATCTGAAATGTTTTCAGCCCTGTGAAATATCTTTGGCTGACCTGGTATAAGACACCCTAAAGAGGATACAGCTTTCTTACATCCACATATCCCAGCTTCTTCCCATTCATGTAATCTAATCTTCAACCATTAAAAAAATATTTTTAGGGCTGGAGAGATGGCTTAGCAGTTAAGCGCTTGCCTGTGAAGCCTAAGGACCCCAGTTCCAGGCTCAACTCCCCAGGACCCACGTTAGCCAGATGCACAAGGGGGCGCATGTGTCTGGAGTTTGTTTGCACTGGCTGGAAGCTCTGGCGCTCCCATTCTCTCTCTCTCTCTCTGCCTCCTTCTCTCTGTCCCTGTCAAATAAATAAAAATTAAAAAAAATTAAAAATATATATTTATTTATTTACTTGAAAGCAGAGAGACAGAAAGACAGAAAGACAAAGAGAATGGGCACAGTGGGGCCTCTGACAGCTGCAAATGAACTCCAGGTTCATGTCCCACTATTTGTGCATCTGGCTCTATGTGGGCACTGCGGAATCAGACCTAGGACATTAGGCTTTGTAAGCTAGTGCCTTAGCTACTGAGCAATCTCTCTAGCCCCCCTCCAAAAGTTTTGAACATAACAAATATTCACTAGTTAAAATTACCACATGAATATAAATTTATTTTATTTTATAGGAAATGAATGTATTTTTCCAAGTCAGTATTTAAGGAGATGTGGAGGTAGATGTATTTGATGAGAGTACTTTTTCTGGACTCACACTTATTGCCACAGGGCAAGAACTATAAGGGAGTAAAAGAGAAATTCTTCCACAGCAAATTTCATTTTCATAGGAATATGAGCAAAAGACATTCACCCTTAATATTTCATGTGATATTTGAGTTATGCCAATATTTCATCAAAATTCTTTTCTTTTGGAGAATGGGTGGAGCCTAACACATGCTAGAGTACCCTGTAGTCTTGTCCCACATCTCTTTTACCTCTCTAGAAAGATTAAACAAAACCCTTTACACATGCTGTGTGTAAATGAGTGAATATGATACAAAACAAACAGTGTGCAACACTGAGCTTCAGTGATGGCTGTGGCTCAGATGTGTCTATAGGTGGATCATATCATTTGCATTAAGAAATTGACTTACGAGCTGGGCATGGTGGTGCATGTCTTTAATTCCAGCACTCAGGAGGCAGAGGTAGGAGGATCGCTGTGAGTTCCAGGCCACCCTGAGATCGCATAGTGAATTCCAGGTCAGCCTGGGCTACAGTGAGACCATACCTCAAAAAAAAAAAAAAAAAAAAAAAAAGCAACAACAACAACAAAAAAGAAATTGGCTTACATTTATGATGGAAACCTTGTAGGTCAAGAGAAAGGTAAATTATTTGACATGAGATTGCAGATAGTTACTCTCATACTGCTCATCCATGTGGTTGTTAGCAGTTATGTACACCCCTACTTTCTCTCTGTGTGATCGAAATTCCTCACCTCATCAGGACTGCAAATTGGAAGAGAAACAAATGAATGAAAAAGGATTTATTAGATTGGCTTTCATAGCACAGGTTGGACAGTCCAAATATTTTTGTCTTTTGGCTGGACAATGTGACAACCTGGTGCATGCTCAGTCCACAAGGCTGAATGCCTCAGCAGTCCTAGTCTGACACTGAAGACCTAAAGGATGCCTGGAAAGCTGTTGGTCTACAGTCTACATTGAAAGCTGTAGAAGCTGGTTTCTGCTGTCTGTGAAGGATGGCAGCAACAGATAGATGTACTCACTAGCAAATAGCAGCCAAGTAATAAGGCCATGATTTCTCTTGCAATTTCTTTACATATAGGCTGACACCAGAAAAGCTACACAAGGCAATGTCTTCCCTCCTCAGATAACCATTCCTGGAAATGCCCACAGATCTGGCCAAGATGGGTATCTCCTACTTGATTGTAAATCCAATCAACTTGAGCAGAGATTAACTGTCACAGGCCAACATCACCTTAATTATTCCTTGATTAAATCTAAAATGCTACCCCTCCACAAGATTCATGCTCCTGTTTTGAATACTTTTAGTTATCTAGTCTCACTGTTTTGGAAGTGTGAGGTGAAACCTTGCTGGCAGAAATAGGTCACTTAGGGATAGGACATCAAAGGCTATACAATGCATTGTTTCTGGGTCAGCTCTCTCTGGCTCCTGGCCATCATGGCATAAACAAACTCAATCATGCATTCTTGCACTATGAATTTCCCCTATTTCTTGGGCTTAGACACTCTGATACTATGAATCAAAACCTTTCTTTTCATAAATTGTTTCAATTAGGTATTTTGGTCAAAATGACACAGATGTGTGACATACAGCTATATCTTCAAATACAGTGATATTCTGATATTTTGGGAGTAGTAGCTTTAGTATATGAATCTTAGAGGCGAAATACAATCAGCCTCAAATCATCCAGTGGTAAATTGTGTTTTTTTATTTGAAATTCATTATTGAAATATTATTTGAATAGCAACATGTTTGTAGGTGATGAAGGCCTATGTAATCCAAACCTCTTAAATATTTTTCAATTATTTTATTTATCTATTTTGGAGAGAGATAGAGAGAAAGAATGGGTATGCTAGGGCCGTCAGCATCCACAAATGAACTGCAGATGCATGTGCTACTTTGAGCATCTGGCTTTACATAGGTACTAGGGTATCAAACCTGGGTTGTTAGGCTTTGCAGGCAAGAAATTTTACCACTGAGCAATCTCTCCAGCTCCTCAGATATTTTTATTTCAGATATTGCCTACAACTATGGCAAAAAAACAACAAAAACAAACAACAGTTGAAAGTACTTCAAGTATGTCAATGCAAAAAGGCATGCAGTTTCACAAAACTGGAAAAAAAAAAAGGCAGTTGCTAGGGTTGTGGGGACTTTGACTTGATCCAATTACCCCTAATCTGAGTCTCAAAGATTCCTCCAAATGTCTTCTGCTGTACCCAAGGTTGGTTCCAAGGCAGTTTAATAGCAGCCTTATACCTTAAACTGCTAATGTGCAGGAAAGAAAAAAGAGAAATTGAACTTCAGGTTATTTTGTGAGCATGAAGGCATTTGTTCCAGAAGCCCTTAGGAAGTGTCTTCTCGAATTTTATCTGACTCAGCTCATATTTCTATTCCTGAAGTAAACTCCAGGTTGATCAATGAATTTATTCACATTCTTCATTGTATAAGTGAGATATTGTAATCAATATTGATGTGGGATCATGCCAATAAAGTCTTCAAAGTAGCACTGGGGTTGTACAAGAGATTTGTAGGAAGCAAATTATCCAATGAAGAGTGAAGTCAGCACCAGATAAGTGGGATAACCATTGTTATTTTCAAGCAAATTTAATAGGTGTAGGCTCACTTGTAGCCCACAATTGGTGGGAGCTTGATAATGGAGAGAGGGTTCATTTCTTGGATATGGTTCTGACATGTTTTTCAGAACCAGCTATGGGTTCCATTCCACTGAGCAGATCAGTTAGCCAAATCCAGAGCAGTTGGTTACCCACCATAGCTGTGTGCCACTATTGCACTTGGGTGAGCATCACATCAGGTTGTTTGCTGCTGCATAACTTAGACCACAAGTTTCTTGTACAGATGTTGGTCATTTTCCCCCAGTCACTCATGTAACACTTTTTGGCAGTAGACAAGCTAATTGGGGACTGACTCTCTTGGAGACTCCAGCTTGGTCACTCCATGTTCCATACCAACATTATATGGTGTCTTCAGCAGTAGGGTATTACCAGTAACCTTTGGTGGGTCATCAAGTATTCTGACAGAAATCTGTCTTCTTTTGGGAAAACTTGTAAGTCTTTCTGATCAACAGCTCATTGTGGATGTTATCCACATGCTGGTCCTGGGAGTTACAGGCCAGCGACAAGAAAAAGAAGGAAGAAAAAGATAGGTAATATAAAGGAGATAGAGTGAAGAGAGAGAAGAGGGAGAGAGAGAGAAACAGGAGAAGATTAAGCTTAGTCTTCATCATATGAACATGGTTGAGTAAAGCTCTCTGAACTGAGGCATGGAGCTGTTAGGATAAATGCCCAGTAAGCGAATAACTGGCTCTGTTGGTAATTCTATAGTCAACCTTTGCAGGAGACTCCATATTTCTTTCCATAGTGGTTGTACCATCCTAAGTTCCCACCAACAATGAATGAGAGTTCCTATTTCTCCACATCCTCACCAGCTTTGTTTTCATTTGATTTTTAATGTTTGCTATCCTTACTTGCATAAGGTGGAATCTCATAGTTGTTTTAATTTGCATTTCCCTGATGATTAGGGAATGATGAACATTTTCTTAAGTGTGTTTTTGTCATTGGTATTTCTTCCTTTGAGAACTCCCTGTTCATTTCTCTGCCCTATTTTGTGAGTGGGATTTTTTTTTTTATTGTTTAGGTTTTTGAGTTCTTTGTGAATTCTAGAAATTAGGCCTCTGTCAATTGTATAGCCAGCAAAATTTTTCTCCCATTCTGTGGGTAATCTATTGGCTCTGCTTATTGTATGTTTGCCTGAGAAGAAAGTTTTCAGCGTCATGAGATTCCAATGGTTGAGTGATTGTTTAAGTTCCTGAGCTACTGTGGTTTTGTTCATGAAGACTTTTCCCATTCCTATATCAAGGGAATTTCTTCCTATTTTTTCTTCCAGTAGTAGTAGAGTTTCCAGTCTTATATTGAGGTCTTTGATCCATTTGGACTTGATTTTTGTGCATGGGAAGATGTGTGGATCAAGTTTCATTTTTTGGGCATATGGCTATCTAGTTTGTCCAGAACCATTTCTTGAAGATGCTGTCTTTTTTTTTCAGCCTAAAATGTTAGTGCTTTTGTCAAATATCAAGTAGCTGTAGTGACTTGACTCAAAGTCGAAGTCCTTGATGCTATTCCATTAGTTCATAACCTGTTTTGATGCCAGTACCATGTTGTTTGTATTACTATGGGTTTGTAATATAGCTTTAAATCATGTATTGTGAGGCTTCCAGAGGTCTTTCTTTTGTGGAGGATATACTTGGCTATCTGAGGGCCTTCTGCCATTCCATATAAATTTTGAGATCATTTTTTCTCTCTGTGAAGAAAAATTTTGGGATTTTTCTTTTTTTTTGGTATTGCATTAAATCTTTGTATTGCCTTTGGTAAGACTGCCATTTTCACAATGTTTATTCAACCTATCCAGGAGCATGGGAGATCTTTCCATTTTCTCAAGCCCTCCTCAATTTCGTTCTTGAGTGTTTTTATGTTTTCATTTTATAGGTCTTTCAGATACTTGGTTAATGTTATTGGAAGGCATCTTATTTTTTTTTTTGTTGTTGTTGTTGCTATTCAAAATGGGACAATATTCCTTACTTTTTTCTCTGTATCTTTGTCTTTTGCATATAGAAAAGCTATTGATGCGTGTGTGTGTGTGTGTGTGTGTGTGTGTGTGTGTGTGCATGTGCGCATTGATTTTATATCTTGCTACATACTTTGCTGAAGGAATTAATCACCTTTAAGACTTTTGAGATAGAGGCTCTTGGGTCTGTTATGTATAGAATTATGTCATCTGCAAATAGGGCTAACTTAACTTCTTCCTTTCCAATTTGTATCCCTTTTATTTCTTTCTTCTGTGTTATTGCTTGAGCGAGGACTTCTAGTACTATTTTGAAGAGCAGAGTTGAGACTGGACACCCCTGTCTTGTTCCTGATCTCAATGGGGATACCGTCAGTCTCTCCCCATTAAGTATTACTTGGGCTTTAGGAGCTTTATATATAGTCTTTATTATGTTGAGATATAAATCATCCATGCCTATTATCTCTAATGTTTTGATCATGAAGTGATGTTGCATTTTCTCAAAAGCCTTTTTTTTTTGCATCTATTGAAATGACCATGTGGTGCTTGTGTTTAAGCTTATTTATGTGGTGTATTATATTGACAGATTTCCATATGTTGAACTACCCCTACGTTCCTGGGAAGAAGCCTACTTTAACAAGGTGAATAATGCTTTTGATATGTTTTTGAATTCGGTTTGTAAGGATTTTGTTCAGGATCTTTGCATCTAAGTTCATCAGGGAAATAGGCCTATAGTTTTCTTTTCATGAAGCATAATTTGAGAAAAAATGGTTTCAGTTCTTTCATGAACTTTTGATAGAATTTAGCTGAGAAGCCATCTGGTCCTGGACTCTTCTTTTTGGGGAGATTTTTGATTACATTTTCAATCTCAATGGGTGTGATAGGTTTGTTTAGAAGATCAATCTGCTCTGAGTTTAGTTTTGGTTGGTGGTATATGTCCAGGAATTCTTCCATATTATCCAGATTTGTGGAGTAGAGGTTTCTGAAACCAGTCCAGATGATTCTCCCTATTCCACTTATATTTGTTGTGATCTCTCCTTTTTCATTTGTAATTTCATTAATTTGAAGCATTTTTTTTTTTTTTACTTGATTAAATTGGCCTGGGGTTTATCAATCTTTTTTTTTTTTTTTTTTTTTTTTTTTTTTTTCCCAAAGAACCAACTGTTTGTGGCATCTGTTTTCTTAATTGTTTTCGTAGTTTTCAATGCATTAATTTCTGCTCTGATCTTAATTACTTTTCCATCTGGATCTTTTGGGGTTGAATTCTTCTTTTTTTTCAAGTGCCGTTAGGTGGATGGTTAGATTATTGATTTGGGATCTTTCTGTCTTTGTTATGAAGGCATTTAGTGCTATGAATTTTCCCCTGAGGGCCATCTTCATTTTGTTCCATACGTTTTGGTACATTGTATTATCATTGTCATTCATTTATAGAAATTTCACAATTTAATTTTTGTATTTAGTTCACTATCCATTTAGTTTAAAAGTGAGTTGTTCAGTTTCCAAGAGCTGATGGGATTCCTGATGCATCTTTTGTTGTTAATTTCTTGCAATACATCATTGTGATCTGATATCATGCATGAAATTATGTTGATCTTCCTAAATATATGAAGGCAGGCTTCATGGCCCAGTAAATGATGTATTTTTGAGAAGGTTCCATGGGCTGCTAAGAAGAATGTGTAGTCTGCGAATTTTGGGTAGAATGTTCTGTAGATGTCCATTAGGTCTAATTGATCCATGGTTTTGTTGAGCTCTCTCACTTCCCTGTTAATTTTCTGTTTGTATGATCTATCTATTGCTTATAGTGGAGTATTGAAGTCCCCAACTATGATGGTGTTCATGGTTATTTCTGTTTTATTGTCCAGTAGGTTTTGTTTTATGAATTGTGGTGCATCTGTGTTTGGCACATAAAGATTGATGATTGTGATATCCTCTTGGTGGATTGTTCCCATGATAAGTAAGGAGTGGCCTTCTTTATCTTTTATAATTACTTTTGATTTGAAGACTATTTTATCTGATGTTAGTATAGCTACCCTGCTTGTTTCTTATTTTTGTTTGCTTGGAATATCATTTTCCACCCTTTCACCCTAAGGAGGTGTTTGTCTTTAGTAGTGAGGTGGGTTTCTTGAAAACAGCAGATTGAAGGGTCTAATTATCTGATCCACCCTTTAAGCTTATGTCTGTTGGTGGGTGAATGAAGGCCATTAGTATTTAAGGTAATACTTGTGAGGTTTGACTTAAACACTACCATATCTGTGGTGGCTTATGTGGCTTGATGTTTTCTTAGGCTTTGTAGTTGTTTTATGCCTTCTGTGAGTTTGGTTATTGTATCTGCTTCTTATAGGCACTTGAGGTTGATTATTTGCTTCTTCTGTGTGGAGCACTCCCTGTAGTACTCTGTGCAGTTTTAGCTTTGTGTTCAAAAGGTTGTAAACCTGACTTTTATTATGAAATGTTTCTCTTTCACCATCTATTATGAGGGATAGTTTTGCTGGCTAGAGTAGTTTGGGTTGAAAGCCATAGGATCTTAGACATTGCAGTGTTCCATTCCAGGCCCTTCTGGCTTTCAGGGTTTTCATTCAGAAGTCTGAAGTAATTTTGATGGGGTTACCTTTATATGTAATGTGCTGCTTTTAGAACTTTTACTTTGGTATCAGTATTTAGAGTCTTAATGATATTATGTCTTAAAGAATTTCTCCTTTGGTCCAGTCTGTTCGGAGTTCTGTTAGCTTCTTGTAACTTGATGGGACTTTCTTTTGAGAGAGTCAGAAGAAAGTTTCTTTGATAGTTTTGTTGAGTAAGTTCTACATGCCTTTGGTCTGAATTTCTCCCCTTTTTGCTATGCCCATGATCTGAATATTGGAACATTTAAGGTTATCTCACAGTTACTTCATGCTCTGTTCACATAAATTTTTGAATTTATTGAAATTTTTGGACTAATGAACTGTTTCTTCTGTTTTGTCTTAAAGTTCTGAGTTTCTATCCTCCACATGGCTGACTCTATTCTTAAGAGATTCTGTAGAGTTTTGGGCTTGTCTAATTTGTTTTGTATTTTCTACTGCTTTTTTTTTTATATAGTTTCATCCCAAGTTCTCTTTTCACATCATTTTCTGATTTTCTTAATGCTTCTTGGAATTCATCTTTGCATTTCTTTATGTCTTCATTAAGCTTAGCCAGCTGGTTATTGAGGTCCTCTTTTTTTTTTTTCCCACTCTACTTCAGATCATATAACAGTCTTTGGAACCCATAACAGTGCAGGAATCTTAATTTAGTAGTAAGCTGTAGTCTACCCTTGAAGTGCCTTCGTTGATTATTCTCTTTTATGTTTGCTTCCACTAGGCTTCTTATGGCAGTGGGGTCTGCCTACTCAGAGAAACGGAGCCCATGAGGCTCTGGTGGGGGCCCAGGGACTTGAGGAAGGGCTTATTGTTCTGTAGTTCTGGGTATATGACTGTGTGGTCAGGTGGCCCAAGCGGACAGGGGTTATGAGGGGATGAGGTAAAGCAGACTGGTGTTAGGGCTGGGATGTGGAGGGGCAGGAGGATGTGATGCATGGTGTTTCTGAGATGCTGAGGGGTGAGGGGATGGGATAGTGTGCCCCTTGGGACCCATGTACCAGGAGGTGGAAGGGACTACTGGTTCCTATGACAAGGTAGGGTGGGGATATGGGGATATCAAGCACATGTTCTCCTATGTGAATGCTAGCCTGCTGGCCTAGTTCTGTGCATGGGGGTGTGGGGTGGTGGCAAGTGGGACTGAGGTTACCTGGGGGTATGCTAGCCTGCTGGCCTGGGTCTGTGCACAGGGGTGGGGGGTTGGCTGTGAGTGGGATGGTGACATTCACACATGGAGCTATGCTAGCCTGCTGATATTGGTCTACTTAGCCTGTGGATTGTGCAGGAGGAACCTGGGGCTGGGATTGCGACTAGGATGACTGCTTGAGGGGTTTGGGGGACTTGTGGGATACCTGAGAGCCTGGGAATCAGCAAATTCCCTACTTTGGTCCTCTATGCCTTTCCACTGGAGGTCTACTAGGATCTACAAATGACTAAAAAACCCCAATGAACCCAAAATGTCTTGCCTTTCCTTCTCTGGGAAGTGAGGCATGGCTAGGAGGATGCCATCTTGACCAGAAGTCTGAAATACAAATTTTTGTTTTGACTTCTAATAGCATTATGATCTAGTGACTATAATTTCTTTAAGCCAAAAGAAAATAAGTTGAGCAGGGCATGTTGGCACATGCCTTTAATCCCAGCACCTCGGAGGCAGAGGTAGGAGGATTGCCATGAGTTCAAGCCCACTGTGAGACTACATAGTGAATTCCAGGTCAGCATGGGCTAGAGCATGACCAGACCTTGAAAAACAAAACAAAACAAAAAACAAAAAAAAAAAATAGTTTAATATAGGATCCCTAGATATAGAGTGTTTTTTACTGGCTATCAGTTTGCATCTTTTTTCTTTTTAATTTTTTGTTTGTTTATTTTTATTTATTTATTTGAGAGTGACAGACAGAGAGAAGGAGAGAGAGAAAGAGAGACTGAGAGAGAGAGAATAGGCGTGCCAGGGCTTCCAGCCACTGCAAATAAACTCCAGACGTGTGCACCCCCTTGTGCATCTGGCTAATGTGGGTCCTAGGGAATCAAGCCTGGAACCAGGGTTCTAAGGCTTCACAGGCAAGCGCTTAACCACTAAGCCATCTCTCCAGCCCTCGGTTTGCATCTTAACTTAGAGCAATGTGGCTTAATTTCATTTCTAGTGTCTTGTCTTGAAAATATCTGAAGCAATCATTTCCCTGTTGCCATTATAAATCATGATGCATTTACTTCCATTACTGACAGCATTTGTATTAGCTTTATTTTCAATTTACAGGCTCCCACATGTCTAATAAGACATGACATTTTCAGAGAACAATGAAAATTGTATGGAACGGTGTTTAAGTCCTTTTTATTGCGCTAAAATATTATTTTGCAAAGTCTTTTGTAGTTTCTGCTCAGAAGTTATAGTTCTTAATTTTATGTCTGAATGTTCAATTAAATACTAATCAATTAATGCCAGACCTTAAAATTAACGAGCATCACAGGTAGTACATTGCTTTCAATACATATGGCTATTTGTTCATGAAAACAATGTATTTGTTTATGGTCATTTTTGGAGAAGAGCATGAATCATGCTAATTCTGTGCTTGTGGTAGCACCAATATGTAAAAATGTGTATTTTTATCCTTAGGATGATTCATACAAAGTATTCCATTACCAGGTGATATAGTTCAATTGGTAGAGTGCTAGCCACCATACATGAAACCCCAGCACTGCAGAAATTGTATGTGGTGGTTCACACAGGTTGAATCTCAGCACTTGTGATGTGAAATCCATAAATTCAAGGTTATACTTGGGTACATAGTGCATTTGAGGTGAGCCTGGGCTACACGAAACCCTGTCTAACAACAAACAAACAAAAACAGCAAAATAAGATTCAGCCATTTAAAATCTACTGCTATGAATCTTTAATATATCCTCTCAGGATCCATAGATCAAAAAATATTATTTAGTTTCTTCATAAATGTATAATTAAATGAGATCTACTTAAATATTATGGTTGGTTATGTTATTAGCTCTAACTAATTATGAGGTTTTATAATATGGAAAATAAACTTTATTCACAACACTTCGCTTCATTCATATACAAATGAATTTACTCAAAACACAATTATGAAATATGAACAAATTGTGTCCATCTACTAAGAAACTCCTGAGTAATGTAAACCAACTTGTAGTATTATTCCACCAAAGAATGAATCCCTTGTGTATTTAGTCACCAAGTTCTAATTCCAGCCAGTTGAGTTGCCCATGATGCATAAAATCTTCTCATCTCTTGTGATGATGTGAATGACTACCTCACATCTTACTGGATCAGAGTGGGCCACTGCCTGCACGTTACACAACTGCTGGTGAACACCAACATAACATCAGAGTATGGGCAGAGCACTTGTTTCTTCTGCTATTGTGAATAGGATATCTTGTGGTTTGAGAAAACACTGATATAGCTTGTCATAGCTTGGTTCTAACCATATTTAAACAATTTGGAAAAGAAATTCTGCTTTTTGTAGACAATAAAACATGGGGAAGTGAACATGTGGGTTTTACTAACTCAACACAAAAACAAAATCTCTCGTCAGAGCTTAGAACTATGGGGCACTGGTTACATAACTATTCATATCCATTTCTCACTTTCAGAAGACAAGAGATTATTGAAAAAAAATGTATCCACTAATATTACTGGAACTGAATTATTCCATCATTCTTGTCATTAATTGGTATAATAGTATTTATGTTATTAATGTAAAGTGATGACTCTCATCATTGGTATAATTTTTATATGGAATGGAACAAGTGCAACAAAGGCAATTGAGATGTTGAAATTTTTCAAATTATACTTTCTATATAATAGAAAGATTTGACATTAAGTAGAAAAAATTTATTATTCAAGCTCCTTGCAATTATTATGTAAAGCCAATTCCTAAGTAGATTAACTATCAGGATATATTGATGCAGGGATACAGATGCTGTCATTACAAACTAATATGGTATTTGCTCTGTACCTTTCATCCCATGAAGTCATATTTTTTAAGTATGGAAGGGAACACGAGTACAGAAAATATAGGAGAAAGAGGTAAGAGGGCATGAAGATCAAATCTTACTTGACTAGGATAGCTTTAAGGTAATCCTTGTTTTTCACATGTACATTTTTTCACTTTGACACTTTCCCTGCATTTAAATACAGAGGCATAGTACTTTTACTGACAGTCAAAATCTCCCTCACGATCCGAATTTTCCCAAGTCCATTTTATATAGTCATTTTGTAAGTATTTCAAATTCTCTATAGAATTTCTTTGTCTACATAAAATAAGGAACTTCTGAATTTTAACCATGTTAGACCATTTCTTAGTCCCGGGAATCATGCATGCCTTTTCCTAGCTGGGAAATTTGTACGCATTATGTTCTTAAACAGGAGGAGTATAATCTTTTCTTCTGACCTTTCCAGAAGTGATTTGGATGCTGGTCCACAGTACATTCTCACTACAACAGACAAATTTTAACACCCTGCTTCAAGTTGTCCAAATGAAGTCCTTCATAAGTTTTATGGAGAAGGAAAACATTCTCATTCATATTCTCTCTCTCTCTCACCACACACATGCATGTACATACAAAAACACCATACACATCAGAATTAAATGTCAGTATCACTTAGTTCAGGTACCGAAACTTTCATTAAAATTATGTGTCAGGATCACATAATGTAGGGATACAAATTGTCATTACAACTTAATATGTAGTTCTAACCTCTGGGTAATTTTTTCAGAAAATTATGATTTTGGCATAAATATTATTTCTGTATTTGATGGTTTCCATGAGATATTCCCCATAGCCTCATGTGTTTTCAATACATAGTTCCCTACTAGTGGCAATTTTGGAGCTGGTGCCTAGCTAGAGGAGGTATGATAGTAGGTGCAGGCTTTGGGGAATTATAGCCCAAGAGCTCAATCTTACCATAACTATCTCCTTCCCAGAAGCTGCTGTAGCAAGACAGAATACCCAGCCACTACTTGAGCCAGGCTTCTGCGTGCCATGATGAAGCTTTGATATCATAAAACAAAAAGCTGAAATCCTTTCCTTCCATCTGTTGCTTATGGTGGGGTGTTTTGTCTCAGCAAAGAGAAGATAACTACAAAAATGTATCAATGTGAACTTTTATGGGAATATATATGAATATACATGCATGTATAATTAGAGCTGTAGCCAAAGGGAACCTTGGCTTAAATCATCTTGTAAATTCAACAAATAGATGCTCATCATTTTGCAAAGCAATGGAGGTTAGAAGGATTGGTATATTATGGATTGAGTACTACTTTTTCTCTCCCTGAAACTCATATATTGAAATGTAATCCTCAATATGTTTTGTTTTGAAAATGAGACCTTTGGGAGCGATTATATGATAAAGATGAAGCTCTATGAACAGAACTAGTGCCCTTATCATACGTAAGAGCTTTCTCATCCCCTCGGCCAAATGAGGACACAACAGGAAACTTTTTGTGCAGTAGGAAGTGAACCCTTTCCCAAGATGGACCCTTCCAGTGTCTGGATCATGAAACTACCAGCCTCCAGAATTGTGAGCAATACATTTATTTTGATTATAATAAACCAAGTCTATAATACTTTGTTATAGCAACTCAGATTAAGAGATATTTAAAATTATCTAATATTTTAGTACACTTGTTATATTCATGTTTTATAAAATAGGATATTTCACTACTCATATTTTGTCACTGGGATTCAATAAATACTCCAGTTTTGCAAGTGTGTTTGTTCTCAATATAAAATACAATAAGAAAGTGAACATTATTACTCATAAGTCCCATTGATCCTGAAGGAGTCAACCATTCAACCATCATTAATGGCATTGTCTGACTTTCAGTCTAAGCTGGAAGAAAGTACTTTATAGAGCATGTGATATGAAAAGGAAAGAGAAGATAATTCCAGAGTGGAAAAGAGGTGGCAACAATAAAAAAATGCATGACTTGGTCTTACAATTTAAATTATGCAGTGATGGAAGTAATTGAAGGTCACTGAGGCCAAAGATAACAAAATATATGGTCTCTTCATAACTGTCATTATGTCTAGTCTTGGGTGATTTCCTTGGGCAACAGGAAGAGGTAAGGCAAGAAGAAAATAGAACACTTTCTTTACTTTATTAGAAAAACTTCATTCATGTTTATTTGACAGCCTTTTACTTTCTGATAACTTTTTACAGTCTTGTTTGCTAGGATTTATGGACCAATTGTTTGAATAAAAATCATGTAACTTTGTGCTTTTCTATATCTTCCAGAAAACCCTCTGTACTGATACATATATTTGAAGTTACTAGCAAATTGGATCATTAAATTTATCTATCAAGATTGGATTTCTTAAGGACACTCTAGTTTTCTATGGCTGTCTATAAAGGGAATATAAGCGAACATCACACAAAATTATTTCAAATATACTTCAAAGTACAGTTATAACAATGATAATTTTGATTTTCCTGTAATTTTTATCATATCATTTTTCCATTTCAAGTGTCATTCTAAGTCATGATCCCATCCCTCACATCTTTGTCATTGAAATTGTCTAAGAGTGGCATTTACACATTTTTAATACTCTCTAGACTATAGTCAAGGGCAGTTCTCTTCCTTAAGCCTTCATACATCCAAAAGCTATCAGTGTCACCAAAATAATACTCAATCATTAGTCCAATTTTATATTCATTAAGATTTTATAGTTGGTTGCTTCAATTTCTTTGTCTCTTTGAGAGATCGATTTAATTATAAAATGGTTACATATGTCTTAATTTAATGTCCACAATCTCAGTGCCATCAGTGATATGTGCATTTTTTTCACTTAGGGAATTTGTGCTATTCCCATCCTGTGGACATAGTTATATGTGCTCATCATGAAACAAAAATGTATTCACACGCAAAAATTTAAGTCTGGGCTCACGATATGGTTTAGCGGTTATGTCACTTGCCTGCAAAGCCTAACTGCTCTAGTTTGATGCCCCACTACCCATGTAAAGCCAGATGAACAAAAGTGGTACATGCTTCTGGAGTTCATGTGCAGTGGCTAGACATCCTGGTGTGTCCATTCTCTAACTTTCTCTCTCTCTCCATGCAAATAAATAAATAAGTAAAATATAAGCAAAGTGTTCAGAATCACAGAATCAGAGCATGATGGCACACACCTTTAATCCCAGCACTCAGGCATAAGAGGTAGGAGGATCGCAGTAATTTCACAGCTTCACTTGGCAACACAGCTTCACTTGACAAAGTCTGAGAAATTCATGGAGTGAAGAAAATTAGGTAGAAAACTTAAAACATATAGTATGTGTGAGGACAAATGGATATTTGTCTAAAACTTAATGTGCTATAAAATGATTATTACAAATAAAATGTACTTTTAATTAATATGTAAGATAAAGCTTCCCTTTAAAGAAGTATTTTAAGATTTGGCTTTTCAAAAATATTTTTAGAGCTGGGAAGATTGCTCATTGAGTACTGTGCTTACTGCACAAACATGAGAATCTGAGTTCAGATCAAGATCTTCAGTAGTCATGTAAGATTCAAATTGTGTGTGCTAATTCCTTTAAGGACATTACTGAAGGAATTAGAATCAGGAGGACCCCAAGCTTGCTGGACATTTACTCTAACAGAAAAAAAAAAGGTGCATACCTTGGAAGTTCAATAAAGGAAGGTATGTGATGTCAGCACACACACACACACACACACACACACACACACACACACACACATATGCATATACTATGTGCACATATATATCATGTGCTGTGTACACACACATCAAAAGATGGTTTGAATATGCATATTCAGGAGTAAAGAATTAAATGAAATCAACAAATTCATACAATTAAATGAACTAAAACTAGTACATGCCCATTCACAATGCACAATCTATATCATATTCACTAACCTACAACATGGTCTAAGTTAGGTTTCCCTGCTTTTTCATACTGTTTGTGACCATTGTCCTCCCGCATCTCTAATAGGGTCCTCCAGCACTATAGGGGCTAGCAAAGAAGGAACTAATTTCCCTTTAGGTTGCAGCATGGCTTTTTTGATGTCCTATGACTATAGACTTTGGTGTCTTCAGCAACAGTGTCTTACTTTTTAGCTCTGGCAAGTAATTAAGTGTTTTGGCAATGGCCTACATTGTTTTGAGTGTCTCATGGGTATCCCTGGCCATCAACTCATTGTGAGGGGTAACTCAATTATGGGCCTTGGGTTTACCAGTCAGAGTCCATTGTTGTAAGTTTAAGCTTGGTCTATCCTCTGTCCAGACTTTCCATGCTCTCTCTTAGTTATATCTTATAGAATGCTAGTCAGAACAAGGGTTTTCATGGAACTGATTCTTAATTCTTAGTTTTTTATGTAATTCACTGCACATGCTCTGCAACCCATACTCCGCTGATCCCCTCCTACTCCAGACAAGAAGATAGCCAACTGCCCATCATGAGACTTTTTCCACCTATAGCACACCTTACAAGCTTCAGGAGAAATTACAGACCAAGTGGCTCCATAAATATTGCTCTTACTGCTAACCAACAACCAGCCCCAGGTTGATGGTGACAAACACTTAGAATAATTAAAATCTGTGAAAGCAGAAATACAGAGATTACAAATAACTCAACACTAAATATGATTGTCAACAGGCTTGGCATGGATAAGAGAATATTGTGGAAGCTGGGATGGTAATATTGTAAGAAAAACAGAGAAGTGTTACAAAATCCATGTATTTGAAACATACTTAGGAAATTTAGAGCAGTACAAGATTTAAGGGGATAGTTCCTGGAACTGAGATGGAAGCCATACCCCTGTCATCATGCTAGAAGCAATTGTGTGAGCTACTGGTACCAAAAAGTTATCCATATTCTTAGCAAGCAGTGGATTCTGCAAGCTGAAAAATGAACCAGCCATGGCACCATTTTACAGATAGTGCTGATTAACAAGAGACCCAAGGCTCATCAAAATAAGAAGAAGAGAAATCCCAGGGCTTATCACTGGAAGAGTCATCTCTTTCACATCTACCAGACCTCAGGGAACATTTCAAAGGTAGCTGTGGAACAAATATGAGTGCTGCTGTCACTACTGTCTCTATAGAAATGGTAGTAGACACTGAGGAGACTCAAAGCTCATCAAAGCAGAAAACAAGAGGCTACCAATAACTCAACCATAGAGAAGTTTTGAACCATGCCTCCTCAAACCTCAGAGCACATTGCAAAGAGATGGTGGAAAGAATATGAAACATAGGGTATATAGGAATACTTTGTGGCACTATTCTCTTTACATGAATTCACTGGTACACTCATGATCCTACAGTAGTCACTGATACACTTATAAGACCTACACTGTTCTGAGCCTATTAATGTTTTGACATGGACAACATAAATGCCAAAAGAAAGACACAGCAAAAACACAGATTATGTTGTTGAATTAATATTGTTACAGAAAGCCTCTTGGTCTTTAATGGAGATTCTCACTTAAAATTAAAATAGAAGTTCTGATATTAAAATGCTAATATAACTTGTTATAGAACATTTGCATATTTTAGGAGACTCACAAGAATGGAGGAAAAACAAGCTATCCCATACATGGCAATTCAGTAGTCATTTCAGGAAAGAGAAGCACTTTTCCCTAGGGAAGAATTCAGAGGAAACACTAGAGTCCTAATGTATGCGTTTCCTTCAACATCATTCATTTATCAACTATATTTTTTCAATTTTTATTGAGAGATATAATATATTGAAACATAGAGATTTGACTGTGTTTCCATTCCTTTATCCCTTTGTGTCATCTCTCCCCCACTCATGACCCTTGAGGATCCTGCCCTTTCAAAGTAGTCAGTCCTTCCTGTAATGTTCACTCATTAAGTAAAGTTTAAATTATTTTCAGTATTCTGTGGTTTTAAAAGAAAGAAAGTGGATGAAACATTTTACTTAAGTATCCATTAAAAGTTATAAACATTAATGTTGATATTTAAAGGCATAAAATTCAGTTTTTTTTCATTTTCATTTTTTATTATATTTTATTTTTTACAGTCAGTTTGGTACCATTATTAGGCTCATCCATGACCTACCCCTTCCCCTTGGCCCCTCCTTGTTGAGGTATACGGGTCATTCACTGTGGAGTTAGCCCACAGTTATGGGTAAGCTAAATGTCTCTGCATATCATGACCCAACATGTGGCTCTGACATTCTTTCCTGCCCCCTCTTCCGCAAAATTTCCCTGAGCCATATTGGGTCTGCTTCAGTGATGAGGTGTTGGGGGGCTCTGAGGCTCTGGCTCTCTGATTTGGTAGGAGTTGATTTTTCTCTGTGCTGATCTCCTTCTGCCTTGTGCTGGTATCCGGTTCATCAGGAAAACAGCGCCCTTGCTTGTTTCTCCAATTTTTCCTAGTTTCAGCCGGGGCCCTTTTGAGGTATGATGGGGTGGCTCTCTCCTTAGGATCTACATCTATCTGAAAAAGAGAAGCAGATTCTCCAACGGTTAGTAAGTTAGCATCAGGACAAATGAGATAAGACTATACTTTCAGGGATCATTTCTATAGTTTCTTAAAATTCAGTTTTTAGGAAATATCATTTATGTGCAAGAAATTTCATCAAGGGAAATCTTTCATTTTCTAGTGATGGGGGATAAAAACTGGCCACTGTGGTTATTATTGCTTCCTTAAATGCAATCATATTTTCTGTCTGTTAGGTTGAAGATAAGAACACCCACAGAGAAAGTCTGAAGATATGTAATTAGCTTGTTAATATTAACTACTAGGGTTTATATTAAAGTATTTACATAATATCCATGTGGCTTATATTGTGATAAAAAGTACTTCATATGTTTCTGAATTTTGCTTAATCAACTACTAAAAGCTCTACATGATAAGAATAGAAGAATGTATTTTGACATAAGGGAACATACATTTAATTTAGATGTCCATGTCTTTATCTTCATCAGAACCAAGAGAACTGACTTATCTATCAAAAAATGCTCAGCAGCTGTGACAATAATAACAAAAATTGGATAGCAACAGTATTAACCTCAATTCATGGTATGCAGGAGTAACTAAGATGAACACATATTGGAGTAGAATGTACTATAATTTATCATTTAAAATTAAAAAGGAAATTAATCAACAACATAATTAAAATCATTAAATGCTCTCAGTAATTCTATTTAAAAAGATCATCATTTTAGTTCTCAGTTTAGAATTTAGACTAATTATTCAATTAAAATTTCAGTGAAACAGTGACCTTATAAGTCCTCTATTCTAGGCATTTAAATGTAGACTATTAAGTATTCTTAATGAACACACAGTCCATCTGGAATTCCTTTGATCATTTTAAGATATCTATCCTTTTCTATTCTAAAATTAAATTATATCCTCTTTTACAGGTGGATCAGAGATAGCAGTCCTTTAGTAAAATAAGGTCAATTTGTAACTATGATCTTTTTATTAGATTCTTTTCAAATACTGGAGCTTTGGACTCTTGCCATTTCCTTATTACTAAACTAAGATTTCTTTGTTCAGCTGTGTCTAACATTTTTTAATTGTTCTTGACCATGTATTCATAAATATTAGACTTTATGAAATGGAATAATTATATTTTACAATGAAGTTTCAGCTTCTGGTATGAAAAACAATCAAGGTATATTTTCATATACTAAATTAAAATTAAAACATACTGTAGATGCATATATAATGGATTTTACACATACAAATTAGAAAGGATGGTTTAAATTTTGTAATAGATTTTAACACTTTAAATTGAAGCACAATTAAATTTCCTGAGGAAAATTAAACTCTCATTGTCTGAATTCATGTGTCTTTGGACATGAGTGTGCTGTAACATTTGTTGTCTAATTTTAGCTCTTCCCATAGCATCATAAATGTATATAGAAAACATACAGAAAAATTCATCACGGGCAATGAAAAATCTAGTACATGTTCTGTATGCATATCATATCTTTTATAATTGTTTTAAATTCTTTTTTGTGTTCATTTTTTACTATTTATTTAAATTTAAGAGACTATTGTAGCCTTGCCCAAACTCCGTATCCTGTTTTTCCCATTTTCAATAGATAAGTTGCACTGTCCAAAAATAGTAGTCCTTCATGTAAAAATATTAATGAGATTTTCCTATATGATTCTGAATGGGTTATTATTAGATAATGCCAAGATGGTGTCAAGACTAGAACCATAAGTAAACTATTTTCCATTCCAGATTCTACACCAACTAAAACAATTAAAGAAACTATACAGTTTCTCTTATTTTTATGGGACTCTGTGGACCAAATCAACTCCAGGTTTTTCACTTCCAACATAGTGTATTTTATTAACTAGAAAGGAAAGAGTTTACTAAATGGCGCTTTTATCACTCCCTGTTCCTAGAAGAGAGCAGTGGGATCTTTAGATTCTTGATTACAAAAGCAGTCAGATATTTTACACAGTAATAAAAACCACAGTTGCCATTGGAGACACCAAAAGGTAGACAATGAGTGCTGTGAATACATTATGTGTATTTTCTAAGAAGAATGTTCATTAAAATGTAGATTTTTCCTTATTCACAAATTCTACTGAGACCATAAATAACTATTGATAAACTAAGTTAAATTGGAGAGAGTAAAACAAGTTTACCTATTACAATTAAATATCTTCTTAGTTAATGCCTACAATAGAGAAAGGTAGATGAGAAGAAAATTGATGCCTTTATTCCTTTCAAGAATAATATGCATACTTACTTCACCTAAATGCATGATTAGATTTCTAACATTGCATATATACATTATATATGTATATATGTACATATATATACATATGTGTGTATGTTGCTTGCTCTTTGTCTCTCTCTCTCTACACACACACACACACACACACACACATATGCTTAAAAACAAGATAGAGTTTGAATTTGCTGTAATTCATTAATTCTTGTTTGTGAAAACAGGCTGCCTTGTAACACATTGTGTAAAATATAAAAATACTCAATAATACTCCCAAGAATATCTACAAATAATTTAACTGTTCTGCTTACTAACAAAACTCTAACTAGCAGATGCTGAACATATCCCATATATGTGAAAATGGAAGCACTATCAGTATTTTACTATTAGCATTGAAAAGCTGAAATTTGTTCATGTGAATTGATATTTAACAAGGAGCTAGTGGTAAATGTTGACATAAAACATTCTAACCTAGCTGTTCACAGATAATGTAGTAACTATTATAAGTAAATTGTTTTTCAGAGAGGAAATAAGGTTTGAGATGGTCTATGTCAGATAGGCACTATAATTTTCTATACTGTGAAATAAATCATGTAAGTATTTAAACACTCAAATAATTGGTGTATAAGTATCATAATAGAACTTTAAATTTTCTTTTTTTATTAATTATTTTTGAACTCAGTGAATACAGTTAAGTTGGTACTATTGTTAGGCTCCTCCATGTCCTACCCCTCCGCCTGGCCACTCCTTGTTGAGGTATATGGGTCATGCATTATGAAGTTAGCCCACAGTTATGGGTAGGAGAAATGTCTCAGCGTATCATGACCCAATGTGTGGCTCTGACATTCTTTCCACTCTTCCACAAAATTTGCCTGAGCCATGTTGGGTTTATTTTTGGTCTGCTTCAGTGATGAGGTGCTGGAGGCCTCTGGGTCTCTGGATATCTGATTTGGTAGGAGTTGATGAAGGAGACCAATACAGAGAACTTTGAATTTTCATAACAAATATATGATATAACACTTTTACTTCCTCCAGTCTACAGATGAGAAGTCTCTTTGCCCTTGTCAGACTTACCTTGTTCAGGAGTTAGTTGTCAAGACTTTGAAATGGTAATTTATTTTTCATTGAGAATTTTGTTATATGGACATATTGCTTATTGGTCATATTCCCAGAGGGTTTTTCAATTTTTTTTTTTTTCAGAGAGAGAGAGAGAGAGAGAGAGAGAGAGGGAATTGGAAGGCCTAGGCCTCAGCCACTGCAATTGAATGCCAAATGCTTGCATGACCTAGTGGGCATGTGTGACCTTGCACTTGCCTCACCTTTGTGTTTCTGGCTAACATAGGATCTAGAGAGTAGATCATCGGTCCTCAAGCATCACAGGCAACACCTTAACCACCAAGCAATCTTTCCAGCCCAGGGTTCTCCTTTTATGTTTCCTCTCTCACACCTTTATTTCCCTGAGTGCCTTCCTCAGTGGAGTTATCTACATTCATTGTGAGTTCAAAAAGGCACCAGTCTGTTTGAATTGGGGTACAACTCCTCCATGTACACCTTCCCACCATGTGGCTCTTACATTCTTTCCACCATCTCTTCCACAATGTTCCCTGAGCCTTAGAGGGCATGTTATTAAGTAGTATTTCTTGCCTTTATATTTTTATACAGAAATAAAAACCCAGCATATACCTAATTGAGTTCTATTCAGCAAAGGTGTTAAGTATTAGGGAGTAACTATGTTTATCAAAATGACAGGCAGAAACAGCCCAGGACTTGTAAGCTGAGAACCATCTCTTACACCAGGGCCTCGGGAACACTGCAGACATATGTCTGAAAAGAATGTGAGTGCTACTTACACTGTTGTCCAGAGAAACATCTCTATGGAAATAGTGATAGAAACTGAGAAGACTCAAAACTCATAAAACAGCTCAACACCAAAGGAGATTTCTACTATACCCTCCAGGAAGCAGAAAAAATAAAACATATATATATATATATATATATATATATATATATATATATATATATATATATATGTATGTATATATATAAGCCACAGGGTATATATTATACTTTGGGGCACTGTCCTACTGACATGAACTCAAACTGTTGTGACCAGCAATTAGAGTAAGTGAGAGGAACAGAGCGGACAGAAGGTGTAACCTTCAAATACACACACCCAGTGACTTGACTTTCTCCAACTAGTTCTAGTCTTCCACAGTTCTATGACCTCTCAAAAGTGTATTTAAATTTTAGAAACTTCAGATTTAAGCTTTAATATATGAATATGAAGCCATAATTCATTGTTTTACATTTAACAATTTCTACCCATATATTTCTTTTTCTGTTTCCATTTCTCAGGTATGAATGGACCAAAATTAGAGGTTAATTTGTCGCTATATTCGAAACTCTGCCAAACACTTTATTTAGAAAATTTATCTAGCCCTCTAACAAGATAAAAAATATAAATTAATGTATCTCATTTTATTCTTTTTCTTAGAAACTATGCATAATTGCTTTCTGAAAACTATATGAAAAATCTATGTGAAATGGAATTCAACATGCAAGGAACTAACTCATTATTCTCTACATTTTCATCTTATACCAAAATCCCAAACCTAGTTCCTTTCCTATTTTTTACATCTTGATAATTACTGTCAACATACAAATAGATTTTTCAGCTAAAACCTTGAGTACCATGCTTTATTCTGTTTTATAATATCCTACATATAGCAAATGAATTGCATTTACTTTATAATCACATCCACTCAGTTCTCACTCTGCTCCCAACATTATATGATATTTTTATTTTCTCCTTGCAGATTATTCCATAGACCCTGAATTTATCTCCCCTTATCTTTTCTTAATCCTATCCATTTCCATAGAATAATTAATATCAACTATGTAAAATGATATCCAAACTTTTCAAAATCCTGTCAAATTGTTAACACAGCACATAAGACACCTCAGTGATTGTTTATCCCTTAATTCTTGTTTTCTGTTTTAGCCACTCTGTTGCTTGACTTGTATGCTCCCAGCACCAGAAGATTTTTTTCATTCTTTACTCTAGGTTTAAAGACATTTTAGTAATATACATAATGTTCTACTCCAACACCCTACCACCCTTTTCTTTCTCTTTATCTTTGTTAAATATTCCTACTTATCCTTAATATTTCTGGTAAATATTACTTTGTCCAGGGTCCTTACAACCAGTTCTAAGTTAAAAAATAAACCCTCTCTGCTTTCATCAAATTCTTGAGATATACACCACACTTATCATATTGTCCTATAATTATTAATAACTTCTTTATTTGGTAGTACAAACCACATGAAGTACCTAGCATTTAATTGACTCCTGCTTATGTACTATAAACAAATGCCAACAGAATTTTAACACAAATTTTTGAATAAATTAATTAAATGTCAATCTAATGGATATAGTATACAATTTTCATAACATAATGTATATCTAGTTTATTGAACTATGTTTGACATATCTTAAGCACACATTAAATGGTTTATCTTTCAACACTCAAACTTTTAAAACCAGCATAGACAAGATATAGGATATAGTAAATTTCAAAAGAGAGAGGATGAAAGGGTGAAATAATGGAGAGAGAATATCTTTAGCATTATTTCATTATTCATGCTTTTTAAAATATTTTAGTCATATTATAGATACACATATATGTGTATATGTGGCTGATCATTTTAATTGTTACTATGTATGATACGAAACTCAAAACTCAAGTTTTGTTTTTCTTTTTTTTTGTTCTGTTTCACTCATGCTTACTTTCTTCATAATTGATATGTACTTTTCAAGGCTATAAAAGAAAAAATAAGCATTTTCATAAATTATTATCTTACAATTTATGTGAATTAAAAGAAGGTATATCAGCACCTCTAATTTTGAATCTATATTCTTTTTATGAAATTCACTTATATAATTATTTTGCTAATAAACTTCATAGTTCACTACTGCAATACTTCCCTCCTTAGAAACTTTACTTCTTCATTATATAACTATTTTCTTTTAATACAGCTTAGCTCCAGCTTCCCAAAAGTTACTTCTTGCAATCAATGCATTTTGGGAAGCAAACTGAGATCCATATGTTTGCTTGATATGAATGGCATTAAGTCTTGTGTGGCAAACCATTTTTGATGATAATTTTAACAGCATTATAATTCAGTAATTTATAGAATACATAACATCGCACTGAGGGCTCAAAACTTTCAGTGCTTACTGATTAGTTGAAGATGTACAGGAAAGTGGCAGTGTGTGGTGGCACACACCTTTCATCCCAGCACTAAAGAGGCAGGGAACAGAAGTAGGAAGATTGTCGAGTTCAAGGCCAGCCATTTACTACAGAGAGTTTTCCAGGTCAGTCCTGGCTTGAGTGGTGAGTTCCTACCTTGAAAAAACAAAACAAACAAAAGCAAAGATGTACTGAAAAAAGTATAGAGTTTGGTAAAAATCCCAAGGCATATATATTCTAAGAAACCTTTTCCTTATATACAAGTATACTCAGCTGGGCATGGTGGTGCATGGCTTTAATCCCAGCAGTTGGGACATGGAAATAGGAGGATCACTGTAAATTAAAGGCCAGCCTGAGACTACATAGTGAATTCCAGGTCAGCTCATCTCAAAAAAATTATATATACATATATATATATATATATATATATATATATATATATATATATAGTATGTGTGTATAAATTTATGTGTCATATATAAATATGCATTAAACTACTGAGCTAAATTCAGCCTATAACATGAATATCATTATCTAGGTTTCTATGTAGCATACCCCATACTGATTAGGTTTGTGAATACAGTAAGGGCCAGTGTATGCGTAATTTCTTCTGTCTTTCATTATGCAGTTAATTTTGGTGGTTTCTTGTAGGATTTCATTTGACTTCATTATAGTTCTTACAGTAATGACAATATCCTTTAGAAACACTGGAGGCATTCAGAGGGGTCTGAAATATCACATACACAGAGTTTACTCCACAATGTGGGTTCTGTGAGGAAGAGCAATGAATGACACAGGAGCTGTCTTTTTTCCTTTTCCCTTCATTTCTTCCCTGCCTCTTTGTCCTGCTCCCCTTCTTTCTTGTCAGTCCTTTCTGTATAGATAGGTCTCAGATTTTGTGGGATCCCCACTTTTTCTTGATAAACTTTAGATTGCTCTTCAGAAAATTGTGCAGATAAAATATTCCTCAACCAAGACAAATTGTGTTTCTAACAAATGTGATTCATGAACCTGGTGAGGACAAAGGCATTTCAAAAGGTGTCCTTAATTCTTACCAGTTTGACTTTGATTAGCACATTTGACATTACCATGATTCATTTAAGTAGATCAAGGGATTGAAGACTTTTATTAAGATTGTTAGTAAGGGATATATTTTTCACAAAATAAAAGGCAAGCAAAGAATACCAGTTTCTTTTCTTTAGTTATGAAAAACTTCCTAGAACTATCCCCAGTGGAATTGTTTCTCAAAAATTGAGAGAGAAAATATTTTGCAACTCTTTTCATTAAAAAGGAATGTCATAAAACAATAAGCATGACATCTCTCATAAAACCAGGTCATATGTGATGAATATTTGACATCCTTTGAACTTAGTAACCTTGAAAACTTCTAGTAGCCATACAACATTTTAACACAAAGGGCACTACCTCTGTCATTAATCATGGTTGGTGACTGTCTACAAGCGCTGGCTTTATAAAGACAAATATTAAAGATAGAGAAACATGAAGTATTTATTGTAGGCTATGTTAACATAAAAAATGGAAAAGATTACACTCCATCTAGCACATAAGATGTTTTTGAATATTTATTTATTTATTTATTTGCAAGGCAAAAGAGAGAAAGAGAATGAATGGGCATGGCAAGACCTTTAGCCACTGCAAATGAACTCCAGATTCATGAATCATTTCACACATGTGGCTTTAAATGGGTACTGGGGATTTGAACATAGGCTATCAGGCTTTGCAAGAAGGCACCTTTACCACTGATCCAGCCAAACAATAAGATTTTTTAAAACTTATTTTCCATATGCAATTAAAGAGATTTTTTTTTTTTTAGCCTCTGTCAGCTTGAAATCAATATTCTAGTCATGTCAATAACCCAAGTGTTAAAAAAAAAGGGTTCTTGTATATTATCCTTTTAAAACATTTTCTTTCCTTTGGTTTTTTGAGGTAGGGTCATGCTATAGCCCAGGCTGACCTGGAATTCACTATATTGTTTCCGGCTGGCCTTGAACTCCGAGATCCTCCTCCCTTGGCCTCCTGGAGTAAAGGCGTGCACCACCACACCTGGCTTGTAAATTATTCTTTTTGGGGGGTGAGGGAGACACAATTGATGTAGAATCACACCATTTATGTCCTAAATAAGTAGAACAAGCCTTTCTTTTATTTTTATAAAAATTTTATGGATTTTAGGAAGGCACACACGATTCTTTGGGAAGAATCAGTAAAACAGAGACGTATTTAGTAATTTGCTAGTAAAATTCTTTCTAAAGTTAAGTATTGACTTAGAATTACAAGCCAAGATCAAAATTTTCAGAATCGCAAAAAAAAAAAAATGAGCTGGGACATTATTACATTTAAAATTAGATGAGATTACACTTAAATTTAGATGAGATAAAAGAGAACATAGAGAATTTAATTATTTTTATTTTTATTTATTTATTTATTTTTTAAATTTGTTTGTTTTTGGTTTTTCAAGGTAGGGTCTCACTCTGGCCCAGGCTGACCTGGAATTCACTATGTAGTCTCAGGGTGGCCTCGAACTCATGGCGATCCTCCTACCTCTGCCTCCTGAGTGCTGGGATTAAAGGCGTGTGCCACCACGCCTGGCGAGAATTTAATTTGTTAGACTTCAGTAAAGACACATTAAAATTGAAAGAGTTAATATAGTTTTAATTATTTAAAAATTAAATATATAAATCAAGTCATTGGACCACTCAGAATATTATATCCAAACTACGTTTTTTTGCTGTTGTTGTTTTACAAGGTAGGGTTTCACTCTAGCTCAGAGTGACCTGGAATTCACTATGTAGTCTCTGGTTGGCCTTGAAATCCCAGTGATACTCCCACCTCTGCCTCCCAAGTGCTAGGATTAAAGGCATGCGCCACTACGCCTAGCTCCAAACTACTTCTTAGGAATACATTTTTACTTGCTACAATTAATTTTCTCATATTAGGATTCTAAATTCAGACTTTTAATATTTTATTAATTTTAGATTTTCAATTACCTTGTCAAATTTTAGCTATCATTACAGTATTTTCATACACATTTTTTTACTTGATTCTCTTCCTTTCGTCCAGCTTCCGTTCCTGTGTCCCTTTTTATGTGTTGCCTACCCTGTCTGCTTATATTACTTATGTAAGAATGAAATTAGATTTATAACTTCTTTCACAGTATACAAGTATCAATTCAAAGTGAGTCAAATACCTTAATTAAAAATCTGAACTTGCTGAAATTAGTGGAGGGAGGAAAACATGGAGAATACTCTTCAAGATACCAGCATATACAAGAACTTTCTAAACAAGTCTCTATTTACACAGGAAATAGACCCAGTAATTACAAATTTAACAAGTTTTTACACAGCAAAACAGACCTCAACTCATATGTGCACTGGGATCACAAATGCATCTGAGACTCTGCAGCCTGCTTTTTATAGCTGCTGGGGAACTGATACCCTGCTGGCAGGCTTGACAAACAAGTACCTTTGACTGCTGAGCCATTTTCACAGACTTCATCAGATTTTCTTAAACACCAAATGTTTTGATCTATTTTACATACTCAGATAAATTTTAAAAGACAGTATTTCTCTGTCATGTTAACAATACTTAGATTAACCAAATTACTTCTGGTTCCAAAACCAAATAGTTCTTTTCTTTTTTAAAAGAAAGATATTTTATTTCTTTATTTATTTAGAGAGAGAGAGGAAGAGAGAATGGGTGTATCAGGGCCTCCAGCCTCTGCAAAGGAACTCTGGACGCATGTGCCCCCTTGTGCATGTGGCTTACGTAGGGCCTGGGGAATTGAACCAGGGTCCTTAGTCTTTGTAGGCAAATGCCTTAACAGCTAAGACATTTCCCCAGGCCAAATAGTTATTTTCTTGTAGTTAGTGACATACTAACCAAAAAACTTATGTGTTGTAAGTAATTTTTTAAAAAAGGAAAATGTATCTAATGATCTTTTGGTTGGTTTTAAAATAATATAGTAAAATATTATGAAGATGAGGATATATCTTTAATGTGTCTTAATTTTATAACACTTAGAAATAAATTTTGCTGCATAATAACATTGAATGAATCTTGGAAAACTTAAATTTTCTACAGGTTTGCAAGCAGGCAATCATTTGGATAATATATCTGATGCATACCTTATCTATTTCAGGTTTATGTACCCCATTCTGTGCCCTAGCTGGATAAAGCAAGGATTGTTTGGCAAGGACCTTTAAGGGAATCCCCAGCTGAGCCCCAGATCTGCTTCTTTCAGTGGTCGCCATCATAAGTCAATATGACCAAAAGAACAGTGTCAGCTGCTAGAAGGGTAGCACACATAGTACTCTGTATCATAAAGTACCAATACCTGACATACAATAGGGAAATAAAATGTGCTTACTTCCTCTTTCTACCAAAGGCCAATATGGTTTCTACCCAAATTTCTAGTCTTTAAAAATGAGAGCAAAAAAGAATTAACAAATTGCAGAGGGACTAATACAAGAACATTCTGGGTTTAATCCTGAAATATATGTGCTTTGAAATAATGTTACAGTTGACAATAATTAACAAAACCAAAGCATATATAATATTAAGAAAATACTGCTTAAAACTAATAGGGGATTTTATCACTGCTTTTATGAGAAAGAAAAAAAATATTACAACACTTTGACTTAGTGGAAGCTATTTTAATTGAGTAGCAGGGAACTAAAAGAAACATTATTTCTGTGAGAATGTTTGTCTACTTCAATACTTTTCACTAATCTGGCCATCTCTTCCATTCGGTAGGCAGCCAGGATCGCTGGCATACAAGCCTTTGCTTCAGTGCTAGATGAATCTCATTTCCTTGAAATACTGCTCCTACTGCATTTCAAGAAAATGAGATTCTGTTCAAGCAAGTAGAGATCTTAATTCCACTTCTTTTCAGGGTAATATTTTATATTTAAAGTACCACAGATGGATATTTATATTGGATATAATAACTTGAAGACTTATTTTATCTGAAAATGGAATTAGATCTTCTTAATGCTGTCATGCAGAGCTAAATCATTTCAAGATATTCCACCATCTTTCTGAGCATCGTTTACCCATTGTGTATCTAAGTCCACACTAGTTATTTCCCCAAAACAATCACCTGTATAAAGGTTTCACTGTCACCAGAATCAATATATCAGTAAAATAAAAGGCAGCATTTAGGTGAGTATAAAATACTTTGTTTTAATTAGTGGACTCATGCTAATAAAATTGAAGAATATTGAGTATTTTGTTCAAATACTTTTGTAAATTATATGTACTTAAATATAAACTTAGAGGAAAGTCAATTTAATTACTGAAATTGTATTTCGAAACACAAACTTCTCATTTATAAAGAGGTGAATAAGTCTTATAATTGTCACTGTATGAGTAGACTTATGTCACTCTATGTTTTTATATTAAGAATCATTTAAATTTGTATAAGAGTCCTATTGGAGTGAAAATAAGGAGAAGGGGAAATTAAATTTAATGCAGTAATATTGAAAGATCTGCCTTGAAAATGACAGTTATGCTCTGGTGTGAATGTTACCATTGAATATTATCATTGATATGGGTTGAGGATCAAGTGAAGATTTAGCATTCTTTCATACATTACATGCAAAGCATTTGGTTTATTTATTTATTTATTTATTTATTTATTTATTTATTTATTTGAGAGAGAAAGAGGCAGAGAGAAAGAGAGACAGAAAGAGAGGAAGGGCACACTAGGGCCTCCAGCTGCTGCAAATGAACTCCAGATGCATGTGCCCCCTTGTGCATCTGGCTTATGTGAGTCCTGAAGAGTCTAACCAGGATCCTTTGGCTTTTCAGGCAAGCACCTTAACTGCTAAGCCATCTCTCCAGCCCTATTTTTTTTTACCTTCTTAATTGAGAGACACAGAAAGAAAGAGGAAGGAGGGGGAGAGGGAGAGAGAAAGAGAGACAGAGAGAGAGAGAGAGGGAGAGGGAGAGAATGGGCACACCAGGTCCTTTAGCCATTGTGAACAAACTCTAGATGTGTGCATCCCCTTGTGTGCATGTGCACCCTTGTTGCTTGTGTCATGGTGTGTCTGGCTAAGTGGGGCCTGGATATTTGAACATGAGTTCTTAGGCTTTGCAGACAAACACCTTAACTGCTATGCCATTTCTCCAGCCCACATGCAAATCATTTTTATGTAATTATACTCCAAACAAAACTTTGCTGAATTTACTCATATGGTTGAAGCCTTCCTCAGGTACTCCTTGGAAATAAAAAGAAATTGCCCTGAGAATCATAGCTTCATCTCCTAACACAGCTTTCAGAAATATACCACAAATTTTCCAGAACATGTGAATAGTGTACATTTTGGCTTGCATGGCATTGATGGTGGAAACAGCAACTAATGTCTACATCAGGCAGAAATGTAGCATGGACTAATAATTTGTTTACTTTGAAATTGTCTATCATTTAATTTTATTTATAAAGAATGGTAGGAGAAGTTAAAAGTTCAAAAACATTCCATGTAATTATAATTAATTTTTATAGTATTTCAAATTTTATTATAGTAACAAACTTTATTATAGTAAGTCAAATTTTTGCATAGCATTAAGTATTTAACTACTACTAAATAAACACAAACTCTTGCACATCTAGTAACAGGACTACCTGAGCCTCGCACGTAAACATTTTTTTTTTCAGTATCAGAGTAGCTTCAATCACTCATCATTGTATTAATTGTAAAATTATGTTCTGTTTCTTATCTCTTTGGAAATATCATCCAAGAATACTGTCTTTCTCATAAACACACAGAGAGTGTGCAAGAGAGAGCAGAGACATAAACATAACCATCAGACAAATACTTTCAGAGAAAAATTCTCAATACTTAGTAGTAATGCCCATTATAGTTGACCTTGAAGATTTCAATTGTCAACATGCTTTCATTCCACAATGACTGCAAGACAGTCTAGTAAAACAAATACTTGCACTATTTTCTTCAACTATAGAAGGGACAGCTGTTTATTAAGGCATTTTCAATGTAAATATATAATGAGGGTTATGGTTTAGAGTTTCTGTGGCTTATGTGTTTTCAAACCATATGTATATATACATGTATGTATATATGTATGTATGTATATAGGTATGTATGTATACGTGGATATATATATATGTATATGTATATGTATATGCATATAATGAGTGTATATGAATATATATGTATTTAAGCATAAATTTGCATGCATATGTCTATATATGCATATTAAATTTGCAGTCCAAGCTACAGTTCTACCTGTCATAAGAATGCACAAGTTTCAAGGAGCATTAGCTTCCAGGGACCCTTTTTCCTCATGTAGTCCAAGTGTTGGAAAAGTATAGAGTATAACTAGTTTTTGTGTGGTCTATGAGCTTTTAGTGTTTCATGTTATAAAATAGCTGAAAACATGAGATCATAGTATGAAAAACTGATCATTTAAACTGTCAGTGAATAAAATTCAGGTGGATACTGCCACACTAATTACAAGTGCAGTGGAGAGAAAATATGTGACAGGGACTGTGTCAAGTGCTGCCTGACAAAACTCATTTATTGACCTCTCAGAAAATCTAAGGAAAAAAGCTTCCAGATTATAAAAAAAATGATTTAGGGATGTGCAGACTCTTGAATTGCTTGTTCTGTACATTCAAAGAACTTTTTATTTACTACTATAATGTTAGTTCCGATAACTTCACAAATAAACATAAAAAGTGCTAAATTATTAGCTGGGTAACTCAATTCATTTTCTTCATGATCTTATATTGCTGCTAACATCTGTGTTTCCAGAGACCTGTCAGATGTTTTTCCATCCTTATGAAACACAATTGGCCTTAGGAGATTTTATATATATAAGTACAATACATATTTTATTTATATAAATATAATACACATAAATACAGGAACAGATTTTTTAGGGAAATTCTCTCTCTCGCTCTCAAGTATGTTTATTTGAGGAATGAATAATAGAAGAAATATCAATATATGCACAAGACTAATGCATATACATATGCTACAAGGACATATATTAACTTTTAAAAATTCAGACTATTATTTGATGTATACACTTAACCTTAATTCTGATGAAAGATGAGGAATACAGAATTTCAAGTGTTCACTATAAAACAAATGCTTATTATCTTTTAATGAAAATTTTGCAGTTGTTTAATCACATTAGAATATTGGATTCAGATATTCTGGCAACTTAAATGATTGAAGAAAAATGATTATTCTATAGAATTTGATACATAAAAATAGTTACAGAGGATGTGCATTGTTATTATGCATTAAATGCCTAAGTCTCTTTTTTAACAGCAACAGTAGTGAGCTATTTGTGCTAAAGAGAAAGTAATTTTGTTTCATGATGCTATATTTAAAGACTTGGAAGATAAATTAGTATTCAAACACTAATGTAAAATATTTTTATGTATCATAAGAGCATATAATCCTTAAAATTCTCCACTAATTATTATTATTGAAATTGATAATGAGTATGTGCATATATAATCACTGTTCTAATTATTTTCTTTTTTAACATGCAAAAAACAGGACTTTTAAATGTGTGTGGTATGTCTTTTCCTATCTTTTAAAATAAGAACTCTATAGTTGTTTTTAATGCAATATAAGTGAGAGGAAAGAAAAAGGACCCTTCCATTGCAAATAATTCAAACATAAAAATTCTTATAAGAAAGTTTTCAAGGATAATTGACAAGCACATAATGTCACTAAGCTTGGCAAAATTATAGTTAGAAAAAAGTTTCTTGAGGCTAACATAGTAAAACAAAACAAAACAAAGCACATCCCATTTCCTAAGTACTTCAGACTTCACAAACTAGTAATATAAAGATAAAAATTGGCAGTGAGTATTCTATCACTGGGAACATACCTAGCATTTTATTCATAGGTGTGATGGAAGAGTTTCCATATGTATTAATTGTAATATAAATAAAACCATATACGTGTGATGAAAATGTAGTCATGAAGATAACTTAAGGTCTTTCATCTAAGTTCACCTCTGAGATCTCCTAATACCAGGAAAAAGAAAGCTATAATACAATGGTAACACTATCAAGGCAAAGTAATACAGTTGATTGAAAATACAGTTGAGTGCTCCCAGCAGATGAAGGTGTGAATTTCCTTATACATCATCTTAATGGCAACATTTTCTATAAAGCGACATGGAGCACTCTTTTCATATTTCATGAGTTCTATTTGCCTGACTTCAAAATGCCAAATGTGCTCATGAACAGTGCTTTAATATTCATGGGTTTTTCAGATGGCTTTGACAGTTGTCAACTAGAGAAATGGCTTCATCAGAAAAGAATCTGACTTATTATTTCTAGCACACATATAAAACCATGTCGTCATTCACATATGCATTCTACTTGAAAGGTATTCTGTGCATAGTTATCTTTTATGAAAATTATACATCTATAAAACCCTTTGTGTAACAGAAAGATGATTTCAAATAACACTTTGCTATACACTTAGTATTACAGGAAATTTTATTAGGTACAGACATTTAATAAGTGTACCATTTTACAAAAGTGTTTTGAAAAGTATAGCCCAGTAACTATCCTAAAAGTTCTTAAGAGGATAGTCATCACAGAATGTCATTTAAGTAAAAAAATACAACATTTTTTTCAGCTACAAAGTTTATGCTGCGGGTCTTGAGACTCTCCTAAACATTTTAGACATGAAAAGTGAAAAAAAATTATATTAATAGTTCCTCTTAGATTCTGATATTATTGATCTTACAAGATTTATACATCTTATACAATGACAGTTACTATTGGTACACTGAATATATTATATACAAACACACATTCTTTACGGTAATTAATTATAGATATTGGTACATTTTATTCTTCTGAACATCTTATGAGAAAGAGAATCAGTGACATAAACATCCTTAGATTAATAATATTCATCAGTTATTGATAATTTCTGACATTCGAGTCACTCTTCTGAGGAATTTATCTGTATCACCTCAGTCAGGTTAGACACTATTAACAACAGCTTTTGGAGACAGAGTAGATTAAGTGACTTGTTCTCTATTTCAATACCTATACATAGCAGATGCAGGACAAGGAACCTTGTGATCCTAGCCCTCAGCCTAAAATCCAACTACATCCTGAACTCTCTGAGCTTAAACCCCCAGTAAGACTCCAGTGGGTCTAGACTCTAGTAAAACTCCCTATCCCTGCATTGCCTCCACACTTGAAAAAGGTTATTTTTTTGTCTGATAATTAGAGTTAGCACTGAAATATCTTTGTTCTTTCTGCCAATCCTGCTAAGTTTGATATGAATAAGATATAAGATGAAATTTTGGATTTAATTGTGATGTCACACATTCTACTCATTTATTTTCTCAAAGTTATCATCATTTAGAGACAACAGGGACAGCACAGGTATCACAATGAAAGATAGGTTGGGTTCCAGTAGCTTTTAGCAAACTGTATTTCCTATAAGTGGGCACTTGGACATTGAGTTCATATGAATAAGAATAAAAAATCTCCCTGGGTGTAGTGGCTCACTCCTGTATTCCTAGCACTCAGGTAGCAAAGGGAATTGGTGTCACCATGAGTTCAAGTTTACCTAGTTTAATTAGGGAGTTCCAAAACAGACAGGGTAGATGAAAAGACCCTGTCTTTCAAAAAAAAAATCAACAAACAAAATGAAAAATTCAAAAAATTAATTTTTAGACTTTCCTGAGAGAATCCACCCAGACTAATCTACTTTCCACCAATTATAAATACTATGAGTTAAGATGAACTGGTTTGCCATCTCTGCATTTGTATCTAGTTGTTGAATAATAGATTAATATCTCGATTTCCTAAACTGGAGCTAATAACAGTCCTTCCACTTTTGACGAGGCACAGCCACCCAATATGTCCTTCCTCCAATTCTCCATCCCATCTATTTGGACATTCTTTAAAACATGTAACACTTCCCTGCACCCTCATTTTCTGCCCATGGTTCTGTTTACAAATTCTCAGGAAGTCTGTAAAGAGAAGACAATTCCATAATAGATAACAGAGTTCTTTCACATTTCTCTTGTTCCCTTTCCTTTTAATATTTTACAACAGCTTAACAACTGTGTATACTCTGAAGGCCTCTTTATTCCCTTTCTTCAACATATTATATCTAGGCTTTGTCATTTTTAAAATCTTCTGCACTTTCATACCTTTGTATTATGTTTTAGGATGAGAGAGATATTATGCTGAGATAACAAACCTCAAGTCATCTTGACATCATGAGCTATATCATCTTCTTCCCACCCAATTATCACACTTAATCTTAGTGTCTGAAAGTAATAAAAGGCACAATCATTTTTTTTTACAGTTCTATAGTTACTATTCTTACATTTTCAGCCTCATTTACAAATTCTATGTATTACTCCAGTTTTGAAAACTTTTCTTTGGTAGCCACTTTTTTTTTTTTTTTTTTTTTTTTTTTTGGTTTTTTGAGGTAGGGTCTCACTCTAGCCCAGGCTGACCTGGAATTCACTATGGAGTCTCAGGGTGGCCTCGAACTCACGGCAATCCTCCTACCTCTGCCTCCCGAGTGCTGGGATTAAAGGCGTGCGCCACCACGCCCGGCTTAGTAGCCACTTTTTTCCAGTCTCATTTAGGTTTTGCTTTTCAGATATTTATTAAAATTGATATTTTAGGGTTTTATTTTAAATACTTTTTCTGATTCATTCATTCATTCAATCACTTTTTGTCATAACCTTCAAACCAAGGGTCTTGCACTTGTTGAGCAAAGTATTCTACTCTTGAACTATAGCTCAGCTCTTCTCATTTAGGTATCATATTAGTTTGCTAAACAGAATATATATGTTTTAGGTTTTCCAGTTTAGTGTATAGCACCGTTACTTATCTTGCTTGGTTGTAACATATGCACATCTTAGTTTCCAGAGTTTAGATAATAGCAAACAGTAACATATAAGTTTAATTACTATCTTCTGTTAATTGTGTTATATACAGAGAAAACTTTGCTTAAAAAAATCTATCAGTAGATCACTGTACCATGATCAGTGATTATCCTAGTTACGTCCCTCAACATCAGTTAGTGCTTGTCCGTGGCACAACTCTTGGGCATTTCACACACTTTTAGCTAACTGTGCCCTGTAGATATACTGACTGTATATATGAGAACCATAAATACATATCTTAAAAACACAAACAAAAATAATAATCAGGACAATTGAAAGAGGTGATTAAATGAGAAGAACTAGCAAAAAAACAAATGAAAAATAATTCTGTAAGTGAAAGTGAAATGAAACCTGAACTGGAATCTGAGAAGGTGCTGATCAAGAAAGCACGTTAATGTCATTACATTCTGACATAATATAGACCTTTCTCTCATATAGTTTTCATTTTGTATAAGCATATTTTCCTAGTGACCCTGGGTTTGGTGATAACAACTGGTAGATGGACATTTTCTGTTCATGTTAACATCTGAATCATCTCATATTCAGACTCCAGTAGCAGTCCTTTTCCCTTTAGAATCAAATCAATCCATTTTCTATTACATATATTGATATGTATTTATATATGTACATTTGACATTATGAAGAATATTATGCTGTAGACTCTTATATTCTCCTAAAAAGGGTTCTTTGTTGGTCTAAATAGCAATTAAACTGTTTTCAATAAAATCGCAAACTGTTTATTTGTACAGGAGAATCTCAGAAGTTGGAGAAACTGTTCCCTATTTCTACTCTGGAAATTCTCTTCAATTCTCGGGGCCTGTGGTTATGTTCTCTATTTCTTCTGGCCACCATGACATGGTTTTCTATGAATGGTTTATCACCCTACATGGTACAAGCCGGAGTCTTCTCTCTGGTCACATTCTCCAATGTCTAAGAGGGTTTCTGTTTTAGTTGTCATCATTGTTTTCTATTGCAATTTGATCAGCTTTAATATTTATTGTCTGTGACATGTCACTCAAAGAGTTTGCTTTGTGGTTTCTTAAACTGGAACTTTTATTTCTTTGCTGTTTTATTTTATTTTTTTAAAGTCAAGCTTCATCTCCAAACTGTATAGTTTTATCTTATATGTTTCACCTTTACTTAGTTATTTCCTTCCTTTCATTTTATTTCTAACTAAAGCACTAGAAAACCTTATCCTTTTCTTTTTTTTTAATTTTTTTGTTCATTTTTATTTATTTAGTTGAGAGAGACAGAGAGAGAAAGAGGCAGAGAGAGAGAGAGAGAGAGAGAATGGGCGTGCCAGGGCCTCCAGCCACTGCAAACGGACTCCAGATGCATGCGCCCCCTTGTGCATCTGGCTAACGTGGGTCCTGGGGAATCAAGCCTTGAACCGGGGTCCTTAGGCTTCACAGGCAAGTGCTTAACCACTAAGCCATCTCTCCAGCCCATCCTTTTCTACTTGGAATCACTCCTTATTTGACTAGTTGCTACTTATTCCACAGATGTTATGTTATATCTGTTTCCAAGTCTTATATCTATATTCCAAGTCTTACTGATTCCATATATACATATATATGGAATCCCATAGCATGTTTTATTTCAAGTGCTCAACTGGACCACATTATCTGTCACATAGAAGAGTCTTAATTAAAACCCTTCTTATTAGTTGATTAATGCCTTCTGTAAGTATACCATCAATCTAATTTAAGGAAATAGTATTTTGACATTAAAAGTATGGGTAGCTTGGTGTGGTGGTACATACCTTTATACCTAGCAGTCAGGAGGCTTAGGATTGCTATGAGTTTGAGGCAAGCATGAGGTAGAATGAGTTCTAGGTCTGCCTAGATTAGAGTGAGACACTGTATCAAAAACAAGCTAGGGTAGTAAGGGCTTCTAATAAAACAAATTTGATTTTCATTTAAGACATGAAATTAAATGTTCTCATTATATTAATAAATACCTGAAACTTGATATGAATAAATAGTTAACAGATACAAACATATATGTAAATGTATTACTGTGGTAGTTTTCTTAACTTATAATTTTCTAGCATTATAAACATGTTCACAGTTGGCTTAATTTTTTACAAATAAAGTAAAGTCATATTTATTTACAATATTATTTTCTATATGATAAGGTCCTTTACACAATAAACAGATATTTAATTTTCACATATTTTTACCCTTGTCTCATTTAATTGAGGTTCTAGGAATATAGTTCATCAGGTAAGGTGCTTGCTTACAAAGCCAACCCCAACAGGCATTTATTGCAGTGGAAACAGACCATGATTCTCTCCACATGTGCAAATACATAAATACATTAAATATTTCTGACTCTTTTAGTTTCTCACCATATGTCCTTAAGTTAGCTAACAACTTAGACTCTCTTCCTCAGTTTCATCAGTTATGAACTTGGGTATTTTACAATAATATTATATTATCTAGCACAAAGAAGTATTTTATTAGATTTGGGAACATAATTTTATAATTTTCACATAGAAAACTTCAATGTTGACTGTAACTCATAATAGATGCTATTTTTCTCAAACTAGTACTTACAATGACTTGTCATGGTGTTATTTATTTTTTCTCAACTTATAGGTCAGGAGCAAAACACACATAGCATATACAATAGTCACTAGTTTTTTAAATTAAATGAAGAAAATGAAATTTTAGCTTTGGAAATTTACACTTTTGTATGGCAAAGCTTTTGTGGATGATAGCCTTATCATTATAGTGGCACCAAGGAAGATATGAAAATATTTGCATACCTATGAAATATCTGGTAGGCATGCCATAAATCATTTTCTAAAAAGAGTAAATTTCATACGTTGTTCAATAATTTTTCCTTAAATATGACAGAATATTATAGAAATTACAGTTTGAATCATTTCAATCTCTCAGTAACATGTCCAAGGAAGGAAAGGAAAATGGCTGATGCTGTACTTGGTCATGAATGGTTCTTACAAACATGGGGACAGAAATAACATTCTTTGTTATATTAGAGAAAAATAGGGCAGAAAACTAGATTCCTATTTGTATTCTCCTAGAAGGTTTGGTACACTGACAGCTGTCATAGTGAGATAACACCTACCACCAAGTAGAATCTCCAGCAGGGTCAGTGTGGCAGGACTTTACAGTGAAAGCAGCAGCCTGCCAAGGATCGTTCTTAGTATACATAAGAAAACATTTCTAGAGAAATGTGAAATGTGGGAAGTGGAAATAGCCCCTGGAGAGTCCCAGAAAAAAATATAGAAAAAAAAAGAATGTGAAGAATTTGTTTGAACAGGCGGGAACAAATTTTCTCCATTAGAGTAAATGTGAGATTGTTAGTACCCCTAAGAAAATAGAACTCAGGATAACTTATTCTATAAAGACCATTTCTTTTATTTCAAAGCAATCTGACTGAGATGGGGTTAATTTATCTGAATATTATTCTGCGATAATCCACATCAGAGCTGCAAAAGAGTGTTACTTTGGATAAAAATATATGTAATCTGTATGAATTTGATTAAATGAGCCAACAAATGTATCAATTTTCGGTTAACATCTATTTATGAAAGAATAATTTAGTTAATTAAAATGAGCCACACACTATAGGAGAAATAGACAAGATCACTCAGAATTTCTGGGATGTGTGGTTTCCTGTAACAATAGTTCCCCATAACAATGGAATAAAATGAGAAGCAGAAAAGAGTATTTGGAGGAGTGACAGAAGAAGAGTCACATGATACATGTGCCCACACACACGTGCATCCAACTCATACACGCACACACAAGTGCATGCACATATAATGCTGTACACATATACCCACAAATGTCTTTAATTATCTTACTCTTTGACATAATCTAAAATTGTATAACTAGTGTATATCTACTTTGCAACTAAATAGAAATGATATTTATAAGATAATATTCATATTTGAATAATAATATTCATATTCAAATGATAAGTGTCATATTCAAATATTTGCTACTTGAGTTCATAATTCCTTTTTAAATGTTTTTATTATTATTGTATTATTATCATTAACAAGGTGTTTCATATGGATACATCATGTGTTGGTACCCTCTTTTCCCTCATGCCCAGAGGCATTCTCTCTCCCCAAAATAACTAGATACTGCTCCCACAATGCATGAACCACAACCCCTTGGGGAATACCTGCAACCCCACTGAGGAGCATCTCCAATGAAATGGAAGCAGGGAGGAGGGAAAAGAGTTCATAATTTCTGTTAATCCTTATATTGACACCTCAATAGCAGAAAAATATTTTAAGTTTACAAGTGATGAAACCCAGGAAGAGACTCTAAGTTAGCTAATTTAAGGACATATTGTGAGAAACTAACTGAAAGAGCCAGAAATCTTTTATGTATTTATGTATTTGCACATGTGCAGAGAATCATGGCCTCCTTCCACTGCAATAAATACCTGTTGGGCTAGGCTTTGCAAGCAATCACCTTACCTGAGGGACTATCTTCCTCAGCACAAAAGCCAGAATTCTAACAACAGCAGCATAAAATCCTCACATGCTGTACTCCCTTACTTTGATTATAACTATTTGTCAATATGTCAGAAATTAAAATAGTAATGCTGCTCAATAGTAATGTCTATTGATAATATGCACATGTCATCATCATTGTTTAAGATTTCTTATAATTCAATGCTTGGACCATCAGTTGTCTTAAATAGCTGGATACTTTAATAAACTACATTGACATTGCTGACTTCACCTTACTACCCTTTCTTTATTAAATAATTTTAAATAAATCAAAATTATTATGTGATTATTTTAAATTTGGTATCCTCCATACACTCCTGTGTTCTGAAGGCTAGGTCCCCAGGTAATGGCAATTTGGCAATTGGACCCTTGTTGGAGGAGATGTGCTGCTAGGGATGGGCTTAAGGGTGCTATAGCCAGCTTCCCTTGCCAGTGTTCAGCTCATTCTCATGCTGGGGTTTCCACCTGCCCTGGTAGAAGTGATTTCCAACCTATGCTTATGTCATGTTTTGCCCTGACATCATAAGGCTTTCCTTCTAGTCTGTAGGCCTAAATAAGCTTTTTTCTGCCAAGGGCTCCTTTTTGTCAGAGGCTTGATGCCAGCAACCAGAAGGTAACTTTAATAGGAAAGTTGGTAATAGCAGTGAGGTTGTTGCTGCTACAGAAATTACTTGTAGCTTTTGTTTTGGCCTTTTGAACCTGATTTGCAGGAGGAATGTGGAAGGATTTGAAACCTTGGTCTAAGGTTTCAACTACCTTGCAGTGTTGAAGGCAGAGTTTTTTGGACTAATTCTAGTCATAGTTGAAAGATCTGAAGGCAGTAATGCAGCTAGAATTGAGAACTGTGAGGTTTGGTTTATGAGAGGAAGAATAAGGTTTGACTGAGTTAGGCATGAAGCAATTTGTGAGATGTTTACTGCACCTCCCCATGTCATGAGAGCTTGATCAGGGCTGTGTTTATAGAAATTGACTGGTGTAAACAGAAGAATATGGCACAGAAAAGAATGCAAATTCTGGGCTAAAATGATGTCCATTCAGCCTCAATTGCTTTAGATATTAGAACCATTGAGATGGATCCAGCAATTCTACAATGGGTTGCAAGAAAAATGAAAACTCCTTTGAATTTAACGGTCCTGAATGCTGAAAGAGTGTGCTGCTCTTCAAAGTTGGCTTTTATTTCCCCATGGATTAACAAATTTGGTATTCAGCCTGATACTATGGGAATATAATAAATGCAGGAAGGGTTCAATGGATTTGCAATGGAGTTTGCTTTTGTTTTTTGTTTAGAAACGGCCTGAGGGTAATGTGAAGCAGGCTTATTGGATTCACTGCGTGGAGGCCTGATGGAAACATAGCATGGATGAACCACAGCTTGTAGGGTACACCTGAAAATGTTTTGGGGATATAGAACTGTGGGGCAGCTAGCTGCCAGCTCAGTGGATGGAGGTTTCCCAGGCTGTGAGCAGTCAACTTGCATGGGTAGAATTAGAATTTCAGAGACTTCATCAGTGGTTAGAGATCTTGTATTTGGTACTGCAGGATTTGATGTTTGCTCTGTTAATTTTAGATCTTGTATTGGCTTAATCTTTCCTTGATATACCCAATGTCATCTTTTTAATATGAATGTTTATTGTGTGCTACTATATTCTTTTGGTTATACAGCTCACAGTTAAAAGGATTTAAACTATAGGAATGTTTGAATAGTACTGGGATTGACAAAATTATGGGGACTATAAAATTTGGACTGAGTTCATTGACTTTTACATCATGGATAATCATCAGTTAATGAGGATCAGGAGTGAAATGTAGAGATTTTAATTGGCTGTCCTCCATAAACTCGTATGTTAGGAGTGCTAGGTCCCCAGCTGGTAACAAGTTGGGAATTGGAGCCATGCTGGAGGAGGTGTGCTGTTGAAGTCAGACTTATGGGTGTTATGGCCAGCTTCCCCTACCAAAGTTTGCCACATTCTTATACTGCGGTTTCCACCTGCTGTGGTAGAGATGATGTCCAGCCTCTTCTCACGCCACATTTTCTCCTGAAATCATGAAACTTTGCTGCAAGTCTATAAACCAAAACAAACCCTTTGCTCCCAAGGATGCTTTTGGTTGAGCACTTTGTGGCAATAGTAAGAAGGTAACTGTAACAAACATAGTATGTTCTTTTAAAAGTTCAGATGAATTAACCTAAAATTGAAGCCAATACCTGATATTTCAGTGTTCATCAAATTTATTTCATTTTTATGTAGTATTAATTATTACACATGTTAAGAAGACATATTTTCTTTATTCATCCCTTCATTTAGATGATTGTCAACTGCTTAGCTGAGAAAACAGTTCTTTTTAATTTTTTTCTTCATTATTTATTTATTTATTTGAGAGCGACAGACATAGAGAAAGAGGCAGATAGAGAGAGAGAGAGGGAATGGGCATGCCAGGGCTTCCAGCCACTGCAAACGGAACTCCAGATGTGTGCACCCCCTTGTGCATCTGGCTAACGTGGGTCCTGGGGAATCGAGCCTCGAACTGAGGTCCTTAGGCTTCACAAGCAAGCACTTAACCACTAAGCCATCTCTCCAGCCCAAGAAAACAGTTCTTACATTGCAATGGTGCTAATCTTCCTCTGCTAGTTTCCTGTAGGGATTATATTTTGCCACAGGAAAAAAAAATGACCTTTTCTTTGAAGTTATCTTGCTGCTGAGTTTTTTCACATTTAATTGTACATTATGGAAAAGTTCTACATTCTACTCTAACACCATATGTCAATGAAAATATTTTTAGGAATACATGTCCAAAATTGAATGCTTATATTACAATCTAAAAGACCATTTGTTGTAAACCTGAGTTTAGAAAATTCACAAACATTATCAATTTATCATAAGCAAAATCCAAAAGTAGTGTTCTGCAACACCATCCCCACTTCCCTAATTCTTTCATTTTAACTGCAAAACATTTAAATTATTTAAAGTGAATGTGTTCATGATTAACAAAACCATATTCCCTGCATAAGAATTAGTTCATTAAATAAATACATATGTTGATACTTGTTTGAAGTATAGAACACAGGAGCTGGTGCATGCTAAATAAGCCCTGCACTACTAAGATACATCCCTAACCCTGAATGAATACTTTTTGGTCATGTGATATATGTCTGACACTTTTCTACAAGTATACATTATAGAAATTGATAGTAATATAGAGTGACTATGAAGATTTTTCTTTGAATGTGGGGTCAGTTAAATATTAAAATGGCCATGAAGATATTTCACTTCTCTTTATGAAGAATTTTATTTAATTTTTCATACATATATATTATATTTTGAACATATATACCCCATATTACCCTTCCTAACCACCTCAGTCCCATGATAGTTTTCGTGTCTTACAGTGACTCTGCCATGGAAGATGACTCCTTCCCCAGCATCCATTTACTGTCCTTAGGTCTTCAGAGAGGGGAGTGGCTTCTCAAACCCTTCCCCTATCCATAACAAAATGTTGACTGGCACTGTCATGTTCAGGTCTTGTTCATATAGCCATGGATTCTGTGAGTCCAGAAGTACAATGGTCTGATCATGTCTGAGCAACAAAGTTCTACATGTCTTCTCCCATGCTCCACCTCTGAGAAGTAAGAATTTTGTACCCTGCTCTCAAATCTTATTTCATTTCTGATTGTTTCACTAAACATAATGTGGCAGAGGAAATATTGTTAATGCCATATTTTTCTTGAAACAGTGAGCTTCAGTTTATGGGGCTGATATCCTGGAAATTTCAGGCATAAATACATTTTTGATACTTCCTGTTCAAATTCCCCCTTCCTCCTCCTCCTCCTCCTCTTCTTCTTCTTCTTCTCATCAACATCATCATCATTATGTCTGGGTGTATGTGTACAAGGGTGCCATGAGGTCAGAGAACAATTTAGTGGTGTCTGTGCTATAGCGCTTTGAGATACAGCCTCTTGTAGCTGCAAGCGAACTGTCACACTGCAAACAAAAGTCAGAGTCCCTGTCAGGTAAGCTATAACTCTCCTTCTGGCTCCCCCTCTGATTCTTATGTTCATTGGAATAAGAAATGATGGATAACTAAAATCAGACTGGAAGGCTTGAGAAAGTGTTTTTAACCTCTAAGCCATCTCCCTAGCAGTGCTGTTCAAATTCATGATACCAATATAATAAAATCTTATAACATTTTACTTTAAGCCTTTAAATATTTTGGAAAGATTGTTTTTCAGTAGCAAAGGCTAACAGAAGCTATTAAACTTAGCAAACTCTGTCCTTATCTTAATATATAATGCTGAGAAATCAATTTAAACTATTTAAAAGATTGCGCATAAGGAAAATGCTAAGATTGGTCAAAATATTATAATTAATGAGCAAGTGACTCTGATGCTTGTGCCTCATATATGGCACATAACAGTAAGAGCATTAAACTCCACAATTCACATCTCTAGTCTATGTTTCTTTCAAGAAGCCCAGAGGTAATATATACCTGAGTGCTTATGAAGTTTCCACTAATTTTTGTGTGTATATGTGTGTAGCATATGCATGTGTTTGTGCATGCTCATATGTATGTGCAGATGCACGTGCATGTTTGTGAAAATGTATAGAGGCCAGAAGTTGACATCAGGTGTATATATCAACTTGTTTCCATCACATTGAATGAGGCATGGCTGCTCATTTGCACCAAAACTCAGATCCGGCTAGTCTAGCTAGCTAGTCGGCTTGCCTTGAAGTTCCCCTGTCTCCCTGACTCCACTTCCTGTGTGCGGGGATTATAAGAAGGCTGCTACCCCAGCATAGCATGTATGTGTTTACTGAGGGTCCAAAGTCCATTCCTCACGTTTGTGCTGCAAGTACTTTATCCACTGAGCTAGCTCTCCAGCCCCACTAAAACTTTTTGTACTCTTCAAGATTGCAAATTCATGCATTTTGCATTCTTTCACAAGCCTGCTCCCCTTCCTGTGTTGCCTATCTCCTAGTGTCATGAACTGAGGTTCCCCAGGACAATAGAGCCTCATCGTTGCCACAGATTTTGCAAAGTTGACTGGCTCATTGGAATTTCAACGATTGTATAAAGCCGGAAGGTTGCAGGTCCAGAGACAAAATATGCTGAGCTATTTTTACTTCCCTGTTTAGCCATTTTTTTTTTTTTTTTGCCCACTTCTGTGTTGGTTTTACCTAATATCCCCAATTCCTTTTGGAACATATAAACAAACTACTAGGATAAACCACCTCAAAGTCTAATAATCTCATCATTTTTTTTTTTTTTTTTTTTTTTTTTTGGTTTTTCGAGGTAGGGTCTCACTCTAGTTCAGGCTGACCTGGAATTCACTATGTCAGCTCAGGGTGGCCTCGAACTCATAGCAATCCTCTTACCTCTGCCTCCCAAGTGCTGGGATTAAAGGCGTGCGCCACCACGCCTGGCTTAATCTCATCATTTTACATCTAAAACTTAAAGTTTTCCACTTTGATATAATCTACATACCTGATGTTCATACTAATGTGTTTTTGAATATTTCCCTAATTTATGACTTGCTTTGTTACTATAAAATCTTCATAATACTGTTTCCACAAGCAATATGATAGTTGAGATAACCTAAGTATGTCTTCTTAAGCCATTGTCATATTTGTCTCCAGAGTAAATTCTTATTCCCTTTTAGGTAAGAGCTGTGTCATTCTGTATGCCATGTGGCAACTTGTCCACTTAGTCTTTCAAAATATTAAGTCATGTTTGAAGCCTGCTTATGAAAATGTCATGTCTAACATACAAAATAGTCAAAATAAATCCCTCCTTTCAATCTTTGTACTTCTACTATCCAGTGGCCAATTCATGCATACTTTTGATCAAAGACAGCATCTACTAACATCCTGTTCAAATTTTTTAATTGTTACCTCAAAATAATCCCTTAGAAATACAAACTTGGGGCTGGGGGTATATTGCAGCAGTAAAGTGCTTACTCTACCAGCATGCAACCTGTGTTTGAATCCCCACAACCCATGTAAAATGTCCTCAATGGTGGTTTGCACCTACATTCCAAGGCTGAGAAGTTAGAAGCAGGTGGATTTCATAGGGCTTAGGGTCTAGCTAGTCTACTGGTGAGCTTGTGATTCAGTGGGAAAACCTGTCTCAATAAATAAAATGGGAAGCAACTGAGGACAAACACTCATACTCACCCACCCACACTCACACAGATGCGTATGAACCCATTCTCCACACCTGAGACCAAACTCTCACCCTCACTCCTACACAAGTGCATATAAACATACACATCCCCATACACACCCAACATACATAAGTAGCATTTGAGTATATGTCTTTTCCAGCTCAATAAGCTCACCCCCATTCTTTTTTTTTTTTTTCTTGGTTTTTCAAGGTAGGGTCTCACTCTGGTCCAGGCTGACCTGGAATTAGCATTAACTATGTAGTCTCAGGGTGGCCTCAAACTCATGTGATTCTTTTTTTTTTTTTTTTTTTTTTTTTTTTTGGTTTTTCGAGGTAGGGTCTCACTCTAGCTCAGGCTGACCTGGAATTCACTCTGTAGTCTCAGGGTGGCCTCGAACTCTCGGCGATCCTCCTACCTCTGCTTCCCAAGTGCTGGGATTAAAGGCGTGCGCCACCACGCCCGGCACGCATGTGATTCTTCTACCTCTGCTTCCCGAGTGCTGGCATTAAAGGTGTGCACCACCACACCTGGCATTTGCTACCATTCTTGAAAGTGCCTTTTGCTCCTTGTGGGTAGCAACCACTTTCTAGTACTGGGAGTTACGGGATAGGCGGCTTTGGCAAGTGAGGGCCAAAGCCCAGGCTGCTTGGCAACTGCCCAAGGCTGCATAAGATTCCCATTGTTCTTGAGCCCAGGCTGATATGCCCAACTACCTGCCCATACACTGTCATGGGCAGAACACAGCGCAAAAGAAATAACATGAAAAATCAAATGCAAGAAAATCCAGTTAGATCACCCAGTCCCACAATGAATACATCTAACCAAAACATAGAAGAACCAATAGGACCAGAACACCAAATTGAAGCTATGAGCAATACAACTCTAACCAACCTAGTGGTAGAACTTGCAGGAAAGCAACAAAGGGCCGACAATCGTGTGGATGCTGCCATCACTAAACTAGAACTAATAGATAAGAAATTGGAAGGATTAGATAAGAAATTGGAAGGATTTCAAAGAGAGTTAAGAGATTTGAGGGAGAGTGAAAAAAAAGAAGACCTTAAAAATCAGCTGGCCATGCTAAATGAAGACATAAAGAAATGCAAGGATGAACTCCAAGAATCATCAAGAAAATCAGAAAATGATGTGAAAAGGGAGCTTGACAGAGGAATGGAAATTATACATAGAAAAGTAATAGAAAATGCAAACTTAATTGAACAAGTCCAAAACTCGCTAGAAGCTCTCAAAAATAGAGTCAGCCAAGTGGAGGATAGAAACTCTGATCTGGAAGACAAGATGGAAGAAACAGTTAGAGAGTTCAAAAATTTCAGTAAGTTCAAAAGCTCCTGTTAACAGAACATGAGGGAATTGTGGGATACACTTAAACATCCCAATATCAGGATTATTGGAATACCAGAAGGAGAAGAAATTCAGACCAAAGGCATGGAGAACTTATTTAACAAAATAATTGAAGAAAACTTCCCCAGTCTCTTAAAAGAAAGGCCCATCAAGATACAAGAAGTCAATAGAACTCCAAACAGACTGGACCAAAGGAGAAACTCTCCAAGACATATTATTATTAAGACTCTAAACATTGACACCAAAGAGAAAATCCTAAAAGCAGCTAGGGAAAAACAGCACACCACCTTCAAAGGTAACCCCATCAGAATTACTTCAGACTTCTCAATGGAAACCCTGAAAGCTAGAAGGGCCTGGAATGAAACACTGCAAAGTCTAAGAGCCTATGGCTTCCAACCCAAACTACTCTACCCAGCAAAAGTATCCCTTATATTAGATGGTGAAAGAAAAACATTTCATGACAAAACTCAGCTTTACAATTATATGAACACAAAACCAAACCTACAGAGAGTATTTCAGGAAATTCTTCACAGAGAAGAAAAAAATAATCAAACACAATTCCCTACAAGAAGCAGATCACACCAACCAAATTCAGTGTAGGAAAAAAAAAAAAAAACTTCAATGTCCATGAAAACATCAACCCACATTCACCATCACAATATGGCAGGGACCAAATCAAATCTCACAGTCATTACCCTAAATATTAATGGCCTTAATTCACCCATCAAGAGACAAAAGCTAACAGGATGGATCAAAAAATTAGATCCCTCAATCTGTTGCCTTCAAGAAACCCACCTCGAGCCGGGCGTGGTGGTGCACGCCTTTAATCCCAGCACTCGGGAGGCAGAGGTAGGAGGATCACTGAGAGTTCGAGGCCACCCTGAGACTACAGAGTGAATTCTAGGTCAGCCTGAGCTAGAGTGAGACCCTACCTCGAAAAACCAAAAAAAAAAAAAAAAAAAAAAAAAAAAAAAAAGAAACCCACCTCACCACTAAAGACAGACATCTCATCAGGGTGAAAGGATGGAAAACAGTATTCCAAGCAAATGGGAATAGGAAACAAGCAGGCGTAGCTATATTAATATCGGATAAAATAGACTTCAAACCAAAAATAATCAAAAAAGACAAGGAAGGCCACTTCCTACTTATCAAGGGAACGATCATCAAGAGGATATTACAATCATAAATTTGTATGCACCAAGCACTGTGGCACCACAGTTCATAAAACAAAACCTACTTGACAATAAAACAGAAATAACCACAAACACCATCATAGCTGGGGACTTCAATACACCATTATCAGTAATAGACAGATCATCCAAACAGAAACTCAACAGGGAATTAAGAGAGCTCAACAAAACCATAGATCACTTAGACCTAATGATCATCTACATAACCTTCCATCCCAAATCCACAGATTGCACATTCTTCTCAGCAGCCCATGGAACATTCTCTAAAATAGACCATATACTGGGTCACAAAGACTGCCTCCACATATTTAGGAAGATTGACATAATTCCCTGCATGATATCAGATCACAATTCTATATTGCTAGAAATCAATAACAAAAGACCCACCAAGAATCCCAACGGCACCTGGAAACTGAACAGCACACTTTTAAACAAGAAATGGATAGTGGATGAAATAAAGAATGAAATTGCAAAATTTCTGGAATTGAACGATAATGAGAACATATTGTACCGTTATTTTTTAAGGTTAGGTTTCACCCCACCCTCTCCATGGCCCTTCATTCCAGGTGATCCCCCCATACTCCTGTTGAAGGTTCATCTTTTTGTCTATCTTCAAAGATAAAAGTTTCTATGGTACCAGTTCATTTTGGGTTTCGTTTTGTGTTTTATTCCTCCCTTCCTTTCCCTCCCTTCCCCAACCTTTGCATCCCTATTGTTTGGGCCTTCAATTGCCTATCAGTTAGCAACTCTGTCAGCAACTTGAGCTGATCCAGGTTAGGAACCACTGATGAGTGAGACTATGTGGTGATTGTTCTTCTGATATTTCTACTTTATAAAATATATTTTTATTTATATATTTACAAGCAGAAATACATAGAGAGGACAAAGGTAGCATGAGAGAATGGCTACACCAGGGCCTCAAGCTACTGCAAACTCCAGATGCATGAACCACTTCGTGCACCTAGCTTTATGTGAGTACTGGGGAATAAGACCCTGGTTGTTAGACTTTGTAAGCAAGCACCTTAACCACTAAGCAATCTCTCCAGCCCTATTATTTTTACTTTTGAAGCCATAGCATTGACAATGTTAAAACCAGAAACAAGCAATGAAATTTAGGAAACTGATATTATAAAATTTTATGATGGACAAATGCCAGATACTGTTAGAAGAGACTATGTACTGTGAGCCATATATCATATGCCTCAATTTATTCACATGTATAAACAATCAACTATTTGTATGCACATAGAGCTATAGATAATGTAACTGCCTACTGTGTTCATCTTTCATGAGTCTTCTTTGTGGGACTAAAAGCTGAGTTAAAAGTGTGCACTGAATAAAATGAGAAGTAGCCTTAGCAAACAATTATTTGGTGCACAAATATTCCAGTTGATTTTCTGAGAATAAAAGTTGCACAAGGTAAAGTACAAAGCAAAATGACCTCTTCCTACTTCTTGTTGAAATTTTCACAAATCTTTAGTACAGAAAAGTTGTAAAAGCAAGGATTTCTTCAGCTTTGTCATCTATGGCTTTTCAACTATGTAAATAAGAAAGCCTTTATTTCATTTTTTAACTATAGACATAGTATGTATCTATCATGTGCTGGTACTATTCTTTGCCTTTTATTTTCCTCCATTTTTCTGGGGGAGGGGTGCTCCTCCTCAGTGGGGTTGCAGGTATTCCTCATGTGGGTTGTTTTTATGCATTGTGGGATCAGCACTTACATTTTGGGGGAAAGTAATGCCCATGGGCATGATGTCTCAACCTGTGGCTCTTTCTGCTACCTCTTCCACAAATTCCTTGAGCCATGTTGGGTGAGTTTTAAGTGTTCTTCAGTGGTGAGCTCTTAGGAGCCTCTGGATCTCTGCTTTGGTAAGGGTTGAGTATCTATAGGGTCTGTGTCCTTCGCCCTGGTGATGATTGTCAGGATCACCATGGAAGCAACACTTTTTCTCATCACCCTAATTCCTCTGTTTCCAGCTGGGGTTTGGATGAAGTGAGAGGGGTAGTTTATTTACTCAGTTCTCACTACTTTCTCAAAAAAACTCCAACACAGAGTGAAGTCAGCATAGGTTCAATAGGATAAGCACTAAAATTTAGATAGGATTCTGACCTGGTTCCCAATTCCAGATATGGGTTCATGTCCATGAAGTGGATCTCCTAGCCAATCACAAAGCTATTTGTTACCTTCCCCCAAGTCTGTGTGCCACTATTGCACTGGTGTGTATACCCTGTCAGGGTATTTGCTTCTGAGTATTTTAGACCCCTTGGTTGCTCAGACTACTGTTGGCCTCTCTCCCTCAGTAGCTCATGTAGCACTTTCCAGCACTAAGTGGGCTTACTGTCTGGGGTCTAGCTCTCTTCTGGATTCTATCCAGGTCTCTCTGTGTTCTGGGTCAGCAGAATATGGTGTCTTTAGCAAGTGGTTCTTACCTTTTACCTCAGGTGGACAATCAAGTGCTTTGAAAGAAGCAGACCTCATATGTCTCTCTGATTGACAGCTCATTGTGAGTAGCAACTGCTTTCTGTAACTGGGAGTTACAGGCCAGAGCCAAAAAAATAAAATAAAATAATAAAATAAAATAAAATAAAATAAAATAAGGTTACGCTTCATCCCACCCTTCCCATGGCCCTTCTTTTCAAGTCTCCACTAATACTCCTGTTAAAGGCTTAGTCTTTTGATCTATCTTCAAGGATAAAGCTTTCTATGGTAAGAGTTCATTTTGGGTTTAGTTTTCTGTGTGTTTTCCCCCAATATGCCTTTCCCCTCATCCCAAGCCCTTCCATCCTTATTATCTGGGCCTCAAGTTGCCTATCATATATGTTAGCAACTCAAGCTGATCTAGGTTAGGAACCACAAATTAGTGAGACCATGCAGTAATTGTCTTTCTGTGATTGTGTGAGTTTACTGAGTATGATTGGTTCCAAGTCCATACATTTTGTTACAAATTTCATTGTTTCATTTTTCCTTACTGCTGAATAGAATTCCATAGAGTAAATGTACCACAACTTTGTTATCTATTCATCCAATGATGGACACCAGGGTTGATTCCAGTTCTCAGCTATGAGGAATTGAGCAGCTATAAACATGGTTGAGCAAATATCTCTGTCATAAAGCATGGACCATTTAGGGTAAGTACCCAATAAGAGAATAACGGGATTTTTTGACAGCTCTAGACACACCCTTTACAAGAATCTACATATTGATTTCCATACTAGTTTTACAAGTTTGCATTCCCACCAACAGTGTATGAAGGTTCATCTTTCTCCACATCCTCACCTATATTTGTTGTCATTTGATGTTTTCATGATTGTCATCCTTACTGGAGTTAGGTGGAATCTTATAGTTGTTTTAGTTTCCATTTTCCTGATGATTACTAATGTTGAACATTTTCTTAAGTGTGTGTTAGCCATTTTTATTTCTTTCTCTGAGAATTACCTATTCAGTTCTCTGCCCAATTTTTCAAGTGGTTTGTTTGATATTTTATTGTTTAATTTTTTGAGTTCTTTGTAAATTTTAGGTACCAGGCCTCTGTCAGTGGTATATCTGGCAAAATTTTTCTCCTATCCTGTGGGTAATCTATTGCTTTTGATTATGTCATGCTTGTCTCTGCAAAACCTTTTTAGTTTCATGAGATCACATTTGTTAAGTGATTGTTTAATTTCCTGGGCTACTGGAGTTTTGTTCAGAAAGTCTTTCCCCACTCCTATATCATGCAGATTATTTTAAAAATTTCTTTGACTACCCTCTCTTGTTTTAAAGTGTGTGGTTCAGTCTCCAGGACTGGTAGTTAAATTCTAGCTTTACAGCATTGTGGTCTGATATACAGAAAATTATGTCAATTTTCCTTAGATTATGGAGGCATGCTTATGGTCCAAAATACCACCTATTTTTGAGAAGGTTCTATGGGCTGCTGAGAAGAATGTGTATTCTGTAGAATTCATATGGAATGTTCTGTAGATGTCCATTAGGTCTAAGTGACCTTTGGTGTTGTTGAGCTCTCTTACTTCCCTGTTAACTTTCTGCTTGGATGACCTGTCTATTGTTGATAGTGGTGTATTGAAGCCCCAAACTATGATGGCGTTGGTGGTTATTTCTGTTTTATTGTCCAGTAGGTTTTGTTTTGTAAACTGTGCGGCACCTGTGTTTGGGTTATATAGGTTGATGACTGTGATATCCTTTCATGGATCATTCCCTTGATGAGTAAGAAGTGGCCTTCTTTGTCCTTTTTGATTGCTCTTTGGAATGAAGTCTATTTTATCAGATATTAATATAGCAATGCCTGCTTACATCTTATTTCTATTTGGTTGGAATATCATTTTCCATCCTCTCACCCTGAGGAGGTGCCTGTCTTCTGTGTGAAGAATTCCTTGAAGAAGTCTCCGTCGTTAGTCTTTGTGTTCATGAAAAAAATGCCATGGGTGGCCTTTGGGAGACAGAGAAGGCACTTGAGTCAGGGATACAGGAAAGACATGCAGGTCACTGACAGACACAGTGGGGGACCTTTGGGAGACAGAAGAGGTGCACAGGCTGAGGTCAGCAGAGTTCATGGCTTTTATCATGGAAAGTTTTTCTTTCACCATGTATTTTGAGGGATACTTTCACTGGATACAGTAGTTTGGGTTGGAAGCCATAGTTTTTTACATTTTGAAATGCTCCATTCCAGGCCCTTCTGGCTTTCAGAATTTCCACTGAGAAATATGAGATAATTCTGATGTGATTGCCTTTGTATGTAATATGTTGTTTCTCTCTTGTTGATTTTAGCACCCTCTATTTGTTTTTGTGGTTTTGAGTTTTAATGATGATGTGCCATGGAGAGTTTCTTCTTTGGTTCAGTCTGTTTTGAGTTCTATTTGTTTCTTGTATCTTGATGGGACTCTCTTTTGAGAAGGTGGGAAAGTTTTCTTTAATAATTTTGTTGAAAAAATTCTCCATGCCTTTGGTCTGAATTTCTTCACCTTCTGATCCAAATGTTAGGACATTTTAAGGTATCCCACAATTCCTTTATGTTCTGTTCACAAAATTTTTTGAACTTATTAAAGTTTTTGGACTCCTGAGCTGTTTCTTGTTTTGTCTTCTAGCTGTGGGGTACTGTCCTCCACATGATTAACTCTGATCTTGAGGGTTTCTAGAGAGGTTTTTCACTATTTCAGTTTGGTTTGTATTTTATGTTGTCCTTTGTCAAGTTCCAATTTCAGATCATATTTTGATTTTCTTAATGCTTCTTGAAATTCATTCTTGCATTTATTTATGTCTTCATTAAGCTTAACAATCTGGTTCTTGAAGTCTTCTATTTTTGAATCACCTTCAGTTCACTTAACTATCTTTTGAGATCTGTCTGATTTTTGCATATTAGGTCAAGCCTAGTGAAGACAGCAGTGTGGATTTAGTCAGTTGTTGCAGCGTGTGGAATCCATTTATGTGCCAGACCCAGTAGGGCAATGCCTCCATTAGAGAGCAAAGGCTAGCTGACCACCAACAGATGCAGTGTGACATGGTCACTGATAGATGCATTCAGGTGGGGGCATCCAAAAGACAGGGATGTGTGTACGGACAATTGAACAGGGAAGGCACATGAGCTGCCTATAGACACAGTATGCATGGTCCCAGACACAGTCTGTGTGTGTATGTGTGTGTGTGTGTGTGTGTGTGTGTGTGTGTGCATCCTAGAGACAGGGAAAACTCAGGGGTTCCTGAAAGATGCTGTACATGCCACATAAAGATGCAATGGGGGCCTCTGGGAGACAGAGAAGGTACTTGAGTTAAGAGGATGCCATGTTGATCAGAAGCCTCAGGTTCTGTTTTAATATTTGGATAACTACCACAATTTTATGGCATGTGTATAAAATAAGGAAGTGAACTACTTTGTAAATGCATAGATTGAGCTAAAACCTAGAGATGTCAGTTAAGCTTCCCCTACAACAATAGACTTGAATAAAACACTGGTCCTTCATACATAAGATTAAAATTCATAAGACAACTTGAGTTTCTTCCAAGTCTAATATTTAGTGCTAATGCAATCATTTAATTGTCTAAAGTTTAATGTAGCCTCTTCCTACTAATGCAAATGCTGAAAAGAGCTACAGTTAAATATTTATAGTGCTAGTTATTAAAGTAGTAGTCAATGTCTTAAAGTCAAATTTAAAAAATGGACCATTATGCACTAGTATTATGGCATAATAATTCAAGTATATAGTAAACATGAAGAGAACATAAGTCTGGCACTATTAATCCTATCTTCTTATTCATGCTTTTCATATCAAAACCTTGAGCTGACTCAGCGAAATTTAAATAAAAATGAAAGACACAGTCATATAATCCAAAATTTCTTTTGAAGAACTCATAGTTTTACATTTCTATTACTTAGTCATTAAATATTATTGTTATGAATACCTAGAAAACTTGCCTTGAATGACTTGTAAATTCTAATTGAGTACAGAAATAATTACATTTTCCCTTTCACACAGAATCGCAACAGCATTTTAAAAATCAAGTATAAACTACTTGGATAGTCACATGAAAGTTTAATTATAATGTGATACAAAACAAATGAGCTTCAAGTTTAACATCATTCTTACTATGCGCAATTGAAATGAAGAAATGTAAAATATTAAAATATTTGTGTTATAATTGTTTATTTTCTTTCTGTCCAAAAACAAGCACCAGAAAAAATAATGTATATCATACATAGCTGTTAATGTAATCCAATAAGACTGTGATATCAACAATTTTCAGTATATTTTTAATTTGATTATTTATTGACATTAAACATAGTGGCTTACTTTTGGTATGTGTGGATGTAGATCATGCATGTGTGTCTCTACATGTTCATGTGTGAATAGTGGTATTCATGCAGAGGTCAAAGGACACCTTCAGGTGTTGTCCTGGCCTCCTGACTTGTCATAGGAATACCTCTCATTGTTCACCACTGTGTTTACCTCTTCACTAAGCTAGCTGACTTATGAAATTCCAGGAGATTCTCATTTTTCCACCTCTCTTTATGCTATGGGCACACTGGGATTATAGACATTTATCCTACAATATCCAGTTTTTATATGAGTTCTGGGGTTCTGAATTTATGTTCTCAGGCTTATGTGGCAAGAGGTTTACCAACCAAGCCATATACACACCTTAACATAGTATTTTGAGAGCCACATTGCATTTCATGATTTATACAAGACCTTATTTATTTAAAAATTGTCCTTTTAAAATATTCAACTTGAGAGCTAGAGAGATAGCTTAGTGGTTAAGACCCTTGCCTGCAAAGCTTAAGGACACAGGTTCAATTCCTCAGTACCCTTATAAAGCCAGATGAACAAAATGACACATGCATATGGAGTTCCTTTACAACAGTTAGGGGCCCTGTCATGCCCATTCTCTCTCTCTCTCTCTCATCCTCTCTCTGTGCTTAGAAATAAACAACTATTTTAAAAAATTCAACTTGAGGACTGCAAAAATGGATTAGTGGTTAAGGCACTTGACTCCAAAACCTAAGTACCCAGGTTTGATTCCCCAGTGCACACCTAAAGGCAGACACTGAAGGTAACTCATGTGTTTGGAGTTTGTTTGCAGTGGCTTAAGGCCCTGGAGCACCCATTCTCTCTCTCTCTCTTTCTCTCTCTCTCTCTCTTTCCCTATGTGTGTGTGTGTCTGTCTCTCCATCTCTCACTCTGCCTCTTTCTCTATCAAATAAATAAATAAATAATATGTTTTAAAAGTTCAACTTGAGATTTAAAGATGATTGGGGCCTGATTTTACAAAGAACTGATAAAATGTTTGGAGTAGTTTTTTTTTTTTTTTTTTCTTTGAAATAGAATGAAGTTTAGTATAATTAAAGCTCAATAAGTTTAGAGCTGGTAAACTAGTCATGGCTTTCTTCATGAATGGTTTTCTAGAGTGAATTAATTTAAATTTATCCTCATGGAATAAGCAATTTACAGAAAAATAAAAAATGATATAATATTATGAACATTGCATAATGTAAACATTTCTATTTCCATCCAATGTTTGAAAAATGATTTATAGAAAGTAAAATTACAACAGGAAGAACTTTTTATACGCTATTAGTGATCCTAAATGAGAAATGAAGATGAATTCAATTTGGATTACATTACAAGAAACTGGAAGTAGTTTTAAGACAGAATTTGGAAATAGAATATTTAATAGGTTTAGGCATTGGGTAGGAAAAGGGTAAATGGTGTCAAAGCACTCTTCTATATGGGCATAACTGTGTTCTTTGCATAGTTGGGAGAATGAGAAAAGGAGGGTTATTTGGGTTCAGAGGTGTGTGCTTGTATCTTTATTTTATGTAGATTTTGTCTTTTCTATGTTCATTTCACTGAGTGAAGTGATTGGAGGAAGGAATTATGTTGATTTATATTGATTTTGATATCTCACTAGACATACTGGCACAGATGTTTATATTTGAAAGCTGAATGAGACAAGGGTTACTAGTTTGAGAATCATTAGCATATACATGTAAATGAAAATCTTAAAGCTGAAAAAGTTCTTCCCTTAGGAATATTTATATGGAGAAGACAAGACACTGCATGATAGTATTTCAACAGGAGAAATAATAAGAAAAACAACAGTGGTTAGGAGATAGATGGTAAATTTCAAATTACCAATGGGTAGAAATTTTAGGACCATGAGAAGAAAATGGTCCAATCAAGATGAAAATAGTTAATATTTGAACTTTCAAGATTTTTATAAATAATATATAGTAATGATAAAGTAATATCCAGTAATGAAAATGTCCATTTATTTTAATTACGAAATTTGTGTTTAGCTTAAGGCATGTTTTCAGACTTGGAAAAGAATCCTATTATACACAAAATTACATGTATTATATTTAAAAAATGTTACAGGTCTAGAGATGTAGCTCAGAGGTACTTCACTTATCTAGCATTTACAGTCAATCTCCAACAGTGCAGAAAGAAAGAATGAGAGCAAGAATCATATTTAGAAATGCTTGGATGATAAGCTTCCAGCCAAGAAAGTATTATAAGAAAGTCAGAGTTTAAAGACATGGCTACATCCACAGTCACAAAGATCTGCTCTTGGGGTTCATTTTCAAACTTACCTATAGTGAGTCAATGGAAAACTCAATCCAAAGTTATTCATGCATTAAAAACGTATACCCTGTGCTCCAAAGATCAGCTATGAAATCATATTAATTTGAGTCCTATGATTTATATGTCAAATAATACATTCCCGCAATATTTAGAGATTATTTTTAGAAAGTATATCGGGGAAAATTTATCTACAATTATTTACAACATTGGTTATGTGTACTGATAGAAATGTTTTCTAGAGCCCTACTCTGCTTTTTAATTCTTATAAGAAAAATATTTATTTTTGTATCCCCACCCTCTCTTTTTGTTATACATGTATTGTGCCCAAGATAACTTGGTAACCTTAACATTTTTCAGGTAAAGCAGGAAATCTCATATTCTAGGATTTTCTTTGAGAATGTCTCTTTAACGCTGCATTGAAGCAATGACCCTATTTTACTGCCAAGAAAAGCCTGCTGCCTTTAGGTCCTTCTGTTCAGGACCCTTGCTTTAACAGACCCAATAGCTGTCAATCCTGCCTTGCCACACTCCGCATAGATCGGTATTGATTCTCTGAGAAAGTTGCACTGAGGGATCTGCTCTTGAATCTAATTTACCCATTCAGTTTTACTTTCTATTTGTTTAAATAGACAAACCCCATATTTTTCTCACTAAAGATATATGCCACAGAAGTACACAACCAAGTCCTGCAGCCCATGGCATTCATTAAACCAGAAACACTGAAAACATTGATTTTATCAGAAATAGCAGACTGCACACCACTGACCAAACAACAAATATGTCAAAATGATACATTAGGTGAGTTTTGCTCACTTTCCTCTTGCTTTCCTACCTAAGAACAAACTAGGGTATTTGTGAAAAAAGCAAAATAAAATTGGAGACTGAGTTGCAGAATAAACCATATCAAAAGTATCGGAAGATGTAATAAAAGTAAATTGTTAGAAGTCATTATGTTTCATGTTTATTGATTTTAGCAGTCAATAGCATTATTAGCTGGAAGACAAACAAATTTTTAATGAAGTTCCAAATATGAGGTTAAAGAAAGATAAAGTGAAGTTTATATTTGAAGAAACAATGCACTCATAATCTAGTATCAAAGAATTAATTGATTACCAAATATTAAACTTTTCTATAGACATTAAAACATAGATTGTATAAGATAAACTTAAAGATAACTTTAACTGATATTATGTATATCATCTTTAATTAAATTAAGATCATGTATTTTATATGTAAATAAAATAGTACATACCTAAATTAATATGAGGCAAAGATGAATAAAATAGTAATTCCACATGATTATGCCAATTTATTTTTTTAACATACTTCTTCTGGTCCCTGATTTTCCTGTCAGCCTAGAGGCAGTGTTATTAATAAAATTGATAACACCCTTTCTAAGCTCCACAAAAACAGATACCTTGTTCACCTTTCTGGTACTTCCACAGTGCTTGCCATATCAAAAGAAATTTAATGAATATACTTGAATGAGGATGGACTGGCAAATTTTAATGTAGTTTTGAAGGTAGTCATAAACCAAGTAGAACGCCTGAGCATATGCATAACATTGCTTGATTCCAATAACCTATTATTGCGCATATATTGCAGTGTAAAAAACAAGATACAATAACACCAAAGTGCTTAAATTTTTTTAACTTATTTTGCTTGTGTGTTTAATGTGATATATGGATTTAATGGTTTGTTTGTGTATTTGTATGTGTGTATAATGTTACATATGGGTGTAGTGCTTTGTGTGTGTGTGTGTGTGTGTGTGTGTGTGTGTAATGTGATATAGGATGTAGTGGTGAATGTGTAGGGTGACATATGGTTGCAGTGGTATGTGTGTGTGTGGAATGTGACATAAGGGTGTAGTGGTGTGTATGTGCATGTGTGTGTGTGTGTGCTTAATGTGACAAATGGGTATAGTGTGTGCATGTGTGCATGTCTGTCTGTGCTGGGTATTATTTATGCATGTGTATATGTGCCCATAAGGAACCCCAGGTGCTTGCCTATGGTGAGGTGCCCTTGCCTGTGGTGGTCAGAGAAGAATGTTTGTTGCTGCATTCCATTGCTCTTTTGCCCAGTCTTTTTTGATCTGGAATCTCTGATTCTAGAGTTGGATTTTTTTTCACAAGTTCTTGCAGTTCTTGTGTTTCTCCCTCCCTGTGACCTAGGTTTAAAGATACATGCCTCCACACACACCTCTTTATGTGAGCCCTTGGAATGGAACTTATATTGTTTCTGCACTTCTTAGACATTGATGCTTGCAGAGGAAATGTTCTTATCTGCTGAATTACCTCTTACGTCTGTTGAACACTTTATACTGGAGACTGAAGAGAAGACTTAGCAGTTAAGGTACTTGACTGAGGAGCCAAAAGACCCAGGTTTGATGTCCCAAGACCCACATAAAGCCAGATGCACAAGGTGGTGCACGATGTGTCTGAGGTACATTTGTAGTGGCTGGAGACCCTGGTGTGCCCATTCTCTCTCTCTATCTGTCTCTATCTTTAAAATAAACAAGAATAAAATTTAAAAACAACTATATATTAACAGTTTTCAAGCATGTATATAATATATTTTGATCATATTTTCTTTTATATTACCTTTGCTTGCCCTTTCTTGCCCATCCTCTTTCAAAAGGATCCTCTCTTCGTTTCAACTAATCCCTTATCTTTGATGCCTTTTTTCTTCTTTTCAACTGATTCCTCTTTGATGTCTTTTTATTTGCCTTTCCCCACCATCCCTGATAAAATTTTTATGGGTCCCATATTTTACAGATATTCACAGTTAACAACAGACACTGTGAGGTTGTGAATGCAATAGCCATGTCATATTCAGAAGACAGTGTTCCAAAGTATTCCTTCTCATCCCTCTGGCTCTTAAATTCTTCCCACCCCCCTTTTCTTTCTGCATTTTTTCCTGTGCCTTGAAGGATATGCTAGATGTTCCATTTAGCACTGAGCACTCAACAGCCTGTTATTCTTGGTACTATAACAAATTTTGGGTCTCCCAGTAATCACAGTTATCTGCAAATAGAAACCTTGCTGGTCAAATTTGAGAGCAGTACTAATCTAACTACATGAAATTTTAAAATGCATTTCTAAGTATACAATTAACAAAAGGACAAAACTTTACCCTCTTGGTATGTCCAGAAGTCTTTTGGTTTGAATGGTATGTTCAATTCATTCATCTTTGTAGCAGGTTCATAAACACAGTATTCTGACTGAGATGTTTGGTAATTTAAGTATTGATCACCACAGAAGGCTGTAATCATAGGAGCTATCATGTGATATCTTCAAATGCCATATTTATTAATCATACCACCAAATTCACATTTTACATATGCTTGGACTGGGTATATTGTATAGATTATATTTTATAATGTGCAAGGAGATATTTTTATGAGCTACATGTAAATAAAATATATAATATGTAATAATGAACTTTTTAAACTTATGATGTACAACTTGTGAAAAAATGGCCAACTCTAGTATCAAAAATTCCAGATAAAATATTGGGCCATTATAAACTTAAAATGTAAATTTATAGTATGACATTCTTGCAGGACCATGTATAAAGTCACTGCATGTACAACAGAATGCATCAAATTCCATCTCCAAAAAGGGACAGCTCAACCCAATTTTATAATTTTTGCCTAGAAATTATATGCTTAATCTCTGCCCAACGTTCTTTAGCTTAAAAGAGCCAAGCTATACAGTCTAGAATTATACTTGATAATAGGAAGCTTTATAACCTGTTTCCACTGATATTGTCCCAGTTCTAACAGGAGCATAATTCATATCTTAAAGAGATGGGAGCCTTGCTTGTGACCAAAAATGTGTAGTGGGCTTTACAATGATGATTTCTGAGAATATATCTTTTGTATCTCTCTGCATATGCTAGAGGTTTATTTGAGTTATTTAATAATTTACATATACTCACAAACTCTTTATTGCTTTGTAGAACTAATTTGATTTTTTTAATGTATGGGGCTTTATAAAGGAAGACTTTTAAATGAGGTATTCATGAGAAAATTAATTATTTTTGTTCTCCTTGTCAGTTGCTTTCTGTATTAGTGATCTTCTCCTTGTTGGGAGGAGATTTCTGGCCAGAAACAGCTCAGGAAAAGAAGGGTTTTTTGAATTTTACAGTTCCCCATCCTAGAAGGAAAGACACAGTGGCGGGAGATTGAAGCAGAGTTGATTACATGTATCCCTCAGTGAGGAAGCAGAGAGTGATGAATGCTAACAGCCAGATTTCTCTTTACTGTACAGTCCAGGACTTTAGCCCATGAAACAATGCTTCCAGGAGTTAATGTGGGTCTTCCCACCTCAGACAATCTAATCTAGATAATCGCACCCAGGTGATTCTAGGTCCTGTACTTAGACAATAATCATAAATCATCATGCTCTCCATTCACACACTTAACTAAAAAACGTTGCAAGTTAGTAAGAAGAGGCAAGGCAAATGCCAACAATGGTCTACTTCTTGTCTTCACTAAACAGTGTCCACATGCCCTTACTTTTTTTGTTTGTTTTTTTATTTTTTTTGTTTTGTTTTTTGATGTAGGGTCTCACTCTAGCCCAGGCTGACCTGGAATTCACTATGGAGTCTCAGTGTGGCCTCGAACTCATGGCAATCCTCCTACCTCTGCCTCCTGAGTGCTGGGATTAAAGGCGTGCACCACCACACTCGGCAATGCCCTTACTTTTTGACAAAATAGAACATTTCAGTTTCCTTACATCTCTTTTTATATTTGTCTAATTTTGATATTGTAATTTAACTCATCAAATATAAACCCTAATTTCTCATCAACAAACTACCCAATCATAAAATGGTATGTGGAGCTATGTACCAACTTAATATCATGGGTATAAACTATTTTATTTTACATGGTTTCTCAAGGCCATGTTCCTTATCAGAATATAAAATTTAAACATGTCAATCCAAAGAAACTTTAAGGGTTTCCAATTAAAAGCATATGACCTATGGAGTCAAATACAAAGTCTTGATTTACTCTACTTCCTTCATACTTCTGGATAATAAGCTTATTTTCGTATTAATTGTCTTAGAACTTGTTCCTTCAAAATTAGGCCCTGAGATGATTGATCCATCTCTAAATAGTTTATCAGGGAAATAGACCCAACAGAGAGAAATAGTAGGCAAACAATGAGGAAGTGAGAGGAAGGATAGATAAGTTGGCCACTAATGTATGGGCACCCAGTGGTGACTATTCTGTATAATCAGTTTATTTTTGCTTGGTAAATCTGGATATTAGTATACCACAAACATTTTCTAGAACATTCAGGTGGGATTTGTAATATGCCCACCAACATTTACCTGTAGCTCAGATTCCTAGGCAATGACAAAGGAGTCATTTTTCTCTGACACTACAGAAACTATTAGTTAGAGTTAATGCAGATCTCCAGTGATAGTTTGGAGAGAGAAGTCAACCTCTCTGGTGCTAAGCCCCATGTAGCTATGTATGTATGTATGTAGCAGAAACCCAGCACCTCTTAACAGCATGGTGATCCCCATTAGTCTTGTGATGTTACCTTGCTGCAGGCATATGTGAGTACAACTACTTTTTAAAAATTTATTCTAATAGTAATTTGGTTTTATTTTACTTATCTTTTAATGAATGCATTCTTTAAAAAATATACATTTAAAAATATTTATATATTAGGGTAGGGATAGCACCAGGGCATCTTGGTGCTGAAAATGAATTTGAAATTCTTGCGCCACTTTTTGGGTCTGGCTTACATGGACTGCTTTGGAATTGAAACCAGGCTGGCAGGCTTTGCAAACAAACAATTTTAACCAATGAGCCATCTTCCTAAAGCACTTTTAACCACTGAGCAATCTTCCCAGACCCTATTTGTGCTTTCTTAAACAATAAAAAAGGAAATGCTTAAAAGGAGGGGCTAGGGAAATGATTCAGTAGTTTAAGGGGTTGCAAGCTTGCCAACCCAAATTTCATCCCCATTACCCTCTTAAAACCTAATCCAAAATGGCAAACAAGTCTGTAATGCCAATGCACCTATAGCAATAGGAGGCAGAGACAGGAGAATACATTCTCCATAATCAGCCAGTCTGCACTTCTCAGTGGAAAAAACAAGAAAAGCCCTACATCAAATAAGGTGGAAAGAGAGGACCAACACCTTGAGGTTGTTCTTTTGCTTCCACAAATGCACCCATACACGCAAGCGCAATAGAAACATGTTAAAATGTACTAATATGAGAGCCCTTACACATGATTTGAGAAGTCTCCTTTTTAAGAATTCAACCTGGTTGTGAAGCTTAGTCATGGAAATGAGTCATTAAAAGTTTTCCTTTTAGGAAAGTTCCAAAGGAGAAAAGGCATATAGTATGGGCCCCTGCCTTCCCTTGAAGAGTTCAGGAACCCTTGACCACAGGAAAAGGCAGACATACTCCCATCCTTGAGATGAAAGCTCATCTCCACATCCTTCATAATAGCAGATGCTCCATTTGTGCTGTCCACCCCAGTGAACTCATCAGCCAGTGGAAACAAAAGGTCATAGAGAAGGAGCTGCCCATCACAGCTGGTCAAAATCAGGTCTTGGAAACACAGAGTCTGGGCAATGGTTGAGCAGGGCATACACAGGTACAAAGCAGCAGTGAGGGCAAAAGCAAGAGAAGATGGCTTCTCTTATACATCCTTATTGATGAGTAAAGACTTCAGGGTAACACATTTTACCCAGGATGAGTCGTTAATTTTGTGATCACTTTGCACTATTGATATATCCAACCTGATTTTTGTGCAAGGACATAACTCTTGAGAGTCAAAGGCAACATTTCAATCAATATTTAGAAAATCACTTTTTCTTATAAATATTTCTAATATAATTGTCTCTGTTATTAAAACACACACACACTATATATATATATATATATATATATATATATATATATACATATACACATATACATACACACACACATATATATATATATATGTATATATATATATATATATATATACACATTTGCCTTTAAAAATAATAATTTAGGCTACAGTTATCTTTTCTTTCAAAGACAGGTTTGTATCAGGCTATGGTTGCTGTGTTTAAAAGGAATTTTAAAAAGCACTATAAGGGCTAGAGAGATGGCTTAGAAGTTAAGCGCTTGCCTGTGAAGCCTAAGGACCCCGGTTCGATGCTCAATTCCCCAGGACCCACATTAGCCAGATGCACAAGGGGGCTCATGCGTCTGGAGTTCATTTGCAGTGGCTGGAGGCCCTGGCGCGCCCATTCTCTCTGTCTCTCTTTTTTTCTTTCCCTCTGTCGCTCTGAAATAAATAAATAAAAATAAACAAAAAAAAAGCACTATAAAATAACTTCACTACTTCATTAAATGGAATAGTACTCCAAACTGGTGATTCTCAATGCAGTGATATGTAGTTACAATGAAAAATTAAATTAAATTAAAATGAAGGCTAGATTTTAAAATATATGAACTCGAATATACTACATTCCATGCACAGACTAAGTAAATTTGTACCTGGAATTAATTCAAAACCAAACTTTAGTAATGTGAGTGTAGTAATTTCTAAACCATATTTTATCTAAAAAGCTATTTGGAGACCTTTTAAAATCAGATATGGTGTATTTTAACCCATTAATTCAGGGAAAGTACAGATCAAACAAATGTCATCTTTCATCATTACAGTCTACTTAATAAAGAGTCTGCACACAGACATCTAAAACTTATGAACATTGATCCTAAGGAAAAATCATTAAGGCGAGGATCGAGGTAGCCATTCCCTTGAAAGCTGCTCCTTTTAGTGCCTGTGGTATTGGCATGAATTGTTGCTAGCTGCCTGGGATTAATTCTTTTCTAAAGGGACTGCTAAAAAAGACATGAACATTTGTTCTTGGCAGAGAAACAAAGGCTTTAGAGTACCTCAGCATTTATCCCACTACAAGTCAACTTAGTGAATTATATTTATATCGATATTGCCCCTTGACAATTGGGGTGAAGCCCATAGCTGTTGAAGAATTGCTGCACATATTTCCATCAAAACAAAACAAGTGTGTGTTGTGCCTGTGTGCTTGACCATATCTGCTTATTCAAGGCAATGTACAAGGGGCATTTTTCCTTAGAGAAAACTACTCCAGCAACAGAGACAAGACTTTCTTTAAACTTTCAGTTCTCTAAATCTCTATAAAAATTATTAAATTTATAAACAAACATAGCGTAATCACAGTTTTTTAGTAAAATAAAGCATCATATGCATATGTATGAGGCAAAGATGCACGTTAAAAAAGACTAGTTTAAAAGCTTAACAAAGTATCAAAATATCATTTCTTCTTAATAAATGAAGGTAAGCTTGTAGAATATGGAAACATTCTACCATTTTCATTTGACTAACTCTTACATTTAACATATTTAGAGAGACTTCATAAGAAATCTCACATTTATATTCTTTTCATAATGTTTTATAATGGTAATTCTAGTATACTGTGATAATTTTACAGAGCAGTGTGATTCTAATCACATACCTGTTTTTGTAACAGTGTTTTGATTCAAGAAGCACAGCATTTCAAATTAAATAGATGTAATTTTAAAAGAACAGTCCATTTTTACTTGAGTTAAATAAACATGTAGTGTGTCTTAGTCTCTTCAGGCTGCTCTAATAAAACGTTTTGTTGTTGTTGTTGTTTTCCGAGGTAGGGTCTCACTCTAACCCAGCCTGACCTGGAATTCATTATGGAGTCTCAGGGTCGCCTCGAACTCACAGTGATTCTCCTACCTCTGCCTCCCAAGTGCTGAGATTAAAGGCGTGGACCACCACGGCCAGCTAATAAAGCAATTTTTATCAGACCAATTGAAATTTCTACAAATTAAGTCTGAGATAAGCCATTGGTAAATCCATTATTTGATGAGGACTGCATCCTGGTTCATAGGTAAAGATTTCCCTGTATCTTTATATCAAGGCAGGCGCACAAGGTATCTCTGGGCTTCTTTTATGAGGGCACTAAACTTCTTTGCTATCACTGCAGGGGCTCATTTGAGCCTTAGGTGCTATGGAGTTTTAGGATCTGGGACCTGACTGACAGAAGTCAGGCTCCAGGGGTAGACCTTTGAAGGTTATCCTTGCTTTTAGTGGCTTGCTTGGTCTTTTCCCTGTCTGTGAAGATGGGAAATAGCCACTCTCTCAAGTTCCTGTCACAGAATGATGCAGTTCCGCCTTGCTTTCGCTGCATGATTTCCTGAGATACTGTGAAACCATGAGCCAGGATAAAGCCTTCCTCCCTGGAGTCTCTTCTGTTGGCTATTTCATCACAGAGTTATGAAAAGTAAATGATAATGAGCATTTGGTCCTTATTTAAACTGGGTGATATTCTGGAATATAAAACTATCCTAATATTTCACTATTGCCCATGCCTCTTTCTGATGATTTTAAGTAAATGGACATTTCCCCCCCATAAACTTATAAGAAATTGGGAGATTTTCAATTTCAAAATACTTTTATATATTAGATTTCTTCTGGTAGTGCCAGATTGGGGTTTGTGGTTTGTGCTTAGAAATTGCATTGTAACTTTACTTCTATCTTGCTTCTAAACCCAAGGAGTGTCTACACAGTAAATGTATTTAGCCTGCTGGATATTGAAAATTGAGAAACCTGCCCATGCCTGTGCTTGGCTCTGCATATGCTACTGCTTGGGGTCAGGATAGACTTCAGTGCCCCATTTAAATAATGTTACTTTTAAATAGAATGTAGAGTTTGGCCTGTTCTGAGGGAATGTTGGTCTATCAAGGTACCTCCTCCCAAGAATACCCTTTGGTTTTTGATTTTTTTTTATGAGCAGATCTATATTGAATTCTAGCCCACCATAAGATAAACAAGCTTTGAGGAAAACAATACAGTTTAATACATCAGTGATGATTAACAGAAGGATGTAAATTTATTGTAATGTAATAGTAACTAAACAAATTAAATACCATTTTCTGACCAAAGTATTTGCTCTAAAACAGTGTGTGGAAAAAATTTTCATCTTATAGAAGACTTGCCAACTAATAATAACTGTAAACAAAATGATATTTTAATGTTATTGTTAAAAATAATAAAGATTTGAGGCTGGAGAGATAGGTTAGTGGGTAAAGCATTTGCCTGCAAAGCCTAATGACTTGAGTTCTATTTCCCAGTACCCACATAAAGCCAGATGCACAAGGTGGTGCATATGTCTGGAGTTCATTTGCAATGGCTAGAGGTTTTGGTACACCCATTCTCTGTCTCTTTATCAGCCTCTTTCTCTTTCTGTCTCAAATAAATAAATAAATAAAAATAGAAAATAATAAAGATTAACTGATAATTCCAACCTTCAGAGACACTGCTAGCATCTAGCCATTTACATACTTAAAATCATATTTGTTGTATATTATTAATTTAAGCATTTTAGAATTTCATTATGTTAAAGTATAACTTACTTATATATGTAAGTATCATTATGTTATAATAGTTTGTCTATTGGCGTATTGGCCATTTATTTTTTTTCCATTTTTGTTTTTTATTTTATTTTATTTTTTTTTTACAGTCAGTTTGGTACCATTATTAGGCTCATCCATGACCTACCCCCTCCCCTTGGGCCCTCCTTGTTGAGGTATAGGGGTCATGCATTGTGGAGTTAGCCCACAGTTATGGGTAAGCTAAATGTCTCTGCATATCATGACCCAACATGTGGCTCTGACATTCTTTCCGCCCCCTCTTCCGCAAAATTTCCCTGAGCCATGTTGGGTTCATTTTTGGTCTGCTTCAGTGATGAGGTGTTGGGTGGCCATTTATTTTATTTATAGTTTACTGCTAGTAAAAAAAAAAAAAATTTAGAGCCAGAGGGATGGCTTGGTATTTAAAGGTGCTTGCCAGCAAAGCCCACTGTCCTAGGTTCAATTACAGTACTAGGTTCAATTCCCAGTCACCCATTTAAACCTGAACAGGCATTCGTTTGAAAAAGCAAAAATAAATAAATAGGGGCTGGAGAGATGGGTTAGCAGTTAAGCACTTGCCTGTGAAGCCTAAGGACCCCGGTTCGGGGCTCGATTCTCCAGGACCCATAGCCAGATGCACAAGGGGGGGCATCTGGAGTTCGTTCGTTGGCAATGACTGGAAGCCCTGGCGCACCCATTCTCTCTCTCTCTCTCTCTCTCCCTTTCTCCTCTCTGCCGGTTGTTCTCAAATAAATAATTAAAAATAAATAAATAAATAAAGATAGATCCTGTCATAATCCCAAAGTAAATAAGTAAATAATCAATCTCTATTGAATATATTTGTCATTATTTTGATTTCAATTATCTTTAGGCTATATATGGAAAATGCAGTTAGATTATAAGCATAAGTATTTTTAAGATTGGCCTCATGTGCTATAACCTTGTTTCCAGAATGTTTGTATTGATGTTCATTTCACTTTCACATGTTTTTTTCATTTATAACTCATCTTTTAGAGAATTTTTATTTTTTACTTTATTTTTTCTGAGGTAGTCTCAGGGTGGCCTCGAACTCACAGTAATCCTCCTATCTCTGCCTCCTGTGTGCTAGGATTAAAGGCATGTGCCACCATGCCTGGCTAAGGGAATTTTTTAATAAAGTCCATTATCTGTTTTATATACTTTAATTTTTTTTTACTTATTGATAAGCATAACATCATCAAAGACAATGTGCATTAATTTTGTATAATTGAATGTACCTTCACAGACTAATACCATTTTATTTTAAATGACTTTATTAATATGGAAGTACTATATAGTTTAATGTAAAATTCCTTACTTTGACTATCTTTTCAGAGATCTCTGATGCACAATTTAAAAACAAACACACATTTTGAAAGAACAGATAAACTCAAATTACTTTGTTTTATGCTTAGCTTTTCTTACAATATTATTGCAAATAAACCCTCATTAGTGTGACCATAACCCATCTATTGTAAATATTCATATATGAACATATTTTCTAGTCTCACTATCCAGATATTCCAAAGTACTAAAGATAAGTCTGTAAACTAGATTTAAATGTAGATAAATATATATTTGGCAACTTTCAGAAAAATAAGATCTCAATAACATTTAGCTTCCTCATCCAGATACAGACACATGCCTTTAAATTACTTTTATTCCCTCAACTCTTACATTAGTTTATTGAGTTTGAGTCATGTGCTAAGAAATATCATTGGAATTCCTTAATCAAATTTAATCTTTGAAAAACATCTTTCATATAAATTTTATTTATTTTTTAAATTTTATTTTATATATAACAGGCTATATAGTATTATCCCCTTATCTCACTCCCATTACCCTGGGAGCCCTCTTCAATGGGGTGATGGCAATCACCGTGGGGTTGGTCATAAAGGCCTCAGTTAGTCTCTATGGGATAGTGAAGGACCAAGTCTCAAGGTAGTCCTACCCCCTCTGTGGCTCTTACAATATTTCTACTTCCTCTTCCACAATATTCCCTGAGTCATGGCAGAACTGTTGGCAGTCTGATTTAGTGCTAAGTGGTTATTTTTTCTATAGTAGTAGTCTCTGGATTTCTGTATTTTTGAATCTGGATTTCTGCTTTTATAGATTTTGATTATTTGAAGTGTTTGTCACTATCAACCTGGGGCTGGTTGTCAGGATAGCATTAAGAGCAGCATTAATGTAGCTCTTCCTCTGCAGTTTCTCCTGGACCCTGGCAGATTTTGTAGAGGTGGAAAGTCTCATGGTGGGCAGTAAGCTGTCTTCTTTTCTTATGATGGACCTAGGTTCTCCTCTACTTTCTCTGCCATCTGTAAAATAAACAGATTCTCCAATCAAGTGGGAGACCATTTTGGGTTAAAGAGGTTATGCAAAATATTCAGAAGATTTTATGTGTGCTAGCCCACTCTCTCCTGACCATCAAATTCTGACTTGGTTTCCAATACAAGGTAAGAGTTCCCTCCCACTGTGTGGACCTCTTGTCCAGTTGGAGAATAATTGGTTAAATGTAGAAGCTGCATGCCACTATTGCACAAGTGTGTGCTTCTTCTCTGGTTGATTTTGTAGTCTGTAGTGTCCCCTGCTTGTCCATACTCTTGGTGACTGTTGTCCTTCAGAGCTAAAATGGGGCTTTCCAATACTATGATGGCTAGACCTGTAGGAACTTGTTACCCTTTAGGCTCCTGTGTACTATTCTGATGTCCTCTGACTGCAGCCTGTGGTGTCTTCAGAAATAGGGTCTTATTTTTAGCTCTGACAGTTAATCAAGCGTTTTGTTACCTTAAAATTTATTTCCTTTATTTATATAATGTTTTCTAGTTATCTTGTTGTATTTTATTTTCACATAATTTTTCATGCACATAGGATATATTTTATGTCTGTATATATATATTTCATCTTTTTTCTCTAGTACCTTTCTCTGCATTTTATCTTGATGTTTTACATATAGGTTCAAAGTAAACATAGCCATAATATTTTCGCACAGTTACTTCTTCCTATGATCCTTTTTGTTTGAGACAATATGTATTTGATTAAGCAGTTTTGTTTTATAGTAAAAGCTAATCATATATGCCTCCTAACTTTCAGACTTCCTGAATCTATTTTGTCTCTGCTGCATGATTCTAAGTCTTAAAAGGGAACATTTAGAAGATGGTGAGCAGCATTTATTTCTAAACCTCTCTTTCTCCTTCTTTAGTCTGTTATACCCACCAAAGTAACTAAAATCCACTGAAATGTATACAGATGTCATACTACTTCTGAAACTTCTTAATTTTTCTTCTGCAAGTGAAGAAATACTCAGAAAGTACAGTCTTGAAAGGAGCTATCCCTCTAGACAAGCTTTTCTTAAGACAAGTTGGTGCTTGCCTAGAGAAGAGGTGAATTTTTTAGAGAAGGGACTCTTTGGATTTGTTCTTGCTACTTACTACTTGTTCCTCTGAGGAAGAGCAGAGAGATCTCTTGGGATAATCTTCACTAGAAAGGATTCAAGTTTCCATTGTCAAGGAAGCACAAGTTTCCAGCAGTGCTTGTCTCACATGTCATCCTTTCTTCATAAAGACCCTATGGATTGAAAGAGAAAGTCATGCTTAGTAACTCTACCATTGTGTTAACACACACACACACACACACACACACACACACACACACACACATGCATATGTTAACTATTGGGTAAAATTGAGGGCAGGAATAAAAGAAAATGTTAGTAGGATGAATTACAAGTTTGAAGATAATCTATAACAACAAAATACATTTTTGGAAGTGATTTATAAAATTTGTGATTACTGCGTTAAAAAATAGTGAAAAAATTATTTAGGTCATATACATAGTGCTATTTTTATTGGTAATATGATCATTTCAGGTTTTTGTCAAAGTCAAACAATTGACAGGAGATAGAATTGTGTTTAAAGCATATCTGTCATATCATTGCCCAAGTTCTTTTCTATTATCTTATCTCTCCAAGATATAAAACCAAAATGAGAACAGTTTGAAGTTGAAGGATAGTGAAATAAAAAGAATATCAAATCAGAAATACCATGGGAAGGATGGGCACCACTGATAATTTAAGGAATTTTAATTCTGTTTTTTCTCAGGGAAATTTTGATCAAGATAAAGTGAAGTTATTTTCCTACATTAGCAAAAGTTCTATTAGCAATAAAACATTTTTGTTATACTACTGAATATATTTCAATAATTTTCCAGGAGAGCAAAAGGTATTATTACATTTTACCAAATAAATACCCAACAGTAAAACTAAATGAGTAAATTATGAACAAGCTTTAGAAAAGTAATAAAAAATTTAATTCAGAGACAAGACTGTAAATACAAACACATTTAATATTCCTCTGCATGTATGTATATGTACAGATACATAACTGTCTATATATAATAGTTATTTGTAAATACACATGCATGAAGGAAACATAAACAATATATGCTTTAGCTGTCTATATCCTGTTCCTCTGATCTTGCCTATTTTCATCAAATTTCTGACATTTTCAGATTGCTTATTCTACTGGTGATACCATATGTTATCTGAACCTGCATGAAGTTAAAATTATCCAATTTATAAGAATATATATATATATATTTGAATTAAATGAAATCCTCTCATCTCACAATACTGTAAGGTAGTTATGTGATGAATTTAGAAAGTTGAAGTAGTTTGCTCTGCAAATCAAGCCCTCCAACAGCCCACCATTTCAGGCAAGCACCTGAAGCACTGGTTGATTATTCTCAGTACCCAACATCCCAATTTGCTTGATTCTATAAAGATTTATTGTGCATGCTTACACTGAATTGCTAATAAGTACAATGGAACTGACTTATTTTGAAAAGTTTTTCAAGTTTTTGTGGTGAAGTAACAGAAGCTTATTCCATTATGTAAAAAAAAAAAAAAACACCAAACACATGGCCACTAAGACAAATTTGAATACAAACTATCCATTACTATCATTAGAAGTATTTTGGTGCCAACCTGGGTAAACATTCTAATTAACACTAAAGGCATTTTATATAAACATGTGCTTATAATGATGATCCGAAACTGAGGAAATTACAGCAGTCATTCCACAAATTTGAAAGGCTATTTGTCATAGTATTATAAACTTTCAGTCTCCCTACCCCCTCCTTTTCATCTATTTTGATCAAAATATATTCTGCACATACATTGCTTGTTTTAATATTTTTATACCATCATTCTTGAATAGAGAGAGTCTTATAATATGCTATTTAGTATCAATGGTGAATCATTTCATAGTCCTTTTTTGCTCATATGATAAAGTTTAGTTCTGTCTTTAATATATGAAAAATCTCTTCAACTTCCTTCACTTTTTAAGTAAAAATTATTTGTTTATCTTTTTTATTCAATTTTTTATTAAGTAGTTTTGTACTCAGTGAATACAGTCAATTTGGTACCATCCATGGCTCATCCATGTCCTAGCCCATTACCCTGGCCCCTCCTTGTTGAGGTATATGGGTCATGGAGTTAGCCCACAGTTATGGGTAGGATAAATGTCTCTGCAGGTCATGACCCAACATGTGGCTCTGACATTCTTTCCGCCCCCTCTTCAAAAAAATATATAGCTGTGAATATTAATAATAGGAGCTATTGTGAAAGGACTATCAATAGGTTTAAGTTACAGTTAGAGATGAGCAAAATGGTGTATAGTGTTTGCACAGTTGGGTAAGTATGGTAGAAAAGAGTGTAGTGTGTATCATAAAAGTTAGAAAAATGGATTTTTAGTAGTTTTACATTAAGAAATGATAAGTGTTTAAGGAGATGGATCATTTGAATCTGATTTCATACCACCCAAAAGATGCACATATTCACAGATCATACAGTACATGTGAACAACTTCAACTGTTATGTACTAATTAAAGATGAGAGGCTGGTGGGCTGAAGAAATGGCTTATTGGTTAAGATGCTTGCCTATGAAACCTAAGGACCCATGTTCAACTCTCCAGAACCTTTTTAAGCCAGACACATTAAGGCAAGGAAAGCACAAGTTTGTATATGACCACTAGGTGGCAAAAGCATCTGGAGTTCGATTTCAGTGGCTGAGGCCCTGGCATGCCAATTTTTTCTCTCTCCCTTGCTCTCTCTCTCACTCTATCTAAAACAAATAAAATTTAAAAATAAGGGCCTGTAGAGTTGGCTTAGAAATTAATGTGCTTGTCTGTGAAGCCTAAGGAACCAGGTTCAATTATATAGTACCCACATAAAGACAGATGCCAAGGTGGCACATACATCTGACATTTCTTTGCATTGGCTGGAGGCCCTGGTGTGCCCATCTTGTCTCTATCTTCCTCTTTCTCCCTCCCTCTCAAATAATAAATAAAATATTTTAAAATATAAAAAATAGATATTAATTTAGTTTAAATAAGAAAATGTGAGCATGAGTGCAAGTCCTCATTCTGTAAGGACATAGCATACACCAACATTGTACCCTGCATTCTTAAATACTCAATCTGTACTTCATTGATTGCTATATATATATATATATATATATATATATATATATATCTCCCCAATTTATTAGTATGAACATGAATAGTGCTTTAACAATTTGCTTAAAAGCATATAACCAAAAAGCATACAAATGTGAATCAAATTCATGTCACCTTTTAATCTAAAATATTACAAATTACCATCACCAACTAGAAGCCTAAATTCTGGAGTATATTGTGTTTATGTACATATGGGTAAACAAAAACATAGAGAAATATCATTAGAGAAGATTGTCTATAAGTTATAGAATGTCAATAAATTTTAAAAGCAATATATATCCTATTGGGGCTGTATTCAAGTCAGCATTCCAAGACATTTCAACTAGCATGTCATATATTTTAAAAAATCGTTAATTTTGTGAGATAGCCATATTTTTATATGAATGATGTCAGTTGGCCTTTTGTACTGTGTTGCACCAAGCAGTGCAGATGTGCAAAGCAAGGGGAAAAATCCAAGCCTGTCTAGCCTTTTGAGTGCCCTGCCAAGTGCCACTATCATAGAAACATGAATAACTCTTCCCTGACTGGTCACATAGTCACTCTAACTTCTTTCTGCTTCCCTAGCTGTCAGGGACAGCTAATGCAAAATTTAATAAGTTAATTTTTCCCATCCATATGGATTCTGGCAGGATACCTTATGAAAAACTTTCCATTACTCAAAGCCATATCACACCAAAATCCTGTCCTCCAGTTTTTGGCACCAGAATGGGTTTAAGAAGTTTGTTGGTTGCCAGAATTTCATCTTGTTCCCTGGGCTGTGAAGTCCTTCTGTGTCTCTTAGCACCTTCTGCTGGAGGACGTGTTCAGGGGAAAGACGATGTCAATAAGTATCTGTGAAGGCTGGCCAAGTACTAGCACTTTGATTCACTTTTTTCATTAGCTTTCTGAAACTCAAAGCATAATAATAATAGATTCTGGTTACAATTTTTTAAAATGTTGGTTCAAAATTATTTGTTTCATCCAAGTCATGAAATTAAGGGGAAACATAATTACTCAAGGTACAGTTTTAGGTTCTTTTTAATTTAAACATATTTATTTTATTACTTTTGTCTTGCTTAATCTTACTTCTGATAGTAGGATTGAACTCAGGGCCTTCCATATACTAACTCAAGGACTCTAAAACTGAGCTAAGCCTCTAGCCCAATATACATATTTTCAGAGGTAATAGAATAATACAAAATATTTTCCCTAAAATTGGATTTTTCCATTTTTTACCTTTAGCTACACATTTTTTTTTTTTTTTGCTTTCTAAATGTTTCTGTTTCTGAAGAAAACATTTATAACTACCCCTGTTCCATTTACAAAAGATCCTATTTCTTAGTTTTGGCATTCAAGAGAATTGTTTATTGACCTAAAATGACAACTTAAGGTATGTTCTTGTCCCAATTTAGTTCATGCTTTTGAGAAGTAAAGGCAGATACAAAGCTTTTGACGTACAAAATATTTCAGTGTGGTTGTGTTAGCTTCACCTATAGGCTGAGTATTCTAAACTTTGTAGCATGTTTAACTGTCTTTTTCAGGACCCTGCTTGTTCAATAAGACATTTATTTTAGAATACATGGCAGGGGATTGAACACATTAATACTATATTGTAAACTAAAATATGCTACTTAATTTTTATATTATGCATCTATTATATATCATAATATGAACCCCCAACTTAACTTTTGCCTGCATCATATATACCTTTCATATATACATATGTAAGTAATGTGGGCTCACTGTATCAATCTTTTCTTTCCTTTAGTATTATTATTTTCCCTTCTCCACTGAGTAACTTACATGAAGATTGTTGCATTGAAAATGACTTACTCATTTTTAATTAATTTTTTTCATACATGTCAGGATCTTAATCTCTAGCCCAGGCTGACATGAATCTTACTATGTAGTCTTACAATCATTGCAACCCTCCTGCCTCAGCTTCCTGAATGCTGAAATTAAAAGCATGAGCCCTCACATCTGGCTTTAAAATGCCTAGTTTTGAATCAAGCCTGTATGATGTTGTCCATAATATCCCATGATAAAGATTTGGTTGAAACACCAGCTACATTAAACTCTGTAAACACTACATTCTAGAACATCTTGTGCTAATTGTGTTACTTCAGTCAGTAGTATCTCCTTATTCAGCTAGAGTCAGTGACACTAAGGTCAATGTTATGGCTATTTGGCTTTTGTGGCATGAATCTGTATGCCAATTTTGATGTGAACAATCATGGCTAATGATTTATTAGTGTGTATTTGAGGTCAATTGCTTTAGAATGTTAAGACAAACTGGTTGAATATTTTTGATACATGCAAATTAGTGGCAAGCGGTATTGTTGAATATGTATTGTCTTTAATTCCAAGATCAATTTTCACATCTGGGATGAATAGTACGTTTCAGCTTGAGGGGCACATTGATGAAATTAAGATATAACATAAATGGAATCATATAGGATTTAAATATGTTTATGTCACCTCCTTGTGTGGTCTGTGTAAGCAGTTGATACCACTTTGGATTTAACTTGTGGATCTTCTTAGTAGTCAAATAGGATTAATACCTACCTAGCTAAAATGATTAATTTGATACCCAGTCCATTGAGAGAATAATATGTCCCTACTTTCACATTTGTTTTACAAGCATCCAAAAGAGAGCTTATGTTTTTGGTCATATGAACAAACCTTTCTTCAGTGTAAATAGATCTTGCTTTTGCTATGTGGATGATTAGTAAGATTTCATACAATTTTCTCTAGCAAGTTTTTATACTGCTATGTGAGAATATCCATACATATCCCCAATTCATTAAAGATATAATTTGAGTTTCACTGGCTAAATGGACAATCCAGTATAATCCAAATGCTTTCAGAGTTAGTTATTTACACTCATCGTGTTGTTCTGACCTGAAAACCAGTTGACCCCAATTCAAAGTCAGCACATACAGAAAGTACTTTGCTTGCAGTTTTGCAGTTAGTTACCTCTGAGGCTGAACTTCTTTAGCATGATGTCTTTACTTTTAAGAATTTTTAGCTTCACAACAAAACAAAACAGAGATAAGGGAACAGAGATTTCACATATAACCTTCCACACACCTGAAACCTCTCATGACCAAAGTCTCCTCCCAAGTGTGTTTGTTAAAGTTCATGAACCTACCTTGAAACAGTGTTGCCATCCATTGTCTCCTGAGGACTCACTCAGGGTGATGTTATTTTCATGTACATTTATATGTTTTATATGTCTGTACAATATGTGGGGATGTACATGAGCGTGCACATGGCTTGGGTGTTTTTATTCCTCTTTTACCTTCTTTTGAAACAGAGATGTTCATACCACTGCTGTTTCTAAGAGTACAGATTCTTCAGGCTCCATCTTCCATTGTCAGGCATTTTGAGATTACAAAAACATGTGCCAATTTGTTTTGTGTTATATGCGGTCACGTATGAAGATCGAACTCTGGGTTAAGTGGTTGGCAAGCCAGCTTCTTTAACTGCTGAGCCATCCCCTTAGCCTTAGACTAGCTTATTGTATCTAGTAATACATATTTAAGGTTCCTACATATGCTATTATGGCTTCATAGCTCATTTGATTTTAGCAAGAGATAACATTCCTTTAGTTTCAAGTACATATGCCAGTCAGTTCATTTACAAGTATACCTACTGAAGGTTAAATAAGTTGCTTCTAAGTTCCAGCATTTATGAATGGAGCTGCTATAAATATAGCAGGTTTCTGGGTGGACATAACTTTCAAACATGTATCCTGTAGAGAATGACAAAAGTATGTTTTGTTTTACTAAATTCCATGGTCAATGTTTAGTCCTCCACCAGAAAAACTCTAAGCTTTCCTCTTGCTGTGTGTCTTTTTTAGTATTTTTTATTTTCAGTGTTCTGAAATGGGACCTTAGAAGATTGCACTCCTTTAAAAAATAGCCATCAACAAAACTTTGGGATTCTATCAGGCAGATTTATTTTTGCAATCTTTAATGATAAATTATCCCAAAACTATAATCAATAAGAATGGAAAATTAACTGCCTATGTTTTATTAGCACATTGCCATTTTGATGATCTATCTTCAATTTTCCCTGGATACTTCCTTTAAAACATCTTAATTTTCAAGATCAAGATGATGATGGTGATGATGATGATGATTTGTTTTTTTTCAAGGTAAGGTCTCACTCTAGCTTAGGCTGACCTGGAATTCACTACATAGTCTCAGGTTGGCCTCGAACTCACAGTGCTCCTCCTACTTCTGCTTCCCAAGGGCTGGGATTAAAGGCGTGTGCCACCACGTCCAGCTTCAAGGTTATGTTTTGACAGTAACATCAAGACATTTTGGAATAAACATCAAAGGAATGTTTCATACAAAATTTGAAAAATTTCATAACAAACCACTGATTAAATGACATTCTTTTATTTCAGAATAATACTGGAGAGACAAACATGTTTAAAAAATTTCTTCATTTTTTTAATTACTTTATTTTAAGCTACTACTAACACAAAGTTCATTTACAATTCTCTGTGTAAATAAAAGGCATTTTTCCTTGATACATTTCTTAGTGTGATATTTCAACTATAAAACTGTCAAAGTCTATAATGAATATTTAATTAGGAAAATATCATTCTTCCACATTTCAATGATAACCTTTAAAAACATTTTTTTTCTAGCTATATAAGTAAAGTCTGCTGCTTATTTTTGTGAAATCTACCTTAGTTTTGCCAATTGTCAAGGGATAACTCAGTCAAATGTGATAGAAACTGCTATGTTTGCATACGCATCATGTGTTTAACTGGGTAGTGTTGCTTAACTGTCTGTAGCATCTTGGATGGTATGTAATCCATCCACAAATGACATGTGGCAGGACTTTTCAAAAGCAATGAAAATACTATGTCATTTTTATTGATGTTTATAGTCTCATGGAATATATGCTTCATTCTTATAGAAAGTAATGCTGTATTCACATAGTTTTCACTTAAAAAGCTATTATCTCTGGTAACTTGTTTTGGTAAGGTCATTATTCAATGACAGTAATTTAAATAATGGTAGTTATTCTATTTGTTGTGATGATAGTAATTATAATTTATTCAGTTTTTATTTTGTGATAATGTGACTAATGTTCTACATAAATTTTATCCTATGTATATTAACCTTCCATGAATGTTCATGAGAATATCAAAGGAGATCCATTAGTTATAAAATGTTTCTATATTATTAAAGGATATAATTTGCTTTTTGCTTAAACCCAGGCTTCAAAATCTATCTCTTCCTGCTGTATCATGATGGATGTCATATAAATTTAGAAATTCTTATGGTAGCCTGGTAGATATAACAAAAACTGGTATGCAATTGCTCTAAATTTTAGTACTAAGTGAACTCATCCAGTAAGTGTTCATTTGATTGGGAGAATCTCAATTCTTTGTAATCATCTGTAGTTTGTGTGAGCCTGTTATACCTGAAGACCCTTTGAAGATTATTAGAAAGTATGTGACATTTGGGCCCTTAACTAGACTAATATTGCTATATGCAGCTAGTTGGTTTCTTTCCAGATGGTCACTTCTCTGATTTTCCTTCCTTGTACCTTTATGAGCCAGTTCCTTCTCTTTCATTTTTACTTACATTTCAGCTGATGTTTTCCCCCATACCTAACAAAGAAAATATAAATTGGATAAAAATCTCTGCTGCCCTGTTTTACCTAGATCTATCCGTGTCAAAACATATGGACTTACACCTGTACCTTCCTTCTACAAATGATGGTTTCTCATATTTTATCACAGGTTCATACCTTTACCCTCACCAAGGTTTGATCTCATGTCCTCTACTTAAGGATTTGTTGTTGTAATTATTTTCTTTCTCCCTCAATTGTTTAATTAGACCCTATATATTACCTTTCTCTACTATTTCTACTTTAAAACAAAGAATAAGCAAAATACCAATGCTATTATACAGAATTATAGATTTCAGTATTCTTTACTGTCCATCATTTAATACCAGAATTTTCAGTGGAGATCTGACCCAAGACTGTCCTTAGCCTCTTCTATCATTCTTTCCTTCTCTCTCATTCTCTCTCTCTCTCTCCCTCTCTTTCCTCTAAAACTTGGTATTTGTAGCTCAGATTTCTTAGCAAAACACCACACACATATATATCCAATGGTCCCCTGAAGTCCTCAGTTGATATGATATGATATATGATATTTCAAATTCAGAATGTAAAAATCAAGTGTATTCATATGCACTCCATCCCTACTTTTATTTCTACCAACAACTTCAGAGCAAAAATGTAGGATTTGTGTGTGTGTGTGTGTGTGTGTGTGTGTGCACATGTGTATGTGCTGTAGATCTTCGTGTACATGTGGATGTATCTATTGGTACATATTTGTGTGGGGGTACAGGTACAGGTGTGCATATATGGGCATGTACACCTGACCATGCCTATATGTGGAAGCCAGCAGGATAAACTCAGGGACTATTCCTTAGGAATACCATCCAGATTTTTCTTTGAAATGAGATCTTTCACTGGGCTGTATCTCACCAGTCAGACTAGACTGGATGTCTGCTGTGCCACAGAAAGTCACCTGTCTCTGTCTTCCTGATGCTGTGAATTCAAGTGTGAGCTCTTATACTCAATAGTTTTCCATGGGTCGTATCTGTTGAAATCATTTCTAAGTCATGCTTGTGAGGCAGGACTTTAGTGACTCAGTGACCTCCACAGGATCCTTGAACTCATTTTGATTTCCAAATTTCTCATAGTTTTTAAATTAAAAAAAAACAACAACTTTATGTCTCACTGACAACTTTGTTGAAACATTCTTTTCTGAAAGTGTCCTCTTTTTGTCTACCATCACCCTAGTTAAAGCTACATTACTTGTTTTTTCTCTAAAAGTTTATTAACTAAATGTACTAACTTCTCCACTTCACATATTCAAAAGAATTATTTGGAAGAAAATCTATATTGCCTAATATGATGAGTAATCTCTCTCCTCTGTTCTCTAACTTTACCAAAGTGTCTCAAGTTTTATATTCTGCTTACAATTTTAGAGACCCTATCCTACATTTGGGATCAGGCCCATTTGTTTGGTCTCTGCAGGTTAGAATATTCTTTTGTGCCTGTTAGTTCCTGGGAAAAATCCATCTCTTCATATGTAGCCTCTTAGAGTGGCTTTCCCCATTCTAATACTCAGGAAATTTTTTCATCACTTTTTAATTCCATCATTCCATTCTCTTATTATTTTTTACTTTTTTTTTTTTTTTTTACTTTTCATCATTAAAAACAATGCGAGTTACTTTAAGAATCTGTCCCAATTGAACTCCATCCCAGGGGTGGCTTTCATAGCCTCCCTCAGTACCATACTGATAATAGTTATATACAGAGCATTTTGTGAAAGAATTGATGGAATTACCTTGCCTTGAGCATATAGCTCTCCTGGAGCCTTTTGACTTTACTTTCTACTCTGCATTTTCCAAGAAACATCTTCTGCCTGGCTGTGCAAGCAATTTGGCACCTGCATTCTTATTCTAACATTGTCCATTCATCCTTCTTGGCAGCACAAGCCAGGGACAAGGGCTCCCTAGTCTGTTCCTACATAAATGTCAGGTTTGGTTTGATTGTCATCCATAGATTTCAGTTTATGCCAGCATACACAGATGGGCTAATGGGCCTCCTAAAGAGACACAGCAGAAATTTCCTTTCCAGATGGAGACTGAAACAAACTGACTTACACATGAGAAGAAACCAATGACAACATTATTACTACATGTTTAGACTTATACTAAGAATAGGTAAAGTGTTTCTTTCTATGTGACTTGTAAACAAGGTCAGTAAAGATGATAATTGTCAACTAAATTCATTCAGCAGTCAAGAACATATTTGAGAATTCTAGTTACTAGTGATATTAAAGTTCATTTGGCTACTATTTGATATAAAGTTCATTTGGCTACAATTTGACAGTTTATGAAATGAACAGTCATGAAGAATGTGATGTCTAGTGTACATAAATTTCTCCATATGTATCATCAGCCAATTAAAATGCATCTTCAGCAAGACAACTATGCCAAAGTGATATTTTTCTAGGACATTTCATCCACAAAAGCCTTTCACTTTACTAATTTATTAATAATTTCACAAATATTAGTTGAAACCTTACTCTGTGCTAGGCATGGTTCCGGATGCTGTAATGCAACATGAGAAAACCAGAATTGCTCTCTTTTCCTGAGCATGCATGACAGTATGTGAGGGAAAGAACAGCAGGAGCAGTAAGTAAGAAAACACATTTATGTTCATTGTGTGATGGTATCTTTACGAAACTACAACAACAAAAGGAGCTAGTAGAAAATAACGAGTGAAAAATATTTTCTCTAAGGTTGTTTCTCACTTCTCCAATAAGATAGTCTAAAACAGGCTTGAAGATATGAAGTACAGAGCCATATAGGGAAAAATGCTCCTAGCGTGGAGAAGTACTGTTGGCTGTGGATTCTGAAAGTGATATATTGTAAAAGCAGAAAAAGTGGCATAGTGGTGGGAAACATGGCAAGAGATTTGAATATGTTGTCAGATTATACTATTGTTCATACTTGGTAACTGTAATCTTAGACTGGGGCATTTTGGGGCAGCGTGATTGGGATGAGATAGAAAATCAGAGAAGTTGAACCCAAGAAGAAGAGAATTAAGTTAAACAAACAAAACAAAAACAATATAGAATGGAAATATGATCTTTTACTTCACTGATCTGAGTATAAACACTATTTTTCAAGACACTCATCCTGTGAGGATGTCTTTGCAAAACAATTTTATGTGAAATAGTGTTGATAATTCTTTGTTTTGAAATCTATAAAATCATACTTTACAAATATTTTTATTTACTTACAAGGAGAGAAGAGGAGAAGGGAGGGAGCAAGAGAGGAAGAGAGAGAGAGAGGAGAAGAACAGAGAGATGTCAGGGCCTCTTGCCACTGCAGACAAATTCTGGATGTATGCACCACTTTGGGCATCTGACTTTATATGGGTACCAGGGAATCGATCTTGGACCAGCATACTGAAAGCAAGAGAATATAACTGTTTAGTTGTCCTTCCAGCTCCATTGTACCTTTATAATATGGAAGTATATAAAAAGATTGACATTTTATTATTTGTAATATTTGTAGGACTGTCTACTATAATGGCTTACTTTCAGACAGAAAAATGTATGTCATGCTTATTAAACTGTTGTTCTATTAGAATTGTTGAATGAAATGACTGATTTCATGTTCCTTGTAACTCATAATCTTATAAGAAATAAGGCTTTAAGTACAAGTTTGGCAGTTTTCTCTGGTTATAAGTCTCATTTCTGGCTCTACTAATTTTAGTAAATTTTGTTAACATGTTTCAATGTTTTGTTTATTATTTCTTACTTTTTGACAATCCATGTATGTATCTCACATATTGACCATTATGTGGAAGCACATCCAAATGAGAGCAAGAAAAGCTGTTTATTATGAGCAGTCATGAAAAGGGAGTCAGCTGTAGTCATGGATGTTTTATCAGAGACCAAAAGGTGAGTAGACACCTTTACAGTAGAAAAAGGCAGAAATCATCAGGGTACTCTCACTGGAGCTATTGACTTGCAGAATCTTAATTGGCTTATCTAGAAGTATAAGATGTTATGATTTGTTGGAGTACATGTTTGCTTTCTTTGATTGGCTTCAAGTTGGAAAGAAGCTTAAAAGTAAGGAAAGCTATCACTCATTAGACATGTTTTGGTGACTTGGGGCCAGTGTTACAGACTTTATTATTTGGCTTCCTGGATAGTGCCAAGAGATAACAGTGTGACTGCTTATAAGCCTGATTTATAGCAAGCTGGCTTCCTGGGCTGCTTATTATAGACAGGGGTTTCCTGGGCAGGATGTTGCAGTTTGTGCATTAGACCCACATATCATAAATCAGCTGCTTCCCATTTCACAAGGTAAGGTATAATCCTTCATAACTCTGTGAGGCCTTACATGGTTTTATTCTTGCCAAACATTTTAAGGCATTGCTTGTTTACACATTCTGTTTATTGTTTCATTTCTCCTGTTTCTTTTCATTTAATCAGCAATATTCACTGCAGCAGATGGTTCATGCTGGGAATCAGCACAATTATTAGGATAGGACAGAGAATCCTCCCCATCTTTCACAGTTTTAAGTAATTTTTCTCCTAGACTTCTGTGATATCATCTTGGTGGGGTTTATTCCCAACATGCTGGTTATTATCTCTTGGTTCTCTTTTCTAATCTGTCCATTCACCTGCTACTGGACCTCTAAATTTTCAGTAACTAAAGTTTAGTCTTTGGATTTCCTTTTTCTTCTCTTTAATTCTGTTAACTTTTCTACCTAGTGGTTTCATATATATATTTATTATATATATATATGTTTATTATATATATATGTTTATTATATATATATGTTTATAATCATTTATTTGCAAGGATAAAGAGAGGAAAAAAGAAAGAGAGATAGAGAGAAAGAAAGAAAAAGAAGAAAGAAAGAAGCCTCTTGCCACTGCAAATGAATTTAACTGTGTTAGTGTTGCTTTACATGGATACTGTGTAATTGATCTGGGCCATTAAGCTTTTCAAGAATAAAAAGGTTTAAATGCTCAGCCTTCTCTCCATCCCAACCTAATGATTTCTTTTAGTTTCACAACTTAATGTGTATTCTCTATACTTGTGATTCCCAAAGTTATGTCTCTCAAAAGACCATTTCTTAAATATTTTTATCTGAAACATAAGTTACCTGACATAACCTCTTCAATTTGTAGGGAGTTTTTCAAACTTCTAGAATAACAAGGCATAATACAGATTCATTCATAATTTAGTCATACACCAAGTCTTTACCCACCCCAATAAATGATACTTCTATTCACTTAGCTGCTCATACCAACTCATTCATTTCTACTAGAGATCTTTTATCCACTACATCACTAAATCCTGTGAAACATAAATCCACGGGATATTCCAGACAAAAATAAGTCTCAATATTTCAACCACTAAAATCTCAACTCAAGCTACTAGAATATCTTTTTATTTATATATCATCTAGGGTTTTATTTTCTACATCAAAGATGCTAGCACCTCTAATTCCTACTTTGTATGATAAAGTAAGATCTAATGTGGAACCATATGATTTTAATCCTATCTAGTTCTTATATTTCTTCAGCTCACTAAATGTAGTTCTAAAATCTGACAGTAATGATTCAAATCTCAGCATCATAGGACTTGTCCTTTACTTTGCTCAACATCACCTACGTTCAAATATTCATGAAGCTACTCTTTTATTTTCTTTTACTTATTTACTTACATATTATTTTTTATTATTTTCTGTTTAGTCAAGAGACTAGATCATCCTATGTGTCTGAGGTTTGCTTGTGACTTGGTGTTTAATCCATACTGGCTTCAAATTCACTTCAATATTACTCTATTAGCCTCTACAAAACCAAGTTTATCTTGAAGTAGACTTTCTCTATCACATTTTGTGTTACATTTTCATGATGGTACTTTTTGTGAAAGCCCTTGAATAATTTCTGGCCTAGATGTAAGCTCCTCATGGTGTTGAATGCACTTGTCAGACTCTCTTACTGGCTGTAAAATGTACGAAGAACATCACTAGGAGGATGTGGAACAACTATTTACTGATTAATTTGAACGTGCTCTAGCTGTAGTTGTGCTATAGACCTGAATTGGGTGCAGAGAAGCCAAGTCCAGGAAATTGTAGAATAGTGAGAATGGGAATTGTGGAATAATGAGCATGGGGTGGTTTCTGGAGCCAGCAGCTGGTGTTTATGACATCCATTGCTGATGAAAGATTCATAGGTCCACAGGGAAATAGAGCTAACTATAAAACCTCTCTCCCTCTAGAATTGTACCATGGGAAATTAGCAAAGGTCAAGGAATTTTGATTGATTCTGACATTGACGAGTTTCCTGAAGTAGCAATAATTGCTTAAGGAAGTAAAATTTATGTATGGAAAATCCACTCACTGAGGCTAGAAAATTTCAGCAGGATTCAGATTCTTGAGAGCAACAGAAATCTAAAGTACAAAAGTATGAAATCATTCCAAAGTTCAGCTGAGGGACAAGATGTTTATTGGAGAATATAAAAAAAAGAGAAGTAGGGACTGTTTAGAATAATTGCAAAGAGAATTACACTTATGTTGGGATACAGCTTGTGTATAACTAAATGAAGATAGGACTTGACATCGAAAAATCAGATTCATTCTGACATTATCCTTTGTTAGGTGACCTTTCTTTCCACTGGCCTGTACTTCTTCACCTGTACGACAGAGATGATCACTTCTGACTCATAGTTTACAACTAAATGTTATAACAGACATGTTTTAAAACTTCTATATGTTATGCATACAATGTTATACAAATTTTAGGAATTACCCTATAGATAAGATGTTTATTGGCAACTAATTTACTTTGAGATTATAGTCAGGAAAAAAATATCAAACTAAATAAAGTCAATTCCTTATGCCATATTCTCCATATCACTATCACATTAAAAAAAGAAAAAAAATCACACTGACTGACTATTGTTAATGTCTCTGTCTAAAGGTGATTACATTAGCATATCATCCATGTGTGAGTGGAGGGAATTCACTGAATGAAACAATGTGCAGAGCACATTGCTGATATTTACATTTGCCTTTCACTGTGAAGTTCATTTTAAACTGTGACTATTGCCATTTTCTTATTGCACAAGTTACATTTTCCCTACTAATATGAATTAAAAGTAATTATGTAATTGTGATTAAATCTAATAAAACCATGTATTTAGGCACTGCAATGTTTTGGGTAGTTTATTTTTAAAAAAATGAAAACAGATACTGACTTTACTCTTGTAATAAAAGATACTACCCTACTCAGCACTGCAAATAGGGCTTAAATTAAGTAATGATATTTTCAGATTACAAAGACTACATTTTGCAACTGTGGCCAACACTCCAAAGGAGAAGTTCTTTCTTATGATCAAGTGTACTAAGAGAATATATCCATGGAGAGGACATCACAGAAGTTTTATTTTCCTGTTGAGTTAGAAAACTTGCTAAAAATGTTAATGTTCAAAATATGCTATGATATTTTGAAAATTTTGTTTTTCATTTTTACTGGATACTATCTAATAATGCACTATCTTTAAATCTTTTTATTGATTATAATAAGTTAAATTAAAGATATGAACAATGATATTTATGACATTTATATTAAAGATAAACTTATCTTCCTTTTAAATATCAATTATAGACATTTAAATTACGTTCACACCTCACAAGTATCTTAGATGTTATTATTAACCCATTCTATTATTGTATATGTTGACCTGGTATTTAGGATCCTTCTGCTTTAGCCTCCACATGTGCTGACATCAGTGATTTTTACTCCAATTCCCAGTAATATCATTTTAAAACACTACATCTTCTTTTTATTATATTTATATATGTTTAGAAAATTTTGTTATTATTCTTAGCATCTTCTATATCTCAAAAATAACTTTTAAGAACTTATAAGATAAATATATATTCAATTTTAATTTTCCTCCTGAATTTTAACAGATGCTTCTCAACTTACATCATATATGCATGTATGTAAATATAGATCTTCAGATATTTCATAAAATCATTTCAAAACATAAATTTATATTAAAAATGTAAAATATTAAAGTAGAGTTTCCTTACATTTTCTAAAATCGTCAAATGGTCTATGCATACCCCTTCTGCTCTAATATTGTGCCAGAAATTAGAGAGGGAGAGACTTCTCACAATATGGAAATCACAAAATTGAGCTAATGAATTATCCCTGAATTATTTTTTATCCTGGTAAGTTAGTACACTCTCAGAATAAGTTGTGCATTATTAAATTCCTAAGAGAATTGAAATTATAGAATATTGCATAAAACTATTTAGAACATTCATACAAATCTTTTCTTTGGCTTAACTAATCATCTAGGCTCCTCATCAGAGCTGCAGGTTTGTCAGAGGAAAAGCATCCTTTTCTTCCAAATGAACCTTTCTAGGCAACATGCACCAGGTTGTGTGTTTTCTCCTAATAGCACAACCATTTTGGGAATTGACCTAGATGTCTGAGAAAGTCTTCATTACTGAGAATTTATTACTCTCTGGTGGCTTTCATTTGCTAAATTAGCCTCTGCCTCATATTAAACATTGATAGCTAATGCTAGTTTATTGAGACTGGTCCTATTCAGCATCTCTTTTCACAGAACACAATCTACATAATTAGAAAATAGCATGACTTCTGCATCTAGCACATCAGGAGGGTAAAGATGTTGTGCTCTGGCTCTCATTTCATATGCCAAACTTCAGAGTACTGATGTGATAATAACATTCTTTCAATTTCATAATGGTAATAGGTGTACTGAATTGTCTTGCTGAAAGTAAAAATGAAACAAAGGAAATATGGGAATTCATTAAGACAAGCAAAACATCACATCTAACTTAGATGTCAAATTAAATTTTGGAAAAATTCACTGTTAATGGAAATCACTATTTCTGTACTGTCACTAAGAACAATTGTAGAACAAATTACGCAAATCACATACCTCTTAAAAGCAGTCCACAAGCTGTTCCATGGCTGCTGTTTATCATACGTTCATATAATTTCCATTACTCATTTGCATCCCATTTAATTAGACACCATAATAATTTCAATGAATATTTTTAAATCCCTTTACATGGTATCTCAGTTTATTAAGAAAATGTCATTTTAAACATGATAATAATGATAAAGTACAAAAGAATTTAAACACAATGGTAGCATTTAGTTGTTGATATTCTATTTACTTTAGTAATAGTAGACTGAACTCAGTAAACTAAACTCAAGCAGCCATGTTAACTACTAGTGATGTGCTTGAAAATAGCCTAAGGTTTGTCAGGTAAATGGAAACATACACACTATTTCAAATTACTTAGGCAAACTCAAGAAACCAGATTTACATAGAGTTGGTTTTTTTTTTTATTTGTTCTTTCATTATTTCACTCAGACTTTTGTTTCTTTGACTGGGGTGGTGTGTGTGTGTGCGCGCGCACACGCTCGTGCGTGACTGTGTATGTGTTTGAGTGTGTGATATCTACCATGGTCATGTGTGAAGGTCAGGGGACAACCTTAAAGGGTTGGTCCTCTCCCTCCCTATGTTTGAGGGAGCATCTCCCTTTTTAAAAATATTTTTTATTTATTTAAGAGAGAGAGAAGAAGAGAAAGAGAGGAAGATAGAGAATGGATGTGCCAGGGCCTCCAGCCACTGCACTCGAACTCCAGAAGCATGTGCCACCTTGTGAATCTGGCTTATGTAGGTCCTAGGGAATTCAGCCGGGGTCCTTTGGCTTTGCAGGCAAGCACATTAACGGCTAAGCCATTTATTCAGCCAGAGGGTCTCTCTTAATTTTGTTCCTGCTACTGGAAAGGCCAGCTTATGGATTTTCTTCCTCTAATTGGCATCAGAGAATTGGAATTATATAGGCATCTGGATTTTTAAGTGGATGCTGAGGGTCTGAACTGTGGGTGGCAAGATGATGGCACACATGCCTTTAACCATAAGCCATCCCCCCAACCCTCACTTAGGTCTGGAGACAAAGTCTCATGTAGGCCTGGATGACCTCATTCTATAGCTGAAAATGACCTTGACCTACTGTTTCCCTTTGCATCTACTTTCAAAGTGTTTGGATCACTTTGTTTGAGCAAAAACACCTGATTCAGAGCCTGTATTCTAAAATCAAGTTTGTGTAGCAGAGTGGTAGAGATAATATTGCAAAACAATCAGCATAGTTGTCACTTTGAGGTGAAAGTATGTATTTTTTCATTTTTAGAGAACTAAATAAATACTTAAAATTTTGTACAAGCTTTATATTGTACCTTTAGAATATTTTTTATAATTAAGTGAAATTTTAGAAATGATGCCATACACTGAGGTTTTCTTTAATCGTGAATTCATGAAAGATGAATCACAAATTCACTATTACTGGGCTTGTTTCATTTTACTGTAACTGAATATAGCCGCAGCACACAAATCAAAAAGAGGAAAGGATTATTTTGGCTTAAGGTTTTGCAAGTTTCAGTCTATTGCCTGAGGCCATTAAAGATGGTACACCATGGCACAATGCAGACAACCAGCTGCTCATCTCCTCAGAACCATCTCAAGTGCCAACGTCCCAGAAATCCCCTCAAGATCATCTTCTTCCAAAGGGCTTAACTTTCTCCTATTAAGCTTCTGAGCTCCCTTCAAAGCTGGAGGAAAAAATACTTTAATGTATGGGCCTTTGGTGGGCATTACAAAATTATCATCCTATTTCAACATCATTACTTATTTCAGAGTTTTCATTTGTAAAAGTATGTTTACTTTTAAGAACACATGCTTATAAATATATATTGGTACAATTATTTTAATCTACATTTACCTACATCCAAATCCAGACTACAGCATTACCTATATTACCATCTATATAAACAAGGTTATACTAACACCAAAGTTAGTACATGGGCTTTTACCACTGATCAGTATTCCATAGGTATATTTGTCAGCCATTAGATCCACAAAATAAAGATGTATCTGTGAGAAAATATAGATTTAGATGATTATTTTACTAGCATCCCTGTATTCTGTGTGACATTCTATACTCATTTATTCAGGCCTACAGAATTGATTTCATAGATTATTTTTAAAAGATAATGTATATACATTTAAAATTAATGACTCATTGTTTTCTTAGTTCTCATCCCCTAATTTTGATATGCTGAGCAATCATGAAGTAGGCACATCAGCCAGGCGTGGTGGCGCACACCTTTAATCCCAGCACTCGGGAGGCAGAGGTAGGAGGATCGCCATGAGTTTGAGGCCACCCTGAGACTACATAGTTAATTCCAGGTCAGCCTGGCACAGAGTGAGACCCTACCTTGAAAAACCAAAAAAAAAAAAAAAAAAGTAGGCACATCTAAAATATTTCTACATATGATTCATTTATTTTCAGAATTATTGTAGCAATTTTTATCCCTACCCATTTTCCACAGAATGTTATCATTATAACTAAAATTTTGCCATCCTCTTAAGTAAAACACTGGAAAATTCTCATTTTTCTTATTATAAGTGCATCTTTTAGCTTCAATAATGTTAATTTAGAATTAATTTCCTCTTGGATATCTGCATAACTTTCTTATTTTTATACTTAAATAATTCTTTACTGTTTTTAAAATTTATGATTACCTATTATAATAGGAATATTTACTTATTGTATATCAAGAAGATTTTATCCTTTTCATTATTTTTAAGTTTACTGGGAACATATTTTCCTTTGGAAATTCTAATATACTTATGGAGTGAAATCTGATGTTTTTCTCATGATTTATAATTTTATCTCATTGTTTAGACATGTCTCTGCTACCTAGTATAGATCACTTACTTGTAGTATATGTGCTAATCTTTATATTTTTACTATAATACATCATTTGGCACTGGATTACATATTGGTCTTGAAGTCTGAAAATCAACTTTTCCCATTATCTCCCCAGTAGTGTCAATATATTTGTAAAATAAAACTTCTCTATAGTTTTACAATGCCACATTTTAACTACCAAGCTTACATATGTGTGTAGTTATATATAAACATAGATGATATAACACATTGTTGTAATTAATAAAAGGTATAATAATAACAAGAAGTATATGTAGTTTTCACCACCATAGCACCAACAAGGAACGATCTCCCTGCATTTTATTTGTTGAGGAGAGGCTTGGCCTATAGACTTGGTACCACTTAACAGATGCCCATATTTGTATTATTCATAAAATGTCTACATGAATTTACAAGATGAAAAGAATCCTTGTTCAATGAATTAAACAAAGCTTTTTAAAAAAAAGACCTTGGGTTGCATCTTGACTTTACCCTTCAGAAGCTATATGACCTTGGGCTACAGAAATGGCTCAGGACGTGAGAGCACTTGCAGCTTAAGCATGTCTGAGTCCATTTCTTCCAGAAGCCACATGATTGACCATACAAATCTGTTACCCCAGTCTGTGGGGACCAAAGATTACTAAATCTCTGGTTGCATACAGACCAAAAGAGCAGCGATAGTTTGATGAAGAGACCCCCTTTCAAGGAAATATGAGGATGAGTGATAGAGGACACTTGATGTTTTTCTCAGCACACATGAGCAGACACCATACATAATCTACACACACACACACACACACATTTACACAAAAGAAGCTATATTACAGGGACAATATCATTAATAGGAATCTCAATTTCCTTGCCTACTATAAGTAAATGAAAATCATACTTTAAACATTTTAACGAGTACCAGGTCAAAGGCTTGAGTATATAAAATTTCAAATGAATAGCATTGATTATTGCAAATGCCAAAATGTCAGTGTCAAAATACTAATTAATGAACTACTAATATAAGTTTTATACATAATTATCTCATTGGAAATCACAGCACTGGGAAACAGCAAAGAAAGATACCAATACTAGAAGTTTATAGTTTAACAAAGCAATCCTCAGACTGTTCTCATGCTTATTTTATTTTAATTTAACACTGGCATGGCATGTGGATATTCAAAATTTCTTTAATGTGAGAAACATATCAGTAAAGTCAGCACACAAATAAATTTAGATTCCATTTGTTGTAAGTGCATTGCCAGGATGGGAAAGTGGGAAGCAGAATAGAAGGAGAAGAGGTGTGCTAATACAGCCAGCTCTGCTTTTGATAACTAAGGCAGGAAGTGATGACAACTGATACTAGCTAGTGACCAAGGGAGAAACATGGACTTACTCAGGTGATATTTGCAAAACAAATTCATCTGGATTTGGAAGACCAAATTCTGAGAAAGGAAGGACAATTAGTTTAAAATAGATTGAATTCTGATGCATTTCAGATGTCCCAAAGGAGAAATAATGTAGAGTATTGAAGACTAGAGGATACAACTGGGCATGAGATAAAAGAAATATTCAAGCTGGTGAGAACCTGTGGTGTAGGTTGTAGATGAGATTTCATCGTATGGTGTTTTGAATGCTAAATATTCCTAATAGACTCATGTGTTTGAATTCTTAGTTGTAGCATTCTTCAGTAAGGCTGTGAAATTTTAGGAGATGGTGCCTTCTGGAGTCATTGATACAATGTAGCCCTGCCTATTGATCCTTTTTACTTTCTTTCTGCTGATGCATACTTACCACAGCATGATGAAACTCCCTTTCTAAACTGTGAGCCAGAAATAAAACGTTGATTTTCATAGGCCACTTCTGATCAGGCATTTTGTTCAAGAAATGTGGACATAACTTCTATACCAAGAGTGAGGAAAACCTGTGGGAATAAAATAGGGAAAATATGGGAATCTGTGTGTGTGTATGTGTGCACACATGTGTGTGTATGTATGTTTAAGCATGAGTATGTCATGGCATATGTGTGAATATTAGAGTGATGGTGCTTCCACCTTGTTTTAGGGACAAGATTACTCTTTGTGGTGGTTTGACTCAGGTGTCCCCCATAAATTTATGTGTTGTGAATGCTGGGTCCCCAGCTGTTGGCAATTGGTGTCTCCTGGAGGTGATGTATTATTGAGGGTGAATTTATGGGTTTTCTAGGCAGCTTCCCCTTGCCAGTGTTTGGCATACTTTCCTGCTACTGGTGTCCATCTGATGTTGACCAGGAGGTAATGTCCAACCTCTGCTCATGCCATCATTTTCCCTTGCCATCATGGAGCTTTACTTTGAGTCTCTATTAATTGTAAGCCAAATAAACCCTTCCCTCTCACAAGCTGTGTTTTCTGACATCAATACAATGTTGACTGCAACAGTACAGTTGGTACCGAGAAGTGGGATTATTGCTGCTAAAAACCTGACTGTGTGGCTTTTGGCCTTTGGGACTGAATTGATATAAGAATGTGGAAGTATTTGAAACCTTGGACTAAGGGAAACTTTGAAGTGCTGTAAGTACAGCTTTATGGACCATCTAGGTCAGAGTTGAAGAACTTGAATGCAGTAAGAACTATGGATTGTGAGGTTTGGCTTATGAGGGGAAGAAAGAATGTTGTCAGAACTGGGCTAAAGGAAGTTTGTGTGAGAGGCTTACTGTTATGCCCAAGTCCTGAGAACTAGTGCAGTGTTGCATTATATAGAAATACACTGTTGTGAGCAGAGGAATATGGTACAGAAAAAAAAAAAAAACTATTTTAGCAAAAACTGCTGCCTGCTCAGCTACAATTGTTTGAAAGATCACAACCACTGAGATTAGGCCAGCTCACCTGTACTGGGACAGCAGAAAAAAATGCACAATCTTTGGAAAGAGCCTGAATACTGAAGATGTGTTATGTTCTTCAAAGTTCCATTTATTACCCACCTGGATTAACAAGTTGTTAGCTCAACTGGTAATGTGGAGGATAACAAATGCAGGAAATGAGGGTCATTGAATTTGCAACATGGTTTTGTATTTTGGAAACGGCCATGGGCAGTGTGAAGCAAGCTTGTTGGATTACCAGCATGGAGGCCTGATGGAGCCAGGAGGATGGACTGTAGGTTGTAGTGGAGATAAGCTAGAGATGCCAAGACTATGAGATGGCTACCAAGGAGAGCTGGTAGCACCAGATAGTTATCTGGGATTGTGAGTAGCCTAGCTGGAGGGGTGGAGTTGGAACGCCAGACTTGTCACTGGTTAGAATTATCAAACTTAGAGACTGTCACTGACTGGAGTTGTCCAATTTGGAGCTACAGACTTTGATGTTTGACCTATTTGTTTTAAATCTTGTAATGAGGCTGGAGAGATTGCTTAACAGTTAATGCACTTGCCTGCTAAACCGAAACGGACCCAGGTTTGGTTCTCTAGGACCCATGTAAGCTACAAGGGGGTCTATGCTTTAGGAGTTTGTTTGGATGCCCTAGCATGGCTATTCTTTCTTTCTCTGTGTCTCTCTACCTCTTTCTCTCAAATAAGTAAATTAAAAAAAATAGATAGATAGATAGATAGATAGATAGATATAGATATAGATATAGATGATATAGATATAGATATAGATATAGACAGATATAGATGATATAGATATAGATATAGATATAGATAGATATATATGTAGATAGATAGTATTATGGCTCAAACTATGGGGATGTTTGAACATCATTGGGATTGATAAAAACTATGGGGACTTTTAAAGTTTGACAGAAGCCATTGCATTTTACATCATAGATAATTATCAGTTTATGGAGGTCAGGGGTGGAATGTGGTGACTTAATTCAGGTGTCCTCCATAAACTTATCTCTTCTGAATGTGTTCTGGTGGAAACTGGAGCTTCCTGGAGGTGATGTATTGCTGGGGGCAGACGTATGGGTATTGTAGTTTGATTTCCCTTGCAGTGTTTAGTACACTCTCCTGCTGTTAATGTTTACCTGATGTTGGCCGGGGGTGATGTCCAACTTCTACACATTCCATCATTTTCCCCTGACATCATGAAGCTTCCCCTAGAGTCTATAAGCCAAAATAAACCCTTTCCTCCCACAAGCTGCTCTTGGTTGGGTGTTTTCTGCCAGCAATGTGAAGCTAAATGTGGCACTCTTATTGTCTTTTTTTGCCAATGGGAATGCCAGTATAGTGGAAAACATGTTTTGGGATTTCTCCTGGCATTGCTTCAAATTGCCATAGGTGCATTTTGAACACAGATGTTTGAGCAACTTTGTGTCCAAGTTTACATGGGTAAAATTTCCCAAGCATCCAGATTTGAGTTTAGTAGTTCCTTTGAGGAACATATATCACCAAGGAGAAAGCTGATAAACATCCAATGTGAAAGGAAGAAACACCAAGGAAGATTTTGTAAACATTTGAATGGAATGGAAACAATGAGACAACAACAGGAAACTGATTGGGTTAAGTAGGCTAAGTGTAAAACATTAAAGAATCACAGAATTTATTGTAATGAAAATTGCATGGGATTTCATCACGGATCTGGCCTAACTTGGTTTAATAGTGAACGTCTGGAGAAAAGACAGTCATGAGTATTGTCAACATGTTACAAAGCTTTATCATGAATGTAGTGTGAGTTAATTGCTTTCTGTTAATTTCTTTATATAACTCTCAACCTTTTCTCTATATCTGCACCTTTTATTAACATTTAAACGCAATGCTAACAATAAAAATGTCTCCTAAAAGGTAATTCCATCTGGAATTTTCATACAGCAAACAATTTCATCTTTCCAAATGTTTTGTGCCACAAAAATATCCCAAATCCTTATTGTTACCATTCAATCTTTCTTGTCCCGTAAACACTCTGTAAATATATCCTGTTGGTTCTATCTTCAAAGTATTTTAAGAATTATACATGTTTTCATTACCTCTGGAGAAAATTTCCTGGTCGGAAATCTTATACTTCATCAGAATAATTTTCAAATCATCCTAAATTCTCTTTCTGTTTTTGTTCTTGCCCCACTCAAAATCTGTTCTACACCAAAGCAAGATTCATCTTTCATACATATAAATTAAATCCTGTTATGCATAAAATATCTTCTGATCACATCTTAGCTGAGTTAGAGTAAAAGCAAAAGCCTTTAAAATGCCATTCAAAAACCTATTGACTTAACCCCAAGGACATTTTTCTCACTGCTTCTCACCAAACACAAAAGCATACTTCAAAATTCATTGTGGCTCAGGACCTTGGCAACTACTATGTTTTATACAGAATTAGTTTGGTTTTTTTTTGTTTGTTTGTTTCTTAGACATCTGTGTGGCTCATTTCTATCTATCTTTTAATAAAATTGTGTCAGTTTCCTTCTAATAGCTGAGATGAACACCTGCCCAGAAGCACCTTATCTGAGGAAAGGATTTATTTCAGGCTTACACATTAAAGGGGAAGTAACGCCATGGCAGAAAAAGCTGTCTCACTTCATTATACATCCACAGCAGAGAGAGAACACAGCAAGCACTAGTAAGCATGAGCTGGCTGTGAACACACATAGAGCTGGACTGAACTCCAAGGTCTACACCTCTGCTCACACACTTTCTAAAGAGATAGCAGCTCTTCTTGGAAACCAACCCACGGTCCTGGTATCTCCATATTCCTTAAATGTCCATTGAAAACCATGGTTTATTTTCATAGCTCCATATAATGGCCTTATTCAGTCTCCATACAAAGATTTCAACCTGCTTTATGTTGCCACATCTCAACAGCTTTAACAAAAATATACACTTCACGACTGTGTTTCCCACAAATTTCATGTTTCCGAAATGAGTACTAGGTGGGCAGCGTAGCCAAACTTGTAAATCCAGGGTGGAAAAAGCTTGAATTTGAAAAGTAGATACTCATTACTAGTCTTTTAAGTCCCCTTCTTTCAAGCCTTCCATAGGTGGGGTTGTTACCTGTAGGACATCTTTATCATTGTCCCAGTGCCAAACAGTTGACCCACCATTAATGCTGGTATTCTCCTTAACTGCAACTTATGTGACTGGAAACCTGTCTCTTTGCCCATACTTCAAATGTGCTTGAATTTTTTCTGTGATAAACTGTACATCTTTCAAAGTTTTCTGTTCTATACATTCTGCCAGGCACACTAGTCAATTACCTTTACAAACAACTTTGCTCAAATTCTCAGATTTTGGCAGAATGCAGCCAGCCTTTACACCAGTATTCCAACAAAGTTCTTTTCTTCCCCTATCAAAATTCATAAGGCAAGCCTTCACAGTCCACAACTCTCTCTACATTTAGAATTTTCAAACTCTCATCACAATAGCACATCATGCTCTGCTTATCACACTTCAACACTTCTCTAGCCCAAAGTACCCAGTCCTTTCATATACCTTCCCACAACCAAGCACCTAAAGACTAAGAACCACATGGTCAGATTTATCACAGTAATGATCCCACTTCTTGGTTCTAACTTTCTTGTTGCATTTATTTTCTTAGTGCTGGAACAAACACCTAACCAGAAGTAGTTTATGAGAAAGAAGGTTTTATTTCAAGCATAAAATTCACAGGGTAAGTTTCATCATGGTGGAAGAAGTCGGTTCATTTCATCATCTACAACAGAGAGAAAACACAGTATGCAGAAGCTTTCTCTGAACATACACAGATCTGAACTCAACCCCATGATCCTCCTCCAACTGGGCTCCACCTTCCAAATGCTCTAGTATTATGGAACTGAGTAGGAAATTTATCCATAAACACATGTGGCTATGGAGAAATTACTTTCAAATCCACCACAAATACCATCCATTAGCACGTCCTTGCAAGATATTACCCAATATAACAAAATTATTTAATTCTCCTCATTACAACACACTCTTTATCTTTATTTTCATCTTTATAATTCTCTAAGGTACCTAATAGATGATGTACTAGAGATTTTGTTGATTGATTCATTTGTTCATTATGTAATGGAAATTCTTTATATAGCAGAAGATACATTAAGGCAAATACCATCTATTGTTTTATCAGTATCCTATTTCTAATGACAAACACTACACCTCAGGTATTTTGTATGCTCATTTAATATCTAATGAAGAAATAAAGTTAAGAAAGTTTACACACTCCACAGTCATATGAAGAAAGAGAAAATAAAGATAACCATAGAACACAGAGCAGCTCACTAAATGATAACTGAATAGTAGGGACTATAATAGGAAAAATTAGTAATCAAAAATTAAAATGTATACCTTCTACTATTACATGGAAAAGCACTTATTTGAAGAACACCACAGAAAACATTTTGGCTATTATTTAAATATCAAAAAGTTGTAGAGGACAGAGATTTATATGACTGTAAAGCATTAATTCCAATACACAGATTAAGGGGTATTTTCAGAGAACTGTAATAAAGGAGATTATAAGTGAATAAAAGTATATAAATAGCCATAATAGAAAAAAATCTAGGGGATAGGGAAATGGCTCAATAAATAAGAGTGCTTGTCCTATAAGTATGAAGGCCTGAGAGGGTTTGATACCTCCTGAATTCTATGTCAGTACTCACATAAAAATGGTGTTATCATGTAGGCCTGTACTTTCAATCCTGTGGTGAATAGAAACTCAAAGATCCATGATTCTCACAGGTCAGCCAACCTGAGGGGGGAGGGGGGAAACAGCATCTCCAGGTAATGTGAGAGACTCTGCCACAAAAAACAACAGCAAAACAGCATTAGAGGAGGACCTTCTCCTCTAGCTTTTCCTCCAATGCATAAGGGACATATGCATTTACATACAGATCTGCACATACTGTATGTGTAGTAATGGAATACTGCAACACTTCTACTTTTAAAAGAAGAAGATAAAGCACATAGTCATATCAAATCACTCTATAACACCACAAATGGAGTAAGTTCACATAAGAATTACAGAATTTCACCATGTGGTTAAAGTACATTTAATTTAAAAGTGAAAAAAATACTAGGAAAAATATTCATTTGGAGTGAGTTATTGTTTTAAAGAAACAATAATATTTGGAATAGAATGTGTTTTACATGGACCTTAAATAATTTTAATTATTTTGTTATTTTTATTTGTTTGAGACAGTAAAAGAGGCAGAGAGAGAAGAAAAGAAAGAGAGTAAAGGAGACAGAGAGAGAAGGAGAGAGAAAAAGAGTGAGAGAGAGACAATGGGCATGCCAGGGCTCCAGCCATTGCAAACGAACTCCAGACTCATATGTCACCTTGGTTGCATGGGTCCTGGAGAATCGAACCTGGGTCCTTTGGCTTTGCATTCAAGCACCTTAACCACTATTCCATTTCTCCAGCCTGGAACTTAAATAATTTTAAACATATTGAATTTATCTTAAATAATAATACATTGCAAAGACAAGTGATATTTAAAAAACTTTTTTATTTTATTTTATCTATTTCTATATTTTTAGAGAGAGCAAGAGAGACAGAGATAGCCAGGGCCTCAGCCACTGTAATCCAACTCCAGATCTTTGTGCCACCTGGTGGGCATGTGTGACCTTGAACTTGCCCCACCTTTTGTGCATCTGGCTTATGTGGGATCTGGAGGTAGACAAAGAGATGATATAGAAAGTGGGGAGAGAAGCGGGAGAAAGGACACTCCAGGGACTCTAACTGCTACAAACCAACGCCAAATGCATGTGCTACTTTGTGCATCTGGCTTTATATGAGTACTGGTGAACTGAACCCAGGTCATTAGGTTTTGCAGGCAAGTGCCTTAACTGCTGAGCCATCTTTCCAGCCCAAGAATTACTTATTTTTTTTATTTTTTCTTTTTTGCATGTGTGGCATGCTTTGTGTTGCTGCTGGTGGTAGTTTGCTTGTGTTCAAGTCTGCATGTGTGCATGCACGCCCTCAGAGGCATGCAGGTATGTGTGTAAGAGCACTGTACACATGTGTCTGTGTAGACTACTTGCAGGTGCACGGAGGCAAGAGGAAAACACTGGGTGCCTTTCCTCTCTTGATTATCCATATATTTCCTTGAGACCAAGTCTCTCTCAGTGTGGAGCTTAAGTTTTCAAGAACTCCAGTGACTGCTAGTCTCTGATTCACACAGGGCTGGGGTTAGAGAAGAACATGTCCAGGTCCAGCTGTTTATATGGTCCAGGTGGTCACAGGCCCTCCAGGCCCACATGCAATGGCAAGCTCTCACACCTAAGGATTCTTCCCACAAACATTAATTCCTTAATGTTATGCTTTGTCACAGTTTTCATTTTAGGAACTTTCTAGCCTGACTTCACATTCAAGTATCGAGATTAATGATTTGTATTCTGCAGCCCTTGACAAATTCTTTGACACTAACTTTATATAACTCTGCAAACACTCTCCTTTGTGCCCAAAATCAAATGTTCCCACCTAGCTACCCTTCTCGTTGCCATGGGAAGTTTAGCATTGTTTAAATTAACAAGAATTATTATCAGTTCTAATAGACAAAATCATTAATATTCCTCTCAGCTGATGTTATTTCCTGGATTAGTTATCCTGAGGGATTTAGTAAGGTGAAATAGTAGAGATAATAATTTGTTAACCTATTCTTATTAGATGTACACATTAGCTATAATTAAATTGGAGAGAATTAACACTATGATTTTTTAATGAGTAGCATAATTATACTTGAAGATCTACTGGACACATGTTCATTTTTGGATGTTATATATATATATATATATATATATATATATATATATATATATTCTCAGCCAAAATTCCTATATGCTTTGAAAATAACTATTTCTAAAAAGCACTTATACAGCACCAGGTAGGCTGAGACAGGAGTACTACTTTGAATTTGAAGTCAGCCTGGACTACATTATGTATCCCAAGCCAGCCTAGCATACATAGTGGGGTCATGTTTTAAAAAAATGCTTTTACTTTCAATTTTCTTCCCATGAAAGACATTTTTGTTATACAGACATAATCTAATTTTAAATTTAAAACTTTTAATTATTTGATTATCATACTTAATTTCTGATACCCTGCAGTAATACAAATCCACACACAGAGTGAGATTACAGCTGCAAATGTGGAGTGTCACATTTTACATCTCAATCATACCTCAATAAAGTATTATAGTTAGACACTGCATTCATGTTCTCAGGCCACTCAATCAGGATTTTTATTTAGCTAAATTACCCCTGTCTGTAGCTGCAATTGTTATCCCATTGTAAAAAAGCATGGGGAACTTACTCAGACCCCACTGATAGCATTGACAATGTTTCCACGTTTTTGATATCTTACACTTTGTTGATAATAGTAGCTAACTGTACTTACTACTCAAAATAATTTGTGGAAACTTCATATATACATACCAATCAAATGAGTATTATTTTCCACACTATTTATTTGAGAAGAGACACAGAGTAACAGACATGATATGGGTATGCCAGGGCCTCTGCAAACTGACTCCGGGTGCATGTGCCACATTTTGCATCTGGCTTTATGTGGGTACTGGGGAATTAAACCCAGAAAAGCAGGTTTGCAAGCAAGTGCATTTAACTGCTAAGATGCCTCCCAAACTCAGAATGATTATTTCTGGATGAATGGAATATGCAAGTTTGAAGTTCTATTCATAATATAAAATGAGATTCCTGGAGCCCCTCCTCTTTCTCCTAATACCTTCCAGTTGATGTTACCTGTGTTGTGTGAAATGGCAATGTCCATGTATATACATTTAAACATTGTTTTATTAAAAATATTTATTTATTTATTTATTTGTACAAGAGGTGCACATGTGCCATCCATGTACTATTTGTATCTGCCTTTACATTTGTGCTGAGCAATTGAATCTGGCCTGGCATTCTATGCCAGGAAGTGCTTTCAACTACTGTGGTAGCTCCCCAGCCCACAGAGCATTCATTTTAAGCCTCATATATTTATTTTTTAAATATTTTAATTTTTTTTCTTTGCAAGGAGAGAGAGAGATTGAGAGAAAGAGAGCAAGAGAGATAGAGAGAGAAAAAGAATAAGAGAGAGGGCATGCATGCCAGGGCCGCTAGCCACTTCAAACAAACTCCAAATGTATGTGCCACTTTTTATATATGGCTTTATATGGGTACTGGGGAATTGAACCCAGGTTTTCAGGCTTTACAGGCAAGCAACTTAACCACTGAGCAATTTCTTCATCCCAGACTCATATTTTTATTATGGAAAATAATAGAAAGAATCCAGTTCTCTCTGTCTCAAAATGAAATGGAATGATATAAATAAAAAATTAAGCCTTATACATGTATTTGATGTAGAAGAGTATATGGTGGTGTATTCCATGCCTGTGCTCTATGAAGCACTGCTAAGGGCAAGGCCGTAAGGTGTGGAACATATTTAGTGTGCTGTGAAGAGAAAGAGACATGATATGCATTTTTCTCACTGTCTGTGAGTGTTGTACTAGCTGATGGCAAAACGAATAATGGAAGCAAGAGATGGATTTTCTGCAGTAGGTAATCTTATATAATTATTTTGAACTATTTGAATTTAAGAACTTCGATATTTCCAACATATAATAGCAGAGAGTAAACAATTTTATTGCAATGAGGTATGACAAAGAGAGATTGGATCAATAACCATCAGATAAACAGACATCTGCAGTTCAAGTGTGCCATCCATAACCAGTTATGCCAATCTCTGGATTTCTCATTCTATCCCTCTAGCTGGGATGAGTATTCCTTCAGTTCAAATGTTCCCAAAGATTACAATGCACATATCAGATTCATCATGCAGGAACACCACAGCTCTCTTTTACCAAATTGTGTTGTAGTCAGATCCACAATGCTGAGATGAATATCCAAACCAGAGTGTGAGAGAAAGGGATTTATTTCAGGCTTACATTTACAGGGTAAGTTCTATCAGTGGTGTAAGAAGCTGGCACCCTTTCACAAATCCAAGCAGAAAGAAACAATAAAACTGCCAGCAAATACCAAAAGCAGCAAGCACACTGCCAGAATACAAACCTAGTCTCTCCACACACCTAGAATCAGATCCACCTCCATTGACATGCCCCCTCCAGCAGGCAGCTGGAGACTTAAATAGAAAGTTTAATCTTAATAAAAACATACCTGAGTGCTAGACAGATGGCTTATCAGTTAAAGTACTTGCCTAAGAATGCATGTTCAAACGCCCATGTCTCACATAGCCAGACACAGAGTGAACTTTGTAATGTTGTACATATGCCACAAGAGAGTGCATGTGTCTGGAGTTAGTTCATTCACAGTGGCTGAAGGCCCTGGTGTACTTTCTCTCCCTCTCTCTCAAAAATAAAATAATAATAATAATAAAAATTGAAAAAAAGAGGCTATGAGGGATACACATTCAAACTGCCACACCAGTCCTATCAAAAGATATAAATAATACTATCTAAAAAACTACTGTTGCACTCAGCTCCTCATTGCTGTGATGAACATCCAACAAGATACCATTTATAGGAGGAACAGGTTTTATTTCAGCTTACAAATGAGGGGAACTTCTGTCAGTGGGGGAAGAAGATGTCTCCCTATTATAGATCCAAACAGAAAGAAACCACCAAACAGCCAGCAAATGCCGAAAGCAAGCAAGCATGAATCGCCAAAGCTCACTCTGGTCTGCACATAACTTCGGGATCGAATTCACATCTGCTTCTGTTGACATCTCCTCCAGCCGTCTGCTGGAGACTTAAGAAAGCACAGCTTTAAGTAAAAGTACCTGAGAATACAGGGAGCATACAACCACATTCAAATCACCACAATTACTATTCTGTCAAACAATTCGGGATCACAATTAGAATGGATTGAATTTGTTTCTGTACTTGCATGGATTTTTCTTCTTCATTCTTAATTCACAATAATTTTTAATCATGACTTATATGCACATGTCTTTAATATCTTTTATCAAGACTTTCTGTAATTATTACTATTGTTTATCCCATGCTTTCATAATAAACCTCAAATGGTATTTTTCTTCCTCATTTTAACACAAGCAATCTACTTTTAAAATTATTTATTTGTTTATTTTGGTCTGTTGAGGTAGAATCTCAATCTAGCCCAGACTGACCTGGAATTTACTATGTTGTCTAAGACTGGCCTTAAACTTATGGTGATCCTCCTGTGATTAAAGGCATGTGCCATCATGCCCAGCTATTCTTTTTTTCTTAAATATCTGCTTTCTACAATCCTCCAAGGACCTGCTTTAACCTTTTACTATACTTGTCAATGTTTGATGTACAGATGTGTCTTGAAACCTTATCTCATCCTAGAATTAACTCATTATTTCTTTACTCCTAAAGCTTTTCTCTCTTGAATATTTTAGATTATTTCCTCAAAAAAAATACATAGAGAGAAAAGTTATGAGACATTTTCTCACTTTAAGTTTTATCAATTTGCTATTGCATTTAAAAAGGAGGTTGGAATCTGTCTGAGGTCAGTCTTGCAAGATAAATACATTCTAACGTCTATTTTAATCATAATAATGTCATATAATGATGTATAAAAGGAAAGTGAATAAGAAGAAAGCATCAAGCTATGACAGAACACACTGATTATAGAGCCCATGTCAGAACTTAGGAGAGAGATAACCAGTTGTTTGTGAGGGGATGTGATCACATCAGTTCTGGAAGTGGTTCAGAAATTTCCAACAGGAAGCAAATGCATAGCTCAAGAGGCAAAAGGACATTAAATGGCAGTGTCTATGTGGTATGTGTGCCTGTTTTGTGTCCCCTCTCCACATTATTTTTTTCTACCTCCAGCAAGCATCTCTGTGACAGTCTAATAAAAAAGGTCACTTGGGAAATTATAATATGTGGTTTTGAAGTGATTGCCCCACCATCCAGAAGGCAGGCTTTTGAAATCTGAAATGGTAGCTGATAGTCTTTACAGACATGCATAATATTGGACTTACTCAGAAATTTGTTGAGTAAACAATTCATCATGATAAGAATGAGACCTGAGAAGTGTCATTTCTTTTGGAGTAAATCTTTTTGGAGACAGACTATTTACTTATATTATCTTTATGATTCCCTTCAATCTCAGTTTGGGTCATATGGTAGAACTTTATAAATGACTGTTGATAAATATAGTAATATTTAAATGGAAAATAATAGCTTATGTATGAACATACAAAACATAAGTATAGAATTATTTAGATAACTTTTATAATGAAGGAAAGACCTAAATTTGAAATAGTGAAAAGTATGAGAAAATAAAATAGTAAATTCATATTAAAAATTAGGCAAAATAATTACCAACTGTTGTTAATTGAAAATCTGCTATTTTTAAGGTATAGGGCAATGTGATGTAAACTCATAAATATCGAGGTTGAAATTATAACCTCTATCTTATAAAATGGAAAGCAAATTGGAAATGGTAAACTTCCTGGCTAAGCAAGGTTTTATTGTTTGCAGGTTGTCCCTTAGTATAAGAACCAGGCCTCTGATTTGGTACCACCGCATCTCACTAAATATGAGATCCCCTTTTTATTCTGCAAACATTTAGGTGCTAGTTTGGCAATAAGAGGATCTATAGTTAAAGACAGTTTGAAGGATTCAAAATAATATGCAACATTGTGTGCCCTGTAGCTGTACAAAAATGGGAGATGACTGGTGTATCAGTCAGCTTCTCCTTGCTGAGACAAACACATGAAGCAGCTCATGGGAGAAAGGGCTTTATTTCAATATTATGGTTTTTAGAGAAAGGTTTGAACACCCAGTATGTTGGAATAATCAACCTTAAGGTGTATCCTCAGCAACACTCCTCCCAAAGGCTCCACCAGCTGGGATTAAGTAAGAGGCTTAATCACAAACACCTAAGGAGACATTTTTCATTCATACCACCACATTTGCCAACAAGTTTGGACTGAGAAGGTTTCACTCAGCAGCTGAGAAAGAAAATTTTCAGGCTCATTTGGGAAGGAAGAAATTGTTGCAGAATATTCCTAATGATCTACAATTCATATGTTGCCTTCAGCCTCACACTCCCAGAACCAAATCTCCTCCCCTCCTCTCTCATGCCATTCTCCTCAAGGCAAAAGTTCTACTTTCTTTCCCTACTACTGTAAATAAATTCCCCTCATTAAAGTCCCAGGTATTCTGCCCCAGAAATAAGATCTCTTTTGTCAACTCTTTCCAATCCTAGCTTATATAATAGTAACAGCTATTAAAACAGAAAATCAGGGCTGGAGAAATGGTTTAGCGGTTAAGCTCTTGCCTGTGAAGCCTAAGGACCACAGTTTGAGGCTCCATTCCCCAGGACACACGTTAGCCAGATGCACAAGGGGGCATACGCATCTGGAGTTCGTTTGCAATGGCTGGAGGCCCTGGTGCGCCCATTCTCTCTCTCTCTCTCTCTCTGCCTCTTTCTCTCTCTGTCTGTCGCTCTCAAATAAATAAATAAATAAATAATAAAACAAATTAAAAGACCTGAAAATCGGGGCTGGAGGGATGGGTTAGCAGTTAAGGCATTTGCCTGAAAAGCAAAGGACTTTGGTTCCATTCCCCAAGATCCACATAAGCCAGATGCACAAGGTGGCACATGCGTCTGGAGTTTGTTTGCAGTGGCTGGAGATGCTGGCATGCCCATTCTCTCCATCTCCCCCCCTCTCTCTCTCCTTCTCTCTCTCTCCCTCTCTCTCTCTCTCTCTCTCTTTCTCTCTGTATGCCTCTTCCCCTCTCTCACTTTTTGTAATAAATAAATAAATAAAATCTTAAAAAACTTGAAAATCCTCTATGACTTTATTTCTGTTATGTTAATTTTCCTCCAATAAATCCTACAACTGGACTAGAGATAGATTTTAAAAAATCAAAGTAAAAGTTCACTCATATAATATTCCATATATATATATTGCATATACATATTTGAGATAGAATCTCCCTCCTCTAGACCTGGCTTACCTGGAACTCATTCTAAGGTTTGCCTTGAGCTCACAGAGATTCTGTTGCCTCTGCCATCCAATTGCTGGAATAAAAGGCATGTGCCCCATTCCCAGCATGTTCTATATTTATCTGAAATAATCTATACTTTTCCAAAGTCAATAGTAGACATGACATTCAAACCTAAATATTGAAAGCAAGCCATTTAATAAAGCAACTTCTTTTCTTCTAAGAATTATATATTTGAGATACAATCATTCAGTTTACTATGTTTCTTTGATTACTCATTCTTGAATTTTAACTTATTTAAATATTTTAGTTGTGAGTTGGGTGCAGTGGTGCATGCCTAATTTCCAAAAGTTCAAGGCCACCCTGAGACTATAGAGGGAATCCCAGGTCATCCTGGGCTAGAACAAGACCCTACCTTGTAAAATAATTATTGATTGTCATGTTATTATTCCAAAGGACCTTTTAAAAATTTTATTTTATTTTATGAGAGAGAGAGAATGGGCACACCAGGGCCTTCACCTGCTGTAAATGAACTCCAGATGCATGCACCACCTTGTGCTTCTGGCTTACGTGGGTCCTGGGGAATCAAACCTGGGTTCTTTGGCTTCGCAGGCAAATGCCTTAACTGCTAAGCTATCCCTCCAGCCCCAGAGGGCATTTTTATACAAGCATATAGTGTACATTTAGGATGCCCCATATCTCCCTTGACTCCCCGTTTGTGTCCCTATACCAAATCATTAATATCTATTTTCCTCCTGCTATTTTCACTTCCACATTCACAGCATATATACATACAAGATTTTATGTGTCTATAAAAATAATACTAATGAAAGAAAACATGCAATATGTTTCTTACTGAGAGTTACTTGTTTCACTTAATATGGTTATTTCCAATGGCATATATTTTCCTGAAAGTGACATAACTTCATTCTTTATTACTAATGTGTGTCTATACAACATTTTCTTTCTCCAAACCTCTGTTGACAGAGGTTGGTTGTATAACAGCTATTGTGAAAAGTGTTGCATTCAACATTGAGATGCAATATTTCTCTACACTTCTTTATACCTAGCTTAGAGAAAAATAGAAGTCACTTCTTTGTAGGAGTTCATAAAAGAATGGAATGAAACACTTGTTTAGCTAATAGCAGGTAAACAGGAGGCTCTGCTGGTCTGAAGAGCATTACTTGGGGCCTGAATTGTTGAGAAAACTCCTTAAGATAAGTGGGACTCACAGGCCTACCTCACACCCCCCAGGGGGTGCTTCCTGTAACTGACCAACAGATCTATTTACAAGTTTCTTTTTTTTAACTTTTATGTAACTGTCACATGTAAATTGTGATTTATGGTTTAATTCCCATCCTGTTTTTTTTTTTTTTTAAACATCATGTGGTTATTTCCAATAAAAGCTGTCACTCCAAACAGTTTAGGGCTGCCCCCCTGAGATTCCCTCTGGGGCCAGACCTGGTATACCAGACTTTCTTTGTTTCTTTTCTACCCAATAAAACTTTGCCTCACATTCCATGAATGGATGCTCTTACTTGTGCAACACCAGACACTGTAACACCTACTTCTGTGATTTTATATAGCAAAATGCTATAGGGAGAATGTAATGTCCCAGTAGAGTTTAAACAAATTTATTTTGCACTGATTTTCTGCACAACTGCAGAGTCGAGCTATGTAGTTCTCCGTCACTGCATTGCTGCTCACAGAGGCAGTAACCGGACCTTGAAGGGTGCCCTGGATATCATACATCAACTTCCAGCTCCACAGTATGTGAGAAGCTCTCTCACTTCTGGCTGTGGTGAACCAGTGGGTTTTAGCGGAGGGGAGAATCCTTACTTTGCTGATTTGAATTACATGTCTTCTATAAATTATTGTGTTCTGAATGCTTGGTTATAAGCTGGTGGCAATTTGGAAATTGGAGTCTTACTGTAAGAGGTGTGTCATTGGGGGTGGGCTTATTGTTATTATAAATAGCTTCCCCTTGTCAGTGTTTGGCTCACTCTCATGCTGTGATGATTTAGAGGTGATATTCAGCCTCTGCTTATAACATGTTTTCCCTTGCTATCATGGATTGTCTCCTCAAGACTGTAAACAATAACAACAACAACCAAAAAATGTGGTTGCATGTATTGTACCAGCAATGAGAAGGTAACTACAACAGAAAGCTGGTATTGAGAAATTGAGTCATTACTGCTAGAAACCTGACTGTGGCCTTTGTCATTTTGGAACTGATTTGCAGGAGGAAAGTGGAAAAGTTTGAAACCTTGTTCTAAGAGATGCTTTTCAGTACTCTAAACAGAACTTGATCAACCATTCTGGTCACAGCTGTTCTCTCCCCAGGGGCCAGAGTGTACACAAGGTAGGGTGTAAGCCTTCCTGCTGGCAGTTCCTTATACGGTTATCCAGAAGCCCGCATGCTGAGTGTGACTTCATTTTACAGGCACAGTTCTAGGATCTCTCAGTCAATGCTGTGTCCAGCCCTTGAATAACCACCCAACGTACCTAATGTAATCATGGGTAGATGGAATTAATTCTTCAGTCTAGTGCCTAAGTGGCTGGTGCAGTTGGGCACTAGCTCATGCCCTCCATGCCTACTTCCTCACTAGTTCTATCTTAATAAATTTCTTTATAGGTTTTGCAGAAAGAACAGACGTGTACCCTCTTGTTTTCTGTCACTGAATCATAGTAGATTTTCTAAGCCATTATCTTATCCATAAATCTGTTTTGAAATTTATTTTACTATGCTTTTATATTAAATCAAATGAATAAGTACTTATCCAGCCACTGGTTTAAATATAAGTAATTTATTTTGTTAACTGGTTTTTATATGCTGCTCATTTTAAAAAAATATATTCAAATTAGTTGAAATAAGAAATAAAAACCAGGGCTGGAGAGATGGCTTAGCAGTGAAGCGCTTGCCTGTGAAGCCTAAGGACCCCGGTTCCAGGCTCGACTCCCCAGGACCCAAGTTAGCTAGATGCACAAGGGGGCGCAGGCGTCTGGAGTTCGTGCAGTGGCTGGAGGCCCTGGCGCGCCCATTCTCTCTCCCTCTCTCTATCCACCTCTTTCTCTCTCTGTCTGTCACTCTCAAATAAATAAATAAAAATAACAAAAAAAAAATTAAAGAAATAAAAATCAGCTGGGCATGGTGGTGCACACCTTTAATCCCAGCACTTGAGAAGCAGAGGTAGGAGGATCCCCATGAGTTTGAAGCCACCCTGAGACTACATAGTGAATTCCAGGTCAACCTAGGCTAGAGTGAGACCCTACCTCAAAAAACCAAAAATAAAATAAAATAAAATAAAAATTAAATCCATTGTCACAATTTAAATAATTTATTTAGAATTACTATATTTAAGTTCTTGAGAAATTTTATTTTTTTAATTTCTGAGAAATATGAATAGAAAAGAAAGCAGAGGAAGCATTTTTATAAACTACATTATTCTTATTTTTAGGTGAAGGGAACCCTTAGTTTTCAGTATCTAAAAAGAAATGCCTGATTTTAGAAAATATTAGTGTAATTTCTTCTATGTGAGACTTATGTATATAAGCAACAGTCTTGAAAATAATTAAGAAAATGTCTCTAGATGTCCTTGGAGGATATGTGGATCAATAGACATTGACTATACTTATTTTAATATAATTTATTAGCAATGGAAAACTTGAGAATGTCTTCACTTGCAGATTTTCAAAAATACAGGAGCAAAATTTTTCCTACCCAGATATCAAAATGTTAATCATAAATTGATGCAGTCCAGATATGAAGAATTCAGTTACTACTACTTTGCATGTGGACATTTAAATATAATGAAGACTGTTTAGCTTCAGTTATTTTATGAAATGACTCAGATTGTCCATATACATTCTCAAGAATATCTGCCTTAACCCTCTGGATATTTCCCCTAAATGTAGATAGATGCTAACCACAGAAGTGGATTGACAGTTGTACCTAATGATTTGTAAAATTCCTTCACATGAAATCTCAGTGGTTATCCTGGTAAATGAAAACCTGTGACAGAAATTCATATGACCTTGAACTCAGAACATTTGTACTGAAAATTTAATGTAAACAGACCCAGAAGACTAAAGCTCTAAGGCTGATGACAGATGCATATGAAAATTCATCCCAAAGAATACCTCTGCAACTAAAGAATTCCATAAGAAACAGCTTCTGCTATCTACATTGTAACATTAGAAATCTCATATAGGAGCAAATATTCTGAATGCAAAATCACTGAATAAAATAAACAGGACATATTGTTATGTGGCTTCCATAATGGAAAATACATATAAAATTCCAATTAAATGAGATTCAAGTTTTTAGGAGATCAAAAAAGAAGAAACCTAATTGTAAGACCCAATTTTTACTTAAAAAAGCTAAGCCACTAGTTCTTTTTTTAAGAGATCTAAATAAGAATTTTAGAAATTAAAATGTCTTTAAATTACAACAAAGAATATAAGACATTTAACTTTAGTCTAAATAGAGTGGATGAAATAATGAATTAGAATATAGATTTATAACATAAGGAGATAAAGGCATAGAAAATATGACCCTTTATATCATATTCTGTAGGAATGTTAGAAAAAGGAAGAATTGGAGAGATGTTCAAAATATTTCTCATGGGTGAGAAAAGAATAAATAACATAAGATTTTTTATTTATATTTGTTAATAGTACTATGTTATCAATGGAACGTGAATATAAGCCAGTACTTGCATTAATAGTTTTCATTGAAATTTCATTACGTCAACTGTAATGAAAAAATAAGGCTAGGGAGATAGCTTGGACAGAGAAGTATTTGTCTTACAAGCATGAGGACCTGAGTTTGATTCCTAGATTTCATGCTTAAAAAAATAAATAAGAACGAAACAAAACAAAAAGAACAGTAAGACAGGCTGGAGAGAGACCTCATTGATTAAGGCACTTGCCTACAAAGCCTAAGGACCCTGCTCTGATTCTCCAGTACCCACATAAAGTCAGATGCACAAAGTGGCACATGCCCATTCTTTCTTTCTCTTTCTCTCTATATCCCTTCTCCTCTGATATGCTTCTTTCTCTCTATGTACTTTTTTCTATCTCAAATAAATAAAATATTTTAAGAAGAGAAAAAAAAACTGAGTGTAATGTTGTGTGTTTATTATACCCAAGATAGGGAAGTAGAGGCAAGTAGATCTCTGAGACTTACTGACCAGCTAGTTTAACATACATAGGTGAGTTCCCAGCCAATGAGAATCCTAGTCTCAAAAAAATTGTAGATGACTTCTTGAGGAATAATGAAACACACACACACACACACACACACACACACACATAAATATAATGAAAAAAATGTTAGACATTTCTGTGGTATTATTTTTGGTAGAGAGATAGGTCTATTCACCTCAGATGGGACACCAATTATTGATCAAAGAAATGAATCCACCCAGGTGTAACATAGGGAATAAGTGAATGTATTGGTGTTATTTCTAGGATTATGTGTGATGGGGTTATTTAAAAAAATCATCTAACACAACTTCATCACTGAGAAGCCCATCTTCCCATGGGTGATGACTCCATGAAAGATCTGCATCTCTGGATTTTCTGCAGAACTTGCTGGAAGCTTGGCTAGATGGAGAGTTTCTACTCCCCATCAGCTGTTACTGCTCACATATTCTTAGTCAAGAACCTGGTGAGTCTTGGAAATTCCAAATTTCTAAAGTTTGTAAATTTTGGATGCATGCTGAGCCTTCTAATCCTCCCACTCCCTTCAGGGGGAATATTTCAGTTGGGAGGAAATCAATACATGTTTTCTAAAAATAACAACAACAACAAAAAAAACTAGATTATGTGCAAGCTACTAAAAGGGGTTGCACTTCTTACTAATAAATAATATATCTTTAATGTAATGAAATAATAACTTCAAAGTGGTGAACTAAATACATGCCAACTATATAAGGAAAATTCCTTCAAAGCAAGCTTCAAATACAAAATTTGAGGCAGGAAGAACATGAATTTTTCCTATGCAGAAATAACTATGATGAATCCCATCTATGTGACTCAACAATGAAAAACACAAAAAGAGGGGTCTAAATAATTCATAAATATTTGACATTAGCTGAGCCTAAATAGGGGTCAATTGCAAGGTTTTAAAAGGCCAATACATTCAAAATAATATGGAGCTGTTCATAATTTAAACTATTACCTCTCAGTAGTAGAGAAGACATACCTATCTAGAAAGAATTTAATTGACTGTATTAAAAAATTGAACCCCAAGAAAGAGTCACAGAAAGGGGAAAGATTCAGTTTATAGCTTGATTGGAATGAGGGATGAAGGCCTAAGCAGAGAGAGCTTGTCAGTCCCCTGGTACTACTGGGTGAGATGATTTATGCAAAAATGATTGGAACGTAAAGAATATAGTCAAAAGAAAAATTTAACACCTATACCTGTGCCACTTAACTTTGGAAGGACTTACCTTTATAAAAGATTTCTGAAAGAGCTAACTGGGGAAAAACACCAAGGATATTCATAGCACACATTTAACTATCGACTAATGGGATGTTCCAGGATCCTTGCATGGGTTGTGTTGGGTTGCAGGCAGTTTAAAGTTTCCATATTTAGTTGTCATTTTGTAGCATAAGACTTATGAGAACATAAAAACATTTTGTGCCACATCATGAGATGCTCTTAGTGTTGTTTCTTCCTCGCTAAAAAATATATTTAGATTTTCCTTTTAAGTGCTGAAAATATTCTATGGAATAAATGGGTTGAGCTCAAGGGCTAATGGCATGGGATAACGGAATTAAAATAGCTGTTAATAGATGTTGTCAATCTATCTGTCACTATAATTGATGCATAAAAAATCTGTCAAATAAGACAGATGAACTGTTGAAAACTGTTTGGAAAAAGCAATGATGGTTCCTTCATAATATTGCTAGTCACCAGTATTTCCTTAAGAAATCAAAGAAAAAAACCACATCTCTTTTAGGATATGATACGTGAGTCAACTATCACTTTCTGCCAGTTTTGTTTTCCTAGAAAGTTGTCAGAGTGAACTGACTCCATAGAGCTGCCAGCTTAGACTAAAACAATAGCTTAAACACATAGGCCATCTTCTGGAACAGAAGTGAATTCTAATCATTAAATGTTTTCTGTGCTAAGTTTTATATTTGGAAAACTGGTTAAAACCTCTTTTTTCCTGATTTCTCATATCTAAAAATAATTGGTATCACTGCATAAAACTTTGTAACCTTGGATAGTATACCTTAATCTCAGAATAACTGAAATCTATATCTACCAAAGGAATTAGAAGGATCACTGTTTATCTTGAGGCAACAAATGCATTCCACTAGAACCTAGCAATGACAACGTATATATCAGAAACAAACCATTTAAGCCTTCACATAGTCAAGGGAAAAACCATTAACATTTACTTATGCTAGAAGTGTTAATCTTATCCAATCATATACAAAATAAAAAAATAAAATCATGATTCGTTTTCCCCATTTTGACTGGACATTTCAACTGGAAGCTTCGAAGAGCCTACTTTTCAGAGACATAGAGATCACTTGTTCATTTCTAGGACTTTTGATACAGGAATGTAAGGAAAGCAAATAACTTTTGATACTTCTAAAATACAGTAAGTTCTATTGTATGACCATACATACATATATACATACAGACATAGATACAATATAGTTTTAGATTTTCAGCTTGGTTTTAACATTTTACCATCTCAAAATGTAGAGCAATTATACAAGCAGTTTCAATATTCATGCCAAGACTATGTAAGTAAAATACTCATTGAAAAAACTATATAATCTTCTATTTTGAATTGGAAAATAGCCTTTTTCCTCTCATGTTCTAGCTTTCAGTACATTATTGCATGATTTTTTTTGGGGGGGGGAGGGGAGCGGGAGTTTGAGGTAGTGTCTCATTCTGGTCCAGGCTGACGTGCAATTCACTATGTAGTCTCAGGGTGGCCTCGAACTCTCAGCAATCCTCCTACCTCTGCCTCCCTAGTGCATGCGCCACTATGCCCAGCTTGTATGATATTTTAAATTCACATTACTAAGATATTTGAGACAGGGATAGAGAGATGGCTTCGCAGTCAAGGAACTTCCTGTGAAGTCTAAGGACCCAGGAATGATTCCATATTAACCAGATGCATACAGTGGCACATGTGTCTGGAATTCATTTGCAATGGCTGAAAAACCTGGCATACCCATTCTCATTCTCCCTCTCTCTCTCTCTCCCCCCCTCTCTCTCTCCCTCTCTCTGTCTCTCTCTTAAATAAATATTTAAAATAATTTAAAATATTTATTACAAACTTTAATTTTTTAAAAAAATGTTAAGTAGGAACTTTGTATGGATACATTATGTGTTGGTACCATAATTTCTTGCCTCCCTCCCCCAATTCCACTGAGGGCCCTCCTTAGTGGGATTTCTGGTATTCACCATGGAGTTGTAGGTTATAGGTTGTGAGAGCAGCAGTCATTCATTGTGGATAGTCCCTCCTACCCTGTGGCTTTCACATTCTTTCTTCCCCCACTTCTGAAAACTTCTCTGAGCTTTGGTGAGTCTGCTTTAAGCCCACTTTAGTGTTGAGCTCTTATTAGCTTCTGGATGTCTTCTTTGAAGCATTTTTTATTAGTTATATACACAGTGTATACAGTCATGTTGGTACCATCGTTAGCCTCCTCCCTATCTTCCCTCCTCCGCAGGAGCCCTCCTCCTTAGGGAATATGGGTCATTAATTTTGGGGTTATCCATCAGTTATGGGTAAGAGGCAATTTCTCTTGCATAATGACCCAACGTGTGGCTCTAACATTCTTTCCTTCCCCTCTTCCACGAATTTCCCTGAGCCATGTTGGGTTTATTATAGGTCTGCTTCAGTAATGAGGTCTTGGGAGCTTCTGTGTCTCTGGATATCTGGTTTGGTAGGAGTTGAGTATTCTCTGTGCTATCTCCTTCACCATTGTGCTGGTACCAGGTTCACCAATAAAGCAACACTCTTGCTTATTTCCCCAATTAATGTTAATTTAAGCTGGGGCCCTTTTGAGGTATGATGGGCTGGTTCTCCCTTAGAATCTGCATCCATCTGAAAAAGAGAAGCAAATTCTCCAATGGAGACTGAATTTAGAGACAGAGAAATGAGATAAACTTTTTTTAAAGAGAGAATTGAAAAAGTTTACGGTCTCTTATAGCCCATGATATGTGGGAGCTTAATAATGGGAGCAGGTTCATTTTTGAATACGGTTCTGACTTGACTCCCAGATCTAGCTATGGGATCCATTCCACTGAACAGATTAGTTAGACAAATCAAGAGCAGTTGGATTCCCAGCATGGCTATGCACTACTATTGCACTTATGTGAGCATCACGTGAGGTTGTTTGCTATTGAGTAGCTTAGACCACGAGTTGTTTGGACAAACATTGGTCATTTCCTCCCAGTCACTCATATAGCACTATCTGGCACTAGCAGAGCTAACTCTCTGGGGACTAACTCTCTTCCACATTCCAGCCAGGTCACTCCATGTTCCGTACCAACAGCATATGGTGTCTTTAGCAGTAGGGTCTTACCACTAACTTTTGGTGGGTCATCAAGTACTCTGACAGAAATCTCTCTTCTTTTGGGAAACCTTGTAGGTTTCTCTGTATAACAGCTCATTGTGAATATTAACCACATGCTAGTACTGGGAGTTATAGGTCAGCACCCAAGAAGAGAAGGAAGAAAAGATAAGTAATATAAAATACATAGAGAGAAGAGGGAGAGGTACAGAGAGAAACAGGAGAAGATTAAGGTCAGACTACATCATACTCTCTCCAGGGCCTTGTGATTCAGATGTTCCCTCTAAGGGACTGATGAAGGGTCAACCATTTAGTCTGTCTTTTAGGATGCAGAATGTTATGGTACCATTGCCATTTGGGTCCAGTCTTGTGTCCCCCACCCTCACCCTTACCCTGCCCTCCTGCCCCACCCACCCTATGGTCCAGTCCTTGAGATGCTTATTAGGTATGTCAGCATCTCGGGTAGATTCAGGTTATGAGCTGTAGATGAGTGAGACTATGTGATAATTATCTTTCTGTGATTGGGTGAGTTCACTGAGAATGATCTTTCCAGGTGTGACCATTTTTCTTCATATTTCATTGTGTCATTTTTCTTACTGCTGTGTAGAATTCCATTGCGTAGATATACCACATCCTGGTTATCCATCCATCTAATGATGAACAACTCGGTTGATTTCAGCTCCAAGCTATTATGAATTGAGCAGCTATAAACATGTTCTAGCAAATCTCTCTGAACTGAGGCATGGAACTTTTAGGGTAAATGCCCAGTAAAGGAATAACTGGGTCTATTCATAACTCTACAGTCAACCTTTCTAGGAGTCTCCAAATTGCTTTCCAGAGAGGTTATACCATCTTACATTCCCCCAAACAGTAGAGGAGGGTTCCTATTTTCCACATCCTCGCCAGCATTTATTTTCATTTGATTTTTTTTCTGTCCTTAATGGGGTTAGGTGGAATCTCATAGTTGTTTAGTTGGTTAGTGTGGTGCTTTGAATATAATAGATGGCCCCCAATATATTCAGTTGTTTATTTGTTTGTAGTTCACATCTGCACTACCTGGCTGGAGGCAATGTCACTGGGTGGATCTTAAGGTGTGGTGGTGGGTTTCTGATTCCAATCTAAAGATATGCAAAGTGTACCTAGCTGGAGTTCCTGAAGTATGCTGTGGCTTTTGGCTTTAGTCTTGTACTTCTCTCTCTGCATTGGCCTGTGAAGGCAGGCCAGCTTTTTCTGCCATTATGGAACTTTCCTTGGATCTGAAAGCTTCAATAAATATCCCTTCCTCCATAACTGTGCCTGGTCTGGAAGTTTATCTCAGCGAACCTGAAGCTGTCTGATACAGAACTTGGTACCGAGGAGTGGACTGAGATGAACGTGACCATGTGGATGTTGATCTTTTGGAACCTCTGTTTTGGAGGAATAGGCATGGACTTGGTGCTTGAAAATTAAGATGTCTTCTGGAGTGGTAAGCCAAGTTTTATGGAGTATTCTGATGAGAGTCTGAGAATGCTAAGTGCAGACAGCATTGAACTTCGAGGCTTGGCTTATGAGTTTTCTAAGGGGAAGGAAAGACTGCAGAGGACTTTGTTGGAACTGGGCTACTGGCATAAGGGCTGGCTGCATCCTGTTGCCCAAGCCCAGAGAGTTTGATCAAGGTTAAGTTTTTAATGGACTGATGTGCTTGGCTAGAGATATTGGACTGAGAGATTTAAGATTATAAGCTGGAAAACCTCAAGCAAGTTAAAAATACAGGCACTGAGACTGGTTTTAGGTTACTCAATCTGCTATTGTCAAACACATTAGAAATCTTAAAGGAAGATGGTGCAATTGCTTTACCATGGAAAGGATGCCTGAGGAAAGACTATCATAGAAATTCAAACACTTTTGGAAAGAGTTGACTGGAGAAGGAACCTGCTTTTCAAGGTCATGATTTCTTTTGTCTGTGAGTTAAGAATATGGCTGTGTCCTGCACACCTGGTATTGGTTTTAGATGCATGAAAAATGTGAGGAGTGGTCATGAATTGCACATGTTTCCAGGAGCTGCTGCTGAGATGCAGCATGAGGTAGGGCCTGATGCCCTGATAGGCTGAAAGAGCCTTTGGAAAATGTGAGCAGTGGTCATAAATTGCACATGTTTCCAAGAGCTTCTGCTGAGATGCGGCATGAAGCAGGGCATGGTGCCCTGATAGGCTGAAAGAGCCTTTGGAAGATGGACCATGGTTCCCATGAAGACCTGAAGATGTTTTGGATATACCAGGACTATGCAAGTGCTACCATAGAGCACACTGTTGGCCTGGGATGGAAGTGTTCCCTGGCTACTCTGCCCAGCTGGAGGGGCGGAACTGGAAAATCTGGAGACTGTCAGTCTTTGGTTGTATTGGACTTGAACTGCAGAAGTTTGATGTTTGTTTGATGGTGGTTGAGTTTGCATTGTATTAGTCTCTCCTTGCTATGCCTTATACCAGTTGAAAATGTTTACTCTTTGCCTTTATATGTTAGAAATATTTAACTTGTTTGATTTTACAGGTCTTAATATCTTAAATTGGTCAAGACTGTGGGGTCCTTTGAAATTGAACTGAGTACAATTTACAATGTGTGATGGTTATAAATCTATTGGGGGCCAGGGGCGGAATGTGGTGGTTTGAATAGAATAGATGGCCCCCAATATATTCAGTTGTTTATTTGTAGTTCACATCTGTACCACCTGGCTGGAGGCAATGTCACTGGGTGGATCTTAAGGTGTGGTGGTGGGTTTCAGATTCCAATCTAAAGATATGCAAAGTGTGCCTACCTGGAGTTCCTGAAGTGTGCTGTGGCTTTTGGCTTTAGGCTTGTAGTTCTTTCTCTCTGCTTGGGCCTGTGAAGGCAGGCCAGCTTGTTCTGCCATTATGGAACTTTCCTTGGATCTGAAAGCTTCAATAAATATCCCTTCCTCCATAACTGTGCTGGTCTGGAAGTTTATCTGAAGCTGTCTGATACAGTTGGGGATGATGAACATTGTCTTAAGTGCATATTTGCCATTTGCATTTTTTGCACTGAGGACTGAGGCCCAGTTATTTGCCCCATTTTGTGAGTGGGTTGTTTGACTTTTTCTTGTTAAGGTTTTTCAGTTGTCTGTAGATTCTAGAAATTAAGCCTCTGTCAGTTGGATAGCCAGCAAAAATTTTCTCCCATCCTGTGGGTAATCTATTGGCTCTGCATGTTGTATGTTTGTCTGTGAAGTAATTTTTCAGCTTCATGAGATCCCAAAGGTGGAGTGATTATTTAAGTTCCTGGGCTACTGGGGTTTTGTTCAGGAACTCTTTTCCCATTCCTATATCATGGAAAGTTCCTCCTATTTTTTTCTTGCAGTAGTAACAGAGTTTCTGGTCTTATATTGAGGTCTTTGATCCACTTGCACTTGATTGTTGTGCATGGCGAGATGTTAAGAACAAGTTTCAAATTCCTGCCTACGGTTATCCAGTTTGTCCAGCACCATTTGTTGAAGATGCTGTCTTTTTTTCCAGCCTGTATTGTTAGGGCCTTTGTCAAGTATCAAGTAGCTGTAGTTACATGACCCAAAATCTGGGTCCTTGATTCTGTTCCATTGGTCTATACTCTTGTTTTTATGCCAATACCATGCTCTTGTTACTAATATGGCTTTGTAATATAGCTTTAGATCAGATATGGTGATGCCTCCAGAGGTGTTTCTTTTGCTGAGGATATACTTGAATATCCAAGGCCTTCTGCTTTTCCATATGAATTTTGAGAAAATTGTTTCTATCTCTGTGAAGAACAATGTTGGGATGTTGACTGGTATTGCATTAAATCTGAATATTGCCTTTGGTAAGATAGCTATTTTCATCATGTTAATTCTGCCTATCCAGGAGCATTGGAGGTCCTTCCAATTTCTCACAACCTCCTCAATTTCTTTTTTGACTTTTTTTAAATATTTTAATTTTATAGGTCTTTCACATCCTTGGTTTTGTCATTCCAAGGCATTTTATTTTATTATTTTTTGTTGCTGTTGAAAACAGGATGATATCACTTATTTCTTTCTCTGTATCTTCATCTTTTGCATATGGAAAGGCTACTGATTTCTGTGCATTGATTTTGTATCCTGATACTTTGCTGAAGGAGTTAATCACTTTTAAGAGTTTTTTATGCTGAAGGTTCTCAGGTCTGTTATGTACAAAATCATGTTGTCTGTAAATAGAGCTAACTTAACTTCTTCCTTTCCAATTTGTATTCCTTTTATTTCTTTCTCCAGTCTTATTTCTTGAGCTTGACTTCCAGTACTATGTTGAAGAGCAAAGGTGAGAGTGGACACTCCTGTCTTGTTCCTGATCTTAATGGGAATTCCTGCAGTCTCTCCCCATTAAGTAGTATTTGGGTTTAAGAAATTTATATATAGTCTTCATTATGTTGAAGTATAAACCATCCATGCCAATTCTCTACAATGTTTTGATCATGAAGTGATGTTGTATTTTGTCAAAGGCCTTTTCTGCATCTCTCAAATGATCATGTGTTTTTTGTGTTTAAGCTTATTTATTGAACCTACCCTGTGTTCCTAGGATGAAGCCTACTTGGTCAAGGTTGATAATGCTCTTGATGTGTTGTTGGATTTTGTTTGTGAGGATTTTGTTCAGGATCTTTGTTTCTAAGTTCATCAGGAAAATAGGACTATAGCTGTATTTTCCTTTTGGCATCTATAACTGTTTTGGAATTAGGGTGATACTAACTTCTTAGAAGGAGTTGGGGAGCTTTCCCAGTTCTCTGATTGTGTAGCATATTTTGAGAAAAATTGGTTCTTCCATGAAGGTTTGACAGAATTCATCTGGTCCTGTACTCTTCTTTTTGTGGAGGTTTTTGATTAATTTTTCAATATCAGTGGGCATAATAGGTTTCTTTAGGAAATTAATCTCCTCAAAGTTTAGCTTTGGTAGGTGGTATATGTCCAGGAATTCATCAATTTCCTCCATATTATCCAGCTTTGTGGAGTTGAGGGTTTTTTTCCCTCAATTTTTATTAACATTCCATGATTATAAAAAATATCCCATGGTGATACCCTCCCTCTCCCCACTTTCCTCTTTCAAATTCCATTCTCCATCATATCCCCTCCCCATGTCAATCAGTCTCCCTTTTATTTTGATGTCATGATCTTTTCCTCCTCTTATGATGGCCTTGTGCAGGTAGTGTCAGGCACTATGAGGTCATAGATATCCAGGCTATTTTATGTCTGGAGGGAGCACATTGTAAGGAGTCCTACCCTTCCTTTGGCTCTTACATTCTTTCCGCCACCTGTTCCGCATAAGACCCTGAACCTTGGAAGGTGTGATCGAGATGTTACTCAGTACCCCAGGCACTTCCTTCCAGCACTATGATACTTTCTGAGACGTCCCAAGGTCACTGCCATCTGGAAAGAGAAGATTCTCTATCCAAAGTGAGAGTAGCATTAATATAAGGGTATGAATATTAAGAGAAAGGCTTACTGGGCAGTTTGATAAGCATAGTATATACATTTTTCCAGATATCAGCAGATGTTATACCCCTAGGGCTCATGACTACCCCTGTTTTAAGTTTTCAGTATCAGGGACGAATTACCTCCCATGGACTGGACCTCCAATCCAATTGGAGGGCAGTTGGTTTCCACCATGATAGACATGCCACTATTGCACTTGTTGGCTGATTTGGCCTGGTTGGCCAATTATAAGGCTTGCAGTGTCTGCTGTTGAATATCTTCACTGGTGGTATCTCTTTCTCCCATTGAACTGCATGCAGAATGGCTTCTTCCAGCTTTCTGACAGCTGGTCTACATGGAGGAGGGTATCAGCTCAGTTCCAGCAGGATTTCTCAGTGGCTTTTCAGCCCAAGTATGTGCAGTTTTCAGCAATATAGTCTTACCGTCTATTCCTGTTGGGAAACCAAGGGCCTCGACAATGGCCTATAATGTTTTGGGGGCATCAGGGACCTCCCTGGCCAACAACTCACTGGAGGTATCCCATCGCTGGCACTGAAAATTTTCTAACAATGATCTATGGCTCCTGAGTGTTCCATAGTCCAAAACTGGAGGATACCACATGATTTATTTGTATACTCTTAGATTTTGATTAGCCCTCCCTCCACCTTTGCTTTGCTCAATCTCTTCCCCTGACCTCACTTTGGGCCTTTTCACCCCTGTTAATCTATTCTTCTACTTACATATATACAATACCAACCTATTAAGTACCCTTCTCCCTTCCTTTTTCTCCCATTTATATCTCCTTTTTAACTTACTGGCCTCTGGTACTGAGTTTCTTCCTTCTCACACAGAAGCCCAATAATCTGTAGCTATGATCCACATATGAGAGAGAACATGTGGCACTTGGCTTGCTGGGTCTGGGTTACCTCACTTACTATAATTCTTTCCAGATCAATCCATTTTCCTGCAAATTTCATAACATTTTTCTTTACCGAAGAGTAGAAATCCATTGTATAGATGTGCCATATCTTCATTATCCACTCATCAGTTGAGGGACATCTAGGCTGGCTCCATTTCCCAGCTATTATGAATTGAGCTGCAATAAACATGTTTGAGCATGTACTTCTAAGGAAATGGGATGAGTCCTTAGGATATATGCCTAGGAGTGCTATAGCTCAGTCATATGGTAGATCAATTTTTAGCTGTCTTAGGAACCTCCACACTGATTACCACAATGGCTGGACCAGATTGCATTCCCACAACAGTGTAGAAGGGTTCCTCCTTTTCTCCATCCCTGTCAGCATTTATGATAATTTGTTTTCATTATGGTAGCCAATCTGACAGGAGTGAGATGGAATCTCAATGTAGTTTTAATCTGCATTTCCCTGATGACTAGGGATGTAGAACATTGTTTTGGATGCTGATACGCCATCCGTATTTCTTCTTTTGAGAACTCTCTATTTTACTCCATAGCCATTTTTTAATTGGCTTGTTTGATTTCTTACTATTTAACTTTTTGAGTTCTTTGTATATCCTATGTATTAATCCTCTATCAGATATACAGCTGGCAAAGATTTTTTTCCCATTCTTTAAGTGTCCTTTGCAGTACAAAATCTTTGTAATTTCATGAGGACCCATTGGTTATTCTGTGGTTTAATTGCCTGAGCAAGTGAGGTTATATTCAGAAAGTCTTTGCCAAGACTAATATGTTGAAGGGTTTCCCCTACTTTTTCCTCTAGCAATTCCAGAGTTTCAGGTCTTATGTTAAGGTCTTTAGTCCATTTCGACTTAATTCTTGTGCATGGAGAGAGAGAAGAACCTATTTTCATCTTCCACAGATACTCATCCAGTTTCTCAGCACCATTTGCTAAAGAGGCTGTGCTTTTTCCAATGTGTATTTTTGGCATTTTTATCAAATAACAGGTAGTTATAGCTACCTGGACTTATGTCTGGGTCCTCTATTCTGTTCCATTGATCTACATGTCTGCTTTAGTGCCAGTCCCATGCTGTTTTTGTTACTATGGCTCTGTAGTATATGTTAAAATCAGGTATGGTGATACCACCAGACTTATTTTTTGCTCAGTATTATTTTAGATATTCGAGGTTTTTTGTGGTTTCTAATGAATTTTTGGATTGTTTTTTTCTATTTCTGTGAGGAATGCCATTAGAATTTTGATGGGGATTGCATTAAATGTGTAGATTGCTTGTCTTCTGCAATTTCTCCCTTGAGTGTTTTAAAGTTTTCATTGTCGAGATCCTTTACTTTCTTGGTTAGATTTATTCCATGATACTTTATTTTCTTTGATGCAATTGTGAATGGGAGTGATTCTCTGATTTCATCCTCTGTGTGTTTGTTGTTAGCATATGTGAAGGCTACTGATTTCTGTGTATTTATTTTGTATCCTGCTACATAGCTGTAGGTGTTCATCAGGTCTAACAGTTTGCTGGCAGAGTCTTTAGGGTCCTTTATATATACAATCATGTCATCTGCAAATAATGATAACCTGATTTCTTCCTTTCCGATTTGTATCCCTTTTATGTGTGTCTCTTGCCTTATTGCTATGGCTAAGGCCTCCAGTATTACATTAAACCAAAGTGGGGACAGTGGACACCCTTGTCTTCTTCCTGATTTTAGTGGAAAATCTTCCAGTTTTTCCCATTTAGTAATATGTTGGCTGTAGGCTTGTCATGAATAGCCTTTATTATATTGAGATATGTTCCTTCTATTGCCAGTCTCTGTAGGACTTTCATCATGAAGGGATGTTGGATTTTGTCAAATGCTTTCTTTGTGTCTAATGAGATGATCATGGGATTTTTGTCCTTCAGTCCATTTATATAATGTATTACATTTATTGATTTGCATATGTTGAACCATCCCTGCATCTGTGGGATAAAGCCTACTTGGTCAGAGTGAATGATATTTCTGATATATTCTTGTATTCTGTTTGCCAACATTTTGTTGAGAATTTTTGCATCTATGTTCATGAAGGAGATTGGTCTGTAATTTTCTTTTTTTGTTCTATCTTTGTCTGGTTTTGGTATCAGGGTGATGCTGGATTCACAGAAGGAGTTTTGTAGGATTCCTTCTTTTCTATTTCCTGTAAATAAGCAATGGTGATAATTCCCCTGAAGGTCTGGTAAAATTCAGCAGTGAATCCATCTGGGCCTGACTTTTTTTAGTTGGGAGATTTTTGATGACTGCTTGGATCTCCAAGCTTGTTATAAGTGTATTTAAGTGATTAATCTCATCTTGATTTAATTTATATAGGTCATATAAATTAAGGAAATCATCCATTTCTTTCAGATTTTCATACTTCGTGGAGTATATGCTTTTATAGTATGTCCCTATGATTTTTTTTTGAATTTCTCTGGCATGTGTTGTGATGTTACCTTTTTCATCTCTAATTTTATTAATTTGTGTCTCTTCCCTCTTTCTTTTGGTCAGATTTTCTATGGGTTTTTCAATCTTGTTCATCCCTTCAAAGAACCAACTCTTTGTTTCATTGATTATTTAGATTGCTTTTTTGGTTTCTATTTCATTAATTTCTGCCCTAATCTTTATTAATTCTTCCTGTCTACTGATATTTGGTTTGCCTTGTTCCTCTTTTACCAAGGCTTTAAGGTGAAGCATTAGGTCATTTACTTGCCGCCTTTCTAATTTCTTAATATAGGCACTTAAAGCTATAAAATTACCTCTTTGGACTGTGTTCATTGTGTCCCAGAGATTTTGGTATGTTGTGTACTCATTATCGTTTGACTCTATAAATTTTTTGATTTCCTTATTGATTTCTTCATTGACCCATTCATCATTTAGTAGTGTGTTGTTTAATTTCCATGATTTTGTGTACGCTGTATAGCCTTTCTTGCTATTGATTTGTACTTCAATTCCATTGTGGTCAGATATAATGCAAGGAATTATTTCAATTTTCCTGTATTTGTTAAGATTTGCTTTGTGTCCTAATATAAGGTCTATTTTAGAGAATGGTCCATGTACTGCTGAGAAGAATGTATATTCTGCAGCATTTGGATCAAATGTTCTGTATATATCTGTTAGGTCCATTCCTTCTATGACTTCATTTAGTCCAGATGTCTCTCTGCTTATTTTTTCCCAGGATGACCTGTTAATTGAAGGGAGTGGTTTGTTGATGTCACCCACTACCACTGTGTTTGGTGTTATATGTGACCTTTGTCCTAATAGCGTTTGTTTGATGAATTTGTGGGCCCCCATGTTAGGTGCATGTATGATTAGGATTGTAATGTCCTCCTGTTGGAGGGTGACTTTAATCAATATAAAGTGGCCTTCCTTATTTTTCTTAATTAATGTTGGACTGAAGTCTACCTTGTCAGATATTAGGATAGCAACCCCTGCTTGTTTTCTAGATCCATTTGCTTGAAACACCGTTTTCCAACCTTTCACCCTAAGATAGTGTCCATCCTTCGTAGAAAGCTGGGTTTCTTGGAGGCAATAAATTGAAAGATCTTGCTTTTTGACCCTGTCTGCGAATCTATTCCTTTTGGTTTGGGCATTCAGGCCATTGATATTAAGAGATAATATTGAAAGGTGTGTATTCATTTTTGCCATTTTTTGTTGTTCTTCCGGTTTTACCTTTGCTGTCTTGTGTTAACTAGTATTTGAGTGTTGTTTGTTTTTTCCGGGTTCCTTGTATGTGTGCTTTTGTTTTTCTTCAGCATGGAGGATTTTTTCAAGTATTTTCTGTAGAGCTGGTTTTATTTTCAAATACTCCTTTAGCTTGCTTTTGTTGTGGAATGTCCTTATTTCTCCATCTATTTGAATGGATAGCTTTGCACGATAAAGTAACCTTGGTTGACAGTTGTTATCTTTCAGGAGTTGGAATGCATCACTCCACACCCTTCTGGCTTTTAAAGTTTATGTTGAGTAATCTGCTGTAATCCTGATAGGCTTGCCTTTGTAGGTAACTTGATGTTTCTCTCTGACTGCTTTCAATTTTTTTTTTTTTTTCCTTTGGTTTGTATGTTTGGTAGGTTGGTTATAATATGGCAAGGAGAGGTCCTTTCCAGGCTTTGTCTGGCTGGTGTTCTAAATGATTCCCGTATCTGCATTGGCACCTCTTTCCCAATTTGGGGGAAGTTTTCTTCTTTGATTTTGTTGAAGATGCTTACTAGGCCTTTGGAGTGAAATTCTTCTCCTTCTACTATGCCCTGAATTCTTATGTTTGATCTTTTCATAGTGTCCCGAATATCTTGAAATTCCCACTCATACTTTTCTATCAGTTTGTCTTTCTCTTTGTTGGTCTTTATTAGATGTGCTTGTCTTCTAGCTTAGATATTCTGTCCTCTCCTTCATCCATTCTATTGGTGAGATTTCTACAGAGTTTTTTTTTTTTTTTTATTTCATTAACTGTGTTCTTCATTGCTAGTAATTCTCAATGGTTTTTCTTTATTATTTCCATTTCCTTATTTATGTGTAGTATTGACCTCTTTATTTCATTAAATTGGTGTCCTGTGTTTTCTTTGATTCCTCTGATTTCCTCTTTCATTCCTTTGATTTCTTCTTTGACTTCTTTGAGCATATTTATAATCATTCTTTTGAATTCTTTCTCAGGAATTCCTCTAACTCATTCTCACTGGATGTCATTTCTGATGCTTTAATACCTTTTGGTGGATTTATATTATCTTGATTTTTGCTGTTTCTTGTGTTATAATGTATATATTTTTCATCCTGGATTATTTAATGATTGGATTTTCTAGGCAGCTGGGTATTATTAGATGTATTAATCTATCTGATGTTATATAACTTCAGGGTAGGAGCTTAAGATGGTAGGTGTGGCTCTCAAGACTCTCAGAGTATCTACAAAAGTGACACTAAGTGTGTTGGTTTTGCCTGTTATGAGAGTATTCAAGTAGACTGAGTGGAACCAAATACAGATAGTTTCTAAAATTTAAGTAAACAATGCACATTTTGAATAAAAAACATCTCAGTATTTATCCAAGAGTAGGTAATATCAAAACCAGATCATCTGTCTGTCCCTTAGGCTATGTGGAGCCTCATCCACTCCCTTAATCCTGACAACAAGGAGGTTAAGATTTCTGTTCTGTTGAGGGTTCCAAGTCAGTTTGTGACCAGGTGAGACCCTTCCCTGGTGTAATCCCAGGTACCTCTGCTCCTGCTTGTGTTCTGCTTTTGGTTCAAGTAGGAGTGGCCAGGTCCCTGGACTGCTGATCTGTTCCCTCAAAGTGGGCACTGGCAGGTGGGGGTGGGGAGGCTGACTATGCTGTTCTATTTCTCTCACTGTTCCACATGTTTTTCTACCTTGTGATCTGCTCCTCTGGTGTTCACTGCCATTCTCTCTTCACATTTCTTGAGTTTGCGGAGAGCTCCGGTGTGAGTGGAAACTCCCCTCACCTGGCTTTTCCTGTGGCTCGAGCCGAGCCTGGCAGCTGGCTGGATGCCACGCTGTCGCCCAGTCTGCGGGTGTGCCAGAGGCACTTCTGCCAGCCTGTGCGTGCTGTGGATGCTCTGGATCTCTCCTACTTCTCTGCTGCCGTTTCAATTTCCTATACACCTTACTTTTTAGTAAAAGTGTTTATTTATTTATTTTTTTCTCGATTTTCCCCCCTAGGCTGCTTTGGCATGGTACCTATGCCACCATCTTAACGGGAAGTCGGAGTTGAGGTTTTTGAAATAGGTCCTGATGATTCACCCAATTTCAGTTACTTCTGTTGTGATCTCTCCTTTTTCATTCCTAATTTTGTTAATTTGAAGCATCTCTCTCTCTCTCTTTTTTTCTTGATCAAATTGGCCAGTGATTTGTCAATGTTGTTTATTTTTTCCAAGAACCAGCTCTTTGTTTCATCAATTTTCTTAGTTGTTTTATTAGTTTATTAATAATTAATAATTATTAAATTATTAATTTCTGCTTGATCTTAATTATTTCTTTCGGTCTGGAGGTTTTTGGGTTGGATTCTCTTGCTTTTCCAGTGCCTTTAGGTGGATGGTTAGGTTATTGATTTGGGATCTCTCTGTCTTTGTTATGAAGGCATTTAGTGCTATGAATTTTCCCCTGAGGACCACCTTCATTGTGTCCCATAAATTTTGGTACAATGTGCTCTCATCATCATTCATTTCTAGAAATTTTTCAATTTCATTTTTTTATTTCATCCACTATCCATTTATTGTTTAAAAGTGTGCTGTTCAGTTTCCAGGAGCCAATGGGATTCTTGGTGGGTCTTTTGTTGTTAATTTCTAGCAATATAGCATTGTGATCTGATATCATGCAGAGAATTATGTCAATCTTCCTAAATATATGGAGGCAGGCTTTGTGACCCAGTATATGGTCTATTTTAGACAAGGTTCCATGGGCTGCTGAGAAGAATGTGTAGTCTGTGGATTTGGGATGGAATGTTCTGAAGATGTCCTTTAGGTCTAAGTGATCTATAGTTTTGTTGAGCTCTCAACTTCCCTGTTGAGTTTCTGTTTGAATGATCTATATATTACTGATAATGGTATATTGGAGTCCCCAACTATGATGGTGTTGGTTGTTATTTCTGTTTTATTGTCAAGTAGGTTTTGCTTTATGAACTGTGGTGGCTAATGGGATGGCGTCCCAGGGCTGGGAGGTGTGGGTGGAGCTAATCTGTGCTTCCTGGGTTCACAAGGGAATGGGCAGAGGCAGCAATCAGCAATTGGAATGGCTTTCACATGTGGTAGGGATAGTGGGGCAAGGGTAATGGGATGGATGGAGTTTGTGCTGGATGGGCAGAGTGGGTTGGCATTTGCACACAGGGTAGGAACAGTGGGACAAGATTTCACCATGGTTTTCTCCTGCCATTGTGGAGCTTCCCCTTGAGCCTATAAGAAAAAAAAAAAAATGTTCATGTGACAAGCTGCTCTTGGTTGGATGATTTCTACCAGCAAAGAAAAACTGACTGCAACATCTATCATGGAACTAGATTGAAGTTTTTTTTTTTTTCTTTTTGTTTGTTTGTTTGTTTGTTTTAATTTTCAGATAAGTTTTTTCCTGCATTGCCAAGAATGACTTTGAACTCACTCTTTATCTAAGGTTGACCTTTAAATTGCAATCTTTTTACTTCAGCCACCTGAATAGCTGAGATATATTTCTGTACTCAGTCATAGTGATGAGATCTAGTATTTTAAAATTCTTAAAGATTTACTTGCTGTTCATTCATCTTCCCCAACAAATCACTGGCAACTAATAATGTTTCTAATGTTTCTATAATGTTTTGTTTCCAGAATGTTATTGAAACCATAGACTATTCAGTCTTTCAAAATTGCTTCTTTCACTAAGCAATAGGCACTTAAGTTACTTCCATATCTTTTCATGACCCAGAAGTTCATTTATTTTTAGCATTGTCACATTGACTGGGTAGATGATTTCCTCTACCAAAGAATAACTTGATTTATTTCCAAGTTGTAAAAAGTATGAATAAAGCTGCTAAAATTCAGCTTCACACAAAGTTTTAAGCAATGTTCAGAATTCAGACAAATGTCTGTCAGAATCTACCATGAGTAGACTATCGTCCAATTCCTGATAAAGTATTTGCACCATATGAAATCTCAACAGTAATGTTTTTACTGTGAGAAACTAGGCTGCTCCTGGTGGTATATGCCTATAATGCTGACACTTGGGAAGCTGAGGCAGAGGATTCATGAGGTTGATGCTAACTTGAGCTGTCTGGTGAGTTTGAGACCCTGTGTCACAAAACCAAATGATGGAAACAGAACTATTAATTTTATAAGAAGCTATTGATTTTTCTGCAGAGTGGTCCTGTAACTTGATTCCTACCAGCAATGGATCAGAATTTGTTGCTTATACTTTCTCTGGTGTTGGCTGTTTTAAGGGTTTTATATTTTGTCAATCCTGGTATATTAGTATTAGCACCTTATTGCTATTTTAATTTGTTATTCCTAAAGTGATATAAGGTGTGTACCACCTTTCCATACACTCATTTAATTGACTACATGCTAATGGCTGATTGTCATGAAGGTATCACTATTAGTGGGAATGCAAGAGGTTCCTTGTCTATATACTATGTCTGATTAATATATAAAGATGCGACTTATGAACCACAAATTTGGCCCTCACCAAACACCAAATTTGCTGACTACTTTGAGGTTAACTTCTAGCCTCCAGAATTGTGAGAAATAAATCCTCTTGTTTACAAACCAACCTGTCTATGAAATTCTCTCATAGCTGACCAAATAGAACAGGGTATTTTTGAATTCACTGTGGTTCATCTTTGACCTGAAATATTTATGAGTGATTTGTTTTGAAAGGTCTTAGCATTTGTGAGAATGTCGTTGGTTTCACTTGAGTAATAATGCATCTGCTGTACATGTTTTTTTGGTGTTTTTATGGTTCGTAGTATTTTTATTATTTCTAGCTTCATATTGTAATCTATTTTCATGACTTAAGGAAATAAGACTGTTGTATTATATATGTATGAATTTATTTACTCTTGTTGAGTATCTTACCTAGACTCATTCTGAAATTTATTTCCACATTTTGATGTGACATTTATTCTTAGGCTTTTTTTCTTTCTTTCTCTCTTGAGCTCTATGATTTTCACCTACTAGAAGATTGTTTTTGTTTTTGGTAAATCAATTTCTGACATTTTTCTTATTTACCTGCTGTTACTCAGTGTATAGCATAAGCACCCAGGAGAGTACATACAAAATAACAGCCGTAGAAGCAATTTGTGCAGTATAGATATAGATTATACTAAGAAGAAAATATAGTATTACAAAAAAAATGTTCTAGAACTCATATATTTTATTTCCTGTTATACACACAGTACAGTAACTATATAACGTGAAGATAGACAACTCAATCTAAGTTCAGATATACCTATTATTTTTTTATTCTGAAAAATGTTATTTTTTGCAACACTGTATATTCTATGAATTAAATATTTATTAGATGTCAAAGACATGTTTACAGTTTGAATTGAAATTATTTTCCTTATAAAACCTCTTGCAAGTACATACTTGCCTATGTATTTATGCCTGGACTTTTTATGAATTAGTCTGATTTACAGCTTATTGCAAACCAGCAGATGACCAAAGCAGACATGACCCTTTAGGATCTTCTCTTTTTAATGTTTTAAAACAATGTACATTTTTGGACATCAGTTCTACATGTTGAAAATAATGTTACTTGAAAATATTTTTCTTTTGTTGATTTTTTTTTCTTTTGCTTTTTCAAGGTAGGGTCTCACTCTAGCCCAGGCTGACCTGGAATTCACTATGGAGTCTCAGGGTGGCCTCGAACTCATGGCAATCATCCTACCTCTGCCTCCCGAGTGCTGTGATTAAAGGCATGCACCACCACGCCTGGCTTTCTGTTGAATTTTTATTTATTTATTTACTTATTTATGTAGTAATTTTTAAAATTTATTTTATTTTTAATTTTTTGTTGTTGCTTTTTGAGGTAGAGACTTACTCTAACCCAGGCTAGCCTGGAATTCACTATGTAACCTCAGGTTGGTCTGAAATTCACAATGATCTTCCCACTTCTGCCTCCAGAGTGCTGAGCATGACATCCCAACCCATGACTCTTACCATCTTTCCACCCCCTCTTCCACAAAATTCACTGAGCCATGTTAAGTGTGTTCTAAGTCTACTTCAGTGATGAGCTCTTAGGAGAATCTGGAACTCTGCTTTGGTATGTATTGAGTATCCTCAGTGTATGTTTCATTTTGTGTTCAAAATTATACATACAATCTTCTTATTCTTGGGCTGGACATTGCCAAAGTGGAACACTATAATTGGATGTCTGTAGGAGAGTCAGAGTCATTTACTAAATATGAATATATAAATGTTCTTTACCAGTAAGTTAACTGATGCTTTAGAGTCATTAGTGACTTAGCACCATTTTTACATGTTTAATTTACCAAAGCCATGCAGGCAGCTAGGCATCTATAGTGACTTGAAGGGTTTTAAACAAATATACAGAGTAAAACATGATGTGGGAAAGTTAGCGCAAAAGTTCATGTGCTTGTCTTTATTGACAGGCAGGCATGATTGGTATTTGGTGACACTTTTAGGACATACAATATATTTGACGTTCTTTGGGTCATTGGGGACATACCCTCTAAAATGATCAGGGACCTTACTCTTGTCCAATACTGCTTCCTGACTCCCAAGATGAGCTGGTTTACCCCATTAAATTTACTTCAACTTTTTTTTTTTTTTTGAGGTAGGGTCTCACTCTGGTCCAGGCTGACCTGGAATTAACTATGTAGTGTTAGGGTGGCCTCAAGCTCACAGCGATCCTCCTACCTCTGCCTCCATAGTGCTGGGATTAAAGACACGTGCCACCACACCTGGATTACTTCAAATTTTAACACAGTACCTCAAGCTCAGAGTGGAAACTTCAAAACCATGACCTAAACAAAGAATTTCTTTTTCCAGTTAATTATATCAGGTATTTTGTTACACAATTAAATAAAAGAAGTTTGAGTTTAATGAAAGATAGCATGGTGGGAAAGAAGAATGTCTAATGATGTTTGTACCAGTTTTCTTCCTTTACTTTGTAATTTTTTAATTAGCTTCACAATATAGGATCTCAGCCACAACTCTAAACATTTAAGTATTTCAGATAAAATTGGATAGACTGTAAGAACAATATGGCAATAGTAAGTAAATTATTTAAAAAGGCTTAAAAGTGGATTTTTGAAAAATTTATTTGATAGAGAGAGACAGGGGGAGAGAGAGAGAGAGGGAGAGAGAGAGAGAGAGAGAGAGAGAGAGAGAATGGGCATGCCAGGGCCACGAGCTACTGCAAATGAACACCAGAAACATGTGCCACCTTGGGCTCCTGCCTTATTTGGGTCCTGAGGAATAAAACCTGGGTCTTGTGGCTTTAAAGGCAAGTGCCTTAACCACTAAACCATCTCTCCAGCCCCAAAGTGGATTATTTTAATGAGCAAATATCTACCTGAAGGGAGTATAAACACTAAAATATTGTTGTAAAACAGTTTTCTCCTATAGCTTTACATGGTATATCCTCTAATGATCTCATCACTTGATTGTCATATGAAATTTTGTCACTAAATTTTTCAGACAATATAAAGCTGAGGCATAGCTAATACAGTTGACACCTACCCTTCTCAATACAGCATTCAAGTAATCAAACCAGCCAAAAATAAAAGAAAGTAGTTTGGAGCATGTTGTCGTACAGTCAATATGTGGAAAGGTGAGTATTTTAAATGACTGGTTTTATGCCAGATCAACTCTAAGGCAAACATAAATATTGAAATGAACAACTGGACCATGAAAGGTAGTATGCCCATATTACTGTCCTGGAGTATATGACCCGTGTGGATGAGAAGCACTTGTTCATAATACCAAGTATTAAAATAGTCTAATTCTGGACTGTAAAAATGGCTTAGCCATTAAAGGCATTTGCTTAAAAAGTCTGCCAGCCTGGGTCACCCCAGTACTTAAGTAAAGCTAGATGCACAAAGTGGTACATGTATCTGGAATTCATTTTCTGCAGCAAGAGGCCTTGACACAGCACTCTCCTCACAAATATATTAATAAAACTAAACTAAAAGATCTTAAAAATAAAAACATATAATCTATTATTGTCCTACCTTTAGAAATAAAAGAGATAGAAAATTCCCCATTTTGCAATGTGTGTGGTATACCTCTTTATCTGAGTCAGGGGGTGATATTGTGAGTCTATAATCTCTGGTGAGAAGAGAGGGTACAAGTTTGAATATTACCATCTTCTAATGTGTCCAATGCAGAGAAATTAAATATGTAGTTATCCCATATGTTATTACCCTGAGATCTTAAGAGTGATAAAGATAGAGACAGAGTAAAATACATGTTCCCAATACAGAAACAAAATTTTATTCTGAAAATGCATTCTATTTACAATGCACAACACCCTTTTAACTGCAAATTAAATTATAATTTTAATTCTAAATGAATTCAAACAGGAAACAATTTAGAAAACACATGTGATTTTTCTTTACTACATAGTTTTTGTCTAATAAAGTATAATATACATACATAATAGTTATGAGTAATATATATATATATATATATATATATATTACTCATAACTATTATGTCAACTAAAGAAAAGTATGTTAAAATGAGGAAATGTAGAACATTTATTTATTTTCAAAATATGCTTATTTGTCATCATGTCATAGATTTATTATGTTTTATCATTATTGCTTATTTTGGTACTTTTGTAAAATAAACTGATTCAATGTTCATTCTTGCTGTCAAAAAATATTTCCTGGGATAATTTAAATGTCAAGCAATAGGAAAAATAAAAATTAAATTTTGACATGTTCATACATTTAATCAGCAACTGAGCAATAAAATGGCATAATTAACTAAATGGATGGATATCTTGAAAGTTATGCAGAACAAAAGAATGAAGAATTAAAAAGAAGTAAAATTGTATGCTTGAACTAAAACAATGAGGTTTGAAACAGCTCAAAATAATCTAAGATGAGAAGAACGTAACTCAGAACTGGATGTGATAGATCATACCTGTGGGCCCAGCCACTCTGGAAGCTGAGACAAGAGAATTGCAAGTCCAGGGCCTACCCGGGCTTTATAGAGAATTCGGTGCCAGCTTTGGCAGCTTATACTCTGTCTTATCAATAAAAGTTATGAAGGGGCTGCAGATCCAGCTCACTTGCAGCATTCTTTGCACATGCAAAGCTCTGTTTTGAAACCCTGCCTCATGGTACAACAGATACGTGACCAGAGGTTGGTGAAGGAGGATGTTTGATACACGGGGCTGTTCTTTACTACCATGTTTTATTTTTGGAATATTGATATTTTCATAATTTAAAACTTAACACATGACTTATGAAGTGATTTCTCTATGACATTAGCCATTGACATCAAAGTTTAGATAAAATGAAGAGAAATTTTAGTACTTACAAAGTCTTTGCTATATAAAATCTAAGAAGGTAATATATATTAAAATATAACTTTGGGGATGTAGCTTAGTGTAAGAATTTATGTCTACTGTATACAAGGCCCTGTATTAAAACTTCAGCTCAGAAAAAGTAATGGCAAAATGAAAGAAAACCTGGCTTTTTTGATATATATAAAAATGAAGGTGGAGGAGAGTGTGTTATTTGACTGTGAATTTCTAATAAGCAGTGATTTTTTTTTTCTTGTCTGAACTTCTGAAATGAGAAGCAGTATCCAGTTTTATTCAAAGCTTTTATAATTTTACTTGGATAACAATTTCCTGTGTATATGAGATACATAGATAAAACCTTTTTGTAATAATCCCATCAAATCGCCTATCACAATAAAGTTATTTCCATGCTGGATACATGGCCTTAATAAGAACTGTGTTATGAAAGCACAGTGTGGGTTGTGTAAACAGGGTGTAAATATTGATTTCAATATTAAACTATTGTATTGCTTGATAATGCCTCAGAAAATGTAATTTTCAATGTATTCATATAAGGACTAAAATAATGTGTGGGGTCATTTTTATTGTTCATTCATGGCTCATATCAGTTTAAAGCTATAAAAGCTGCATCTTTCTCCATTGGAAAAGCTTATCTCATTCTAACATTGCATTCCAGATTTATTTCAGTGCACTAATCAGAGAACATAAATGCCATTTATTTTAACACATTTTAGACAGCTAAATGGATTCATTATTTGGTTATTATCAAGTTCTAATTCTGAATTCTGATGAGCTTTCCGTCAATGTGCTATAATGTATTCACAAATATAGGATAAAGGGACTTGCTTAGAAAAATGTAGTTTGGCTAATGCATTGGATATATCAAATTTATTTTCTTGACCAGTTGATGTAACAGCCAAAAGAATATATAGAATCATCCACATAACAGTCAATTTAGACTCTCCAGCAGACTAAGTAGAGGCCAGCAAACATATAGTATAGGTCAGACAATAATTTAGGCTTTTAAAACCATAAAGTCTCTATTACATGCACTAAACTCAGTCATTACAACAAAATCAGTCATAAATAATTAAGTGAAAAAGCATAACTATATTCCAATAAACCTTTATTTACAAAATCATCAAACAAGCTGTGATTTCATAGCCTCTACTCTAGACCAGCAATTCTCAGACTTCAATGTACATAGGAATTCTCTACTGAAATATTTTCAGTATGTGTGGAGCAGACCTCAAAAATCCTGGAAAATTAGACATCATGTACAATAAATGCTCTTCTTCTAGGAGCATTCAAATCAATGGGTCTTTCTGTAGGGCTGTGAAGGTCCACCTAAGAAGCAGAAATCAGTTTTTCTAATAAATTTAGTAATATTAAAAATGTTAAGTAGGTGTGGATGGAAGAATTGAAAAGGTGAAAAACACATCATGGAGGTTGAGGACAAGAAGCAACTAACATGCCTACCTGTGGTTGATGAAAGGCAGTGGTTGTAATCATAATTTAGAGGCTTGGCAGGTGGAGCCGGTGGGGCTAAGACACGAGGTGTGGGGGGAAGGAATTAAGCACATGAAGACAGATGTATGTTGGCATTCATAACAGAATGGTTCCTTGCTCATTCTGATCTTGATAATGGGACATGACAAAGCTAAGAAATTAACTGCTATCACAGGAAAATAACTGTTTGTAATGAGTGTGCTGGTTTAACTCAGGTATTGCCCATAAACTTAGGTATTCTGAATGCTAGGTTCCCAGCTATTGGAGATTTGAGAATTAATGCCTCCTGCAGGTGCTGTATTGTTGAGGGTGGGCTTATGGGTGTTATAGTCAGTTTCCCCATGCCAGTGTTTGGCACACTGTCCTCTTTCTGTTGTCCACTTTATGTTGGCCAGGGGTGATGTCCACCCTGTGCTCATGCCATCGTTTTCCCCTGCCATTGTGGAGCTTCCCCTCAAGCCTGTAAGCCAAAATAAACCTCTTTTTCCCAGAAGCTTCTCTTGGTTGGGTGATTTCTACCAGCAATGTGAACCTGACTGCAACAATGAGGCGAAGAAGTATTATGATAATAAAAACAGGATGTATAAAAGAAAGAGACGCAAAATTAAAACTAGTGAGCAAAGAGTAGATGCAGCTGATGAAAAATAATTTTATTATTTTTTATTTTTATTTTTTGTTCATTTTTATTTGTTTATTTGAGAGTGACAGAGAGAGAGAGAGAAAGAGGCAGATAGAGAGAGAGAGAGAATGGCCATGCCAGGGCCTCCAGCCAGTGCCAACAAACTCCAGACGCATGCCCCCCCTTGTGCATCTGGCTAATGTAGGTCCTGGGGATTGAGTCTCAAACCGGGGTCCTTAGGCTTCACAGGCAATCACTTAACCACTAAGCCATCTCTCCAGCCCCTAATTTTATTATAAATTAAGAAACAAAGCTTTCTTAAGCAGCCATTGAGAAGGTAATGAAGAGAGCTACCAAGATGTTTCAGTGGCTAAAAGGGCTTACTTTCAAAACCCACCAGTATAGGTTCCAGTCCCCAGTATCCACATGGAGCTAGATACAAAGAGTGGCACATTCATCTGTAGTTAGTATACATGGGCAAGGGTCCCTGCCATGCCCATTCCCTCTCTCTTATTCTCTATTTATGTTTTAAAAGTAAGTAATGAGGAGATGAGTGAATTAGAAGATACATCTGAGGATATTACTCAGATCAAATGTAGTCAGATTTAAAAATGTAGAAAATGTGAATTTAAAGAAAAAAACATTGTATAATGAATGCATTGTACAGTTGCTGTGATTTCAAGGAGTAAAGAACAATAGGAATTAAGAAGAAATACTAATTATAGTGTTATTGGTTGACAATAAATGACAATGTCTGAAGTTCACAAAAGATGATTTTTGTTGAATATGATAAATGATATTAATATCATATCTTACAACATCTTTTAGTAAAGAAAATAAAGTTCACCAAGCATAACACAATAGCTAAGAACTTTTTTTCATATTTTTTCTTCCATTTGTTCTTTATTTATTAATTATGGACATACTCATAATGGATACATCATGATTGGTACCATCTTGCCCCCATCCCTACCCCCTTCTTCTGGGGGCTCTCCTAATGGTCATACAAGTATTCCCCATGAGGTTGTGAGTTATATGTTGTGGGAGCAGCAGTCCTTTTCAGATATTGATATAACATTTCAATTAAGCTTTTAAATATTTCATCTATCATCTACAGTTAATAATTTTATCCCAAGATGTTGGCCAAATATTATTTTTGGTCTTCTAATAATTTGTAATAAAATGGTTAAAACACTTATATTCCTCTAAAATGGCTTCATTTATGAAACTAATAGTTAAACATAATTCTAATTGCTAACTACATAAAAAGAAATTAAACAAAGTAACAAGATGTATGAGGTAATTCCTCTCCATTGTCAAGTTTTAAAATGATCAAAATAATTGGACAGATATTTGGAAAGTTAACATGTGAAAGACATATGTTAAAATAATAAAATTCTAGTATATAACATGGTAGCATAAGTATAAATAATGACATATTGTCTCAGAAATGGTTAGATTTTTAAAATATACCTAACTAGGCAATTGCTCAGCATATAAAGCACTTACCTAACAAAAGTTTGAATTCTGCACATCAAAGTACATGCCAGGCAGGTAGTCCACATATATCTCGACAGTGTAGGTGGTATACACAATGGACCCTCAGGACAAACTGAATAGACTTGCTGAAGGGTTGAGCCCTGGGTTAAAGTGAGAAATCCTACCTCAGAAAATAAATGGGAAACCAAGCAAGGAAGACATATTAAGTGAACCTCAGAGCTTCTCACTCACTTACTTATGCACACAAATGCATGCACTTCAAAATTAAATACATGCAAAAAAGCTAAATGTAATCATATATCATTATAAATGTAAAATCATTTCATTTTTTTGCTGTTTATCAATATTATCAATCCTTCCCTTTCTCTCTCTGTCTCTCTCCCTCTTACACACACACACACACACACACACAAATAAAAATACTTTAAAAATAAATAAATAAAAGGGGCTGGAGAGATGGCCCAGGGGTTAAAGGTACTGTCTTACAAAGCCTGATGGCCCAGGTTTTTGATTCCCCAATATCCACATAAAGCCAGAATTACAAAGTGACACATGTGTTTGGAGTTTGCAGTGAGTGACAAGAGGTCCTGAATCACTCATTCTCTCACATTCCCTGTCTATCTAGTTCTTTCCTTCTCTCCTAATAAAAATTAATCCCAGCGCTTGGGATGCAGAGGTAGGAGGATTACCATGAGTTTGAGGCCACCCTGAGACTACATAGTGAATTCCAGGTAAGCCTGAGCTAGAGTGAGACCCTACCTCAAAAAACCAAAAGTAAATAAATAAATAAATAGTAATGATAAAATTAAAAAATAAATAAATAAAGATAAAACTATAAAAAAATATGAGTGCTGGAAAATTGGTTCAGTGGTTAAAGGCATTTGCTTACTTGCAAGCCTGAAAGCCAGATAAATGACCCCGTTTTGACTCCCCAATACTCACATACAGCCTGAAGCATAAAGTGAAGCATGTGTCTGGAGTTAGTTTGCAGTGACAGGAGACCCTGGCATTCCCATAGTCTTTCTGTCTGTATCTCAATCTCTGTCTCAAATAAATAATAAAAATAAAATAAAAAAGCAAAAAAAAATACACAAAACATTCCTAATTCTTGGGTATGATATAATAAATAAGATATTTTTTTCTAAAATGTCAGTTTTACAAACATATTATGTAATTATTTAATTTGCATCAAAATTTATATATTTCAGGCTTATTTTATATATTTCATTTAATATTTCAACTTATGGTACAGAATGAATGACCAATGTGATAGAATTCATCTGTAAAATCATATTTTTATGAGAATAATTTTAGCACTTATTTTTTCTTCTATAATGTGTAGGAAAAGAAAACCTAAATATGCCTTTTTAAAGGAAAATATTAAAAGGCTTGGGATAGATATTTTATTTGATCCTAATGCATACAAGGTTAACTCAGTCTATCTAGTTATAGAAAAACAACCAACACAAGTAGTTATTTCATGAACTTTGAAATTTTAGAGACAACCAGGATTTACTATATCCCTGAGAGTCTGTGCGAGCCCAAATGCTGGAAGTCTTTTCCTGGACACTGACAAATTTTATAATACCCAATTCAGCACTTTTGTCCTATACTTTCATTTTCTAAGGATGTGCATGTTTGACTTCCAAAAAGACTACATAATAATGTTGGTAGCTTTCATTACTCTTATCAAAATAATTGAACCTCGAGATAATAAACTACCTTAAAGTACACCCATACAAATTAGACTTTGTTTTTTCCTCCCTTGGACTTAATTTTGTTAATTTCAAGTATCTTAAATCTGTATGATGTGCATGCTTGTACATTCTTCTACCTACACAAATATTTTTCCAATCACCTATAGGGATTAGTAAGATATATGATATTCTATCACATATGTTTATCTTATATACAAAGCAATGCATTGCTGTCTCTTTTAGATTTGTGTATAAGATAAGCCATATCTTCAGGTGAATTTTCCCTAGTACTTTTAGTGTTTTTTTAAATTTTTTTTGTTATTTTTATTTATTTATTTGAGAGCGACAGAGAGAAAGAGGCAGATAGAGAGAGGGAGAGAGAATGGGTGTGCCAGGGCCTCCAGCCACTGCAAACGAACTGCAGACGTGTGCGCCCCCTTGTGCATCTGACTAACGTGGGTCCTGGGGAGTCAAGCCTCGATCCTGGGTCTTTAGGCTTCACAGGTAAGTGCTTAACCACTAAGCCATCTCTCCAGCCCACTTTTACTGTTTTTTAAGAGTTATGTACATAGTGTGTACACAACCATGTTGGTACCATCATTAGTCTCCTCTCTGTCCTCCCCCCTCCAAGGGACCCTCTTCATTGGGGAATGTGGGTTGTGCATTGTGGGATTAGCCAACAGTCATGGGTAAGAGGCAATGTTTCATGTGCATAATGTTCCAACATGTGGCTCTAACAGTATTTCTGCCCCCTCTTCTGCAAATTTCCCTGAGCCATGTTGGGTTCGTTTTAGGTCTACCTCAGTGATTAGGTCTTGGGAACCTTTGTGTCTCTGGATATCTGGTTTGGTAGGAGTTGAGTGTTCTCTGTGTCTATCTCCTTCACCCTTGTGCTGGTACTAGGTTCACCAAGAAAGTAGCATTCTTGCTCATTTCCCCAATTACTCTTGGTTTCAGCTGGGGCCATGATGAGGTGTGATGGCCTGATTCTATCATCAGAATCTGCATCCATCTGAAAAAGAGAAGCAAATTCTCCAACAGAGAGTGAAGTCAGCACCAGATAGATGAGATAACTATTGTTATTTTAGAGAGAAATTAATAGATGTAGGCCCTCTTCTAGCCCTCAATTAGTGAGAGCTTGGTAATGGAAAGTGGGCTCATTTGTTTGAGTATGGTTCTGACTTTTTTCCCAGCATCAACTATCAGTTCTATTTCACTGAGCTGATCAGTTAGACAAATCAAGAGTAGTTGGTTACCCACCATGGCTGTTTGCCACTATTGCACTTCTGTTGTTTGCTGCTGAGTAACTTAGACCACAAGTTGCTTGGACAGATATTGGTCATTTTCCCCCAGTTGCTAATGTAGCACCTTCTGGCACTGGAAGAGATAACTCTCTGCTGTCTGACTCTCTTCCACATTCCAGCCATGTCACTCCATGTTCCATACCAACAGCATATGGTGTCTTCAGCAGTAGGGTCTTATCACTAACCTTTGGTGGGTCATCAAGTACTCTGACAGAAATCTCTCTTCTTTTGGGAAACCTTGTAGATCTCTCTGATCAACAACTCATTGTGGAAGTTATCCACATGCTGGTACTGGGAGTTATAAGCCAGAGCAAAGGAAAAGAAGGAAGAAAAAGATAAGTAATATAAAAGAGATAGAAAAGTGAAAAGAGGGAGAGAGAGAAAGAGAGAGGGAGAGAGAGAGAGAGACAGAAGATTAAGATTAGTCTTCATCAGACTTCCTCCAGGGCCCTGTGATTCAGGTGTTGCCTCTAAGGACCTGATGAAGGGTCAGCCATTTAGTGTGCCTTTTTTTAAATGTTTATTTATTTATTTATTTATTTATTTATTTGTTTTATTTATTTATTTGAGAGTGACAGACAGAGAGAGGAAGAGGCAGATAAAGACAGAGAGAGAATGGGCGCACCAGGGCTTCCAGCCATTGCAAACCAACTCCAGACGCGTGCGCCCCCTTGTTCATCTGGCTAACATGGGTCCTGGGAAATCAAGCCTCGAACCGGGGTCCTTAGGCTTCACAGGCAAGCACTTAACCACTAAGCCATCTCTCCAGCCCCAAGTGTGCCTTTTGTTTGTTTCTGTTTTTTTATTTTTATGAGGTAGGGTCGCACTCACACTCAAGCTGACCTGGAGTCCACTCTGTAGTCTCAGGGTGGCCTAGAACTCATGGTGATCTTCCTACCTCTGCCTCCTGAGTGCTAGGATTAAAGGAGTGAGCCACCACGCCCAGCTCCTCGGTCTTGTAAGACGTAGAATTTATGGTACCATTGCCATTTGGCAGTTTTGTGGCCATCAACCCCACCTTTACCCTGTCCTCCTACTCCACCCTCCCTATTGTCTGGTCCTTGAGATACTCACTAGGTATGTCAGCATACTGGGAAGATTCAGGTTATGAGAAACAGATGAGTGAGACCATGCAATCATTATCTTTCTGTTACTGGTTGAGTTCACTGAGAATGATCTGTTCCAGGTTTGACCATTTTTCTTCAAATTTCGTTGTGTAATTTTTCCTTACTGCTCTGTAGAATTCTATCGTGGATATACCACATTTTGTTTACCCAAAATCTTAACTGCTCACAGTGCATAAGATTACATGTGAGCTTGTGTCTTTCTTCAATCTCCTGAAAATACTTTGCATGACTTTTTCTTCATATCTGAAGGGATGGTCTATAGAATGTAAGCTTATAGTGGTCTTGTTACTAAATGTTTTGCCAGTGGAATTGAAACACACACACACAGTATAGTAATACAGATGGCAGGGTTGGTGAGAAAACAGAATGGATCAAGTTCCAAGCTCTTTTTCTCAACATTTTATTTCTGGTTTAATGACACTCTCTGCATTTAGACTGATTGTATGTTATTCCTACTGTAAGATCAAGAAGTCTGGTGAAAATTAGTACAGAATGTGGTCTTTGGAATCAATATGTCACATAATGGAAAGCAAGTGATTGTACATGGGATGGAATTGCTTTTCTATAGGCTAACATATAGCTAGGAGACACATTTTGGCATGAGAGCCTTGGCAATTGGAAAAATATAACCTGCAGTGCTTTTTATTTTTTTATTACTTATGTACAGTGTGTATTCAGTCATGTTGGTGCCATTGTTAGCCTCCTTCCTGTCCTTCCCCTCTGAAGGGACCTTCCTCATTAGGGAATGTGGGTTGTGCATTGTGAGCTCAGCCATCAGTTATGGGTAATAGGCAATATCTCTGTGCATAATGACCCAAATTATAGCTCTATCAATCTTTCCATCCCCTCTTCTACAAATTTCCCTGAGTCATTTTGGGTCCGTTTCAGGTCTACTTCAGTGATGAGGTCTTGGGAGCCTCTGTGTCTCTGGATATCTGGTTTGGTAGGAATTGAGTGTTCTGTATCTATCTCCTTTACCCTTGTGCAAGTATCAGGTTCACTAAGAAAGTAACACTTTTGCTTATTTCCCCGATTACTCTTGGTTTCAGCTGGGGCCCTGTTGAGGTACAATGGGATGATTCTCTCATCAGGATCTGTATCCATCTGAAAAAGAGAAGTAAATTATCCAATGAAGAGTGAAGTCAGCACCCAATATATCAGATAACCATTATTATTTTAGAGAGAATTTAATAGGTGTAGGCCCACTGGTAGCCCATTATTTGTGGGAGCTTGATAATGGAGAGCAGGCTAGTCTTATAGATATGGTTCTGACTTGTTTCCCAGCTCCAGCTATGGGTTCCATTCCACTGAGGGGATCAATTAGCCAAATCAAGAGCAGTTGGTTACCCACCATGGCTGTGTGCCACTATTGCATTTGTGTGAGCATCACATCAGGATGTTTACTGATTAGACCATGAGTTGCTTGGACAGATTTTGGTCATTTACTCCCAGTCACTCATGTAGCACCTTCTGGCACTAGAGGATCTAGTTGTCTGGGAACTGACTCTCTTCCAGATTCAAGCCAGGTCACTCCATGTTCTGTACCAATGGTATATGGTGTCAATAGCAGTAGGGTCTTACCAATAACCCTTGGTGGTTCATCAAGTATTCTGACAGAAAACCTACTTTTAGGAAACTTTGTAGGTCTCTCTGCTCAACAGCTCATTGTGTATATTAACCACATGATGGTTCTGGGAGTTACAAGCCATCACCAAGGAAAAGAAGGAAGAAAAAGATAGGTAACATAAAGGAGATAGAGAGAAGAGGGAGAGAGAGGTATAGGGAGAAATAGGAGAAGATTAAGGTAAATATTCATCATACCTTCTCCAGGGCCCTGTGCTTCAGGTGTTCCCTGTAAGGGCCTGATGAAGGTTCAACCATTTAGTATGTCTTTTGGGATGTAGAATTTTTTATGGTACCATTGCTATTTGGATCCGGTTTTATATCCCCAAATCTCACCCTTACCCACCACTCCTGCTCCATCCTCCCTATTATCTGGTCCTTGAGATGCTTATTTGAATGTCAGCATCTTGGGCAGATTCAGGTTAGGAGCCACATATGAGTGGGACCATGCAACAATTATCTTTCTGTGATTGGTTGAGTTCACTGATAATGATCTATTCCAGGTTCAACCATTTTTCTTCATATTTCATTGTGTCATTTTTCCTTACTGTTCTTTGGAAGTCCATCATAGATATACCGTATCTTGGTTATCCATTCATCTAATGATGCATACCTGGGTTGATTATAGCTCTTAGCTATTATGAACTGAGTGGCTATTAACATGGTTGAGCAAATATTTCTGAACTGAGGCATAGAGCTTTCAGGGTAAATGCCTAGTAAGGGAATAACTGGGTCTGTTGCTAAGTCTATAGTTAACCTCTTTAGGTGTCTCCATATAGCTTTCCATAGTGGTTGTACCATCTTACATTCCCACCAACAATGAATGAGGGTTCCTATTTCTCCAAAACCTCACCAGCATTTATTTCCATCTGATGTTTTAATGTTTGCTATTCTTACTTGCATAAGGTGGAATCTCATAGTTGTTTTAATTTGCATTGCCCTAGTGATTAGGGATGACGGATGTTTTTATGCGTGTGTTTGCCCTTTGTATTTCTTCCTCTGAGAACTGCCTGTCCAGTTATTTGCCCCATTTTTTTGTGGGTTGTTTGACTTTTTATTGTTTAGGATTTTGAGTTCTGTGTAGATTCTAGAAATTAGGCTTCTATCAGTTGTATAGCCAGGAAAAGTTTTCTCCCATTCTGTGGGTAATCTATTGGTTTGGTTTATGTTTTTGTATGTTTGTCTATGAAGAAACTTTTCTACTTCATGAGATCCCAATGCTTGTATGATTGTTTAAGCTCCTGAACTACTAGGGTTTTATTCAGGAAGTCTTTTCCCATTCCTATATCATGGAAAGTTCCTCCTATTTTTTTCTTCCAGTAATAGCTGAGTTTCTGGTCTTATATTGAGGTCTTTGATCCATTTGGGCTTGATTTTTTCCATGGCAAGATGTGTGGATTGAGTTTCATTGAGCTGCTGAAGAGCCTGGATACTGATTGTTATATTTATTTCAATATGATATTGAAGAAAGAGAATCTGAAAGTACTACATAATATTTTCTATATCAGTGTGAACATTCTGAAGCTTCTCAAATGAATTGAATTATGATTGGTTGAAATGCTATGATTTTTCCAATTCATTTCTCTATATATTTGATTACAATGAAGCCAGTTGATAGATTGCATAAATGCTTATGTTTTCTGTAGACCCATGGGAATATTGTCATCTCTGAATAGCTTTGTCATAGGGATTTTCTGTGCCTTGTGTCATATTTTAATTCTACTTTCCATTCTTGTCATTTTGCATTTCATTCTACCAAGGTTTTATAGCTTAATGATTTTCTTTTTTCTTTTTTCCTGATTTCTTTTTAAGGCAAGCCCAACAGACTGGACTTTTTTTTTTTAATGCAAGGGCAAGAAAGAACTTCAGATGTCCAGATGTGTGTGCCACCTTGTGCACATGTGCAACCTTGCATTCTTGTGTCACTTTATGCATTTGGCTTACATGGGACCTGGAGGGTTGAATATGGGTCCTTAGGCTAAGAACTAAGCCATCTCTCCAGGCCGTTCTACTTCTCTGTGTTTCCATCTTCTGCCAGTTATCTCTGGATCAAATTTTTGGTCCAATTTTGTTTATTATCTATTGGTTTTCTGTAGGAATAATTTATTTTTAATTTTTCTCTTGTTTATCCTATGCTATTTAATTTAGTCTATATGTTGTTTCTAACTTCTTATAAAAATAATGTTATTAGGGCTGGAGAGATGGCTTAGCGGTTAAGCGCTTAAAGCCTAAGGACACTGGTTTGAGGCTCTATTCCCCAGGACTCACGTTAGCCAGATGCACAAGGGGTGCATGCGTCTGGAGTTTGTTTGCAGTGGCTGGAGGCCCTGGTGCATCCATTCTCTCTCTCTCTCTCTCTCTCTCTATCTATCTATCTATCTATCTGCCTCTTTCTCTGTCTGTCTGTCTGTCACTCTCAAATAAATAAATAAATAATAACAAAAAATAATGTTATTAACAATTTTATGCATATGTATGTGTGTATGTATGTATGTATAATGTATTTTGGTCAGAATTCCCACCATACATACTCTTGACACCCATATACCTTCTGCTTAACCCCTTCTTCCCAACAAAACATTGATTTTTTAAATGATTGTTTTAATACTAAAAACTACAATGTACCTAAAATTTATTTATATTTTATGACAAATAATAAATTGTTTATATTTATTTATATATAAACATTATATATATGTATGTATATGTATACAAAGAAAGAGTAAAAGACATATGAATAATCAGCAGTACTAACTTGAATTAAAAGGCAAATGATTAATAAAAACATCATGATGAGTTCTCAGAATTTCAAAGGCCAGTGATTCTAGAGTAGTGAGGTTGTGTACATGTGTGTTGAGTACGCAAATGTATGAGTCCATGCAGCATTCAATGTTCTCTCATGGAGCAGGGTAATTTGGACCTAAGTAGCTGGAGCTGAACTTTCTATATATAACACTCCATCATTATTTAATCTCTACTGTTCATACTTGAGCTGGAGTCTCTCATTGACCCAGGAGCTTTCAGTACATTGGGAACTGCTGCCCGAGTAGATGGGACACAAATGTTAATAGTCACATTCAGTTATTTTAATATAGGGTCTGGAGATTCAGGCCCTCATTGTTGCACAAGAAGTATACTTAATGACTGATAAATGTATTTATCTCCATGGCTTTGAACAGTGCCATTTGTGTGGGTGGATAAAGGCATACAACAAGTTAGGAAAGTCACACTGGCACTAGAAACTTAGATCCCCGGACAATTCAAAATTTATACTTAACTTGATAATTATGCCCCTGAAGATCTTACAATGCTCCCTCATCAAAACAAAAAACCCTAATGGTTAATTTATATTGATTTATTTAGGAAAGAATACATTTCAAATGAATGCATATATATGTTTGTTTATTTAGAAATATACATGGAAGTGCATATTTCTAACCTCATTCCTATGGGGAGTAGAAATTTTAATCACTGGGGCTTAGAAAGAACTATAGCTCAGAATTGAGAGAGAGAGAGAGAGAGAGAGGGAGGGAGGGAGAAAGAGACGCCTTTTCAAGGAAATAACCTAATGAGCAATAGAGGAAGGACCCTCATCAATATCCCTCACCTACAAGCACATCCACTCTAACATACACGTATAACACCAGTACCTATACCTTATCTCCTCATACACACCACATACTACACATGAAAAAATAAAGTGAGAGCATTTGAAGAACAACTTCAGTATGGCCTCAGATCTCCACATGTGCACATATATATTCATACACATTTGCACATACTTGTACACATACATGTGTTCAGACATATATAAATACATACACAAATGCATGAACACCACACAGTGTGTATACATATGTAAACATGCAAAAATATTCATGCTGTATTTAACCTACTAAGTATGCAATACTGACATGTCTAAAAATATATCAAATATTAATGTATTAATTAAAGTACATTATTCTTTAGAATGTCATCATCTTTGTTGTTGGAAAATTTACTGACAAACTTGACTAAAACAGTGTTGCCACAGATCTTCAAATTATAACAAAACTAAAAGAACTAATAATAACTGGAAAGCATAATAAACCAAGCACAATGAAATAAAACTCATGCTTATGTAACACTAATTCTGTTATCAAATATTCTAAGGACTTTATAAATATTAATGACTTTAATCCTCATACAGCTCTGTGATATGGGTATCATCACTTTGTCTATTTTCCAGGGAAGAATACTAGGTTAAGAAAGGTTAAACTTTTTCTTAGGATCATCCATTAGTAACCAACAGGTTTAGAATTCAAGTCCAGGAAAGGTGCCTCCACAATATAACGTCCCACCTGTTTCTATAGGACTTTAATCTTGCAACAATTTGTTCTAAAATTTTACAACTTTCACTAGATTGAATACCTAATAAATAAGAATATAAAAGCTGAGTCAAGAGATAAGACCAGAAAAAGTTAATGTCTGAACCGACCTAAGTGTATTGGGTCAGAGGTTATGTTAATGAGCTCTCTCAAGACCTATTGCAATTAAAAATAAGAAGAAAGGGGTCTGGAGAGATGGCTTAGCAGGTAAGGTATTTGCCTGCTAAACCAAAGGACCCAGGTTTGATTCACCAGGGCCCACATAAGCCAGATGCACATGGGGCACATGCGTCTGGAGTTCACTTGCAGAGGCCCTGGCATACCCATTCTCTCTCTGTGTCTGTGTCTCTCTTCTCTCTCCCTCTGCTTGCAAATAAATAAATAAAATTTTAAAAAATAAGAAAGGGCTAACAGTAAAAAGTAAAATTTATTGTCTGTCTTGATCAAAAGTATAAAAGCAATCTGGTAACCTTTTAAATTTCTGAAAGGAAAAAGATACAAGAAGTGCTTCTGGCCTCTGTATCAATTAGGTACCATTTATTACAAATCTACTCACAACTATGCTGTGATTAGTCTTTGACTCTTATGTAAATTAAATTAGCTTTAGGGAACTAAAGAAAAATGGTCTACAGCATGTACTTTTGAGACCTTAGAGCTTAAACAGGGTATGGGTGGAATAACAGAAATAATAGAAAAACATTTCCAATGTGTATTGGTGGAAAGGACACAAGTGTCATCAGTAAGACAACCTCCTCTTATTTTCTCATCCTTTTAAGGCCAACATTTTATTAGGTGCTGAGAAAGATAAATAATTTATATATAACTTGTTTATTTCAAGAACATCTCAATCTATTGGGGAAGGCAGGCAAAATGTAAAACTTACAGTTAGAGCACAGTGCGATATACACTCTATGTACCCATACCACCTGTCATGTAACAGAATTACAAATTAAGAAAAAAAATCTTTGTAGAATCATGCTTTATTTTCATAATACTGAATATTTTATACATAAAGTATGCGACTATTTTAAATCAAATGGACATAAGTCTAAGTATAAGCAAGAATTGTATCACCTTTATCATTCTAAATCTTTTGTGAACTTAAATGTCAGTTAAAACAGGAAAAAATTAAGAAATGAAATGACTAAAATGAACTCAAGTGAAGCCAAAATATTTGAATAGTGATTGTGGGACATGAAGTTCATAGCAAAGAATCACTATGTTGCTGTTCAACACATCTTCCTGAAGGGTAAAAATTAATGACATCTGATAGGACTAATGTTCTAAATATGCAGATGCATACATCTTTGAAATAAAGACATAACAAATTAATTGAATCTGTGAGGAACATTACATCATCCATGTTCTCAAGGAATTGGTTTAAATGGGAAAAATCATTCTACCCTGTGATTTTTACTGAACTTTTCTCCAGAGCTAGCCCTCAGAAAACTCAGTTTTTATATAATTATTTATATTATGTGCATATACGCTGAACAATAGGGCATTGTTGCAGTCAGATTTGCATTGTTGGTAGAAATCACCCAACCAAGAGCAGTTTGTAGGAAAAATTGGTTTATTTTGGCTTACAGGTTCAATGGGAAGCTCCATGACAGCAGGGGAAAACAATGGCATGAACAGAGGGTGGACATCACCCCATGGCCCACATAAGGTGGACAACAGGAGCAGGAGAGTGTGCCCAACACTGGCATGGGAAGCTGGGTATAACACCCATAATCCCGCCCCCAACAATATACTCCCTCCAAGAGGTGTTAATTCCCAAATCTTCATCAGCTGGGAACCTAGCATTCAGAACACTTGAGTTTATGGTGGACACCTGAATCAAACCACCACATTCTGCCTCTGGCAGATTAAAACAGGGCAAACATCAAACCACATGCTGCTCTTGGTTGGGTGATTTCCACCAGCAATGCGAACCCAACTGCAACAGGTATGGTGGTGTAAAAGAATACCTTTTAGGACTTATAAAAGAGAATGATTGCTGTGATAAAACAAACATATGAATACAATATATATAGTCATGACTATATATATTGACTAGAACAAAGTAAGTATGTAACAATATTGAGCATGCTATTAAAGTTTGCAGTTTTATGCAGTGATTTAATGTCCAGGCGTTTTGATCTTGCAACATGTATGTCATAAAGTATGATAGAACATTGAATAAATATAAAAGCCACAACTTCCTCCATCATATGGCTTGTGATTGCAATCAGCATGTTCCAACCACAGTCTAATTATAAAACCTCAAATGCTTCATCAGCTTTTCTAGCATAGCTCTATGTAGCATCTGTGGTCACTGGCCCATTGAATATAAATTTTAGCTTCTTTTATGTTCATCTGGAATATGAATAACACACGTTGTGTTAAACTATATCAGAATTAAAATTCCCTTGAAGATAAGTTGCCTTGTGAACTATTTTCAGGGACATGATTTCCCAACTATCTTTTGTCTTATGCATACAAATGAGTAATCAGTTCAGAAATGTCATTCTGCCTGCATGTCTAGAACTCTAAGGTATTAAAGAACATAATAGATAAGGTTACAGCTCTTTTCCACTTGTGAGAGTTATAATTCCAATGCATGAGAAACAGCTGACATAGGATAAAGTACTGGCTTTTGAAATTTATTGGTAAAAACTCATTATGTGTTAAAGAGTTTCTTTCTCTTCCATTGTTCATTTTGTTTACCTTTATAGAGAAAATGGTTTTGATTTGATAAATACCCAATGCAGACATTCACATATATAACATGTAACTCTGTGTTTTTTTATTTTTTTATTTTTTTAAAATTTTTCTTGTTTGTTTATTTTTATTTATTTGAGAGCGACACACACAGAGAGAGAGAGAGAGAGAGAGAAAGAGGCAGAGAACGAGAGAGAGAATGGGCACGCCAGGGCCTCCAGGCACTGAAAACGAACTCCAGACAGGTGCGCCCCCTTGTGCATCTGGCTAACCTGGGTCCTGGGGAACTGAGTCTCAAACTGGGGTCCTTAGGCTTCACAGGCAAGCGCTTAACCACTAAGCCATCTCTCCAGCCCTAACTCTGTGTTTTTTGATTCACATGACAAATATTCACTTTCTCTTCTGAATGTTGGATATACAGGGACAACAATAAAGCCAACACTCAGGATACTTTTAAAAATATTTTCTTTATTTTATTTTATTTTTTATTAGTTATGGGCATACTCAGTATGTAAATAGCACATGTTGGTACCATCCTTACCCTCATCCCTGACCCCCCTCCAGAGGGACCCTCCTCGTTGGGGATACCACCTATCCCCATGGGGATTGTGGGTTGTGCATTTTGGGGGTAATTTTGATTAAAATTATACTATTTTATTCCTTCACCTCTGCTTCCATATCTCTGGAGGTCTTCCTCAGTGGGGTTATATTATTCCCTTTGGGGCATAAAGGTCTCAGTCAGTCTCTGTGATGTAGCAGAAGGAGCATGTCTCAGGGTATTCCTACCTACTCTGTGGCCCTTATAATCTTTCCTCCACTTCTGCAATGTTCTCTGAGCCATGATAGGCCTCTTGGTAGTCAGATTTAGTGATGAGTTCTCTATAGCTTCTGGATATCTGCTTTGATCAGTTTTGATTGATTACTGTGTCTGTCACTATTGCCCTGAAGCTTGTTGACAGGCTAGCAGTAAGAGCAGTATTCATGGCTCTACTTCTTCACAATTTCTCCTGGGCCCTGGCAGATGCAATAGAGGTGGCAAGTCTTGTGGTGGGCAGTTGGCTATCTTCTTATCTTATTGATGGCTGTTCGTTCTCCTTCATTTTCTCTGTCATCCTTAAGATCAAACAGATTCTCCAACCAAGAGTGACAGCAGCTCACCTTAAAGGAAATATGCAATGTTATTTGAGATTTTTTTTTTTTTTTTTTTTTTTTTTTTTTTTTTTTGGTGTGCAAGTCCACTCTTTTTCTCCATAGAGGAGTTGGAACTTTTCTGATGTATAAGTTCCCAGGCCATGGATTCTGACACAGTTTCCAGTACCAGATATTAATTCTGTCCCACTGAGTAAGCTTCATGTCTAATCAGAAAACAGTTGGTTTTCCACAGAAGTTGCATGCGACTATTGCACAAATGTGTACTTCTTGTCTGGCTGGTTGAATTTGTAGTCCATTGGGTCCCCAGCGTATTCATGCTGTTGATGAGCATTGTCCTCCAGTAGCTGCCGTAGGACTCTACAGCTCTGTGAGGGCTGCAGGTGGGGTAGTTTCCCTCTCAGTTCCAGCATGGTGCTCTGATGTCCTGTGACAGCAACCCGTGGTGTCTTCAGCAATAAGGCCTTGCCTTTCAGCTCTGTCAGTTTTGTCTGTTTTGACAATAGCCTACATTGTTTTGGTGATCTCATATTTCTACCTGACCTATAGCTCACTGTGGGGGTTAACCCAGTTCTAGGCCTAGAATTCACTATCCAGAATATATGGTTTCAAGGTTAAGCTGTTTCCACCTCCTGTTTAGCCATTCCCCCTACCATTCTCTTTGGTGGTTATATCTTCTAGAATGCTACTCAGTATGAGGATTTTTATGGAACTGATTCAAGTTGTCATTACTTTTGTGTAATTCCCTCCCCACCCTCTCTGGCCCCTACTCCTCCAAGACCTTCCCACCCCTGATACTTTGTTCCTCCCCTAAACTATCAGGTAACTCTTCTTCTCCTCTCTCTGCACTTCTTCTCTCTACTGGTTTCATTCTAGATTTATGCTCCTATACCCTGTGCTTACTACCATTTGCACTCATCTTCAATTGATCCCACTTACGGCATGCAGATGAGAGTTTATGTGGTGTTTGTCTTTCTGAGCCTATGTGACCTCATTTAGCATGATTTTTGGAAGTTCCTCCATTTTCCTGCATATTTAGTTATTTCACTTTTCCTTACCTTTGAGTAAAATTCCATTGTATATATGTATCACATCTTCATTTGTTGATGGGCATCTTGGCTAATTCCAGTTCTTGGCTGTTGTGAATAAAGCAGTGATAGAAATGGTTGAACACATGTTTTTATGGTATATAGTAGTATTTATGGTATATGCTCAAAAGAGGTACAGCAGGATCTAATGGTAACTCTATTTTCAGCCTTTTGAGGAATTTCCATACTGATTTTCATAGTGGCTGTACAAGTTTACATTCCCAGCCCAGTGGAAAAGAGAGGATTCCTCTTTTCCCATACATAGCCTGTCATTTGATTATTTGACGGTTTCCATTCTGACTGGACTGATATGGAATTCCAGAGTAATTTTAATTTGTATTTCCCTGATGAGTAGAGATGTTTGATATTCCTTTAAATGGTTTAATGACCAATTGATATTTTTCTTTTAGAATTCTCGATTCAATTCACTGCCCCATTTTTTGAGTGAGGTACTTGGCTTTTTATTGTTTATATTTTTACAGAGTCTACATATTAAACCTTTTTCAGAGGCATAGCCAGTGAAGATTTTTCTCACATTCAGTAGGTTGTGCATTGACCCTGATAATTGTTTGCTTATCTGTACAATAGCTTCTTATTTTCATGAGATCCTACTTGTTAAGTGTGTACCCTATTCTCTAGGCCACTGGAGTATTGTTTAGAAAGTCTTTCCCTACAACTATATCTTGGAATGCTCTCCCTACCTTATTTTCTAGTCCATTTAGAGTTTCAGGTCTTATTTTGCGGTCCTTGAACCATTTGGAATTGATTTCAGTACAAGGTGAAAGGAGAGGGGCCAAAATCAATCTTCTACACGTGGCTAATCAGTTTCTCCAACACCGTTTGGGGAAGATGCTGTCTTTGCTCCAGTGAGCGTTTTGGCCTCTTCTTGAAGGTCAGGTAGCTATAGCTACTCAAACTCATACCTGGGTCTTCAATTATATTCCATTGATTTAACTATAACTCAAAATGTGGTACGGTGATACCACCAGAAGTGTTCCATTTTCTCAGTATATTTATCACTTTCTGCTGCCTTTTTTGTACTTCTATATGAATTTAGAGACTTTTTTTTTCTGATTGTGAAGAATGTTGCTGGGACTTTGATTGGAATTGCACTGAATATGGATATTGCTTTTGGTAAGATGACCATTTAAAAAATATTAATTCTTCCGATCCATGAGCATTGCACCTTCTCATGTCTTCTTTAAAGTTTTTATGTTTATTATACAGGTCTTTTACTTCCTTGGTTAGGAAGATACCAAGGCATTTGATTTGTGTGTGTGTGTGTGTGTGTGTGTGTGTGTGTGTGTTGTAAATGAGACAGCTTCCTCGATTTCTTTTTCCATATGGTTGTCATTGATGTATATGAAGTCTAATGTCTTTTTATGTGCTGATTAAAAATATTTTCTTTATTTATTTATAAGAAGAGAGAAAAGAGACAGAAAGAATGTGTGCACCAGGGCCTCCAGCCACTGCAAATGAATTCCAGATATATTTGTACTTTTTTATCTGAATTTACATGGGTACTGGGGAATCACAAAGGGGTCACCATTTCCTTCAGGCATACTTTGAGTTCATTCATTCATTTATTTATTTTTATTTTATTTTTTTGTTTATTTTGTTTTTGGGTTTTCCAAGGTAGGGTCTCACTCTAGCTCAGGCTCACCTAGAATTCACTATGTAGACTCAGGCTGGCCTCAAACTCATGGTGATTCTCCTACCTCCACCTCCTGAGTTCTGGGACTAAAGGTATGCCATGGCCAGCTTTGAGTTCAGTCTTGAATTTTTTTGTTGTTGTTGTTGATTTTCTTTGTCCAGCCACTTGAAATTTCTTTTGTAAGTTGTTTATGTTGGTTCTCAACTAATTTGTTTTTCCATGGACGTATTAAGTTTGTTGGATATACTTGTCATAGCTACATTTTGGGGTTTTAGGGCTAGAGTTTTGTAGATTTGCAATAGAGTTTTTCATTATAGGGCTAGAAGTTCTTTATTGGGACATTTTGGCTTGGTGACTTGTGTCTTTTGTTTGCCATTGGTGTTTTCCCATCTTGAGGTAATTGCCTTGTTTTCCTGGGACTGTAGAAATTAGTATCTCTTGTGGAGTATGCATTGATTGCCTTGCTCAGGTTTGGCCAAGTTAGGAGTGGGAAGGTGGTATCTTCACAGTTTATTGCTGGGTGATCTTGAGCCTGAGCCCAGTCTCTATTGTGTATTCACTCTATTGGGAATTATGGGTGGATCTCTGGAGTGCCTAGCTAACCCAGTGTTCAGACAATGTCCTCTTGTCTCTCTGGTACTTGCTTCCTGGTCTTGGTGGTGGGCTTGGCTGTGACAACAGCAGGCAAGATGAAGGCATAATAGGGATCCCACTGGTAGGATTTGATCTTACAGTAGATGTACGCTAGTAAATGAAGAGCTTCTCTTCCATTTTTTCAGGTGTTCCTCTTCCACAAGAATCACAAATTAAAGCTTTCTATTTTGTAATATTAACTGCATTTAAAGATTCTGAAGTGAGTAGATTACTAGTAGTATTCCATCTTACTGCAAGAGTTAATGGAAAGAAAAATAAATGAAATAATCAATTCACATGATTTTGTTTAACCTTAAGAAGTGAAATGATTTCATCAAATGACATTAGTACACAATGTCAAGCGTGGAATTTTGTGTTATCTTATCTTACAATACTAATGTATATTTTGTATCTATGTTTACTGCCTGGGAACCAATTCATATTCTTTTCTACAGTATTATAAAATCAAAGTTTCATTTGTCATTGCTTATCCCTCTGGAAGACAATCCTAAATTATTTTATAAATGATATAGGCTTAGGTGCATACTTTGAAAATTATATAAAGAGAATTTTCTACTCACTGTTGTAGCCAATTATAAAATTTCTGATATGTGTTAAATGAAATTTAATATTCTCTAAAGAATTCCTTTAATGGACTTAGCTTGTACAGGAACACTTACTTTTTAATGGATGTGGTGTGATTATGAATCAATACTTAATTTTCTCATGCCTCAGTTTCAAAAGGTTAATTTTTAACCATAATCCATCTAGATTCACAAAGTAAATAAAATAATTTATCATTACTGCCCTTCTACTAAAAATCATTATACCTCTTGAATCTTAATAATAAAAACTCATTTCAATGCCTAAAGATGAGACCATAGATGAGGTCAAACTTTATCTTTCTCCTATCAGGGTCCAGACTGAGTTTGAAACCTTAAGTGACATAACGTAGGTTAACTGGAGGGAATCATAAAATTTTTAAAGTTGTATGACACAGGAGCCCACAGATGTAAATAAAGACAAAAGAAGTGACTACATTTTCTATTGCTTTCACATTAGGCTCAACAATTTTGGGGTACTAAGTGAATTATGTGAGGTAGCTAAAGGAAAGACAGGAATTTTTAATGGATATGTATATATGGAATTCCCTTGGAGATAACTCTTGGATGAAGAATATGATTTGGTCTTAAAACAAGAGGTCGTCTTTCACATAAGTGTTTTTAACCTTCTGTTTTCCAGAGGAAAAATAGAAATCAGAATAATCTCATTACAGCTGCTGTTTTCAATTAGAATCTTCCTTAAATGATAATACCACATTTGAGGCATATCCTCTGCTACCTTTCAAGAAGACACTTATATCCATTCTAAGCCAGTCAAGGCTTCCACATTCTTGTGACAATAAGTTTTTCACTTTGACACATTAAAAATGTTACAAGTCTGTCAGTTTCTGAGACATTATTGCAGTCAGGTTGGCATTGCTGTTAGGAATCACCAACCAAGAGCAGTTCTGGTAAACAAGTGTTTATTTTGGCTTACAGGCTCGAGGGGGAGCTCCATGATGGCAGGGGAAAATGATGGCATGAACAGAGAGGACAAAATCCACTGGCCAACATCAGATGGACAACAGGAACAGGGGAGTGTGCCAAACACTGGCATGGAAAAACTGGCTATAACTCCCATAAGCCCACCCCCAACAATACACTCCCTCCAGGAGGCGTTATTTCCCAAATCTCCATCAGCTGGGAACCTAGCATTCAGAACACCTAATTTTATGGGGGACATCTGAATCAAGCCACTTACATTCCACCCTTGCCCCCATAAACTGATAAGCATGCATTATGTAAAATGCAATGCATTCATCCAACTTTAAAATTCCCCATAGTTTTTATCAATTCCAATGATGTACATACATCCCCATAGTCCAAGTTCTTTTGACTGGGACATAATAGCAAAAAATAACCTCAAAAACCCAAAATTACACAATAAACATTAACACTGCAAAAGATGGCACTGGGCTATTAATGAAATACTCAAGCAATACACGATTTAAACAAAGAAAACACCAAACTCTGTAGCTCCAAGTCCAACAACTTTAGCCAGTGACAATCTCCAGGTCAGATAATTCTAACCAGCAACAATTCTCTGGAGTTCCAATTCTGTCCCTCTAGCTAGGCTACTCACAGTCCTGAAAACCTCATCTGGGAAAGGCAACTCTCCTTTGCAGCAATTTTATGGACCTGGAATCTCCACTGGGTCTCCAATGCAACCCATGGGGTCTCCATGCAGGCATCCAGCTAGCATGCTTCACACTGCCCAGGGCCATTTCCAAAACACAAGACTGTGTTGCAAACTCATTGACCCTCTCTTTCCTACATTTTATATACTCTATATACCAGGTAGGGTACGAATTTGTTAATCTGGAGGGAGGGGGTGGGATAAAGCAGACTTTGGAGAACAGGACACTCCTTGAGCATTCACGCCCCTTCAAAAGAGTCTACATTCTTCCCATTGCCCCAATGCATGTCAGCTGGCCCAATCTCAAAGGTTGTAATCTCTGAATTGCAGCTGAACCGGCAGCAGCTCACCCAAAGATTTTTCTTTCTGTGCCATATCCCTCTGCTCACACCAGTTCATTTCTATGCATTAAAACCATGCACAGCTTCTCAGGACATGGGCATAACAGCAAGCTTCTCACACAAACTGCTAGCCCAGTTCAAGCAAAGCTCTTTCTCACCCTCATAAGCCAAACCTCACAGTCCACAGTACTTACTGCTTTCAGGTCTTTCAACTCTGACAGGAATAGTTCATCAAGCTGTACTTACAGCTCTACAAGGCATCTCTTAGGCCAAGGTTTCAAATCCTTCCACATTTCTCTTGAAAATCAGTTCCAAAAGTCCAAAGCCACACAGTCAGGTGTCTAGCAGCAATCCCACTCCTCAGAAGCACTTTACTGTTGCAGTCAGGTTTGCATTGCTGATAGAAATCACCCAAGCAAGAGCAGCTTTGGTTAAAAAAAAAAAAAAAAAGGTTCATTTTGGCTTACAGGGTCAAAGGGGAGCTCCATAATGGCAGGGGAAAATGATAGCATGACCAGAGGGTGGACATCATCACTGGCCAACATCAGGTGGATAACAGGAACAGAAGAGTGTGCCAAACACTGGCATGGGGAAATTGGCTAAAACACTCATAAGCCTGCCTCCAACAATATACTCCCTCCAGGAGGCATTAATTCCCAAATCTCCTTCAACTGGGAACCTAGCATTCAGCACACCTATGTTTATGGGTGACACATGAATTAAACAACCACATTCTCCTTTTCCTGTTGTCCACCTTATATGGGCCAGGGGGTGATGTCCACCCTCTGCCCATGTCATCATTTTTCCCTGCCATTGTGGAGCTTCCCCTTGAGCCTTTAAGCCAAAATTAACCTCCTTTTCCCCACAAGCTGCTATCTTTTGCAGTGTGAATGCTTATTCTGTGTCATTATGAGTTTGCGGGGGGGGGGATTTTTTGGTATTATCGCTCAGTAAAAAGATCTTAGGCTAGGGGGATGTATGAATGTCACTGGAATTGATAGAAACTATGGGGACTTTTAAAGATGGACTGAAAGCATTGTATTTTACATGATGTATAGATATCAGTTTGTGGGGACCAGTGGCAAAGTGTGGTGGTTTGATTCAGGTGTCCCCCATGAACTTAGGTGTTCTGAATGCTAGGTTCCCAGCTGATAAGAGATTTGGGAATTAACACCTCCTGGAGTCAGTGTATTGTTGGGAGCAGGTTTATGGGTATTATAGCCAGTTTCCCCATGCTAGTGTTTGGCACAATCTCCTGTTACTGTTGTCCACCTTATGTGTGGGCCAGGGAGTGATATCCACCCTCTGCTCATGTCGTTGTTTTCCCTGCCATCATGGAGCTTCCCCCTCATGCCTGTAAGCCAAAATAAACCTCTTTTGTTCCCACAAGCTGCTCTTGATAGGGTGATTTCTACCAGTAATGAGAACCTGACTGCAACAGACATTGAAAGAAAGATTTAACATGATTTAAAAGACAATAAGAAAAACTTCCACACAGATTTATATTCAGACTACTATACTATTTTTGTTTATCCATACATGCAGTTTTATTTATTTAGAGGTGTTGTTCGTCTGTCAATCTGCCCATGAGAATGATATGCCTATTAGTTTTCTATGTAAGTGTTTCTTAAATGGAAACTTGGTAAATGTACTTTTTAGATAGTGGATGCCTCCAAATTTTCATTTGACTACGTCTTATTGAAATTCATAATGATATTTCCATCTGTTTTATCTATTGTCTGTCTCATTTGAGAGGATGTGTGATCATTAAGTTCAAGGACCAGTTATACCTCTTTTTATTCAATGCCCAAAGTTATCGTCTCTAGACTAACTTTTATTAAATTTACAAACATATTAAGACAATTTCAGTTCTCATCAAGTTGTAAATAATTAAATGGGAACCCTATTTTAGTAAATAAACCCCTATTAGCTATGCCACTACATTGTTAAATATGTCAGTTGTACTAATAGATAGGTTATAGTTAACACTTTAAAAAACAAAGTTAAGCATGAAGTTTTAGGCAATGAGACTGTTTTAAATGGTCTACCTAAACCAAGTGATAGGCAATAACCATTTTAACATCCTTAATAGAGTACCTGTATTTCCATATTATAATTTGTCACGTGCAGTAAAACTTTTACTAGAATTTCTGTAATATATTTCAGTTTTGACCATGACCTTCATTTTTAATTTCCTGTTACCATACACATTTAACATGCTCTATAATATAAATCTTAGCCACAAACCCATGAAGTTTTCTCATATCTTCAGATATGTGCTTCATTTGGCAGATCTGGGTTTCTAAGTATGAACATTTTTACAATCCAAATGCCAGCATAAAAGAACAACAGAGCAATGCAAGATTCTTCAGGATTTCTAGTATCCCCAAAGATAAAGAATAGCAGGATATGTGCTTAGCAAAATATCATGGGTTAGTCACAGAATTTGTTCGAGGGAATTTCTTTGATGGACTTTCTTTTTCATTTGTAAGCTCCATCCTATTGGGCATGAGATTACATAGGTCCTTGGAGTATTGTGAAGTATATCATGTGCATTGCATTTTTTTTCAGAAAGCCACTTCTGTTGGTAGAAAATGTTATTTTCAGCTTGACCTGCAAGATGTCAATTTCATCACTTGGTTTCATTATTCAGTTCCTAAAAAATATGTTATATGCTATACACACTTTCAGAAAAAATTATAGAGAAAATGAAGATTCTGAGATTATTCAAAAACACAATGAACAGTGAAAAGGAATATGTGCCCATCACAAAGTTCATAAGAATCACACACATGCTATACCTCTAAGAAACAATAATGATCCCTTGGATGAAGCCTGACAGTAACTTTAAAAGTTGACTTTTTACAAAGCATCCAGAAAACAACCTGAATCAGAAGCAAGTTTACTCTGTGCTTCTATAACTTAGAGACGTCAAATAGCAATGTGAATCTACTCTAAGACCAACTTCTCCATCTACTGGCTGAAGGTCAAACTTAAATCTTTATTAGTTACACAAGAGATAATATGGAAACAAATTTATTTTTCTATGTGTGTGAAGATTTTTACTTAATGAACACACTCTTAACTGAAGGCATAATTTAGTCTCCTAAAAGTATAATGCAAATGATTCAAAGACTCATAAGCTATTTTTGAAGACACATAACAGTGTAAAGCCAGCTGACAACTCGTATTGTTTTTAAACATTATGAATTTAATCCTTATCTTGATTAAATAAAATTCTAGATGTTGAAAAAATGTAAATGGAATTTCTGAGGAAGCACGCCTTCCTGAAGATGTCCCTGGTCTACACACACATACACACACGCACACACAATCTGTATGCACACCTGTATACACACAGACTGACTTCCCTATGCTTTGAAATTTTTATCTTATACCTAAGAAAAATTAAGAATCTATTGAGCCACTAAACGAAAAATTAAAGATCAGCTGCCAAATTTTATATATATGAAAAATAAATAAATGGAACAAGAATTTATAAGCTTTAGAAATTATTATCCTATCCCTAAGATTGAAAGATTAGAGAAATCACTTTAATTAATTGTCTCTGTGTTCTCACTGTAAACTGTAAAGGAATAAACAGTGATGTGATTTAAAACTTCTAGATGTTTATATATATATATCTTTATATATTTATATATATATAAACATGTATATATATATATATATATATATCCGTTGGCTATTGAAAAAAATTAAATGAACTAACATTAAGTTAGGTAATCTGCCTTTGTTTTTATAACTATAAACCAAATATAAATAAATAAATAAATATATATATATATATAATATATAATATATATATATAATTTATATATATAATATATATAATATTTATATATAAATATATAAATAAACCAAAATATACTTGAGTACCATGCTTTAAAAATACATTGTGTCTTTTTGCTCCATTTTTCTTCAGAAAAGCATATTTGGAAAATGATATTATTTAGAGAAATCAAAATTTTATCTATGAAATCAAATGAAAAAAATAGTAGATTCCAAAAACTTAATGTTATCCTCAATTTACCAGGTTCCATTTAATAATGAAATGTGTTCAGGAATCTGAAAGGGGTAATTCATAAATGAGAGCCAAACTCATATCATCTCACTCTGAAATATTGGTTCTTACAATTTTAGAAGCTATTTTACTTAGCCTGTCACCTTCTTATACATTTTGTGTAGAGGTGCTAATCTGTTTTACATCTCCTTGTCTTTCTCAATAACTGTGCAGGAATAAGATTATGGATTTTCATTATTTGAATGCATAACTACCAATACCCAGTATTCTTGGATGTCATAGAACTGCTATCTCACAGAAATATAAGCATGATGACTATTCTGCCTTCTCTTGACTCAACCATCCTATCAAAGCTTATTACCAATTCCACCTTATAGTTTCTTAGGACTAATTTAAAATAATTTCCTCTTTAATTTTTTTTTATATTTGTATCTTTTTTATGAGACAGACAGTGAGAAAGAAAGATAATTGGTGTGTTAGGACCTCCAGACAAAGAAACCAAACTCCAGACATGTGTACTATCTTGTGCACATGTACAAAGCTTGTGTACTTGTGTTAACTACTCTGTCTGACTTACATGGGATCTGGAGATTCAAACATGGGCCTTAGGCTTCACAAGCAAGTGCCTTAAATGCTAATCCATCTTTGCAGCCCTAAAATTATTTTATATAATTATAAATACCACTGCTAGAAGTTGTGAAATCATAACTTTACATATAAATGGTTTGTATATGTGGCCACAAAGTCATTACTAATAAACACAATGGTGTCTCTTGCCAAACCTGTTCCTTGTAAATCAACATGATCTTCATATGACTAGCATGCCCTACAATCCAGATGCTATGTATGTCACAGAGCTTGTGGATAAAATAGAGAAGGCAAGTCCATGCAGAGATATACATACATATACATATATATATATGATTAGATACGGTCATATTTAGTATGTAAACAACACATGTTGGTACCATCGTTTCCTCCCTGGCCCTTTTCTGAAGAGGTCATATTCATTGAGGATTGTGGGTCATATGCAAAAATGTCTCAACTTGTGGCTCTAACAATCTTTCCACCCCTTCTTCCACAAAATTCCCTGAGCCATGATGGTAGCAATTTAAATCTACTTCAGTGATGGGCACTTAGCCTCTGGATCTCTGGTTTGCTATGTGATGAGTGTCTTCAGTATGTATCTCTATCACTCTTGTGCTGATATCACATTCACTAAGAAATTAGCACTCTTGCTCATTTCCTCAGTTCCTTTGTGGTTTCATCTGGGGCAGGTGTGGAGTGCACTGAGTCGTTTATCTCCTCAGGTCCAGCTCCCATCTGAGAAAGAAAGCCATATTCTCCAGTGGAGAATGAAGTCAACCCCAGTTAAATGTGATGACCATTATTAATTTAGAGAGAATCAAAAGGGTATAGACCATTTCATAGTCTAAGGTTATGGGATCTTGACAATGGAAAGTAGAATCAATATCTGGATAAGATTCTGACTTGTTTCCCAGTATCAGATATGGTTTCCTTTCCACTGAGCAGGTTTGTTATCCAATCCAAGAGCAGTTGGTTACCCAGCATGGTTGTGTGCCACTATTGCACTTGCATGAGCATCATGTTAGGTTGTTTGCTTCTCAGTCACTTAGACTTTGAGTTCCTTGGACAGATGTTGGACACTTTTCCCCAGTAGCTCATTTAGAATGTTCCATCACTAGGTGGGATAATTGTCTGGTGACTGGCTCTCCTCAGATTCCAACCAGGTCTTTCCATGGTCTGTGCTGACAGAAATTGTTGTTTTCAGCAGTAGGGTCTTACCATTAACCTCTGGTGGGTAATCAAATGCTCTGATGAAGTCTGCCTTGTTTGTTTTGGAAGATCTAGTAGATCTTTCTAATCAACAGCTCATTGTGGATGTAGACCACATCCTGGTACAGGGAATTACAGGCCAGGTCCAAGGTAAAAGAGAAAAAGAAAAAGACTGAGAAGAAAGAGAAACAGGAGAAATTTAAGGTTAGGTTTCATCTTACCCTCTCCAGGGCCATTCAGTTCAGGTGTTACCCCTAAGGTCTTCTTGAGGGTTCCACCTTTTAGTCTGACTTCAAGGATATAGTATTCTATTGTACCAGTTCAATTTGGGTTCAGTTTTGTGTCCCCTCACCCTTTCCGTTCCCCCATGCCCTACCCACCCTATTGTCCAAACCTTGAGATGCTATTCAGTTATGTCAGCAACTGCTGATCCAGATTAGGAACTGCAGATGAGTGAGATCATGCAACAGTTGTCTTTCTGGATTGTGTGAGTTCACGTAGGATTATGTATTTCAAGTTCCACCATTTTTTGACAAATTTCAATGTGTCATTTTTTTCTCTTACAGCTGAGTAGAATTCCATCATGTTGATATACCACATGTTGGTTATCCATTCATCCAATAAAGGGCACCTGGGTTGATTCCAGTTTTTAGCTATTATGAATTGAGCAGCTATAAACATGGTTGAGCCAATATTTCTGAACTGAGATGTGGAACTTTTTGGTAAATGCCCAGTAAGGGAATAACAGGGTCTTTTGGTAACTCTATATTCATCCTTTTCAGGAATCTCCCAATTGATCTCCACCATGGTTGTACCATCTTACATTCCCAACAGTGAATAAGTGTTCCTATTTCTTCACAGCCTCACCAACAATTATTTTCATTTGATTTTTCCATGTTTGCTATCCTTATTAGGGTAAGGTGGACTCTCATAGTTGTTTTAATTTGCATTCCCCTAATGGTTAGGGATATTGAACATTTTCTTAAGAGTGTGTTAACCATTTGTAATTATTCCTCTGAGATCTCTCTATCTAGCTCTCTGCCACACTTTTGGAGTGGGATGTTTGATTTTTTTATTGTTTAGTTTTTTGAGTTATTTGTAGATTCTAGATATCAAGTTTATGTCAGTGGTATAGGTGGCAAATATTATCTCCCATTCAGTGGGTAAACAGTCTATTGGCTCTGCTTATTGTATGTTTGTCTGTGCAGAAGCTTTTTACCTTCATGAGACCCCATTGGTTGAGTGCTTGTTTAATTGCCTTGGCTACTGGGGTTTAGTTCAAGAAGTCTTTTCCCAGTTCTATATCTTGGAAGGTGCCTCCTATTTTTTGTTTCAGTAGTTGAAGAGTTTCAGGTCTTATATTGAGGTCTTTAAACCATTGGGACTGGAATTTTGAGTATAGCAAAATGAATGAGTCTAAATCATTTTTCTACATATGGTTATCCATTTCATCCAACACCATTTATTGAAGATGCTGTCTCTTCTCCACTCTACATTATTGGCACATCTGTGAAAGATCAAGCAGCTGTAGTTGCTTGCCTTAAGGTGTGGGTCTTCAATTCTGTTGCAATGACCTATGTTTTTGTTTTTATTCTAGTACCCTGTTGTTTTGTCACTATGGTTTTGTTATATAGCTTTAGATCAAGTATTGTGATGCCTCAAGAGGTGTCTCTTTTGCTGAGGATATGATTGGATATCTGAGGCCTTCTGTCATTCCATATGAATTTTGAGATTGTTTTTTTTTCAATATCTGTGCAGAATGACGCTGGTCTTTTTATTGGTATTGCATTAATTTTGAATATTGCTTTTGGTAGAATTGCCATTTTCACAATATTAATTCTACATATACAGGAGCATTGAAGGTCTTTCCATCTTCTTGAATCCTCCTCTGTTTCTTTTTTGAGTGTTTTTATGTTTTCATTATATAGTTCCTTCACGTCCTTTGTTAGTGTTATTCTAAGGTATCTACTTATTTATTTATTTTTGCTTTTGAAAATGAGACAGCCTCACTGATCTCTTTCACTGTATGTTTGTGCTTTGTATATAGAAAAGCTACTGATTTTTGTGCATTGATTTTTGTATCCTGCCACTTTGCTAAAGAAATTTTCACCATTAGAAGTTCTGAGATGGAGAATTTCTGGTCACTTATATATTGGGTCATGTCATCTACAAATAGAGCTAACTTTACTTCTTCATTTCCAGTTTGAATCTCTTTTATTTCTTTCTCCTGTCATATTGCTTGGGCTAGTACTTCTGGTACTATATTGAAGAGCAGTGGTGAGAGCAGGCACCCCTGTCTTATTCAATGAAGGTTTGATAGAATTCAGCTGAGAAGCCAACCAGTCCTGGACTTTTCTTTTGGGTGCAGTTTTTGATTACCTTTCCAGTTTCCATGGATGTGATGCATTTGTTTAGGAGATTAATCTGCTCAGAGTTTAGTTTGGGGAAGTAGTATGTGTCTATGAATTCATCCATTTCAAATTATTTAATTTTGTGGAGTGGGGATTTGGGAAGTATGCTCTGATGATCCTTCCAATTTCATTGATGTCTGTTGTGATCTCTCCTTTTTCATTTTTGATTTTTGTTAATTTGAGACTTCTCTTTTTCTGCTTGTTCAAATTGGCCAAGGGTTTTTCAGTCTTGTTTACTTTTTCAAATAACCAGCTCTTCATTTCATCTATTTTTTAATAGTTGTCTTACTTTCCATTTCATTAATTTCTGCTGTAATCTTGATTATTACTTTCCACCTGGAGCTCTTTGGGTTGGATTCTTCTTGTTTTTCTAGCACCTGTAGGTGGACATTCAGGTTGTTGATTTAGGATCTCTCTGTGTTTGTAATGAAGGCATTTAGGGCTCTGAATTTCCCCACTAACTGCCTTCATTGAATCACATAAGTTTCGGTAGGTTGTGTTTTCATTATCATTCAATTCTAGGAATTTTCCAACTTCTTTTTTACTTTTTCCATTACCCATTTATTGTTTAAAAATGTGTTGTTTAGTCTCCAGGAGCTAATGGACTGCTTAATGTGGCTCTTGTTAATTTCTAGCTTTAAAGTATTGTGATCTGACATGATGCAGGGAGTTACTTCAATTTTCCTGACTTTATGAAGGCATGCCTTATGGCCTAATATATGCTCAATTTTGGAGAAAGTTCCATGGGCTCTTGAGAAGAATATGTATTCTGTAGAGTTGGGGTGGAAAGTTCTGAAGATATCCATTAAGTCTAATTGGTCTATGATGTGGTTGAGCTCTAGTATTTCCCTGTTGATTTTCTCCTTGGATGATCTGTCTATTGATGATAGCAGAGTATTGACATTCCCAACTGTGGTGGTGTTGGTGTTTATTTCTGTTTGATTGTTGAGGAGATTTTGTTTTATAAACTATGGTGCCCCTGTTTTTGGCACATATATATATATATATTTATTATTGTGATATGCTCATGTTGGATCATTCCCTTGCTGAGAAAGAAGTGGCCTTCTTTGTCCTTTTTGAGTAATTTTGGTTTGAAGACTATTTCATCAGATAGTAATGTAGCAACATCCACTTGGTTTTTTTTTTTTTTTTTTCCCATTTGCTTGGAATATAATTTTCCAACCTTTCACCCTGAGGAGGTGTCTATCTGGCTGTGGCAAATGCCATCTGAGACATTCTTTGGCAGAGCCAAAAAGTCTTTCAGCAACTTCCTGGATTGCATGTTGCCTGATGGTTTGCTCTATTTCCATCTTTTCCTTGGAATTTTTGGAATTATTATAAGTTTATTACTGCTTAGTTTTGCTTTCATTTCCCCCTTCTCAGTAGTAATAAGAGAATCCAATTCACATGTATTTATAGAATCACCAATGATTAAATAGAAATTTCTGAGGCTATAATGTTTAAATAAATGAACAGATTATGGATCCTGAAACTATGAGTACTTTGAATGAACAGAATTTCTTAACACCACAAATTTATATTTCACCTAGTGAGACATGTTCCTCACATGCCTTACCAATTTTTCCAAGAAATATCACTTATGCTTACAGGAATTAATGGGCACATTTCCTGAACCTACAGGTGATTTACTAGAAAAGGAGCCTGAAATGCTAGGGAACAAAAGTAAACATCTTTCAAATAATCAGGTTGAGCCTACACAAGGAAATTAAACAGAATATGTAACTTTCAAAATTAATAGTAGTGTTTGCTGGGCTCCTATAGGAAGACATCAATGCAAAACACTGGTTGGATAGATCAACCTTGACCATATATAGGGGCATATACTAATGAAGTAAGGATGGTCTAGAAAGATGGGAAAATAGTTAAATATGAAAATCTTCCTTTTAGGGAGAGACTTGCAAGGTCAGGACCAACTGTAAAATGGAGCAACAAAAAAAGGTCATAGAAAGACAATTAAATCAGTACTAGATTAAAAATAGATAAATGAGCTGTTATTCAAGCCACAAGGTAATATTGTGTAGAGAGTGGCTAACACTGCTCTTTCTGAGGTTAAAAAAAAAAAAAAAAAAGTCTAGCACCTTATAAGAGCTACCTGCCAGGGCTCTTGGCTGGTTTCCATGGGTCTCACTAAGATATTAACCAGCTTGAAATCCATGACTTTCTTGTTTAAGATGTTATCAGAATGTCTATGGGGTAAGAGGTTCATGAGTTAAGCATAAGCAGGGGAAACCCAGGAAAATATTGTGCAAGATTTCTTAGAGAATAGAAGCTACATGTATAAGTTGCTATGTCTTGAAAAAATATAATGTATTGTAAAAGTATAAATAAAGAAGCAGAGCTTTGATCTGTGTCCAGTATGCTTCACCTGAATTACTGGTCCCAATCATTTCTTCATAACACCGACTCCACACATTCCCTTCAAGTTCTACAACCCCACTGAGGCTAGACCTCGGCATCTATCTTTAGTGATGAGGTGGGTTGCTTGATGACAGCAGATAGAAGGGTCCAATTTTTTGATCCATCCTGATAACCTGTGTCTTTTGATAGGTGACTTAATACCATTAATATTTAAGATTATTACTGTGATGTTTTAATTAATCCCTGCCATGATGTAGTGTTTTATGGGGTTTGGTGCCTTCTTGTGTTATGTACTGTGTTGAGCCTGGTCTAGTTTGGTTATTGTGATCTTTTTCTTGTTTGCTCTTGAGATTGGTTGTTTGACTGTTCTGTGTGGAGTATTCCCTCAAGTTTTCTCTGTAGGTTTGCTTTTGTGTTCATATAATCTTACAGTTGACATTTTTTCATGGAAAGTTTTTCTTTCACCATCTCTTGTTTTGTTTTGTTTTGTTTTTTGGTTTTTCGAGGTAGGGTCTCACTCTAGCCCAGGCTGACCTGGAATTCATTATGGAGCCTCAGGGTGGCCTCGAACTCACGGCAATCCTCCTACCTCTGCCTCCTGAGTGCTGGGATTAAAGGCATGTGCCACCACGCCCGGTTTCTTTCACCATCTCTTGTGGGGGATACTTTTTCTGGGTAGAGCACCTTGGGTTGGAAGCCATAGTTTTTCAGACTTTGAAGTGTTCCATTCCAGGCCCTTCTGGATTCAGGGTTTCCATTGATAAATCTGATGTAATTCTGATAGAATTGTCTTTGTATGTTGTAAGTTGTTTCTCTCTTGCTGCTTTTAACACTCTCTCTATTTTCATTATTAAGAGTTTTAACTATGATGTGCCCTGGATAGTTACTTCTTTCGTCCTGCCTGTTTTGTGTTCTGTGGGCTTCTTGTATCTGGATGGGCCTCCCTTTTGCAAGATTCAGAAAATTTTCTTCAACAATTTTGTTGAGTATGCCTCTGGTCTGGATTTCCTCTCCTTCTGGTATACCCATACCCAGATGTTTAGTCCTTTTAGGGTGTCCTACAGTTCCCTCACATTCTGTTCACTTTATTTTTTGAATTTAGCAAAGTGTTTGGCCTCCTTATCAATTTCTTCTGTCTCAACTTCCAGGTCAGAGGTTCTGTCTTCCACATGAGTAACTCTGTTGGTGAGGGGTTCTAGAGAGGTTTTTATAATTTCTATTTGATTTTTTTCTGTTGTGTTATTTTGTGTCATGTCCACATCTTTTTTGAGGTACTTCAATTTGAGTTCTGATTTTCTTGTGCTTCCTGTAGTTCATTCTTGCATTTGATCAACTCTTCACTAAGCTTCATCAACCGGTTGTTGAAGTCTTCCATTTCTAGACTTACCTTCAATTTACTCATATTTCTTTGGAGGGTTATAACATTTTCTTCAATCAAGTTAAGTCTACTGTCAAAGGCTGAATACTCTAGGAAATGATTCTGTTCACTTTCATTGATATGATTGTCGGTTCTTTGATAGTTTGCTCCAAGTATAGTAGTTTTTTTTTTTTTTTTTTTTTTTTTTTTTTAATCAGGGTCTCATTGGTTGTTGTGTTTTCATTTTAGGAATGAATTTCTGTTGATTTCTCTATGATTAAAATGGAGGTTTCCATAGTAGGACTAGACATCCTTAGTGGAGTTCTCTCAGTTTTCTGACTTTTGTTGGTTTCTTTGCATTGCCGTCTACTCATTTTAGGAAGAATCTTAATTTTATTGAGGGGGAAGCAAGTTTTTGTTCTTTGGTCTATTCACCCTCTGACTCAGGTGAACAGGGATGTTGATACATAGTGGCCATTCAGGATACCAGAGCAAAAGACCTGATTCCACAGCTCATACAGGGTCAGGCCTCCCTGAGCAAGGCACAATGGGACCTACCAGCACTAGGGGACTGGGAGGAGCAAAGAAACAGGAATATGGCAAAAGGTCTGATCCCACAGCTCCCACAGGCACCAGGCCCCCCAAAGCAAGGCACAGTTGGACCTACCAGGATGAAGGGACTAGGAGAAGAAAACAAACAGGGATCTGGCCTACTTCATAACATGCTCTCCAGGACGCAGACCATTGCAGGCAAGCCGGACTGGGGAGGTGGGAGGCGCCCAGATAGAGGTGTCTGGCCTACTCACTCCAGACCATCATGCCTGGGCACACATTGACCTCACAAGGAACTCAGACACTGGAGGTGGCAACAGCCCATAAATGGGTCAAGCCTACTCACTCAAGAATGCCAAGCTTGCTCCCACATTGTCCGTGCAAGGAAATCTGAACAGGGAGTAGGAAGAGCCCAGAAATTGGTACAGCCTACTCACTCCAGACTGGCATGCCTGCCCACACACTGACCATTCAAGGAACTCAGACCCTGGATGTGGGAGGAGCCCAGAAATGGGTCCAGCCTACTCACTCCAGACCACTGCACCTGCCCACATACTGACCACAGAAGGACCTCCAGTTTGCAAGGATTGTGTTCAAGATTTTTGCATCTAAGTTCATTAGGCATATAGGCCTATAATTTTCTTTCCTTGTTGCATCTCTGTCTGGCTTTGGTATTAAGGTGATGCTAGCTTGCTAAAGGGAGTTGGGGAGGATTTCCTGGTGTTTGTTTATGCAGAACACTTTCAGAAAAATATTTCAGTTCTTCAATGAAGGTTTGATAGAATTCAGCTAAGAAACCATCCAGTTCTGGACTTTTGTTTTGGGGGAAGTTTTTGATTAACTTTTCAATCTCTATGGATGTGATATGTTTGTTTAGGATATTAATCTGCTCTGAGTTTAGTTTTGGTAGATGGTGTATGTCTAGGAATTTATCCATTTCTTCCAGATTATTTAGTTTTGTGGAGTAGAGTATTTAGAAGTATGCCCTGATGATTCTTCAAATTTATTGATGTCTGTTGTGGTCTCTACTTTTTCATTTCTGATTTGGTTAATTTGAAAATTCTCTTTTTGTCCTTGATCAAATGGCCAGGGTTTTCTCAAAAGCATTTATTTTTTTCAAAGAACCAGTTCTTTGTTTCATCAATTTTTAAAGTTGTTTTCTTAGCTTCCAGTTCATTAATTTCTGCTCTAATCTTGATTATTGTTTTCCATCCGGAGCTCTTGGGGTTGGAATTTTCTTGTTTTTTTTTTTTTTTTTTTTTTTTCCCAGCGATTTCAGGTGGACAGTGGGGTTATTGATTTGGCTTCTCTCTGTCTTTATAATTAGTACATTTAGGGCTAAGAATTTTCACCTTATGACTAATTTCATTGTGTCCCATAAGATTTGGTAGGTTGTGTTTATATTATCATACAGTTGTAGGAATTTTACAATTTATTTTTTTATTTCTTCCATGATGCATTATTTGTTAAAAAGTGGGCTGTGGGATGGAGAGATGGCTTAGCATTTAATGCACATGCCTGTGAAACCTAAGGACCCAGGTTCGATTCTCCAGGTCCCGCATAACCCAGAGGCACATAGTGGCACATGAATCTGGAATTCATTTGCAGTGGCTCGGAGCCCTGGTGCACCCATTCTCATCCTCTCTCTCTCCCTCTGACTGTAATAAATAAGAATAAAAATCTTTGAAAATGAAAGTGGGTTATTTAGTCTCCCAGAGCTGGTGGAAATCTTAATGTGTCACTTGTTGTTGATTTCTAGCTTTAAAGCATTGTGATCTGACATGATGCAAGAAGTTACTTCAATTTTCCTGACTTCATGAAGACACACTTCATAGCCTAACATATCATCAACTTTGGAGAAGGTTTCATGCATTGCCGAGAAGAATATGTATTCTGTCAAGGTGGGGTAGAATGTTCTGTAGATATCTGTTAAGTCTGGTTGGTTTATGATGTGCTTGAGCTCTATTATATCCCTGTTGATTTTCTGCTCAGATGATCTGTCTGTTGATGATAGTGGAGTGTTGAAGTCTCTGAATATGAAGGGTTGGTGTTTATTTCTGTTTTATTGTTGAGTAGATTTTGTTTTATAAACTATGGTGCCCCTGTGTTTGGCACATATATATTTATGATTGTGATGTGCTAATGTTGAATCGTTCCCTTAATGAATAAAAAGTGGCCATCTCTGTCGTTTTTGATTACTTTTTGTTTGAAGTATATTTTATTAGATATTAATATAGGAACACCCACTTATTATTTTTCCATTTGCTTGGAATATCATTTTTTCAACCTTTCACCTGAGTAGGTGACTATCTTTAGTGATGAGGTGGATTTCTTGAAGACAGTGGATAAAAGGGTCCATCTTTTTTGATGCATCCTGACAATATGTCTTTACATGTGTGACTTAAGACCATTAATATTTAAGGTTACTACTGTGACATTTTAATTAATCCCTGCCATGATGAGACATTTTATGGGGTTTGGTGCTTTCTTGTGTTATGTACTGTGTTGAGCCTCATCTAGTTTGGTTATTTTGATCTTCTTCCTGATGACTATTGAGATTGATTGTTTGACTGTTCTGTGTGGAATATTCCCTCAAGTATTCTCTGTATGTTTGGATTTATGTTTGTATAATCATAGAGTTGACTTTTCCCATGGAAAGTTTTTCTTTCACCATCTCTTATGAGGGATACTTTTCCTAGGTAGAGTAGCTTTGGTTGGAAGCCATAGTTCTTCAGATTTTGAAGTGTTCCATTAAAAGCCCTTCTGGCTTTCAGGGTTCCAACTGAGAAATTTGATGAAATTCTCATGGCATTACTTTGTATGTTGTGAATTGTTTCTCTCTTGCTGCTTTTAACACACTCTCTTTTCGTTCTTAAGAGTTTCAATCATGATGTGTCTTAGGGAGTTTCTTCTTTGGTCCTATCTGTTTGGTGTGCTATGGGCTCCTTGTATCTGGATGGTCCTCTCTTTTGAGAGATTTGTAAAATTTTCTTCAATAATTTTCTTGGACATGTTCTCTATGATTCTGGACTGGATTTTCTCTCCTTCTGGTATACACATGATCTGGATATTTGGTCCTTTTAGGATGTCCCACAGTTCTATTTTGTTCTGTTCACATCCTTTCTTGAACTTAGCAAAGTTTTGGGACTCCCAATAAATTTCTTCTGCTTCATCTTCCAGGTCAGAGGTTCTGTCTTCCATATGAGTAACTCTAAAGTGAGGGGTTCTAGAGAGATTTTATAATTACTATTTGATTTTTTTCTATTGTGTTATTGTTCATCATGTCTATCTTTTTTTGGAGGTATGATTTCAATTTGAGTTCTGATTTTCTTTTTTCTTTCTCAATTTTTATTAACGTTTTCCATGATTATAAAAAATATCCCATGGTAATACCCTCCCTCCCCCCCCCTTTCCCCTTTGAAATTCCATTCTCCATCATATCCTGTCCCCATCTCAATCAGTCTGTCTTTTATTTTGATGTCATGATCTTTTCCTCCTCTTATGATGGTCTTCTGCAGGTAGTGTCAGGCACTATGAGGTCATAGATATCCAGGCCATTTTATGTCTGGAGGGAGCACATTGTAAGGAGTCATACCCTTCCTTTGGCTCTTACATTCTTTCTGCCACCTCTTCCGCATTAGACCCTAAGCCTTGGAAGCTGTGATCAAGATGTAACTTAGTACCCCAAGCACTTCCTTCCAGCACTATTATACTTTCTGAGAGGTCCCAAGGTCACTGCCATCTGAAATGAGAAGATTATATACCCAAAGTGAGAGTAGCATTAATATAAGGGTATGAATATTAAGAGAAGTGCTTACTGGGCACTTTGATAAGCATAGTATATACATTTATCCAGACATCAGCAGATGTTACACCCCTAGGGCTCATGACTACCCCTGTTTTAAGTTTTCAGTATCAGGGATGTATTACCTCCAATGGAGCAGGCTTCCAGTCCAATTGGAGGGAAGTTGTTTTCCACCATGACAGATATGCCACTATTGCACCCATTGGCTCATTTGGTCTGGTTGGCCAATTATAAGGCTTGCAGTGTCTGCTGTTGAGTATCTTCACTGGTGATATCTCTTTCTCCCATTGAATTGCATGTATAATGGCTTCTTCCAACTTTCTGTCAGCTGGTCTACATGGAGGAGGTTATCAGCTCAGTTCCAGCAGGATTTCTCAGTGCCCTTGCAGCCCAAGTATGTGGAATCTTCAGCAATAGGGTCTTACCATCTATTCTTGGTGGGAAACCAAGGGCCTCAGCAATGGCCTATAATGTGTTGGGGGCATCAGGGACCTCCCTAGCCAACAATTCACTGGAAGGTATCCCATCCCCAGCACTGAAAATTTTCCACCAACGATCTACAGCTCCTTAGTGTTCCATTGTCCAAAACTGGAGGATTCCATATGCTTTATTTATATCCTCTTAGATTTTGATTAGCCCTCCCTCCACCTTTCCTCTACTCAATCTCCTCCCCTGACCTCACTTTGGGCCTTTTAACCCCCGTTAATCAATTCTTCTACTTACATATATACAATACCAACCTATTAAGTACCCTCCTCCCTTCCCTTCTCTTCCTTTTGTATCTCTTTTTTAGCTTACTGGCCTCTGCTACTGAGTTTCTTCCTTCTCACACAGAAGCCTAATCATCTGTAGCTAGGATCCACATATGAGAGAGAACATGCAGTGCTTGGCTTTCTGGGCCTGGGTTACCTCACTTAGTATAATCCTTTCCAGATCCATCCATTTTCCGGCAAATTTCATGACATCATTTTTCTTTACTGCTGAGTAGAACTCCATTGTATAAATGTGCCACATCTTCATTATCCACTCATCAGTTGAGGGACATCTAGGCTGGTTCCATTTCCCAGCAATCATGAATTGAGCAGCAATAAACATGGTTGAGCCATGAGGAAATGAGATGAGTCCTTAGGATATATGCCTAGGAGTGCTGTGGCTGGGTCATATGGTAGATTAATCTTTAGCTGTTTCAGGAACCTCCACAATGATTTCCACAATGGCTGGTCCAGATTGCATTCCCACCAACAGTGTAGAAGTGTTCCTCTTTATCCACATTCTTGCCAGCATTTATGATCATTTGTTTTCATGATGGTAGCCAATATGACAGGAGTGAGATGGAATCTCAATGTAGTTTTAATCTGCATTTCCCAGATACCTGGGGATGTGAGCATTTTTTTAGATGCTTATATGCCATCTCTATTTCTTCTTTTGAGAACTCCCTATTTTGTTCCATAGCCTATTTTTGTTTGTTATTTTTATTTATTTATTTGAGAGTGACAGACAGAGGAAGAGGCAGAGAGAGAGAGAGAGAGAGAGAGAGAGAGAGAGAGAGAGAGAATGGGCCCGCCAGGGCTTCCAGCCACTGCCATCGAACTCCAGACACGTGCACCCCCTTGTGCATCTGGCTAACGTTTGTCCTGGTGAGTCTAGACTCAAACCAGTGTCCTTAGGCTTCACAGGCAAGTGCTTAACCGCTAAGCCACCTCTCCAGGTCTCCATAGCCCATTTTTTAATTGGCTTGTTTGATTTCTTATTATTTAACTTTCTGTGTTCTTTGTATATCCTAGATATTAATCCTCTATCAGATATATAGCTGGCAAAGATTTTTTCCCATTCTTTAAGTTGCCTCTTTGCTTTATTCACAGTGTCCTTTGCAGTACAAAATCTTTGTAATTTCATGAGTTCCAAGTAGTTAATCTGAGTTTATTGCCTGGGCAAATGGGGTTATATTCAGAAAGTCTTTGCCGAGACCAATATGTTGAAGGGTTTCCCCTACTTTTTCCTATAGCAGTTTCAGAGTATCAGGTCTAACATTGAGGTCTTTAATCCACTTGGACTTAATTCTTGTGCATGGAGAGAGAGAAGAATCTATTTTCATCCTTCTACAGATAAATATCCAGTTTTCCCAGCACTATTTGCTGAAGCAGCTGTCTTTTCTCCAATGAGTATTTTTGGCATTTATATCGAATACCAGGTGGATATAGCTACCTGGACTTATATCTCTGTCCTCTATTCTGTTCAATTGATCTATATATGTGCTTTTGTGCCAGTACCATGCTGTTTTTGTTACTATGGCTCTGTAGTATAGGTTAAAATCAGGTATGGTGATACCACCAGCCTTATTTTTGTTGCTCAGTATTATTTTAGATATTGGAGGTTTTTTGTGATTTCAAATGAATTTTTGGATTGTTTTTTCTATTTCCATGAAGAATGCCATTGGAATTTTTATGGGGATTGCATTAAATACATAGATAGCTTTTGGTAAGATTGCGATTTTCACAATATTGATTCTTCCAATCCAGGAACAAGGGATGTTTTTCCACTTCCTAGTGTCTTCTGCAATTTCTCGCTTGAGTGTTTTAAAGTTTTCATTGTAGAGATTCATTACTTCCTTGGTTAGGGTTATCCCAAGGTATGTTATTTTCTTTGATGTAATTGTGAATAGGAGTGATTCTCTGATTTCATTCTCTGTGTGTTTGCTGTTATCATATAGGAAGGCTACTTATTTCTCTCTATTTATTTTGTATCATGCTACATGCCTGTAGGTGTTTATCAGCTCTAACAGTTTGCTGGTAGAGTCTTTAGGGTCCTTTATATATAGAATCTTATCATATGCAAATAATGGTAACTTGATCTCTTCCTTTCCAATCTGTATCCCTTTTATGTGTGTCTCTTGCCTTATTGCTATGGCTAAGACCTCCAGTACTATATTAAATAAAAGTGGGGACTGTGGACACCCTTGTCTTGTTCCTGATTTTAGTGGAAAAGCTTCCAGTTTTTCCCCATTTAGTAATATGTTGGCTGTAGGCTTGTCATGAATAGCCTTTATTATATTGAGATATGTTTCTTCTATTGCCAGTCTCTGTAGGACTTTTATCATGAGGTCATGTTGGATTTTTTCAAGTGGTTTCTCTGCATCTACTGAGATGATCATGTAATTTTTCCTTCAGTCCATTTATATAATGTATTACATTTATCGATTTGCATATGTTGAACCATCCCTACATCTCTGGGATAAAGCCTACTTGGTCAGGGTGAATGATCTTTCTGATATATTCTTGTATTCTGTTTGCCAATATTTTATTGAGAGTTTTTGCATCTATGTTCATGAAGGAGATTGGCCTGTAATTTTCTTTTTTGTTCTATCTTTCCCTGGTTTTGGTATCAGGGTGATGCTGGCTTCACAGAAGGAGATTTGTAGGTTTACTTCTTTTTCTATTTTATGGAAAAGCTTAAGAAGCAATGGTGGTAGTTCTTCCCTGAAGGTCTGGTAAAATTCAGCAGTGAATCCATCTGGCCCTGGGCTTTTTTGACTTGGGAGAATTTTGATAACTGCTTGGATCTCCATGCTTGTTATAGGTCTATTTAAGTGAATAAACTCATCTTGATTTAATTTAGGCAGGTCATATAAATCAAGGAAATCATCCATTTCTTTCAGATTTTCATACTTTGTGGAGTATATGCTTTTATAGTATATAAAAATGATTTTTTTGAATTTATCTGGCATCTGTTGTGATGCTACCTTTTTCATCTCTAATTTTATTAATCTATGTCTCTTCTCTCTTTCTTTTGTTTAGATTTGCTAAGGGTTTATCAATCTTGTTTATCCTTTCAAAGAACCAACTTTTTGTTTCATTGATTCTTTGGATTTTTTTTTTTTGTTGTTGTTGTTGTTGTTGTTTCTATTTCACTAATTTTTCCCCTAATTTTCCTTATTTCTCTCATCTACTGATTTTTCATTTGCCTTGTTCTTCTTTTTCCAAGGTTTTAAGGTGAAGCATTAAGTCATTCACTTGCAACCTTTCTAATTTCTTAATATAGGCACTTAAAGCTATAAATTTACCTCTTAGTACTGCCTTCAATGTGTCCCAGAGATTTTGGTATGTTGTGTTCTCATTATCATTTTATTCTATGAATTTTTATTGACCCATTCATCATTTAGAAGTGTGTTGTTTATTTTCCATGATTTTGTGTGTGCTTTATAGCCTTTCTTGGTATTGATTTGTAGTTTGATTCCATTGTGGTCAGATAGAATGCAAGGAATCATTTCAGTTCTCCTGTATTTTTTAAGATTTGCATTGTGTCCTAATATATGGTCTGTTTTAGAGAATGTTCCATGTGCTGCTGAGAAGAATGTATATTCTGCAGCATTTGGATGCAATGTCCTGTATATATCTGTTAGGTCCATTCCTTCTATGATCTCATTTAGTCCAGATGCCTCTTTGTTCATTTTTTCCCAGGATGACCTGTCAATTGATGACAGTGGGGTGTTGAAGTCACCCACTACCACTGTGTTTGGTGTTATCTGTGACCTTAGTTCTAATAGCATTCGATTGATGAATTTGGGGGCCTCCATGTTAGGTGCATATATGTTTACGATTATAATGTCCTCCTGTTGGAAGTTGTCTTTAAACAATATAAAGTGGCCTTCCTTATCTTTCTTAACTAATGTTGGGCTGAAGTCTACCTTGTCAGATATTAGGATAGCTACCCCTCCTTGTTTTCTAGGTCCATTTGCTTGAAACACCATTTTCCAACCTTTCACCCTAAGATAGTGTCCATCCTTTGTAGAAAGGTGGGTTTCTTGGAGGCAAAAAATTGAAGGATTCTGCTTTTTTTTTTTTTTTTTTAACAGATAAAGGCTTATTTTATTTCAATGATCTGTGTGACTGACCACCGAGGCCACTATGTACAGGCAGAGGGAAGCTTCACTTCTTGGTCTTTTCCTCCTTGGACAAAGTCTTTATGATCTCTTCCTTCTTGGCCTGGAGGTGCTCCTCAGGGTGCTTGCAGGCTTCCTTAGTCTTAGACCTGCGGGCCTCAGCTTGGTCAGCCAGGAGCTTCTTGTGGGCCTTATGTGCCTTCAGCTTGTGAATGTGCTCCATGAGCATGCACTTGTTTCTGAACACATTGCCCTTCACTTTCAGGTACAGGCTGTGGTACATTTGACAGTCAATCTTCTTAGGTTCACAGTATCTCCTGAGCAGCCTGCACAGGATCCGCATCCTCCTCATCCAGGTCACCTTCTCAGGCATTTGAGCATTGGCAGTACCCTTCCACTTACCTATGCCCATGTGCCTGCCCTTCCGGCATGCCAAGGTGTTTTTCTGGCATCGAGCACGGGAATGGACAGTTACAGGTTTGCGGATGATCAGCCCATCTTTGATCAGCTTCTGAATCTGCTGACGGGAGTTGGCATTGGCGATTTCATTGGTCTCGTTGGGGTCCAACCAGACCTTCTTTTTGCCACAGCGGAGGATACTAGAGGCAAGCCTCTTCTGAAGCCTGAGCATACTCATGGCTGCCCTGCAGCAGTGAAAGGGCGGATTCTGCTTTTTAACCCAGTCTGCAAAGCTATGTCTTTTAGTTGCAACATTGAGGCTGTTGAAATTAAGAGATATTATTGAAAGGTGTGTGTTTATGTTTGCCATTTTTTTTTTTTTTTTTTTTGTAGTTCTGGTTCTACTTTGCTCTCTTGCGTTAGTTAGTATTTGAGTATTGTTTGTTTTTTCCAGGTTCCTTTGATGTGTGCTTTTTCTTCTCTTTGGCATGGAGGATTCTTTCAAGCATTTTCTGTAGAGCTGGTTTTGTCTTCAAATACTCCTTTAGCCTGCTTTTGTCATGGAATGTCCTTATTTCTCCGTCTATTTGAATGGATAGCTTTGCATGATAAAGTAATCTTGTTTGACAGCTGTTATTTTTCAGAACTTGGAATACATCACTCCAAGCCCTTATGGCTTTTAAAGTTTGTGTTGAGTAATCTGCTGTAATCCTGATTAGGCTTGCCTTTGTAGGTAACTTGATTTTTCTCTCTGACTTCTTTCACTTTTTTTTTTTTCCTTTGGTTTGTGTGTTTGGTAGTTTGATTATAATATGGTGAGGAGAGGTTCTTTCCAGGCTTTGTCTGGCTGGTGTTCTAAAGGATTCCTGTATCTGCATTGGCACCTCTTTCCCAATTTGGAGGAAGTTTTCTTCTATGATTTTGTTGAAGATGCCTACTAGGCCTTTGGAGTGAAATTCTTCTCCTTCTACTATGCCCTGAATTCTTGTTTGATCTTTTCATAGTGTCCCAAATATCTTGAAATTCGCAGTCATACTTTTCTAATAGTTTGTCTTTCTCTTTGTTAGACTGTATTAGATCTGTCACCTGGTCTTCTAGATTAGGTATTCTGTCCTCTCCTTCATCCATTCTACTGGTGAGATTTTCTACACAGTTTTTTATTTCATTAACTGGGTTCTTTATTGCTAGTAATTCTGACTGGTTTTTCTTTATTATTTCTATTTCCTTATTTATGTCTAATATTGACCTCTTTATTTCATTAAATTGGTTTCCTGTGTCTTCTTTGATTCCTTTGATTTCTTCTTTGAATTCTTTGAACATATTTATAATCATTCCTTTGAAATCTTTCTCAGGCATTTCTTCTAACTCATTCTCACTGGAGGTCATTTCTGATGCATTAATACTTTTTGGTGGATTTATATTGTCTTGATTTTTGGTGTTTCTTGTGTTATAATGTATATATTTTTGCATCCTGGATTATTTAATGATTGGATTTTCTAGTTAGCTGAGTATTATGAGATGTATCAATCAATCTGATGTCATATATCTTCAGGGTAGGAGCTTTAGGCGCTAGGTGTGGCTTTCAAGACTCTCAGAGTATCTACAAAAGTGACCCTAGGTGTTGGGTTTGCCTGCTATGAGAGTATTTAAGTAGGCTGAGTGGAACCAAGTACAGATAGTTTCTACAATTTAACTAAACAATGTACACTTCCAATGAAAAACAGCGCAAAGTATTTATCCAAGAGTAGGTGTTATGACAACCACATCATCTGTCTGTCCCTTAGGCTGTGTGGTGCCTCACCCACTCCCTTAATCCTGACAAGGAGGTTAAGATTTCTGGTCTGTAGACATTCCGAGTCAGCTTGTGACCAGGTGAGACCCTTCCCTAGTGTATAACAGAGGAGGAAACAAAGCCACTATAAATCAAGAAGCAACAAATAACAAGTCCAAAATACAGCTTATTTAGGAATGGCAAATCTGACTATCCATCTGATTTAACATATAATTTATCCTGATATGGAAGGTGCAATTAGCACTTCTGGTTCAGGACTATATACCAGGTTTATTAGGCAGGTAGTGACCTGGTGGAATCCCCATTACCTTTTGGGATGATTTTGGTCTCAGTTAGCTGCGCTCCTGCTTGGGTCCCTCTTTGGTGTGCTGTTGGTTTAAGTAGGTGTGGCTGGGTCACTGGACTAATGCTCTGTTAGGGGGAGCTGGGCAGTGGTGGTGGGGGAGGGGAGGCTGCTGATGCTGCTCTAGTTTGCTCACTGTTCCACATGTTCTTCTACCTTGTGATCTGCTCCTCTGTTGTTCACTGCCATTCTTCCTTCACAATTCTTGAGTTTGAGGAGAACTCTGGTGTGAGTGGAAAATCCCTTCACCTGGCTTTTCCTGCAGCTCAAGTCAAGCCTGGCAGCTGGCTATTTTGCAGCCGCCTCAGTCCCATGCTCTGACCTGCTGGAGCTGCTTCTTCCAGCCTGTGTGGGCTCTGGATTCTCTGGATCTCTCCTACTTCTCTGCTGCTATTTCAATTTCCTATACACCTCACGTTTTAGTAAAACTGTGTATTTTGCTGTTTTTTTTGGGGGGGGGTTCCCCCTTTGCTTTGGCATGGTACCTATGCCGCCATCTTAACCAGAGGCCCCCGAGCGAGTTCTGATTTTCTTTATGTTTCTTGCAGTTCATACTTGCATTTGATCAAGTCTTCATTAAGCTTAATCAACTGGTTGTTGAGCTCTTCCATTTTAGACTTAGTTTCAATTTATTCATATCTCTTTGGAGAGTTCTAACATTTTATTCAATCAAGTTAAGCCTACTGTCAAAAGCTGAACAGTCTAGGAGATGATTCTATTTGATTTTATTGATACAATTGTTGGTTCTTTGTTTGGTTGTTTGCTTCTAGTTCAGCAATTTTTTTTTTTTTTGATCAAGGTCTCATTTGTTGTTGTGTTTTCATTTTGGGAATTAATTTCTCCTGGTTCCTCTATGATTTCATTGCAAGCTTCCATTGTGGGACTATGCATCCTTGTGGAGATTTCTCAGTTTTCTGACTTTCAATAGGTTTTCTGTTTTGTTGTCTACCCATTTTAGGAAGACTCTATTTTATTGAGGAAGAAGCAAGTATTTTTCCTTTGGCCCATACACCCTCTGACTCAGGTGAACAGGGATGTTTGTAATCAGTAGCCAGTCATGATACCAGAGCCAAAGGCCTGATTCCATAGCTCCCACAGGGACCAGGCCTCCCCAAGCAAGGCACAATAGGACCTACCAGAACTAGGGGACTGGAATTATTTCCTCACCCCTGATCTTTTGAATTGCTGTTACTAAACTTTCAACATCATGGTTGTCACCCAGAAAAGATCTGATCTACATGTCCCAATCTCCTACACTATGTATCAGATATTCTTCTACAATCTGCTACTAAAACTAAAACTCTCTCTTAATTACTCTCAGTTAATTCTCTCTCAATCTGTTGTAGACTACTGCTTATGCTCATTTCCATCAATATGACAGAATCCCAGCATCTTTATTTTTTTCAAAGACCCCTACATGTCACAACATTGAAATGTAAAACACAAATATTTTGTCCAAAATATCCCCACAATATGATATTGGATGGGACAGGACAAAACAGGTAATATACCCTGTATCTAGAATTATTTCTTATTTTAGCATTGCTTACCTCAGTGTCATAGCTAGTTTAGTATACCAGAATTTTATGTTTTTAGTGATTTTTTTCCCATTTCTTCCATACCCCTTCTAGGTTTCTGCTCACTACAAACTACACATATTTATAAACTCTAAAGTAACTGTGTTGGACCCTTGAACTATTTTACTATTTTTGAGTTTTTTTTTTTTTTTTTTGTTATAGTCACCATTGCAACCAATGTGGCTGATCTTGAAGAAATAAGTTATCATCTCACATACTCAGTATCTGCTTCAAAATAATTGAGAATTTCAAATATTTATTATAGAATTTTTACAAGTAATAATCACTCTAGTTGCTTATGTTTACTATTAAATTTTATAAGAAATGAAGAAAGCAGAAATTGCTCAATAAATTGTACTACCACTACACTTGGGATCAAAATGATTTAGACATAAATCCTGAGTATCTTTACAGAAAGTTGGTGAGTTTCAAGAATGAATGAGGCTGCAATATATTTGGGAAAGAGCATAAAAAGCTTTGTGAGAAAGTGTGTGTGTGTGCGTGGGTTGGTGCTGTGTGAATTTGATGAAAGACATTTATTCAGTGAAGAATGCAGCACAGATGTTCCGAGGAAAACAAATCACATGCAAATATTTGTAAATATAATAAAATCATTGATTCATTCTTGGAGTTAACATATTTGATGAGGGACTAGTGCAAAACTACGGAAAGTGTCTGGGGACATATTGACCAGAGGCATTGGAAAAGGATCATCAGTCAAGCTGAGTGACAAATGATAAATCTCAGTGAGAAGAAGGCAGATATATATTTTAACCTTCTTTGCTAAGGACATGTGTTAGCTGTATTATAAAGTGAATGCAGGTCTCATCCTACATCTGCCTTCAGACATTCTTAATTTATTATTTGGCATATGGCATTGAAATATGTGCTAACTACACTCATTGTTTCACTTTGTGAATTGCCTGCAGGATAAACCCAGATAGAAACTAATCATGAATTGTGGGTGACTAATACTAACAATACTTTCTTAGCATCCACAAGTGTGTGTGAGTGTTTTTTTATGCATGAATGGGTGAAGTTGCATGTGATCCTTTTGCACATATAGAAGACAGAGGAAAATATCAGGTGTCTTCTTCTACTGATGCTTTGCTTTGTTCCGATGAGATGGAGTCTGCTGAACTTAGAACTGCTACATTCAGTCTGACTGGCTTACCAGTAAGCCTCATTGATTCTATCATCTTTGATCCCAAAAGGACTGCTGTCACATGCATGCCTGGCCATGCACAGTAGTTTATATTGGTATGGGGAATTTAAAACAGCATAAATCAGACCCTCATATTTGCATGTCAAGTAGTTTTATATGCTAAGCCCTAACTCCAACAGACAAGATTTGGGTATCTTGTTATCAGGTTAATTACAATGAAACATTTTAGTATTGTAGCACTTACTTTCTTGGTGCTGAGATAAAGTGGCTGACCAGGAGTAGCTTATGGAAGGAAAGTGTTTATTTTTGGCTTGCATATATGTTTAAATTACTTATTTAATAGGAATTTTTTAAAACTATTTATTTATGTATTTATTTATTTATTTATTTGAGAGTGAGGGGCAGATAGAGAAAGAATGGGCACACCAGCATCTCCTGCAAAAGAACTACATACACATGTGCCACCTTGTGCATCTGGCTTATTTGGGTCCTGGGGAATCAAATCTGGGTCTTTGGCTTTGCAGGCAAGCACCTTAACTGCTAAATGGTCTCCCCAGAACAGCTAATAGTTTTGAGTGGAAGTTTCAAAATGACAGGAAATGTCTGTTATGGGATGGAAGCTGGATCACATACTTACATAGTGGGGAGGTCGTAAAGAGAGTGAGTTCACTCTGAACATCGTTCCAACCCACTGGTACATATCCTTCAGCAGTGCCAAAACTCCCAATGGTTCCACAAGCTGCAGATCAAGTATGAGGCTTAATCACAAATGCATTAATCTAGGGTATACACTTTGCCCCTAAACTGTCACAAGTGCTTAGTGTGAAATTGCTGAGAAATAAAGATACATGAATAAAGCTTGGATACCTGTGCTCTAGAACATAATCAGTAAGGGAAGCCTGGGAGACTATCTCTGAACCTACAAGCTGTTTCTTCTTTTTTGTTAAAATATGAGTTTATTTGAACCATTATATTTTTTTCAGAGAGAAATATCAATAAGATAATATTTAGCCTTTAATTTTTTTGTTTGTATGTTCCTGGGATTAAACCCAGGATCATGTACATGTTAGCAAGTCTAATATAGAGCTATAGCCTCACCATGTTATTTTGTCCTAAGATAATAAAATAAACAGCACATAGTCCATAAATGAGTATTGAGATTACTCCAAGTGCCATTCTTGATGATTTCACCTTTACGGTAGTCACACTCAACATAAGATGCCCCTTGGACACATCTGCATTTATATTTATGAAAGAGAAGACATTGGCTACCCAAGAGATCTAATGTGTGCATATATATATATATATATATATATATATATATATATATATATATAAAACTAAAGAAAAATATGTCAGAAAATATGTCAAAGTAAATGCAATTCTTTGTAACTCATAATTGAGATGGGGTCAAGTAAAGATTTTTTTCAGGCCAAATATTCTTTATCATTTATTAGGCATTTATAAGGCTAAATATGTCATAGGGTAATAAGGCAATGGTGAACACACACTTACAAAAGGAAAAATAGATTTTTGTGCTATAGAAAATGTTTACAATATCCACCAAATACATATATGTATACATATTTTATATATGTATTTTTTCATTTTGCAAAAATTATTAATATAATTACATTATTATATAATTGCATGATTAATATGTCATATTAAAATAAAGTATTAAAAATTGAGAAATCATAATAAATAAAATTTTAAAAAGCTATAACTTGAATATTGAAAAATGTTTTCCAAAGTTATACATAAAAATTATTGTTTTAAACTGTACTTCATATCTTTCATACTGACCTCAAAACACTAATGCTATGATTATTCTTTCCACCATTAAGGAAAAAAAACTTTATTCTAAAATTTTAAAGAATATCTAGCTTTGATAGTTTGCTAACATCTTGGAAAGAAGCAAGGAAGCCAAACCTAATGGAATGCTTTACCTCATCGCTGCTGAGAAGACATTACACAAGCCTTTGAATTAACAATAATATTGCATCTCCATGTCAAAGAAAATGACTGTGATTTTGGTAAAAAGAACATTAATTAGAGTCAATCATATTGTTAAACTTTGAGCTTTAGTATTAAGGATTTAATTTGCATTAATATGGAGAATCTTCAGCAAATATTCACAACTTCCTTATTTAATTGTTTTGATTTTGTTATTGAAAGGATTGTTATTGTTTTCCTGGCGAAAATGCTAAAGTTAACATTGCATTGCATTAAAAAAACCTATTCATATTTTTGTTAATAATGAATTGTTTCCTCTTAATATCATGTAAATTGTTGTGGTGGTTTATCTTGGTGCTGATGATTGCTAGATACTGTTCCCACAGAAAGTAGAGGATGATCCATTTGTACATTTAATAATCTTGTTTGATATGAAACATATGGTCACACATTGATAGCATCTGAATTCAGATGCAGCAATTGCTGACAGAAAAGCTCCTGAGAATACTTCCCAACCCAGGAATTAAACATAATCATCAAATAATGCTTGCAGACTCATCAAAGTACAACAGCCTTCCACCAGGCCTCTTGACCTCTCAAGATGGCTTTTAAAAAAGGAGGCTGGGGCTGTCAACTAATTTGACAGTGCAGAAGCTAAAGCATTGATTGAGCTGCACAGTATGAGATCATTTCAGTATTATTGGAACAATCATATGTGCTGTTGGCTTGTTTTGTTTGGAGTTCATTCAGAGCACTTTATTGCCACTGGGCAACTATTCACTGTTTCTTGGGTGTCACATAAAACTCATGTTCATCTTACATGACAAATTACTGAGATTAAGATTTATTTGCCATGGTGAAAATGAACTCTATAAAGGGTGTCAAACTTGAATGCATTTAATATTATCTTTTGCATTATAATTTACTCATGGAGGAGATGTTTTGCTCCTCAAAATACATTTCAAAATCACAGTACATTAAATTAATGTTTTCATTCATATATTCTATACTGAAAACTGCAAAGCTTGTAAAATAAAGCAAGAGATCAGGGTAGTGAGGGCCATTTAAGAAGTGTCATAAATCCTAAACCTGAATCTGGAATATTTTGAGAAAGAATATATTAATGTTTTTCTATCTGTAATCCATTAAATGTTTGATATGTATCATGGTGAGAATGCTGTGTTCCCGAAAATTCATATATTAAAATTCTAACCCACCAGAGCTCATTTGCCCTTCCCATTAAGTAGAACCTAATTAGAAAGCATCATTTGTAAACCAGGAAATGTTACCTCACAGGCGCCAAGTGTCCTGTGAATTAATCTTGGATTTCTCAGCTCTCAGACCTGTGAGAGAGAAAGTGTTGTTATCGTGGTGGTTTGATTAAGGTCCCCAGCTGGTGACAATTTGGGAATTGGAGCATCCTGGAGGTGATGTATTGTTGGGGGGAGGCTTCTGGGGGATATAGCCAGCTTCCCTTTAGTAGTGTTTGGCCCACTCTCCTGGTGCTGTTGTACACCTAGTGTTGTCCAGGAGGTGATGTCCACCCACTGCTCATGCCATCATTTTCCCCTCCTACCATGGAGCTTAGCCTCTAGTCTATAGGCCAAAAGAAACTCTTTTCTCTCACAAGCTGCTTTTGGTTGGGTGTTTTCTGCTAGAAACATAAAGCTAACTGCAGCAGTGTTTTATACTCCACATTCCCTATGTTATTGGTAGAATAAACTAAACACAATAAGACAAAACATGACCATTGTTTTCCACAACATATTGCCTATCACAATATTGTTGGTAATTCACTAGTAAAAGATGTACACATGAATAAAAGGTTTCTAACTATGTATATCTTTTAGGAAGCTATAACCAAGTAGAAGAGTTATGGCTATGTAATTCATCACTGAGGACTAAAATAAAATGACCATATTTATAAAACTGAGCAAGAATCTTTTCCAGGTCACATTAAAGAGCATGAGACTGGTAAAGAATGTAGGTTTCCATTATACTACCTTCTATTCTATGTGTTCTTTATGTCTTCACAATCCTTCATTTTATCAATTAAAATGATTACAACTAAAATTCACTTTGGAAGAATAAAAGAAAATAGTTTTACCTTAATTGCTTGTTTGTAATGTACCTGCAGCTACGAGGAAAATAATATTAGGTCTCAGAAGACAAAGTGCACCCCACTAATCTATACCAATGATTGGAAGTTAAATGTTATTTTAAAATTATTAGAATGTGCCTAAGATAACAACATGGAAAATCATTTTCAGCATATAATTTACCTCAAGTTACTTGTATTCCTATAATCAACTGAAGGTAGTACATTCATTCTCATAGTTTTAAATATAATTATCAAAATGCTTTATTATAGGAACTTGTCATGTGATGGTAGTTCATCTAACATCAAAATGTTTGATTACAATGAAGATACATATATGAAATAATAGTTTAATTTTGATATGTTTAGCTTATATTATGCTATTAGAAAGATTGTTTTCTAAAAGCTTTCTGTATCTAACTCCTCTAAAGTTGTTCCTGGTCTCTACTAAAGACATTCCTACGAATTTAATTATTTTATATTATTAGATTATTATATCAACCTGGTACCAAATAGAAAGTTGTTTGTTCTCTCTTCTCCTCAGGTAAATTTAAATTAATTGAGCATTATTATAGCCTGTTCAGCATGATGTTTTGCTAGTAAATGATTCATGTTGTGTCCCAACCACAGTGAACAGAAAACTTTCACCAGAAACAGATGGAAGAATGAACTTGGACATTTGTAGCCAGCTTAACTCCACCAAGGAAAACTAAAGTTCATTGAAAATTGACCTCAGTGTGTTGCTGGCCAGATTTGATTCACCTCAGGTGTGTGGTTACACTGAAAAATCATCAACACCGGCAGATGGAGTGCTCTAGGTTCACTTCCGTAGGCAATTAAAAAGCTGTTGCTAAGCCATATCACAATCAAACATTTTGATATCTCTATATGACCACACTTCCCTTCAGTTTATGATCATAAAAGCAGAAACTCTAGTCCCTTTACTTCTCTCAGGTCCCCCTAGTAGGCAGACTGTAATACTATGCAAGGATATTTTTCTTTTTTGGAGAAATTTCTAACAAAATTACCATACATACATAGCATACATGTTTTAAAAATAACTGATCAATCTACCTCTCTTTTTGAAAAAGTGCTTTCTTGCAGTGCACATTTTCCCCTGTATACTCAAAATTTATTTACATAAAAGAAGCTGGGGTGGGGGAAAGCTAATAACTGGGTGAGGTGGCACACACCTTTAATCTTGGCGCTCCAGAGGCCAAGGTAGGAGGAGGATCGCTCTGAGTTTTAGTCCAGCTCGAGACTACATAGTGAATTCAAGGTCAGCCTGGGCTACAGCAACACCCTTACTCAAAAAAATCCAATAATAATAATAAAATAAAATAAAACTCCAAAAATTTCCCTTGGTTTTATCAGCACAAACCATAATTGTAATAATGAATTTACTAGTGTCCTTTTACTGAAATATAGTAGTTGTAACAACTTATTAGTAAGGAATATGTTATAAGCTGTATTTTCAATTTATTGTAACTTATAAGACTCTTATTTCCATTATCATGAATAGATTTTCATTAGATAGATGCGCACATTAAGTAGAAAAATTAAACAGGGCGTATTTTTATATTTTTATATTAAAATTCTTGAAATCCAATTTTTACCAAGAAAATGAATTATATAAGTGGCATAATATGTGAAATTGTCAATTAAGTATATTATGAACACTTTTAAAATTAAATGTGTTTTTCTCAGTTGCTTTGAAACATAGAATTATCTCTAAGACAAAATTTTGTGCTTTGTGAATTATAATAAACATGTCTACAACTATTAAGAAAGGTTTTGTACGTAATGAATGACCATGAGAATACACTGCTTTTCCTCAGTACAGTACTAATTTGCATCTTAACAGAGGTATTTAGGGAAGATGCTATCTATAAATGTTCATTATTTATTTAAAAGCCACCACTTATGTAACACTTGTCAAGCCCCACTTTAGCCCATATGGTCCAATATGCATGTTAGATTAAGGTATAGCTATCAGTGGTCACAAGCGTGTCCCAGTGCAAAGCTTACCAGGAATAACATGAGCAGGGTCAGATCCTCATTCATCTCAGTGAAGAAATGTCCTTGTCTACTAAGCAACATGAACAGTAATATGTGAGAGTCATGATTCTTACTGAACCTGTTGTACCTAGGCATTATGATTTTACTGGTAGACAATAAGAGATATTGTCCATGTTCTGAGAGATATAGAAAGGTACACACAAAGGTATGTTAACTCATTTGAATATGTGTATAAGGTACTATTGGAAAAGACTACTTTGTGAGAGGTAAATGTAGGATGTGATATTTAAACTGACATTGGAAACCTGAGTACAAGTTACACAATACAGTGACATAAACGTTCTGGGAAGGGGGAGTAGTCTGATATGATCTTTAGTTCAAGAAAAGCTTTCCCATATTGGAGAAACTGAAAGGACACTTCTGTGTAGGAAGCACAATGAAAAAGGATGAGATCATATAAAGCAGGATCAAAATCATGCCAAATATTACATGCTTAAAAAATTAAATTTTATTATAAATTCTATGACTGGAAATTAAGTGTTTAGAAAGAAAGTAATTGGCCTATATAAGCACTAAAACAAAACCATCCTGATTTTCATGTGGAATATAGATTGAAAGAGAGAAAGAATACACAGGGAAAGAATGAATGGAGGATTTAGTAGTATAGGTGAGAGATGATGGTGATTGGCTTAAAAGGTTGGCATGAATAATAGGTTTTAATGATGAAATCCATTGGCCTCTGTGATGGATTGGAGATGTCAAAATGGTTTTCCCATTTTGACTTATTGGAAGCTAGAAGAGTAAATATATCAAGTAAGCTGGGAAGATATCAGGTTATGACCAGAGTTTTGTGCTTAAAACAAGGCATTAAAAATGATAGACAAATGTTTAAAGCACTTTATTGGTCTACAGTATTAGATGATGAGGTGAGTCTGTAGCCACTGGAGAAATAAGAGCATGAGTAAAAATGAAGTCATGAAAATATATCAAAACTAAAAGAAAATATTGATGTTAACTGTACTTAATAATTCAAAATGATGGGCTGCAGAAATGGCTTAGCGGTTAAGCGCTTGCCTGTGAAGCCTCAGGACCCCAGTTCAAGGCTCGATTCCCCAGGACCCATCTCTCCAGCCCAGACATACTTTCTTTTAGAACCATTCTGACGGAAGTTTCTTGTTCATTTCTAGGACTGTGCTGAGAACAGTTTGCACCAGTCAGATGATTAAGCTTGTAGCATTCACCCAAACTTAATTAGATGTGTGTAAATCAACTTCTATATATAACTTTTGAGAACTACTGTATACATCTTTTAAAAATGGCTCCTGGGCTGGAGAGATGGCTTAGCAGTTAAGCGCGTGCCTGTGAAGCCTAAGGACCCTGGTTTGTTTGCAGTGGCTGGAGGCCCTGTCACACCCATTCTCTCTCTTTCTTTGTCTCTTTCTCTCTCTGTCTGTTGCTCTGAAATAAATAAATAAATAAATAATATTAAAAAATGGCTACTCACTCTCCTGTGTTTAACTGGAGTCAATTTGATTAAACTTTTCTAAATTTTTGTACTTTTGATTCCTCATTGTAGAGCAATGAAAGATAATTGTTTTTTGAAGTCTTTCCAATTGTCATTTTGTGCACTATTTAACTAGAGATAACTAAAACAAGCCTTATCTTCATTCTTCGTATGTATTAGGTGGATGAGGTTAATTAATGAAAGATGAAGTTCTAATAAGTAAGTGATATTGAGCAATGCTTAAAATACAGATTCTATTCTCAAAATGTTTTACTTCAAATTAAAAGTAAATAAAGCTTGTTGCTTCTTTATAAGCTTTCATCATTTTCCCTAAAATACTAGTCAGTTTTTTATTTATGAGAAAATAGGCATTCATTAATTATACTCAAATCACAGTAAAGAAAACATACTTTATGTTTAATTTTGAAAATCTATGAAGCAGAGTCTCCAAGATTAAAAGAAAGCATTTGTTGAGATCCAACTTCAACAAAATGGGTAGAAATATAAGCTTCAATAGAAATTGCTAATTTACTGAAATACCAGTTATCTTTGATTTAATGGAGCACAAGAGAAGCACAGCTATACATATCCTTAAGAAACTGTTGGGTATGAATCAGAAAATACAGGAGTCATTGTAGGTGCCAAAATCACAAGTGTATGCCTGGTTTATTTATAGTATGTTCTAAGAATATCACTCATTGAGATATATTACTAGATTTTGCTGAACTAATTACTGTGAAAGGAGCTTCACAGAATGGGAGGACCTAACTGGAGGAGGATCACCAGAGAGTTTATCACCTGGAGCATATATAAGGATAATGAACACTTGGCCATGGAAAACTTTTCAAATACTACTAGAGACTGCTACTTAGAAGTACAAAAAGAGCACTGAGAAGATGTCAAAGTCAATAAAATTCATACTATGTATGCAAGACTATCTGGGTTTGTATCCGCAACATTGATGTAAAGTGTAAAATGCCAGGATGGTGGCTTGCACCGGTATATAATCTAGGGAGGCAGAGACAGGAGAATTCCAGGGGCTCACTGGCTAGATTTTTAGATGAATTAGCAATCTCCATGTTCAGTGAGATAATATTTCTCAAAGAATAAGGTGGAAAATGATTAAGGAAGAAAGATAATGTTGACCTCTGGCCTCCAAGCACATACACACTCACTTGCACTCACAGCCTCTAAAATTCATGCATTCACATACAAGCATACATACACATATACAGCACACACACACACACACACACACACACACTCATATGCATGCAAAAAGAAGTTCAAAGATAACCTTACTCTCTTTTTTTTTGAATTTCTGTCCCAAACATAAACCACCTGGACCTATGAGATATAATGAATGCTATAAATGAGGTTAATTGATTAAACCATATACTAAATTTTCTCCACTTCACAATTACTTAATTTTTTCTCCATTTTAATTATAGATTTTCCAGGATTACATCTTTGTATATAGGCATATACCTATTCTCGTATGCACTTATTATATACATGTGTATATACAGCTATATATACAGTGTGTGTGTGTGTGTGTGTGTGTATGTGTGTGTATGTGTGAAATTAAGACTGGAGAGATGGTTTAGTGTTATAAACACTGTCTTTGTAAGCATAAGGCCTAAGGTGGCCTGAGAAACCACTCAAGTTTGAACCCTAGGATGGATATAAACAGTTGGGCTTCAATATGTATATGTGTAATCTCAGTCCTGTGGGAAATGAAAATAGCCAGGATTCATGAAAGAAAAAAAAAGGTCTGGGATCAATAAGAGAGGAAAAATAAGAGGAAGAGTGATGGATGTGGGTGCACCTGATTTTCCCCTCATGGATGCATACCATTCTATAGGTGGTAAGCTCACAGAACAATGTGTGGATACCTACATGCACATATGCAACACATATACACATCAACAAATATATAATTTGCAGTATTTAAGATTAAAACATCAATGAACTCACATTTAATCATTGTATTATATTTTATAGATTTCATGATGCTAAAGCGTAGAAAGTTAAAGCCTTTAATAAACATGTTATTTAAGCTACATTTTTCTAATAAAGTTTTCCATATATTTTAGTATTTACCTTTTCAAGTTTATTATTAAACTAATGCACAAATATAAACCATTATGTCACCTTTGTTAATATAGTAATATAGCTTTTCTTAATTTGCATCTTGGTAACCTTCAAAATAGATGAGTTAAACACTTCTATTTTAAACTGCATGTCTCAACAGTCAATTCTGTTCAAGCACTTGGAGGAATTGCTGGGAATATTTATAGATTTCCAAATGATTGAATTTTTTTCTCACAAATAGTATGTAAGATTGCTATGAGCTGTAAATTTTAGCTACTATTATTAGGTAGGCCTTCCCATAAGTCATCTTACAAGTTGAATTTGAATATGCTCCAACATGTACTGAGAGTCCAACAAGGGATATGTTTTCCATAATGTTTTATGTAGAAGTTTGCTCATTAATATTTACATGCTCACCTTCGTCACCATAGTGGCAACTATTTGCAGGCAGGTGGGTACCTAGCAGAATTTCAAAGTGGTTAAGGAGAATCTGTACTACTTTTTCCACTGACTTCAAAATACAGCTCCAGTCAGCTGTAACATATTAAGGTACAATGATTTGCTTTCCTTATTTTACATAATCTTCCCTTACTTTTTGTTAATTATGCCAACTTTACTATAGTTTGCCTTATGATTAACAAAACACAGTATATTTTATGTACCTCCTCTTTGTTAACCCCAGAAACCAATCACACTCTAATGACTAATTAACTCATAACACAATGTTGGAGAAAAGGAAAGTAAAAATCAGAGAAATAGTTATGCATCTCTTGCCCCTAAGTTAACACAGTGTAGAATATTGGCATACATCAGGGTTTTTCTTTTATTCTTTTAATTCTACATGTTATTTATTTTCCAAGATTTAATACCTATTTAAAACAACTTTCCAATATCTGTAGAAGAGAAAGATATTCAATGAATTTCTGAGTTTGCAATATGGGAAATGAAAGAGTGACCCACATGGTAAGTTAAACATGTAAATGAATTCATTTTTCAAAATAAATTAAGTATTAAATTATGGCTTTCTTTTATTATTTTATGAGAAAGTATTGTAAATAGATTAAAATCAAAATGATATTGCTTAAATGTATATCAAGTCTGTTAATTATAATACAGATATCTACAAGACAAATTTAAATATCGGTGCATATAAAATAGCAATGTCTTAGACATCATCTTCTAACTCTACTCATTTTTTATCTATCTTTAGAAAACTAATCATTAGATTGAGAAAAATAGCACCAGAACAGTCACATTTACATGTTTTATTATTGCTCATGAGGACATTATGATCTACTCAGGACCCATCAGCAAGGAGATTTGTTCAGTGTACCTTCAATGTGAAATTTTTGCAGGAAATAAAGAAAAATATAACATACATAATAACAAAAACCCATTACATTAAAATGAATTTTATTAGTAGGTAGAATTAAATTAATACTGAAGTGATCTCTTGTTTCCATAAATGATGAAAGACATGCCTTTTATATAAACATACCCATTATATTCTTCACTAGTTTAATCACCAGAGTGAAGGATTGTTGTAAGTAAATAAAATTGTTTTAAATATTACATAAAAATATTATTTTCCTGTCAAGAAATGTAACACTGAAACTCAACTTCTGAAAGCATTAAAAATAAATAAAAAGAATAAGCCATGCAATTAGACCTCAGAGAAGAATCTTCAAAGTTTTTTAAAATTTAATTTTAATTCCATTGATTTACTTGACAGAGAGGAAAAAAAAAAGAAAGAGAAAGAGGCAAAGAGAGAGAGAGAGAGGAAGAGAACAGACACACCAGGGCCTTTGATCACTGCAAACAAACTCCAGACACCTGTGCCATTTTGTGCATCTGGTTTACTTGGCTCCTGGGGAATCAAAATGGGGTTCTTTGGCTTTGCAGGTGTAGCAGACAGATTCAGGTTCACTGAGATGAACTTTCAGATCAGGCACAGTTATGGAGGAAGGGATTTATTGAAGCTTACAGATCCAGGGGAAGTTCCATAAATGGCAGAAGAAGCTGGCCTGCTTTCACAGGTCCAAGCAGAGAGAGAAATGTACAAGCCAAAAAGCCAAAGGCCACACAGCACAGAACACTTCAGGAAGTCCAGCTAGGTGCACTTTGCATATCTTTAGATTGAAATCTGAAACCCACCACCACACCTTAAGATCCACCCAGTGACATTGCCTCCAGCCAGGTGACTAAAGATGCAAACTACAAACAAAGAAACAACTGAATATATCGGGGGCCATCTATTCTATTCAAACCACCACAGCAGGTAAGCACCTTAACCCTTAAACTATTTCTCCAACAAAAAAGACTTGAAGTTTTAATAAAAATATTCAGCTATATTGATATAATCAGGCTCTCCTTCATCTGTGTCTTTATTATCCCACAATCACCATTGACATGATTTTCTTTAATATGTGAGATTTTATAGGCTAGATGCTTACTTCTGTCTCTCTCCATGTCAAGTTTTATCAGTCATGTACAGATATACAAGACCCATAATGTAAGAAGATTGCTGTGAGTTCAAAGACATCCTGGGGTTGCAAAGTGATATGCAGGTCAAACCTGGCTAGACTGAGAAACTTCTTCAAAAACCTGGATTTCTAAATTTTAAAAATGTATTTTAGGGCTGGAGAGATGTCTTGGTGGTTAAGGCACTTGGCTACAAAGCCTAGGGACCCAGGTTCAATTCCCCAGTGCCCACATGAGCAAGATGCACAAGGTGGTACATGGATCTAGAGATTTTTTGCAATGGCTGGAGGCCTTGGAATGCCTATTCCATCTGTCTTTTCCTCTCTCTCTCTCTCTCTCTCTCTCTATTCCTCTCTCACACCCAAATAAATATAGAAAGAAATTATTTATGGCTGGAGAGATGGCTTAGCAGTTTAGTCACTTTTCTGTGAAGCCAAATAACCCAGGTTTGACTCCCCAGAACCCATGTAAATCAGATGTACATAGTCTGAAGTTCTGACATTCATTTGCATTGGCTGGAGGTCCTAGTGTGCCAATTCTCTCTCTTTCTCTTTCTCTATCATCTCTCTCCCAGTAAATAAGTAAAAATAAAGTAAAACATAAAAAGAAATAAAAAGGAGCCTGGAAATATGGCTTAGTAGTTAAAGCACTTGCCTAAAAAGCCTAAGGACTCAGGTTCAATTCCCCAGTACCCACATAAGCCAGGTGCACAAGGTGGCACATGCATCTGGAATTCATTTGCAATGGCTGGAGGCCATAGTGTGCCCATTCTCTCTCTCTCTCTCTCCCTCCGTCTCTCTCTCTTTCTCACTCTCTAACGTTTTTTTTTTTAAATAAGACTTTGTATTTTATATACTAATGTACATGAGATATATTACTTCAAATTGGGATAAGTATGCCTTTTCTCTAGTTTGATAGAATGTTTATTGCCTTATCTTGGATTTCACAGTTTATTTCACTAAGACATAAGGTATTGACAAGGCAAAGAGAATAGAGCACAAAGTACTATAATCCTTTGGTCATCAGGTAAAACCTTACTAATAAATAGTTTATGGCTTACACAAAGGATTTATTTTTTATTTAGTTAAACAATTTTTCTCTTTCTGCTAAACACTTATTGACATAGATCATTTTGGACCAACTGCATATATATTCAGGTCATATTAATGTGATGATGGTGGTGGTGTGGGTAAGAATTCAAAAAAAATTTGATATAACCTACTTTTTTGCTATCTTGTCTTTACTTTTTGAAGTATCATGTGAATTGATGTCAATTGTAGCCATATGTAATAGTAACCTCAAAAGTTTTATGAGACTCCTAGTATTTGGTTCCCCCTAGAAACAGATTTTAGTTAAGTATCAGAAAGATTATTGCCACAATATTTTAAGATATATATTTAAATAATTCTACATGAATAAACAATTAAGAAACACTATTTTTCATCACAAATTAACATCTGAGGAGATGCTAATCCAAGACAAAAGACCTCTGAGTTCCCAAAGTCATAAATAAGTTAAGAAAGTGACATAAATATATGTTAAAATGTGCCATGCCACTGCCCAGACAAGCCTCATCAAGACAAAATTGGGTGAAAGTTGCTGCTTACCTTTTCACAACAAAGAAGGTATTTTTTTATTTTTTTAAATATTTTTTTGGTTTTTCGAGGTAGGGTCTCACTCTAGCCCAGGCTGACCTGGAATTCACTATGGAGTCTCAGGGTGGCCCCGAACTCATGGCGATCCTCCTACCTCTGCCTCCATAGTGCTGGGATTAAAGGCGTGCGCCACCACGCCTGGCTCCAAAGAAGGTATTTTTATTAATCATTGTACAATACCAGAAATAAAAGAAAGATACAATATGATGGTAAAATGATTCCTGTATATTGATAGAACAAATTTAATTATGATTTTATATATATAGTCAGATTTTACATGAAGTAAAGACTACATTTATTTTTAGGAAATTTATTCAAATGCTATCCTAATGTTATTCACAATAAAGAAGAATTATTTCAGGCCAAGTATAACATTTAGGAGTGTTTTCTAGTAAATAATTGATCCTTCCTGAAATACATTTCTTTCAGATTTCATGAAAACTCCATTTACCATCTCTGGAAAGTCTCTACAGTATATAAGACAATACTAATTAGTTTTAATTCTCTGTGCTTCTTCTTAATTTGGCAAAATCAATAAAAAGATACTAGGCACTATTTGAACATATAAAGACCTTAAAAGTTAAAAATACCAGGATGGCCCTCTAATGTTTCCTCAAATTATTTATTATTTTTCTATGCATATATAAACTTGAAACTAAGAACACATGTGTAGGTGACATTAGTAAAGATTATAGTGGTGAGGATGGTAATAAAAATTGCAGTGAAATTTAAGAAGATTAGAGTTACTTCTTCCATGGTGTCACAAAACAAAACATCAAAGGGGTAAATAAGCTACAATAGCAATAAGTTTAGATTAACTATATAATTACTTAGCATTAGTATAATGTTTAATGTATTTTTCAAAATATCAGCATGTACCTGACAACATGGTAATATTCCAGAGCCTAAAACACTATTAAATATATCACATTTTAGTATAGTATTCAAGGACTATCAAAGTTTGAATATGTAGTGATCCCAAAACCTTGTGTATTGAAAAATTTTATTCCCAACTATTATCAGTATACTGAAAGGTGATTGAATCAAAAGGGTGCTACATTATCAATGAATTAATGAATTCATGGTACATAGCTGAATGAACTATTATGAGCTGGGGTAAAGTTGTAAGAAGTGAATCACTAAGGGGATGCCATAGAGCACAATATCTTTTCCCTTGACTGTTCTTTCTCTGGTACCTGTTAGGCATTAAGTGAACAACCTCTTTTGTGGAATACCTCCACCACAAGTCATGAACTTTAGGGATTAGTAATTTTTCTTTAAAAAATCAGTATACATATTTGAGAATTCTTTCAACATTATCTTGATAGTTCATTTCTATCTCCTGCTTGAGCCTTATGTTTAGAAGGGCAGTCAATGTGGTGAAGTAGTTTTTTTTTTTTTTTTTCTATAGATCCAAAGGAGAGAAAAAAGAGATTTGATTTACATGAGTGAAAATACTTATCTCAGATCTATTCTTAGCAGAAGGAGTATGAGGACTGACATAGGAATATTCAACTAGAAGCCTTATCTACTTGGGAAGATTAAAAATAAATTCTTAGTTAGGTGTGGTGGCACACACCTTTTATCCCAGCACCTGGTATGCAGAGGTAGGAGGATCACCATGAGTATAAGACCACCCTAAGACTGCATAGTGAACTCCAGGTCAGTCTGGGCTACAGCAAGATCCTACCTCAAAAGAAAAAAAAAAAAAAAACAGAAAAAAATATGAAAGTTAAAAGAGATGCTTACCATATCTAAATTATCTAAAATGTTATTGTATCTTATTTATTAATTTGTTTATTTAGAGAAATTCCCATCAGTCTGGTCTCAATCTCATGTTCCTCCTGCCTCAGTCTCCAGAATCTTGGTATTATAGGCATGTGTCACCATATCTCTTGAAATGTTATTTTAGATGACTTCTAGTGTCTCAATAATTCTATAATCCCACAATTTATAATGGAATCTTGATTATTTGGCTAAGATACATCAACTTTATAAAGTTAGATTTTAAAGTAGTACAATTTGACATTTTCATCAGAATATTAGAATAACCCATACACCTTGTTTATTTTAATACTTTGGATGTCAAAAGATGGAAGCTAGCATCAGGGTTAATATTTTCCTTTACTTTGTCTTGTAATACTTCAATAAGATTTCAGGATATAGTGATATGTAAGCACAAATTAGGCATGTTTTTTACAAATACATGAGCAATTCTTGTATATTCCATCACTGAAATACAAGAAGAATATTTTTTGTCATATGGTTAAAATTTGAAATTGATTTGTGATACCTTAACTTGGAAAAATATGCATCCAGTTTTACACTAGAACACTATCTCTGATAAAGATCACCAGTTCCTCAGAAGTTTAATCTCAGAAGTAGTGATATGATAATGATGGTTACTTGAGGAATCATAGTGAATGTGTTTCAGGCATTACATTGGAGATATCCAGTATCTTAACCATGGCCATCCAACTCTAAATGATAGAAAGGGAATTTGATAAGATCAAGCTGTCAACATCCATCATCTCAAGTATTTTACCCCATTCTACAGTCTAAAGCTAGTCACACCCACATTCATATCTCACCATTTCTGTGGCATCCTAACAGAACTATACCACAAACAAAAAAATTCTGTACCTTATACTATATTTACTATATGGTGGAGAAATAATTTATTACTTTATTCTTTGACTATTCACCTGTTTCTTAAAAACAAATAAAAAAAAAAGATGTGTCAGAATTTATCTTAGTTCTTCTCTGATCATTTACCAAGGCATTGAATGATTACTGCTGTGATTATGAACATGCTTTTGCAGTAAGTTTAAAGGTAGTTTTAGTTCTTGACCTTGTTTCAGAGATGACATTACTGCTGAGGTATAGCCTTAAATTTCCAAAGTATATGTCATGTTGAATGTTCAAAACAATATCTTTTCATTGTGTTTATATTCCTACATAAAGCATTTTACTTACATAAGTAATACTTGTTAACTAAGACTCTTCTCTAGAGTTGATTAAAGATATTCAGTGATATCATTAAAAAGTTGAGTTCTATATGTCATAATAACATCTTGGCCAATGGCAGACTGCAAAGGTGAAGTTGGTCCCACAAGATTTCATCATCTAGTGGTGTCATAGATGCTTTACTTTAAGTAAGCACAGTGTATGATTTTTGTACAATGCAAAATTGTCCAGTGTTTCATTTCTTAGAATATTTGCTGGTAATATGAATCACCATTTTTATGTGACATAAACTGGAGGGAGAATGCCACCAGGTCGACAAATGTATGAATGCAGGTTATTTGATTCCATTGTTATCTCTAGAAAAATACAAGTCCTACTAGGAAATATTTAATTAAAAACACCAACAAGGGTCAACCAAGCAGGCATAGGAGCAGAAACAAATTTAAGAGAGAAGTACAGGACATTTGCCAGCATACAGCACAGTACAAGTACAAGATTCATACTGAGTGATGTAGGTTTATTGATTTCAGTAGAATTATGCCCCCAGGACTCTTATCTTGATATTTTGAAGTACTAAGCCACAGAACAAGACTTTATGTGTGACAAAGTCCTTAGTTAGATGATGAAACCAATTGGTTCCATGTGGGTGGGTCTTTAAACAATATGACTGGTACTTATAGAACAGAAAATTAAACACAGACATATACACAGAGACAATCCTATAAAGAAACAAGAACATAAAAGGGATACTTCCCAGACAAATTGAGAAATTTTTTCTTGGACTTAGAATGTGTATCATTGATTAAAGATGTTTACTTGCAAAGTCTCATCAGGCTCTGATTTAATTCCCAACTTGGCCATGTAGACAAGATACAAAAAAAGTGACACCACTGTCTGGCATTTGCTTGCAGAGTCAAGGTGTGGGATGCTTACACACACACACACACACGAAAATAAATAAATATTCCTTTTAAAAAAGAAGACAAAAATTTCTTGAAACCTTAAGCTCAGATTTCTTCTAGGCTTTAGATATGTAAAAAAGATAAACTCCAGGACTCATTTCTGGTATCTTACACTGTCTCCAGCATTCTCCATACAGATGTGCAGAGTAACAATGGTCACCACACTTAGAGGAGTCCAACTCTGTGTACCCATTTAAAGTACTTAAAATGCACTAACATTAGGTCTTTGCAGAAGATAATTTTAAATATATAATGCTGTATGTTAACATATTTAAAAATTTGATTTTTTTCTGGCATCCCCAACGCAAAAAAAAAAAAAAAAGTAGAGTTAAGTAGAGATTAAATTGCCCAAAATTTAAAAGAAAAGAATGCTTAGGAAAAATTGTGACCCCACTAGTTGTCATTCATTATCTGTAAGATATAATTGTTGATATAGAAGTTATTTAAATTTTAGTAAATATAAAGATATTTCCCAAACTAAAGTTATATCAAAATCCAGTGGCAGTCATTGCACATTATCAATGGAAGCATGCTTTTTTTTTTTTCTTTCTCATCAAAGTCCTCCAAAGAATAATTCATTGGCCACCTGATGTTTAAAATGAGTCCTAATAGGTACTGTATTCAGGTATCAGAATAAGATCTTCACCAACAGGACTGTGGTGGAAGAGCATTCCATTGTTTGTCCTCAAAGAAGCTATTCAGAAATTTGCTTGAGGTGTGTCTTCCTCCAGTAAAATATTGCTGGCCTTTTACCAGAACATACACCTTTAGCTTTAGATCCATATTGCACATTATTTTTCACCCCATGGCTGCTCAACTCCCAACAAATTTGCACCAGCTAATCTGCCCAGATACATAAGTCACTTCTGAGTTCTAAAAGCAGCAGTTACAAGTCTCTCCAAAGTGAATTAGTATGCATCATAACATGCTAAAAGGAGAAAAAGGAAAACAGACTTTGCTTGTTTGGGCTAATTAGAAATATCTAATTGCATTATTGAGGAAGTAAATAATTTAAATACTTTATTCCTTCAATTTACAGAACTAGGTGTGAGGATATAGCATTTTTATAGCTGGTGAGAAGGGAAGGCAAGGTAGTGGGAAGGCATCAAAGGTTATTTGAGACAGAAGGAAAAAACACAAACAATGTAAGTGGTGCTTAGCTGTGCAAAAAATCTGGAGAACAGGAGGGATGTAAAGAGATGGTGAAGGACATGTTATTTATATGTTATAGCAAGTATAAAATTTTGGAGTATTTTTAAAAAGCATGCAACATTTTTTCCCTCTTCTTCCTTCTTTCTTCTCCACTATCACCTCTTTTTGCAAATCACCTTATCATTGCTGGCAGAATCCACTCAAACAAAAAGCACTGATCAGAGGGAAGTGTTTATTTTGCCTTACAGATTTAAGTGGAGGTTCCATGATGACAGGAAGAAACATATTATTATCAGAGGCTTGACATCACCTCCTGGTCAACATCAGGTGAACAACAGCAGCAGGAGAAGGTGCCAAACCCTGGCTATAACACCCATAAGCCCTCCTCCCAGGAGGATCCAGTTCCCACATTGCCATCAGCTTGGGATCAAGTATTCAGAACATATAAGTTCATGGGTGACACCTGAAGGAAACCAATACACCTCCTCTTATTACTTTGAAAACATAATTCTAACTGATTCATAAAAATATATTGAAAGTTTTAGGAATGACAATGACAATGAAAAGACCTAATAAGACAAGAATTAATTATCCATTGAAAGATTAAATGCTTATCATGCATATGCAGCAGCAGAAATGTAGAAATGGAGACAGATTTGCAACAAGTTTGGAAGCAAAATAATCAGAAATCATGATGTTAGGGAGAAACTGTGAGGTGAGGAAAAGAAATAAAAGGAAAGGTTTACTTCCAATTTCCTTGATTCATTTTTTAATTTTTTTTATTAATTAGTTTTGTACTCAGTGAATACAGTCAAGTTGGTACCATTGTTAGCCTCTTCCATGTTCTACCCCCTCCCCCCGGCCCCTCCTTGTTGAGGTATAGGGGCCATGCACTGTGGAGTTAGCCTACAGTTATGGGTAGGAGGAAATGTCTCTCTGTATCATGACCCAATGTGTGGCTCTGACATTCTTTCTGCTCCCTCTTCTGCAAAATTTCCCTGAGCCATGTTGAGTTCATTTTGAGTCTGCTTCAGTGATGAGATGCTTGGAGCCTCTGTGTCTCTGGATATCTGATTTGGTAGGAGTTGATTGTTCTCTGTGTTGATCTCCTTCACCCTTGTGCTGGTACCAGGTTGACCAAGAAAATAGCACCCTTTCTTATTCCACCATTTTTAGATCTGGTTCTCACTTGTTTCCCAGCTCCAGCTATGGGTTCTGTTCCACTGAGTGGATCATTTAGCCAAATTAAGAGCAGTTGGTTTCCTACCATGGCTGTGTGCCACTATTGCATTTGTGTGAGCATCATGACAGGTTATTTGCTTCTAAGTAGGTTAGACCATGAGTTGCTTGGACAGATATTGGTCATTTTCCCCCAGTGGCCCATGTAGCACCTTGTGGCACTAGACACGCTAACTGTCTGGGGACTGACTCTCTTCCAGTTTCCAGCCATGTCACTCCATGTTATGTGTCAACCACATATGGTATCCTCAGCAGTAGGGTCTTACCACTAACCTTTGATGGGTCATCAAGTCCTCTGACAGAAATCTGTCATTCTTTTAGGAAACCTTATATGTCTCTCTGATAAAAATCTCTTTGTGGATGAAAACCACATACTGGTACTGGGACTTAAAGGTCAGTGTCCACTAAGAGAAGGAAGAAAAAGATAACTAATAGAAAAGAGTAAGAGAGAAGAGAGAAAGGAAGAGAGAAGGAGAAAAAAGGAGAGAGAGAGAGAGAGAGAGAGAGCGAAGCTGTAGAAGATTAATGTCTGTCTTCATCGTACCCTCTCCAGTGCCTTGTGACTTGGGTGTTCCCTCTAAGGGCCTGGTGAAGGTTCAACCATTTGGTCTGCTTTTTAGGATGTAGAATTTTACGGTCCCTTTGCAATTTGGGTCTACATTTGTGTCCCCCACACCCTCTCTTTCCCTCCCTTCTCTCCCCACCCACCCTATTGTCTAGTCCTCAAGATGCTTGCTGGGTATGTCAGCATCTTGGGTAGATTCAGGTTAGGTACTGTAGATGAGTGAGACTATGCAGTGGTTATCATTCTGTGATTGGGTAAATTCACTGAGAATGATCTTGATTCTTACAACTTGTTGGTAGTTGTGTCATTTACTGAAATTATCGAGTTTAGTGAATTCAGGATTCTGTTTCCTGTGTCTGTGATTTTTTTTTTTTTCCAAGGTAGGGTTTTGCTGTAGCTAGGCTGACCTGGAATTCTCAGGGTGGCCTCAAACTCATGGCAGTCCTCCCACCTCTGCCTCCCAAGTACTGGGATTAAAGATGTGCACCACCACGCCTGGCAGTCTGTGATTGTTTTGCTAGAATATCCTTGAAAGAGGCTACTGATTCTACTTTCAGTAGGTATCCTACCATTTGTCCATCCTTCATGTTTCAAAATGAGTTAATTTAAAAATGCAAAATGAGGGCTAGAGAGATGGCTTAGTGATTAATACACTTGTGTTCAAAGCCTAAGTGTTCAATTCCCCAGTGCGTACATTAAGCTTAATGCACAAACTGGCATATGCATGTTGTATGTTTGCAATTGCTACAGGCCCTATTGTACTAATGCTCTGTCTTTGTCCTCTCTTACCCCTTGAAAAAAAATAAAACTTTTTAAAAAATGTAAAATGACATATATTTGGTGTGTCCATTACAAATGATTGGAAATGACTTTATTAATATGGTAGTTATCACACTGTAACCAATAGTGAGATCAAGATATGACATAATTCAAAATATTAATACCTCATAATTTATTTGAAGAAGCTTAACATAGACATATTTTATAACCATATAACAATTTTTGCAAACGTCTTTCAATTTTTAATTGCTTGTGCTGTGGAAGCACAAACTAAGCAAGGAGAGTTCTTTCACACTAGGAAAGGTACCTGGCAAAAGATGAAATACAGAAGTACATATCATAAAACATGAGCATATTCACTTTCCACAAGCAAGATCAAACAGGCATCATTATATGGAGTAATAGTATGATTTGGCACAACAGATGTTTTAAGACAGGAATTATCAGTAAAACAAGCATATAAGGGGTGTGTACAATAGAAAGAAGGAAAAGGAATGTAAAAAAATAACAGAATAGTTGATAAATCTACACCTTAAAATACTGTAGTGCTTAGCTTACATCCATGGATGAATCACAATACCTCTAGGCATATGAGATATTAAAATAATATTAGCCAGGCATGGTGGGGTAAGCCTTTAATCCTTTCACTAGGGAGGCAGAGGTAGGAGTAATGCTGTGAGTTTGAGGCCACCCTGAGACTCCATAGTGAATTCCAGGTCAGCCTGGGCTAGAGTGAAACCCTATCTTGAACAACCAAAAAATAAATATATAAATTAAATAAAATAATACTAAGATTTTTTGACTCTATGCCATATTAAATAGACATTAATGATTTATTCAACATTTTAACCACTGTTTCAAATATTTTAAGTGGATATAGGCTTACATACAATTTTCCATTGACTCTAAATATAATTTTGTAAAATACTATATTTAAATTTATATGTGCCTTCACAACTCTCCCATTTGGGTATGTGTGTTTCTCTCACATAAACTTTTATGCTAAAAATTACAAGTGATTTATAAATCAATATAGCTGAATAATTACAGTTGATATAAAATCAATTGGCATAGATGATGGATTGGCTTTTATTTTATTTTAAAAATAAAAGCTATGAAACTAAAATCAATTAATAGGAAATATAGCATATTACAAAAGTTAGATGAGAGTGTGTTCAGCATTTTATTGTATAATTAGAAATGAACATGCCCTTTATAATTAGCAAACACACTACATGGTTTATTTGAAAAATAAGTTATCAATTTAAGTCTTGGAAATAAATAGCATGCATAAGAATCTGTTTTAATGCTGTTAAAAAGCCCAGCTTGAGCTGGGTGTGGTGACGCACGCCTTTAATCCCAGCACTTGGGAAGCAGAGGTAGGAGGATCGCCTTGAGTTCAAGGCCAGCCTGAGACTACATAGTAAATTCCAGGTCAGCCTGGGCTATGTTGAGACCCTACTTTGAAAAAGCAAAAAAAAAAAAAAAAAAAAAAAAAAAAAAAAAAAAAAAGCCCAGCTTAACATTTTCCTTTTTTGCTCTATTTTTTCTCTATTTTTCTTAATTATTTATTTATTTATTTGGGGGGGGTTGAGTTTCTGTAGCCCACGCTGACTTGGAATTCACTATCTAGTCTCAGGCTGGCCTTGAACTCAAAGTGATTCTCCTACCTCTATCTCCTTAGTACAGGGATGAAAGACATGTGGCACCAGGCCCAGATTCTCTGCTGCTTTTGAATAAACTCTTTACATCCCAGCAATCAACTTTTCACACATGTTTTTCGTAGCAATTTCCTGGTATAGATAATTTTATATTCCTGTTTATGATAACGTTCTAAAACTCTTGGAGGAAATCTTCTGTTCCTTCATTATTTGTCAATGTGTAGTGACTTCAGATGACCTAGAAAGAAGCTATTTTCCCATGTCTATTGGGAATACTTTCTAAAACAAAAGGAGGGAAATTGTATCTGAAAAGATTTAATAAGGTCTGAGAATCAAAATATAACACGATCTGAGAAGCTTTATTCATGACTAATAAAGAAGACATTAATGTATATGTTGTTTTGATAACATTTGTTTTCGTTTTTTAATATTTTTTAATTTTTAATTTTTATTTATTTGAGAGAGAGAGAGAGAGAGAGAGAGAGAGAGAGAGAAAATGGGTATGCCAGGGCCTGTAACCACTGCACACGAACTCCAGACACATGCACCGCCTTGTTGTGTATCTGGCTTATGTGGTTCCTAGGAAATTAAGCCTGGGTCCTTTGGCTTTGCAGGAAAATGCCTTAACCACTAAGCAATCCCGCCAGCCCTTGATTTGATCATTCTTAAGCAAGTATATCACTTAGGTATTCATTTAATAAGTATTCAGATTTTGAGATGTGTGGTGATTTATATATAGTAATAAAGTATAAATAAAATAAAATTATAATGGAACATTTTTAGTATTTTCCTCAGATAATGGATAGATAATTCTTCCAGGATTTTTTAAAAAATGAGTGCTCAGTGACTACATCATTAGAAAAGAAAAATTGTAAGAATTTATGTAGATATTTTACAGAATTACTTTTATCTTCAATACCACAGCTGCTTTTACGTCTCTACTTTCACACTGACAAAGCATCATTTGAATAGAATGGGAATATATACGGGCCTTTCTTAGTTGAATGACACATTTGATTACTGTTCACTTATCTTGTCTAGCTCTGTTGAGTACAGAGTGAATACAAAGATAAAATTTTATATTCCCAACTAGACTAAATATTTATAGTTGTATACTTCCCAACTGTATAAATATTTATATATACTAAATCTGAAGCATGAGAATCATATGACCATCCAATCTTCTCTATATAACACACACACACAAATATACACAAGCAAATACATAACTAAAATGCAAAATAATTACTTCTATTCTGTAATGTGGTACAAGATTTCATAATTTTGCTGTAGATTCTTCAGAGAAACCTTTTGAAATCACCCTGAATATGTCTCTCAATGACTTAAATTACTAATTAGTACTAAAAATAAGTTGCTAGTAGTTATATACATATTAATATGCATGATCTTTCTATGAACTTCTCTATCTGTCATCTACTATCTATATGAGGTATCTAGAGCTGTTACATGATGGAATGAAAAGTGAATGAACTTTGAAACCAAAAGGCATGACATGATTTGATGCTTTGATATATTAGATTTCTATCATTTGGCTCCCAGACTTGATTTCCTCATCTGTTAATGAAGGAAAACAGGACTTATAATATTCTTACATGGATTGAAAAGAGCTCTGTTAACAGTGCTTGATCAGTCCGTCATAGTAATTAAACAATTACTACTGAAGTTCTATTTCTTTAGGGGGAAAAAAAAAACTCAGAATTCTTTGATCAGAGGAAGCTTTAGAAATCCTGTGTTGTAAAACAATTAAGTAAAAAAGGGAAAGAAGCTGCTTTTAGTAAATTCACAAAGGAGTATAGTAGTGTTCAGACAGGGCATGTTCTTTGTCAGATATTTAAGTATAAAGATTCAGCCTGAATTTAATTCATCCCCAAAGGACTGATGAATGTTTACAAAATGTATCATTTAAATAATTTCCCAAAGAAAAAATACATGCAGTAATATGGGGTTTACTGTGTAGATAAGGTATTTTATACTTTCAAGATTATGTCACTTCCATAGTCTAGAGCAACCATTTTTTTTTATTATGGAATTAAATCAAAGACAGTCTCCCAAACCTAGTGTAACTATTGATTTGTATAAGTATATTTTAGGTGTATTTTACTTTGTCAAATTGAATGTTTACACACCATAAGTTTTATATTTGGAATTTGACAAAAATATATTATCATGACTTTGTAAAGCTATTATTAGGACACTTCATTATGTTATCACTGTTTTATCAAAGGATAGATAAGACTTTATTAAAAGCAAAGTCTCTCCTACCTTTGAGAAGTTGATATATGACTTCTTTATTATATACATTATAAAGTTGGTCAATTTAATTGTTACTGTAAAACCTAGACCTTTAAGATTTACTGCTCATGTCAATTTGTTAGTTTGTTTGGTGACAGCCAAAAATGTTCATATGATATTCTGAAGATTCTTTTTATTAAATCAATAAATATTTATCAAAGAAAACTAGGCTAGCTTTAGAAAATCCCCAATGTGTCTTTCTCTTTTACCTGTTATTTTTAAACTTGCCAAGGGAACAGAATTCATAAAAAGTAATGAATAACATAACATTTAAATCATATCCCTGTATTTTCTTTTTATTTAATTTTTTATTTTTTATTAACAACTTCCATAATTATAAACAAAACAATCCCTGTATTTTCAATGTTATTTCTGAGTACAGTTATACCTAGAGAAAGAATTCAAAAGGAGAAAAAGAGGGTATGCTTTGTGGTAAGGCTAACTCAAATTGATTTTCATTATATAAAATTTATTATGTATGTGGCAGGAGTTCAAATGAAAGGTGGGATTCAGTGTTGGGGTACTCAATACTCACTGTAATCTGTGATCAGCAAGATCAACTTTGTTCTGGCTTCTCTGATTTCCAACTATTGCTTTGAAGAAACTTCATGGCTATATGACCCTTTGATCAAATCACATGGTCATATGAGATTGGTTATTTGTCTTACTCTCTAAGGAATAAATAGTTGGCAAGGCATATTCTGCAATTCTCTGTGAGTCCTTAAGCTTTCTTTGGCTTTCTAAGCAATCATTAATGTTGCTGTCATCTTCTATGTTATTTTATAGCACACTGTCTTGCCAGATGGAGATCGGCCCCTCCTTGATGTGTTCTCTGACCAATATAGCAAAGGTGATGGTGCCCACCAGAACAGAGATAATGCAAAAATTGGTACTGATTCCATTGTAAGGCTGAAGATTCCTGAGCACAACTTCTCTCCATGGTGATACACATAGTCAATATGAATATTTTTGTAGAAAAAATGAGGAACATAGTCTTATGAGAACATTCATGTGGCTCATCAGACAAAGCCCTAAATAGGATCTTCTCTTGTGTATTCTAAACCAAATCAGCAACTACTATCTTAAGGAAATGTTCTCAGTTATCATTGTAGCATAATCCCCATACAGTTATCATAATACCTATAACATGTATCATGAGTTCTGTATGTTTCTTTCAGGTCGTTATTTATATTTAAGATTTTTCCCAGTGATAGATGGAACAATAAAATATTCTTCAACACTCTCAAATTTGACAACAAGTAGAAAATATCTACTCTTTTAGACAACTTATTTTATATATTTAATTATTAGACAGAGGGGAGAGAGAGAAAGGAAGATAGAAGGAGAATGGGCAAATCCAGGTCCTCTAGCCACTGCAAACAAACTTGACACATATACCATCTTGTGCAGCTGATTTTACATGGGTCCTGGAGAATCTTACAAAGCTCTTTTGGCTTTGCAGACAAGTGCCTTAACTGATAAGCCATCTTTCCAGCCCACAAGGTATTTTTTTTTCATAATTGGATTTGTAGTGGTTCTCAATGATAATGTCAGATTATCAGTTTCTATTCTTTAAAAGAAATTCTAATCTTTTTGTTGATTATGGTTATTGTGTTCTTATACTATTTCATTTGTTGTATTATCTTTGAGGCCATCATGCTATCAATACAGGCCTGGAACTTGCTATTAGCCTAGGCTGGCCTGCAGCCTCAGCCTCCCTAATGCTGGGACTATAGGCATGAACCACCATACCTACTGGATATAATCTTTTAAAAAACACACTAATAACATTAACAAGGAGGTGACTAATTTGTTTCAGTACCATTTTTTTTTCTGTTCTTCAAGAAGTAAAACATACTGTTACTGCTTGGCCCAAATATTCCACTGCTAAGGATATATCTGAAAATGGAAAATTGGAACCAGAAACTAAAATGCTTATCTACCTAAAAGTAGAAAATTAATAAAATGTTTCTTATTAAGTGAAATGGCTGATGACAAAACTGTGATATACATATAGCAATAATGTGTTTTTAGCCACAGGGAAAAATTATGCACTAATACAATGTGAATGAACCTTAAGAACATTATGCTATTAGAAGTGAAACACAAAAGGTCATATTTACATAAAATTCTTTATGCATAAAATACTCAGAATACATAAATGGACAGATACTGAATTCAAATAGATAGATGCTAATGGGTGCAGGGATCAGAGGAGTTGGAATGATTGCTCAGTATATACAGATTTCATATCTGGGTGATAAAAGTGTTTCATAAGTAGAAATAATGGTTCTACAACATTGTCAATGCACTCATGACTAGTGACTTGCTTATTTTTAAATGATTAATTTTATGTTGCATTGATTTTATCACAAATTCAAAATTTGATAATTGTTTTAAAAATGATTATATTACTTGTGAAGTAGACTATTATACATTAGCAATACTTGTAACCAAAACTTATTTCAAAATGTAATACATTTTACAAATAAAATAGAGTTGATTACAAATGTTAAAATGTATAATGTTTACTTATTGCTTTCAGAAATATAACAGTTACTTTCTAATTTATAGTGCTTTACATTAAGTGAAACTTAATGTTGTGGTATTTATATGTTTCTATATTTATATTTTGCTGCTTAAACTAAAACAAAACCCAGTATGAAAAATAAAACTTCAGTATCTTTCAGAATGCATGCTCTATTATTTCAGGGTGCATATTTTTGACAGAGCATATATTTAAAAATATATGAAAATTTTATTTTCAAGAACACCCACTCAATTCAATTGAAGAGCTATTGCTTAGTTTTTTTTAATTAAATAATTATTCCACTATTCTTTCAAAACAAGTAATCAAAAAAAACTCAAATTTATTTGTATGAGTGACGTTTTAGTATATACCAACTAAATTTCAAAAGATTTAAAGAGTTGATTTAAGTTTGTTTAGAGCAGCTGTCTTCCAAGAGGTCCTGCTTCTCAACAAGAGAGTTTTTATCAAAGGTGTGCAGAGTCTGTTCTCCTTAACCTTTGCAGTGACAATTTCAAATGTAGAAAATAACCTTATCTGTCTTGTGCAGACACATTTTAAGGGCCAAAAGTTCATTTTTGACATTTACTGTGGATAATGAATTTCACTTATGCCCTTTGATAATTATATGGTATTAATATGAACAAACGTTAAAAATCTTTTGTTATTTACTTAATATAAATAAGATTTTCCTTGTAAATATTATATTTGTTCTTTTTTCTTACTTACATGGGCATACTCTTCAAATTTAAATTTTGTTTTATTAATACAAAGCTAATATGTCAAGGAATTTTTAAATGCATGAAAGTAAACTATTTGGACTTTACTGTTTTTCCTCATGTTGAAGTAGATATAAAAGTGAACTGAGGAGTAAGGTGAATTTAGCATTTTTAATATAATATTTCTATATGATCCATGAGCTAAGAACTAGATGATGAACTTGGTTACATACTGCAACAATTTAAATAATTGATCATTTGTTACTCTCAAATACTTTTCATTAGGAATTGTTTAGATTAAGAAATATAGCATATATAATTCCCAATTTAATTCACTATGAAGTATAATATTCACAAGTTATTTCCTGACTCCCAAGACAAGAACAAGTCCTTATGTCCTCTACTGTTATTCAAAACCAAACAGGATAGTGGATTGCTTAATATGTGATTGCTTAATATATGTAATATATAGAAATTTCCACTATGAGAAACATTCAGCACCATAGTTAATCACTATTTGTTCAATGACTATACATTCTCCAACTATCAAGCCACAAGCATATCCTTAGCCATGGGAAGAGGAAGAAGGGGTCAGCCCTTTTGGAACCAAAGTGTAATAGGAGGCATGTATGATATTACTTGCACTGAATAACACTAATAAATACATAATATAAAATGCTTGGTAGACTCTGAAGATAAATAACATAGAATAGAACAGCTAACTGTAGACTTCATAGTTGTCTCTAAGAAAACAATAACTAAGCAGATACCAGAAGTGTGACCAGAACTCTCATGAATGGAAGACAGTTGCTTGCAGAGGGCATTCCTGGCAGGCAGAAGTCGTAGAGCAACAGGATGAGAGCTCTGGTGAGAGGGGAGTGTGTGAGTCTGGGGATGCTTCTGAGGAAAGACAGCAATCACGGTTAGAGAGTTGAACACCTCAATCATGAGAAGCACCTATAATTTAAAGAGGTGGAAGACAAGGCTTTTGAAATTCACATTTTCATCTGTATGTGAAAATACTTAAATCGCGACAAAACTTTGACATTACTAAACAGATTTGAGTTACTAGTATTAATACCAAAACAGCATTTCAAGATTCCTATTAACTGGATCTTCAAAATGGTAGAAGATATTTTTTTAAACACTGGATGATTTTATCTATCTTGGGAAAAAAATAATATTTGTGCAATTTACCTTAGGAGGACTATACTACAAAAATTTAATCTTTTGTGAATATCTTAGAAATCAGGCAATAATGCCTGAGTAAATAATCCTGTGCTAAATTTAAGTCATAGATAAACCCCAAATTAGCTAAAATTTCTGTGTAGTTCTATGAAAACCAAATGAATAATAAGCACTAAATCTAGCAAGTAATAATTTGTCATGCTCATGCCATGGAAAAATTAAAAGGTTTGGCAATAACTGAGGCCAATTTCTTGAATCTTATCAAATGCTTTTGGACTCTCAGAAACTCTAGTTCCTTTTATCTTGGAAAAATGAGAAGTTTCAGATTCATGAATATTTCTCTTCTTAGAATTAGATGTTATTTACAAGCTGTAGCAGGGTTACCTTCACTGTTCAAGGGGACTGGGGGCAAAGTGCTGAAAAGAACACACACTGGAAGCTTTACTGACTAATTTATTATTTTTAACTAGTTTCATTAGTCATAGACATAGACATGAGCATATCATTTACACCTGAGTAAATTTGTCCTTTTAAAACTGAGAAGGGGATTTACTTCAAGACTTTATTATATAAAACAAAAAATATATTCAGCAAATTATTTAATTTATATAAAGATTGCATAAAGTTTATCTATTTCATAATTTGGAATTTGATATTTGTAATAAAATAATAACAAGAACAACAGCAGTTCTTACACTTACAAAGTTGAAGCAGATGGAAATAGAAAATTCAAGCTGTTATTCAGCATATAATCACTATGCAAATATCCAAGCAGCTTGTATGATTTTTCAAACTATTATCTCAAGAGCAACAAACCATTATATTGAAAAGTCGAGAAATATGGCACAGTAAAAAGATGCTATGCAGTGTTTGGGACCATTTAGAATCAATTCAACAGTGATAAAATAAATCCATTATTTTTAACGGATGAACATCAGAAAAGAGAGGCTTTAATGTTTGGCAAGAATTTAAATCTCCGTAAGAGGGGTGTGTGTGTGTGTGTGTGTGTGTGTGTGTGTGTTTGCAGCACACAGTATGCTCTGGCTTCTTCCTCATAATTTAAACATGTTGCATTAAAACTACCTTTTAAGTGTCAATCTCAAATCTCCCCATCTTTCCTCTTCTCATTTCCTGTCTTCATTTTCCTCATTATGGCTATATTTCTTAAAGAAACAGGTTAAAATAATTTCAAGTCCTCACCAATATTATTTGTGAATATGTATGGTAACTATTACTACTTATTTATTTAAAGAGTATTAACTGAGGCCCTATGATTTTTCTGTGGCTAAGTCTAAAACATCTCTCACCAGGTAACTATACTGAAAATAGTGATATAAAGCATGTTTCACAAGGCAGATAGTATGTGTTTTCAATTTTCTTTACTACTGGAATTTGACCATTCCAAAGTATAGACGTCACTGATAAGGACAAGATGGAAAAATAAAAGATTAGAAAAAGTTACAGTTTAAGAATATCCCAATGACAAAAGTAAACACAGAGAATATATAGGAAAACTACTGCATAGCAAATCTTGAAGCATTAAGGGAGAGAGGTCTGTAGTAGGATGTTTGACCCAAGGACCACAGGTCTTATAGAGAGGGGCAACCAATTTTGCCTTGCTCCCCAATCAATACAAAATTTTCTATTATTTCCATGTGCTTATGTATGGTATGTGTTTGTATACATGTTTATATGCACACCAGGGTGCAAGTGCATCTGAACATGTGTGCACAGGCATATGAGGCATATGGTAGCCCTTGGATGTCTTGTGTGTCTTTCTCAATACCTTTCACCTTATTAACTGACACAAGATCTCTCATTTGTACCTAGTGCTCACCTATTTAGCTAGCCTAGCTACTAGCTTGCCGCAGGAAGCCCTATCTCCATTTCCAAGTGCTGGGATTAGAGGTGGGCTACCATGCCTCCTGGTATTTATGCTAGAGAAGTAATCCCCAGTCACATTGCTATATTACACAGCTTCAAAACTTTCCCTAAGCCACTGGTTTCATCTTTCCTTACTGTGCTGAAATTCTGAAACATGACTCACAAGAAATATGCAGGCTCTTGAGCAGGCTCTTGAAATACAGCAAGTTTAAAATTTAAACATCCACTTCCCAGCTGTGTTAACATGTTTCCTGATTTGCTTGTGAGTGACACAATTCTTCACCTAAACTACAATTACCCATGAAAGCACTCTCATACCATATATCCATTCCAAACCTCTCATCATCCCATTCTCTAATTCACTTTCCAAGTGTTTTACTTCCCAGTGTCCATTGTCAGTATTTGTTTAGGTTTACCATCACCTTTTCAGCTAGCATCATCCGACTGTATGCTCTGCTCCAGAGGTGCATCTTTGGAAACAGATTTCCCTGTGGTGGCCACAGGGATATATGTGGGACAGAGGAAGTGAGCAGGTAGCTTTCCTCTCAGGGGTTGTACAACTTCCAGTCAGAGTCCAATCCGCCTAACTCCTAGGACAGGCCTTTCTTGGTCTCCTCAGTCACAACTGTCACCACACATGAATTGTTCTCCTCAGGTTCATCTGAGAATGACTAGATGTCTTCAATTATATACGTCCTACTCTCAGACTTTCAGACCTAGACATACATTATATCATAGAGTACTAAGCTCAGTATTCAGGACTCTCAGAACAGATATCCTACCTCCTTCCCTGTAAGTTAGAATTTGCTAATAATTGAAATTCTGCTTTTTGCAATATGATTTTTTTTGCACTTGGATTTAGCCTTTAGATATCATAGGGCACTGTCAAAGCTATGTAGATTTCAACTGCTTTTGTTTGTTTGTAAGTACCAAACACATATAGCTAAGCAACGTATGTTTAGTCAATAAGTGATTAACATTAACATAAATGTATGATTTATAACTTTTATAATTTAAGCAGTCTATATTTAAGTGTTTGTTTATGAACATTCTCAAGTACCTAGCTACTTAACAGTATAATGTATACAATAAATGAGTATTTATTAAACTGAAAATTTTATAGATTTTAAGGCAGTGTTGTGCCATTATTAGCTGCAGTTATTAAAGTGGTTAGGGTTAAAGTTATTTCTGACCTCATTGATGAGTCATAAATATAAATTCAAAATTTCTCTGAGAATGAATATTTCAATAATTAAAATTATGGAATAGTATACGAGTGTTTTTTTCTAAGTAAAATATGATTTAAGACACTAGATTCAATTACAAGTTCAAGTCATACAAGTGTGAAAAAGATTTATGTTTATTTAGTACAGCTTGCCTTTATTATCCGCAGCATGATGAAAACAATTTGAAAAGTAAATCTCAAACTTACTAAACACGGTCAGATACTTCTCTTGTCATAATTGCCAATTATACAATAGAAAACCTACTTATGTTGTATGGTAGTCAGCTCCACATTACTGGGATCCACATCCAAACGAGATACAGTTTAGAGGAGGAAAGGATTTATTTCAAGCTTACAGATACAAGGAATTTCCATCTTCAGGATAAATCCAAACAGAGAGAAAGTCCATCATCAGCCAGCAAGTACCAAAAGCAACAAACTCAAACTAGCAGCAAGCAGGGTCCCAGGCAGCACTCAAACCTCTGTATAACTTTTTGCTGGAAATCAGATCTGCCCCAAACACACCTTAAGGCTAGAACCCAGGATCCTTCCTCAGCCCACACAGTGACGCCTCCTCCAGTTTAGGACTTGGAGATCCAAGTTAAAAGCTTTAATAAAGCACCTGAGTCTATGGAGAGATATACATTCAAACTACCACACATTCTATTACATATTTTAAGTAATCTATGGTGAATTTATAATCCAGAAAGAAATACATAAGGCATATGCGGGCTGAAGAGATGGCTTAGTGGTTAAGCGCTTGCTTGGGAAGCCTAAGGACCCTGGTTCGAGGCTCAATTCCCCAAGACCCAGGTTAGCCAGATGCACAAGGGGGCGCATGCGTCTGGAGTTCGTTTGCAGTGGCTGGAGGCCCTGGCGTGCCCAATCTCTGTCTCTCTCTATCTGCCTCTTTCTCTTTCTGTCGGTCGCTCTCAAATAAATAAATAAATAAATTTAAGAAAACCTATTTTAAAAAGGTATATGCATATATTAGACAATTTTATGCAAGAGATCAAAATTGACTATGAATTATATCATCAAAATGGTTTTAACATATATTTTTCTATTCTTATGAAAAAAATAAGGTTTCACAAAACTGTACAAACATGCTCATATTTTCACCTTTTGCTGTTGAATATCACTTGTATCTCCTCTCAACTCTGCTCTCTTCTCTTGATTTCAACTTCCTTTTACTGTATTGTCAAAATTTCTCTTCTTACAATTTAATTTCAGGTCCATGTTTCTCAAAAACTGTCATCAAGTTAAGTTCCCTTCTGTCCTTGTCGGTGCCTCTCCACATATTATTACCATGCTTCTGCACATTTAAAACTTATAATGACAGGCTGGAGAGATGGCTTAGTGGTTAAGTACTTGCCTGTGAAGCCTAAGGACCCAGTTTGAGGCTCCATTCCTCAGGACCCACTTAAACCAGATGCACAAGGTGGCCCATGCATCTGGAGTTCTATTGCAGTGGCTGGAGACCCTGGCATGCCCATTCTCTCTCTCTCCATCTGTCTCTTGCTCTCTCTGTATGTCACTCTCAAAAAATAATAAATAAATAAAAATAAACAAAAAACAATTAAAAATATAATGAGACTGATTGTATTTAATTTATACTTTTGCATAGCTTTCTGAACAGAATATTGTTAAGGTAAATTCTGATCTGTGTCTTATTACTGTCTGTGTACAGTGTGCTGCATGCAGTCACTGTGTGAGGGTAGTTGCAAGGACAGAAAGAGGAAAGGGAAGAATGATGTGTGCAAAATAGAAAGGAACCATAACTTAAGCTTTTACAGAGTCAGTGTGTGAACCATGTGTTTCCATAGGGCAATCAATTAAATGCTATATCTTAGTTTGTGAGTTTTTCCCCTTCTGTTAGATTTAATTGTACATATTTTCAGACATATTTCTTAACTAAACTTTAATCATGAAGGATATGTGACATGACCACTTGCCAAACACTCAGATCCTGTCCCTGAAGCAAGGTCATTGCAGTGACCGTCACATCCTGGAAACTGCTCTAACGCCTTCAAGGATATTTTAGGAAGTGAATGCCAAAAATAATTTAATTGAGGTGAATGAGTAAAATTGTATTAATCATATAAAAATATTACATTTACCATTTTCATCATATTAAATTGTTTTTAAAAATGAGAGGATCCCTAAATGCAGTAAAATAATACCAAATAAAAATGTTTCTAAATTTTAAATTGAAGAATCAAGGTAAACAGTAACAACTAGAAGCATATAAGTTTTTACTTGTTTGTATGTTTCTGAGGACTGAAATATTCTAGTGAAAGCAATGGCACACTTGCAAAATCAAAATTATATAGAAGATATAAAATACTGACTAGTTAAATATTATGGTTTCGTAAATATAATAATGATATCAGCTATTACATATTGGAGATTATCATGGGCTAGGTTTGTTGGTAAACATTTTACAAACACATGCTTCACCCGTATACAAAACTGCAATATCTAAATTTCTTATTATATGACCAGAAATGTAAAAGTGTCTAGTGCCTTGCTTAGAGAGTCACAGCTGGTAAATGACCAAGCTGTGACTGAAATCCAAGTCTTGCAACTTAGCAGTGAGAATTTAATTGTTAGAATATTCAACTTAAGCCATTGCATACCCAGCTAAATAAGAAAACACTTGGCTTGTAAAATTGTCCTAAGTTAAAAAACTTAGTTTAAACTAGTTGCACTGGCATGCTTTTATTTTTTATATTTTTGTTTATCATTTATTTATTTGAGAGTGACAGACAGAAAGAGGGAGAGAGAGAGAGAGAGAGAAAGAGAGAGAATGGGTGCGCCAGGGCTTCCAGCCACTGCAAACGAACTCCAGATATGTGCGCCCCTTTGTGCATCTAGCTGACGTAGGTCCTGGGGAATTGAGCTTTGAACCAGGGTCCTTAGGTTTCACAGGCAAGCGCTTAACCACTAAGTCATCTCTCCAGCCCCCTGGCATGCTTTTCTTATCTAATTAAGTGATCGTTGAATTTCTAGTTAATCCAGATTTTATGTGAAAAATTCAATTTCACCATCTATGAACTAAGATAAGCCTGCAAAAGCACTGTCTTTAAAAGTCATGTTTTTACAATATATGCAATATTTTCTGTGCTTTTATGTAACAGAATAATGAAGTTATTCAAGAGCAAAGGAAAGAAAACTTATTAAATCTTCCAGATTTCATTGAGGAAACTGAAGGAAGAACTCATAAATTTGGGGGCTTTGTGTAAATGATAAAATATGTACTATAGATACTACCAAATGAAACAACTTGTAAAGTACCATGAGGGTTGTGAAATAGAAAAGGATTTACATCATTTATTATCAAAACAAATATACTTAAAGATGCACACATGGTCATTATGGTTAAGAAACCATAGCAAGAGATATAAAAGATTATATATATATATATATATATATATATATATATATATATATATACATATATATATGTATATTGTTTAAATTTTCAGATGATTGAAATTCACAAACATGCTTTATAAACTCTACTAGTCCCAGAATATTATACTAAACATTAGGATTAAAAATGTTTCAAGAGTGAATACAAATATATATACAAAAATGCTTTCAGGATGGGCAGTGATTAAAATGCTTAATTTACATGTAAATACAGAGGAGAAAAATACAAGCCAGTTCTCAAGCAATTGATACTTCTATATAATAGAAGTATCTTTGTAATAGAATGTAATAGGCTAAAAGCTCAAAAATTTAAAATATGAGCTGTGCCTTCTTTCTTTGAAATGCAAAAGTAAGAAGCTCAATGAATATTATAGACAGTTTATGCAACTGAGAAACAAATATAAGTTAATAAGATAGAGATGACTGTAATATCCTTCTCCAGCTTTTGCATGGACTATTTAACCAATGATGCATTAGTTTGAGTGGAGCAAAGGTACATAAAATGTCTTACAATACAGATGACAAGCTGGTATTTAGAAATCATCTTGTCTTCAGAATAACTTTATTCTTGAAATGTTGCATATTTCTTAATAACACTGTCTTGTAAAGTTCATCAAAATACTCCTTGCCTTCAGCTCTCATTATCATAATATTTTTTAAAAATCATAGAGCTTCTAAAACAACTACCTCTTTTCTATTCATTGACATCCTTTTCTGAATAATCTTCCTCTTTGTTATACATAGTTTTTTGTTGTTTGTTGTTTGTTGCCTGAGGTAGGGTTTCATTCTAGCTCAGGGTGACCTGGAATTCACTATCTTGTCTCAGGGTGGCCTCAAACTCATGGCAATCCTTCTACCTCTGCTTCCCAAGTGCTGGGATTAAAGATGTGTACCTACACACCCAGCCATTATGTATATATTTAAACTTTTTATCGACAATTTTCCTACATGAAAATAATGAAGTTTGATCATAATCTCCCATTATCTTCTCTGGCTCCCATCCTCTGCCTCTTCCACTGAACCTGTTTCCATCTAGTCTCTCTTCTATTTTGATATCTATGGCAGTTAGATTCTAATTGCTTGGACAAAACAACTTATGAGAGGAAAGAGTTTATTTCAAGCTTTTACTTTTGAAGAGAAGGTTTGTCATGGTGAAGGGAAGCAAGAAGTTCACAGCATCACATTTCCACAGCAGAAAGAGAATAGTAATCCTAGCTGCCTCTGAATATACAATAGGGCTAGCAAGATATACTCCCAGCAACACACCTCCTCTATCAGGGCTCTAACTTTTGTTGACTAAGTAGGAAGTTTTGACACAAACACTTGAGGCTGTGGGAGACATTCAAACCACCACATATAAACAACCACAATCAATTTATTTAGTTATTATTTATTTTCCTTCTTCCATCATCTATGTCATCTAAGTATTGATTGGTCCAATATTGTAAGTGTCTTATGTACATAAAGACAGTTGCTGTGAGATCAGGAATACCATGCCACTTTATGTCTGGAAGATAATATTCCAAGCAGTTCTCACCATCCTCTGGCTGAGTAATGGTTTAAAAATCCTCTGGCAGGTTTGCTTCACTATCAGTGTAAGTCTTAAACCTATAATGTAACAGATTATGTTTTTGACTTTCCCCTTGTTTCTACAAGATGTTTTATAGTGACTCTCAAAATGAACTTGTGGTCCAAGAACACTTATTCCTATTGAAATGAATGATAACATGTCAAAGTGATTTGACAAGGCAAGATTTCTAAGAATGTAGTCTTTATGACATTCATCTATATATATGAAGTTCTTTTTCTTATTCTGGGTTGGACATTTGTGGCGGTTTGGATATAAAATGGCACCATAGACACTTATGTTTGTGAGTAAAGTTTGTACATAATCCACAAATGATAGACTCTTTGGGAGGTGTAGCCTTGCTGGAGGGATGGTTCACTAGGGACAGGTCTTGTGATTTATTATTGAAACCCCACTTGATGTTAGCAGCTCATTCCTGGTATTTTCTCCCAGCTGATGTGAAAGATATGACACCCAGAGAACTATCTTGCTTTCTCCACCATAGTGAAACATTCCATGGAAACTGGAAATAAGTCATTTCCATTCATAAGCTACTTCTGAATAGGTGTTTTGTCTCAGGAACAAGACACAAGGCCATCATAACAGGAGGAAAAGATAATGACATCAAAATAAAAGAAAGACTGAGTGAGAGGTGGAAGGCATATGATGGAAAGCAGAGCTGCAAAGGGGAAAGTAGGAGGAAGGAGGAAATTACCATGGGCTATTGTCTATAATTATGATAGCTGTCAATAAAAAGATAAAAAATAAATAAAAAGGAAGACAACTGCTACAACACCCAACACATTTGATAATCATCTTCATATAAATAATACTGAAGCTACTCATAAAAATGGCATCATTGGGACACTGGCTATAGTGAGAAGGGAAGAATTCCTTGAGGAATTCTAATACTTCACAGAAAATATAGATATATTGGGAAAAAGAGTTGAGCAATATTAAAGAAATGAAGGGATGAGTGTGATGATGGTGGTGTCCTTTTGAGATATGGACTAAATATGCATCATGAACAGAAGCCATTTGTTAATTTGGCATACATAATGAAAATGGAAACCACATTGGGTTGGATTACACATTTAGTCAAAGGTATGAAAAATATGTAGTAAGTATAAAAATAATCTTGAGATATTTTTCTGTGAAGAAGACAGGGGAAACAGGAGACCAGTGGCAAATGCCAAATTTCTATGTAGTTCTGTAAATATGTGTTTGTATATGTGCATGTGTTTTACATGAAGATTCAACTACGTTCACATTCTTGTGGGAAGAATAAAACTGAGAAAAAATATTAGAATAAACATTCATGTTGAATGAGTACAGGATGAGATATGGGTAAGCACCATCATTTTAAAATAAGAATGGGGACTATGATTACTGATGCAGAGTGGTTCCTATTGTGGCAACAAAGCAATATCTTTGTGAGAAACACCATCTACAAGGTGTGGTGGTTATGGTGGGAAAATGAGAGAAAGAAGAGTCTGAAGTTTACAGAGATTGAAAATATTGCTGAATTGTAAAGAGATGAATTCATGTATGACTAGAATAGAGAAAGAAGTTGAAATAGTAGGTGGCAGGGAAGATAGCCTCTAAAAGTGACTTTATTTAGTCTAATCTGACATTTCAGAATCAGGGTTAGTGAAAATGAAATGTTAAGGTATGTTGATGAGTTGTCTAAAAAAATGAACCAAATTAGGTATTTTGCTAAGGACAAGAATATTCTTTGGTATTATAAAATCATATTCTGTATGTCTCATTTTCTGGGAAGATACCTGCCCTTCCCCTGCTCTAAGTGCCTAAGTGTCCAAGTGCTATAGGTCTTCACTCCTGCCTTCTTATCAGCCATTAATTATCTGCATATTTTCCGTATAATATAGTATATTTTATAGTGTTTATCACAGACAGTAAATCCTGTGAACTAGCTAGAGAATGATTCCCAAATCCTCACGAAACCTCCATCCCTTAGATCTGAATTGCATGGTATATGGAACTCAGATGTTCTTTTACATAAGCCCAACCACAGTGGCCAAGACAGCAGCTTGGCTCCTTCCTCCCATTTCTTCTCTTTTCACATCTGTTGTTGACCTGCTGACTCAAAAAGAAAAAAAACAAAAAGTAATGTGTCAAGAAATTGTGAGAAAAGAGTAAAAATACCTTGCCTTTCCTTCTGTCAGTATCTGCCTGTGATCCATTCCAAATTTCTTTATTTTTCATATTTTACTTTTCATTATTTGAATCACAAATCTTGACAGTAAATACACCAAAATGATGATAATAACAAAGAACTTTCCCTTTGCTTCTCTTACCTGACATTGGCGTTCTCAAATATGAATTCCAATAAACCAAATTCCCTAGCTATAGATCCACAAAGAGCAAATTATCTTTCTTTTTATAAAACAGGTCTCTATGGCTGGGAAAGTTATTCAGTAGTTAAAAGCTCTACCAACATCAGCATAAGGGCCTCTCACCCAGAGATCAGGAAGTTTGACTCCACAGAACCCACATAAAAGTCCATAAACATCTACAATCTCAATTTTTGAGGGGTGGCAGTGTTGTCAAATATTGGAGAATTGTCTGGGCTTGCTGATGGCTAGTAGTCTCTGGTTGAGGGAGACTCATCACAAACAAAGTGTTACACATGTGAGTTATAAGAGAACACCCAAAGTTCTCCTTTAGCCTAGCCCTTTGCAAACCACTCTCCATTTTCTGTTAGTACTTTTCTAACCATGAATTTGATCACATCAATTCTCTTGTGAAAACTCCACAATTACTCTCATTTCTCTTAAAATGAAAGTTATGCCTCCTATATATGTACATTCTACAGCAAGCTTTACAAGTAACAATTTGTCTGGGATTATTCTAGGCCAATTCTTTTTATGATGCTTTAAAATCTAGATCCTTTTTGACTGTCCCAGTAGAAAACCTAAAGTATTCTTTTGTAGCAGTAATTTTCTCATTGCTGGACCAAAATACCCAACTATAATTCTGCAGATTAATGTAGGGAAATATTGCAGCTTACTTTCCAAGGAAGCTCATCATTTTTTGAAAAGCATCATAGGAGCAAATATCAGGGTATAATATCCCCATAGCTACAGGAGGAAGTAGAGTATGAAATGAGCGTTGAAGTGGGGCTGGACTCTAACATCTTAAAGGCAGCTTCCAGTGACACACCTCCTGCATCAAGACTCCACCATCTGGAGAAAGAAATATGAGGTTTAATCACAAACACTTGAGGTTATAGGGAATATTATTTGCATTCAAACCACTACCATTGTGTTAATCAGCTTTCTAATCATGTAAGAAATACCTAAGATTTTAGCTCATATATTTAGAAGTTTCAGTCCAGAAGCAGTTGATTACATTACTTTTAAATTAGTAACAAGGCAGGAAGTCTATCAAGGCAAGAAATGTATGATAGAGCAAATTGCCTACCACATGGATAGAAAATGAAAGAAGGAAGGGAATGTTTCTAGAGCCTCAATATCACCTCCAAGTGGTCACTTTCACTGACCATAAGACCTCCCACTACAACTTACTTGAAGTCTCTGACACCTCCTCATCTCAAGCTGCTGACCAAGGTCATATTACATAGCTCTTGTGGACAGACCCAAAGTATAGTAATACCACACTGATTTTAAATATTCATCAGCCAGTCATAGGTCACTATTTTTGTTTCCACATTGTTTTATAATCTTTTGTTTGGGTATCTATGATCATTGTCTACTCACTTTGCAGGTCCACATACATAGGTTCCACTAGGAAAGTACTTTACTTACTACTGTAAGCATTCTATACTTTAGTGAACTAATTAATTTGATATAATAACAATTTAAAGTACGCCATTTCTCAAATTTTAGAGTTCTTGAGAGTAAAATGCAGAAGGAACTATTTTATGCTCAACTCTCAGAAGAGGAGCTAGCATTGAGTAAATATTTGACTAGTATTTATTGGGTAGATAAACAAACTTATATTTTATTGTCTGTTTTACAATAGCAATTATCTTTACTGTTGTATAAAGTTAAATAAAAATTGTATAAACATATGGATGCAGTATCATATGTAAAAGGTCTAAGGTCTTACCTAACAAAATTACAATAGTCTCAACAAGTTTGAGCAAATTGTTATTGCCCATGCTTATACTGAGTATGTAATATTATAACATGTCACTTTTCCACATCACATTTTTCTCTCACATTTTTGTGCTTTTGTTCTATACCATTTTTCTACTAGTTAAATTTTGTAGAGAAAGATTCCTTCTCTCCCAGTAAGCTGAGTCCCTTGATAATAGAGTCATGTATTAATTGTGAAAATCCAGAGGTACGCACAGCATCGACAGAGAATAAAACATATGTCCAATGTCATATTACAAAGAAAATTAAATACTAAAGAATTGTAATAGCGTGATACTATAGCTTTAAAAAACTCCTGATAGGTAGGTTATATTTACTTTGATATTTTCTTTCTCTATTTCTTAAATAGTGAGAGAATACATAAGACAATGATTAGGCAGTGTTACCATGATCTAGAGAGACTAATACTTCAATTTATATTTCATCTGGTCATATGTTTCTAAATCTCTGTTTTATTTTAATCAATAGTTGAGATGATAGTATTTTTCCAGAAATCAAAAATTTTAGAAATAATATATATGTATATATATATATATATATTATTTTTGAGAAGGATAGAAAGAAAAAAATGCTGTAACAGGGCCTCCAGCCACTGCAAATGAACTCCAGAAGCATGCAGTACCTTGTGCATCTGGCTCATGTGGCCATTTGGTAGTTGAATCTGGATCCTTAGACTTCACAGGCAAGTGCTGTACCAGCTCAGCCATCCCTTCAGCACCCAAATATCTTTAAGAAAACACCAAACACTGCATTTTAAGCATAGAGAATCAGAAATATGGAAAAGATGACTGAGTTTGAAATCTAAGTGGGTTGTAAAGGACTTGAGGAAATGCAATCACTATCCGAATGGTTTATGTCTTTGAAAACATCAGTAATTTTGATGAAAATGTCAATTCAACATATTTGAGATGCAGTAGCAGTTTAATTGAATGAAGGCTTGAATTATATTCAATTATATTGATGTTTCACGAATATGTGTCACAATGAACATAACAAAATCTCCCCAAAACTTGAATTTTTCCCATGTTGTTAAAAGCCTCTGGTTTAATTATCTCTAGTTGAAATTGGGGTTTTAGGATTGCTGCTCATGGCTACACATTGATTTTTACTTGCATTAAGTAAATTTAATTACCTTGAATCAGTTATATATATTTGTAAATCATGAATAGTGCCTTTTGATGTTCGAGACTAATTATTTCCATGAATGCAAATGTCAGCACTATGAAAAGTCAGATGCAGAATGGAGAAAACAAACAGGAGATACCAAAAATAATGTAGAATCACATGAATAATCCAATTTGTCCTGTATAATCTAATGCCTTGTGAAATTGTGCTTTGATGTATTTGGCAACACAGACTTTAGGCTGTGTGAACTAGGTAATATAACTTGAATTTACTTCATTTTATTTCAAGTACTACATCCAAACAAACTCAAAGATAAAAGTTGTTTGTTTGTTTTTTTAATTGGTCTACCATAGCAAGTAAGTAATGATCCTTTTGTTTGGATTTAGCTAGATGATAAAAAAAAATTCAAAATAGGGCTGGAGAGATGGTTCAGCGGTTAAGGCGTTTGCCTGCAAAGCAAAAAGATCCAGGTGAGACTCAACAACTCAACAAGACCCATGTAAGCCAGATGCACAAGGGGGCTCATGCATCTGGAGTTCATTTGTAGTGGCTGGAGGCCCTGGCGTACCTCTCTCTCTCTCTCTCTCTCTCCCTCCCTCCCTCCCCCTCTGTCTCTTTCTCTCAAATAAATAAATAAATAAAATATATTTTAAAAATTCAAAATAGCATCTGAATGTTTACTAAATGAGGCATATTAAAATAATTTATTCATAATCTATAATCTGGTATTTACAATATAGGCTTTAAAGGGTTAGAGTCAAATAAGGTTATTTATAGTGGGTTTAACACATTGCTAGACATCTAATATGCAGAAGTAAATGACAGTTATCCATCTTTCTTTTTTTGCCAGTGGTAATCAAGCATTAATGATGGCAATCAATTGTGTATTTTAAAAAAAATGTTTATTTTTATTTACTTATTTATTTGAGAGCAACAGACAGATAGAGAGAAAGAAGCAGATACAGAGAGAATGGATGTGCCAGGGCCTCCAGCTGCTGCAAACAAACTTCAGACGCTTGCGCCCCCTTGTGCATCTGGCTAACGTGGGTCCTGGGGAATCAAGCCTCAAACCAGGGTCCTTAGGCTTCACAGGCATGCACTTAACTGCTAAGCCATCTCTCCAGCCTCAATTGCATATTTTATGAAAGAGAATCTGCAGAGAATAATGCCTTGCCTTGCTGCATTATTGTCTGCATAAAGAGATAGGTAAGAGAAATGATCTTCTGTCAAACACTGAAAACTTTGGAAATAAAAGAGGCTTTAAAATTTAAGTTAGTAGAATTATTTCCTAATGACTTATATTATTTCTAATAATTCTTGAGGACAATACTTTGCATTTGTGAAAGTTTTTTTTACTAATATTGTTATTAAGGGGCAAATGAACTTTGTCATATACAGAGATGGTTTAAAGTATTTTAAAATATTTTTTGTAATATATTATTTTCTTTTTTCTTTATTAAAGAGGAATTTTGTGTGGACACATCATGTGTTGGTACCATAATTTCCTCCTCCCTGCCCTCATTCTACTGAGGGCCCTCTTCAGTGGGATTGCTGGTATTCACCATGGGATTGTGGATTATGAGTTGTAAGAGCAGCAGTCAGTCATGGGGGGGGGGGAGCAATGCCTCTGGATATTCCCTCCCATTCTGTGGTTCTTACAATCTCTCTAACCCCACTTTTGCAAAAGTTCCTTAGCCATGGTGGGTGTGTTTTAAACCAACTTTAGTGTTGAGCTCTCTGCAGCTTCTGGATTTCTGCTTTCATACATTTTAGGTATCCTTGGAGTTTATCTCCATCACCCTGACACAGGTTTTCAGGCTCGACATGGAATCAGCACTTCTTGCTCATCTCACCAGTTCCTTTGTGGTTTCACCTGTGTGGGGTGGTTCATCCCTTGCCCGGGGAACCAGCTACATTTTCTTATCTCGTTGATAGATTTTGGTTGCCCTCAGTTCTTGCTGCCTTTTGAAAAAGAAAAGTAGATTCTCCAACAGAGAGTTAGATCACCATAGGTTAAAGGGGATAAGAATTGTTAATTTCAAGAGATTTTTATGGGTGTAGCCTCTCTTTTGGCCAAAAGCTAGATGCAGCTTTTGGTTGGCATGGACAAATCACTGGAAAAGCTAATAACAGGAATGATCATAACAGATTCTCGTTGATGCCTTGACTCTCTTTGCAGATCTCAGGAAGAATGGCATGTATCATGAGCTATATAAGTATACCTTAGTGCCGCTGAAACCATGAAAATAGAAGAATTAGCAAAAATACCCTACCTTATGGGAATGAGATTAGTCACCTTTCTTAAAGATCTCATGCTGAATACGACTAATATAGTCATAATATAAAGTACATAATACAAAATGATCCTATATTTGTATTTCTCCAATGTACCATCACAGCAAGACCACTGGTTTGAAATTTTCCAAAGATTTTGTTGTGGCATGTACTTTTCTGAGTCTAAGATAGGATGAGATCGGTTTGACATTGCAATCTGAAATTTAACTAAGTCTATGATTTCCAAAAGGAAATTCCAGAAATTAATGAAATTAATTGCTTTATTTTCTAACATTTGTGTGTGTGTGTGTGTGTGTGTGTGTGTGTGTGTGTGTAGGTTAAAGGACAACCACAGGTATTTCTTCTTTTCTTCCACTATTGTTTAATTTTTATGTTTTTTAAAATTTTTATCAGAATATGCTAATCATACATAATAATGGACATCATTCTGGTGTTCTCACACATGTATACAATGTGTTTCTTTACTCTGGCATTTTCTTTTATTAGTTAGCATACAGAGATTTAGGAAGGTATCATCCATTCAGGCATGTTCAAAAGCAATTTGTTTTCATCCCCCCTTTTCTCAGTCTCCTCCTGTCATTTCTCCTCCACCATCTGCCCTGTTTTGTTCCAGGGCACAGTGTGTTTCATTCTTCCCTCATCCTTCTTCCTGCTTCCACTCTTTTGTGACATGGACCCTTTGCCACTGCTCCTTGTAAATTTCCAGATTCTTCTGGCCATTCCCCTCTGGCTTTATGAACACTAGGATTAAAGAAATGTGCTCCTTTTTATGCCTAGATTTACTTGGGCATTGAGGAAGACTGAACTCTAGTAGACAGGCTTGTAAGCAGGCACCTCTAACTACTGAGGCTATCCCATCTCTGTGAAATGAGTTTTAAGGGTCTTTTCAGTTACATTTTTGTTGTATAAATGACCAAGTAATTTAAATTATAGAAAATAAAGCATCTCAATGTGTTTATTATTCTTTAAATTTCTGAATTATATAATAAAAATGAATATTGAAATAATAGTTTCTATCAAATATCTTACCATAACATATGTATATGTATATGCATAAAGACACAGATATTGATACAGATGTTTACATACAGGCATGATCTTTTGTATAGGTTGATAAACATATAAATGTACAGGTAATTATTTGGAGTTGAAAATTTTTTAAATGTACATTTCATTTATTGTATAGGGAGTTGGGGAGGGCAGAGGGATGAACTTACACTTCATGGGACTCTTTCATATGACACAAATTTTATATGGGGAACATGCACGTTGACAAAGCTTGTCTTCGATATTAACTCTTCATGTTCGTTCATTAATTGTCAAGTGCTAAAAGCATGCAGCAAGATGAGAACGTTGCATGCATTCATTAATTCATTTAGCCTATTCATACTGAGAGTCTATGCTTTGCTGAGTTTCCTATAGTCACTGTGGGGTCATTGTCAAATCAGACAGATGCTTACCTTTGATCACTTTTAGACACAGGAGAGAGGTAATTCATAAGACAGAGACATATTCTCTGCCAACAATTAAGATAGGATGATGGGGAGATGTTGGTCTGACGGTTATGGGAGTCCACTGTCCATTCAATACCTTCCAAGTAATTCCTTAAATCTAGCCCTATCTCCCTGCAATTTAGTTGGATGATCTACTTTCCTCCTTTAAAACTTGTGTATGCCATGTTCACGAAAATAGATACTGGATAATTTAGATGTGAAATCAGTATGGTCTATGATTTCCATCTAGTGGCAAGCTCCATGAATTACAAATACTTAGTTACCAATGGGTAACAGAGGGTGCTTTTTGGCCAGTTCAACCCATTTTCTTGATGTAACAAATATTATATATCATCAACCATGCATATACATATATGTGTCCATATATATATATATGTATATTATATATATGTGTGTATGTATATATATATGTGTGTGTGTGTATTATATATATATGTATATTATATATATGTGTGTGTATGTATATATATATATATATATATATATATATATATATATATATATTCAGTGAGAGTATTTGAAAATGCCCAATTGGAAAAATCTTTTGTACTAATTTTAGTATTAAAAGCAAAACTGCATTGATTTAAATCAACATTATTTTAAACTTGAATTAAGTTTTAGACAATCAGGTTTAAGAACTAAGTGTTCTGTCCATAGATAAAAACAGCTGTTTGTCAATATTAAAATCTGTAAGTTTTGCTAGGTTAAAAAGTGTTCTGTCTTTAAGAGAGATAGAGTTAGAACATAAAAATGTTAGAATGGAAATATGACTTATGTTGTTTTAGGATATTATACATTGAAAATTTTTTGTAATAATTTGTGGAACATGGACACTTGTATTATAATGGTATTGAGGAAATAAAAAAAGAGAAAAATCAGGTTCTGGAGAGATAGCTCAGCAGTTATTGTGCATGCCTTCAAAGACTAATAACCTGAGTTCAATTCCTCAATTCCTACATAAAGCTAGGTGCACAAAGTGATGAGTGCATCTAGAGCTTGTTTGCAGAGGCTAAAGGCCTTGGCATACCCATTCTTCCATTTTGGCAATAAATAAAACACCTTTTATTATATTAAGTTAAAATTTGCATGTTTCCCAGATAAAGTGGTAACAGGATTAAAAAAAATTATAAAAAGGCAAGCTCTTTCATAATGATTTATCTGAATTATCTATAAAATTAAAATATCTGCTAGTACTTTAATATTTTCTAAAGTAACACAAAATATATTTAGTATGTAATACAAACCTCAGTAATCCAATTTTCCTAATAAGCAATTATTTACAAACACTGAACTAAGAAAAAAGTTTAGCTAGAAATAAAACAATGATATTCTTGAACAATTTTATCCTAAGTCACCTATGCATTAGAGTAGAAATACTAATTTGATACATTAACTGTATTAACTTTCATTTACATTTAACTGGTGTGAATTTATCCAACCTACATGCCTGTGTGCCTGGAAAATACAATTTTTAAGGCTATTAAGAATTTGAAACACAGCTCAGTAATTTAGACTGGCATCTCAAACTACTATCTAAAAGGTGTGTAAATTAATGATACCCTGATTTTTGTTAAACTTACTCTCATTAACAAGGAAAAGCAACTTACTTCCTAATCTATATACTTCTATTCAGTTATTACAACGATGCCACAGACTAGGAAACAAAGCAAGCAACATTTACTTTTTTAAATAACATCTTTAATTAAAATTTTTGCAAAGGTAGAATATTAAACTAAAAATAAGTCTTAGTATATCAAAATACTAAGCTCTCTAAATGTATTCCAAGATGGTCTTTAAAACATAACATCCCATATATCACAACAGAGCAACGTTGATCTGCAATTGTACAGAATGCATTTTACAAACATAATAAATAGAGTTGCGCCCTTACATATCAGTATGCACAGCAGCAAGGGACACAGTAGCTCAGGGCAGCAAACAGGACGAGCTCCTCCCACAAGCTGGAGCCCTGGCACACACTGGACTGATTTAAGGAAACGTGACTCGACAAGAAAGGAGGAAAAATATCTGTTCCTCAAAAATATGTTGATGTGTTCCTTCCTTAAACCAGGCAAGATGACAAAAGATAAGACAAAGGCAAGCTTCAAAGGGGAAGGAAAGAAAGTTCAGAATACTGTCCATAGGGTAACAGAGGATCCAAATGCCACCCTAACATAAGCCCATAAGAAAATGTATAAAGCAACTATTTTAACCCCTCCCCCCCAAAAAAATTCAATCTGCTATAGCCAATTCAGACAGGTAGGAGACTGAAGACATATGAAATAAAATGAAAATGTACAATGTCAGATCAGTAAAATACTACATTGCACAAAAACTCAAAAAGGTTCAAGATTAAGTAATCTGAAAAGTATCTTCTCAAGAGGAGGGGAATGCTGTCCTGAAGTAACTAGAGGGGAAGTTGTGCATTTCCTCAGTCAAGGAATACGTACCCTCTAATAATGGAGGCATTATTGCTAGGAAATAATAAAAAAGCACTCTTAAAGGGAGACAAATCTGCATTCCTCCATAAAAGCCACAACAAAATTCTTGATTTCCAATACAGCAAAAGAAAATCTTCATATAAAAGTCATTATACTTATAAGTTCTCTTCTGAAACCAGAATCTGTTTAATGTACACTGTGCATACCTTGATGCAATCCTCTAACATCAGTGGCTTTGACTTTTTAAAAAGGCAACAGTGTAAATGTGACAGCTACTGAGCAAAAAGAAATGATAATATTTCACAAAATATAAAATCCCAATATAAAGATCCCCCTTGTATCATAGGCATTGTACTCTAGAAACTGTACGTTAAAGGGCTGTGTTAGCCACACAGAAATTAAATGTGTTCCTGGGCATTCAGGTGGTGATTTTACCACTGACCACCAGACAAGAGGTTGTATACTAAAAGACACACACTTCCACTCCAGTCATTTTCCTTAGCACTATTGATGTTAATTTTGTCAACAGTGCCACTACTGCATGTGCAATGCTACATAGATATTCTGAAACCACTGCTTATTTTCAATTATCAAGCCTAAACTATGTCCCCTTATTCTTTCCATCTGTCTCTCTTCTTTCTCTCTATGCTTGCAATTAAGTAAATAAATAAAATTATCTTTAAAAATCAGTAAACTTTGTCATAAGAAGACAATATACTTGATTATGGGTTTGGTGGAGCATATAAACAAATTGACATTTTTAAGAACTTGGTGCTGAAGAAGTATAAAGCATCGTGTTAATTTTAAAAATCTGATAATTAATAATATTTATTATAGACACTTGTTATAAGTTATCTCATATAAATTTGGTAATTTCTAAAGATGTATTCAACAGTGTATTGCCATTCAATGCTTTCAAATATTCCCTCAGGTTTAACTTGGGAGGAAGGGGAGAAATTGGCTCCAAGTATATTGTTGTCCATTACATCCGTGCCAATATGAGGCACCCTTGACATTTGATCCACAGACCCATAAACTCATGAACTTTTCCCTCTTGATGTCATTTTGAAGAAAAAAAAATAGGTATGTTTATGGGAAGTTTTGAAACTAAGCTAATGAGAAGATTCTGTAATACAGATATTGGTCTATTAAAAATGTTGTATCTTTATATTACTAGAGGTTAAAATTGTAGGGTCTGGGAAGATGAGTTCATTGTTAAAGGAATTTTCTAGCAAAGCTTGCCAGCCCTGTTTCAATTTCCAAGCTAACCACCAAATTTGAGCCCTAAAAATAGCACAAACATTTGGTGTACTTTTGCAGGTACAAGAGGCATCAGTATTTATACACACACACACACACACACTCAAATAAATCAGTAGCATTGAAGAAAAAGAACTAAACTTGTAGCGTTTGCTACCTTCTTTCCTTATATTTCAGGAGATATTTTTCCTGAGGTAGAATATGTAGAGTATATATGTTCACATTTTGGATTGATTATCTTGTTGTTTGTTGTTGTTGCTTGGATAAGTTACCTGACCAGAAGCAACGTATGGAAGGGGGAAAAAAAAAAGATTTACTTTGGCTTACAGCATTTTGGAAATTTTCGGCATGGTAGAGAAGTCATGAAAGGCCAGAGTGGGAAACCTGTGTCACATCACATCAAAGTCAGGAAGGAGAGCATGAGGAAAGGAAGTAGTATAAGGCTACAAAATGTTAAGGCTCTCCAGCAATGAAACATTTCCTTCATTAAAGCTCCACCTCCTAGAGGTTCTACGACCTTTCCAAACAGTGCCACTGGCTGGATATATTGTGTGCAAACCCATGAGCCTATGGGGTGGGGGCATTTTACATACACTCCACAATACATAGAACTTTTTTTTTCTATTGCACTGATTACTGCAATAACTGAAGAATGGCTTGCTAGTTTGCAGTATATGAATCTGAATGTGTTATCTAACATTAAGTAGTCATTGTGACCACAGTGATTTAACCTGTGTGGTTCTGTAAAGGTAACAGATGGGACTAGTCTTTGTTTCACACATTATTGAGGTTTCTAATAATGTATGTTCATTATCTTGTAATAGAGATTTTAAAAATTATTTTACTTTCAAGGTAAGGTAGATAAAATATGTTTTATTGTTTTTTTAAATTTTTAATTTATTATTTATTTTTGTCTCTGTGTTACATGCTTATATGAGTGTACATGTGTCTTTGTGGATTGGTGTGAGTGCAGGTGTGTACATGCCACAGCACGCATGTGGAGGTCTGAGATCAACTGTGAGTTCATTCCTCATGTACCTACCTCATTTGTGGCAGGGTTTCTACCTCTGGATTCTGGCTCTTCTGTTCTGTACTGTACTTCTATGAGCTTGGGAAATCTCTAGTCTCCACCTCTCATCTCCCTGTCAGCATCAGTGTGCTTGTGTTACAGAAGCCCTCCTCACCTTCCAGGTTTTCATGTGGAGTTTGGGGCTCTAACTCAAGTATTCAAGCTTAAGCAATGAATAATTTATTCATTGAAACACCTCCCCATTCCTAAAATATACTTTAACTAATCAATTCCACAATTATTAAGTGTATTTCCCTTTGTTTCAAAACATGCCCAAGTTTTTTTGTAAATTATTTTATAATCAAAGGTTCTTTTTTAATTATCCAAAACAGTGGATAGTTTTTAGAGTTATTATTTATTTGATGTTTAATTTACTTATTTGTGTATTTAGATACAGAGTTTCTTATAGTTTGAGTTGGCCTCTAACTCTATGTGGCCAAGAACTTTGAACTCCTGATCCTTCTGCCTCTACTTCACAAGATCTGGGATTTCCAATGTGTTCCATCATTATGTGTTTCTGTGAATTAAATCCATGACTTGTATAAGCTGGGCAAACACTCTATAAATTGAGCTACATATCCATCCCTGAATTAAGTTTTAAAATGTATAAAATTAAACATATAAATACATGGGTAAAACATTAAATTAGTTATTAATATATTACAAAAATCCAAATCATTAATGGTTTTCCATCAGTATTAATTCATTAAAGGCAAAGGTCTAGTGGTAGATTTACTAACCACTATAATGTAAATAATGGGTTATCTATACAATGCTTTTGATATAGCTGTGTAAATTAAAACTTGAGGTAATAATGTTTGCCTATTTTTCCTGATAAAATATGTCCCTGTTTGTATTAATTTTACTGGAATTTATGGTCTACATTCATTCTGAAAGAAATGTTAAGTTTCTCTAAAACTCAAGATGTAGATTACTAACGTAAATTCATATATAACTTTAAGTTTTATTTATTTATTTATTTATTTATTTATTTATTTATTTAAGAGAGACAGACTGAGAGAGAAAGAGGCAGAGAGAGAGAGAATGGGCACGCCAGGGCCTCCAACTGCTGCAAACGAACTCCAGATGCATGTGCCCCCTTGTGCATCTGGCTAACATGGGTCCTAGGAAATCGAGCCTCGGACTGGGGTCCTTAGGCTTCACAGGCAAGCGCTTAAACGCTAAGCCATCTCTCCAGCCCACATATATAAAAATTTTAAGAACTCCCAGACAGCCTGTATTCAAAGTTTGTATGTCTTCTCTAACAATAGAAGTTGTAAGTCTTGCTTGATGAATAGATAAATAGAGACATAAAAATGCAGCCAAAGCCGGGCGTGGTGGTACATGCCTTTAATCCCAGTACTCGGGAGGCAGAGGTTGGAGGATCGCCGTGAGTTTGAGGCCACCCTGAGACTACATAGTGAATTCCAGATCAGCCTGGACTAGAGTGAAACCCTACCTCAAAAAAAAAAACTGCAGCCAATACAAATATTAAGAATCTTCAAATCATAATAATAAGTTACATATTAAGAGATATAGTAAAGAAAAGTTCTGAGATGGAAGCTGTAGCTAGTGGTGTGAGTATGATGATTTCAACTCAAAAGTTAAATTCCATAGACAGGAACTTGTGCTATGGCCTTCGGGGTATCCTGGGTGACTTATGAGATGCCAGAGACCAGTCTGATCAAAAAGTCTTTGAACTGACATTTCCTGTTTCCTTCATTATGACGAATTTGAGGATACAGAAGGTGAATCAAAAGTTTCATTTCACAACAAAGGAATCATAGCCTATGTTCTTTAGTCTGCAATTTCTAGTTTTAGACCTACTTCAAACTCTAGCATGCACTGGGAAGTGCTTTGCTATATTGTTAGAGAAGTCCTGTAGTTGGAGGTCTTCCCTCTGGAGATCCCTTTACAATTACTCCCAGGCATAAATTATAAGTCTCACTGCTTTCACACCTATGTTGAGTCTGTCAACAATGGATATAAATGGTGATCTAAAGGACAATACATTCTTTATGTTCTCTTCACTTAATACAGGATCATAACTGCTATGCATATGGAAATGGAGATGTGGAAATATAGGTAGATATAGACTTGTAGATGTAGATTGAAAGAGAGATAAATATAGTATATATAGCGATAAGTATATACATATATGATATAAAGATGAAATAATATCTAGTGAAAAAACTAAAATATTCTCCAGTTTCCAGGTGAGACAACAGAAATACATTTTTTATTCTTTCCCAAGACTTGAATCTTCTCACTCCCACAATAGTTATATTTGTTCAATTTATATATATTGATTATCTGAAAAGCAGTCCCAATGATGTTGAGGCAAGTAGAGAACAGGAGATAATTGAACATAAACAAAGTAGAAGTGAAGAAAAGAAATGATTGAAGCTATGATTTTTGTTCCATTTTTCTTTCATTTTATTTTGATAATTCCAATATACCAATTATTATTCTATATGTGAAGTCAGAATTATATTGCAGAACCATAGTTATTAGAATATGAAAATATGTTAACAGCTAATATGCTGATAACAATTTTGAAATATAAAACTTATTAAACAACAAAAACAATTTACTTGTAAACTTAGAAACACTGGAAAAGTATCGCTGAATGAATTTTAACGTATCAGTCATTTGTAATGAAGGTTTGTGAATTATTTAATTTACCAGACTAGAGAACAGAATGAAATTTCAAAGCAAAACAGATGTTATACATGAGAACCTATTGTTGTGGTACCTGTTCATTCCCCTCATGACCTCATAGGCAATTGGTTGTTCAACTTCTAGTTCTGGCACAGATGAAGTGGGGACTGGTTGTTCAACTTCTGCTTTTGGCATGGGTAAGGAATTTTTTGAATGCTATCCTCAGTGATCATCTGCAAGTAATTCAAGGGTAATTATGCCAAAGAAACAATTTATTTGTTTAATTATTGGCTGAAAATTATAAGAAGGCATAGAGTTTCTCCAAACATAAGTAATTATTCAAAATGCTTGAGAAATATTTGATTATAAATATTCTCAAATTTAAAAACTCAAAAAAAAAAAAATCCTCATGTTCTTTGTCCTTCTTGCTCCTGGAGTCTGTTCTGAAGAAAATGCCATCATAAGATGTTGAGTTAAAAAGAATACTGTTTCCTCAAATTTTAAAATGACTTCTGCTCATAAATTTGCAAGTCTCAACTCATAGATAATTTCCTATTACATATTACAAAATTGCATAGGTAAAATCTGAGCCAAGAAATTTCTTACAAAGATTAACTATGAAATATTTAAATGTTTCAGAAATTATCTACTACAAGTTCAGAGTATACAGATGATGCATTTTTCTACTACAGGTTTCCTGTTAGTCAACACTCCTTTCTTCAAAAACAGCATTACACAATAATTTAAAAGACACTATAGAAGGGTTATTGACTTTTTATTTTTGAAATAATGAGGATCCAGGGTTACTTACCAAAACATGAAATATTTTTAAAAGACAGAACAGGGCTAGGGAGATAACTTAGGGGTTGAAAGCACTTGCTTACAGAGCCTACCAGCCTAGGTTCAATTTCCCCAGTACGTATGTAAAGCCCAATGCAAATAGGGGCACATGTGTCTATAGTTCAACTCAAGAGGCCCTGGTGCATCTTTTTCAAATTCTCTCTCTTTCTCTCCTCAGAAATAAGTAAAACATTTAAAAAATTTATGGTAACATTGCTCTTTGGGTCCAGTTTTATATCATCCAGCCCTTCCCTTACCCTCCCCTTCCTCCTCACCCACCCTATTGTCCAGTCCTTCAGATGTTTGCTAGGTGTGTGGGCAACTTTGGTAGATTCAGATTAGGAGCTGTAGATGACTGAGACTGTGCCAAGATTATCTTTCTGTGATTGGGTGATTTTACTGACAATGATATGTTCCAGGTTTGATCATTTTTTTTCTTCAAACTTTATTGTGTCATTTTCCCTTATTGCTGTGTAGAATTCCATCATGTAGATATACCACATCTTAGTTATCCATTCGTCTATTGATGGACATCTGGGTTGACTCCAGCTCTTAGCTATTACGAATTGAGCAGCTATAAACAAGGTTGACCAAACCTCTCTGGACTAAAGCATGGAGATTTTAGGGCACATGCCCAGTAATGGAATAACTGGGTCTGTTGGTAACTCTATAATCATACCTCAAAAGAACCCCAGCTGAAACTAAGAATAATTGGGGAAACAAGCAAGAGTGCTATTTTCTTGGTGTGCCTGGTAACAGCACAAGGGTGAAGGAGATCAACACAGAGAACAATCAACTCCTACCAAACCAGATATCCAAAGACACAGAGGCTCCCATGACCTCATCACTGAAGCTGATCTAAAATAAACCCAACATAGTTCAAGGAAATTTGTGAAAGAGGGGGCGGAAAGACTGTCAGAGCTACTCATTGGATCATGATACACAGAGACATTTCCTCCTACCCATAACTGAAGGCTAACCCCACAATGCATGACCCTTATACCCCCAACAAGGAGGGTCCCTGTGGAGGGGGGAGGACAGGGAGGAGGTACCAACTTGAATTTATTCACTGAGTACAAAACTAATAAAAATATGGAAAATATTTATAAAAGATCAAACATTTGAAAGTAATAAATTTGCATTCATTTTCATATTTCATATCATTGAATCATACTATGTTTATACAAAAAAGAAAGAAATAAAAGCCAATTAGCATTAATCTCTAATCTTTAAACAGATGTGCACAATTTAACTAAGAAGAAATAAACTTTTTTTGTTTTTTTATAGTTTCAATAACATAGGGTCAAATTAAGAAGTTATTGATTTATTCATTGTCTTTTCAATAGAGGCAAGAGCTTGTCATGCTAATTTTTATTTCATTCAAATTTACATTTTCCTTCCACAAATTAATATTCCTAAGTGTATTTTTATTTCTTGGTCAAGCTGACAACAAGTCTCCTTGGTACATTAGAATTTTAAATGTGATCAACATGAGTAAGTAAATAAAAACAATTAAAATGAACAGTTTATCATCATCTAAATGCAAACTAACACAACACAGTGAAAGCTCATGCCATCTTTCTTCATTCTTTACTTAAGGGTTATTTATTATGATGATATATCACAGTGGAGAATGAGAAATATTGACAAGGTGCCATGAATTGTAAAGAGAAATTCACACTGGAACATAAGGATAGAGTCAATTTTGTAAGAGATAGAAACTCTGTTAAGATCCCAAGATTATTTACAGAGACTTATAATCACATTTAAATATTTTATTTTGATTTATTTGTTAGTGTGAGAGCAAAAGAGAGAGGGGGTGAGAGAGAGAGAGAGCGAGAAAGAGAGAGAGAGAGAATACCAGGGCCTGTAGCCACTGAGAATGAACTCCAGACACATGCAACAGTTTATACATCTGGATTACATGGGTAATGGGGAATTGAACCTGAGTTCTTTAGCTTTGCAGGCAAGTGTCTTAACTACTAAGCCATCTCTCCAGCCCAAAATCACATTTATTTAAGTTTTAGCTTTTCAGTAATACTGTAGCCTTTCAAGAATGCCAAATAAATTTCTTCTATTATTGACATCTTACTTTAGCAGGTTATATTTATTACAAAAAAAAAACAAAGCAGTGCATATATGGTGTTAATTGACATGCACACTATATTACTAGTTCTTTACCACATGTCCTTTTTCAATTTAAGTGTATCATCTAGAGTTTCACATAACATTTAATCATCACATCTCTTTAGGCTCTTCTTAGCTATAACAGTTCCTCATACTTTCCTTCTTACTGATGACCTTGGCTGTTCTCAAGATTATAGGCTAAATGACTTGTAAAATGTTGCTCTAGTAGGATTTGTTTGATATTCACTGTATGAGTACATTGAGGTTATGTATTTCTTCTGGAGATATATCAAGAAGACAAACTTTTTCTCATCACGTTATATCACATGTATATGTTATCAAGACTTATTAAAATTGATGTTGACCTTGATCATTTGGCTGACATGTTTATTCATTATGAAGTTAGTCCATCAACCTTTTATTCACAATGAGTTCCCTGTTGTCTTCTTGCTAACTCCTAAGGAATGGGGAATTATATTCTACCTACACAAGGGTGAGATAGGAACATAAACATCTGGAATTCTGTGAGGAATATCCTCTCCTCCACTTGATTCATTTATTTATGAGTACCATCTCACAGACATTAATAATGCTCTTTTTAAACTTTATTTTATTTATTTATTTGCCATCAGAGAGAGAGAGAGAGAGGAGAAAGACAGAGAGAGAAAGTGCACCAGGGCCTCTAGCCACTGCAAACAAACTCTCCAGACTCATGTACCCCCTTGCGCATCTGGCTTACATGGGTACTGGGGAGTCCTTTGGCTTCATAGGCAAGTGCCTTAACTGCTAAGCCATCTCTCCAGCCCATGTTTTTTGTGCTTATCAAATGTCAACCTTATTTTGTTTTAATTGCTACACAAAGCCATTTGAAATCTCTTTTAGCTGCATTTCGTGATTCTATAAAAGATGTTTTTCATTAAGGGAATTAAAAAACTTGTGGCTCATTAATTTTTGTATTGGAGAACTTTACATTCTTGAACTGTAAGATACTATAGCCTTACTTCTATTTCCTAGCTCACACTTACAATCACCCATTTCAGAAAGGAACATTTTTATTGTTTATTTGTTGACAACATCCATGAATATAAACAATATACCATGATGATAATCTCTTCCCATAGCCCTCCCTTTAACCCCTTCCAAATTCCCTCCACTGAATCTCTTACCATTTTTTTCTTTTTTCTTTATTAGTTAGTTTTGTATTCAGCAAATACAGTCAGTTTGGTACCATTATTAGGCTCATCCGTGACCTACCCCCTCCCCTTTGCCCCTCCTTGTAGAGGTATATGGGTCATGCACTGTGGAGTTAGCCCACAGTTATGGGTAAGCTAATGTCTCTGCATATCATGACCCAACATGTGGCTCTGACATTCTTTCCGCCCCCTCTTCCGCAAAATTTCCCTGAGCCATGTTGGGTTCATTTTTGGTCTGCTTCAGTGATGAGGTGTTGGTGGCCTCTGAGGCTCTGGCTCTCTGATTTGGTAGGAGTTGATTTTTCTCTGTGCTGATCTCCTTCCCCCTTCTGCTGGTATCCGGTTCATCAGGAAAACAGTACCCTTGCTTGTTTCGCTAGCTTTTCTTAGTTTCAGCTGGGGCCCTTTTGAGGTATGATGGGGTGGCTCTCTCCTTAGGATCTACATCTATCTGAAAAAGAGAAGCAGATTCTCCAACAGAGAGTAAGTTAGCACCAGGACAAAAGAGATAACCCTTATTTTTTTACAGAGAATTTAATAGGTGTAGGTTAACTGGTCTCTATTTTATTTTGTTATTGTCATTTTCCATCCTATTATGCAATTCTTATGTAGGTCTCCTACTATGAGTTCATGAACAGGAAGGCTAGTTTTTAAATTTTTTTTTATTTATTCATTTGAGAGTGACACAGAGAGAGAAGACGGCAGAGCGAGAGAGAGAGAGAGAAAGAGAGAGAGAGAGAGAGAGAGAGAGAGAGAGAGAGAGAGAGAATGGGCACGCCAGGGCTTCCAGCCACTGCAAACGAACCCCAGATGTGTGCGCCCCCTTGTGCATTTGGCTAACGTTGGATCTGGGGAATCGAACCGGCGTCCTTAGGCTTCACAGGCAAGCACCTAACCGGTAAGCCATCTCTCCAGCCCAAGAAGGCTACTTTTTTGCCTGAAGGACAGTATTGCAAGCACTCCTCACCTTTCTTGGCTTTTACATTCTTTTCAATGCCTCTTCCACAATAATCCTGGTTCATTCCTGGGAGGAAGTGATTTATTTCAGGCTTACAGAATCCAGGGGTATACCATCAGCGGCAGAGGAAGCTGGCACTCGTTCATGGATCCTAGCAAAGAGACACCACCAACAGCCAGGACCACAAGCAAGCCCTAACAACCAGAGCTCAAACTGCTCTGCACACACCTTTGGGCTAGTATTAAAATCTGTTCCCAAACATACCTTAGGGCTAGATTATAAGATCTGTCCAAGTGACACACCTCCCTATAGCAGGGATATGTCTTCTAAGGGCTCAAATAGGAAGTTTAATTTAAAAATGCCTGAGTCTACAGGGCCATGCAAACTGTCACACTCAAACTACCATAGTCCCAAAGCCTGTGAAGGTATGACACTATTGTCTTATTTAGTGCTGTCACTTCTCAGCACTTTGGTGAGTGGTTTTATTTATATTTTTAAACTTCATTATTATTTTTATTTTTATTTATTTATTTTTTTGTATATTAGGTACTTTTATTTTTTTCATTTTTATTTTTATTTTATTTTATTTTATTTTATTTTACAATCAGCTTGGTACCATTATTAGGCTCATCCATGACCTACCCCCTCCCCTTGGCCCCTCCTTGTAGAGGTATATGGGTCATGCATTGTGGAGTTAGCCCACAGTTATGGGTAAGCTAATGTCTCTGCATATCATGACCCAACATGTGGCTCTGACATTCTTTCCGCCCCCTCTTCCGCAAAATTTCCCTGAGCCATGTTGGGTCTGCTTCAGTGATGAGGGGTTGGGGGGCTCTGAGGCTTTGGCTCTCTGATTCGGTAGGAGTTGATTTTTCTCTGTGCTGATCACCTTCCCCCTTGTGCTGGTATCCGGATCATCAGGAAAACAGCACCCTTGCTTGTTTCTCCAATTTTTCTTAGTTTCAGCCGGGGCCCTTTTGAGGTATGATGGGGTGGCTCTCTCCTTAGGATCTACATCTATCTGAAAAAGAGAAGCAGATTCTCCAAAGGAGAGTAAGTTAGCATCAGGACAAATGAGATAACCCTTTTTTTAAAATAGAGAATTTTTTTAAATTTTTTTTTGTTTGTTTATTTATTTATTTGAGAGTGACAGAGAGAAGGAGGGAGAGAGAGAGAGAGAGAGGAATGGGCGCGCCAGAGCTTCCAGCCTCTGTAAACGAACTCCAGACGCGTGCGCCCCCTTGTGCATCTGGCTAACGTGGGTCCTGGGGAATTGAGCCTCGAACCTGGGTCCTTAGGCTTCACAGGCAAGCGCTTAGCCACTAAGCCATCTCTCCAGCCCTAAAATAGAGAATTTAATAGGTGTAGGCCCTCTTGTAGCCCACAATTGATGGGATCTTGATATTGGAGAGTGGCTTTATGTTTGGATATGGTTCTGACTTGTTTCCCAGCTCCAGCTATGGGTCTCATACCAGTGAGAGGATCAGTTAGCCGAATTGAGAGCAGTTGGTTCCCCACCATGGCTGTGTGCCACCACTGCACTTGTGTGGGCATCACAACAATTCATTTGCTGCTAAGTAGGTTAGACCATGCGTTGCTTCAAGAGATATTGGTCATTTTCCCCCCCAGTCTCCCATGTAGCACCTTCTGGCACTAGACACACTGACTGTCTAGGGACTGACTCTCTTCCAACTTCCAGCCATGCCATTCTAATTTGCATGTCAATCACATAAGGTGTCTTCAGAAGTAGGGTGTTATAGAAATGGCAAACATACACTTAAAATGTTCAGCATCTAATCATCAGAGAAATGCAAATTAAAACAACTATGAGATTCCACCTTACCCCAATAAGGATAGCAAACATCAAAAAATCAAATAAAATAAATGCTGGCGAGGATGTGGAGAAGTAGGAATACTCATCCACTGTTGGTGGGAATGTAGGATGGTACAACCACTTTGGAAAGCAATATGGAGACTTCTGAAAAAGCTGAGTATAGAGATACCAACAGACCCAGTTATTCCCTTACTGGGCATCTACCCTAAAACCTTCAAACCACAGGCTAGAGAGATTTTCTCAACCATGATTATAGCAGCTCAATTTGTAATAGCTATGTGCTGGAATCAACCCAGATGTCCATCACTAGAAGAATGGATAACTAAGATGTGGTTTCCATACAGCAGTAAGAAAAAATGACACAATGAAATTTGAGGAAAAATGGTTGAACCTGGAACAGATCATTCTCAGTGAACTTATCCAATCACAGAAAAAAAATCGCCACATTGTCTCACTCATCTACAGCACCTAACCTGAATCTACCCAAGATACCTTACATACCCAGCAAGCACCTCCTAGATTAGCCACTAGGATGGAAGGGGAGGGCATCAAAGGGATGGGAAACACAAATCTAGACCCAAATGGCAATGGAACCATAATTTTCTACTTACTAAAAGACAGACCAAATGGCTGATCCTTCACCAGGCCCTTACAGGGAACACTTGAACCACAAGACACTGGAGAGGGTATGATCAAGACTATCCTTAATCTTCTACATCTTCCCTCCTTCACTTCCCCTCTCCCTCTCTCTCTCTCTCTCTTTTATCTCTAACTCTTGTATATTAGTTATCTTTTTCCTCATTTTCTTAGTGGGCACTGACCTGTAACTCCCAGAACCAGCATGGGGCTAGCATCTACAATGAGCTTTTGATCAGAGAGACCTACCAGGTTTCTTAAAAGACAGACAGATTTCTGTCAGAGTACTTGATGACCCACCAAAGGCATTATTATTTTTATTATTTTAAAAAGGTTCCTTTGAGTCACTCCAGAGGTCATGGTCATCATAAAAGAGAAGCTTCTCCAAAAAATGAGAGTAGCATATACCTTACCATTTCGAGGAAATTTTTTATGGGAATAATGTAGATATTTAGTAGTTTATCCCCTAGGGCTTATGGCCTCCTAAGCCATAGATTTAAAATTAGGTTTTTCAGTATCAAGCAGGAATTCCCTCCTGTGGCATGGTCCTCAAGTCCAATCAGAGAGTAATTGGATTCCCCTGTAGCAGACATCTCAGCATTGCATCAGTTGGTGCATTTGCCCTGTCTGGCCAGTGGCAAAGGTTTCAAGGTCCACTGCTGGTTAACACTGTTGATAACTCTTTTTCCCCCTGCAGGCTGCATAGCATTTTCCAGTCAGCCAGAAGGGAGGAGGATACCAGATCAGCTCCAGCTTGATTTCTTATTGACCTGCAGCCCAAGCATGTGAAGTGTTCAGTAATAGCATCTCATTGTATAATTTTCTTGGGCAACAAAGAGGCTTGGCAATAGCTTATAATATTTTGGGGGCATCAGGGGCCTCCCTGGTTAACAGCTTCCTGGAATATATCCTAGCCCTTTCAATATCTTATTATTTTTAAATTAAGTAGATTTCTTATGTTAAGCATGGGGATCTTTTTGATAAAATTCATTCATCAGATATATAATTTGAGATTATTTTCTCTCAGTTTATAGGCTACCTTATTATTATTTTCGAAACACTGTCTTTTATGGAGTTGTCATCTTTAATAAGACCTATCAATGGTTTGTTTTCTTTCTTTGATTGCCATTTTGTACTTAAAAATTCATCATCAAATCAGAGGTAACTTAAGTATTTTCCTTCAGTTCATCTAGATGCTCACAGATATAAATCTAGGTATTTAATTTATTTTGAGTTACAGTTTGTGGGATTTGTACATGTCTAGAGTCCCATGTTGTTCCATAATGTCTGTCTATAGACACAAGTTTGTTGGAAAGATTTTTTCTTCTCTACTGAATTGATTTTGCTCCCTTGGATACATCAACTATTTGTGTATGTTTTATATATGAACTCTCTACTTTATCCCGTTGATTTGCCTATTTGATTTACTTATTATGACAATACTATGTGTCCTGATTATTGGAGCATTATATGTTGCGAATCAGTCAGTGTGATTCCTTCAACTTTGCTCTTTTTTTCTCCCATATTGCTTATTTGGATCTTTTGTCTCTCTATAACCCTTTCGAAAAACAGATTCTTGGGCTGGAGAAATGGCTTAGTAGTTAGGGCACTTGCCTGCAAAGCCAAAGGACCTGGGTTCAATTCCCCTGGACCCACATAAGTCAGATGCACAAGGGGGTACATGTATCTGGAGTCTGTTTGCAGTGGCTGGAGGCCCTGGTGGACCCCCTCTGTCCCTCTCCCTCTCCCTCTCCCTCTCTCTCTCTCTCTTTCTCTTTGTCAAAAAAATATTATAATGTTATAAGCAAGTTCATAATTTTTGTCAGGCCACATTCATAGCCATTTTGGATTACATGTGGAACACAGACTGAACACTTTTGAAAGGACAACTCTACCCTTAGCAAATTTTGGCCTGATTAATGGATTGATTATTAAAAGTTGAAGTATTTGTCCATAATAATTGATGTGTCCCTATAACAAGTAATTCTATCAGATTTTGTATCCTATATATCTTGATTCTAGATATTTAGATGTATGCATAATGTATGCATTTCTTCTCAGATAATTATCCACCTATGAATGCCAATCCTAGGTATTCCTTTTTATTCCAAACTCTATTTTTTAAGTAACATAAACAATTTAGCTTTCTTTGGTCAGTGTTAACTACAGAATCTATTTCTCTATATTTTTACTTCTATACCATGATTTGTTTTTGCATATTCAAAGTGATTTTACAGATGTCAAAGTTGAGATGTTTTAATTCCTCTAAAAATTTTTGTCAGTAAATATTTTTACTTTGTCAGTAAATATTGGCATTGGGTTGAGAAGATGAATCATCACTTTAAAGCTCTTGTTTCCAAAGCCTACAAAATGGTGTTCAATTCCCCAGCACCCACATACAGCCAGAAACACAAAGTAGCACATTCATCTGGAGTTCTTTTGCACTAGCAAGGGCCCTTAGAGTATCCATACTCTTATATCAATCTATCTATCACTGCCTCTCTGTATCTCTCTATATATTTGTCTTTATATCTCTCAAATACATAGATAAATATATTTTTTAAACTTTTGGTTTATATAGCTCATTTACAGTGTTTATATTTACATATGTTATTGTTTTACATACACCTTGATCTTTTACGCTAAGTATAAGAAAATTTCCATTTAGTTTAATTTACTTGAAGATCCAGAATCAGAAATGCTCTTTCTTGTAAAAAAATCTGAGTTTTTCAACTGTTTCCTTTCGCTGGTGATGTTATGGGTTAGGTTTCATCCCACCCTTTTCAAGCCTCAGAGAAGAGGGGGCAGAAAGAATGTAAGAGCCACAGGGTGGGAGGGAATATTTAGAGACCCTCCCCCTCCATTTACTGACTACCCTTCTCACAACTCAAAACCCACAACTCCATGGTGAATAGCAGCATTCTCACTAAGGTGGGCCCTCAGTGGAATGGAGGCAGGGAGAAGGGGACTGATGCTACCAATATATAATGTGTCCATATAAAGTTTCTACTTAAAAATAAAGGACACCCTCCTCATCTAAGACTTTGTCTGATGCCGTGCTGAAGTTTGAATCTGAAAGGTCTGTGTTGCTGTTGTAATTTTGTGTCTTGTATTTATTCTCCTTTCTTGTTTTACTCTTTGTCAGTTACTGATTTGGTGTCTTTTGTTAATTTAGTCTCAGTGATTTTCAATTCAAATATTTATCTTCACATGATTATTGTTTGTTTGCTTTCTGCTTTTGTTTTTAGTCTATTTGGAATCTTCTTATTAGCATTTCTTTAAACACACTTCTGTTCCTGACCATGCCTACTGTATGGATGAAGGCATCAAAACCATCCTTCTCTGTTGTTTTTACTGTTGTTTTATTTTCCTCCTGCCTTGATATTCTTTCTTAAAGTTTCAACCTTTTCCTTTTCACACCATACCTTTTCAGGGATACTGTTGACATTTCCTCTTAAGGCCCTTGACATGTTAACTGGTTATTTATTTATTTTATTTGAGACAGAGAGAGAAAGAATAGGTGCACCAGGCCCTCTAGTCACTGAAGACAACTCCAGACCCATGCCTACCACCATGTGCATCAGCCTGGAAATTGAACCTGGGTCCTTAGTTTTCTCAGGCAAGTGCCTTAACCACTAAGCCATCTCTACAGCCCTTAATTGATTATTTTTAATTCACCACTCAATAATTCTGTTCTATCAAAATATGGTTTCCTTGCTTAATATGTCTCTTTAAAACATATTTTATCACACTTTTCGACACATTTGTAATCTTTTGTTCAAAGTAAGTATAATGTGACAGATAATAAGAAATGATATAAATAAACCCATGTTATAAAGGTTTCTGTTAATCTGAGAGAACTGGGCTATATTTACCATTTTTAGTCACCATGGGTGCTCTTTTTTTTTTTTTTTTTTCTGTTCTAGTCTCACTTCTCTATCTGGAATTATCTAATAGCTCTTCATTATCAAGCTGTTTTTTTTTTCAGCTTTTTAAGTTAAGATCCATAGTTATATTATCTGAATCCAAATCCTTAAATATGCAGTATGAGAGAAGGATTCCTATGATTTTAGACTTAAACTCCAGACTTTTAGTGGACTTTGCATTAAGAGGAGTTTCTTAGCTTCTGCTCTCTCTTCATCCTGGCATTAGTTGGGCTGGGAAAACTAAAGTAGAACATACAGGTCAGGGAAAAGCACTTTCTCTGAGTTTATTCAGGATCTGATCAAGTTTTTTTTTTTTTTTTTTTTTCCATTCAGAGGAGGCCCATTATGGAGGCTGAAGTAGGCATTGCACAAATGTCACCCCTCATTACATTACAGAAGATTGTCCTTGAGTCTTCATCATGATGACCTTTTGTGTATCATGCTGGTAGATCTGGAAAGAATGAGGACTCCCTAAGACTGAATGACATTCTCAGGCTCCAATACTTCACAACATTATTCCAGTAGCTCTTCATCTTATTGTGTCTTAATGTTCTTGCTCTTGCCTGGAGGATCTTGGCTGTTATTCTGGATTTTCATGTTTCAGTAGATTTTGGGCCATGACTTTCTATGAAACTTCAGGTCTTTATTGGATCTAAGAAAAGTTGTTTCTACTTTTTCTAGTTCTGTAGGACAGGAATGGCAGCCTTCAAGTTGTGTAAGGCAGTAACTAAAATGAAAAATGTCTTACAATCATGTTTAGCAATTTAGAGAGAGGTTGCATTAAATAAATTTAAAAGTATGAATATTCTTAGCAATTAAAAAAACATAGTAAAGTAATATGCTTTCCTATGTACATAGTATTTCTAGTTTTGAACAACTAATTACTTTGTAGTTTTAGTTTAGTGTGGTTTGCAACATAATTGATTAAAATCCTGTAATTTTTCAGTAATTAAAATCAAGTATATGAGGGTACTTTCAACCAGTTAAAGTTTCTTATAGGGATTGATGCACATTATGACTTACTAACTAAAATTGAGTAGATAATATAATAAACAGAAATAACTGTAAAACACTACATATGAATTATATTCTTCTTTTGCAACTAAATGAGATATATTTTTTACTCCCATTTTGTTCATTAAGAAAATGAAATCATGAGCTGGAGACATTGCTTAGTGTTTAAGCATTTGCCTATGAAGCATAAGAACTCAGGTTCAATTCCCTAGTACCCATGTAAGCCAGCCGCACATGATGGCTCATACATCTGGAGTTCATTTGCAGTGGATAGAGGGCCTGTCTCACCCATTCTTTCTATATTTATCTGCCTCTTTCCCTCCTCTCTCTCTACTTCTCAAATACATAAATAAAATTAAAATATTAATAAAAGACAGAAAATGAAACCAGAATTTATGCTACTAATAACTAGAAATCTTGCTTCATTGTTTCTGAATTATTTATCTACTTTGGGTATTCAAGACTGTGAAAAGTGTATATTAAACCGTGTGGTAGTTTGAATGTGAAATATCTCATATAGCCTCATGTGTTTCTTGTTAGTCCTCATACTCAATTCCCAGCTAACAGACTTTGGGAGGTGGAGCCCTGCTAAAGAAGGTACTAGTGATGGATCTCAACATTTGTTAATCTATTCCATTGGGTGCTCAAAATTCCCTCACTTTTGCTGCTGTCTTTCAGCTGATGTGACAAGATGTAATGCCCAGCCACTGCTCTACCATGTTACCTCTACCATGATGAAACTTTCACTTGAGACAATAAGCTGAAATAAGCCCTTTCCTTGCATGTTCTTCTTTCAGTGAGGTGTTTTCTCCCAGCAACAAATGCTATCTGCTAACAATGATTTATCTAATTTCAAATTTGCACATTAATTAGGTCACTCTGGAATCAGAAAATATAACTAAGGCTAAGTATCTATAACACAGTTATGTGTCTTTATAGGATAGATGCAAATGAATAACTCTTTTATAAGTGAAATAATTTTTAGTTTTCTCTCTTGGTATTTATGCTACTTACTTTCTTTCTTTAGTTTAATATAAGTGTGTCCTTATGAATACAACATTAATTGGAAATATCCAAAATTAAAATTCATTTAGTATACCTTATATATTACATCATAGTGTCACCTAGTATATCATAAATATACTTGAAACACTTACAGAAGTGCATTCTTGGGACAAAATCATCTAATACAAAGCCTATTTTATAATAAAGATTTAGTATCTCAAATAATTTATTCAGCACTATAGTAGAAAATTTGTAAGACAGCTCTCTAGAAATCTGGGACTGCCTACATTAGTATGAAATCTTGATCTCAATGATACTTTTTAAGACATCAAACACAAAAATGTAGAATAAATTCTATTGTTTTGTAGTTGGCACCTGTAACAGAAATGATCAATAATTTGCCAAACCTTTTAGTTATTTTTGATGAACAAGTTCATATAAATCTATTTCAATATGTAATAATATGGCATTCAATCACACATGTGTGTTCTATACAGTGGGGCATTTCAAATTTAGTACTAATTTTAAAAACATAGTTGCAAGCTATAATTATAATAATTGAAATTACTGACTGTAAATGAATGATTTGCAGAGTACCATGTAGATACCAGGAAAACACATGATATATTGTCTTTCACATCCAAAATTTGTTGAACATCAAGCTGTAAATTAAGAGCTAGTACTTGTAATAATTAGCTATGAAAATCATGGTCCAAGACTCTTTTAAGATTTAGATTTTAAGTGGTTGTTCTTCAACTCTTCAATTTTGACAATTTATCCTTTGTTACTTAAGGAAGTGGAGATTATTTGCCTCCTTGAAGGTACTTCTGTTGGAAAATGATTGTCCACCTATATAAACATAGGTCTGCCCATTTAAGTAAATACCCTGTGTATTTTTTCCACAGTGAAAATTTCAAATAGATAAGCATCACTGATCATTTCACCAATAAATGAAACTATGTACTAGGCTTTATTTTTTTCAATCTTAGAAAATTTAAACAGATAAATCCTTCCATAATACCTAAATAAAATTGGAAAGGCTTCATTGAAGATGCTATTGTAGGATTTACTTATTTATTTTTGATATCATTATTATATAGTATAAGATTCTTTAGGTGATAATCTTTTTCTGATTTAATCACTGCTATAAGTCTCAAGAACAATGCCAGCCACATAGTAGGTACTCAAATAATATTAGCTGAAAGGATGCCACCCTCTATTAGAATGTAATGTCTCTTAGGTTGTAGTTTTGCCTGGCAAATAACATGTCTCCAATGATAGACCAGGCATTCAATCAACACCGGTATGAATATACTGGTAGTGGAACAGGTAGACATTGTGGTACACACATGTCATACTAGCACTCAGGATGCTGAAGTGGGAGGATCATGAGATGTAACCCAGCCGGGGCTACATGGCCAGACATTATATCCCAGAATGAATGTGTATATATATATTTGTAGTAGAAAAGGAGTTTAATACAATATCTGACTTACTAATGATTTATTTTGAATATTAGATTGGGACACACCAGGAGATAAAGAACTCTTCATTCAGTTATTACAGATTTACATAATGTCTTTTCTTGCATTTACTAAATTTACCTAAGAAAAAAGTTGTTTCCTCTGATTTAGTCATTAAGAAAGACAAACCTAAGAGCCTATCAGTGAGCTTTTCCAACATGAACCTCACATATTCTTATTGCCTTCACTGTTTTCTTCAAACAAACATTGAATATCACGTAAAAAATCATTTAAAATTCTTACAAAACTATCTCATCTAAATTTATGGCATCAGTTGAGGTGACAGTAATTTTAGTCTTTTTTTATGAAAATGGCAATAGGTTACAAAAGTATAATTATTATGACACTTGAGAATTATGAAACATATCTAAGCCATATTATCATCTCATTATTTCTTAATTATAAACTAATTGTATAACCTCAGCTGTGTTTCAGAGTCTGGCATGCTATTTATTATTTTAACATTATATAAAAAAACACCTTAGTGACTTTCAAGTTTGAAGACATAGCATTCCTTATTTTTTTGTTGGTTTTGGTTTTTTGTTTTTTTTTATAATCACACAAAGCAAGGCATAAAGTTGCTCCTTTTCCTCTATAATCCCCCTTTCATGTTTCTGTGTTCTATATTTCCCTTTAGACTTAACAAAGCTCAGGTTAATAAGGAAACAGGATTACAGTTTAAGATAACATTGATTGTGTAGAACATCTGAGGATGCTGTTTTTTCCTTGACGCATGATAGGGTGGAATTCTAGAAGCACCACATGATGTCATACTGAAGAAACATTCAGGGTATCATGAAAGCCAAGCTTTATATCCCAGGAAACTGGAAGTGTATGGATCTACTATCAAGAGGGGGACCAGTGATTCTTGAAGGTTAATACAATATGCTATTTTTTTTAAATGATCTTTCTTTGCTTTTATATTTCTCCAGTTTTTGGCTTCATTTCTATGCTGATTTTTCTTTGTTCTTTTTTTTTTTTTTCTATTTCTTCTTTCCCTTAGGAATCATAAAGAAAAAAAAAAAACAAAGAAGTTGGGAAAATTTCTCAGCAGATGCATCATATTTGTAGGATGCTGATCTCTTCAGTATTTCTTCAAGGTATGCTGTGGCTCAATGATAGGGCAATGGAGGGCTTCCTGCTGAGTTAAGAGCTTTCTGATTCAACAACTAAAAGTAACAGTGATACTAATATTTAGAGCCAAAAGCACAACTATTCCATATCATATTCTTAGGTAGAAATGTCAACTAGATTAAGACAACTGCTGGCTCCTTAACCCTCCTCCTAAGAATAAAGGAAACCATTATTACCTCGTAGGTACTTTAAGTCTTTTGCCTTTAACCATAGAAACTACTCTAAACTATGTTCTTAGCATGTGAACATTTTGCTACTGATCTCTCTGATTAGTTGCAGAATCTACTCTTAACTGACAATTCATTCTCATCCTCTCACTAAACTTACAAATTGAAATTTAGAATAAAAAGGGTGTGATACATAATTTTGTGTTTTTTTTCTTTTTCAGCTACTTCCCTAAACAGGAGGACATCTTTGAAAAATTAATGCACCACAGAAACCATAAAATTATGAGCTACCTTACTTATGCCTATGCAAACAAATATGTTGTTAAATGTTCCTACTGACCACAGAATGAAATATCATTAACATTATTTTGAGGAGAATTGCAACAGAGGGCAAGAGGTGCTAGAACCCCAAATTGTTGTCTTCTTTGTATTACATTAATAGACATTGAAAATAAAATGTTTATATTAAAATAACATGAGTGTGCTAAGAAGCCTTTCTTACAAACTAAACCCATAGGTTAATATGGATGAAAAGGTAAACACTGATATATTATGAAGTTTCATGGAACTTCAGCCATGTGGCCCATGTAACAGCGCATTATCGGGATCATTGATCACATAGGTTGTTTTGCCTTTAACCCTCAAAATAAAACTAGAGCTATATTCAGTTCCATTTATTCCACCAAACTCTCTTGATTAGTTTTTGTTCTTGAAAAAATTAATTTGGTGTTGGCTCATTGTAAATTAAGTCACTTTGAAATCAGAAAATATACCTAAGACTCTATCAGTATATAGTGTTTATCTATCCTTACACCATACAGGCAAAAGAGTAATCCTTATATAAGTAAAATGTTTTGTTCAGTTTTAATTTTTGGCATTTTTGCTATATATTATAGATATTTCTTGGTTTAATATGAGATTGTTGAACTTACAAAAGCATCATTAATTGAACCTTGTGCAAAGATCATTCTGTGTTCTCAAGCATTTAGATGCCAAACTACAAGAGAAGGTACATTTAAAGACAAATGTATACACTCAAGGCCTTGATAAATTTGACTTATTTGTACTGGGGAGAAGATAAGAGGATCCAGCGCTCAGGTAGGCAGAAGGGCCATGAAAAAGGCCCTGTCATAGTACTGCTCAGAGGAGTCAGACTAATAGCAAAAAGATTGACATTCCCTCAAGACATGATCTATATTTTATATACACACTATATTTTATAAGTGTATAAATTAATTAAAAACTTTAAAATTAGTGTTATTACTCCATCAACCAGATTTTCAGCTTCCACTGAACATTTTGTAAACTAAAAATGTGAACTGCACTCCTTAGTACTTCCTCCCACCTAACCCAAATACAAAAGTTGATTCTGTCAAAGATGCCAATGCACATTGCCAAGAAGGTAGGTTTCAGCAATCCCTGTCAACTCAGAGGTGATTTCATTTTGTTGAGTTCCTGGAATTTTATTCACAATGTCATATCTGAGAATTTGTGCAGAATGTAAAGATTTAAGATTATTTCATCTAATCAGATTGATTTCATTTTGGCTGCCCACTGATCAATATGTTCGCTGAGTGTACAAAGCTGCAGATCTGTCTCTGCCAATTACTGTGTATACTACAGATACTTCTGTTGATCTCCAGCTTAGGAAAGAAAATGATTTTAGAACAATAGCAAAATTAATTTCTGCATAAGAGCATATTCCTTTTCAATTTGAGATTCTTTAATGACTCTCTATAGGTACAACTTGTGCATATAGTGCAAAATCTGATGGTTGTTTGTGTTTGTTTTTGCTTCAACTGATTTACTAATATTTTCTCAATAACTTTATATAATAAAGTTTGAATAATGGAATAATCCTAATAATTAACAAGTCTATTGGCTTTATTATTCATAATCTGTAAAGGTAAAGCCTTGGGTTCAAATCATTGTTTGCCTTTTACTAGCTAGCTATGTGACCTATAAGACCTTAATAATAGGTGAGTTTACACTCTCTGAATTCTAACTCAGCACCAGGTGATTATGAGATTATAATTTTATGAGAATGTGTTGTTCCTCTAAACTTCACCATCCATTTATTATTTTTTAGTAGTATTCAATTATTTTAAACTGATTTCAGATGACTTTAAAATATAATAAACTTAATCAGACCCAGTGCAAGAATTCATAGGTATCACTGTTTTTCAATTCACATTTATCTTAATACACTTTTGTGCACAAAATTTATGACTTGTTTAATGTATATAAGCTTTGTCTATACAACTATATTAAAACTTTTCAACATCAAAAGACACTACCCAAATATCCATGAAAGAGCAGAGATAATAACTGATATTCATATATTGTCTTGTGATAAGCCAATGTTCCTCTACATATTTTCTCGTTCTCTAGTTTGTTACTCTAAAAGCTGTGTGATGTGGGTAAAGTAGATGCTAATATTTAGCCTACATTCATGTGAGTTTACTATGGAAAGATAAGGAATTTTTCTACCAATTGTCAAAACCTCCAATTTATATCCTCTGTCATTAGATCCAGAATTATTCCATCATATGATAATGTCTTCTAAGAAAAAAGTGAGGAATATGTGGTTGTTTGTGAGAACACAAGTCAGTTTGTTGAATGATATAACTTAAGGAAGTTTTTTTAAATACAATCTTTACTTGGCAGTTATATAAAAGTATATATTTGCAGTATGATGAATAAGACTGTTCTAATGAAAGTAACAAGGAATATGTTTTTCATATTCACCAAGTGCTTTCAGACTGAGACCTCTTGGAAGACTTTTTTTTAATTAGCCTACAAAGTATGAGGCTTCATTATGGCATGTTTAAATAAAATTTGTTTGCTGATTCTTTCCATCCACCCCTTCCCCCAAATGGCCTCCTTTCTGTCTTTATGTCCCATGACATAGCAGTGGAATTTTGTCCCCCCCCCCTTTCCTAAATAATTATTTATTTCCTCCTACTATCTTCCTTCCTAGTTTCACCACCTGTGCCCACACTCATAGCCACTTATATATATTCATATATGCACTAAAATCTAGGATCTGCATATGAGAAAGAAGTTGCAATGTTTGTCATTCTGGATTGTGTCACCTCACTTAACAATACTTTACTGATTTCCCCATTTCCTTAAAAACTTCATATACCGTTAAATTCAAATAAAATTTCTTTTGGTGTATATACTTCATTTACATTATCCATTCTTATGTTTGTTTTGTTTTATTGAGGTAGGATTTTGCTCTAGCCCTCGAACTCACAGCAATCCTCCTACCTTTGCCTACATTATCCATTCTTTTAAGGCAAAACATCTGGTTTATCAATACAGAATGTTTAGCTGATTCCATTTCCCATCTCTTGTGAGCACAGCAGCACTGAACATGGCTGTGGAAAGATCTCCGTGGGAGAACAAGAGGGACTTTGGGTGCATTTCCAGTTGTGGTATAGGTCATATGATTGTTCCACATTTAATTTTGGGGGAAACTGATATACTTATCTGCATATTGGCTATACCCATTTGTCCTCCTTCCATCAGTGAATAAGGGTCCTTATTTTTTGCATATCATTACCAGCGTTTGTTGCCTATTTTTTGTTTTATTGAGGATTTAAATACATGGATATATAATAATATGAGTATACTCCCCTCTTCCTGGGTTCTCTTTTATCCCCTTGTTCCCTATTTCCATCCCTATTTCACGGAGCCCCCTGCTCTTCCCAGGTAGTCTTTCTTCTCATTCTTTGTGTCTTCTCACATCCTCTAAATCAGGTTGTTGATTGGTTCAATGCTATGCAGGTCTTGACCTCTATTGTGACATCATGAATCCAATGGTCAGTTCATATCCAGAGGATAGTGTCCCAATGTGCTGCTTCTCACCTTGTGGCTCTTACATTCTTACCACCTCTCCTTCAAAATGTTCCCTGAGCTTTGGAAAAAGGAAAAGAGATATACCATGTAGTGTTGAGCTCTCAAAAACCTCTTACTTTTAGCACTTTGATGAGCTTTTACTGCTATTTCCATAAAGAAGCTTCTCTGGATAACAGTGAGAATAGCACTAATTTTCTTTTCTTCCCCACCTTCACAATGTTTCCTGATTCCTGGCTTGCGTGTTGAAGAAGACTTGTCCAGTGCTAGCCACTGGACTCTGACTATCTCTTCTCATCACCTTGGTATTAGGTCTCCCAAAGAATCATCACTACCTATTTATATAAACCTAAGTATATAGAGGATAATTTGGTGGATACACTATATTTATTTAGCTGAGAACAGAGGTAGTTTCTTCATTATGGGAAATGACCTTGTGAGCCATAGGCTTTTAGCCCTATGACTGATGCATATGGTGTCTTCTGAGGTGGAGCCTTACAAGCTAGTTCTGATGGGCAATCGAGAGCATTCGCAGCAGACTTGATTATTTTGGGAGGCTCATGGCCCCCTCAGAAAATGATTCACTGTGTGGGGTGAAAGTTATCACCCACCCATGTCCCTGAGCAGCAACCTAAGGCTTTTGGGTACATCATTCATCCCTTCAGGATACCTCCATCCAAACTCTCTCTTTTTAGTTATACATTTTGATTAGTTAATGATGAAGTAATATTCTATATGATTTTTATGCTACCTTTAGTTTTGTGAGTCCCTTTTTCCATCCCCTGCACTCCTCTCTCTCTTCTCCCTGCCCCCAGATATTTTTTTTTCTTGATGATAGCTGTTCTGAAGGGTTGAGATAGAATATCAAAGTAGTTTCAATTTGCATTTGCCTGATGTCTAAGGATGCTGAACATCCCAGCATTAGTCACTTTAGTAAGGAGCTCCCAAGTTCATCAGTCCCTAGATCCATACACTCTAGTTTCCATTAATGCACGTCACATCACTGACCCGTGTTTGAGTTTGTCAACTCTGGTGATGTGTTCTTTATGCATAATGTCTTACCTTTGAGAGAATTTTCCTTTGACTCATTGAAAAGTATTTCCGGTTAGGTTCTGAGATCTACTTCTAATTATTGCATGTGGCTTCAACTTAATGCATTCTGTCTTTTCCCTAGTATTGTTTCAAGAGAATTACCTGTAGCAGCATGACAATACATAAAAATTTACAAGGTTAAAAACTGAAAGGATGTTCACAAATAAATGGCTGACCTAGCAGTAGATGTGAATTAGAGGCCTCATGAAAGTGCAATATGCCTTCTCTTTCAAGGCTATGGATGGTGGACACTATCTGTGATCATACAGAACATACATGATACCAAAAGCTGGGACAGAAGCAAATAGACTTGGGCATTGGAGATAGTGTGAATGAAATGAACATTTTCAACACTAATGGGTATTCACTTTGTGGTTAAGCTTTCACAATCAAGGTACCACATACAAATGTACATACAAATGTACTGGTATTGATTGGTATTGAGCTGGGTTCTCTCACCCACCTTTGTGACAGGTAAAAAGGATATAAGCACAGTATGGCTTTAGATAGCTGAAAGTGATAAGATGCTTCAGGAGTTTGTCAGACATGATTTTCTAATGAATTTAATAACTTGTCCTATAAATTTGATAATTTTGTCACTTTTCTATTCATGTGGATTTGAAATGTTTAACTTCTATTAAGAGAACTAGTAAGGACACAGATGCCTCACAGATTTCCATTTTTGTCTTTTTCTCTGTCTTCTGCTTAATTGACTTGATTCAGGACCAGGAAATTTTATTTCTAATAGGTTTCCAGGTGATGCTTAAGCTTATGGTTTGTAAAAAGCAGGGAGAAATGTAGAAGAGGTATAGGCAGGATATCCTCAGGTAGCTTTCATAACTGTAGTGTCAATCAGATATTCCCAATAAACTTGTCCCTCATCACAGAATGTTCTCATGAAGCTACCAGGCCTTGCTAGATCACTAATAATGATCAAGAAGTACTAAATTTTTATGTGAAATTGTTTTTTTTTCAACAAAAGTAATACTTTAAATAATTTTAAATGCAATTCTTGAATTAAGTGTGTAATATTACCCAGAATCTTCTTCCTGTATTTCCCTTCTTACAAGATCTGATCTCAGGCACAACTATATCTATTATCTGTGTATATTCAGCTAAGTGCTTCCAAGTTTTTATACAGTCTGCGTATTCCTGGTCTTCAATTTTTATTCTGTGAATTTAAATTTTGCCTACTTTAATGAAAGGGTATTCTAATTAGCTTTATCCACTCTTCCCCAACCTCTAGTTATATTGTCAGTTCTAATTTAGCCACTACTTTCATTAGTTTATATATGCAGGAATCAAGTGGTTACTATAATTACCCTTTTTGTATATTATTGTCTTCTGGCCTTATGTGATGACCTACTTTTCCTTTTGTGTAGAGATTTTATTTGTTTGTTTCATTTTTGCTTTGTTTTGTTTACTTGAGAAAATGTCTTGGTATGTTTTTCTGGCCAGCCATAAATTCACTGTGTAGCCATGAATGGCTTCCTAATCTGCCTATTTTCCTAGCCTCACTTGCATGGGGATTACAGGTATGCTTTGTATATCATGTGTATTCTGTATGATCACAGATGGTGTCCAACATCCACAGCCTTGAAAGAGAAGGCATATTGCACTTTCATGAGGCCTCTATTTCATATCCATTGCTAGGCCAGACATTTATTTGTGAACATCCTTTCGGTTTTTTCTTTTTCTTTTTCTTTTCCTTCCTTCCTTCCTTTCCTCCTTCCCTCCTTCGTTCTTCCCTTCCTTCCTTCCTTCCTTCCTTCCTTCCTTCCTTCCTTCCTTCCTTCCTTCCTTCCTTCCTTCCTTCCTTCCTTCCTTCCTTCCTTCCTTTCTTGGTTTTGGCAGAAGTTGTGTGAGGAATATGACAAGTTCTTTGTGTAGCCTCACCCAGCTATGAATTTATTCTTCTACCTCAGCCTCCCTAGTGCTGAGGTTATAGGAATGCAGCAACATAACTATCCACACCTATTTTTGTTGTTGTGGTTGTTGTTTTTAAATTATTTAATATATATCTCACTAATTCTCCTTAATCTCTTCAGAAAAATTCTAGTTTTTTTTTTTTTCAGTATGTCTTTAAAGCTAGAAAAGAAGTTACCATGTTGTTTTCCTTTCTTGTTTTGGCTTTTTATTCACACAGCTGTCCTTTCTGAATGTGCTTCTTATCCTGCTTGAATGATTGGAGGGTCTTGGCTTGCTACAGTCTCCGCAGTGTGCTAACGTCTCACTTTCTTTTCTGTTTCTTTGTAGGCTCTCTTTAACCTTCAATTTCCTAAATGTCTCATAATTACTCTTTAATCACATTTTTACTTTCAAAAGCCTTTACCTAGTATCTAAACCTTTCTTTTATTTCTGTTTCTAAGCAAGAGCATATTGCAAAGCTCTTTGAGGAAATTAAAATTTGACTTTGTAATAGTTTTCTCTACTTTAAATAGCTTTTGTTTCCATCAAGTTTGTGATATACTTTGTTCACTTTCAGATTCTGAATTATCTCCTGAAATTTGTCTCCAATGTATTGCAGCTCTTGTCTGTAATTGTGTATGTATGTTTGTAATTACAATATCTGTAATTATGACTCAGTGACATCAAGTGCAAAATGTGCAGGGAAGAGCTAAATAAAATTAGGGATTTCTGTGCAGCTATTCGTTGACTACTGGGATCACCTATCACATCTTGTTTTTATGATTCTAACATTCCACTCTCCATAACCAGTTACAAAGAATACTGTACTTTTAGCCTATCAAAATAAGTGAAATTGAGTATATTAGGTGACCAAAGAGTGCTTGTCATGTACAAGCATACTTCTGCTGCCGTGTCCTAAGACATTCATCTGAAGATCACGGTTACCCATTAAAATTATTCATTTCAGCATAGCAGATTTTTTTTAAATTTTATTTTTATTTATTTATTTGAGAGTGACAGAGAGAGGAAGAGGCAGAGAGAGAGAGAGAGAGGAGAGTGGGCACGCCAGGTCTTCTAGCCACTGCAAACGAACTCCAGATGCATGTGCCACCTTGTGCATCTGGCTAACATGGGTCCTGGGGAATCAAGCCTTGAACCGGGGTCCTTAGGCTTCACAGGCAAGCGCTTAACCACTAAGCCATCTCTCCAGCCCAGCAAAGCAGATATTTATTACTGCTCAGTATGTATCACTATAATTACATGGCTGAGAGAAAACATGGGTTGAACTAAGAAAGATGATTCAATGGCTAAATGTTTGCTGTGCAAGTGTAATGACCTGACTTCAGATACCTAGAACCCATGAAAAGCCAAATGTAGTAGTTAATAACTATAATCCCACCTCTCCTGCAATGAGATGAGAGGCAGAGTTGAAAGATTTCCAGAAACTCAGCAGCCAGTTAGCCTGTTGTGTACAGCTATGAACAAGGAACTGAGATTCAAACAAGGTAGAAGGTAAGGCCCAAGACTTGAAGTTATCCTCTGACCTCCACATGCCTACAGTGGCCACCCCCTCACACACTATATACAAATACACAAAGATAAAATATGTTATATACTTTAAGTTCATCATTTATAAGGTTTTAGCTAAATTTTGTTAAAATCTCTAGTTTAAAAGATCAACCACAATTAGGAGAAAGAATCTCAAATATTTGTTATAAATCCTTCTTAATAATTTTTTAAATTTTCCTTTCCCATTCTTGTCATCAATATGTTAAGTTATCTTCATTACTTGAAATCTTATATAGATTTACCATTCCCTTTATGTGTTTGTTCTTCTGATTCTTTTCTGAGTTTGTTAATACAGTGACCCCCAAAAATAATTATGGGAATATGTAAAATGCACTTACCTGATTTGAAAAACTTTTCCCTGACTTAAACTATCTTCCTGCTTGTAAATATTATACTGTGATATAATCCTTTCAAAATAAGCATATTTTGAAAGTTGATAGTACTTTTTTTTTAAATATATACCCCATTATCTTTTTGTTGTTATTTTTATTTATTTATTTATTTGAGAGCGACAGACAGAGAGAGAAAGAGGCAGATAGAGAGAGGGAGAGAATGGGTGCGCCAGGGCTTCCAGCCACTGCAAACGAACTCCAGACGCATGCGCCCCCTTGTGCATCTGGCTAACGTGGGTCCTGGGGAGTCAAGCCTCGAACCGGGGTCCTCAGGCTTCACAGGCAAGCGCTTCACCGCTAAGCCATCTCTCCAGCCCGATAGTACTTTTTCATAATTATAGTGTCTGCAGTGTCTGTGTACTTCACTGAGATTATTCATCCTTAATAAATTTAATTTTTCTCCTTTTTAAATTTGTCTTCCTTATATAGATAAATAAATCAATTTAAAGGGGAAGAGCAGTTCAGCAATGCAAGCAAACTAAATTTTCAAGTTGAAATCACAATAATTATGTTGTGTTCAACAAACATAAGATATATGGTGTGAGTACATTTCATGGATGGGTGATAATTTTCATATTTAGTGTAAATATGCAGAAGTCTAGATGCAATATAGTATGTTAGTTATTAGTAAGACTATAATTTCAGACTTAACAGAGTTGGTCCAGACCATGGATTTCTCATTGTGAGTTAATTAAAGTATTATATTATATTATTATAATTTCCTAAGCCTCAGTTTAATTTACAGGAAATTCAGAATTTATAGCCCAAGACAATTTGAATGATTAAAGAGAATTTGTCTACAGAGTACTTAACTTAGTAGCTGGTACATAATAAACATTCAGTGAATGGTTATGAACATTATTAAAATGATATTCAAATATGTTGTTCAAAAGGAATAAAACTATAAATCATTAACAAAAATTAATTTGACTTTAACACCAAAATCAATAGCATGACCAATATTTACAATTTGTGCAAATAAAAATAGCTTAGCATACAAGCTTAGAGGAGGGAACTTACTTATCAATGTCTCTGGTTCAAATACACTAGGAAATGGGCAGAAGTTATGGGGGACAGATGTCCTTATTTTAAAGATTATACAAAAGGATTTTAAATTTATCTGTTTCCCATCAATAGCAAGAGCCTCATTTCAACTGAATTCAGAAGAACTATTTAATTAACAAAGAATCTTTGACTGCCTGTTATGTGTCTGGCTGTGTTTACCTACCATGCACAAGGAAATGCCTTCTTTTTAAGCTTGAATACTTTCCTTTTCGACAGACATTTCCACTGGGCCTGGGAGATGGGCAAGTCTATTCATGGACAGATGGTTTGAGAAGAAAGGACTGGCATGACTATGAGAGCATTCAGAAAGAGTCGACACGCTCAGGTATGAAGCTTAGCATAAGACAAAGTACTAATTTGTTATTTCAATGTCTCCTCTTTGAACGAAAATGTGTTATAGTAGTATTTCTTCTGCGCACCTTTCATAAATCTGTTTCAAGGGAATATTGGATGGAGTTCAACACTGGACAGGAACAAGTGACTTCAAATTACAAAATGAAAAGAATAAATGGATTTCCCAATATTAGCTGAAAAGATCATGAAAACTATAGAAATCTATGTTATTTTGTATGTCCAAAAATATTTTCATCACTTCTGGTGCATCTTGAGATTTATCAATGGGACATGACATGGTAGCCATGTAATTTGAGCAAGATTTACACATGGGGCTGCAGTAGATATAACTGGTAACACAGGTGCCTAAGGTTTCCTATAATTATTAGGCATAACAAGAAGTTACATCAAATCCATTAATCAGAGTAGCTAAGGACCTGTGGTTGGCATTATTTGAAAAAACAGCCAGTTAGTTGGAATCATTAGGACTTCACTTGTGTGGGTTTCAACTTTGTGAATATAACAGAAAGAAAGGAGTAATAGAAAAGAATATATTCTTGAGAAAGACGGCAAAATTGATCTTTTAGCAGAAAAGATTCAGAAAAGTATAGAAGTAGAAATCTAGTGAAAGGCATGGCACATGTGAAGATGTTCATATTCTGTTGTTCAGCCAGAGGAGGTGTGTGTTTTTTCAAAGTAAGTCACAGAAATAGGGCAGCTACCATTTAGAAAGACATCTCAACAGTACTAAGGCCCTGCAGCTGGGTCAATGGAAAGCATAACTGTTACTACCCAGTGTGAGGCCCTGCCTTCAACCATTTGCATAACTCATCTCATCAGGATGATTGCACTGTTAGTTATCACATTGCATAGGGTTGCTATATGTCACAAAGACCTGACATGATCATAATCTTCTGTCATTTTCTCCTGTACTTTGTCAAAGGAAGCTTAAGCACCCACCTGTATTAAAGTAGCTTTCCCCAAAGATGCTCCAGGTTTTGAGAGAAATAACCTCTTCTGGGTTTTCATTTCTCCACCTTGACCATGAACCCATGAAAAATCCTGGAAATGTTTTCCTCACCAGCTGCCCTGCTTTTTAATCCTCTTATACCTTACTGCTCTCAGCTTGGTTGAACCTATATGAATCTGACCTCCTCCTGTTCTTGTTTATGGCTTCAAGATCCAGAAAATATATGATGATGTTTCCCAAATGAACCTGAAACCAGTTTATAATAATAATAGTTATTATCATAATAAAAGGATCAAACACTATTGAATGATTTTTAATACTAAATAATTTACTGTCCCACAGGGGAAAAAAAAAGTCGGTAGGCTTTATCAACCCTTATTTTATTTATATAGAATATGGAGTCTCTAAAAATGTATTAACCTTTTCACAGGACAAATAGCTAACAATGTGTAAAGATAGATAAGAGCTTACCATTTTCCATTTTCTTCTGCTGTCTGGCATCAACCAATAATGTTGGAGAATATGGAATACTAACTAGGATGTATAATAAAGGATATATAATAAAGAGGAACACTTTGGTTGAAACCATAGCACTTGTATGGATGAGTGATGTGCTACATCAATTTATGTCTAAGATATTAGATTTTATAGTAAAAGATATATCTAAAATAATTGGCCAATTATTTGTACATCTTATAAATTCAGCAAGAGATAATTGTATTTACTAACCCATGTAAGTGACTTTCACATGACTGACTATGTTTACTCCTTCCTTCTGGATACAAAATCTACTACTTTATTTAGGCTTAATATCATTCTTTCAATTTTCTGAGTAAATTTATCTTTTACATTTATGTTTCTGCATTGACTAATGAAAATGTTATCTACAAAATAAATTGGCAACAGAACCAGTTTTAAATACAATTTACTTGTTTAATTATGAACTTTGCAAATGTTAAGACTCTCTGAAGAGCATATAAATATATGATGATACAGAATTTGGGAGCGTAGGAGGTGTCTCTCATATTTATGAAACTCAAATTTTGGGTTCTATCCTACTTTAAAAAAAATGAATGGAATGGAAATAAACAGCCCCTATGACACAAATAGTGGTTGTTCAATAAAAATATTAGATATAATCTAAAAAATTTAATAGATCAACTCAAGAAAGATAAATTATTAATTGTTAAGTTTATTTAGGGGGAAATCAAAAATTGGGGCATTTCTTTAAGGGAGATTGGGGTCCAGGAAGGGAGGCTAAATATGTGGAGAACAGGAAATATGCTCTCATGTGGAAACACTGTATAGGTTCATTTAAGAGAAATTGCGGTCTTTAGAAAAAGATTGGAGCAGAGCTAGAAGCCCTTGAAGGATATAACTTAGATATATAGGCAGAGAGACTTACAAAGAATACATATGGTATCTATCATGAGCTTTCCTGAAGAGGGAAAATATCAAAGCAGAGAGCAAGAAATTCAGAGGAGAAATGAGTGACGAAGAAGGTTACACTCATGGTTACCCTGAGTTTAGAGAAATTACACAGGTAGCAAGTCTAGAGATGGTTAGAACACCTATGGGGTAGATTCAGAGACCAGAGGAAAATCATGTACATAATAAAAATAATAAAATAATAAAAGTGAGAAGTTACCACAAACTACAAAGCAGAAGCAAGCAGAAAAGTTTAGTTCAAGAAACAGTGATATGCTCTAGAGGTAGCACAAGGTAAGGGCCAGAGACATCCACACACACCAGGGTTTGTGCTACAAGAGAAGAGGGGCCCGGACTGGAAGGCCTCAACCTTTGTAACATCAGGTTCAGGCATGAGAGGGGAAGACCCTATTGGCTAGTAAATTTGGAGGATTGAGCAGAGCACCAGCCCACCTAGGTAACCCATTAGACTGAGGACAGCAGGGGGCGCTGTAGATCAGGTCTATCAGATACAAGTTCCATTTTTGCCAAGAGTCCTCTTCTTATCCAGGGTGAGGTGGCACATAGGTGTTATGTTTTTCTTTGGGCCTCAATCCGTAAGTGAAACTTTCTAAAAAAATTTTTTAAAAAGCTAGCTTTCTCCTATCCTCCTTCAATAACTGAAAGGGCTTTAAAATAAACGCAAAATTAAACAAGCATCTGTATATACCATACCTAGGCTAAGAAAAAAGATTATTTGTGCCACTGTGTCTCCTGAAAAGCTTACATTGTGTGTTTACTCTGTTGCTTCTCTTCATAATAATTATCATTTTTTTTTTGCTTCTCTTTGAACATATACTGTTACATTTTAGTTTTGTTTGACTTTATTTAAAAGATGAATCAAGCTGGGTGTGGTGGCACATATGTTTAATCCCAGCACTCACTCAAGAGGCAGAGGTCAGAGGATCACTGTGAGTTCGAGGCCACCCTGAGATTACATAGTGAATTCCAGGTCAGCCTGTGTTAGAGTGAAACCCTACCTCGAAAAACCAAAAAATAAAAATAAAAATAAGTTGAATCATAGTCTATGATTTTATTCATTTTATTCTTTTTTATTCTTACATTCAAAATTATTTTCAAAATTCATCTGGTTGTTTCATTTATATGAATCTTTAATTCTCTATGACATTGTCCTACTCCTGGTTATGTGGATACTTTCTAAGTTTTTTGTTATGTATATTCCTACTATATGCATTTTGTGCATCATCTTCAGATAAAGAAAATATTTAATAGTTGATTTGTACAACTAAGAAATTCATTAATTTGCTTGCATATAACCAATCATTTTCCAAAATTCTTGTACCAACTTCACGTCAATCAATGATGTAATAATTTCCCATTGCTCCAAATCATCAGAAACCCTTGCTACTGTCTGATTATGTTCTCCAACTTAATGGCATAAAATGACACACCATCATTCAAATTTGCATCTTACTCATTTTATTGACATCAATCTCTTATGACTCTAAGATGTTTTCTTTGGCTCCTTTTGGGTAAATTTTCTATTCATGTTTATCTATACACTTTATCTTTCTAATTAATCTATACACTACTCTCAATTCTGGACAGTTTCTTTTGAGTTAATATATGTAGAAAAATATCTCATTCACATTCTTCAAACTTTTAAAAACATATATGTGGGTTAATAAATAGTTGTTATTTTAAGAAATAGTTCTTCTTTTACAATACTTGAATTAAAAAATGTATTTTCCCCTGTCTGTTTTGATAAGTTGGACTTTAGAGGTGTGGCTTTGTGGTAGAAGCCATGAATAGTATGCACAATTCCCTAGGTTTAGGCCCCAGCCACAAATAAATAAACAAAGAGGAACAAAGGAAAGGGATTGGAATGGGTGGAGACAAGCATCTCTCCCATTATCTCTCCTATCACACCTATGCCTTTAGAGATAACCCAAATCATAAGAATTGTTCAAATTTTCAAGAATTCCGAATGATCATCAAAGAAACCCATGTGTTTTATTATTTCATGGTTGTATTAGTTATTTTCCTGACCTGTCACTAAATACAGGAACAATTTAAGGACAGATATCCATGGCTGAGTTTCAAAGACGTCAGATCGTCAGCCCATGATGATGGGAAGGACGTGGCAAAGCATCTGGGAGCAGAGAGAGAGAAACGCTAGAGCACTCCTTTTGCTTTATCCTTTGGCCTCTGTCATTTCTGAGTCAAGTGCTCAACACAATCATCTCAGATCATCTCATCTCCATTTAATGTGAATCTTTCTCCTTCAGTGAATGTAGCAGTTACCTTCTGGCTGGTGGAACAAAACACTGGACCTAAAGTTGTTTATGGGAGGGCAGAATATATTCTGTCTTACAGTTTTGTGAGAAAGTTTCACAATGTCAGAGAAAGCATGACAAGAGCAAAGAGCCAGGCAGGCATGTGTCATATTTTCACATCAGTGGGATACAAGTAGCCTGAGTACAGGGCTTGGAGATGAGCTGTATTCCTTAAAGTCTACCCCCAGTCACATACCCCATCCACCAAGTCTCCACTTTCCAAAGGCCTCACAACCTTTTCAAAAGGCCACCAGATAGGGACCAAGTGTTCAAAACACACAAACCTTGGGAGACTATTTCATTAAAACCACCACAGTTAAACTTCGGTGCAAATGTCCTTACAGACAACTGCAGAGGTATTATGTCTCCTCTCACCTAGTTGATTCTAAATCTAGTCTAGTTGTTAATGACTATTAAACATATTACCAATATTGAATATTTTCACATTAGCATTAACCAAGTAAATTTTCCAGTGAATGAAAAATATTAGGTTTGACATTCTAGAAGAATTAAATCAAATTTAAAAACATAAAGACACTGAGGATACTCAACATGTTTCAAAGCAGAAATCCAGAAGCTCCTGAGAACTCAACACTAGAGTAAACTTAAAACACGCCCAACCACAAATCAGGTAAGTTTACAGAACAGGGGAAGAAAGATTGTAAGAGCCACAGGTTGGGAGGTAATATTTAGAGACATTGTTCTACCCCCACAATGACTGCTGCTCTCAGGACTCATAAACCACAACCCCATGGAGAATACCACTCGTCCCACGGAGAAGGGCCCTCAGAGGAAAGGGGGCAAGGAGGAGGGAAGTGATGTTACCAACACATGATGCATCCCCACACTGTACTTAATTTAAAAAAAATGCAGCAACAACAAAAAATAAAGGGAAATATAGCTAAATTTGTTCTGATAAGTAATTAAGTATCTCATTCCTTTCTCATGAATTGCTACTAACTGAACCATACCTTAGGCATTATCTTTTTTTTCTATTCATTTGTTTTCCATGCAAGCTCGTTATATCTTTGTTAGTTTCTCACCCATTGAGAATTCATTTACACTTTTTCATCTTTTAAGAGACAAATTATCCCTCACTGTTATATTTTATCACAAAATCAATAAATAAGCATTCCTTTTGATTCCTTTTCAACTAACATAAGTTAAGCAGAAAGAATTGAAACATAAATTCATTTGAGATAATATGAAAGATAATATAGGAGTTGATATCTAGACATTATTTAATATATATTAAGTATAACTATTATAGCCCCTAAAGAGCTTTAAGCAGATTATTTCTCCATATGTGACTTTTTAAAATGTCATTATATCCATAAAGGAAAGAGAAGCCTATAGCAATTCCACTGTGGAACAAATACCCTACGCTGAGGATTAAGAAGATATACTTTGTTTACCTTTTTTAAAAAAATTAATTATTTAAACTATTTTTGTGTGCCTGTGGGTGGGTTCAGCATGGTTTCTTGACACGACAAACAAACAGCACATGGAAGCACCACTTTTGGTGTCCGGATTTAGATCCTGGGGATTTGAACCCAGGATGACAGGCTTTGCAAGCAAGTAGCTTCATCTGCTTAGTCATCTCTCCTGCCCTGAATGGAACTATTTCTTAATTAATCCATGATATTACCTAATTTCCCAAACATCTTTTTGTGAGTGATAAGAATATTTTAAATAATCTATCTACATTAATATGTGTGAATGTCTATTTTTTATGAATATTGATTAGTCATACTGATATTTGATATAAAAATGTAGTCTTGAAGTTTGACAAAAAGTTTTTCTGGTCCTTTTATTTTAACTCATAAAATCTTTACAGTATTTATAATAGGTCTGGTGATTTTAATATGAGTGAACTCTGCATTAAAATTGCTTCTTTGAACCCTTCTATTTGATCTTATTTCTTTGAAATTGGTTATGCACGTATAATCATAATCAATCCACAGATTCACTCTAAGATTTAGGTAACCTATGAAATGACATCTCATCTTCCACTACTTCCACTTCTCATACTTAATCATGATTCTGAATTTGAATATGTAAAGTTTTCATTATTTATTTGTATTTTCCATTCACTTACTCATTCAAGAAATACTTTGGAGGCTTGCATGTATAGCTCAGTGGTAGACAATTTGCCTAGTATATAAACAGTTGTGGTTTCAACCCTTACCACTCAACAAAAAATAAATAATTTACATGCCATTATATGTCATACATTACAACAAGTTTTCAACATGACAGAAAAAAAATGAGCTATAATGGCTCTTAGAACATAGATAGCATAGTTGGAGTTTTTCCTTTTCAATGACACTGGTCATTCTGACCCAAACCACTAAACTCCCTGACCTAAATTGTTTTTAGCAAACTCCATATTCAGATTCTCATCCTATAGCTCTTGAAGTAATGCCAAAGTAATCTTCTAAAGATTAGCAATCATATCATTTCACTCCCCTTTTCAGACTCCTGGAAAGGCTGGTCACCCAATTTTAAACCAAAGCCAAATTTAGTTCATTCCATTGCAAGAACCCCAAGGCCAAACAAGATTCATTTGACCATTGCTCATTTTATCTGGTGGATGTCACTCCATGTATGCACTAGCTACACTGCCCTTCATGTTTAATCAGTAGTGGTGAGACATTCATGTGCTCTTCAATTGTTGCTCCTACTCCTGAAGCCTTTTCCTGTATATCCTTACAAACACATCCTCCTCTTCATCAGCATCATTGTATCATCCCCAGTAAAGTCTGACAATCACCATTCTATAGTACATATATGTAGTCATTTATATTCTATCTTTTTTCCAGATTAGTATTTTTAAGCAGTTATCATTTGCTCTATATTTACATAGATACATTAATATTTAATGAGTCAAGAATTATGATTCTATGAAATATAACCACTTTCCCAAAGGCTCTAAGTCACAAGACTCACTTTCTTGAAACATTTGAATGACATTTCTGAATGACAAGAAGAAAACCTGACACAATAAAGGTATTATTTTTCTCTTTTGGAAGTCACATCTCAGGCTCCCTTAACTTCACAATCCAAGTTATTGAAAGTTCATACATTTTCCTATTAATTTCCATAAGCAACACATTCAAAGGATACGCACTAAAAGACAATTTGACATATAGGAATTTACCATTTCATAAATGATTAAAAGTAGGCTTTCTTAAGTTCCTTTAAACAACCTCTCACTTCAGGGTTGATCAGGGACCCAATTTGCTCTTAAATGTCTTTATTTTACATAATTGAACAAGATTGCCAGCCAAAAGAAGGGGAAGAATGACTGTGCTCCATTTGGGAGAAACTGTAGCTACATTGTTTTCAGAAAGTAAGCAAATGGTAATTTTGCTGTAATTAGCATGACTCCTGATCACTTGTTATTGATGTCTAATGTTGTTTGAAAACACTATCTGACATTTGCTGTGTACTATTAATAGTTTGGTATAATTTACCTATCTATGTTGGGTTCTCAATATATGCAATGAGATTTTTTAGGAGGTGGTCTATTTTTGGAATTACCAAAATAATGTTCTTTATTTATTGAAGTAAAATATTTTTTTCTTTGATATTTTGTGCACATTTGTGTCTGCTTACTATGCATATATGTACACATGTAGAAGCCAGAGGTTAACAAAGGGTGTGTCCCTATTTTGTTCATACTTTATTTACTGAGGCAGGGCCTCTCACTTGAATTCAGAGTCCATTGCTCACCAAGTTTTCTACTTTAGCTGTCCAGTTTGCCCTGGATAGCCTTTGTTTCCTAATCTCCAAACGTTGGGGTTTCCACACTTACCCAGCATTTGTATAGGCAAATTCTTGTCTTTATGCTTGCAAGATAAACATTTTATCCACTGAGCCTGCCCCACAAAATTAAATTTTAATGAAATGTTTCCTTTTATTATCTTTGTATATTTACAAAAATATATAATGGAAGTGAAGATTGTGAACATTATGTTGAGATGCATCACTCATATGTCTAAAATAGAATAAAACTCAAAGCTAAATTGAGCTAAAAATTATCTAGGGAAATATTCTTTCAAACTTATAACATGAAAATAGCAATCCAGAAATATCTCAGTTGATTTATTAACCTGCAGTTCATTTGTATTAAAATATAGACAAAGTTAGCTTTTAAAAGTAATTCAGTTTGAGGATGGAGATTTAGTTTGATGAGAAAGTGCTTGCTTAATGATTGTTAGGTCCTGGGTTCAGCCACCAATACAGAAAATTCATTCTAACTACTTGTTATAAGACTCATAATATCTCTGTCTTTGAAATATCTATTTCCCACAAACCAGAATTTGTCTTTTTTTTCTCATTAGTAAAATATGTTTTGATAGTAGCACCTATACTAAATATTTTAATTGTTGATGAATTTGTCCAATTAAAATAACTGTATCACTTAATAAATGGCATTTATATATTCATACAACTCTGATTTATCCTTCTAAATAGCTTGTACATACTGTCATCATTTTTCTCATACCTCCACATCTAGTAAATGAAGACAAACTCTTACAAACATTTTCATTTTGGGTTGGAGAATTATAGTAATTTGTGCTTTAGGAAGAGTTATCTTTATTGTAGTGATTGCATTATAAGTTAAATATTTTGGCAGCTTCTGTCCCAAACTCATATTTCCCTCTTTGTATTGGGTTTATAATTTGATAAAATTTCCTTACATACAGATAGTTGTGATTACTGTCAGATTCTTTCTAACTATAAATGTCCTACATTTGGGAAGAATCCTGAAGTTTGATCATAATCCTTGATCAAGAAGCAACAGAAAAGCAAATATTCTCTTGAAGTAAGATACTGTCTGATAAGAACCTCAAAAGACAATTTGAGATACAGGTAGTAATGCAAAAGTTTTAAACCCAGTTGGACTAAAAAGATCATGGTTTAATTGAACTTTTGTCTGACATTTATTTTCCTGAGGTCTTTTACCCTGCTTTCCCATAGTTTTAAGCCTTACCTGTGTAACTTTGATGTGATCATGAAGTGCAAAACTCTATTTTCTAGCAATAAGAACAATAAAAAATTCTTACATGAGTTGTTTTTGGAATGATTATATCAACTCAAATGCAAAGATTAGAAAATGTTTGATTAAGTTAGACTTGCCACTGTTGCTATGGATCTTTAATTATTAGTTCAGAAGTCATCTTAGAGGTAGTTATAGTTTTTGTACCTATGTGACATCTATAATAAGCTTTAGGAAGAAGAGTAAGAGAATAGAATTAGAGAATTAATCTTTGATGATCCACAGTAATTCTATGACAACTGAAAGTCTCCTATTATTCATTCAAACTAATATTACCTTTCAAGTATTATATTTTATTCATAAATTCAAAGAAATTCAGGTGAATATTTAGACATTCTCTAAAATTCCTTAACTAATGAGTGCAAAAGAGAAAACATCTGTTTTTACAAGCCAGGAGGGGAAAAACACCAGCTCTGGAAATGGATTTCTGAGCTATACATGTCAATTTGTTTTGATGTCTTTTCACTGAATAGTGCTGGGTACACTGTATTTGTTAGATAAAGGCCAGGAGCAGGCAGAAATATCTATAGTAAAAGAAGCTTTATTGGAGGCAAGTTACAGAAGGACACTGCATAGCTGTTGGGACTCTGGAAGTGTAAGGTGCCAGCCTAGCACTGGACTAGGGGTTATATCAGAATGTTGGGATCATGATGGCAGGGAGAGGGAGGGAGAATGATTAGCAAGCAGGAAGGAAGTGAACTTGTTTCTTCTGAGACAGCCTTCCAGGTATCCTGCTACCCTGGGATTTTCAGGACAGCAGAGGGCTGCCTCCTGGTAGACTCTTTGGTGTTCACCATAGTATGTTGAATTCCTGAGATGTTAACTCTTTCAACATTCATGAGAGATAAGTGTTCTTCTGACACTTATTGACAACAGGAATATGATTGTATATAAATGATGGAAGCACAGAACAGGGATCATATTATTGCAACGGAAGATTTTGCTACTCCAAATTTGTGTAATGTATTTGAATACTTTATAAAACCTACTTTAGAAAATCAGTAAAAAAAAAAAAAAAAAAAAAAAAAAACTAAACTTAACAGACAAATTAACTTAGTGCAGTGTTTGATGTGCTGGTATGAAATTTCCACAAGAACACAATGGAATTAATATCATCAAGCATATAATAATGATTTTAATCTCCATGGTGACCATCCTTAGGGATCCAAATTCATTATTGGATGAAAATTACTGGATTACTTTAGCAGACATTGCCCTACATAACAATCTAACAGAACTTAGTAGTACATATTAATTTGGATATGGAGATGATGAGTCAAATATACTTATGCACAATTTTTTGTTATTGTTATCAATGATAATAATTATACAATAAATTTAAATTATAGTCAAAGCTATATTATTACAAAGCTAACTCATATTTGCTTTCAGTTTTTGTGTTTTATAATAATAGAAATAGTTTTATGAAATAGAAATGTATTTTTCCACAATAACATGCTCTATAAAACTTTTTATATATGCATAACAGACATAACAAAAATATTGAATATATGAACTGAATTATAAATTGCATTTCACTTATTTTAATCAAAATATTAATGCTATAAAAGTATTAACAAACTAATAAATGCTTATGGAATGATTATTCAGATTCATACATAATTTCACAAAATATACTTTTAACTAATAAAAATGTCACCTTCATTATGAAAGAATTTTTGTCACTTTTCACAAAGTACAAAATATATTTGATAAATTGCAAGGCAGTTTTTTTTTTTCAAATAAAATAGACATTCTTCATAAGGTCTCTGGAATGTTTAAATGTCTTTAAATATTTTTTAAACATGCCAGTCTATTGGTTATTGCATATTGAAGGGAACTAATAGAACACTTCAGTCAGATAATAAAAAATAAAATGAGTTTTAATAATCATGAAAGAGCTAAAAAGCAGAAAATGCTTTCATTATCAGCATTCTTGGATTTCACAAGAATTTGTAAAGTTGAAGAATTTACATTAATAACCTCATATCACTTTGTAGAGGCACAGCAAGGAAGATGCCTTTGAAGTGCTCTGCCCAGCATGGAGTGAGCACTCCTGTGTATGAGATGGTTTATATTACCCCTGTTCCTCCTTTCTCTACTAAGTAGCTCTCATTGTGTCTCTAGGTGAAAGTATGCTGGAAGTGAGGATGTGACTGGTTATAATAGTCTCTAGTCATTTCAGGGCACTCTAGGCAGCCAAAGCCCTTACCCGAGGCTTCTTTGAAACCAGCAAGACTGTTCCATTTGCTTCTAACAGTAAGCCATATGTAAAAAGCTTTGGGTAGTATAAAACAGGATCAACAGGTGCTTAGTAAAAAAACATAGAAAGTCTTTTTTTTTTTTTTTTTTTTTTTTTTTTTTTTGGTTTTTTGAGGTAGGGTCTCACTCTAGCCCAGGATGACCTGGAATTCACTATGGAGTCTCAGGGTGGCCATGAACTCACGGAGGTCCTCCTACCTCTGCCTCCCAAGTGCTAGGATTAAAGGCGTGCGCCACCACGCACGGCAGAAAGTCTTCTTAATGCATCAATTTTTGGTCATTATTCAAAAGAGATTAATAAACTCAGCAGCCATTTAGAGTACGCTGGGCAATACTGTCAATTATTATAGTCATGATAATTCTAATTACTAATGCTTTTGACATACTGAGCTATTAGGACCGGGATGTTGTGTTGAGTGCTTATTTAACCAGGATCCTCAAGAAAAATACCAACCAATGGTGCAAATATATTTACATAAACAGAGTTTGTTTTAAGGAATCACTACATAAATGTGGATCTTGGTCATTCTAAAATCTAATGTTTGAGCCCAGTAGATAGGAAACCTTGGTTATGAAATGCGCCCACACCCCAAGTTTCATGTGTTGAACACTTAGTCCTCACTGCTACATTCAAAGGAGGGAAGTGACTATGTTGGGGAGATGAGTGGAGAATAGGAAACTAAAATAATGAATAGATTAATCCATTGATGGGTTAATAGTTGACTGGACAACTTGGGTGGTAAGAAGGAGGAGGTCAGGTCTCATTGGAAGAAGCAGCCATCATAGACATGCTTTTGAAACATCTACCCTGTCATCATTCCTTCCCTTCTTGTTGTTTCATGGCTTGAATGAGATGAGAAATTTTGCTCTATAGACGCTCCCCACCTCATGTTCTCCCTCAACATAGTCAACAAACAATGGAGCTGGTGTACGTGGAGTGATCCCTTTGAAACTGTGAGGCAATATTAACATTTTTTAAAGTTTTTATGCTTAGATATTTTGTCAAAGCAACAGGTGAAGAAAAGATGAGGAAGAGTTGGAATTTGAGATATTTTTGATGAAGAATGTGAAGAACAAGTGACATGTATACTAAAAGAGAAAGCATATAAATTCCTCAGTACAAAAGATAAGCAAAAATAGTGTACATGGAAATTTCATATTATACAGAGTGAAGTTATCTTTTTGTTATTTCTGTTTAATTTTTAATTTCTTTATTTATTTTCAAGAGTGGGGGGAGAAAGAGAGAGAGAGAGAATGGGTGCGTTACGGCCTGTAGCTGTTGCAAAGGAACTCCAGACTCATGTGCCACTTTGTGCATCTGGCTTTATGTGGGTACTAGGGAATCAAACTGGGGTCATTAGTCTTTGTTGGCAAGAGCCTTAACCATTGAGTAATCTCTCCAGCCCCTGTTTAACTTTTTGAGTTGTGAACACCCTATATAATCCAGGTTGTCCTTGAATTGGAATGACGCACAGGCTGGAATCAGACTTGTCGTGTCCAAGCCACTACTTCCCAAGTCCTGGGATCACAGACTTGCAAGCTATGTCAGATCGAAGTCATATGTTAATCCAAGTCTGCACTTGAAATTCCAATGATATACCATCCTTTTGCTTTTTTCTTTTGACCTTGTTTTCATGTTTGTAGTCAATAGCTTTGATCACTCAGCTTTTAGAAATTTATATGTCCAGATGTACCACATATATGTACACATAAGACCTGGAAACATTTGCTTTTAATCACACAGTGCATAGTTTCACATATTCCAAACTATGCAATAATATTTCATGTGAACAATGTTTTGTACATTCTGATACAACAGAAGCCAAAAGAGAGGTAACCATAGCATCAAGTGTTTTGAACCAATTTGCCTTACAATTTCATTTTTTTCCTTAATTTTTATTATCATTTTCCATGATTATAAAAAGTATCCCATGGTGCTACCCTCCCTCCCCCACTTCCCCTTTGAAATTCCATTCTCCATCATATCCCCTCCCCATCTCAATCAGTCTCTCTTTCATTTTGATGTCATGATCTTTTCCTTCACAATTTCATTTTTAACCAGTCACATATTTTAGAATACACTGGCTATTATTTCTAAAGAGAAATGAGGTAGATACCACCAACTTCATATAAATTTATCTGTTGTTGTTTGGATGTAATATGCGTCCCCTAACCTATTTGTGCTTTTTAAGCCTTTTAGTCACCAGCTGGTGGGGCCTTTGGGATGTGAAGCCTTGCTGTGCTCAAAGCAGTGTGCTACTGGTGGGTGGGGCTTGCACTATTTCAGTTCAGCCTACTTTCTAAGTTTAGTGCATATTCCCCAGCTCCATGTATGTGCACATATTTGAAGTATTTTAAAAGTCAAGTTTATAATAAGTATATGGATTGATAAAATACTATCACTTGAAAATCTAAACTGATCATTTTACTAAAGCTTTCACAGCTACAAAAATTTCCTATACTTAGAAAACTCAAGCATTACCCTGAATTTTCAAGACCATGGTTTTATCGTTATCTAATATTTCCTTTTTTCTTCTATTTATTTGTTTGTGCGCCAGGCCTCCAACCACTGTAATTGAACTCCAGATGTGTGCACCATCTTTTTTTTCTTAATTTTTTTGTTTATTTTTATTTAGTTATTTGAGAGCAACAGACAGAGAGAAGGAGGGGGAGAGAGAGAGAGAGAAAGAATGGGTGGGCCAGGGCTCCCAGCCACTGCAAACGAACTCCAGATGCGTGCACCCCCTTGTACATCTGGCTGACGTGGGTCCTGGGGAATCAAGCCTTGAACAGGGGTCCTTAGGCTTCACAGGCAAGTGCTTAACCACTAAGCCATCTCTCCAGCCTGAGATGTGTGCACCATCTTGTGCACAATTGAGATCTTGTACTCTTGCATCACCTTGTGTATCTAGCTTATGTGGGACCTGGAGAGTAAAACATGGGTCCTTAGGCTTCACAGGTTAGTGTCTTATCTGCCAAGTCATCTCTCCAGCTCCTCTACAATTGTTTTTCTTTGAAATTCTCAAGTAGCATCTTTATTCTTCTCTTTTCATTTTTGTTTCTACATTCTATTATTCTCATGGTGACCAGAAAGATATTTTAAGAACATAGTGGAGCTGGAGAGATGTTTCCACACTTAGGAGAGCTTGCTGTACAAATAAGAGGAACTGAGAGGGTCTGAGACTGGCCAAACTTTATTTTCCAAAGCCCACATAAACAATAAGTATTGTAGGAGGAGGAGACAGACAGGACAGAATTGTTGGGGCTTCAGATTGACTGAAAACAACAACAGTGAAAACTGCAGTTCTGAGTTGATTGTGACTCCATCTAAAGAAAACAGACAGATGAGAGAAAAGAAAACACCCAAAGTTCAATGACCACAATACACATGGACATGGGAAGTGCCAGCTTTCACACACGTGTACATGGACTACACACATATCACAAGACCTGACACTCCACACTATACATACTCTACAAACTAATACAGGCACAAAAATAAAATAAATGAAAACAGAAAAAAATCTATGCCATTCCCCTTACATACATAAATCATTTTAATCAGCAGTCAACTGTTATGAAATTGTGTAAGACCAAAATTTATTATTTGGGTTAAGAATCTTTGTAAAATCAAGCTGGGGAGATGGCTTAGCAGTTAAGGCACTTGCATGGCAAGTCTAAGGAGCCAGGATTAATTCCCCTGTACCCACATAAATCCAGATGCACAAGATGGTACACATGCATCTGGAGTTCGTTTGCAGTGCCTAGAGGACTGGGTGCACCCATTATCTCTCTATCTGCCTCTTTCTCTCAAATAAAAAAATAATTAAATTTTTTATTTTTTGTAAAATCGGCCCCTCTCCCTTTTCTAACTTCCTAACTGACCTGTGGCCCCACATCTCTAAACTTTTCCCAATTTTGTCCTTCTGCTAGATGTTCTCCCTAGTCAAAATAGTCCTCCCAAATTTCTTATCTATCTCCAAGATGTCACTTTAATATTTGATCTTTACTGAGTACCTATTGTCTTCTAATACTTTTCTTGGAGGCATTAATTGATAACAGATTAAATAGATTGTTCTTTCCCCACAGTAGTTAGTACTCTGTGACCTACTTGATTCATTCCCCACTGTAGTCCCAAGAAAAAAATAACTATTTTTATGGTGAAGGCCCTTATTCAAACTCTGGTCTGTGATTCTGCAAACTTGAAGAGCTTTGTTGATCTTGATGGTGATTAGTTTACTTGTGGCTGGTAAGTAGGAAAATGATATCAAGGAAATGGAGAAGTCATGTAGATTTGTTCACATCCTTTCTTATGTTAATATTTAAGTGATTAGAGCAAGCATTTTCAAAATGAAAGAAAAAGCCCAGGAGTATAAAAAGTTCATAATGGGGGCTGGAGAGGTGGCTTAGCGGTTAAGTGCTTGCCTGTGAAGCCTAAGGACCTTGGTTCAAGGCTCGATTCTCCAGGACCCACATTAGCCAGATGCACAAGGGGGCGCATGCATCTGGAGTTAGTTTGCAGTGGCTGGAGGCCCTGGCGTGCCCATTCCCTCTCTCTCTCAATCTCTCTCTCTCTGCCTCTTTCTCTGTCTGTCACTCTGAAATAAATAAATAAAAATAAACAAAAAAAAATTTAAAAAAAAAAAAAAAAAAGTTCATAATGGAAAAGCAAAATCCTAAAGCAATATCTTCTTTTATTTCAAGAAGCTGCGTACTTAAGCATCAAGGACTGTTACACTTTGCTATGTTTAAAAAGATCTATTTGAGCGACACAGAGTAGACTAAGCGGCTGTATTTAGGGCACAGCTCCTGCCCTAATCTTAAACCAAGTCTCATGGAAAAGTCTGCTTTCTTACTTTAATGTTTAATTAGCATGAAATGTATCTTTATATAGTGAATGATTTTAGTTATGCACAATTTAATTGAAGGAGCATAAACTATATGGTTAGAGGTGGCTGAAAATGTGTTTTTGTTTTTTGAGGTAAGGATTCACTGTCTAGCTCAGGTTGACCTGGAATTCGCCATGCAGTTTTAGGCTGGCCTTGAACTCACGGCCATCCTTGTACATCCACCTCTCAAATGCTGGGTTTAAAAGCATGCACCACCACACCCAGCTAGAAATGGAGTTTATACTTCATTTATATATTTGTTCAACACATATGTGTTGATCATATATGCATCTACCTACACACTTCCGTTGTTTGTTTCTTAGAATTTAGTCATGAATAAAAAGATAGTTTCTGCCTTTAAGGAACTATTAGAGTGAACCTAATTCAATATTAACTTCAAATCAATGTATACTATTTGCTTCAGGAAAATTCTGGACAAAGACAGTATTTCTTAAATATCTTATGGATTGTATATGTAGTCAATTAATAATTCTCATTCAGAACCTCACTTAACACTATGTCCAGAATTATTTGTGATGCCCAAAACAAAATTTTCATCCTGTCTGTTGTTGCTTTATGGGACTTTGTCTTCCATCTAATAATGATTATTGCTTGATGGGTTATTTTTAATGATGTTTTCCTTTGTCATTGGATTTTGAAGTTTCTCACAAATATATGTAGGATTAATGAGGAAATTAATTGTTTGGATTAGCCTTTGTTCATGAGTCAGGACACTATATTTTATGTTTTCTTTTATCCCACTCTAGAAAACCCTTCTTCATCATTGGCAAGGTACCAGTCCTCCATTCTTTCTCTCCTTCTATAATGGCACTTTCTGCTATATCAAGTCTCATAAATAGCATGACAACTGTTTGAAATGTTTTTGAAATTAATGAATTAAATTCAAATTGTGATTATAAATTCCATTTCTAATTTCTAAAAGTTCCATTCCCCAAACTTTTCTACTTTGTGTTTATCTATGTATTATTTGTTTCTCATTTTTAAATGTATTAAAGTGAATGACTGGATAATTTTATTATATATATATATATATATATATATAAATTCTATTTTTTAAATTTCTTTAGCTGTATTTATGTGTGGATGAAGATGGATGTGCATGAGGACACACACACACACACACACACACATGAATTTTAGCACCTTCAATTTGCCAATTGTTAAAACTTTTTCAAATTGCATTTCATAATTTTTAGTTGTGACATCAGCAGTAAGTATGGTAGATAGTATCCTAACTTATGCTTGAAACATTATTTTGTCATTAGTGATAATTTCAGCTTAATGTTTTGTTGGGAATGGGAAGCTGCCAATATCAATGATCCTTCAACACCTCAAAAGAGCAGAGTTGCCTTAACATATTGCTGGTCTTGGTAGCTGCTTTGAGTGGCTTCTGTAGTTTCAGCAGTTGAGAAGGGGATAGATAACTACATGAGCTGGCTTTCAAAGAGTAGTGGACAAGGTGTGCTTAATTATCATAGATGAACATAGGAACAAGCTAGGGATATGTTATAAAAAACCAGCCCATACACTAGACAAGAAATTTGACAGGTTTTGTTACTTCTTGTCCAAATAATCATTCCAGGAGAGAAGAGTGCTCTGTGATGACATTTCCACTGAGCTACTTGCTTTAAAATTTACCTGGCAGTAGAAGATAAGATTGGAAAGACAAAGGAAGCCCTGAAATGATTTAGTCAGTCCCTTGTAGCAAAGCAACTTGCAAAGACTCCCTATGTGCAAAAAGCCCGGAGTATTGCTTTCAGATAGTTGTGTAATTCATCCTTCAATTTCCTTAGATCACTAAAAAGATGTAAGACTTCAAAGAGAAGGATTCGGTCACAAACCTGAATATTAGGAAATACTGTTTAGAATTAAAAATCTGTAAAAGCTGTTTCTAGGGCATAAACATAATTGTTTCCTAAACCTCGAGCAAAGATACTAATACACAGTGTTCATCAACACTGACACTGCACAAAAGCAGATAAAGATTTAAAAAAGAAGAGGAAATTTTCCTGTTCTGTTTCAGGTAGGTCAATTAGACACAAAAATCTTGGATTGGAAAGATGACTTATTATGTAAAGTGTTTGTTTCACAATTTTGAAGCCCTGAGTTTGTTACCCCAGCACCCACATAAAAGCCAGGCAGATTGTCATGCAAATGTAATGCAGGCTTTGGTGAAGCAGAGACAGAAGGAGCACTGTGACCTCCTGCCTAGCTAATTCAGCTGAATCACTGAACTCCAAGTTTGATGAGACACTCTGTCTCAAAAACATAAATCTGGGGCTGGAGAAATGGCTCAGTGGTTAAAGGCACTTGCTTGCAAGCCTTGAAGGCCTGGGTTTGATTCCCCAATACCCAAGCAAAGCCAGACGTGCAAAGTGGTTCATGCTTCTGCAGTTCGTTTGCAATAGCAGGAGACCCTGGCATGCCCATTCTCTCTCTTTCAATCTCTCTCTCTCTCTCTCCTTACAAAAAGAAAAATAAATGAATGAAAAAAGTCAAAAGCAATTGAGGAAGATACCTGACATGGAACTCTGGTCTCTAGGAATGTACACACAAGTACACCTGCTTACATACTTGTACACATATGCAAACACATATATAATAAACACCGACTCTATCAGAAAGGATATTTAGGTACATGTTATACTTTTGTTGAGATTTGCAGTACAAAGTTTTGAAAAAAAAAAACTTGACTTCTGAAGCAAGCTGTTTTATTTAGATTGTATATTATTTACCATCTGTAGCAGACAGCTTCAGGTTCGCTGAGATGAACTTCCAGACCAGGCACAGTTATGGAGGAAGGGATTTATTGAAGCTTACAGATCCAGGGGAAGTTCCATAATGGCAGAAGAAACTGGCCTGCCTTCACAGGCCCAAGCAGAGAGAGAGCAGTACAAGCCTAAAGGTCAAAAGCCACAGCACACTTCAGGAACTCCAGCTAGGCACACTTTGCATATCTTTAGATTGAAATCTCAAACCCACCACCACACCTTAAGATCCACACAATGGCATTGCCTCCAGCCAGATGGCTAGAGATGCAAACTACAAACAAATAAACAACTGAATATATTGGGGGCCATCTATTCTATTCAAACCACTACACCATCTAAAAATTTCTTTTCTACTAACATTTATCAACCCTGCCTGCCCTTGAGTATTATTTGGGAAGACTTAGAACATAAGGGTAAAAATGGTGTTCAGCCTCCACCCCATAGAAGTTACATCAGAATGAGTGGGGCTGGCAGTGGTGTGAGTACAGTTGTCCCAAGACAATTTTACTATGCAACCCGGTTAAGAGCTGCGGAGGTAGGTTGCATGGGTGAGTAGGGCAAATTTCTCTGAAGTGTGAGCGGGAAGCGTGAAAGGAGTGGCAGCCATATTATGTCAGTCTGGGAAGAAAGCCATGGGAGACACAGGTAGCAGGAGGAAGATGCTCAGGGCGTACATGGTTTGCTTGCTCTTTACAAAGCAAATGGGAGACGTGCCCCGAGGTAGTTAGTGTTTCAAGTTACAGTTACATGGGTTCTAAATTCCCTCAGGCTTTCTTCTTAGAACCAGCTGAAGATGCATTTTATACAGGAAGCTGATTCTACTTGCATTGCAGCCACTTAAACAGGGGCCAAAAATAGAGAATAAGTTAAATAATTCTTATTATGTCTTAACTTATATAAAATAACTATAAGAATTGCTACTGTAGAACATTTACTAAAATCTGCTAAAATGCATTAAGTACCAGTTTGTTTACTATCAGTTATTATGTATTTTCTAACCCAGGTAAAATATTGTCAAAGTCAATATAAAGTGATTTATCTTTGACATTTTCAGAGTTAAATCCCTATTTTTACTTTTTTGTTTGTTTGTTTTGTTGTTCATGGTAGGGTCTCATTCTAGCCCAGGCTGATCTGGACTTCAGTATGGAGTCTCAGGGTGGCCTCTAACTCATGGTAATCCTCCTACCTCTGCCTCCCAGGATTAAAGGCATGTGCTACCATGTCCAGCTCCTATTTTTACCTTTATGAAAGTTTGAAATTCTTTCATATGTTCAATTTCTATAATTGTATCATTGATCTAGATCCAAACATAGGGAAAGGTTTCTTTAAAATCTGTCTCTCTCTTTGCCCCTCATGAATTGAGTAAGAATTTTCTAAAGTACAAAGAATATTACTTGATAGAGTTGCTCAAACACATACTACTGCATTTTAGTCCCAGAAATTTTGAGTGCACGCAAGTATGAAATCTATGCTTTTTTATGTTAATAATCCATGTGATTGAAATTTATTTTGTCCTTGTATAATTCAACACTTTTAATAAAGTATATTTTTATATTTATCCCTCCATGGAAAAAACAAATATTAATACCCTGGGTTTATGTTGCGGAGGAAAACACAAATATGGATAAGTAATCAACTGGGGATGACGAAATCCTACTGTAATCCCAACATTCAGGAGCTGAAACAGGATGATGTGAATTTCTAAAACAGTCTGGCTACACAATGAGTTTTAGGCCATCTTGTATAAGAATCTAAGTAAAATAATAAAAAGGAAGAAAGGGCAGAAGGAAGGAATGGAGAAAGGAAGGAGAGAGAAAGGGAGGGAAGGAAGAAGAAGCTGCCCCTTCAAATAGACTTCTGTGCTTAATATTACTGGTAATTCCAAATGTAATATGTAAACTATATACACATTTCTAATAAAACATAATAAGGTCATTGAGAATGGCTGTGGTACTTGTACATCAGCCATAGGAACTAATATGGATCAGTCCATTCAAAAGATACAGTGCAAGAAAAGCTTATGCAATGGGATGTTCAAAGTTTGTAAAGGAAATAATGCCTGGTTCTTACTAAACAACACATGATACCAGAGTTGAGACGATGCTTAATAACCTTTAACAGATCCCTGGTAACTGTGAAAAAATTAAAAACATGTTTAAATCAAATTTCTGTGAATCATGAAAAAATATATATCTTGATATTCATAACACCATGAGAGGTAGGCTATATTTTTACCCATCAACAAAAGATATGTCATAAACTAGATTAATAAAATTTTTAAATGGGGGCTTCTTACCCCCTTCTCTCCTACTCATGGGCAGAAGCTCTCAGCACTCTAGGCTTTGCTCCATCCTGCCTGCTCATAGGCAGCAGTTCTTCATATTCTCTCCTCTCTCCTTCTTTTGATCTGAAATACTCTAAATTTAAAACTACATTTTACAATGTAGGCCTTTTTTCCCCATCTTGAAATATTTAGATCAACAGCTCATCACTTATATTTTTCACCTTCATCTGATGAGGAATTTAATTGGAAAAATGCTCACTTTCTTTTCCCTAATTTAATCTTATTCAATAGAGACTATAAGAGAAATCACAGGCAAAACTACATGTAGATATTAGTATATTAGCAAGCTATTTGGAGTAGAATTAAAAAACAAAGCAAACGACAAAACAAAATCAAAGAGCCTTTCAAATTCAAAATAATGAAGGATGTAGATCATCTGTGTTCCACTTTCCTACTTTCTTCTCTTTTCTAGCACCCATTGAGTTACCCTGAAATAATGATACACAATTTTTGACTGTTTCAGAGTCATATCATTTTCTAATGATTTATTTACTAGTGACCTTTCATTGGGATTAGAATAAAATCAGAATCCATACATCTAGCTATGAAATTCTAAAGATTTATGCATCAATGAATTAATTCCCGGTGAGAAAATAGTTTTGGTAATGTCAGCTTGCTCTTTAATCTTCAAATTATACTGCACAATAAGTCTACCACAGTGCAACAGATCATGCATTCTACTTTGTATGCACAACCTATCACAAACCAGTATTTATAGAAAGAAGACATGGGTAAAATTAGCCTGCTGAGGCTTATTTCAGAATACACTAAGCTTCACTACTTGTAGATTGGAAGCAAAAGGAACTGTATTGGGGAAAGACTAAATTTGAGCTATGGTGTAACTTCAGTGAAGTTTCAGAGAGGTGAATTGCACCTGTGACAGTCCTTCAAATTTGACAGCTTGGGCAGCAGACGGGAACCTTTATACTTGTGGCAATTATCTTCCCATTGCTGGGACAAATATCTGACTAGAAGTAGCTTATGGGAGGAAAGGATTTATTTCAGGCTTACAGATTCCAGGGGAAGCTCCATCTGGTGGGAGAAAGTGGCTTACTTTCATATGTCTGAAGCAGAGACCACTGCTAGCATCAGCAAGCATACACAGCCAGAGCTCAAACTGGTTCTCTATATACCCAGAAATGGACTCATGATCTGCCCAAAGTGACAACTTCCTCCAGCAGGGCTCTGCCTGCTGGAGACTTTAGTAGGAAGTTTAATCAAAAATACCTTAGTCACAGGCGGGAGAGGCATCTTACTCTTTAAGGCTCTTGCCTATTAAGCCTAAGGACCCAGGTTCAACTCCCCAGAACCCAAAAAAACCAGATGCACACAGTGGTGCATGCATCTGGAATTTGTTTGCAATGGCTATAAGCCCTAGAGTGCCCATTATCTCCCCACCTCTTATAAATAAATAAAATAAAATACTTTTAAAAATACCTTAGTCAAGCTGAAGAGATGGCTTCGTGGTTAAGGTGCTTGCCTGCAAAGCCAAAGGACCCAGGTTCTATTCCCTAGGAACCATGTAAGTTAGATGTACAAGGTGGTGCATGTGTCTGGAGTTTATTTGAGGTGGCTGGAGGCCCTGGCACATCCATTCTCTCTTTCTTTCTCTCTCTTTAAAATAAACAAAAATAAAAACAGTAAAGAAGATCCCTGAGTCCATGGGGGACATATTTGCATTCAAACCACCACAATACCACACATAGAAAAGGAGATGCAGGAGATGAATGCCAGTTGTCTTTGATGCCAGCAAAGCATTTGCCTTCAGTGAAGAGAAATCCCTCTAGGGCTGAGAACTGATTGGTCTCTAGATTAACATTCCCCACTGCAAACTGAATATGGGTACCTGCATTAAGACCCATATGTTTCAACTTCAACTTACAATGTGTTGGTCATTGGAGGCAAGACTTTTGAAAGGAAGTTAAATTTAAATGTGGTTACCAGGGTAGACCCTTCATAATGTAATTTGTGTCCTTAAAAGAAAAAGAAATAACAACTCATTTTCTTTTAACCACACAAAACATGGCATTTGTAAGCTAGAAAAACAATGCTCACTGGGGAAAATAATTGGTTATTTAACTTCACTTTTATATCCAGAATTGGGAGAATCTAATCTTTTTTGTGTAAGCCATTTTGTCTTCAGAATCATGTTACAGTAGCCCAAGTTACCTAAGCTGGGCCTTCATTTCTGAGGAAGATCTGTATAGCATACTATGTCATCTCCCATCGTCTCATATTTCCTCCTCCAAGTAGTGATGAGTGGCTATTGCTGCATTGCCTACAAGAATTAGTACTAATTGAGAGCAAGACTGTATCTATTGCTTGCTGACATGGAATCAAAATACTGGACAACAAATAACCAACAAAGCATTTCTTTGTTAAATACAAAGAGATGTTTTGTGATTCATGCCCACACCACTGTCATCTTTGGAAAACCGGAATATGGAGGGAGTCCTCACTCAATGAGGCACAGAGTTTAAATATCATTTAAAATATGGAATTGCCTGGGTGTGGTGGTACATGCCTTTAATTCTAGCATTCAAGATGCTGAGTTAGGAGGATTACTGTGAGTTTGAGGCCACCCTGAGACTACATAGTGAATACCAGGTCAGACTCGGCTAGAGTGAAACACTACCTCAAAAATAATAATAATAATAAATAAATAGAGCAAAATATGGAATTGGAGAAAGTAGGAGGATAAGGTCAGAGGAGAAGTACAAGAACAAGCTTGACAGACACATCACTGCTCATCCTCCTTTCGCTGATGCTCAGAGGACAAAGGGCAAGTTATCCTAATAGCAAACACAGAAAGTAGGAGTTGCACACTATACGAAACCTCCAATGTACAGGAGAAACAACAGCACAAAACATCTGGGGACCACATTTTTCTAGAAGCTACAGCTTTGAACTGGAAGTTAGTTGAGTAGGCAAGATTGTCCTGGTTGAAACCAGGGATAAAGACTAGTAAACCATATTTGGACAACTTCTGGGTAAGATGGGCACATAGGAGACACACTAATCCTGCCTAGGGAGTGATTTAAGCAAAACCACAGAAAAATACACTCTTCATCTGAAAAGTGAAGGTGTATAGGTGTTTTTTTTTTTTTTTTTTTTTTTTTTTTCACCACAGCAGGGAAACAGGAGACACTAAGGTCTACAAGAAAGGAGGACATTGTCTGGGATCCCAACAAGGAGATTGTAAACCCGAGTTGCAGGACCTGCACAGAACCCACTCACTGCCCAACTGCACAAGCAGATACCAAACAAGGTGATTTTCCAATCTCATCAGCCTCCTTGCAAAGTCAAGAAATCTGAAGGAGAGAAAGCTGGACACAGGTGGGGACTACCAGCTGAGCAGTTCCAGTACAATTCCAGGTTTCTTGCACTCTCCAATCCCCCAACCAACAGAGCCATAACCCTCCAGAGAATGCATTCAATTCCTAGAAGCAGGGAATCTAGCACAGCTGATCAGAACACCAGATTCATAGAACAACACAGAGGGATTGAGGTGGTCACTCCGCATTGGTGAGATCTGAAGGCACTCCAAAAGGTAACAAGGCCGACTGACAAAAAGGCAGGTACATAAGCCTGCAATGGAAGTGCTTATCTCTCTTTCTGTGTTGGGGCAGGTTATGGGATACATATTCTTGGTTGGATTTGCCATTCTCAATTAACCTGTATTTGGGGGTTAACTATTGTTGGCTTTAATGCTGTCAGACTTTTAGGGCCTTTGTCTTTTTGTTCTGTCATTATTGGGGGCAGGGTCTGATTCAGACCCAGGTTGAACTGGAATTCATTTCAGAACAGAAATATCAACCTGTCAAATGACAGGATTAAGGGTGTAGAGCAACACACATCCTTAGGGTTTGTGGCTTTATAAGGTTATCTGTTTGTTTCAATCCCCACACTTGCATATTCTGTGCTGATTTTTATTCATTGTGCATATTGCTCAGTTAAATTTTAGAACTTGCCACTAAAATGCTCCATCCAACCCACTAGAATACTTGAAAAGCAGGCAAACTCAACACCTACAATTACTTCTGCAATTAGATTGGATCACAATAGCTACACTTAGCACCTTAAACTCCTACTGTGAAGGTACATAAAGTTGGACATCCAAATCTAAAAGATTGCAGATTATTAGGAAACCCAAACATCAAGTCAACTCAGGATGCAAAAATCACAATATTGTAATACAAGAAGCACAAAGAAGCAGATGACAATATCCCCCCCAAAAAAATTATAAATCTATTAGAAATGGCCCCTGATGAGGCTGTTTTAGATGAAATGCCTGAGAAAGATTTCAAAAAAAAATTATTTTATCTATACTCAAAGAAATCAAAGACTAAAACAAAGGAGTTAAAGAAGAAAACAAAGTCCAGAATGAATTCCAAGAGAACACAGGAAATGAGCTTAATGAAATAAAAAGGTGATTACAAGACATAATTAAGTAAATAGAAATACTGAAGAAAAACCTGGCAGAATTTCTAGCTCTAAAAAGCACAGCCAGTCAAATAAAAAACTCTGTGGAAAGTGTCACTAGTAGAATGGGTGAAGGAGAGAACAGAAAATCTAAGCTAGAAGACCAGGTAGCATTTTTATTACAATCTAACAAAGAGAAAGATGAGATAATAGAGAAGTATGAATGGGAATTTCAAGATATCTGGGGCAGTACGAAAAGATGAAACATAAGAGTTCAGCATATAGTAGAAAGAGAAAAATTTCAATCCAGAGGCTTAATAGGTATTTTCAACAAAAGTATAGAAGAAAAATTTCCCCAAATTGGGAAATAAATGTCAATGCAGATACAGGAAGTTTCTAGAACACCAAAAAGACAAAACCTGAAAAGAATCTCTCCTTGCCACATTATAATTAAACTACTAAACATGCAAACCATAGAAAATATATTGAAAATAGTTTGAGAGAAAAATGAAGTCGCTTACAAAGGCAAGCCCATCAGAATCACAGCACATTATTCAACACAAACTGTAAAAGCCACAAGTGCTTGGAATGATGTATTCCAAGTTCTGAAAGATAACAACTGTCAACTGAGATTACTTTATCCTGCAAAGCTATATATCCAAATTGAGGGAGAAATAATGACATTCCACAACAACAACAACAAAAACCCTGAAGGAATTTATGACAACTAGGCCAGGTGTACAGAAAATACTTGAAGGAACCCTTCATACTAAAGAGAAAGCAAAACACACTCATGAAGACATAGGAAAAAATAAACCATACTCAAATAACAGTTAAGACAAATGTGTAAGGGGGAAACAGGGAGCACTACAAACCAAGAAGAATGGAGAGAATAAATATATACCTTCCAATAATAACTCTTAATATCGATGGCCTCAATGACCCAACCAAAAGACAGACACAGGCTTGCTGACTGGGTTAAAAGACAGGATCCTGCCATTTGTGGCCTCCCAGAAGCTCATCTCTCAATAAAAGATAGATACTGGGCTGGAAAGATGGCTTAGCAGTTAAGGCATTTGCCTGCAAAGCTAAAGGAACCTAGTTCAATTCCCCAGGACCCACGTTAGCCAGATGTACACACCTGGAGTTTGTTTGCTTTCGCTGGAAGTCCTGTTGTGCCCATTCTCTCTCTCTCTCTCTCTCTCTCTCTCTCTCTCTCTCTCTCTCTCTCTCTGTCTCTCTCCCTCCCTCCCTCTTTCTCAGTCAAATAAATAACTAAATAAAAATAAAATATTTTTAAAAAGAGATAGACACTGTCTTAAAATGAAAGGATGGAAAATGGTATTTCAAGCAACTGGGCCTAGTAAACAAGCAGGGTTTCCTATCCTAACATCTGACAGGATAGACTTCAACCCAACAATAATGAGGAAAAATAAATAAGGTCACTTTATAGTGATTAAAGGAACACTCCTACAGGAGGACATTACAATACTAAACATATTTGCACCTAACAAATTTCATCAAACAAACACTATTAGACTTAAGGTCACAGATAACACCAAACACAATTGTAGTGGTGACTTCAATACCCCACTCTCATTAATTGACACATCATCTGTTGCAGTCCGGTTTGCCTTGCTGGTAGAAATCACCCAACTAAGAGCAGCTTGTGGGAAAAAGAGGTTTATTTTGGTTTACAGGCTTGAGGGGAAGCTCCACAATGGCAAGGGAAAACAATGGCATGAGGAGAGAGTGGACATCTCCCCTTGGCCAACATAAGATGGACCATAGCAACAGGAAGGTGTGCCAAATACTGGCAAAGGGAAACTGGCTATAGTACCCATAAGCCCATCCCTAACAATACACTCCCTCCAGGAGGCATTAGTTCCCAAATATCCATCAGCTGGGAACCTGGCATTCACAACACCTATCTATGTTTATGGGGGACACCTGAATCAAAGTACCACATCATCCCATCAAAAAATAAACAGAGAGGGCTGGAGAGATGGCTTAGCAGTTAAGCGCTTGCCTGTGAAGCCTAAGGACCCCAGTTCGAGGCTCAGTTACCCAGGACCCACGTTAGCCAGATGCACAAGGGGGCGCATGCATCTGGAGTTCGTTTACAGAGGCTGGAAGCTCTGGCGTGCCCATTGTCTCTCTCTCTCTGCCTCCTTCTCTCTGTCGCTGAAAAATAAATAATTATACAATCAAAAAATAAACGGAGAGACATCTAGATTAAATGATGTCATTGAATAAAAGAACCTAACATAAATCTACAGAACTTTCCATTCAAATGCTCCAGAATATACATTTTTCTAAGCAGCACATGGAACATTCTCTAAAATAGACCATATATTAGGACACAAAGCAAATCTTAACAAACACAGGAAAATTGAAATAATCCCTTGTATTCATTCTGACCAAAATGGTATTAAACTACAAATCAGCAACAAGAAAAACTGCAGAGCATACACAAATTCATAGAGACTAAACATTACACTATTGAATTGTGAGTAGGTCTTTGAAGAAATCCAAAAGGGAATCAATAAATTTATAGAATCAAATGATGATGAGAATACAACATAACAAAACCTTTGGGACACATAGAAGGCAGTCCTATGAGAGAAATTTATAGCTATATCTCTCTATACTAGGAAATTAGAGGGCTTAAGAGATGGCTTAGCAGTTAAGTGCTTGCCTGTGAAGCCTAAGGACCCTGGTTCGAGGCTTGATTCCTCAGGACCCATGTTAGCCAGATGCACAAGGGGGCACATGCGTCTGTAGTTCGTGTACAGTGGCTGGAGGCCCTAGCATGCTCATTCTCTCTCTCTCTCTCTCTCTCTCTCTCTCTCTCTCTCTGCCCCTTTCTCACTGTGTATGTTGCTCTCAAATAAATACATAAAAATAAACAAAAATGTAAAAAAAAGAAATTAGAGAGTTCACAAGCAAACAATTTAATGCTTCACCTTAAGTCCTTAGAAAAAGAAGAACAAGACAAACAAAAAATCAGTAGATGGGAAGAAATAAGGGCAGAAATTAATGAATAGAAAACAAACCAAACCAAATCAAGACAAAAAAACAACAACAAAAAGCAACAATAACAAAAAAAAAAAAAAAAAAAAACTCCAAAGAATCAATGAAAAGGAGGGACTAGGCAAACCAAAAATCCAAAAATCTCCCAACTGAAAAAATGTACAGACCCAGATGCATTCACTGGTGAATTTCACCATACCTTCATGGAAGAACTAAGTCCACTACTTCTCAAACTTTTCCATAAAATAGAAAAGGAAGGAATTCCACCGAACTCCTTGTATGAAGCCAGCATCACCCTAAAACCAAAACCAGACAAAGACAGAACAACAACAAAAAAAATTATAGATGAATCCCTGTCATGAACATAGATCCAAAAGATTTCTCAACAAAACGTAGACAAATAGAATACAAGAATATATCAGAAAGATTATTCACCCTGACCAAGTAAGCTTTCCCGGAGATGCAGGGATGAGCCAACGTTCATAAGAAGACCAATGTAATACCTTTATATAAGTGAGCTAAAGGACAAAAATTACATGATCATCTGAATAGATGCAGTAAAAGCATTTGACAAAGTCCAACAACCCTTCATGGTAAAAGTCCTACAAAAACTGGGAATAGAAGGAACATATCTCAACATAATAAAGCCTTTTTAGGGCTGGAGAGATGGCTTAGCGGTTAAGCGCTTGCCTGTGAAGCCTAAGGACCCCAGTTCGAGGCTCAATTCCCCAGGCCCCTCGTTAGCCAGATGCACAAGGGGGCGCACGCGTCTGGAGTTCGGTTGCAATGGCTGGAAGCCCTGGCGTGCCCATTCTCTCTCTCTCTCTCTCTCTCTCTCTCTCTCTCTCTGTGTGTGTGTGTGTGTGTGTATGTGTGTGTGTGTGTGTGTCTTTCTCTTTCTGTCACACTCAAATAAATAAAATTGAACAAAAAAATTAAAAAAAATAAAGCCTTTTTAGGAAAAACCTACAGCCAACATAATACTAATTGGGGAAAACTTGAAGCTTTTCCACTAAATTCAGGAACAAGAAAAGGGTGTCTACTATCTCCATTTTTATTTAACTATCTCTATTTTTATTTAATATTGTACTGGAAGTCTTAACTATATCAATAACGCAAGAAACACTCAGAAAATAGATACAAGTTGGAAAGGAAGAGAACAAATTATTATTTGCAGATGACCCTAAGGACACTACCAGCAAATGGTTAGAGCTGATAAACACTTTTAGCAATGTAGTAGGATACAAAATAAATACACAGAAATCAGTAGCTTCCCTATATACTAACAACAAACATGTGGAGGAGGAAATCAGAGAATCTCTCCCATTCACAATTGCCTCAAAAAAGAAAATTAAGTACCTTGGAATAAACCTAACCAAGGAAGTGAAGGATCTCTGCAATGAGAACTTTAAAACACTCAAGCAAGAAATTTGCAAAAGACACTAGGAAATGGAAAGATATCCCATGTTCTTGGATTGGAAGAATCAATATTGTGAAAATGTCAATATTACCAAAAGCTGTAGCCCGCGTAGTCGTCTCGCCAGCAAGAACGCACGCGGACACCAGGATCCTTCTGCAGCAAGCGTTTATTGAACAGATGAAAGAGGAAGACCCAGAGCCCCGAAATGGCGCCGCTTATATAGCCCCTAGGTGGCGTGTACTCTGCTGATTGGCTGCACGCTCATATGACGCTCATATGCCTGGGCTGGGCAGTGACTTGGCGCGCTTTTGCCACTTGCACATGCGCTATTCTACTTGTTCACCAGGGCCGAGGCCGGATGTCAGCGCCATCTAGTAATGGCGGTCACCTCTCGGCTCTCTACATCTCCCCCTGTTTGTTTTAATAAGATGACAACTGCCTCATAGCCCAACCAGCGCAGCACCAAACAACCCTATGCTCGATCAAGCAAATTCCTTCCTTGGGGAATAAGCGATCAAGAGCTCACTCCCTCACCTTATCAGGTGCAATGGAGACAAGTCCTCTGAGTGCAAAGGCCAAGGGAGAGACAAAAAGGGGAGTTAACACCCATCCCTGTGCAATGGAATATTGTTCCTGGGGGTGCAAGGGCTGTCAATCTCATATTTTGGTGCTGCAGCCACTTAGGCAAGGGCTGATTAGACTTAGATCTCCCATCGACTCAGTGCAATGGGCTAAACCCTTGAGGTGCATCGACTGAGGGTCTCAGTCTAATTAATTAACCAAATTTCAGGAGATGATCCCTGTTCCATAGCCACAAGTGCTTGCGCAATAACGGCCTTGTCACATTGCTATTGAGCTCTGAGCTTGCAGAACAACCAAAGCAGGAACACTAAGCCACAACATAGGGCTGCACCAAACAGCGCCACTCCCACCCATTCCTTAAAGAAAGAGAAGGCTGAAGAAATCCAGGATGTCAGGCCCACAGCTAGGGAGGGGTCAACTCTAGTAGAGTAGGGTCTTCATAATGGATCTTGTCCACTTCTTCGGCTCCTGCACAGGATCTCGATGATTCGTCAGGTCTCACAAGTCTACGTGTTAGGCGTTCTGGTAGCCAGAATGGATTGTCTTCTTCCTGTGGAAAAACACAAACAGCTCCCCTGGATCTTATTAAAATAGGATCCGGGCCTCTCCATTGACCAGTCAAAACATCTTTCCACTTAACCATCTCCTGTGGCCTGTTAGGCTCTGAGCAATGACGGTCAGCCGCCGAATGGCCCTGACTGTCCAAATTTAAAAAATTAAGAGTAAAGAGTGCTATGGATATAGTCACTCGTGGGACTGAGGGCAGAGCCTCATCGACTCCCCCTTTTTGTTTTATTAAATAAGACTTTAGAGTGCGATGAGCCCGTTCTATAATACCCTGTCCTTGAGGATTATATGGGAGACCTGTCAAATGGGTCACTCCCATCTGGTGACAGAACTGTCCAAATTTTTGAGAAGTATAAGCTGGTCCATTGTCAGTTTTAAGAGTTTTGGGCTTCCCCCAGGCACTCCACGCCTCGAGGCAGTGTTGAATAACATGGGCTGCTTTCTCCCCGGTTAATGGGGAAGCAAACATAACTCCAGAACAAGTATCAATGGAAACATGTAAATATTGTAATTTGCCAAAAGATGGGACGTGAGTAACATTCATCTGCCAAATTTGTAATGGGCGAATTCCTCTGGGATTAAAGCAAGGAGAGACTAAAACAATGTAAACTCAACCACCATCAAACAAACATCAAACTTCTGCAGTTCAAGTTCAATAGCCTTGAAAAGCAGGTTCCTCCTCCAGTCAACTCTTTCCAAAAGTGTTTGCATTTCTATGATAGCCTTTCCTCAGGCATCCTTTCCATTGTTTTAATGTAAAGCAGTTGGAACATCTTCCTTAAGATTGCTAATGTGTTTGACAATAGCAGGTTCAGTAACCTAAAACCAGTCTCAGTGCCTGTAATTTTAACTTGCTTGAGGTTTTCCAGCTTAAAATCTTAAATCTCTCAGTCCAATATCTCTAGCCAAGCACATCAGTCCATTACAAATTTAACCTTGATCAAACACTCTGGACCTCAGCAGCAGAACGCAGCCAGCCCTTATTCCAATAGCCCAGTTCCAACAAAATCCTCTGCAGTCTTTCCTTCATTGCCATAGTGGCGAGTCTCTCAAGCTGCATGACTGTAAAATTAGCATCTACTCCATACTTATTAACTGATTCAGCAAGTTCCTTAATGAGGGCATACTCTACCGGCGCATGGACGCGGTTTCCATCCACAGCCTCAAACACCGGGAAGGCTTGTAAGCACCTCCTTCTGTCCCCCTCTGAAAGGAAGGAATCTGAACAATGCTTGCCGGCATAAGGCGGAGGAGCACTGGGAATGACAGGGGCGGCAGATTGAAAACCCGTGCGGTTCTTATCTCCTATCTTCTTTTGTTTTTGATTTTGCGGTAGCTCATCAAAATAATATCTCTCCTCCCCATAGCGAGCCGCTTCACCGTCTAATTCTTCCTCCTCGGAGGGACTAAGATCCTCAGACTCTGAGCTATCAATTCCTAAAGCCTCCAATTCTTTTATCGGATAAAGAGGCCTCCTTTTTGGACTTCTCTTTTCCCTCTCCTGTTTCTCTCCCAGGGCGTCCTTTCCCTTGTCTTTTCTTTCTGTGGACTTAGCGTCCGCGGAAAGGCCTTTTTTCTTAGAGACGTCTTTTTCTTTTTCCTCAAGGGCCCCTAAACTTTTATCCCGTTCTGTTTCTGACATGCTGTCTTGTAGCTCCGAATGTGAGGCTCCCATGTTCACAAAGAAGAGAACGAGAGCCACCATCACAATAGGGAGAGCGAAAATTGCTCCTACCAATTTGGATGAAAGATGAAACAAGTCAAGACCAGACATGCCTCTCAGAACCTACCTTAGTGCTGCAGTTCTGAATCCTTCCCCGTGAATGGGGGGTCTCCTCGGCGCCGGCGATGACAGGCACCCGGCGTCCCGGGTTTTTCAGCACCAGTTGTAGCCCGCGTAGTCGTCTCGCCAGCAAGAACGCACGCGGACACCAGGATCCTTCTGCAGCAAGCGTTTATTGAACAGATGAAAGAGGAAGACCCAGAGCCCCGAAATGGCGCCGCTTATATAGCCCCTAGGTGGCGTGTACTCTGCTGATTGGCTGCACGCTCATATGACGCTCATATGCCTGGGCTGGGCAGTGACTTGGCGCGCTTTTGCCACTTGCACATGCGCTATTCTACTTGTTCACCAGGGCCGAGGCCGGATGTCAGCGCCATCTAGTAATGGCGGTCACCTCTCGGCTCTCTACAAAAAGCAATCTGAACATTTCATGCAATCCCCACTAAATTCCAATGGCATTCTTCACAGAAATATATTTAAAATATAATCCTAAACCGGATGTGGTGGCACATGCCTTTAATCCCAGTACTCAGAAGGCGGAGTTAGGAGAATTGTGGTGAGTTTGAGGCCACCCTGAGACTACATAGTGAATTTCAGTTCAGCCTGGGCCACAGTGAGACTCTACCTTGAAAAACAAACAAACAAACAAAAAAATCCTTAAATTCCTTTGGAAGCACAAAAAAAAAAAAAAAAAAAAAAAACCTCAAAAGGCCAAATCATTTTTGATCAACAAAAATAAGGCCTATGGCATTCACATACCTCATTTTAAGCTATATTACAAGTAATAGTAACAAAAACAGCATGGTATTGCCACAAAGACAGACACATAGATCAATGGAACAGAACAGAGGACCCAGATGTTAATCTGGGCAGCTACAGCCATCTGATTTTTGACAAAAACATTCATTGGAGAAAAGACAGCCTCTTCAACAAGTGCTGTGGGAAAACTGGATATCTATGTGTAGAATGATGAAAATAGATGCTTGTCTTTCTCCATGCACAATAATAAAGTCCAAATAGATCAGGGACCTTATTAACATACTGGAAACTTTGAAATTGCTAGAGGAAAAGTTAAGGGAAACCCTTAATCATATTGTCATAGGTAATGACTCTGAATATTACCCCAACCACTTAGGTAATAAAACCACCAATCAACTACTGGGATCCCATGAAATTACAAAGCTTTTGTACAGCAAAGGACACTGTGAATAGAGCAAAGAGACAACCTACAGAATGGGAGAAAAATCTTTGCCTGCTATACATCTGGCAGAGGATTAATATCCAGAATATACAAAGAACTCAAAGAACAAAACAATAAGAAATTGAACAACCCAATTAAGAAAGGGGCTATGGAACTTGAGAGTTCTCACCAGAAGAAATGCAGACGGCATATAAACATCGGAAAAAATGTTCTACATCCTTAGCAATCAGAGAAATGCAAATTAAAACTAATTTCAGATTGCATCTCACTCTTGTCAGGATGGCTACCATCAAGAAAACAAATGACAATAAATGTTGGTGAGGATGTTGAAAAAGGGGAACCCTTCTGCAATGTTGGTGGGGATACAATGGAAAGTGGAGTTCTGTAGGGGGAAGTTGGGAGGAGAGGGAAATATCAAGGTTTATTGCCTGTAAGTATAGAAGTTGTCAATAAAAACAATTAAAAAAACTAATAATCCACACATCTAAGTGTCTGTGTTTATTCTGTACATAGCTCTTAAATATTAGATTGACAACAACTTTTAAAGCAACAAATAAGTGAATAAGGAAATCAATGACTAATAAACTATTTATATTTTCTCGTGGTATATTTTTCTCTGTGAACCTTAACTTCTAGTATTTTCCATTCTTTGCTTCCCTGCCCATTGTTGATGGCTCTCTCTCTCTCTCTCTCTCTCTCTCTCTCTCTCTCTCTCTCTCTGTATGTGAAACAAAGAGTCATTTATACTTTTAGATTATTATGTATCCATGGTCTAGAAACATTCTCATTCATTTCTATCAATTTCAGGTTTTTCTGTATTCAATTACATAGTCAAAACATCTAAGTCCATTTTATAAAGAAAACTTAACTGACCTTTCTTAAAACAGATTCTAGAAACTTAACAATTCTAGTTCATCTTCTATTCATAGGTGTTAGCATAAGCTGAGATAGAAGTGTGCTGGGGACTTCCCCTGAGTCAGGTGCATTTCATCAATCATGGGTTGCTCAACATACATGATGACTGATGGCCGCAGATTAGACTATATAGTGCACACTAAACAATACATAATCCTCATTTATCACTTACAGCTGCCATGCCCTGACAATACCCATTCCAAGCACTTTTCTGGATTCAGTTGTAAGAATACCACAAGGGTCAATTACTCATATATCACCTGGAGACCAGCTATGAGGCCTTCCCTTATTTCCTCCACCCTAATGTGTTTTGGGGGTCTCTCTCTTTTTGTGTCTCCATAATATAAAACTCTACAAATATATTTATAGATGTCTAAATGCATTGTCATTTTATAGAAAATATTTTAAACATTAAAATTAAAAACAAGAAAGTGAAGTTATTTACCGTATTCTCTGCAAGATCACTAATGCTACATAGACTATTCAAAGAGCTATTTATCGCTAGTTGAGGCTTTTCTGAAATAAACATATTAATCTTTCTGATTTATACCTCTAATATAGAATAAGGATATAGCCTATCTTCAGCGTGGTTTAATGCCTTTTCATGATTTAGGGAAGGTTTAACTAAAATTGACATGAAGTACTTCAGTTCTGAATCTGTCATCTCTTGGAAAGCAGATATCACATATAAAGCATTGTAATAGAGGTTTTCAGTTGTTGAAATATTCTTATGGTTCTAAAGATAGGTTGTGTAATATACTTACTGACTTATCAAAAATTATTAGGATACATGATTGATAAGCTGCTATATTTAGAGGAATTCAAAAAAAGGTATATCTAACACATATATATGCAATGTATATATAACTAGATATTACAAAAATACATTCATATACTTAACATGCAAAATATACAATTTTTGTAATTTGTACCTATCCTTGCCTATATATATATATACATATATATATATAGATGTATTATATAGACACATACACATATATATAATGCATGAATACATTCATATGCATATATGTAGATGTTCAGATTTGATTGAATTCATAGAACATGTACATGTATGCACATGCTGTGCATTTGTGTCTTATTGATGCCTGTATTTGCATTCATAGTTATCTCTGAATGGACATGTACACATTAGTGTAGATAATTGTGTGTATAAAGGTGCATATATAGGTCATTCTGCCCACATGCAAATGTGCAGCCTTACTGCACACACAGAACTGGCCCAAATATACAAATGATGGAACAACCTAAGTATTTTCTAAGGGAAACATGTAATATTTTGAAAAGAACTATTTATTTTATAATTTAATATATGTAAAACTGGTTTTTGCTCTTTGAAATGTTTTATATTAGTAAAATACACAAACTCACAACATAATGAAGAAGATAATTATTAGCAATTATTTCAGCATTCTTCATTTATTTATACTTTTTCTCTGCTAAAAAATATTTATATATTAACCCTAAGTTTTATATCAAGAGTAAAAGGAATTCCTCAAAAGACATACCTCAAGGGAAAAATGGTTTTCTTAAAATTAAAGGAAACCAATATATGAAAGAAATATCAACATGTTTAAGTAATATTGTTTGCACATATTTCCTGGGGTAAGTTCCAATTAATTCACTTATAAGAAGGTAAGAAGGGAGAGGGAAAATAACTAGAGAAACATGCGTATTAAAAATTAAATCACTTTACACAAGGACAGAATGTACAAGGGCCTGCTTTTTTTATTTTGAAAAAGTTTAATAGAATGTTACCTCAAAGACACAGTTAAAACAAATATTCATCACTCCTAAGCATATATTATTATCTAAGGCAATAGCTTATATATAAGAAAGAACCATAGATAATATAAAGGATATTTTACCTTATGCATTTCATTAAATATCTGTTAAGATTTAGGTTTGCTGCTGTATTAAATTCACTGCATAAACAGCATACACTGGGTAAGGTATGTGTATATCAATAAATATGGATCATGCTTTCTCACTGGCCGACACAGTGCCCCAGTACACAATGGAAGGGAAGATCTTACTAATTCTCCTGGGTGTGCTGGTGTATACCACTCCAGAGGCTGAGGCAGGGAATTGATAGCTCAAGGCCAGCCTTGGTTTTATAGCAAAACATTATCTCAAAATTTATTTACTACTTTTATCAATAAATATGCATGCAGTACACGAATAGAAACACACCATTCCATAATATTAACATTCCATGAAAAATGAACAAATCATATATAAAGGAAACTTTAAATCTCTTGAGGGGCATATTAACTATAGTAACAGATGGGACTCATTGGTGTACATAATAAGACAAAGAAAGAAACAGGGTGAGTGAGGTAAATAGAGAAGCTGCATGAGAAGTATTCCAGAAGATGAGTTAGCTTGAACAAGAGGTAGCATCATGGTAGAAAATGTGAATAAATTACGGAGAAGAATGGTAGAGCAGAGTCCTCACAGGTAGGAGCCTTGTGGTCTATACAAACATCTGACGTCAAGAGTCCTATTCAGAAAGTCCTTCCTTATATCTTGAAGTGTTATCTCTACTTTTTCCTCTAATTTTCGAGTTTCAGTTCTTACATTGTGGTCGTTGTTCCATTTGGAATTGACTTGAGCACAGAGAGAGATAAGAATCTAGTTGAATTATTCTGCAAGTACATGTCCAATGGTTGAAGATGTCATCTTTTCTCCATTGTGTACGATGGGAATCTTTGTAAAACATCTGCTATAGTTGCCTGTACTGATCCTTTGATCATCTGTTCTATTCCAGTGGCCCATTGTTGTGCTGGTAGCATGTTGTTTTTATTGCTGTGCCTCTGTGTATGACTTCAAATCAGTTACGCTGTTAACTCCAACAGCATTATTTTTTGCTTAGCATTGTTTTGGCTATCTAGAGTATTTTTTGATAGAATAGTAGAAGTGCAAGTTGAATAATAGCAGCTTAAAGTAATACACAATGGTTTAAGGAGCTTTAACTTCTTGTATACACAGAAAAGACTAATGCATTATAAACACATATGTTATCAATAGCAATATTAGCAGTAAGGCAATATTGTTCAATTAAGGTATATTTTCTTTTATCTAAAACTTCAAAAGGACTAAAACCCAAGATTACGTAGCTGATCTCACTATATAAAATAAGACCTACTCTTCAAAGTTCTTTCTATACAAATGACTGTATCACTATACAACTATTAAAGTATCCTGTTGGATTTTATTATGCCTAAAATTCACTTGACAATGTTCCATAGTTCATAATGAAGTAGATTCATTCATATTTTTGTTATTTATTTAATGTGTTTATTTATTTGTCTGTGGGGGGAGGCAGAGAGGGAGGAAGAGAGAGAGAGAGGGAGACTATGAGCATGCCATGGCCTGTTCTGACCATAAACAAATTCCAGACAAATGGGCCACCTGTACATGTGCCTTTGTGTGGGTGCTGGGGAATAGAACCTAGCCTGGCATACTTTGCAATCAAATACTTTTAACTGAAATACTATCTACCAAGCACAATGAAACAAAGTTTCTAAAATCAAAATGTCCCTGAGGCGTGGGGGTGGTGGTGATGTGGGGAGAAAAAGTTTAACTATAGAGCCTTGTGGGCTAGAGATTGTAATAGTCATTGTTCCATCACTAGTAAGTACCTAAGATAAATTCATTTCATTTTATTTTTATTTTAGAAAGAGAAAGAGAGAGAATGGTGTACCATGGCCTCAGCCACTGCAATTGAACTCTAGATGCTTGTGCTACCTGGTGGGCATGTGCGACCTTGCACCTGCCTCACCTTTGTGCATCTGCCTCATGTGGGATCTGGAGATTCTAAAATGGGTCCTTAGGCTTCTCGGGCAAGCACCTTAACCACTAAGCTAGCCAGATAAATTCATTTCAAGGGAGGGAAGTTTTATCTTGGCTCATGGTTTCAGAAATCACTTGGTCCTATTGTTTTGTACATTTAGCAGCAGGATGCACCATGGTGTGATTAAAGAAAGGGCTGTAACTCAATACGTGCAAAAAGCAAACATAGAGTGGGGAGTGAAGAAACAAGGTCCCCAAACCCTCCTGGATAGGCGTATCCCCAATGGAAACTAAACCATGTAAAGGCACAGCATGACCACCAACACCACAGGCAATCAGCTAAGCCTTCAACACATTCCCCAGAAGCTATTACACCAAGGACATTCTCTGCATCCTTCTATTTCTGCCTTTAAACAATTATAAAAATGATTCTTGACCCATAAGCCTATTGAGCAAAAAAATCTAAATGGTACCCAATTTGAAATTTTGTTATTTAATAGTCAAGGGGTAGATTAATAAATCATTTGCTTTATTTACTACATTGGAGTAAGTCAAGATACAAACAATAGCAGAGATGTTGGATAAGAATTTGATGAACAGTAATCTATTTTTAGTGCTCATGCCTACAACTATGGTAAGTGATTTACACATTACTTTTTATATTATTTTATTTCATAGCAAGTTTTAAATGTAGCAATTTTTTATACCTGTAAAAGTTAAAACTCAGAGAATTTATATTACCTACCAGAATAAATGGAATGAGATTGTTCGTAATATATCTGTGTGGCTTCAAAAGCCATGTTATACCTGTATATATTAGAACTGAAGTAATAAATGAAAAATTTGCTCATGTATCTCCCCACTCACAGGAAGCATTACAGTGTTTATTTTATATCCTCACAGACCTTGCTAACAAGGAAAAGCCTGAAAGTTAGTGGTAGATACTAGCAATTCTAGAAGGCCGTGGCAAGAGGATCATGAGTTCAATACTAGCCTGGGCTATATACTGGAACGCTGTCTCAAAGGAGGAAAAAAAAAAAAAACTCTAATAAAATAAATGGAGGAAAAATAGAGTGAAAAGAGGAGGGGAAAGTGGGAAGGGGGAAAGGAAAGGGATGGGTAAAGAAGGAAAGGGAAGGGTAGAAGGGAAAGGGAGGAAACAAGAAGAGAAGAGAAGAAGAGGAGAGGAGAAGAGAAGAGGAGAGAAGAAGGGAGGGGAGGGGAGAAGAGGGGGGAGGGGAGGGGAGGAGAGAGAAGAAAGGATAGAAAGGAGGGCAAAGAAGGAAGATGGAAGGTGTAAATGGGAAAAAGGGGGAAAGGAAAGGGAAGAAAAGAATGATACTGAAAGGGGTTCAACATAGGAAAATGTTCATGTGCATAGGATGGCCTGTCTCAGAAGATTAAAGAAAGTAACAGAGTTACAGTTTCACAGGTTTTGTTTGGTTTTGTGTGTGTGTGTGTGTGTGTGTGTGTGTGTGTGTGTGTGTGTAAACTTTCAAGAATTTCAGAATTCATGCTTGTAGTTCTTCACTAAAGATTAAAGTGTTTTTCTTTTATTTCATAGAAACCTTAATGTGATACACATTCATATCAGATCAAAAATCTCAGTAGGAAGCATAATAATCTTTTCAACCCTCATACTGACTTTCAGTGAAAAGGGCTAAACATAATGAAATTGATATTTTTCCATTTTGTAATGCTCATAGTAAAATCAAAAATACTTGGTATTTTTGTATTTGTTAGTTAAATTTTAGATGCGATTATGTTATCCTTTGGGGTCTGAGAAAAATATGGCTATAACATTTTCCCAGTGTAAATATATTGAATCACAGAGTTTAAGTTAGTTATCAAGCTATATTTTCTGAGTTGCTTCTGCCCCTGTATGCAAACAATTGTACCAATAAATCATAGCCTATAAGCCCATGGACGCAAGAAATCTGAGTGGTTTCACAATTAGAAAATTCATTAAATGAAAATCAGGAACCAGATCTTTAGTACCATTTTGTTGGTAGTTTAATGGAATCTCAGTACTATGCTGTTATGTATAGAAATAATTTTCTTACCTTCTCTGCTAGCTAGAAGCTGCATACATTTGTATGACACCATGTCTCACTCATTGTCTACTCCCGTTTATCTGCCTGTATGTGTGGGTCATGATGTCACTAGTTCCATAAAGTAGCCAACTGAAAAAATTAAGAGTGGCAGTGGTGTTGTTACTACTACAGGTATGACTATAATAATCACTTTTATTTCCTCCATCAACACTATGCACAGCATCACATTTACCTGTTACAACACATGTTTTCAAAACAAAGTTGTTTGATTTTTCCAAAGACTTTAAGCTCTATAAGTGCTTTTATTTGTTTATTATTGTAAGTGTGAGCAATTACCAGGTGCGATGGGACAGAATAGTCACCAAAAACAGCTTGTGGAAGCAAAGGCTTTATTTTGGCCTAGAGTTTCAAGTTGAAGTTTCACCGTGATGAGGGAAGTCTGAGAAGAACACACAGCAAGATGCCATATATTGTCAGATCAACTAGGAAAAAGCACTAAGAGCAAGCTAGCTCGCTGGCTCTGGCAAGCCAAGTTGGGATATAAATCCCAATGCTTACCTAAAGCGACATACCTCCTCTAGCAAGGCTCCATCTGTCAAAGGCTCCACCAGCTGGGGATTAAGTATGAGGCTTAATCACAAACACATGAAGCTAAGGGGGACATTTTACATTCAAACTATCAAAAGTATGTTTAAACATGTACCAATAGTCATGCTGGTTGATTAACTTAGCTTTCAAAATACATTTAAAATATAGGTGAAATATATTATGGAGATATGGTAGCTGATATAAGTTATTGAGAAATGTCCATCATTCTGCTTGAGTTCAAATCAGTTCAATGTTTCTGAGCATTATATTTTTTGAAATTCTTTTTCCTCTCACACTGATAGCCCATGGTTTTCCTTCTGCCCACCTTTTGACTCTCATCTTGACACCTTTTAGCTACTTCATATATAATGATACTACTTAGCCATCATTTCTTTAAACTTTGTAATCTACCTTGTAGTCGTTGTGCATTGTTATTCCTCAGGGCATTTGTACAAATTAGAAAAAAGAACTGTATTACTATCAGTAAGAACTATAAAATGTGGAATAATATAAAACTGTGGTTCCTAAGGATAGAAATTAAAACATGGTCAAAGAAACAGAAATATTCTGCAACAATATTTTATGTGAAATCTTGCCTGTAAGATCCCATTTAATAAGTTGAAGCTATTAAACCATGTGCCTAAAATCTGTCCTTGTAATGGGACTGTTGCTATGGAAGCAGGTTAAATCTTAGAAACACTTGGCAAAACCGCAAGAATTGCTTTACTTGATTTTCCCTGAATGTTAGGGGAAAATAATAGCCATATAAATGAAAATATGTAAAAAAGTCTGGAGTCAATATGTAAGCAGCACTTGCTTCACATAATTCATTCAGCCATGTTGGGAAAAAGGAAAGTCAGAAAATGACAATTATTTTTTGCCCATAATAACATGACCAATAATGAACTCATCCCAGTCTCTTTTGAATCATTTTCACCCTGACAAATGTGAATGTTTGTTCATGGTGACTGCCCCTTCCTGGAGCAACTTAAGCATTATGCCTGGTTTTCTTCATTGGTAGCAAATAGAAAAGTAGTGAGATACTCAAATGCAGTGGTTTTGTTAAAGCAACTAGCACACACTACCTATACTGATATTCATTAATTTGTATCATATTCCATTCTGGAATACTATTCTTTATCAACTGTAAATGTGAGAAATGTATATATATATATATATATATATATATATATATATATATATATAAAATTTAAAGATTTTTAATAGCTGCATAACAGTAAAGTATATTACTCAGTCCCTCTTCCTTTCTTAATTTACTGGAGGTAAGAATCATTTCCATATTTTGTGCTAACTCATCCATATATTTTTAAAATTCATTGGTGGCTTTTATTGAGACTCATATACTTACATTTATTTTCACCAATTAATTTTATATTTTGCATGGGAAAATTCTTATCTCTTATGAATTCACATCTTCCCATTTGCAACCTTTAAAATTTTCAAAATTAGTTAAAAATTTAAGTTTAAGCCAGTTGTGTAATGTGATACTTATTTCCATGTAAATACTATAAACTAATAAGTATACTAAACTATATAATAAGTATATAAACTAATAAGTATAAGTATATATTTTTTGCCTTTGTAGAGTTTTCTTTTCATTTTTGAATAGAAAAATGATTTTTACAATGGTATTCAAGTTCTCACATATCTGTCCAAATAACTATCCCTTTATCTTTTCAACTTCCAATGCTGTCTAAAACTAGTTTTTCCTACATCCTGCTTGACCCTTGAGGACTTGCTATTGTATTTTGCTTATTAAAATCTTCTAGAAACTCTCTTAGAATGAGCATATTAATTTGCTTTTTAATATTTTTCCATAAAAATCTAACTCTAATATAAGAAACAATCTTGAGAACTGAAAAAATGAATGAATAGTGATTTCCAATTTCAAAACTTATAACCAACATAAAGTAATAAAACAGTGGAATATTTGCATAAAGTGACACACATAAAAGTATGGAATGGAATAGACAGTCCAGAAAAGAAAATGCTATGAATGTGGTCAAATCACTTTTCACATGTGTTTGTGGGCTATTCAATTAGAAAATAACATTCTCTAAAAACTTACTTGGGAATCCTGCAGGAAAAAATGAACTTGTTCCCATATCTTTTTAAAAACTTTATAAATTAATTTAAAAAAATAATGATGCTAATGCATATAATTTACTGTTCTCACAAAAGGTTCTGTCTCACGTGTTCTCATTTTCACCACCCTTGACTCTACGATTTTATAATGACAATCATTATAAAAACAATCAGGCAGATAAAGAGATGCTTCCTGAGACCGTCTTTGGGTGTGTGGAGGGAAGGATGCTGCCAATTAGAAATGCAGCAGAGCCCACAACTGTTGATTGATGGGTGAGAGGCACATTGTTTTGTTTTGCTTTGTTTTGTCTTGTTTTCTCTTATTTTGGTTATTCAGACCCCATTTCACTGAGGGCCTGTCTAAGAGGGTTTTTGGTACTCTTTGTGAGGTCATGAAGGCCTCAGTCTTTGAGGATAGGGGGAACTGGAAAGGCCAATCAAATGCATCAGTGACTTAAATGACATAAACTTTTTAAAAGAAAGCATGAAGGGGATGTAGAGATGCCTTATCAGTTAGGGCACTTGTCTACAAAGCCTATGTACCTAGGTTGAACTCCTCAGGACCCATGTAAGCCAGATGCACAAGGTGGAACATAATTCTGGAGTTCATTTGCAGTGGCTAGAGGCCCTAGAACACCCATTCTCCCTCTTTACATCTTCCCCTTCCTCTCTCTTTCTCAAATAAATAAGTAAATCAAAAAATAATAAAAGAAATCATGAGGAAAGGTTTCATGACATTGGATTTGAAACAGAAAACAGAAGAAAATTTATTTTGGACTATATCAAAATCACAATCTCATGTGCTTCAGATGATGCTTCAACAGACTGAAAGGGCAACCTACTGTCTTCTCTTGACACTGAGCCCCATTGGTGCAAGCTCTTTGTATAGCCCAGGACCCTTCTCATAATGGGTCTCCCCATCATAATTAATTTAATCAAAATAATCATTTATATGTGATTCTAGGTCCTGCCAAGTTGATAATACATGTAAGTCATCACAACACTCCTCTGTCAAGTCACACAAACAATGCTCTTGTTCAAAAATCTGAACTATCACTAATTTTCATGAAAAAGAACTTGGTTTGGGAATACCACAGATTAATCCTCTGAAGCCACCTGATAGTGTAGGAACAAGTATTCTATGACAGTAATAACAATAGTAACCACACTAGAAAAGGAAATATTAGAAATGCCATCAGGTTATAATGCCTTCTGTACTAAAAACTCACAGATTAAAAGAAAAAAAGCTAGTTGTCTTTAGTTATTATGTTCCAAGACCTGGCCAAGACATCATTCCCCTGCCATCTCTGAGGATGAATACATAGTATATGTAGCAAGGCTCAAGGATTAAATGTTAACATACAAAAAAATTACTTTCCATTACATGTAAAATTATATGCATACATGTACATGTATACTTACATAACAAAAGCTCTCTTTCTCCCTCTTTCCCTGTGTATTTCTCTCTCATAAATAAACAAATAAATAATATTAAAGTTAGTGTTTCAGGAATATAGAAATACTTATAATGGACTTAGGTGATACAATAATATACTTCATAAATAAATTTCAAAAGTTTTATCTTTTCATTAAAAGAGGTTTCCTGCATAATGAATGTGTTTAGTTCTTAATGTTTTATCTTTCAATTGGAGACTAATACTGATATAATGATTCAAACTTCCATTGTAAAAACTTACCTTGAAATCCACATAAAATGTATAGAATAGTGATTTTTAAAACAGTCTACATGTATTTTTAAATAGAATAATAACTCACAGCTTAAACATTCGATGGCTCATGGATCTGGATGGGATGTCATTAAGATAAAAAATAAGTTAAAATATTTTCTTCTTCATTCTATAGTATTTATGCTATAACGAAAAGAAATTGACTCAATTCGCATTTGACAAAGAAAGGTAGGTTACCCCAGAAGCATATCTAAGGCACTTTGGAAACAGCACAAGCCAACACTACAAATGCTTCCTTCTGTGGCCCAGGTTTCTCCTTTATTTATGACTTTAATTCCTCAGAGGAACTCCTCTCCTCAATGTTCTCCACAGGTCTGGGCCAAGGTGAGGCATCTTTTTATTTCTTTTTCATCTTGGCTATAATAGTAATGTGTTTGGGTGATTTTGCTGTCTGTAGGATCTGCCTACACATTTAGCATTTTTTTTTCTAGTCCAAATAATTATTTTAGGAGTCCTTGAGAATTGAGAACCTTTATCACCCTGTCTTATTATAGCTTTTGAAGGATTTTTGTCCTTTGAAAACTTCCCTTTACAAACTTGCTCTTGGCTTTCTACATCATTACTGGAATTTTAAATTCATAATAATGAAAAAGTTTTCCATAACATATTTGGTATTATTTGTGTTCTATTCCTGGAAGGAACATGAAAATCACATAGTCCTTATGCTTTCTAATCAGAAATATTTGTTTGGGCTCACAGAAGATAGAACATCCGGTAACATTCATATAAATCCTGAATGTACATCAACAATATATGGTCTACTGTGAGATTAAAAACTACTCTAGTGCCAATTGATCTGTTTTTTTTTTTAATGCATGTCTTTATATTTCCTGTATAAGCTCTTCATTGTGGTCATTAGCTAAGATGGCCCTGAGGACAGTAGCCTAGCCATTTTCCAATCAGCTAGCCCTCAATTATCAAGCTCTTTCTTTATCCCACCTTCCCTAGAGACTAAATGGCTCCTGCCATGTCCTCAGCAAATGGAGCCTTTGTAAAATAATACCATGGGTTCTTTGGAAAAGCAGGAATTCAAAACAAGTGATTTCAGATCTACTTACTTATTTTCATTTTCCATATGACAAATTTAAACACAATCTTAGTATTTACATGTTGTTGGTTAAGTTACTAATTTTCTTTTTCTTTCCCTTCAAGATCCTCTCTTTTGAAACAAAATGTGTACAGGAGAAAGCTATAGCTTCAATTTTATCTTTTACTAAAGGAATGAGTCATTTTGGTGACTTAATTTTACGGCAGTTTTCAATATTCTTTTGTTTGTTTATTTATTTTGGTTTTTTTTGAGGTAGAGTCTCTCTCTAGCCCAGGCTGATCTGGAATTTACTATGTAGTCTCAGGGTGGCCTTAAACTCATGGAGATCCTCCTACCTCTCCTTCCCGAGTCCTGAAATTAAAGGTGTGTTGCCACCATGTCCAGCTCTATATTCTCTCCAATATATAACTTTTAAAACTCTTGTGAGCTTTCAATAATTTCATGTCACAGACTTTCGGGTGATTTCTTGTGCATTTTTATTTTCAAATTAACCAATGACACCTTAAATTTAGCTCATATGAGATACAGACAACAACCATAGTCAACATATACTACTGAAATCCTTACTTCTATTTCAGAATTCTATGCCAAAACAAGACACTTTAAGAGTTTCAGGCAATAAAGGATTTAATATAAAGCTTCAATACTTCTACAGCCCCTGGAAATAATGGCAGAAGTAATGAAACTTGAAAAAGTCATAAAAGCAACATAGGTAATGTCCATTCTCCACAGCACGAGTCTCACATGGTGGGAAAATGCCTTGTGTTGTTGTACAAACCCACATCTGCCCCTGCTGAAGCTGTGTGCCTGTTTGTGGTTTAAAAAAAAAATCATAGTGCACCCATTTCCATGTTGTCTTGATCATGGTTTGCCTATTCCTTCCATTTGGTATAATACATTCCAAAAAAGTACAAAGGAAAGGGAAAGATTGACAAAAAACAAACAAACAAACAAACAAAAAACAGGTGGGACATTAGTTTAACAGTTAAGAGTTGACTGTATTTGCTGAATACAAAACTAACTAATAAAGAAAAAAAAATAGTTGTGTAGGGAGAGATTTTATATAGAAAGCAGGAAAAGTCAGTATTTATTATAGAGTGCTAAAACATTTGGTAGTATGTGATAACTTGGAAAAATATCTTTCATCAATAGAACTAAAAACTGCACCGATGGGGCTCAGTGCCAAGAGGAGACAGTAGGTTGCCCTTTCAGTCTGTCACCATCACCTTGTTGCAGGTTGTCAGGCTCACCTTGGAAACCTCACTCTTGGTCATCCCACCAGTTCCTCTGTGGTTTCAATGGGGTCCTGACAGACAGGAATGGCTCATATCCTCCCAGGGATTCAGCTATCTTTTTTTTTTTTTTATCTTGTTTAAACATTTGATTGTCCACAGTTCTTATTGCCTTTTGAAAAAGACAAAAAAAAAAAAAAAAAGATCCTCCAGTGGGTAGTGAGATTAACGTAGGTTAAATGGGATAAGCATTGTTACTTTTGCTTCCAAGTCAAATGAGCAAAGGTAATGGCTGACAACAATGCAAATCTATTACATTAGAGTTCCAGAAGGCAGTAATTCACACGGAGTCAGCAAGAATGGGCCACTTTGGAAGAGCTTGGGGGAAAATGTGTATCTTTTTTTTTGCTCCAGCTTCTAAAGGCTCTCTTCATGTCTTTCATGTGACTGACTACACTACATATAATTCAAAAACTTGCTTCTCTTGTCACATTTCTGAATTTTTAACACTCTTTCCCCTTGATAATGGGCCTTGTGATTGTATTGGTGATAGATGAATAATTCAAAATAATCTGTCCATCTCAACATCCTATACTTATTCTCATCTGTAAATTCATTTTTGTCATTTATCATAATTTGTATCTTAAATGTTTTGCAAAGACTAGGAAGCCTGCCTGTGGCTCTAATTGAAGGTGGTGGGACTTTTGGGAGGTGTGATCTGGCAAAAAGAATTTAGGCTTCTTAGGGTATGTCCCTGAAGTAAATAATGGGAGGCTAGGCTCTCTCTCTCTCTCTCTCTCTCTCAATCTCTCCCTCCCTCACTTGTGGCAAACAAGAGGTTATCGGTCTTTTCCTCCACACATTTCTGCCATGACATTCTGCTGTATTACAGTCTTAAAATAATAGGAAGCCAACTAATTGGATTGAAACTTCATAACCATGAATCATATTAACCACTTCCTCATTTTATTTGATTTTTCTTAGTATTTTGTCACAGCAATGGAAATCAATCTTTAAGAAAAGACATGATTGAAGGTGGGACATGAAATATTATGCTACTATTTAAATATTATTCACTTCATTCATTCTAGACACTTTTGTTTGTTTCTAATACTAAGGTAAAAATAGAGAAAGTAGGCCAAGGATTGTTATCAGTGAAATTAATATTTTACACTTTCCTTGCCTATTTCAGAACTATCCAGACAGAAAGGAGAGCGAAAGGGCTGGAGAGATGGCTTAGCGGTTAAGCGCTTGCCTGTGAAGCCTAAGGACCCCGGTTCGAGGCTCGACTCCCCAGGACCCACGTTAGCCAGATGCACAAGGGGGCACACGCATCTGGAGTTCATTTGCAGTGGCTGGAGGCCCTGGCGCGCCCATTCTCTCTCCCTCTCTCTATCTGCCACTTTCTGTCTGTCGCTCTCAAAATAAACAAATAAAAATAACAAAAAAAAATAACAAAAATAAAAATAAAAAAAATAAAAAAAAGAAAGGAGAGCGAAAATGCTTTCCTAAAGTCTAGCACTATTCACAAGCTTGGCAGGATATGTGGATATTCTGAATTTATGGCTGATGAAGTTCACTAATACATACATGATTCGAGTATAAGTTAAGGTCTGAAAGATAGGACAGACAGATTCTCAACAAATTATTTTGATTACTTCTTATTCAGTTCTTTGTAACTCTTATTCTTTATCCCATCCAGCTGGCAAGAAAATCAGTTTTTTCCTCTCCTCAGAGACAAACAGTAATTCAGAAATCTTTGCACAGAGTCATACAATCCTGAAATCTCTTCTGTTCCATTGTCTATGTTAATAGGGCATGAGCCCTTGGTTCAAAACAACAGATTCTCTTAAACCTCTCAAGTGCTTGGACTCTGGTGAGCTCCCTCTGAGAATCACTCTTCTGCAAGCCCGGAGTCTCCGGTCTGCAGTAAGTTCTGTCCCTCTGCTATGGTCTAACACACATCAACCCTTCCTAGCTGTGAGTTCTTCCTTCCCTCTGTGGAATTCTCTTCCTCTTTCCCCCATCCTTAACCACAAACTCCTCCTTCTACTCCTAGACAAGTTTATTTTCACCGCTGTCCTGAAGCTCCAACAATGGTTGTAAAGACATCAGGCATTTATCAAAGTCCCTTAGGCGAAGAATTTAAAGTGGTTCTGTCCTTACATGAAAAATATCAACGGTAGAAAAAGAATTATCATTTCAAAAATTATTTTGCTGAGAATGAAAGTGACAAAAATTAAAAATGCCCTGCTTTGAGTCAAAGAATAAAAATCTTGGTTTCTTAAATCTAAATCTACTTCTGTTATTTGTTATCACTATGAAGCTTTTGTACCCTCTTCTATAAATCTGTCCTTTTATCAACATATTCTTCTAAATTATTTTAATTGTTTGATAAGTGATAAGCTGATGAACTCTGATACTTTGTAATTGCTCTGAAATTACTTTAAAAGGCACAAAATGTTTTAATCTATGTTCTCTTTGAAGAATTATTTTAATTAATTTTATTATATGAAATATTGGCATAATTATGGCATTTCTGTACATGTATATCCCTCCCCTCCCCGTCTTTTACTTCATATCCACTTCTCCAATTTTTGTTTTTGTTTTTTTATTGTTGTTGTTTTTTGCATTAGGGTCTACCCATCTCGGGGTCTTACTTTATTAAGGAGAAAGTAAGGATTTATCCTTATAATATCTTTAATGACTGTGTTCTGTTTCTGGTTTGAACCAGATTGGAGGGGGATGGGATTGTGACCTCGGATCCCCAGGTTGTAAAAATTGCAAGTGTGTCATCAGCTGGGTACTGGTGGCTGATATGAAAGCTGGTTTGTGGGACTCTAATCCCTTCAGCCCAAAGCCACAGCTATGCCTTGCCTACGGGCTCAGGAGAAGTACCACTTGCCCCTACTCCCCTACTGTAGAGCAGCTAAGCATGTCTTGGAGGTGCACTGATACCCCTGGGCTTGCCACATACTCCAGTGCTTCCTCCCCTGGGGCAGGAGCAAGGGGGCAAGGAGGCTGGACGTGGGGCACCTGTCCACGAGGAGGACAGTGAGGGAAAGAGGGAATGGCGGAGCTGTGTTCTGTGGACCAGGCCTGAGTGAGGGTTTGTGGAGGTGGCTGGTGTGCCGCTATCAGCCTGCAGAGGCGACCAGGGTAGAAACATGGGAATGTGGAGTCATGGCTTGGCACCTTTCATAGGAGACAATGGAGGATGGACATGGGTTCACTAGTATCTAGCTGTTCTAAGTGAGCGAGCTCTCTCCCTCTATTAATTCTTAATTAAAGGAAGGACAGAGCCCAAGATTTGGGGTTTATGAATTCTGGTGGACACACCCTCTGAACCCCAAATCCAGCATGAACAACATATGCGGGGATCTGGTGGTTCCCCATCCAGGTGCCCGAAAATAGGAATCCAGGACTTACTCTCACTGCGCACACAAGTGTCCCAGCCAACCCACACCAGCAGCAGGGCAACCAGGAGCTGGGGTACTGGGAGCCCAGACCCAATCATGCCACATGTACAGAATCTCTGCTACCCCACGCCAGCAGCAGGGGAGCACAGAGCTGGGGAACCGGGAGTCTAGACATATGCTGCCTTGTGTACCCACAGAGGAACTGGGTTTTGAGGAACCAGGAGCCCAGGCCTGATCACGCTGCGTGTGCAGCAGCAGTATCATTTTTTTTTAAATATTTTAAATATTTAAAGATTTTTTTAAATATAGGATAATACATACTCCCTCTGAAAGTAATTTGCTTTTTCTTTTCTTATTTTCTTATTTTTTTGTCTGCTATAATCTTAACAAATGTAAATGGACTTATTTATTCAAAAATTCTATAGAACAGCTTTTATCACTCAAACCATATAGTGACCACATCTACAAGCGAGATTCTTTGAGAATCTTTAATGAAAAGAGTTTAAATTTGAACCTGAGGGAAATGTAAGGGTCTGACAGATAAATGGGATATGGTGGAGAATGGAGAGAGACTGATCCAAGGAGATGAAAGCATAAAATTAAAGACCAAGACAGGAAAATCTTCCCAAGGAGGAAAGGAAATTAAATGAAGTGAATCTTCAAAACATATGGATAAAATAGAGAATTCAGATTATGTCCAAAAGAACTTGAAGAACTGTCATGAAAGGATTAAAAATTTGAATAAGGGATTTCACAAAACCATAGAAATATCTTAAAGAAGATAACTAAATGGATCTTTCTCCCAGGGAGGGGCTCAGGTTGTTCATGGAAAAACAGGTCTAGGGAACTCCTTTAGTCAAGAGATAAGAAGTCAGATCATTCTTTGATCTCTAGCAAAGTGGAGATTGCAAGGGCAGAGTTAAGGACATTCCTGCCTTTACTCTGAGGGGGGGGGGGTGTGCAGTCTCCCTAACTGCCTCACTATAACAATGATTTCTATGTGAAAATATATCATGGGAAAATGGAATAAAAAGTGTAAAAAAAGAAAAATGAAAAAAGTATATATTAAATAAAATTTGGCATTATATGTTGTGGAAATACCCTAAAGTCACTCATGTAGCTCCCTAAAGTATAGAGGCAAACAGCTTCCAATGTCCAGCAGTTCACCATGACCCTCCCATCTAGCCATAGTGACATGATACCAGAGCTGTGCCTATGAGATAAACATCAGGATAAATGTTGAATATAGATATTCTGCAATAAAAACAGCATAATGTTGAAAGTTAAAATCTTTGATACCATGGGTTACCACCATGCTAAGTCAAAAACATTCGTCAGTTATTTTAATGAATATCTATACATATTCCAAGGGAAGACTCACATTTTGTCTCTTTTTATAAAAAGCCAAGACAGGGTTGGAGGGATGGTTTAGCAGTTAAGGCCTGCGAAGCCTAAGGACCAGATTCAATTTCCCAGTATCCATGTAAGGCAGATGCACAAGGTGGCACATGCATCTGGATGTTTTGTAGTGGCTGACACACTGGCATGCCCATATTCTTCTCCCTCTCTCTCTCTCTCTCTCTCTCTCTCTCACACACACACACACACACACACAAATGAATAAATAAAATATAAAAAAGTAAAATGTAAAAAATAGGGCTGGAGAGATGGCTTAGCGGTTAAGCGCTTGCCTGTGAAGCCTAAGGACCCCGGTTCGAGGCTCAATTCCCCAGGACCCACGTTAGTCAGATGCACAAGGGGGCACACGCATCTGGAGTTCGTTTACAGAGGCTGGAAGCTCTGGCGCGCCCATTCTCTCTCTCTCTCTCTCTCTCTCTCTCTCTCTCTCTCTCTCTGCCTCCTTCTCTCTGTCGCTGTCAAATAAATAAACAAACAAACAAAAAAATTTAAAAAATAAAAAAATAAAAAAATAAAATAAAATAAAATAAAATAAAAAAGAGACAATCCAAAATTCTGCCCCAGGTGTCCCTGGCTCCTAGTTCATGCAACCACGATCACAAATTAAGCTAACAAATGACATGCCACATGCATATTCACAGTGGATGGGCCTCAAATTTTCTCACATAATCTCAAATTAAAGCCAGATTACCTGACAAATTGCCTAAAATTTAAAGAGCAGATGATGTATTATGCATGTGTTTCCATAGCTATACATGTACATATTGTAAAATGCAGACATGTAGGTATTATGAAAATGACTTCACAAGAAATTACTATGGCAATAGAAGAAGCAAGGCAAAACTTTGCATATATAGTTATTCAACCTTTTGTGTTTATATTTTAAAGCTTATCTTCTGAAATATGTTGATAATAACTACTTTGAAATAGCCTAAAAAGATGTCTATGTTTCTACAAAGTGAGCAGATGAAGACACACTATATATCTGGGACTGGTTATAGTGTAAATGAATATTGAGCTTGATAAGTTTATGAGAGCTACTGTAATCTTGGTGAAAAAAAAAAGAATTATAGAGTTAGCATACCCTGACTCTGCAAATAAGACAGTATTCCATATCATAATATTAAAACAAGCAGATGGGACAGAAACATGCTTATTAACATGCTTAAGTGTAATTTTTTTACAAAAGCATTTGGGCAGAAGTACCCTATGGTACCCAGAAGCCATAGGATATTTTAGGAAAATACAAGTGCCAGGGGTGGGATTTTCTAGTGAGTGGTTTTTCAGGGTTGGGGGGTAAGACCCTCAAAACAATATAGGCTGTTCTGAACATGCTTGGTTGCTTTTCAGAACCAGATGTTATGATCCTGTTTCTGAAGACACAACAGCTATGGTTGCAGAACACTGAGAAATCACCGTGGAACTGTACTTGTTACTTAATCCTTGCTGGGTAGCTGTGGTAGTGTTAGAAAATCTCATGCATCCTGCTGGGGGAGAAAAGTCATCAACAGTATAAACCAGTAGTGGTTCCTGAGAGCTACACAACTGTCCAGCAAGGCAAACTTTGTTAATAAAATGCCTTTAAGCATTTTTTCCTGTTTACTTATAGTTTATTATTAAATCACCACCATTCTTTACCCTCCAACTATACTTCAAGTAACCCTCTTAATGAGCTCCCTCTTTGCACCTCAAGATATCAATTTTTTAATTATGGTTTTCCTATTTGTGTTATATGATCATCTGAAAATGTATCTTCTTAAATTACATGAGAGGAAAAGTATTTTATTGCCTCGCATTTCATTTTCTTATACACAAAGGAAGTTTCGGAAGGAACATATGTGGGAAATAGGGAACTGTCTGACATCTACAGAACATTTTTTTAACATCCTCAAACTGATGGCTATTTGTATTGACTATAGCTTGCATGGGTTCAGACTATCCAAGCAAATATCCACTGTCAAAAAGCACCATTGCATTAAACCCAACCTGTTTGTTGCTAGCCATGGGTGGATAAGTAAAATAGAAGTAAGGTCTGGAATTCCTACTTTCTTAATCTCTGCTTATATACAAACAGTATGTGACTAATGTGTGGCACAGCAACTCAACATAAGAGCAGAATATGTGAGTAAGATGGTTCAGCAGCATTTTTCATGCTGCTCATCAAACCTTTGCATGTGTAACACACTTCTCCAGATGTATTTCTGTAGTTTGTGTGCTGCTGTTTTATAGCTTATTTCTTATAGTAACTTGTTTTTCTTATCTAAACCATACTCAGAAACAATGGGCTAATTTTCTAAGATTTAGTTGTTTTGTCTATTTTTTGTCTTTTTGATCTTTTGTGATGTGTTTCACTTAATTTTTTTAATCTGTCTTGTTTGGAAACTGTAGGTCTGGGAACATCCTCTCTCCATCTGCTTTGGGCCAATTGATTTTAATTGGAGAAAGACATTTTAATAAATTCCTTTGAGATTGAAAAAGGAAGAAAATTTTAATTGAGGCACTATGAATTGAAACTTCTCTAAGAAAATTATAAGCTTTTATGTGTATCCAACAAGTAGAAATCTTTGACTCCATATGAGATAGAAACAGAACACAATTTTCTCTTTCAGTGTAGATTTTAAAAACAAGTATCAAATATATAAATCCACTGATGACCAGTTATTTGAAATAACACTAGCACACCTCAGCTGATCTTTGCTTTCTTAATTTCAATTACATTTCAATCATTGAATCATTTGTGAGTTTAGGTCTACCTTAATTTTCATATACACTAGCCCAGTAGAGGACCACTTGTTCTTATCATAGGGAGATATATATATATATATATATATATATATATATATATATATATATGTATATATTTATATCATACATCACTTGCTGTATGATTATATTATGTGCTTTTTCCTCTAAAGCTCTTCTCTTTTATATTTTATTCAATTGTGTGTGCCAGAAACTCTTGTCACTGCAATTGAATGCCCTTTTGGTTTTATATGGTTGTCTAAGGTATTGAACCTTGACCACCAGGGCTTTGCAAGCAAGTATTTTTAACCACTGAGACATATCCCAGACATCTCCATTTCCTTTGAAAATATATTTAAAGAGACAATAATTTTGGGTAATGTTTTGCAAGTTCAGCTTTTCAATATGTTATTTGATATAGTGTAATTATATAGCAAAATGTAATTGGAGGATTAGGTATTACTATAGAAAACTATAGTAGAACTATGTAGCCTCACTTCTCATCTTCATAAATGAGTGTTTTGGGAAGAAAAGTGGAAGAATCCAATCATACTACAGCTTTAAAAGCAACATAAAACTTGTGTCCTGCTCTTTAAGTATTAACTTGAATTCCCTACACACATCAGTACAGTGTTCCCATGGCAACCCAATAACTTATACAATTTGGCTATAGGAAGATGGACACTCATTTCACTCTTCATTTTTATTATTAGTTAGTTGTGTACTGAGCAAATACAGTCAATTTCATACCATTATTAGGCTCACCCATGACCTACCCCCTCCCCTTGCCCCCTCCTTGTTGAGGTGTATGAGTCATCCAATCTGGAGTTAGCCCACAGTGTGGGTAAGATAAATGTCTCTGCATATCATGACCCAACATGTGGCTCTCACATTCTTTCCTCCCCCTCTTCCACAAAATTTCCCTGAGCCATGTTGGGTTCATTTTTGGTCTGCTTCGGTGATAAGGTGTTGGGGGCCTCTGTGTCTCTAGATCTCTGACTTGGTAGGAGTTGATTTTTCTCTGTGTTGATCTCCTTCACCCTTGTGCTGGCACCCGGTTCACCAGGAAAATAGCACCCTTGCTTGTTTCTTAGTTTCAGCTGTTGCCCTTTTGAGGTATGATGGGGTGACTCTCTCCTTAGGATCTACATTTACCTGAAAAAGAGAAGCAGATTCTCCAAAGGAAAGTAAGTTAGCACCAGACAAATGAGATAAACCTTACTTTTTTATAGAGAATTTAATAGGTGTAGGACCTCTTGTAGCCCACGATTGGTGGTAGCTTGTTAATGGAGAGCAGGCTTATGTTTGGATATGGTTCTGACATGTTTCCCCGCTCCAGATATGGGACCCATACCACTGAGGGGATCAGTTAGCCAAATCAAGAGCAGTTGGTTTCCCACCATGGCTGTGCACCACTATTGCACTTGTGTGAGCATCATGACAGGTTATCTGCTGCTAAGTATGTTAGACCATGAGTTGCTTGGACAGATATTGGTCATTTTCACCCAGTCGCCCATGTAGCACCTTCTGGCACTAGAATCGCTGACTGTCTGGGGACTGACTCTCTTCTGGCTTCTAGCCATGCCATTCCATTTTACGTGTCAACGACATAAGGTGTCTTTAGCAGCAGGGTCTTACCACTAACCTTTGGTGGGTCATCAAGTACTCTGACAGAAATCTTTCTCTTAGGAAACCTTGTAGGTCTCTCTGACCAAAAGCTCATTGCAGATGATAGCCACATGCTGGTACTGGGAGTTACAGGTCAGTGCCCACTAAGAATAGGAAGAAAAGTATAAATAATATAAAAGAGTTAGAGAGAAGAGAGAGAGAGAGAGAGAGAGAGAGAGAGAGAGAGGCTGTAGAAGATAAAGGACAGGCTTCATCCTACCCTCTCCACTGTCTTGTCGCTCAGGTGTTCCCTCTAAGGGCATGGTGAAGGTTCAGCCATTTGGTCTGCCTTTTAGGATGTAGAATTTTATGGTAGCATTGCCATTTGGGTCTAGATTTGTGTTTCTCACCCCCTCCGTAGCCCTCCCCTCCCTCCCTACCCATCCTATTGTCTACTCCATGAGATGCTTGATGGGTACGTAAGGCATCTTGGGTAGATTCAGGTTAGGTGCTGTAGATGAGTGAGATTATGTGGCGATTTTTTTTCTGTGATTGGGTAAGTTCACTGAGAATGATCTGTTCCAGGTTCAACCATTTTTCCTCAAATTTCATTGTGTCATTTTTTTTTCTTACTGCTGTATAGAATTCCATTGTGTAGATACACCACATCTTAGTTATCCGTTCTTCTAGTGATGGACATCTGGGTTGATTGCAGCTCTTAGCTATTACAAATTGAGCCACTACAAACATGGTTGAGCAAATCTCTCTGCCCTGTGGTTTGAGGTTTCAGGGTAGATGCCCAGTAAGGGAGTAACTGGGTCTGTTGGTATCTCTATAATCAGCTTATTCAGGAGTCTCCATATTGCTTTCTAAAGTGGTTGTACCATCCTACATTCCCACCAACAGTGGATGAGTGTTCCTATGTCTCCACAGCCTCGCCAGCATTTATCTTCAATTGATTTTTTGATGTTTGCTATCCTTACTGGGGTAAGGTGGAATCTCATAGTAGTTTTAATTTGCATTTACCTGATACCTGATCTAAAGCTATATTACAAAGCCATAGTAATAAAAACAGCATGGTACTGGCATAAAAACAGGAGTATAGATTAGGGATGATGAACATTTTTTACATGAGTGTTTGCAATTGTATTTCTTCCTCTGTGAACTGCTTGTTCAGCTCTTTGCTCCATTTTGTGAGTGGGGTGTTTGACTTTTTACTGTTTAGATTTTTGAGTTCTTTGTAGATTCTAGAGATTAGGTCTCTGTCAGTTGGATAAGCAGCAATTATTTTATCCCATTCTGTGGGTAATCTATTGGCTTTGCTTATTGTATGCTTGTCTGTAAAGAAACTCTTCAGCTTCATGTGACCCCATTGGTTGAGTGACTTTTTAAGATTGTGAGCTACGGGGGTTTTGTTCGGGAAGTCGTTTTCCATTCCTATATCATGGAAAGTACTTCCTGTATTTTATCCCAGTAGTAGTAGAGTTCCTGGTCTTATATTGAGGTCTTTGAGCCATTTGGAATTGAGTGTAGTGCATGGTAAAATGTGTGGATCAATTTCAATTTCCTGCATATGGTTACCCAGTTTGTCCAGCACCATTTGTTGAAGATGCTTTCTTTCTTCCAGCCTATATTGTTAGGGCCTTTGTCAAATAGCAAGTAGCTATAGTTGCTTGACCCAAAATCTGGGTCCTCATGTCTATTCCATTAGTCTATACTCCTGTTTTTATTACTATGGCTTTGTAATATAGCTTTAGATCAGGTGTGGTGATGTCTCCAGAGGTATTTTGTTTACTGAGGATATGTTTGGATATGCGAGGCCTTCTGCCTTTTCATATGAAATTTGAGATCATTTTTTTTCTTTCTCTGTGAAGAACACTGTGGGGATTTTAATTGGAATTGCATTAAATCTGTATATTGCCTTTAGTAAGATTGCCATCTTCACAATGTTAATTCTTCCTATCCAGGAACAGGGAATGTCCGTTTTCTCAAGTACTCCTCAATTTCTTTTTTGAGTGTTTTTATGTTTTTGTTGTATAGATCTTTCACTTCCTTGGTTAACATTATTCCCAGGTATTTTATTTTTTTGTTGCTTTTGAAAATGGGATCATGTCCCTTATTTCTTTCTCTGTATCTTTTTCATTTGCATATAGAAAGGCTACTGATTTTTGTGCATTGACTTTCTATCCTGCTGCTTTGCTATAGGAGTTAATCACCTTCAAGAGTTTTGGGATGGAGTCTCTCGGGTCTCTTCCATATACAATCATGTCATCAGCGAATAGAGCTAGCTTAACTCCTTCCTTTCAAAATTGTATCCCTTTTATTTCCTTCTTCTGTCTTATTGCTTGAGTTAGGACTTCCAGTACTATATTGAGGAGCAGAGGTGAGAGTGGACAACCCTGCCTTGTTCTTGATCTTAATGGGAATTCCTCCAGTCTCTCTCCATTAAGTATTATTTGGGCCTTAGGAGCTTTGTATGTTGCCTTTATTATGTTAAGATATGAAAAAACCATGCCAATTCTCTCCAATGTTTTGATCATGAAGTGATGTTGTGTCTTGTCAAAGGCCTTTTCTGCATCTATCCAAATGATCATGTGGCTTTTGTGTTTAAACTTGTTTATGTGGTGTATTACATTGACAGATTTCTGTATGTTGAACATAAAAAAAGACAGAGAGATCCCAAATCAATAACATAACCATCCACCTAAAGGCACTGGAAAAGCAAGAAAAATCCAACCCAAAGAGCTCCAGAAGGAAAGATATAATTAAGATCAGAGCCGAAATTAATGAATTGGAAACTAAGAAAACAATTAAGATAATTGACAAAACAAAGAGCTGTTCTCTGAAAAAAATAAACAAGATTGACAAACCCATGGCCAATTTGATCAAGCAAAAACAAAATAAACAACAAAAAAAAGTGATGCTTTAAATTAACAAAATTCAAAATGAAAAAGGAAAGATCACAACAGACATAAGTGAAATTGGGAGAATCATCAGGACTTATTTCAAAAACCTCGACTCCACAAAACTAGATAATGTGGAAGAGATGGGTAAATTCCTGGATGCATAGCATCTATCAAAGCTAAACTCAGAGCAGGTTAATCTCCTAAATGAACCTGTCACACTCATTGAGATTGAAAAAGTAATAAAAATCTTCCCCAAAAAGAAGAGTCCAGTACCAGATGGCTTTTCAGCTGAGTTCTGTCAAACCTTCATGGAAGAAAAACCAGTCTTCCTGAAACTGTGCCACACAATTGGAGAACAGGGAAAGCTACCCGACTCCTTTTATGAAGCTAGTATCACCCTAATTCCAAAACTAGGCAGAGATGTCACAAGAAAAGAAAGCTACCGGCCTATTTCCCTGATGAACTTAAATGCAAAGATCCTAAACAAAACCCTTGCCAACCGAATCCAACAACACATCAAAAGCATTATCCACCTTGACCAAGTGGGATTCATTCCAGGAACACAGGGGTGGTTCAACATATGGAAATCATTCCATTCTTAACTAATATTGTGAACTGACTAACTTTTAATTATAAAACATAAATCCAAGATAAAAACAATGAACAAAAATGAAGAAATAATAGAAGGGGGGAAATAAGAAAGGAGGAAAAATAGAAGCAAGCCTCTTAGTTGTGTAGGACAAAGCTGAAAATGCTTACCTACATTCACTACACTTCCAAAGAGTAAAGATTACATAATAGAAACTTGTCAAAGTATTCAAAACACTTCAGAAAACAAAGTTTTGACAAGGCCACAGGCACAACAGATACTAAGTTGCTACTAAGGCATGAAGCTAATAGTCATGAGGATTACATTTGGATGAGAGACATTCACCACTTTCAAGGCCATTATCAACTTCTCATAAAAGTCTAACAATAATCAGAAAACAATTTTTCTACTTTAAACATAAGACAGTTAACATTTTTTATAGAAAATATGTGAAAAGGTATAATACTTTATAAATAGAAGTATAGTCACAGAAAAATATAATTCTTTTTCTACCTGATAAGTTATATATTAATTCTTTATTAACCTTACACTAATATTTTATAATGCTTAAAAGACTTAAAAATAACTAATTATTCACATTATAGTTGTTGGGAATAAGTCAAATTTATCTGCTTTACCTGACTTATTACAGATAATTGGATCTTTTTCTCTTCTAATACAAAATTTATTTCTACAAATTCTCAATTTTATATAGGTAATTTTGTATGGAGAAATAATGTGTGTACAAGATTTGTGTAGTGATTTTCTATAGCGTGTTTTAAAAATAATATTAGTGAAGGTGAAATAATTGTATATGTGTAAGCTCTCAAGCCATATCATATAACCGTGATCCAAAATTTAAATTTCATTCACAATTTTTCTTCTAGTTTTTTTTTCCAAAGCTGTAATAAGTAAGAGCCCCTAAAATTCTTTCAAGAAATATCTGATAAATATAAATGATAGAATTGTAGTACAGTTATAGAAGCGTACTGGAATGGTAATTACATTTAAAAAAAACATAATTAAAGATGGCTTACAGACTGACCATAACTTATATGAAGACACCCACAACATTTTAGAATGTTCACACCCTTGTTGGTTTCCATGTATTTGAACACCAGCTGTGGTTAATATAATTGGGATGAGCACTCCAACTCTCACAAGCATATTTTAAGTACCATGTGTCTTGTTTCTAATGAGCTCAGTGTCCTTCACAACCAGTATACCTCTCCAATGCACGCCTGTAGTTTCTTTCATAGAAACTCTCCATAGGAAAGAAAATTATAAAAATTAAGAGATTTGGCTATTTTATGTTTACATAAAGGAACAACCAACACTATAAGAAAATATAGCATGAAAGAAATAAATTTAAAAAATTACTATGACATGTGCAAACAAATTTGTTTTTTAAGAAAATAAAATAGAGAGAAAGCAAGAGAGAGCAATAACAGAGCAAGAGAAACAGAGAGAGAGAGAGAGAGAAACTATTTAAAGCAAATTATAGCAATCTACTGATAGTTCAGGAAAAATGATTTAATAGTTTCCCCAAGAGTGATATTGAATAAACATGTTTTTCGATATACATGTGGTCTGCAGTTGCTTTTTTTGTTGTTTTTTAATCAAAATCAGTCTTCAGTAAGATTCAGACAAAGTACATGCCCACCAGTGATGCAGGAAGTTGGGCCTCCACCTGAGTATATTGCACCCCTGAAGTATACTGCCATATAAGAATTTCTTATTTTCTTATTTTGAGCCGGGCGTGGTGGCGCACGCCTTTAATCGCAACACTCAGGAGGCAGAGGTAGGAGGATCGCCGAGAGTTCGAAGCCACCCTGAGACTACGTAGTGAATTCCAGGTCAGCCTGAGCCAGAGTGAGACCCTACCTCGAAAAAGTGAAAAAACAAAAACAAAAACAACAAAAAAAGAATTTCTTATTTCTTCAATAAGTAATATAGCCAAGCACCTTGATAGTTGCTAAATGTTCACTGTAATGAAGACAATAAAATAAATTATAAATTCTATCCCCAAAAAAGAAAGCTATCAAATTCATTTTATATAGAGAGATTACTGATGAATTTAGGTTTTGTTTTCTTTCAAAAAGTTGCTATAAATACAAAGCTCTTCTGTATTCCATTAAAAATCTCCTTGAGATGCTCTGCACCTGTTATCACACTTACTCAGGCAGTTGAGAGAAAACAATTCCCGAACCAAGTTTGGGCCCAATTTAGACATACTGACACCACATGACTACCTAATGACAATAGAAAAATCTCTTCATTTAAATACCACTGTAGGATAATTCTTTATAAATTTCTTGTGTCTGTACTCTCTTCTTACCACATTTATAGAGACAACTGGAATTTCATGAGATATAAATCAGCTGCAATTGTATTCCATTTAGACACAAATGAGAGAAACGTGCAACTTTACTTCAGTGTGTCAATGTTTTCTTATCCCAAGAGAAAAAGACATAGTCTCATCTCTGAGTGACTTAAAGGATCTTTATACTTGTATGTTAAATTCCAGTGGCCTATTTTTTGTTTTTTTTTTTCTCTGAAAGTTCATTTTAGTTGTAACAGTAATACTCATAATTTAATACTAAAACCCTTTATAAGAGCATTTATTGTATTTTCTTTTGAATAAATAAATGACTATCTTCATTTCCTCATTATCTTCATTGGAGAAATAAACTCCAAATCCTAAATATCAGTTATTTGCATACCACCCATAAAATATGCACCTGCTATGTGGCAATCCTTCTTCAAGATGTTGATGACATTGTGTTCCACAGCATAAAAATTTTACTTTTGTGAAATTTACATTCTAGAGAGAAGAAACTCATTTCATGGATAAAAAATTCAGAACAATAAGTATTATATGTTAAAGAAAACAGGTGTTGTCTAGTGTGGTAGCACCTGACAATAATCACAGCAGTAAGGAAGCATCAGATGGAATATCAGCATAAGTTTGAAACTGGCCTCATCTACATAGGGCCATCTGCAAGACTTTGTCTCAAAAAAAGTAAGAAAGAAGGAAGGAAAGAAGGAAAGAAGGAAAGATGGTAGAAAGTAAAAAAAAAAAAAAAAAGAGGAAAGGAAAGAAGGAGATGGGGAAAGAAAGAAAAAAAAAAAAAAAAAGAAAAGGAAAGGAAAAAAAGTCCAAGCATGGTGGCAGAGGTAATCCTAGCACTAGGGAGGCAGAGGTAGGAGGATCTCTGTGAGTCCAAAGTCAGTCTGGGACTACAGATTGAGTACCAAGTCAGCCTGGACTAGAGTGAGACCCTATCTCAGGAAAAGAAGAAGAAGAAGGAGAAGGAGAAGGGGAAGGGGAAGGGGAAGGGGAAGGGGAAGGGGAAGGGGAAGAAGAAGAAGAAGAAGAAGAAGGGAAAAAGAAAGACAAAGAAAAAGGGACATATATTGGAAAGAAAGAGCTCATAGAGTGCTGAACATACTTGTATAAGTTAGAAGTGATATCGGGGTCTCTGGGGATTCCAGGAAAGTCATTGAACCACAAACCTTGAGTTCATGTTTGTATTTAGTTAACTTAATTGGGAAAATCAAAATGAGGACAATAATTAAATTATTATATTAATTTAGGAAAGTACAGAAAAAGGAAAGAAAAGTGATACACTCATGTGGTCTGAAAGCCTATGTAGTAAGCCTGGAAGAAATGTGAAAAGAGATTTAGAGAGAAAAGGAAAGAAAGTACAGAGAACTCCTGACATGTGGAGGGCGAGAGGTAGTTGAGAGGGGTCCAGAGGGTTTGCCCCTAGTATAAACCCAGCCTGGGCAAGACAAGAGGAAACTCACCAGAACCTAGAGTTCAGAGCCAAGAGAGCTTGCCCTGCCCTGGAAATTTTGTTTATAACCTTTCAGTGGTGATCCCTACATTCAGAGAGACAGCTGATTGGTCTGGGCTAGAGTCAGGCTCAGGAAGAGGTCAACCATGGCACCAAATTCTGGGGTCTAAGCTTGATCAAAAACAATACCAAGAGTAAATTTGAATTCTGGGAAAGCAGGCCTCCCTCCCAGGGACCGCTCAGGTGTGGAAAAAGGAATCCAGGGAACTCCTTCAGGGAAGAGATGAAATCAGGTCATTCTTTGATCTCTAGCAAAGTGGAGAGTGAGAAGACATTCCTACCTTTACTTTGGGGGCCCAATCACCCTAAACTACCTAACAAAGCTACCTGACTCTGTGTTACAAGAATGGTGTAAGACCTTTTTACATTGATTATTTTGTGAGCAGAGAGCCAAATATATGGATTCCAGGGTGTCTCAAATGCTTATGCTCAGGACATGTCATAAACAGTGTTAAAGCTCATAGGAGATAGTTCAAATATCATATTGAAAGTGTCTAATTTTTCTTCTGATGTAAATCTAGGTACCCAATGTTATAAGATTCCTTTTAAAATCAATTTATTAAGCAATTTCCAAGCACTTCAACCCAGGTTCTTTCCTGGATATATTCAATTATGAAAGTTTCTTACATAAAGCATTCCCAGACATAGACTTTTAAAAACTTTAAAAAATTTATATTGTTAACTATCCTTAAAATTTCACTTGAAATATGTCATTTTTCTATTCTGTAGAATATATCAAGTTCCTCAATTTGCTAAATTTCTAAGCTATAATGAGGCTTATTGTTCAACATGCTTAATTCCATAAACAACATGCTTCCCCCCATAATCATTTGGTAAACATGCCCTTTACCTTCCTTATTGTAGTATATTTCCATTATAGGTAGCATTTTGCATTATAATTTTCCTAATAAGTAGGATTTATGGAATATCATATAAACCTAGTTTATATCAGGGACTACGAATGTCAATATAACATCTCCAGCTAACTTTTTTATAGACAGGAGAGAAATTTAGATCTTTTTGAAGTTTTCCGAACTATGAAAATGTTTAGTGAAAGTATTAGTTTTTACTTTGTTGGTTTTCATGCAACTTGGATTGAACAATGTTTCTTTCATAGTATAATTGTGTTGAGACAAAGATTACATAAAATTCCTTAATGCAATATTGTGCACATAGTGGATTCTGTGGCACAAATGAAATTTACCACTAATTTATTTTCCATTTATGTTGAAAACTGATTTAGTTGTGTTTTTCCCTAAAAATAGTCAAATAAGGCAAACAAGGAAATGGGCAGAATACAGAGATTTTTAGAGTTTGTTGTTCCTTGTTATGGCTCAAATGAAACACATTTAAAAATGTTTGTTTGTCACCTTTAGTTAGGGAGAATATTTTTAAAATAATTTTTTGGTTTCTTGCTATGTACAAAGCGAGGCTGACCCAGAACAGGGTATCTTCCTGCCTCAGAAAGTCAGTTTTAGGATCATAAGCCTGAACCAAGACTCCAGCTACATTCAGTTTTTAGGTATGTAATTTCTTTTCCATCCCCAGAAGTTAACATCATTTAGGTAGAAGCAAGAAGGATCCCTACTATTTTTTTTTGTTTGTTTTTGAAGGAATCTTGCTATAGAAACTAAATTTCCTTAAGAAAATAAACTATAGTGACTAGAGTAGAGTGATGCAATGTTTTCAAATCAAAGGTTAGGAAGGTAACAAATGCAAAAAAAGACTAGAGATATTTTATAAAAGCATTTTTAATATTATTCTTCTATTATTATAAATCAAATATTGAGATGCTAAAGAATTTCTTTAGCATGACACAGTAAACACCTACACAGGGTTATATAAGTTGAGACTCCATTGCAGAAGTTTTCATCAATAACATTAAAGCGAATATAGGAATAGATGCATATAGTCACTAAGGTTATTTATTGTTAGTTAAGAGTCACATCAGAAAGGTGTATACATTATTTAAGAAGAAAAGAGGCAAAATAAGTACTATTATGTGAAATAAAAACACTGGGTACTTAGTTAACAATAAAATTTTGAAAACAAATTCCAAACATTGAGTTCAGGAAGGTGAACAACTAACACATAAGTATACACATCAATAGCACTAATGCATGATGTTTGGAAACATACTGGAAATAAGTCCATTATTCTGAATACAATGAAGAAAACATACCTAGGAAAAATTATCCCAAAATGCATACAATTAAGGAAAAATATATGAAATCCTAATCAGATTCTAAGGAAAACTACTTATAAATTGGTTAATAGCTATCAAACCATGACTACCATGACAATAAATATATAAGAGATAACTCAGTGGGTAAGAGCACTCACTATGCAATTATGTGGACCTGAGTTTGAGCCCGAGCACCCACATAAAAATATGGACATGGCCTTGCACACCTGTAAACAAAGCACTGAGAGAACTGGAGACTGGAGGATTATTGGGGCTCACTGGCCACCCAGTCTAGCCAAGATACAATGAGATACAGGTTCTGTCTCAAGGAATAAAGGAAGAGGAACAGAGAACTCCCAAAATCCCTCTGTGGTCTCTGCATGTGCCCACTGGACAAACCCATGAGGCATGTACACACAATGCCAGGTACACATGTGCACACACACACCACATATAAGACACACACCCAAACCAAATAAAAACAAAAAGAATGAACCAATAAATACAATATCTCAAAACCCATGAGACATTTTATTAAATAGTTCACAAAAAATAAATAAACATGTGAGATTCATCCTAATGGAGAAGGTTAAGTGACAAATAATTTTCCATACAGTCAGAAAGGCAGTGTGAAAGGTTTCCAGTATCAGAATGGACACAAAAGTGGAATATCCTGGAAAGTGGCACATATGCAGCAATTTTTTATGTGTTTTTAAGCACAGGGCAGGAAAGGTGAATTATTGAATAAATGGTATGTCTACAACTACTTTGACATTTTTAGAATGATAAAATCATATTTTCCTTACTTTGTACATTAAATAAATTCTAGATTATTCAAAAGTTTCTGTTTATATGTGTCATGTGCTTTATGTTACCCTAAAATAATTTTTATTTCCTTATGTCCTTGTCTTCTCTGTTCATTATTCTGCTAGTTTCATGACTTACATAGATATGTAATCCTTAAATGTGGCACTTATTTGTTTTTCTCAGCCTAAGCCTAGTTTACTTCAGTTCCATCTACTTTCCTGTGAATGTCGTATTTTCATTTTTTGGTGAACAAAATCCCAATGTATACATGCACCACATTTTTCTTCCATTCATTGTTGGATATCTGTGTTAGAATACAAAGTGTTTCCTTTTTTTTCCAGATATATACATTCTTCTTTTATTTTCCTGTCAGGGAAAGGTGAGCATGGAAAACCTTACCCCCTTACTGAAGAGGACCATGACGACTCAGCTTACAGGGAAAATGGTTTCAATATTTTCGTCAGCAACAACATTGCTCTCGAGAGGTCCCTGCCAGATATCCGCCATGCTAAGTGAGTATCAGCATGCCACATGTTCAGGGTGGATTCTTAGTTTTTATTTACTAGTTAAAAAATTTAAATACATATCACTGTAATAGGTATAAGTATCACCGTAATCAGTTTGATTTTAAAAAATCTATCTTTCATTCATAGTCTTAAGTATGTTTGATTTAAATTGAAATAACTTGAAATTCTAAAAGAACACCAGCTATATTGGGAACATTTTGCATTGCTGCAATAGAATATACAACATAACAACTAAAGGAAGGGAGGATTTATTTTGTCTCTGGTTTTCAGGGCTACAGTTCATGGTGAAGAAGAATTGGTGGCAGGGTGTTTGCAGCAATGGTAGAAAGGGGCTGTTCACATCTGGGTGATTAGGAAACAGAGATGGTAAAGGAAATAGAGCTAGGCTAAATATAATGTAAAAGGAAACAAGAATAATTCATACTTTGTTCTTTATCCCTCAGATCCTTCCTTGTACTGGCATGTATCATTAAATTGTTTACTATACGTGTTATTCTAGTTTGTTGTCGTTTTCTGATATCTTAAGCAAAAAGATACCAAGAACATGGAATGCGACCAGAATTTGGAATATTTTTACCACATACATGTAATAACTTCATCCAACTGCACTAAGATACTTAGCTGCCCACCTACCTCTGTTTCCTTTTGGAAACACTACTGTGAGAGAAAATAAGGGAAAATAAAATGACAAATACTGACAGTAATAGAAAATATAAGTCAAAATTAAGTCAAAATGTAAAGAAAGTAAAACTCTCAGTTTTGGATGAAGATAATTAACCCTTTAGAAAAATGTAATAATGCTTTGGGGACTATTATCTTACTGCCATTTTGTGTCTTTATAAATTTATTTTACACTATGAAAGAATTACAGATTTTTCTCCTTGGGTTTTATGGTAATTTTCATTCTTAGTATAGTTAAGAAGAAGATTAATGTTCAGAACAAATCAATTTTCCCCTAAAAGGAATGCTCTATATGTTGGTCTAAGCCTTTTAGCCAGCCAAATTATTCCCAGGTTACCTCAAATTATCGATAATAATTCCCACTACCAAGAACATTTCTACTTATGAGAAAGTTTGGCACTTAACTACACTTCATCAAAGATGCATTAAATTGCATTGTTGGCATAATAAATATACCCAGAGAATAATTTCCATCCACTTCCTTTCCACCCCCACATTTCCAATCTTTTAAGGTGTATTCAAGTGGAAAATATTACAAGTGAGAAAAGGCAGAAAATCACTGAAGTCAAATGAAGGCTGATAGCTTCTTTCTTCTGAGAGCATGTATTTTTAGTGTAACTATCACCTTTTAAGGACTGGTGTTCACAGCCAATAAGTGGAAAACAAAATGGAAAAGTGAAATTAAAATATTTTGAAAATGTTATTAGTGTCACTGAGTTTAAAATAGGAAGAAAATGTTATTGTAGCTTGTAAATAACAAAAATGTGGCTACTTGTGACTATACTCTTACAGGTCTATTGGAGCAGGGCAATTCAAAGATTTACAAAGAGTCCTGTGTGGAAGACATTCAGTCAGTAATTGTCATAATGGCTTGGCTCCATTGAACAAATACTAATTTTCCCCACGAGCATGTTAATTGTTTCTTGCAGTCATATGCATACACATACCTAGGATGTCACATATTTGATTTATATGATGTAAAAAATCTGATATAAGCCAAAGTTAAGGATGACAAATATAGCTCCTTGAGTACAAAATACATAGGAAAGAAGAAATTATAAAACTATAGAATAGTGTTTATGTGTATATGTATATAGTGCATATTATTAGCAAGAAAATATTGAAAAAATATTTGAGCAAAGGTTATTTCCAAGTCATGAGAAAATTCTCTATTACCATAGGTAATCTTCAAAGCACCATATAATTAATTTTTATAAAAATTCACATATGAAAAGATGAGGGAAATCTCTGTAAAGAAGCCCATGCCTAATATTGTGATTCATCTTTTTCCTAAATACCTTTATCTCACTTAATTCTCTTTGTTAAATGTATATTAAAACTTTCTTAATAAACTACTAATTTTGGTTCAGTAAGAGAAAGGAAATATATGCTATGAGAGACATGAGAGACATACATAGTGGTAGAGATGACATAGAATTGCATAGGATTCTGGTAAATGCATCCTTGATATGAGCTTGATATTGCTTGAGATTCATTTATAAGGTGGCAGAGTAGCTGGGATATTTTAAAATTACTTTGTAGTGTGTCTTTTCTTTTTCATTTGTCATTTCTTTTTCATTGCACTGATAGTCCCTAGATAGAACTAGTTTTTGTTTCATGACTTTGACAATAACTGAAGTATTAAGTGTTGAGAAAAGACTCTGTGATATCTCATATCTTGAGAAAATATTGGAGGATTTTACAGAACCTTGAATTGCATGATTGCTTTCAGTTGGGTTGCAGTTATAGCCAAGTAATATATCACAATCTTGTTCTCTGTACAATTTCAGAACTAACTGAGAAACTGTCCCAGAACTGATTTGTTATTAAAATATTACCTTTAGTATTGAGACTGTATTGGTGAGCATGATTTGGATGCAGGCCAAATGTAATATCTAATACTCAGCTCCAGAATGAGGCACATTCAGCCTCAAAGTCACAGCCCTTGCTGGACAGCATTTGGTGACTGCATATGGGCAGACATGGAATACAGAGTGCAATGACTGATCTCTACAGACAAGCAGGGCCCAAAGCACAAGAGTGATGGAATGGTGCAAAGTGTGGTATGCTCTATAACAGAAGCTCATCAATCACATCTCTTTTATGTCCTGGAGAAATGAGAAGATGGAGAGAGAGAGAGGGCAGAGGTGTTCATCTCATGGCTATCCTGCTACATGGGAACATCTGTCCAGGACAATAGTGTCTCCCCAGAGAAATAGTGTGAAATTCTTTGTCTAAAATGAAACTCAGACATCAGTGTGAAAAATGACTGTCTTATATTTTTATATTCTTCAGACTGCTACAAAGGATGTTAATTCTTAGTGACTTTGCTCACATACTTACATAGTGCTGCTGACCAACTCAATTTGTTATTTATTTTTAAATCTTTATTCAAGTGGGGCACTGAGTGTGTGGTCCTTCTTATTGTCTTCTTCATTTTCTGAAAGTAAGATGTTTAAAATTAAGAATAAAATTGCCAAATCAATTGAAGTATAATTTATTAAATTATTTCTTTTCTTTATGATATCATCAAACTCCTTTTGCCTTGATCCTTAAATATTATCCTTCTTTTCCATTGATATAATACAAATGGAAAATATAATATCAAGTAGGTTTACATTCTAAAATTAAATTGTGCATACATAATTAAAGTCATGAGTCAATACTGGTTTAATAGAAATAATAATTATGTATTCAATTTCTGTTAACTAAGATTTGTTCAATATGCTTAAAATACTTATTTTAATTACATGTAAAACATAGAAATGTGATATAATAGTTTTGATTCACCTACTTAATGCTAGAAATTATTCACAGAAATGTTTGGGTTTAGATATCTGAAAACATACAAAAAATGTTTTATTTATCAATTTCAAAAGCTACATCAAATTTTTGACTAGCACCAATGCATTTCCTTTCATGTTTTTAAACTTATGTGCTTGTAAAGTTGATTAAGTGCATTCATTCAGCAAGTTCACAAGTGAATCAGAAGTAAAATAAGTTGAAGTGCTCCTGTACTCTGGTCATGTTTGAAGCCTGTCACAGAGTGGGAAATGGAAAATATGCCCTTTATAGCACTTTAAATCAAATTCTATTTCAATTTAGTGTATGTCTGAATGTGACTTAGGAAAAAAATTCTAAAAATTGTCAGCAACATACTGGAGGGAGGAATGATCAGCAACAATAGAGAAAAGCAATTTTTCAAAACTGCATTTAAGTGAGTATCTTCAATATTTTGATAGAGCTGAACTTATGTACAATAGTATATCCCTTGGTACAGAAATGCATTTCTATTGCTCAAGACAAATATTCACAATGAAATGCCAACAATAAAAAACATTTAAAAACACATCTCATCTCTTGACTAGCAATTGAAAGATATAGGAGAGGTTTTTAACACTTTAAATAAAATTCATATCATATTCATGTTGAGTGAAAATCCTCCTAGGAGAGAGAACATTTTGCAAGTTGTCAGATGTTTAGCCTTTGAAAGGAATGACAGATCATAAGTTTGATTCTTTAAGAAGAGAATGAGAATAAGTATAAAGGCCCTAAGTTTAGAGAGTGACAGTGAGACACCTGTGTGTATGAATTACTTTATTGTTGCAATGTCAAAAGGACCGGACCAGAAGCAATTTAAGGAAGAGTGAGTTTGTTGTGGGTTATAGTTAGAGGTTAGAGTCCATCATGGTGGGAAACAAATGTTGGCACAAACTTGAAATAGCTGATCACATTCAGCACACTGTGAGGAGGCAGAAAACAATGAATGATGCTGCTTGGCCAACTATTTCCTTTTTGTACAGCCCAGTACACCAGCCCATGGAATGGTGTTGCCTGCAGTTAAGGCGGGTTTCCCAATAGTATCCTAAAGTAGATAATACATCACAGGCATGCCCAAAGGCTGTTTCCTGGGTGATTCTAGGTCCAGATAAGTAGACAATAAATATGAATCACCACATTATGTCTATACAAAGTAATAAGCCTTCTGAAAATAAGCTAGCTTCTTCAAAATCATCTTTTGAATTTTGACATGGTTTGAATGTAAAAAAATGCCCTCATTCCTTCAGGTGTTTTTGATTAATGATTTTTCTTAGCTCTCAGCTGGCATACCTTTGGGTGGTAGAGCCTTGCTGAAAGACGTATGTCATGGGACAGGCCTAGAAATTGACTTGTCCATCCCTACTAGGTGATGGAAGTTAGCTCACTCCGACTACTTCCTTCCTACTGTAATGACAAGATATGTTGCCCCAGCTTCCTTCTATACTATGCTTCCACTTTAACACTGTAAGCTGAAATAAACTTTTGTCTCATAAGCTGGTCTGGACCTTTGTTTTGACCCAGCAACAAGAAGATAGTTATTACTAACTTCAACCTGAATTTTGTACTCAAATGGTAGGAATCCAATAAATAAAACTAAAAGTATAAGGAACAAAGTCACATATTTAAATCTTTATGAAAAGAAATTGGTTTTAAGCATGGTCACACCTGCCAATAATTCTAATACTTGGTTGTGCCGAGGGTAAAAAAATTACAAGTTTGAGGCCAGCCTGTGCTGCATAGAGAATTTTAGGGAGAATCTCCCTTATAACCAAACTAGAAAATAAATGGAAACATTTATCTAAAAATTAATCTAGCAATAGTAATTCTAAATTTACTCTTTAATTTTATCCAGGCCAGTAATTTACTTAAGTGACAGCAAATGACTAGGATTTTAGTTTATACATGGCAAATATGGGTCAATGAAAATTCTACCACTTTGAAGAGAATTAAAGACTTCTATTTTATAACAGTAAGCCATGTAATCTTATATTATTGTACAGAAATCACTAAAGGTTAGCATGTGTTGGCAAAATAGCACTGTCAATAAGTGGAGAGGTATTCAAAAGAAAAATCTCTAAAGTTAATATTCATTCAACTTAAAAGGATAACCATGGATATTATACTTGAACATGGTATTGAAACAGAGTTGATTGAATTATCAATGTACAATAGCAGAAAGTAACTTAAAATTTAAATAAATATCTCATTCAAATTTTATTTGGTATGTATGTGTATGTGTGAGTGTGTGAATAGAGGATTTATGTGTTGTGTGTGATGTGTTGTATGTATGTGCTGCTATATTCACCCATGTACATGTGTGCAGAAGCCAGAGGAATACATTGAGTATCTTTCTCTTATAGCTCACCCTGGTCTTATTTCCTTGAGATGGGGATCTCTCTTTTAACCTAGATCTGCCATTCATCACTATCCCCAGCAAGTCTCATGTGTGTCTCTTCTGTTCTGACCACACTGGGGTTATAAATACTTGGGGTATCCTGGACAATGAGCATGCTGCTGAAGCAGGCTTGTTGCTTTGCCTTCCTGGGTCTCCACCTAATGTGTCCCTAATTCAGAGGGTGCATATGAAATGTGTATGCCAGAGCCCCCAGTTCCTTTCCCACCTCCAAGTTCCCTGGTTTTAGTACCCCTGCTGCTGGCATGGGGTGGCCTGGTACCCATGTGTATGCTGCATAAGCAGGCCTTTTGTTCTGCCTTCCTGATTGACCAGCCCTTGGGTACCCAAATCCCTGTTTCCCTGATAAAGAGCATGCATGGGCCAGAGTAGGAGCTAGCCTCTTACCCCTGACTCCCCAGCTTCTCAGCTCCTGGTTCCCCAGTCCCTGGTTCCCTTGTGCTGAAGTGCAATGAGTAGGCCAGAGCTCCTACTTCACCACCTTCCATTTCCCCAGGTACCTAGGATGTACTTGCATTCTCCACAATCTGCAATATTATCAGTTATAACACTATCCTATATGAATCTGCTTCAAATATAAAACTCATTGAAGATCCTACAAGGGCAAATACTTGCTTCTTCTTCAATAAAATAAGTCTTATCCCTGAGGTGGGTAGACAAACACACACAAACACACACGTAAAAAAAAAAAAAAATGAGAGTTATCCAACAAGGATGCTTAGTCTCACAATGGAAGCCACCAATGAAATTATGGAGAAAACAACAGAAATTGAATCCCAAAATGAAAACATAGCAAGCTATTTGTTTATGACTAAAAGAATTGTTGAACTGGAATCAAAGGATCAAAATACCAATGAATGTTTAAATGAAATTGAGCAGAAATATCTCTTACGACACTCAACTTTTGTCACTAGGCTTAACATAATTGAAGAAAACCAGGTAAGCCTCAAAAGATATATAAATGAATTGAAGGTGAGTCAGCAAATAGAGGATGTCAAATACCAGCTGCTTAACCTTGAGAAAGTCATGGTCAAATGCAAGAATGAATTCCAGGAAACATCAAGAAAATCAGAACTTGAATTGAAATCATGCTTCAATATAAATAAATAAATAAATAAATAAATAAATAAATAAATAAATATAAGAGGGACATGATACATAGGCAATAACACAATAGAAAATAAAAACAAAATAGAGTTTTAAAAACATCTCTAGAAACCCTCACAAACAGAGTCACTCATGTGGGAGACAGAACTTCTGGTCTGGGAAACAAGACCAAAAAATTGAATAGAATTCCAAAAACATTGCTAAGTTCAAAAAAATCATGTGACAGTGAGTTGTTGGCCAGGGACGTCCCTGATGACCCCAAAACATTATAGGCCATTGCCGAGGCCCTTCGTTTCCCACCAGGAATAGATGGTAAGACCCTATTGCTGAGGACTCCACATACTTGGGCTGCAAGGCCACTGAGAAATCCTGCCTAAACTGAGCTGATAACCTCCTCCATGTAGACCAGCTGACAGAAAGCTGGAAGAAGCCATTCTACATGCAGTTCAATGGGAGAAAGAGATACCACCAGTGAAGATACTCAACAGTGGACACTGCAAGCCTTATAATTGGCCAGCCAGGCCAAATGAGCCAACAGGTGCAATAGTGGCACATCTGTCATGGTGGAAACCAACTGCCCTCCAATTGGACTGGAGGCCTGCTCCATGGGGTGGAATACATCCCTGATACTGAAAACTTAAAACAAGGGTAGTCATGAGCCCTAGGGGTGTAACATCTGCTCATATCTGGAAAAATGTATATACTATGATTATCAAACTGCCCAGTTAGCACTTTTCTTAATATTTATACCCTTATATTAATGGTACTCTCACTTTAGGTAGAGAATCTTCTCTTTTCAGATGGCAGTGACCTTGGGATGACTCAGAAGGTATCATGGTGCTGGAAAGAAGTGACTGGAGTACTGAGTAACATCTTGATCACACCTTCCAAGTCTCAGAGTCTAATGTGGAAGAGGAGGCAGAAAGAATGTAAGAGCCAAAGGAAGGGTAGGACTCCTTACAACGTGCTCCCTCCAGACATAAAATGGCCTGGATATCCATGACCTCATAGTGCCTGACACTACCTACACAAGACCATCATAAGAGGAGGAAAAGATCATGACATCAAAATAAAAGAGAGACTGATTGAGATGGGGAGGAGATATGATGGAGAGTGGAATTTCAAAGGGGAAAGTGGGGGGAGGGAGGGCAGTACCATGGGATATTTTTTATAATCATGGAAAATGTTAATAAAAATTGAGAAAAGAAAAAAAATCATTTGAACAGAATGTGAGAGAAATATTGGATACCCTAAAACGACTGAACATCTGGATCATGGGTATACCAGAAGGGGACAGAATCCAGGAGAGAGGCATAAAGAACATATTTAACAAAGTTATTGAATAAAATTTTCCCAATCTCACAAAAAGAAGCTCATCAATATACAAGAAGCTCACAGAACAGCAGACAGGACCAAAGAAGAAACTCTCCAAGGAATATCATAGTTAAATCTCTCAACAATGAAAACAAAGAGTGATAAAAGCATAAAGACAGAAACAACTAACTATGTACAAAGGCAAATCCATCAGAATTACCTCAGATTTCTCAATGGAAATCCTGAAAGCCAAAAGATCCTGGAATGGGACATTTCAAAGTCTAAAAAACAATGGCTAACAACCCAAGCTACTGTACCTAGTGAAAGTATCCCTTATAATAGACGGTGAAAGAAAACTTTCCATGAAAAAAAGTCAACTCTATGATTATACAAACGCAAAAACAAATATACAGAGAATACTTGAGGGAATACTCCACACAGAAGAGTTAAACAACCAATCCCAAGAACCTATAAGAAGATCACAATAATCAAAACTAGACCAGGATCAAAAAAGTACAAAGTTCTGGAAAGGATGAAACCCTACAAAGCATCCTATCATAACAGGGATTACAATGAACCTCACAGTTATAATCACAAATATTAATAATTTTACCTCACCCATCAAGATACAAGTGAAAAGGATGGATCAGAAAAATGGACCTTTTGATTTGCTGTGTTTAATAAACCCACCTACCACTAAAGACAGACACCTCCTCAAGGTGAAAGGCTGAAAAATAATATTCTAAGCAAATGGAAATTAAAAAGTTGTGTTGCTATATTAATATATGATAAAACACATTCAAACCAAAAGTAATAAAAAAGGACAAAGAAAGGCACTTCTTACTCATAAAGGGAATGATCCACCATGAGGATATCACAATCATAAATATATATGGACCAAAGGTGTACCGCAGTTTACTTAACAAAATTTGCTTGACAACAGGAGAGAAATTAACACCAACACCATAATACTTGGGACCTTCAGTACTCTACTGTCATCAACAGACATATTATCCAAGAAAATCAACAGGAAAATAATAGCACTCATCCACACCATAGATCAACTAGACCTAATGGACATCTACAGAAATTTCACCCCAATTCTAAAGAATGCACATTATGCTCAGTAATACACAAAACCTTCCCCAAAATAGAAGATATAATAGGCCATAGAGCATGCCTCCATAAATTGAGGAAAGTTGATGTAACTTCCTGCATCATATCAGAGCACAATGCTTTAAAGCTAGGAATTAACTAGAGACATATCAGGAATTCCACCAGCTTCTGGAGACTGAACAACATGCTGTTGAACAATGAATGGGTTGTGCAAGAAATTATCAAAGAAATTTTAAAATTTATAGAAGTGAATGATAATGAAAACTCGACCTACCAAAACTTATAGGACAGAATGAAGGCAGTTATAACAGTTAAATTCATAGCACTAAATGCCTTCATATCAAAGACAGAGATATCCCAATTTAGTAACCCAACCATTCACCTAAAGGTATTAGAAATACAACAAGAATACAATTCTAAGTGCTCCAGACACAAAGAAACAATCAAGATCAGAGCAGAAATTAATGAACTGGAAACTAAAAAAAGAATTAAGAAAATTGGTGAAACAATGAGCTGGTTGTTTGGAAAAATATACAAGATTGATAAGCTGTTGGCTAATTTCTTCAAACAAAAAATGACATGTCAAACTAACAAAATCAGAAATGAAAAGCAAGAAGTCACAACAGACATCAGTGAAATAGGAAGAATCATCAGGACATATTTCCAAAATCTCTAATCCACAAAATTCGATAATCTGGTAGAAATGGCTGAATTCCTAGACACATACCACCTACCAAAACTAAACTCAGAGCAGATTAATCTCCTAACCATACCTACCACATTCATCAAGATTGAAAAGGTAATCCACCCCCCCTCAAAAGAAAAGTCCAAGACCAGCTTGGTTTTCAGTTGAATTCTATCAAACCTTCATTGAAGAACTGGATCCAATTTTTCTCAAGCTGTTTCACATAAATGGAGAATAGGGAATTTTCCCCAACTACTTTTATGAAGTCAGCCTTACCCTAATACCAGAACCTGACAGAGATCCAAGAAGAAAAGGAAATGATAGGCCTATATCTCTGATGAACTTAGATGCAAAGATCCTGAACAAAACCCTCACAAACCAAATTCAACAACACATCCAATGCATTATCCACCTTTCTTAAGAAGGATTCATCCTAGGGATGCAGGGATGTTTTAATATATAGAAATCAGTCAACAGAATACACCACATAAATAAACTTAATCAGAAGAAACCAAATTATCATTTCAATGGATGCAGAGAAGGCCTTTGACAAACTACAACATCACTTCATAATCAAAACTCTCTCCAGGTGTGGCGGCACACACGTTTAATCCCAGCATTCAGGAGGCCGAGGCAGGAGGATTGCCGTGAGTTTGAGGCCACCCTGAGACTCCTTAGTGAATTCCAGGTCAGCCTGGGCTAGAGTGAGACCCTACCTAAAAAAACCAAAAAAAAAAAAAAAAAAAAAAAAACAAAAAAAAAACTCTACAGAGAATGGGCATGGATGGTTTATATTTCAACACAATGAAGGCTATATACAAAGCACCTAAAGCCCAAACGGTAATTAATGGGGAAAGACTCAAGGAGCTCCCATTAGAATTGGAAATAAGACAGATGTGCCCACTTTTACCACTGCTATTCAACATAGTACTAGAAATTCTAGCACAAGTAATAGGACAGGTGAAAAAACATAAAAGGGATACAAATTGAAAAGGAAGAAGTTAAATAAGCCCTATTAGCAGACGGCATGATCCTTTACATAAGTGACCAAAAAATCTCCCTCTCAAAACTTCTAACAGTGATTAATTCCTTCAGCATAGTGTCAGGATACAAAATCAACACACAAATATCAGTAGCCTTTCTATATGCAAGGGACAAATATACAAGGGAAAGAAATCAGCAAGACTTCCATTTTCAATAGCCACAAAAAAAAAAAATCAATTACCTTGAAATAACACTAACCAAGGATGTGAAAGACCTGTATATAGAAAAAATTTAAAAACAAAAAGCAGTCAATAAAGAAAAAGAGAAGAACTTGAGGAGATGGAAAGACATACCATGCTCATGGATAGGTAGAATCATTATTGTGAAAATGGCAAGTCTACAAAAAGCAATATACAGATTTAGTGCAATAACAATAAAAATTTCAGCATCATTCTTCACAGAGATAGAAAAAATGATCTCAAAATTCATATGGAATGACAGGAGGCCTCAGATATCCAAACATAGCCTCATGAAAGGAAATAACTCTGGAGGTATCACCATACCCAATCTAAAACTATACTACAAGGGCATATTAACAAAAGCAGCATGGTATTGGTATAAAAGCAAAAATATAGCTCAATGGAACAGAATTGAAGACCTAAAACTTAGGTCAAATAGCTATAGTTACTTCATCTTTGACTATGATGCCAATAATGTAGACAGGAAAAAGGCCAACATCTTTAACAAATGATGCTCAACAAATTGGATAACTACATATAGAAAAATGAATCTAGACCCACTCATGTCACCATACACAAAATTAATTCCAAATGGATTAAAGAATTCAACATAAGACTTGAATCTCTTCAACTACTGGAAGAAAAATATAGAAGGAAGTCTCCACATCATACGAGTTGGGCAGGAGTTACTGAACAGTATCCCAGTACCTCCAAAATTAAACAGTCTCTAAACCAATGGGATCTCAGGAAGCTAAAAATAATATGCACAGACAAACATACTATAAGCAGAGTGAATAGAGTACCCAGAGCTATACCACTGGCAGAGGCTTAATATCTAGAATCTACAAAGAACTAAAAAAAAAAAAAAGCTAAATGATAAGAAGTCAAACAACTCACAGGGGAAAAAAAACTGTGTAGAGAACTGAATAGGGAGTTCTCAGAGAAATACAAATGGCTTGCAAACACTTAAGAAAAGGTTCAATATTCTTAACCTTCATGGAAATGCAAATTAAAACAACCACTAGATTCCACCTTATTCCAGTAAGGGTTGCATTAAAAAAGTCAAATGAAAACAAATGTTGGCAGGAATGTAGGGAAAGAATAACCCTCATTGACTGTTGTAGGAATGCAAACTTGTACAACCACTATGGAAATCAGTATGGCGATTTCTGAAAAAGATGAATACAGAACTATAAATATCTCCAGTTATTCCCTTACTGGGCATTTACCTTAAATGTTCAATGTTTCACTACAGAAATATTTGTTCAACCATGTTTATAGCTGTTCAATTCATAATAACTAAGAACAGGGATCAATCCAGGTTTTCATCATTGCAAGAATGGATAATGAAGTTGTGGTACATATACACAATGGAATTCTACTCAGCAATAGCAAAAATGATACAATAAAATTTGTAGGAATATGGATGGACTTAGGACAGATCATACTCAGCTAATACAACAACAAAAAGACAAATGCTGCATGTTCTCACTCATCTGTGGTTCCTAACCTGGATCAGTTTGAGTTGCTGGGATATAACTTGAGACCCAGAAAATAGGTATAGGTTTGGGGGAGAGGGAGATGATGGGGGAGTAAACACAAACCAAACAAAAAATTAACTGGTACAATAGAAACATTTCTCCTTGAAGGTAGACTAAAAGATATAACCCTCAACAGGAGTATAGGGGGAAATGCCCAAACAGGGGGCCCTGGAGAGTGTAGGATGAAGCCTAACCTTAAAAAAGTTGACTCTGACCTGTAACTCAAAGTACCATAAATAGGTGCTACAAAAAATGAGCTGTTGATCAGAGTTCTATGAGGTGCCCCAAATGAGCCAAGCTTTTCAAAGCAATTACTTGCCTGCCTGAGGTAAAGTTACGATCTGTTGCTGAAGACATCATATGCTACTGTTGCAGAACATGGAGAGACCTGCCTGGAATCCTGAAGAGAGCCAGTCCCCAGACAGTTAGCCCATCTAGTGCTAGAAAGGGCTACTGAGCTAGTGGGTAAAGCGGCCAACAAAACTTGAACAAGCAGGCTATAAGCTAGTCAGAACCAACCAGCCTGACAAGAAGAACACACCAGTACTATGGTGGCAGAGAGCCTTGGTGGGTAACAAATGGCTACGTGGTCTGCTCAGTAGAAAGGAATCCGTTTCTGAAACTGGGAACCTGGTCTGAATCCTTTGGAGACAAAGATTATGCTCTCCCATGTCAAGGACTCACAAGTCTTTGACTAAAAGGGAGGCTAAATCCATCAAACTCTCCCTAAATTAATGATGCTTAAACAATTTAACCTATGTTGACTTTACTCTCTGTTGGAGAATCTGTTGCTCTTTTGCAGAAGGTAAGGATACCCCAGGAGCTAAACCATCCCTCACAGCTCAGTCAAGCCCAGGTGAAACCACAGAGGAAGTGGGGAGACAAGCAAGATTGCTACTTCCATGAGCCTGACAAGCAGCACCAGGGGTGAAGGAGACAGACGCTGGGGATACATAACACATGCTAAAGGAGAATTCCAGAAGCTCCAAAGAGCTCATCACTGAAGTAAACTTAAAACACAACCACCAAGGCTCAGAGAATTTTGTGGAAGAGGAGGCAGAAAGATTCTAAAAGCGATAGGTTGGGATCTCATGCCCAGAAGTACTGCCTCCCTCCCCTAACGGAATGCCTCTCCCACAAGCATAACCCACAACCCCATGTGGAATAGCAGCAATCCTATGGAGGAGAATCCCCCTGTGGAATGGGGGCAGACAGGAGGGAAAAGATGGTACCAACACATGATGTATCCATACATAATATATTCTTAATTTAAAAAGAAAAACTAAGTAGAGACTGCATTCCATTTCAGTCAGTATATCTGGAATCAAAATCATGACGAAAGAAAACAATGCTGGCAAATGAGTGGGAAAAATGAATCCGTAGGTGTGATTAGTGGGAATGGAAAGAGACACAGCCATTATAAAAATCAGAATGAAGGCTCCTCCAAAGACTAATAAGACTTACTATGATACATCCATGACAGCTCTTGAGATATATCTGAATGACTCAAAGTCAATAATCAATAATATAATATCATACTCATGTTTATCAAAATATTATTCATAATAGCAAAGTTATGGTATTAGCCAAAGTTCTGAATGAGTGAATGAATAAATATATGTGGGATGTACACACAATAGATTGTTAGTCACCCATAAGAAAAATGTTATTTTTTAAAAAAATTAATGCAATTAGAAATTATCATGTTAAATAAAAAAAGCCAGCCTCATAAAGACAAATAGGTGATATTGAGCAAAAGAAGTTCGAAACTTGCATTTTGAAATGTAAAAATAAAATAAATGGAAGTAATGGTAAAAAGAGGCCATCTTCATAAGTCAGGAGAAGCACATAATCGAAATGACAATATATTCCAAATTAATAACCTACACAGTGAATTACCTGTGAGAATTCAAGATGGCTTCTTTGTAAAAATTGGAAATGCACAGAACCTAGGACAGTTAGAAAATCCTAAAAAAATGATAGAAAGTCATGATTTCCTGGTTTCAAAAATTTTTTACGCCAAAGTCAGTCCAATATGATATGAGACTTGATAGATTTATGTATCAAATTAACAGAAATATGGTTCAGAAATATTACTATATGTGTTAGTGCTTTATGAGGATACTAATGACACTGGGGAAAAGAATAACCTTTCAATAAATGTATGATGAAAAGTTTACATTAGATGCAAAATATTAAATTATACCTATACCCAAGACCATATTAAAAAAAAGAACATGACTGCAATACCTAAATTTGAAAAGTTAAAATTTAAAATTCTTAAAGGAAAACACAGAAAAGTCTTCAATATTTTATTTGACAAAGGACAAGATTCGAAAAAGAAATCTTAGATGTGACAGGAAAAGCAATAACAGAACAATAATTGAAAATATATGAGCAGAACTCCACCACAAATTAAAACCCTACATCCTTCAAAAGTACCTTGTTGTACGAGTCAAAACATAGTCCCTAAAATTAAAGAAAATATTTTAGGTCATATTTTTGATAACAAGTCTATATCCAGAGTACAAAAGAAATATAATTCAATAACAATTAGATAATTAATCCAATAAAAATGGATTCAAATAATCTTAAAAGATATTTCCCAAAAGAAAGATGTGTATACAACATATATTTACATGAAATAGCCTCAATATCATTAGGTAGCAGAAGGACCAAATTCAATTGAAGAACTTTTCATACCTACTGGGATAGTTAGAACCAAAATATAAAAAAAAAATGTTGGTGAGTATGTGCAGAAATCAGTATGTTCATATTAAATATATAAAATGATGAAGGAATTTTAGAAAATGATCAGGCAGACTATAAAATTTAAACCCTGAGTAATTTAACACCATTTCTAGTCCGTTGTATATCCAAGAATAAGAAAATAAATATCCAAACATAACTTGAACATGGATGTTTATAGCAGCATTATTCATTACAGTCAAGAGGAAGATGCTACTTAAATGTCCCCAACAAAGAATTCTTGGATCCTAACCATAAAATGTCATCATTATTCAGTTGTGAAAAGTTATTAAATATTTCAGATGTTATATTTTGACATATAGCTCAGTTAAAAACAATATGCTAAATGATAAAGGCAAGTAGTTGAGGATATTCATATAAATGTCCACAAAAGGAAGTCTATTGAAATAGAATGAAGACAGTGGTTACCATTAGTGATGAAGGGAAAGAAGAACATGACTAAATTATGAGCTTTCCTTATGGATTGATGAATATATCCTAAAATCAATTGTGCTGATAGTTATAAATGTCTATGGTTACAGTAAAATATTAAACTGTACACTTTGAGTGTTAAAACAATGGATTTCACAGCAAATCAATATTATCTAAATATAAACAAAACACAAATTATGAAAACACAAATCACCCTTCATTTGATTCTACACAAATAATTTTATTGTTTTTTTTTAATTTTTGTTTGATCAAGCAACTAATTACACTGGTAGACCTTACCATGGAGACAATGAATTAAGTATTCATCCTTAGAGATACTACTGTTTCATAATTCTAAATGACAATCATTTTTGAAGTATGAGTTTCAAGTATTTTAGTCTCAGAAACACAATGTTCAATAAAAAGCCCATTAAAAAGGTTGTTTAGCATTCTCTGTAAAAGTGTAGAATATAGACAATAATTACATAATTCTATTGCATTTTATTCTTCTGGCTTAATGACATATGATTAGTACTTCCACGGTGTTACATTTTCATTTGAGGCCATATCCTACCCCACCTAGTTTATAGCCCCAAATATTTCCTTGGTATTAATTTCCTAATCTTCCAGAAATTTGACAGTTCTACTTTCACTCAATACACACTGCAATGCCAACAATATTTTTTCCTGACAAAGATAAAATGAGTTCCATGTTGCCAATATTGAAAATACTTTCTAATCTATCTTGTGAATTTTTACAGAATCATTTAATGCTTTGGCCTTCCTCCGATTTTTAACTTTTTTGTCTGTGAATCAAAAAGCAATCACAATCTTGATTTCTCTCTTCATATATTTTTCATCTCTTTGCAAAAAGTTTCCTTATATTTGGTATTTGATATTAAAATTCAGTGTTGCTCAGTACTGGCTATGGTTTCTTCTTATTTACCCTCTCCTTGTCAATCTAATCTATAACTCTTTCTCTAAAACTTGCTGTTTAAATATGTCTTAAATGCAACCTCTTCTAAACTCAACTAGGTCCAGAATCACCTGCCTCACTTGTAATACTATAATAACCTCATAATTGCACATTGTGATACTTTATAATGATTTTCAACTGCAAAGAAGCAGGAATAATCTGAAAGGGATTATCTTGATTACGTTAATTTAGGAGGGAAGATTCCCTCAATTATGTGGCACCATTCCCTGGGCTTGGAACCTGACCTGAATTAAATGGAGAAACTGGCAGAGTAGCAGCATGCATTGCTTTCTGCTTCTTTATTGAGGTAAATGTGACTACACAATTCCAACTCCTGCCACCATGTGGTCCTGTGCCTGATAGTCTCTACCATCTGGGACTGTAATCTAAAGTAAATTGTTTCCTTTCCTAATTCATTTCTGATCAGGTATTTTATCTCAGCAAAAAAGTAACTGATATAGTCCTCACACACTCATTCAACCAGCAAAGAGGAAAATTGTGAGCCTTTGGAACTAAGGCAGAAAGTCACATCCTTGTTTAAATTACTTAAGAAGCTCACATATCCCCCCAGATAGTAACAGCTCAGAAAACATCTACAGCACATTCTTAACCTTGCCTAACTCTGGTCTTTGTATTAACTATATTTATTTGAACACATAGCTGAAATATGTTAGTACTAGCATAAAAGGCATTACATTAAAATCCTTAGCCATGGGCTGGAGAGATGGCTTCACAGTTAAGCGCTTGCCTATGAAGTCTAAGGACCCCGGTTTGAGGCTCCTTTCCCCAGTACCCACTTAAGCCGGATTCACAAGGGGGCCCATGCATTCGGAGTTCCTTTGCAGTTGCTGGAGGCCCTGGCGCACCCATTCTCTATCTATCTGCCTCTTTCTCTGTCTGTCACTCTCAAATAAATAAATAAAAATAAGCAAAAATTTAAAAAGTCATTAGTCATTACTGCACATAATATGTGTGTATGTGTGTGGTGAGATAACCAAATGGATACATGGATATATGGATAAACAAATACATAATGACTCCTTTTACTCAAACACATATGTTTGGCAGTCCAGACTAGTTTTACAGACTTGTCAAAGGCAAAAACAACAACAACAACAACAACAACAAAAAAAACTACTTATCATGAATTTATCAAATGCAATAGACATGGAAATATTTTAAAAACCTGAATGACTAAAACAAGCATTGATAATTGAATGCAGTGACATTAGAACAATTGCTATGTAAATTGGTGCTTGGGATTGACGTGTACAGATATGATCTATATTATGCTTGTCATTAGCCAGGTGTTGACATTTTATTCTGTCACTGTAGTGAATAGGGCATGGTGAACCATAGCTGAACCAAAACATATTTCCAAGAAATGATGTAATGACAAAGGTTAAAGGAAAATAAAGAACTTCTGTTAACTTTCTTAGTGTCTAATCCCCTTACCAAAAAAATGTTTTAAAATGCCTTGCTAAGTGTTATAGTTTGAATCTCAAAAGATGCCCCAAACCCACATACTAAAGGCTTGTTGGCCAACCTGTGATACTATTGGGTGGTGATGAAAGAGACAGAACCTATCAGAAGGAAGTTGGGTCATTGAAGGAGTGCACTTGACAGAGCTGTGGTGACTTCAGCCAAGCTCTCTCTTTGCTCCCTGGCTGACTCCTTCACCACATGCTTCCACCATGATTCATTAGGATGCTACAGGCCAAAAGCCACGCAACTGTGGGCTGACATAGTGAGCCAAAGTAGACCTTTTCTCTTCATTTATCCTCAAGTATTTTGCAACAAAGAAGAAAATCTAAATAACATGCCAATTCCAATGCTACCAGCTTTTCCAATAATCTGGTTGAGGAAATTTTGCATTCTACAAAATTCAAAAACCCTGTTCCATCTATCAAGAAGACACTTTTCAAAGAGTAGGAGGCAAAAGCTGCTTAGCTAATTTGGAGTTTAAGTTGCTGACATTGGTACTAATAAATGAATCTAAAATGCTACTTGTTTGCTGTAATTATGAAGTTAAACAAATTATAAAATTCTGCATTCATTTTCTTCCTATACATACCTCAGTGAAACTGCTGGGAACTGAAATAACATTTGCTTTCGTTATCATTAAAGGAATTTCCAGGATTATTCCAAAATGATGGAAAATTATACATATTTATGATGTAGACCCAAAAGGAAGCCTTAAATATGCTTATCTGTTTATTATAAAAACACTATGTAATAATTTTTAAAACATATACTATGGTAATGAAATCTTTCACATGGCACAAATTTCATAAATGCATATACATTTACATATGTTTAATATGCATGTGTGTATGTATATACATATATAAAATTGCTTTAATCCAAAATATATTAATATAATTAAAAATTTACAGTAATGCTGCATTTTCAGAATATTTTATTAGAAAAGCTATCGTGGATGACAATCCATGGGTGAGGTGGTGATATGAGAACCATGAGTGTGATGTGTATGTATGAGCCAAATAGCTCATTTGGAAAATATTCTTTACTGTCTTCATATACCGTCAAAAGAAGCAGGAAGTGATGAGTTCATTTAATTTTGAGTTCTCTAAATTAGATGGTCTTAAACACTTTTGTTATGACTGGCATTACTGATATATATTATTGAATGACTTATTTACAAACGTAATTATAGATAGTAGAATATATACTTTATGGTTCATATCATAAATTAAAGGCCTGGTTTCTCTTTGGATCTCATAAGTTTTTGATATTTTACATAATGAAGGGATTGTCTGTCCCTCCTTAAATATACTTATATAATTCTAATTAATATTACAAAATGTTCTAAGAGGCTAATGATAATTAAAAATAGAGGACAATGGATTCTCATTCTTTACTTTTGTCATCGTGCAATGTGAGCTATAAATACTTTTAAAAACATTGTACACTTTTCAAGTCAGAAACTGCTTTGTAGTTTTGTTACATCTCTCTCCATTCAATGTTTGGCCAATTTAATTATAAAATCATTTTCATTCAAGTCTAAAGTTCTAAGCTCTTTTAAAAAATATTTTATTTATTTATTTATTTACTTATTTATTCATTTGAGAGAGAGAAAGAAGCAAAGAGACAGAGAGAGAGAGAGAGAGACAGAGAATGGGTGCACCAGGGCCTCTGGCCACTGCAAAAGAACTCCAAAGGCATATGTCCCCTTGTGCATCTGTCTTATGTGGATCCTGGAGAGTCAAACAGGGATCCTTTGGCTTTGCAGGAAACACCTTAACCACTAAGCCATCTCTCCAACCCTAAAATTCTAAGCTCTTAATTCTCAATTAAGTGAGGGCTGAACTAGATGATCTCTTAAATGTGATTTCAGTTCCAAAATAATCATCTGTTGTTTTGCTTCTCTGAAGGAGTTGTAGGACCGTAAATAGCATACATTTCTTTTTGTCCACAAAGAAATCAAAATTTTTGCTTTAAATATAACCTAATCAGTATTTCTTTCCTTTCTATTAATTTGAAAGAAGACAGAAGGGTAAAATACTATTGTTTATTAGCATTATTTGTCAAATATTTCTAATTATATTCCCATTGAACCAAGTAAGAATGTATTTCCCAGACCTCCTTGATATGTGATTGGTAATGACCATCAAGCTTTAAGCACAAAAACTATTTGTCACTCCAAGGAAAGGAAACTTAATTTACCAGCTTAATCCATGTTCTCATTTACATGTGATATTGAAGGAGAAATAGGATAAAGCTAGGCTCCCCACCCCAAAATATTACACTTATACAGTGATTTATAATAGTCAAGATTCTGGATGTTTTTAATGTTTGACTACGCTCCTTCTTGTTAACCAGATTTGGGTAGACAACAGAAATGAGAAAGAGAATACTTATTACTTAAACATATATTATTTTAAACAATGAGATTTGCAGGTGATTATTATAGTATTACATCCTGATGGATACTGTTTTACATAGAAACCAACAACAACAAAGAAATAAAACTGTATTTTCATAAGCTAATACTCTTGTTGTGTGAAATTTTTATTGTGGGAAACTAGAACACATGTCTCTTCACCCTAGATATGCACAGAAGACAGACCAAAGCATGATTGCACCAAAATCAGTTTTGGTGAACCAATGAGTTCATTGGGTTACTTACAGAACAGAATGAGGGCTTCCTCACAGGAGTATGGGTGACCCAAAGGCAGCTGCACCACTGAAAAACTTAGGCTTAGGGGATGACTCAGGAAAGCTGTATCCCTAGAACACACTGCAGGATCTACAGGCACCTTGGCTGTTTAGAGAGTCTCATCACAAGCAGTTGTTAACAGTTTATGTAACTTTAGGTTTGTGTCTTGCAACATTATTCCCCAGAAGTGTTGACCATCAAAAAGCATGTTTCAATCAGAGAAAATTGCTAAACAACACTGATCAGTTTGTCTTTCAACAGTTGTTTACTACCCAGAGTGGAGGGTAGTTATGTGACCTTTTTTTTTTTCTTTTTTTCTTTATTAATTAGTTTTGTATTCAGCAAATACAGTCAGTTTGGTACCATTATTAGGCTCATCCATGACCTGCCCTTAACCCCTCCTTACTGAGGTATATGGGTCATGCATTGTGGAGTTAGCCCACAGTTATGTGTAAGATGAATGTCTCCGCATATCATGACCCAACATGTGGCTCTGACATTCTTTCTGCCCCCTCTTCTGCAAAATTTCCCTGTGTCATGTTGGGTTAATTTTTGGTATGCTTCAGTGATGAAATGTTGGATGCCTCTGAGGCTCTGGCTCTCTGATTTGGTAGGAGTTGATTTTCTCTGTGTTGATCTCCCTCCCCCTTGTGCTGGTATCTGGTCCATCAGGAAAACAGCACCCTTGCTTGTTTTGCCAATTTTTCTTAGTTTCAGCTGGGGCCCTTTGGAGGTGTGATGGGGTGGCTCTCTCCTTAGGATCTACATCTATCTGAAAAGGAGAAGCAGATTCTCCAACGGAGAGTAAGTTAGCACCAGGACAAAAGAGATAACACTTATTTTATTTTATAGAGAATTTAATAGGTGTAGGCCCTCTTGTAGCCCATGATTGATGGTAGCTTGATATTGGAGAGTGGGCTTATGTTTGGATATGGTTCTGACTTGTTTCCCAGCCCCAGCTATGGGTCCCATACCACTGAGGAGATCAGTTAGCCAAATTAAGAGCAGTTGGTTCCCCACCATGGCTGTGTGCCACTATTGCACTTGTGTAGGCATCACAACAAGTTATTTGCTGCTAAGTAGGTTAGACCATGAGTTGCTTGGACAGATATTGGTCATTTTCCCCCAGTCGCCCATGTAACACCTTCTGGCACTAGACGTGCTGACTGTCTGGGGACTGACTCTCTTCCAACTTTCAGCCATGCCATTCTATTTTGCATGTCAACCACATAAGGTGTCATCAGCAGTAGGGTCTTATCACTAACCTTTGGTGGGTCATGTGGGTCATCAAGTACTGTGACAGAAATCTGTCTGTCTTTTAGGAAACCTTGTAGGTCTCTCTGATCAAAAGCTCACTGTGGATGGTAGCCCCATGCTGATACTGAGAGTTACAGGTCAGTGCCCACTAAGAAAAGGAGGAAAAAGATAACTAATATACAAGAGTTAGAGAGAAGAGAGAGAGAGAGAGGGAGAGGGAGAAGGAGGGAGGGAAGATGTAGAAGATTAAGGTTAGTCTTGATCCTACCCTCTCCAGTGTCTTGTGGTTCAGGTGTTCCCTGTAAGGGCCTGGTGAAGGTTCCGCCATTTGGTCTGCCTTTTAGGTAGTAGAATTTTATGGTAACATTGCCGTTTGGCCAAAATTAATTGCACAACTATTGGTAAGAGAAGGATGTTTAAATAGAAGCAAGGTGATCATGAAGATGTTAAGAACCTCTAATGGCATTTTGCTTAAACATCCACAATATAAATTTGATATGTTTATATATTTTGAGAAAAAAATTAAGTACTGTTATGCCTGGTACTTACTTCATATATTTGCAATTGAAATAGATTTTGATGTCTGTCTATTATTAATGAAACACTTACCTTGTGAAAACAGTGAAATAATAAAGGGGTATAATGAACAGGTTGATCTTGTTAAGTATGTTTTAGTATAAACAATGCTGTCACACCAATTAAGATTCAAAAATCTCAGTTCACCAGAGACCCATCTAATATAATTCACATATTGGATATTCTGTTTTGAGAAAACATGAAGAAATGATAAGTTTTCTATTAAAGTTTATTTGCATTACTGTGAAAGGCTTAGCAAAATGCTTGCACACTAAAGTTTTGTCAACTTTTTAAATGTCTTTCTAATTTGTCATTTCTCTCAAGTTAATTTAGTGGAATTTAAGCTATTTATTTTGTCTTCCTGATACATTTAAAATTAGAAAAATATGAATGTTTTATTCAATTACATAAATTGTTCAACAAAGTAATGCCCTATCCCTGGCAGATGTGGTAGAGGTGGAAAGTCTCATGGTGAGCAGTCAGCTATCTTTTTGTCTTATTGATGGATGTTGCCTCTTCTCCATTTTTTCTGCCATCTGTAAAATAAACCAGATTCTCCAATAAAGAACAAGAGCAATTTGAGTTAAATGATCAGCTAAAGTTGTTTACAAGATTTTTTGGCTGCCCAGCTCACTCCTTCCAGACCATGGGATTTTGACTTGGTTTCCAATACCAGATATGAGTTCCCTCCCTCTGATCAGGCCTTGTGTGCAATTAGAGAACAGTTAATTACCTGTAGACACTACATACCACTATTGCACAAGTTTGTACTTCTTGCATGTCCCAGGAGAAATTGCAGAGGAAGCGACATCATGAACAGTGCTCTTACTACCAGCCTGACAACCAGACCTAGGTTGATGGCAATAGATATGTAGAACAATCAAAATCTATCCAAGCAGAAATCCAGAGACTACAAATAACTTAGCCAGGCCTGGTGGCACATGCCTTTAATCCCAGCACTTGGGAGGCAGAGGCAGGAGGATCACTGTGAGTTCAAGACCACCCTGAGACTCAATAGTGAATTCCAAGTCAGCCTGGGCTAGAGTGAGACCCTACCTCAAAAAAACAAAAACAAACAAACAAATAAAAAAAAAACTCAAGACCAAATGAGACTTCTAACAGACCTGCCATGGCTCAGGGAGTATTGTGAAAGAGGGGGTGGAAAGACTCTAAGAACCACATAGCAGGTAGGAGTACCCTAAGGCTTTGTCCCCTGCTATCCCATAGGTACTGACTGAGGTTTTAATGACCCCATGGATAGTACCATAATTCCACTGAGGAAGACCCCCATAATAAGGGAGCTGGGGTAAGGGGATAATAGTACATAACCTGGAAAAAGAAATGCCATGTCCCAGAAACATTTGTAAACCCTTTTAATTTTATACAAGCATGTATATGAAAATACTAGATTAAAATGATAATAGAGTAAAATGAAATACAATAATTATAAGCATTCAAGACACATCCCTATAAACTTGTACCAACAAATGATTTAAATTGTTGTGATTTTTTAAAAATGCTTTATTTATTTATTTTGGAGAGAAAACAAGAGGGAGAGAGAGAAGGAGAGATCGAGAGAGAGAGAGAGAGAGAGAGAGAGAGAGAAATGGAGAATATGGGCATGTCCAGGGCCTCCAGCCACTGCAAATGAACTCCAGACACATGCACAACCTTCTTCCTGTGGCTTATGTTAGTCTTGGGGAAAAAACCTAGGTCCTTTGGCTTTGCAGGCAAGTGCCTTAAACGCTAAGTCATCTCTCCAGCCCCTGGTCTAATTTTCTTGTGTTTAAATATCCCATACAGATTTGTAACCAGGCACCTCCAATTGTGTTTGTCTTAGCTGTCATAGTTTTTAACATTTTATATTCCACAAATCTGGGGATTATACCTAGTGCCTTATATAGTCCAGGAAAATTGCCTGCTACCAACCCTCTTACCTAGTCATTAAACAGTCTCATAATCATGCTGTGTATTCCTATTTAACAAACTTACACTTCCAATCTCACCACGACTTGACTTTAGACTGAAACTGCATATGTGCAGTCTCCTAATAATGCCTTGGCTGTGCTTCTATGCTCCTCCTAATGCTGAAGGGTGACCATCTGCTTCACATGTCTCACATCCAATGCTTTCATGTGGTAGTGAATATAATCTTCTGCCAAACAGCATATGTGTAGAATGGCTGAATGTAATCCAATCAGATTAAATACCATTACAAAAGGCTGGATATCTTTAGAGTAAAAATCAAATTTATATCCTCACTTATTTTTGCCAGAACTCTTACAATCCCTAATATTTCTGTGTCTCCTCTCTACCATCTTCAACGTATTGTCTGGCTGCTGCCAGAGAAATCTATAAATGTGTTCTTCTTTTCTCACAAACAACAGTATTTGAAATACTTCATGTTGACTTCAGGCTAATGTCCAAATGCTTCAGAATCATTACCAAGAGCTTGCATGATCTACTTCCAGCATGCATGCTCATCTATAAAGACCTCCCTAGTTCTTTTAGACAACACTAGTCATCCTTCCTTCAGACGTCCATAGCCTGTAAGTTATGTATTATGTCACTTGTCTCATCATTTTATTCATCTGTCCACTGGTCTGTGAGCCCTTAGGGAAGAAATTTTGATGCATTCATTTTGTATCCCATCTTTCATGTTCCCTTTTTCTGTTCCTGTATTTCTCTACCTTCTTCCATGGAGGATCTGACAGGTAAAAGGAAAGCAATGAAAATATCAGCATTACTAATAACAGCTCCAGAAAATCCTTAATTCAGATTAGATGAGGTATTGTACTAAGAGCTTTGTGTACATTATCTAATGCAATATTAGTGACACATTTTGGAAAAGTTGTTTTGTAGTTAACTGTTTTTCCATATTGCTACATGTGAGAAAGCTAATTTTTACTGATATTAGGTAACTTGTCCATTTTCATACCAATAGGATGGGCAAAGATTGTTTTTCTACCTAGACAGTTCCACCTGTAAATTGTGACTATAAAATACTTGAGAGGCAATCATCAAGCATGAGCTAGCACTGAGCTTGTAATATAGCCTAACTGATAAAAAGTCAGTTCTAGACCTTTATGTAAACTTCTCAATTTAAATACATACAATCAATTATTTAGGAAAAGACCCTTTCTATAAAAGCATTTTCTAAAATATTAATAGTTACATTTCATTTGCATAATGAAAAATTGAACAGATCATGAATGATATTTAAAATCTGTAAAGGAGAAAAACAGACTTCGTGCCTATAATCTCAGTATTCAGAAGGCTAAGACAAGAGGATTGTCTTGAGTTCAAAACCAGCATCAGCTACATAATTTGTCTGTACTATGGTTTAACACCATTATTTTAAAAAATACACAATAAATAAATACATTTCAAAAGTTAGGAAAGACCATTTTCGGCAACTTATGTTAATCATTGTATATATCAATCATTTTGAGATACATATATGTAATTTCAGGTTATGTACTATTATCCCCCCACCCAACTCCCTTATTATGAGGGCCCTCCTCAGTGGAATTATGGTACTGTCCATGGGGTCATTAAAACCTCAGTCAGTACCTATGGGATAGCAGGGGACAAAGCCTTAGGGTATTCCTACCTGCTATGTGGTTCTTACAATCTTTCCACCCCCTCTTTCACAATATTCCCTGAGCCATTATCTATCTATCTATCTATCTATCTATCTATCTATCTATCTATCTATCTATCTATCTAGATATGTATATATATATATACATATCTATCTATCTATCTATATATATAATTTCAAGCTGCATAACTAAACATATGTTATTGCTTAATGTTTTGCCCATCATTTCTGTATTCAAGATTGTCCCTGAAATAGCTGAATAATGTGACATTCCCTCAATTAACATTTAGCCCACTATAAAAGCAGATCTGCAAGGGTTTTGGAACTACTTCCCTCCAGGAAGTAATACCAGAAAGTATTGAAACTCAGAAAGAGAATGTGATTGAGTAAGACAGAGGAAAGTTAAGTAGCCAGCACCATATACCTGTGTCTTGAAGGTGCTCTTCAGTGGGGTGACTTGGGGTCAGTCCTGTGGGCAAGCTCGTGGACACCGTCATCCCACCCCAAAATCATTTACTCTCTAACTTCCAATCTTCATTGGTTGATACTTGCTCCAGAGGTTACTCATGCTCTTCAGAAATTTTGTCTGTCCATTGAGACGAGAGTCACTGAATTTGATTGATTCTCTAGAGATCTTTATGTTCTGACCCTTGGTTATCCTGGGAGAGTGAGTGCTGAGAGGTTGAGGTACACTGGCATCACCTGCTGGAGTTTGTCATTCACAAGCCTCTGCCTCCCACAAAACAGAACCTTGCATTACTTTTCTCCTTTGCAGGACTGGGAATCTAACCTAAAGACTCACAGATGCTGGGCAAGTGCTCTATCATTGAGCTATCTAGCAGTTGTTATGCTAGTGAAGGAGATCCTTACTTTAAGCTCTAAACACACACACACACACACACACACACACACACGAGAGAGATAAAAATATGATTGGATGGATGAATGGATGAACACAATAGATATGTGTATATATATATATATATATATATATATATATATATACAAAAAATGAGATTTTTTCCAATTGGTTGACATTTTGACACCTCAGTATCAAATTTGAACTTACTAGCTTCACTCTTAATCATGAGATACTCTGATGTGCAGCCCAAATAATGTTCCCGTATCTATCTGTCATCGGATCAGTAACCACATCCAAGGTCATGGAGGTGTTCCTTACTGATTTCTCTCACATACAAACTCATGTCAAATCTACTTAAAATATGCTTTGAACCTGTATTTGTTAAGCCACCTTTAACTCTCATTTTTATTTCTACTATACTTTCTGATTTTGGTGGGGGAACTTATATTTTCCTATAGTGTTCTATTAAACTTCTACAAGATATATTATATTTCAAAATTTACACTCTGTCATTCTGTATTTCCTGTTACATTGGGGATGTTTTAAAGTTATGAACTGGATTTTGCTATTTTCCCCCACTTTAGATTCTGGCTTACATCAATAAATCTAGCTTATGACAGTAAGCCACAGAAACTCACATAAATGAGTAAGAAAGGTCCCATTCATTTTTCATGTGTGGTAGTAATTTTGGCACATGCAGGTTTATCTTGTTTATCTTGCATCATTTTATGTCTATTTTATTTTTTTCTGATTAGACTTTACATGGCTTGTAGATGTCCTTTCAGTATCGTGAGTCTGCTATTTAGAAGTTTATAGGAATAAAATTTTTATTTAATTAGACAATTGATATGTACATAATTTTATTTTGATGTTTGAAAACATAACTTATTTTCCAGAAAATGTCATTTATAGTCCCAAAACAGTATGATATGAGATAGTTTGTGCAGTGGGTACACATATCCTAAACATATACACATGAAAATATGTGCATAAAGATTACACAGAATTGAGTAGTTGCTTAGAAGAATGGACAGCCCTGCATAATTATGACAAAGGTGTGAATTGTATTGCTTTCTTTTTCAGATCTCTGCATTATATTTGAAGACAACAGCTCCCTTTATCATGTTAGAAATTACTGACACACACTATCTCTCCCTCTTTCTCTGTCAAATAAATAAATAAAAATAAAAAATTTTTTAAAGAAGAAGAAAAGGGCTGGAGGGATGGCTTAGTGGTTAAGGCATTTGCCTGCAAAGACAAAGGTTCCAGGTTTGATTCCCCAGGACTCACGTTAGCCAGATGCACAAGAGGGTGCACATATCTGGAGTTTGTTTGCAGAGGCTGGAGGCCCTGGCACATTCATTCTCTCTCTCTCTTTCTCTCTCATTCTTTCTCTCTCCCTCTTTCTCTCTCAAATAAGTAAATAAAAACAAAATATTTTTAAAAATAAATTACTGGCAGATATACTAAAATATATGTTATATTTTTACTATTTACATTATCCTAAAATGAATTTATTGTTTATAAACTATTTACTACCAATGTAATTTTATTATTTGGGTTTCTTTGCAAGCATTAAATAATTTTGTTTTGTAAATATTGTTAAACATAATTAATTTCTCATTAAGTTATTGATAAAAGAATAAGATATTATTACTTCTTCCTTAGATTGATTTGCAATGAAACACTTAACTTGGGATTTCTTTTTTAACATTCCATTGAGGATGTAATATTATGTGATATTGAGATTTTAATGCAATCTTTCAATATGATTTGTATTCAGCAAATTATAATTTCCAGTCAAATTTTCATTTATCCCATGGAAAATCTGTGGTATTTTCTTCTAATAGCATCATCAACACAGAAGAGAGGATAAAACATTTAACCATAAAACCACAATTATTACAGAAATGAAAGTTTTAAAAGTCTTCCTAAAACCCATGCTAACCTTAAATATGTCATCAAGGGAAATAATTTCAAATCAAGATCATTTATGCTAATTTCTATTATATAAATATATTAGATATGTATCACCAAGAGGACATGATTTCAAAATTTTGACATATTTATGCCCCCATGATGTAAAAATAATAATATAGTTCTCTTATTAAGATTTCGCAACAGGGCAGATAATTAATGCTCCATGAATAAGGAGAATACCTGTTATGATGAACAAGTCTGACTTCAATAACATTATGAAACATTCATACCTTCATCATTGCCTTACTTGATAAATAAATATCAGTAGATGTGTTACTGTTTTTCATTTGACATCTTTTCTTCATCCCTCCTCATCTCCAGCTGTAAGCACAAGATGTACCTGGAAAGACTGCCAAATACCAGCATCATTATCCCGTTTCACAATGAAGGCTGGACCTCACTCCTGAGGACCATCCACAGTATAATTAACCGAACCCCAGAGAGTCTGATAGCAGAAATCATTCTTGTAGATGACTTCAGTGATAGAGGTAAGTTGCTGTTGATAACATTTTGTGTGATTCAGTTCTCACTCTCATAAACAAGAAAGGCTGTTTAAAAAGAAATAATGAGGGTGTCTCTCTGATTCCATCTGAAAGGTGATTATGAAGTTTCATTCAGGTTGTGATTCAGAAAATGGTGACCAGTGGCAAAAGTGACTTAATGATAAGTTATTGGTGTATGGGGGTGTGGAAGCACTATAAATGTACATTGCATACTGTTACAAATTACACAGGCATTGGCAAAATGCTTCAGATTCAACTTTCATCCAGGATATACTCTGGAGAATATATTATTTTATGCACATATGGATGGTGAAATAACTAAAAAAGATCTATAAAATTTGCTATTAGTTTCAGAAAGCATATTTGCTCTATTATTTACCATTGTGACACATTATTCAGGTTGTGCTTGTGTTAAAATAAATATTTAGAAAGTACAAGGGACATAAATGCTTATTTGGCAAGGCTATCCATACTGTCACATCTTAACAATAACCAAAACAAACAGTTGTAGCAATGAACTAGAAATTTTCTCATCAGTTTTAATGTATTTACCATACTAATTAAGGGTATTTGGCTTATAAGTCAGGGGAATAAAACGATAGAACATTTCCTAAGAGCAGGAGTTCCTAAGTCATATTTGGTTTAAATAGGGAGTTAATAATGTAGAAATGGTAAAGCACTCCCCCTACTTCAGGTCTCTGAGTGGACAGGAAAGACATGCTAATGGTATCTCTGCATTTGTGATATATATATATCTTTAAAATTTCATTGCATATAGGAACTTCAATTAAATCTACAGCCATAAAAAAGAATGACAATAAATTGTTTGAATGTTATTCTTATATTGCAAAAGCATCTTCCTATCACATGGCTTAATTGTAATTGTGGAAGTTACATTTATAACAGACATCATTTTCATAGTAATGAAAAATTCTGTAGAGGATTGCTTAAGGTATTGATATTTAGATAATTTGAACATAGTTCTATTCCTCAGTTGTTCATTTGAAATCCTTATTCAAGGGTTTACTACCTTCAATAGATTTTGCAAATTGTTGACTAAAATGTGGTTGGTCAACATTATTCTTTTTCACTATAAATTAACAACTTAGTCATTTCCATTTTTTTTTGAAGAATGACTTTTATTTATTTATTTATTTTTCTTTTTTTCTTTATTAGTTAGTTTTGTATTCAGCAAATACAGTCAGTTTGGTACCATTATTAGGTTGGTATGCGGTACATCAGGAAATAAGCACCCTTGCTTGTTTCACCAATTTTTCTTAGTTTCAGCCGGGGCCCTTTGGAGGTATGATGGGGTGGCTCTCTCCTTAGGATCTACATCTGTCTGAAAAGGGAAGCATATTCTCCAACAGAGAGTAAGTTAGCACCAGGACAAAAGAGATAACCGTTATTTTTTTTATAGAGAATTTAATAGGTGTAGGCCCTCTTGTAGCCCATGATTGATGGTAGCTTGATATTGGAGAGTGGGCTTATGTTTGGATATGGTTCTGACTTGTTTCCCAGCTCCAGCTGTGGGTCCTGAACCACTGAGGAGATCAGTTAGCCAAATTAAGAGCAGTTGGTTCCCCACCATGGCTGTGTGGTTCCCCACATTGCACTTGTGTGGGCATCACAACAAGTTATTTGCTGCTAAGTAGGTTAGACCATGAGTTGCTTGGACAGATATTGGTCATTTTCCCCCAGTCGCCCATGTAGCACCTTCTGGCACTAGACACACTGACTGTCTGGGGACTGACTCTCTTCCAACTTTCAGCCATGCCATTCTATTTTGCATGTCAACCACATAAGGTGTCATCAGCAGTAGGGTCTTATCACTAACCTTTGGTGGGTCATCAAGTACTCTGACAGAAATCTGTCTTTTAGGAAACCTTGTAGGTCTCTCTGATCAAAAGCTCATTGTGGATGGTAGCCCCATGCTGGTACTGGGAGTTACAGGTCAGTGCCCACTAAGAAAAGGAGGAAAAAGATAACTAATATACAAGAATTAGAGAGAAGAGAGGGAGAGGGAGAGAGAGAGAGAGGGAGGGAGGGAGGGAAGATGTAGAAGATTAAGGTTAGTCATGACTCTACCCTCTTCAGTCTCTTGAGGTTCAGGTGTTCCCTGTAAGGGCCTGGTGAAGGATCAGCCATTTGGTCTGTCTTTTAGTAACTAGAATTCTATGGTACCATTGACATTTGGGTCTAGATTTGTGTTTCCCACCCCTTTGATGCCCTCCCCTCCTTCCCCTTCGATCCTAGTGTCTAGTACATGAGATGCTTGCTGGATATGTAAGGTATCTTGGGTAGATTCAGGTTACGTGCTGTAGATGAGTGAGACTATGTGGTGAATTTTTCTGTGATTGGGTAAGTTCACTGAGAATGATCTGTTCCAGGTTCAACCATTTTTCCTCAAATTTCACTGTGTCATTTTTTCTTACTGCTATATAGAATTCCATTGTGTTGGAAGGTAAAGGCAGAATTAGGAGTTTAAAGTCAACCTTGGCTACATGATGAGTATGAGGCCAGACTGGACTATATGAGACTTTGTCTCAAAAAAGATATTAAATAACAGTTATTTTTTTTAATAATTAAAGTTCCACATTTCAAATTAGTCATTATTACCTTATATTCACAAAAAAGCTTTGCTTTTAATAACTGAAAAGACAATAAAGAACTGAGCTGGGGAAAACCAAGTGAAAGGCCCTTTTGGTTGATAGCACCAGAAGATGTAAGTCAGTGCATGTTTGGTTAATTTCTATACAGTTAAATTTGTCTTGCTAAATTATTTATTATTATGGCTAAATTTTTCACTCTGGGATAATACAGTAATCTTTGATAGGGGCTGGAGGGTATTTTCAGGAGTTAAGGTGCTTGCCTTAGGTGTGGTCTCAAAGCCTGAGACCACAGCTCAGTTCCTTAGTATCCATGTAAAACCAGATACACAAGGTAGTGCATGTTTCTGGAGTTTGCAGTAGCCAGAGGTCCTGGATCGCCAGTTCTCTCTCTCTCTCTCTCTCTCTCTCTCTCTCTCTCTCTCTCTCTCCCTCTCTCTCTCTCTCTCCCTCTCTCTCTCTCCCTCTGCTCTCTCTCTCTCTCTCTCTCTCTGACACACACACACACGCACACACATTTTCTCTTATAAACAAATAAAATATTTTTTAGAAAAAGAAACACTTGATAGAAAAATTTGAAGATTTTGGTTTTTGCTGAATATTTTCAAGTGGAAGTCTGAAAAATGGGATAAATCTCAGAAATTAATGAATTAAAACTTTTACCAGCTTTGGCATAGTAGTAACTTTAGTTAGTGTCTTTCTGCAATAAAAACTTTCAGTGTAATTATTATAATAGAACAATGGAAAAGTGACTAAGTGGAGCGGTGATTTTTTTTCTTGCCTAATGGATTTTTAATCATAATTATGATTTAAATGCTTATGTAAAGTTTTTAGATATCCTATTCCTATGAAATAACAAGCTTACAATGCTATTTTATAGTCAAATGCAGAATTAAATTTTGAAAGAAATAATTGATCAAAACATGCATGTAATCTTGTTTACAGAATACCTAGGACAGAAATTGCTTTACTCTTTTCTCATTCTGATGTATCTGTGTGACTGTGCTCTTAATACTGTAATTAATAGGATATATATGTATGCATACTTACATATATATTAATATATTGCTACTTGAAATATCATATGTATCATTATTTTATAATAATCTAAGAAATTACGATTTTGTAATATAAAGTCCATTTCTCAACTGTAAAACTCAGAACATGCAAGCCAGGAAAACTAAAGCACAGGAAGACACTGGCAATCTGTTGGCTTCCTTGGGAAAATTATTTATGAAGTTGCACACACTAATTTTATGTTCAGGAATATATTCTAATCCAGTTCTGCTCAATATAAGACCTAAAAGTTGGCACTATTTCTCTTCTAAGTAGTCTGCAGTATCCTTTAGCTAAAGGCAATACAATTTTGACAAGTGCTAATCAAAGTTTTCTGCCTATATGTTGTATTCTCAAGGTCAGGACAAAAGCACACATGATGACAAAAAATAAAAATACCAATGCTTTAGTGATGTTATTAGCACAACTATAATATCATTTGGAATCCCAATTTCCAACAAGTATATTATAGTAATTGCCAAATTTTTTTATGAAGAAAAAACTATAACATCCTGTACTTATGAATAATTCCATATCATTAACATATGATTTTAAAAAATCAGGCTAAGTATGATTGACTCAGTTCTGAAAAGTTATTTTTAAGTCAATATCCCATCCAGCAGTTCTCAATTTAGATATTTTTAATAAGGCAAGTTTCATAAACAAAATGATTTTTAGCCTTGGAAAATAAGCCTAAACCATGAAGGTATAAGCCTACAGCTAAGTTTTCAACAGCAACCACTGTGTTTTTGCTATTTGAAGCTTACCTAGTGAATGTGTGATGTTTTCCCCAGTATGCTCTCAGAAATACATTTAACAACTTAACTTGAGGCCTATAACAAGGTTTCCTGATGACTTTAAAGCAGGACTAATCCTGGGCTTATCTCCAAATTCCAGACAACCTTAATGTCATCCAAATGGAAACTGTTGAAATGTGTGAAATAAGCTGGGACTTAACCTCAGAGATAGGGTATATATGAACCCTTAACTTCTGTAAACATTTTGTACTTAGATGAATGCTACTAAAAAATTAGGGATATGCACAGGAGCTTGCTGACACATGTCTGTCAGTATAATATTCATATGGACATCTACCCTTGCACCCAGGTATGCTCATACAAACAGTCACACATCCACTCACTCACATATTCTTGCCCTTGCTTGTCTTAAACCTTCTTGTCCACAAAGGTCATTCACTTATATTTGAGTTTTTCAATGATGTATTATGCTCATGTCTAGTTGGAAATAAAAACAGACTTGAATTGACAGAAATTTTTAAGAAATCCACCTTATTTTTTCCCATCAAGTAAACTTTTTTTGCCCCTCTAGATATTGCTCATACTTAAGAAACCTCAACATTCTCTTGAAACTTGATAGAATGTGAGATCTGAGACCTCATTCAAATGAATGAGTCTTCAGTTCAACAAGACAAATTTTACATCAATCAAGACATGACATACTGTCATGAGTTTTAAAATTGAGGCTGAAGTTCCTATAATATGGCTGCATAACTGGCATATATTCAAAATGTTCCCCTGTTGCTTAGGAAAGTTCTTAAGAAATACAATGTTCAACCTGTTTGTATTGTTTAATGCTTAGTTACTAGTTTGTAAGTATAAAAAGGAAGCCTTATTATTTATTTAATATCAATTATCATATATCTTTGATAGATTTTTTATTTTCATGAATTTGTAGGCATTTGCTTTACTTATATGGATACATTTTATGGTAAATTACAACTCACTCCCATTAGCATTTTCCTTGACCCTTTTCCTTCTTTGTTTTATAAATACTATTTTCTATTTTTCAATATATTGTAGACCTGTTTGGCTATGGGATTTGTAAATAATTCTGTGTATCAAGTTCTGACAGAAAGAGAGAGAGAGAGAGAGAGAGAGAGAGAGAGAGAGAGAGTGCACCGAAGCAGTTTATGTAAGATCAACACTTGCATAACTATCTTAGATTAAAAGTATATAAATTAGATTAAAAAATATAAATTTAAAAGTCCTAGGACTTCACATGGTTGAATGTGTTTATAAATCTAGAAAATACTAAGAATATTTCAAATAATTTCAAAAGTGACAATGACAGGTCTTGAATTTATATTTCTATTTTATAAAAAGTCCTGAAGTGTCCATTAAAGAATGTTTCTATGAGAAGCCAGATCAGTTAGCCCAAGTTTTACAACTATTCAAAGTTGGAATATATCAACAGCATGAAAAGGTTGTAAAATAGATGAAGAATGGCAGTGAATTTGTACTTTATATTACAAAATACTAACACTAAAATGCATATAATAATTCTGAGATGACAGTCAACAAAAAATATTTTACTACCAGTATTCCATCAGCTACTCCACTAGACCATGAGACAAGCAATTTTTGTTTTTCAGATTTATTGAAAACTAGTCAATCTTGATTTTTTTAGATTTAATATTCATATAATTTCAATTACATATCAAACTATATTACCAAACTAAGCCTTACTAAATTGCACGAAATAAGCAAATTTTGTTTGTTAAGGTGGACCTAAGATTTTTTTTCTGTTTTGATATTCAGCATCACTGGCTCAAGAAAGCTGTTCTGATTCCTGATACTGTTTATAGATCATGTTCCCAAGTATTGAAATGGACAGATAGTTTTAGCAAAATGCTCCACGGAACACTGATTAGACTGTTTTTGTGATTGTGAGAGAATATGGAATATTGAGTGGCACTGTGTTATGTCATAAATAGAACTATAAAATATTAACATATTCTTGAGCTGGAGAGATGGCTTAGCAGTTAAGGTGTTTGCCTGTGAAGCCTAAGGACCCAGGTTCTATTCTCCAGGTCCCACGTAAGCTAGATGCACAAGGTGGTGCATGAGTCTGGGGTTCGTTTGCAGTGGCTTGAGGCCCTGGCATGCCCATTCTCTCTCTCTCTCTCTTTCTCTCTCTGTCTCTCTCTCAAATAAATAAATCAAATATATAAATAAAATGTTAAAAAATATTAATATATTCTTAAGGTCAGAAGACAATGAACCTGTAACACAGAGGGAGAAACACATGAGGAATTACAGAATATAAAAATAACTCATAGGACAGAATTTTGCATCTATAAAATATGAGTAGTAACTGTCACTGGCAGAAGCTATGTTGAGTTGCATCTGAGTCAAGGCAGATGACATACAGTTTTAGAGGAGTTCTCTTCCTTTTATTTTTATGCTATGAACTCAATCTCATACAATGCATATGTCAACACAAACAACAAAATACTAACTCACACATCCTTGTTGAGTAGTATGACTGCTTCACTTTACAGCAGCTTCATGTTGCCCCCTTTTTCTTCTTAATAGCAGGCACAAATCTCACATTTTCAGGAATGTTACTGTGGCTCACTCAGATATTCACAATCCTCATGATACTAATGCCCCGTATTATTTTCCTTAGTTGAAAACTATTTCAAGTAGGTGTTCACTTTCCAGATTAAGATAAGGGATCTTGAGACATTATTAAAGTATAAGCTTGTATTAATGAAGTGTTTTATGGATTTGCATTTTAATAATGGGTTGGATATAAGAATATAGCAGAAGTTTCTAATAGGATTAATATTCAAATAAATTCTAAGAAAAGTAATGATATACTTCATTTATCTTATCATATATTGACTGAAGCTGTTTTCAATTTTAGTTGCCTTTGGATTTGTATTAAATTTACAGAGATTCATTTGACAAAGCAGTCTTATGTTATATAGTGGTTAAAAAAAAAACTGTGAATATACTCTACTGTAGTTTGTTAGAGAGAATGTTTTCTTTACAATGGGATACATAAAGGCTAATTTTGGCACAAATGCAAATGCTTTAAAAATATGTGATAGAATGAGGTAACAAATGGAAAGGAATAAGTTAAGTATTGTAACCTAGCACATATAAACTTGTAAGTTAAATACAACATTTAGCATTGAAACAAAATTACACAGTTTAAAATTTTTATTGTTACAGACTTGTCTTTAAAAATGTATCTCGTGTACATGAGTGATTAAAATAATCAACATGTATCATAAATGTATTATCCCTAATATTTTCTCTTTTCTGATACTGCTTCAATCATATTATACCTTATTTTTTTTTATTTTGTGGGACATTAGTGGCTAACTTTGACAATTTCTAGCATTGTAACCATGTAGCTAGGCATCTGAAAATGTATCACTGGTTTGAAATTTTACACTTGGTTCATGTTTTAAAGCAGTACTTGTAAGATAGAGAAAGTCATCAGGTAGAGATAAGCTCATCTGGCTTTCCAGTCACTTTTTCTAAAGGAAAATTCTACATGGTTGAGTTAATATGGGTTTGGCAGAGAAGGAAATGCTGCTTTTAAAAGCAAAACTGTTATAGCTCACCAATGTCACAAAGGCATGACTTCCTCAAGAAAAATAAATTGTGCAATTCATTTTATGGCAGATTAAATCCATTTATTTTCCTTGCAGACAGCTGTTTTGAATAGGATGTCACTTGGGTAAAACCATTTTATAGCTATTGAGCTTCAGATCTTGGGTAGGCATAACTTTCTCTGATGAAATAAAAGGTTATGTTTTATGATTATTCCTCCTGTCAGCAAACCCCAGCTTGTGAGCATTAATAATACAGTGTTCTATGTTCAATGTAGATCTTTTGATGTCTATATATTCATCTGTGCTTAATGGTTTTTATTTTAAAACATTACATTAATATGATGCAAAAAAACACAAAATGTTCACCCACATTTCCTCCTTCATCTTGAGTTATGACACTTTCTTGGATAATAAATCACTTGACATTCAAGCTATTTTTCATTAACTATCAAATTTTGAAGATTAAACAAATCTGTGTTTATGGTACTTGTGTTAACAAAGTTCTCCTAAATGCTTTAGGTCAGCTGAGGAACATTTCCACTGGAAAATGACATTATCATTGAAATGAGGAATTTGTGAGTGATGTGGCATATCTTTGGCATTTGAGATGAGCAGAAAAACTCAGAAAAGCATAGCCCTATTTTATGTTCTGGGTAAATTCTGTATGATTAGATTAATGTTAAGTAAATTATAATGCCAATTTTAATTTTTATATATTTATTAGAGAGAGAGAGAATGGACATGCCAAGGCCTCTAGCAACTGCAAACAAACTCCAGATGCATGTGCCACCTTGCACATCTGGCTGACATGAGGTCTGTGGACTCCAACCTGGGTCCTTAGGCTTTGCAGGCAAGTGCCTTAACTGCTAGACCATCTCTCCAGCCCCAAATGTATAAATTTAATTATTCAGTTTCAAAGTGTACTCCATGTTTTCTGAAGCATTTGTGTCAGTGTCTGAAACAATTGTTTTAACTATCTGTTACTTAATAGGATTATACTGAAAAAATATAGTCACTCTAGATAATTGAATTTAATTTATTGTCCATTATATTTTTGCTTTATGATCATGGCAATAACAGAACCCATCATTACACAATACATATACACAAGTATAGAGAACACAAGAGAATACTAATGACTTGTGTACGAAGTTTCTAGTATCCATAGTGGGTTTCCAGGACTGCAGAGGACCAATCAGAATGTCTCTCCTGAAGAAATCAGTGATTTTAACAGTTTTAAAGCCTCCCCATGAAATAAAATGGGTCATATAACAATTAAATGCATCTTTGAAACTTCACAGTCTGATGAAAATAGAATTGGCCAGGATTGGTGGTGCACACCTTTAATTTCAGCACTCAGGAGGTAGAGGTAGGAGGATTGCCATGAGTTCGAGGCCACCCTGAGGCTACATGGTGAATTCCAGCTCAGCCTGGGCAAGAGTGAGACCCCACCTCGAAAAGGCCCTCAAAAATAATAAAAATAAAAATAGAATTGATGAGGCACACAAGTGGACTGTGGACCGGGCACTTGTTTATCACCTGATTCTGCCTCTGTTGTAAATATGAGATAGCCAGCCTAACAAGGCCACATTACTTCACCTAGTCCAGAATATTGTTGCAAGCTTGCTGGATTGGGTGGCTTCAGACATTTCCAAAAAATGAGAATTTAGGATGGAGAAATAGCTTAGCTGTTAAGGCACAGGCCTGCAAAGCCTAAGGACCCAGGTTTGATTCTCCAGGTCCCACATAAGCCAGATGCACATGGTAGCACATGCATCTGGAGTTCAATTGCAATGGCTAGAGGCCCTGGCATACCCATTCTCTCTCTCTCTCTCTCTTTCTCCTCTCTCCCCCCATCTCTCTCTTTCCCATCTCTCCCCTCTCTCTGATAAATAAATAAATAAACAAATGAACAAAATCCTTAAAAATATGAGGGTTACTTTGAGCCAAAAGACTCAACTGGAGATAGAGGTAGGTTGGATGTCTGGGAAAATATCTAGAATAAGATTAGATGCTATTGTTTTCTCATCACTCTCTTTAAAAATATTTTATTTATTTATCAATTTACTTATGAGAGAGAGAGGCAGAGAAAGAAAGAGAGAATGAGAATAAGCATGCCAGGGCCTCTAGCCACTGCAAACATACTGCAGATACTTGCAACACTTTCTGCATCTGTCTTTACTTGGGTAATGGGGCGTTGAACCTGGGTCCTTGGGCTTTTCAGGCAAGTGCCTTAACCACTAAGCCATCTCTCCAGCTCCTTACTTCTCGTTTGTCTAACCACCTACAACACAAAGAACTATGCAATGGGTAAATCATTTTGTTTTTATTTATTCACAAGCTGCTAAAGGCTATGCAGGAAGCCCTTCCAATTTAAAACTCTAAAATCTCTATTAAAAACTACTTTAATCCCAGCAGTCAGGAGGCAAAGGTAGCAGGATTGCCATTATTTCAAAGCCACCATGAAACTACATAGTGAATTCTAGATCAGCCTGGGCTGGAGCCAAGACCCTACAAAGTTCTACTTTTATCCTTCTACATATAGATATCCAGTACCACTTGTCGAAGAGGCTATCTTTTCTCCAATGGAATTTCTGGCATTTTTGGAAAAATCAGATGGCTGTAGCTATCATCTCAGTCCACTATTCTGTTTCTTTGATCTACATGTCTGTCGTTGTGCCAATAACGTGCTGTTTCTGTTACTATGGCTTTATAATATAGCTTAAAATAGGGTATGGTGTTAGCACCAGCCTTATTTTTTTCTGAAAATTGTTTTGGCTATTCAAGGTTTTTTTGTGCTTTCAAATGAATTTTAGGATTGTTTTTTCTATTTCTGTGAAGAATGCCTTTGGAATTTTAATGGGGATTGAATTAAATGTGCAGATAACTTTTGGAAAGATTGACATTTTCACAATATTGATTTTTCCAATCAAAGAACATGGGATGTCTTTCTATTTCCTTGTGTCTTCTGCAATTTCTCACTTGAGTGTTTTGAATTTCTCATTGTAGAGATCCTTCACTTCCTTATTCCAAGGTACTTTATTTTTTTTTTTTTCAAGCAATTGTGAATTGGAGAGATTCTCTGATTTCATCCTGTGTGTGTTTGTTTTTAATATACATGAAAGCTATTGATTTCTGTTTGTTTTGTATCTAGCTACATTCCTAAAGGTGTTTATTAGCAGTAACAGTTTGCTGGTAGAGTCTTTAGGGTATTTTATTATGGAATCATATCATCTACAAATAATGATAATTTGATCTATTTCTTTCCAATTTACATCCCTTTATGAGTGTCTCTTGTTTTATTGCTATAGCTAAGACTTCTGGTACTATATTAAATAAAAGTGGGGACAGTGAACACACTTGTCTTTTTCCTGAATTTAATGGAAAAGCTTTGAGTATTTTCCCCATTTAGTATTATGTTGGCCGTAGGTTTTTCATAAGTACCTTTGATTTTGTTGAGAGATGTTCCATCTATTCCCAATTTCTGTAATAATTTTACCATGAATGGGTGTTGGATTTTATTGTATGTATTTTCTGCATCTATTGGGATCATAATGTGTTTTTTTTTCCTTTAGAAAATTTATATGAAGTATTACATTTATCAATTTGTGTGAATCTCTGGAATAAAGCCAACTTGGTCAGGTGAATAATCATTCTGAAATAATTCTTGCATTCTGTTTGCCAATATTTTGTTCATAATTTTTGCATTTATGTTCATGAGAGAGATTGGTCTGTAATTTTGTTGTTGTTGTTCTTGTTTCATTGTCTGGTTTGGTTTCAGGGTATGCTGGCTTCATAAAATGAGTTTGGTAGAATTCCTTCATTTTCTCTTTTATGGAAAATTTGAGAAGCCGTGGGGTCGGTTCTTCCACGGCAGTCTGCTAAAATTCACCAGTGAATCCATGTGGGCCTGGACTTTTTTTAGATGGGAGATTTTTTATAACTTCTTGGATCTCTGAATTTGTTATATGTCTATTTAAATGGTTTATCTCATCGTGATTTAATTTTTGTAGGTCATATGAGTCAAGGAAATTATCCATTTCTTTCAGATTTTCAAATTTAGCAGCATATATATTCTTAAAGTATGTCCTTATAGTTTTCTGAATTTCTTTGGTATCTGTTGTAATGGTGCCTTTTTCCTTTCTAATCCTATTAATTTTTGTCTCTTCTCTTTTATTTCTGATCAAATTTGCTAAGGGCTTTATCAATCTTGTTTATCTTTTCAAAGAACCACCTCTTTGTTTCATTGATTCTTTGGATTATTCCTTTTTGATTTCTAGTTCATTAATTTCTGCCCTAATCTGTATTATTTCTTCTCATCTACTGATTTTTAGTTTGCTTTGTTCTTCTTTTTTCAAGGACTTAAGGTAAAGCATTAAATTGTTCACTTGTGAGCTCTCTAATTTCTTAATATAGGCATGTAGAGCATAAATTTCCCACTTAAGACTGCCATCATTGTGTCCCAAAGGTTTTGGTATGTTGTATTCTCATCATAATTTGATTCTATGAATTTATTGATTTCCTTTTTGATTTCTTCAATGACCCATTCATCATTCAACAGTATACTGTTTAGTCTCCATGAATTTTTGCATGCTCTGTAGTTTTTCTTGTTGCTGGTTTGCAGTTTAATCCCATTATGGTCAAACAGACTACAGGGGTTTATGTTAATTCCCGTATTTGTTAAGATTTCCTTTTTGTCCTAATATGTGGTCTATCTTGGAGAATGTTCCATATGCTGCTGAGAAAAATGTATATTCTGCAGCATCTTGATGGAATGTTCTGTAGATATCTATTAGGTCTACTGGTTCCATGAAATCATTTAATCCAGCTGTGTCTCTCTTTATTTTTGCTGGAATAACCTGTCAATTAATGAGAGTGGAGTATTAAAGTCTCCCACTATAATTGTGTTTGATGTTATCAGTGACCTTAAGTGTAACAGTGTTTGTTTGATGAAATTGGGAGCCCCCATGTTAGGTGCATGTATGTTTAGGATTGCAATGTCCTCCTGTTGGAGTGTTCCTTTAATCAGTATAAAATGACCTTCTTTATCTTTCCTCACTAATGTTAGTTTGAAGTCTATCTCATGAGAAATTAGGATAGCAACTGCTGCTTGTTTCCTAGGCCCATCTGCTTAAAATACTATCTTCATTCCTTGCCCCCTAAGTAGGTATCTATTTTTTACCAAGAGACAAGTTTCCTGGAGGCAACAAATGGCAGGATCCTGTCTTTTAATGGAGTCTGCAAGCCTATGTCTTTTGGATGGTGCATTGAGGTCACTGATGTTAAGAGTTATTATCAAAAGGTATGTATTTATTCTCACCATTCTTGTTATTTTGTACTGCTTCTTGTTTTCCCTTTACTTGTATATTTTAACTGTTATTTCGGTATGGGTTATTTTTTCCTATTTCCTCCTGCGTGTGTTTTGCTTCCTCTTCATTGTGAAGGACTCCTGCAAGTATTTTCTGTAGAGCTGGGTTAATTGTCATAAATTTCTTTAGCCTGTTTTTGTTGTGGAATATCCTTATTTCTCCATCAATTTTGATAGATAGCTTTGCAGGATTAAGTAATGTTGGTTGAAAGTTGTTATCTTTCAGGACTTGGAATACATCATTCCAATTCCTTCTGGCTTTTAAAGTTTGTGTTGAGTAACCTGCTGTTATTATGATGTTATTCTGTTATTCTTGTCCTTGTAAGTGACTTGCTTTTTCTCTCAAACTGCTGTCAATATATTTTCTTTCATTTGTGCATCTAGTAGTTTATAACATGGCAAGGAGAAGTTTTTTTCTGGTTTTGTCTGTTTGGTATTCTGAAAGCTTCCTGTATCTGCACTGGCATTTCTTTCCCAATTTGGCGAAAATTTTCTTCAATGATTTTGTTGAAAACACCTACTAAGCCTCTGGATTGAAATTCTTTTCATTCTACCATACCCTGAATTCTTATGTTTGATCTTTTCTTAGTGTCCTGGATATCTTGAAATTCCCATTCATACCTTCTTATTAGTTTGTCATTCTCTTTGTTGGACTGTATTAGGTCTGCCACCTGGTCTTCTAGTTTAGGTATTCTTTTCTCTCCTACTTCCATTCTACTGATGGACTTTCCATTGAGTTTTTTATTTGACTTTGTTCTTCAGAGTTAGAATTTAGCCTGGTTTTTCTTCAGCATTTCTATTTCCTTATTCGTGTCTTGTAATGACCTCCTTATTTCATTAAGCTGTTTTCCTGTATTCTCTTTCAGGAGTTTGTTTTTTTTCTTTAATTCCTTTGTTTTCTTCTTTGATTCCTTTCATTTCTTCTTTGATTTCTTGTAGTATAGATATAATCTTTTTTTTTAATCATTTTCAGACATTTCATCTAAAACAATTTTATTGGTGATCATTTTTGATGGATTTATAATTTTTGTTGGTATTGTATTGTCTTGATTCTTTGTGTATCTTATCTTATAATACAATGACTTTTGAATCCTGAATTGATTTGATGCTTGGATTTTCTACTTATCTGCAGTGTTCTTAGATGTGGTGATCCACCTTTATATTTTTTTCAAGATATGAGTTTAAAGTGCCAGGTATAACTTTTGTACCCCAGTCCTATATGTTGAGTTTGCTTGCTAAGCAAGTATTCTAGTGGACTGCATGGAACAATTTACCAGCAAATTCTAAAATTCAACTGAGCAATATATACATTCAATAGAACCAACACAGTATATGCAATTGTGGTGATTAAAAAAATAAAGCCAAAATTCCTCAGGGCGTGTGTTGTTCTATGTCCTTAATTTTATCAGCTGAGAGGTAGATATTTCTGTTCTGAATTGGGTTCTAGGTCAGCCTGCATCTGAATCAGACCCTGCCTCCAATAATGACAGAAGCAAAAGATAAAGGTGCTGTAAATCTGAAAGCACTAAAAGCAATAATATTTAACCCCCAAATACAGCTTATTTGAAAGTGGTAAAACCAACCAAGAATATTTAACCCATAATCTGCCCTGACATGGAAAGAGAGATTAGCTCTTCAAACGCAGGCCTATGTTGTTTTTTGGTGGGTGGGGGGCAGTTGGCTTCATTACCTTTTGGAGTGGCTTCCAATCTCACCAATGCAGAGTGCTTTCCTTGATTCCTCCATGTTGTGCTATGGAGCTAGTTCTGATCAGTTGTGCTGGTTGTGCTGCCACCAGAGGCTGAATGCTGGAGGTTTGCTGTTGTAGTGGGGGATGGGAGAGTGCAGAAAGCTTGGAGTTGCTCATTCAGTCCCACCTATATCCCTTTTAGTAGCTCCTCAGTTGATCTCAGCTGTCTTTCTTTCAGATTTCTTGACTTTGCAAGGAGGCTAAAGAGGTTGGAAAATCCCCTGTTTGGTCTGTGCTGTTGCCACCACTCGGCGCAACTGGGGGAGTGGGGGTGGATTGGCAGGCTGCAAGCACCTCAGTGGGATTCTGGCTACTTTCCTCCTTTCTGGTAGATCTCAGTCTCTCCTACTTCTCCACTGTACCTAAGAATAACCTATACTCCACTTCTCAGAAGAATTGTGTATTTTGCTGTGGTTTTGATTAAATCCCTCCATAGGCCGGTTTGACATGTCTCCTATGCAGCCACTTTACCTGGAAGTCTTCATATTTTTTAAATTTGGGGAAAATTTCTAAAATTATCTTAAATTATCTGGTTATTTTTCAAGTAACCAGAAAAATAAGCAATACAAGTTAGTATTGTTTATTGAATTGTTCCAGCAAAAAGTATGACTTCCAAACTTAAATTTGCTTACAGCCAGCTTCTCTAAAAGCCAATATAGTGCTGAGAAGAAGGGACAGAGGAGTGTCCAGCACTGAAACATCTCACAGCCTCCAAGGCTCAGGATCCATTGTGGGAAAGGTGGCAGAAAGAATATAAGAGCCAAAGGAAGGGTACCACTCTTTACATACAACTTTCCAGACAGAAATTGGCCTTGATATCCAAGACCTTGCAATGCCTAGAAATACCTACACAAGACCCTCATAATAGGAAAGAAAGAGGATAGCATCAAATTAAAAGAGAGACTAATGGAGAGAGGGAGGGGATATGATGGAGAGCAGAGTTATGAAGGGGAAAGTGGGGGAGGGGAGGGAAATATCGTGGTCTGTTATCTGTAATTATAGAATTTCTCTCTCTCTCTCTCCCTCCCTCTCTCTCTCAGTCTCTCTCTCTCTCTCTCTCTCTCTCTCCATATATATATATATATATATATATATATACATAGATAGATAGATAGATAGATAGATATAGATGATATAGATAGATATAGATATAGATCAAAGAAAATACACTTACTTAGTTCAATATGACAACAACTAAAGATCTAAAGATTCTGGACTATGTGGAAACTAATACAGCAAAAATATATAAAATGATAAGTACATGCTTGTACTTTGATAAAACAGTAGTCATTGGGGTGATTTGAATTCAAAGTGTTCCACAGGGCCTCAAGGTTTGTGATTAAGCCTCCTACTTAGCCTTCAGCTAGTGGAGACTTTGAGGGCTCAGCTTTTGTGGATGAGTTTTGTTACTTGGGGAGTGCTTTTGGGTTTTATTATTCTAGCCTATTGGCTGTTCAGATCTAGCTTGCTGTAGCTTTCTCCCCCACCTTTTGCTCCCACTCTGTCTGCAAATGAGATGTGAAGATGTGAGCTGACTGTCATGTTTTATCCACCATGTTGATATTTCTTCTCGAAACTATTAGACTGAAATGAACCCTTTCCTCTCAAAAACTACTCTTTGTCTTGCATTTTGTTCCAGCAACAAGAAAGCAGCTATTACTGTCAGTATATGTAAAAGTCATTTTTACTTATTTTACAATTTTAAAGGATGATCTTCTGCACTCATTTTGTATGGAACTTTCTGAATTTAGACAAGAAACAGGTTAATTTATGGTAAACCCACAACTCTTAGCCATTGTAGGACATGAGTGTTTCTGACAATTATTTATTATGACAATAGGTCTTCACTGGTGAGAGAAATTACAAAGCATCCCTGGAGGCAGATATAATGCATCATCTTTTCAAATACATTCCATGTTGGTATCAGGGAAGTTTTACAGAGAGCTGGGCTCCATTGTGTATAACAAAACAGAAGAAACAGTATTTTATAGTGTTGTGCCTCTTACCACTAGGATTCACAGCATTTTATGGAATGTGATTCTATACTTGGTCTAACATTTGAACCCAGGGCTAAACGAATTCTACTCATAGAATGTCAAACCAAGACCTGAAGAGGCCCTTGCTAAGAAGCTCTTGAGCTCATCTGCCTCTACAGTACATATTACAGATTTGTCATAACAAAACTAAGATGATAAGTTTCCTGTTTTCTCCACATAATGTTCTTGGCAAAACTTCTTTCTGTGTTGTTTCTTCTAGCAAAGTGGACTTACAATATTCATGGGTTACCACAGGGTAGATGCATCCTCCCCACAAAATTTTGACTTTGTTTGGTAATATATTTGTTCGGTAGCTAGATTTCAATACTCTACAATGTATATATGCATCAAAATGCCATAAACTATGTATGAAATTATAGACTTTTTCAATAGAAAAGTACATAGATGAGGTGTTACCCATAACTGTGGGCTAACTCCACAATGCATGACCCGTATACCTCAACAAGGAGGGGCCAAGGGGAGGGGGTAGGTCACGGATGAGCCTAATAAAGGTACCAAACTGACTGTATTTGCTGAATACAAAACTAACTAATAAAGGGGAAAAAAAAGAAAATTACATAGAATTATGAACAAAATTCAAAACGAATACATTTATGAGTCCTAAGACAATGCTTGTCAGCTCACCTTCCCCAAACTCTGTACCTGTCTGATTATGCAAAAACTTCTTTAATCTTGAACAAGTTTATTAAAAAAAAAAAAACTCTGCTGGGCTGGAGAGATGGCTTAGTGGTAAAGGGGCTTGTCTGCAAAGCCTAAGAATCCAGGTTCAATTCTCCAGGTCCCACATAAGTCAGGTGCATATGGTACCACATGCACCTGGAGATGGTTAGCAGTGGCTAGAGACCCTGGTGCACCCATTCTGACTTTCTCTCTCTCTCACTCTCTCTATCTCTAATAAATAAATAAATAAAGATAAATCAGAATAAAAATTAACAGAAAACACTCTCTGTCACTGTCTTCCCAAGAAAGTGAGGAGTATAATGATAATGCCAGTCTCCTGGGATTGTTGTGAACATAAAAATAATTGTATGAGGCTGTATATGGCTTAGCAGTTAAGGCATTTGCCTGCAAAGCCGAAGGACCTCAGTTCAATTCTCCAGGACCCACATAAGCCAGATGCACAAGGTGACACATGCGTCTGAAATTCATTTGCAGTGGTGGAGGCACTGGCAGGCCCATTCACACACTCTCTCTGTCTCTCTCTCTATCTCTCAAATAAATAAATAAAAATAAAATGAAATAAATATTAAGAAATGATTATAAGTAATATGCACACCAAGCACATTAGAGGTCCAAAGCAATTTTTGGGCACCTTTATTAGAGTTACAACATAAATCAGTATCGGTGTAATACATATATTATTTGACTATTACTTTATATTATTTCCAATTCCTACCAATAAACATTTTAAGTAAAGAGAGCTTCCAGTTATTTTTGCTATGTGGGTCTGATCTCACACTGTGGATTTATTCTATGTGTATGTTCATTGATTTGATTATTCCTAGATTTGGAAATAATTCACATCTTAAAACTTGAATGTGTAAAATATATTTCAGTTATTAGAAATGTTTGTTTTCATTTTTTGAATTAATTAGAGTGGTTATAAGAATCTCCTGTGCAAGCCTGTTGGAAGCAATGTAACTGGTACTCAGCGGTACATCACTTACTTAGTATACACAAGCCCCTGTTTTAGATCCCTGGTACTACAAAAAGAAAAGAATGATGAGGAGTTTGCAGGAGCAAGGGATACTTTTTGAAATTATTATTTTCACAAATTCATGATTTATGATTTGTTAGCCTTTCTCATTTGACAGTGACAGTATTAAAATAATTCTAGGTCTTATATTAAGTATTTTGCATGCATTTATTACGAAATATACACTTGTAATAAAACAAAATGCAATGGGTTTAATAAAATTTATATCATAAATTGACTATAATAAATATCAGAAGGCTTTTAAGTTAAATATAGGAAACATCTTAGTGGACATTAAGAAATTTTTTAATTCTAAGTTATTGAATGTATTAATTATAAAGAAATGTTTTGTTTTGAAAGTGATTATGGTGGCATGATCACATGGAATGATAAGAAACTATTAACTGATCATTTGCCATATGGAAAAGATTTATAGCTAATTGAAGTAAATTTTTAAATATACAGTAAGAATGTTCACCTTATGAACAGAATAAGATAAACTTAGATGAAAAACAGAGAGAGAAAGGATATGATAGGCAGAGAGGTGGTAGATGATAGATGATAAAAATGTAGACAGACATATTCATAGATAATAGTATTAGATAGAAGATAAGTAAATAGATGTATAAATATGTGATACAGGGCAAATAAGCAATTAAAATATTTTAAACAAATTAAAATAGCAAATGTAAGCCTGTTTTCCTACATGAGACTATACAATCCATGGAGGCAGACATGGTTACTGATCTTTTCACTATTATATCCCCAGTGCCTAGCCTATATAATAGCACATACTTCATTGATATTCCTTAAATAAATTGAGATCACAAATAAAAATAAACTTCCTTCCATGCTTGAAACTAAAGATCATATCTTCCCTAGCACACAAACCACACTGAATTTCCCCTCCATTTCAAGCTTTGCTTTTCCTCTGAATCCCTCTTGTGCATAAATTTGGAAATTCATCATCAAACATAATGTGGGAAATACTTTTAAAAAATAATAATGTATTTAGGATGTGCCTCCAACTTTTAAACTTTTAAATAAGGACGAAAGTTCACAGAGTCCTATTAATTTGGTAACCTTGACAAAAATCAAAGACATTTTAAGAGCTCAGAAAGCTAAGGTGATTCACCTTTGGACACTGGGTATAATTGAAGACAATTTCAGCTTCCATTAAGTGCTTTGTTATGTACAAACCCTGTCAAAATGTGAGATAAGACTTATAGCACAATGTAAGAGCAGGGCCTCATCTGCATTCATGCTGACTTGAAACCCACTCTTGGAGGAGATGGAATAGATAATTTGACAGCTTCGGTTTTGCTGACTGTTAGGCCCATTGAAAGACTTTCCTCTCTTCTTTGGCCCCACTTTTATTACTGAAGGTCATATTACTACATTACATTTTCATAATATTAAACATCATACAGAAAAACTACATATCTGTATTTTGATGATAAATGTTTATATGAGTGAATTGACAGCTTAAGAAGAGTAAATTGCATTTAAATTTCAGATAAAATATTAAATCTAGCTTGTTTCTTAAGTTTTTGTTTGCCTTATAATATATATATATATATATATATATATACATACATATATATATGTATATATATATGTATATATATATATATATATATGAAATTTATACACACAAACAAACATATAAGGGGTCATGAATTTCTGTCCCATACTTGGTGGGTTCTTTTCCCCCCTTGGAACCATGTACCCATAAAACCGAGAGCCAACTACACAAGGAAAGAAAGTTTATCCTTAGGCTACAGATTAAGTAGTGAAAAGGAATGGCTCACAGATCACCTCCTTATAGTATCCATTGATGAAAGGTGAGGATTCTGTAAAAGCTAGGAAGGAGTGATGGAGGATTTTATGTAATAAGTGGAAGAATATTCGTGACTTCTTCAGAGAAAGGGTGAATCTAAGTCTATATGTCAACTGTTAAATTCAAACTAGTTTCATGCATTTTCATTTTGTATCTGATTTCCCAGCAACAACTGGACTCCCATAAGTCAGTATGTTTGGCTAGGCAGTCATCTTGTCTGAAAGTGATCACTGGTTAGCAAAAATTATGGTCTCTCAGGGCATAAGAGCATGTGTGTTAGGTAGCAATGCTATAAAAAGCAATAGTAACCCTTTCAAAGTATTCAGCTTAGGATGGTAAATAAATGAGTATGTTGAATATATATATATATATATATATATATATATATATATATATATGCCCCTTTTATATGATATAGAACATTTTTCTCTATTTATAATAAGGTTTATACCTCCCACATTATGTTAATTGAGGGGTTACCTAACTAGATAACTGACAAAGTTCTCAATGACATGGTATATTAAGCCACCTCTGAAGTTTTCTCTAAGGAATTAGAGTGTATTTCTCACATTCAAGCTCTAAAATTAATACGTCATCAATCCTAACAAAAAAATTGCAAATCTATTAAAAAGGTTGTGATTTGTGACAGGGCTCAAACCTGTAAGACCCAAATTATGCTTTGTCATCAGATGAGTTTTGCTGTGTGAAAGAAAAAGCATGCATGTGTGTGTGCATTGTGTGTTTGTGTGTGTGTGTGTGTGTGTGTGTGTGTGTGTGTGTGTGTTTAGGAGGGTGAGATTATTCATTTAGATATCTACCTATTGTTCTGAATCCTCTGGTTCTTGTTTCTATTTGTTAGCAAACAACCAGACTGATTATTTTCTTTCTCATGGGCATGCAAGATGTTTCATTTTTCTGTGTTCATATTCATTAGTAGTTAACTTGAACCCTCTGCTGGGATCTGGTGACAGAATTAGGTTTCATAAGAGGCATTGCTCAGGAATACTTAAGACTTTGGTAAACTTACCCAGATGATGAATGTCCTCATAGAGCCACTGGACAGACATATATTCTTGAGTAGGTACTCATACCTCCATGAGGCTAATAATATAAGCTTGTTCTTATTCATATGATCTTTATTGAAAAGCCTGTTTCAAAACATTGTAAATGAGGGTGACATTTTATATCATTATATAATAGTTTAATTAATCCTATGAAATTGTAGCTTTCTCACATACTCCAATAATCTGACTTGTATGCCAAAATTAGGCTGTTTTGCTAGCATTTTTCTCTAAATAGATATTCCTTTATTATAGATTGATATCACATTTTATGCCTCTACAAATAAGCAAACACAATATAATTCAATTAATACTTAATTTTAAGTATATAAATCTGAGTGTATAAATATATTTCTTTAAAGAAATGTAAAATTTATATTTGTCTCACTAATGTGTCTCTTAAAGTATTTTAACAGTACCTAAGACTTTAAAACCTTGATTGCCAGATAGGAGAGATGGCTCAGAAGTTAAAGGTGCTTGCTTGCAAAGCATGCTGGCCAGGTTCAATTCCCCAATACCCACATATCACCAGATGCACAATGTGACACATAGCTCTAGAGTTCCTTTACAACACCAAGAAGGCCCCTCATCCCATAGTCCCTGACTGTCTGTCTCTCTGACTGGCATCTATCATCTACCTCTGTCTGCTCACAAATAAATAAAAAAAAATTAATCTTGATTGTCAACATCATTAACATTCTACAAATTTGAAAAACTTCAGTTAAATTGGTTTCTGTACCATCCAAAAACATAATATGGTAATAAATATATCTGAGAAATTATTTTATCTTTTATTATAAAATTTTGAATAAAAATGAACAAAATCATGTTGAAAAATATCAGTGGCAGCATACTACTTGGAATCTTTAATTGTTTATATAGATATATCAACCAGTTCAGCCATCTCATTGTATCATTAAGCCTTTCTTCCACTTAAGCAGATCTAGAGGTAGCTTTAATGAAAAATTTCCAAGCGCTTATTGAAGAACAGGTGCAAATATGTTGCTCTAGAATAACTTTTCCTGTTACTTTTCATCAAAAGGCCACTAGCATTCTCCTCTGAAACAAAGCGCCAATATGTAATATATGACTATTAAATAATTCCTTGTTGCCCATGAAAGAAGGGAGCAAAACATTCCTGTTCTCATGTACTGTTCTCAGGAAGAGACATTAATGCTTGAAAAATAGTCTGTTTGAGGGAGAGTGTCTTTACTACCTCTATTGTCTTGTCCACAAACATGTACTACTACCAGCATTCAGAGTTGCCGAATGATGAAAGGATATTACTTTCTAGATTGTAAATAGATAAGCACAAAATTAATACTAATTAATTAAATAGCACCAACTTCTATGTTCATCTTGCAAATAAATATATGGGAAAATAAACTGGCTATGAAAAGCTACAGGTCAGATGCACTGTATTTTTTAAATATTCTATTTATTTATTGTCAGGCAATTAGGGAGAAAGAGAGAGAGGGAGAGAGTATGGGTGTACCACCACCTCTTGCCACTGCAAGGAAACTCCAGATGCATGCACTACCATGTGAATATGACTTTACGTAGGTACTAGATAATCAGACTTGGACCATCAGGCTTTGCAAGCAAGTGTCTTTAATCGCTTTGCCATCTTTCCAGCCCAAGGTTGAATATAATTTAAATGAATCCCCCTTTGAGGTAAATCATAAAGGGGTTTGTTGTTTTATATTACTTTGTGTTCAAGTAAACACTATCATAACTTATAGTTATTACTCTGAAAGTTTTTTATCCTAGGATCATAATATTTCATGAAGACATAAATTATGGATTTTGCAACATAATAGGGAATAAAGTATACCAAATCATGTTAAATTATGAAATATATGTATATCACCAGCCATTTTTTTAAAAAAAACATGACCATCTTTGAGACTATATTGTGAATTAGATGTAGTTAATTCTAATATTTTATTTAAATTAATGTGATTGTAGAAATTAATTTATTAAATGTTTTATGTTTTCCTTCCAGGTGCTTTTCTGTAAAATCTTTTGATATTCAGCACCAAATGGGTCAGTATAAGATGGATGTTCTTTCTGATGTTAGATAAATTTTAGCTTTTATAGACTTTTTTCGAGTTACAAGGTTATACACTTAAATTTAAAAGAAATGGAAACACAATTTTAATATGCATAATTTAACATAAGTAATATATTTAATGGTACTTCAGAACAAAGAAGAGTTATTCCCTTAAAGGTTAAAAATGTAATTGGAACCCAAAAAAATATATTCATATAACCTAGAGTGAAATAGAAATAAGTGAAAAGCTAATTTGCTTACATTATTTTTTGTTTTTATTTTTATTACAGTGGAGACATTTAGACCACCTAATCCTAAAGTTATTTTTGTTTCCTTTGAGTTTCAACTTTCAAAATTATTTATTTTCTTGTTTATAATAGAAAAATAATGAGAACACATTTTGTTTTAAACTAAAATAAATTTAAGTAAAATTAAAGATATAATTTGGCAAATTTGAAGACCATACCAACAGTTTGTGCCGCTGTCATAATTTGAACTGTGGATTTGTCTTAACAGTCCTTTCCTTCCTTTATTGATTCATTCAACTTGCTTAGGTATTCTAAATATGGATGTATACAGAGAAGCTTAATAAGTCTTCAACTATTTCCAGAATGACAACATTTGAAAAATTTATAATGATACCAATACTATGTTGATGATGCCTGTTCTTTTGGCAATCCCTGGAGAAGTACATACACAAATTCTGTGCCCATTTTCCAACTTGAAATTTTACTCTTATGTTACAATAGATCTTAATATTTTCTAGCTACAAGTGCCATATAAAATGTTTTTTAAGTATATTCTCATAATTTATGTGTTTCATTTATATTCCATATGTATCCTTAAAACATAAAGATTTTATTTTATTTATTCATTTGTATTTTTTTTATGAGTGAGAGAGAGAGCAAGGGAGCGAGAGACAGACAGAGAGGACAGAGAGAGAGAACTGGCACGCCAAGGCTTCCAGCCACTGCAATCGAACTCCAGATGATTGCACCATCTTGTGCACATGTACAACCTTGTGTACTAGTATCGCCTTATGTGTCTGGCTTATGTGGTATCTGGAGAGTCAAACATGGGTCTTTAGGCTTCATGAGCAAGTACCTTAAACCACTGAGAAATCTCTCCAGCCCAAAACCTAAAGATTTTAATTTTAACTAGTCTCTACTTGTCTGTGTGTGTGTGTTGTGTTTTTTTGAAACTGTTTATGATAATGCACTTTTAAAAATAATTTTAGCTTTTCTATTTAGGTTTTGATAATTTTTTAGTTGTTTTTGCCTACTCTGTGCATCAAAGTTCAAGTTCTTCACATGTATGTAGACATCTACCCATTCCAATAGAATTCCTGAAAGCTACTTATCTTGCATTAAATTTATTTAGAATCCTAATTAAAATAAAATAACTATATATGTAAATTAAAGTTTCTTGAATTATTGGTCTCTCTTTATGGAATACTGGAATACACACTGTAATGATTATTGAAATTGAATAACAGATATGTAAGCCTGAAAGAATGTGTCTTACAATTTTGATTTTCTTTCAAAATAGCATTTTAACAATTCTTACCCCATTGCATTCTCATAAATATTTCATATGAGCCTATACATACATATATTTATTATATCTACATGATATACATATATATGAAAAATGTAAAGTTTTTTTTTCTTTTTATGAAATGTATATTTTTATTTATTTATTTGAAGTGGAGAGAGAGAGATAATGGGCACAACAGGAGTTCCAGCCAAAGCAAACAAACTCCAGACGCATGTACACTTTGTGCACTCAGCATTATGTGGGTACTGGGGAATCAAACCCAGGTCATTAGGATTGGTAGGCAAGCACCTTAACTGCTGAGCCTTCTCTACAGCCCAAGCTTGTCAATTTCTAAACAAAAAAAAGCTCAATTTTTTAATTTATGGTTCAAAATTTGTGCATTTCATATATGTGATTGGTTTTGCTTCCAGTTCAGCCATTCTCTTGGTCAGTGTCTCATTGAGTTCATGCAGTAAGCTTATTGTGCTTTCATTTTGGAATTCAAGTTATGTTGTCTCCTCTGTGTTTCCATTCGACTCTCCCATATTGGGATTAGGCAACCTTGGTGGAGGTCTCTCAGTTTATCTTTTGTTATTTCTCTCTTTTTTTTTTTTTTTTTGTTTTTGTTTAGTGTTGAGGTCTACCCTTCTTAGGATAAAATTTTAATTTTATTTAGGAAGAAACAAATGCTTGCTCTTGTAAGATCTTCAGTGAGTGTTCTGTGCGTTCACCCGTGTCTACCTGCCCCCAGTGAGCAATTTCCCTATGGCTACTTATTCCCAGTGAGCACACTTTCTCAATTTATTCTTTCTTAAAGATAGAACAGAACCCAAAACTTGGGATTCATAGATTATTAGCCAGCCCCTCCTGAACCCACACATCCTGTATCAATAAAAGGTGTGGGGATTCAATGGTTCCCTACCCACCACACTGGGGAATAAGAAGTTGGGTCCTTCTCTTAAGGCACATGCCTATAGTGTCTCAGACACCCCTCACCAGCAGCAAGGGGAACTGGGATCCAGGGAATCAGTAGCAGTGGAAGCTGGAGCCCAGGCTTAATCATGCCACATGCCACAGGGTCCCATTTACCCCACAAAAGCAGTAGTGGTACCAAGCCTACTCACAGTGCATACACACTACCACAGGGGAACCAGGAGCGGGAGCCTAGAAACTGAAAACCCAAGCCTACTCATGCTGCATGCACATAGGATCCCAGCAGCCCCACAACAGTGGCAGGGGAAATGGGAGTTAAGGAACCAGGTGTCAGAACTGGTGTCTATGCCTACTCATGCTGCCTGTGCACCCAACAGCACAGGGGAACTAAGAGCCAGTGAAGCAGAAGCCCAGGCCTGCTCATGCCACATGTGTACAGGTTCCCAGCCACCCCACACCAGCAGCAGGGGAAATACATGTCAGGGCCTGAGGTACTTTTTACTCAGCTAGCAACTTAAATCTCCATTCACCTGCTAGGGTATATGTCAGTGAGGACAGAACTTTTAGTCTAGCCCTAAGGTTTGTAAAGAGCCAGTGGGAGCTCTAGTTGTTTGTGTTTGCTGGCTGTTAATTGTCTCTCTGTTATGTATCTATGGAAGTGAGCAGTGTTCTTATACCATGATGGTGTTTTCCTTAGAAGCTATATGTCTGAAATAAACACTTTCCTCCAATAAGCTGCTTCTGGTCAGATTTTTGTCTGAGCAATGAAAAGGTAACTACAACCGAATATTTGTATCAGGAGTAGGATCATTGTTCTGGATGAATCTGACTGTCGGTTTTGGTTTTTGAAATACATTTATGAAAGGAATGTGGAAGTATTTGGTACTTTGGACTGGAGAAGCCTTAAAATGCTGTAATCAGAGCTACATGAGCTATTCTGCTGAGTTTAAAAATGCCAAATACAGAGAGGATTGTCCACTCTGAAGGCTTGGCTTATGAATGTTGAAAGGGAAAAGAGAGAACTTTGTTAGAAATTGTCTATTTTGCCCCTGGGAAAAGTGAAGCAGAGTGTAAATCTCACTATGAAGGTACAGTAAGGTCATTGCATGGACGTGAACTTTCAGCAGGAGACACTGAATTGAGCATATGAAGCAGACTTCTTAGAATCCCTGTGCAGAGCCCCAATGCAGCCATTGTATGAAGATTAGCTGGTTCCAGGAGCTTCTGAGATACAGCGATGGGCAACAGGGTTAAAAACCCTCTGTGGAGAATAGGTAAGGCAATTGCATGTAGCTATAAAGATGAACATGGTTTGCAGTATAGACCCAAAGATGTTTGGGATATACCAGATGTGGTGGTTTGGTTCAGGTGTCCCCCATAAACTTAGATATTCTGAATGCTAGGTTCCCAGCTGATGGTGATTTGGGATTAACACCTCCTAGATGCAGTGCATTGTGGGGGATAGGCTTATGGGCATTATAGCCACCTTCTTATTGCCAGTGTTTGGCATATTTCTCTGTTGCAGTTGTCAAACTGATGCTGACCAGGAGGTGATGTCCACCCTCTACTTATGCCACCAATTTACCCTGCCATCACGGAGCTTCTCCTTGAGTCTTTGGAGCCAAATTAAACTTTTCACCCATTCAATAGGTTGTCTCTTTGCTCTATTCACAGTGTTCTTTGCAGTATAAAAACTTTGTAATTTAATGAGATCCCAGTGGTTTATCTGTGGTTGTATTTCCTGAGCAACTGAGGTTATATTCAGAAAGTCTTTGCCTATACTAATATGTTGAAGGCTTTCCCTTACTTTTTTCTTTGGCAGCTTCAAAGTTTCAGGTCTGATATTAAAGACTTTTATCCATCTGGAGCTAATTCTTGTGCATGGAGAGAGATAAGGATCTATTTTCATCCTTCTATAGTCACATATCCAGTTTTCGCAGCACCATTTGTTGAAAAGGTTGTCTTTTCTCTAATGAGTGTTTTTGGCAGCTTTTTTCAAAGATCAGGGGGTTATAGATAGCCAGACTTACATCTGAGTCCTCTCTTCTGTTCCTGGATCTACGTGTCTTTTTTTGTGCCAGAACGATGCTGTTTTTTGTTACTGTGACTCTGTAATATGGAATAAAATCAGGTGTGGTAATACTACCAGTCTTAATTTTGTTGCTCAAAATTGTTTTGACTATTTGAGGTTTTTTTTTTTGTGTTTCCAAACAATTTTTAGGATTCATTTTTTTCTGTTTATGTGAAGAATGCCTTCTGAATTTTGATGGGGATTGCATTAAATGTGTAGTTGTTTGTAAGAATGTCATTTTCATAATATTGTTTCTTCCAATCCAAAAACATGGGATGTCTTCTATTTCCTAGTGTCTTCTGCAATTTCTGTCATGAGTTTTCAAAATTTTCATAGTAGAGATCCTTTACTTCCTGGGATAGGTTTATTCCAAGGTACGTTTTTTTAATGCAATTGTAAATGGGAGTGATTCTCTGATTTCATTCTCAGCATGTTTGTTGTTAGCATATAGGAAGGCTACTGCTATCAGTGTGTTTATTTTGTATCCTGATACATTGTTATAAGTGTATATCAGCTCTAATACTTTCCTTATAGAGTTTTTCAGGTCCTTCATGTGTAAAATCATATCACCTGCAAATAATAATAACCTTATCTCTTCCTTTCTAATTTGTATCCATTTTATTTGTGTCTCTTCCCTTATTGCTTTAGCTAAGACTTCTAGTACTATATTAAATAAAAGTAGGGACAGTAGACATCTCTATCCTGTTTCTGATTTTAGTGGAAAAGCTTCAAGTTTTTCTCCATTTAGTATTATGTTGGCTGTAGGTTTGTCATAGATAGCCTTTATTGTATTGAGATGTGTTCCTTCTACACCAAGACTGTAGGCTTTTTATCATGAAGTAATGTTGGATTTTGTCAAAGGCTTTTAGTGAATCTACTGAGATGATCTTGTGATTTTTTTTTTCCTTCAGCCCAGTTATATACTATTGCATTTATGGATTTACATGTGTTGAACCACCACTCCATCTCTGGGATAAAGTCTACTTGGTCAGGTGACTCATCTTTTTGATACATTCTTGTATTCTGTTTGCCAATATTTTGATGAGAATTTTTGCATCTATGTTCATGAGGAAGACCAGTCTCTAATTTTCCTTTCTTGTTTTATCTTTGTCTGGTTTTGGTATCAGAGTGTTACTGGCTTCATAGAAGGAGTTTGGTGGAATTCCTTCCTTTTCTATTTTATGGAAAAGTTGGGAAGCATTGGTATTAGTTCTTCCATGAAGGTCTGGTAAAATTAACCTGTGAATCCATGGTTTGTTTAATTGGGAGATATTTTATGACTGCATGGATCTCCATACTTGTTATAAGTCTATTTAAGTGGTAAATCTCATCTTGATTTAATTTTAGTAGGTCATAGAAATCAAGGAAAATATTCATTTCTTTCAGATTTCAAACTTAGGGAAGTGTATGTACTTAAAGTATGCCTCTATGATTTTCTGAATTTCTCTGCTATCTGTGGTAATGGTGCATTTTCATCTCTAATTTTATTAATTTGTGTCTCTTCTCTTTTTCTTTTGGTAAGATTTTCTAAGGGTTTTACCGATCTTGTTTATCCTTTCAAAGAACCAACTCTTTGTTTCATTTATTCTTTGGAATGATTTGGGGGTTTCTATTTTATAAATTTCTGCTCTAATCTTTATTATTTCTTCCCATCTACTGATTTTGGTTTGCCTTGTTCTTTTTCCAAGGCCTCCGGTGAAACATTAAGTTGTTTACTTGAAACCTTTCTCATTTCTTAATATAGGCACTTAAAGCTATAAATTTCCCTTTCAGAACTGCCTTCATTGTGTCCTAAAGGTTTTGGCATGTTGTGTTCTCATTATCATTTGATTCTATGAATTTTTTTGATTTCTTTCTTGATTTGTTCATTGACCCATTCATCATTTAGTAGTGTATTGTTTTGTTTACATGATTTTGTGCATGCTTTGTAGCTTTTCTTGCTGTTGATTTATAGTTTAATCCAATTGTGATCAAATAGAGTGCAAGCAATTTTTTCAATTTTCCTGTATTTCCTGTCTATTTTAGAGACTTCCATGTGCTGCTAAAAAGAATGTGTATTCTTAAGCATTTGGATAAACTGTTTTGTAGATATCTGTTAGGTCCATTTGTTCTATGAACTCATTTAATCCATATGCTTCTCTGTTTGCATTTTGCTTGGATGACCTGTCAACTGATGAGAGTGGGGTGAAGTATCCCACTACAACTGTTCTTGGTGTTATCTGTATTTGAGTTCTAATAGTATTTGTTTGATGAAACTGGGAGCCCCATGTTAGGGGCATATATGTTTAGGATTGTAAGTTACTCCTGTTGCATTGTTCCTTTAAGCAATATAAGGTGACCTTCCTTATATTTCCTAACTAATGCTAGTCTGATGACTACCCTGTCAGATATAAGGATAGCAATAACTGCTTGTTTTCTAAGTCCATTTGCTTTAAACACTGTTTTCCAACCTTTCACCCTAAGATTGTGTCCATCTTTGTGGAAAGTTGATTTTGATGAAGGCAACTAACAAAGGATCCTGCTTTTTAACCCTGTCTACAAACATGTGTCTTTTGCTTGGGGCATTGAGGCTGTTGATATTAAGAGTTATTATTGTAAGGTGTGTATTTATTCTTGCTATTCTTCTTGTTTTGTAGTTCTTCCAGTTTTACCTTCCCCCTCTTGTATTAACTAGCATTTGAGTATGGTCTATTTTTTCCAAGTTCCTTATGTGTATGCTTTTCTTTCTCTTCAGCATGGAGGATCCTTTCAAGTATTTTCTGGAGAGCTGGTCTAGTGTTCACATATTCCTTGAGCCTACTTTTATTGTGGAATGTATTTATTTCTCCATCTATTTGGATGGGTAGCTTTGAAGGATAAAGTAGTCTTGGTTGATGGTTATCTTTCAGAACTTGGAATACATCATCCCAAACCCTTCTGGCCTTTAAAGTTTGTGTTGAGTAATTTGCTATTATCCTGATGGGCCTGCCTTTGTATATGACTTGACTTTGCTCTCTAACTGTTTCATTATATTTTCTGTTTTTAATTTAATTATAGTATGACCTTATAGGTTTCCTGAATCTGTATTGACATCACTTTTCCTACTTGGGGGAACTTTTCTCTTATGATTTTTTTTGGAAATACCTGTTATGCCTTTGGAGTGAAATTCTTTTCCTTCTGCTATGCCCTGAATACTTATGTTTTATCTCTTCATTGTGTACTATATGTATTGAAATTCCCATTCATGCCTTCCTATTAGTGTGTCTTTCTTTTTGTTGGACTATGTTAGATCTGCCACCTGGTCTTCTAGTTTAGATATTTTGTTCTCTCCTTGATACATTCCCCTGGTGAGACTTTCTACAGAGTTTTCTATTTGACTTGCTCTGTTTTTCAATTCCAGCATCTCCAATTGATATTTTTTTACTTCTATTTCATTACTCAGGTTTTGTATTGACCTCCTTTTGTCATTAACATGGTTTCCTGTGTTCTCCTTTAGAAGTTAGGCTTCTTCTTTGATTCCTTTGATTTCTTTGAACATAGATATATATCTTCGCTTTTTTCAATCTTTGTCAGGTATTTCATCTAAAGCAGTATCACTAGAGGTCATTTCTGATGGATTTATAATTTTTGGTGGGATTGTATTGTCTTGATTTTTGTTTCCTATGTTTTAACGTAGAGAATTTTGCATCTTGAGTTAATTTGATTCTTGGGTTTTCTGATTATCCATGGTGTTTTTAACCTTGTAATTCCGAATTTATTTATCTTCAGTGTAGGAGTTTAAGGTGCCAGATGCTGCTCTTATACTCCAATAGAAACAGCAGAAGTGACCATAGATGTTGAATTTGCCTGCTATTCAAGTATTTTAATAGACTGGGTGAAGAAAATTACTGGAAAATTCTAAAATTCAACTGATCAATATAGACATTCAATCAAAACCACCACAGAATATTTATGCACGAATGGGGATTAAAATAAACAGATAACATAATAAAGCCACAGTCCCTAAGTATGTGTGTTGCCAACATCCTTAATCCTATTAACTAGGAGGTTGACATTTTTCGACTGAAATGGGCTAAAAGTCAGCCATGGGCCAGTCAGTCCCTGGCACAAAAATGACAAAAGAAAAAGACAAAGGCCCTACAAATCAGGAAATGTCAAAGGCAACAATAGTCAACACCAAAATACAGCTTATTTGTGAAGGGTAAATCAACCAAGAATATACCATTCAAATGTAATGCATAACCTTTCCTGACATGGAAAGAGAGATTAGCACATCCAGTGCACATCTATGTATCTGGCTTTGTATAAGTAGGCCCTGTTACATTTTGGGTTGGCTTCCAAATTCATCAATGCTGAGCACCCATCTTGATCCTTCTTGGTGCCAGCTCCTGGGGGATGAATGAGTTCTCCAGAGGTTCACAGTCCTGATGGTTTGGGATAGGAGACTATGCAGGGTACCTGGAGTTGTACCAGAGCTGCTTATCTGGTCCTGTTTGTATTCTTCTTCAGCCACTGCTTATCTGGCCACTGTTGTCTTCTCCTTCAAGTTTCTTGACTTTTCAAGGAGGCTGATATGAAAGGAAAATCCCTTCATCTTGTTTCAGCTCTTGCAACTCTGCACCAGCCAGGTGGGTGGGTATGTGGATCGGGGCCAGTGGTGTTTCAGTGGTATTCTGGCTGGTTTCCTCCTTTCTCAAAGATCTTGGTCTCTCCTGCTTCTCTGCCATGGTTGATAATAACTTATATACTTTCATTATTTTTTTAGAAAAGTGTATTTTGTTGTTTTCTCTTTATTTCCCTCCCTGGGATGCTTTGGTGTGGATAGTATGTTGCTATCTTACCTGGAAGTCTCCCTGAGGTATTTTTGATTCAGATTGCATCTTGAGATTCATGCTTAACATGTGTAAAGCACTGGTTAGAGCTCTAGCTGTTGATATTTGCTAGTGTGGGCTTTGCTCTCTCTCTGCAATGGATTCATGCTGGAGTGAGCCAGCTTCTTCTGCCATGATGGAACCTTTTCTGGAATCTGTAAGCCTAAAATAAATCTTTTTCTACCTCAAGCTGCTTCTGGTTGGATGTTTGTCCTAGCAACAAGAAAGTAACTGCAATATCATGTATTTAATTCTTTCTGATATTACCATTAATGTTTCTTATACTCATTTTAATATCATTCATTGTTGATAAAAGTGAAAACACTTGATTCTTCAATATTGCTTAAAATAATTGTATTTTGGCATGGATTTCTCAGTATATTTAATTTGTAAGAACGTGTCTTTACAAATTAAGATTTTTTACATCTTTTCTTTCATAGTTTAAATGACTATTTTAAAAAAAAATATTTCCTTGTTTGTTCATTCTGGCTAAGCTCTAGAATGTACAGATGAATAGAATGGAGAGAAGAGATACCTCTTTCCTCTCCTGACTTAATATGAAAAAAAAAAAAAAAACTGGTAGTCTTTACCTTTTCATGCAATATGAACTGTGGATAGTATGGCACAAATTGTTCTCTTCTTAGTAGACAACTTTCATTGGGTTCAGAATATTTCCTTTTATTCTTAGTTTTGGAAGTTCTTATAAAAAGATTGATGTTCAAATGTATTTCTGGGCCAGGTCTACAGTTCTGTTCCATTGGTCCATGTTTGTTTTCTTATGCTAGTACCATGCTGTTTTACTTCCTATGGCTCTGTAGTGTAGCTTTAGATTGGGTATGGTAGTACCTCCAATCGTGTTTCTTTTGCTGAGGATATTTTTGGATGTCTGAGGTCAGCTGCCATTCTATATGGATTTGGAGATTATTCTTTCTATCTCCGTGAAGAACGATGCTGGAATTGTTATTGCCAGTGTATTAAATCTGCATATTGGTTTTGGAAAAATTTCATTTATTTTAAGGCCTTTGGTATATATACTCATAATAGATGTTGCTCTACAATTTTCTAGTGATGTTTTTAGTGTCAGGAAAAACTTATACAGGGACTTGAAAGTGTTTCCTTCTTTCTAATGTTTGTAAAGTAGTTTGTAAAGGATTATGTTAATTGTTTAAATATTTACAACATTTTATTAGTGAAGCAATGAGAGCATGAAATTTGTTTTTTAGGTAGTAGGGATTAAATTAATCCCTTCACTTGTTACAGATCTTTTCAGGTTTTCAGTTTTACATGGAGTCAAACTTGATAGTTTGCGACTTTCTAGGAATTTGTCCATTTCACTTATGTTGTCTAATTTGTAGGAACACTGTGATACATACTGTTTCTGCATAATATTTTCATTTTATTTCTCTATGGTTAATAATCATAGGTTTCTTTCCATTGCAGCACTTAGCAAATTATTTTCTAATTTTATCTGTTTCATCTAGCTAACACTTAAACATTTTGCAATAGGATTGTTTCTGGTAATTTTCTTTATTGCCACTTATATATTTTATGCACTAATTCCCAATATCATGGCACAAAGAGGCATAGTGACTTATAAAGGAAGCCAGCTTTTCTGGCTTACAGATGGCTGTCTTTCCAGTGTACCCTCAATTGGTGGTAAGCAGATGGCAGGCTCTTTCTCATTTGCTTATCGGGGACCAATGTTATAAATCCTAGAGTCCAAAGGCTAGGGATCTTAGAGTTCTAACATCAGGGCAGGACAAGGATTCTAGCTTTGGAATAAAAAATAAAACTTCACCTTCCTCTGCCTGTTTGTTCCATTCAGAACCCAAGCCACATGGAATATGCCCTACCATAGGATAAAATATCTGCATTTACCATATTTATATTTAATATATAATTAAGCATTCATATGATCTTATTAGTAAAAAAAATCATGAGAAATATATAAAATATATAAATCTTTTCACTGGAATAAAGTTAATTAGCCATGGTTAGATGAAAATATTTGAAAAACAGCAGAAAAAGAAAATAAAAGAGAATATAATTAAAACTAGTGGTAACCACTGAAGTAGTAAAATGAAAATCAGTAATGTGCAATTTAACAAAAAATGCTGTTTTTAAAAAATTCTAGTTAACAGGCAAATTGTCTGAATAGTTATTGCAGAAATGAAATAAATCATACTAATTAAAAGGCTAAATATTAAATAGGAAATATAATATACATATTTATATAATATATAATATTAGTATGTAAATTCAAATTCAGAATATGCTTACTTATAATGAAGTGGTCCAGAAGATCACTCATAGTTGTCTTCAGTTTCTGAAGTTTTAATTCTTAAAGAGTTAAAGAAAGTAAGTGAAATCAATGTAGCTTAAATAATAGCATTTCACAACCTAGGTCCAGGTATTTATATGCCTTATAATTTATAATAATATAATGAAGTAAAAGTTATTGGAAGATAATAAAAGTAAGGTCATATTTTTAAAAATCCTATTAGTTCACAACTTAAAACAAAATGCTTGCCAGTTTTCTTTTAAAAATTAATAGCTTTTTGTGTTCCCACTTGATTATTGAATTTAAGTTAGTAATAGACTCATACTGAAGGACAGATTGCTTGATGGTGACTAATGACATCTAACAAGTCTAGAGCAGTTGAGTTCTGGAAACTTCCCATGGAAGCAATTTCTGCTACTTGGATTTGATTTGTTTTATTAGTTACATTTGTTTTAGTAAAATAAATGACACTTTTTAAATCAAAAGTGCCTGAGATGAAATATTTTCAAGCTTGCACTGTAATACTTTAAAATATTAATTTGCTTTTCACAGTTAGTAATATACTATCTCTGTTTCCAAATGGGGCTTTTGACATACTCTTATATTCTTATGGGTTTTCTTTGCAATAGAGTATGGACATTTAGCAATTGATGAATAGAAAAAAAAAAACAGTATAAAACTACGGAAAAAGAGGGGAAACACTATGGGAAAAAGAGGAAAAAACTATGTCCAAATGAGAGGCAAAATAAGGATAATAAGAAATATTAAACTGGACACAAAGTATGGTGAACTACAAAACAGTAATGTGATTTTCCTGAAATCTTTGACTGCAGACATATGTAAGCCCAAAATCTTGCTTTTCTAAACTAAATTAAATAATAGGGGCTATGCTGTGGGGTAAAGAAATCTATTCAACTCAAAGTATTAAAGGGAAGAATGATTATCATATCAAACCCAGTCAGCATATTTGTCTCAAAGCAAATCTTTATTTTTAGAAAACTATTAATTATCAGATTAACTTAATAAGAACCATCATATTCCTTATAATTTAATATACCCAATGTCAATGTTGTTATGGGCAAGTGAGTCGATTTGTGCCTATAACCAACTATAACAGGCTGGGCAATATATAATGCAGTTACAATCCTAGATGCCAGAAAGTCCAAGATGAAGGTACTGACAAGTACACTGTCAGGATCTCAACTGTGCTTCTAAGATGGCACCCTAAGGGATCTACCTAATAGAGGGAAGAAACACTTTGTTCTGTCATGGCAGAAAACAGGAGAATAAAAAGGCAATTGGTCCCTACAACTTCTTGAATGAGGTCCTCGTGCTTTGTGGGAGAGTACTCATGCACCATGTACCTCTAAACTACACACTATCACACTGGTGAGGCTTGACCCTTCAACTTTAGAAGGGACACATTTAAACTGTACCAGCTACACAGGGACCACTGGTGAATATATCTGACTAATGTGACCTCCAAACATCTGCTTTTTCACTGTTCTCCACCTGTTCTCTATGGAGCTCTGTGGGGTAAAGTGGAAGGAATTTATGTCACCCCTTTGATAACCTACATGGCCCTTTGTTTGGCAGATGGACTATGTAGTCATGTCTGACCAAATTCTCAAAGAAATTAAAATGGGTTTACTTGCTAATTAACTTTGAATATTGAATGAAAGTTTACAGACAGGAAAAGCAGCTGATGCCAATAATTATTTTATTTTAAATTTTTAAAAATAACTCTTCCATTGAAAAAGTCTTCTTTACAAGTCAGAATTTCCATAGACTTCAGTTACATTGTGAAAGTAAGATAGTATGAAGCTTTGAATCCTCAACTTTTTTTAAGGAACAAGTGAAAGCTCTTATCAGACCAATAGAAGTATTTGTAGAAAATAAGAAAGGTTCTCCTGCTTGAAGGTTTTCTGGAACACATACGTTTACCTGGATAATGAAGGAACTTGAGTAAACGTATTTATAACTATTTCAGGGACAAAATAACGTACTGAAAGTAATCCTGGATTTTGATCCAGACAACATGGACTTGAATCTTTACTTTTTAACTTACTGACATTTTGACCTCTAGTAAAGAGGATGAATTTTCTCCAGCTCCCTTGTAACATGCATCAAACAAGATTGAATATATGTGACCTTACCAGAGCTAACTATGGTGACTTTGTAATAGAGCACGTAAAAATCTGTAATTGCTAGCAGAAAAGAAAATGGCTGAGAAAAGTGAGAACAAGATAAGCACTTCTGGGCTACATCTCGCTTCAACATATGTGTACCAGGCATTAAAATAGAGTATTAACAAAGAGACTAAATAATTCTGAAAACAGATTATTAAACTAAATATTATTTTCAGAGGTATTCATTAAATACACTCTTAATGACAAAATTCAGTAGGTTTTATTTTTAAAAATCCTATTTCTATCTTAGTTGAAGAGTTACAATAAGTAAATATCTTTCTATCAGTCCAAAAATATTTTGGGGCTACAAATAGCATAGATTTTATCTACAGGTTTTCCCTGTGGCAGTCCCACCATAATCTTGATAAGTTAAATATGATAATGAGCACCTGACTGACTGGGCTTTAATTAACCACTTTCCTAAGGTGCTTGATTTCTCACTCCTGTAATGTCCTTAATTATTTAGGTATTACTTTATGCTAATTTATTCAGGATCCTGCTAAGAACTCAAAAATAGTGAGAATTATTTCTCATATTTATGTTCAGTTTATACCCTTACTTTATTTCAATTGCCTACATTATAAATGTACAATAAATTGTCAAGTGAAGTATATGCTCTTTTCATAGCTGTTTCTAAATAAATCTTTTTAAATTAATTTAGTAAAGTTCTATACTTCAGATATAAGGATATTTACTTGTCCTTGGCTAATATTATTTCAAAAATCAGTACATTGGTAACCTGATGGTTTAAGTTATAAAAACATCTGGGCTAGAGAGATGGTTTAGTGGTTAAGGCACTTGCCTGCAAAGCCTAATGACCTAGGTTTGATTCCTTAGTACCCACTTAAAGCCAGATGTACAAATACATCTGGAGTTCATTTGCAGTAGCTGGAGGTGCAGGCATGATGTCTCTCTCTCTCCCTTGTTCTCTCTCTCTTGCTCTCACTCTCACTCTTCTCTCTGCATGCAAATAAATAAAATATATAAAACAATCCTAAATGCTGGTGAGTTTCTAATTGATACAACTTCTTAATAAACCAATAATTCATGTGAGTATTTTATTTATTAAAGTTAAATAGAAAAATATAAATCTCTTTGGATTTTCAAAATTATTTATCCATGCATTAATATGTTACAGTGACATGTTGCCATGTTTGTGCATCTTTTAGAAAAATCCTAAATTATTATTGCTTAAGAGCAACCATTTTCTGCTGAACTTGTTACTTTTTAAGATAACACCAGGAGGAATAAACAATTGAGTTTAGGTTTTTTTCCAAATGAAAACACTTCCTTGGTTACAACTAACCTTTGAAAACTATGAGTGCAATGTGTATTGTGTTTCTTTTAGGGTAAGCAGAGTTGTCCCCAAATTCCCAAGATAATTATGGGTTCAAGACTTCCATTATAAAGAGTGGTAAATAACAAAGATTCCCATGAAATGAGCCAATTTATGAAAAAATTGTTATTTATTTATTTATTTGTGAGAAAGATAGAAAGAGGCAGAGAATAGATATGCCATGGCCACCAGGCACTGCAAAATGCCTAGTGCATATGGCTTTATGTGGGTACTGTGGAATCAAACCTGGGTTGATCCCCAAAGAGCTTTGTGGACAAGAACCTTACCTGCTAAGCTATCTCATCTGAAAATCAATCAGTATCATTTATTGCTAATATATAACTTGGAACTGCTTTTTTCTAAGCATGTGGAATTAACCCTATAGTTCTCTGACTTTACATAAAGGTAAAATAACCAAAGAGACCACATTACTGTGTACTGAAGAAGAAAGTGGTCAATTTTCCCTAGCTTTTCTCACTATTCTAAGTACTGGAGAAACACCCTCAAGGATTCTTATACTTGCTAGTTCCATAAGACACCCTTTTATATAAACAATATGCATCCTGAACACATACACTTTATTTTGTACTACCTGTGAAACTCTGTTGCCAGCTGCATTTTCCTCATTCACCTAAGCTCTCCTTCAGGCAAGATGGCATTCTGAGAGTCTTCCCACACAGCTTGTTTCCCCATAGAGCTAGAAATGTCCTTTCTCCCAGTCTAAAGCCTGAAGGATATTGACTACAATTTACGTTTATCTCATGGCTACATGCATCCTTCTTATTATGATTTGCTAACATAGTCATTATAGTAAGAACTTGTAAACTGGGTTCTACCACTTTTTTATTAATTAGTTTTGTAATGGGTGAATACAGTCAGTTTGGTACCATTATTAGGCTCATCCATGACCTACCCCCTCCCCTTGTCCCCTCCTTGTTGAGGTATATGGGTCATCCATTTTGGAGTTAGCACACAGTTGTGGGTAGGAAAAACGTCTCTGCATATCTTGACCCAACATGTGGCTCTGACATTCTTTCCACCCCGTCTTCCACAAAATTTCCCTGAGCCATGTTGCATTCATTTTTGGTCTGCTTCAGTTATGAGGTGTTGGGGGCCTCTGCGACTCTGGATCTCTGATTTTGTAGGAGTTGATTTTTCTCTGTGTTGATCTCCTTCACCCTTGTGCTGGTACCTGGTTCACCAAGAAAACAACAAGCTTGCTTGTTTCGCCAATTGTTCTTAGATTCAGCCGGGGCCTGATGGGTGGCTCTCTCCTTAGGATCTATATCTATCTGAAAAAGAGAAGCAGGTTCTCCAATGGAGAGTAAGTTAGCACCAGACAAATAAGATAACCTTTAATTTTTATAGAGAATTTAATAGTTGTAGGCCTTCTTATACCCCACAATTGGTGGTAGCTTGATAATGGAGAGCACGCTTATGTTTAGATATGGTTCTGACTTGTTTCCCAGCTTCAAATATGGGTCCTGTGCCACTGAGGGGATCAGTTAGCCAAATCAAGAGCAGTTAGTTTCCCACCATGGCTGTGCACAACTATTGCACTTCTGTGAGCATCACGACAGGTTATTTGCTGCAAGTAGGTTAGACCATGAGTTGCTTGGAGAAATATTGGTCATTTTCCCCCAGTCGCCAATGTAGCACCTTCTGGCACTAGATGCACTCACTGTCTGGGGACTGACTCTGTTCCAGCTTCCAGGCATGCCATTCCATTTTACGTGTCAACCACATGAGGTCTTTTCAGCAGTAGCGTCTTACCACTAACCTTTGGTGGGTCATCAAGTACTCTGACAGAAATCTATCTTTCTTTTAGGAAACCTTGTAGGTCTCTCTGACCAAGATCTCATAGTGGATGACAGCCACATGCTGGTACTGGGAGTTACAGGTCAGTGCCTAAGAAAAGGAAGACAAAGATAACTAATATAAAAGAGTTAAACAGAAGAGAGAGCGAGGGAGAGAGAGAAAAAAAGAGAGGGAGAAAGAGAGAGAGGCTGTAGAAGATTAAGGTAAGGCTTCATCATACCCTCTCCAGTGTCTTGTAGCTCAGGTGTTCCCTCTAAGGGCTTGGTGAAGGTTCAGCCATTTGGTCTGCCTCTTACGATGTAAAATTTTATGGTAGCATTGCCATTTGGGTCTAGATTTGTGTTTCCCACCCCCTCCATAGCCCTCGCCTCCCTCCCCACCCATCCTATTGTCTAGTCCATGAGATGCTTGCTGCGTATGTAAGGCATCTAGTGTAGATTCAGGTTAGGTGCTGTAGATGAGTGAGATGATGTGGCAATTTGTTTTCTGTGATTGGGTAAGTTCACTGAGAATGATTTGCTCCAGATTCAACCATTTTTCCTCAAATTTCATTGTGTCATTTTTTCTTACTGCTGTATAGAATTCCATTGTGTAGATATACCACATCTTAGTTATCCATTCTTCTACTGATGGATATCTGGGTTGATTCCAGCTCTAAGCTACTACAAATTGAGCCACTACAAACATGGTTGATCAAATCTCTCTGGCCTGCGGTTTGAAGGTTTTAGGGTACATGCCCAGTAAGGGAATAACTGGGTCTGTTGGTATCTCTATAGTCAGCTTTTTCAGAAGTCTCCATATTGCTTTCCAAAGTGGTTGTACCATCCTACATTCCCACCAACATTGGATGAGTGTTCCTACCTCTCCACATCCTCACCAGCATTTATCTTCATTTGATTTTTTGGTGTTCGCTATCCTTACTGGGGTAAGGTGAAATGTTATATTTGTTTTAATTTGCATTTCCCTGATGATTAGGGATGATGAACATTTTCTTAAGTGTGTGTTTGCCATTTGTATTTCTTCCTCTGTGAAGTGCCTGTTTAGCTCTTTGCCCCTTTTTGTGAGTGGGATGTTTGACTTTTTACTGTTTAGATTTTTGAATTCTTTGTAGATTCTAGAGATTAGGCTTCTGTCAGTTGGATAACCAGCAAATATTTTCTCCCATTCTGTGGGCAATCTATTGGCATTGCTTATTGTATGCTTCTCTTTAAAGAAACTCTTCAGCTTCATGTGATCCCATTGGTTGAGTGACTGTTTAAGACTGTGAGCTATGGGGTTTTTGTTCAGGAAGTCTTTCTCCATTCCTATACCATGGAAAGTACTTCCTATATTTTCTTCCAGTAGTATTTGGGTTTCTGGTCTTATTTTGAGGCCTATGAGCCATTTGGACTTGAGTGTAGTGCATGGTGAAATGTGTGGATCAAGTTTCAATTTCTTACATATGGTTATCCGGTTTGTCCAGCATCATTTGTTGAAGATGCTATCTTTTTTCTAGCCTATATTGTTAGGGCCTTTGTCAAATATCAAGTAGTTATAATTGCTTGACCCAAAATCTGGGTTCTCAAGTCTATTCCATTGATCTATACTCCTGTTTTTATGCCAGTACCATGTTTTTTTGATTACTAGGGCTTTGTAATATAGCTTTAGATCAAGTATGGTGATGTCTCCAGACGTATTTCTTTTGCTGAGGATATGGTTGGAAATGTAAGGCCTTCTGCCTTTCCATATGAAATTTGAGATCATTTTTTCTATCTCTGTGAAGAGCACGGTTGGGATTTTAACTGGAATTGCATTAAACCTATGTATGGCCTTTGGTAGGATTGCCATCTTCACAATGTTAATTCTGCCTATTCAGGAGCATGAGAGGTCTTTCCGTTTTCTCAAGTCCTCTTCAATTTCTTTTTTGAGTGTTTTTATGTTTTTGTTCTATAGATCTTTCACTTCCTTGGTTAACATTATTCCAAGGTCTTTTATTTTATTTTATTTTTGTTGCTATTGAAAATTGGACTGTGTCCCTTATTTCTTTCTCTGTATCTTTGTCATTTGCATATAGAAAGGCTACTGATTTCTGTGCATTGATTTTGTATCCTGCTACTTTTCTATAGGAGTTAATCACCTTCAGGAGTTTTGGGATGGAGTCTCTTGGGTCTCTTACATATACAATCATGTCATCAGCGAATACAGCTAGCTTAACTTCTTCCTTTCCAAATTGTTTCCCTTTTATTTCCTTCTCCTGTCTTATTGCTTGAGCTAGGACTTCCAGTACTATATTGAAAAGCAGAGGTGAGAGTGGATAACCCTGTCTTGTTCCTGATCGTAATGGGAATTCCTCCAGTCTCTCTCCATTAAGTATGATTTGGGCCTTCAGAGCTTTGTATATTGCCTTTATTAGGTTAAGATATGAACCAATCATGCTAATTCTCTACAATGTTTTGATGAAGTGATGTTGTATCTTGTCAAAGGCCTTTTCTGCATCTATAGAAATGATCACGTGGTTTTTGTGATTAATCTTGTTTATGTGGTATATTACATTGACAGATTTCCATATGTTGAATGACCCATGTGTTCCTGGGATGAATCTCACTTGGTCAAGGTAGATAATGCTTTTGATGTGCTGTTGGATTCGGTTTGCAAGGATTTTGTTCAGGATCTGTGTATCTAAGTTCATCAGGGAAGTAGGCCAGTAGTTTTCTTTCCTTGTGGCATCTCTGCCTGGTTTTGGAATAAGGGTGATGCTAGCTTTATAAAAGGAGTTGGGTAGCTTTCCCTGTTCTCCAATTGGGTGGCACAGTTTGAGGAAGATTGGTTTGAGTTCTTCCGTGAAAGTTTGATATAATTCAGCTGAGAAGCCATCTGGTCCTGCACTCTTCTTTTTGGGGAGGTTTTTTATTACTTTTTCAATCTCCATGGGTGTGATAGGTTCATTGAGGAGATTAATCTGGTCTGAGTTTCGCTTTGATAGATGGTATGCATCCAGGAATTTACCCATCTCCTCCACATTATCCAGTTTTGTGGAGTAGAGATCTTTTAAATAAGTCCTGATGATTCCGCCAATTTCACTTAGGTCTGTTGTGATCTCTCCTTTTTCATTTTGAATTTTGTTAATTTGAAGCATATTTTTTTGCTTGTCAAATTGACCAGGTGTTTGTCAATCTTGTTTATTTTTTCAAAGAACCAGCTCTTTGTTTTGTCAATTGTCTTAATTGTTTTCTTAGTTTCCAATTCATTAATTGCTACTCTGATTTTAATTATTTCCTTCCTTTTGGAGCTCTTTGGGTTGAGTTTTTCTTGTTTTTCCAGTACCTTTTGGTGGATGGTTAGCTTACTGATTTGGGATCACTCTGTCTTTCTTATGAAGGCATTTAGTGCTATGAATTTTCCCCTGAGGACTGCCTTCATTGTGTCCCATAAGTTTTGGTACGATGTGTTCTCATTGTAATTCAATTCTTGAAATTTCTCTATTGCATTTTTTTTTTATTTCATCCACTATCCATTTATTGTTTAAAAGTGTGCTGTTCAGTTTCCAGGCACCGTTGGGATTCTTGGTAAGTCTTTTGTTGTTAATTTCAAGCAATATAGCATTGTGATCTGATATCATGCAGGGAATTATGTCAATCTTCCTAAATATGTGGAGGCAGGCATTGTGACGCAGTATATGGTCTATTTTACAGAATGTTCCATGGGCTGCTGAGAAGAATGTGCAGTCTGTGGATTTGGGATTGAAAATTCTGTAGATGCCCGTTAGGTCTAAGGGATCTATGGTTTTGTTGAGCTCTCTTACTTCTCTGTTGACATTCTGTTTGGATGATCTGTCTATTTTGATAATGGTGTATTGATGTCCCCAACTATGATGGTGTTGGTGCTTATTTCTGTTTTATTGTCAAGTAGGTTTTGGTTTATGGACTGTGGTGCCACTGTGTTTGGTGCATACAGATTTATGATTGTCATATCCTCTTGCTGGATCATTCCCTTGATAAGGAGGAAGAGGCCTTCTTTATCTTTTTTTGATTATTTTTGGTTTGAAATCTATTTTATCTGATATTAATATAGCTACCCCTGCTTGTTTCTTATTTCTGTTTGCTTGGAATATTGTTTTCCACACTTTCATCCTGAGGAGGTGTCTGTCTTTGGTGGTGAGGTGGGTTTCTTGAAAACAACAGATTGAGGGGTCTAATTTTTTCATGCATCCTGTTAGTTTGTGTCTCTTGATGGGTGAATTAAGGCCAATAATATTTAGGGTAATGACTGTGAGATTTGATTTAATCCCTACTATATTGTGATGGTATATGTGGGTTGGTGTTTTCATGGACTTTGAAGTTTTTTGTGCCTACTCTAAGTTTAGTTATTGTGATCTCCTTCTTGTAGGCATTTGAGTTTAACTATTTGTTTCTTCTCTGTGGAGAATTTCCTGAAATACTCTCTGTAGGTTTGGTTTTATGTCTACATAATTGTAAGGCTGAGTTTTGTAGTGGAAACTTTTTCTTTCACCATCTATTATGAGGGATACTTTTGCTGGGTAGAGTAGTTTGGGTTGGAAGCCATAGGTTCTTAGACAGTGCAGTGTTTCATTCCAGGCCCTTCTAGCTTTCAGGGTTTCCATTGAGAAGTCTGTAGTAATTCTAATGGGGTTACCTTTAAAAATGGTGTGCTGTTTTTCCCTATCTGCTTTTAGGATTTTCTCTTTGGTGTCAATGTTTAGAGTCTTAATGACAATATGTCTTGGAGAGTTTCTGCTTTGGTCGAGTCTGTTTGGAGTTCTATTGGCTTCTTGAATCTTGATGGGCCTTTCTTTTAAGAGACTGTGGAAGTTTTCTTCAATTATTTTGTTAAGTAAGTTCTCCCTGACTTTAGTCTGAATTTCTTCTCGTTCTGGTATTCCAATGATCCTGATATTAGGTTGTTTAAGTGTATCCCACAATTCCCTCATGTTCTGTTCACAGGAACTTTTCAACTTACTGAAATTTTTGAACTCTCCAACTGTTTCTTCCATCTTGTCTTCCAGATCAGAGTTTCTATCCTCTACATGGCTGACTCTATTCTTGAGAGCTTCTAGAGAGTTTTGGACTTGTTCAGTTAGGTTTGCTTTTTCTTCTTTTTCTATGTACAATTTCCATCCCTCTTTCAAGCTCCCTTTTCACATCATTTTCTGATTTTCTTGATGCTTCTTGGAATTCATCCTTGCATTTCTTTATGTCTTTATTTAGCATGGCCAGCTGATTTTTGAGGTCCTCTTTTTTTCACTCTCCCTCATATCTCTTAACTGTCTTTGAACTCCTTCCATTTTCTTATGTATTAGGTCTAGTCTAGTGTTGGCAGCATCCACAGGATTATTGGTCCTTTGTTGCTTTTCTGCAAGTTCTACCAGTAGCTTGGTCAGGGTTACATTGTTCATAGCTTCAATTTGGTGTTCTGATCCTAGTGACTCTTCTGTGCTTTGATTAGAGATGTTCATTGTAGGACTAGGTGATCTAACTGGATTCTCTTGCATTTGATTTTTCATGTTATTTCTTTTGCACTGTGGTCTGCCCATTGCAGTGTATGAGCAGGTAGGTGGGTGGATCAGCCTGGGCTCAAGCACAGTGGGAATCTGAAGCAGCCTGAAGAAGTTGCCAAGCAGCCTGGGCTCTGTCTCTCACTTGCCAAAGCCGCCTGAGCTCCTGCCTGGCGGGGGTGCCAAAGTTGCCTGAACTCTCACATGGCAATGCACCAAAGCTGACTGTACTCATGCTAGGAGGGCCACTGAGGCACCAAGCACTGAAGCAGCCCAAACTCTGGCTTGGTGAAACGCTGGGACCTGGAAGCTGTCTGCGCTCCCTTGCAACAGGACAAAGGAGGTTGGTAGGTGTGGCAGACAGGGAGGGGATGGCACTTGGACTAGCGCAAGCAACAGACACAGTCTGAGCCTGCGTGGGAATATGCAATGGTCCTGGGCTGTGCGTGAATGTGCAGCAGCAGGAGCAGTAAGTGAGCGAGTGGGTGGAAAAGGCTAAGCTTTCAAAAGCAGGGATTGGTGCGGTGACACCGTTTCGTGGGCAAATTGATCAAAGGAGCCTGAGCTCTAATGGGCCAGCAGGCATAGCCTGGCCAAGGTCACTCATGGGCAGGGGTAGCAGGGCAATCGCCCCTGTTCAGTGAGGCAAGTGGAAATATGTTGGCCTGGGACCCTTTTCCTAAGGTAAGTGTAGGAGTTTCCTGAAGCTGGGACTGTGGGTATGGCAGCTGCTTGGGGGGAGGGGTGAGCTACTTGCACACAAGGGAATCAGCGATTCCCTGTTTTTCCCCCTCTGTGCCCTCCCACTGGCAATCTATTGGAGATTTCTCTCCCCTAAAAGATCCAGTGAACCCTTAATGTCTTGCCTTTCTTTCCCCGGGATGTGTGGCACAGTTAGGCAGTCACCATCTTGGCAGGAAGTCCGGTTCTACCACTTTTGAATTTACAGTATACAAGAAAGATCTCAATTCTCCTGGAGAATAGCTATAATGCCTAATAATTTGTTGAAATGTAACTCACAAAATAGTCTTATGAAAATAAGAGCTTTTTCCCAGTCAGTGTCCAAACTCAGTGTTATTTTTCTTTTTATGAAACAGTCCTCAATAAAATAGCTCACCTAAATACTTATGATTATGACATTTTGATTGCAATTATAGCTCTTTCAACAAATTTGCTAACCTAGCTTCTACAAGGTAAGATGGTTCAAAGAAAATGTGTTGTTAGGGGTTGCAAAATGAAATCAGAAGTAGTCAAAGAATAGCAAGAGAACTGCTTCAAATTTATATAATTATCAGTATGTTCCAATCGTAAGAAAATCTTAACATTGAACAATTTATTGACGACAGTTAATATGCCATTTGGTGTATTTAATTTGAATTAATCTGTCTAACAACAAAAGATCCATTATTTGAAATATAGAAATATGCTTTATAAATTTTAAAATAAAACATAATTAGTCTTTTAAATTCACATTTTAATGCAGAACTTTGGAAATTACATCTACTACATAATTACTAATAAAGTAAGATGATTTTGATAAGTATAAAGATGTGAATTTGAAGAATTAGTGCATAATCAGAATATATCTGACTTTGTTTCATGTAAGAGAATTTCACATGTTCCTGTCCAACTCTCAAGAATTAAAGTATTCAATGGATTTCTAGGTAGATATTAATGCATTTATGAGCCTTCATATTTACATATGAACTCATTTTAGTGCATTAATGCTAATTCTTGCTAATGTGAAAGAGATGGTAATAGAAATTTGTTGATCTCTTTGATACCCATAAAGGGTTAAGATCAGAACATGACTGGAATCTGAGGGCATGACTTAGGGGATGATACTTTCCCTGGCAATTGTAATGTTAGGGTGCATAGTCCCTGAAGCACTGTGAGCTACTTGCTAATTTTGAATGGTTTCTAAGATCTTTTTAATGGTCATGTTTATATACACTTTAAATTACTTACCTCACATACATTTATAATAAACAAAAAATGGATTTAATATTTTAGAAAATAGAAACCTTTCATGTTTCTTTTCATTTTCTAAATATGATTGCAATGACTGCAATCTAGGTGGACTTACTTGCTTTCCTTTTGTATTTGGTATTTTTTTTTTATAAGATTAACAGACTCTTCCTTGTTCTGAATTGTTTCTTCTATGTTCCCTAACAGGATGTTGAAAATGTGCCCATTATTTCCATTCTATTTCTGATGCAGCATAAGATATTTTGACCATGAACTCTTAGTATAATGAAAACTCCATATGAAAAACAGTTTCTACATGGTAATGTCAAGTTTTGTGAAGAGAAAACAGATCACAATTCAACAGGATAGGAGCAAAAGGAGTTAATGTCTACCCAAATACTGAGTGCCAAGCTAAGAAATGGTTCTGACTTATTGGTGGTAAAATAGGATATCAAAACAATTATCGGTACACTTGATCTTTGAGTAATAAAAATTAATGAATAAGTAAATTCTATTTATTAAAGAATGTCCATGGTGTAGTATCAATTTTCACATCCCATCAAGGCTTCCTCATCCAATAACATTAAAAGAATGGAAGAGTGCTATGATTTGACTCACTAGAAGTTGATTATCTTTTTCAAAATGGGAGGAGTTATTTGTAAGACGTTTGTAACTTGACTTGTGTATTGAGGGAAAAGAAACATATAGTCAGAAAGCAGAGTCACTTCTTTATTATAGTAAGATTAACCATAAATGGAATCTTGTTGATAAATAAAAGCAACTTCAACACTTAATATAAAAAGATTAGATCAATAATATATGATATATTAATTCAGCACATTTATTTCATCATAAAATTTGTAAAAGTCTGTTCAAGGACATAGAAATAAAATTATGTTGATTTATATTTATGGGCTTGGAATTGTAAGACCTTTGTTGATTTTCTTTTTTTAATAATATTTTAATTTTTATTCATTTTAGAGAGACAAAAAGTGGCAGATAGATGCGAGAGAGAAAGAAAGGGGACTAGGCATGCCAAGACCTTTAGCCACTGCAAACGACCTCCAGATACACGCACCACCTTGTGCATCTAGCATTACCTGGATACTTGGAAATCAAACCTGGGTCCTTAGCATTCATAGGCAAGTGTCTTAACTGCTGAGCCATCTCTCCAACTCTGATTTTCTTTTACTATATCCCTAGCATTGACAATGTTTTCATTCTCCATCTTTCTTTGGTTGGTATGTGTGTATGTATGGTGTGTGTATGCAGGTGGTGTTGAGTGTATGTGTGTAGGTGGACATCCTATGAACATGCATATAAGTGCCAAGGGGGAATATTATGTGTCCTCCTCCATCACACTTTGCTTTACTTCCTTGAGACATAGTGTCTCACTGAAGCTAGTGGTCCCCATTTTTCAGATGAAGTGGCTGACAAGTGAGCCCTAGCCATTATTTTGTTCCTGCCTTCCTCAGTGCTTGGGTAACAGACATGCTTGGCCACACCTTGCCTTCTTGTATGGGTTCTCAGGTTGAAATTCATGACCCCATGTTATGTAGCAGGTGTTCTATCCCTCTGTGCCGTCTCCCCACCCCTGTTTGCATTCATTTGCCAAAGCTGACTTCAGATATGTCACAGAGCTTATCCCCTGAAAAGTTTATATCTCATGCCCACATAAGTTCACTTCAGGCAACTCAATTTACATTAAAATGTAAGAGTTAAACGATCTCTTATTAGTAGTTTCAATGTTTTTTTGTCTTTTTTATTAAGAACATGCTTTGTATGAATACATCATGGGTGGGTACCATCTTTTCCCTCCTCCCTCTCCCCATTCTGCTGTGGGCCCTCCACAGTGGGGTTGCCATTATCCCCCATGGACTTGTGGGGTATGCGTTGTAGGAGCAGCACTCACTTATTGGAGCAAAGCAATGCTTTCTTTTGAAAAACTATAAATTATTTCAGAAATATATTTATTATACTGTTTTATTGGTCTGAACATATGGTCTACCTGCCTGCTGGGTCATAGAGCATCTAAGCACATATTGTTTTTCATGTGGTGCTAATGTGGAATAAGTACTTAAATCATGAATTAATAAGTAATCCCTTAACAGCAACATATTTATATATGTGTATTTTGATACAGAAACACAAGGACTTATTTAAGAGGCTAGGGAGATGGTCCAGTAGGTACTATCTTTGCCACCCAAGTATGAAAATCTGAGAGACCTGCACTCCCCTCCTACAATGAGTTCTATTCCCCAGGATTCCCCAGCACCCATGCACAGAGCCAGGCATGGCTATGTGCTCTTGAATCAAAAATTAAAGAATTTCTGGGCCCTGTGGCTATCCAGTCTGACTGAAAACAGCAGTCCAGGCTCAATAATAGACACAGCTTCAAAGAAATAAGCCGAGTAGTGTTAGGAGATGACATCTCAAGTTCTCCTCTACATACATAGTCAAGGACATGCATACACCACATGCACACCACACCACACACGCACACACACGAAATTGCTGAATAACTTTAAGTACGCACATAGTGAATAAGGAGCACTTGGTCATTGTTATTTGATCCTCCACTGCAGCTGTCTTCATTAATGCTGTCTTGAGACATCAATTTTCTTTCCTTCATTTCAAAACATTTCCAGAAGGCTCTGAGTAATAAGCACTAACAAGCGCAACTCAGAAATATAAGAAATAATTTGCAGATTGCTGCACTACATCACAATAATCTTAATAAAAACACTTGCATTTTGTTTAAAGTATCATTAAATTAATGATATTTCTGAGCTATTACTACTCCTTGTGGAAGCAACATTAGGCATGTACCTCTTTTGTAGTCACATGATTTTACCATTCTATTTAATTTAGGGGTAAATCAAGGAATTATGGTGAAAATCAAAACATGAAGCTCAAGTGAAATTTTATCTTACTTCCCTGTTTTAATTTTGCTTGTCCTATGTTAATTTCCCTAGAAATTTTGTTCAACATGGACCAAGTAAGTTTTTCTTTTTATCTTATCATGAAAGATCTTGAATCTGTGCTCTATTCCTATGTTATTTCTACTGACTTATAAATTAAACAGGCCATCTCACCTATTTATCTGTTGATATTTTTCTCCAAAATCATTGCAGCATTAATGCCACCATAACAATATAAGTGTATCACAATGCTAGGTGCACTAATTGGGTCTCTGTTCTTAATTATTGTTAAGGACTATCTTCATGTGCCTTAAGTCTAATAAATATGCATGTTTTGATGCTGTGGATAGCACTGGACTTACTAGATGGGCCAGGTAAATTTCTAAATTCAATGCAGGTTTCCCTTATACTTACAGAGTACTCACATCATAATTCTATTATTAAAATTTCAGGATAATACATCCAAATCAATTGCAATTTCACATTTGCTAGCATAGTTTTATCAATATAAACAAACAAAATATTAGGAAAGCATCAAAATCAGTATTGATAAAATAATGGATCTGAAACATTATATAATGATGAGTGAAGGACAACAGGTGGTTATCCTGAGGTGCCTGTGTCTTACAAATGAGCAAAGCCAACACTACATAATACCAGACTAAACAGCCAAAGGAGAGTCTAGAGGCTCAGAGACCACAGGGGAAAGACACTGAGGGAACTAAGGAGTAGTAGCACCTGCTTGAAGGGGATGTCAGAAGGTGTGGTGTGTGTGGCACACCCTAAATAATGGCTAATGTGAACAAATATACTGAGAAGGGAAGATGGCAAGCCCTCTAAGAAAGCAAGAGTAGCTTGGCTAAGATGATGGGGAAAAGGTTAAGGGAAAAGCAGATCACTTGAGAAGGCAGAAGGAAGGCCTCATTCTAAGTAAGACCCCATGTGAAACAGGCATTATCTGACAACCCAGGAGAGATTTACTTCTGAGTAACTCTTCGTGTGAAGCTAATGTCTTACGAAGTATGTCTCACATAAAGCCATACTATCAGCATCCTTGAGTGTATGTTTCTGTTCTGTAGGGGTGATGGTCCTACATTTCACAAGAGAGCTATTCCTTTTTATGGAATAGAACTTAAGTGCAAAACATTTCACAAGTGATGAATGAGACAATTTGGAGCAAAAACATCTAATGCACATACAGAAGGTAGAAAGCAAAGCCAATACATCTTTGTGATTTTGTTTTTTTAGCAAGAAACAGAAAGGTGACAACTAAGGGTAAGTGTCTTGTCATTTTGTAAGTTTAAATCTTTCAATTAAACTTACATATTCTTTAATTTTGTTTTCTTATTTTTAATATTTTTTTTCATTTTATTTGCAAGCAGAGAGAGAGACATAGAGAAGACAGACAAAGAGAGAAAGAGACAGAATGAATGAGTGGGCCAGAGCCTCTAGCCACTGCAAATGAACTCGATACATGCAGTACTTTGGGCCTCTGGCTTTACATGGGTACTGGGAAATTGAACAAAGGTCATTAGGCTTTGATGGCAAACACATAAACTACTGACTTATCTCTCCAGTCTGTCATTTTGTTTCATTATGACACAGAATCACAAAACAAAGCATAATATACTCAAAATTCTGCTTTACCCTCCTGGGTGCTTACTGACATATCCAGCTTGCATTGTTTCTACTCTATGAGCAATACATTACATATAATTTGACCAACTACCCCAACACATACACACACACACACACATACATGTGCACATCTTGGCATATGGAGACTGAAAGTTTTGAAGAGCTTTATCCTTCTCTTCTTAAATATAATTTGTCTTCTTCATTATTTTACTGCTTGGGATTCAAAATTGGTGAATGGCCTTGTCATTTAATATTATAGTAAGAACAAATTTTATTCAAGAAAAAGAGAAAATGAAGCTAAATTCCATATTTTATACAGCATTCAGAATCTCATCTTGTATTGCTATGGTCATTTTTTTGAACCAAGTCCACATATTGCCAAAATACACAGTCACTGCAAGAACTTTTAAATTGTGGAAACGTTTATTTATCTTTCATATCTTCCATTGAAAATCTTTGACATGTATTTTAACTTTTCTTGTCCCTCTAAACATAAGACCTGTTGAAATATTCACATTCTCTTTTACCACACTGTAATACTATTTCTGGCAAGTTGTTTCATATCACTTATACCTGAGTTAATCTTGTCACAGGTTAAAATAAAGTCAATAAATAAAAATTAAAATAAATCTACTAATCACTAATAAGAAACAGATCTGAAAAAAAAAAACAATATGGAAAAGATACCTGATTTTTTTTATTTGTAACTGGAAATCTAGTGAAAAAATTATTTAGAAGAGTACCTTTGGTGGTCTTGGTGGTGGGGACTGAGAGAGATTTACTAAAGAAGACCAAGTCTCTGTGATTATTTTTACTATCATTAACTTGACAGTATTTAGAATCACTATGAGGGGTTAGCTAGACTAGGTTAGCCTCTGGGCCTACCTGGAAAGTATCACTTGGTTAGGATTACTGAGGTGGCAAGATCCACCTTAACTGTTGGCACCGTTCTTTAGGCTGAGGTCCTAGACTAGAGAAAAAGAGAGCTGATGGAGCACTGGCATTTATGGCTCTGCTGTGCTTTCCTCATGTTGGCCTGAATGTCATCAGTTCAGAGTCATGCTTCCTGTTGCTGTGCCTTCCCTACCACGATGGATTAGAATTGGAACTCTAAGCAGTAATAAATTTCCCCCCTTAAACTGAATTTGGTCAGGTATTTTGTTACAGTAATGAGAAGGTTACCAAGACAATATCCAAAATTGAAAGCTCACAGCAAAATCTCTGTTCACAACACATTTTGTATAGTATGTTAAAAGCAATTGTATGATACATCTACTTCATGTGAAACAGTTATCTTTGCACTAGGTCATTAAAATCTGTCATTCCCCCAAAAGAGTGTGTTGTTGTTTTTTTTTAACCTGTCATCTGTATGGGGGATTTCAGCTTCATCATGAGCTGTGTGTCAGGCTTGACATGATGCATTTAGCATGGTTATGCTGTCCCTGTGTAGGTACAGAACTGATTTTCCCCTGAGTTATTGAAATTGAATCTTTTTTTGCTGGTAAGTTGAACAATCTTCACAGGATGAATTATAAACTGTCACTTTCAAAAAATTTCTCCGTGAGATCAATAGCATTACTATCATTATGTAACATAACCTCTGCTATGGAAATACATGTAAAACACAACTTAAGATTGAACATAACTTACTTCTCTGTTAGAATAGTAGAAAAAAAAATTAAAGATAGTTTGAATCTTTCAAATGCTACCCAATTTCTTCACAAAACACTGCCACTGCATGGAAGAGTAGGCCATTGGAGAAAGGAAGGTGTACTTTCAACTAATTTAGAAGAAGATCATTATTCCACAATGCTGTCAGAGTACAAGAGAACATAACACCATTAACCAAGCAAAGTTCCCTAGCATTCACTAACTAAACATTTAACTCAATATGCTAATGCTCACATTAAGAATAATATGAAGTCAGGAGTTAAGAGTAAAAAGGACAAATCTGTAGTGTATTATTTTACTATGTAGAAGAATGGATATATTTAGATTAGATCTTTAAAATTAGTTCCTCCATTATTTAAAATAGTACACTTTTTGCTGACATTAACCTTAATAAAATCTAATGTTATTGTGATTTTACTTAACACCTTCAAATAATGTATAGGGGAGAGATAAACCAATAACACCCATGAGGGCAGAAATTTCATAGCTAGCTTCTAATAAGTGGCATATATATGGCATTGTCCTTTATTCACACTTGATTAGACAAATTATCTCAGAACCACCAAGCCGTGATTGGGCCCTATAATTTCAATAGGCTTCCATACTTCATCACCTCAAGAGCTCAAGAGATGGGGATCAGAAGACAACATAATTTTGTATCCCTGTGCCAGCTCAACATACACACTGATTCTGAAATATCCATGAAAAGTCATTCATCTTATGCACTCAGTCCTTTTGGAACTGAGTCACACTGGATGAATTAGATCACAGATGTATTTTATAATACGTACCATGAGAATATCTTAGTATACACATTTGAAAAATATGAGTACTTTATGAGTTATCTCATCAAATAAAATTTAAAAATAAAACAATAAATTCAGGGCTTGGCAAGCAGATAGAGGTCTATCACAAATTTCATCAAGAAAAAGTTGTCTTTAATACAATCCATTAACTTGCAATGGAAGAGAATATCATGAGTATAGTCTGAATAATCCCTTAGTAGGTCCAAATCCCTATCAACTGAAGGACAAACACAGTCACATAAACACATATATTTATTTAAATTTATAAAAAGTGCATATTGGATTTCTAAAGTAATAGATCTTCGGTTCTGAATGGCATATTATCTATTCCATAGAAAACTCCCAAATCAGCCTATTGTAGATCTACCCTGTGAATCTTCCCTTGTTTCTTTTCTTTAATTTATTATTGAAACTTCTAAGCTTACAGACCTTGATAATTCCCTCCCCTCCCCCACTTTCCCCTTCACAACTCGACACTCTGTCACATCCCCTCCCTCTCTCCATTAGCCTCTCTTTTATTTTGATGTCATCATCTTTTTCTCCTATTATGTGTGTCTTGTGAAAAGTATTGCTAGGCACTGTGAGGTAATGGATATCTAGGCCAATTTCTGTCTGGACAATTGCATTGTAAAGAGTGGTACCCTTCCTGTGGTTCTTACATTCTTAGCACCACTTCTTCTGCAATGGACCCTGAGCTTTGGAGGGAGGCTGTGATAGAGATGTTTCAGTGCTGGACACTCCTCCATCACTTCTTCTCAGCACTATGTTACCTTTTGGGCCATCCCAGTGGTCACTGCCATCTGAAAAGAGAAGCTTCTCTAACCAAAACCTGAGAGTAGTATTAATATATGAATATGAACATTAAGTGTAGGGCTTTCAGGGCATTTTGGTGAGAATAATATATGCATTTAGCCAGACAAGAGCAGGCTTTATACCCCTAAGGCTCATGATCTCCTTGCCATAGTCTTTTGATTATGTTTCAGCACTGGAAATGTATTCCCTCCCATAGAGTATGCCTCCAGTCCAATTAGAGAGCAGTTGGTTTTCCCCAGAGCAGACATGCCACTATTGCACCTGTTTGGTCATTTGGCTTGTCTGGCCAAACTTGAGGCTTCCAGTGTCCACTGTTTTTACCAGTGATGACTTCTTTCTCCCATAGAGCTACATGCAATGCAACTTTTGCCAGCTTTCAGTTGGTTGGAAGGAGGTTTTTAGCTCAGCACCAGCTTGATTTCTTGTGACCTTGCCTCTCAAGCATGTGAAGTCTTCAGCAATAGAGTCTTACCATCTGTTACTCATGGGAAATCAAGGGCCTTGGCAATAGCTTGTAATGCTTTGGAGGGAACAGGGACGTCCCTGGCCAACAACTCACTGGAAGGTATCCCATCCCTGGCACTGAACATTTTCTAGTAGCAATCTTTGGCTTCTGGATATGACATTATCCAAAAAAGTAGGCTTTCTTATGTCTTATTCAGAATATCTTGAATTTTGATTGATTTCTTCCTTTGTTTCTTAACCCATTCAATAATTCTTATTCTTAATAGTTTTAGATACAACTACTTGGAATTTAACAAAATAATTTACATATTTCCTGAATTTAACACTTAATGGGAAGGCTGAGGCAAGAGAAATCCAAGTTCAAAGCCAGCCTAGGCAATTTAGAGAGACCCTGACTCAAAATTGAAAAGATGCAAAAAAAAATCTCATGTTTGGGTGTGTTATATGGAGGGGTTGTCTGGTAAATGCCTGCCCAGCATGTGTGTGGCTCTAGGTTCACTCCCCAGAATAGATAAACAAAAAAGGAGATGTTGGAGATACATATTCCTGCACCAGCTCATTATTTCATCATTTTTTATGCTCATTCAATCTTCTTTATTTGTTTTGTCTTGGTTCTTTTTTTATTAGTTATGTACACAGTGTGTATACAGTCATGCTGGTACCATCATTAGCCTCCTCCCTGTCCTTCCCCCTCTGCAGGGACCCTCCTCGTTCAGGAATGTAAGTTGTGCATTGTGGGGTTAGCCGTCAGTTATGGGTAAGAGGCAATGTCTCTGTGCATAATGACCCAAGTTGTGGCTCTAACAACTTTCTGCCCACCAATTGATTAAAAAAAAACAATTCTTTTAGATGGTATAACTATATTTCATAGATAACCTCAGATTGATACCAATAATCTGAAATTAGGTTTCCAGATAAAATATAGGGTGCCCAAATTTAACTGAACAGCTTGTGCTCATTTTGGAAGGTTCTCTAAAACTCCTACTAACTACCCCTCTCAGTGATGAATGAAACTAGTGGGTAGAGTGCTCAAGTATCAAAAACCCAATGTGCAGAAGGAACTAACACCAGCCATTATAACAGTTGACAGATACCCACATCTAGTGTTGCGAATCACAGAAACTAAATGACAGCTCATTATTCTGTTTTAAGCTAATTTGAATCTTATTCAACTTCATGTATCCTGGCTAGAATATAATTTGTTTCAAAAAGAGATGCTTCTTTCCCCCTGTTGTTTCTGCTTTTGACTTCCATCATAAGAAGCTTGTGCTTAGCAGACACTACTCTGAACGTAAATCTTGGCTTCCCTCTTTAATTATAAAAACTGTGACCATTATATAGTTGTTCTGGTACATACAGAAATAGTCAATGTTTTAATTAGACTTACTTTACTTAAATGTTAAAGGAAGCAACAGGCCTCAGATTGCCTGGGCACTAATAGAACATAATATAGCCAGTTGCAAACAGCAGCCTAATTTGTTGATTTCAAGTGAAGTGTAATTATATTGCTTCATTTGCTGAGCAAATCATATGAGAGTTTCTCTAAATCAGCCTGATTGTATAATGAAGAGCTAATTACAAACAGCAGTGTTCTTGCACTAAATTTATTGTAAGTGCTAATGCCAGGTTGGCTCCATTGTGACAATGGCTCATTAGTACATTAACAAAAGCAACCCTGGGAATGTGACCAATGCTGGGCAGCCGGTCTCTCCATTTCTGAAGCTGTCGTGATTACATACTTCAACATATAATTACCAAGAAAATGGTGTTTGATTTAGATTTTGGCAAATTTTTCAAAAGAAAAAAAAATGACATTTTTAGAGTGAAATAAAATGGTTTGGAAAGCCTTCTGGTAAGGCTTAATGTGAGTGTCATTAGGCCAGGTGTGGCATGGAAACTTAATTTAGCAAGATGCTCTTTTAGAGGGGATGCTATTCTTTACAACTGAATTCTGACAATATTCCATCATCCAAGTGGACTACATGATGCTTACGTATATAGCAAAGGGATGTGTGTGTGTGTGCGCGCACGCTTGTGCGCCCACGCTCATGCATGTGTCATTTGCATTGAAATGATGCTAATAAAGGATACTTTTGCAGACCAGCTAAACAGACACAACAGGTCAGTAGCTATAAACAGCTCCAATTTGGCTAACAACCTTGACTCTAGACAGGGTTTTTGTAATCTAATTAAATGGAAATACTTTTTCACTACATTTTGAAATAACTCCCTATCCTCATGCTGCCAAATGGTATAAATTAAGTTGTTCAGCTGAGCCATTCATTCTGAAATCATCATCTTGAAATTTCCACAGCCCAAATGCCCCAAGATCAGACTAACCCCTTCTGTTGATTTATCTGATTATCAGTTTTCTCTATGCTCATACTAACATTAAGTGTTAAAATGCAGATTTTATCTAGATCTACTAAAAGCTCAGTGTTGCTAAATAGTTCATAACTTTAAAAATATGCTACACCAAATCTACCTCCCAAAGGTATAGATTGTCCACAGGTTGTATTTATGACTTCTCAAATACTTTCCCCTATTGAATTTTAAGTTGCTGTGACATCAACAAATCTAAATTGAATGACTATTTTCCAAAACACCTGACTTCTCTTCTCTAATAAAGGAAATAATTTTTAAAGGCCTGATAGGGTTAAATATAAGGTAATCAGTACACGTTTTGTGCACTACATATTATAACAATTACCTTTTGGGGGAGTGTTGGGGAAGGAGTCCACATATTTAAATGAGAAAAAGATTAAGAAATACATCCTCATGAATAAGCTTTAAATATAAAAAATGGGCATGCATGCTAATTATAAAATTTAGATAATTATATATTTATATATATTAAAAATGACAGTACTTATTTTTCCCTTCATTTTAGAAAGTAAAGCCTTTAGAGTTCATCAACAACAAAAAGTCATCTAAAATTAAGAACACAGTAAAATATTAGATAGGAATTTTACGATTTCAGCTTCCTAATTATGAAAGTTTCCTTTTTCTTTTCAAACTTTTAGCAAGTACTTTATAAAATGTTATAGATGAAAAATCCAAAGTACACATATAAAATTAATGAATGACATAACAAAACCAGCATACTGGTTTCCTGACTACAAGCCATTTAAGTCTTTAAAAAGTTTACTTGGTCATGTATTATGATTTTCATATAATTTTAAATATTAAAATATTGTCACAACAAATCTCAATATTCTTTAAAATTTACATCAGTGAAAGTATACTTTTTTATTTTCCTGTTCTTCGATCTTAAAACTATCTTTTCTATTTCCGGACTTTATGTAAAATGAATTTTTAATAGCATGGTGTCTACACATGTGAATTAAGAATCATCCAGTAGTTTTGTCTTCTTTTAATAGGCAAAAGGCAGAAATCAACTAATAGGGCCTACAGGCTCTTTATTGTTTTTTTTTTATTTTTTTATTTTTATTATTTATTGAGGGGCATAGACATACCAGGGCCTCAGCCATTGCACATGAACTCCAGATGCATGTTCCACCTTGTGCATCTGGTTTATGTGAGTACTAGGAAATTGAACCTAGGTCCTTAGGCTTTGCAGGCAAGAACATTAACTGCTAAACCATCCTTATAGCACTTTATTTATTTTTGTTTCTCTTTTCATTTCATTCTCACTCTGTAGTCCAGGATAGTGCAGACTCACTATGTAACTGCAGGTTATCTCAGACTCATGACAATCCTCCTGCCTCAGCTTACAGAGTGCCAGGTTTATAGGCGTCATCAACCATTCTTATCTGGGTTAGCTCTTTTAAAAAGTCATTTTAAATGGGTTAATTTGATTTTACTTTATGCATTTAAATTTCTGTTATTACATGCCCATTACTGCAAAATCCATGGGGCTTTAAGAGCATTTGAGGTCAGCTGAAGTGTACATCATATAATTACACAGCTGTGGGCCCTATGCCATTCATTAGCAACATTACCATTGCTCCATATGCATCATGCTAATCAGCCTTCTAAGTTTCATGCTTATGGTTACTTGTATCACCCAACATGAACTTTGCCAGATCCATAAACGTAGAATATAAACAGAAAATCCAGGTGAATATCAATATGTCAGTGAATTAATTCCATGGCATATGAAAAAATACACATATTCAAAAATTATAGCAACAATGTAAGCTGAACTAGGTGATAAAATTCATGAAGATGCAAAATTATCAGGGATGTGATAGATTCTATGGCAACAATGCCACAAGCCTATATTAATGTGTTGTATATTAATGTCTACTATGTGCAATTGTAACATTTCTTTCATGGGCATTGCTGTCACTGCATATATCAATACTTTATTCTTTGATTAGTTTAGAATCTATGGGAGTGACTCTAAGTAAGGTATTTAACTTTATATTTAGGACCATGATCAATCATTGAATGATGAATTCACTTTGTACAGAAGAACAGCAATTGAATATCACCTCATTTGATGATTCATGCACAGGCTCATTGACTTTGAGGATTGAATGATTATATTTCACTTTATAAAAAGCTAAAGAAGCCATATCCATCCCCAAAACATATACTGCATTTGTGTTATGCAGAATTAGAATCATTTCAGCCAAAAAAGTGAAGGTTTAGCTAATTCTATGCAATAGCATCACTACCCTGTCATTTCCAAGCAGCAGGTAGCCTTAGAATGTGATTTTCTTCACGATTACTATGTACAATGCAAACCCAAGTTTTTGTTCTGAGAGCAATAGTTCACTGATATGTTATTTTGCTAATCATTTTTGAAAGGATTATTGAAACTGTGGAAAATATGCAGGAAGCTGAGTTGGAAAACTGGACCTCTTACTGTTAACATGCATGTGGCAGCCAATTTTTTTCTTGGTTTTGGCACACCACATGAGGTTCAGGTAAAATGCATTATTGAGAATGTTTCTTGGCATTTCTTATTGTTATTGAGCCATGAATGCAAATATACATCATAAAACACTATCTGTTTGAACAGTGGAAATTAATACATTAAAGCTAAACCTGTGTACATAGAGTCCATTGGAGTGCAATCATTTGTCTTCTCTATGCCTTCTCTCACTAGACAGGAAAGATAGTCAATTTGCATTACAATTTCTCTATCTAGACCTGGACTCATACAGACACAATACATAGCATGGAACTGTGGAGAATGCAAAAGAATGTGTGGAAATTTGGATGATTAATCAAAATCAGCTTATAGAAAATAAATTTAAAATATACCTATGTGTATAAAATAGATCGGATTTATTATATGCTTGTATACACATGGGTTGTAAATATAAAATGTTAAAATAAATTATGTCTTAAAGTGTAAGCACTTCTGTTCTGACTTCCTTCCTTCTCATGTTTTTTTCACATATTACACTCATTGCTTAATCTGAAGTCATAAACCATCTAAGGTAACTACTAGTGATTTGTTAAAGTAAGTTGATAGAATTAACATGTGAGGGAAGACAGTGTTTTCCATAATAAAATATTTCATTAGAAGCAAGAATCTTTTTTTTTTAATTAGTCAGTTCTGTATTCAGCAAATACAGTCAATTTCTGGTCTATGTACTTGAAATGATAATACTTGGGTTGGAGAAATGATCCAGAGGTTAAAGGCACTAGCTTGTAGAGCCCATCAGCCCTGGTTCATTTCCTAGTACCCACTGATGCAAAAGTGGTACATGCAATTAGAGTTTGTTCTTAGTGGCAGGAGTCCCTGGCACACCTACTGTCCCAGACTTTCTCTCTTTCACATAAATAAATAAACATATTTAAAACTTGAAAAAATAAATATAATAAAAAACTTTAAAGCAGATATTATTAACCCAAATTCCCAATAAGTCCTCTTCATTAAAAACAAAAACAAACAAACAAAAAAACACGTTTCTTCCAGTTGGAAACAAAATGAAGGTTTGAAGTAGCTTACTGAAAATTGATGTTTCAAGTGAGTAATACCAATTAACCAAAAGTACTTGTAATGTTACCAATAACTATAGGTGTCAGCAGATGTTCAAAATTCAGTAAAAGTTATCATAGGGTCCCCATAACGATTAACATAAAACTCCCAGAATTAAAATAATTAGAAGTGCTATTAAACTGAATCATCAAATATCTGACTTTCTTCCAGATACACACTAATGCCATTTTCATCAAAGGAGAGAAATTTGATAGTTTCTTTGTCTATTTTGTCCAGCAATGCTTACACATTGCTCTTCTATTAATCTAATGAGTTTATAACATAAGCAGCTTCGTATTGCCTATTTCAGATCTCATTATGTTTCAAAATTCAATATATCTCCAGCAAGAGCAGTATTATAAAAATTAGAATTATGGGCTGGAGAGATGACTTAGTGGTTAAGTGCTTGCCTGTGAAGCCTAAAAACCCCGGTTCGAGGCTTGATTCCCCAGGACCGACGTTAGCCAGATGTACAGGGGGGCGCACGCATCTGGAATTCATTTGCAGTGGCTGGAGGCCCTGGCACACCCATTCTCTCTCTTTCTCTCTCTCCCTCTTTATCTCTGTGTCACTCTCAAATAAATAAATAAAAATTAACAAAAAATTATAATTAAAAAATTAGAAAATATTTACTTGAAGATATGTTCCATATTTCCATATATATTTTCTGGTATTGGCATTAAAGTTAAAACAATAACAATAACTTATATATAAGCAAATCAGCTAATGGGCAATTATTATTGATACATACAGGAGTCATAAATTTCGATGGTGACAATGTATAACTAATATTTAATATAACAACATTTACACTGAAAAGAAGGAAGTTCAAATTTTTGGTCATTTATTATTTCTTAAGCACTATGCTAAATACTTCTTTAATAGACTAACTTACTGAATCCCTATACCTTACCTATCATATATACTAAGTATGAAAAAGAATTAGTATATTCCTCAAAACTATAAAGTTTATAAATGTAAGATGCCAAATATTTCCAAGTTCTGCTTTGACATATTAGCCTAACTTTTCTAGAATATTAACAATAAGGTATAAAGTCATAACAAACAAGTGCCTTAGTAACTTTTCACTTTAAAATAAAAATCATCTGAATTCATGAATTTCTGATATTTAAAATAGTAATAATCTTGTAATTTCTATTTATTGTTAAATTAAAACTCATTATGATTCTTATTATAATATGTAATTTTCTCACAAAATTAGAATATGCATAGCATAGCAATTAATCATTTTATATGTACAGCTCATTAGTGTGAAATATTTCTACACTACAGTGCTTCATAAATGTCCAGAATTTTGTCATTAAATTTTTAATTCAACATTTAAATAGAAATAAAGTTAGAAAATTAAATAAGCATATGGTATTGGCTATTACTTCTAGAAGTATGTATTAAAATGTTACTGGTCTCTGAATTAGGCAAGTGGCACAATCACCATCCCTATTGTAGTGGTCTTTCATTTGTGATTCAGGCACTATATAGGAAATGTGACTTACTAGTTAGCTACTAGCCTTAGATTCAAGATAAGTCATTTTATCTCTTATCTCAAAAATTATTCAGGAAAATGATTTCCTAATCAAAAAATATTTTAAATGTTACTTTGAGACCCCTCAAATGATCTCTTAAAACCCCAAAAGCAAAACACAAAAGCACATCTGAATTTTAAATTTACTGTTGTATGCATGGAAACTCAAACACCATCAGTTAATTGTATTGGTTTTTTTATAGGCTATTTTATTCCTCACTTTATTTTTGTGTTGCTTTATGATATTGTGACACATTGATTTTTCCTCTCACTCCTCACACCAACAAAGCCTATAGGAAATAAAGTATCTTTATCGTTACATAACAGCACAGCAGGCCTTGCATTTATAATAGAGCCAAATAAAAGGGTGTCTCTTCATTTTCAATACAACCAGACACATTTGTAGAGATCCTGAGATATAAATGGTCATCAATTGTGTAAATTACAAAAATAATTCCTGAATAAATGAACTATGCCATTTTAAAAGGAAAAGCTGTTTTGACTTTTTATGAAATTTAATTAATCATCTTCAATATGTGAGTTGGAATATGTTTACTCAGCAAACATCAGTGTATAGCTGCTGATGTGGTAGACACTTTAGGACCATAGGGCTTTTAAAGTAGTTAAAAAATGAGGAAGATTTATATAAGCCCCATGGGGTAAGCTCCAATTATGGAAAATGATACATGGCTACTAAAGGAGAAAGCAAGATTATATCGATTGGCCCCAGTGATGTCATAAACCACTAATGCAGTGTGAGTAGTTTATAAATATTAGAGGAAGTTGGGAATGCAACCACAAATTAGTTGTCAGTTGCTTCTGCTCTTGGCTTTCCAAATAAACTCTAAGTGAGTCATTTATTTGCCCTTGGGGAATGATAATTGTGACTAAATTTCCCACCTCTACAAAGTTTTCTGGGACTTTGTCTTTCACTTGTGCTCTGGGAGAGGCAAGGTTTGAAAGCAGACAATGTCAGTAGCAACAACCATTCCTAGTGCTTTCTTAATTTCCCCTCATCACACATACTGGGGAAATGCATGGAATCCTGGGACATTTTAAATGGGCTTTTTGGTGGTCAAAGACTTCACCTGTTCTTATGAGTCAAGGGTGAACATGTTGGTTTGCCTGCATCAATCCTATTACACTTGTGTGTATGAATTTGAAAACCCTCAGATGTATGCAACATTCATTTCTCCCCTTAACATGTGCTTGTTGAGTGCCCATCATGTGCCAGTTTCTTTTTGGGATTTGTGGATAGAGGAATAAAGCAGACTTTGAAGAACAGGGCACTCCTTCAGCATTCAGGCCCCTTCAAAAGATTGCGTTCTTACTGTTGTTCCAATGCAAGCTAGCTTGTCCAATCTCATACAATTGCAGCTGAGCAGGCAGCAGTTTTGGCCCAAATATTTCATTTTTTTTTTTCTGTGCCATATCCCTCTGCTCACACCAGTCTATTTCTACACAAAGCAACCCTGCACAAGTTCTTAGACCATGGGCATAACAGCAAGCCCCTCACATAAACTGCTTCTAGCCCAGTCCTGGAAAAGCTCCTTCTAATTCTCACAAACCAAACCTCACAGTCCATAGTTCTTACCGAATTCAGGTCTTTCAACTCTGACCAGAATAGTCCATCAAGCTGTACTTACAGGACTGCAAGGCTTCTCTTAGGACAAGGTTTCAAATCCTTCCACATTCCCCTTGAAAGTCAGCTCCAAAAGGCCAAAGTCACACAGTCAGATGACTAGCAGCAAATGACACCATTCCTTGGTACCAACATTGCTATTACAATCGGGTTCTCATTGCTGGTAGAAGTCACCTGACCAAGAGCAGCTTGTGGAGAAAATAAACATGTTTATTTGGTTTACAGACTTGAGAGGTAGCTCAATCATGACAGGGGACACTACATTTGTGTCATAAGCTGCCAATTTTAGGCAACCTCACTGCAATCTCAGCCCTTTCATAGACTGAGCCCAGACCACTCAGCCATACCACTTCTAGACTTCTGAACATTTCAGGTAATGTATATGTTGTTTGGGAATAGTTTGAGGATAATTTCATATTAAGTAATAGTTAATTAATATAGTAGTTACTATAAAAATACAAACAGACCTTCATTTTTAATAGTTGGCTGTATTTTTTAAAAAAAGTTTATTCCTCACCTGGGCAGTGACTGTGACCTACATATTCCTGGCATGGTATCACTCATAGATAACCATAGAGCAAGTGGTGAACACAGGAGCCAAGCTATTTCTGTCTTGTGGCACCATCTTCTTGTGGCTTTGAAGTTATCTCATCAGCAGTTGTGGATGAACAGATGAAAGAGAAGTGAGGGGAAAAATAGGGACATGTACCTTAGTGGACAGGCTTGGAAGTGGCCACAGTACTTCTATCACAATCCATTGAGTTCAGTCACAGTCTCCAAATGAACCACAAATTAACAATAGGTCTGGCAAATACATATTGTTACCTCTGTTGTCTTGCTGCTAATGAATTGTGACAAAATTAGTAGCTGAAAATACAGCATCTGAGTCATCCGAGAAATGCCCAACACAGATTTTTGGCAGCTTCTCAGGACTGTACACATGGACTATGTCATTCTTTTTTTATGAAAGTGTCTTTTAATGTAAAAATATTTTCTAGGGAAAAGTTGTTCTTTACAGGAGGTTAAAGTAATCTAAATGCATGTAACGTACCAGAAACATATGTCTCCCCTATTAAGACAATTTGAAGACCCCAGACATAGCTGGTAACACATCAAAAGTTAAAGAATATCATTTTAAGGTATCTCTGAATGTGATTGAATTATAAAACAATATAAATGTAACCTCTGAAATGTAGCCTGTTACAAAGTATATACCATTAAGAAATGATACAGTCAAATATAAGACTATAGATTTCCACATTTTCACAACATAAGGATATTAATATTAATATTTTTAAAGATAAATTTTAAGATATTTAGTTAATTGTATGAAATCTGATATAATTAACACTTTTAAAGGTAAATTTGGGGCTGGAGAGATGGCTCATCTGTTAAGGCACTCACCTGCATAGCCTAGTGACTTGGGTGCAATGCCTTAATACCCATGTAAAGCCAGATGCACAAAGTGGTGTATCTGGAGTTCATTTGCACTGACTAAGGCCCTGGTGCGCACCTTTTCCTTCTTCCTTCTCTTCTTTCTTTCTTTCTTTCTTCTTTCTCTCTCTCCATGCAAATAAATAAATAAAATATTTTAAAAGATCAATTTCATTTTTTACATATTTTTAAGATAGTATAATAATTTTTAGATGTGCAAAAATTATATTTGTGTTTGCATCATATGTAAATATTCACTAACTTTAGAAAAACAAATTGTATAACCTTACACACAAGAATTATTCAAATTTTAATCATATACATTCATTTTGTGTTTATCTTAGTTTTGTGATTCAAGCCTGCACACAATGCCAGCCGAAAAACACAAGCGTTTGCAATTGGGCATTCATACAAGTAAGTGTAAAAGAAACTGTGTTGTTATTTTGAGCTAGTAACATAGAATAAAACCATAGGTAAATATACTGGAGGACTTTGGTGCTCCTGAAACTGCTTGAACCAAGTCAAAAATTCCGAGCTTCATTTCAGACTTTCTATGCTTGGGAAATGGATTGGTCCATATGAAGAGCTCCAAACAGTAAAGAAGACTGAAGTAAAGTCTGGATCCCAAGTGATATCAAGGTGAAGTTTCCTGAGGAATATGATGTGAGAAAAAATATGAAAAATAGACCTTTCTGCTTTGAGCAGAAGTCTCTCCAGGGCTTCTGAGGTGTGAGGGAGCTCCTCAGGCCTTCCCTTCCCCTGACCTTCAAAAACCCTGGATGCCTCAATCCTGCTCTGTGATACAGACCTGAAGTTAGTCAGGCTCATGCCAACTCAGAATTCAGTAGAAGCAGCAAAATATCAATACTATAGCACATGTTTATATTACATTGATAGCTTAAATATTCAATCTTAGACTAGAAACCAATCATTGCCTATAAAACCTTTAAATCAACTGTCTGATATCTTTATGATTCTTAGAGATGTGATTTAGAATATCAGTTATGATTGTGACAGCAAATAGCATAGATCCAACCCATTTGTCTTACATGTAATCTTGTTGATATAACAAAATCAAATGGTAACTTGACCAATCATATAAAGCTGTTATGTCTAGGTTCCTTTGGTGTTCCCTAATGTCAACTGTCTCAAAGTCACAAAATGACTATTACAACTGCAGAAACAAAGCCATGATCACAGCAGGAAAACAGAGAAGAAATCAGCAGTGCCTGTCATTTAAACTATTTCATTAGGAAAGAAACATTTTTCACAAGTTCTGCCATCCTCAGCTCCAACAGATTTCCATTTAGTTCTCATTAGCAAAAATTGAGGCTTTACATTCTGTGTTTATAGTTGAGGCAGGTTAGCACAGCAGAAAGAATCCTGAATGACTTCTACAGAGCTCATCACTGGACACTGGTGACACCCCAAATTAGAATAAGTATCTATGGCAGATGCTGTACCTTCACAGCAACTATAATATCTACTACAAGTAGATATTCCATACCATATGCCACTGTACTTTTTAAATTTTATTTATGTATTTATTTGAGAGGATAAAATATGAGAATGAATATTGGTGCACCAGGAACTCCAACCACTGCAAACAAACTGCAGATGTATATGCCTCCTTGTGTATCTTGCTTATGTGTGTCCTGGGGTATTGAACCTGGGTCCTTTGACTTTGCAGGCAAGTGCCTTAAACACTAATCCATTTCTCCAGCCTGCCACTGTATTTTTTATGACACTATCTTGATTTTGAAATTTATACTTTTTAAAAAATATTTTTAGGTTCATTTTTATTTATTTGTTTGAGACCGACAGGCAGAGAGAGAGAGAGAAAGAGAATGGGTGCGCCAGGGCCTCCAGTCACTGCCAATGAATTCCAGATGTGTGCGCCCCCTTGTGCATCTGGCTAACGTGGGTCCTGGGGAATTGAGCCTCAAACCAGGGTCCTTAGGCTTCACAGGCAAGTGCTTAACCGCTAAGCCATCTCTCCAGCCCTTGATTTTGAAATTTAAACCTGGCAACTAATATTATATAAAATTTCCCTGGAGGCATTATAACTTAACCAAAAATTGGATTCAGCAATTGTTCACAAGTATACACCATGATAACAAATATTCTATTGGAGTTCACAATAATGAAAATAGATATAGATGGGTCTGTTTTACAGCCAAGTATATTGTCATATGGAAGCATGAACTGAAATTGGAAATAGGAATTAAGGATTTTATGATGACCAAAACTGTATGCACTAGTAACTCCACTTGACATTCAACAGTATAATTCATCTTCTGGTATTAGTTTTCTTGCTATGAAACTGGAATAACATCTTATCTTTATAGAGATAGTATAGATTGCTTGGAAAGGAAAAGCACTCCACATTTCCAAAGTGCTCAGTAAATTATGTTCATTAAATTGCTATTGGTTTGTCTGACACAGAACTTCATTGGTATTTTTTCCTCTTTATTTCCTATCTTTTCCCTGACTGTCTAATCTAAGTGAAAGTAGGTCATATTTCCATCTACAACATGAAAGAGAGGCTTTGTCTCCACAAATTCTTTGAGCTGAAAAGAAACTTGATGAACCTGTTTATTTAGATATTACTTCATAGAAAAGTTCTGCATCTTCCAACAATAATGACTAATGGATAGGATATTTTAATTTTTAGTTATTTTTTCACTTTTTCTTAATATTAATCAAAGGAGCTATTTTATTACCTGGGCCAGATTTAAGATATAAAGTATGTAAACTGGTAGTCCTACTATTAACATTTAATAGTTTCCTCTTATTCATTTAAAAAGAAATCTCTGGGCTTCAACCTTCTCACTAATAAAAATAGGGAACTACAGAGTGGGAGAGAGAGAGTGACAGAGAATGGAATAATTTTTTTTTTTTTTTTTGGTTTTTTGAAGTAGGGTCTCACTCTAGCCTAGGGTGAGCTGGAATTCACTATGGAGTCTCAGGGTGGCCTCGAACTCATGGCAATCCTCCTACCTCTGCCTCCAGAGTGCTGGGATTAAAGGCGTGAGCCACCACGCCTGGCTGGAATAAAATTTTTTTAAATAGCATAATATATTGTTTATGTTTCTCTTAGCTATGAGAAAATGCATGAGAAAAGAAACTCATGGATCAAAGGGTTTATTTTGGCTCAGTTTGAGGGTACAGTTCATGATGGCACGGAAATCATGGCAACAGGATGTGAGGCAATGGGTCATACTATAACTACAATCAAGAAGGAGACTGAGCTGGGCGTGGTGGCGCACTCTTTTAATCCCAGCACTAGGGAGGCAGAGGTAGGAGAATTACTGTGAGTTCGAGGCCACCCTGAGACTACAGAGTGAATTCCAGGTCAGCCTGGGCTAGAACTAGAGTGAGACCCTACCTTGGAAAACCAAAAAAAAAAAAAAAAAAAAAAAAAAAAAAATGGAGACTGAGAGAGAGAAAGATGAATATGAGCCCTCAGCTCATTTTCTCCTTTTTATTTTGTATGGGACCCAAGCCCATGGAATGGTGATGGTGATGCCCACAGTTAGAGGTGTCTTTACACCTCGATAAACCCAATCAATAAACTCCCCAAGGACAGGTTAAGAGGTTTATTTTCTATATGGGTCAAGATCTTGTCAAGTTGACAATGAGTATTAACCATCTTATGTGATGGCTATGTTCTCTGTATTGAATTATCATAATAATCTAAAGTGCAGAATTCTATTTTCCAATTGCATATATTTCCAAATTTATGTATATGTGCAATTAGTCATTAAATAATTTCCACCTAATCGGTGATTTCTTCAGTATAGGAGAAGACTGACATGTGGATAGCAAATATATTTAATTTTCACTTGACATAGAGTGAAAGTTATTTTGGGGTTTTAACTTTAAATTTCATGTCCAAGATTGAGCTATACTTTATGTTTAAAACTCACAGTCCACTATTCAAAGTATGGCAAACCTTTATTAAAATTTGAATCTGTAGAAAGTAGAGTGTCACAACTCAAAACAAGAAACCATTATAATTCATATAAAATAAAGGCAGATACCAGTTTCATATCTGATTTTGACACACCTAGAGTGAGGTCCATCATTTTAGCCTGCAGAAAGGGAACATGGAGTAGAATATTTTCTGAATGAATTCTCATTTTTAGCACATACAAGGTCTGTGAAGCAGTAATTCAGGAGAAACCAGTAGATAAAATATTTTCTGTTTTGTTATGATTTTTGAAATATTAACTCCAAGAACACTTTGTTTTGTTTTTAGCATTCATAGACTATTGGCCTCACCAACACTTATGGTAAATTAGAAAATAGTAAAGCATAGAAAATATTTGGCCCACATTTCTATTTCTGCCATAATTTGCCCTTTCATAAATTAAATACCCAGGGTCCATATAAGTCAGATACACAAGGGAACACATGCATCTGGAGTTCGTTTACAGTGGCTAGAGGCCCTGGTGTGCCCATTCTCTCTCTCTCTCTCTCTCTCTCTCTCTCTCTCTCTCTCAAATAAATAAATAAATAAGATATATTTAAAAAATTACCAAATGTTATCAATAGCAACATTACTGTTTCTACTATTTTCTCCCAAAAATGAATATTTTCAGTCATAATATTGTTTCAGACAATATTTGGAGCAAATATATTTCAGTTCCCTTACATGGCTCACCAATATTCCAGAAGTTGAATGCATTTGATTTATAGGCTATGGTCCAACTGCTAAAGCAATGTACAATGTTTAGAAATTCATTAGGCTATTACTTTATTTCTAAATGAATTTTAGTACTGGTTTTAAGGTTATTACCAAAATCTCTATAGCTTTAGCAAGTCATAATTACACCTTCAGAATCAGTCCATTGCACCTCACCAGGGCCCCAGCTGAAACAATAGAGTAACAGAGGAAATGAGCAAGAGTGCTGCTCTCTTGGTGAACCTGGTACCAGCACAAGGGTGAAGGAGATAGACAAAGTGAACACTCAATTCCTACCAAACCAGATATCCAGAGACACAGAAGCTCCCAAGACCTCAATACTGAAGTAGACCTAAAATGAACCCAACATGGCTCAGGGAAGTTCATGGAAGAGGGGGCAAAAAGATTGTTAGAGCCACAAGTTGGGGCATTATGGGCAGAGACATTGCCTCTTCCCCATAACTGATGTCTAACCCCACAATGCACAACCCACAATCCCCAACAAGGAGTGTCCCTTTGGAGGGGACAGGACAGGAAGGAGGCTAATGATGGTATCAACATGGCTATATACACACCGTACATAACTAATAAAAAATAAAATAAAATTTTCTTTTTGTCATATTACATGTTTTACATAGTCCTGAATGGGATTATGCCCAACATCATCACTCAGCTCCTATCTTAAAGAAGCTTCGCCACCTTTTAAGACCACATAGTATCTGGTGCAATGCTCATGATTGACCTCCTAGATCACATTACATGTCCCAAACCTAATAAAAATATATCCTTACTCATTACACAACATATATATATATATATATATATATATATATATATATATATATACATACATATCTGAAACAAATTTACATGGTACCACACAATACATAAAATCATTGTCAAAATAGGACACAATATATACTCTTGTATCTTTGTCTCACTTTTCTAAATTACAGTTGGCCTGTATGCTATATGTCTGGAGGTATATAGTATGGTGATTCTGTAGAAGCTAAAAGTTTTTTCTTTTAAACTGTTTCAAAGGAAATAGGCCTTTACAGCATAGTTGCAGATGGTACAAGTTTAGATACAAGGGAACAAGTGACTCTACTTGCTGAAAGTCTTTCTAATACTTCTAGATTTAATTGGAGAGTGGAGTTTCAAAGAAGAAAGTTGGGGGAGGGAAGGAATTACCATGGGATATTGTTTACATTTATGGAAGTTGTCAATAAATAATTTTAAAAAGGTAAATAAAATAAAATATCCAAAGACAATTGGATTTCTAAAATGACAAGGAATAAGTCCTTGATAATTACTCAAATACAGTAAACTTTTAAGGAGAATTCTTCACATCACAACATCTGTGTCATATAACAGCACAGGGCTGGAGATATAGGCATTGTGGTGTGTACTTGTCTCTGAGAGTTGGAGATGGATGAACTCCTGGCATCACTGCCCAGCCAGTCTCACACAAGTTTTAGTCTCCAAACCAATGAGAGACTTTGTCTCAAGCAATCCTACTGAAGAGGGCACTCAATGGAATGGGGACAGGCAGGAGAGAAAGGTACCAACACATGATGTGTCCATACAAAGTTTCTACTGAATTAAAAAGAAAGTAAAGGGCTAGAGAGATGGCTTAGCAGTTAAGACGCATGCCTGCGAAGCCAAAGGACCTTGGTTTGATTCTCCAAGTCCCACATAAGCCAGATGCACAAGGGGGCGCATGTGTCTGGAGTTCGTTTGCAGTGGCTGGAGGCCCTGGCATGCCCATTTTCACTCTCTCTCCCTCTTTCTGTCTCTAATAAATAAATAAATTAAAATAAAATCTTTAAAAAAAGAGAAATAAAAAAAGTAGATGTGTTTCTGTAGAATTTCACTTGAAATAGTCCTCTGGTCTATACAAACATGAGCACAAGTACACACACACATCCAAACACATGTAAACGCACGCACACGTGCGCACACACACACACACACACACACACACACATATATATATATATATATATACATAAAATTATAAATATGTGCATAAACCAGCCCATAGTGTATTAATTGTATGTTTTAAGAGAGATAAGTAATGTCATGACCATTGTTATTCTCAATTTTTCATACTTCTTATATCTAAGAATACATATTTGTAGCATAAGTAAAAAGTACCCAGGTTAATCATATTAACCAAAATTAGGGGTATCAATATGTTCCAAGAACAATTACATTTTCAAATTACTCACAATTTCTATTGGTATAAATTAAGAGAATTTTAATTTGAATTAGACTTAAATATATAAAAAGTAACTATAATATTTGTCTTTGAAAGAACAGTTTCCCATTAATGAACATTTTGATTAAGATAATAAACGTTTAGAAGTTAGAGATCATTAGATGAATGTAAATGTGGTCTTAAGAGCAGCCAATGCCTCCTGAGACAGGAAACATTTAATTTAGAAATGAGTTTTATTTCACATTTAATTTCTTATTCCCATTCTCTTATTTCAAAAAATTATAGAATACTATAAAACAGTATAATTGTTTCCTAAAAATTCATAAGTTTCCATCTTATCTTCCCCAGTAAAAGTATTAAGTCCACTATTTATAAGACTGTTTATTTGCAGCTACTGATGGTAATTTCATGACTAAAAATAGCCAAGAATAATGATTCAATAGGAAACACATGGTATCATTTTTGTCATAACCAGTTTTCTGTCTGATGGATATGACAAAGTGAGGAACCTGGAAAATATTGTCTGAAAACTTTGTCTGTGTCTGATTCTTCTTCTCTTTCATAATAAAGAAATTGCTGTTCACTTTTTTTTCTAATGTAGCAGTTCTTTATGTGTCAAAGGCCTATTCAACTGTCCAACAGAAGCCACCCACTGTCATCATTCACCAAGAGAACAAATGCATGAATTCAAGCATATGAAGTCAGTGTCTCTGGATCCCTGGTATTTTGTTCCAGTCTATAGAGACTTGAGGTAGCAGATGCTCTTTCTTTGGTGGTCTCTAATTACTAGTTTCTCTCTGATCCTGATCTTTGTTACTAAGGCAACCTCCTTATATTTTAATACTTCTTTCAAAGAGAGGCAAGGATATGGACTCGGTAATGAATAATGCTTGGGAAAAGACAGGACAGAAAATGAGGTGAAAAGTCAATTAGAAAAAGCCATTTTGAATATTTACATAAAATAGAATAGTGAATGCATGATGTGCTATAAATGAAGTGCAGCTGTTACCTCATTCATTTTATATGAATGAAATACTAGCAGTTAGTATCCATCCACATATCCTCTGCAAAATAACATCATTAGAGAATGATCATGTATATTAATCATGATGATAATGTAATGATGCTGTGCATCCAAGAGTCTGGAAAGTAGATACAGTTGGAAATAAGAACATTCTAGATAACATAATAGATTTTAGAAACTATGGCATTGAATTTAATTCACACAGTTCAGACTTGCTCATTTGACTTGAGAAGATTAAGCCATTGAGTTTGATTTTTTGGCCCTCAGTAGCAGGCCATATCTTTCCATATGTAGCATTTGCATCTTTTGCATGAAAGCATGAAGCTGAGACTGACTACTTTGTCATACTTGTTTTTAATCTTCACATTTCTTTTACTTTACGATGCTGTAAATAATTAAAACTATGTACATTCTCATGATTCATGTGGAAAGCTTCTCATTGCTATAACAGCATAGTTTGAGGCTTACAGTGAGAAATTACTCATCTATTATGAGCTTCTTTCATTTTTGGTGCCACTTTATAACACCTCTAACACTTCTCAGTGTGGTCAGCAATTTTGCCTCACTAGTCATCATTAATCCCTCTCTACTTGACATTTTGTGTAGTGTATAATTCTCTTAATGCCTTTCTTAGCTAGAGGCAAATGGGCAATAATAGTTATGACCCCATTACAAAGTTTTCCCTAGGAAAAGTTGGACTACATGATGTAATTTTTGGTTCTATTAATAATATTTTAAAATGAAAAACAATAAAGCTTTCTGTTTTCAGTTTTTTTTCTAAGAATGTATGCATTACATTTAGCCTATACTGTAATAGTTTATGTTAATGTTTAGTATTACTTCTCCTCCTGTGCCATTTTGAAAAATATGTATTCTTCTGTCACATTGGTGCTTAGCATAGTCTCATGACTGCTTTTGTTGATGGGATGTTAATAAAAAAATACAGGCAGAGAAAGATATGTACTTGAGCCATGTGACATTGTTTCTGTACTTGTTTATTCTCAGGTAAAATTACAGGAACCATAAGCATTCCCTGCACCTGTAGTCCGAGTTCTTGTAAAGAATTCACAAATTGAGCTAATCAAAACTTATCCTGTAGCTTGTAGGTAAGTATAGCCAACATGGCTAGAGGCAAAGTGACCAAAATTTCCCAAGACCATCCAAACTAAAATCCACCTGTATGACTAAGAAAATAAGTGCTCACTGATATAAACCATTGCATTTTTAATTTCTTGAGTATTTAATACCATTGTGGCAATAGTCATGTGGTATAACACTATATTAATTGAATGTTTTCATGATGCTCTGATATTTAGGTTAAGAAACAAATTTGTAGCAAAGAAGGAAGATTGTATCCACATTCACATGTATACAGAAAAAGATGTGCAGTTCCCAATAGCATTATCCAGACTAACATTTTCTTACTGGGTATTAGTCATAGTAGTATGCAATTTAATTCACAATATATTAGAGTAAATATACATATAAGTAGTATTTTCTCAAGACTTATCATTAACAATAGAAATTTTAGTAGTTGCTATTGATTTATTTTTATATTGTAGATTTTTATTATGGAATCCATTACTTAATTGTTCTTATATGCCCCAAGAATGTTATTGCTGATATTGTATTGTATGGGTTCTAGATGATAGACTTATATTTTTATTACTTATATTTATATACTATGAATACATGTTGTAAAGTATTTTTGTTATTTAGTGTGTTCTTCAAAGCAGTTTGATTTCATGAACATTGTGATTTTTTTAAAGAAAATAGCCCTTATATTTTATCAAATATCTTGTTGACTAAGAACCAGGTTTTGAATCAAGAAGCCTTGGGAAAAGTCCTGCCCTCATCCTGACTGCCTAATTTGGTGACAATAATAATTAGCTTATAGATGAAATGCAACAACAGATGTGAGGGAAAGTGCACAGTGGCTAACACACCATAACTGCTCAAGTACAATTAATTTAGCCTCGTTTACTGCACATTTAAGGTTTCTTAGTAAAAGAGTTCCTTGTCTTGTATTGCATTTGCTGCCTTTTTATTATATGAAATTTCCACCAATTCAAACTCCTGTTGGGTAGAAATTTCTAAGCATTTCTTGAATTGAAATGGTATGAGGTTGACAAGAACTTCATTCAAGAACTAAAATCACTTTCACAAACCAGGAATATATGAGGGAACAGACACTATTCTTCCACACACTACACAGGGTGTGAAGTGACTTTTGTGTCTGTGTAGCTCCTTCCCTGTTCCTCAAACTGAGACACCTGGAGCTTAATTCAAGGTTTAATTATCTACTTTATGCCATGAAATTTGTTTGTGGATTCATTAACTGCAGAAAGTTCAAGAATATATTCAAAAATTATATGATAATATTTTATACTGGACCTTTGTAAGAATGAAACAGTGCTTTCTACACTCATGTCTATAATTTTGTGTAGAAAAAAGGATTTGAATTTCAATGTCACTTCATTAAAGCATAAGTTTGGGGCATTATACCATTCATTATATGCTTACATATGAAAGTCTGAATCACATTTGAAAAGGCAGTACTAGACAAATACATGGGCCCCATGTGGTAATATGTACAGCAAGAAGCTAAGTGTTTTTTTAAAGATATTTAGTGTGAATGTAACTGCAAACATATGGAATAAGAGCTTGCAAAGCGGACTTAGAAGAAGTTAGCATAGCTCTACAGGCCTTCTAGTTACATTGCCATGAGCCTACCATAAATGATTCTAAATGTTTCATGTACATTAGATATAAAATGCCTCAGATTAGGAGAGGAATATGCTAAAATTTTCAAACTAAAGATTATTAAATTATTTTTAAATAGGACAAAGTAGCTGAATTATTTAAGTAGTACTTAGGTCAATTATGCAATATCATATTTTGTACGCAATTGTGATTTTAACATATATATTCATTCAGGCACAAACATAAGAGGTTTTTCAAATTTTTAAAATTTTCTGACATCTTTATTTACATTATATAGGATGATCTAGACACAATGAAACATTTACTTATGTATCTGTGCTTATTTCTCACATATAAAATAAAAGTAATCATGGTTCTCACCACATAAAATTTTATGAAATGAAATAGACAACTTAGGCTAGAGAGATGTCTTAGCAGTTAAGGCACTTGTCTGTGAAGCCTAAGGTAATTGGAGTTCACTGTGGGTAACTACAGCCTCTGTCAGTCTCTGTGGTTGGACTGTGCTTCAGGATATTTCTACCAGCACTGTGGCACTGAAAAGCGTCCTGTCCCTCTTCTGCAACAATCCTTAAGCCTTGGCTATAGTAATAAACTCAAAGCATGATAATTTATTTTTCTATCTGCATGGTCTTATTTCATTGTTACCTTTTTATTAGTTACATACACAGTGTGTATACAGTCATGCGGATACCATCATTAGCCTCTTCCCCATCCGCCCCACTCTGCAGTGACCCTCCTTGTCAACTTTCACAGCAAAATTTATCACTAAGTTGTTTATATTCTATCTCCAATTTCTTTCCTTATATTCTCTCTTAACATACTCAAGTAGGGCCTTTATGTTCACAGAACTTTCATCTGCACTTAACATGGACATCAACAAATGCATTGAGCTAAATCCTATGATAATTGTTATTATTCATTTTAATAAACTTATTTGAAACATTTGACTAATAAATTTTATTTATCCATTTATAGAAATATCCCACTCCTCTGATTTTTCTCATTCTAGCTTTTTTCCTTCCACTGTCCCTTACTTCTGATTGTTTGAATGTCCCAAGACTTTATTCATAATCTTAACTTTATACCCATTTTGAAAATCTTGGTCAATATGATCCCATCTTCTGACTTCATGACTTAGAAAACAGTGATTCTAAGACTTTAATCCCTCTCTCAGCCTTTTCCTGGGGAGATGGGATTGCAAGTCCATTCACCCCAGATAGGGCTAATATGACAGACCAAACTACAATACACCAAAATCCAATTTTGTTGAACCACCAACTTTGTTGGGGTCATTTATAGAGCAAGGATTGGGGGGTTACTTGAAGGAGAGTGAGTAACTCAAGAAACCTGCATCACCACAAAGTCCACCCCATTCTGGATGGTGATTTCATGGAAACTGCATCATGGAGTCCCACTTCTAGTTGTTCTTCTACTCCTATACAATCTCTTTTCTTACAGCTGGAGGGAGAGCAGGTGTGAATAATTCCAAGTAAGGGTCTTATGGCTCCCCCCTCTTCCATGTACTAGGGAATCGTCAGTAGCTCTGTTATCCTTACACAGTGCATCACAGAATTGTTCTGCTCCACAGTTTCCAAAGCCAAAAGCATACTTTGCCTCAAGGTGACTTAATTTTATGCTTGGAGGAAATGCAACACACGACACTCACCAAATCCCTCCTCATATATCCCAACAACTACATATTATCCCCATTAACAGGGGCCAGAAGCATTTCAAATCCAACATATAATAGTTTAAATCTTCACCTTCATCTGAAGCATTTGTTATACAACCTTTATTGTGATTCATGGAGACTCCATCTCCCCAGTAGCCATGTGAAAATTTATAACATTACTTTTTGCCATATGGTTTAGTGGTAAAAAATTATAATTTGATGGTTCTGTAGCTTCAATAATTCAAGTATGCATTTAAACAATATTATATAAATGGCCAAACTTCATTGTGTTAAAAAAAAATGTGAATTTGTTCTTCTCTCTTAACTCCAACTATTAGAGTAAGTATTTTAGCAGGATTTAGCTATTATAATACATAAATTAATATAATCAAATATCATGAGTTGATTTCCCATTTACATAACAAGTACTTTTAATTCCAGTGAATGGAATGGGGGGAGAGAGTTAGGGTAGGGAAATAGACCCAGGTATTTGAAAACTCTAACATCTTCATGATGACAGTGTTGCCTAGGCATTGGTAATATGCCCCTGGAAGAGGAGAAATGAATCACAAAGGTAATATTGTTGGAAAGCTTGGTAGTACAGGATAAGAAATGGCATATATTTTAGCTCATAATCCATTTCTAAAACTCAGACTTCTCATTTTCAAATGAGGTGAGGGAATTACTAAATGTATATATTCAGAAAAAAAGAACTATTTGTTTTTATTGACTAGCAAACTAAATCTGAGAAGACTATGCAAGCTAACCATCAAAGCCATATGCAGGAAATTTAAGCATCAAGGGAAATAAGGAATATCAAACTACAACATTATTAGCAGCTTTATTGTGCATAGATTATTTTCCTCTAGTATGAACTTAATTTGAGTACAAATTTATGCAAACATTACACATGAAAATTTTAAAAATATCAATTCTATCTTCTTATTGGTCATATTCTTATATTTATATAGAGAGCATAAGTATGTGCAAGTGGTTTTAGTTTCATTGTCTTTCAGTCCTCTTATTTCTCTACATCAGGGAACAGTTTGAGCTTTCTTTTCGTGGAAACCTAAAAAAGACAAGAGTACTATTGCTAAGAAGACAACCAAACACAGGGTACTGATTGGTTTCATCTCCATCCTGAAGTTCCAGCCATGTGGAAGCCTCCTTCTAGCCAGGACCATGTCAAATGCAGGAGTGACTTTGCCTCCACCACCTCTTACCAGTGTTTAGCACACTCTCCTGTTGCTATTGTCCACCTTATGTTGGCCAGGGGGTGATGTCCACCCTTGGCTCATGCCATTGTTTTCCCTGGCCGTCATGGAGGTTCCCCTAGAGTTTGCAAGTCAAAATAAACTCTTTTCTTTCCCCAAAGCTGCTATTAGTTGGGTGATTTCTGCCAGCAACGCGAACCTGACTGCAACATCTTATTTGTATTATTTTTAATTTAAATGACTTTATGCAAACACGATTTAATTATTATATTTTCTTTGTTATATAGAATACCTTAGTCATATTAATGTTGCAAAGAAAAGACAATTACTTAGCTTATAGTTTGTCACATAAAAAATCTAAATCCCCTAACATAAGCTCTATGAGGGCCTGCCTTAACTACCTCACCTTATGGTAGATAGCAAAGGTGGATCACAAGGAGTGAACAAATACATGGAAGGAAGCCAGGAAAATGGATAGGGCCAGGTTAATTTGTAATAGCCACCTCAGGAGAATTACCAAAAAGACTTACAAGACTCTTTCAATCCCTTTGAAATAGAGCCTCAAAGACATAAGGATATCCTGTTAGCCTCCCTTTCTTCACCTCACAACACTGCCATTCTAGAGACCATGATCCCAACACATGAACCTTGGAGCAAACTACAACAGTGAGGTTTTATTTCTATCACATGTGGATTATTAACTTTACTGATAATGGAGAAAAACTTCTCTGAGCAAATATCTCTGAACCAAGGCATGGAGTTTTTAGGGTAAATACCCAGCAAAGGTATACCTGGGGTCTGTTTGTAATTCTATAGTCAACCTTTTTAGGAGCCACAATATTGTTTTCCATAGTGCTTGTAATATTTTACCTTCCAACAGTAAATGAGAGTTCCTATTTATCCACATCCTTGCCAACATTTGCTTACATTTGATTTTTTAATGTTTATTATCCTTACTGGGGTAAGGTGAAATCTCATAGCTGTTTTAATTTGCATTTCCCTGATGGTTAGGGTTGTTGAATATTTTCTTTTATTATTATTATTTTATTATTATTATTTTTGTAGTCAGTGAATACATTCAAGTTGGTACCATTGTTAGCATCCTCCCTATCCTCCCCACTCCACAGGTACCCACCTTGTTGGGGTATATGCATCTTGCATTGTGGGGTTAGACTTTAGTTTCAGGTAGGAGGAAATGTCTCTGCATGTCATGACACAACGTATGGCTCTGGCATTCTTTCCATGCTCTCTTCTGCAAATTTCCCTGAGCCATGTTGGGTTCATATTAGGTCTGCTTCCATGTTGAGATCTTGGGTGCCTCTGTGTCTCTGGATATCTGGTTTGGTAGGGGTTGATTGTTCTCTGTGTCTATCTCCTTCAGCGTTATGCTGGTTCCCGGTTCTCCAAGAAAACAGCATTCTTGCATGTTTCCCCAATTATTCTTAGTTTCATCTGAGGCCCTTTTGAGGTATGATGGGGTGGTTATCTCCTTAGGATCTGTGTCTACCTGAAAAAGAGAAGCAGATTCTCCAATGGAGAGTAAAGTTAGCACCAAGTAAATGTGATAACCATTGTTTTTAGAGAGTGTTTAGTGGAGAGCGGGTTCATTTTTGGATATGGTTCTGACTTGTTTCCCAGCTCCAGCTATGGATTCTGTTCCACTGAACAGATCAGTTAGCCAAATCAAGAGCAGTTGGTTTCCCACCATGGCTATGTACCACTATTGCACTTGCATGAGCGTAACAGAAAATGACACAATGAAATTTGAAGAAAAATGATCAAGACTGGAACAGCTTATTCTCAGTGAACTCACCCAATCACAGAAAGATATTCTCCACATAGTCTCATTCATGTACAGCTCCTAACCTGAATCTACCCACGTCACCAACATACCTATCAAGCATCTTGAGGACCAAACAATAGGGAGGGTGGAAGGGTAAGGAAGGGAAGAGGGACACAAAACTGGATTCAAAAGGCAATGGTACGATAAAACTCTACATCTTAAAAGACAGAACAAATGGCTGAACCTCCACCAGGCCCTTAGAGGGAACACTGGATTCACAAGGCCCTGGAGAGTGTATGAAAAAAAACTGTCCATTATATCCTCATATTTCTGCTTCTCTCTCCCTCTCTTCCTCCCTCCCCTCTCCCTCCCTCTTCTCTCTCATCCCTCTATCTGTTTTATATCACTTATCTGGTTCTTCCTTCTCTTCTTGGCCACTGACCTATAACTCTTGGTACCAGGAGGTGGTTATCATCCGCAATGAGCTTTTGATCACAGAGACCTACAAGGTTTACCAAAAGAACACAGATTTATGACAGAGTGCTTGAGGACCCACCATAGGTTAGTGATAAGACCCTACTGCTGAAGACACCATACACTGTTGGTATGTATCATGGAATGACATGACTGGAAGCTGGAAGAAAGGCAGTCCCCAGACAGTTAGCACATCTAGTGCCAGAAGATTCTACTTGAGTGACTGGGGGATAAAGACCAATATCTGCCCAAGCAATGCATGGTCTAACTTACTCAGCAGCAAACAGCCTGATGTGATGTTGAACATTTTCTTAAGTGTGTGTTTGCCATTTGCATTCTTCTCCTGAGAACTCCCTGTTCAGTTCTCTGACCCACTACGTGAGTGGGTTGTTTGATTTTTTTTATTTTTTTTTAGATTTTTGAGTTCTCTGTAGATTCTAGAAATTAGGCCTCTGTCAGTTGTATAGCTGGCAAAAGTTTTCTCCCATTCTGTGGGTAGTATATTGGCTCTCCTTACTGTATGTTTGTCTGTGAAAAAACTTTTCAGCTTCCTAATATCCCAATGGTTGAATTATTGTTTAAGTTCCTGAGCTACTGGGGTTTTGTTAAGGAAATCTTTTCCCACTTTTCCTATATAGTGGAAAGTTCCTCCTATTTTTTCTTCCAGTTGTAGCAGAGTTTCCTGTCTTATATTGAGGCCTTTGATCCATTTGGACTTGATTTTTGTGCATGGCAAGATGTGTGGGTCTAGTTTCATTTTCATGCATATGATTATCCAGTTTGTTCAGCACCATTTGTTGACTTTTCCTCAGTTCAGAGATATTTGCTCAACCATGTTTATAGCTGCTCAATTCATAATAGCTAAAATCTGGATTCAACCCAGACATCCATCATTGGATGAATAGGAAACCAAGATGTGGTCTATCTACATGATGGGAATATACCCAACATTTAGAAAAAATAACATAATGATATTTGTCGAAAAATGGTCAAACTTGGAACAGATCATGCTCAGCAAATTCACCCAATTACAGAAAGATAATTGTTGCATGGTCTCACTCATCTGTGGCTCCTTACCTAGATCAGCCCAACATGCTGACATACCTAATAAGCATCACAAGGACCAGACAATATGAAGCATAGGGCTAGAGGAGAAGGTAAGGGGCTGCTGGGGGCACACAAAACTGGACCCATATGGAACATGTATGACAAAATCCTATATCCTAGAAGACAGACTAAAAGGTTGAACCTTCATCAGGTCCTTAGAGGGAGCACCTGAGTCAAAGGGCCCAAGAGAGGGCAAGATGAAGCCTAACATTAATTTTCTCCTGTCCCTCTCTCTCTTTCACTCTCTCTCTCTCTTTATTATATTACTTATCTTTCTATTCCTTCTTTTCTTTTGGCATTGGCCTGCAACTCCCAGTACCAGGATGTGGTTAACATCCACAATAAGCTGTTGATCCAGGACACCTACAAGGTTTCACAAAAAAAGATAGACTTTCGTCAGAGGACTTGATTACCCACCAAAGTTAATGGTGAGACCCCACTGCCAAAGACATCATATACTGCTTGTATGGAACATGGAGAGAAGTGGCTGGAAGAGAGCCAGTCCCCAGACACTTAGCACATCTACTGCCAGAACGTGCTACATGAGCTACTAGGGAAAATGGCCAGCATCTGTCCAAGCAACGCGAGGTCTAAGCTATTCAGCAGCAAAAAAATCCTGATGTGATGTTCACCCAAGTACAATAGCAGACACTGCCATTGCCATGATAGGTAACCAACTGCTCTTGGGTTGGCTAACATATTCACTCAGTGGAAAAGAACCCATAGCTGGAACTTGGAATCAAGTCAGAATCATATCCAAATAATGAGTTTGGTCTTCAATATCAAGCTTCAACCAATCTTGGGCTATAAGAGGGCCTACACATATTAAATTCTCTCTAAACTAACAATGGTTATCCCATTTATCTAGTGCTGACTTCACTGTCCATTGGAGAATTTACTTCTCTTTTTTCAGATGAATGTAGAACCTGAGGAGAGAATGAGCCCATGGCACCTCACCAGGGCCCCAGCTGAAACCACAGAGTAACTGGGGAAATGAGCAAGAGTGTTACTTTCTTGGTGAACCTGATATCATCACAAGGGTGAAGGAGATAGATACAGAGGACACTCAGCTCCTACCAAATCAGATATCCAGAGACACAGAGGCTCCCAAGAGCCCATCACTGAACTAGACGTAAAATGAACCCAACATGGCTCAGGGAAATTCGTGGAAGAGAGGACAGAAAGATTGTTAGAACCACAAGTTGGAAAATTATGCACAGAGACATTACCTCTTCCCCATAAATGATGTCTATTCCCACAATGCACAACCCACAATCCCAAAGGGGATAATCAGCATCCTCAACAAGGAGGGTCCTTTCAGAGGGGGTGGGGTCAGGAATGAGGGTAAGGATGGTACCAACATGTGCTGTTTACATACTGAGTATGCCCATAGCTAATAAAAATAATAAATAATAAACTTCTCTGAGATAAACTTTCTTTAATTACAAAATGAGAATGACAATAGATAATTGAGAATGATAATAACTGTTTAAACATTTATATTAAATATCATTATTGAAGCAAATCCATACTGTATTTCTTTTAAAATCTTAAAATACTCAAATCCTGTATTGTTCTGGCCAAGTATGTTGTAACAGTGTCAAATAAGGATGATAATACCTGTCATGAGAGAGCCTCGCTTTTAGCTTAGATCCAGTCTATAAGTAGTATTCCCAGTACTGAATCAGCAGGCTGACACCTCACTATTATCAAGACTAAAAGAAAATAAAAGAAATCAAAGAGGCATGATTAATTAAGGCAAGTGAACTAGAGAGCCACTGATCAGAACTTGTAATGCATACAATTAAAATGTAAAATAATTTGATACAAGGTTGTGTATATAGTTCCATGAAACATTTGCCTACTGTGTGAAAATCTTTAAATTCAGCACAGCAAATAAATAAGTGATGAAGCTGATAAGAGAAAAACAGCTTCATAAACAACATAAGTAGCGTAGAATTTGATTGCATGTTGAACATCAATCCACTGCTGTGGTAGATGCTGAATGCTTCTCTATGAACAGCAGCTCTGCCCCAAATGCTAGAAAGAATTTTATATTTCAACTAGGCTAAAGGGAGAAGTCAGGGCACTCAAAAAAGAATCACAGAATGCAGTGTAAAAAGCTTGATTACAACAGCATGGAAAATTTCATTAGTCTGGAATGTAATGAAAGAACACTTGGACATTTATATCTAAAGATGTGGCTTCACATCATGTTAGTTAGATGAGGTATGTGTTACTATATTCAATATATATGTAAAAAGCAATGTAAAAATTAATTGAATTATAAGTAATTCTCATCCAATAATTGAAGTGATTTTAAAGTCTTATTTTGTCTATGCAAAATAGAAAGTCGTATGAGGCAAAAAAAGAGAAACAGCAGCAGGAAAAAAAGGGAAGAAGGAAGGAAGGGAGGGAGGACAGATTTCTATGTGTAAATAACTGATGTTTACAAATGTCAGGAATCAAAACATCACGAAACTTGGAGCATAACTCATTTATCTACTACACATATAGATCAAAAAAAGAGGCCTCATGCCTATGTTAAAAGATATTTGCTCAGGTTATAGCTCCAGAATGAGTTGAAAGAAAGCCTTCCCACAATTTTGGTTGAAGTCATGCTCAGGCTATACTATAACCCCACTGTTCAATTTGTTGATATTTAAACATACTTTATTTGGAATTAAAGATAAACATAACCACAACCTTAGTAGGTAAGTCATATTTCTTCAGGAAAGGCATGTTGCTATGTTTAATGTTCTAGTTTGAATGGAAAGGCTATGTTGCTGCCTAATAATAAGTCCATTTATAGCAGCAAAGTGAACCACTTCATCAAGGAACTGGGAAATGAATGCATATGGCCTATGGTATCTTTTTGTCTTGACAAGTTTGTGCAAAGCCTTCTTTAAAAGTCAAGAATGGTATTCGGAACAATTCCTCATGGACATTTACTTAAACTTACATTATTTGTGATGCGATTATTTTAGTTTTTGGACATTGTGGTAATCAAAATTATTTTTCATTAAAATACCAAAGTATAAAGCCTCTTATATATTTGCAGTTTTGTAATAACATGTTTTCTAAGTAGATTTTAGGCAAAAATAGCTTAATTAAGACATGCATATAATAGGTAGAACATTTGTCAAAGTCTATAGCAAAATGTTTAAAATAGCATACATGAACATGAGAAAATGTTGATGAACATGCACCTGCATAGCCTCTTAAAATTCTCTTTCAAGATGTTAGTTAACAGTCAATTTCTTTTCATTATAATTATAATATACCCTGTTAAATTGTATGTGTACATAGATGAACTGTAACATGTTCACAAATATCTCCCAAAGACAGCAAGAAAAGAGATAATGGTAGCCAAATCTCTTAACCACTGATCCTGAAAATCACACAAATGCTGGTATTTGGTGAGGGTTTTGTTGTGTCATCCATGGCAGAAGGTGGAAGAGCAAAGAAAAGGACAAGAGAGGGAAAGATGGAGCTGAATTTCCCCTGAAATAGATCCGCCTTCAGGACTGATAATGAACTTATGCCATGATGATGATATTAACCCATACAATGATTACTCACCTATTTACAAAAGAATTATGACATTTTACTTAACTTTCCCTTCTCTACTTGAAACATGAAAGGTAGATGATGATGATAGATACATGACAAATAGATGATATATAGATAGATAGATGATAGATAGATTGATTCATACATACATTGTTGGGTAAATTAAATTAAAATATTGCCATCAAATTGATGAAGTTTTGTATGCTTCCTTTTAGTCACACTCTAATTTATAAGTTCTCATATTCCCCCCAAAATACACTCACTCCACTTTGAATAGATTTACATAGCCTAATTATTACAGTGATTAATGAATTCAGCTGTTATAATTTATTGCAATCTGAAATGTCAATAATGTAAAACATAAAGAAAGATGTTTCTGGAATTCTGATTTGAAGAAGCTGACTAACTAATCAAATAATTGACTTACTTGTATAGTTTTCTGCATTTGATGATACTGCATCCAATAATTATATTTTGGTTATTATGGAATGCCATTAATGCATTTTAATTCATAATTAGAAAACTCATATAGGCATAAAATATATGTGCACCTGTAAATATATATGCCTGTGTGTGGTATATTGTTAAGCACTTTGTATGGATGAAAATGGAATTTTCATGACTTTAAAAACTCAATAAGATGATTCATAATATTCATTATATCATATTTAGAATTTCAATGCCATAGTTCTAAATATGGCACTACAACTAACATGATTTTATCACTTTCTGAAAGATTTTCAGACATAAATTACAAAATGAATTCATATACTATGAATAAACAAATATTCATAAATTTAATACTTTTCTTAAAGTATGAAGTCAATCCCACTTTAAATAATGGCAATTTTGTTTGTCTGTAATGGAAAAATATATTGTAGTATTTATGTATATGTGTGTGTGTGTATGTATGTATATATATATATATATATATATATATATATATATATATATATATGTATATATATATATATCACATATGTGTGTGTATAGTATAGGTTGAAAGAAACTTCATGCATGCTTTCTCTTTCATGTTCTACCACACTCATTCCAATTTCCTTGTGTCTTGTTATCTGCCTTATCTGCATTATTTAGTGGACGTAGTAATAAAATACATAGGAGGTAAAACTCCTATGATACTAATTAAAGTGTGTTTTAATGAAGTTTGCATTTATTACCTCAACATATCATGCCTATACCAGATACACATACCCACCATTATCATATCTGTAGTGTAATTCTAGGTTCAACAGAAATCAGGCAAGATATTGTTTTCATACAATGCTGAAGTGGAAAAGAAAACTATGAAAGTATATGCCTTTGAGACTCTTAACATCATAATCAAGTAGACAGGTGCATGAAGCAGTTTCATGGGAGAGTTCAAGACTGCAAATACAGCTGCTCTAGGACTTAGGAGAACTGCTTTGGTTGCTCTACCAGCTGAGTATAAAATTTAGACAATATTCCTAACTATTTTTGAGCTTAAATTCTCCATTTGCCAAGGTAGAGAAACAAAGAGGATAGTGACTGAAGATTTTAGATAGATTGAGGAAACAGTTGAATGGCTGCATAAAAATCCTACAAGTCATCAAGCTATTTACTCAAAATGAATTACAAGTGATTTTTGGAATGTAGATGATAGCCAAAAAGTAGTTTTAACAATAGATCACAAACGACATCAGTAATAAAATCTCACAAAAAAATCTACATTCTGACAAAAAAAAAATTAGACGAATTTAGGAGTCTCATAAGAACAGATTAGGTAAAAATAAAGATACAATATTATGCTTATATTATTTCAAAAATGATTAAATGTATCCTAATTTCCTATTTAAATGTTGTTCTAATGAAGCAAATCATGTATATATGCCCCTTAACTTACAACAGAGCTGCATATCAATAATAGTAATAGGGATTCTTCTCTAGCACTGCTAAAATTACATCAAATTTTATAGTAGGTCATGTATTAATCTCAGCTTCTACAGTAACTATTTCATGAGTTCTTGGATTCTACTAATTTCAGCTTCATTCTTTTGCTTATATTTCTTTGATAATTCTCTGTTGACATATGCAGCTGCATAACAGTATTGGTATCTTAATGTCTTTCACCTAGCAAAAAGAAAAAAGAGAAATAAATTTTTTGAAGGAGATGAAGAAAGGAAGACTATGATCTTAGAGAAGATACGTTGAAAAAAATTAATATATAAAATCCTGATAAAAATTTTTCATCAATTGCCTGGAATAAAACATATGAAACATTTATTAATGAGAGTTAGAACAGGAGGCCATCAGCAATTAGTAGACAATTAAACTGTAAGACTGCATAAAACCATAACTTTATTATAATTCATGTAAAGAAAATGAGTTTGTCTCACTCCTTATCACTACAGTCTCTTTAAGAAATATTATTTCCCCCAATCTAACAAGAGGACTGAAAATATTACCTTACAAATCATATAATTAGTATGTTTCCTTTAATGTGGACAATAAAATATCTAAGCATAGGAAAAGCTAATATCCTAGTCCATTTTTCCTTAAAGGAAGTTCTATCAAGAGAAGTAGTAGCTTTTTAGAAAAACTGAAAAATTGTCGGCTAAGGTAAATTATTGTTGCCACAAAGGTTTCAGTGTTTCATCTATTCATAAGATTTGGCTTGAGAATTATCACCAACCCACACTTTCATATGTAAAAATAAAGATTTCCTGGGATTGAATAAGTAAACCTTAAATTCAAGATGTAATAGCACTGTGATCATCACAGATTCTGTCCCCTAAAATGATTTTATTAACTTGCCATGTGTTTAGTTATCCATGAAAATATATAACAATCCTCTCCTGTTAGTCCTCCACGGTTTCCAAAAGGTTTGAAATTATGTAATTTTAATTCATACATCCCCTTCAATGTATTATGAATTAAAATTCAATAGCTACATAAAATATGAACTCTCACACAGACCACACACACACACTGGAACATTGATTGCTATCACTTGACTCTTCAAACTCAGTCAAAACCCATTAGTCTTCAAATGTTAAATTTAAGACAAAATGAATTTTAAAATTTAAGGTTTCGGGTTTGCAATGCAGGACCAAGACAGACAATTTCTTGGGCCCAGAGTCTTATTTAGTGTCAGGATAGACAGATGAGACCCAAAACAGGGAAAGATGCATTAGATATGGGGACTCACACCATTTCCTGTATCCAAGATTTTATTGTAATGATTGAAAAGGATAGGGGCTCAAGGGGGCCAGGAAAAGAGAAAGAGAAAGGCAAAGGTTTGTACGAGAGAGAGAGAGGGAGAGAGAGAGAGAGAGAGACAAAGGGAGAGAGAGAGAAGGGTGGATGCATGTACCTGGAAAAGGAGAGCCTGAAAAAGGATTGAGGGCCAGAGAAGTAGCTTTGTGGAGAGAAGGAAAAAACTACTCAGTGAGGGAGGGGCATGGGGGGGGGGTTAAAGAACTAGGAGTTAGAGGGTCTGATCTTGCCTTCTAGTTCAGGATTATCCTCTATCACCACTGCAAGATGATCAGAATGGCCAAGTAGTAGGGGAGAAGCATGTAGATACAGACCTCGGGGACTCTAATAGTTACTGTGTTTGCTCTAACAATCAGTTTTATTTTAAATTTCTTTTCTCCAGGATTCTTTTTTATTTCATCTAGTATATATCTATCTTATGACAGGGGATAGGGTATAAAAAATCAGTACTTTTTATTTGGTCTATTTGAAATCTAGATTTCTTGAGAGCCTTCCCGACTTTGTGCAGATTATTTAATATGTGCAGTTCTTTGTTTATACAATGTAAATGACACTAATATTTTCTGTATACCTCTGAGTGTACACACATTCATGAGACTACCACTCTTATCATGGTGTAAAGCAATTCTATTGACTCCCATATTTCATTTGTGCCTTTCCAGTCAATACACCTCCCATGACTAACTATTATGATTTACATTATGTATATTCATTTTCCTAATCAGTGACATCATGCATCCGCCCTCTGTTTTTATTAGTTGAACAATGTGATTTTAAGTTTGCTTGAAGTCACTAAAGCATGGTGCTTGATACTGAATGAAGAATGAAACATGAATCCTGAGACATGAAGCACAATAGGTTAATACTGCCTTTGCTTTAGCTGGGAGTTACCATTCAAATGCTTTCAGTGACATGGACATGTTCAAACTTGTTAGTTACCTTACTCATGACTGTAAAAAACACCTGACATAAAACACCGTAAGGTAGGAAGAGTTTATTTTGGCTCATGCTTTGAAGTAATATAGTCCATCATGTCAGGGAAGTCATGGTGGGCAAGGGCAGGAGGCTGCTTGATCACATATCACCAGTCCAGGAAATAGAGAAAGGGAAATTCCAGGTCTCATCAGAAATCATCTCTTTTCCCCTTTTCTTCAGTCTGAAAATATAGTCCATGAAACTCTGCTACTCATGTCTAGGGTGGGTCCTCCCTCCTCAGGTAAACCTCACTGGAAATTATCTCACAAACACACCAAGAGACATGTCTTCTAGATGATACTAGATCCAGGCAAGTTGACAATAAATATTAACCATCACACTATGCATTTGAAAAGGTCAGAAGCTAAGATAATTTAAAGTGATAGGGGGCTCTAATGTTCATCTCACTCCAAAAAGCATTTAAAGTCAATGTAGAATGCCTACCAAGGCTCAGGGAATGTTGTAGAAGAGGGGGTGGAAAGATTGCAAGAGCCACAGGTTGGGAGAGAATATCCAGAGTCATTCCCCCTCCACACACAAGGACTGACTGCTCCTCTCACAGCTGGTAACCCACAACTTCATGGTGAATAGCAGTAAACCCACTGAGGAGGGCTTGCAGTGGAATTTGGGCAGGGAGAAGGGAAATGGATTACACTTTTAAAAAGGAATGCACATGTTTTCTTATTTTTCAGGAATCTTTTGTTTTTTTATAACTATTGAAATACAAGTATTTAAAGGGGTCAATCCCTGAATAGCCTATAGCACATCCTACCAGCATTCATCTCTGATTTCTCATTTGTATGTTCCAGTACCTTTCTTTCAGTATCTATTGTTCTTCCTTAGACTCCCAGGATTCTCAGTAAATACTAGTGTCCATTTTTCTTCTAATGGGGGAGATGGCATTACAAAAGATATGCAAATGAAAAAGAGGATGAAATGCATACCTTGTTTCCCTTCCTTTTCTGTAGAAGATACTTTCAATTTGCTGGGACAAAATATCAGAAGCAAAATATGGAAGGAAAGGATTTATTTCGGTTTGTAGATTTTAGGGGAGAAAGTTGAAATGCTCCCTCCGCCCCCACAAGGTAAGTGACATACTTTCTCCTGCAAGGCTCCATTTCCCAAAGATTATACAACCTCTCCAAAGAGCACCACTAACTGGAATGAAGTATTCAAATATGAATCTATGTGGGACATTCTATACCCAAATCACCTTAACCTCCTTTTGTTAAAAGAAGTCTCTCTCCTTCCATACATTTCAACAGCTCTCAAACTTTCATGTCACATTCCCATACTTACTTACTTGTGGGCTTTTGGGCACTGAAGTCATTTATTTCATTGCCAAAAGATCTGATTCATCATTCACTGAGATTCCTTCTGATAGTATATTTGTCAGTTTTAACGTCTTTTAATGCTTAGTCTCTCAATTCCCTGACTTCTGCCCCCTGGGTGAACATGACCTCCACACTGCCATATCCACTAATATGATCATGCTCTTAATGGAGACCATGTCATCATCTGTAACTTCAAAGCTTGTACACATCCAGATTCTACCTCCCAGCTTATTTCATCTGGATCCTGATTCTAATATTACTTGGCCCCAATAAAAATTAGAGTCCAGGGCTGAAGAGATGGCTTAGCGGTTAAGCGCTTGCCTGTGAAGCCTAAGGACCCCGGTTGAAGGCTCAATTCCCCAGGACCCACGTTAGCCAGATGCACAAGAGGATGCACACATCTGGAATTTGTTTGCAGTGGCTGGAGGCCCTGGAGCACCCATTCTCTCTCTCTGTCTGTCTGCCTCTTTCTCTCTATGCCTGTTGCTCTCAAATAAATAAAAATAAAAACAAAAAAAATTATTTAAAAAAATTAGAGTCCATTGATGCTAACATTTTCTCATAGGCCCTTATCTCCAATCATACCTCATTTTTAATATTTCCCTGTTTAAAATTCTTCAGTCCATCATAAAAACTTTTGTTCCTATAAATTTGTAACCACTATATCCTTCTAATAGTTAATAACATAGTCCCATAACAAAACCCCAGTGCTTGTTATACTCAAGTTTTTGTCTATTCTGCACTTCTGTCAGTTTAGCTACAATTGGCTAGAGAAAAACTCACAGTCTTGTTGACAGGTCTCATTTTAGATTCATGATCACCAACCTCAAATGAGGCTTGAGTGTTGCCTAATATTAGTCCATCATTTGCTCACTCTCCCTTACCAATGTTATAGCTTCCCTTCTTCCATCATACTTTCCTATACCTTCTCGATACAACTTGGCTTTTTACTTCACTAAGAAAATGCAATCAGGAAAAAGCCTCTGCATGCTCCCATACATACCAGCTTACCTACATCTGTGCTCAGATGCTTTACTTTCTCCTCTGTGACAGCAAATGTCCACACTCCTACTGAAGCTCAACCCTTCTCCTCAGCCTCTCAGTTGACTCTACAGTTTACCTGCAAATTTCTGTCTTATTACTGCAAATATTACTCTATAAACTCTAAATGCTGCACTAATTATGGATAGATGCCCTTACACATATGTCCAAAACTACAGAACCCCAATATCAGAAGTGAGCTCATGTGTACACTATGGGCTTTGCGTGATAACGATGTGTCCATATAGTTCCGTCAATTATGACAAGTGTATCACTCTGTTGGGAGATTTTTTTTTTAAGGGAGGAGGCTATGCAAAGGAAGCGACATATGGTATATGAGACATCTCAGTGTCTTCCTAATTTACCTATGAACCTAAAACTGCTATATAAAATGATTTTTAAAATCCTAGTTGAATATGGTAGCATGTGACTATGATCTCAGCATGTGAGTGAGGTAGAAACTATATAGATAGCAAAACTAGCATGGGCTATGTGAACGTCTGTCTCAAAAATACAAAAGACAGTATTATATTGATATCTTTCTTAATTGTTTATATGATATCTTATGCTGAAGCTATTGCTCTGTCTAATAGAAGTTAAAAATTGATAAAAATATTTACTAATTTTCTTAAATTTAATTATACTGTAAGTGAATTGTATGTTTTTTTTGGTGACATGAAAGTATAGGAAATGCTTACGCTGGGCCTATTAACCTGTTTCCTAGTGCATGATCCCTCATTTTCTAGACAAGTACCCTTGAGCACAGTCTTTAACCTCTGTATCCTTCACTTTTATGGCCTATGAAATAACAGTAAGTGGCTTTTGCTATAAAGAATTAATATGATTATGAATATCAGAAACTACATAAGTACCAGATACCATAGAAGGAATACTTTAGCTGAAACTTCATAGGTGAGAAGTATGGACAAAGTCACAATGCAGATATTCCAGTGATTTATACTTTGGTATTCCTGTAAGATAAAGAATATTATGCAGTTAATCTTCAGTTACTAAAGTTACTTCAGTTACGACTACATGTATAGTACATGTATAAAGCTATGGAAGGTGAAAACCTTGCTAAATTTTTTGCTTCATGGGATGAGGACTGATTTAAAGGAAAAAAATATATATATATATACATTAGGGCTAGGGAGATTACTTAGTGGTTAAGGCTCTTGCCTGCAAAGCCAAAGGACCAAGGTTCAACCCCCAGGACCTGCATAAGCCAGATGCACAAGGGGCACACACATCTGCAGTTCACTTGCAGTTGCTGAAGGCCCTGGCACACCCATTCTCTCTCTCTCTCCCTCTAACTGCTTATTTCTGTATCTCTCTCTCTCAAAAAAAAAATAAATTAAATATATACATAAGTATATAATTATGCAAAGTATTGTGATGCTAAGACCTAAATGATATATGATCATATTATTTCATGTCAGGAAAATCATGAACCCTTCTACGCTAGTTGTTGTAAAAAAAAATACTTCAGAACATTAGTTATTTATGAGAAACAGACATGTCAAAATGCAACTTAAAGCAGAAACACATATAAAACAAGGTTAAATATTGATCAGTTGATGTAGCTAGTGAAAATATTTTGACCAGAAGGCTTCAGAACCCTAACCTTGTATTTCCCCAAGGAACAATGGTGAGTATTCATTGATTCCATGCTCAGAACAACATTATAGAATGAAACTAACATGCCCAACAAGAATCTTCAATACTTAACATTTATGAATAAAACTCAATTAGCACTTAGAATGCATAAAAGATTCTTCACTCTTACCACCTTTAGTAATTCAGCAAAAAGAGCAATCTAAGACTGAAATGTTGTATCTCCTTGCTTGGTTTCATATCTGATCATGTCATACCACGACACATCTTTTTTGCTTCATAGTGAGGCCATAGCCAAAAATTCAGGACATTCATTTGTGCAAGTACTTGGAATATAATACCAATATCATGCATTTTTTCCCAAAATGAACCAGATAAATTATTATGTCAACATATAACAGGGAATTTCAAAATATCCTATTCATTTTAATGAAACTAAAAAAAAAAATAACAAGAATACTAAGGAACATAGAGAAGATGCCAATATGAGTCTTGCCAACTATGGAGTCTCATAGCAATACATGATCATGAGCATGTTTTTAATCATAAAAGTGTCCGCTATTGTTTCAGATTAAGTTTTATATAGTGAGGACTATTTATGTAGCATTTATTTGATTTATATTATTATTAATTTTGGATAGAAAGAGACAGTGGGAGAGAAAGAGAGATGGTGAGAGAGAATGGGTACACCAGGGCTTCAGCCACTGTTATAAAACTCCAGATGCTTGTACTACCTAATGGGCATGTGCAACCTTGAGTTTGTCTTACCTTTGGCTTAAGTGGGATCTGGATAGTGGAACATGGGTCCTTAGGCTTTGCAGACTAAGCCATCTCTCCAGCCCTAGTATTCATTTTATCTTTTAAACAATATAGCAGTGTTTTCTTTTTTTGATTGTGAAGTTTGTGAAGTAGTAATATATTAATAATGGAAAGAACAGTGAGAAACAAGAATGAGGAAAAATCATTAACAATGATGTATGCATATTGAAAACCAAGTAGCTTAATTCCTTAATACATAAGAGATGATAACCTTGTTTTTGATATACTCACTAGAACAACTCAATAAGTCATAGAATATTATCTGTTCATCCGTATGTACCAAAGATCTCACTTCAGCACTTGGTTTGTACTGTAGTAATATTAGAATATGTTGCATCAAATATTTTGAAATTTTCAGTACTTGGAGAAAATAATGTGGAAAGAGTTATTTTAAATATTTGTATTTCCACAAAGAAATATAAAACTCTGTGTTTATAGCATATTATGAAAATATTTTTCCCTTTTTCTCAGGCCTGAATGGTAGGAGGTGAGATTATCTATGGTACTTTTAGGCCATAAAGTACCCTGACAAGAAAGAAGTGATTGTCAGATCACTTTGGCATCTATGTAGAAAATGAGCTTTAAACAGACCAAAAAGGTTAGAAGTTGGTTCACTCATTGGGTTAAAAGCTAGTAAGACATCAACTGTGGATTAAGACAGTGTTCATAGTGATAGCAAGAGGAATAGAGATAGGATAACTATATCATAGAGACTAAAACTTTAAAAACAAACACACTGTATATATGTGGCTGGATGTGGTTTTTGAAATTCTAGATGATTGATTGTTTAGGCTTATGACTTCCTGATTCAAACCATCTTTTACTCCTTAAGTGATCTAATAGCCAGAATTCCACTAGGAAGGTAAAATGAACAAACACCATTTGTCAGCCCAAATGTTGACATCAGTGTGCTATTTATTGAACTACTTCATGATTCCCTTGTTTCCAACTCTGTTGCTGCCAGTAATTACCTAAGGTAGAACCAAGGCTGTAAACTTGACACATTGTCTAGAAGCTGAAGAAGTACAAATGACTTTTATAAATTGGTTGTTTTAGATCTGGAAACTTGTGCTGAAACCGGTAAACATGTTTTACAACACATGGTTTGAAATTCTGCGAACCACTTGCTTGCAAATCTAGATAATTCATGCTTTGCATTCTGTTTTTCTTCTTGAGGAATACAAATAAGAATCATACCTATAGATGTACATTGTTAAAAGTAACTGTGAATGATTATATAGCCTAGAAGATGAAGCATGAGAGAAAAATCTTATTAAATAAGTAGAATAATATGGGCTTGGTATTACATGCCTATAACACCAGCACTCTGGAGGCAGAGGCAGGAGGATCAGGTGTTTACAGCCAGCCTGGGCTATGGAAAACCACATCTGAAAACAACAAAATAAAGACATGAGAAAGAAAATAGTAATGGAAGCAGCTATCACACATAGATTTTCAGTTAGGTAAAGAAATGCAGCAGTAAAATACCTCACCCATTCCTCCCACATCAGCAAATCTATTCAATAATAGCTTTTTTTATTCCTAAAACTTGCATATTTACCCGTTTTTAAATAATGGATTTATAAATGAGCCTTATACCAAAGAAAATAGGAAATAAGGGCAATAACCATGCATCTTTCTAATCTTCATCTTTGGTTCAAGCCAGACTACATTTGATAATCCTAGTTAGTAGCCTCAAGATAGATGTGACTGAGAACTAAGCCATGGTTCTGTCATTGTTTTCCTGATTCAGAGAAAAGCCAACAATGAAATGCAGGCATATAACATCACCTAACAAACACCATGCAAGCTAAAACACCCAAGTTCATTGTCAGAACACAGATGCCTCAAAGAATTTTTTGTCCTTTTCTTGATGTTAGTAGCCCAGACATTCTGCTCACTGTTTCTTTCTCCCCACAGAAATATCAACAACCATCATCAAAGTTGGTTCATTCACTAATGCCCAAGACTAGCTCCTGGTTTAAAAAAAAAAAAAAGTTCTTGTTCCTACACAGTTCAATTTAAATGAGATTTATCTTGGTTGTACTATTAATCATAGAAGGAAAAATAATGAAGGAAAACTCTAAGTGAATGTTTTAATGCTAAATTAATCCAATATAAAATAGAATATCAATAAGTCTCATGATGAAGGGTGCTTATCTGTGTGAAGGTTGATAGAGTTTAGGGTTTGAGTCCAGATCTATCCATCTCTTACTTTAAAAAGCCAAATATTCTTTTTTTTTTAAGTGAACAATCAAAAAAAAAAACATACTTTTAGCATGACCTTGGAAGTCAGCAAGGTATTATCTTAAGCTGAAAAGGCATGATTTGAACAGACCCATTACCATGTAAAGCTGCTAATTGGAACCCTCTTCATACATACTTGTGAGAAGAATAAATCCCATAGCTATTATTTTGTAATTATAGATGGCATATGGTCCAAATTAGAATTTCTGGAACTGGTATTTGACTGCCTGATTCCTCCAATCCACTTACCACTATTTCCTTCAAGAATAGAAGTGTCTGAAGTGGCATCTTTTATATAACTCCATCATTCCACTCTTGTTTCCAAATTAGGTCTTGAAAACACAAAAAAAGAATTGAATGAAGCCTTAAGCTCAGAGGGTCATACAACTGTGGGGAAGATAGGATATGTGAACAGATGGTAACAGTGACATGCTACAGTGTCTATAATTTGTTGCATGAAAACAAAGCTGTATGACAAAAGTAGTAGCCCAGAGTGCAGGTGAAGGTTTTCCAAAAGAGGCCACATCTGAGACTTTATTTTACAGAAATGATTTTTCTGCCCTACCTGCCTACAGTGTCCCCACTTTGGCCCCATTGTGTTATTGCTATAAATTTCAGTCTTCCACTTATATATTGCCTTAAAATCCTAAGCTAAACCAAATGTTACTCTTGGCTAGATGACACTGCAATTTTAAAAGGGATATATGTACTTATAAGTTTCATTCAACTTAGTAGCTATAATATTTGGTATGTTTTGAATGTCTAGATTTTACTTTTCTCCATAATAATGGAAGGAAGGAAAGAGCTATAAGTGCACTTAAGTCTACCTGGCTTAAAACTAACAAGTAAGAAGTCCATTTACTATAACAAATATCTTTTAAAAACAGAATATGATTTTAAATGATAGTTTGATAAAGTAAATGGAGATACAGATGCAGTCATGGCTAGTGTCAAGAGTTCAATGAAAATAGTTCTAAATATCATGTTGTCTTGAGTTCAGAAAATCTCATTATAAGTAATTTTATAGATTTTTCTTGATAAAGACTCAAGGGAATATACACTGCCTAATGTAGATCAGAGCCTATAACTCACGGAGAGTGCACATATATTTTTGCAACTGAGATTTAAGCTTAATAAATGTTTCAATATTTTCATAAAGGAATTTATTTTATTTGTCTTAGACACAAATATAGGCTTAAGAATAGTGAGTTTGGAGGCTGGAGAGATGGCGTAGCTTGCCTGTGAAGTCTAAGGACCCATGTTCTACTCTCCAGATGTCACGTTAGCCAGACACACAAAGGTGAGGCAAGCACAAGGTCGCACATGCACACTAGATGGCTCAAGCATCTGGAGTTCAATTGCAGTGGCTGAGGCCCTGACAACTCTCTCCCTTCCTCCCCTCTTTATCTCTCTCTAAAAAATAATAAAAATAAAAAAAGTTTTTTTTAAGGTCAAATTGAAGGTTGGCCATGGTAGTTCATGCCTTTAATTCTAGCACTCATGAGGCTGAGGCAGGAAGATCTCTGTGAGTGTGATGCCAGCCTGAGACTACATAATGAATTCCGCGTCACCTAGGGCTAGAGTAAGACCCTACCTAAACAAATAAAATAAAATAAAAGTTAGTTACTTTGACCAAACTTGTGAATTTGTAGTGATGTTATTATTTAATTGCATCATTGTGAGTAAACAATACACGAACATGTTAGAAATGACTTTTTTTAAAAATTTGTTTAAGGTGCCAATGACAGAATGATTAACTCAAGCTGCTTACTTTTTACTTATAAATTCATAATATGTGTTTATTTTTCCAAGGGACCATAAGGAGTATAGTCAATGGTACTGATTCTTTAATTTAGAAAGAATTGGTCTAACAAATATACAATAAATATTCTGGTGATTTTGTAAAATTCTATGAATTGAAATGCCCAGAAAACCCACTTATATTTGGAAGCCCATATTGCAGCAGATTTCTGTGTTTTATTTCCAAGCACATTAGAATCTTGTTTCCAACAATCATGTAGATGCATGTTTACTGTGGACTTTTGTCTCTATATTTTGGGAAATCTAATTTTTTTCAGACATTAACACCTTCTTCAGACAATAATCTTCTTTAGACAATAATCTTCCCTTCAACATTTCTATTCTAATATATTTAATCAATTTATACAATGTTTATTTAGAACAATGTCATGATAAAAGTTACTAATGTTCTTAAACAAGATTCAATTAAATCTTAAAGTAAGAATGAGACAAAATTTCAAGGAAATGATGATAATAGATTCTACTATATTCTCTATTCAAGAAATGCTAGGAAAAGTTCAAATATCATTTGTGTTTCTTTTTAGCTTCTTTAAAAATGGAATTACATTAAAACTTACAAGACTGGGAGCCATTTGAGCTAGAATAGTATTGAGGGGGACAGTCTTAAGGAGTGGACAATGGAAGTATTTATCTACAACTTGCCATCACATCATGACAGTTCTTAATAGTAGGAATTTATTTTTCTGACCACTTGTATAAGGAACAAAATATAAAATCATGATCATACTAAATTGTTATAATAGCCTATCTTTTGTTACTATTATGGAATATCTAAAGTGGTTAATTTTATAAGGAAATCAGGTTTAGGGATGGAGAGATTCCTCAACTGTTAAGGCACTTCCCTGCAGAGCCTAATGACCCAGGCTGGATTCCCCAGCATGTATGCAAAGACATGTATACAATGGCACATGCATCTGGAGTGTTTTTTGCAGTTATTAGAAGCTCTGGCATGCCCATTCTCTCTCTCTCTCTCTCCTCTGGAATTTTTTTAAAGAGAAGAAAGCAGTTTTATGTAGGCTTTTCCTTGAAGAGATACAAAATCAAGGGGCCAAGTATTATGATGACCTTCATGTTGACAGAGCTGTAAAATAGTAAATTAGTACATGGGAAATGATGAGGAGTACCATCATGCATCCATTTCTTTGTGTTGCCATTTTCCTTCTTACAGAAAACTACCAGTATTCAATTATGAGGGATCCATTCCAATGAACCTATCAGATCTCATTTAAAATAGCTCACTCCCAGTCTTGATAAGAAAACACCCTTATATGTTCATTTAACCTGTCAACAGATTTTCATTTTTCCTGCAGAGAGTAGAAGCACCAGAGCTGACATATGACCTTTGTTCCATTTATCCTCCCACTTGAGCTGCATCAATATCCAAATATTTAGCTTTCTTTCTTACAGACGGTGAGGGAAATGGCCTTCTAGTTGTGATGCTATGCCATCTTGTCTTTTGGAGGAAGTGCCTACAGCATTTCAATTCTACTTTCAATTATGTCTTCACTTCTATCAGATCATCCTACCTGCAAACTAAACGAATTTTAATAGCATATAATTAAAACATACTTAAGTACAACATATATATATATATGACAGCATATGTTGGTACCATCCTTTCCCTCATTCCTGTCCCTCCTCCAAAGGGACCCTCCTCATCAGGGATGCCAGTTATCCCCATGGGGATCGTGGGTCATGCATTGTGGGGGCAGCCACTAGTTATAGGGAAGACACAATGTCTCTGTGATTAATGTTCCAACTTGTGGCTCTAACAATCTTTCTTTCCCCTCTTCTGTAAAATTCCCTGAACCATGTCGGGTGCATTTGTTGGGTGAATTTTAAGTCTACTACAGTGATGGGCTCTTAGGAACCTCTGGATCTCTGATTTGATAGGGGTTGAGTGTCCTCATTGTCTACCTCCTTTGCCCTTGTACTGATACCAGGTTCAACAGAAAGCAGTGATCATTTCCCCAATTACTCTATGGTTTCAGCTAGGGCCCTCGTTAAGTGCAATGGGTCATTTCTGTCCCCATGTTCTGTGTCAATTGAAAAAAAGAAGGAGATTCTCTAAAGGAGAGTGAAGTCAGCACAGGTAAAATTGATTAAACATTATTGTCTGCATGTGATTCTCACTGGTTTCCTAGTTCCAGATATGGGTTCCTTTCCACTGAGTGGGTCTGTTAGCCAATCCAAGAGCAGTTGGTTACCTATCATGGCTGTGTGCCACTATTGCACTTGTGTGAGCATCATGTCAGGTTGTTTGCTTCTGATTAACCTAGACCTTGAGTTACTCCGCAGTTGTTAACCACTTTCCCCCAGTAGCTCATGCAGCACCTAGTAGAACTAGATAGGCTAACTGTAGACTGGCACTCTTCCACATTCCAGTTAGAAGTCTCAATGTTCCCTACTGACAGCATATGGTGTATTCAACAGTAGGGTCTTACCATTAACCTCTGGCGGGTTATCAAGTGCTCTGACAGAAGTCTTTCTTGTTATGGGAAACCTTGTAGGTCTCTCTGATCAACAGCTCATTGTGGGATTTAACTGCATCCTGATACTGGTAGTGACAGGCCAGCACCAAAGGAAAAGAAAGAAGAAAATAGAGAAAAGAAAGAAAAAAAAAAAAAAAGAAACAGGAAAAATTTAAGGTTAGGCTTCATCTCACCCTCTCCAGGGCCCTTCAATTGAATATCCCTACATTAATGACACAGAGCCAGTCATATTTGCACTTGTGTGTGAAGGGGGATGATATGTGTGATAATATTATCCCTGATTAGATTTCAAATGGCTTACATTCATAGCAATATTAATATTAAATGGCCATTGCCTGAGTTGTCTTTCTCTCCATCCTTACTCCTGCTTGTGTTACTGGGAAAAGTGCCTAATATTTTGTCCTCATTTTTGTCATTAGATGCATTGAGCTTATTCTTGCCTCAGAGATACTCTACTTGCATATAATCTATCCTAAGATATTTTAATATCTAACTTCCTTTTTATATTTTATTTATTTATTTATTTGAGAAAGAGAGAGAGAGAAGCAGAGAAAGATCTGGTTTGTCAAAACTTCTAGCCACTGCAAACAAACTCCAGACACATGTGACATCTTGGGTATCTGGCTTCCCTTGGCCCTGCAAAATTGAATCTGGGTCCTTAGACTTCACAGGTAAGTGTCTTAACCACTAAGCAATCTTTCCCACCCTTTACTTCCTTTTCATTGTTCAAATCCCAACTTAAATGTTGTCTTCTCAGAGAGGAATTTCCTAATGAAAATTAATGCTGGGCATTTTCTCCAATGTTAATCTCATTTTTACTTTGCAAAGAATTTACTGGCACTTATTATGAATGTACGTATGGCCTATCTTTTCCTATGATAATGCATCTCCTGGAAGTCAGGAAATTTGTTTACCACAGCATTCCCAGTCCCAAGATTCTGCTTTGGCATATAATATGCACACTGTGAAGGTTTGTTACAGACCTAAAAACAGGTCAGTATTCTCTATTGACAATATTAAATCAGCAAGCATGCATAATTTCTGGAAAGATTCTCATGGTGATTTAATAAGAATTGCATGTTCTGTTTTGTGTGTGATTTAAATTTTATCTTCTGGGAAATGTACACAGAGCCCTTACTCTGATTTAAGTATAACAGGCACAATTTGCTGGTCTCACTCGTTTCCTATATTTTGATGTTTACTAGGAGATGTAGTGAAGGATTTGACTGCAGGCTTCCCAGAGCAGTCACTAACACAAAATGAATGTTCTTACAATAAATTATTTATAATCCTTCTTGCCCATAGTTACTGGTTGTTAGAGCAGACCACAAAGTGCATTTTAATCTGTACAGCCAACACCATCAGATGTCTGTATATGAACAAAGTGGTTATAAGCACAGAACCTGGATCTGGGTAGATGGCTCAGTGGGTAAAGCACTTGCTGCACAAGCTTGATGATGGCAGTTCAGATCCCCAGCACAGGTACAAGACGTACTAGTACACATCTGTAATCCCAGCCCTCCAAAAGTGATACGGAGAGCAGAGACTTCTGAAAACTCACATGCCTGCGAAACTGGTGTTTGCAGCTAGTGAACAGCAAGTGACCCTGCCTCAAACATGGTGGAAAGGACCAATACTTGGGGTTGTCCTTGGACCTCCTCACATGCACACAGGCATGTGCATATCCCCCCCCACACACAAACACATCTGTACACACACACACACACACACACACCATACCTCATACACATATAATTTAACTGGAAAGAATTAAGTAAAATGACTCAAATTCAGAAAGGACAACACTTCACTTTTTTCTGATATGCAGGTCTTAGCTTGTAATATCAGTAAGTATGTATATTTAGGGGTATGAATTTGAGTAAAATTTATAAAGTGAGAACTGTAAATAAAAGCAAACATAATGAATATAAGAGGGAAAGATATTGGAGGGAAGGAAATTGTGGAGGAGATGGGGTTTGGGGATAGGAAGGGGGACAAACATCAGCAAAAACAAAGTGTATTGGAAAATTCCAGAATGAATGACAGTTAAGTCTCTGTATGCCATCTAAAAACTTCTGTATGCCAATATAAAAGTTAAAAAAATAGTAATAAAACAAAGAAATCCTGAGCAGAGATTCTAGAAGTTGATAACAAATGGTAAGAACTCCTCAAGAGCAAGGTGCTAAGAAAAAGAGATTGGGGATCTGGCTTTGTCAACTTAGAAGTGTGCAAGAGAGGTAAGGGATGACTTTAGCACTGGTGGCAATTGATTGATATAATTATCATATACTTTAAAAGAAGTTATCCAGAGTTAAATTAAAAACATGCAATCATAAGCTTTTGGGTTTATAGTACTCTATAATAAAATCTGCAAACATGACTTATGAATGTGAGCATTCCAGTTCTGACAGTGTATTACTATTTCATCACTATGAAAAAATAACACAGGGAAATTAGTTGCAAAAATGATTTTGGGGGGCTCATAGCTTCAGAGGTTTCCTGGCCACTTGGATCTGTGTTCCTGGGCCTCTGGTGAGGCAGAATAGCATGGCAGTACTGGACTGTGACACCCACAAAGCAGTGTAGAGTAACAAGAAGGACATAAGGACTAACTTCATCCAACCAGGAGCCATCTTCCGCAGTCTCCCAATAATCTACCAAATTTTGGTTCCATCAAATAGACCATGGACAGGTGAGAGCCCTGTTGATCTGATCATCTCCTGAAGCACCTCACAGACACAACCAGAGGTGTGCATGAGTCATCTTCTAGGTGTTTCTCAGTCCAATAAAAGCAACAAGCAATTTTAACCATCACACTGCACATGTGTCCACAAGTGTGATTAGAGTTCAGTTTTAGCCCCTCCACTTAACACACCATGGTTTGAGGTGGGAAGGGCAAAGCCTTTCATTAGAAAATATAAATAAATAGATATGAATACATAGCCAAGAAAAGACTTTTTAAAATAAAATAAAAGTTTAAAAGTAGTAGAGCAATAAGAAGAGATAGGGTTATTGAATATTATTGACTATCCAGTACCTATACTCAGTCTGTCCCTAAAATAATCATATTTCTAGGGCTCTTTCATTAACTTCTCCATGCCTTAAACCTTTGTAGTCTAAGATATACAGTCTGAGCAATACATTCTTTTGATGTGGTTCCACTTTAGCAGAGGCTGACCTTGGTTTTGGGGTGATCCTGCTACCTCACTCTCCCATGAGCTGAGATTCAAAGTGTGAGCCACTGTGCCTGACTATGAATTGTACATTTCATAAGATTCTTATCAAAAACAGTTGATGTTCTGTGCAACCAAGGAAACTTCTAGATAGCTATCTCTGCTAACAAAATAAAATCATGTCCTATACTTAGGACACTCATACGAAGCTGTTATAATGTATTTTGAAAGTAAGTAGATTAATACATTTCCTTAAGCAACTGAAATTTTATTCTTAAATATGGTAACAGGCTGTGTTTAAATACATACTATAAATGAAATGATCCATATTACATGCAATGTAATGAATCAATATATGATAATTACTTATGAGTTAATACAAATATCTTAATATTACACATATATACATGTATATATATATATATATATATATATATATATATATTGTTTTATTCAATAAGATGCTCAAATTTTCTGCAAGAAAAAGAATATTAAGAAAGGCATTGCCAGCAAATTTTACTCCAAAATTAAATGATTATGTAATGTTAGCATGTGAAATATGGGACCATTAGCACTACCAAGTCGTGGCATCCAATGAATACTAATCTACTTAATTGAAAGCATGTTTCAAGTTGGGGAACATAAAGTTACACTGGAAAAAAGACTTTTTAAAAGAAGTTCATGGAAAATATTTGACTTTTCATTAAAGAAACACTGTACTTGAAATGTTGGTTATGTTAAGTGTATATCACACAGTTGCTCTCTTTGAAGCAATCTGGGTTTAAAGCTGATTTTATAGCAGTGGGTTTTATTGACTTTTTAAAAAGAATTGGTTTATTTTTATTTATTTATTTGAAAGTGATAGACAGAGAAAGAGGCAGAGAGATCGAGAAAGAGAGATGGAGGGAGAGAGAGAGAGAGAATGGGCATGCCAGGGCCTCCAGCCACTGCAAAAGAACTCCAGACACGTGCGCCCCCTTGTGCATCTGGCTAACGTGGGTCCTGGGGAATCAAGCCTTGAACCAGTGTCCTTAGGCTTCACAGGCAAGCACTTAACCACTAAGCCATCTCTCCAGCCCTTATTGACTTTTTTATTTTATTTTTTTTTCACAATACATTTTTTTTCTTTATTAGTTAGTTTTGTATTCAGCAAATACAGTCAGTTTGGTACCATTATTAGGCTCATCCGTGACCTACCCCCTCCCCTTGGCCCCTCCTTGTTGAGGTATACGGGTCATGCATTGTGGAGTTAGCCCACAGTTATGGGCAAGCTAAGCATTTAGCATATCCTTATTGCCTTTTTTTTAATTCAATGAGTTTCAAATGACAACTCCACAGTTGTCTTAAGAGGAAACAAATGCAGAGACATATACAACTCTAATCAATGAGAAATACTTGCAGACTACATAATCCTTCATCACCTTGCTTGACTACTTTCTGCAGACTGAAATCTGGCATGAGCTGCATAAAAGGTCACTATTAAAATACGAAGAGTTTTCATCACGTGTAAATGAAGGTTACAGAATGATGAAGGTCACAGAATGACACATCAGGACTCCAGGACTTAACTAATTGTTTTTTCTTTTCCTTTTATTGCTTTTATTTGTAAAGATCCTAAATGCATTCTTTACTTCCCCCCTCAATTTGACAGGCCATGAAAGCACCTTTATAAAAGTTAATAAGTTCAGAGAATGAAATGGCAATAAGAAACATGTAATATGCTGCTAATTCCATCTCTGAAAACATGTTCCATTTGTAAAATAAGTAGATGGTCAACTTGATGGTCTGTTGAAAAGAAATCTAACGAAGTTAGTATGAAGAAAAATCTACTTTAAAAAATTGACTGTAAATGTTCCATGTGGCTGTACTAAGTATACATGAATGCTAGAGTGCACCCGAAATCACATTTATGATGTCATAGTGAAGGGAAAGGTTAATACAAGCTTCTACTGTAATTTGAGAATGGTAGGAAACAGACCTCATGTTCTTCCTCTACATTTGCTGATAATCTTCTTCCTTTATCCTTAGACAATCTTCAGTTTATTGCTAAAACATAGTTAAGCTAGAAAATATATCACTGGTCCAAGTCCCATATGATGAAAGGATATTTTTTCTAATATATTTTATTTATTTGAGAAAGAGAGAAATAGGCAGAAAGAAGGGGGGGAGAGAGAGAGAGAATGGGCTTGCCAGGGCCTCCAGCTGCTGCAAACCAACTACAGATGCATGTGCCCCCTTGTGAATCTGGCTTACATGGGTCCGGGAGAATCAAATCAGGATCCTTTGGCTTTGCAGGCAAACACCTTAACTGCTAAGCCATCTCTCCAGCCCAAAAAGATTTTTTTTTTAATTCCAAATTGTAACCAAATCTGTAATGTGTTGTGTGCCCTAAAATCAATATTAATGTTTCTGAAATTCGTCCAGTTCTAAAACAAGGTGTCAACTGGTTTCCTAGTCTACCATGGGATATGTGTCTTGACAGAAGCCTTTATAACTTTCTGAATTTTTGCAAATCCTTTTACTGAAACTCAGTGTGAAGTTACAAGTCTGTGAGAACAAAATCAACCAAACTTTCAATTGAGAACAGATTTGCCTAGGCAGTGCTATACCACACCACCATTCCTACTTCTTGTCCTAGCTACTGTTACTCCAACCAAAGCTGGAGATTACTGAAGTCTAGTTAAATATTTCATCCTGTCTGGATGCAGACATTTCCCTGTAGCTTTGCAATTCTCTTTTCCTGTTTCTAGTTCCAAGTGGAACTGGGAACCAAGTGAAAATAGAGAATAACTAAAAGGACCCTTTAAAAATGGTTTTTTTTTTTATCTTTTGATATGGAAAAACAAACTTTACTGCTCATATAAGTATGAGTATTCAGGGTTGAGCTCAGATAGATGAATTTACCATATACATTAAACTTGACCCATCTAACTTTATTTCCTTCTGGTATAGATACTGCCCCCTCACAATTCTTAGCCCAAAGGAACAAGTGTTTGATTTTGGTCCAAGAAAGTTTAAAAGTTCTTCCCTTGGTTCTCTTAATACAACTAAGAGAAGCCAAAACTTTCATATGTCTTTATTAATAATAGAGAAAAACTGAGAAATCTGCACACAAGATTTATTCAATATGAATGTTTTGACTAATATGCTCAAATTTGCTAAATAGTTTATTCTTTAGGCCGATGAACACACTTCTAAGAGGCCCAACTATACTCTAGGCTTGTTATTAATAACTGCATGTGCCAACTGGAGGAGATTAAGGGATGCCTGATATATTTTAAAACTTTATTTCTTGAAGTATTGAGGAGAGATTATGGGAGTATTTCTGGAATAGATCAGCATTTTAATTGGTGCACTGGGTAAAGCAATTAGCTCTTCTCAATTTAGGTGAATTTTATCCAATCTATTGAGAAACCCAATAGAACAAAATGGTAGAGGGGGAATGAATTCACTCTGCTTGAGCTAGGAGACATTCAACTATGTTTGGCCCTGGACATTGGAGCTTCTAACTCTAGGCTTTGGGCTTAGACCCAGACCTATACCATCACCTGCTCATGCCTACTCTCACAGCACAGTACTAAACCACACCACTCATTCTCCAAGTTTTCAGGCTTAAGGGTTGCAAAAAAAAAAAAAAAAAAAGAGGACATTTTAGCCTCTGTTGTTGCTGTGGCAAAATTCCTGACAGAAAGAACTTAAAGAGGAAAGGTTTATGTCAGCTTGCATTTCCAGGAAATACAGCTCATCATGGCAGGAAAAGCATGGCAGCATGATCAGGAGGTGGCTTTTGTCAACAAGTCCACAGGTCAGAAGCAGAGAGCAATGAATCCTGGTGCCTAGTTCCATTCTTCTTTCTATGCAGTCTAGGATCTCACTCCATGGAATGTTGTGTACACACTTAGGGTAGGTCTTCCCACTAGTATTAACTTAATCTAGAAATTACTTCAAAGACATGGTGAGAATTGTTCCAAGGTGATTCTAAGTCCCATCAAGTTGATAATATTAACTACCACAGTCTCTACTAGTTGAGGAGTCAATTGCTATAATAAACCCTAATATATAGTAATACATAATTTGTTGATTATGTATCTCTGTAGAATATTGATTGTGTTGCAAAGGACCAGTGCTATTGACAGATGCTTCATGTCAATTCTTGAAGTCCCTACCCATGGAAGTGGGATGCTAATCATAAGGCCTGGCCTAGAATGCTAAGTAAAACCAAGTCAAAAGAAGACAGCTCATTCTCCTGTATATCTAGAGCTCTTTCCAAATTCCTTTTAGAATGTTAGAAATTGTGGATATTAGCTGAACTGCAATGTCACCTTCGGTAGGGTTTTTGTTCCTTAGCCCCTGTGCTAGTTGAACAATTATGCCTATACAGGTCCCTTTGTATAGTCCATTTTTTAAAATAGGACAATATTCACTACAGCATAAATTCTCTAGATTGCTGGACTACATCTTTATACTATATTGCAAATATTTAACACAACACTTGGAAAACACATGTTCAAGAAATTTTTCATTACTTGAATTGGAATTATACTTATGCATAATGTGAAAAGAGAAAAATAGACAAAGCTGGGAAGTGTTTTTTTTTTTTAGCTATAAATAATAGGTGGGATTTCAGGAGACAGAAATTTTTGGTGAGTATTCTATATAAACACCTTAAGCAAGGACTATTCAGGAAGGTTCTCAAGCACAACAGAACCTGTTTGGTGAAGAATGAGTTACCTCTTCTATCTGTCAAATCTTCAAAGTAAAAAGAGAAGTCATACACACCAATTTTGTGATAGTCTACAGTTAGATCATCTCAAGACATAAAAAACTTAATGTGCTAGTTTATTTTCCTTGAGGCTTATTTTGAAACTTCTATGCAGGAAGACAAATAATGAGTGCTGTTTTGAGAAACATGGGAGCTTAAAAGGATTGTGCAGCTACTGATTGATGCAAAAAAGTAAATAACAATTTATTTTCTCACTGTTTCTAGAACAGAAAGGGACAAGATAACATAGAAAACAAAATATAGGTTAAAAAATCCCTCTTCTCAAAGTAGCATAAGATTATAATAAAAATACCAACATATTCAGAGGTTAAAAAAGAAGGAATAAGAGAATTCCAAAGGACATCCTGAAGGAAGATGAATATTTAGACATTTTAAAGCAGTAGAAGGTTGTTCATTATTATCATTTTTATTCGACATAAACAGAAACAGGATATAGGCAAGAAATTCACTGTGCTATGCAGCTTATGCTTATAATGCAATCATCTCTACTCAAAGACATGTTCTATATTAGATTATAAAGAGATATGTTACCTAGTTTCATGGACTCCTTCCTCAAATTAGAGAAGCACATGCTAAATAAGTAATTTTATAATTCACTATTTGATTGCAATGTGACCAATGCCATTAACTATATGATGCTATCAGAGATCTTGACTTGAACAATGAAAATAAACAAGGCTCCCTAAAATATAACATCTGATATATTAGCAAGCCATGAATGACTACATCTTATTTTCTTCTGACAAGCTTATAGCTGTTCCTTGTAATACCTGGTATTGTTAGATACAGAAAGTATTAGATAAGACACTGAGAAGAAAAATATGAACCACACCAAATAATGATAATAACAGTAATAATATTGAAAGTCTTGGAAATACATAATACTGTTATAAGTATTCGTATTTAGTAGGTGCTTAAATTAGTTTCTATTTAATGAATACCTAGAAAATTTAAGGATGGAAATAATTCAAACTAGTTCACATTTCTTCAGATTGTGTAAAGATATACAGTATAGCTCTTTATACACATTAAGATGGAGAAATCAGTTCCAATATTTTAATGAAGTAACTTTGATATATAAATTTTAATTGAGCTGGGTGTGATGGTGCATGCCTTTAATTCCAGCACTTGGGAGGCTGAGGTAGGAGGATTGCTGTGAGTGTGAGGCTGCTTTGAGATTACACAGTAAATTCTAGGTCAGCCTTGGCTAGAGCAAGATCCTACCTCAAAAAGCCAAAGATTGAAAATCCAAATAAATTTTTAAAAAATTAATCAAATAATTTAAGATTATTTTTTTTACTTTTTTAACTTTTTTTGAGATAGTGTCTCACTGTGTGGATTGGTTAGCCGCAACTTCACAGTATTTGTTGCAATTACTTTCTCATTGCTGGGAAAAACAACCTACCAAAAGCTGATAGTGGGAAGGGGTTTATTTCATCTTACAGTTTTGAGAGGAAGTTTTAGCATGCCAGAGAAAGTATGGCTGAGCAGAGACAAGCCATTTTGTCTTGTCACATTAACTAGGAGTTAGTACTCAGGTTGAGTAAGCTGTGAACATCCAGGGGACTGGACTAAGAAATCTCAAGGCTGTCATCAATGACATGCCTCCACAGCAAGTCTCTACTTCCCAGAGGCTCCAGAAGCTGGGGACTGAATATTAGGCTTAATCACAAATACATGAGGCTATGGGGAACATTTTAGATTATAACCACCTCCATCCTCATTCCTCAGCCTCCCAAGGGCTGAATCACAGGTATGATTATTTATCTTAATCCTTTCATAGATCTTTTCTTTCATATAACTTAAAATTTATATGAAAGAAAAAATTTTTATGAAAAGAAATTGTGTTTAAAAATAAAAAAAAAGAAGTTTGGCATGGTGGCACATGCCTTTAATCCCAACACTCAGGAAGCAGAGGTAGGAGGGTCTCCATAAGACTACATAGTGAATTCCCATTCAGCCTGGGCTACAGCAAGACCCTACCTTGAAAAACCAAGAAAAAAATAAATAAAAGAAAGAACAAAAGGAAGGAAGGAAGGAAGGAAGGAAGGAAGGAAGGAAGGAAGGAAGGAAGGAAGGAAGGGAGGAAGGGAGGAAGGGAGGAAGGGAGGAAGGAAGGAAGGAAGAAAGGAAGGAAAGAAAGAAGGAAGAAAAAATGAGCTGAGAGATACATAACTTGAAGGAAGTATTTTTAAATGAGCCCTGATAATTAGAAAAAGAATATGTTTTCTTTCCTTCTACTGAGGTTCTTTCACTTCAACACAATGTTAAGGCAACATTTGATGTCATTTACACTCCTATTCACTTTTCAAAAAGTAGGACAATTTCAGTGATGGAGCCCTCTCAATATCCCCACACAGTGATTTGCTATATTTAAGAAATTACATTTGGAACTTTGTCAATTGTGAGAATTTTTTTTCAAATCCGCATAACATTACATTTAATGATATTTCCTAGAATAATTAAATAGTAATATTGGTGGCTAGAGATATGGCTTAACAGTTAAGACTGTGAAGCCTAAGGGCCCAGGTTCAATTCCCCAGTACCCACATTAATCACATGCACAAGGTGGCATATGAATCTGGAGATCATTTGCAGTGGCTAGAGGCACTGTCTTGCTCATTTTCGTGGTGTAACTTTAAAAAACCAAAAGTCCAACTGTGTCATTCAAATACCTGCTATATATATCTGATCAAAACTGGAGATTTCACATATGAAATATTCTTACATATTTGATGCTTGTCATATATTTCTGCCCTGAGTTTGTGATTATAACAAGTGTTAAATTTATCAAGCAGCTTTATATAAAAATAGGTTGCTTTGTTCTGAATCATATCAATATTTTTTTGTATAAAATGCCTAGTAACTAAATTTAGTAAAACATACTAATTTTATTATGATTTTGCTATCTGCTCCATTCCTTTTTTCCCTTTTTATATTAGAGAGACAGAGAGAGAGAAAAAAAAATTGGCATGCCAGGCCCTCAGCCACTGCAATTGAAATGCAGATGCTTGTGCTACCTACTGGGCATGTGCAATCTTGCTCTTGCTTTCTTTGTGTGTCTGGCTTACATGGGATCTGGAGAGTTGAACATGGGTTCTTAGGGTTTGCAAGCAAGCACCTTAACTGCTAAGCCATCTCTCCAGCCCTCATTTCTTTTTTCAATATTATATTTTCTGATTTCATACAAATTCTTTTGAAATCTCAAAAATCAGTCTTTTCCATAATTTTCTTGATTCTTAGAGGATCTTCATTTCTTGAATTGATTTTTTAGTGTGTATTAAAATAGTTGCATATATCTTGAAAATATCCATCATAAAAGATATCTTTCATGACCTTTGGCATTATTTTAGAAGAACATTGAAAGTACTACCTTTCCTTTGCTAATTATTACAACTTTAGAAATATCTTGCATGACTAAAATACCAAGGATTAATCCATAGCTAAAACAAAACCAAGATAGTCCATACACAAAATAATTTATTTTGACATAAATGAAACTTGAATTAACTTAGAATTTAGTTTTTGAAGTTATAAAAGTACTGTAATAATGAAATTTCATAACAGGGTACTACAAACTTCAATGTTTAGTTTTTAAGCTACTCTTACAAAGCTTTGATTTCTGGAAAGTATACCTAACCAATTAAATAACTTTATGCTTACTTTTACTTTTATTAGCCTTGGATACCATGTTTTTTAATGAGGTGGGAGGTGATAGGTACAACATAGTGGTAATTAAACTTACATTGATTATAAAGATTAGAAATAAACATAGAAGCATTGACCTTTACTTTCAATTTTCTATTTCCCCCTACAGGCAAAATTACACTATTATTATAGTGACACTTTACTTATAAATGTCACTGATCCATCAGTTGTTATATGTAAAGAAAATAAAACTTTCACCGATGGCAGCTTGGATTGAAATTATCACTGTGTTCTTAAAGATTAACAAAGCCATCAAGAAACATAAATGGAATTAACTAAAGTACTCTTCCTTTAAAATTTTTCCGATGAATATTTAGATAACAATGTCTTATATTCCACAACGTCTGTGTTGGTTCTTTTCCTTCTCCCTTTCAGTAAGTGTACAGAATTCCTTCAGAAGGTCTTGAATCAAGAGATTTGCATTTACATTTTACATGCTCCAAAGTGCACGGGTGTTTGTGAGTAATATGCTAGTTGATGTTAGCCTAGGATCTCTCTGTTTGTGTTATTAATTGTCTGGGAGGATGTCCAGGAGCCTACTGTACCACTCCAACTCAATAAAAATGCCATATTAATCAATACAATGACTCTAAGTGCATAAAACATGAAAGTAATAAATAGCATGATAAAGATGATTCCTGAGCTAGGATGAAGAAAAGTTTAGCAAGTAAGGGTAAAGAGCAAAAATAATTAAAACCAGCAGATTTCAGGTTATAGTTGGTGTCAATTAACTCCTACACAGATCTGAACATTGTTTCCTCTGAAACCAATGGCATAACTATATCTTAGTTAAAACATTACAGCCTTAACATTGACTTGTTTAAGAAATCTCCATTTGTGTAGAATGTAATTCAGCTAGTCAGGAATTAGAAAAGAACAATTAAAAGTTTGTGGGGCTGGGGAGATGGCTCAGTGTTTAATAATGCTTGCTGTACAAGCATGAGGACTTGAGAAGATCTGAAAGGGCCTGTGTTTCAATCTTAATTACCCATATAAACAGCTGGACATAGTCATGCATGCATGGAACCTCTGTTCTTTGGGAAATTAAGAATTTGTGAAACTTGTGAAAATAGCAAGTTCCAGAATCATTTAATGACTGTTTTTCAAAGAATAAGGAATATTCATATGGGTAATGAAGGGGGACACCCAATGTGCTCTGGCCCCTGCAGGCACAACACTCACACCAAATACTATACCCACACACAAAAAATACATTTTGTAATAAATATATTACAGTGATTAATAGTCTGGACATTTTAATAGTACAGTCTTCTTCATTTTACCATATAAGTTAAGATAAATTGTCCATATTCATTTTTTTTGGTGTATCCAATACCAATTTTGGTAGTTTGAATGTGAAATACCCCTACAGTCTCATGTGTTAGTGATCAATCCTCATACTCAGTCCCAAGCTGATGACAATGTGGTAGGTGGAGCCTTGCAGAAGGTGTGTCAAGAGAAGAGGGCCTTGAGGGTTATTAGCTCAGCTTCAAGTCCAGGGAGACTATTCTCACTCAGATATGTAAAAATATCTAAGCCAGACTTAGCTTGTGCCATGCTTCCTCCATCAAGATGTAACTTCCTCTCAAAACCATAAGCTGAATTAAACCCTTTCCTCCCATAAACTGCTTTTAGTCAGCTGCTTTGCCCCATAAATGAAAAGCTAACAGCAACATCATCCCAATATCATCTGATTTTACAATGTAGGACTTCTACATTTAAAAAGCAGATGTGGGCTGGAGGGATGGCTTAGGGGTTAGGGCATTTGCCTACAAACCCAATGGACCCAGGTTCAATTCCCCAGGACCCACGTTAGCCAGATGCAAGGGGGCGCATGCATCTGGAGTTCATTTGCAGTGGCTGGAGGCCCGGGCATGCCCATTCTCTCTCTCTTTCTCTATCTCTCTTTCTCAAATAGTTAAATAAATAAAATTAAAAATAAAAATAAAAAACACATGTATATGATGGAGCTATAATTTATTTACAGCTATTATAAATACATGATTTGAAAGAACAATTTCAGTAAGTACTTTTCAGACATCAGACATTATAATCTGTGGGGTACAAACTAGTGAAAGAAATTATTCTTTCTACATGGCAATTGCACTCACTCCTAAGACCCAAGATTAAGTATATTTTAAAGCATTAGTCAACTAAGAAAAGAAATACATTTAATCTATTTAAATGTTAGTATAGTCTCCAATGAGTCATTCAGCTTATTATATAACCTCAAAATATTGTATTTTTAATGAAGCCAAAAAATATAAACATGCAAGAAATTAGAGTTGGCAAAAACATGGTGAAGGAAGTATTTTCATAGAAAACTATATTAAAAGATTTGAATTGAGTCTTGAAGAGTCTTTAAGTAACAACAATTATTAAATTAGTGCCTCTGAATTTATTCCAAGTTGACTTTTCTATACTATGCCTTGAGATGTTAAACATTAAAACTGTAAACCAGTTATAATTTCAGTGGGCACCATGCCAGGCTTTATCAATAGGAGGACTAAAGCAAGTTGAGTAACAAGCACTTGATCTGTGTATGTTTCATCCTACAACCTGCCCAGTGGCAGCATTCCTGTCTCACAGCCCCAGGAGAATTCGGCAGACAAATTTTCCAGCACTCACAGATTCTAATTCCTTCTTCCTTCCTCATAGATAGCAGACCATAACCCTGCCACCTCATTGAAGATGTAGGTATCTTCTCTAAACACCGATACACCAGAATCTCTGCTATGATCCCCTTCCAAATTCTCACCTCAGGCCCATGGTGACTGTGATGTGAACCTTTCTTAATCCTGTCAGATGCCTAGGTAATTTGTTTCTGGATTTATATTTTTATATCTTCACCTATGTTCAATTGTTTGACATAATGCCTGTCTCTGCTGAAGTTTGGAAGATCATAGCCACTCTTAGGAAGGGCAATCATCTTTGTCTTGGAGTATTTCCAAAATGGTTTTCCTCTTTTAAGACACCATACTAAGAATGACAAGGAATTAATTGATCATCCTGAGCTCTGCAGATCAGTACTGCCCACTCTTAACCCTTTCCTGACAAATGCAAAGACCTATATGGAGTTTGGAAGAACCAAGTATATTGAAAAATAAGGACAGTAGTAGTCCTGAAAAAATTAAAGAACATGCTTTATATAATCAGGAAAAAGAAGCTGTCTATTGGCAAATGATGAAAATATACCTGGATATTAAAGATGGACAATTATAGGAGACATTGCTGCCCTGAGAAAGATAATGGTAATGTATAATGAAGAAGTGTTAGAAATTTTGTTACTATGTACAAAAGTTTAGTAACAATCTCAAGCAAGTTAGCAGGACAAACTAATTGTAATTTGTGGTTCTATAAAGTTTGCTTAAATTTTCATGACGTTTTGTACTCTTTAACTCTATTTTCTTTAGGAAATAATTTTTGCACAAATAACTAATTAAGCCCCAGATTTTAAATTTTCCTAGGATAATATTAATGGTTTATTGATAAGCACAAGTTACCTCATCAGCTGCTACAGGATAAGAGCTGGGTTGACTACCCCTGACAGAGTTTCAAGTCTCACTTTAAAACGTTAAAAATGTAACACAAGTGCAAAAACTTTGGGGTCTGGTTTCTACTTTTCATAAATGCAGGCAATAATAAGAATACATAAGATGTCTCATTAAAGTCATGTGAAGTTGTTCAGGACCTTAGAGAGACTCGGGAGTAGCAGAGGGATAACAAAGAATAGAAAACATTTATTACATATTCGTAGATGTCAGAAAATTTTTGACTACATTGTTCATAATGCTGTGAGAAAAGATGGATCATTGTCCCCATATCACAGAAGAAGAAAAAGATGCTTGTAGATTTAATAATGTCTCTACCCAAAACATGTCAGACTCAAGGACTCACTCTGGCTAGTATCCCTTACCTAGCGAGAGTTTAATTACCGTGTACTGAACAAGGGAATCTCTAGAGAAAGAAAGCCCTGCTCCCTCTGCATAATATGCATAGAGTATGGTCCATTTGCACTGAACACATTATTTGTATAACTCTACTCAAAACCAGAACAGTAGAGTCGAATGCATCTTCAAAGTTACAGTACCTAAGGTTGCCAAGTAAGCACACCTACTGAAAGTGTGAGTAAGCAGCATTTTCCCTTTTGACAAGAAGCACAACCCAAGGTGCTATGAGTGATATGGATTGCAAGAGATATTTTAATGCCTTTGAAAAGGTCTTACTTATTTCAAAAACAAAGTGTTTTAAACTATGTTCCAAAATTAACTTATTAAATAAGTCTAATTAACTAGAACTACTAATTTTACAGCCTAAAAATCCAAAATCAATTAAAAAATCACAGTACATTTATTCATCAGACATGCAGTCATGTACTCAGAATCGGCAGATGCCTGCATACAGATTCATATGGTATTAATACTGAAAAGACCACCAGGATGCTCTGGCCCAGTGTGGTAGTATGAACAAGATGTCTCCCATAAACTTGTGTATTCTGAATGTTTGGTCCCCAGCTGATGGCAGTTTGGAGCCTTGCTAGAGGTGAGCACAGCCTTAGAGATCTTTTTCTTTTAATATTCTTTTGTTTATTCTTATTTCTTTGAGAGCTACAGACAGAGAGAGAAACAGGCAGAGAGAAAGAGAGAATGGACGCGTCAGGGCTTCCAGCCACTGCAAACGAACTCCAGATGCGTGCGCCCCCTTGTGCATCTAGCTAACGTGGGTCCTGGCGAATCGAGCCTCGAACCAGGGTCCTTAGGCTTCACAGGCAAGCGCTTAACCGCTAAGCCATCTCTCCAGCCCTTAGAGATCTTATAAGCCAGCTTTCCCTTGCCACACTTTGGCTCACTCTTCTGCTGCTATTTTTTACCTGCTGTGTCATGCTATGCTATCCCCTGCCATTACAGTTTCCTCTTAGACTATAAGCCAAAATAAAAACTTTCCTCCTATCATATGCTTTTTGTCAGGTGCTTTGTCCCAGCAATAAGATGGTAGCTACAACACTCAGCTCTCTTGGTTTTGCATATTTTCCGTAAGTATTTTAATACTGTTATTCATGTGGTATGCATCAGTTTGGACATATGTGATGGTAAAATAATAAAACACTTGAAAGGTGGCTGCTAGATAACTGTAAATACCACCTCTAGTTTCCTGGAGGCCTCTACCCCCAACTCTATAGCCAACTGACCCTAATACTTACCACAAGATAGCCTCATACCTCCTCTGATCTAAGAACTAGAGTCAAGGGAAGAGACAGTATGCAGCCTCTTCAGTGCTGCTCCACCAACAAGTTAAACAATGTGTAATATCTAAACCTTCCCTTTCTGTATATTACATCTAACATATATACAAAATATAAGAACTTGGCTGAGAGTGAATCTGGAAGAATTGAACTTATGATGTACATGATTAGAATCTAACTATTTCTCAGCACTTACTTTCTTTTTCTGTTAGTACATTCATGCAGTCTCTAAAGATGTGGAGAGCTGACAGAACTTCATTGACTCAATTCTTATGTCATTCATTAACTTGACCTACTAAACTTATTTTTTTTAATTTTCTTTCTAATAACAAACAATATAATAGTAATATTGTGGTTAAATGCACAAGTAGGGATGAATTAATTCAGGTCTAGTAAATCTAACTATGCCACTTTTTTGTAAACTTTAAATATTCAAAGTCATAGATCATGAAGATACCTTCTCTACATATCTATATGACAACTATGCCTTTTATGGGTTACAAACTACAAATATGGTACATGTCTGTAAAGTTTAGACTTGAAGTTTTATGCACATAGTTATTTGTAAAATGGTTTATCATATTAATCTATCTGATAAATATCATTCAATATGTACATGTTACTCTTATCTGTCGTTCCAATTCCGTGCTCATGTTTCCTTTCTACCATAACAATGTAATATATAATGAAATTTATTCACTTATTTATTTCCCTTTCTTTCTATGCTAGAATCTACATTCTCCAAGTCCAAAGTTCCAAGATACTTACTCAAATATTCCAATACATGCCAAGTGCCTGGCATGTATGAAATACACAGAAAGCACTTGTTGATTAGAAAACTATGACCAGTCATGTCTTCTTCATAGGATATTAGTATTGACATTAACCCACTTTTGGTTCAGAAAAATATTCCATATTCTTATAAGAAATATTGACATTTCTATTCCTTATTTATACATGCCTCATTTTGTTCATGTCTCTAGGTGAAAATAATTATTGAGAAAAGGAAGTTAAGCGTGGTAGATTTTTTTTCAAGAATAGATTTTTGTTTATATTATCATCTTGATTTTTATGCAATGAAAGAAAGTTTTTCCCTTAGGTCATTTGCCTGTTATTAAGTGAAAAATAAAAGGGCAGCGATTCTGTTATGAGCACGGTATTCCTCACTGCAGTTCATAGCACGATCAATAGTGATTTACATTAATGCACTGCTTATTGCATCTACCAGATGAGTCTCCAAAAGTTTCCTCTGAATAAATTGGAAAAATGGTAATAAATGTTCAGCAAATATCAAATCGTAATTGGATAGCTGTGCCCCCAACTGGTAAAAAATTGTATGAGGTGCTGACTGCAATCTTATTTATTGATTTCCTTCATTCCAGAGTCAGTGAAGGGCAAAAAGAGGAACAGTTAAATCAAAATGTTGAAATGTTGTGATTTATTAATAGAAGGAATGTGTCACATTTCTCTGCACACCTGCACAATTGCTTGTTTGTCCTTAATGTATTTTCAGACAGTGTTTTTATTTGGGAAACCAAAATGGCCACAAGGCCACTCTTCAATAATGTTTGTCTCCTTCAAATCTTCTCAGTAAAAAATACTGCATTAGGATTTAAAGTAAATAATTTAAGATATGATCAGACAGTTAGAAGTATCTCATGATTCTTTCATTTTTATTTTCATAGGTTTTAATTTCTCAGATGGACAATTTCCACTGGGTACATGCTTAGCAATGAATAGAATTCAGGTTTGAGTGGACAATTAAAGTACTGAGCATCCAAAAAAGCAATGAGACATAAATTTTATAGGGTTATAAACTACCCTATACTGTTAGCTTTCATGAATATATAATGCATATATATATATATATATATATATATATATATATATATTCTTCTTAGTAACTTGTTTCATGAGAATGTTCTTAAATTTACTGTAAACTTGGATTTAGAATGCCATATTCTTTATGTATTAGAGCATATTCTTAGGCATTAGTGAAAATGACCAAAGTTAGGAGGTTTCTGGACAGTGAAACGTATTACACCTCAAATTAAATATTTATTCCAATCAGTTGTAGTGTAAGGTGTCTGGAAATGTCTGTGATGGGCCCTCATTTTGTTCTGTAAAGAGGGTGCTGAATAAGGACATATCCCTTTGCATTGATTTGCTCCTTGCAAAGTTCATTTGTATGTTGATAATAAAATGAAGTTTTAATGAAATAAAATGTAATTACAGCACAGTGATTGTTACATCTCTTGAAGTGGCAGTAATTCTCGAAAATGTATCTATTTGATGTGTAGTAGAGTCAGAGTATAAATATAACATGTAATGCCTTAATCCATTTCTGGTTCATAGATAGTGTCTTTCTTCTTTTACTTTATGTTTTATTGATTTGCAAGGATGGGGTATGGGCACACCAGGGCCTCCTGCCACTCCAAAAGAACTCCAGAACTTCAGATACATGCTGCATTTTGTGTGCCTGGATTTACATGGGCACTGAGGAATCAAATCATGCATCAGGTTATTCAAGCAAGTACTTTTAACCAATGAACCATATTTTGAATTTTGTTTTATTTATTTGCAAGGAGAGATTGAGAGAGAGAGAAAAAGAGAGCTATAGTGTCTTTCTTCTGTGTTTTCATATGATTGATTCCAGGCATCTCACTAAGGCTCTTTGGTGAAGATACTAACCCTATTCATGAAAGCCCCTCCCAAGTGACAAAATTACTTTCCAAAAAGCTCACCTTGTAATACCAGCACATTGGAATATATGGATTTTCCTTATATATTTGGACTATAGTGAACACACATTCACTCAATATAAATATGCGTGATCAGCAATCTAAGCACAAGACTGTCTACATTCAGGAACATTTCTCTACTTCCTTACACCAGTACTTTCACTTTCTGTTACTGTTGTTGCTTGCTTGATTTTGATACAGATCTCACTATATAGCCCAAGCTTTGAACTCATGATCACCACAGCCTTGGTTTTAATTTATAATAGAAACTCACTCGGAAGCAAAATAATGTGGAAGATAAAGAAAGGCTAAGTGATAAGCTACTCTCCTCTCTCCTCCTCAACCCCTTTCCCCTCCCTATAACTTCCATAAGCAGCAGGTCTCAATCAAAAATAAGTTCTACATGTTAGTATTTTATTAATGTAAGGGAATTTTCATCTAAGAAAAATGGGAGCACAGACTATTATTTTATTAATTTATATTTGCGTTTTGGCTGTAGACTATCTCTGAAAACCACCTATAAAAGGAGACTCTTCACCAATAGAAGTAAACCAAGCGTGGCTTTTTATATTATGGTTTTCTATTCTAGAAAGATAATATATAGTGGAGAAAAGGAACAAATATATCGTCTTAGTGGAAACAAACTTGCTTTTTTTTTTCTTTTGAATTATTGTGGCTTCATGTGTTAGCCAGAAGATAATGATCCCAGGTCAGTGGCTGCCTGTTGGGTAACTGCTGGTCTCTGAAGCAGCACACTCACCTGCTGAGTCTATCATACAAGAGCCGGATGACCTTGCCACAAACTTCCCTCACTTCTACATTTGTCTATTTGTATGACTCACTTTTACAAAATCAGAAAAATTAAGTCATCTTTGAGAATTAAGTTATGAAATCTGCATATGCTTTCATAAGTAACACAGGGATTATTTTAGGTGTGAATCTCCATAGAATAGGAAAAAAAACCTGTAAAAATTGATTTACTGACACTTTAATTAGACAAGCATGTATATAGAGGCATTCAATGCAAAATCATTTCCATTACCTGGAGACCATCATGAACAGAATAGTGGTCATATATTAATGATTGACATCACACAAGGGCTTCTTAATAGCCTCCTTAATTCAGATATATTATTAGTTCTTTTAGAGTTAAAGCTATTGCTGTTATTAAAATCTGTTCCTAGCATATTAAACCTATCGCAAAATCTGTTAATAGTAGGAAGCAGTTATTATTTACTAAGCATCTATGTTGTAAAGGCATTGTGCTAAAGATTAACTGGATGAATAGGGAAGAGTGAAATGGGAAACCTTCTCTAAAGTCATTAATGATTTTGTCAGAAGTATCATTTGGCAGCATCTCTATCTTGTGTGATGCCAAACTCCATTGACTTAAAGCAGGGAGCATCCATTATCATTTGAGCCTTGCATTCAGCTGGACAGTTATTTCTGGTCTCTGCTCAGTTCACTCCAGTGTCTGTTGTCAAATGTGGGTCAGGCAGGAGTTTCCTCATGATTGATTCTTTCACATGTTTTGTGACAGTCTCTATCTATAGTCTAGGCTGGCCTTGGTTTAGTATCTATATTTCCCCCACATTATCTCATGCTTTACAGAAGGCTAGCCTAAGAAAATGTACATAAGAAAGAATTTAAGCACATGAAATATCTTGGATCTAGATTCTGGTAACTAGCCCATTGTAATTTTGACACATTTTGTTGTCAAAAAATGTCATAAATCTAATCAATTTGATATCACAAATTTCAGTGTTACATTGCAAAAAGCAGTCACAAAAAGGTGACATTTTCAAAGGTTGTACTGCATTTCATTTACCACTAAAAGAGTAAGGAAAGGAAAATATACTATAACATAAAGAAAAGGACCAAGATTACATACATAATACCCATGGCACTTAAGGTTTAATTATTTTTGTAACTGAGCATTCAAATTCCTTCAAAACACATGAGAGATCGAAATGTTCCTGGGTCATACTCATTTGGATGCCTCTTATGTACATCTTTCCCACTGAAGTGTAAGTTCTATAGGGTCTCTGTAAACAATTAGTGAATAAAGTAATTCATTGATGGAAGGTCTGAAGATTATTTGTATTTACATTTAAAATTTATATTACAAATGTTCCTCCTTTGTGAAATAGAGATAATTTCAGTATAATTTCACAGGGTTAGTGTGAGAATTAAATAAATTATATGCTAAACATTTAAAACAGTGGGCAATTAAAAAGTGTGTGTGTGTGTGTGTGTGTGTGCGTGCGTGTGAGTGTGTAAATGCACCAAGTTAATTTGTGTAACTGTTCATGTGCAGAATTTGTACATGTCTTAGAATTGGGATTTGGAGAATTTTCAGAGCACTTCCTCGAGTACATATTCTATAAGCCAATACAAAGGGTTCAAAGAGACAGACAGCAGAGAAAGGGATCAGGAGAAAATTCAAGAAAGAGAGGGTATTTGAAATTCATCTTTGAAGGAAAAGTAGAATTTCTTGAACAGGCATGCACAACTTTCCAAATATAAGGGAGGTGGAAAATTATGACTAAAATAAGTAAAGATGAAACATTTTTTCAGTGGAAGATTGGTGCAGTGTCCTTTTGGAGATGTGTAAGAATAACAGAAAATACATCTGGGCAGGTTTATAAATAATCACTACATAAACAGATTTTTCCTCAGGTATTTGCAATTTAGCAAACTATTAATAATCATTATTAGTCTTTCACAAACAATTTTTGAACTTTTCTTAAAAATAATATTTTATTTACTTATTTGAGAGAGAGAGAGAGAATATGGGCATGCCAAGGCTTCTAGCCACTACAAATGAACACCAGATACATCTACTACCTTGTGCATCTGGCTTTACGTGGGTACTGGGGAATCAAACTTGCGTCCTTAGGCTTGACAGGCAAACACCTTAACCACCAAGCCATCTCCCCAGCCCCAATTTGAACTCTTTAAATGAAATTCAATCAGGACACAGTGACTAGCCCAACAACAAATAAAAATAACAGAATATTGAGGACAGAACCACAAGAATAGTGTCAAAATAAATATTTGAAAGGTCTTCAGTGGTTAATTGATATAACTGAAAGGGATTTGACAAATATTTGGTATTTCATATACAAGGGGAGGCAAAAATACAGTATATAATAACCAATAAGAAGGCATGTAGGGAATTAAGTGGAATTGAGAAGAAACAAAACTTTGGGACTAGAAGAATAGATGAAAATCCATAGGTACAGATCTGCAGGTATGCTAACATCAGGGACAGAAGGCTCTCTAGCTAGACTCCCTTCAGGAGCAACAGGAATATGAGTTCAGTGTTTAGACAGCAGATATGCATTGTATATCTTACCAGAAGGTGGATATTAATCCTTGGGTGTAGTCTCTAAGAAAGAAGAGACAGACTGAAATTATTTCAAGGACAACTCAGAGACTATACAGAGTACAGGAGAAAAATAAAAATGTACTCTGTATGTGATGTGACAAAAGCACCATTTCCATATTACTCTAATGAATTGTGGCAGCTGATTCATGATACACCATGGAGAATTATCTTAGGTCACCTTGAGGAGAATAAGAAATACTCATAATATTGCGTACTATGGGTTCATAAATGTTGAACATTCATCTTGAGGTAAAAACTTGTGTTATTAAGCTATGCTCTGGTTTTTGAAGTTAAATAGCACCTATTTGGAATTATATGGAAAGTATATTTAGAGAATGATTAATCAGGAACTATTGACTAAGGGAAGTGGTTTCAAACACAGATTGATTATTATTTAATGACTTTCTCCCACATTGCTGAATAATTGACACTAATGAGAAGGTGACTCGGAATTACTTTCCTGTTGGTTGGACTGGGTTGTGAAAATGTCAATAGTAATAGCATCTTATTACATATGCCATAGAAAGAAGTAAATATTTTTAGTAAGCTTTCTCTAAAGAGTACTTAGTCATTGAATATGTTATAACCTTATAAAAATGATAGAAATTATTGTTCTCAGATTATATACACAAAAACATAAACTTTTTTCTCTTAAGTCATTTTAGTTAGTTATGATACAGCTCAATATAACCTTGTTATGTAGGAAATGTGTAATTATGCTTTAAAACTTCGATCAGATAAAATTGTATTGATATACATAAAGTTTTAACAGCTATGTTTTATTAAGGAATTAAACTTTATAATCATTTGCTATTATTTTCATAGGATAGGATCAGAAATTATAATAAAAGTGGTATAATTGGCAAAGAAATATTGACTTGATTTAATTTCACTAGTATTTTTACTTGTTGGAACCAATATAGCTCACCAGTGATTGCTCTGTAATAAAAATACTATGCAGCACATGTGAAAATGATGACAATAGAGATCATTTGTTCTACAAAAATTAACATAGGTAACTTCCTGTTATATCATGCCTAATCCCCTTGCTCTTCTGTCAAGTAACTTGTGCTTCATGTTCATTCTTTGCAATAGCTAGTGTTTTGTTCTGTATAGATGAGTGTTTTTGAAGTTGTGAGTCATGACCCATCAGCACTTGATTCAAGATCAGCACTCTCAAAGTAAATAATAAAATAGAATGATGTTGGATGAAAAAAATATCAGAATTAAGCTCACATATCTGCTTTATATGGTTTAGATATGTATGTCTGTTGGGTCAAAATTTAACACATATTTTTGAAGAAGAAAATGTCACCAATTCTGTTTTTTTTTATTAATTAGTTTTGTACTCAGCAAATACAGTCAAGTTGGTACCATTGTTAGGCTCATCCATGTCCTACCCCCTCCCCCTGGTCCCTCCTTGTTGAGGTATATGGGTCATGCATTCTGGAGTTAGCCCACAGTTATGGGTAGGATAAATGTTCTGAGACCTGATGAATTATTCCTCAATTGCAAGTTAGTTTTTAATACTTGATCAAAGATGTATTAAGTGCCTACTATTCTTATGAAAACTCAGCATCCCAGAACACAGCATATACTCTACTATATATGAGTTTGCAATCAGTGTAGACCATGTCTCCCAAAGAGGGATCTTAGGAAAAGTACTTTGCCCTGATCTGGGATATTGTAATTGAGTCGTAACAATGTTGTATACATTTTGAAACTTTATTATATTAGAAATCATTTGAAAACTAATTCTGCATGTTTTGTGTGGCATAGGTAATGTTTCTTTAATTAATTAATTTGATACAGTGAGAGAGGATGGATATACCAGAGCCTCCAGCCATTGCAAGCAAACTCCAGAAGCATGTGCCATCTTGTACATCTTGCTTATATGGGTACTAGGGAATCAAACCTGGGTTTTGTAGGCTTTGTAGGCAAGTGCCTTAACCATTGGGCAATCTCTCCAGGCCCCTAGATAATATTTTTAAACAGCATAAAGACACATTCATTGGAGTCTTGCTCTATAAGGTCAGGTATGCATCAACAGATCAATTCCCCACTGACAAGCATGGAAAGCCATCTATAGATGGTTCAGCAATGCCTATATCTTGTACTCACTACTGAAGAAGAATTATTACCATGTTTAAGCACACGCTTTGCAGAAATTGCTAAGCACCCAAACAGCCCCTTGACTGTGCAGGGTAAAATTATGAAAATTTTAAGCCTGGGGACTTTATTTTGGTCTTATAGAATAGAATGTAAAATGTACAAAGCCCCATTTGTACTAGACCCTCTAGGAAAAAACTTGTTAATTTGAAAAAAAAGTAGAAAATGGAGCTTAAGAATGGAACATAAAAAATCAAGATAAAAACCTCTTATTGGTACTAGGATAATTCAGGAAGCTCCCTAAATCAAGGAAATAGATGATAGAAACTATTAAGGTATGCTCAGGTACAAATATGAATTGTACTACTCCACATTCTGCTTGATGTCTTCAAAACTACTGCCAATTTTATTGTCTTGAGTGAAGAAAACATGTTAGGACATTCGAAATGTTCATAAACGCCTGTCCTTCTTCAGGAACTATCAGCTTGCCTCTAGTTTCAGCTTATATCATTGTTATGATGAACTTGTAGACAAGTCCACATTTCTTTTGCTGTTTGCTAGACTGATTTTGTATTCAAAACAGTTTAAGTATTCTATCCATATTTCCTCTGTCAAGCACAATCTTTCCTTTAATAGTAGCCTTCTGCTTTCTTGGTGAGGACCTGCTGAGATACCCTCATACATACAAAGCAGATGCCCATTTTTCTTCTCAAAACCATTTACACATTTAACAGTATAGACTAACTTCCCCAAAGCAAATTCAAGGTGCTCATGGGTAAACAGGGCACTTCAACACAGAAAGTAAGACTTGTCTGAAGCTGTCAGAAACAATCTGTTGAAACAGAAATTTTTCTTGAGAATGACAAGTAGCACATATCAGCTATTTCTATAAGTAATTAATAATCATGAGACTTATTTAACTATCTCTGCTTTGCTAAGTTAATGCAAGGCTGGTACCCCATATTGAGATGCCTAGTCAAGTTATGAGTCTGAGAAGCTGAGTCTGGTATAAGGAACAAACCTTCAAATGATCAAAAGCAGATGGATTCAATTATAACAGGGAAGGGGAAAATGTAATAACTACAAAAGAAATCATGAAAAACAAAAGTGAAGGTTTTTGCTAGTTTTCCTGTTTTCTTTGGTGACCCACTTTGTGACAGCTCATTCACAGCGCATAATCATCTTCAGTACTAGACTATTTAAAAAAAAATAAAAAACCTTGACTTCACACATATGAAAAGTAGAAAAGTGGCCACCACAGGCAAAGGAGAGGGGGCAGTAGATGGAAAATAGGTCAGACCATTCATACCAAAATATAGTTTTATATAGGAGGAATAATGTCTAGAATTCTTTAATAGTCATATGGCTATACTTTGTAAGATTTTATTATGTTTTATAAAGAATTACAAAAGAAAATTTGAAGATTCCCAACACAAAGAAATGATAAAGGTTTACAGGACTGAAAATGCTAATTACCCTGCCTTTATCATCACATATTACATTCATTTACCATACTACATACCACAAATTTGTACATTTTAACAATAATTGAAAATGGAAATCACATGTAACATATAACAAATATTGTTGAGGGGCTGGAGAGATTGCTTAGTGGTTAAGGTGCTTGCCTGCAAAGCCAAATGACCAAGTTTTGATTCCCCAGGGCCCATGTAAGCCAGACACACAAGGTGGCCCATCTAATGTCTGGAGATCATTAGAAGTGGTTGGAGTACCTGTTGTGCCCATTCTTTCTCTCTCTCTTTCTGTCTCTCTGTCTCTCTCTATCTCTGTCTCAAATAAATAAATAAAAATAAAATATTAAAAAAATAAATAAATATTTATGCAACCACTGTTATTTGAACAATGTTCATGTATTCATTCTAAATCTTAGGAGAATTGGATCTTACCATAGAATTATTTTCAAAATACAACAGAAACTAAAGAGAGCCACAGTGCCATTTGTATACATTTTCCCTCATATTATTCCAAAATTTTAATTTGCAGTTAAGAAAGTGAGTAATAAAATAATTGTTCTATTCCCATGGGTGTAATGAAGTTTCACATATATAACTTGTGCACTAAAAGTGGAGCCACAAAATGAAATCAGGGACACGTCTTAAAAATGTTTTATCTATAGAACTAATTTTATCTTACAAACTAAGACAAGACAGATTTCTTTAAAACAAAGAGTAGTGTGTATTGCTGAATTGGAACCTTCCTCAAAGCTCATTTTTGTACATTCATGGATTTTGTTGATCAGAATGCAGAGGAGGCTTGTCTTTTCTCTGCTCCTTTGTGACCAGGGAGATGATGTGTGGGAATGAGAAGATAATCCAGGGATGAATGAAATTGCAGGCATCCAGGGCAGCTGCTGGCTGCTAGCTGGAGCCCATGGGCATGGTTTATGCTTGTGATGTACTGCATGACAGGGCAAGTGGAGCAGCTCGGGAATCCAAAGGTAAATAAATCTCAGAATCTAGGAAGAAAATGCACAAACTTTTGTTCGTAGACCTTTGCAATAAGAAAACATCAGTTAATTGTTCTGTGGTACTTGAAACAATCACAAGCTGACATGAACAAGAATGAATTCAAGAAGAGAGGATACAGACAGATCAGGGTAGATAGATGTTAGCACTACCTTAGTAGGTAAATGCCCCATAGTGGAGAAATTGTGAAGACAGTGCTAGAGAGGTGAACACTCTTCAGATGGAAGGTAAGAGATGACATTTATTCCAGAAGATAATAAGTGGCACACATGTTCTTGAAAGATTGGCATTTATGAATGTTTGGAGTGCTTTATCCCTCCTATTCCTCCATTCAAGAATAAGGAATAAATATTAAGTTATAAAGAGTAAAAATAGGATGTGGAATGATGTACATAAATTTTCCAGTTTATATTTATACTACATTCAATAGTTCCATCAGCTCTCAACTCTAGCCTACTGTAACTAAGAATTCTAGAAGAATCTTAATGTTGCAAAAACTTGAAAATTCATTTGGAACATGAAACCAGCTATGGTGGTTTGACTGTGAAATAGCCCATAGCCTCAAGTATTTGTGACTAAGCTGCCTATTTAGCCATAGCTGGTGGTGCCTTTGAAAAATGGAACCTTGCTGGAGGAGGGCATTAAGCTCTCCTGGGTGGTTGCTCTGATGTTGTGATGAGATGTGATTCCCTGGCTGCATGTTCTGCCATGCTTTTCCTGACATGATAGAACTTTCCTTGAAACTGTAAGCCAAATGAAACCCTTCCTTCCATAAGCTGTTTCTGGTAGGGTGTTTTGTCTGAACAACAAGAAGGTAACTGCTATACCATTAAATTGTCCCCCCTTGAGTATACAGTTCTCAAAAGCAACTGAAATCACCACCAGGTCTTAAATATACAAGAGATATATAAAAACAAACAAGAGGCATTGCATTGAAAGAAAATCTAAACGGAGGCTGGAGAAATGGCTCAGCAGTTAAAAGGTGCTTGCCTGAAAAGCCTAACCACCTGAGTTTTTTCTCCCCAGGGATTTGGTTCTGCAGTACCCAAGTAAAGCCAAATGCACAGAGTACCACATGCATCTGGAGTTCATTTGCAGTGACTAGAGGCCCTGAGGGTGCCTAGTCTCTCTCTCTCTCTCTCTCTCCAAATAAGTAAAAATTTTAAAAAACCATTTAAATACATACTAAATATTGGGACTATTTGAGAAATAGGCTTTAGAAAGGAGAAATGTTTACTTCATTTGAAATTTATCTATTCATTTATATATTCATAAATTCAAATGTTTCATAAAGTACATATATAGTTAATGCATATGTAAGTAGAAAAATTTGTGGTTACAACCACATAGTTAGAACCATATAGGTGTGCATATAAGGGGTGAAACAAACATGACTAAAAATAAATTCCTCATCTACTATTATGAATATTATTATAGCATCATTGACCTTATTTTTCTAAATGTATATACAAGAACTAAACTTCTTGAATGTCTATTTCAATCCTAGGTCATACCTACATGCTCTATGTAACTTGTTCTTTGGCAAGGGACTTTTTTTTTTTTTTTTTTTTTGTCAGTTCTGTATTCAGCAAATACAGTCAGTTTGGTACCATTATTAGGCTCATCCGTGACCTACCCCCTCCCCTTGGCCCCACCTTGTTGAGGTATACGGGTTTTTACTGAGAATTAAAACCACTGATAATTGTAATGCTACTATCCAGTTATATTGTAGTTGGAATGTTTAGTTATAACTGGAATTTCATTAAACAACAGAGGAGTGACCACATTGGTAAGATACTATTCATTTCCATACAGTTATCATGCTGCATATTAGATACAAGATAATGTGATACTGAAGGAAAGGAATAAAAATGTGGATAAGCAAGCAAGTATTGCATCCAGCATTCACAACTAGTAGAAACAAATGGAGCTGTGTTGTAGGGAGGATGAGAACACTTCCTACTAGCAGCATCTAGAAACCAGTTACTGAACATTCTCAACAGGGGTCTTGCCTCAGGGTTCTTAATAGATGAATAATATATAAACTTTCAGGCTTCACACTAAGAAAGATTGAAGCAGCATCAGAAAAATATAGTCTATTTCAGTTGAACTAAAAATGGAATAATTTGAAAGTCAAACTAAAGTCTTCTGTGTTTACATATGTAGTTGGAAGTAAGGCTGTGATGCAGAGGCATGGTGAATGGGGGGGGGGGGGGAAGGAATGGTAGTTTTTGCATTTCCCTGAGTGTGGAAACAAAATAAAGCTGAAAATCACCAATCTCCTATTATACATCCTTAAGATACCTGGACTTTGCAGAGCTGATAAAATGGTTAATGAGAGAACTTGTAATGTTAAATTAGTGGAAGAAGTTTTCTTCATATCAAAGACCTACAATATATTACAAATTATTTGTCTCAAGTTCTTACAGTTTAATTTCTTGAGACCCCAAGAACTTATTAAACCAATATGTGAAATTACTAATGAACATATCATTAGATTCAAGGTCCATACTACTATACCTCACTTTAAGATGAAATGTTACACAAATAATTAGAAAAATAATAGCAATTCTGTATGTGTAAGAATTCTATTTTTGAGATTATAATGAAATATTATCTCACTTAATCTTAACAAGATTTTCTGTGGTATACCATGGTAAGTCATTCGATTGGTAAGAAGACCAAAATTCATGGAAACACACCTAAGAAGCTGTCCCAAGCTTGAAAATTTGGAGTTTTGGGTAGAGCTCACAAATTTGCCATATGCATGTCTTCTAAAATAGTCATTTTGTTCAACCAATTCAGTAAGATGCCTCATGAGTCTATACTAAGAACTTCAATGACCCATTCGTTTGTTCACAAATATTCATGAAGCCTATATTTCCACATGGCAGACATTGAGGTAGTGCCTGGGACATATCACTAAGCAAGTCACTGAGCCTTGTGCATGTGGCTTAAAATATGTGTTGTAAAAAACAGAATAAAAAGAATGTCAGAGCCACACGTTGGGTCATGATACTCAGAGACATTTCTCCTACCCATAACTGTGAGCTAACTCCCCAATGCATGACCCATATACCTCAACAAGGATGGGCCAGGGGAGGGGGTAGGATATGAACAAGCCTAAGAATGGTACCAACTTGACTGTATTCACTGAGTACAAAACTATTTAATAAAAAAATAATTAATTTTAAAAATAGAACAAAACAAAAACAAAAAAGCCACAGAGTTGTGGACAGGGGTTTCTACAGGTTAAAAAATTCAGACTGATATTGACATTAGCACAGACACAATCTAATACAAATTCCCTAATTGCTAGACTAGATTAGTGAGCATCTCCTAGAAATCAAATTGTTAATATAAACCATCATAATTTAATTAAAATTATACAAATAATGAAAAACCTTATTGTCTTCAATGTTAGGTATACATGTTTTATAAAATATCAAGGTCTGCCCTTCCATTTATTTTTTGATGAGTTATTCCACTAATCAAAACAAAAATGATATGAATACAGGGAAAAAATGAAGGCAATTATGTTTGCGTGACAAATTGTATAAAGCATTATTTGGAGCAGTATGGACTATGAAGCTTTTTTTTTTTAAATTTTGACTTATGTTGATAATTTGAGTAGCAAAAGTTTCTGAACCAGAAGATGGAACTCTGGCCTTCTCAGACTCTTCTCTTCTGTGTTAAATTTAACAGGAAGGGTGATCTGTAGATATTTGTGAGCAAGAAGTCCACAGAGAAAATCTATATAGTAAGAGACAGCTCAAGCTGGAGTACAGAAGATGTAAGTGCAAGATTTGTCATCTAAGGAGTGATTAGACTTTTCTTTTATTCTACCCTAATTTAACCCTAATTTATTTATTTATTTACCCTAATTATTATTTATTTACCCTAATTTATACATTTTATTCTTATTCCAGCTGAGACAAAAATTATTTAGAAGATTCTATAGCAAATTTGTATTAATATCAAAAGTGGTTTCATAGGCTTAAGACAATAATGATCCTCAAAGGAATATGGAAATTGAAAAGACAAAGAAAAGCATTTCAATGTTAGAGACAAGTTCTTATTCAAGTTTGAGAAAGCAGACTTTTTTGAAGAAAGACTGAAAATTCACTCATTAATTTATTCTGAAGACATCCATTGAATTTAAAATTTATCCTAAGTTTCAACATTATAACACTGAAGAATCATAATTGTCATCTCTTTATTCATGAAGTTTATATGCTACTAGCTATCCTTCTACTTATCTTTTCAATAATAACCTGATTAATAACAAAATGCTTATTCTTGATTTACTTATTTATTTATATAAGAGAGAGAGAAAGAGAGAGAGAGAGAGAATGGGTATACCAGAACCTCTAGCCACTGCAAGTGAATTTCAGACACATGTGCCACCTTGTGCACCTGGCTTACATGGGTACTGGTGAACTGAACCTGGGTCCTTTTGAAGGTTAATTATCAGATTTCTTCATGTGGATCTCCAGATTTCCCAGCACTATTTACTGAAGAGAATGTTTTTTGCCCCAGTGTGTGTATGTGGTGAATTTGTAAAAAGCCACTTGGCCATAAGTGCTAGGGTTTGTTTCTGTGTTCCTTTTTCTGCCCCACAGGTCTACCAATCATCAGAGATGCAATTCAAAAGTTTGATGGGATGTTGCTCCACACCAGATAGAAGAGCTAGTTTCAGAAACACAAAATAACAAACATTGCTGCAGATGTAGAAGATGGATAACAGACCAGTTTTATTGGTGGGAATATCCTTTATAGAATAGAGCATGGAAGTTTCTCATGAAATTAAAAATAAAATTAGTTTATATATAAAGAATATGAAATCAATACATTGAAGAGATATCTACATCTACATATTTACTGCACAGCTATTCTAAAGAGCCAAAATATAGAATCTACCTCTATGCCCATGTCCATCAAATGATTAATGAGAAAATAAAGTATTTCTAGATTTGCAATGGGATGTTACTCACAAATAAAAAAGAATGAATTAGTGTCATTTATGACATCATGGATGTACCTATAGGTCATATGCTAAATGAAATAGTCAAGGAACAGAATGACAAATATAAAAAATGAGCACACAGACATTGAGAATAAATATGCCAGTAGCAGAGGTCATGGAAGAAAAGGCATGAGAAGAGATATTGGTTAATGGTACATTGATAAAACACTATCATAAAAAATTCTGTAGTTATTATGCAGAAGGGTGATACACTGGATATAACAATGCTATGTGGGTATGGAAAGTGTTCATTACAAACAAATGAGTGAGATACTATTCCAACTAAGTATCTCAAAGTTAATCATTCCATAACATATATATGTACTGAAATTTATATTGTATCCTATAAATATATGTGGGTATCAATGATCTGTCAATTTCAATATTAAATATACTGACCAAGTATGGTGTTTTCTTGTAATCCCAGGACTAGAGAGGCTGAAGCAAGTAGGATCACATTTCAGAACCACTCTGGGGTCCACAATGAGCTCACATTTACCCTGGGCTCTACAGAAAACAATGACTCCAATGAAATAATAATAATAAATAATAAATAATAATGTTGCAGTCAGGTTCACATTTCTGGCAGAAAACACCCAACCAAGAACAGCTTGTGGGGAAAAGGATTTATTTTGGCTTACAGACTCAAGATGAATCTCCATGATGACAGGGGAAAAGGATGTCATAAACAGTGGGAGGACGTCACCTCCTGGTCAATACCAGGTGGACAACAACAACAGGAACGTGTGCCAAACACTGACAAGAAGAAGCTTGTTATAACACCCATGAGCCCACCCCCAAAAATGCACTGCCTTCAGGAGGCTTTAATTTCCAAAATGCTATCAGCTGGAACCTAGTATTCAGAATACCTTAGGTTATGGGTGACACCTGAATCAAACTACCACATTCTGCCCCTGAACTCCATAAATGGATAACCATCCATGATGTAAAATTCAGTCCAACTTTAAGTCACCATAGTTTCAGCTGGGGCCCTTTTGAGGTATGATGGGGTGGTTCTCTCCTTAGGATCTGCATCTATCTGAAAAAGAAAAGGATATTCTCCAACGGAGAGTCAAGTTAGCACCAGACAAATGGGATAACCCTTATTTTTTAATAGAGTATTTAATAGATGTAGGCCCTCTTGTAGCCCATGATTTCTGGTAGCTTGATAATGGAGAGCGGGCTCATGTTTGGATATGGTTCTGACTTGTTTCCCAGCTCCAGCTATGGGTTCAGTTCCACTGAGTGGATCATTCAGCCAAATCAAGAGCAGATGGTTTCCCACCATGGCCGTGCACCACTATTGCACTTGTGTGAGCATCATGACAGGTTATTTGCTGCCAAGTATGTTAGACCATGAGTTGCTTGGACAGATATTGGTCATTTTCCCCAGTCACCCATGTAGCACCTTCTGGCACTAGAATCGCTGACTGTCTGGGGACTGACTCTCTTCCAGCTTCCAGCCATGTCACTCCATTTTTTTTTTCACACTATTTATTTATTTATTTATTTATTTTTGGTTTTTCTTTTTCTTTTCTTTTTTACTTTTTTTTATTTTTATTTTTTTTTTATTAGTCAGTTCTGTATTCAGCAAATACAGTCAGTTTGGTACCATTATTAGGCTCATCCGTGACCTACCCCCTCCCCTTGGCCCCTCCTTGTTGAGGTATACGGGTCATGCATTGTGGAGTTATGTCAACCGCATATGGTGTCTTCAGCAGTAGGGTCTTACCACTAACTTTTGGTGTGTCATCAAGTACTCTGACAGAAATCTGTCTTGCTTTTAGGAAACCTTGTAGGTCTCTCTGATGAAAAGCTCATTGTGGATGATAGCCACCTTCTGTTACTGGGAGTTACAGGTCAGTTCCCACTAAGAAAAGGAAGAAAATGATAACTAATATAAAAGAGCTAGAGAGAGAGAGAGAGAGAGAGAGAAGCTGTAGAAGATTAAGGTCAGTCTTCATCATACCCTCTCCAGTGTCTTGTGGCTCAGGTGTTCCCTCAAGGTCCTGATGAAGGTTCAACCATTTGGTCTGCTTTTTAGGATGTAGAATTTTGTGGTACCACTGCCGTTTAGGTCTAGATTTGTGTCTCCCACACCGTCCCTTCCCCTCTCCTCCCTCCCCACCCACCCAATTGTCTAGTCCTCAAGATGCTTGCTGGGTATGTCGGCATCTTGGGTAGATTCAGGTTAGGTGCTGTAGATGAGTGAAACTATGCACCAATTATCTTTCTGTGATTGGGTAAGTTCACTGAGAATGATCTGTTCCAGATTTGACCATTTTTCCTCAAATTTCATTGTGTCATTTTTTTTTTCTTACTGCTATGTAGAATTCCATTGTGTAGATATACCACATCTTAGTTATCTGTTCTTCTAGTGATGGACATCTGGATTGATTCCAGCTCTCAGCTATTACAAATTGAGCCACTATAAACATGGTTGAGCGAATCTCTCTGGACTGCGGTTTAAAGGCTTTAAAGGGTACATGCCCAGTAAGAGAATAACTGAGGCTGTTGGTAACTCTACAGTCAGCTTTTTCAGGAGTTTCCATATTGCTTTCCAAAGTGGTTGTACCATCTTACATTCCCACCAGACATTTCTCCTACCCATAATTGTAAGCTAACTCCACAATGCATAACCCATATACCTCAATAAGGAGGGGCCAGGGGGAGGGGGTAGGACATGGATGAGCCTAACAATGCTACCAACTTGACTGTATTCACTGAGTACAAAACTGACTAATAAAAAATAAATTAATTAAAAAAGTAATAATAATAAAATTTCTCTATTCAAACTTCAATTCACCTTTATCATTAAAAACCTCTTTTATTAGCAAGGAAAAAATAGTCACCATAGGTTTTATCAATCCTAATGATGTTCAAACATTCCCATAGTCCAAAATCTTTTAACTAAGCCATAATACCAACCCCACCCCCCCAAAAAATGCATAGAGGCATAAACACTCACACTGCAAAAGAAGGCATTGGGTATAGCAAATAAATATTCAAACAATACAAGATTTAAACAGGGCAAACATCAAACACTGTAGCTCCAAGTCCAATAACTCTAGTCAGTGACAAATATCCAAGTCCAGTAATTCTATCCAGCCAGAAGTCTCTGTAGTTCCAATTCAGCTCCTCCAACTAGGCTACTCACAGTCCTTGAAAACTACATCTGGGGCCAGCAGCTCTCCTTAGCAGCCATCTCATGGTCTTGATATCTCTACTGGGTCTCCACTGCAACCCACAGGCCATCTTCATGGTTCTATCGGGTCTCCATGGAGGCAATCCTTAGAAAACCTGCTTTACACTGCCCATGGCTATTTCCAAAACACAAGACCATGTTACAAATTCAATGACCATCTTTTCTACATTTCTTATAATCCATAATACCAGATAGGGTGCCAGTTTGTTTAATCCAAGGGGGAATAAAGGAGATTTTGAAGAACAGAGCACACCTTGAGCATTAAGGGCCCTTCAAATGACTGCATTCTTTCTGTTGTCCCAGTGCAGGTCAGCTGGCCCAATCTCAATGTTTGTTATCCTCTCATACAATTGCAGCTGAAAGGGTAGAAGTTGCAACCCAAAGATTTCATTTCTGTACCATATCACTCTGCTTACACCAGTCATTTCTATGCAAAGCCACCCTGCACAAGTTCCCAGGTCATGGGCACAACAGCAAGCCTATCACACAAACTGCTTTTAGCCCAATCCAGGTAAAGCTCTTTCTCACCCTCACAAGCCGAATCTCACAGTCCATAGTTCTTACTGCATTCAGGTCTTTCAACATTGACCAAAATAGTCCATCAAGATGTACTTATAGCACTGAAAGGAATGTTTTAGGCCATGATTTCAAAGTTGTCTATCTTCCCCCTGAAAATCAGTTCCAAAAGGCCAAAGGCACATAGTCAGGTTTCTACCAGCAATCATCCCACTCTTCCGGTACCAACTTTACTGTTGCAGTCAGGTTCATATTGCTAGAAGAAAACACCTGACCAAGAGCAGATTGTGGAAAAAAATAGGTTTATTTTGGCTTACAGACCTAAGGAGAAGCTCCATGATGACAGAAAACAATGGCCAGAGCAGAATGTTGACATCACCTCCTGGCCAATATCAGGTGGACAACAGCAACAGGAGAGTGTGTCAAACACTGGCAGGAGGAAGATGGTTATAACATCTGTAAGGCTGCCCCCAATGATACACTGCCTCCAGAAGGCATTAGTTCCCAAATTTCCATCAGATGGGAACATAGCATTCAGAAAACCTAAATTTATGGAGTACACCTGAACCAAACCACCACAAATATTAATAACAAATAATTTTAAATATACTTTAGTGGCCTTTGCAATGGCTGAATTGATAAAGAGCTTACTGTGCGAGCATAAGGATCCTAGTTTGGCTCCGCTTCTCCCACATAAAATTCCAGGCATGACGCATGTGCCTGTTACCACAACATCAGCGAGGCAGAGGCAGGAGGGACCCTGGTTCTGGCTGGATAGTGTTTCTAGCCAAACTGATGAGATGTGGGTTCAATGGGAGATACTGTTTAAAAAATGAGATGGAGAGGAGATCACCAGTGTTAGCACCTGACCTCCAAACAAATGCATACACGTATCGCATGTGCTTCTGTGCATAGGTACACTATACACCACACCATACTCACGCATGCGTGTGCGCACAGGCATACATATCACATATAGATGTGCCAAAAAGTAGAATTGTTTTTAAACTGTAAAAGTTTGAATAGCATGAAATACATGAAACTGGAGATATAACAGGACTCAAATTATGTAAACTCTCTAGTCTATGTTAATGACCTGAAATTTTTGTCTTATAGGACATTGAACTTCATAAATAGTTGAGTTATTTGGCAGTAGCATGATAAATTTCTTCCAATAGGCCATAAATAGAAGCAAAATTACCAATTAGAAAGGTGCTATAGTAATTAGCGAGTGAAATGAGACTATCCAAAATGAGAGATTAGCAGTGGAATTGGAGAAGATGAACAAATTTTATCAGCATTTTAGAAACAGAATTGACAGATATTGAAAATGGATTGATTGGGGTAAATAATGGAGAGAAAAGAATCCGAGTCAAAAAGTTCAGCTAAGATATTAAATTATTATAACATTCTCTGATGTTTTTATATGTCAGTGGAAAGAGAATTCCATCATTTTTGTATGTTAATAATTCATAATATCAAAGGATTAAAACACCTATTTAAAGTCATTCAGCACACAGTGTGCCACAAGGGGCTGCTGGTCAGGAGGAAGAATAGTTCTGAGGATGATACATGGAGTAAGTATAGTTGTAATATTACATGATATTATTACTTCATATGGATACTGCGCATATGGATGACACCATATGTGCTGAGCCTGTGGTGTGAAGTGATGGCCCAGGCAGAGATCTGAGATAGGAATTAACTTGAAGATTCAGATACTACAAAGGAAGTATGTAAAAACAAAACAAACAAACAAACAAAAAAAGCTGAAAAGGAAAAGGAGTAGCCATTCTGAAGGAAGACTAAAAACAGCATGAGAATTCACAGAAGAGAAGGAAAACTTGTTTTTAGAACAACAGTCAGCTAATTATCAACTGGCTCTATGGTACCAACTCCTGGTTCTGGGGACATATGCATGGGATTTACTAACCTGACATTTCTTTCACTTTACATGAATGGTTGAAAGCTGAAGCTTAACTGAGATGGATGGGATCTATAGAATATGAGGAAAGAAGTAAACTGCATTTAAGATGTCTTCATGTGTATATGAAAGGAATTTTGAAATAACTCGAGTTACACATAGGGTGAAGTGAGGTTTTGGTACCTTGTTTCACAAATCCACAGGCTTAAACCTGCTGGGAAAGACAAATTTGGAGATGCAAAAGCATAAAGAAAGATAAGCAATGAAGCAGAATCTCAGATCAAACAAAACTATGTGGGACAGATTGAAAATGGGATGAGAGATGGCACAGTAGATAGAGTGCTTCCACCTCAAACCGAGTATCCAAGTGTGGTTCAGGGCCCCTGTGCGAAAAGCTGGCAGTCGTATCAGATTTTTCTAATTCCAGGACACTGATAGCAAAAGGGAGGTGGAGATCAGATTGGAAACCTGTTCCAAAGCTCATGGCAAATGCAGCAAAGAACAATAGCAAAATGAGATGCAGAAAGAGGGGAAAAAGATCACTTAAATGAGGTTGAAAGGCCAGGCCTGACCCAAAAGTTGTCCTATGACCTCCACAAATGCACCATGGCACACGTGTGTGCCAGTATCCTCACACAAAGACACACATAAATATACATCAATACATGCAAATACAAACAATTATAAAAAGAAAAAATTCAGGGCTTGAGACATGGATCAGTGGTTAAGGCACTTGCCAGCAAAATCAAAAGACCCAGGTTCAATTCTCCAGTACCCATGTCAGCCAGATGCACAAGGTGATGCATGTATCTGGAGTTCACTTGTAGTGATTAGAGGCCCTGGTGTACCCATTCTCTCTCTCTCTCTCTCTCTCTCTCTCTCTCTCTTTCTCTCTCTCTTTCTCTCTTTCTCAAATAAATAAATAAAATACTAAAAAAAGAAATTTTTTTAAAAAGAAGAAATTGAAAGTAATTAATAGGAAGAGTTATGGGGGCAGATACAACAAAGCTCTAGATACAGGTATGAAAAGAATTTTTTATGTTTTTCATTATTATTATTATTAACAAGATGTTTCATATTAATACATCATGTGTTGGTACCCTCTTTTCAACCCTGCACCCATTGTGTTTGGGACACTCCTCAGTAGGGTTGCAGGTATTCCCCATGAAGAATGCTGGAACTTTCTCAGTGAAGAAGAGGGTGAGGGTAGCTGTTCTGAAGACAATTTCAATGAGGAAAATTGGCTAATTTGAATGTGAACAATGAGTGGCTCAAGTATAATCCTACTATAGAAAAGGGGAGGGTCCTGAAGAAAGTCCTTGGAAGAAGAATGTGGCACATTTTAGTAAGTCAGTCATCTCCAGCACCTACATTTCAAAGTAAGTAGTTTTAATTATGATTTAATTGATTAAGTTAGTTCAGGATACTTTTTTGATATAATCAAACACAGTAAGAATCCCTGACAAAGCCACGATTCATGATCACTTCTAAAACCTTGCATACTGATGGGAAGGCAGGTGTTTGTTCCCACTTGTGTCTTTTAAAACCCAATTGGACTTTCATATTTACCTCATTTTCTTATCTCTAGGCAAGCCATTATTTTTTCATTATATAAGGTATAATTTGTATATTCTTTTTTGGAGATATGATTTCAAACCTGTATTTACAGAACTATGTTCACCTTTATAGCTTTTATCTAACCTGCCATGATGTTTGTAACTTGAGTTTTCTGAATAAAAGCTCATAAACATAAGAATGTATTTACATAATATTCAAGAAATTGGCAAATATAATATTTAGAAAATGTCAAGTGTAACTGCAAGGGATGCTTTTATTCCTTTTTGGGGTTATAATCTGAAAAATTTTAAAACATATCAAGATTTCTTAACAGGGTTCTGAGTTATTAAAACTTTTATACTTCAGCCAGGCATTCTTGTCTTCTATTATCTCAAATAATAATAAATAATAATTTGAGAAGCTTAATAAGTTGATTCCATAGACAGGAAAATATGTCTTTAAAGACACAAGTTTTAAAAGGTCTTGCCTCAGGACTTGGCTAAGAAAAAAATCCACTAAAGATATTACTTGCATGAGAGAGGAAGGTTGGGCATAGATGAGAAAGTACTTTTACTGGCCTTCTTTGGTAAAGATTATAGCTTCTTTCCCTGAACTGATAACTGAAAAACCAACATTTGCAGTGCTTACTTGGTATCAACTTTCAATAAGAAAAAACTGTGATATATGTCTAAAGATTATTCAAAACCTTAAGTGACCTTTGAGAAAACATTCTAAAATGTATGTATGACCTTTTGTCAAAGGTGACTTCTCAGCATGTTTAGCTGAGCAGACAATGGGTTCTAGGTACTTTTTTTTTTTTTTTTTTTTTTTACCAGGTAGGGTCTTGCTCTAGCCCAGGCTGACCTGGAATTCACCATGTAGTCTCAACCTGACCTCCAACTCACAGCAATCCATTTACCTCTGCCTCCTGAGTGCTAGGATTAAAGGCATGTGCGACCATGCCCAGCTCTAAGGCACATTTTTAATTAGTAATGCCTCTGTTTGTAAGGGTTGCTCTCAAAATGAAATTTTTAGATTGCTTTCAGGATCTATACTGAGGATCTCTTTTTTATGTTTAAGATATGTTAGGTAGAAATATCATATGTTCTATGGTGTTGTTCAATGAAAAGTACTTTTGAACACTGGAGAAAACATTGGAGTAAGGACAGCACTTAGAGAGCCATAGTCATTTTGACAAGTGCAGAGTCAGTGAAACCATGGCGACAGGAGTCATACACCAGGCAACACCAAGCTGTGACCTTACAGATTCTTGATTAGCTTTTAAGTCAGTGAGACCTGCATTAAAGTGCAGTCTGAAGTTAAAGCCTGTTCCTCATGTCCTCTTCTGATAAACTCAATCCAACAAGTAAATACTCTTCTTTGTTTACTATTTGGGTCACCTCAAAATCTGCCCCAAATCTCTTCCCAGTTCCAATCAAAATTTAGCTCATGCTGTCTCTCATCATTCATATATTTATTATTATATTTATTAATAGCATATCTGTCTTATAGAGGGAAAGTGTTTACATTATCTTTTATCTCAAACAATAATATACTTTGTGTATAGTGATGTAATATTTGTGCACAGGAAGTAGACATGTGATTTGAAATCTATATGATGGGTCCTCCTGCCTCAGCCTCCTGAGTTCTAGGATTATGAATGTGAGCCACCATAACGAGTGACCACCTTTATCAATTTAGCAGAAGTAATATGAAGCTCTTTGCCTAACATTCCTCCATAAATACTGGTGGCTTTGATAGACAAATGTAAAAACCATGAATTGAGTAAATCAAGCATAGCAACCATGTTTATTAACAGCATCAGGACACAAACCTCAATTTGTTTCTCATACTCTAAATATCTTCTTTTAATAATGTAGTACTGAGATGGTTAACAAAATCTTTCCTCAGCCTTCTCTTTATACATCTTCACAAGTACCTCAGGAAGGGCCCAGTAGCTAAGTAGATGGGAGTGAATAGAACATAAAGATAAAGAATTTAGGGGTCAACTCAGAAATTAGTTGAACAGAAGGAATGCAATGCAAATCAAGACCTGATAGATTTTTACTGTTTTAACAGATATAGCACACTTGCAGTCTGAAGTGAAAAATCCAGAAAACAAGAAAAAGTTGCAATATAGGCAAAGGTTAAGAAAATCATAATACAACTCAATGAGAAAGCAAAAATAGAGTCAAAAAGAAGCTCCAAGTTTATTAAATAAGCAACACCAGTGTCTGAAGGGAACTGTGAAAGATGGCAGTTACTCTAGTTCTATACTCTTACATTTGGAAGGAGATACAATCCAAATCCAAAACAGTGTTACATGAGCTGGCCAACATTAGCTCCTTCAGTTCAACATATATAACAGTACAATTGCATATGGCCATGGAATCATTTCTTGGTCTTCATTTCCCTGCATCTTTTTGCCTTGTAACCTTAGGTCCACAGTATTCTGTTCTCTACTAGACATGGTGTCATTTTATGTTCATTCAATGCACTCCATAATTTTTAGGTCTCCTGGAAAGGACTTAGTCCCATTATCCATCTCAAAATTCCAAGACTAGGGAAAAAGCTATTATGTGTTTCAACACTCATGTGGAAAACAGCAGATATAGATTACATGACTCCTTCTGGTGCTGCAAATCAGCTAGCTTAAATAACAAAAATAATTCTCATAGCTCAATTGATTGGTTTATAATTTGACACTACAGCTTGAAAACATACTGTTAAATCAAACTGGCCTCATAAAGGATCAAAACTAAACAAACAAAGCCATTTCAATCAATCTTTCCAAATTTTCTCTAGCACAATATCTGATGGCTTTGGAATAATCTTTGAAATTGAAAATTTATTTTCAGCCTTATCCTTACAAGTAAAGTTCCCTCTTATAGTTATAGTAGAAATTATAGAATGTAAGTCTGAAAAAGAATAGTTAATAAATGACTATTAGGGCATAATCATTGATTAAATGAAGAATAAAATAACAATGTTTCTTATATTTCTTAATATTACTACTGAAGCTTCATGATTATTCTGTTCTATGATTTATGATATAAGCTTATCATATTTTTATGAGGTAAGGTAAATAAATTGCTGGATAATTTTGTTAAAAATAGAACTGCCAAACATCCCTGTGGGCTCTAGTTCTATAAGTTTGAAGATCCTTGGGGATTAAGATAGAAAACAAACCAAAATACACTCTAGTATATCATTTCCTCTACCACACCCACAACCAGCTCTGAATGATTCATTTGCATCCTGAGACTTGAGGAGTCAATCCTGTTTCTAGGTTCAGTAACATTCCAGGAGAGAGAATGGATATTATGTTGGGTTCAGTGACTGTTTAACAGTTAAATTGAGATTTTAGGATCATTCATAGAATCTCTAGGTATAGCACAAATTATTTTCTTGAAATTCTCATTGTTCTTTGAAACTCTGTTCTTTATATTTCAATATTCTGTGGTATTAAAATACATGAACTGAACATGGGCTGGAGAAATGGCTCAGTGCTTAAAGATAATTGCTTGCAAAGCCTGATGGCCCAGGGTTCAGTTCCCTCATACCCCACATAAAGTCAGATACAGAAAGTGGCACATGTGTCTAGAATTTGTTTGCAGGGGCAGAAGCCCTGAAGTATGCCCATGTTTTCTCCCCTTTCTCTCTCTCTTTCTCTCTTTTGAATATACAGGTGATAGAGACAGATAGAGATGATGTAGATATAGATACATACATATATCTACACATAGATAGATTATACTCTGTTATTCCCTCTCCCCTGTTCCCATTTCCCTGGGGTCATTAAAAGAAACAAAACATGAACATGCCGAAGGAAAGGGTAGTTGTCATGTTAATTTCAGCAAGAGAATGACAGGAGAAATTATGAACATTCTCCACGTCTCCAAGAGCTAGAGTATATCCATTTCATCAGGTAGTATAGACTGTAATGATTGTGAATTTTTTCATTCCAGCTTTAGGAATATCTACCCAAGTTCAATAAACTGCTTCTTTTCAAGTTGTGTTGGCTTGATAAATATGCAAAGGCGTTTATTTAAACACCTTCATAAAGTTTGTATTCTATATTATGCAAACAGATTTTAATTATTTCAAGTAATTGCAATTTTAATACATATTAAGTATTTTGTGAATTACAACAAAAATGTGTCTATCTGTGGTTGAATGCACTAGTGATATATTCAATTTTTATTGACTTTTGGGGTTAATTTTAGTTTTAGATATTCCAAGCAAAGTACTTCATAATGCATGTTAATTGACAAGCTACAAAATCAATGAAGGTGAAGATTGCTTAATTTCATTACACAAAGAATTATAGTTTAATAGATCCATATTATCTGATGTGTATTTTTGTTAAGTTCTAAAATCAACTCAATTACTCCATTAAGAGCTGTGATACCTACTTTATTGAAAACTGGTAATATTTATTCCTGACTTATAAAATGACACTGAAGTAACATTTATGATACAAAATACATATGTAGAACTTCATTTTAAGGTCCGGAGTGATGGCTCAGCTGTTAAAGCTCCTACTTGCAAAGCCTAAGGACCCTGGTTTGATTCCCCAGTACCCATGTAAAGCCAGATGTACAAGGTGATGCATTAATCTGGAGTTCATTTGCAGCAGCTAGAAGCCCTACCACATCTATCTATCTATCTATCTATCTATCTATCTATCTATCTACCTACTTTCTCTCTCTCTCTCTAATAAATAAATAAATAAATAAATATAAAAAGAACTTTATTTTAAAAGGGGATAATATTTATTTGTCACAAATCAGACTGAATGTTGAACCATGAGGTGAGGCTAGATAGTTCTGAAGTTCTTCCACGACTCCCATTAGCCTGACCCACTACAGAGCATACTACCCACACCATGTTCTCTTCATGGAGCTCAGAAATATTGCCTACAGAAGAAAACAGTTTGAAAATTAATTCCACAATGCTTGGCTTCATTTATCTTCTATCATCAATTATGGAACATTTAGTTTGATCCCCAGCATTACATACACATAAAAATTAATATGGGACAAAATTCCATATCAGCAGTCCTATACCCCACACATTCAGATGTTAAAAATTCTAACCCTCATATGATGGAATTTGGAGTTGAAGCAAGTGTTCAGAAGATAATAAAAACAAAAAGATGCTGGGGCCTTTAGGATAAGTAAAAACAAGGAAGATGAAGTTATTCCCCACAACATAAGGATGGAGCAAGAAGGTTCTCATCTGCCAAACAAGAAAAAATGTCCTCACTGGTAACAAGTAGCCACCACTATCTTACCTTCCTAACATCCAGAACTGTGAAAAATAAATTCTATTTAAAGCTCATAGTCAATGAAATTTGTTTAAATTAAGTTGACTTGACTAATGCAAACAGAATCCAGAATTTCATTATGTAATATCCAATATATTCTGGATAGGATTTTTTTTTCTTTTTTTCTTTATTAGTTAGTTTTGTATTCAGCAAATACAGTCAGTTTGATACCATTATTAGGCTCATCTGTGACCTACCCCCACCCCTTGGCCCCTCCTTGTTGAGGTATATGGGTCATGCATTGTGGAGTTAGCCCATAGTTATGGATAGGATTTTTAAAAAGCACTCATGAACTCAAAATGAAAGAAAGAGTTTGAGAGAGCAGAGGCATCAGCAGACACTAGTTACACGAGGGATCAAGACCTGGAACTGGATAACTCTATGTATCTCTGTGTGCTGAGCAGATTTTAACACACTTACTATGTTTAAACTAAATATTTGCAAGAAATAAGTGAAAATATAGGGGATCCCAGAACAGAAATAAAAGGTACATTCAAAATATGTTTAAATTAAGACTAAGAAATTCATAAGAAAGAAGTGAAAATATAGGGGTTCTAAGCACAGAAATATAAACTACATGTAAAAATTAGAAATATTTAATGGGGGGTGAAAAGGACTAAGTGAGGTCAGGGGAAGAGATTGAGTAAAGTAAAGGTGGAGGGAGGGCTAATCAAAATCTAAGAGGATATAAATAAGTCATATGGAAACCTATTGTTCTGGACAATGGAACACACAAGAGCCATAGATTATTACTAGATTTTCAGTGCCAGGGATGGGATACCTTCCAGTGAGTTATTGAGCAGGGAGGTCCCTGATGCACCCCAAAAAATATAGGCCATAACCAAGGCCCTTGGTTTCCCACCAGAAATAGATGGTAAGACACTATAGCTGAAGGCTCCATATACTTGGGCTGCAAGGGCACTGAGAAACCCTGCTGGGGCTGAGCTGAAAACCTCCTCAATGTAGACCAGCTGAGAGAGGCTGGAAAAAGCCATGCAGCATGCAGTTCAATGGAACAGAGAGAAATCACCAGTGAATATACCCAACAGTGGACACTCTAAGACTTATATTTGGCCAGCCAGGCCAAATGAGCCAACTGGTGCAATAGTGGCACATCTGTTATGGGGGAAACCAACCTCCCTCTAATTTGACTGGAGGCCTGATCTATGGGAGGGAATACATTCCTGATACTGAAAACCTACAACAGGGGTAGTCATGAGCCCTAGGGGTGTAATGTCTGCTGGTGACTGACTAAGTCTATATACTATGCTCACCAAACTTCCCAGTCAGCACTTCTCTTAATGTCCGTACCCATATATTAATGCTACTCTCACTTTTGTTAGAGAACCTTCTCTTTTCAGTGACCTTGGGAATAATGCAGAAGGCACCATGGTGCTGAGAAGAAGTGACAGAGGAGTACTCAGGACTAAAATATCTCAATCACACCTTCTGTGGCTCAGGGTACATTGTGGAAGGTGGAAAGAATGTAAGAGCCAAAGGAAGGGTAGGACTCCTTACAACATGCTCCTCCAGACACAAAATGGCCTGGATATCCATGACCTCACAGTGCCTGACACTACCTACACAAGACCATCGTAATAGGAAGAAAAGATCAAGACATCAAAATAAAAGAGGGACTGATGGAGGGGATGGGAAAGGGATATGATGGAGAGTGGAGTTTCAAAGGGGAAAGTAGCATGAGGGAGGGAATTACCATGGGATATTGTTTAAAATTGCGGAAGTTGTCAATAAAAATAAATAAGTAAATAAAAATAAAAAAGTAAAATAAACAAAATAAAAATGGAAATACAAAAATAAAACTTTAAAACTTCCAAAATGGATTCAATAGTAGAATGATGAAAGAATATAGAACCAGTAAAATTTAACTTGGAAACCATCACCCACCCCTCAAAAATAGAAAAATATAAGGATAGTTGTTAGCATGAGATCTAATATTGTGAGTTTTTTTCATTATTTCATTTCTTTTTTTAAAGTTTTCTTTTCCTCCTTTTTTTTTTTTTAACTGAGATAGGATCTCACAGATCCAAGGCTGGTCTTAATACTTCTGATATAGTCCAAGATGGCCTTGAACTTCTGATCCTCTTACCTCCACCTCCTGAATTCTGGAATTATAGGCATGTGTCAACATGTCCATTATTAAGAGCTAATATTATTTATGATAGGAGTAACACAAGGAGATAAATGATAGAATAAATCTAACAGTCTATTTAAAAATTTATAATTATAAATTGGTCAAAAAATGTAAACCTATGGATTCAAAATGCTGAATAAATTCAAAATGGAATAAATCCAAAGAAACCCATGGCATGCGATATAATAATGAAACTCCTGAAAACTGAAAGAGATAAAAAAATATCTTGATAACAGCTAATGAGAAATGGTATTTAAACTGAGGCTCATCAGCTTAAATTTCTCAGCTGAAACCATGGAAACAGAAAAAGATGCTGTAATATTTTTCAAGGACTGTAAAATCAAGAATGAAAAACCTCCTCTTCTCCCCCAAAAAAAAACTCCACAAAAATTTATTTCAACTGTTGATTGTAAAGCTAGGAAAACTTATCATTTCAAATGAAAATAAGCTGAAAAGATGGCTCAGCACTTAAAGGCACTGGCTTGGAAAGCCTCCTGGACAAATTTCAATTTCCTAGTACCCAGGTGAAGCCAGATGTGCAAAGTGCATGTGTCTACAATTAGTTTGCAGTGGCAAGATGCCTTAGTGAACCCATTCATTTTCTCTCTCTCCTATTACAAATAAATAAAGTAATTTTCATATTTTCAAATGAAAATGACAACCTTCTCAGAAGCCCACTGCGAAACAATGGCTAAAAGACATCCTTTAAACAGAAAGCAGTGGTAACAAAAGGAGGCCTAGAATTTCAGAAAGGAAAGAAATGCATCTGAGTGCAGCAAAAACAGGAGATAATTAAAATGGAATGTACTTCTTAAAAGCTTCTGTAGTGAAGCATGGAACATTTAGGGTAAATGCCCAGTAAGGGAATAATTGGGTCTCTTAGTAGTTCTATATTCATCCTTTTCAGGCATCTCCATATTGATTTCTACAGTGGTTGTACAAGTTTGTATTCCCACCAACAGTGAATGAGGCTGAACCCCTTTATTCCTAACAATTGGTCCATTATTTATCCTAGTTAATAATTTTTACACACAAATTATCTTTTATTAAGAATAATACAGAATAAAAGTTCCAAATAGTTTGTAAGATCCAAAGATGTCTTATTTTTAAATTTCTATCTAATAGCTTCATACTTAAATTTTGTCAGCATATCACTTACCTTTGTTACTACTGCCAACTTGTAAGATCAAATAATTACAACCACGTAATACTTGACAAAATTGTACTATCCATAATACTTGGATATTCAGTAGGATCCAATTAAAATATCAGCATAATTTAAGTTTCCAAAACAAATTGGAGGTTTTACATTATAGCAAAAAAGATTAAAATATGGGAACAAATAGCTTCCACTTTTTGAGAGATGAAGTTGGTGTACACATTGCAATCAAACACTGTCCGGTCTGGTTTGGCACTCTTGCATGTGATGCGACTACCAAGTCTGGAACTTTCACATGCGAAGTGTGTACCAGGCTTGGCACTCTCATGTGTGCGGTGACTACCAGGCCTGGCACTCTCACGTGTGAGGCATTTACCAGGCCAGCCCCTTCCCTGCTTTGCCTTCCTTTCCCCCTTGCTTTTGCTCTCTTGGCCTTCAGCTTCTTCCTCTGCCTCTGGTTCATCCACACTGGGTACTGTCCAATCTGGTCGAGAAGAGTCATTTTGTTTCTCTCAATCTCAGTCTCCATTTTCATGTCATCTTTTTCCTCTTCCATCACACAGTGAACTTTCTTCTGGCACGGTTTGGGTACTACCACAGTTGCTATCTCTTGAACATATTTCATTAAAATATCACTGTTGACTTTGAGAATACTTTTAAGTCTGTTCACCTCTCTTAGAGCATACTTTTTTCTCTTTTTAGAATGCATCTTCGTTTTCCATTTACTCTGTAAGCTTTTAGCCATGTTTTACCAGAGAAACAAACCTGGTTAATAAATTTAAATTATTATTTTTTTATTTTTCTTTTTTTTTTTTCATTTTTATTTTTTACTTTATTTTTTTACAGTCAGTTTGGTACCATTATTAGGCTCATCCATGACCTACCCCCTCCCCTTGGCCCCTCCTTGTTGAGGTATACGGGTCATGCATTGTGGAGTTAGCCCACAGTTATGGGTAAGCTAAATGTCTCTGCATATCATGACCCAACATGTGGCTCTGACATTCTTTCCACCCCCTCTTCCACAAAATTTCCCTGAGCCATGTTGGGTCTGCTTCAGTGATGAGGTGTTGGGCACCTCTCAGGCTCTGGCTCTCTGATTTGGTAGGAGTTGATTTTTCTCTATGCTGATCTTCTTCCCCCTTGTGCTGGTATCTGGTTCATCAGGAAAACAGCGCCCTTGTTTGTTTCTCCAATTTTTCTTAGTTTCAGCTGGGGCCCTTTTGAGGTATGATGGGGTGGCTCTCTCCTTAGGATCTACATCTATCTGAAAAAGAGAAGCAGATTCTCCAATGGAGAGTAAGTTAGCATTAAGGCAAATGAGATAACCTTTCTTTTTTTAATAGAGAATTTAATAGGTGTAGGCCCTCTTGTAGCCCACAATTGACAGTAGCTTGATATTGGAGAGTAGGTTTATGTTTGGATATGGTTCTGACTTGTTTCCCAGCTCCAGCCATGGGTCTCATACCAGTGAGGGGATCAGTTAGCCGAATTGAGAGCAGTTGGTTCCCCACCATGGCTGTGTGCCACCACTGCACTTGTGTGGGCATCACAACAAGTTATTTGCTGCTATGTAGGTTAGACCATGTGTTGCTCCGACACATATTAGTCATATTCCCCCAGTCGCCCATGTAGCACCTTCTGGCACTAGACGCGCTGACTGTCTGGGGACTGACTCTCTTCCAACTTCCAGCCATGCCATTCTAATTTGCATGTCAATCACATAAGGTGTCTTCAGCAGTAGGGTCTTATCACTAGCCTTTGGTGGGTCATCAAGTACTCTGACAGAAATCTGTCTGTCTTTTAGGAAACCTTGTAGGTCTCTCTGATCAAAAGCTCATTGTGGATGATAGCCCCATGCTGGTTCTGGGAGTTACATGTCAGTGCCCACTAAGAAAATGAGGAAAAAGATGACTAATATACAAGAGTTAGAGATAAAAGAGGGAGAGAGAGGGAGAGGGGAAGTGAGGGAGGGAAGATGTAGAAGATTAAGGTTAGACTTCATCATACCCTCTCCAGTGTCTTCAATGCACAAAAATCAGTAGCCTTCCTTTATGCAAATGACAAAGATACAGAGAAAGAAATAAGGGACATAGTCCCATTTTCAATTGCAACAAAAAATAAAATAAAATACCTTGGAATAACGTTAACCAAGGAAGTGAAAGATCTATACAACGAAAACATAAAAACACTCAAAAAAGAAATTCAGGCTGACTTGAGAAAATGGAAAGACCTCCCATGTTCCTGGATAGGCAGAATTAATATTGTGAAGATGACAATCCTACCAAAGGCAATATACAGATTTAATGCAATTCCAATTAAAATCCCTACATTGTTCTTCACAGAGATAGAAAAAATGATCTCAAATTTCATATGGAAAGGCAGAAGGCCTTGCATTTCCAAACATATCCTCAGCAAAAGAAATACCTCTGGAGGCATCACCATACCTGATCTAAAGCTATATTACAAAGCCATAGTAATAAAAACAGCATGGTCCTGGCATAAAAACAGGAGTATAGATCAATGGAATAGACTTGAGGACCCGGACTTTGGGTCAAGCAACTATAGCTACCTGATATTTGATAAAGGCCCAAACAATATAAGCTGGAAAAAAGACAGCATCTTCAACAAATGGTGCAGGACAAACTGGCTAACTATTTGCAGGAAACTGAAAGTAGATCCACACATTTCCCCATGCACTAAACTCAAGTCCAAATGGATCAAAGATCTCAATATAAGACAAGAAACTCGTATACTACTGGAAGAAAATTTAGGAAGTACTTTCCATGATATAGGAATGGAAAAAGACTTCCTGAACAAAACCCCAGTAGCTCATGAACTTAAACCGTCACTCAACCAATGGGATCACATGAAGCTGAAGAGTTTCTTTACAGACAAGCAAACAATAAGCAAAGCCAATAGATCACCCACAGAATGGGAGAAAATATTTGCGGGTTATCCAACTGATAGTGGCCTAATCTCTAGAATCTACAAAGAACTCAAAAATCTAAACAGTAAGAAGTAAAACAGCCCACTCACAAAATGGGGCAAAGAGCTCAACAGGCAGTTCACAGAGGAAGAAATAGAAATGGCAAACATACACTTAAGAAAATGTTCATCATCCCTAATCATCAGAGAAATGCAAATTAAAACAACTATGAGATTCCACCTTACCCCAATAAGGATAGCAAACATCAAAAAATCAAATAAAAATAAATGCTGGCGAGGATGTGGAGAAGTAGGAACACTCATCCACTGTTGGTGGGAATGTAGGATGGTACAACCACTTTGGAAAGCAATATGGAGACTTCTGAAAAAGCTGAGTATAGAGATACCGACAGACCCAGTTATTCCCTTACTGAGCATCTACCCTAAAACCTTCAAACCACAGGCTAGAGAGGTTTGCTCAACCATGTTTATAGCGGCTCAATTTGTAATAGCTAAGTGCTGGAATCAACCCAGATGTCCATCACTAGAAGAATGGATAACTAAGATGTGGTATATCTACACAATGGAATTCTATACAGCAGTAAGAAAAAATGACACAATGAAATTTGAGGAAAAATGGCTGAACCTGGAACAGATCATTCTCAGTGAACTTACCCAATCACAGAAAAAAATCACCACATAGTCTCACTCATCTACAGCACCTAACCTGAATCTACCCAAGATACCTTACATACCCAGCAAGCATCTCCTAGACTAGCCACTAGGATGGAAGGGGAGGAAGGGGAGGGCATAAAAGGGGTGGGAAACATAAATTAGACCCAAATGGCAATGGTACCATAATTTCCTACTTTCTAAAAGACAGACCAAATTTAACTTATTTTTATTTATGTATTTGAGAGAGGGAAAGAGGGAGAGAGAGAGAGAGAGAGAGAGAGAGAGAGAGAGAGAGAATGAATGGGTGCTCCAGGGCTTCCAGCCACTGCAAACTCCACCGCAAACTCCAGATGCATGTTCCACCTTGTGCATCTGGCTTACATGGGTCCTAGGGAATCAAACCAAGGCTCTTTGGCATTGCAGATGAGTGCCTTAACTGCTAAGTCATCTCTCCAGCCCAATTTTAATTTCCTTTAAAATAATATTTGTTTGATGCTTGAGGCAAAGCACGTGACTTCCTAATGGGATACTTTTAAATGTATAGAGAGAAGACAGTATACTGGTAATCCATAAATATATTTGAAGGCTGGAGAGATGTATTAGTGGTTAAGGAGCTTGCCTGTGAAGCCTATGGATCCAGGTTTGATTCCCTAGTACCCACATGAGCCAGATGTACAAGGTAGTGCATGTGTGTGGAGTTCTTTTGCAGTGGCTAGAGGTGCTAATACACCCATTCTCTCTTCTCTCTCTCTCTCTCTCTCAAAATAAAATAAATATTTATAAAAAGATATTTGAAATATTTTAGCATGAAAAATCTGCAAAGGTCTAAATGGAAGTAACATTTCTGTAATTCATTGAAAGTGGTAAAACATCACTGCCAGTCACTGCACTAGAAGGAATCCTTATGATGAAATAACACTGCATCTTGATGGTGGTGACAGACATTTATATCAATCTGCACATATTCACATAACTAACATGCACACTCTCACAAAAGAATGTACATGTAACTGTAAAATATGTATTAGGTCAATGGTTTGTCTCAATGGTAATTTTCTGGTTGTGATACTACACTATATATAATTAAGCAACATGTTATCATGAGTAGAAACCAAGTGAAAAATATATTAGAGCTCCTTGTACTAATTCTCAGAAAATGGTTACGAATCTATAGTTTGCTGTGTTTGCAAACCTTATTTATCAAGCACAGCTATCCATCAAAAATAATGTGTGTGTTTAAACTATGAAAATGTTTTATACATACATGTATAAGACATTTTATAGTTTGTGTGGGATGAGAGCTTCATAGCTTTACTTGAGAAATGTAAAGTACTCCAAAATGTTAGTGTTGTACAACAAATTATGTGGAAAAAATTCAAAAAATGGTGAAAATTTATCTTACATTCAGTGTCTACAGAAAGAAATATCTATTGTAATCTTCAATGAGAGAGAAATGTTATTGGTTAACATCTTAAAATTGCTAAGTGTAGACTGGAGAAATGGCTTTTCAGTTAATGACCTTTCCTGCAAAGTCTAAGGGCCCAGGTTCCATTCCCCAGAGCCCACAGGAAGCCAGATGCACAAGACCCATGCATCTGTAGTTCATTTGCAGTGGCTGGAATCCCTAGTATGCCAATTATCTCTCTCTCTCTTTCTAATAAATAAATAATTTTTAATTTCTAAATGTGAACACAGTGAGTGTAAGGATAAACATCATATATTTTCTTCATTCTATCCCCTGAGTTTCTCCTTAAGAAATGTCTGATTGGAGGACCATAAACCACTGTGACACTATCTCAACATAGAACTCATAGCAAATATGTATTTATTTTCACATATGACCCAATTGTTACTGATAAAATAGAGCTGCCTTATTCAGTCAAATTGTTATACCAAATATACTTAAGACTTCTAGAGCTGATATACTTGAGAATACTTGTCATGTTTTCACAATATAATAACACATCTGGTTATTCACAAGACTGTAGTTTTAAAGGAAGCTACTCGTTATATAATTAACATCTGAACGCATAGTAAAATATGAAATTGCCATTGTTTTTGGATGACTAATGAGCACCTCTTACTAATTAGTTTTACATTTACATGTTAATTTATGTATAGAAAATACCTAATGGATATTATAATATATTCAACTTAACTATAATAAAACATTTGGAAACAGATAACATGTATTCCCCTTCCAATTATTTATACTGTTTACTTAGTGAAAACTATTTTTATCAGAAATGGCAACTTTATATGAATCCCATGTATTATGTGCTACTGTGCTATACTAGAAATATTCTAAAACTAATCACAATTCAATCGTAACTGTTATTTAACTTTTTTCACCTAAATGTTCCTTTCAAAAACTTAATATTATTTTATGCTCCCTCTTATATTTAGAAGTTACAGGTAATTGCTGCTAGTCCTTTGACAGTTTTTATGAACTATTTCTTTCCTATTTGAATTATGATTTATTCTAACATCAACTTCTAACTATACAGACAGTGATTGAAATTAGTAATTTCTTAAAACAGAATATTTAAACCATCTACTTGGTTCTTCATTCAAAGGATGATGAAACAGGTTGGAAATATAACTTTAGTAAATTTGGCTTTGTACCATACCATACTCTGTATGCTGAATCACCATTAATGTGGGCTAGAATATATGAATACAAGAATGGAAAGACCTTGGGTTTTACACACCATGACTTCTAAAAGTCAAATTTGTTTAATGAGGAAAAAACTAATTTCATTAAAAACATAAAGAGCTATTGAGCACTTGCATGGTAACCCAGAAAAATACATTATTTGTGGTCAATTAGGTGTTATCCTGGTGTGTTACTAGCTGAATCTGGGCTCAAGCTGTCACTTGCCCCAGACCACAGTAGCAAGTTTGTCATGATTGAGATGAAAGCTCTTTTTACTCTTTCTGTCCATATTCAACATTAGTCACTTTTAAATATTGTTATTTATGTATTTATTTAAACAAGAGAGAAGATAGAGAAAATGGGCCTTCCAGGGCCTCTTGCCAGTAAAACAAACTCCAGATGCTTGCACCACTTTGTGCAACTGGCTATACACAGGTACTAAAGAATGGAACGGGGTTGTCAGGCTGTACAAGCAAGTGCCTTTGACTGCTGAACCATCTCTTGAAATCCCCAGATTTGTCTTTTTATAGGATTGGATTTAATATATAAAGCATATAAATATTCTTGAAGAAATTAAAACTAAATATTATGGGTAGATAACCATTAAATGTTCACAATTGTCACCCACAGAAATAGACAAAAAACCCACCTAGGTTTCTTGGATCTAAAAGTTGTGAAATTATGCACTAAAAATTGAAGCTGCAGAAAGACTCCTGAATCACACTGTTATGAGGTGCTATTAAGGTAACATGGGTGGGAGGAGTTAGATAAAAGCTGATATAATTGCCCTAAGAATGGATAGTTATTAAAGTTCTTATTTACTTACTAGATTAACCATGGAAAATTAATTATCCATCAGCCTTAAAGTAAAATATAAAAAAGCAAAATATCCTATTAAACATTTATCAGGTACATGTCCCACATATTGCTTAACTTAGATAATCTCATTATACCAAGCTAATCCACTTAGCTCATCAAAATACTTTTTCTTACCTGAATTTAACTCATACTGACTTTGGTTGTTTTAACTTAATGTTATCCTACTTAGACAGTTTCTAACACTATTAATAATGTAGTACTATGAGAGCATGAGAATAATAAAAGAATTACGAAACATCACTCTTGAATGCTATAAAACTGGTAATCAATAGATCAAATTAAAAGATAAGAATATGCATAGCTGCACCTATGTAGCAAACCCTAGTTCTTTTGAGGTAAATAAGAATCTGAAGCAATGGAGCTTGTTGTGGAGTAGAACACAGCTGGTAAACCCTCAAGGTTTATCTTACAATACTAAATCTGTCTTTGGAAATATGGTGTTTTTTTTCTATATCTATACAGTCATTTGCATGTATGATTATCAAACTAGCCTATCTTTTGTTGTTATAGTGAAGTACAAAAGTCTAGGGAAGGTATCAAGTAAAGAAGCTTATTTTGGCTTAAAGTTCTGAAGGAACAAGATCTAGAGGCCACATCCATCTCGTCGTGGCCTTATTGCTGGCAGAGACCCGAAAGTATCACATGGCAAGGAACAGGGAGGACATGTGTTCATTATAGATATACCTTTCTGCTCTTTTTCTCTTCTGATAAAGCCAGCAATATTCAGTCTTGTAGGCTCCATGCCTAGGGCATTACCTCATCCTAATTGACTCCCAACAGCCCAGAAGTCTAAATACCATTGCTCAACTAATCCTCTACTCTATTAATAATGTACTATGAGGACTTTATTTCAACCCACAAAGCCTTAGAAAATACTCTAAAAATACCAACATACATAGTTTAGAATTTCAAAAGAAGGGCTGGAGAGATTGCTTGCAAAGTCTGACAGCCTAAGTTGATTCTCCAGGACCCATGTGTGGCAGTAGGGTTCCCATTGCTGGCAGAAAGCACCCAGCCAAAGTTGCTTGTGGGAGGAAAGGGTTTATTTTGGCTTACAGACTTAAGAGGAAGCTTCATAATGGCAGGGAAAAACCATGGCATGTGCAGAGGGTGGACATCACCTCCTGGGCAACATCAGATCGACAACAGCAACAAGAAAGTGTGCCCAACACTGGCAAGGGGAGCTGGCTATAGCATCTATAAGCCCACCTCCCCCAAAACACACCACTTCCAGGAGGCTCCAAATCCCAAATTGCAACCAGCTGGTGACCCAGAATTCAGAACACATGAGTTTATGGGAGACACCTAATTCAAATCACCAGAACATATAAAGCCAGATATACAAAGTGGCATATGTATCTGGAGTTCATTCCCAGTAGAAGGAACTCTTGGTGAGAAAATTCTCTCCTTTTCTGTCCCTCTCCCCTCCCCTCTCTTTCTCTTGACAGCATATATATGCAAGGTTATGGAACACTATTTAGGATTATTCATTGGTGTGTAAACATGAAGTCTGTGGCAGAATAAGTGAAAATTTCTGATTAGGATTTTCTAACATGAAGATAACAAACATATTTGTGTGCATTTTGCATGAAAGTGTCCATGCTTCTAGTTGGCATTTTAGTTGTTAATTATGTCCAATTACCAATGCTTAAGAGAAATTCCACACATCTATGAAATAAAATCATCACAGAAGTCACTGAATAGTAAACATCAAAGAACACTTTATTTATATCTCTAATAAAAACCAATTTTCTAGGGTTGGAGAGATGGCTTAGTGGTTAAGGAACTTACTTGTGAAGCCTAAGAATTCATGTTCGAACATCCAGGTCCCACATGTCAGACACCCAGTGATGTAAGCACAATGTCACAGATGCGCACAAGGGGGCCCATGTCTCTGGAGTTTATTGGCAGCAGCCCATTCTCTCTCTCTCTCTCCCTCCCTTCTTCCCTCTCTCTTTCTTTATGCCTCTCAAATAAGTAATAAAAAAATAACATTCTAAATCTAAGTCATTAGCTTCATAAGGCAGTTTAAAGGAAGTGTCAAAGTCAATATAGATGTCATCAGATTGGGCAATTGTTGCCCAAGAATAGTTTTATTATTAAAAGGGGGAAAGATCTTTAAGGACTATCCAAAACTTCATTTATTTTGTTCTCTGAAATAAATGTTGCTGCCAGTCTGAGATCTTCAACTTACTTTGCACAAAGCTGAAAAATAAAAAATAAAGAGGTCATCACTATAGAATTTTCATTAAGGGACTGTGAAGGTGGCTCAGCAATTAAATGTGCCTGCTTATGAAGCTTGGCTAGCCCAGGTTTGATTCCCCTATACCTATATAAAAATGAAATGCACAAAATGGCACATGCACCTGGCATTCATTTACAATGGAAAGAGACCTTGGAGCCCATTCTTTCTCCTTCTCTTTCTTTGTGTCTGTCTCTCTCTCTCTCCACCCATTCTTTCCTCCCTCCCTCTCTCTCTCCTCTCTCATAAATAAATAAAAATAGATATAACTGAATAAAATTTCCATTAAGTAAAGGAAATATACAAAACTAAAATCAATGAGTGAAGAAGTCAAACATTACCATCAAAATATCTGCTTTGTTACTCATTGGCAGTGGTTTTAAATCATTTAAATTAATTTGTCTTACTGTAGTATACTGTACTCATCAGTTTATCTTTTTCAAAATTCTATGCATCTAAATTTTATCAGTATATTCTCTCAAAAATAATGGGAGACACTTCCTGCCTGCAAAGGTATGAGTCTCAAATACTTACTCTATGGGAAATGGCTTTGGAGCAAGATCCTCACCAAACTCATGTTCTGACTCTCTCTGTGAAGGTAAAAGAAAGGAGCTCTACCTTCCCTGATGACTGGATTTCACAGAAGAGCTTCCCAGACCCCAGAGATGGACATTCCAAATCATAAAGCTATAAGGAAGCTTATTTTGATTTTAAAAGACCTACATAAGATTCAAAGAGAGATAACAATAACTTATATTATATATAATGAATATTCTAAGAAAAAAAATAGTGGGATCATGGGCTCTCTTATCTTCACCATGGAGAATTAGGCCTCTTCTTTTCCATTTGTACTTCCTAGACAGTATAAGGAGTTTGGCTCAAAGATACACACACACACACACACACACACACACACACACACACAATGAAATAATGTCACTAAAGTAAGATTCTATCCTATTATGTGTCTTGCATATGTGTATAACTACAGAGAATATATCGATATTAGAAGAACACATCTGTGTAAGAAGTGCTATGATTGAACTTATGTTCCTTCATTTGTATTTTTAACTGAAGGGTCTTCATACATGAGAACTGGTATAAATTATTTCTTAAATTGTTGCTGAGAATTAAGGAAGGAAGAAAGATGAAATTTATTCTCTCTAACTGATGATCCTGTCATTTTCAAACTAAGCGCTTCAGGTTAATTCAATCACTTATTCCACATATCTCAAATTTATAAGTAATTTGAAAATAATTCTATTAACATGAAACTTTGGTTAAAAAGAGACAATTTCTAAATGGCTACCCACACTTTCAAGCTATTAATTCACAATACATAGTGTGTGTGTGTGTGTGTGTGTGTGTGTGTGTGTGTGTGGTGATTGGGATTTTCATTACTAAGGCAAACAGCACCAGAGACTCCCCTAGTTCAAGAAACTGCTTGCATGGACTCACTTATTAACAAGCGGGAATTACTGAAACAAGAATTAGTCCATCACAGCCCTGCATCTGCCATGGGGGTGTTAAAATCCGTGCTACTTTCACAGAGATGGACAATGAAAAAAATGAGTACATAAAGGCAGATAGTATGAAGAAATGAAGTTACCTCCAGGCATATAAAAACAGATCAGTGGTTGAACAATTGCCTAGCACGTGATAAAACCTGTTTTCCCAGAACCATAAAAAGGAATTGTATTTCCATATATTGTGATTTGAGACAGGACTATTGGGTGCCTCTCTTTTGACCAAGGAAACGGGACCTTCTTTAATCTTGTTAGTAAAACTGGAAATGAGTTTTGGGTGCCCAATGTACAGCAAAACACCAAGCACTGAGTCCTGGTGTTTGGAGTAGGAAGTATTTGAAAGAAAAACTACTAACCAAAAGGGTATTGGCACTTTATTCACCATTAGCACAGACAAAATGATTATGGGCCATGCAAGGGAGATGAAAGAGGAAACCAGGAGGAGTTTGGTAGTTTCATAAAATTTGATAAAATAAAGTTTTCAGGCACCTTGATGCTAATGGACATCTCATTGAGCAATGTGTAGTTATATTATCCTGCTTTATGTCACCCAAGGAAACCTTTATCCATTGTTTCTACAGTGGAAGTGACATGATTAGCAACTCATATATTATAGGTATAGAAATGGAGAGCTAGTTGGCTTCAGGAGAGGCAAGTAAAAGGGTTCTGTTTTTTTTTTTTAGCATTTTTGTTAACACTTCTATACTTACAGACAATAAAAATAATTCCTTCCCCTCCCCCACTTTCCTCTTTACAACTCCACTCTCCATCATATGCCCTCCCTTTCTCCATTAGTCTTTTATTTTGATGTCGCCTTTTCCTCCTATTATGTGGGTCCCATGAAGGTCCAGCTAGGCACTGCAAGGTCATGGATATCGAGGACAATTTCTGTCTGAGCAGTTGCATTGTAAGGAGTGGCACCCATCCTTTGGTTCTTACATTCTTTCTCCCACATCTTCCACAATGAACCCTGAGCCTTGGAGGGTGCAATAGAGATGTCTCAGTGCTGGACACTCCTCTGTCACTTTTTCTCAGCACTATGCTAGCTTTTGGCTCATCCCAGTGGACAATGCTATCCAAAAATAGAAGCTTCTCTAATCAAAAATGAGAGTAGCATTAATATATGAATATTAACATTAAGTTTAGTGCTTTCAGGGCAGTTTGGTGAGAATAATATATGCATTTAGCCAGAGAAGAGCAGGCTTTATACCCCTAAAACTCAAGACCTCCCCTGGCATAGGCTTTTGATTAAGTTTTCAGTACCAGGCATGTATCCTGATATGTCGCCAAATGTATTTATTGGCTCTAAAATTTGCTGGTAGAGTCTTTAGGGTCCTTTATGCATAGAATCATATAGCCTGCAAACAAGGATAATTTGATCTCTTCCTTTCCAACTTGTATCCTTTTTTATGAGTGTCTCCTGCTTTATTGCTATTGCTAGGACTTCCAGTACTACATTAAATAAAAGTGGGGACAGTGGACACTCTTGTGCTTTTCCTGAATTTAGTGGAAAATCGTCAAGGTTTTCCCCATTTAGTATGTTGGCTGTAAGTTTGTCATAAATGGCTTTTATTATGTTATGTTCCTTCTATTCCCAATTTCTGTAGGACCTTTACCATGAAGGGATACTGGATTTTGTTGAAAGCCTTTTCTGCATCTACTGAGATGATCATTTGATTTTTGTCCTTCAGCCTATTTATGTGCTGTATTACATTTATTGATTTGCATATGTTGAACCATCCCTGAAACTCTGGGATAAAGCCTACTTAGTCAGGGTGAATAACTTTTATGATATATATTCTGTTTGCCAATACTTTGTTGAGAATTTTTGCATCTATGTTAATGAGGGAGATTGCTCTGAAATATTCTTTTTTGTTTTGTCTTTGTCTGGTTTTGGTGTTGGGGTGATGCTGGCTTCATAGAAGAAGTTCAGTAGAATTCCTTCCTTTTCATTTTTATGGAAAAGTTTGAGAAACAGTGGTGTTAGTTCTTCCATGAAGGTCTGGTAAAATTAGTTGAGAGATATTCTTATACCTGCTTGGATCTCCGTACTTGTTATAGGTCTGTTTAAATGGTTTATCTCGTCTTCACTTAATTGTAGTAAGTCATATGATTCAAGGAAATTATACATTTCTTTCAGATTTTCAAACTTAGAGGCCTATATATTCTTAAAGTATGTCCTTAGGATATTTGAATTTCTTTGGTGCCTGTTGTCATGGTACTTTTTCATTGATAATTTTGTTAATTTTTGTCTCTTCTCTCTTTCTTCTGGTCAGATTTGCTAAGGGTTTATCAATCTTGTTTATCCTTTCATTGATTCTTTGGATATTTCTGTTTGTTTCTATTTCATTAATTTCTGTCCTAATCTTTATTATTTCTTCCCATCTATTGATTTTTGGTTTGCCCTGTTCTTCCTTTACCAAGGCCTTAAGGTAAGGCATTAAATTGTTTACTTGGGAACTCTCTAATTTCTTAATATAGGCATTTAAAGGTATAAATTTTCCTCTTGGAACTGCCTTCATTGTGTCCCAAAGGTTTTGTTATATTGTATTCTCATTATCAATTGATTCTATGAATTTATTGATTTCCTTTTTTGATTGCTCCAATGGCCCGTTCATCATTCAATAGTGTACTATTTAGTCTACATGAAATTCTGTATACTCTGTAGTTTTTCTTGTTGCTGATTTGTAGTTTAATACCACTGTAGTCAGATAGAGTACCAGGGATTTTTTCAATTTTTCTGTATTTGTTAAGGTTTACTTTGTGTCCTAATATATGGTCTATTTTGGAGAATGTTCTTTGTGCTGCTGAGAAAAATGTATATTCTGTAGCATTTGGATGGAATGTTCTGTAGATATCTGTTAGGTCCATTTGTTCCATGACATCGTTTAATCCAGATGTCTCTCTGTTTATTTTTTTCTGGGTGACCTGTCAATTGATGAGAGTGGGGTATTGAAATTACCCACTATAATTGTGTTTGGTTTTATCTGTAACCTTAAGTCTAAGAGTGTTTTGGGGGTTTTTTTTTTTTTGATGAAATTGGGAGCTCCCATGTTAGGTGAATAAACATTTAGGATTGCAATGTCCTCCTGTTGGACTCTTCCTTTAATCAGTATAAAATGACCTTCTTTATCTTTCCTCACTAATGTTAGTTTGAAGTCTGTCATGTCAGATATTAGGATAGCAACCCCTATTTGTTTCCAGGCCCATTTACTTGAAATACCATTTTCCATCCTTTCACACTAAGACAGTGTCTATCATTTATTGAGAGATGAATTTCCTGAAGGCAACAAACAGCAGGATCCAGCCTTTTAATCCAGTCTGTAAGCCTGTGTCTTATGTTTGGAGCATTGCAGCCATTGATATTAAGAGTTATTATTGAAAGGTATGTGTTTATTCTCATCATATTTCTTGTTTTGTAGTGCTTCCTGTCTTACTTTACTCTCTTTCTTTAACTGTCATTTGAGAATGTTTTTTTCCTGTTTCCTCATGTGTGCTCTTTGCTTTCTCTTCAGTATGGAGGATTCCTTCAAGTATTTTCTATAGAGCTGGCTTAGTTGTCATAAATTCCTTTAGCCTGTTTTTGTTGTGGAATATCCTAATTTGCCTTCAATTTCAATAGGCAGGTTGGCATATTAAAATATTTTTGTTTGTCATTTGTTATCTTTCACAACTTGGAATGAATCATTGCAAGCCCTTCTGGCTTCTAAAGTTTATGTTGAGTAATCTGCAGTTATTCTGATGGGCTTGCCTTTATAGGTGACTTGCTTTTTCTCTCTAACTGCTTTCAATATATTTTGTTTGGTTTATGAGTTTAGTAGTTTAATTATAACATGGTGAGGAGAGGTTCTTTCCAACTTTTGTCTGTTTGGTGTTCTAAAGGCTTCTTTTGTATGCATTGGCATTTCTTCCCCAGTTTGGGGAAATATTTCTTCTGTGTTTTTTGTTGAAAACATCCACTAATACTCTGAAGTGAAATTCTTCTCCTTTTACTATACCCTGAATTCTTATGTTTGATCTTTTCATACTATCCCAAATATTTTGAAATTCCACTGAGTTTTTTATTTGACTGACTGTGTTTTTCTGTGCTAGAATTTCTGCCTGGTTTTTCTTCAGTATTTCTATCTCTTTACTTATGTCTTGTAGTGACCTCTTTATTTCATTAAGATAGTTTCCTGTGTTCTCTTGAAATTCCTTCAGGCGTTTGTTTTTTTCTTTAATTCCTTTGTTTGCTTCTTTGATTTCTTCGAGTACAGATAAAACCAGTTTTTTTGAAATCTTTGTGAGGCATGTCATCTAAAACAGTGTTACTGGGGGCCATTTCTGATGGATTTATAAATTTTGATGGGATTGTATTGTCTTGATTCTTTCTGTTTCTTGTATCATAATCTTGCAATTTTTGCATTGTGAGTTGATTTGATGCTTAGGTTTTCTAATAATCTACAATGCTTTTGGATTTGGAAATTCAACTTTATGTATCTTCTGAGTGTTTCTGCAGCTCTTGTACTCCAATCCAACCACAGAAGTAATCCTAGGTTTTCAGTTGGTCTGCTACTCAAGTATTCTCCTGGGTTAGGTAGAGCAATTTACTGGCAAATTCTAAAATTCAGCTGAGCAATATACACAGTCAATAAAATCCATCACAAAGTATACAAGTGCCAGGATTGAAACAAACAGATAATCTTATAAAGCCAAAATCCCTATAGGTGCATACACCCTTAATGCTGTCAGCTGGGAGGCTGAAATTTCTGCTCTGAAATGGGCTCCACTTCAGCCTGGGTCTGAATCAGACCCTGCCCCCAATAATGGCAGAATAAAATTAGAAAGGCCCTATGAATTTAAAAGTATCAAGGGCAACAGCAGTCAACTTGCATCTACAGCTTGACTGAGAATGGTAAAGCAAAGCAAGAATATGTAACCCATAACCTGCCCTGACATGGAACGAGAGATTAGCACTTCCAGTTCATGCTTATGCACCTTCTGTTTGTCATTTGGCCTTGTTACCTTTGGGGATAGCTTCAAATCTCATTAATGCTGAGTGCCTTCCTTGATCCCTCTGTGTTGTGCTGTGAATCTGGTGTACTGATCAGCTACGCTGGATGCTCTGCCACTGAGAGCTGAATATGTTCTCCAGAGGGTCACTGTGCTGTCAGTTGGGGGATGAGAAAGTGCAGTAATCCTGTAGTTAATCTGGAACTGCTCAGATGGTCCCACCTGTGTCCTCTTCAGCAGCTCCTTTGTTGCCTCCTTTTCAGGTTTTTTGACCTTGTGAGGAGGCTGATGAGGTTGAGAAATCACCTTACTTGTTCCCTGCTATTACAGCTGGGTGCCAGGCAGGCACACAGATCCATGAAGTTCTGCATGGATCATGTCCATGGCCACAAGCTTCTTGGTGGGATTCTGGCTGATTTCCTCCTTTGTGATAGATCTTAGTCTCTCCTGCTTCTCTGCTGTGGCAGATAAAATCCTATACACCTTCACTTTTCGAATGAAGAGTGTATTTTGCTATGGTTTTGCTCAAATCCTTCCTTGGCTGGATTAATGTGACTCCTATGCAGCCATCTTACTGAGAACTCCTCCTCTCTCTCTCTCTCTCTCTCTCTCTCTCTCTCTCTCTCTCTCTCTCTCTCTCTCTCTCTCTTTCTCTATCTCTCTCTTTCTCTCTCTCTCTCTTTACAGAGAGTCTGAGAATGGTTGAAGCTTTTCAAAAGAGGGGGGACAAACATTCATTTTCTTATGGTAACTCAATTACCACTTTATAATTACTCCTTTTGTAACATTTATTTTTCAGAAAAGCTTTAATTAATATGTTTCTTTCTTTGGATAAATTATAAAACTAGGGTCACCAAATAGCCCTCAATATTTGTTAACTAATTTTGAGTCTATAGAAGTTTAAAATGTTGGAGAAATGACCACAATACATAAACCTTGATATAGCAATTTTTTAAAAATCTATTGCCCTTCCTAATTCTCCAAAATACTGTTTTGAGAGATACCTAAAAATGTCCAACAAGTGATGGATGGTGATTAAGGAAATGTTCCTGAGTAACTGATTCAGCCTGAAATTAGATGTGTGGGTCTAATTTCAATTAACTCTCAGGCAGTATCACACTTCAAAGGAAAAATAGCATATAATAAAAATTAAAGTCTTCTTTCTCATCTGCACAAGATCTCTTCTCATACATAATGCAAATTTCTCTGCATTTTTTGTAGAATCAGAAGAATGAAGATAGTGGTGATAGGATTTTGTATCATTTCTTCAGAACTCAGAACACTGTCTTCTTTTAAATTACAATAATTCAATTTATCCTTGGAACAAAATTTTGATTCATTTATCTCAGCGCTTTCAGCTCAAATATTTATTCATGAAATAAAAAAAATTCATAATCATCATAACTTTTAAATATGTAAAATTTTAAAATAATTACCTAAACAATTTCTTCTTTTTTTTTTTTTTTTTTTTTTTTTTTGGTTTTTCAAGATAGGGTCTCACTTTGGTTCAGGCTGACCTGGAATTCACTATGTAGTCTCAGGGTGGCCTCGAACTCTCAGTGATCCTTCTACCTCTGCCTCCTGAGTGCTGGGATTAAAGGCGTGTGCTACCATGCCCGGCTTTACCTGAACAATTTCTAAAGTAAATGACCCCAGCTTGCCTGCAGACAGACCTCAACTTCCAATGGTATTACTTGCATGGTTTCATCTTTGTGAGAGGGGATAAAGTAGTACATGGTATGTAGAAACAATGTTTCAAATTTTGAATGTTGGTGTCTTGTTGGCAAGCAGAATGTGTTAATCAATCTCTGATGATGTTCAAGATCAGCAGTGATACAAACTCCCCATTAGCCTTGCAATGCCAGTGCCAATGGTTTTGTCATTGTCAAAGATTCTTTGGTGAGGGGTTGGGGTAGCTGGAGAGATGGCTGAGTAATAAATGTGCTTGTCTGCAATGTCTAATGATCTATATCTGATTCTCCAGTAGCAAAGTGAAGCCAGATACGCAAAATAGTACATGCATCTGGAGTTTGTTTGTAGTGGCTAGATACCCTGGTGCACCCATATTCATTCTCTCTCTCTCTCTCTCTCTCTCTCTCTCTGTCTGTCTGTCTGTCTTTGTATTTGGAAATAAGTAAACATAATGTAAAAATCTCTGACTTGTATTATATTTAATTTAATGGGGTTGGTATAACTATGTACTAAGCAAAACAGGAAAGTTTATTTATTTGCCCTGCTTATCCATCTTGAATACAGAAGTACTTTTTTTTTTTTTTTTAACTATGCTTTGCCTATGCTTTTCTTCCTGAAGGCAGGCTCTACAAATTTTATATAATTTGGTCCTTGATGGGATTTCAAGAAAACTAATAAATATAATAACTTTAGGAAATTCTATATCCAGGAAACAAAAGTTTAATTCTAATAGTTCTCTTAAACTATAATATTATCATATAAACATCAAGGATAATATTTAACTTTGGTCAAAGCTTTTCAACAAAATGATTACCTAACGAAATCTGAACATATAAAATATAGATATATTATAGAACATTTCAGTGATATTTCATTTTTAAAGTGATATATTAGTAATTACTTCTACACCTATATTTCTGAAACCATTCCAAAGACATCATCTCAGTTAAATTACACAAACAAAAAAACTTGGTAGACTATATTATTTCAATTTTGCTGAAAAATTAAGATATTAATTCAGTGTTTCAATTATGTTGTATATCTTTCTTTTTATAAATTTAAAAGTATTTAGTTGATGAACAAAATATAAAAATTGTAGATTTGTGTAATACCATGTGGTATTTATATAAGTATATAATATAATGTTTAAGTCATATAAACATATCTATTTTCTCAAACATTTCTTATGGTAAAAAATATTGCAGTGGCTTAAGTATAAAAAGCCAACTGGCACGTCATCCTCTTACCCAACAGTAGCTTAGTGCCAGAATTAATTAACTGCTCTCCATTTAAATACCGCAATAAGAAACTAACCTTAAATCTCTGATTTTTTCTTTTCTCCCTTTCTTTGAAGTGTTAGATATTAAAACCCAGAACCTTGTGCATACTAGGAAAATACTCTTCCACTGAGCTACATCTCTAGCTCCTCATTTCACTTCATACATAGACTTTTTCTCTTTACATAGTCATGCTACAAGTTTATCTGGATTGTATCTGACATATAAAGAATGATCATAATGAAGAGTGGTTACATTTTTATTATTTTTTTTATTTCTTCGTGGTTCCTCATATACAAAGGTCTCTCTTAGACTATTCATGAAAATTGCTGTGCATACCAGTAAGGAATTAGTGTTTACATCAATTTAAAATCAAAGAACCTGATTAGATTTTGTGAGCATTATATTACTCAGGATCCAGGTTTTGTTTTTTTGTTTCTTTTTTTTTTTTTCACTTATTTCTTCTTTTTCTTTCAACCATTCTTGGCATCAACATCATGGGTCAAATGTCTCTTTTTTTTTTTTAACTTTATTAAAGTGAATAAAAACATAATATTCAGGTATCCCCCTGTGGCTGGCTTGGGGCTGCTTGGACCCTGCAAGCTTGCTGCAGAAGCATGCCCCTTGTTCCACCTTCCTGATTGAAGAGGCCCTAGGGCCCTATTCCTGGATACCCTGTGCCAGAAGGTGTGCAAGGCAGGCAGGGAGTGAGTAGGCCAAATACCTGTTCCCTGGGGCTTCTTCCAGTTTCTTAATCCCAATATGTCTCCCTGCAGCTGGCTTGGGGCTGCTTGTACCCTGTGACTTTGCTGTGGGAGCAGACTACTTTCTCTGTTTTCCTGATCCAAGTGCCCCTGGGTTCCCATTCCAAGATACCCTGCTCCAGTAGCTGCACACAGCAGCAAGGAGTGAGTATGCCAGATCCCTGATCCCCGAGGCTCCTGTGGCTAACTTGGGGAGGCCTAGTCCCTGTGTGGGGGTTGTGGAAACAGCTCAATTGCTCTGATATGCTGATTGGCCCCTAGGTACTGACATTGCTATTCCTCAGAGTCAAAGAGTACACTGGCCACAGTAGGAGCAGGCCTCTTGCCTCTGGCTCTCCAGCTTCCTGGTGCCTGGTTCTGCAACCCATGATTCCTGTGTACAGAAGAGTATGTGCAAATGGAGTGAGTAGGCCAGCACTCCCAGTTCCTCAGGTACTTTTGATGTACCTGCAATCTACACAATCTGTGCATCTGTGGTTGTAACCCCATAATACACTAGTATACCAATCCAGCTCACATTTAAAACAGAACACCCTCTGAAGATCCTATAAAAACAAAAACTTACTGCCTCCTCAATAGGATGAAGTACCGCCCCAAGATTGGTAGACCACAGTGCAAAAAGGCCATTGAAAGTCATAAAACTGAAAGATCTCCACCAAGGATGCTTAGTCCCACAATGGAAGTATCCAATGAAGTCATAGAAAAATCAACAGAAATTCAATCCCAAAATGAAAACACAACAATAAATGAGACCCTGATCAAAAGAAATTTCTGAACTGGAAGTAAACCATCAAAAAAAAAAAAATAGTATAAATGAAATTGAACAGAATCATCCTTAGAGCATTCAGCTTTTGACAGTAGACTTAACTTGATTGAATTAGAACCCTCAAAATACATATGAATGAATTGAAGGTGAGTGAAAAAATGGAAGATCTCAACACTTGATGGATTAAGCTTAGTGAAGACTTTATCAAACGTAAGAATGATTTCCAGGAAGCACCAAGAAAATCAGAACTCAAACTGAAATTATAACTCAAGAAAGAGATGAACATGATACAAAATAACACAACAGAAAACAAAACTCAAATAGACCTAATAAAACCCTCTTTAGAACCCTCATTAATAAAGTTACTCATGTGGAAGACAAAACCTCTGACCTGGAAGGAAAGACATAAGAATGTGGGGCAAAAAACTTTGATAAGTTCAAAAAATTAAGTGAACACAATATGAGGAATCTGTGGGATACCCTAAAATGACCAAACATATGGATCATGGGAATACCAGAAGGAGAGGAAATCTAGGTGAGAGGCATAGAGACAATATTCAGAAAAATTATTGAAGAAATTTTTCACAATCTCTCAAAACAGAGGCCTGTCCAGTTACAAGAAGCCCACACAACACCAAACAGACAGGACCAAAGAAGAAACTCTCCAAGAAACATCATAGTTAAAACTCATAACAATGAAAATAAAGAGAAAGTGCTAAAAGCAGCAAGGGAGAAACGACTCACTACATGCAAAGGCAATTCCATCAGAATGAACTTATATTTCTTAATGGAAACCCTGAAAGCAAGAAGGGCCTGGAATGGAACACTTCAAAGTCTAAAAAACTCTAACTTCCTACCTAAGCTCCTCTACCCAATAAAAGTATTCCTCATAATAGATGGTGAAAGGATAACTTTCCATGAAAAAGTCATCTCTGTTATTATATAAACACAAAGCCAAACCTAGAGGGAACAATTCTGGGAATACTCCACACAAAATAGTCAAATAACTAATCTCAAAAGCAAACAAGAGGAAGATCATAATAACCACAATAAGACAGGATCAAAAAATGACAAAACACAAAGAAGCACCAAACCCCAAAAAGAACCTCATCATGGCACAATTAATTTAAGCCTTATAGTAATAACCTTAAATATTCATGGTCATAACTCACCCATCAAATGGCACAAGTCATCTGGGTGGATCAAAAAAAATTGACCCTTCTAACTGCTGTATTCTACTGGGCTCCCCCCGACAGGTAGTGCTGAGGAAGGACCAGGCCCACTGGTTCCTCCCAATGGGTTAAGGAGGAAGATGAGGGCCGGACGACTCAGAACCTCTCCTAATCACCAGAGAAAAATCACACTGAGTCAGGAGTCTTGTCGAAGCAGGAACTCGCTTTATTGTTACATGCGGTTGCCTCTATAATGTTGAGAACAAAGGCGGGGAATCTAGGATAGGGACAGGTAAGGGCCAATAGTAAACTGTGACTATTGAAATGAAAATTCCAACTCCCACACGGAAGTAGCAGGCAAGAAGCCATTAGGCATCTTACTGAGTCCTAGCTGGCCAGAGGCAGATCACCAAACTTTAGCTAGGCTCAGGAAGTTCCACTAGGCCTCGCATCCAGGCCTCTCAAGGCCCAAGAAACACACATCCTCAGGGAAAAGGTTGGAAAATGATATTCCTAGCAAATTGAAATAAAAGCAAGGAGGTGTGGCTATATTAATATCTGACAAAATAGACTTCAAACCAAAAATAATCACAAAGGACCAAGAAGGCCACTTCTTACTCATCAAGGGAATGATCCAACATAAGAACATAACAATCATAAATCATATGCACAAAACATAGGTGCACCACAGTTTATAAACCAATACCTACTTGACAACAAAAGAAAAATGAACATCAACACCATTGTAGCTGGAGACATCAATACGCCACTATCATCAATACACAGATTATCCAAACAGAAAATCAATGGGGAAATAATAGAGCTCAACAACACCATTGATCAACAGAACAAATGAACATCTACAAAACTTTGCACTGAAGCTCTACAACATACACATTCTTCTCAGCAGCCCACAGAACCTTCCCAAAATTGGCCATAACGAATGCCTCCACAAAATCAGGAAAATCAAAATATCAACCTGCATCATATCAGATCACAATGCTTTAAAGTTAGAAATCAACAACAAAAGATTCATCAAGAACTCCACCAGCTACTGGAGACTAAACGACACACCTTTAAGCAATGGGTTGTGGAAGAAATCAAAAAAGAGATTATAAATTCCTAGAACTGAATGATAATAAAAACACAACCTACCAAAACTTATGGGATACAGTGAAGCCAGTCACAAAGGGAAAATTCATAGCACTAAATGCCTTCATATCAAAGACAAAGAGATCCCAAAGTAATAGCCTAACTGTGCAACTAAAGACACTGGAAAAGAAAAGAAAAGAATCCAACCCTATGAGCTCCAGATGGAATGAAACAATAAAGATTAGAACAGAAATTAATGAATTGGAATCTAAGAAAACAATTTTAAAAAATCAATGACATGAAAAGCAGGTTCTTTGAAAAAATAAAGAAGATTAATAAATCTCTGGCCAATTTGATCAAGCAAAAAAATAGAAGTCTGAAATAACAAAATCATATATGAAAAAAGAGAGGTCACAACAGACATCAATGAAATTGGAAGAAGCATCAGGGCATACTTCTAAAATCACTACTCCACAAAATTGAATAATTTGGAAGAAATAGATGAATTCCTAGACACATACCACCTACCAAAACTAAACTTGGAGCAGATTAATCTCTTAAGCAAACCTATCACATCCATGAAGATTGGAAAGGTAACCAAAGGCTGGGGAAAAGAAAAGCCCAGGACTGGAAGGCTTCTCAGCCGAATTCTATCAAACCTTAATGGGGGCTGGAGAGATGGCTTAGCAGTTAAGCGCTTGCCTGTGAAGCCTAAGGACCCCGGTTCGAGGCTCAATTCCCCAGGACCCACGTTAGCCAGATGCACAAGGGGGCGCACGCATCTGGAGTTGGTTTACAGAGGCTGGAAGCTCTGACGCGCCCATTCTCTCTCTCTCTCTCTCTCTCTCTCTCTCTCTCTCTCTCTCTCTCTCTGCCTCCTTCTCTCTGTCACTCTCAAAAAAAAAAAAAAAAAAAAAAAAAACCTTAATGGAAGAACTGAAACCAATTGTTGTCACTGTTTCATATATTTGGAGACCAGGGGATCCTCCCCAACTCCTTTTATGAAAATAGTATCACCCTAATACCAAAACCAGACAGAAATGAAACAACAAAAGAAAACTATAGGCCTATATCCCCAATGAATTTAGATGCAAAGATCATGAATCCTCACAAATCAAGTTTAGTAACACATCAAAAGCATTACCCACCTTGATCAAGTAGGCTTCATCCCAGAGATGCAGAGATGGTTCAATATACAGAAATCAGTCAATGTAATACACCACATAAATGAACTTAACCATAAGAACCACACGATCATCTCAATTGAGGCAGAGAAGGCCTTTGACAAAATACAATACCATTTCATGATCAAAATGCTGGAAAGAATAGGCATAGAGTGTATATCTCAACACAATTAAAGCTATATATAAAACACCCAAAGCCCAAATAATACTTAATGGGGAAATACTCAAGGAGTTCCCATTAAAATCATGAAAAAGACAGGGGTGTCCACTCTCAACACTGCTCTTCAACATAGTACTAGAAGTACTAGCCCAAGCAATAAGACAGGGTAAATAAATGAAAGAGATTCAAATTGGAAAAGAAGAAGTTAGCCCTAATTGCAGATGACATGATCCTATACATAAGTGACCCAAAAGTCTCCATCTCAAAATTTCTAAAGATTATTAATTCCTTCAATAAAGTGGCAGGATTCAAAATCAATGCACAAAAGTCAGTAGCCTTTCTATATGCCAAGGACTAATATACAGAGAAAGAAATTAGTGACATCCTATTTTCAATAACAACAAATAAATTGAATACCTTGGAGTAACACTAACCAAGGATGTGAAAGACCTATAGAATAAAAACATTAAAAAATCCTCAAGAAATTAAGGAGGACTTGAGACAATGGAAAGACCTCCCATGCTCATGGATAGGTAGAATTAATATTGTGAAAATGACAGTTCTACCAAAAACAATATACAGATTTAATGCAATTCTAATAATAAAAATACTACCATCATTCTTCACAGATATTTAAAAAAGGATCTCAAAATTTATATGGAATGGCAGCAGGCCACATATATCCAAACATATCCTCAGGAAAAAAAAAAAAGCACCTCTGATGGTATCACCATACCCAATCTAAAGTTATATTACAAAGTCATAGTAACAAACCAGCATGGTACTAGAAATAGAACAGAATTATAGACAAATTGAAGAGTCAGATCCTAGGTTAAGTAACTACAGCTACTTGATCATTGACAAAAGCCCTAATAATCTATACTGGAGAAAAGAAAGCATCTCCAACAAATGGTGCTGGATAAACATATGTAGAAAAATGAAACTAGACCCATTCATCTCTCCATTCACAAAAATAAAGTCCAAATGGATTTAAGACCTCAATACAAGATCTGAAACTCTTCTCCTACTGGAAGAAAACAATAGGAGTCACTCTCCATGATATAGGAGTGGGGAAAGAGTTACTAAACAAAACCCCAGTAGCTCAGGAAATTAAACAATCACTCAACAAATGGGATCTCATGAAGCAAAAAAACTTGTGCACAACAAACACACTATAAATAGAGCCAATAGATTAATCAATAAATGTGAGAAAATCTTTGTCAGCTGTGCCACTGACAAAAGTCTAATATCTAGAAACTACAAATAACCAAAAAATAAATAAATAAACAATAAAAAAATCAAATAGCCCACTCCAAAAGAGAACTAAATAGGGAGTTCTCAGAGGAAGAATTACAAATGGCTAACACACACTTAGGAAAATGTTCAACATAGGAATATGCAAATTAAGACAACCATGAGATTCCACCTTACTACAGTAAGGATGGAAATCATTCAAAAATCAAACACTGGGGTGGAAAGATGGCTCAGCAGTTAAAGTGTTTGCTTACAAAGCCAAAGAATCCTGGCTCAATTCTCCAGGACCCACATATGCCAAATGTACAAAAGTGCACATGTGTCTGGAGTTCATTTGCAGTGGCTGGAGGCCCTGGAGCACCCATTCTCTCTCTCTCTCTCTCTCTCTCTCTCTCTCTCTCTCTCTCTCTCTCTCTCTTTCCTCTTTCTCTCTCTCTTTCTTTAAAATAAATAAATAAAATATATTAAAAAATCAAGTAGTGACAAATATTGGGGAGTATGTGAAGAAAGAGGAACCCTCACCAACTGTAGGTGGGAATGTAAACTTGTACAACCACTATGGAAATCAATATGGAGATTCCTGAAAAGGATGAACATAGAGCTATCAACAAACCAGTTATTCTCTTACTGAGCATTTATCCTAAATGCTCCATGCATTAATACAGAGACATTTGCTCAACCATGTTTATAGCTGCTCAATTCATTATAGGTAAGTCCTAGAATCAACCCAGATGCCCATCCTTGGATGAATGCTAATGAAGTTGTGATACATTTACACAATGGAATTCCACTCAGCAGTAAGAAAAAAAAATGATACAATGAAATTTGTAGAAAAATGGACAGACTTGGAACAGATCATACTCAGCAAACTCACACAATCACAGAAAGACAAACGCTGCATGGTGTCAATAACATGTGGTTCCTAACCTGGTCCTGCTCAAGTTGCTGTCATACCTGATAGGCAACTCAAGGCACAGACAGTAGGGATGGAAGGGTTCAGGACGAAGAAAAGGGAAGAAGGGGGAGAAAACAAACACAAAATTAAACCCAAAATGAACTGTTACCATTGAAACCTTTATCCTTGGAGATAGCCTAAAAGATATAAGCCTTAAAAGGAGTAAGGGGGAGCACCTGAAAAGTAGGGCTCTGATGAGTGTGTGATGAAGCCTAAGCTTATAAGGAATTTTTTTCTGTCTCTGACCTGCAACTCCCTGTACTAGAGATTGGTTGCTACCCACATTGAGCTGTTGATCAGAGAGACCTATGAGGTCCCCAAATCAAGACAGCTTTTCCTCAAAGCACTTGGTTACCTGTCTGAGATGAAAGCTAAGACCCTATTGCTGAAGATACTATATGCTACTGACACAGAGCATGGAGAGATCTGGATGGAATTCAGAGGAAAGCCAGTCCACCAACAGTTAGCCTGTCTACTGTTGGAAAGCACTACATGAGCTACTGGGGGAAAATGGCCAACAATGGTTTGAGAAACCAGACGTTAGAGGTCTAAGCTACTCAGAAGCAAACACCCTAACACAATGTAAATGCCAGTGCAATAGTGGCTCGCAGCCTCAGTGGGAATTCAACAGCTTTCTGATTGGATAAGAGAGCCACTCAGTGTAAAGGAACCCATATCTGGAATTGGGAACCATATCAGAATCCTATGGAGATAAAGACTATGCTCTCCAGTGTCAAGCTCTCACTAGTCTTTGGTTAAAAGTGGTTACATACATCAAATTCCCCCAAAATTAATAATGCTTACACCACTTAAACTACAGTGACTTCACTCTCCACTGGAGAATCTGTTCTTTTTCAGAAGGTAGCAAGACTGGAGGAGATAAACTTCCCCTTGCACTTCAGCTAAGCCACAGTTGAATCCACAGAGGAATGGGGAGATGAACAAGAGTGCTGCTGCCTTGCTGTGCCTGATAATCAGTGCCCGGGTATAGAAGGCAGACCCTGAGGATACTCACGACCTACTAAGGCAGAGATCCACAGGTTCCTAAGTGCTCATTACTGAAGTAGACATAAAACTCACCCACCACAGCTCAGGAAATTTTGCAGAAGATGGGGAGAAAGATAATAAAAGCCAAAGGTTGAGACATCATGCCCAGAGGCATTCCCTCTCCCCCAAAATAACTGACTACTGCTCCCACAATACATAAACTACAAGCCCATGGGAAATACCTGCAACCCCACTGAGGAGCATCCCCAACGGAACGGGGCCAGGTAAGGAGGAAAAGAGCATACCAACACATGATGTATCTGTATGAAACAACTCATTAATAATAATAATAATAAACACTTAAAAATAATATTCATATATATAATATTGAATACCTGGAGTATATTCCTTATTTGCCTTTTTGGAAATGGTAGTTTAATAACCAAAGTTTTATGCTTGTATTAACTTCAAAATTAAACATTCTCTTATGAAGGAGAGCTATTATAGTGAATAAATGTTCAGAATTCTTCCTTGGAAACTCAACTAAAGATGTTTTTGGACTTCACCATGTTACAGATCCAATTTATATTATTTATTGATATATCATTAAATTACTGTTGAACAGAAATATTTCTTAATTCTATTTAACTATGGTTGCTAAAGCCCATAGACACACAAACCAAGCAGCAAAGTTTGCATCTTTTAAAAATGTCATTTTGGGGCTGGAGAGATGGCTTAGTGGTTAAGGCACTTGCCTGCAAAGCCAAAGGATCCAGGTTCAATCCCCCAGTACCAATATAAGTCAGATAGCCAGATGCACAAGGTGGTACATGTGTCTTGAGTTTGTCTACAGCAGCTGGATGCCCTGGCATGCCCATTCATTCTCTCTCTCTCGCTCTCGCTCTCGCTCTCGCTCTTGCTCTCATAAATAAATAAATATATTTTCTAAAATGACATTTTGTGTGAGAATTACATCTGGAACATCTTAGCTGAAAATAGATTCTTTCCTAAATGGTTAATTATAAGAGTGTAGAGAAAAAAATGAAAAGGTATTTCCTTCATTTGTTAGAATGCAATTTTCCTCAGAATCCAAATAAGTTCAAGATGCACACTGGCTAAAAATAAATGGCATTGCAATATCAGGAAAAAGATTTTCTAACCATGTCAGAGACTAGAACATACTACATCATGCATTCCATTAATAATTCTCTAAGGTAAAAATACTAAACTTGGCTTCACGGCACAGGCTTATAATCCTAGCATTCAAGATCATAAGTGTCTGGCAGCCTGATAAATGAAAATAAAAGTAAAGTGGGTATGCTAAACTTTGGGTATCTTTAAGATTGTCTCATAATGACATTTTTGCACTACTTAGAGACAATCTCCTAAAAACCTTTCAGCACTTTATTGATAGGGGGGAAAAAATCTAACAATTCATATGAAACATTTTACCATAAACAGAAGTTTGGCATCTCTAACATGCTACAAACAGATGTTGTAATTTACCTCATCATAGAAGGCAAATCCAGAACTCCAGTCTCTAAGTATAGCCAACCTATTACTATGTTGCCTCCCCTGCTGTGAGCTGTCAATTACCAAGAATGAATAATGAAAGAATGTACCCTCTAGAGCAGCCAATTCTCAGAAGCATTTTCTTTAACATTCCAGTTTTATTCCAGGAATGGGCAAGACAAGAAGTAAGACATTTCATGTCACTTCAGGATAATATCATGTAATTTTAGAGTAATAAAGAATTCATAAGTGATCTGATAGGGAAAGTTCATTTACATTCTCTCCAGAGAGTTTTATCTCTTCAGATGTGACCTTGTATAATTAAATATGTTTCAAATATCAAGAGAAATGGCAGCTAAGCAGACAATGGAATTCTTCACATTATGTCAAACTGAAATAAAGTGAAATTAAATTATATGAAACATTCAAGTATAATAGAAGATAAAAGGTTCCACTGAAATTCTTTCTATCTTATCTGACTCATTAGCATTTTACACAAGGACAATCTTACCATGTGCTATGTAACTATTTTAAAGTTAGAACTTTGTTTCATTAATACCATTCCCCCAAAAGGTGGCAAATAAAATGACCCAGAGGCTCGATGATAAAGGATACATTATATCACAATAATGCATGTGCAGGAAAGCAAATTTTTCAAACCTTTGCCTTATAATTGAATTAGGTGTTTGTGTGTGTGTGTGTGTGTGTGTGTGTGTGTGTGTGTGTGTGTGTGTGTTTATGGGTGAACCATGGTCTCTTGCCACTCCTTGGACACCAGCTGTATGTGCAAGTTTTTGAATTACAGCTTAAGTGCTTGGCTTGTTAATAGAACCCTCGAATGAAAGGCTTTGCGAGCAAATATCTTTGACCACTTAAGCCATCTTCCCTGTCCCTATAATTGAAATTTTTATGTAATGTATTGATACATTATTTTTTAATCCTGTATAGATATTTTTATGGAAAAGGAAATCTCTTAAAAGCTTGCCAAGTGAATTACATCAAAATTACTTGGGCTAGAGATATGGCTTAGCAGTTAAGGTGCTTGCCTGCAATGCCAAAGGACCCAGAATCCCCAGGACTCACTTAAACCAGATGTACAGGGTGGCACATGCATCTGTAGTTCATTTGCAGTGAGTCCATTCTCTCTCTGTGTCTCTCTCTGTCAAATAAATAAAAAAGTTTAATGAATCATTTTTCATATTAAAAGTAAATATTATGTGGCCCAAAGGTAATTTTATTTTATGGATTTTGGGAGTCGGGTCTCATTCTAGCCCAGGCTGACCTGAAATTCACTACACAGTTTCAGGGTGGCCTTGAACTCATGGCGATCCTCCTAACTCAGCCTCCTGAGTGCTGGGATTAAAGGCATGCACCGCCACGCTCAGACCCAAAGGTAATTTTATGAGGATAGTTAAAGCTTATATTTGTAGTTTATTATCGTTCTTGGGGATTTTCTTTTACTCCTCCATTCTTTGTTTACAAAGATATAATGCAATCCATATACTTTTAAAGATGAGAATCTTAATTCAATGTTCATTTAGTACCAATTGTGTCATTTAAAAGATATTTCCCTACTACATTGTATTATTTAGCATTTCTTATGTCATAACTCTACACAAAAGCTTAAAATTTTGTTGTCTGTGAACCTAAACAGTTTGCTGTGGTCTGTTGGCTAAGGAGTTGTATGTTGAAAGGTGATCTTCAGTTAAGTTATATTGACGTGCGTTATAAAGAAGTGATAACCTCTCTTCTGGCTTTTTGTCCTAATGCATGAAGTCTCTCTCCTCATAGCATAACTTCTGCTATAAAGCACTCACCTTCACCAAGCTGATGATGGTCCCACTGTACTTCAGCCACCAGAACATATAGATAAACCATTCTTCCATATAAACATTAAACTTCAAGTCTTTCATTATAGTAACAAAAGACATACTAACAACAAAATTCAAACCTACTGACTAGGTCAACAAAAATGAACACTGCCACACCCTTCATCCCACACTTGACTGCTCCCAGTACTGATCCCTATATCCGCTTACAATGTGATTACTTTCTGGACATGTAGGATCATAATCTTTCTCTTATTGATACTTCCACCCTTAAACATATATTTTAATTCTTTTTTCTAATTTGTATAAATAGATTCATGTATTATTTTTGTCTGGCATGTTTATAAGATCTTTAGTATTAAAGATCTTTTCTTGTTCCCCTTGAAAGCAACCATTGATCTAAATTCTATAGTAATGCATCTTTAATATTATTCACAGTTTATCACCTAAACAACATATTGCTATAATCTGTCATTGATGAATTTTGTAAAATAGTTATATAAACAAAACTATAGTAAATGTCATGATCATTGCTCTTCCTTCTTGAGTGTCTTGCTTTGTGCTGTTTCATTCATGCTAACTGTGGCACTGCATTTCATTGCATGAATATATTATTTAGCCTTCCTTCTATTAATAGACAATTTGAAATTTCCAAGTTTGGAATCATTTTTAATAATAATATTGCTGTGAAGCTCACTGTGAAAGTATTTTGATATACACATTTATTTGAAGAAATCCATTGTATATTCTGAATATTGGCCCTTTTAAGATTATATATAGTGAAAATGGTTTCTCATTTGTGTCTTCTCTTAATATAATTGTATTGGTGTTATTTGGGAAAAATAAGATATAGATAGATAAATAGATAGATAGACAGATAATACCTTCTGGTATGGTTAAAAGTGTTTAACATCATTGTCTTGTTCTTTTTAGTAATTTTTCTCCACCTCAATTTTGATAGAAATTAATATTTACATTGAAAGATGTCTGGTGTGCCTTTCACATTTATATCCACTATCTGTAACTGACTTTAAATATAGTCCTGGGTAGGAGGCAAGTATTATTTTCCAGTATGAACTTATAATTAAAAGTCCATATTTCCTAATACTGATCATTACTTGAAAGGCTATCTTCCATTGATTGGTAGTTATAAGAATGAACTGTATGTTTCTAAATGTTTTACTCTATTTATTAATACCAGTATTTTCATGTGTCTTTTTCCAGGTAGGACATAGTTAATTATCATAACTCACAATAAAACATTGCTATTTGGTAGAGAAGAACTACCCTTTTTTTCATTTTAAAAAAATTTTTTAAAGTATCTCAGCTATAAATATGCATTTTTCTTTTTACTTTTATTTTAATAATTTTTATTATTAGGTATGGACATATTTTGTATATAAACATAACATGTTTGTATCATAGTTTCCCTCCTCCTTGCCTATTTTCTGAAGAGGCCTTCCTCATTGGGGATGCAGGTCAACCCCATGGGGATAGTGGGTTATGCATTATGGGGGCAGCAGTCAGTTAAAGGGGAGAGTCAATGTCTCTGTGCAAAATGTCCCTACTTGTGGTTCTAACAATCTTTCTGCCCCCTCTCCTGCAAAATTCCCTGAGCCATGTTGGGAGCATTTTAAGTCACTTCAGTGATGGGCACTTAGGAGGATCTGGATCTCTGTTTTAGTAGATGGTGAGTGTCCTCAGTATTTGTCTCCATTACCCTTGTGCTGATATCAGCTTAACTAAGAGAGCAGCATTCTTGCTCATTTCCCCATTTCCTCTGTGGTTTCAACTGGGGCCAGGGTGGTGTACATCCAGTCACTTATCTCCTCAAGTCTAGTTCCCATCTGAGAAAAAGAAGCAGATTCTCCAACAGAGATTGAAGTCAGTGCCCATGAAATGGGAAAACCATTATTAATTTAGAGAGAATTAAAAAGGTTTCGACACACTTATGATCTAAAGTTAGCGGGAGCTTGACAACGGAAAGCAGAATCTGTATATGATTCAGACTTGTTTCCCATTTACAAATATGGTTTCCTTTCCACTGAGAGAATCTGTTAGCCCATCCAAGAGCAGTTGGTTACCCATCATGGTTGTGTGCCACTATTGCACTTGTGTGAGCATCACATCAAGTTGTTTCCTTCTGAGTCACTTAGACTTTGATTTGCTTGGACAGATGTTGGCCATTTTCCCCTGGTAGCTCATGTAACACCTTCCAGCATTAGATGGGCTAATATCTGAGGACTGGCTCTATTCCAGATTCTAACCAGGTCTCTCCATGGTCTGTGACAATAGCGTTTGATGTCTTCAGCAGTAGTGTCTTACCATTTACCTCTGGTGTGTAATAAAGTGCTGACAGAATTCTGTCTTGTTTGTTTTGGGAGATCTAATAGGTCTCTCTTATCAACAGCTTCTGTCAGTACTATAGCTGGCAAAGTTTTTCTCCCATTCTGTGGATAATCTATTGGCTCTGCTTATTGTATGTTTGTCTGTGCTAAAGCTTTTTAGTTCCCATTGGTTGAATGCTTGTTTAATTTCCTTGGCTACGGGGGTTTTGTTCAGGAAGTCTTTCCCCAGTCCCTATATTGTGGAAAGTGCTTCCTATTTTTCTTCTAGAAGTTAAAGAGTTTCAGGTCTTATATTGAGGTCATTAATCCACCTGGACTTCATTTTTGTGTATGGCAGAAAGAATGGGTCTAACTTCATTTTTCTACATATGTTCATCCAGTTTGACCAACAATATTTCTTGAAGATGCTGTCTTTTCTCCAGTCCACATTATTGGCACCTTTGTCAAACAAAGATCAAGCATCTGTAGTTGCTTGTCCTAAAATCTGGGCCTTTAATTCTGTTCCATTGGTCTGCTTCTGTTTTCATTCCAGTACCATGCTGTTTTTGTCATTATGGCTTTGTAATATAGCTTTAGATCAGGTATGGTCATACCAGCAGAGGTGTTTCTTTTGCTGAGGATATGTTTGGATATCTGAGGCCTTCTGCAATTCCATATGAATTTGGAGATTATTTTTCAGTCTCAGTGACAAATGCTTGTGTATCATCTTGTCAATTTCTACAAATTCCATAGTTAGTAATTGATGTCTTTATAACATTGACTGCTACAATCAATAACATTCCTGCATATTTATTTTTTATACTTTTCCTCAACATTTTTTATAAAAATTGGTATTTAAACTGCCTTTTTTCACTGAATCTGATGGTATTTTAATGGTATAACCATTTATATGTGTATGGTGTGTGTGTTTGTGTGTGTGTGTGTGTGTGTGTGTGTGTGTGTGTACGTGCACAACTCCATACCTTTGTGAGGACAACCTCACATATCAGTATTCACATCCCATCTCTTTTTAAGACTGGATCTCTGGTTGTTCACTGGAAAGATTTCCAGGCTAGCTGGACTCCAGGGGAGTCTCCTGACTGCCTCCTGTCTTAATGTAGGTCTGCTAGGATTGTAGGCATGTGATATTGTTTCTGGCTGTATGTGGGCTTCAGGAACCCAAACTTAGGTACTCCTTTGTAGAAGCAGGAGGATAGAAATTTTAATGTCATCCTGAGTTACATAACAAGATTGTGTCAAATAATAAATAAAACGTATTACCTTAATAATCTGCCCTGTGGGTATTGCTGATAATTCTCTGGATGATAGAAAGCAGATACTTAATAACGCACTATTTGTGTGTGGGAGGGTGTTTGATGTATTTACATGCATATAGATATGTGTGCCCTCTACTCATGCTTATAGAGATCAGAGTAGCACATTGGATGGCCTCCCCTATTGTTCTTCCACATAATTTCCTTGAGGTAGAGTCTTTCACTCAGCCAGAGGCTCGTCACTTTTTGTCTTGACTGGCTTAACAGCAAGCTCTCTCTAGGTGTTCACCTCCCTAAAACCTGAGGTTACAGATTGCCTGGCCACACCTGGCTTTTTTGTTGTTGTTGTTTTATTATAATTATTTTTTTATTATTAATTAGTTTTGTACTCAGCGAATGCAGTCAATTTGGTACCATTGTTTGGTTCATCCATGTCCCACCCCCTCCCCCTGACCCCTCCTTGTTGAGGTATATGGGTCATGCATTCTGGAGTTATCCCACAGTTATGGGTAGGTTAAATGTCTCTGCATATCATGACCCAACATGTGGCTCTGACATTCTTTCTACCCCCTCTTCCACAAAATTTCCCTGAGCCACACACCTGGCTTTTTATGTGGGTGTTGGGAATGGAACTATCTTCCTGGCTGCTCAGCAAGCACTATTAAACAGAGAGCCTTCTTCCAAACACCTAATATCTCATTATTTTAAATAATAAGTTGGAGTTCAAATGAATGTAGCTTTCTATTTATTTACATATGCTTGTATTATTGATCTATAACTATTGATTTGGAGAAATATCTTTCCTTTTTATCCTACTTTTCCAGTCTCATCTTTTTCCTTACTGAACTTTGGTTTTAGCTTTTCCACTGTGTATCACAACTAATATCCCTATAAAATGACGTGTATTCTTTTACCATACCAGTCCTAAGCAAAGTGCCCCCCCTCAGTATATAAACAGCACATATTGATAAGAAACTTTCCTTCACCCCTGCCCTCCACCAAAGGGACCCTCCTCATTGGAGATTCTGGTCATACCCATGGGGATTGTGGGTAGTGCATTCTGGGGGCAGCCATCACTTATGGGGAAGATGCAATGTCTCTGTGCATAATTTCTCAACTTGTGGCTCTAACAATCTTTCTGCTCTCTCTTTCTCTTCTGCAAAATTCCCTGAGCCATGTTGGGTGTTTTAAGTCTACTTCAGTGATGGGCTCTTAGGCACCTCTTACCCTCTGCTTTGGTAGGTTTTGAGTGTCCTCAGTGTCTATCTCCTTCACCCTTGTGATGATATCAAGTTCACTGAGAAAACAGGACTCTTGTTCATTTCCCCTATTCCTGTATGGTTTCAGCTGGGGCTTGGTGAAGTGTGATGGGTCATTTCTCTCCTCAGGTCCCACTTCCGTTTGAAAAAGAGAAGCAGATTCTCCAACAGATAGTGAAGTCAGCACAGTTTAAATAGGATAACCATTGTGTCTATGGGGAAAAAAAAAAAAAAAAAAAAAAACTTTTCAGCTTCATGAGATCCCAATAGTTGACTGACTGTTTAATTTCCTGAGCTACTGGGGTTTTGTTAAGGAAGTCTTTCCACATTCCTACATTGTAAAAAGTTCCTCTTATTTTTTCTTCCAGTAGTAGAAGAGTTTCAGGTTTATATTGAGGTCTTTGATCCATTTGGACTTGATTTTTGTGCATGGCGAGATGTATGGGTGTACTTTCATTTTGCTGCACTTGGTTTTCCAGTTTGTCCAGCACCATTTGTTGAAGATACTGTCTTTTCTTCAGTCTACATTATTATGGCCTTTGTCAAAGACCAAGTAGCTGTATTTACTTGACCTAAAATCTGCATCCTCAATTATGTTGCATTTGTCTATATTCCTGGTTTTAATGCCAGTACCATGCTGTTCTGTTTTTTGTTACTATGGCTTTGTAATATAGCTTGAGATTAGGTATGGTGATACCTCCAAAGTTTTTTTTTCCCCCCCCCCTGAGGATATACTTGTATATCCAAGGCCTGCTGCCATTTCATATGAATTTTGAAATCATTTTTTTCTATTTCAGTGAAGAATGATGCTGGGATTTTTATTGGTATTGCATTAAACCTGAATATGGCTTTTGGTAGGATTGCCATTTTCACAATGTTAATTCTGCCTATGCAGGAGCATGGGAGGCCTTTCCATCCTCTCAAGTCTTCCTCCATTTATTTCTTGAGTGTTTTTATGTTTTCATTATATATGACCTTCACATTCTTGGTTAGTGTTATTCCAGGGTATTTTTGTTTTTGTTATTGCTATTGAAAGTGGGACAACATCATTAATTTATTTCTTTGTATCTTTTTCCTTTGCAAATGGAAGGGCTATACATTTTTGTGTGTTGATTTTGTATCCTGCTACTTTGCTGAAGGAATTAATCACCTTTAAGAGTTTTGAGAAGGAGGCTAAGAGGTCACTTATGTATAAGATGATGTCATCAGCAAATAGGACTAACTTGACTTGTTCCTTTCCAATTTGTATCCCTTTTATTTCTTTCTCCTGTTTTATTTCTTTGGCTAGGACTTCTACTAATATGTTGAAGGGCAGAGGTGAGAGTGCACACCTCTGCCTTGTTCCTGATCTCAGTGGGAATTCCTTGAGTCTTTCCTTATTATTATTTGGGCTGTATGTGCTTTATACATAGCCTTACTTATATTAAGATATAAACCATCTATGCCTACTCCAAAGTTTTGATCATGAATTGATGTTCCATTTTGTCAAAGACCTTTTATGCATCTATTTAAATGATCATGTGGTTTTTACATTGATCAATTTCCCTATGTTGAAACAACACTGTGTTCCTTGATAAAGCCTACTTGATCAAGATGGATAATGCATTTGATGTGTTGCTGAATTCAGTTTGCATTTAATTCAGGATCCTTGATGCTAAATTCATCAGGAATATGGGCCTATAGTTTTCTTTCCTTGTAGTATCTCTGTATGGTTTTAGTATTGGGGTGATACAAACTTCATAAAGGTAGTTGAGGAGCTTTACCTTTTCTCCAATTTGGTGGAACAGTGTGAGAAAAATTGGTATCAATTCTTCATGAAGGTTTGATAAAATTCAGCTGAGAAGTGATCTGGTCCTGGAATCTTCCTTTGGGGGATGTTTTTGATTACCTTTTCAATATTGATGAGAGTGATAGGATTGTTTAGGAGAATAATATGCTCTGAGTTTAGCTTTGGTAGGTGGTATGTGTCTAGGAATTTATTCACTTTTTCCAGATTATTCAGTTTTGTGGAGTATTGGTTTTGGAAGTAAGTCCTGATGTTTCTTCCAATTTTGCTTATGTCTGTTGTGATCTCTCCTTTGTCATTTCTAATTTTGTTGATTTGAAGCATTTCTTTTTTTTTTTTTTTTCTTGATCAAATTGGCCAGGGTCTTATCAATATTATTTTTTCAAAGAACAAGCTCTCTGTTTCATCAATTTCCCTGGTTGTTTCCTTAGTTTCCAACTCATTAATTTCTGCTCTGATCTTGATTATTTCTTTCCATCTAGAGCTTTTTGGTTTGGATTCTTCTTGTTTTTCCAAGGGCATTAGGTGGATGGTTAGATTATTGATTTGGGATTGCTCTTCCTTTGTGATGAAGGCATTTATTCCTATGAATTTTCCCCTAAAGACTGCCTTCATAGTTTCCTATAAGTTTTGGTATGATGTGTTCTTGTTGCCATTCAAATCTAGAAAATTTACAATTTCATTTTTTTTATTTACTACCCATTTATTGTTTTTGAGAGTATTTTCAGTCTCCAGGAGCTGATGGAGTTCCTGGAGCATCTCTTCTTAATTTCTAGCTTTCCAGCATTATGGTCTGATATCATGCAGGAAATTGTGTTGATTTTCCTAAATATATGTGTAAAGTTCAGGAGTGACCAAGTCCACCCTAACCACTCTGAGGCAGAGATGAAAGCTTTTATTCAGTAAAAACATGAGCTGCCAGCACTGGCTCACAAGAGAGGAGCATGGCCAACCTGAGTTTCCAGATAGTGGGGTTTATAGAGCTTTTCAGTTGGGGGAAGGTGAGGAAGGGAAAAGAACAAATAGCTTGGGTGTGAGACCAAAGGGTGAGCAGGGAACTTACAAGATAAGGGGGCAAGAAACCATGACCTTGGGGCATTGTTAGGTAAGGAAGGGCTAATGGCCAGGCATTTTCTTGAGGAATGTGGATAATCCACTTCCTTATGCCTTTGTCACCATTCTGCTATCCTTGGTGACTCCATTTGTGGAGCCCATCCTGACCTAACAATATGGAGACAGGATTTTTGGCCTAGTATATGATCTATTTTGGAGAAGGTTCCATGGACTGCTTAGAAGAATGTGTAATCTGTAGATTTGGAATATAATGTTCTGTAGATGTCTGTTAGGTCTCGTTGATCTACGGTGTTGTTGAGCTATCTTATTTCCCTATTGATTTTCTGTTTGGATGATCTAGTTATTGATGATAGTGCAGCATTGAAGTCCCCAGATATGATGGTCTTGGTATTTATTTCTGTTTTGATGTCAAGTCAGTTTTCTTTTATGAATTATGTGCACCTGTGTTTGGTTCATAAAGATTGATTATTGTGATATCCTCTTGTTGGATCATTCCATTTATGAGTAAGAAGTGGCTTTCTTTGTCTTCTTTGATTACTTTTGGTTTAAAGTCTATTTTATCTGATATTAATATAGCAATGGATGCTTGTTTCTTATTTCAGTTTGCTTGGAATATCATTTTCCACCTGTATCAGACAGCTTCAGGTTCACTGAGATGAACTTCCCGACCAAGCACAGTTATGGAGGAAGGGATATTTATTGAAGCCTACAGATCCAGGGGAAGTTCCATAATGACAGGAGAAGCTGGCCTGCCTTTACAGGACCAAGCAGAGAGAGAGAAGTACAAACCTAAAGGTCAAAATCCACAGCACACTTCAGGAACTCCAGCTAGGCACACTTTGCATATCTTTAGATTGAAATCTGAAACCCACCACCACACCTTAAGATCCACACAGTGACGCTGCCTCCAGCCAGGTGGCTGCAGATGCAAACTACAAACAAACAACTGAATATATTGGGGGCCATCTATTCTATTCAAACCACCACATTCCGCCCCTGGCCCCCAATAGATTTATAACCATCACACATTGTAAATTGTACTCAGTTCAATTTCAAAGGTCCCCACAGTCTTGACCAATTTAAGATATTAAGACCTATAAAATCAAACAAGTTAAACATATCTAACATATAAAGGCACAGGGTAAACATTTTCAACTTGTATAATGCGTAGCAAGGAGAGACTAAAACAATGCAAACTCAACCACCATCGAACAAGCATCAAACTTCTGCAGTTCAAGATCAATATATCCAGAGACTAACAGTCTCCAGAGTTTCCAATTCCACCCCTCCAGCTGGGCAGAGTAGCTGGGGAACACTTCCACCCCAGGCCAACAGTGCACTCTATGGTAGCCCTTGCACAGTCCTGGTATATACAAAACATCTTCAGGTCTTCATGCAAACCATGGTCCATCTTCCAAAGGCTCTTTCAGCCTATCAGGGCATCAGACCCTACCTCATGCCACATCTCAGCAGCAGCTCCTAGAACCGTGTGCAATTCCAGACCACTGTTTGCATTTTCCAAAGGCTCTTTCAGCCTCTCAGGGCATCAGGCCCTACTTCATGCCGCATCTCAGCGGCAGCTCCTGGAAGCATGTGCAATTCATGACCACTCCTCACATTTTCCAAAGGCTCTTTCAGCCTATCAGGGCATCAGGCCACATCTCATGCCATATCTCAGAGCTGGATTGAAACCCAGCAGCTCCTCAGGAAGCCTCCAGGCTTTCTGGCACCATATGCAGTGCTGGGTTAGGACTGCTGAGGCATCTGGCAACGAGGACTGTGATTGCAATGTTTCTGTCCTGCCTTGATAACAGAGTGTTTGTATGTATCTACACCAATATTACGATTATATCATTAGCTAACTGTTGAATTTATATTAGACCCATTATATTAGAGACTAAGCTTTGTGTTGGGTGGAAGATTTTGGGGTTCTGGTTGTAAGTGGGATAATTATGCCATGTTAGGTGGAATTATGAGCTTGTTACTGTTTTCATTTGAAAATTAAGTATGATGTAAGGAGACATGATTTGATGCCAAGTTAACAAGGGGTGGATTTGTGATAGTTAAGGTGTTGCCAACTTGATCTGTTTAGTAATCCACAGGTTGCTTCTAGGAAGGATCAACTAAAGGAGGAAGTCTTTCCCCCAGGGTGAGCCCTTCCCCCAGAGTGGGTGGCCCTGCCCAGAGGGGGACTTGATATAAGGAAGCTCTGGCTAAAAAGAGTTTCTTCCTTCCTTCCTTCCTTCCTTCCTTCCACTTGGCTGCCAGAGCTGCTCACTACCTTCCAGCGTGGATTGAAGACCACCCTTTTACCCTGAAGAGGTGTCTCTCTTTAGTGGTGAGGTGGGTTCCTTGAAGACAGCAGATTGAGGGGTCAATTTTTCTGATCCACTCTGTTAACTTGTGTCTCTTGATGGGTGAATTAAGGCCATTAATATTTAGGGTAATAGTTGTGAGGTTTGATTTAATCCCTACCATAATGTGGTGCTTTATGGGGTTTAGTATTTTCTTAGACTTTGTAGTTTTTTGAGCTTTCTCTAATTTGTTTATTGTGGTCTGCTTCTTGTAGGCTCTTGAGGTTGGATGTTTGACTCTTCTCTGTGGAAAATTCTTTGAAGTACTCTCTGTAGGTTTGGCTTTTTGTTCTTGTAGTTGTGGAGCTGATTTTTATCATATAAAGTTTTACTTTCACCATCTATTATGAGGGATGCTTTTGCTGAGTACAGTAGGTTGGGTTGGAAGCCATAGGTTCTTAGACTTTGCAATGTTCCCTTCAAGGACCTTCTGGCTTTCAGGGTTTCCATTGATAAGTTTGAGGTAATTCTGATGGGGTTACCTTTATATGTAATGTGTTGTTTCACTCTTACTGCTTTTAGGACTTTTTCTGTGTTTTTGTTGTTTAACATCTTGATGATAATATGTCTTGGAGGGTTTCTCATTTGGTCCAGTCTGTTTGGAGTTCTGTTAGCTTCTTGGATCTTGATGGGACTCTCTTTTGAGAGGGTGGGAAAGTTTTCTTCAATAATTCTGTTAAATTAGTTCTCCATGCCTTTGGTCTGAATTTTTTCCCCTTCTGGTATACCCATGATCTGACTGTTGGGACATTTAAGGGTATCCCACAGTTCCCTCATGTTCTGTTCACAAAAATTTTTGAAGTTATTCAAGTTTTTGGACTCCTGAACTGTTTTTTCTGTCTTGTCTACCAGTTCTGAGGTTCTGTCCTCCATGTGACTGACTCTGTTCTTGAGAGCTTCTAGAGAGGTTTGGACTTGTTTAATCTGATTTGTATTTTCTATTGCCTTTTTTTTTTTTTTTTTTTTTTTTTTTTTTTTTTTTTTTTTTGGTATAGTATCCATTCCTCTTTTGAGTTTCCTTTTCAGGTCATTTCCTGATTTTGATTTTCCTAATGAGTCTTGGAATTCATCCTTGCATTTATTTATGTCTTCATTGAGCTTAGCCAGCTTATTATTGAGGTCCTCTTTTTTTTGTTTGTTTGTTTGTTTGTTTGTTTGTTTAAACTCTCATTCAGATCACTTAAATCTCTTTGGCAGTCTCTCTGTTTTTTTTTTTTTTTTTTTTTTTTTTGGTTTTTTTTTGTTTTTTTTTCTACTAGGTCCATCTTAGGGAGGTTTGCATTCACACAATTGTTAATCTTTTGTTGATTTTCTGCAAGTTCTGTCAATTCCGTGGTCTTGGTCACATACCTTGTATCTTCATTTTGTGGTTCTGATCCTGATTGCACTGTGGGAGTAGGCAACCTTGTTGGGTTTACTTCTATTTGATGTTTCATGTTGTTCTTTTGTGCTGTGGTCTGCCCATCACAGCATGGGAATCTTATTTAATTCAGGAGGAAGCTGTAGTTTACCCTTGAAGCATCTTCAGTGATTGTTCCCTTTCATGTTTGACTAGATTAGGCTTTTGATAGCCAGGGGGCCTGTCTGCTGAGGTGGGAGGAGTCCATGTGGCCCTGGCAGGGATCTGGAGACTGCAAGGTCTCAGAGGCAAGTGGTAGGGCCAATGGGGAAGGTGGGGCAGGGGAGGCAGGGGGAATAGGATGGTGCTGACCTGAAGACCAGAAGGTCTTGGAGGCAAGTGGCAGGGCCAAGGAAGGGATGGGGGTGTGTAGTAGAGGCAGGGGGAAAAGGATGGCACTGACCTATTGGTTGGTGGGAGGGTGGGTGGACAGATGGAATGATGCAGATCTGGTGGAATGGCAATGGGGATAGGACAGCGTGGACCTATTGGTGGATGGTAGGGCAGGGAGATGGGAAAGCATGGATCTGGTGGCATGATGGGGTGGTGATAGGACAGCACAGACACTTTGGTTGGTGGCAGGAAAGGGGGATGGGATGGTGAAGAGCCAGTGATGGGGAATCAATGGCATGGACCCAATGGTGCATACGGTGGCATGGACCCAGTGGCAAAGACCCATTGGTGGGTGGAGGGGTGGAGGAATGGGACCACGCAGACCCTGTGGCATGGACTTGGTGGTATAGACTTGGTGGCATGTTCCCAGTGGAGTGCTGGGGAGGGTTGGGGGGATGAGACAGCATGGTCCCTGTGGCTGGTGGTGGGGTGGAGACTAGGCGATGGTGAAAGTGAGGAAGAGGGGAGGAAAGCCTCAGGGGGGGAGGAATGGGACCCAGTTGGCAGAAGGAATGGTGAGAGGAGTTTGGACCCCAATCTGCAGAGGGCACAGGTAGCTCAAGAGTGAATTTGATCTGCAGCATGGTAGCTGGGACAGCTGCCTGAGTAGTTTTGGGGGTCTAGTGAGCTAACTGAGAGTGTGTGAATCAGAGGATTCCTTACTTTGCACTTCCCTGCCCTCCCACTGGAGGCCTGCTAGGACCTGCTTACCCTGAAACCCCACAGATCTTGCTACTGCCTCCAGAGCTAAAGCATGGTTAGGTGGATGCCATCTTGACCAGAAGTCTGAATATGTTTTTTTTTTAAGGCCCAAAAGAAGTGCCATTCCAAAAGTCCTCCCAAAGTCTTTTTCTATTTTTAAGTTACAAGTAATTGTTCACTAGAACTCATAAAAGCTATTATCATTATTTTAATTGAGAATTTGCACACATGAACATACTATAATTTTGTTATAATCCCTCTCCTTATACTCTCTTATGTTCTCTCACCATGCCTGTCATTATACCCTCTTCTTTCCAATGAGTCCTACTTCTATTTCAAGTCTCAAAACTCATTTAAATATCTTGCATTTTATTTTTTTCTAAATAAAACCCTGATAAAATCACAAAAATCATTAAAAACTTTAATATCACTCATTATTGAGGCTTATATTCTCTACCCTATATAATTTTATGAAGCAAGGGTTTAATAGTCCTATTTTATAATAGAAGCATAAGTGAAGATACCTGAGTCTCTGAGAAGTTAAAGAATATCCTCAAAGTCACAGCATAGTCTCAAGGTTGAGCCCTGGGCTTTCTCTGTTGCCATTCTGATAGTTTAAATATCCAACCCAACCTACACAAATAGAGTCTGAATATTCACACATGATACATCAAACTGTTAACAAATATGTCTTTGGTTATGTCGGATCAGTCCTTTGAACTTTTAGGAAATGTTATTACCCAAAATCCATCCCATCATATGTGGAGAACTGTCACCTCTGTGAAAGGTGAGCAAGATTTTAATGGAAACATTTTATTCATAACCCTACTAACTAGACCCATTATTCTTTATTTCATTGCATTTGTGATTTTCCTTTTTGTCTTATTCTTCACTCAACAAAAATCCCTCTTAGCCTAGCATTATCTATATGACTATGAGTTTCATAAAGTAGCCTGACAAAGATAGACATTTAGCTTTAATTTAAGGTGTGCCAGAAACCACAGCTTGTGATGAATTATAATGACAGTGGTGCCTCCTGGATGTGTCCACTCACCAGAGAAAGATCTTGTTACATTTTCCTAGCTACTTAGCAAGACGCTTGCTGGCAATGTAACTCCCCCACCCTATTTTTCTGTATGTAATTGCATATAAAATAAAAAAAATCTGTAATATATCACTGTAAGAATAATAGGCAAGGTAAGAAGGTAATTTTAAAGCAATTTCTTTGCATATGAGGTAAAGGGAAGAATTACAATAAAATCTTTTTTTAATATTTGTTTTGATTCTTATCTCACCCATAAATCTTTTTATAAGATTTATTTATTTATTTATTTATTTATTTATTTATTTATAAGAGAGAGAGAGAGAATGGACATGCCAGGGCCTCTAGCCACTGCAAACAAACTCCAGATGCATGTACCACCTTGTGCATCTAGCTTATGTGGGATCTAGAGAATGGAACCAGGGTCCTTAGGTTTCACAGGCATGTGCCTTAACTGCTAGGCCATCTCTCCAGCCCTACAATAAAATCTTAATAAAGATGTTTTTCATCTAAATCAAATTTGCAAGTGACACATCTCATTTAAAATTCTCCTTCTCCCAAAAGCCACTGTCTTCATCTGATGAAAGAGCTAATGGTTGACACTGAACTTAGGTCATATGGAAAAGAATTGAATTGTTCATTGACCAATTCACTTAATATTCTCGTAAAGCCCATTCATATGAACAGTTTCCACTCTGAATGAAATAAAACCATTACTATATATATATATATATATATATATATATATATATATATGCATTATATGTGCACAAAATCTGTAGATTATAGTATAGCCAAGCAAATTGCAATATTTTCCTGTGATGAGTGAACTTTACTGCATCTCCATCAGTGGAGGTCACCCATGTGATGCTTTCTTATCAATATGTTATATGGTTTTATGTATAACTAGGCTTTGTGATGCTTTAGGGAGCCCTCATGCACTTAGCAGCCCACTGCAAAGCTTCAGTTTGGGCACATACTGCCCAAGATCATTATAAGGATGATTTAAAATGTTGAAATTTTTATGGCAACCCTAAACAGAATTTATTGTTTTTCTTCTATTTCATGTATACTTTTCTTAGTGCATTTAAATGAGTCTCAGGCTTTTCCAGTGGGGTTTATTATAGCTTTGTTATCTTCCACAAAATGGATATGTAATCCCTGTTGCAATTTGATTGATATTCTGCCATCAATAATTTTACTTTGGAATTTAATGCTTATAGATTTTCAGTTGCTTAAAAATTTCACACTGCCACTTAGTTATTAAGATTTACAACTTTACTATAAGTATATGAGTTTAGACAGCACACAACTTTTTCAAACAGTACCAACTTCTGAAAGTACAGAGTATTTAGTCTGCTATAATATTCAGAAGTCTTCCCTAGCTTTGCAAGACATGTTTTGACTTCACAGTTCGCAAACCATAAAAACCTCTTTTCTGTTCTTTGATGGCTACATCAACACTATGTTAAAATTACATTTCAATTTGCTGGTTTGTGAATGTGGAGAAGAATAAGAAAGGACACAATATCAATTTACTAAGCTGTATACAGATAAAGGATAACCACTTAATTACTTTATTTTAAACATTTCCTAAAATATTAACAATCATCTGTTGGAAGGCAAAATGCTTCCAGATTTGAAATGTTCTTATTTTCTTCTTAATCGAACAATACTTCCATTTCACAAGTTTATTGCATTCTTCTTCATAAGAGTTTACTGAAATCATATAAGGTTTCATATACTATCATAAGCATGTTTATATGTACCATTTTGTTCAATCAACACAAAAATTCTACCTAGAAAACTTATGTTATTCTTGTTTTATAGACAAGGGCACTGTGCCTCAAAGATTTTAAGTATGTTCAATACACGCAATAAGCAACAGCAGAAACAGAAAACATTCTAAATCTTTATAACATATTATATTTTGATATTAATACAGCTATGGAATAATCAGTTAAAAATATTTCTTAAGTGTACTGTATGGAAACACTGAATGAAATAGAAAAATGACATTATTTTCTACCTAGGAATGTCATTAACCTCAGGCAGCATAATTTTTAAATTAAATGGGTTTAACCAGTTAGAAAAACCTAGTAATAAATTGTTTTCTTTTCTTTTCCATATGACTCTTACTAGTTTTTAAAATGAATGAAATGCTTATATGTGTGTGAGATACAAGAGGATATTTTAGTACTATTTTTATTGCACAATATATTCCTGAATAAGATATTTAAGGATTTTTCGTATTTTCTTTATGCTTAGAGTGCCAAAGAGGAAGTTTCAACATAAACACAACATTGTAGGGGAGATTATATTTGTTACTTTTGCATCACTGTGACAAAATATTGGACACAAGCAACTTAAAGGAGCATAAATTCATTTAAAGTAATGGTTTGAGAGATTTCCTTTCATCATGACACGAAAGGCAGGGCTAAGCAACTCACTTCACATTTGGATGGGCTAGTAAGAAAAGAGAGGGATGTTAACACTCCACTTTCTTCTTTTCACTTTTTATACCCTGGATCCAATCTATGGGATTTTATCACCCACATTCAGATTGAATCTGTCCCTCTCAGTTAATCCTCTCTGGAAATGTCATCACTGATACCCAGAAGTCTGTCTTAGTCTTTTAGATGACTCAAAATTCAATCAAATTTAAAATGAACATAAAACATCACAGAGATAAACATAGATTTCTACTCTACCTCTGAATGTTTGCTGAAATGAGCTGACGTTAAGCATATTAATTGGAAAACAAGGCACATAAATTTCTTTAACATGCACAAGCATGCATGAGCCATACAAATTTAAATCTCAGAGAAGGGCCAGGTGGTTGGAACTTATACAAAATTTGAGCTAAAGAAAAGAATAGAGCAATGAACAGAATAATTGTTTTCCTGTAGGGTGGTTGAAACTGGAGGGGCAGAAACTCTGAGCAGTGCCAGAGCCAGCCTTTGCCCAGAGGGTGGTAAATCATTACAATTCTAGGCCTCATGACACAATCACTGGCTTGTAGAGGAATGTATGTGACAGGCTTCATTGAACAAGATTCAAACAGTAAAGAAGGAAACTTCAGACAAGCAAGAAAGCATCCATTGACATGAACAGAAGCCCCCCAAAGTGAGAAACTCAACTGAGGGCTGAATTAAGGGTTTAAGTATGTTGGGGCTGTCTCTACCTATAGTTAGTGAAGGTGTCCTAAACTAATTGTTTGTTGAAAGTTTAGTCATAACCAGATATTTTGTGTTAAGGAAGGAATAGGGCAGGCTGATCACAGAAGCAATGATTAACTTCCCTGAGCAACCACAATGTTTTTGGGTGAAATCCAAAGCCCCAACCTGTCCCCAGTCATCTGTGTAATTTCTTAGCCTCCGAGCAAGCCATGCAGTTTCCAAGTCTCTTAGCTTTCCAGAATGAGAGTATTTTTTTTTTCTTTATGTCCCCCCTCTCATAAATTGGCCCAATTTCTGTTAGGGATAGGAGTGGCAAGACCTCACAGCCAGATTATTCCAGCAGGCACCATGTTGCAGATACCTGCTTAGCAAACAGGCTCATCCACTTGGTCTAAAAGCCAGACATGTAGGGGTTGTATGACTTGCTTAATGGTCAGAGAAACATGTTGGTGACTGTAATGTAAAATCCCATGGTCAGTACAGTCCTGACTCATCCTACCAGATAACACAAATGCTGAGAGGTACAGAGCTCCTACCAGGTTCCTACAAACTCTCTGAAAGAGACACAGATAACCTTCAAAATATCATATTTAATTAAATTTCTGCTATTTGCTAGGTTTTGAGCACTCCTAAGGAAAAATATAATCAAAAAGTAATGTCTTAAAAGTTGTAGACAACACATCCAAGATAATTTCCCTTCTTAATTTCAAAGGTTAAATGGTAAGTGTGACAACTATAAAAGTAAATAAATAAATAAAACAGTGTTGGTTTAGAGATACTGCTTAGCAGTTAAGGTGCTGGCCTGTGAAGCATGTTTGCCTCACAAGGATTCACATGCCCACTAGGTGGCACAAGCATATGGAATTTGATTTCAGTGGCTGAGGCCCTGGCATAACAATTCTCTCTTTCTTCCCCCCTCCCCCACTCTCTCTCATTCTCTCTCTCTTACTCTCTCTCTAATAAAAATAAACAGTGTTACTCTGACTTTGGATAAATATGATCACAACAACTCAGAGACATTTAGGTCGTTATCAGGGTTAAGAGCTATGCATGTATTCTGCTAATATCTTATCTTGAGTTTGGTCCTTGCAAACAGGATTTTAGACAGGGTCCCAGCTGCTTTGAACATAGAATGTTTTACCATTATGAGTGCAGCTATTGGGTATAAAGTGACAGTAAGGAGAAATAGGTAGGTACCTCCTGGGGAATCAGGACTATGTATAGAAGGTTTGGAATTTCTGTAGAATACCTGATTGGAGTTCCTGACATAGTTAACAACACTATCTTTTTCTCTACAGCTGGATAGGCATGTAATGTTAAGTAAGCATATTTAGAGTCTGGGTACATAGTAACTGTTTTCATCTGAAAATGTTTAGAGCTCTTGCCAGACTTATAAGGTGAGCTATTTCGGCATTGGTGTTAGTGCAAAGGAGGTTAGACTCAAGAGCCTACAATTTCGTTGCTACTTCTTTACCTTCTTTGTTTCATCTTGGACAAGGGATGTATTTTAGTTGATGAGGTCATTAATTAGCTCCAGGCAAACAGATGCGAATTATTTCTGAAGCCCTGGGGTAAAACTGTCTAGATGATTTGTCCTCTGGGCCAACAGTCCTCAAAGGCAAACAAAGGCAGAAGGACTCTTTGAGGTCTAAAACTGAGTAATGAGTAGAAGCAGAAGGAATTCTGAGTTAGAAGTGTATAACGACTGACTACTATAAGATGCAGGGGAATCACTGCCTCATTAATCAAGCAGATATCCTGACTAATCTCTACATATTGGGTCTCTCCTGGACTCTAGAAAAGCTATATGGACTTGGTCACTCTTTTAGGAGTCCCTGTAATTATGGCTTTAAGGTCCTGAACTGTCTCTAGTTTTCCTGGATATTGCTTTTGATGGGGCAATAAGTGGGGTCCTTGAGGTGTATCTAGAGTGGAATAGCCATAACCGCGTGGCCCACAGCTTCTCCATCAGTCAAGGATTTGCATTGTCCTCCATCAAAGGGAGACATAGATTCCCCCTGGAAGTAAAATCTCTCAACTTGGCATTTAAAAGAAATATTTCTCTCCAACAAAGGAGCTGGTGTTTCTTGTACAAGGAAAAAGTGGCAAAGAGGAAGAGCAGTTGAGAGGCTGCTTGAGAAACTTTTTTCTTCAGTCCCAATTACAAGAAACACGAGTTGTAGCCTGGACCAACTGGACTACATTCTTACCTGGATCAGTCACAACATTTTGTATTTTTCTGAAGATATTGGGTGCTGATTAGGCTAGGAATTTATCTTTAATTAGTATGGCTTCTAATTGCCTCTTCATGTTTCTGAAGGAAGATAATGGGGAGGGACTCCTTTTTATCCTTGAATTACAGTGGACGATTGGATATAGCCCAATGGTGACTTCAGGGTTTGTCCTATCTGAAACAAAATAGAGGAAGAGAAAATAAAGGAATCTTGGGTCACCCAATTCTATCCTTCATGCTTGAGAGGGGGGAAGGCACATCCCCCCTAAGGAGAGTGAGCATCACCCCCATCAAGATCTGGGGGAAGGTCCTTCAGATGAGTAGAGGATACATAACACAGTCGGTGTCTCAGATCATCAAGGTCCTGGGAGTGGGACTTTGGTGTGTACCCATGGTCTGGACCCTCCTACTCTCACACACAAATTCCTCCTAGATATTTCTCAGATTCTTCTCCCATTTCCTGCCTGCAAGGGCCTAGGACCAGGCTTGGTGTGGACAATTTTAGGTTCCCCTCTGAGGGTTAAGTTTTTTGATGTTCTAAAATGGATTTAGGCTGGTGTGGTTTCTGTCTTTTGTGCTCCAGGTGTTTTGATTTTTTAAGGAAGAGTTCTATGATAGTACCTGTTCTTAGTCTGGTATAGGCCCTAAAAAAGCTTGATGGTTGTTTTATGTATTTCAAGTGATTTGCATCCTGATTAAGTAGCTTTAGACTCCATTTCACCAGTATTTGAAAGCTGGATAAATAGAAGAACATAGTTAACTTGGATGAATACTTTAAAACCAGCTTTGGAGGACCACCATGAATTTGAGGCCACTCTGAGACTACATAGTGAATTCCAGGTCAGCCTGGGCTAGAGTGAAGCCTTACCTCAAAAAAACCAAAAGAAAAAAAACACTATTTTCTTTAAAACTGTTGTTATGAACAAATTAATAACAGTGAATTAAAGTTTTAACCCTAGCATAACTGAATTTATTAACCTATTAAAAGGAGTTAAATCTGAATTGCATTTTTAACATTATGTAGAAAATTAAGATACCTATGCACATGTTGCTAAATTACAAAATTTAACTTGTGGTAAGCCCTATTAAATATAGTTGTCACCTGATTTTTTTAACACTCATATATATGTTTTAGTCTCACAATAGTCTGTTAATTGCATTTTTAAAAAAGCTTTAGTGGTCTAGACAAGAGAGAAAATATGAAAGAACCAAACTGTATGCTGCTTGTCATTCTCCTTTTCCTTATCACAAAATGCAAGTGGCCAATATGCCTCAGGAAAGGGTGTGGAGGGCACATGGTTTGAACCTTCTTAGAATCTGAGTTTGGGGAGTAATTCCTTTTCTTAGAGTCTAGCTTATCATGAATTTAAATAGCATATGAAAATATACAAATTGTAAGAAAAACAAAAAGTTAACAGAACAGAAAACCACTCTTGATTTCTGCATGCTCCTTGTTTTTCACTGTAGTCTTTAAACATAAAGACATCTGACTAGGAGAGACAGAAAATGGTCAGCCAATTCTGCAAGGCAATCACAAAAGCAGAGTTGAAATTTGGCATGCTTAAGAACATCTGTCAACTGTTGTAGCCAGCATGAACAAGCACTTCTTGGTTTAAAGCTGAAAACCTAGAAGCCAGTTCTAAGTTAACATCAACTTAAATTTATATATGTGTACATTTTTAGTGGCTTTTTGTCTAAACTGGATTAGACACAGAATAAGCCTGACATAGAAATGTAGCAATCAATCTGATATTCATCATTTTTGTTGCCCGCAATGGCAAAAATGGTGGAGCTTAAGCAAAATGTAGTAACACTATTTTTACAAACCAGGTCCTAGCATTACAACTTGGAATTAACTCATGTTGACTCAAGAATTTAGGTTGGGTGCTTTAAACACAGAGGCTATCTCAGGACATGTAAAGCCTACTTGAGAAAGAGGCTTTTTTTTTTTTTCTGAAATAGAGGCTTTGAAAATAGGGTGGCTGCTGAGGTGGAGATAAACATGCCTGCATACATAGTAAGACAAGGATACTGGGATATAGCATATGAAGTGCCATTCAGGATGATCCGCAAGACAGAAAAAGAGCTGGGCATACAGAGGACGTTTGGAGATGGAGGCTTTTATTCCAGAGGTTTGAGAGAAAGAAATAGCCATTAGCAAGTGGGAAGAAAGAACAAGAAGACATTGAGGCAGAAATCAGGTTGCCTCATTCTTCAGACAGGATGGAAAGAGGAAACAGAGAAGGAGGATTTCCTCCCTAAGAGAGCTTCAGTGCAAGGACTGGCTATGGGGATTTGTCCATAGATTTGTGTCAGGGATGTTCTTTGGTTGGGGTGCCATAAATGGACACTCAACACTCGTTCCGGGTCTCTCCCTCATGATTTAACAAGGCATACTGACCTTTGATATCTTCAGCTGCCCCCTTAAGTGACACTAAAATTGAAATGGGAGAGGCACCAGGTCTGTTCTGGGTGAGCTGTGCTGGAGTGAGCCCTTGCCCAGAGGATAGTAAAGCACTACTGTTCTGGTCCCCAGGAAACAATCACAGGGTTGTAGAGGAATGTATGTAATAAGCTTTATTAAACAGGATTCAGACCATAAAGAAAGAAACACCAAACAATAAAGAAAACATCCATTAATAGCTCCCAAAATGGGAAACTTAACTAAGGGCTAAATTAGGGGTCTACATATGTTGAGTCTGTCTCTACCTATATTTGAAGGTGTCTTAAACTAATTGGTTGTCTGTGGAAAGTTTAGTAGTAACAAAGAGATCTTTTTTGTTGAGGGGGGAACAGGGGATAGAACAGGCTGATCCCAGAAGCAGTGAGTGATTAGTTGTCGTGGCCGACCACAGTATTTTGGGTTGAACTCCCAAAATCTCAGCCTGTCCTCAATCAACAGTATAGTTTTTCTCTGTCCAAGCCAGCCATACAGTTTCTAAGTTTCTTAAGTAAGTAACTTCCAGATGCAGGGGACTTCTCCCTCAGTGGTAGTGATAAGCTAAAAGAGAACTCATGCATTTGAGCTAAAGGTTGTCTATGATATAGGTAAAGTCTCTTAATTTTTCCTCAGAAAAATATATAGAAAATCAGCGTAGGTGGTATGTTTTTGGATTATAGACATAATGAATTTTCCTTGGGAGCTAATATTTCCTAGTTAATGAGATTTCATTATAATTATATTCATTTTTGAGAGAGAATTTATTTCATTTCAACAGAATAGCAAAAGAACCCTTCTTATGTTCTTGGAGATATAAAAAATATTCAAAGATGGTGGGGAGGCAAAGTTAGGGCCACATCTTTAGTACAGAATACATACTTTGGGGTTTGAACCCAGATAATTGGAATCCCAAATTCATGTTATATCATGCATTTAAGAGTGCACATAGCTGGGCATGATGGTGCATTCCTTTAATCGCAGCACTTGGGAGGCAGAGGTAGGAGGATTGCCATGAGTTCAAGGCTACCCTGAGACTACATAGTGATTTCCAGGTCAGCTTGGACTAGAGTGTGACCCTACCTCGGAAAACCAAAAAATAAAATAATAATAATAATAATAACAAATTAATTAACAAAATGTACACAAGTACATAAACCACCACAACAATATACAAAATGTGAAGATATAGACTCAGAAATAGTCTGTTCAACCTCAGATTCACATCACCTCTATCAGGAAATATTACCAAAGAACAATGTTTCACAATATCTTGTGTAATACCCCTCCTTTTGTCCTTAAAATTTTTCCCCTTGCATGAAAAAGTATGCTGGGTGTAGAGGTTATTTATTGAAGCATATGCAATATAACCATGATTATACTGCTGAAGCAAGTAAGTTTCCCTTCCCAAGCAAATATTAACTCCAATAGTTCCCTAAGGAGGGTTAGAGTTTCATGAGCTCTCCTCCAAAACATGATAGAATGTTGGTAGGCCAAATCTTGCATAGGTGGCCATAGCTTCTGTGATTTCATGAGTTCAAATGCTATGTCAGGTCCATAAGTACTCCTCCTCATGCCCTAGGTCTGACTAAATTCAATGATTTGAAAAAAATGATAATAACATGAAAATAAGAGGGGGATTAATGGAAAGAAGACAGATATGAATATGCTTCTCATTTATCATGCTCTGCCAATAAGGTATTATATCCTGTAACAAATATCTGAGAAAAGCAGTGCAAAGAAAGAAAAAAAATTGACTCAGTTTGAAAATGTTTAGTCCATGGTCATGTGGCTCTATTTTTTCTGAGACGTTGTTGAGTCATGGTATCATTGCAGGGAGTGCTTGGCAGAGTAAAGTTGTACATTTCATCACAGTTAATAAGCAGACAGAGAGATAGGAAGGACTGGGAACTCTCCAAGGAATACTGCCTATGACTCCAAACAGAACCACTTCCTAATAATGTCCTCATATTATAAACCCATCAAGGGATTAATCTCTTGATTAGGTCATGCCCAGAATCCAATCACTTCCAAATGTCTGTTAGCTAACAACCATGAGATTAACATATTGGACTTTTGGGAGACACTCTATATCCAAACCACAGCTTTTGACATGTGTGTTCTTGTTTAAATTCTCTGCTACACTGATTACAGTGTTATTTCCAAATAAATAAGATTGATCCCTCTTCAAGAAACCTCAATGAAATACTTATTTTAAGCAAAAAAATGAGAGCTAAAGAGGGAAATTTGTATGTCTAGCCTTGTTCCTGAAGCATTTTGAATGCATATTTAGTATTCTGATATGACCTTACATTTATTAATATAGATGTATATAGTTACATAATTCTTGTGCTTTAAGACACAGAATTTTTCCCTCTGCTCTATTCCTTTCTCTAAATGAATTCTTTGACAGGTTAGTTCTTTCCTAAATGAAGTTTCATGCAAATAAAGATATTAGTGTTCTCTCACAGGAGTGACAGATTATAATTATATTTAAGGCCCAAAAGTGTTTTCTTATAAATTATCAGTATTTTCTTATTGCTTATCACCTTTTTATACATATGAATTATAGCCATGCACTGTGTAATGGTATGTCAGTCAATGATGGACCACATATGAAATGGAAATGCCACAATATCAATATGGAGCTAAAGATTCCCTATCACTTATTAATGATCATTCCATCAACACCTTAGTTTAGCACAATACTCACAGCAATGTTTAAACAACAATTCTGCTTAAAATTATAAGACAGTAATGAATTCTATACCAAAATGAGAGGCCATTGCTCAGAAACATGGCATAGTTCCCTTGAATCGCATTTCTATCCCACTATGGAAAAGGCTACATAAACTTTATATGGGCAAAAAATAAGAAATTTATAATTATAATTATATTAATGGAGATGAGACATCAGAAAAGCAGGCTACAGTCATGCAGAGAAATCTTTTCTACAGGTTTCAAATGTCACCTCATGTATCCTGAGCTTTTATGGTGGTGGAGTCTAGAGGTCTGCTTATCTTAGCAACTCACTCTAAGAAGATGATATTACAGATATGAGATTATCAAGCCAGATACAATAATTAGGATAAAATTACTAGTAAATGATCTATAATAGCCTAAGATGCTTTTTCTTCTTTACCTAAAATATTCCATCTCTCCATGATAGCAGTATTTTTGACACCCAGATCAAGTAGTTTACAAAATTACTAATATAGATGAGCATTCTCAGATAATTTCAGAACATGCTTTAGTTTGTGGTAGTATTTGTATAAGCAAACCTGCTTTCCTATCACTTATATAAAAGCATAGCACAAACAATTATATAGAATATATGTGAGAATGATAATAGATTGCTATTTTACTATTTCATGTGCTTACTTTTAAATCATTTTAGAGGATACTACTGGTTAAAAAAAAAGGTTTACTGTTAAACAGTACGTTATATAACATGGAATGTCATATACGTTTACTATGTCTCAATTACAGCAATATACTTCATCAAGGACTTAGCATAAAGACACTTAATATGAAGCCAAAGGACCGAGGTTCAATTCGCTAATACCAATGTAAGCCAGATGCACAAGGTGGTGCATGTGTCTGGAGTTCATTTGCAGTGGTTAGAGGCCCTGGCCCATTCTGTCTCTCTATCTCTCTCTCTCTCTCACTCTCTTTCTGTCAATAAATATATAAATAAAAGAAGTAATTTTTAATGAAAAGAAACTTCACCAAGTGATTAACATATACCATCTAGGTTTATGGAAGCACATTTTGTGACATTAGTAGAGCAACAAAATTAGCTAATAACTTTTATATCTCAGACAGGATGTCTGTCAATCAGTAACTCATGCTTGCATTCATTATATGTATTCTTCACAATAAATAGATGATCTAATGCAAGAACTATGGTGAATTTAAACAATATTCACATAAGGTTTGGAAATCTGTAATTCACCTTGCTATGTGCTATAAACAGGAATAACTGAGCATAAGTCAGATAATAACAAATTATTACAATCTTTGATTCAGGAAGGTCTTAGTTTGTGTCAATCTTTTTTCCTCCGGGTACCATTTTTTTTTTTTTTAATTTGAAGGAATGGTACAAATTAAAGACCTTAAGCAGATGTTTTGGTACAACTTTTAGAAAAGGTAAAGGTAGCCCCAATGTGCATGCACTGCCTTGGTGACCAGGGAAGTCACTCCATGGCTTTGGAGAAGTTAGTTTAACTCTCATCACTGTCTCCCAGGGTGTGCCTGTCAAAGAGATGTTCTGCCATGCCAGATTCAGGGGCTCCCATCTTGCACAAGTTGGTTACATGATCACTCAGTTCTTTGATGGGTTTGTGTCAATCTTGTTATACTTAACTGGTTTGTGTTTAAGTTTATACCAATTACCACTGGTAGAGATAAAATTTCAGAAAAACTTAAAATAGTATGAGACCTTGAAAGGTTTGTAAACTGTCCATTATACTTCAGTGATGGTTTTAACTGATTCTCATAAAAGCTACTTATTGCCATTGTCAGTGGCTAATGCATTCTTCAGATCTATGTGGACTCATCACATGCAGCAAAAAGCAGGTTTTATGAGAGAAAATGATAAAGTTTAAACACTCTCCATGGGCTGTCCCAAAAGAACTAAAATGATTCTGCACATAATGAAAACTTAGAATTTTCCCCAGGATTTCATTAGCTGTTGTGGAGATAAAGAATCATTTCATTTTGTTTACTGGGAAGCCTATAGAGCTTCCAGATATCACAGAACATTTCTTACTAAAGGAAGCGTGTAACTTCTGGAACTACAGTCAGTTCAAGAATTCTAAAGTCAGTAATATAGTGTATATATATATATATATATATATATATATATATATATATATACAACTGAATACATTAAATTGCATTCTTTTCTTAATTCAATAAAATGATCTCATGAATAGAGAGTTGACTACTTGAAAGCTGGTGTTAAAATGTTACTTCAGTTTGACAGCTGCTCTTTAATTTATCTTATAAATCCTATAGCTGTCTGCCTTTATCTTAGTCAAAATAATGGAGTTTTTAAAATTCTCAGCATGATTGGATTCTTAAAATCTCCACAGTGAAGACATTTTTGAGATACTTTGGATTGCCGTATCTGTTAGAACCTTTCATCTAGTCTCTTCATTTAAAAATTTCTGTAATCACTCAGTAGCCTGCTTGTACACTCCCTTTTCAAATCATGCAAAACTCATTTTATTTTGCCTAAAATAACTTAAATGGGCCTTACTAGAAATGATCACCTCAACTGAAATCTATTCAACCATTGTAGAATATTAAACTATACTACCAATTTATGGGTTTTCATTCTTTGCTCCTGATTTTATATTTCTCCTATATAGAATTTTATAAAATGTTGTCATCAGTAAACAAGTGTTCTATAAACAAGGAATATGAGCACCAGGTTAGAATTAAGTCCAAATGGGAAGAGAAATAAACAAATCAATGAGTACCTGGATAACCAGGAATGCATATATCATTTTCTAGACTAGGACAAAATAAAAATGCAGAATTCCTTGTACCAAAAGAGGGAAAATGCTCTTGAAGCATTTTGTAAATTAAAGTACAAAATATTATCCTCCTTTTATATCTTTCTCCCCCTGGTGTAGCATCAGTATTTAAATTTTCTATGTATTCCCCTCAGGCTGGGAATGCTCTTTAAACAATTTTAAACACTCATAGTCACCTGGGGGCTTTGCATCATAATTCCATACTTAACCACGTATAAGCTGACAAATCCTTCATCCCCCCCCTTACTCACCTGTCATCAGCAGTTGTGACTCAGTTCAGTGCTGAGAGGTCAGCCAGTCTTATCCCCTTCCCAGGACTTAGATGTGGAGAACACTGTGGATGAACAAATCACAATGGGTGAACCCTCTACTTACATTCAGTACCTGGATCTGTATGAGAGAGACCCATTTTTTCTGGTTGTCAGAGTGACACAAAGTGGTGTCACCCATCTTCACAGGACTTTCACACTCTACTGTGACCCACTGTCCCCAGCATAGCCCCTCCATTCATTTTCATGGTACTCCCCTATAGCAAGGGCCCTACTTGTCCTTTCTAAGACATTTGTCTAGCAACCAGCTAACCCTAAGAAGAAGGAGAGGAGGAGACCACAGAGGGTTCACAGCTGCTTGGGTACTGAAGAGTTGACTGCTAAGAATGAATTCAGGGGAGATGGCAAGAATTATACTTGGTCCAAGGTACCACATCCATGACCCAGGCTTTATGGTGCATCATGAATTGCTTACATAACACAAATTCAAAGATAAAGTTAATTACGTAGGTGGCTTGTTAATTGTCTAGATGGTAACTGAAAAGTATTGAACTTTAAGGGTGCAAGGAACCCTTCTGACAATGGTGTCTTGTGAAGCTTGGCGGATTAAAAATCCATAAAGGCATTCATGACAAGTCAAATGTCATCAGCCATGATTAAGAGATGTTACCCATTAAATTGTGTACCCTGAGAAGATGAATTGAAGTTTAAATACTAATGGTTGTGAATATAACCTTTGGAAATAGAATTTTTGCAGATGAGAGAATTGGAGGTCATTAGAGAGATTCCTAATCCAACTATATCAGTATCCTTGTTAGAAGAAAGATAGACCTATAGGTAAAGTATCATGTGATAATGGAACTGAAAACTAAAGTGATATAAATTAAGGAACATGAAGGCTTAGTGTCAGCAGCCAAACAAAGACAAAGGCATGGGTCTAATTTGACCCATGAGAATTGAAAAGGAATGGTCCTGTGATACCTTGATGTTGGACTTCTAGTCACCATATTTGTTAGAATAATTTTGTTGTTATTGTTATTTCACATAATCCAGTTTCTAATAATTTGTTACTATGTTCTGGAACAAGCAACAACAACAAAAAATAGATAGATAATACTTTATTTTTCTTGATAATTCTTTTCTACCAGTAGTTGTGCATTATTAGTTTTAATTTACTGAATCCTTAGAGTTTATCCTTAATGTAAATTTGAAGCTTTAAGTAGAGCATTGATGTTTTATAAGCTTATTTGTTCTTACTTTTATGATTTAAAGTAAAATATATGAATGGTCACATATATGAATATATTTTTGAGAGATAAGAGCCATGAAGAGGGAAAGGAGGAACACAGGAAAACAGAAGAAAAAAGAGAAGAGCAAAAAAGGGAAGAAGGGGAAGGAAAGGGAAAGGGAAGGAAAGAGAAGGGAAAAGAAGGGGGAGACTCTCCATGTTTATAAGGTTTGGTATTTTTATAGCACCACACATAGCATAATAGTTAAGTCTACTAGATAAACTTGATTTTCTTTAAACAAACTGATTCAAAACATGTATTACACAAAAATAAAAGTAAATTTGTGTAGTTAGGTACAGACAGGCTCCCAAAATGCTCACCAAGGACAGCAGAATGGTGAAAAAGGCATGAGGAAGTGGATTATCCACATTCCTCAAGGAAACTCCCAGTCATTATCCCTTCCTTGCCTCACAATTCTCCTAGGTCATGGTTTTCTGCCCCCTTATCTTGCAAGTTTCCTGGTTACTGTTCTGATCTCAAACCCTAGCTATTTGAAATGTCTAATGTAAAGAACAAATTAGTTCTTTTCTCTTCTTCACCTTCCCCCAGCTGAAAAATCCTATAAAGCCTACTACCTGGAAACTCAGGTTGGCTGTGGTCCTGTCTTGGGAGTCAGCCCTGGAAGCTTACGATTTTCTGGAATAAAAGCTTTCACCTTTGCTTCAGAGTGGTTTGTGTGATCTTGGTCACTCCCAAACCTTACATCTTGTGCCCTGACTTGGATAGGAGGCTAGACCAGACCAGACCACCAAGGTTCCACTGACCCTCTGAAGGCTTCAGACCATCTGTCTGATACCAACTTTCACACCCACCACAATTTGGCCTCACTATTCTTCCATTCATCTCCTCCCTCCTTCTTGCTAAGTGTCACTCTTGGGTTGGCCTGCTGGGTTTAATCCCTCCTCGTGGAAACCATGCAGGCATGCCAGGCTATACCCCTCACCCACTTTTGGGCCCCAACTTCAGGTCTCAAGAAAGACACACTCTCAATACCTCAGGTCTCGTTCTCTGGTCTACCATACTCTAAGGGGTGCCTTTTGGTTGAGTTACACCATCACAGGACACTCCCCTTTCCTCTTCTCCCTCCACCTCCTGAGGACTCATCTTTCACTGCCAGCCACTTACACCCTCAGGAGCACAGTCACCTGCCTTGCCCATTAACAGGCTAAAAAGCTGACAGTTGGATTTGTATGGCCTCTGTCCATGTAGGAGGTGCAGGCCCCATTCACCCTGATGGGCCAGGGTGCTCATATTGGTGTTCTGCGTAAATCCAAATGAAACCCTGGTTTCTTTCTCTCACCCTTGTTTTGCTCTTTTCCTGTCTCCTTAAGAACTTAAAGCCTCTGTGACTCTTGGACAACATCAAACCTCATCATCTGATCTTTCTCTGAAACTCTGCCTGGCCACAATATAAGCTGGACAATGGGTCCAAATGGACTAAGAATGGCACTTTTGATTTCTAAATTCTCACTAATTTACACAGGTATTAAGGGTTGGTTTTGGTCTCCACAACTGTAAACAGAATAGAAATTTAAAGTGCGAATGCATAACTTCTGAATAAACAAATGAATCAATATATGAAGGGGAAATGGTTGTCTCAAGTCTGTATGAAAAGTGCACTTGAAATAAATGTGTGTGTGTGAGTATGCATGTGGCTCACAGCCCTAAGGCTGCAGAATGATTTCTGTTCTGATTAGTGCCATTTCATTGCGGGGTATGTTCTCCACCAAGCCCACTGTACTAGATGCATGACCAACTTTTACTGTTGACTGTTCCCAAGAAGAAACACTGAAAGTAATTAAGATCATAGGCAAGAGCAAATGCAACATTCTCCTACTCTAAAAGAGTTTTAAAATGGCAGGATCAGAAAGTTGGCTTGTATCCTTGAGGAAAGTCCAAAACTCTCCCTGAAATTTAGGAAGGAAAACCCCAAATGATTCTCTCTGAGCTTGCCTGCCTTTCAGAGCCAGGGCGCTGCAGGCACAGGGAATTTGAGGATCCTGGCCCCAGCATGATGATGCATGTATGTCAAGTTGCTGAGAACAGATGGGGATTTCTTGGAAGAAATTTGTAACTGTTTTTACATTTACTTTATCTTTCTAAACTTCTATGGAATTACTAACAGACAAAAGCCTCAAGATTTATGTTTCAATTTTGAATTACTCAATACTGAGTTTGTAAGAAAATTTTGAAAATTTCTAACAGTGTTTGAATATGATTTGATATTATTTTTAAAAAGGAAAGTTATAAGAAATAAAGTTCCAAAATCAATTAATGATAAAATCTATATGTTCATTTGTAAATAGTATAAGTCAAGTCTGGTCTACTCTTATGGAAAGGTTATTTCAAAAGGGCTTTTTAAAGGACCAAAAAAAAAAAAAAACCCAAAATTTAAATCATCATATGAAAAGTGTTATGGTAAGGACAATGAAAGTTTTATTGGTAATTATGGGATGAACCGACTAAAGAATATATGAGCTTTAAAAATGTAAAATTTTTTATGTCTTCATATTTAAGCCAAAAATGCTACTATATAATATAGATTTATTGTTTATTTTGAATTCAGTTAGCAAATCTTTGGTTCATAGTTTACTCTCTGTAGCCTCATGTGCTTTAAGTAAGTGAATTCTATTTTTTGGTAATATCAGACTTTTCCAGATATCAGAATATTATAATTTGGTTTATACAAAGGTCATGATGTTTGGCTATCAATAAGCATGCATCACCATGCCTGGCTAAAACTCTGTAATTTTAATATGGTTCCTGTCTTGTTCATGCTGGGTTTGTTCGGAGCTTATCACTGAGGGTATAATCTAAGTCTTATAAAAAGTGACTTATTGTGATTTTGTTCTTAGGAAAACTGAGCAATCTCCCCATGTTTTAGGGAAATCCACTGCATACAAAGAATGTTAATATAGTCTGTCTAAGCTTCATATAACAGTCATAAATATTTCTTTACATAAGCCTTAAAATTGTTCCATGGTAAAAGGTATTTTAAAAATTTCGTTGTGTTTATCATATTGTCTCTGATGTATGTTAAAATAGGGCTTATTTAACTTAAAAATTACCAGGTTTTATTTTATTCTTAAGCTATGTATAATCAGTCTCAGTCAAAGTTTCACTTAATTAATTGTCTCATTTCTGGTATCTTAAGTTCATTGCTTATAGGCATATTGATACTTAAGACATGTTTCCTGCTCTAGAGAAACAATCTTAAATTGCTCTTCTTCTTCCAGTTTGGGGGTAATTGGTACTTACATTGGTCTACAAACTACCAAAGTTGCTTTAAAACACAGATGCCAAATTTTTATACTGTCTTGTCTTTTCCTGGCATACAATTTCCAGATTAAATCAACTGACTTTATTGGTAAAATATTGTTTTCAGGTCTACTAAAATGTTCTTCCTATACTTATAACTGACAGATACTTAAAAAATAGAATGTGTATATTTTCTATGTTGCAGACAAAACTTACACTGTCACCTGACAACTAAACTTAAATATTAATCAAAATGATTTTAAACTATTGTGTAATTCTCTAACCAGGTCTGCTCTGCTAATCAGATATGTTCTACACCATTTTAACTAATCTGTTTTGCTAATTAGATACATGCAGTCTCTATGAGTGATTAATAACCACATGTAGAAGCCAAACTCAATTGGAAACATTGGAATTAAAAGGATAATCAATATTTTGGTTCTTGCTCCCAGGTCAAAAGGCAACAGGAGATGGTGGGATACTTGCTAAATTCTAGCCTCTGGGAAGTGACCTGTCTTCTTTATCAGACAGGATATGAAGACCTAAAAATGAATTATAAGTCAGTGTATCTGCAACAGGAGAGTCACATCAGAAGAAAATCTGTCCTCTAGGCTTCACAAATGAGGCAGGGACACTTGGTCAGAACAGCCTTGACTTATCCTAGTAGATGACAATGCTGAGAGTCATAGAACTCCTCACAGGTCCCTAAAAGTCTCTCCTACAGTGCCATTATTGACCTCCAAAATATACAGTTAATTGTGGCAGCCTACATGGTAGTAGTCACCCGGTTGAAATATATATATACCCTGTCTGATGCTGGCTTACAATACTAAACTCCAACATTAACTCATGCCTTCTGCCTCTGCCTGTCCCGGATTACTTCTGAGCTTCACCTGCCTTGACTGCAGCTCCTCCTGCTTGCCTTAGCCAGAATCAGAACTATTCCTCATGTCGCCTCATTCTATATCCCTTACCCTACCTCATCCAGGGTTAAGTACACCACCACCTAAAGGTCACTCTCAAACTTAAACTCTCTCATGTTCCTACTTTTCACCTAATCCCAAAGTGCTCCTCTTGAATACACTGATGCCCCTCTGCCTCCTCTCTCATGCCCCAAGCCTTCTATCCTTTGCCTCTGAATATTCATGCTCCCCTTGTGCCTGGTGTTTTGATGTTGTAGCTGCTTACAAGGGTAACAAGCTCCTTAATTCTTCCTTCTATCCTCTCACAGGGTGCACAGAGCCCATCTCCCTCACCTTCTCTATCACAGATGCCACCAGTTACTATGCTGAAGCCAACTCAATACAGGGATGATATGGGAGAAGTCTCTGTCTCACTCATGACCAAGTCATAACAGTGCTACACTGTCACTGATGGAGGGTGCTCACTATCAATCTCACCACTTTGCCACCATTAGTCATTATGAAGCTGATTGCTTGTCACCTGCCCTGATGAGAGACCCATCAACTGCATAATCCAGCCTCTCCCATAAGAACTCATTGCCCCTATGGTCATCATGAAGAAATTAATCTTTGTCTCTTATCTCTTATCTTTAACAAAAGGCTGGAATGGTAGGTTGTGGTAGGCTACCAAAATGGAGTCACCAAGGACAGCAGAATGGTGACAAAGGCATGAGGAAGTGAATTATCCATATTCCTCAAGGAAACTCCCAGTCATTATCCCTTCCTTGCCTAACAATGCCCCCAGGTCATGTTTTCTTGCCCCCTTATCTTGAAAGTCACCTGGTCACTGTTCTGGTCTCACACCCTAGCTATTTGAAATGGCTAATGTAAAGAACAATGGAGTTATTTTCCCTTTCTCACCTTCCCCCAACTGAAAAGCCCTATAAAGCCCATGATCTGAAAACTCAGGTTGGCTGTGCTCCTCTCTTGTGAGTCAGCTCTGGCAGCTCATGATTTTCTGGAATAAAACCTTTCATCTTTGCTTCAGAGTGGTTTGTGTGGTCTTGATCACTCCCAAACCTTATAAAAACTATTCAAGGGCTGGAGATATGGCCTTGCAGTCAAGGCACTTGCTTGTGAAGCCTCAGGACCAACGGTTGACTCTCCAGGTCCCAGACACACGAGGTGACACAATTGCACAAGGTCACACATGAGATCAAGGTGGCCCATGAATATGGAGTTTGATTACAGTTGATGGAGGCTCCAGTTTGCCTCTCTCTTTCTCTCTCTCTCATAAAAAGAAAACTATTCAAGTCAAACAAATGAAAAGAAACTTCCATGCAAGAACCAATGGGAAAAAAAATTAAATAGGTTGAATGACACTGGGAAAAAATATCCATGGTTTGCTCTAAATTTATTTTCATGCAGTAAATTGTTTAGGTATTTAACCACATTTGAGTCTACATTTCATCCTGATACCCTGACAGAGTTCTAATTAATTTGAAACATGAAGCTCAGTGTGGTGACATAGTCTTTTAGTTCCAGCTAATCGGGATACCAAGGTGGAGCATTACTTGAGTCCAGGAATTGGAGGCTAGCCTGGACAACATAGGGATACTCCATGTCAAAATAAAAATGTAGAGATTCAAAATTAAAAATGAGCCTAGAGTGAACTTGAACTAAAGTTCCCATAAAATAGCCATATCTGCCCCACCTACTTCCAGCAAGGCTGAATGGACTGATAAAGCTCCTATGATCACAGAGAGATGGAAGGTTGCAAGTCAGAGTCAAATTATCTTGTGCTCTGTTTAGCACCTCAATGGCCATTTATTGCCCATTTCTCTATCCGAACTATCATACTGATGTCTATCAGCTAATCAGGTGTAATCCTTTTTTGAATGCAAGAACATAACCCAGCTTCCACCAACCCAAGGGCTAAGAATGTCATCAGATAGCATCTGAGGCCTATGTTGGAGATTTATCTGCTTCACTGAAACCCACCTTCCTAATGGTCACCCAATGTATTTGAAAAGTGCCTTCATGTATGACTTTCTTTTGTTCTGTAACTATAAAACCTTCATAAAATTGTTAATATGTTGGAATTTGAAATTTGAGGTAACATAAATCTGTGTTCCTTGGCCATGGTCACTCATATTTGGCTCCATAATAAGGTACCTCTTATCCACTTTGATGTGAGAGATGTGTCTTTTGCATCAACAGTTATGACACCCGAACATGGGGAGCCCAAGCCACTTCCAGGTACCAGTTTGGGTCACTTGTGCCCAGCCATTCAATGTTGACTCCTTAAGTACAGGTTGGTGAGTTCACTCTGGGGCTCACACCTCCTTTCCATATTTGACCAATGGTCATTTGTTTATTCTGAGCAGCTTTTAGGATTTTTTTTTTTTTTTGTCATTGTTACTGGAAACTTTTCTTTCTTATGATTTATTTTTTATTCTATTTTTGTTTTATTATTATTATTAACAACATATTTCATATGGATACATCATGTTTTGGTACCTTCTTTTCCCTCATCCCTGCCACCATGCCATTGAGGATGCTCCTCAGTGGGGTTGCAGATATTCCTTATGGGGTTATGGTCTTATTTATTGTGGAAGTTTTGATTTGCTCTCACAATGTCTTTCTCTGCTTTGAAAGCATTTTGGTTTTGACCATTCAGTTTGTTGTTTGCTTGCAGATCTTTAAGAGTATTTTGGTTTCTGATTATTCTGTTTGGTTTGACTCTGCTAGCATTAAGCATTTTTTTCCTCTTACCACTCTTCCAAAGAAAGAGGAAATGTTTGGGAAAAAATACTATTTGTTACTCCAGCTGGTATAAATATTTTCTTAATTTAACTTGCAATTATTTGAGAAAAAAATGGAGAAACCTAACTAAAACTAAATTGGGTTTATATTTCCCACAGTAGGGAACATTTAATCATAAATTTGCATTCATTTTTATTTTGATGTTTTCAAAATGCTAAAGTCCTAGGCAATAATATTTTTTGTTATAAAAAGAAAATAATAATGGTAAGACTGCTTTAATTAAAATTTTAAAACATCTAACAATGATTAAACTGGTAATTTACAAAGTAATCAATAAGAATTCTAGTATATATAAGTTAAAAGGAGATATTCAAAATGAGTAAGATTTTTTAAAAAAAGACATTATATCCAAAGTAAAGATAAATTATGAAAAATCTAACTATTCTCATTTCCTCTCCTTTCCCTGTCCTTGTCTCCTGCTCTCTCATAGCAGAACAGAATCCCATGTCAAAGAAAAGATGGCTATTTGTAAGATAAAACCTAGAGAATTCCATACCAATCTAAAATTCTTATTTTTTAAAAAATTTTTTGTGTTTATTTTTATTTATTTATTTGAGAGCAACAGACACAGAGAGAGAAATAGGCAGATATATATAGAGAGAGAATGGGCGCACCAGGGCCTCCAGCCACTGAAAACGAACTCCAGATGCATGTGCCCCCTTGTGCATCTGGCTAACGTGGGTCCTGGGGAGTTGAGCCTCGAACTGGGGTCCTTAGGCTTCACAGGCAAGCACTTAACCGCTAAGCCATCTCTCCAGCCCTAAAATTCTTATTTTTATAGACACTCTTTCTCCTAAAAGACTCCACACCCATGTTCTCAGTATGCTTCCACTCTCCTGAGCACCCCTTTCTTTGCCTAACTTGTGTGCTTAAGTTCATAAAAATTTTTTACTCTTTTTCATATTGGCTCCTCTTGGAATTCCATAAATCCTAGATCCAATCTGAGTTGAGGTCCCTAAAAATCTAGGGGAACTCCTCAGGCTGTCAAAGATGACAATGTGGAGTTGTGTCTCAATCCCCTTCTGCTGACATTTTGGGGGCTCACAAAAGATCCATCTAAAGTATTGTAAGTCTTGATAACAACTAATTCTCATCAATGGTATTCTTTGACTAATATCCTACTGTCTTTAGTTTAATCTATTCTTCTGGCCAAAAATACCATATAATTTTTAGTAAGTGCCAAAGGCACCAAAGGTAATAATCCCCTAGATATCTATATCCCGTTCCTGGGTCAGATGGAACAGTATATAGCTTTTCCAGAGGACATCACATAAATGCTGATCCCCCAGATGTCCTAAGCCACTCACTTGTCCCCAAAAGAGTACCTAAGATACAACTAAAAACCTATGAAAAGCAACACATTTTGTATCCTAAACACAAGGAATGGCCACTTCTAAACTTGCATATCTCATTGTTCCTATGTTATCTGCTCTGTAAAACTGATAGCATCAGACAGAGGCTCCCTAAATGCTATCCTAACAGTCTTGCAATTAAAGAAACTTATAGCTAGCCTTTATCCTTATGAGTCTGAGCCTGATTGCTCATTACATCTATATCCTTGCTAAATGATATTTTGAAGGGACTGCCCTAACTTTCAGGACAAAAAATAGATACAAGAATAAGCCATTTCCACCAGTAAAAAAAGAACTTCTGCCATTTTCTTTTTAGCTCTCACAAAAATGGAAATAATTATCTGCTGTAGATCTATGTAACAAGCTTCACCTTTGATTCTCTGTGCTATTGAGGCTCAATTCATGAAACCTTAAGTGCTACCGGTTTGGGTGATATATTATTCATTGCAATCTCAGTTTTGGGTTGCAGAGGATGTGCATGCATTTGGAGTTCATCTGCAGTGGCTAGAGTCCCTGCCATGCCCATTCTCACTTTCTCTCTCTCCCTCCCTTTCTCTGTCTCTAATAAATAAATAAATAAAAATAAAATCTTTAAAAAAACAAAAATAAATAGACATTTCTCTCTCTCTCTCTCTCCATATATATATATATATATATATATATATATATATATATATATGACATATATATATATGTCCCAATTATGTATTATGTAAATCTAGCTAGTTAAATAACTATTCAAACTTTGACAACTATAGTCTAATTTTAAATTCATTTACTTATAGAGATAACCAAATATTTGGGTTAACTCTTCCTATCCAAATTATATAAAGAAATCAATCTCTAATAATAATATTAATGGTATTTTATAACTTCAGAGCTGATTAAAAGATAATATATTTTAGGCATTATAAAATCCAAATCAAATAAAGTATTTCATAAAAATGCAAATAACTGTAAACACAGAGGGAACATATGGCCAATCTAATCTTAAATATATAATGTCTAGTTGGTTAAAAATGTCTGCTTCTTTCATCTGCTGCCTTATATTTGTTAGGCCAGATTTATTCTTGATTATATTTAACTTTAAATATAACATCCTCATTATATGTCACATGTACATGTCATATCAGATACAGAGGACAACAAAAAAAAATTAAAATGATACCTGGATCATGATGGCTAACAGATTTGATATGATCCAGGGTTTTCTTCCTTAATGGCTTTAGCAGCAACTCGTCTCTCCTGGTTTTCCTTCTACTCAGCCTCATCTGCACTAGATCCTAGGAATGAGCCTTCTTAGCTATGTGGGACATATTAACTAAAATATCTGGACTCTGCATGCATAAATCATGATGCTTGACCAACAGGGGAACTGTAAACTGAAGTTCCCAGAATACAGCTCTATCTGCTTCACCTACTTCCAGCAATGCTGAATAGACTGATAAAGCTCCTGTGATCACAGAGAGATGGGATGTTGCAAATCAGAGCAAAATTACCTTGTGCTACCTTTTGCCATTCAATAACCATTTATTACCCACATCTGTGTCTGAACTAACATCCTGGTGACTATCAGTTGATCCCATTTGGAATGCAAGAACAGGCCCCAGATTCCCCCAAACCAAGAGCTAAGAATGTCTTCAGATAGCATCTGAGGCCTATGATGGAGATTTTCCATACTATGCTATAATCTGCCTTCCTGATCCTCAACCAATGTGTTGGAAAAGTGCCTTGATGCATGACTTTATTTTGTTTTGTAATTATAAAATCTTCATGAAATTGTTAACACATTGGAACATGGAATTTAAGGTAACCTAAATCTCTGTTCCCAGGCCATGGTCACTCATGTTTGGCTTATCTCCTTTGATGCATGAGCTGTGTCTTTTGAGTGGACAATAGTAATGCATAGATTTATAAGCTTAAGTACATCCTTGGTGTGGTAGTTTGAATGTATGTCCTCCATAGCCTCATGTATCTTTATTTACGTTAAACTTCCTGATTAAGTCTCCAGGAGACTGCTGGAGGGGGGGTGTCACTGGGGCAAACTGGATTCCAAACCACAGGCATGTAGGCAGTGTGAGCTCCAGTGGTGTGTGTCTGCTGGTGTTGGTATTTTGCTTGCAGGAGTTGTTTCTCTCTGATTGGATGTATAGAAATGAGCAGCTTCTTCCACCATTCATGGAACTAACCTTGGATCTGTAAGCTGAAATAAATCCCTTCTTCCTGAGAGGGGGGTACAGTTAAGGTGACTGGACCCCTGAAGGTAAAAAGACCAGGAAAATGTGTGCTTGCAAAGATGATCTGATTTCTTATCTCTCTTGCCCATTGAACCAGACCTATTTTTCCACAAATAGCCAGGACCCTTCCTGGGAGGGAGGTCTTTCATAAATTTAAACATTGGGGCTGGTCAAGTTCAGCACCTGGAACTTGGTGACAGAGCTAACCTCTTCTTGAGACAGCCCCCAGCCCTAACGAACCAGCTGGCCCTGTGGTTCACCTGAGTCAGAAGATAGCCTACCACCCTTTGGTTATAAATACTTTTGCAACGGGAGGTCAGGCTTTCTAATCACTTGGGAACTTCCACTGTGGGTGAGTTTTTCTCTTAGCTGGGTCTGGGCTGGCTTGGCCCAGGGCCAAGCTCAGCCAGGAGGGCCCCCTAGCCCTTACTCTCGACATGGGCTCTTTATCTCCTCCCTCTCCTCATGTACCAGGAGCTCCTTGAATTTTCTTTTATTTTTCCATGCTTTTTTATTCCCAGGTGCTCCACATGAGATCTCTATCATTGTGGCTGCATTTCCTTGTCTCTGTACTTCCCCCAATAAATAGAATAATTTAATAATTATCCTACTCAGTCTTCTTTTTTATTCAATTCTTTGATTAAAATTAGAAGCAAACCAATGGTTTGGGGTGCAAAGACTTTCCTGGACCCTTAGCACCCCACTACAGTTCGTCACTTCAATGGAAGAATAATCTTGAGAAGGGAATTAAAATTATTATATCATGGGAGAAAATGGCAAACATGTTTTCCAGCTGTGAGCATGACTATTGGTATTTCTTCTGCTTCTCTCCACTTTTGGGAATACTGGCTTGATTTCTCTTCTTGCTGAAGGCTAAGATTACTGTGTGGTTAACGTGAGGGGAATGAATAGCATTCATCATGCAAGCAGACAGGTATCCTTTTGGACTCGTGAGCTATCCTCCATGCCTTCTCAGCCTGGCCTGCTCCACCCTGCTGGGATTGGATCCTTCTTGAAACGTGCTAGTGCCTGAAGCCAAAATGCTATAGTGCCAGATGGGGCTCTTTTGTAAAGATGACAATTTTATTGAGAGATGCACTTGGTTGAGTTTCTCCAACCCCAAGGCTGAACTCCTCCAGAGCTTGTGAGCTGGTTCTGCTGAGCTGGGGTGGGAAGGGTCCTCACGACCACATGGAGGCACCAGGAACCAAAGACCCCTGACCTGAATATCTTCTATTTTTTTTTTCCTTTTTCCATTACAAGCCACTTTGCCACAAGACACATGGCTGCCTGGGAGGGTGGGGGCAGAGGATAGAGCTCCAACTCCTGCTCTGAACTTGGCCCATCCTGCAACACAGGCCTCTGCCCAATTAAATTGGAGATTTGAGACCTCACCTCCAGAGCAGAAGGAGCCCCCAGCCAGAGACTGTGGGTCTCTGGCCATCTAAATGATGGGGAGACTGAAAATGTCTAGTGAAGGCCCAAGTCTAGGGGCTTGACTGGAAAAGTTTTCTCAACAGGCCTGGGTCCCAACCACATGCTTCCTCTCCCCTCCCCCCCCTCCGTGAGCTGAGGCCTGTGGCTGTCAACTTGGTAGGGGAGGTAACCATGCTGAGCCTGAGGAAATACAGAGGCACAATAGGAAAGACATGCCTGATGGTACTCACTAACTGCTATGATTTTCTGCTAAAATGCCCTATGGCATATATCTTCACATAATTGTGAATCATTTATTCATACAGGTATTATAAACATAAAATGAGCTAAAACTGATGGCACAGGCCTATTATCCTAGCTATTTGAGAAGCTGAGACAGGTGGATTTCCATTTCCAGGTTCCATGTTATAGCCTGACCCCACATCTAAAAACCATATGACTCTTAAATTACTTGATAAATATAAGTACATGATTTTAATTTGAACTGTGCCAGATATTTTCTCTTTTGTTTGGGCTTTAAACAAAGAAGATGTTGTTTATAGGTACTTTTTGGTTTATTTATTAATCCAAATAGTCTAATAGGTATCTCCTAAAGTTTTTGTTGGCATTTGATTTCCTTCAAAGGTTTTTTTTTTTTTTTTTTTTTTTTTTTTTGCCTTTAAAAGTCAGATTTAACTAAAGCCTAGAGTGAGCTGAAATTTTATGTAAATAAAGCCATACTTTGTTACATGATATCATAAATATAATTACTGAGTTTATGTTCTAGGTAAACTTCAACTTACATAGAGGATTATAACAACAAAAATTCTCTCTGAGGTGGTGGCTCATAACTTGCCAGATATTTTTAAATATTGTAATATCCTGTTACTTAAAAAAAAAAAAAAAAAAAGAGGTGTCTGGCCTGAGTTCCAGCCCAGCCTGCCTCGAGACAAAAACAAAAATTTGTGTTAGTTACTTTTTATAAAAGCATTTGCAAGTGCATTAGAGGTATTGGTAAGGATTATCCCCAAAATGATTGTCATGTTTTGCCTGTATTCAGACATAACTTGTGGGGAGCCCCAGAGGGTCCCCCAGATGGGATTTTCTACTAGACCCGAAGACACTCACACGGAGAACTCTCAATGCAAGTCACAAGAGGTTTTATTGAAACCGGTGCATCGGGGCTCAACACAGAGTCCTCACGCAGGAGGGGTGAAGAGCCCCGAGGAGCAGTTAGGTAGGGGTTTTAAAGGGAAAAACCACAAATATGCGGAAATATCTCAAACATGTTTCAGCTCAGGGACTTTCCAGATGTCGTCAGGATGTCGCCTAGGCCATTTGTTTGCCTCGGGTGGTGAGGTTATCTTAACCTCGAGCAGGAAACTAGGGGCTCCTGCGGTTAGGCATTGTTTAATTGTCTCTGAGCGGAGACTTCCAGAAGTTGGGTAAGGGGGCTGCGGTTGAGCAAGCAGGCACAGGTTTCAAAGGCAAAGGTCAACATTTCAGCCAGCTAGTTCCTTATCTGAACCTGGGCATCTAGTTACAGAAAGTCACATCCTCATATACAAACTGTTTTTCCTTTATAAAAATGGTTGTCCTTATGTCTACGTTAAGCAAGCGATTGTACAGAAGCCAAAGAAGCAGGTTAGTTGTATTTATTGGTAATCTTTCAAACTTAAAAGTGTATTTCATGAAGTTTATTAGTAGGAGATAACTCAAAACAATGGGTTACATAAAATCTATAGGTACATATACTGATATTATAAAACAAGTCTGGTTGTCACAGAGAGATTTTTTTGTGACATAAATTCTAAGGACATAGTAAGTTTTTCTGCTGACTGTTTCTCTACAAATTTCCAACAGTAAGATGATTAAATCTTTGAAGCTAGACTACTTGCTTCTTTGTCAGTGGGTAATAAGATTAAATTGATGTAGTTTCTCTTAATAGTTTTATTAAAAAAATGGTTAATTATGGGGTGAGATGAGATGATTGAAGAGACTGGGAAGGAAGTTTTCATTGTTGGATATAGCATGCTTGTTAAAAATGGCTGTTTTTGAGTGGAATTTCAACCAGAATGTTAAAGTATGTGGATGAAGGAGTGCATATGTACAAAGAATACAGGAGATCTAAAAAGACCAAATTTTGCCTAAAATTAATTTCCTTCCATAAGGAACAAAATGCTCATTTTCAGGTTAAACTTAGATAAATACTATGCCTAAAATTAAAAATTTTTCATGAAGTGCTGATGGTTCCAGAAGCCATTGCTGAGATGCAGAATGGGAAACAGAGTGAAAATAAATCCTTACTGAAGGCCAGTGAGGCCATTGTAAGTTGTAGTGGAGACATGAAGATATACCAGATATCTGGATATACCAGCACTTTGTAAAGGCTACCATGGAGTGCTTTTGTCTCAGGATAGAAGTTTTTCCCTGGCTAATTAGCCCAGCTGCAGGGACTGAAAATCTAGAGAATGTAATTGTAAGGTTCTGGAGTGACCAAGGACCATGGAGACCACTCTGAGGCAAAAATGGAAGTTTTTATTCAGCTGCCAGGACTGACTCTCAAGAGTGGAGCAATCAGTCTGGTGTTAGAGATAGTGGGATTTATAGGTTTTTTCAATTGGGGGAAGGTGAGAAAGGGGAAGGAATTTTCTTGTTAGAGCAGTAAATCTCTGTTCTTTTACATTAGCCATATGGAGAGACCAGGAGTGACCTGGTGAGAAATAGGGGGACAGTAAATCTCTAATCTCAGGGTGAGACCAGAAGTGACCTGGTGAGAGATAAGGAGGGGTGGTAAATCCTGATCTTGGGCATTGTTCTTGAGGAATGTAGATGATCCATTTCCTCATATCTCCCTGTAGCCATCCTGTTTTTCTTTTGGTGACTCCCTTTTGGGAACCCTACTTCAACCAAACATTCCAGCCTTTTGTTAATGACAAGGGGCCATGGTCTTTTCCTCTGTAGCATCTTCATGCTGACCTTAGGGGGCAATGAGCTCTTATAGGAGAGGCTGGGTGATGTGGTCCATTGGGTCTCCCCTCAGGGCAGGTGATGAGGAGTCAGCTCTTCAGTGGCCAGAGGCTGGTAGGAGATAGAAGAGGGACAGGTCAATAAAAGTTGATTGAATCTTAGGTGAATGAATTGACTCATCTGATTTTGGATGCATCTCAGAAGGCAGGGAGCCAGGGCAAGTAGTAAGAGTAGTCCAGATATAGGCCCTAGGAATGGTAAAATCCAGGGCCAAACTGTACCAAAGATGTTCCATGACTCCAAAGAGATTGGTATTCCTACCTGAAACTGGTCAGCGAGGTGTTTTAGTTTCTTAATTTTGACCTCTACCTTGCCTGATCGGTTGACATAGTAACAGCATTCTTCATTCAGAAAAAGGCAGGTCCCTTCTTTGTCTGCTGTCAGGAGATCTAGGGCTTGGTGGTTCTGTAGCATGACTGAGGCCAGAGAAGTAAGTTGTTCTTGTAGCAGTCGTAGGGCCTCAATGGATCCTCAGACTGCAATGCTCAGTTCTGTAGAAAGCCTTTCACAAGAGATTAGGCTATGGCTCAGACCTCCTATATCTAGTCCTGTGGCAGCTATAGAAGTGTTGTGCCAATTCCCCTGACTGGGAGCCAAGACCCCCAGTCACCCAGGAGTCACCCAGAGAACCGCCACAGAAGCCGAGACACTTGAATGTAAAAGCAACAGGTTTCTTTATTGCAAGCCTAGGCCTGGGCTCCATCCCTACAGTCTGGCACAGTGGTAGTAAGGGAGAGAGCCCCTTCCTTTTGGGGGAAGGGGTTCATATAGGAATTCGAACAAAGAAGTAGGGGATAGATACATTATTGGTTGATTTAAACAGTTCTGATTGGCTTGGGGTTTCAGCAGGCAAAGTTGGGGGCAGGAGCTAGGGGCATTCCAGGAAGATGAGGTAATCTCCATTGTGATGGGCTAAGTAAACAGTGGTACTTTAGGACTCCTTGAAATGGAGATTCCTTAGTTTCTTATCTAAGCAGGAGGTCGGAGGTCAGAGGTCTCCACAGTGGAGTGTTTCTGCAATGTCCTTGAAACAGAGATTCCCCAGAGACTTTAGGGAGAAAGGCAGCAATTGAGCAAGCAAGCAAAGTTTACAAAAGCAGAGGTCAGCACATTAGCCAGCTAGTTCTCTATCTAAGTCAGGCCTGGGCCTTTTTACTTAAAATGGTTATATTTGGCCTTTCAGAAGCTTCCAGGCTTACCCCTACCATCGCAGGCAAGTGAATGGCTCTTTTGTAATGATGAACCCACTTAAGAAGGACTGCCAGTTCTCCCTCTGTATACATGGTGAGGCTAGGTACAAAAGTGACTGGGGTGCAAGGGCCTGAGTGTGTTCTCAGAGAGATGCAAGTATACAGCATGGAGTTATACCAAAAATAAATTCCCTTAGGTAAAGTGTGATTTTTAACAATAGAGTTATTCCTAAAAGCTCCCAACCAGCATTGAGACATGTCCTTATGCCAGCAATCAAGGTGGTTTGGAAGACAGAGTTGGATAGAGAGCTTGGAGAGAGGAACCCAGAAGCAATGAGTATCTGAAGCACAGGTGACATTGTACAGGGGGACTGCAGTAATGAGGGGGTGCTTGAGGGATGTGCACACGAAGCAGGCAGTTTAGTTGGTAAGACTGAGTTGATTGAGGAGGGAGAGAGAAGAATTAGAGATGGATATCCAGGGGGTGGTGGAGAAGGTTAGGTCATGCAGACTTTCCTGGAGCTTGCCATGAGCTTGTTTGATGTCCATATCTGTCTGGATATGGGCATTTTGGGCAGTCTTAGGGGTATTTTGAATGGATCTAAACATTTTTATTTTGCTCCCACATAGAGATCCCATGGTGTGTTGGGTTGCCACTCCCATCATCCCATCTGCCCACTTTTGGTTCCATGGGTCTGTGATGGAAAAAAAATTTTGAGATTTGAGCTGTGGTGGTTGGATGCCATAAGACCTAGTTGGGTGAAAGTAGTGAAACCTACAGAGTGGGGAGATCAATAATGAGAACTAGTGTAGCATGCTGGTACAACTTGGTCTTTAGTGAAGCAGAGACTTCTTTCATAACATTTCTGTGTTTAACTGGCTTTAGGGCAGTCATTGGAAATATATATTATAGAGAAGGTGAGGGAGATGGGCTCTGTACATCCTGTGAGAAGACAGAAGGAGGAATTAAGGAGCTTGTTATTCTTGTCAATGGCTATGACATCAGAACACCAGGCACAGGAGAGGGATGAGAACTCAGAGACTAGGGATAGAGAGCTTGGAGCAAGAGAGAGAAGGAAGAGAGCATTAGTGTCAAAAAGAACATTCTGGGATTGGGGGAAGAGTGGGAACACAAGAGAATTTTAGTTTAAGAGTGTCTGTTGGGGTGGCAATGTACTTATCCCTGGATGAGATAGGGTAAGGGCTAAGGGAGGTGGGGGTACAAGGAATAGCTCTGATTTTTGTTAAGGAAAGTGGGAAGAGATGGGGCCAGGGTAGGTGAGTTAATCAGGGACAGACAGAGGCAGAAAGCATGAGTTAATGTTAGAGTTTAGTATTGTAAATCGCTACCAGACAGGGGAACCTATTAGTCTGGTTCATTGCTTATATTGTAGTTATATTTTTCTCATTGGGTGATTAAGACCATGTAGGCTGTCAGAATTAACTGTATACTTTGGAGGTCCATAATGGCTTTGTAGGAGAGACTTTTAGGGATCAGGGAGGAGTTCTATGACTCTCAGCATTGTAATCTGCTAGGATAAGTCAAGGCCATGCTGACCAGGTGTCCCTCCCTCTTTTGGGAAGCCTGTAGGGCTGATTTTTCTCCAATGTGACTCCTGTTGCAGATACACTGACTTGGAATTCATTTCTGGATTTCCACATACTCTCTGATCAAGAAGATAGGTAACTTACCAGAGGCTAGAAGTTCAAGTGTCCTATCATCTCCTGTGGCCTTTTGATCTGGGAACAGAAACTAAAATATTGGTTGTTCTTTTAACTCCAATGTTTCCAATTGATTCTGGCTTCGACATATGGTTTACTCACTCAGAGAGAGACTGTATGTATCTGATTAGCAAAACAGATTAGTTAAAATGGTTATAGAACATATCTGGTTAGCAAAGCAATCTGGTTAGAGAATGACACAATAGTTTAAAAATATTATGATTAATATTTAAGTTTAGTTGTCAGGTGACAGTGTAAGCTATATCTGGGACATAGAAAGTATACACATTCTATCTTTTAAGTATCTGTCAGTTATAAGTATAGTCAGAACATTTTAGTAGCCCTGAAAACAATATTTTATCAATTATTTTATCAATAACTTTAAGGCAATTGATTTAGTTTATAAATTGCATGTTAAGAAAAGACAAGACAGTATGAAAACTTAGCACCTGTGTTTGAAAACAACTTCGGTTAATCTGCATATTAATGCAAGTACTAATTGCTCCCCAAACTGGAAGGAGAACAGCAATTTAAGATTATTTTTAGGGCCGGAAACATGTATCAATATCTCTATAAGTAATGAACTTAAGATATCAGAAATGAGACACTTAAATGAAACTTTGAGACTGATTATACATAGCACAAGAGTAAACTAAAACTTGATCATTGTTGAGTTAAGCAAGCCTGATTTTAACATGCATTAGAGACAATATGATAGACACAGTACAATTTTTTTTTACCATTGAAAATTTTAAAGCTTAACTAAAGAAATATTATAATAAGTCACTTTTTATAAGACCTAGATTATAACCTCAGTGATAATTGTAAGGAAAGTCTAAGTGAAAAGAAATAGAGAACATCAGACTCGATCTCTACAGACAAGACTGTTTTACTGAGAGAAAACAGCAAGGGACCTCAGCTTTCCCACAGGATGATGGCTGAAGCACTGAGCCGGGCTAGGGTATGAGTTTATAAGGAGAATCCTAAGGAAAAGCCAGGCTGTACCAAGCACAGTTGATAAGAAAAAAATTATAGCTGTTTGTGTCATTGTTTAGAATAGGCTTCTATAGTCAGGAATGTCTAAGGGATGATACTCAAAGGGTCCCTAGTCCTTCAAAGCCATCTGGGCTGAGGGCAGTACATCAATCAGGAAGGGTATCAAATTTAATGGGGCTGAATGCCTCTGTTGTTTCTTTTATTGTCCCAAGCCTTGGGGATAGGCATTAACTCATTAGCTCCTTTTTGGTTTTCAGGGAAAGCCATTGACCCTTCAATAATCATGTAGGAAAACCAGCAGGAACATGACAAGAACCATCTTAAAAGTGCAGAGTTTTAGCCAGGCATGATGATACATGCTTATTGATAGCTAAACATAATGGAATTTGTATAAATCAAATTATAATATTCTAATATTCTGACATTTGGGAAAGTCTGATATTAATAATATGTAGACTTTATATATCTAAAGCACATGAGGCTACAGAAAGTAAATTATGAACAAAATATATGTTAGCAGAATTTAAAATAAACAAGAAATCTATATTATGTAGTAATATTTTTGGCTTAAATATGAAGACATGAAAAATTTTATAATTTTAAATTTTATAATTTTAAAGTTTATCAGAGGTAGAATACCTGTATAATATATATTTTTATGAGAAGATTTAACACTTTTATTATTTTTTTTAATTTTTCTTTTCTTTTCTTTTCTTTTTTCTTTATTAGTTAGTTTTGTATTCAGGAAATACAGTCAGTTTGGTACCATTATTAGGCTCATCCGTGACCTACCCCCTCCCCTTGGCCCCTCCTTGTTGAGGCATAGGAGTCATGCATTGTGGAGTTAGCCCACAGTTATGGGTAAGCTAAATGTCTCTGCATATCATGACACAAAATGTGGCTCTGACATTCTTTCCCCCCCTCTTCCGCAAAATTTCCCTGAGCCATGTTGGGTTCATTTTTGGTCTGCTTCAATGATGAGGTGTTGGGGGCCTCTGAGGCTCTCGCTCTCTGATTTGGTAGGAGTTGATTTTTCTCTGTGCTGAACTCCTTCCCCCTTGTGCTGGTATCCGGTTCATCACGAAAACAGCCTGCTTGCTTGTTTCTCCAATTTTTCTTAGTTTCAGCCGGGGCCATTATGAGGTATTATGGGGTGGCTCTCTCCTTAGGATCTACATCTATCTGAAGAAGAAAGGCAGATTCTCCAACGGAGAGTAAGTTAGCACCAGGACAAATGAGATAACCCTTACTTTTTTTATAGAGAATTTAATAGGTGCAGGCCCTCTGGTAGCCCACAGTTGATGGTAGCTTGATATTGGAGAGGGGGCTTATGTTTGGATATGGTTCTGACTTGTTTCCCAGCTCCAGCTATGGGTCCCATACCAGTGAGGGGATCAGTTAGCCAAACTGAGAGCAGTTGGTTCCCCACCATGGCTGTGTGCCACCACTACACTTGTGTGGGCATCACACCAAGTTATTTGCTGCTAAGTTGGTCAGACCATGTGTTGCTTCAACAGATATTGGTCATTTTCCCTCAGTCGCCCATGTAGCACCTTCTGGCACTAGACGCGCTGACTCTCTGTGGACTGACTCTCTTCCAACTTCCAGCCATGCCATTCCAATTTGCATGTCAATGACATAAGGTGTCTTCAGCAGTAGGGTCTTACCACTAACCTTTGGTGGGTCATCAAGTACTCTGACAGAAATCTGTCTGTCTTTTAGGAAACCTTGTAGGTCTCTCTGATCAAAAGCTCATTGTGGATGATAGCCCTATGCTGGTTCTGGGAGTTACAGGTCAGTTCCCTACAATAAAATGAGGGAAAAAGATAACTAATACACAAGAGTTAGAGATAAGAGAGAGTGAGAGAGAGGGAGAGGGAAGTGGGGGAGGGAAGATGTAGAAGATTAAGGTTAGTCTTGATATTACCCTCTCCAGTGTCTTGTGGTTCAGGTGTTCCCTGTAAGGGCCTGGTGAAGGATCAGCCATTTGGTCTGTCTTTTAGTAAGTAGAAAATTATGGTACCATTGCCGTTTGGGTGTAGATTTGTGCTTGCCACCCCTTTGATGCTCTCCCCTCCCTCCCCTTCCATCCTAGTGGCTAGTCTAGGAGATGCTTGCTGGGTATGTAAGGTATCTTGGGTAGATTCAGGTTAGGTGGGGTAGATGAGTGAGACTATGTGGCGATTTTTTTTTTCTGTGATTGGGTAAGTTCACTGAGAATGATCTTTTCCAGGTTCAACCATTTTTCCTCAAATTTCATTGAGTCATTTTTTTTCTTACTGCTGTATAGAATTCCATTGTGTAGATATACCACATCTTAGTTATCCATTCTTCTAGTGATGGACATCTGGGTTGTTTCCAGCTCTTAGCTATTACAAATTGAGCCGCTATAAACATGGTTGAGCAAATCTCTCTAGCCTGTGGTTTGAAGGTTTTAGGGTAGATGCCCAGTAAGGGAATAACTGGGTCTGTTGGTATCTCTATACTCAGCTTTTTCAGAAGTCTCCATATTGCTTTCCAAAGTGGTTGTACCATCCTACATTCCCACCAACAGTGCCTGAGTGTTCCTACTTTTCCACATCCTCACCAGCATTTATTTTTATTTGATTTTTTGATGTTTGCTATCCTTATTGGTGTAAGGTGGAATCTCATAGTTGTTTCAATTTGCATTTCTCTGATGATTAGGGATGATGAACATTTTCTTAAGTGTATGTTTGCCATTTGTATTTCTTCCTCTGTGAACTGCCTATTCAGTTCTTTGCCCCATTTTGTGAGTGGGGTGTTTGACTTCTTACTGTTTAGATTTTTTAGTTCTTTGGAGATTATGGAGATTAGGCCCCTATCAGTTGGATAACCTGCAAATATTTTCTCCCATTCTGTGGGTAATCTATTGGATTTGCTTATTGTATGCTTGTCTGTAAAGAAACTCTTCAGCTTCATGTGATCCCATTGGGTGAGTGACGGTTTAAGTTCATGAGCTACTGGGGTTTTGTTCAGGAAGTCTTTTTCCATTCCTATATCATGGAAATACTTCCTAAATTTTCTTCCAGTAGTAGTTGAGTTTCTGGTCTTATATTGAGGTCTTTGATCCCTTTGGACTTGAGTGTAGTGCATGGGGAAATGTGTGGGTCAAGTTTCAGTTTCCTGCATATGGTTAACCAGTTTTCCCAGCACCATTTGTTGAAGATGCTGTCTTTTTTCCAGCCTATATTGTTTGGGCCTTTATCGAATATCAAGTAGCTATAGTTGCTTGACCCAAAGTCCGGGTCCTCAAGTCTATTCCATTGATCTATAGTCCTGTTTTTATGCCAATACCATGCTGTTTTTATTACTGTGGCTTTGTAATATAGCTTTAGATCAGGTATGGTGATGCCTCCAGAGGTATTTCTTTTGCTGAGGATATGTTTGGAAATGTGAGGCCTTCTGCCTTTCCATATGAAATTTGAGATCATTTTTTCTATCTCTATGAAGAACACTGTAGGGATTTTAATTGGAATTGCATTAAATCTCTATATTGCCTTTGGTGTGATTGTCATCATCACAATGTTAATTCTGCCTGTCCAGGAACATGGGAGGTCTTTCCATTTTCTCAAGTCCGCCTCAATTTCTTTTTTGAGTGTTTTTATGTTTTCGTTGTATAGATCTTTCACTTCCTTGGTTAACGTTATTCCAAGGTTTTTATTTTTGTTTATTTATTTATTTATTTATTTATTTATTTTGCAATTGAAAATGGGACTATGTCCCTTATTTCTTTCTCTGTATCTTTGTCATTTGCATAAAGGAAGGCTACTGATTTTTGTGCATTGATTTTGTAGCCTGCTACTTTCCTATAGGAGTTAATCACCTTCAGAAGTTTTGGGATGGAGTCTCTCGGGTCTCTTACATATATAATCATGTCATCAGCGAATAAAGCTAACTTAACTTCTTCCTTTCCAAATTGTTTCCCTTTTATTTCCTTCACCTGTCCTATTGCTTGAGCTAGGACTTCCAGTACTATATTGAAAAGCAGAGGTGAGAGTGGACAACCCTTTCTTGTTCCTGATCTTAATGGGAATTCCTCCAGTCTCTCTCCATTAAGTATTATTTGGGCCTTCAGAGCTTCGTATATTGCCTTTATTAGGTTAAGATATGAACCAACCATGCGAATTCTCTCCAATGTTTTGAACATGAAGTGATGTTGAATCTTGTCAAAGGCCTTTTCTGCATCTATTGAAATGATCATGTGGTTTTTATGTTTAACCTTGTTTATGTGGTGTATTACATTGACAGATTTCCGTATATTGAACCACCCCTTTGTTCCCGGAATGAATCCCTGTTGGTCAATGTGGATAATGCTTTGATGTGCTGTTGGATTCGGTTTGCAAGGATTTTGTTTAGGATCTTTGCATCTAAATTCATCAAGGAAATAGGCCAGTAGTTTTCTTTTCTTGTGGCATCTCTGCCTGGTTTTGGAATTAGGGTGATGCTACTTCATAAAAGGAGTTGGGTAGCTTTCCCTGTTCATCAATTGTGTGACACAGTTTGAGGAAGATTGGTTTGCGTTCTTCTATGAAGATTTGATAGTATTCAGCTGAGAAGCCATCTGGTCCTGGACTCTTCTTTTTTGGGAGGTTTGTTATTACTTTTTTTCAATCTCCATGAGTGTGATGGGTTGATGGAGGTTATTAATCTGCTCTGTGTTTAGCTTTGGTAGATGATATGCGTCCAAGAATTTATCCATCTCCTCCACATTGTCCAGTTTTGTGGAGTAGAGGTTTTTGAAATAAGTCCTGATGATTCTCCCAGTTTCGCTTATGCCTGTTGTGATCTCTCCTTTTTCGTTTTGAATTTTGTTAATTTGAAGCTTCTCCTTTTTTTTTTTTGCTTGATCAGATTGGCCAGGGGTTTGTCAATCTTGTTTATTTTTTCAAAGAACCAGCTCTTTGTTTTGTCAATTGTCTTAATTGTTTCCTTCATTTCCAGTTCGTTGATTTCTGTTCTGATTTTAATTATTTCTTTCCTTCTGGAGCTCTTTGGGTGGGATTTTTCTTGTTTTTCAGTGCCTTTAGGTGGATGGTTAGGTCATTGAATTGGGACATTTCTGTCTTTTTTATGAAGGCATTGAGTGCTATGAATTTTCCCCTGAGGACCGCCTTCATTGTGTCCCATAAGTTTTGGTACGATGTGTTCTCATTGTCATTCAATTCCAGAAATTTTGCAATTTCATTGTTTATTTCATCCACTATCCATTTATTGTTTAAAAGTGTGCTGTTCAGTTTCCAGGTGCCATTGGGATTCTTGGTGGGTCTTTTGTTGTTGATTTCTAGCAATATAGCATTATGATCTGATATCATGCAGGGAATTATGTCAATCTTCCTAAATATGTGGAGGCAGTCTTTGTGACCCAGTACATGGTCTATTTTAGCGAATGTTCCATGGGCTGCTGAGAAGAATGTGTAATCTGTGGATTTGGGACGGAAGGTTCTGTAGATGTCCGTTAGGTCTAAGTGATCTATGGTTTGGTTGAGCTCTCTTACTTCCCTGTTGAGTTTCTGTTTGGATGATCTGTCTATTACTGATAATGATGCATTGAAGTCCCCAGCTATGATGGTGTTTGTGGTTATTTCTGTTTTATTGTCAAGTAGGTTTTGTTTTATGAACTGTGGTGCCCCTGTGTTTGGTGCATACCAATTTATGATTGTAATATCCTCTTGATGGATCATACCCTTGATAAGTAGGAAGTGGCCTTCTTTGTCTTTTTTGATTATTTTTGGTTTGAAGTCTATTTCATCCAATATTAATATAGCTACTCCTGCTTGTTTCTTATTCCCATTTGCTTGGAATACTGTTGTCCACCCTTTCACCCTGAGGAGATATCTGTCTGCAATGGTGAGGTGGGTTTCTTGAAGGCAACAGATAGAGGGGTCTAAGATTTTGATCCATCCTGTTAGATTGTGTCTCTTGATGGGTGAATTAAGGCCATTAATGTTTAGGGTAATGACTGTGAGATTTGATTTGATCCCTGCCAAATTGTGATGGTAAATGTGGGTTGGTGTTTTCATGGACGTTGAAGATTTTTTGCCTACTCTGAGTTTGGTTGTTGTCATCTGCTTCTTGTAGGCAATTGTGTTTGACTATTTTTTTCTTCTCTGTGGAGAATTTCCTGAAATACTCTCTGTAGGTTTGGTTTTGTGTTCATATAATTTTAAAGCTGTGTTTTGTCGTGGAATGTTTTTCTTTCACCATCTAATATGAGGGATACTTTTACTGGGTAGAGTAGTTTGGGTTGGAAGCCATAGGTTCTTAGACTTTGCAGTGCTTCATTCCAGGTCCTTCTAGCTTTCAGGGTTCCTTTGAGAAGTCTGAAGTAATTCTGATGGGGTTACCTTTGAAAGTGGTGTGCTGTTTTTCCCTAGGTGCTTTTAGGATTTTCTCTTTGGTGTCAATGTTTAGAGTCCTAATGATAATATGTCTTGGAGAGTTTCACCTTTGGTCGAGTCTGTTTGGAGTTCTATTGGCTTCTTGTATCTTGATGGGCCTTTCTTTTAAGAGACTGTGGAAGTTTTCTTCAATTAGTTTGTTAAATAAGTTCTCCATGTTTTTGGTCTGAATTTCTTCTCCTTCTGGTATTCCAATGATCCTGATATTAGGACATTTAAGTGTATCCCACAATTCCCTCATGTTCTGTTCACAGGAGCTTTTGAACTTACTGAAATTTTTGAACTCTCTAACTGTTTCTTCCATCTTGTCTTCCAGATCAGAGTTTCTATCCTCCACTTGGCTGACTCTATTCTTGAGAGCTTCTAGGGAGTTTTGGACTTGGTCAATTAAGTTTGCGTTTTCTACTACTTCTCTATGTATAATTTCCATCCCTCCGTCAAGCTCCCTTTTCACATCATTTTCTGATTTTCTTGATGATTCTTGGAGTTCATCCTTGCATTTCTTTGTGTCTTCATTTAGCATGGCCAGCTGATTTTTAAGGTCTTCTTTTTTTTCACTCTCCCTCAAATCTCTTAACTCTCTTTGAAATCCTTCCAATTTCTTATCTTATCCTTCCAATTTCTTATCTATTAGTTCTAGTTTAGTGATGTCAGCATCCACACGATTATCAGCCCTTTGTTGCTTTCCTGCAAGTTCTACCAGTAGGTTGGTCAGGGTTGCATTGCTCCTAGCTTCAATTTGGTGTTCTGGTCCTATTGGTTCTTCTACGTTTTGGTTAGATATTTCCATTGTGGGACTGGGTGATCTAACTGGATTTTCTTGCATTTGATTTTTCATGTTATTTCTTTTGCGCTGTGTTCTGCCCATGACAGTGTATGTGCAGGTAGTTGGGCATATCAGCCTGGGCTCAAGAACAATGGGAATCTTATGCAGCCTGGGGCAGTTGCCAAGCAGCCTGGGCTTTGGCTCTCACTTGTCAAAGCCGCCTATCTACTGCCTGGCAGGGGCACCAAAGCTGCCTTAGTTCTCAAGTGGTAATGTGCCAAAGCTTCCTGTGTTCGAGCTAGGAGTGGCACTGAGGCACCAAGCACTGACGCACCCCGAACTCTGGCTGGGAACACTGGGACCCGGAAGCAGTCTGCGCTCCCCCACCACAGGACAGTGGCAGATGGCCGGCACGGCAGACAGGTAGGGGATGGCACCTGAGCTGGCGCAAGCGAGAGACACAGTCTGAGCTTGCGTGGCACCTGCTGTGGGATTGGGCTCGCTCAGTAAGTGGGCGAGTGGAAGAAAGTGCGGAGCGGTCTAAGCTTCTGCACGCAGGGAACAATCATTGTGCGGTGGCAGGAGTGCCGGTGCCAGCAGCAGCGGCAGTGTTGTGAACACGGCGGTTATTTGGGGTGAGGGGTGACACCCACCCGCGAGGGGATCCACGATTCCCTGTTCCCCCGCCTTTATGTCCTCCCAGATTTCTCTCCCCTAAAAGCCACTATGCACACTTAATATCTTGCCTTTCTTTCCCCGGGATTTGCAGCACAGCTAGACGGTTGCCATCTTGGCCGGTTCAAGATTTAGCACTTTTAAATGCTATATAAGATGTCTATCCAATCTATATGTCAGTTTTTGAAATTATTTTAGTTATATTTAATATACCTAAATAATAGAGGAACTGGATTAAACTGCTATGATCTAATAAAAGGGAGACAAGTCTCATGAAAAAGAGAGGGCCACTTGTCACTGTAAATAATTTTCAAAACAATTTTCAAATGTGTGTTCCACTACATGCATCTGGCTTTGCACATAAGCACCTTTAAATGCTGAGCCAAAATGAAATATTTTTAATCTCTTAACATACACAAAATTTATGACACAATCATTAACTATTTGAACTTTAATTAACTCTATAATTCTGGCTGTGACAATTTGGTAAACTTGTTCAATAATCATATAGTTAAAAATTAAAGTATTAAGACTGATTGTTGGAGGAATTGAGGAATTACATCTTAAATCAGAGCATAACTTTATTTAGAATTTTCTTACTGTTCACCATAAAATAAATAGTTTTTTAAGTATGTGACAGATAAATACTGTTTAATGTTTCAAATGGTCTATTTACCTTATAAAATAGGGAGGAAAGAGAGTAAATAGTCCCTCTGTGAGTTTTTTTTTTCCTTTTTTTTTGTGGCTGGGTTTTAGATATAATAACTTTAGGAGAGAATATTGAGTCAATTTTAACCTTAAGGTTTAGTTAAACGGTTGACAAATAGAGGAACCTAGTTAACTTGGTTGGGTACACTAAATTCAGTCTTTCATAGCCATTATTATGACCAGATTAACATCAGTGAGTTAGAGTTAAGTTTACAACCTGAATACCATTAGCATCCAGCTCCCAGCCAGGGCCATACTTTGTTAGTCTGATGTAAACCCTAGGCTAAGTCATTTTGTATCTCAAGAAGTCTGTAATCTGATCAAGTACGTTGTCTTTAACTTTTAAGCTTACTCATATCTTCATCTACATACTTTATTCATACCTTAATCTACACACTTTTACCTTACAATACATGTAACCACTTTGTAACAATCTTTTTCATCAAACATTTAACATTCAACCTTTAAAGTTTTCTCTCCCGTTTATCTTCTTTAATCATATTCATCTCATAACTATCAACAAAATCTTTTATTGTCCTTACCATAAGACTTTTAATATAACCATTTTACCCCTCAAAAGGCCTTTAATGTATGGGTCCGAGAATCGCTGAAAAAAGACCCCAGACTCAAATAACATGTAAAAGCAAAGAGCATTTATTCTGCGGAATGAGCCAGCTTGTGGGGTTCAACTGTTCATGAAAAATGGCAACCCTGAGAGGAGCTACCAGGCTCCCTTTAAGCACAGATAAAGGAATTTTGGTGGGCTTAGGTAATTTTTTAAATGATTGGCTAGGTAAGCAGCAATTATAGTTGTGTATCTCTGGTTGGTTGGGGCAAAAGGGTTGCAAAAAAGAGCAAAAGGGACATGTCTCCAGGAACTGACTCAGGTCCTGGGCTGTTATCTTTTCTGGCCACATGTCAAGATCACTGTGAATTCTACCCTTTCTCAGAAGTCTTGTCTGCCTCTCCAGTAGACTAGAACTTAGGCCTAGTTAGGGTGACACCTTACTGAAGCCTGTCATGCTGTCAGTTTGGTCCCTTCAATAACTATCAACAAAAATTTTTGTTGTCCTTACCATAAGACTTTTAATATCACCATTTTACCCCCCAAAAGACCCTTTGACATAACTTTTTTATTAAAGAAAGGTTTTTTAAAGATCAAATTTGACTTATGCTATTTACTCAGAATAAACATAGATTTTGGAACTTTGTTTTTTATAATTTTCCTGAATCACATTTTTTAAAAATATGAAAGATTTAAACATTATTAGAAATTTTAGAATTTTTTTCCTTACAAATTTAGTATCAAGTACTTTTAAATTTGGACATAAATCTTGAGGCTATTGTCTGTTAGTAGCTCCATATAAGCATAGAAAGATAAAATAATTGTAAAACAGTTACAAATTTCTTATAAGAAGTTCCCATAGTGACTTGGCACTCATTCATCATCATGCTGGGGCCAGGATCCTGAGATTACCAGTGCTTGCAGTCCCCTGTCTCTGCAAGGCAGGGATGCTAAGAAAGAGCCTTTTTTTCCTGCCCTAAATTCCAGGGAGAGTTTTGATCTTCCCTCAGGACTATAAGGCAGTTATTTTGTTGTTGTTGTTGTTAATTTTTTTTATTTTTATTTATTTATTTGAGAGCGGCAGAGAGAGAAAGAGGAAGAGAGATGGGGGTGTGTGCCAGGGCCTCCAGCCACTGCAAACGAACTCCAGATGTGTGTGCACCCTTGTGCATCTGGCTAACATGGGTCCTGGGGAATCAAGCCTCGAACCAGGGTACTTAGGCTTCACAGGCAAGCGCCTAACCACTAAGCCATCTCTCCAGCCCTATAAGGCAGTTTTTTGAACCTGTCATTTTACAACTCTTTTAAGAGTAGAAGAAGTTTTTTTTTGTCTATGAACTTAATTACTTTTGCTGTTCCTTCTGGGGCACATTCAACAGTAAAAATTGGCTATGCCATCTACTGGAGTAGGCTTGGTGGAAAACATCCCCAGAATGAAATGGCACTATTCAGAACAGAAATCGTTCTGCAACCTTAGGGCTATGAGCCACGTGCATATTCACACACACACACACACACACACACATTCATTTTAAGTGTACTTTTCACATAGACTCTACACAACCATTTCTCCTTCATATATTCATTGATTCTTTCATTTATTCAGAAGTTATGCATTCCCATTTTAAATTTCTAATTTTTTTTACAACTTCGGAGATTAAAATCAAACCTTATTACCAGGCAGGGTGTCAGGAGAGGCTGAGGGAGCTGGAGGAGCTGTTGGGATGAGGTCTTCTGTGGCATCAGGATCAAAAACAGAGGGTGAGGACTAATATGGGGGAGGGGTTTAATGAGAGTGCATTTCTGAGACCTTGGCTAGGACCTGGTGTGAATGGCAGGTACAGCAGAGAGAAGACCTTGCTCACAGAGTGAAAAATAGCATACTGTGGACCATTTGCCTGCACATTGGCAGAAGTTTGTTTTAAGTCAGTGAGACTTTGGAAACCAAAAGTATCATTCTCAGGCCATTGGGACCCATTGTCCAGACTATGGATGTGGCCAAGCAGAGTTTCAGAGGAAGACAAGATGTCCTCTGAGATTTCATAGAGGCTTTACATTCTTAAGGTGACAGAGAAAGAGCAAATTAAGGGTGAGAGAAAAATAAACCAGAGCTTAAACTGGATTTACACAGAACACCAATATGACCCCCTGGCCCATTAGAGTGAATGGGGCCTGCACCTCCCACGAGGGCAGAGGCCAATTAGGCACAACTGTCAGCTTTTTAGCCTATTAGTGGACGAGTAGGGTAACTGTGCTCCACATGGCAAAAACAACTGGCTGTGGAAGATGAGAGCTCAGGAGGGAGAGGGGTAAGGGAAAGGGGGTATGCCAAGATGGTGCAACCAGACCAAAAGGCGCCCCTTAGGGTATGGTAGACTAGAGAGAGAGAGATCCAAAGTGTCCAGAGTGTGTCTTTCTGGAGACCTGGGGTTGGAACCTAGCAGCTAGGGATGTAGCCTGGCATGCTGGCATGGCTTCCACGAGGAGGGGTGAAACCCGGGACAGGCCAGCCTGAGAGAGAGGGCACTTACCAAGAAGGAGGGAGAAGAGGACAGAGAAAAGAACAGAGAGGCCAAATCACAGTGGTGTGAGAGCCTGTATCAGGCAGAGATGGTCCATGGCCTTCAGAGGGTCAAATGCCAGCTCGGTGGGCTGGTCAGGGGTAAAGATGTCTGGCCACCCAAGAGGGCAATCAGAAGCCTTCCTATCAAAGTCAATTACCACATGTAAGGTTCAGGAGTGGCCAAGGACCATGAAGACCACTCTGAGGCAAAGATGGCTGCCTGGATTGATTCTCAAGAGAGGAGCAGTCAGTCTGGGGTTACAGATAGTGGACTTTATAGGTATTTTCAATTGGGGGAAGGTGATAAATGGGAAGGAATTTTCTTGTTAGGGCAGTAAATCTCTGATCTTTTACATTAGCCATATGGAGAGACCAGGAGTGACCTGGTGCGAGATAAGGAGGGGTGGTAAATCCTGTTCTTGGGCATTGTTCTTGAGGAATGTGGATGATCCATTTCCTTATATCTCCCTGTAACCATCCTGTTTTTCTTTTGGTGACTCCCTTTTGGGAAGCCCATTTCAACCTAACATTCATCACTGGTTATGAATTTTAAACTTGAACTGCAGATGTGTGATGATGTTTGCGTGATGGTTATTGATTTTGTATTGGTCCAGTCTCTCCTTATTATGCATTATTACAATGGAAATGTGTACTCTGTGCCATTATGTGTTGAAAGTGTGTACCTTGTTTTGATTTTACAGGGCTCACAGTTAAAAAACAATCGAATCACAGATGAGCATTAGGACTTTGGAACAGTCTTAAAGTTGGTAAAGGTTATGGGTACCTTTGACGTTGGACTAAATGCAGTTGGCAATGTGAGGTTATTATGAGTCTATTGGACAGGAAATGGAATGTGGTAATTTGAAGGTATGTTTCCCATATCCTCAAATATTTTTTATTAAGATTAAACTTTCTGCTTAAGTCTCAACAGTCTGTTGGAGTGGGGAGTCACTAAGGGTACAGAAAACAGTGTGAGCTTTGGTGGTATGTGTCTGCTGGTCTGCTGGTGTTGGTGTTTTGCTTGCTGCAGTTGTTTCCCCCTGTTTGGATATGTGGAAGTAAGCAGCTTCTACAGCCATCAGTATAACTTTCCCTGGATCTATAAACTGAATTAAATCCCTTCTTCCCATAAATTATGTCAGTTTGGAAGTTGAGTCCAACAATGTGGAGCTTACTGCAACATTTGCCTATATAGCAAATTCAATAACAGCCCGGGTTCCATGAGACCTTATCTCAAAAAATACAATTGAAAATATTTTATTCAAAAATGAAGTAACTGATGCCCTGAGAATTTAAACATCAGATCAAAATCATATACTGACTAGATGCCTGAAGACTGATTTACATTTATCTGAGGTCCATTCTACTTATGCTTTATAGTTAAATTACATAATATTAGTCTTACTTTGATATTGGTGTTGGTGTTATTGGTCTTAATTTGGACATTCCCAGAAATAGATAGTGAAACTAAAATTTAAGTTTAATTAACTGACATGGAATAGTGTTTACATGAAATATTAGGAAAAGTATGACAGAAATTATTCCAAAAAAAGATCTTATAAAAGTTGTATTAAGCCAACTATCACATGGAAACCACTGGAGACTTTCTTGTGGAGAATTCTTTTCCCCCAGTAGTGAGAAAAGTAGGAATCATGTCAATACCCGAGATAGGGTGTTAATTTCTTGCTAATTCAGTGCTGTCTGCTTAGGAGAATAATGGCTTCTTCATTTCTAGAAAAGTCCTTAGATAGTCATGAAGATTCTCACAGTTGAAACTCCACAGGAGCAATAATAATTTTGAGATTCTGGAGATCTGTGTTGGCACTGGCAGAATCTGTTCTCATATTGAAATTTTATTTTCTACCTGAAAGCAACAAACCTGATAGTCAGCTAGAGGCAAGTTATTCGAAGAGATTGGCTCTGCCACAATAATCAATAGTCCTTTTATGATTAATCTGTATCTCTATATCATCATTTAAGATAAAATAATGACTAACATTTTTGAAGTTTTATAATTGTAGAACATTGCAAAAGTCCAAAACTTTTACTTAGCAGAAGAAGAAAACTTGGTCAAAAAAATAAAACAAGTAAAATATGTATAGTGGTAGGATTTTAGATTAAAAATCCAGGTTATAGAGTACAAGAACAAAAAAGAACTTCCAGGGCCAGTTTATATATGAGAATTATTACTCTTCTGAGTTGAGGTTGACATTTTAGTAAATTAATCAATTTGTTCATATATCCTACAGTAGTATTGTTTTCACACTGAAGGCTAACAGATCTAAAATTATCTTAATTCTGTAATAAACACAAGACTATGTAATTGAGAATATATGGTCTTATAGGTATAGTGTTAAGCTTAATGAGCATAATAATGTACATATTATGATAAAAACTACTTATATGAAACACAATCTAATTATTCCAATGATTCTGCCAAGTAGAATTCATCTTTGGAATTCCATTTCTTGTGTAAAAGCAAATAGGTAAATAAATTTATTGCTTTACAGTGACACATTTTTTTCTTCTTTTTAAAAAAATTTTTTTTTGACTTTTTTGGTTTTTCAAGGTATGGTCTCACTCTAGCTCAGGCTGACCTGGAATTCATTATGTAGTCTCAGGGTGGCCTTGAACTCACAGTGATCCTCCTACCTCTGCCTCCCGAGTGCTGGTATTAAAGGCATGGTGCTAACATTATTTTTTATTATAAAATTTCACTATCAATGTTAATCATCTATTTTTCACTAAGCTAATTATGAATTGTATGGAGTTTCAGCCAGAAATCCAAACGATTCTCAGAAGGTGATTTTTCATCACTGACAATATTAAGATTCATAAATGTTTTTTAGTAATACACACGGGCATTATAGTTAATATATAGTTTTCAGAAGCAGCTATTTTGAAGTTTATAACACACATTATGAGACACGTGTTTCACTGCATTCATTTTTAAAATAGGTCATTGTCTACAATTAGACCACCAGAAATCAAACTCAGAAGGCTAGGGATGGAGTGGCTCAAAAGGTATTTCTCAGAATTTCTTGGGAAGCTTCAGTGTTCATTGTTTATTCATAGAAGATGAAATTCACATGGGAATTTGAGAAGTTGATATTTTGGCCCATTATTAAAGCTAAAATCAGCATACTAGAATATATTTGTCTGGAGGTTTGCCATTATATATGTTTTGAGATTGTTAAGAAACCTTATATATGGCCTAGTTTTTTTTTTTGTGTGTGTGTGTGTGTTTTTAAGTTGGAACTCCCTCTATCCCAGACTAACCTGTAATTCGTTATTTAGTTGACTCAGAGTGGCCTATAACTCATGGCAATCCTCCCCCTGCCTCCCGACTGCTGAGATTAAAAGCATGCACTACCACACCCAGTTTATAATCTTGTTTTTAAAAAGAAGAAACAACTAAACCAGTCTGAGTGCTTGGGGGGACTGACATCTTAGAAAAATAATTAAAAGAGGATCATATAAATCTAGTATAACCACTATGATAGCATATGTTGAGAACAGTCCCACAGTGGTCACACATAATGAGGAGGGTACTACTGAGCATTTCAGAGACCATTTGATAAGATGCCTTAGCAAAATAAACACTTAGAATGTATAAGGATTATTATAACTAGGAGTTAGAGATAGTAAAAGTGAAGAAACATGATCATTGTAAGGGTAGAAATTATTGAACAATAAGATCATGGACAACAAGATCAATGAAAGGAGGTCAAGCGTGAATTCCATACACCTTGAAGGAGAAGTGATTATGATTTAATTATTGACTACCTTCAGAGAACAGGAAAGGTTTAAAATAATCTTCAGAAAATTCAACTATGTTGAGTCAAAAGTATCACTTTCCCAGAGGAAGAACATATGAAAGAAAAGATAACAGGTGGGAACCATTATTATAAGATGAGTGTGATGGTGTAGTAGAATAAGTGAGGGAAGAAATTCATAGTATCATTGATTTCTGGCCAAAGATATAAAGATATACATGCAAACTTTCAAGTAGATGAAAAGAAGGTCTAAAAAATAAAGTATAGCTAAAATTACTACATTTTGTTTCTAAAAAGGAGAGGTAACAAATAGTTCACAAGCTTGTTTTGCCCTAAGGTTTGAGTTGAATAATATGATTCAGGGTAAATTCATAAATGGTATAAGCAGTCATTGAAGTAAGAAATGGCTGGACTCATTATTATATATACAAGATTAAATGAAAACCATCTCAGAGACATAGGATAGAGTTAAAGGTGTAATATAAGAATAGATTTATAATATAAAGAAAATGGCTCAAAAAAGGAAAATTAATATCCAAATAATTAGATGTCAACTCTTTATATTCACTAGAATTATGTGATTAGAGACAATAAAATAAATTGTTGGGGCTATTCAGGGAGATTCTCAGAGTAGGAGAAATGCAAATCATTTTTTCATTGTCTTCCCAAGATACATGTCATGGTTGAAAAATACCCCCATCAACTTCATCATCATTATTCAATGAGACATAAGATCATAATTAACTCTGCTGTTATCATTACCATTAAGTTTGAATGGATATACCCAATATATTCAGAAGTTTTTTATTTTTCATATCTAAAAGTCATTTTTTTGTTGTTGTTTTTGTTTTTGTTTTTTTGAGGTAGGGTCTTGCGCCCAGGCTGACCTGGAATTCACTATGGAGTCTCAGGGTGGCCTCAAACTCACGGCAATCCTCCTACCTCTGCGTCGTGAGTGCTGGGGTTAAAGGTGTGCTCCACCACGGCCGACCTAAAAGTCATTTTTTAACGAAAAAGCCCAACAATGAACGCAGACATATTTCTAATTAAAATAAAGGGAAAAGTAACTAAAACCTAAATAAAGGGCTGGAGAGATGGCTTTGCAGTTAAGCACTTGCCTGTGAAGCCTGAGGACCCTGGTTTGAGGCTCAATTCCCCCAGGACCCACATTAGCCAGATGCACAAGGGGGCGCACGTGTCTGGAGTTCTTTTGCAATGGCTGGTGGCCCTGGCTTGCCCATTCTTTCTCTCTCTCTGCCTCTTTCTCTCTCTGTCTGTCGCTCTCAAATAAATAAATAAAACCAAAAAAAAAAAAAAATTAAAAAAAAACTAAATAAAATTTACCATACTATTACTCAAGCAAACTCAAAAATAAACAATATTTTCCATATCTGGGTAAGTTTAATTCTACTTTTGTCATTCTCTCTCTCTCTCTCTCAAATATGTTTGTGTGTGTGTGTGTGTGTGTCTGTCTGTGTGTGTGTGTGTGTGCACATATATATAGTGGACATATTCAGTGTGCAAATAGCACATGTTGGTACCATCCTTACAAAGGGACCCTCCTCATTGGGATGCCAGTTATCCTCATATGGATTGTGGGTTGTGCATTGTGGGGGTAGCCATCATTTATGGGGAAGAGGCAATGTCTGTGCATAATGTCCCAACTTGTAGCTCTAACAATCTTTCCATCCCCTCTTCTGTGAATTTTCCTGAGCCATGTTGGGATCGTTATAGGTATAGTTCAGTGATGGGCTCCTGGGAGCTTCTGTGTCTCTGGGGCTCTGACTTGGTAGGGGTTGAGTGTCCTCTGTGTCTATCTCCTTCACCCTTGTGCTGATACCAAGTTCACTAAGAAAGCAGCACTCTTACTCATTTCCCCAATTATTCTATGGTTTCACCTGGGGCCTTGGTGCAGTCACTGGGCTGATTTTCTCCTCAGGTCCTGGGTCCATCTGAAAAAAGAAGCAGATTTTCCAACAGAGAGTGAAGTCAGTACTGGATAAATGGAATACTCATTATTAGTTTAGAGAGAATTTAATAGCTATATGCCCTCTTGTAGCCCAAGATTGGTGGGAGCTTGATATTGGAAAGTGAACTCATTATTTGGACATGATTTTGACTTGTTTCCCAGTTCCAGCTATGGGGTCTGTCCCACTGAGCAGGTCTGTTAGCCAATCCAAGAGCAGTTGTTTACTCACCATAGCAGTGTGCCACGATTGCACTTGGGTGAGCATCATGTCAGGTTCTTTTCTGCTGAGTTGCTTGGACCTTGAGCTGCTTTGGCAGATGTTGGCCATTTTCCCACAGTAGCTCATGTGTAGAATCTTCTGGCACTAGACAAGCTAACTGTCTGGGGACTGGCTCTCTTCCAGATTCCTACCAGATCTCTCCATGTTCCATACCAAGAGCATATTGTGTCTTTGGCAGTAAAGTCTTACCATTAATCTTTGGTGGGAAATCAAGTGATCTGACAGAAGTCTGTCTTGTTTTTGGAAACCTTTTCAGTCCCTCTGATCAACAGCTCATTGTGTTTATTAACCATATCCTGATACTGGGAGTTATAGGCCAGCACCAAGGGAAAAGGAGGAAGAAAAAGATGGGTAATATAAAAGACAAAGAGAAGAGAGAGAGAAAGGGAGAAACACTAGAAGAGTAGGGCTAGGCTTCATGATACCTTCTCTGGGGCCCTTTGATTCATGTGTTCCCTCTAAGGACCTGTTGAAGGTTCAACCTTTTAGTCTGTCTTTCAGGATATGGGATTTTATGGTACTAGTTCCATTTGTATCCAATTTTACTTCCCCCGCTTGTGGGTTCCTGTGTCTTCCAGGGCCTGGTTGCGGTTCCCCAGAAGGTATCCCAGGCAACCATGGAGACCAAGGTTGTGCACACATGACAAGAGAAAGAATCACTCCCCGGAGTTAGTTTTGGTGAACAGCTCTTGATTTATTTTCGGGGAAATGGACTTATAAGCATCTGAGGGTGGGAAGAGGGCCCTAAGGGGATTGGTGGGTTTAAAAGTTGCTAGCCTATGCCTAATACGGGGACATTCATTCCAGCACATAGCAAGGGAAGGTATGCCAACTTACTGGCTGATACCATATAAAGAGTTTCCCAGGCAAATGGCCAAGGCCACAGGGTTATGGGTAAAGCCTAAGTCTTATCTGAAAGTCCAGGAATCCCATGCTTGGAGAGGGAGTGGCCTTACTTCCTGCTGATCTTGGGGTCCAAGATTTTATCTGGGGGTCCAGGTTCACTGTGATCCCCAAGAATATGGGGAGAATCCTGGCTCACTGTAACCCCCAAGAATGGGGGAAGGTGCTCCCCTGCCAGTCTGGTCCCTGAGATATGACCGGCAGTTCAGGCTGCTGCTACCCCTCCATAGCTTGGGGCCTTCACGTCAGACAGCTTAGGTTTGCTTTAACCCAGGGCCCTGCCTATGTCTGACAGCTCCCCATTTGTTTTTATAATGGAGAAGTGTCATTTTATTGAGTGAAATCCTTATAATCTATCATAGGCTCATATAGGGCTAGATGGTGCATGAGAACCTGATTAGTAGCAACTTTAGCAACATTAGTTATTTGTTGACTGAGAAATTTGATGAGGCAGGGGGCTACAAGTAATAGGGTTCCTATAGCAAGGAGGGAGCTAATGAGGGGCAGAAGCCAAATGACTAAAGGGTTAAAAAACCAGGTGATGGGGTCCTCAGGCTTGTAGCAGTCAAGCAGCTCCTTGTGGAGGTTTTTTTTTTTTTTTTTGAGTTTTAACATCTTGTTCAGCATTTGACTCATTAACAAAAAAAACCATTCTTCTCCCAAGACCACACATGTCCCCCCATATTCAGCAGTAATGATGTCTAAGGCTCTACAGTTTTGAGGTACCACACCCATGAGAGAGTTCAATTGTCTCTGAAGAGATTTCAGGCTGTCAGTGGTGGATATCATGGCCTGGTCAAGCTTGTCTAGGAAGTCTCCTGTGAAGTGGCTTGCCTGAGCAACAGTGGCTCCTGCAGCACCATAGGCACCAAGGGACAGAGTCAGGCTGAGGCCTACCAGCAGAGGCATGAAAATCTTGGTTGGAACAGGTGGAGCTGATAGGTGGCTTCCTCTCCCTCATAGAGATACACCTGTGGACCAATCAAGTCTGTGGAATAATAAGTGGAAAAGGAAATATTTATGCATAGGGTGGTTAGCCTTTCACACCATAGGATAGTGGGTGTCTTGACACAAGTGGTCCTGGTTATGGAAATATTGAGCAGGCATTCAGCTCTGCTTGGCTTAGAGCTGGACAGGCAAAGAGGCATACCTTGACTGGAATCAACGAGGGGAATATCAGTAAGGTGGGGTTGGAAATAGCTTGTTATAGATGTAGGGTATTCTAGGGTGGTATTAATAGTAACTGCAGTTAGCAAGGGATGGGTAGGAAATGCACAAAAGAAGCAGTTAGAAGCATTAGGACGGTTAGTAAAGTGGAGAAAGTCAGCTACATATTGGATATATTGTATCCATGTTATAGTGGCTTGTGTTTTTTCTGTGACTTGTTTTCCTGTGAGAGAATATCATGGTTAGTTTGCACTGGGTGGGAATCAGGGATATAGTGTCTAGAAATATGAAGAGTACCAGAGGGAGATGACGAATAGTAGATACTAGCATAGAGTTTTCCCATTACTCCTATCTTCCAGTGTTCATTCCAGGGGTCTCATATGGAGAGTGTATATTTGCTAGTTTTCCAGGAGGCTTTGTAAACAGTGTCTGGACACCTAAAGCTGTCAATGACACAGTAATTGTATTGGCATTCTCCTTAATAGTCCTGGTCTTTGAGGCACTCTTTGTTGGTTTGGCAATAGGCAAAGCATGCCATGCTATTTTCACAAACCACAGACTTAGGATAGATATGGAAGGTGACAGTGTCTTGGAAGCCCTTAGTAGGACAATACTTGTACCAATGATTTTGTTGACCCTTTGATAAGTCTCTTGGGCTTCAAAATGCCATCCTTCATGGGGGGGCGGTGAGAGAGGCAGCTTGAGAGACATTTGCATTGGAATATGAGATTGTTAAAACCAACAACAAAATGGATGAGAAGGAAGCCTGTGGTGGGCATATGGCTTTGGCTGCATCCAGGGTGTCATGAACATCCCCCCAGGGGGCTCCCTTTTTCAACCAGTGGGGGTGGTGCTTTCTCCATTTCTGCCATCTCTGATTTGTCAATGTCAGGCGAGCCATCTCTTTGGTCGGTGGGGTGGAATCAGACATTTCGAGCCAGTACCCAAATGGGCCTGGGCTGGTCCTGTGGGAAGACACAAGCAAATCCCCTTCCTGTGGTGAGGAAGGGGGTCTGGTCCCTTCATATTCTACCTAAGGGATCTCGCCATCGCACCAGACTGGGAGGGGCAGTCTCTGGTGTATGCCAGTGGAGGGTGATAGGAGGGTATTGGGAGTTTTTGTATATACTGAAAATGTTTAAAGTAGTCAGAGCCACGGCTAAGTGAAGGTTGGGCAGATAGGTATTGGGCTGTTGTTTTTTAAGATGGGATTTTAAGGTTAAGTGTATTCTTTCTACTATACCTTGGCCTTGTGGGTTATGTGGGATTCCTGTATGATGGGTAATCTTCCATTGCATGCAAACAGTTTTGAATGAGGAGCTGACAAAAGCTGGGCTGTTAACAGTTTTTATTTAATGGGGGACACCCATGATGGCAAAGGTAGAGAGCATATGATGTATAAGTTTTTCTAAGTTCTCTCCTGTTTGTGCTGTGGCCCATATATAATAGGAGTAAGTGTCCACTGTCACAAAGACATATTTTTGACTACCGAATTAGGGAATATGAGTGATGTCAATCTGCCAAAGGGCATTGGCCTTGAGGCCTTGGGGGTTAGTGCCCATCATCTGAAGGACAGGTGTTGTTATGAGTGAGGCACAGGACTTGCATGTTTTTAGTATATGTTGGAGTTGATTTTGGGGAATCAAAGGGAAGCATGATTGTAATCCCTTAAGGCTTACATGGGTGTCAGCATGAATTTTTCTGCTTCCTGAAGGATGGCCAGGAAGATATCTGTTGGGTCTCCATAGGAGGCTGTCTGGTCTGCTAATGCAGTTCCCTCAGTGAGGGGGCCAGGTAAGGGACTGTGAGACCTTATGTGTTACACAAACAGGGGGGCCCTTCTTTTGCAAATGTTTGAGACTTTTGTTAGCAGGGGGTAAAGAGGGTTTTCATCAAATTGAATACGTAAGGGAGCAAGCCCGGGGAGTAAATTAACAGCATAGATGCTACATGAAAAGAGATTAAAGGGGCCTTCTTCCTCAAGGAGTGCCAGGTAGATGGCATATAGTTCCTTATATTGTGGGGACCTGTCAGGAAGTTCTTTAAAAATGATGGGGGGAGGTTGATCCACTGGGTGGTAAAGAACTACTGCTGCTCTTCTCTTTCCCCAGTCTGTAAAAATTGGGGGGGGGGGGGCTCCTGGGATTGGTTTTTTTGAAAAGAGGCAGGATGGGAGCCATTTTAGAAGGAGTATTGCAGGAATCCATTTTTCATTAGGGTAGTGGTTGTCAATTTGACTGAGGAAGCCTATTAGGCTGATGGCAAATTGGGAGTTGTTCCTAAATAGCCATTGTATGTCAGCGAGGGAGAAGGAGATGATGATAGTGTCAGATTCTTTGCCCAAAGTTTGGAGAGCCCAATCTCACCTGGTTTGATCGTGGCCATGAGGGTGTCAATCTCTGTTAATATAAGTGGGGAACAGCCATTGGAGGTGTGGAGCATTTCAGAACTCCTGGGGTTGGTATCGTGATCCCATGACAGTTGGGAAGGAGTTAAATATCATAAGCTGAATGGGCTTGTCTGGTGAGAACTGGGAAAGTTTCATATCAGCAAATATGTTATTAATCTTAGTTAATGACTGTTGTGTCTCTGGGCTTAGGAGGTGGGGGTGGAGTGGGAAGGATGGGTCTTTGTCACCTTTTAACATATCAAATAAGGGTTGTAAATCACTGGTGGGGATAGGAAGCCATGGCCAGAGCCAGTTGACTTTCCCCAGAAAGCTCTGAAGCAAGACCAATATAAGATTCTGGGGACAGGAGAGTGTGCATTTAAGAGGCTGGGCAGAAGTGAGGGAGAGTTCTGTTGCCAAGAAAGCTATGGGTGAGATAAGTTTGACTTTATTTGGGGCAGTTTTGAAGCTTGCCTCAGTGAGGGAAGGTATTAATTGATCCCTTAGCTCAACTGGTGAAGTGGAGAAGTCTTTCCATACTAGATTATCATCCATGTAATGATAGATATTAAGGCCTTGATCTAAATTTGGCCTTAATGCCATAACAACTGCTTCTTGGCATATAGTAGGACTATTAGCCATGCCTTGAGGCAGGACTATCCACTCAAAGCATTTGGCAGGTCCAGCATTATTGATAGAGGAGACAGAGAAAGCAAAGCGTTGTTGGTCTCGGTGGTGCAGGGTTATAGAAAACAAACAATCCTTAATAACAATAGATAGGAGGGGGTGTTGGCTGGAATGGCTGACACAAGGGGCAGTCCCCTCTGAGGAGCTCCCCAAATGAGCATGACTTTATTGATGGCCCTAAGATCTTGTAGTAACCTCCATCTTCCTGAGGCATTTTGGATTACAAACATGGGAGTGTTCCACAGGCTTTGTGAGGGGCGGATGTGATTAAGTTGGAGTTGTTCTGTTACTAACTGATTTAAGATTTCAAGTTTCTCCCTTGGCAGAGGCCACTGTTCAACCCAGGTTGGCTCATCAGAGAGCCATTCTAGGCAGGGAGTTTTATACTTAATAATGGCCTTTAGGATTGGGGGTGACATCGGCAAAGGTATCTCTCATAGTCTTCTATCTCAGTGCATTCTCCTTCTATATTACTGGTGGTCACTACATCCTGGGCCTCAAGGATGTCTCTCCCTGGCAGGTTAGTTGTTACATCTGCCACCAGGTCAAGCCTGAGTTGGTAGAACATTAACAGAAAAGGCTGCTACTTCCTGATTGATTATCTTTTATTGTTACCTCTGGCCTCACATAGTTGTTGTATGATTGTAAGTGGGGGAGTGATGGAAGAGGGTCCTGGCCAGGGGGATTTATTATGTTAGGATTCTTTTGGCCTGTGTTACATGAGTCCAGAGGGGGGCATCCCGGATTGGGAGGTTGGTATGGTGGCAAGGGTGGATAAAGGGGAGTGGGTATATGGGAGTTTGAGGTCATTTTTTCTCTAATTTCTTCTATTGGTTTTTCAAGGGAACTGAAGTCCACTACTGGCTGGTCCTCAAGGCTCCTCTCATCACAGTCATCATCTGGTTTTTGAGTGGAGGTGGTTTTAGGGGGACTAAGGCATTGCCTAACAGCTGCTATAATTGGAAGAAAAGAGAGGGGGGGTTCCTTCCTGAACCTTCCATCTCATGGCTGGATAAGCTATGCAGGTCCATGTGTCTGGGTCATATAGATCCCCAGAAATCATCCAGGGGGAGACCTGGAGAACTCCTTTCCAAAAGGAGGTAGCCTCTCTCTGGGAGAGCTTAATTCTCCTAAGTATCATGAGAGCTCTTATTCCATGAATATGTGATTTCTTTTGGTGAGAGGCAATGTTACCCATGACAGAGAAAGATTGGAGACACTAAGACCAGACGGCAATATTCCTGATGGCTGATTAACACATGGGGATTTCTCCAAAAATCTGGGTGTGAGCCTGTCCACAAATTTAAGAGACCTGCGGCCTACCCTACAGGCTTTTAAGAAGTCAATGTGTTACCAGTTTTTTGTGTTGAAGAGAAATAGATAGAGAATTTTTGCCAACACCTAATGTGCTGATGGGATCCAGACAGAGGATGGCTGGCCTTCAGTCAATACCAAAGTGTAACCTTGGCCAAGAGACATCAGTTGCCAGTTTGTCGTGTCTGGTCCCTCATAATGGCGCAAACCAAAAATAAAGGAGGGAAAAGAGAAACCTGCAAGTCTTCAAAATTGTGGAGGCAAAGGCCTGATTACCTTGGCATGTCTCAGAGTGTCTTGTTCAAGCACCAGCTGTGGGTTCTTGTGTCCTCTGGGGTCTGGCCATGGTTCCCCCGAAGGTGTCCCAGGCAACCGTGGAAAATAGGGTTGTGTGCGCATGACAAGAGAAGGAATCACTCCTGGGAGTCAGTTTCGGTGAACAGCTCTAGGTTTATTGTCAGGGAAATGAATTTCTAAGCATCTGAGGGCAGAAAGAGGATCTTAAGGGGATTGGTGGATTTAAAGGTTGCTAGCCTATGCCTAATATGGGGACATTTGTTCCAGCACATAGGCAAGGGAAGGTATGTAAAAGTGCTGGCTAATACCATATAAGAAGTTTCCTAGGCAACTGGCCAAGACCACAAGGTTATGGAAAAAGCCTAAGTCTTATCTGAAAGTCCAAATATCCTATGCTTGGAGAGGGAGTGAGGCCTTGCTTCCTGCCGATCTCTGGGTCAAAGATTTTGTTCAGGGATCCAGGCTCACTGTGACCCCCAAGAATGGGGCATGGATCCTAGCTCACAGCAACTTCCAAGAATTGTGGGAGAAGCTCCCCTGCCAGTCTGGTCCCCAAGATATGACCAGTATGTCAGGCTGCTCCTACCTCTCCATTGCCTGGGGCCTTTGTGTCAGACAGCTTAGGTTTGCTTTAACCCAGGGCCCTGCCTGTGTCCGAGCCCCCCCCCCTTATCTTCCCCTTCAGCCCCACCTTGCCTATTGTCCAGTCTTCCAGATGCCTATTAGGTATGTCAGCATCTTGGGCTGATCCAGGTTAGGAGTCACAGATGAGTGAGACCATGTGATGATTGTCTTTCTGTGATTGGGTGAATTCACTGAGAGTGATCTGTTCCAACTTTGACCATTTTTTCTACAAACTTCATTGTGTCATTTTTTCTTCCTGCTGTTTAGAATTCTATTCTGTAGATATACCACATTTCAGTCATCCTTCATCTCATGTTGGGCATCTGGGTAGATTCCAGTTCTTAGATATTATGAAATGAGCATCTGTAAACATGGTTGAGCAAATATCTCTGAACTAAGGCATGGAGCTTTTAAGGTAAATGCCCAGCAAGGGGATAACTGGGTCTTTTGGTAACTCTATAGTCATCCTTTTTAGGAGCCTCTATATTTCTTTCCATAGTGGTTGTACCATCTTACATTCCCACCAACAGTGTATAATCAGGAGTTTCATTCAACCATGTAACCTGGATTTCCAGCCACCATGGCTGGAGGAGATGTCACTGTGGGAAGATCCTAGGTTCCAGTCCTAGAGTGTGTTTAGGCATATCTGTAGTTCCCAACTAAGGTATAAAAAGTGCTAGAACTCTGCCTGGAGTTCTTAGAGTGTTGCTTGCTTGTGGTGCTGGTGATGGTTTTTCTCTCTGTGTGGATTTGGAAAAATGTGCCCACTTCTTTCACCATTATGGAACTTCCCCTGGATCTATAAGCTTCTGTAAATTCTTTCCTCCAATAAACTGTGACTGGCTTGAGAATCCATGTCAGCAATGTGAAGCTGGCTATGACAATGATCAACACAGTTATTTGTATAGTCATGTTACAATTCGTAGAATTCCCACTTGCAATTATTGAATATTGATTTAATAAGGACTATTACCTAGTTAAGTTAGTTTGTTGAGCTAGTTTATCCCAGATGGAAACACATAAATTGTATGGAGTAATACTGATAATTAAACTATATCCTGCTAACAATGCTACAGTTACTATAGGATGTGTTTTCTATGTCTAACAATGCTCAAGATAATTTTGAATTATGCCTTCTGAGAAAGTCATAAATATAAGATAAAAGAAATAAGGAAAATAATGAAAAGGATAAATTATCTCTGGAATTCCCCACTATAAAGTTTGGCCCTGGGTCTGAATGCTGACCCCAACTGAAGAGATAAAATATATTAAAAATTGAAAAGATAAGTGTATTTACAGTTTGGCCAAATATAGGAAGAGATTCTTAATTTGTGTCTTAGATAAAAGATTAGAGAACAGTCAGGAAAGTTGCCTATGTAGATTGAGATGTTTTTCCAGTTACTACAATTGGGAGATAGCCTAGGAATTAATTCTTTAGGAATCAGGATATTTAGGCAGCTCATTTTTCATTTCAGACATGAAATGTCCTACATGGATCCTAATCCTGAGGGTCTTGTTATAGAATGTTCATGACTTTTCTGGGAATGGATAGAGTTTTAGGGAGTTTAGGCATCATTTCTTTTCATTTATTTTATTGTTCTTTCTGGTAGGGTGGCCATGGCAATTGTCAATGGTTATAACACTATGGGAAAGGGGGCATAATTTATCATGCACATGGAACTGCAATGGACTTCTAGGTTGTTAAAATTGTTCTGATAGCCATCTTAGATACAACAGGATATAGCTAGCCCCACTGAAGAGGAGCTTCTGATCTTTACGATTCTGGTCCTAAAATATCAACCAAGACTACTTCAGAGTATAAATTAGTCCAGGTGAGTAGGCAGTCTCATGTGTAACAAAGCCAGAGCTTCTTTCTAAAAACCAGTGGGCCAACCACTAGTCCATGATGTAAAAATGATTATAAACAAAATTTTCTTCCAACCCAGAAAACCTTTCTATAAAGGAAGAAAGAAAGAAATAGTTTTGTTATTGAATATGCTTTAAACCAGAATATGATATGTACCTCAGACAATTCCATAAAGAGATTGGAAAGACAGAAAGTTATCCCACGTTCATATTCAGCTAAGCTGGCACAACATTCACAAACATTTTCTAGTTCTCAGCAGAAATAGACAGAGCTATTCTTCACACATAGGCTCATCTTCATTTACTTGATAATTTAAGAGTTAGCTAATTGGCTTTATCCAAAGGCTACATGAATTTTTCATGTCCCTGTCACAGGAGGTTGTTTTGGAATGAGGTATTATGGAGTGGTTCATTTGCTTACACAGAAATGTGGAAAGACAGATGTGTTTTCCCTGGTAATGATATTTCAGCATGGTTTGATACTTTCCTTCTCTTTTTGGTATATGTGTGGTGGGAGGTTCTGGAGTAGAATCCAGGGCTTACTACATGGTAGGCAAACACTGCCACAGAGCTACATCTCCAGTCTTTGATAATGTCACCAGGTCCTTGATAATCACATATTTTACATCTTAAGCTGAAAAGGTATATATACATATGTATGGTGTGTGTGTACATATTAACATATATTTCAAATAGAAAAAAAAAGTCACTGCAATTAACTGAAGTAAGTGCTCTAAGAAAGGAAGTCTCTTGATTAGAAAGTATTTGATGAATGGGAAGTGTCCTGCCTTATTTTCATTAGGAAAAAGTAAGTCTCTTATTTGTTTTTGTCCCTGCCCCTAAAGATCTATCCTGCAAGCTTTGGAAATGCAGAAGCATCTAGGAGTCCTGTGCGTGCTTCCCATCTCTCCAAAGGATCTTAGTGAACACAATGAAGTCAAGCAGTATGTGTTGCTTGGATAGTGCTCTTACTTTGCATTCGTCTGTAAATTATTCAGATTCCAAATAGCCAATGTATTTGAATTTACTGTATTTTCACAAAGACCCCAGTGAAATGTATCAAACTACTTATCTTTGTACTATTTGTTTGAGTTCGAGGCCCCCTGAGGACTCCATGGTGAATTCCAGGTCAGCCTGGGCTAGAGTGAGAAAAACCAAAAAAAAAAAAAAAAAAAAAAAAAAAAAAAAGAAAAAATGGTCTCAGAAAAATAAAGGCATGCTCAAGAAATAGAGACAGAAGGTCAACTTCCTGAGGTATGTGTGTTCTCTGATTTGGCCACTACAGGAAGTTATTACTTTGATCACTTCTTGATACTGGCTTTTACAGTACATATTTAGGGAGTTTATTCAAATTGTATTTATAACCATTTCCATGATTCCTTTTTTTTTTTTCTGGGAAAAAGAGGTTTATTTTGGCTTACAGGCTCAAGGGGAAGCTCCATGATGATAGGGAAAACGATGATATGAGCAGAGGGTGAACAACACCCCCTGGCCAACATAAGGTGGACAATAGTAACAGGAGAGTGTGCCAAACACTGGTAAGAGGAAACTGGCTATAACACCCATAAGCCTTCCCCCAACAATACACTGCCTCCTGGAGGTGTTAATTCCCAAATCTCCATCAGCTGGGAACCCAGCATTCAGAACGCCTAAGTTTATGGAGGACACCTGTGATTCATTATTTTTTTACTTTTCTGCCTCTCTGGTTTTTCTGATCACAAAACACAGTTCTGATACAATGAACCAATTCAGATCATGTGATTATATGTTAATTTTGCATACCATTAGTTTCTAGTTTTCATATCTGAGATGGGTTGAGATTTTCAAGTGTGCTTTTCATTTGTTATGACCATTTCAATTTCAATTTCTTACTGATTATGAATATAACAATCTATACCCTTTTTTATCTCCTATAGTGCAAAGTTGTTAACCTACACAATGGGATCTATACCTAGGGAAAAAATCTATTGAATGGATGAATAAGATTATTTTTAAAAGAGGAATTTACATTCTGCCCCCTCATGTATTTATTTAGTTATCTTTTCCTTCTACTAAGAAGAGGACATATGGAAAATACAAACACTATTTTTCCTTTTCACAGGATGTTATGTTGTTGAGAAAACATTCTGTTATTTTAAACACCATGAGGTTACCTTTATTTTCCTAACACAAATGGATCTTGATGATGTTTCAAACATTTTATCTCTACAAGAAGTGCAGAGGGAGAATTTTATGTGTGAAGAAATGAAATTTTAGCAGCATAGACATAAAAACTGTTGAAGTGTAAGTCATTTGATTCATACTACTCTAGAGATCCCAGAATGTTTTGTTATTTGAGATTTTTATTATTCCTGCAGAATCATGAATTACCCTTTTGTAAAAGTGCCTAGTGCCGATATCAGTGAATGTATGTTCACAGAAGCAGATTAGAAATGTATGTAAGTTCTACTAATAAGAAATGTATATGATGTCTTAAAATCAATCACTTCACTCTTTCAGTGCATATTTTTTAAACTTCATGCATATTGGTAACATTATTTATAATCACTGTATTCTAAGAAATAAGTGATAGTAGCCATTAGTAAATTATAATCAAGGGAGTAACTAAGACTCAAATGGGCATATGATATAGCTGCAACAGTTCATAGTATACAAAGCTAGCCAATTGCTTTCTTTTCTTAGTTTGCAAATAATCACACTATTCATAAGAGCTGTAAAGAAAGCAGATAAACACAGGAAGGTAAAACAAAACAAATTAACCCTACTTTTGTGACCATAATGCCCAAAGATAGAATTCAAAATTTCTCTTTTTTTCCAACTCACCTTTTGCTCTCTTACTAAACTTATCTTTTTAAACAGTTTGATTTTACTAATAATCCTGGCTCAAAAATCACCTTTGGATTTCTATGGCCTGTATAATGCAGTTCTAAACAGCATCAAAAGGAAATTCTTCCAAGCTATTCCCTGTTCCTTATCCTGCAACTAAAACATTACTTTTTCACTGTAGTAATTCCCTCAGTTTAAATGCTTGGAATGCAGGGACTGCTCAGATCTTGCCATTGTAGATGGATGAATGAAGAAGTCAGTGAGTGAAGAAATTAATGAATATATTGACTTTATTAACTCTGACAGGTTCATATTTAAATCTGAATCTTTAAATTCTTTATGCACTAAGAATACATCTGTATTCTACATATTAAGTGTCATTAGGGCAAATTCTTTTCATAATAAGCTAAGCAGAAAAAATGAGACAAGATTTAGAACTTATTGAAAGTAAGTTTGTAATAAAAGCAATAATCTAACAGTATTCTTTACTATTTTCTAAGTGCATACTATGGGCTAAGGTGCTATTTCAAGCATATTTCAAATACCTATGTGTATATAGAAATGCGTTTGCACAAATGTGTGCATGTACAGTATTACAAGACTAGGAGGTAGGATATAGTCTGCATTATACTGACCATGAAACTGAGTTTCTCAGAAGTTAAATAAATTATACCCAATTTTCACTGAAGAGAGAGGTATTTTTTTCTATTTTCATATATATATATATATATATATGAAAATATATATACATATAAATATAAATATATATATGTATATGTATATATGTATATTGACAACTTCTATACTTACAGACAACAAACCAGGTATTTTTAATGAGATAAAATACTAATTTTATTATATATATATAATAATTTTATAATAATCCAGTTCAGGTACATTTTACTGGAAAACAATTTTATTCATTTGCTTCTTTATTTGTGTCTATACTCATTAAGTAATGTTTCAGTGAAGTTCTACAATGTTCCCACCACCATACTGTTTGGACAAATACTATATTGGCCAAAGAAGAACAATACCATTTCCATTTGCTGAGCATTACTAGCATTTCTCTTGCCCATGACTTTATTTTCTTCCAGGTACACATGATAAAGAGATTCAGACAAAGGCTGTCTGACAGGAGCAAATTCCGTCAAGATTGCTCTCTTCCTTCACATTTCCTTTATATGTTCCACTTCTTTGCTAAGTTAAGCAAGATTGTCTATGTGAAACCAAGTTCTTTACAATCAAGTGTGTTAGCAGCACGGAGCTTCATTTAGCCACAAAGTATTAAAGAATTAGACAACTCTACTAATTTTAGTTTCCTTTTAGTTGTGATAAATTATATTATTGTGATTAAAATATATTGTGTAAACTATTTTAAGCATACTCTTCAGTGGTATTATATACATGCAGTTTTTACTGTAGTCATCACCAAATCTGTCTTAGTATTCTTAATCTTGAGAAACTGAAATGCTTCCCACTGCACAGTAATTACCTAGTCCTCACCTCTTCCAGATCCAGGCAATCACCATTGTACCTTCTATCCTAATGCCTTTCCCTATTCTATATATCAGTTTTATAGGAAAACTAACCATTAGTCAATATCTGTGGTTCACTTGGTTTTGACCAAATGTTTCCTGTTTAGATTCAGTGCCCTCAAATTGGTAGGAGGTATGAGATGCAGGCAGAATGTAGAACTATTTAGTAAGGTCCCTGTCTGCAATGCTATCATGACAACTTCAAAACTAAACTGACTTGATACCATTAAGAACTGAATTTCATTCAACCTCCTACCTAACAATGCTCAACTGAGTAGAATCAGTTTTCCTTTTGCTTTAAAATCTCTTTTATTTCCTCTTTCTCCTCACAATCCCCCCCGCCATCTCTCTCTCTCTCTTCTTTATTAGGAGACATTTCAGGTATTCATATAAAATATACAAGGGCTATACCACTGAATCATTGAATTATTCCCTAGTCCCCTTCTGCCATAAGTACCTTCAGAGAGTAAATTCATAGTTAGGAGAGAAGATCACATTTTAATTATAACATCAACATAAACATGTATATTTATATGCATATATATTCATTAATTAATTGATCTATTTTATGCTGCAAAGTATTTGATAATTTTATGCATAACACCACAAACATTTTATCCTGAATACAACTTTAGGCACTTTCTCTGTCTTTTCTCTATGACTAATGATGTGACCTGACATCTGAATGACATTTTTTATTAAATGTAACTATAAAAATTTTGAGTGCTAGTGGCCATGACCCTGTATATTTTTTTCATCCTCATAACACAGATAGAAATATAACTTTTCATTCTGGGAATCTATATTTCTGCTCTGTCTCTTAGTGTTTAAGCTAGTTCCCCACAGTGCTAAGTCAACCTTCCCAGAAGCTAATCTGTCATTCTCAAGTGGTCTAGCTTCGTAAATTGGTTTGATGCTCTAGCAGAAAAGTGCCTGTATAGTACAGGTTATAGAGGCTTAGCAGCTACTCGGGTGGGGTTGTACTGTTGCTTTGAAAAAGATGAATTTGTACATCTATCCTTCATTTTCTTGCTGAAGATCAGAGGGAAATGTTATTGCCATGTTAACCCTTTGAGGATGTGAGGATCCTAAATAAAATTAATGCCACAAAATAAAGAGGACAAAGCCAAACATTCCTTCCCTTGCCATTTTTCCCAGCCTTCCCTTCTATTTTCTTTCTTTCACTTTTTTCTTTTCTTTTTTTTGTGTATTGATTTTGTTTTGTCTTTCATATATCAATTTCAGTGAAGGGACAAAATACCTATGCTTCTACTTCACTGATAGCTTGGTGAAAATTGTTTTTCCTTTAAAAACCCTTTTAATGTGAGCAATTAATTTTATAAAAGATAAATATAACATTCTACTACAAGTTCAAATTCACCACACAGGTGATGTGTAAGTATTTGGGGAGTCACATAACATTTATATAATGAAATGTGGCTGCAAAGAAGTAAGTTAGTCATTTATTTAAGAAAATGAAAAGAAGTAAATTTTTATTATGATTCATGGGAATTCAAATTGTAAATGTTAACAAAATGTTTGAAGTTAAAGTCCCTGGTCCATCTTATATGGAATTATTTCAGTTATATAAACAGTAGAGTAATCTAGAGTTTAAATGACATCTTAGTTATACTTAATAGTTCATTATCCATGAAGTTCAATTTTAGCCTTAATAAATATTAACAAAAGTCAAAAATCCAGTGGCTGGCTGCTCTCATATTAATAACATTCCTTAATAAGCTTATGTGAATCAGCAGGATATCAAATTCCAAAAGCTATATATATATATATATATATATATATATATATATATATATAATTTTGTTTCTATTTGTGTTTAGATTTAGATTACTAACTACTTTTAGGCAGGTACAGCCTAGAATGGTGCATTTGTGAACAATGGGAATAGGATAACCCCTGAATAGCCTTTTGTGTTTATATACCTTTACAATGAATGGAAAGGATGATCACTGATGACAACTGTTTTTAAAGTAATGTGTTATTTTGTGCCTGTGTATGTGTGTGTGTGTGTGTGTGTGTGTATGTTTGTATGCAAGTGCATGTGTATACAGGTACATGTGCAAGTATGCAGGAAGATAACCTCACTTGTCATTATTCAGACACTATCAACCTGTTTGTGTGTATGTATGTGGTGTGCATGTATGTATACGCATTTATATATGTATGGCCGTATAGTATGTATGTCTGTCCCTATGTGTGGAGGCTAGAGGTCAATGTTAGGTGTCTGATCAACAGCTCTACACCTTAACCTTTGAAATAGAGTATCTTGCTGAACCTAGTACCCATGCATTTGACTAGACTAGCTAGCCAGTGATCTTGAGAGATTTCTTGTCTCCAGCTCCTCCTCAGTGTTGGGATTGCAGTTATATGTCACCATACAATGTTTTACATGAATACTGAAGGTGTGAACTTAGGTCCTCCTGCTTGTACAGCCAACACTTTACCTCCTGAGTCTTCCCAGTTCCATCCAACTTTCTTAAGATAGGGTCTCTCATTGGATTTGAACTTGGCAAGTAGATTAGCCAGTGAGGCCCAGGAAATCCATCTGTCACCATTTACTCAGCACTGGAATAATGTGTGAATTATCTTTCTTTCCCAGCTTCTTTAATGTGGGTTCTGGGGATTGAATTCAGGTCTTTGTGCTTTCAAGGAAGGCACTTTGCCACGTAAGCTATCTCCCAGTACTAAAATGATGATTTTTATAGTACAAAATTTTAATGTTGTACTCTCCTAAATTATTTGAACACACTAAGTTGATATTAAACTATTAGATAAATACTTTGTCTTGATTGTTAGCAATGTATTTTAATTTTTTATTAATTTGTTTTGTACTCAGTGAATACAGTCAAGTTCATACCATTGTAGGCCTCCTCCCTGTTCTCCCCCCTCCCCCTAGCCCCTCCCTGTTGAGGTATATGCGTCATGCATTGTGGGGTTAGCCCTCAGTTATGGGTAGGAGGAAATGTCTCTGTGTATCATGATCCAACGAGTGGCTCTGACATTCTTTCTGCCCCTCTTCCACAAATTTCCCTGAGCCATGTTGGGTTCATTTTAGGTCTGCTTCAGTGATGAGGTGTTGGGAGTCTCTGTGTCTCTGGATATCTGATTTGGTAGGAGTTGAGTGTTCTCTGTGTCGATCTCTTTCACCCTTGTGCTGGTACCAGGTTCACCAAGAAAGCAGCACCTTTGCTTGTTTCACCAATTATTCTTAGTTTCAGCTGGGGCCCTTTTGAGGTATGATGGGGTGGTTCTCTCCTTAGGATCTGCATCTATCTGAAAAAGAGAAGCAGATTCTATGGCAGGGAGTAAAGTTAGCACCAGATTAATGGGATAACCATTAGTTTTTTAGAGAAAGTTTAATAGGTTTAGGTCCTCTTGTAGCCCACAATTGGTGGTAGCTTGATAATGGAGAGCAGGCTCATTTTTAGATCTGGTTCTGACTTGTTTCCCAGCTCCAGCTATGGGTTCCATTCCACTGAGTGGATCACTTAGCCAAATTAAGAGCAGTTGGTTTCCCACCATGGCTGTACGCCACTATTGCACTTGTGTGAGCATCACAACAGGTTATTTGCTGCTAAGTCAGTTAGACCATGAGTTTCTTGGACATATATTGGTCATTTTCCCCCTGTCGCCCATGCAGCACCTTCTGGCACTAGACACGCTGAGTCTCTGGGAACTGACTCTCTTTCAGCTTCCAGCCATGTCACTCCATGTTATGTGTCAACCACATAAGGTGTTTTCAGCAGTAGGGTCTTACCACTAACCTTTGGTGGGTCATCAAGTACTCTGAGAGAAATCTGCCATGCTTTTAGGAAATCTTGTAGGTCTCTATGATCAAAAGCTCTTTGTGGATAATAGCCACATGCTGGTACTGGGAGTTGCAGGTCAGTGCCCACTATGAGAAGGAAGAAAAAGATAACTAATATAAAAGAGTTAGAGAGAAGAGAGAAGAGAGAGAGAGGAGCAGTAGAAGATTAAGGTCAGTCTTCACCATTCCCTCTCCAATGCCTTGTGACTCAGGTGTTCCCTCTAAGGGCCTGGTGAAGGTCCAACCATTTGGTCTGCCTTTTAGGATGTAGAATTTTATGGTACCATTGGTGTTTGGGTCCAGATTTGTGTCCTTCACCTCCTCCCTTACCCTCCCCTCCCTCCCTACCCACTCTATTGTCCAGTCCTCAAGATGCTTGCTGGGTATGTCAGCATCTTGGGTAGATTCAGGTTAGGTGCTGTAGATGAGTGAGACCATGCAGTGACTATCTTTCTGTGGTTGGGTAAGTTCACTGAGAATGATCTATTTTAATTTTGAAGATAAGTTTATTTAAGAACTTTTTCTCCCTTTAAGGCATACATATCTAAGATTTTGCTAATGCACACAGTCATCGAAACATTGAAATTAAGATATAAAATATTTTCGTCATATTAAAAAGTCTGTTCATACTCCCTTATGGTCCATTCCCTTTCCTACTCCTCATCCCCTAGCACCAACCGATGTTTAATTTTGTCATTTATTATTGAATCAAGTACTGTGGTCAATACTTCATAGGTCTAGTAAGGTGCATACAAGGGCTTATATGAATGACTTTTATATCCTAGATTTTTTTTAACTCTCTAACCCCATCATGCCACAATGTAATTTGAATTTTCTAGCTTTAGTTTTAAAAATTTACATAATATGTTGGTTTTTGTCTCTACTTACTTCAACAAAATAATTTTCTCTAGTATTTTGAAGTATAAATCCTGTCCTTCAAAGTAAAACTAGCAGGCTAGTTTTAAGTTATCTATTTTTAAATAATATAAAAATTATTTTATTTTTGTTAAATTATGTTTGTGAGACAAGGTATTGCCATGTACTCCAGGGTCCACTGGAGTTGATTCTCCTCCACTCCCTAGTGTTGAGATTACAGGAACATGTAGCCATGTACACTTAAAAATGTATTTTAATTTCTCTGTTTGGTGCTCTGCCACTGAGGTATATCCTCAACCAAAGGTGGTATATTTTTGAATACAAAGTATTTAAGGTAAGCTAGGGGAAAAAATAGTGTGAATACTAAAAGTAAAAGTGCTCTGTCTTACCCTTTTACCTTGCACTGTTAGTAAGTGTGTGTGTGTGTGTGTGTGTGTATCAGAGAGGAGGATATTTTAAAAAATCTGTAAATTGCTCTTTAACTCAACAATTTATCATAAATATATTTCTATCTTTTTAACGTGGACACCAGCATTCTCTTCCTGTTGGATATTCTTCCAGGATAAAGTTAGTAACAATTAACATTTAATCATGCTTTTACTCATACTAACTGAGGAAAATGTAGGCAGGCACATATTTTTCTCCATTAACAATACATGTACATTTCTAAAATTGAGATTTTTCCAAGAGGTAAAATTATTGAGACAAATTATTTGTGCATTGGAAATATTGACAGCTATTGTTCAATTGCCTTCCAAAGTGGGAGTTTACTTACATCTCATAAGATAGTATCAAGTTTTCACTTTCCAACACCTTCATGGCATCATCTGTCTTAATTTTATCCAGTCAGTCCTACAGGGAAAATGTAGTATAGCATTGCTATTAACATCATAGGCCTCTTGTCATTAGGAAGAGTAATAATGTTTGGAAGTTAATTAATGATTTATAATTACTTGCTTATGAAAGCTCACAATATGCTTCCAGGTTATGTTTCTTGGTATGATTTTCTTTTTATCGTTGATTTTAAGGCTCACTTTGCACTTTAGGGAAAGTAGCTCTTTATAAATATTCTCAGATTTTTTAATTTATAGTATTATTTTTAAACTTTGCAAAGAGCTTTTACAAAGACTGTCACATGGGTCTCTACAGTGACAGAGATTCAATCAGTTGGAGTTACATTGGAACATAGTGTCCCAGTTAATGCTAAACCTCAGCACTAAAATCTACTTACTGAGCACACAAATCACTAGGGATTTAGTTAGAGATTCAGGAGTGAAGAGTAAATATTTCTCAAGTGCTCATAGGAGATTTGCACATAGTTGGTAGATATTCCATGCTTGAAGAACAGAGATTTAGATTCTTGTTTATGTCTTGCCCCACTTGTGAGCATGAAACTTATTTTTTTTCAATATATCTAATAAATTCTATTGAGAATGTAAACATATATCGGCTATGTTAAGGTCTGGTAACAGAGTAAAATGTTTACAACAACTTAATGCATGACATAAGATCATTTGGAAATAATAATGTTTTGGAAAAGGAAGGAGAAATCAATTTTATTACCTGATATTATTTAAGAATATAGCCCATATATGTTTATGAAAGTAATGTATTCGATTACTAAAGTGACATTTAAGTTTTAAATTATATTTTATTTTACAGAAGAAAGTAATATACCAGAATAAACTAAAATTTTATGATCAAGAAATTCTCCTTTCTGCTGACTTGATCTTCACATTGTAAAAATGTTAGCTCTTATAATGTGAATATAATGTAAGTTCTAAGATCATATTCAAGAAAACAAGCATGGAGGACAATCATTATGTCTGGGTTTCTATTTTTATCACTGTTTGTGATGACTCTGTGGGATACAGCAACACTTTCACTGTGTAATAGTTAACACTACTATGTAGGAAAACTTAGCCAAAGAAATAAAACTTCTACATGCAAGCTCCTTCTTTCATCCCCTTAACATACTGCCATGCCCAAGAAAGATGCAGAAGTGGGGATCTTCACATAACTACACTATATCATGACATCAACGATCATTAGGCAAACAGGAAGCTTCTTTGAGCATTAAGAAATTCTGAAAATATGGGCTGGAGAGATGGCTTAGCGGTTAAGTGCTTGCCTATGAAGCCTAAGGACCCTGGTTCGAGGCTCCATTCCCCAGGACCCACATTAGTCAGATGCACAAGGGGGCACATGCGTCTGGAGTTTGTTTGCAGTGGCTGGAGGCCCTGGCGCCCCCATTCTCTCTCTATCTATCTGCCTCTTTCTCTCTCTGTCTCTCTCAAATAAATAAACAAAAATATTTTAAAAAAAGAAATTCTGAAAATATGAGTAACGCGATTGCAGAAGAGTATAAATAACCTAAGCTTACCATAAATCAGGAGTACAAAATAAATGCAAACTAAAATAAGGATGTCTTATATGCTGTATTAAATTACCTTAGCATGCATTTTTCTAAATAGATATATAATTATTGAATAAATAAATTGTTCAGCAAAATGTATTTTACTAATGTAGCCTGGCTATTTTTATTATGATATTCTAGTAGAAATATATTTTCATTGAGTGAAATAGCTCTTAGGAACTCACATAAAAGATAGACACTTATTTCAGTGAAATCATGGCCTATTTAATGATTTTAATAAAATGTAATTTCTTGAGCTGCATACTCAAATAATTTATTTTCTTTCATTTGAGCTCATGTTCACCAGTTTTTATAGCTAAGTAGAAGAAAATTCTATAACCCAAGATTTGTGTTATAAAAGGAACAATGGCTTTCAAATTGACAATGAATATGAACATTTTTCCTGATAAGCCAGATAGACTGTAAGTCAACAACATAAACAGTAATATTGAAAGTATTCTACTATACAGTCTATAGTACATAATATACAGATATTTCTATTAATAGAAACTCTGAAGCTCAAATTTCCTAACTGACTAATTCAATGACAAAAATGAAAAAATAAAATAAATTTGCAGGATCAAAATATGTCTGCTAGTGTTGGCAGAAATGACTCAGCAGTTAAATGAATTTCCTTCCTAATCCTGTAAGCCTGGGATCAATTCTCCAGCCACCCACAAGCCACACAGGCACTCCTTTACAGTGAGACACATGTGGACAGAAATAAATATATTTTAAATATGACTGCTTTGTATAGTAAGGCATAAAACATCCTTTCCTTAAAAACATGTTAATGTTGCACGTAAACATCAATACTTTTTATTTTTATTTATTTTTATTTTTTGTTATTCATTTATTTATTTATTTATTTGAGAGCAACAGACACAGAGAGAAAGAGGCAGAGATAGATAGAAAGAGAGAGAATGGGCGCGCCAGGGCCTCCAGCCACTGCAAACGAATTCCAGACGCGTGCACCCCCTTGTGCATCTGGCTAACAGGGGTCATGGGGAATCGAGCCTTGAACTGGGGTCCTTAGGCTTCACAGGCAAGCGCTTAACCGCTAAGCCATCTCTCCAGCCCATCAATATTTTTTAAATACATATTTTTTTTCTCTCAGAAGGTTACAAATTACAAGTGAGGAAATTATATGACACTGTAGCTTTTGAATGATCTTAAATCATTAAGCAGCTTTCCTCCTTAAAGATTTCTAATCTTTTTACTATTGATTTACTTCCTCATTTGCATGTGTGATGGAAAGAGACAGAGAGAAAGGTGGGGGGTGGAGGAGGAAAAGAGAGAGAGAGAATGGACATTGCAGGGCATTTTTCCACTGCAAATGAGCTCCAGATACACGAGTCACCACTTTGTGCACTTGGCCTTATGTCAGTACTGGGGAATCAAATCTGAGCAGACAGGTTTTGCAAGCAAGCATCTTTAACCCCTTTTTCATCTCCCCAGTCTGTTTCTAACATTTAGTTAGCTAATACACAACATTGCCAAAGTGCATGACAAACCTGTAGTTTACAAACCCACATGATCTTTTTTTTTTTTAATTTCTTTCTTAATGTCATTAATCTTATTTTATTGTTTATTTTGACTTGTTTATTTGAGAGTGACAGACAGAGAGAGAAAGGCAGATAGATAAAGAGAGAGAATGGGCGCACCAGGGCCTCCAGCCACTGCAAACGAACTCCAGACGCGTGCGCCCCCTTGTGCATCTGGCTAACGTGGGTCCTGGGGAATCGAACCTGGGTCCTTTGACTTTGCAGGCAAACGCCTTAACGGCTAAGCCATCCCTCTAGCCCCCCACATGATCTTTTGTCTCAAAGTACTTTTGGAAAAGTGAACCACAACTGTGCTATGCATGATCTACTCCTCTTCCGTTGTGGTCAATCACTGCCTGTCTGTATTGATGAAGTTATTGTTGGACCTATATAAAGAAAAGTTTAGATAGCACAAGTTAATACTGTTGCATCTGGTGTCAATTTATAACTTTCTTCTACACAGCAGATTCGAAATGTGTTCGTGTCCACTCAGCTTCTTAGATCCAGCTTCACCTCATGAATAAAGCCCTTGCTCTCTAGTGCTTCCCAGAACAGGCTTGGTTTCATGAGAGTTCTTAGTTGATTAAATGCTTATTGATTACAGTATTTTTCCTGCTTATACAATGTGTCCTTAAAGCAATATGTTTAGTATAGAAAACAGAAACAAATTTCATTTTCATCTCTATTTGATATATCATATAACATTTTGTTAGGAATATACCGTTCACATTAGTTTTGTTTCCTAAAGAAAGCAAGCTTGAGATCAGTATCTGATTATGTCTTAGCCTTATTCCATTGATATTGCTTTCAATAAACTCTTTTCTGGCTTCATTACTTCCCCATTCTAATTTTCAGCTCTCCATTACAAAACCTCCTAGATTCCGTGAATATTATAACTTATTTAAGCTCTGATTTACTTCATTCATTACTGTTCAAAGCACTGTGTGTACTGATAAGTACAGTGAATAATTTTGGTGAGTTGAGATGATAAGGTTAGGTATTTTTTTGCTTTTTGCCCTTTCTGAAATAAATCCAATTTTCACGGAGTTAGAAAGATTGACAGGCAGAAATCCTAAGTTTTAGATGAGTAGGTAGTAGAAGAAACTTGAAAATCCTTTCTTAAATTTTTTTTTTTAAATTGACTGAAGCATTTAGGTGACTGGAGAAATCATGAGAATTTATCTCAATAAGTTGACATGTATTAATAGTACCCTGGAAAGGACAAGACACAGCAGCTCCCATAAACCCCTACTTTCTCTTTCTCACAATAGCTACTTGCACTATCCACACTATCAGAAGATATTCTGAATTAAAGCTTTATAATTGGAGTCAAAATGGGTATGCTCACTTATTCCATCTTTTACTTGATATCCATATATCCGTGGGCAAATATCACACCTCAGCTCTTGCTACCCTCACACAAATCCTCTTTTTAAACATACCACAATTTCTCCACTCCTAATGATGGAAATTTGGGTGGATTCCAATTTCTTGGCTAATATGAATAATGCTACTAGGATCACCATGTAATTTCTTTTGGTATACAAGCACATGAATTTCTAAAAGTGCTAAATTATAGGATATTGACAGCAATTTAGCCAATAACAGTTGCCAAAAAAGTTGTTCAAAATTGTTGAAGCAATTGACATGCACACCAGCACTGCTGGCTAGTTCTGTGTGCACTGGACCCTGAAGAGCACTGATTATTGTTGCCAGTCTCATTCAGTATATATATCATTGCAGGTGTGTAATATTCTATAATTTTCATATTGATTTTATTTAATGATTGCCAATATGTTTGAACAAATTTGTGCAACTTTATTGGCCATAACTTAAACTCAAACAATTTTATTGTGTAAATTTAATGCTCTTATATGATGTTATAGTCTAGAATGCAAAATGTTGCAGGTCCTCTAATGTCTAATTGTAGGAGTATAAGAAAGAATATAGAATATCATTCTGCCTGCTTATGTGGAACATTTTTGTTTGTAAACACTTAAGGATTTTTTTTTCTGTCTTTATCATGCCCAATAGATTAACTTATTTTAAGACTTTATAAATATTAGCCTGTTAAATTCTTTTATATATTTATTTATTTATTTTCACTGTGTGTGTGTGTGTGTGTGTGTGTGTGTGTGTGTGTGTGTGTAATTGCAGAGACCCTGGCTACTCCAAACAAATGGCAGATATATACCTTACTTTCTGCATCTGAAGGTATGAGTACTGGTGATTTGAACCTGTGCCAGCAGGCTTTACAAGTAAGCATCTTTGATGACTGAGTATCTCCCAAGACCCTGATTTGTACAATTCTTAAGGAACGTCTATGAGTTAAACACCATCATTACATCATTTCTACAATTAAGAAACTGAGATAAAAATATGTGAGATAGGTTGTCTATGGTTAAATAAGTGAAACAGCTAGCATCATCATGCTATGAGGACGCTCTAGTGTCTATTGAAATATTAGAAAGAGTAGTATATAAGAAAATATTAAAAGCTATTTCCATATTTTGAGAATAACACAAATTCACATTTAAATAATTTGAGGTTATGAATATTGAAGATTTATACTATATTTAGCATCCTCTATGGTTACTTTTGAAATTGCTAAACAAAATTCAGGCCAAGTTGACTTTAATGAAAGACTATGAGATAAATACTTTTTTAAAGTTTGAAAATAATTTTATTTTAGCATATAGTTAACAAAATATAAGGAATCATTGTGACAGCAGTCAGTGCTTAGAGTGAGAATGTAAATATTAATGTATGATCATTAAAAATTTATTTTTATTAGATATGAACTATTTGATATGTGAACAACATATGTTGGTACCATCCTTTCTCTCATCCCTGCCCCTTTTCCAAAGAGGCCTTCCTCATTGGGGATGCAGGTCAACCCCATAGGGATTGTGGGTGATGCATTGTGGCAGCAGCAATCAGTTGTGGGGGAGAGGCAATGTCTCTGCCGGTAATATCCCAACTTGTGGCGCTAACAACCTTTCTGTCCCGTCTTCCCCAAAATTCCCTGAGCCAAGTTGGATGCATTTTAAGGCCACTTCAGTGACAGGCTCTTAGGAGTCTCTGGATCTTTGTTTTGGTAGGCATTGAGTGTCCTCAGTGTCTATCTCTTTCACCCTTGTGCTAATATCAGCTTCACTGAGAAAGCAGCACTATTTCACATTTCCCCAATTCCTCTGTGGTTTCTTCTGGGGCTGGGATGAAGTATGCTGGGCCATTTATCTCCTCAGGTCCCATTCCCATCTGAAAAAGAGAAACAGCATCTCCAACAGAGAGTGACATCAGCACTGATTAAATGGGATAATCTTTGTTAATTTAGAGAGAATTTAAAGGGTGTAGACCTTCTTATAGGCCAAGATTAGTGGGAGCTTGACATTGGGAAGCAAAATTATTGTCTGGATATGATTCTGACTTGTTTTCCAGTTTCAAATATGGTTTCCTTTCCACTGAGTGGATTCCTTAACCAATCCAAGAGCCATTGGTTACCAACCATGGCTGTGTGCCACTATTGCACTTATGTGAGCATCCCATCAGGTTGTTTGATTCTGAGTACCCTAGACTTTGAGTTGGTTGGACAATGTTGGTCATTTGCCCGTGGTAGTTCATGTAGCACCTTCCAGCACTAGATGGGCTAAATGTCTGGGGATTGGCTCTCCTCCAGATTCCAACTAGGTCTCTGCATGGTCCCTGCTGCCAGCATATGGTGTCTTCAGCAGTAGGGTCTTACCATTAACCTCTGGTGGGTAATCAAATGATCTGGCAGAAGTCTGTCTTGTTTGTTTTGGGAAACCTCATTGTAGATGTTAAACGTGGCCTGGTGCAGGGAATTACAGGCCAGCACCAATGGAAAAGAAAAAGACAGAAAAAAAAATGAGAAATGGGAGAAATTTAAAGTTAGGCTTCATTTCATTCTCTCCAGGGCCCATTGATTAAAGTGCTCCCCCTAAGGTCCTGTTCAGGGTTCAGCCTTTTAGTCTAACTTCCAGGATATAGGTTTCTATGGTATCAGTTCAATTTGGGTTCAGTTTTGTGTCCCCTTCATCCTTTCCCTTCCCCAAGCCCTACCCTCCCTATTGTCCAAGCTTCGAGATGCCATTCAGTTGGGCTGATCTAGGTTAGGAACCATAAATGAGTGAGACCATGGAGCTAATGTCTTTCTGTAATTGTGTGAGTTCATTTAGTAAGATCTGTTCTGAGTTCAACCATTTTTCTACAAATTTCATTGTGTCATTTATTTCTTACTGCAGAGAAGAATTCCATCATGTACACCACAGCTTGGTTATCCATTTGTCTAATGATGGGCACCTGGGTTTATTCAAGTTTATAGCTATTATGAATTGAGCAGCTATAAACATGATTGAATAAATATCTCTGAACTGAGGTATGGAGATTTTAGGGTAAATGCTCAGTAAGGGAATAAAAGGGTCTGTTGGCAACTCTATATTCATCCTTTTCGGGATTCTTCATATCAATTTTCATAGTGGTTGTACCAGCTAACATTCCTACCAACAGTGAATGAATTTACCTATTTATCCACATCCTAGCCAACATTTTTTATTGTTGTTTTGTTTTCTGTTTTTTTTAATGTTTGCTGTCCTCACTGAGATAAGCTATACTCTCATAATTGTTTTAATTTGTATTTCTCTAATGGTTAGGGATGTTGAATATTTTCTAACTATTTTTATTTTTATTTATTTATTTGACAGAGAAAGAGGGAGAGAGAGAGAGAGAGAGGGAGAGAGAGAGAGAGAGAGAGAGAGAGAGAGAAATGGGCATGAGCATGCCAAGACCTCCAGCCACTGCAAACAAGCTCCAGATGCAAGTGCCCCTTTGTGCATCCGGATAAAGTGGGTCCTGGGGAATCAAACCTGGGTCCTTTGGCTTTGCAGGCAAAAGCCTTAACCACTAAGCCATCCCTCCAGCCCTGTTGAACATTTTCTTAAGTGTGTGGTAGCCATTTGTAGTTCTGTCTCTGATAACTCCCCATTCAATTTTTACCCCACTTTTGGAGTGGGTTGTTTGATTTTTTTATTGTTTAGTTTTCTGACTTCTTTATAGATTGTAGATATTAGGCTTCTGTCAGTGGACTAGCAGGTGAAGATTTTCTCCCATTCAGTTTGGATTTGCTTATGGTACATTTGTCAGTGAAAAAGCTTTTTAGCTTCATGATATCCCATTGTTTGAATGCTTCTTTAATTTCCTAGGCTACTTGGGTTTTCTTTAGGTGGTCTTTTCCAAGTTCTATGTCATGGAGCATGCCTTCTATTCTTTTCTTCCTGTAGTTGAAGATGTTCAAGCCTTTTATTGAGTTCTTTAATCCATTTGTACTAGATTTTTGTGAGTGGGGAAATGAGTGGTTATAGCTTCATTTTTCTACATATGGCCATCCTATTTGTCCTACACCATTTGTTGAAGATGCTGCCTTTTCTCCAGTCTACATTATTGGCAGCTTTGTCAAAGATCAAGCAGCTGTAGTTACTTGACCTAAGGTCTGGGACATCAATTCTCTTTCATTGATCAATGTTTCTGTTTTTATTCCAGTACCATGCAGTTTTTTTTTTTTTTTTACTATGGTTTTGTAATATAGATTTAGATCAGGTATGGTGATACCTCCAGACGTGCTTTTTTAGCTGAGCATGTGTTTGAATATATAAGGCCTGCTGTCATTCCATATGAATTTTGAGATCATTTTTTTAATCTCTGTAAAGAAGGATGCTTGTACTTTTATTTGGGATTACATTAAAAATCTGTTTTGCTTTTGGTAGAATTGCCATTTTCACAATGGGAGGTCTTCCATCTTCTGAAATCCTCCTCTTTCTTTCTTTGATTGTTTTTATGTTTTCATTACATACATGTCTTTCAAATCCTTGGTTAGTATTATTTCAAGGTATTTAATTTTTTTGTTGTTGCTCTTGAAAATGGGACAGCCTCACTGATTTCTTTTTCTGTATATACTTGTCCTTTGCATATAGAAAAACTACTGAATTTTGTGCATTTATTTTGTATCCTGATACTTTACTGAAGGAATTAATCACCTTTAGAAGTTTTGAGATGGAGACTTTTGGGTCACTTATGTACAGGATCATGTCATGTGAAAATAGGGCTAACCTAACTTCTTCCTTTCTAATTTGAATACCTTTTATTTCTTTCTCCTGCCTTTTTGCTTGGGCTAGTACTTTTAGTACTATGTTGAAGAGCAATGGTGAGACTGAATACCCCTGTCATGCTCCCAATCTCAATGGGAACTCCTTGTGTCTTTCCCCATTAAATATTATTTGGGCTTTAGGAGCTTTATATATAACATTCATTGTTTTAAGATATAAACCCTCCATGCCTGTTCTTTCCAGTGTTTTGATTATGAAGTGGTGTTGTATTTTGTCAAATGCCTTCTCTGCATCAACTGAGATAATCATGTCGTTCTTATGGTTAAGTTTATTTATGTGGTGTATTACATTGACCAATTTCCATATGTTGAACCATACCTACATCCCTGCAATGAAGCCTACTTGGTCAAGGTGAATAATGCTTTTGATGTGTTGTTTAATTTGGTTTGCAAGGATTTTTGTATCTAAGTTCATCAAGGATACAGGCCTATAGTTTTCTTGTTGTATCTCTGTCTGGTTTTGGTATTACGTTGATTGTAGATTCATAAAAGGAGTTGGGGAGGATTCCCTTTTCTATGATTCTGCAAAGCATCTTAAGAAACACTGGTATCATTTTTTCAATGAAGGTATGATAGAATTTACATGAGAAGTCATCTGGTCCTTGATTTTTCTTTTGGGGGAGGTTCTTGATTACCTTTTCAATATCCATGGATGTGATAGCTTTGCTTAGAAGATTGATCTGCTCTGAGTTTAGTTTTGGTAGGTGGTATGTGTCAAGGAATTTATACATTTATTCCAGATTATTCAATTATGTGGAGTAGAGGTTTTAGAAGCATGCCCTAATGATTCTTCCAATTTCATGGATGTCTGGTTTTTTTAATTTTTTTTCTTGTTTATTTTTATTTATTTGAGAGTGACAGATTGAGGAGGAGAGAGAGGGACAACTGGCATACCAGGGCCTCCAGCCACTGCAAATGAACTCCAGACATGTGTGCCCCCTTGTGCATCTGGCTAATGTGGGTCGTGGGGAATGGAGCCTCAAAGCAGGGTTCTTAGGCTTCATAGGCAAGCACTTAACTGCTAAGCCATCTGTCAAGCCCTAATGTCAGTTTTGATCTCTCCTTTTCCATTTCTGATTTTGTTAATTTGAGACTTCTTGCTTTTTTGCTTGATCAAATTGTCCAGGGGTTTGTCAATCTTGTTTATTTTTTCAAAGAACCAGATTTTCACCTCATCAGTTTTTAAAAATTGTTTTCTTAGTTTCCAATTCATTAATTTCTGTTCTAATCTGGATTATGTCTTTCCTTCTGGAGCTCTTTGGGTTAGATTCTTCTTGTTTCTCCAGTGCCTTTAGTTGCACTGTTAGGTTATTAATGTGGGTTCTCTCTGTCTTTATAATGAAGGCATTTAGTGCTGTGAATTTTCCTTTTAAGTCTGCCTTCATTGTGTCCCATAAGTTTTGGTAGATTGTGTTTTCATTATCATTCAATTCTAGGAAATTTTCAATTTCTTTTCTGATTTCTTCTATAACCCATTCATTGTTTAAAAGTATGTTGTTTAGTCTCCAGGAGCCGGTGGAGCTATTGATGTTTCTCTCTTTGTTAATTTCTAGCTTTGAAGCATTGTGGTCTGTCATGATGCAAGAAGTTACTTCAATTTTCCTGACTTTATGAAGGCATGCTTTATGACCTAATATATGGTCAATTTTGGAGAAGATTACATGGGCTACTAAGCAGAATGTGTATTCTGTAGAGTTGGGGTGGAAAGTTCTCTAGATGTCCATTAAGTCTAGTTGATCTGTGATGTTGTTGAGCTCTATTACTTCCCTGTTGATTTTCTGCTTGGATGATCTGTCTATTAATGATAGTGGAGTATGGAAGTCTCCGACTGTGATGGTGTTGGTTTTTATTTCTGTTTTATTGTTGAGTAGATTTTGTTTTATAAATTGTGATGCCTGTGTTTTTGGTGCATATTTATTTATGATTGTGATGTGCTCATGTTGGATCATTCCCTTGTTGACTAATAAGTTTCCTTCTTGGTCATTTTTAATTACTTTTGTTTTTATCAGATATTAATATAGCATCACCTGCTTGTTTCTGGTTTCCATTTGCTTGGAATGTCATTTTCTGTTCTTTCACCCTGAGGAGGTGTCTATCTTTCTTGGTGAGGTGGGTTTCTTGAAGGCAGCAGATAGAAGGGTCCATTTTTTTTTTTATCCACCCTGATAATTTGTGTCTTTTGATAGGTGAGTTAAGACCATTAATATTTAAGGTTATTATTGGGAGGTCTGAATAAATCCCTGCCCTAATGAGGTGCTTTATGGGGTTTGGTGCCTCCTTGTGTTTTGTACTATGTTGTGCAGGATTTATTTTGGTTATTGTGATCTTCTTCTCATTGGCTCTTAAGATTGGTTGTTTGACTATTCTATGTGGAGTATTCCCTGATGTATTCTCTGTAGATTTGGCTTTGTGTTCATATAGTCATAGAGTTGACATTTTTCGTGGGAATTTTGCCTTTCACTATGTATTAAAGGAATACTTTTGCTGGCTAGAGGAGCTTGGGTTGGAAGACATTTTTTTTTTTCAACTTTTAAGTATTCCATTCCAGTCCCTTCTGGCTTTCAGGATTTCCATTGAGAAATCTGATATAATTCAGATGGGATTGCCTTTTTATTTTCTGAGTTGTTTCCTTCTTATTCCTTTTAACACTCTCTCTTTGTTTCTATTGTTAAGAGTTTTAACTATGATATGCCTTGGAGAATTTCTCTTTACTCCTGTCTGTTTGATGTTCTGTGGGCTTCTTGTATCTGGATGGGCCTCTGTCTTGAGAGATTTGGAAATTTTTCTTCAATAGTTTTATTGAATATGTTCTGTATGCCTCTGGCCTGAATTTCCTCTCCTTCTGGTATACCCATGATTTGGATGTTTTGTCATTTGAGGATATCCCACAGTTCCTTAGTGTGGTAGTTGATTCAGGTATCTCCCATAAACTTCAGTGTTCTGCATGCTAGGTTCCCAGCTGAGGGAGATTTGGGAATTGGCACCTCTTGGAGCCAGTGTGTTCTTGGGGGCAGGCTTATGAGTGTTATAGTCAGTTTCCTTCTTGCTAGCGTTTGGCACACTCTCCTGTTGCTATTGTCCACTTTATGTGGGCTAGGGGGTGATGTCCACCCTGTGCTCATGCCATAGTTTTCCCCTGCAGTAGTGGAGCTCCCCCCTTGAGCCTGTAAGCCAAAATAATACTCTTTAACACACAAGCTCCTCTTGGCTGGGTGATTTCTGCCAGCATTGTGAACCTAACTGCAACAGGTATTCCTTTCACTTGATTTTTTGAACCTAGCAAAGTTTTTGGTTTCCTGATCAATTTTTTCTGCCTTTTCTTCCAGGTCAGAGATTCTGTCTTCAACATGAGTAACTCTAAAGTTCTATTTGATTGTTGTATTCTGTTGTGTTATTTTTCATCATGTCCATCTGTTTTTTTTGAGGTATGATTTCAGTTCAAGATCTGACTATCTTGATGCTTCCTGGAATTCATTTTTGCATTTGATGAAGTCTTCATTAAGCTTAATCAGCTAGTTGTTGAACTCTTCCATTTCTTGACTCACCTTTAATTCATTCATATCTCTTTTGAGGGTTCTAACATTTTGTTCAATCAAGCTAAGCCTACTGTCAAAAGCTGAATGCTCTAAGAGATGACTTTGTTCAATTTCATTGATAGAACTGTTAGTTATTTAATGTTTTTTTTTTTTTTTTTTCCAGTTCAGCGATTCTTTTGATCAGCGTCTCATTTGTTGTTGTGTTTTCATTTTGGGATTGAATTTCTGTAGATTTATATATGATTTTATTGGAGGCTTCTATTGTAGGACTAGGCATCCTTAGTGGAGAACCCTTGGTTTTATGACTTACATTGGACTTTTTTTTCATTGGATTTCTTTTTAATGATGAGGAAGGAACTTTTTGTCCTTTTATTTCATTAATTAGTTTTGTACTCAGCGAATACAGTCAATTTGCTACCATTGATAGGCTCATCCATGACCTGCCCCCTCCCCCTGGACCATCCTTGTTGAGGTCATGCATTCTGGAGATAGCCCACAGTTATGGGTAGGATAAATGTCTCTGCATATCATGACCCAACATGTGGCTCTGACATTCTTTCCACCCCCTCTTCTGCAAAATTACCCTGAGCCATGTTGGGTTCATTTTTGGTCTGCTTCAGTGTTGAGGTATTGGGGGCCTCTGGGTCTCTGGATATCTGATTTGGTAGGAGTTAGGGTTAGGGTTAGGGTTAGCACCAGACAAATGAGATAACCCTTACTTTTTAATAGAGAATTTAATACATGTAGGCCCTCTTGTAGCCCACGATTGGTGGTAGCTTGATACTGGAGAGCAGACTTATGTTTGGATCTGGTTCTGACTTATTTCCCAGCTCCAGCTATGGGTCCCATACCACTGAGGGGATCAGTTAGCCGAATCAAGAGTAGTTGGTTCCCTACCATGGCTGTGTGCCACTACTGCACTTGGGTGAGCATCATGACAGGTTATTTGCTGCTATGTAGGTTAGACCATGAGTTGCTTGGACAGATATTGGTCATTTTCCCCCACCCGCCCATGTAGCACCTTCTGGCACTAGAAACACTGACTGTCTGGGGACTGACTGTCTTCCAACTTCTAGCCATGCCATTCCATTTTATGTGTCAACCTCAAAAGGTGTCTCCAGCAGTAGTGTCTTACCACTAACCTTTGGTGGGTCATCAAGTACTCTGACAGAAATCTGTCTTTCTTTTAGGAAACCTTGTAGGTCTCTCTGATCAAAAGCTCGTTGTGGATGATAGCCACATGCTGGTAATGGGAGTTACAAGTCAGTGGCCACTAAGAAAAGGAAGAAAAAGATAACTAATATAAAAGAATTAGATAAAAGAGAGAGAGAGAGAGAGAAAGAGAGAGAGAGAAGCTGTTGAAGACTAAGTCTTCATCATACCCTCTCCAGTGTCTTGTGGCTCAGGTGCTCCCTCTAAGGGCCTGGTGAAGGTTCAGTTCTTTTGTCCTTTTTCCAGTGCAGCTCTGACTCAGATGATCAAGGATGTTGGTACTCAGTGGTCAGTCAGGATACTAGAGCAAAAGGCCTGATTCCATAGCCCAAACAGGGGCTAGGCCTCCCCAAGCAAGGCACAATGAGACCAACATGGACCAGGAAACTGGGAGGAGGAAATGAGCAGGGATCTGCCTTACTTACTTCATGCTATGCCCTCCAGCACACCCACTGTATAGTGCAGCGAACTGAGACCAGGGAACTGGGAGGAGCCAGGAAAAGGGATCTGGCCTTCTCACTCCACATTGCCATGACTGCCTGCACAGAGATAGATATTTATAACAGGAATTAAACTCTAAGACTCATTCTTTCTTAGTGTAAGGAGAATATCGAACCTTTAAAATGAGTTTAAAATGTAGAAAATTTTAATAATCTTGAGTTGCACACACACACACACACACACACACACACACACAGCTAAGAATACCAATGCTGGGATCTAAATGCTAACTTTATTATGCAAAAGTATAATGTGATTGAGGTATTGTTGCTAGGGAATTTTTAGTGTCAAAATTGCCCTGCTTTGCTTATTTAAATTTGCAAGCTCAACATTATACTATCATACCTCTGGCATTTAATTAAGTTCCATCCCAAGATTTTAAACTTAATTGTTCTTTAATGTGGAATATTTTGTTATTTTCATCTTTTATTCTTTTCTTTGTTCCTAGTAGTTAGATTTCTAATATATTGTTTTAGGACACTTACCTAGTAGGCTTACTGAAAAATATTCTTAGAACATACTTACTTTTATTCTCCTAAGTAGAAAAAAATACTTTTTTATGTCCAATTCACTATACATTCATGATAATCACTCTCTAGTAGAAGTGAGATCTAGACACCATGAAATATCTGTAAAAAGATTTGGAGTTTGAAGTTAATATGTGAAGAATATCTCCCTATATGATCTTCTTAAGTTCAAATGTACTTGACCTTTAAACATCTTATTTCCTAACTCTACTATCAAAAAGATATAATGAGAAGAGTAGCTATAGGAAGTCAGTTACTGCTATCTCTCCAAAAATATTTTCTATGTTCTGGGCACACAATAAATAAGCACTACTACTTAAAATCAACTATGCCTAACAAATCCAACCCACCCAACTCCAAATTCAGCTGCCTCTTCATTTATCTCTAGAGATAGGAATGCTTAAGGGGTGAATCTGTATAGTAAAAGTACAAAAACATTTGAACTTGAAATACAAAGAACCATAAAAGCTCTGTGGAACATTCTAGCATGCTTTACAAAATACTAACCCATGGAATAAAGCTATTAGGAAGTAGAATGATAAAGATGTATTTCTATTGTAAAGATTTACTCTAGTCAGTAAGTATATATTTGTTATGCATATCCAAAATTTCTCTCCATACAATAAGATCTTTAGAGAAGTTCCTGGAAAATGTATCTGAAAGTCAGAAAAGAAAAAAGTATGTAACCTATTAGAAGCATTTTCTCTGTACTGACATAATAAATGGAAGCCTAGGTTTGTGGTACTGAACAAAACTTGCATGACTTTAAATTTAGACTTCAGGTAAATGACCACTACATGCCTATCGATTTTTCTTTGTATAATAAAAGTAATTTTAGTAGTTTTCTCACAAGTTAACAAATGGATCTTTCAGAAGAAAGTATATGGGTTGACAAATACATCTAAGAAATAACATGGAAAATACTAACTTTTCACTTGTAACTACCATTAAGAAAATAAATATGCCAGGGACAACATGTGAGAAAACAAAAATATGTCAGCTCAGTAATAAATGGAAAAAGACCAGCATAAAAAATGATACAGAAAAAAATTGAAAATTATATATATATATATATATATATATATATATATATATATAGTCAATAAGCATGAAAAATCCTCAATATAGTAAATCATTATGAAATAAAAAAATAACACAATAATAATATTCTACTACATAACTACAGGAATGGCCAAAATTGCAAAGGATTTGCACTATTGCTACCAATGGTATATGAGACTATAAAGATTGTGTGTTGGTAGCTTTGCCACCCTGGAAAAAGGAATTTAGCAATTTTATGATTTTAATTTTAATCATATATCTACCTATAACCAGAAAATCTATTTCTAGAAATTTATCTTTAAAATACTATATTTCCATGAAAAACCCCTAAAATTTAAGGAAACATTTTTACAGTGAATTTAATAATAAAAATTCCAAGATAGAAACAATGCAAAACTCTGTGTCTACCAATAGAAAATAAGTAAAAAAATAACTATAATGTAATACTGTAATACTACTAAACAAAAATATGAACTGCTGATATACCTAGCAAGATGGAAAAATCTGAAGAGATTATGTTGCAAAAATTCATTTATATGAAGTCCTAGTGAGTAATAACTACAGTATTATAAAGAAAAACAGAATGGTTTGTTGATATTTTCTGGAGGAAGCATGAGGAATGACTTACAAAACCCATGAAAGAATTTTCCAGAATACAAAGAAAATATTCTGTATTTTTAAAGGGTATGAGTTATTTTCAATTATAATAAACTGAATTGTATCCTCACAAAATTCATGTTGGAGCTCTATACATCAATCCATTAAGCTAGCAGACAGTCCTCTAGAAAGGTAATTATAATTAGATGAGATTCCAAAGGTGGGGCCTTAATCTAATACAAATGTCTTTGTAAAGAGAGTAGGGATATATATGCAGAGGTTTCATTTGAGAACCCAGGAAGAATGGACTTCTCTTCACAAAACGGAAATATCAGAAGAAACCAGCCTTGTCAATACTTTGATCTTGAATTTCTGGCTTTCAAAACTATTACAAAATAAATTTCTGTTATTGGAGCCACCAATAACAGAATTGGAGTATGTGGCAGTTTTGCATAGTCACCCTAGTAACTTAATACAAGGGTTATATTTGCCATTCTTCATCAAGCTTGACAAATTAGTTCATTTCATTACATTTTAATCGTATTTCAAGATAAAAAGCAATAGCAAGTCATGTTATAATGAAATGTCTCAGTTGACCAAAACTAACTGATACAGATTCAGTGATGCCATAAAAAATGAAGTTTATATTTAAGGTAAGGAATGGATTAGTTGTGTAATAAATACTACCCTTTTGCCATTGTTCAATGGTTTTGTCATGGAGTAATCTCTACTTCATTCTAGGGCTAAACAATTTATACAAATTCATTGAGATTTTAATCATAGTGATGAAGACAAAAGGAGAATGGGGAAATGTACAAGGAAGAGGAATAAGGAGAAGGAGGAGAAGGAGGAGAAAAAAAGTTGAAGAAGAAAGAGGAGGAATTGGAAATGATAAACTTATACAATTTTATGGATGCCTCTTAAGTGGTTGGCTATGCTAAATTTCCAAATGGAGTAGTCAGTTAATAACTGTTACTATAGCAAGACTCAACACCTTCTAGAAGCTACAGTTCTGACATACTGTCACTCTTCTCTGAGCACATCAACAATTGGATTCTAATTCCTGTATGACCATGATATCACATAGAACACTTGTGATCATGAATACTGGCTTCTTCTGATTTTTAGTTGGTGCCTTAGAATTTTAAAACAGCCATAGTTACTCATGCATGCTAGGCATACACCCCACTGCTGAGTGATATCCTCAGCCTTACAAAATAGAATTTAAAAATCTTATGGGAAAAGGTGCTAACACATTTTACATGCAATTAAAGAGAAATAAGCTCCATCTTTGTGTTTAATATGACTCTCTTCCAAATCCTTTCTTCTTTTTTCACAGTTTTAATGAGATAAATATCATTGGAAACTCTAAATTGAAGTAAAAAAAATTGTAAGCACATAAAGAAAAAAAAAAAAAAAACTGCCCAAATTCACACAGCTAATGAGTGGAGGAAGCCAAATTTAAAGCTAGGCAGCCCTGAACCTAAGTTTCAGCTCTTAATTCTCACACTCTGTTCCCTAATTGAATGCATTTTAATTTATGCATTAAACATACAAATAAAAGACTTTACCACCATTGATTAATTTCACAATAAAATCTTATTAAACACTTACCATATTTATTATTTATTTTGATCTCATAGTAATTATACTATTGAAAAAAAACAAAACAAACAAATAAACAAAAATACTTTCACTAACCCAGGCTCTGGATTTGATCCAGTTTAGGCCTAATTTCTAAGAAGACATGATGCTCCACCGAAAAGTTTTCATACTAGAACTGTTACCACTCTTCCCACCACTAATATGTCAATTCCTTGGGTCTTAAAAGATGATATATTTTAGAACATCTGGGAATCTTAAAACTCCAGTGTCAAGACTGTACACCAAACCAATTAAATCAGTATCTTTTAGGACAAAATCCTAGGCATCAATACTTTCTTATAACTTCCCAAGAGATTTCATTTCATGTACAGAAAGCTTGGAGAACCAGTGTGTTCATGTATTCTTTTTTTATAATAGTTCTCTCATTATTATTTTTTAAAGACTATTTTAAGGATAATCTATTTATTTATTTATTTATTCAAGAGAGAGAGAGAGAGTGAGGGAGAGAGAGAGAATAGGTGCACCAGGGCCTCCAGCCACTACAAATGAACTCCAGACGCATGTTCCACCTTGTGCATCTGGCTTACGTGGGTCCTAGACAATCGAACATGAGTCCTTTGGCTTTGCAGGCAAGCACCTTAACTGCTAAGCCATCTCTCCAGCCCTCATGTATTCTTTTTAATTACCAAAGTGTCTGAAATAATTTCAAGTGCCCAGTCACCAACATAAGTAGTAAGGAGAAAAATAAGTGTTAAATTATCAAAATTGGGCCGGGCATGGTGGCGCATGCCTTTAATCCCAGTACTCTGGAGGCAGAAGTAGAAGGATCGCCATGAGTTCAAGGCCACCCTGAGACTACAGAGTGAATTCCAGGTCAGCCTGGGCTAAAGTGAGACCCTACCTTGAAAAACCAAAAAAAAAAAAAAAAATTATCAGAATTGGTATATGTAATGAGGTCAAGCAAACTGCAATTTACATCATAAGTTTAACATTGCAGGGCTATGCAATTTTTTTTCCAAATTGCCTTTTATAAATCACAATTTCCTTATCCATAGACTGGGTATAATTATCACAACTCAGGATCCCTGTAAGAATTAATGAAGAAAATTAACATGAGTCTGAGGTCTGTGGCCATATATTGAGCTCGGTTGCTATTAATTACAGTGCTCAAATACACATTTGCTTAAGCCTCTGATTAAGTGCTGTGTGTGTGTGTGTCAGTCTTCAGGAAACCGTCCACTGCATTCTCTTGTACACTTCCCTTTCTGCCCATCTTCTTGCCTCCTGGTAGCAGCTCTGCTTCCAATTAGTGATACTATCATTCATTTGTAAACTGCTTTCTACTGGCAATCACTGCGAGCACACTCAATTTGGCCTCCAGCTCAAATGTGATGCATGCTTTTCTACTTAATGTGTAATGGTGCTGCAGAGAACAGGCTAAAGCATTCAATAAGAATTTATTAAAGGCTCCAAAATGACAGACTGGCTTACAGCTGCTATTAGATGTTATTTATTTCAGAGCTCATCAGCCCCATCTTGGACTCTGGATTCCTTATTGGGCCAACTCTCTATTTAGCTCTCTATTAGCCTCCATTGAAAGGGCCAGTTTACTTTATATCACTGGAGCAAATTGCTCACTGTGAAATGTGATGATATTCCAAACACAAACAGCATAAAATTTTTGTTGAGGATCCTCAATATTCTATAATTCTTTTCTAACTCAGTATTCCAGACTCTCCTCTGACTTACAGTCTCAATCTTGCCTACAAGTCACTCCTGATGCTTCATAAAGCAGCACTCACTGCTTGGGAATCATGGACCATTCACTACCTCTATCTCCCTGTGATCATTTCTCTTCAATTTCAGCCACAAACATATTTTGATATACATTAAAATTTAACATAAGTCAGAATATGCTGCCATCACTGCTATTTGCAGAGACTAGTTGAGGAAATGTACACCTGGAGGATCATTTGCTTTTGCACTTAAGAGAATAGAGTTGTTATCTGCTGACATCATCCTTCCACTATCCATTTCTGTTCCCATCACTCACAGGGAATATTCCAGCTGACTGAAGCTCCTATCTTTGTAGGGTGTCCCAAGCCCTTATTGCTAAGGAGCTTTAGCTTTCCATGATCCTACTCAAATTAAGAACCTCAATGTTTCAATACTTTGCTACTAGACATGACTACACTAGAATAAACAAAACTATGGGTGTTTGTCTTAGGGAGTACAAAGTCCATAGAAGCAGGGTTAAGAAATAAATAAGTGAAGAATTATTCATTACCTATAACAGGTTAACAAAATCCAAGGAGTTATTTCCAAGGCAATATTCATCCCAAACAAAGGGAGTGTAGGTATTATATGAGAGGTTTATTTCTATAATTAGAGAGAAGCACTTTGGAGATGAGGACATCACTGAGTATTCTGACTTTAAAGTCAACATTTAAGAAGGAAAGATGGAAGACATCTTTTGGGTCAGATGTAGTTCAAGATCATGGAGCACATGTTCAAAACATTAAAATTATAATCAGGAATAGGACAGAGCATGCTCAGTTTTCACCCTAAAGCTTTACCTGAAAATAAAGGCCAGGATGCTTTGGAAGTATTTTAATACAGAAGTTTTCTCCTAGACGTTCCTCCATCAGTAATCTGCCAACACTAAGAAAAACACCCACATGGCTTTTTCATTTTGGGACATACTATTCATGGCTTCTTGGTCAGAAGAAACATTTTTTTTGTCCTTGGAAACCAAGATTAATTACACTAGAAAAGCTGGAAATACTGTTTTTTACCTATTTGTGCTATGACATGTAGGGCCCAAATTAATCAGCTGGCAAACTCAACTTGCAGTTCAATGAAATCATTGTGGTAACTTTCATGCATATATTCCTTTTTTGGGTATTAAGACTCTTTCTGATCTAGAAGTGCTTCAAACCATGAAAATAAGAAGCTAGCATTTATTACTGAATGATTAAGATAAGAGTAGTAGCAAACACATTCAGAATGTGTAGTATAAATTCTGCTAAATGATGTTTATATATAAATTTATTTTAACCTTCTCATATTTTACCTTAAATGCCATATTAAATTCATTTTGAAATAATATGTAAAATCATAAATATTACATATGCATATGATGTACCAAGTGATATTTGATACATATACACATTACATAATGTATATATTAGAAAAGACATATTGACCTACTCTAACATTTATCATTTACATATGATAAAAATACATGTTCCTGTTAGAGCAGAGCATTCAAAAGTCACTTACTCTCAGAACTTTCACCAGTTATCAGTCTCTGTATTAACCTCAACCTGTTAATTGGCCAGATACTTAGGTTGCAGACAAAATAATTCATTCTAACAAAATTAAGCTCAAAGGCATTTGTTTAGGTTATAGGTAAATGTGAAGAATCATTCTGGACATACATTGCAGGAACAATTCCTAAATTCAAAGTTTCAAAGCCTTGGGCTGGAGAAACAGCTTAGTGTTTAAGCGCTTGCCTGTGAAGCCTAAGGACCCCAGTTCTAGGCTGGATTCCCCAGGACCCACGTTAGCCAGATGCACAAGGGGGCGCACGCAGCTGGAGTTCGTTTGCAGTGGCTGGAGGCCCTGGCGCGCCCATTCTCATTCTCTCTCTCTCTCTCCCTCTTTGTCTCTGTGTTGCTCTCAAATAAATAAAAATAAACAAACAATAAATAAAAGCCTCCTCTTCTGCCACCAGAAAGAATGGGGAAGCTCTCACCACAATTACTGGTTCTGGCAATCTTAGCTCAGACTCAAGGAGAAAACCACAGTTTCAAGAATCCATGTGCCAAACCAGGAATTCACAACCACGTCTTCCTTCTCCATAATCATGCTAATTTGTATATGTAATCCACATTTTGGATAGAGTCCCGTCATGGTGAGTACAAAGTGGAGGCATAAATAGCTTACCCAGCTTAACAGTAAAGACTTTATAGTGTTAAACATGCTATATGAAAATGTCTGAGAAGGAAGAAAGGAAAATAATATCTTTCTAAATAAGTTTATTTTATGAAGTCTTATGCAGTTTTACTCCTAATATTTCCAGAAAGGTATTAAGACAAATTATAAAGATACTTAAAGTAAACCTAAGTGAGAATGAAGTAAAAGTTGAATAACAAAGAAAGAAAAGTTTAGGAGGAGGAAAAAGGGAAATGTGACCTTAATTACCACCTTTATACTCACTAGATAAGTACAACGTTTGGCCATGTTGTATTAATATTTTGACAAATTATATTAATTACCAATTTCTTGGTTTAAAGAAGTAATTTCATAGGACAAGCCTCCTTGATAGTGAATGAGCATCTTTGGTGAGTCTTCTGTGGAAGACATGGAGTCATGGAATTTAGATCATTGTTTTTAATTTTCTTGGAGTAAAGTTTCAAAGAGTTCTTTTCATTTTCACCCTCATGTAGTCAAGTACATCAAAGGCAGTTGCATAACATACACTGAAAGAATATAATAGCCCATTTAAACTACTTTGATAATATTTTAGACTAGGTTATTTACAACAAAGTCAAGTTATTTCTCACAGTATGAAGGTTGAGAAGTCCAAGATAATGGTGTCAACACATTGAGTGTTTGGTGAGGGCTGGCTCTCTGATCCATAGTTGGTGTTGGTTGCTGTATTTATACCTGACAGAAAGGGCAGGGCATTGAGTATCCATGAGGGTCACACATTAATTTATTTTATTTCTTTTGGAATGGATATGTGGGTGTGGTGCGCATACCTATGTTTGTCATTGTTCATATGTATGGGAGAGCATGTGTATGTGGGCATGAATGCATGTGTGCATTGTGTACATAGAAGCCAGAAGTCAGCTTCAGGTTTCTTCTTCAATCACTCTCCACCTTATTTGAGACAGTATCTGTCATTAGCACTAAAGGTCATTGATTGGTCTAGGCCAGCGAGCCAGGAAGATCTAGGGATCCACCTGTTATGCCTTACCATTGTTAGCATTGCATGTTCAAGCCAGAGTGACCTAGGACTTTGACATGAGTTCTGGGTTCCAAACACAGGTCTTCATGCTTGCCCAGTAAGCACTTTACTCACTCTACCATCTTCTCTACCATCTTGAATGTTTTAATGAAATTCTTTATAATCTTCACTGTGCCCTGTCACCTATTTTGTTGTTATTATTTTCAAATATTTTATTCCTTTCAGTGTGTGTCCTGTGTGGGCACATTTGTGGAGGCCAGAAGATAACATCAGATATCTTCCTCTATATGACATCTGAGTATTTATTTGAAATGGAGATTCTCAGTGAACCCAGAGCTGCAGCTTTCACAAGCCCCACAAATTCTCCAATCCTCTCCTGCCACAGGACTAGGATTATAAGCAAATATTGCACTGCTTGCTGTTTACCTGAGCACTGAGAGTCAAACTCAGGATGGTCGCAGGTCCTCTCAGGCCCTCATGCGTGCATAGTAGGCACTCTTAACCACTGATCCATCTTCCCAGCCCTGCAAATAATAGTTTAAGTCTTAGTTTCCATCTCAGAAAATTAGAATGCAACAACACTGCTGATTTTGCATGTTATTTTATATCCTCCAACTTTACTGAACTTGTTTGTTCTAATAATTTTTATGGAGAGTTTAGAACTTCTGTATGTTATTTACAAACAAAGATAATTTTACATCTTCTTGTCTGAACTTATGAAGATTTTTTTCTTATCTAATTGCCTTATATGACTTTGAATACTATATTGAAGAAAAGTGATGTGTGGGACATCCCTGTTTTCTTCCTATCTTAGAGAACATCTTTCAATTTTTGCCCACTGAGAATAGGAATTGTGGGATATTGATATCTGACATTTATTATGATAAGGTTAATCCTTCTGCACCTAGTTTGTGATATATTTCATTATAAAAGGGTGTTAAATTTTGTCAAATGGTTTCATTTCATTTCACTGTATTTATTGAGATGATTGTGTAATTTTTATATTTCATTTTATCAAGGTTATGCATAATTTTCTTATTAAGATATGTTTAATCAACCTTTTAAATCAGGAATAAATCCCATATAGGGATGGTTTGTAATTGTCTTAATATTCATTTTAATCTATTTTTTAGACTTTTGTTGAGGATTTGTGCATCTATTGTCATCAGATATAACAATTTAATTGTCTTTTCATATTATTTTTGGTTTTCATGTAATGGCATTCCTTACATCATAAGTGTGGTAGTGTTTTTCATTGTAAGTTTTTTTTAATTATTTAGGTATTTGAGAGACATAGAAAGAAAAAGAAGCAGATAGAGAGAGAGAGAATGGCACACCAGGTCCTCTAGCCACTAAAAAAACAAAAACAAACAAACAAACAAAAAAAAACTCCAGACGCATGTGCCATTGTGTGTCTGGCTTACATGAGTCCTGGGGAATCAAACCCTAGGTCCTTTGGCTTTGGATATAAGTGCCTTCACCACTAAGACTTCTCTCCAACTTTTATCATAATTTTTTAAGATATTTTGAAAAGGACAGTTCTTAGATTTAATTTGCTTTATTTTGTTTTACTTCTCATGTTTTGTAAAATTGACCAGGAAGGCATGTGGCCTTATGACGTTTTTTAGGGGAGATATTTTTTTAATTGCTGACAAAATCCCTTTATTTTCTCTTGTCTTTCTTGATTTCCCCATTTCTTCACAACTCAGTCATAATAGGTTATATGTTTTCCAAGAATTTATTCATTTCTTGTAATAGTCAGGGGTAACTATTTATATACTAAATTGTATATGTCCACTTCTTATAACAAGTGCTTTCTAAACAAATGATAAAGGAATAGATTAATAAAGAAGATGTAACAGGTATAAATATATATGCATTCTACATCAAAATACCAAAATATACAAATAAAACTTTGGCAAAACTGAAGGAGAAATAAATAGCAATACATTAATAGTAGAAGACTTAAATACTCCACTTACAATAACGAGTAGGATATCCTGACAGAAAAATCAATAGGAAACAGCAGACGCACACAGCACTATAGATCTAATGGGCCTAACCCACAAAGAGTACATTCTACCCAACAGCATGAAAATACACCTTCTTCCCAAACACATACAGACATTTTTGCCCAAAATAAGTCAACACATTTAACAAGGAAACAAAAGTATCTTTTCTGATCATAATTGAAAAACAAATGTGCTGGAGAGATTGCTCAGTGGTTATGACACTTGCATGCAAAGTCTAACAACTGGAGTTGGATTCTCCAATATCCACATAAAGCCAGATGGACAAGGTGGTGCTTGAATATGGAGTCCTTTGCACTGCTGGAGGCCCTAGCGTGCAATTCTCTCTGTCTGTCTCTCTCTTCTTGCAAATATGTAAACATTTTTAAAAAGTAGAAAACAGTCTACTGAAAATAAAAAAATTACAGTGAATTCCAGAAAGTCCACAAATATGTGAAACTTATACTACATATCTATAAACAATAAATGAGCCAAAGAGAAATAATACTGAAATTAGAATATCTCTTGAGACAAGTGAAAATGAAAACATACTAAGATGTGAGGGATACAGCCAAACAAAATTTTAGTAATACATGCCTATTCCATAACCCACAATTCCATGGTGAACATCAGCAATCCTTCTAAGGAGGGCCCTCAGTGGAGTAGGGGCAGGGAGGAGGAAATGATGGTGCCAAAATATGATGTGTCCATACAAAGTTTCTACTTAATAATACAAATAAAATATTTTAGAAAATGAAAGAGACCTCAACCTATTTTTTTCCTCATTTTTCATGGCGGGATCTCACTCTAGCCTAGGCGGACCTGGAATTCACTCTGTAGTGTCAGGGTGGCCTTGAACTCACAGCTATCCTTCTACCTCTGCCTCCCAAGTACTGGGATTAAAGGCGTGCACCACCATACCTAGCTCAACTTCATTTTATATATCAGGGAACTAGCAGAGGAACAAACTAAGTCCCAAGTTATCAGAAAGGAGGAAATAATAAAGATTAGAGAAAGAAGAAATGAAATCAAACCTTAAAAAAGGAAAACATTAATGAAATTAAAAGAGTTTTTTAAGGTAAATTGACAAATATTTAAATAAAATAAATGAAGAAAAAGGAAGAGTACTAACTAATTAAAATCATATATAAAAGATCAGATATTACAATTGATGTAAAGAGATCATGGGACATTGAAAGAGACTACTATAACATAACTATACTTTTTTTTTTTTTTTTTGCTTAAATGTCTGTCATTGGTCAGCAAAGATACATCTACTTCTTGGAACAAGTTATTTTAAAAAGATCTTGTGATGTAACTTATTTTTTTTTTTCTTATGGTACAGAACTCTGCTTCAGACACCTTCCATACCCTTGGCATCAAGAGATCTGAGTTCATATCTATTCTCTAAAGTTACAGACAGTCCTTCTATAAGGCAGAACAGCTCATTTTTTTACCTCATTAATATTTTATTTCTGACAATATCCCAAATATCATGCTATCCAGTTTAGCTTTTCTTATAAAACAGAATTCTCTTGACATAGGTCTAAAAATGTTTGAGTAGCATTTGTGACCTAGGTTCCAGTTCTCTCAGAGCTCATGGGCCCCATGAAGTAATACAACCAGATCGATGTCCTGAATATTCCTTCACAGTTAGTCCTGTGTACTCTATTGGTTGAACCAGAATGTGTAGAATCACAAAACAAAGGAAAAAAAAAACTTGCACAATTTCACAAAACAGTATAATTGTCTGAGGCAAAAATAGACACCAAACATACTTCTTTATAATGAAAAGAGCAAGTAGGAATGGACAGTGGGATAAGAGATGGTAATGGGGCAGTGAATGTGATTAAATTTTATTATATGTATGTGTGAAAGTGTCTCAATGAAACATAGTGCCTTATATAATTAATGTATGCTACTAAAAAAGATTATCTTGTTTAAAATGCTCTTTTCTCCAGATATATCATGAGTAACTGCTGCTGTCATTAATAATCCATGTCAAGATTTTATCTGGGGTAGGGGTTACTGATTATCAGTCTATCACTATAAGTGGCAGGACCACTGTTCAAATTTTTAGTTAATAGTCACATGGATGGCAGCTGGAGAGATGGCTTAGCAGGTAAGACACTTGCCTGCAAAGCCTAAGGACCCAGGTTCAGTTCCCCAGAACCCATGTAAATCAGATACACATGGTAGCACATGCATCTGGAGTTCATTTGCAGTGGCTGGAGTACTTTGTGTGCCCATCCTCATTCTCTCACCCTCTACCTCCCTTCTCTCTTTCTCTCATAAATAATAAATAAAATAAAATATAATAATAAGGGCTGGAGAGATGGCTTAGCAGTTAAGCGCTTGCCTGTGAAGCCTAAGGACCCTGGTTCAAGGCTTGATTCCCCAGGACCCACGTTAGCCAGATGCACAAGGGGGGGCACACAACTGCAGTTCGTTTGCAGTGGCTGGAGGCCCTGGCATGCCCATTCTCTCTCTCTATCTATCTATCTATCTATCTATCTATCTATCTATCTATCTGCCTCTTACTCTGTCATTTTCAAATAAATAAAAATAAACAAATAAATTTAAAAGTATAATAACAATGACTTTAACTAAAACTCTAATTTTTGTTGCATTCTCATCTAAGAATTACTGTTTTTTTTTTTTTTTTCTGGTTAATTCTCCACCAACCCCAAATTTTAATTCAGCAGAAATTTGGAGCTTGGGATTCGAAAGGCAATGCCCCCTCTTTAGTGATTCACTTAAATTGCAGACAAATAGCTCATCATGGACTTCCACTTGAAGAAGGCTTACAAAATGACTTGTTTGCATCAAGTCCTTTCTTCCTTGGTCCCAAGCTGACAGCTACATAGTACAAAGCCCTTGCATTTCCTGAGATGTGTAGCTGAGCCCTCCATGATTTGTAGTGTAAATCTGCCTGACTTTTTTTGAGTCAGTGCACAAATCTATTATTCTTTACTCTAAGGTCTGTTTATCCAGCTAGTTTTCAAAAAGAAACCACTACAGTTTGCCTTCTTGTACCTAGTTTTCTCAGTTGATGCAGAACTCCCCAAAAAAGACATGCTATTCATTGAGCTCTACTTTAGTCTGCTCAGTCTTTGACCTTTGCAGGTCAGGTAAAATAAATGGCAGAAATTTATTCCTCACATTCTTTGAGACTTGTATGTACAAAGACAAAGAGCTGTCTGTTTGAGAGTCTGAAGAGGTCCTCTTCCTGCTATAGAGACAGTTGTCTTCTTGATGGATAGATCCTCACATATTGTTAGAGGCAAGAGAGCACACACGCTCTCTCTCTCTCCCTCTCTCTCTCTCTTTGACATTTTTTCCGTAGGCATTTATCTCAAGAGAAATTACTTTCATGACTTAATTTCACCCCAAAGCCCTATCTCCAAACATCATCACATTGGTGGGAGAGGATTTCACAATGAATTTTGGAGGGGCACATCAGGCTACAGCAGGCTACCCAAATTCTAACTTAAAAAAAAAAGAGAGATTGATTGAAATGTGTGACAATTGTGTGAAGACAATTGCACAAGTATGCATGTTGCTATATTATTTTGCCACTGACTTATGTCTTCTGAACCTAAGAATTTATTGATATTTGTATCAAGAGCACCCTATGTTCACCTGTGGCTACTTCTTCACTTGAACACAATATACTAGATGAATAAGTAAACATAATAAGGAGAGAGAACACAAACTCATTGTGAATGGGTTCAATCTGGATGCTTGGTGACATCCAACAAAGCTCTCAAGGAAAATCAAATGTAATGACCCTTATCACTTGAAGTCTGAGGGATGTGGAGACATGAGAGTTTGAGAAGGGAGAATTCATTAACAGGTTTGAAAAAGCAACATGAAGTCAATGAGTATGAAATACTATAGCTGTTGGATGGAATCAAAAAGGGTCATGAGCTCAAGGTCATCTAAGCTATAATGCAAGTTGTCAAACTATGCTGTGGACTGGAGAGATGGCTTAGTGGTTAAAGGCACTTGCTTTCAAAGCCTGTTGGCCTGGGTTCAATTCCCCAGTAACTATGTAAAGTCAGATGTTCAAAGTGGCACATGTGTCTGGAGTTTATTTGCAGCTGCAGGAAGCTTTGGTGCCTCTCTGTCTCTCTTTCTCTCTCATCTCTCTCTCAAACTATACTGCAATTTATTTCTAAAATAATCCAAAATTATGTTTAAAGGATATAATACTGCAGAGGTCAAGGTCTGAATGGTGTATTACTAGAAGGAAGAAAGGAAAAGATTATTAATTTACAACTTTTGTGCTAATTTTACTTCTCCAAGAAATTTAACACAATCTTCTTTTTTTAATTTTTAATTTTAATTTTAATTTATTTATTTGAAAGTGGCATAGAGAGAGAGAGAGAGAGAGAGAGAGAGAGAGAGGCAGATAGAGAGAGAATGGGTGTGCCAGGGCCACCAGCCACTGCAAACGAACTCCAGATGCACGGGCCCCCTTGTGCATCTGGCTAAAATGGGTCCTGGGGAATTGAGCCTCGAACAGGGATCCTTAGGCTTCACAGGCAAGCGCTTAACCACTAAGCCATCTTTCCAGCCCCCAATCTTCTTTAATAAATCTAGATTTGATCCTTTGGTGCACACTGGTGTTTCTTGCAGATATCTTGGCTTTTTGGAAAAATCTGCTTACGTGCAAAAGGCTGAAGAACAAGTAGGAGCTAAGGAAGTGGAATCTTGGACAATGCTCACATTCAAGAAACAAGAAAGTATGGCAGAAAGGATGACAGCAGCCCAAGGAGTCAGAATAGCCATGGGATTTGTGGCTGTTGTAGTCTGAGAACATTCATGTTCTTTCAGGAGATTGTAGGGAAGTGAAGAACAGAGAGAGATACAGTTAAGTATCACTAATGGGGCCACTCCAGGTACTTTATTAACTAGTTTCAGTAGATATTCTACCAGGTTTGTTGTGTTCTTCACAACTTATATGTTGAAGTCCTGCCTTTACCAGTTAATACTATATTTGGAGAAGAGGTCTGTAGAGTTAAGTTCATCGCAGCTTGGAGAGTGGATGCTGATTCTACATGCATGGGGTCCTTATGAGAAGAGAAGCTGAAGTCACAGACATATAGCCAAAAGGAGGTTTGTATTTAGGACACTGTTAGAAGTTGGCCATCAGAAGCCAAGGATAGATTACACCTTGACATATAGTAGTCATATAATATTATATCATTTTGTTTGTTTGCTTATTTTGAGGTAGCGTCTCAGCTAGCCCAGACAGATCTGGAACTCACTCTGCAATGCTAGGCAGACCTCAAACTCACAGTGACCCTCCTATCTTCGCCTCCGAAGGGCTTGGATTAAAGGCGTGTGCCACCATGCATACTTATAAAAATTTTATTCTTTAGTTAGTATACAGACATTTAGGTATCAATCATTTGACATATTCAATACAGTTTGTTTTAGTTGATTCTCTTCCTAACTCTCATCTCCCTAACTTCTACCATCCCCAAAACCCTTTCTTCCGTCTCAGTGGCTCTCTCCTTCTGTGCATATGTAACATGTATCCTGTCACCTTCCTTCATCCTTTCCTGCTCTGCTCTTTATACTCATGCTTGATGCCATTCTTTAGTTTCATCCTTTTTAGTTTTGATTTTATTTTATTTTTTGTTTATTTTACTTAAAAAAAAATATTTATAGCAGGGCCTGGTGGCACACTCCTTTAATCCCAGCACTAGGGAGGCAGAGGTAGGAGGATTGCCATGAGTTCAAGGCCACCCTGAGACTCCATAGTGAATTCCAGGGCAGCCAGGGCTAGAATGAGACCCTACCTTGAAAAACCTCTCCCTCTCTCTCTCTCTCTCCATATATATATATATATATATATATATATATATATATATATATATTTAATTTATTTTATTAATTAGTTTGTACTCAGTGAAAATAGTTGAGTTGGTACCATTGTTAGCCTCCTCCATGTCCTTCACCCTCCCCCGACCCCTCCTTGTTGAAGTATATGTGTCATGCATTCTGGAGTTAGCCCAAAGTTATGGTTAGGAGGAAGTGTCTCTGCATATCATGACCCAACGTGTGGCTATGACATTCTTTCTGCCCCCTCTTCTACAAGATATCCCTGAGCCATGTTGGGTTCATTTTAGGTCTGCTTCAGTGATGAGGTGTTGGGGGCCTCTGTGTCTCTGGATATCTGATTTGGTAGGAGTTGAGTGTTCTCTGTGTTGATCTCCTTCACCCTTGTGCTGGTACCAGGTTCACCAAGAAAGCAGCACCTTTGCTTGTTTCACCAATTATTCTTAGTTTCAGCTGGGACCCTTTTCAGGTATGATGGGGTAGTTCTCTCCTTAGGATCTGCATCTATCTGAAAAAGAGAAGCAGATTCTCAAACAGAGAGTAAGTTACTACTATATAAATGGGATAATGTTTATTTATTTATTTATTTATTTACTTATTTATTTATATTGAGAATGTAATAGGTTAAGACCCTCTTGTAGCCCACAATTGATGGTAGCTTGATAATGGAGAGCGGGCTCATGTTTGGATATGGTTCTGACTTGTTTCCCAGCTCCAGCTATGGGTTCAGTTCCACTGAGTGGATCAGTTAGCCAAATCAATAGCAGTTGGTTTCCCACCATGGCTGTGCACCACTATTGCACTTGTGTGAGCATCACAACAGGTTATTTTCTGTTAAGTAGTTTAGATTATGAGTAGCTTGGACAGATATTGGTCATTTTCCCCCAGTCACCCTTGTAGCACCTTCTGGCACTAGACGCGCTGACTTTCTGGGGACTGACTGTCTTCCAGCTTCTAGCCATATCACTCCATGTTATGTGTCTACAACAGTAGGGTCTTACCACTAACCTTTGGTGGGTCATCAAGTACTTTGAGAGAAATCTGTCATAATTTTAGGAAACCTTGTAATTCTCTCTAATCAAAAGCTCATTGTGGATGATAGCCAACAGCAGGTACTGGGAATTACAGGTCAGTGCCCATTAAGAGAAGGAACAAAAATATAACTAATATAAAAGAGTTAGAGAGAAGAGAGAGAGGAGAGAAGCTCTAGAAGATTAAGTCAGTCTTCATGATACCCTCTCCAGTGCCTTGTGATGCAGGTGTTCCCTCTAAGGGCCTGGTGACGGTTCAAACATTTGGTCTGCATTTTAGGATGTAGAATTTGATGGTACTATTGCCATCTGGGTCTAGATTTGTGTCCCCCACCCCCTCCTCTGCCCTTCCCTGCTTCCCCACCCACCCTATTATCTAGTCCTCAAGATGCTTGCTGGGTATGTCAGCATCTTGGGTAGATTCAGGTTAGGTGCTGTAGATGAGTGAGACTATGTGGCAATTATCTTTCTGTGATTGGGTAAGTTCACTGAGAATGATCTCTTCCGGTTCAACCATTTTTCTTCAAATTTCATTGTGTCCCTTTTTCTTACTGCTGTGTAAAATTCTATTGTGTAGATATATGACATCTTAGTTATCCATTCTTCTAGTGATGGACATCTGGGTTGGTTCCAGATCTTCGCTATTAAAAATTGAGCCACTATTAAATATGGTTGAGAAAATCTCTCTGGACTGAGGCTTGAAGGATTTAGGGTACATGCCCAGTAAGGGAATAACTGAGTCTGTTAGTAACTCTATAGTCAGCTTCTTTAGGAGTCTCCATATTGCTTTCCAAAGTGGTTGTACCATCTTACATTCCCACCAACAGTGGTTGAGGGTCCCTATTTCTCCACATCCTTGCCAGCATTTATTTTCATTTGATTTTTTGATGTTTGATATCCTTACTGGGGTAAGGTGGAATCTCACAGTTATTTTAATTTGCATTTCCCTGATGATGAGGGATGATGAACATTTTCTTAAGTGTGTGTTTGCCATTTGTATTTCTTCCTCTGTGAACTGCCTGTCCAGCTCCTTGCCTCATTTTGTGAGTGGGTTGTTTGAGTTTTTATTGTTCAGATTTTTGAGTTCTTTGTAGATTCAAGAGATTAGGCCACTGTCAATTGGATATTCATCAAATATTGTTCCCATTTTGTGGGTAATCCATTGGCTTTGCTTATTGTATGCTTGTCTGTGAAGAAACTCTTCAGGTTCCTGTGCATTGGTTGAGTGACTATTTAAGATCTTGTGCTACTAGGGTTTTGTTCAGGAAGTCTTTTTCAATTCCTATATCATGGAAAGTTCCTCCTATATTTTCTTCCAGTAATAGCCAAGTTTCTGGTCTTATATTGAGGTCTTTGATCCATTTGGACTTGAGTGTTGGTCATGGCAAGATATGTGGAGCAAGTTTAAATTTCCTGCATGTGGTTATCTAGTTTGTCCAGCACCATTTGTTGAAGATGTTGTATTTTTTTCCATCCTATATTGTTAGGGCCTTTGTCAAATATCAAGTAGCTGTAGTTGCTTTACCCAAAGTCTAGGTCCTCAATTCTATTCCATTGGTCTATACTCCTGTTTTTATGCCAGTACCATGCTGTTTTTATTACTATGGCTTTGTAATAGAGCCTTAGATCAGGTATCGTGATGCCTCCAGAGGTATTTCTTTTGCTGAGGATATACTTGGATATCTGAGACCGTCTCCCTTTCCGTATGAACTTTGAGATCATTTTTTCTATCTTCACAAAGAATAATGTTGGGATTATAAATGTAATTGTATTAAATCTGTATATTGCCTTTGGTAGGATTGCCATGTTCGCAATGTTAATTCTGCCTATCCAGGAGCATGGGAGGTTTCCATTTTCTCAAGTCCTCCTCAATTTCTTTTTTGAGTATTTTTATGTTTTGCTTGTATAGATCTTTCACTTCCTTGGTTAACGTTATTCCAAGATGTTTTTGTTGTTGTTGCTATTGAAAATAGGACCATGTCCCTTATTTTGTTCTCCTGTATTTTGTCATTTGCATATAGAAAAGCTACTGATTTGGGGGCATTGATTTTGTATCCTGCTACTTTGCTATACATTCTTCTCAGCAGCCCATGGAACATTCTCTGAAATACATCATATACTGTGTCAAAAAGCCTGCCTCCATATACTTAGGAAGATTGGCATAATTCCCTGCATGATATCAGAGCATAATGCTATATTGCTAGAAATTAACAACAAAAGACCCACCAAGAATCCTATTGGCTCCTGGAAACTGAACAGCACACTTTTAAGCAATAAATGGATAGTGGACGAAATAAAAAAAATGAAATTACAAAATTTTTAGAAATGAATGACGATGAGAGCACATCATACCAATACTCATGGGACACAATGAAGGCAGTCCTCAGGGGAAAATTCATAGCACTCAATGCCTTCATAACAAAGACAGAGAGATCCCAAATCAATAACCTAACCTTCTACCTAAAGGCACTCAAAAAGCAAGAAGAATCCAACCCAAAAAGCTCAAGACCAAAATAAATATTTAAGATCAGAGCATAAATTAATGAATTAGAAGCTAAGAAAATAATTAAGAAAATTGACAAAATAAAGAGCTGGTTCTTTGAAAAAATAAACAAGATTGACAAATACCTGTCCAATTTGATCAAGCAAAAAAAAAAAAAAAAAAAAAACAGAGATGCTTCAAATTAACAAAATTTGAAATGAAAAGGAGAGATCACAACAGACATAAATGAAATTGGGAGAATCACCAAGACTTATTTCAAAAAGCTCCACTCCACAAAACTGGATAATATGGAGGAAATGGATAAATTACTGGTCACATACCAGTTTCATCCTTTTGAAAAATTCTTTGTGGTCTGGAGGGATAGCTTAGTGGTTAAGGCATTTGCTGCAAGGCCAATGGACCCAGGTTTGATTCCCCAGGACCCACGTTAGCCTGATGCACAAGGTCGAGCATGTGTCTGGAGTTCATTTGCAGTGGCTGGAGGCCCTGGCATGCCCATTCTCTCTTTCTCTTTCTCTCTCTCTCTCTCTCTCTCTCTCTCTCTCTCTCTCTCCCTCCCTCCCTCCTCCCTCTCTGTAAAATAAATAAAAGTAAAATATTTATAAATAAATAAATAAATAAATAAATAAAAATTCTTTGTTATGTAATATTGAATCAGCTTTTCTCTTAGATCCTGCTTGTTTATTTGTTTGTTATCAACAGGGCCTGTTACTTCCTGACTCTTGAACTGTGAAAAATTAAATGCCTATTAATTAGACATCCTGGTTTGAGGTACTTTGTTACGACAGCATTATTAAACTAAGGCAGAACAGAAATGTAACAAGAAAAAAAAAGCATTATTTAGAAATAGGGAAACAAAACTGGGTTGATGCCAAGAACATTTCATTATAATATTATTAGTATATTAATGTTTTATCTTTATTGTAGACAGACTTTCTAAGTGAACTGACAGGTGGGTCCTGAATAGGCCCAAGAGTAGAATGGCTTATATGTACAAGCATATGGCAAAACAGAATTTCTTTCTCTTTGGAAGACAAGAAATTCCAAGTAGAAGGTGTTCTAAGGGAAATATGTGCCAACCCAAGATTGCCTGCATGTTCCCAAAACAAAAATTTAAATATCCTTTCTTATAAAGTAAGGGTACTACTAAGCAGGTCACAGGAATAAGCCAGATAAAGCAAAATCTTCTTAAATTTCCTAGTCTTAAAAACCTTACATTAATAAATTCAACATCATTAGAGGAAATGGTGAGACTATCCTGAACTGGAGATGAAAAGAAGCACAAACTTCCCTTATTCATGAAGTATTAAGAGGCCCAAGTATAAAGAATTCTCAATATCAAAAACTCCCTGGTTGTTCTCTGTGGTATCTAGTTAAAATGTTGTCATTATCTGATTTTTTTCAAAGCCATGTAGTGGGCATTTGATTCAGCCTACAGTTTTCTCATCTGCATGTTCAAAATTTATCACCTTCTCTTCATAACTCACCCTGCATGCATACTTCCTGATCTCCCTGGAAGCTGCTTTGCCTACACACTGTCAAGTTTTCCAAGAACCTTAATCTTGTATCTTTCTGGCATGGATAACTTCCTAAATTGAAATGTTGATTTTGACAATATGAATTATAACCTGCCAAGTCCTTAGATCACATAACATAAATGTGTGTCTGCACGTTTCCATCACTGCTGCAGCGTGTGACGCTTTTACAAAATCTGCAGTCACAGTCTGTCCACAGGGTGGCCTTTATACTCCCTTTCAAGTGACAGCTCTGAAAGATAACAATGTCAATAACAAATTAAATAAACACCTAGCATGTTCCCTGGCCAGAATCTATGCTAAGAACTTCACATGGATTCTTGAGTTTAATGAACTCTGCAACCCAATGAAGAACTGTTCTGACTCCCATTTTACAGAAAAGAAACTAAGATTCAGAGTACTCACATGACTCACCCAGGAATACATAGCAAGTACATTACTGTATGAGACAATGGTGTCTAATGCCAGGCCCTAATACTATCTGCTCTATAGTATCCCACTTACTCCTGAAATGCTTCATTGATTTTCATTAAGCAGAGCTCTAAAAAGAAAAATAGTAATAATGCTAATATGTAACTCCCAAAACCTTCCATGTATCAGCATGAGACTCCTTCCTTCCTTCCTTCCTTCCTTCCTTCCTTCCTTCCTTCCTTCCTTCCTCCCTCCCTTCCTTCCTTTCTTTCTTTCTTTTTTTGTTGAGGTAGGGTCTCACTCTAGCACAGGCTGATACAGAATTCACAATGTAGTCTCAGGCTGGCATCAAACTCACAGAGATCCTACTACTTCTGTCTCCCTAGTGCTGGGATTAAAGGTGTGCACCACCACACCCAATGAGACCTCTTATTTATGTATCATTTAAATTCCAAATATTTTAAACAAAATACTATGTTGTTCCAAATAACCTACACGTTTCTGTGATTCTAGGTTTGGTACATGCAGTTGTTCCTGTTTTATTGTTGTTTTTTTTTTTCCCCAATCTAGAAAAATAACATCATTTATCTTGTTGTATCTTACTTTACCACTAGATATGACATAGTCATATCATCATAACACTTGAAAAGCTGGGGTATGCTTTACTTGTCCCTTTTCCTCTGGGAAGTCCTGGGTTCCTTAAACAGAATCATTCTAACTAGTGTTAAAGTAACCCTAGTTAAAGAGTAAAACATGTTTCAATGCTTAAATCTCTTTGGCTTTATTTAGTAAACACCCTAGAATTACTGTGGTTGTTCCATGGTGGTTTCTTTCATCTCCATAACATCTCTATGTAGACCACAGTGCAATTCCTGTTATAATTACTAGAGGTATTTATCCAGCTACATTATATGTCAGTTTTGATTTCCCTTTTAAAAATATGGCTCATTAAGGATCCAATTCACTGAGAATCAATAAAAAATTTTTAAAAAAAATTATAACTTGAATTTTTATGTAAATATGGCCTCCTCCTTATACCACATGAATACATACCCATCACACAACTGTGCCTTCTTATTGATAATGTCTTAGTGAAATAGCCAAGAAATAACCATGTTCTTATTGGTTTGATGCCTGACAAAGTCAAGAGTCATTTCTTATCAAGAAATTTTATAATTGGAAATGAATTAAAGTTTTCATTTCCTATAACTGCAGAATAAATAATTTTCATAAATAGGTATATGAAGGAAAGAGATTCATATTTTTCTCAAGTGTAGCTACTCCTTATGTGAGTAAACCAACATGATCATTTACACATTATTAACACTCTAGACATAATTTCTTTAATTAAGTAGAGAAACTAGCACACTGCCACAGTCAACAAAATCAGGATTTCTTGTATGTTCCCACTATGAAAACATACCTCATACTCATTGTGTGTGGGTTCAACAACCAGAAACAACTATAGGGGAAGTTATATTTTTATTTTTTAAATACCAGAATTGTTTTAGAACTTGTAATTTGATTTAGGTTTCATGCTCTGGTGATCTCCTTGTTGTTAAAAATAGAATGATTTAGAAACAATTTTTCACCTTCTAAGTACCTATAAAATATTGATTGAAGGAAAAGTACAAAAACAACCAACACATCATTTGTGGTATTTGCATTACTTTTAAATGTGATTCTAACCTCAAAGTCTGTTCTGTCTCATACTGATGAGAAGAATATAGTCCATGTTTAGAAAATGTTATGAAAGAAAATATGTAGTACCGCAACAGCTTGACTGTAATCTTGGTCATCTGCCCATATTCTCATTTGTATTCTCTCTCGCTCTATAAAAAATAAAGTTAAAAGCTGAGAAAATAGCTCAGTGGTTAATAGTGCTTGCTAGCAAAGCCTGAGATCCTGGGCTGAATTCCCTAATACCAAAGTAAAACCAGGTGCATAGAAGGGTGCATGAATCTGAAGTTCATTCGCAGTTGCAGGAGAATATGGCACATCCACACCATTTTCTCTGTCTCTCTGTCTCTGCCTCTCTCTCTAATGAATAAATACATAATATTTTAAAATAAAAATAAAAAGTTAGGATCAGATATTAGATAAGAAGTACCTTCTATTGATTAGGAAATAATACACAAAAATACAATTATCAATGAATTATGGAGTCAAAAGCTGGCAAATAGAAATATCAGGAGCCAAAAAAAAAATTAAGTGCTATGAGCAAAACGAAAAAGAAAATCCATCCAATTTTCATTTTTGAGGTTAGGTCAGATACAGAGTTGAATACCAGGAAGAATATTACCAAAACCAAAAAACCACACACACTTGCACAAAAGTACTACTGAGCAGTCCAGTTAGTTGTACCTATGAGAGGTGAAGTCATTTGGATCCAGGCTCATTGATCCCTCTATGTGCCATTAGGCAAACTGAAGTATTTGTTAATCAGTGGATTACAAGCCTTGCCAATACAACTCTTCATTAGGTTCTATTCATAATATCCATCATGAAATAACTACAGAAATGTTTGTAAAGTTGTACTTAAATCCAATATAATGCCTGTTCTTTTTCTTTTCATGTTTATCATTTGTTAATGAGTTTTTATTACTGATACATGAGACAATTATCCTTTATTTTTCTATTATCTGTTGGGAGTTTCATAATCATGAGGAAAAGCACAACAATTATTTACAAAATGTGACCAGTGCACACATTCTATGAAGGTAACTTGAATGCACTAACAATGGAGGTTGTATACCATGTGTTTATGCAGATAGGATCTGTATCAAGAGAAAAATAATGCCAGAAGAATTATACAAACTTTATTTACTTGGATAGTATGAAATAAAAATGTTCTTTGAAAGTGGAGTCCCCCAAAGGCAGAAGCTTTCCCTGACTTACTGCTCCTCTGAGAAGAGCCTGCTCTTCCATGATAACTAGCATGGTTTTAAAGTCACATGGAAAGGCCCAAGTTTATTATTTTTCTGCCTAATATTTTAGTTGCAACATTGTCACTCTTGTAAAATTTTTATTTATTTTAATTTGATAGTTTTCTGAAATGGATTTCCAGCTGTGTATTCCTCAATCACAGCATCTTAAGTGGTACCCTGCCTTGCTACTTGCTGCTTAAAGCCAATACTTGGTTTAGAAACTACATCTGAAATAAATGAGTTAGCATTTCTGATTTTGGCAATGCATAGTCTTTTGACAAGGTAAACATAAGATATTGATGAATCAGATTTTTTACTCAAAAAATAATTATTCTCAACCAATATAGTGCTGCTGGTTGGAGTTTTCATAAATGTGGTCTCCACTTTCAATATAATGTTTTTTTTTTTTACTTCATCATGTCTAAGACATGATTTTCTATTCTAATATGCACCTAGATTCCGAAAACTGAAATGAAGTGGAAGGGAAATGAATGTTGTAGTGTGAAGATCTTGATACATTAGTTAAAATAAACAAGGAAGATCTTTAGCAAAGAACTGGGTATCATTTTAGTAAGTTGACCCATTGTTATAAAGATGGCTTTTAACTGTAGTTAAAAACATTTATCAAGTATATATCATTATTAATATTGTAATCATTTAAATGTAAAATAAAGCTTTTCAGGTATACACAGTTTGTAAAATAATGCATGTTGTTTTTCTTAGTGCTCTTATATTAATCTGTAGTATATACGTCAGATTCTTGGGTTGAAACATCTACATGGAGAGAAAGGGATAGAGGAAAAGACTACTAAGTATTTAAGTGAGTGTTTTTAAAATATTGTGGTTTTATGAAAGTAGCAGAACTATTAGCCAGTTACATTTTTCCCTTTTATTTATGTCTTTCTTTAAAAATATTTAATATTATGTATTTGCAAGGAGATGAGAGAAGGAGAGAGAGAGAATATAAAATGGGCATGCCAAGGCTTCTTGTCCCCACTGCAAACGAAATAAGACACATGTGCCTCTTTTGCATTTGGCTTTACCTGTACATTGGGGAATTGAACCTGAATTGACAGACATTGTAAACAAGTACCTCTAACTGTTAAACCATCTCCCCAACCCTTTTCTCCCTCTCCGAACAATAGTTCTATGACTTGTGAACTTACATTGGGATTATAATACATATCTGATTGCTAAAATTGATACTTTGCCGACATACCTTGTTAAAGTTTTTGAAATTACATTATCATATGATTTGACTCCAATAGTACTTTTTTTTTCAGTTTTGGTTTTTCAAGGTAGGGTCTAATTCTAGCCCAAGCTGACCTGGAACTCACTATGTAGTCTCAGGGTGGCCTCGAACTCACAGCGATCCTCCTACCTCTGCCTCCCGAGTGCTGGGACTAAAGGTGTGTGCCACCATGCCTGGCCAACAGTATATTTTTTAGGTAATCTGTAGCAATAGTTTTCAATGAAAACTCTTGGTTTATTGGTTTAACAACTCCTGAAGTCAGTTCTTCATTAATATTTCATAATCCAAAAAGACATGAACACAAAACAAGAAAATATTATAGACATTTCTCTACTCTTTCAATGTTCTCCTTTTCCTCATCTTCATCCTATAGTATAAAACCTGGTTTGACAGTTTGCACTATGACTGACATAGTCTGGTTACTTCATTTACTTACATAGTATCTGGACAAGCTTTCCAACAGAACATTTTCTTTAGCATCAGTTTATTGCATTTTTTTCCTCTCCCTGACAACTTGAATAAACTTCCTTATGTTGCCATTGCAGAGTATGAAGAGTGATATTTATGAAAGATTCTTGGGTTACCTGATGACTTTCTTTTTCTAAAACTTTTATACTTTTGACTCTAGTGGATCTCCCTTTTCAATGATTTATTCAACAAAATTTGTGTTGACCCCTGTGACATTTTTATTACCCTAAATCTGTTAAGAAGCTTGGTAAAATGCTTTTAGGTAAAAGTTCTTCTGACTGCATCATGCTTCTGATTGATCAATTAGGACGGACTCTGATTCATTGAATTTGCTCAGGGCATAGAATTGACATTGATAATAAATAGTGCTACAAATGATCTTCTCTTTGAACTGAAAACTCAAAAATAAATATTTTTTATTGTGTGTTCTTTTAAATGTTAAGATAGAATAAATCATTCCATTAAACAGTTTTCAGATTATCCATCTTTTTTGATGCTAAAAACAACTGCATGCTTTGAAGCTCAATGTGAATTTGAGCTGTCACAAATGTATCATCCCTCATGATTACCATATGATTCCGTTTCTTCAGGCCTTTATTTTCTATGCATATCTTTATAAGTACTTCTTTCTTTATATACAACTCTGCCTCAAAGTATTTCTAAAAAATGTGGTCTCTATAATGTATCATTTTCAGTCTGTGTGGTGAAAGAGATGGTAAAATAATTTGACACACATATGCATAGTGTGAACGAGAGATCCTAGGGGCCACAGCCTCTTGGGGCAGTGATGTGCTGATGTCTACGTGGGTATTGTTAGGGATAGACAAAAACAGTTATCAGAAGAATAAAGAGTCTAATAAAGTCATTCTCTAAAGTCATAGCAAGTATAGATTTACTAGTGTAGCAATCTCTAGCAGGGCAGCCAGTTGTTTGATCAGGTCACTGTAGTAAGTAAACATCCTATATTTTGTCTAAAAGGTATATCTGAGACATCCTGATGCCAGCAAATTGCAGGCTTCTGTGTGTTCCAGCACAACACATTTTGTGCAGTTCGTGCTTTCCAGTCTAGTGCACACTGCTGCATAGGTGGAATCTGCTACCTGTACCTTTCACTGTGTTAAAGAGACACCAGTTGGAGGGTGTGGGCACTGCCTACTCTCCTGTCTTTGGTTCATACCATAAGACAAAGTTCTCATAGCATGACAGGGTAGAGAACATGGGTGTCAGGCACAGGCTGGAGCCTTCAGGAGAGGAGCCTGAGCTTCCAGGCATGGCTGAGGACCCAGGGACTACAAGAGGCCACTCCCACTCCAAACCCAGCCCATAGTCCTGTAACCTTGGGCCAGCTACCTAGGAAACTCCTTATCAGTAGGCACCTTCACACAGCCCATCCCCCTGAGGCCCTAGATCACCTGACTCCCCCTACCCCTGCCATTGTCTACAGTGCTGGAACAAATGTCCCCATATGCTAATTAGACAACAGAAATGAACCTGATAAGTCCAATCCTCTTAGGACCTTTCCCCCTGGCCTCAGATGCTTATAAACCTATTTCCCTGACAATAAACCAAGAGAGCTGTTCAACTATCTCCCAGGAGTGATTCTTTCTCTCCTCATGTGCTCTCACATCCCGGTTGCCTGGGCATCTTTGGGGGAACCACTGTGGCCTGAGAGCAAGGACCCAGGAACCCACACATGGGGAGATAGTGCTAGACACTTGCCTCCACAACTGCATTGCCATTGACTAGCCATCTTTTACATGTTGTATAGTGTCTAATACTTTACATATGTTGTGATATATGTACTCACAAAATTTCCTTTGATATAATGAAGCAAAATTGTCAAAAGTGGTATAATAAAATGAGTTTAATCTAATGGATCTTTGACCATGGACACTGACACACTGAAGTGTCAGGGCTTTTGGTCAGGAAGGTCATATGGAATGCTGAGGTTTGCAATTGGTTAAGCTTGGTATTATCAGTTGATTACTTAAGTTCTCTGGTTCTGTTTTTCTTGTTTGTTAAAGGTGAATGAATAATGTACCTGCTTTCCATTCTTGCTTGGGAACTGAAATAAGATAACAAGAAGAACTGAATGTACCCAATGAATTCTAGGCTCAGAAAGTATCTTCTATAACTGTTATTTCTCAATGAAAGAAAAAAAGAAAAAAAGATTAATGATGAAACTAGATATTTCCCTGTATATTTTGATGAAAATATCAGGATAACCACCAACACAACAAAAAGGTAAATAAAATATTTTTTAAATAGGAATTGAAAGTGGTTAGCTATCAGGATGGGTTTTACAGATCAGAAGTTCCCTTCTATGGGGAGGTAAGGTAGGTGGTCAGGTGTGAGAATGTACCATGAGTACACCAGAGAACCTTCTGTGTCAGTCTGTCAGTCAAAGGAATTGGCCCTATCAGCCTTCACCTCTTGTCACTTCCTGTACAGCGCCTGTGAAGGTCACCAGAGGGAAGGACTGACTTCATTGATCTGCACCAGAGCCTGCTCATATGGCTGTACAATTTGAATAAACTCATTCTCCCAGCTCACCTTAGTGGACTACTTAAAGAATATAGCAGTATGTCTGTCCAGGCACATTTATAACTTCTGCCATACTCAAATACAACATTGGATGACTTAAATTATACTTTAAGCAAATCAGACATGGAAAAAGTTTTTTAAATGTTTGTAAGACTAAAATAAGAGGTCATAAAATTTAGTGAGAAGGACTCAAAATCTACAATGTATAAAAGTTTTATGAGTTTGTTCCTTTTACATTTTCCACAATAACAATCCATTTTATAATAATTGATTTATAGTTTCTGAATTGGCCTAACAATCAATTGTATAGTAATTTGCAGTTTCAGAATTGATCTATATAACATTATGTATAACAAGTGAATGCTTTCTCTAAACTGAGAGAGCCCTAGAGATCTCATTCTTTTCATAGCTCAATTGTGTAATAGCTGGTTCCCTTCTCTTGTTCTACTGTATATAATCTCAGCAATTGTTTCTTGGTTTGCTATTTATTCCTTTATGACAGTTCTTCATACTGGTTATTTGCAAAGGCCCCCTAAGGATGTTTCATTAGGTTGTACCTGTTAACCACCCACACAACTCAGGTAATTTCAGATACCTCTGTGATCTGCTCTCTGAGAAGACCCTGAGGAAAATACAAACACCCAAAAATTAGATTCTAATCTCCATATTTCATATTCTCCCAAATCACCAGAAATACATGAGAGTCAAAAAATCTCATGGTCAATACCAGCATGTAGAAAGCTACTTCCTCAGATTCTCCAAAGTAATAATAATCACAAACATGGATTTGTGAGACGAGAAAATGAGATTAGACCATCACAAGCAACATATTGCTTTCTTTTTTTACTCTGAGGGAAAGAAAATGCAGACCAGAGATAATAATGATAATAACCTTGTCTTACAATTTTATGAAGCTTTAGACTTTCCAAAGTACCCTCATATATAATATCCCTTTCAGCACATATTTCCACACACAGAAAAATAGATATTGAAACTGAGACAGGCAATACCAGTGAAAGACACTTCCTGCCCTAGTTAAATATCAGATGTAATAAAAACAGTTAAGAATGGCTTATTTTATATTTTATAAAAGAAAATAAAATAACAGAAGACCTAAAGCTGTTTTATTGATTATGATTGATCATTTAGGGAAGCAAATATTTCATTGTTGTTTTATGATAACTAGGTCTTTTCAAAGCATTTTATTTATAATTTCCAAGGCTTATTTAGCATAAAATCTTAATATTAAATATCTGTGTAAGGAAAAATACATATACAAGTTGTATTCTTTTTTAATTATTTAATTTATTTATTTGAGGGAAAAGGGGAAGAGAGAGAGAACACATCAGGGCCTCTAAGCACTGCAAATGAACTCCAGACCCATGCGCTACCTTGTGCATCTGGCTCATGTGGCTCCTGGGGAATTGAACTTGGGTTCTCTGGCTTTACAGACAAGTGTCTTAACCACTAAGCATTCTCTCCAGCCCAGAATTTATATTCTTTGACCTAGTCTTCTTGGATTTAAAATCAGCTTATGATAGTGGTAGGGTATTAGTGTAGACAATGTTTCAATGTTGATGTTTGTGATTAGCCACTTTTCTCATTTCTAAAGTGATGAAATACCTAACAGAAGCAACTTAAGGAAGGAAAGGATGATTAAACTCATGGTTCCATGGGATTTCAGTCCATCCTGATTGGGAAGGCATTGAGATAGGATTGTGTAACCCTGAGTTTTCATATAGACAGAAGCAGAGAAGGGACCAAAAGTAGGTCCATGAAATAACCCTCAAAGGCCCTTCCCTAATGGTTCACCTCTATCTACCAGGCCCTAGAACTTCCCAAAACAACACCTCTAGGTAGAGAGCAGGTATTTAAATACTGGAGCACACTAGAGTCATATTTCACATTGAAGCAATAATAATTTGTTTACTTTGATTTTTTAAATGAATAAACATATTTTTAATGAAGAATGGCTCTAGATATTACCTCAACTCCATCCCTTTAGCAGTTTTGTAATGGCAAAAGTCCATTGAGTCTGTTTATACAATATACATTTCTATGTGAGTTATCCATTTATTCTAAATAAGTGCTTATTTATTGACCAAATTCGTGACTTTTTCGATTCACACATACCATAGCTTCAAAAAATTCTTCATCAATCATTTTTTTCTAAAAATATTAAATTATTCTGTAAACTAGTCTATTTTCATATTCTCACTTAATCAGTATAAATACTGCATAAGTTCTGTGTTTCTCCCTATGATTAAGGATAGTATATTAATGACTAAGAAATTCAAAACTGTTAGAGTTCATTTTCTTAGTTAAGGCAAATTAAGTTTTCTTCTTAAAGCAATGTGACTAAACTTATCTCTTGAGTAATAGAAATTTTATTCACAACAACATTAACATTCCACAGGGAGGCCAATGATGTCTTAATTTACATCCAACTTTAGATTATCAGCTGACTTGAATGCTTACTATCTGATCTGTAGAACTGACAACTAGTTTGTTCCCAGAAAACTGATTTGAAAGTAGAATTTTCCCACAGTTCAGAAGGCTTTAACATTGTTGCAGTCAGGTTCGAATTGCTGGCAGAAATCACATGACCTAGAGCAGCTTGTGGGGAAAAAAAAAAGGTTGATTTTAGCTTATAGACTCAAGGGAAAACTACATGATGGCAGGAGAAAACGATGGCATAAGCAGAGGGTGGACATCATCTCCTTGCTGACACTGGGAGGACAATAGCAACAGGTCAATGTGGCAAACATTGGCAAGGGAAAACTGGATATAATACCCATAAGACCACCACCAACAATGCAATGCCTTCAGAAGGCATTAATTTCCCAATCTCCATCAATTTAGCATTCAGAAACCTAAGTTTATGGGGGACACTTGAATCAAACCACCACAAACATCTTCAAATTATGATTTAGCTATTATATTATATTACTGTGTAATGGAGAATGAATTCTATATATGTTGTCAATTTCAATAAAAACTGTGTTATCTGGGTGTTGTGGCCCACACCTTTAATCCCAGCACTTGGCAGGCAAAGGTAGGAGGATTGCTGTGAATTCTAGGCAGCCCTTAAGCAACAGAGTGAATTCCAGGGGACCCTGGACTAGAGCAAGACCCTATCTCAAAAAACAAACAAACAGGGGATGGAGAGATGGTTTAGAAGTAAATTCCTGTGAGCCTAAGGACCGAGGTTCAATTCCCCAGAATCCACATAAGCCAGAAGCACATGGTGATGCATGCATCTGGAGTTCATTTACTGTGGCTAGAGGCCCTAGTGCTTCCATTCTCTCTCTCCTCTCTCTATCTCTCTCTAATAAATAAATAAAACAAACATACAAAAAACTCTGCTTTAACGGAAATAAATCAAATGTTTTACTGAGTCAGATATGAATTACCAAAGCCCAAGAAGACAGACTCAGGTTCTTATGGATAACCATCTTATTCATTGTGGAAGAGGTATCATGAACAACAACAACAAAAAAAAAAAAAAAGGGAACACCTTCCTGGCACTTATAGAACAAAAGAAAACCATTAATCAATACATTGTCCAATCACAATGGTGGGAACATCACATAGATTAATTACAGACAGCAAAGCAGGAATATTGCTTCTGTGGGTTTCAGACATTAAAGAATTTTTTACTGAATGTTCTTTATTCCCATAAGTTTATTTTATTTATTTTTTTTAAGGAGTCCAAGACAAGGTATATTTTCCAAAGCATGCTCCCAACTAGGCCAACACCTCCTAGCTCCACCAACTTATACTAGGGTTATCAAATTAGGGATTCATCAATGAGTCAATACACTGGTTAGGTCAGAGTTCTGAGGTCCAATTACCTTTGTTTTTTTTGGGGGGGGTGGGGCTACAGAGTGAGTTTCTTTCTTTTTTTCTTTTTCTTTTTTTCAAATTTTTATTAACATCATCAGTGATTATAAAAAATATCCCATGGTAATACCCTCCCTCCCCCCACTTTCCCCTTTGAAATTACATTCTCCATCATATCCCCTCCCCATATCAATCAGTCTCTCTTTTATTTTGATGTCATAATCTTTTCCACATCTTATGATGGTCTTGTGTAGGTAGTGTCAGGCACTGTGAGGTCATGGATATCCAGGCCATTTTATGTCTGGAGGGAGCACATTGTAACAAGTCCTACCCTTCTTTTGGCTCTTACATTCTTTCTGCCACCTCTTCCACATTAGACTCTGAGCCTTGGAAGGTATGATAGAGATATTACAGTACTCAGTACTCTGGTCACTTCTTTCCAGCACCATGGTATCTTCTGAGTCATCCCAAGGTCACTGCCATCTGAAAAGAGAACATTCTCTACAAAAAGTGAGAGTAGCATGAATATAAAGGTATGAACATTAAGAGAAGTGCTTACTGGGCAGTTTGATAGTATATACATTTAGCCAGACAGCAGCAGACGTTACACCCCTAGGGCTCATGACTACCCCTGTTTTAAGTTTTCAGTATCAGGGATGTATTCTCCCATGGAGTAGGCCTCCAGTCCAATTAGAGGACAGTTGGTTTCCCCCATAACAGATGTGCCACTATTGCACCTGTTGGCTCATTTGGCCTGGCTGGCCAAATATAAGGCTTGCAGTGTCCACTGTTGAGTATTTTCACTGGCGATTTCTCTTTCTCACATTGAACTGCATGTAGAATGCCTTCTCCCAGCTTTCTGTCAGCTGGTCTACATGGAGGAGGTTATCAGCTCAGTTACAGCAGGATTTCTCAATGGCCTTGCAGCTCAAGTATGTGAAGTCTTCAGCAATAGGGTCTTACCAACTCTTCCTGGTGGGAAATCAAAGGCCTCGGCAATGGCCTATAATGTTTTGGGGGCATCAGGGACCTCCCTGGCCAACAACTCACTGGAAGGTATCCCATCCCTGGCACTGAAAAATTTCTACTAACAATGTATGGCTCCTGAGTGTTCCACTGTCCTAAAAAGCAGGTTTCCATATGATTTATTTATATCTTCTTAGATTTTGATTAGCCCTCCCTCCCTCCACTTTTCCTTTACTCAATCTCTTCCCCTGACCTCACTTTGAGCCTTTTCACCCCTGTTAATCTATTCTTCTACTTACATCTATACAATAACATTATATTACATAACCCCCTCCCTACAGTCATGAGAATGTTCATCAATAAAACTAAGAAAAGAGATTACTAAGAGGCCTAAAATAGCCAAAGAAAATTTTGGTCCCATCTTTTAGCATTCTGAGAATACACAGTCATGGTGCTGCAGTCAGCCAGGTTCCGCATCTGTGAGATATGTCATGCAGGTGCAGCTTCTTCAGAGAACCTCAGCTGCACTGTCCACTGCTGTGATCGGTGATTTCTGTTATAGTCAGCTAGACCAGATGAAGAATCAAGTGAGAGACAAGGCTAGTGGACAGGTCTATGAGGGCATTTTCAGGCAGGATTAACTCAGGATTACTTTCTGCAGAATTGGTAGCCATTTTGTGGCAGCATGTATACAAGAAGTGCCAGGAAGGTGTTCCCTTTGAACTGTTTGCCCTTGTTACTTTCAGGTGAGTTGATCTGTCTTTTGCTACTATCCTTCATGGATATAGGACCCCAGCTTCTTAAGCCTTTCATCATGGACCAATGACCAGCATCTCTCTAGGAATCCCCCAGGCCTTTAGTGGCAGGCTAAAGCTGCTGAGTCATTAGTCTTACCAGCATGCAAACAAGGCAACAGAAGTTGAACTGCCCAGCATACTTCTTTTGAACCAGTCTAATGAATCTCTTCTAGAATAAATATTCATTCTAATGATTCTTGATCCTCTAGATAACCCCAACTAACACAACTGGTATCAAGGTATTTTGCTGATGTTTTCAGTTAGTGAAAATTAACAACTTCAAGTATTTACTTTGCTCTAGGTAATGTTATATAATATCACCTCAGTATATATTCAAAATTTTCAAGCTTGTTTTATTTTTCCTATTTTTTTCTCAATATGTGTTGATTTGTACATTTCTTTATATTGGATAGGTTGCTCTCTATTTTGACAAATTCATCAGCAGTGAGTATGTTCTACAAGAAAACAACTCTGAGATTTATTTTAGCTTCAATTTTAACATATATGTCCTAGGTCTGGAGAGATGACTTAATGTTTAAGGTGATTCCTCAGTACCCACATTAGCCAAATGCACAAGGTGGTTCATGATCTGGTGGGATTCCTGTTTCTGCTTTTTGGTTTTGCTGGCTGGTGGTAGTTTTTCTCTGATTGCATCTGTAAAAGGAATCCAGTTTCTTCTGCCACTGACGGACCTTCCGCTGAATATATAAGCTTTAAATGAACCCATGCCTCATATAAATTATGTCTACTTTGTATGCTTGTCCCAGCAACCTGGAACTGACTATGACACTCCCACAGCCTTTATCAACTTTAATACCATTCCAAAGTCCAAAATATAATCTGAGATTCAAGACTATCTCTTAGCTGTGAGGCCTTTGTAAATCAAACACAAGTTACATACTTCCAACATATAATAACCCAGAGTAGACATTCCCATTGTAAAAAAAGTATCACAAGAAGAGACTGTACCAATGCAAATAACAACCAGCAGGGAAACATCCGCAATTCAAGTCCAATATCCATAACCAGTAACAAAAGTCTTTGGATTCTAATTCTACCCCTCCAGCTGGCAGCTGTTCCACAGTCCTTGTCATAGTTTGAAGTAGGTATTCTGAATATATGATCACTAGATGATGGCACCTTTGGAATTGGAACCTTGTTAGAGGGGAATTGTTGGGGGTGGGCTTATGGTTTCATAAGCCAGATTCCCCTTGCCAGTGTTTAACACAATCTTCTGCTGCTTTTCTCACCTGATGTTGGCCAGGAATGATGTCCAGTTTCTGCTCATTCCGTGGTTTCCCCTGCCATTATGGCTTCCCCCTGAGTCTGTAATCCAAAATAAACCCTTTCCTTCCACAAGCTGCTTTTGGTTGGTTGTTTTCTGCTAGAAGGTTGGGTCAGTGGTGTTAGAAACCAGAATGTGTGGCTTTTGGCATTTTGGAACTTATTTGCAGAGGGAATGAGGAAGGATTTAAATCCTGACCTAGAAAATGCCTTGCAGTACAGTAAGTACAGCTTGATGGCCTATTGTCAGAGTTGACAAACCTAAATGCAATAAGAAATAAATACTCTGAGGTTTGGCTTATAAGGGTGAGAAAGAGCTTTATGGGACTAGTCTAGAAGCAGTTTGTATGAGAATCTTTCTGCATTCTGCCTACCTGTGCCCTGAAAACTTGTGCAGGGTTGCATTGGGTAAAAATGGACTTTTTTATCAGCAGATGGATACAGCACAGAAAGAAATGAAAACTTTGGGATGAAACTGCTGCTGATTCAACTGCAATTGTTTTAGAGATTATAACTATTGAGATTGTTCTGGCTGATCTGCATTGGGATAGAAAGAAGAATGTAAGTTTTTGAAAGTGAGGGGTCTGAATGCTGAAGGTATGTCCTGTTCTTTAAAATTGGCGTTATTCTGCCCTGTATTAACAAGTTGTTAACCCACCTTGTACTATGGAGTACAACACATACAGGCAAAGGAGGTTCATTGGTTTTGTAACACAGTTTTGTTTTTTGTAAGTAGTCATGGGCCAATGTGAGGTAGGGTGGTTGGAAGGCACTGTGTGGAGGCCTGGTGGAACCATAAGGATGAGCTGTAGGTTACAGTGAAGACACAAAGGAGATGCCAGGACTATGGGATGGCTATCAAGGAAAGCTGCAAGCACCAGATGGAGTATCTCCTGTGCTATGAGAAGCTTAGCTAGAGGGCTGTAATTTGAATACCAGAGACTCATGACTGGTTAGAATTATTGGACTTGGAGACTTAGCACTGGTTAGAGTTGTCAGACTTGGAGTCATAGAATTTGATGCTTATGGAGATCTTATATTGGTTCAATCTTTCTTTGCTATGCCCAGCGCCTTCTTTTGCAGTGTGAATGATTATTCTGTGCCATTATGTTTTTTGTTTGTTTGCTTGCTCGTTTATTTGATTTTTGGTATTGAAGCTCAGTGAAGAGGCCTTGGATTATGCAGATAATTGAACACTGTTGGAATTAATTAAAAAAAAAAAACTATGGGAAATTTTAAAGTTAGACTGAATGCATTGAATTTGATTTCAGAGATGGTTATCAGTTTATGGGCGCCAGGGGCAGAATGTGATGATTTGAATCAGGTGTCCTCCATAAACTTATGTGTTCTTAATATCTGATCCTCAGCTGATGGCAAGTTGGGAATTAGAACCTCATTACAGGTGTGTTATTTGGGACAAGCTTATGGGTGTTATATCCAGCTTCCTCTTGCCAGTGTTTGATACACTGTGCTGTTGCTTTTGTCCACCAGGAGGTGATGTCAAGCCTCTGCTCATGCCATGCTATTTCCTGCCACCACAGAGCTTCCCTTCAAGTCTGTAGGCCAAATAAACAACTTTCCTCCCATCAGCTCTTTTAGTCAGGTGTTTTCTGTGAAAATGTGAAGCTAACTACAACATTCCTGGTACATCCAAAACATCTTCAGGTTTACATTGTAAACCACAGTTCTTCTAAATACCCCCATAAATAGTCTTACTTGGCATCTACACAGGGCTTCAATCCTGCTGTCCATTATTGCATCTCAGAAACCATTGGAACAGGTTCATCGTCATACAATGGCCTTATGGGGTCTCCACACAATGTTAGCAACAACTCTGTTTCACTTGTGACATCTCAGCAGCTCTGAAAATTTGTTGACTGGGTCTCCACACAGATTTTAACTCTGCTTACACACCATCCCCCTCACCCCCCGCAAAAAAGAACTGTGTTGCACTTCATGATTAGATACCCTTCATTTTTCATGCTTTCAAAACCATCACCAGATAAGTAGCATAGCCAAATTTGCAGGTCTATGAAGAATAAACCTTGACCTTGAGTAGCAGGTTACTTTTCTAGAATTCTTTCTTCAAGTCACCTTCTTGTAAAAGAGTTTGTATCCTTACTTATTTAAGCATTCCATGTGTGGATTTACCATCAGGTGTCTTTTCATTGTCCCAATGGAAAGAAGTTGGCTTACCCTCAATGTTGTTAATCAACTTAAAAATTACAGCTTCAGAAAGTTAAAACCAGCCTCTGTCCCAGCAATTTTAAACTTGCTTCAATTTGATCTCCAGCAAACTACATTTTTTCATAGCTTTCTGTTCTATATGCCTGCCAAGCACACCAGTCCAATACTTTTAAATTCAGTATTGACCAAACTCTCCGTGCATAGGCAGAAAACAATAGCTAGCCTTCCTGCCAGTAGCTCAGTTCCAAAAACGTTCTATCTTTCCATCTTGAATGTTCATAAATCAAGAGCTGGAGAGATTGCCTAGTGGTTAAGGCCCTTGCCTATGAAACCTAAAGAACTAGGTTCTATTCCCCAGTACCCATGTAAGCCAGATGAACAAGATGGAGCATGCGTTTGTTTGTAGTGGTTAGAGGCACTACCAGGCCCATTCTCTCCTTATCTGCCTCTCTTTCAAAATAATAAATAAATAAATAAATAAAATGTATTTTTTAAAGTTCCTAAGCCAAGTCTTCACAGTCCACAATATTTAACTTTTATAATTAGTACAATAATCTAGCATTTTTATACTTTCATTAGAATAGTGCATCATACTCCCCTTATAACACTATAAGGCATTGCCATTCCAATCTTTCCATATTCTTTCTTCCTGTAAGTTACAAAATACCAAAGCCTACACTGTAGCAATGACCCCACTTCTTGGTACCAATTTTTATTATTGCAATCACCTTCTTATTGATAGACTAACATCTGCCCAAAAGCATCTTTTGGTAGGAAAGGGCTTATTTCAGGCTTACAGAATCCAGGGAAAGTACCATCAGTGGTGGAAGAAATTGGCTCACTTCCATAGATGATATCAACAAAATACCACAAAACAGCTGGCAAGCAGAAAAAGCAGAGCTCTAACTGCTCTGAGCACACCTTAGGTCTGGCCTTAAGATCTGACCCAAGTGACACACTCCAACAGGTTGCTAGAAAGTTTAGCTGAAAACTTAATCTAAAACACCTCAGAGGGAGAGGCCAGAGAGATGGCTCAAGAGTTAAGGCGCTCATGTGCAAAACCTAACAACCATGATTTGATTCCCCAGTACCACCATAAAGCCAGAAACACAAAGTGGCCCATGCATCTGGAGTTTACTTGCAGCACCTGGCATACCTGTGTCCATCTCTTTCTGTGTCTATCTCTCTTCTCTCTATCTCTCTTTGCTTAAAAATAAACAGATATAATGAAATAAATTTGAAAAAATGGGCTAAGGGGAACACACATTCACATTCAAACCATAGTTGGCTAACAAGAAAAATGCATGTAATAGTCTGAGCAGTATTGATTTCTGCAGAGAAGGTGATGTAAAACATATATAGCAGGACTACCAGGAATCAGAAAGATGAGTACTTAGAAGCAGCTCTTGAATTGATCAATATAGAATTTTACAAACTAGGTAGCGATACATATATACATTTACATGTCACTAACCACATGGCTCCATTAGTTTCCTTGTTAATGTTAATTTTTTTATGTATAAAGAGAATACCATCCATTTCTAACTACTCACAGCATTTTGAGGTTCATAGCTTCCATGCAATGGATGTAGGTTGTAAAATCTACTGAAGTGATGATTGTTACTATTATTTCCAGATCCTAAAAATTCAAGACTAACATAGGAAAGGTGTCCCAGACAGTTTATAATTTATTTCCTGTGGTGGCTGGAATTATGTGTCCCCCTAAATTCATGTGTTCTGAATGGTGTGTCCCCAGCTGATAGCAGTTTTGGAATTGGGGCCTGGTTAGAGGAGGTATATTGTTGGGGATGGGCTTATGGGTATTATAGCTAGCTTCCCTGTGCCAGTGTTCAGCTCCCTCTCATGCTGCTGCTTTCCACTTGCATTAGCCAAGGTGATATCAAGACTCTGAGCAAGTCATGTTTTCCCCTTACATCATGGAGCTTCCCCTGGAGACTGTGAGCCAAAATAAACAACTTTCCTCCCATGAGCTAATTTTGGTCAGGTGTTTTATTCCAGCAGTTAGTATAGAACTACAACATTGCTAAATGAATAATACTTCCTCAGAAAAAAATGGTTAATTTCTGGATAAAATCATTAGGGCATACTTTTCAGAACTTTAAAGAAGAAATTTATTATGGTAGGGAGTGAGACATGAACAAGACTTAAGATGGAGAGTACTACATTTGGGTACAGGGAAATGGTAAGTAAGCCAGTGAGATGATCATGAGTATCTTCAAACTTTTAAATTCACTTTAAATTATTGGCATAGATAAGAAGAATACATTATTAAGCTTTAATGATTGTTTTGAAAGAGTATTTATAGTATTTGCTGTTCTGCATAATGTTTTATGATTTATGATTTTAATAACAGACAGTACTGAGCATGAAAGCTAATTTGCCCTCTGATTGTATAAATAGACTTCTACTTTAGGGAGTACAGCAAGTGATGGCCTAAAAATGTCTCCTGATTTCTTGCTCCAACCTTGAACTTCTCCTTTGGCAAACAGACTTCACAACAGTTTTTAGGGATATTAAAGTCATTTTACAGTGCAAAATACAGCCAAAGCATACATTGATTTTGATAAGCTGTAAGATTACTGCTCACAAGTGCATAATTACAATGTCCATAGGTTTTGAGGCTATGGAAAATAATGTATATGCAAATGAATATGTTAAAATATCCATAGCTGTGGTGGTTTGATTCTGGTGTCCCCCATAAACTCATGTGTTCTGTTCTTTGTTTGTTTTTTTCATTTTTTTAAGGTAGTCTCTCACTCTAGCCCAGGCTGACCTCAAATTCACTATGTAGTGTCAGGGTGGCCTTGAACTCCCTGTGATCCTCCTACCTCTGAACTCATGCGTTCTGAATGCTTGGTTCCCAGCTGTTGACAGTTTGGGAGATGGACACTTGCTAAGGAGATGGGTTTCCGGAGCCAGGTTTTAGGGTTGTTATAATCAGCTTCCCCTTGCCAGAACTTGACTCACTCTCTTGCTGCTGTTTCCCACCTGTTGTGGCAAGGAGGTGATAGCTAGCCTTTGTTCATGCTATGCTTTCCCAGACATTTTGAAGCTTCCCCTTGTGAATATAAACCAAAAAAACCAAACCAAACAAAAAAAAACAACAACAACAAATAAAAAACTTCCCACTCATCAGCTGCTCTTGTTTACATGCTTGGTCTCAACAATTGCAACAGTAATCTAAAAAAAAATTATGCAGACTAAATAGAATATTTATACACTGGCCCTGAGTATGCATAAGGAATCAGTATCTGACCTTTTTTATTATCTCCTAGGAATTTGAAATGAATGTGTGTGTTCTCTGACTAGGTAGATAATCTCTGGTGTCTTGCCAAAATGTTTGAAAATGGCTACCTGACAGTCGTAGTAAAGAAAGGAGTGGTAACTGACATGTAGGAATTTCACATGTTGTGCCACATTTTTGCCTCAAATGACCTTTCTCTTGGTTCTTGTCTAATAATTTCATGTGTTACCACTGGTTTATGCTATTAGGAAACAGGATTTTTATAATATTTGATGTATCCTGAGACATTTATAAGACTATCTTATAAACCTAATGAGCAAATCCCAAGCAGCCAGCTTGCATAAGTGTCATTATGGAGCTTTCTTCCTTCAAGACCCACAATCCCCAATGAGGAGGGTCCCTTCAGAGGGGAGAGGACAGGGAGGAGGCTAATGATGGTACTAACATATCTGTTTACACACTGAGTATGTATATAACTAATAAAGAAAAAAAAGCATGCACCACCAAAAAAATGTAATAATAAAAAAATAAAAAGAGAAGAAAAGAGTAGTGAATCCTAAGTTTAATGAGTCCTTTATCTCTCTATTGGAATTCCTTTTGTCTTTAAATATATTTTATTTATTTATTTATTCATTTGTTTGAGAGAGAAAGAGGCAGACAGTAAGAGAGAGAGATAGAATGGGCGTGCCAGTGCCCCTAGCCACTGCAAATGAACTCCAGATGCATGTGCCCCTCCTGCATCTGGCTTATGTGGGGCCTGAAGAATCGAACCAGGATCCTTTGGCTTTGCAGGCAAATGCCTTAACTGCTGAGCCATCTCTCCAGCCTCCTCCTTTTATCTTTAATTTTGTACTACTAAATTGTTCTTCATTGACAGAGTTCTTCCTCTCACAAAATAAAACCACTTACCTGCCTTTTTCCACATCTAATTCCTGTTCAGTGGTTTAGGAATTCTTGATTCTTGCTTTTTTTGAAAAATCATAAATATGTAAATGTTAAACCTTGCATTGGGAACATTGTTTCCTTTAGTATAAAGTTAGGGATATTGTAGCCCATCTGAATTCCTCACTTACTCTCATAACTTCTGGAGTTTCTTCAGAATGTGGCGTATTTTATTATGCTCTAATGTAAGATGAAGAATTATCTATTAAAATTACATTTTCAACTTAAAAATATGTAGAAAACTCTATAGGCCCCTGTTCTCATAAGAACAAACATAGTAACTGTGAAGGAAATGTCAGAACTTTGGACCTTGATCTGAGCCATACAGACACTAGACAAGATGAGAAGGTTGAAGAGTCTGTGCTTTGACGTCTAAAGGATAGCAAAATGGACTAGATCCCTACTATGAAAGTCACATTGCATTCCTCATCCATACATGATCTTTCTTCAGTTTCCCTCCCTAGCATTCCTTGGCAGTATTGCTGGAGGGATTTTTCTTCAGCACAAGGCTGATCATGTACCTCCTTGTCATATCACATAAAATCATGGCTTACCTTCCCTTCAGAATATACTCAAAATTTCTTATATTTGTAAGCTTGGCTTTTTCAGTGTCATTTCTACCAATATTTCTGGGTTAATCTCTCATCATCACCCAATAGCCATTCTATACACAATTTTCTGAAAATTTCTCACACTTCCTAAATTGACTGTACTTTCACTCACATGTTTCTGGGTTAGATTTCCTCCTGGTGATAATTTCTTATTTATAAATCCAAGTTCAGCTTTAGCAACACATCCTCTGGCTTTTCTATAAAACTCCTCCACTCTTATTCTCTAGACTACTGTTTGGGAGGGGAGAACACATGTGTATTAAGGTTTGTGTGCACATACATGGGCTGATACACAGACGTGCATAGACACACATATGCATTTTACACACAGCACCCCAAGCCATACAAACACAGCTAGTTATGGAAGTCTTAAGAGTGGCCATTTGATAGAATCAGTAAAACCTGTGCAAATGTCTTAGCAGGGGACACCTTTGGAGGCAATCCTCATGGATAAACTATAAAAAATAAGATAGTAAGTGATTCAGAAGTAGAAATCACAAAGAAATGCTACAAAATAAGTTCAATGGAAAAACTACTGGCCACATATATGGAAACAGAATCTGCAATAATATTATAATAAATGGATTGTAAATGTGTTACAATTTGAACAACTAAAATTCATTTGTAGATATCCAGGTCAGGAAAACTACAAGATGATTTTACAAATTTATGATCATCATAATGAAGGCAAGGTTGCAAAAGATATACATGAACAAAACTGTTTAAAATGTTTAATGAAGTATGAGTAGGGAAGAGACATTATTTCTAAGTAAGAAATTTCATGTACATAGTCTAAAATATATACTATTGTCTATAAGGTAAAATTTAAAGACATCTATATATTTTTATCTTATCTAATTGGCAAACATGCATTTTAAATGGCCAATTTTAAGAAATATCATTACGAAATTTCTCCTCAGGAGAATAGGGCATTACCTTGTATTTTTAACCATGTATAACAAAATTCTACTAACCTGAGAAGAAGATGGGTCACTTCTTTCTAATTGCTAAGACTGCATGCACCAGAACTCTGAGTTCTTAATTCTAGAAAGTGCATGTTCCATTGGAACAGATAGTTTCATCCTCACAGTATTCTAATCTGGTTCCCAATTCCAGATATGGGTTCCCTTACACTGAGAATATCTCTTAGCCAATCAGAAAGCTATTGCTTACCCATCAAGGTTGTGTGCCACTATTGTGCTGGTGTGTACATCCTGTCAGGGTGTTTGCTTCTGAGTAGCTTAGACCTCTGGTTGCTCAGATAGTTGTTGGCCATTTTCCCCAGTAGCTCATGTAGTACTTTCCAGCACAAAAGGCAAACTCCCTGGGGACAGGCTTTCTTCTGGATTCTTGCCAGTTCTCTCCATGATCTGTGTCAGCAGCATATGGTGTCTTCAGCAATAGGGTCTTGCCTTTTGCCTCAGGTTGATAATCAAGTGCATTGACAGAAAGCTGTCTTGATTTGGGGACCTCATATGTCTTTCCAATCAACAGCTCAATGTAGGTAGAAACCAATCATTGGTACTGGGAGTTACAGGCCAGAGATGGAGAAAATGGGCTTTTAAGCTTAGGCTTCATCCTAACCTCCCCAGGGCCCCACTTTTTCAGGTGCTCCCCCCTTACTACTTTTGAGGGTTATAGCTTTTAGGCTATCTCCAAGGATAAAGCTTTCTATGGTACCAGCTCATTTTGGATTTTGTTTTGTGTTTGTTTCACCCCTCCCACTAAACCTTATTGTCTGGGCCTTGAGTTGCATATCAGGGATGACAGCAACTTGAACAGGTCCAGGTTAGGAACCACAGATGAGTGACACCATGCAGTGTTTGTCTTTCTGTGATTGTGTGAGTGTGCTGAGTATGATCTGTTCCAAGTCTATCCACTTTTCTATAAACTTCATTGTATCATTTTGTTTTACTGCTGAGTAGAATTCCACCATGTAAATGTACCACAGCTTTGTTATCTATTCATCCAGTGATGGGCATTTGGGTTGATTCCAGTTCTTGGCTATAATGAATTGAGCAGCTATAAATATGGTTGAGCAAATATGTCTGTAGTGATTCATGGAGCATGTAGGTTAAATGCCCAGTAAGGAAATAACTGGGTCTGTTGGTAGCTCTCTGTTCATCATTTTTAGGAATCTCCATATTGATTTCCACAGTGTTGTACAAGTTTACATTCCCACCTACAATGGATAAGGGTTTATCTTTCTCTACATCCTTGCCAACATTTGTTGTTGTTATAACATATATTTTCACTTGTAAGTATTTAAGAGAATTTTGTCAGCACTTAAACATTGAAGAGATTATTCTTTTAGAGTTTAAAACAACGTTTAGTATTTGAAAATATTTTATGGGTATATAGCCATTTTCTTAGGAAAGGCATGGTAGGAATAGGTCAAATCTTCATATCCTCCTGAGTTTTCCAAAGCCACTTTGAAAAGGCATGCTGAAGGGCTGGAGAGATGGCTTAGCAGTTAAGACACATGCCTGCAAAGCTTAAGGACCCAGCTTCAATGTTCCAGGTCCCATGTAAGCCAGATATACATGGTGACACATTCATATGAAGTTCATTTGCAGTGGTTAGAGCCCTGTCTTGTCCATTCTCTCTCTCTCTGTCTCTCTCTCTCTCTCTCCTTCCCTCCTTCTCTCTGTCTCTGGAAAATAAATAAACAGAAAATCTTTTCAAAAGAAAAGGAAAGGCATGCTAAAGATGGGGATGCTTAGAGTCAGTGAAGTTCAATAACTGATCCAGCCACAGGTAGACCTGATGTCACAACCTCTTCTTTTACTGCCTGGAAAAACTGACCTAAGATATCACTGGAAAAGTATCCATGTGTTCTGAGTCTCAATTCTGTAACCTTAAAAGTTAAGAGCATCCCACCCTTAATTCTAGCTCTTTGCAACATCTAATACTTTCCTACATCTTTATTTTTCCAAATAATTTTCAATCACCTTAAATGAATATCATAACATGCATTTATGTTTCCTTTTCTATTAACTGTGAATGAGTCTGTGGCTGATGTGTCTACATATAATCTCTCTCCCTTTATCACTATGCTGTCTTCATGGACCTTTTTGTTTTTACCCTGTATAACTCCAGATGAAATATCTACAGGCTGATAGAGTAATCAAATATGCCCGGCTAAGCCAAATAACTGTGGGTAAAGATAACTCTGGGGCTCTTGGCACCTGTCTTCCCTAATATGTGTTAATGCATCTTTGTACACACACACACACACACACACACACACACACACACACACACAAATCATATTTGGTTCAAAACCTGCCTCAAATCCTACTGCTTCTTAGCATCTATTTTAAAGTTTTTGTCTCTGTTTCATGACATAGCAGTTGGTTTATGGGAAAAATACTATGATACAGTTGTCCTGAGCTGTTTTCTAATAAGGTAATAAAACATCAGAATGGGCTGACTCCCCATCAAAAGCTTATAAACAAACTTTCTCTGCAATGTAGCAGGATGCCACCTTAGAGTTAGCAGGTAGAATTTTTGGTAAATGGACTTGTAAATCTGGGGGAAACTGAGAATAGTCACACTTCTGTTTTCCCATTTTGCTATCTTTACACACCCATGGCATACTCATTGGGTATATGACAAATACAGTCTCAGATATACTCATATCACACCTTATAGAATCATCTATTTATCTCTTCTTAGTTTGGGGTCAGTATGCAGTCTGCCAGCAGTTCTATTTGTAATGCATGACCATAAATAAACCTCCCCCTCAACTTGATGGAGACAAAGCCCTAGATGAGCTCTGTTCAGAGTGAACATAGTATAATTTACTTTTCAATTTCACACCCAAAGATTCTGTAATGGGGGAATGTAGGCAGTTAAGTTTTCAGTCATACCAAATGGGTTTTTAATATTTAAAATCCATCTGTTTACTTACAAAGAGTAAATGCCTGGAAATGAGGCTTCTAAAATGCAAATGAAGAGCTACAAGACTTATTTCTGCTTGGGAAAATTCAACACTTTTCTGACAAAAGGGAGTAATAATGGTGCCTGTAGAATCCAATAATGTTATAAATGATGTTTGATCCAATCGTGCATGATATGCGGATGGGGAAATCGAAGGTCTCTTGTTTGTTATGACTGTCTCGTGAAATGCCTCATGAATTAGAGGGAAAGGAGGAGATTTAAAATTAGTGAGGTACTCCAAATAGTCAGCTATATCCAGTCTAGGATGCCTTGGCTTATAGGGAAACTAAGAGTTGAGAAACTTAATCCCACTTCAGAAAATATGGTTTCCATTGACACTCATGGGGTGTCAAGGTAAAGGTGGACCTCTTGCTTTAAAATTAGAGCCAGAATTTAGCCTTATTTTTTGTTTCTTACTTTGATTTGAATTTGGGGAAATTAAATTTATCTTACCTTGAGGCCATTATTATTACTTTATAGTTAATAATTTCATGTAGAAGATTCCTGTGTGAACACACAGACCATCCATGTGAAAATGGACACTAGGAAGGGAAACAGGTACTGAGCACAGTACATTATGCTGGAACATAGGAATGCAATCTGCTAGCATCTGGATGTCTAAAATACCTTGAAGGAACAAATATAGGACATTTAGTAATCATAATAGCCTGGTCAAACAACATGGTACCTGCTTGAGTTTATTAGCCTGGTTAAATCTATACCTTTTCCTCTTCTGACCCTTGTTCTTTGTCTGTTCATAATAAAAATCTGTGGAGACTTCAGCACAGGGCCATAGTCATATTTCTACTGTTCCACAATGGCTGTGGCCTCTCATGGATTTTTCACTTCACTCCAGATATATTTCTAGTAATCCTTTCATCTCACATGCCATAGGGACTGAAAATGACACAATTTCAAAAAGAGACTATTTAAATGACAGAATATGTTATAAATTCATATTAAGGTACAGGGTTTAACATGCTGATCCATGAACTTGGCAGATGGTTCAGTGGAAAGAAGTGCTTTCTGCACAAGCATGATGATCTGAGTTCCAATTTCCCCAAACTAGCATAAAGCCAAATGCAATAGCACTAGGGTATGTAAGCCAAGTACACCTACAACAAGACAGGAGGCAGAGAGAAGAGAATCCGCAGAAGCTAGTAGATAGACACCAGCTAGTCTGACATACACTGTGCTGTATCCGGAGGAATCCCTCCTCAAACAAGGTGGAAGGCAAGGACTGACACCTAAGGTTATCCTCTGACTTCCACATACATACTGTGGCATGTACACACCTGCACACACACACACACACACACACACACACACACACACACACACACAAATACACACAACAAAGATTTCTTAAAATGCTAATCCTATAAATGCCCATCTTGTTAATTGTCATTATTTTCTATACAATCTGGTATTCCTTCATCAAAAGTTAGTAGGGGCTGGAGAGATGGCTCAACAATTGAAGGCATTTTCTTGCAAAATATGATGGCCCAGGTTTAATTTCCTGGTACCCACATTAAAGCCACATGCACAAAGTGGTGCAGGCATCTGGAGTTTGTTTGAAGTGGCAGAAGACCCTGCTGTACACATTCTCATCCATTCTTCCTTCTTCTCCTTCTCTGCCTTCTTCTTTCTATATCTCTCAAATAAGTAAATAAAATATTTTTTTAAAACTTAGCAAGCTATTTTTCTATTGGCAGATTTTCTCAGAAACCCTTAATTATTATTTCAGATTTTTAATGTTTTTTATTTCAGATTTTAATTTAAAGGATTGCTCTACTTAACAAAACTAACCCCCTTAATGCAATTAATTTATTTTAGTTCTAAAAAGTGAACATGCTATTTACATTAGCATGATTTACTATTATTTTTAAAATTCTGAAATGTGTAAAAGCTATGCTGATAGATGACAGAAATTTTGTCACATGCAAAGTGGGTAGAAATAAAACCTTCCTATGGTAATTGTCTTGATTATTGGAATTGAGAATACTTCTTTTATAATATTGTCATTATTGTATGCCATTTCTTAAATCCTTTGGCCTGGAAATCAGGTAAACATTTCACTTATTTCCTGTTGAGCAGTACTCATATAGCAGTGTGTAGGTATAGCTAAAAGAAAACTGGGTAAAGGAGGTTCTGGCTGAGTTACCAACTTCTAGAAGGTTGAACTACAAAAAGGAGTAAAACAACCCTCTGGTGACCAACTGGGCTTCTGAGAAGCATAGGTGAGCAAGAGTCCTTTAATCTCCAATTCTGCATCCGCATAAACTCAGATGAAGAGCTAATCTACCTATTCTATATTCCTGCACCCTCACCAAATTTACTCACTCCTAATATGAAGGGGTTGTGCCAGGGGTTTCCTGATATTTAACAAAATGTTTTGTAATTCTTAATGATAAAATATGAGGAGCAGTTAGGAGAAGTAACTCATTAAAACAGTGTAATCTGTATCTGCCAGATAAAAAAGCCCGAGATAACATACAAAGGCATGTATTCAGTACTCATACTTTTGTAAGTTGTTTTAAGCATGGGTTTGGGATGCACAAATAAAGAGGATTTGTCTCTAGTTGTCAAGAGAATTGCTATCTGCATAGAAAAAGATATAAGGCCTGGCAGATAATTAAAATGTAAGGCTTCTCATATGAATACTCTACAAAGGTGCAAACAAACATTATGATTATAGAGAGAGTAAAACATAAAGTGTTTCAGGCTGGAGGAGGATGTTTCAAGGACAAAGGAATACTGGAGGTCACTCATAGACAACATTTATTTGATCCATGAAGATGAGAGGACAGACAATTCAGACAGAAAAGGAAAGTATAGAAAGCAAATTTTAAGTAATCTTGTTTGAATTTCATTTGTCTGTGTGTGAGCAAGTAAATTGGACTTGCATTTGCTTATTTCTGGGCAAGTAACTTGAGGAGCATGGCAAGTGGATAGATGGATCTATATCTCAATTTGGCCCAGTTCATCAGATATCCAACAGACACATGAAGAAACTGGATTTGGTTTGGAAGACACTAGAAATGATGGGTATATTGTAAGCAGGGGAGAGACAAGCTCATAAATAACCAGTCTACACTCCAATTACTCTGTATTTTGTTTTGTTTTGTTTTGTTTTGTTTTCTGAGACAGCGCCTCACTGTGTCCAGGTGGCTGACCTGGAACTCACTATGCATCCCAGGATGGTCTGGTACTCATGGCAATCCTCCTGTCTCAGCCTCCCAATTAATGGGATTACAGGCATGAGCTATGCCTGGTGGATGCTTTGCTGTTTTGTTCTCCATCTCTGCCAGTTCATCTCCTGGGCCACACACACTGGGTTTTGTTCTCTAAAATAACCTTACCTTTTCCCTTCAGGAGAAGTGAGGCTGGCACACAGTGTAATATCACTGCAGTCATTATTTAGATTTGGAGTTTGGCTATGCTCAAGTGCCATCCCAGATCACTTTGGCACTACAGGTTCTTTATATGTGAATGGATTATCTCTTCCACCCATTCTCTTGAACTTAGTCTCTGTAGAACTGGCCTCAATTCTTCCACAAGGGTCATGATCATGAAATATATCCTTGGGGCCCTTGAGGCATGGCCCATCCATTAGTAAAAACCCAATCATCTATGGGCAATCATTCCTCTCCACCCCATCTCCTATGTCTATTCAGTCTTCTGTCAGGTTGGAATATTAGCATCTGTTCATATCACCCCAGCAATAACAAAGTAAACATTATGGTTTTTCTAATAGCCCCCCCCCCCCCCGTCTCTTCTTCTCTGTCTTCCCCATACCCTTATGTATGAGAACTCCTGCAATCATTCATCATGTCATATCAAGTTTTGACTGCTTAATAAGCTGATCAAACCTTACAAATACTTTTGCTTAACACTTGCATATTTCTTTTTGATAAATACAAAATGAGATACATATCTCTGTTAGTCTGCCGGGCTCCCGGCAGATAGTGCTGAGGAAGGACAGGCCCTCTGGTTCCTCCCAATAGGTTGAGGAGGAGGGTGGGTGTCAACAGCCAGGAACAATCCACCGAGCCGGGACTCTTGTCGAAGCAGGAACTCACTTTATTGTAACAGGCAGGTGCTTATATAGCTTTGAGAACAAGGGTGGGGATTTTAGGATGGGGTGAGGTGTAAGGGCCAATAGCATACCGCGACTTTTGAGATGATTGGTTCTAAGTGCGCACACACAGGAACTCTAACTTCCTATGTGGAAGTAGCAGGCCAAAGGCCATTTGGCGCCCTGCTGACTCATAGCTGGCCAGAGGCAGCTGGCCAAACTTTAGCTAGGCTCAGGAAGTTCCACTAGGTCTCATGCCCGGGCCTCTCAAGGCCCAACATTTCCCCCTTTTGTTTTTGTAAGAGCATTAGTCACCATGGCTCCTGTCTTAGGTTGTCCCCTCTGGGGATCTTACCCGTCATTGGGTACCATGTGTTTAGCTCGCTGAGAACCCAATCCTTGGCCTGTCTTAGGTTGTCTCAGTCAGTCTGAGATCTTACCCGTCATCGGTCACATGGAGGGCAGAGGAGGTGGCAATGGGTCATCTGAGGAACTTAATTCCTGAGTTGTCAGCCTGTGGTAATGTATCTCAACCTGATGGAGTTTTATTGCCTCTAGCCGCTGGTGAATGAATTGTGTAATTTTGTTAATTACACAAGGCCCAACAGTGAGGATAGGGAAAAGGAGAAGAAGATGTCCAAGTAGAGGGAGGAGGTAGGGTAAGAAGCCATGCAGGCCCATCCACAGTGGGTTGTCCTGGAGGTCCCAACGTCTCTTCTCCATGTCCTCTTGAAGTCTTTTGATCTTGTCTTGAATGATTCCTGATCTATTAGCGTAGAAACAGCATTTATCCTGTAAAAACAAGCATATGCCTCCCTTTTTGGCTGTTAACAGGTCTAGCCCCCTCCTGTTTTGTACGACTACCTCAGACAGGGAATCTAGTGGTTGTTGGAGATCAAGGATAGTGCTGGACATCGCTTTTATGTCACCAATCAACTGGAGAGAGAGTTTTTTGTGGAGATGGACTGCCGTACCCATCCCGGCTGTTCCGGTGGCCATGTCTGTGGTTATTCCCATCCCAATGAATAAAGGTATCATTTGTACAGCGCTGTTAGGTCTCTCTCCAATATAATCAAAAGAGGGTATAGGGAGGGCTTCATCTCCAGGAATGATATCTCCATCTGCTATTAAGGTGGCTGGGGCATAAAGGCCCATCCAATTGGTGGGCAGAAAGTCATAGGTCATCCCGCCTCTGCAAACATAAACTATTCCAGAAGGCGGGCAATGTTGAGCATTAGGCTCAGTTGTGTTGAAAGTACAGAAGGAAGGATGAATGTATCCCACATCTGTATTGGAGTTATTAGGGGAAGGCAGGGCCCAAATGCAGTTTCCAGAAGGAGACATTGGGAGCAGCTGGACTGGGATGGGGAATGTGGCGGAGCAATTTTTTAGGGTAGTATGGGCATCTGTAGTTGTATCACTGGTGATTACTGCAAGCAGCTGAGGGGCCCAGATCAGAGGCAAAGCCAGCAATCCTCTGCAAGGGAGTGAGTTGTTTGGTTTAGTAGGGTGAAGACAATTTTAGGAATAGTCCTCAGGGGTGGGACACTCCCTGGAGAAGTGATTGTCAGTGTCGCCTTGTTGGGCCAAATATTTTAGTTCCCTTGTTGGTACACAAATGGGTCTTTTTTCATCTTGAGGGAAGACACATCCAAACCCTCTCCTTGCTGTGAGGAGTGGGTCTGGTCCTCTCCAGGCCCCAGTCAACGGGTATCTCCATTTAACCTTGATTGAGCTGTATGTGACAGAGGATGACCAATGTTTTTGAAATGGAGACATTTTTTCATTTATAGAAAAATTTAAAATATTTAAGGTGAATAATGCTTTCTTTAGCTGATCATGGGATGGTAGTGATTCACCATTTTGTTTTTGTAATTGTGATTTAAGTGTTTGGTTATATTTTTCAACAATAGCTTGGCCTCAAGGGTTATATGGAATGCCTGTGGCATGTGTAATTTGCCAAGTCTGGAGGAAACTTGTAAAGTTTTGCCTTACAAAGCAGGGGCCATTATCTGTTTTTACTTGATCGGGCACCCTGAGAGTGGCAAAAAATTGAAGCCTATGACTAATGGCATGTTTAGATTTCTCCCTGGCATGTGAAGATGCCCAACAGGCACAGGAGAAAGTATCAACTGATAAAAAATATATATTTAAGTTTTCCAAAGGGGGAATAATGAGTAACATCTATTTGCCAAAGATGGTTGGGACAAAGGCCCCGAGGGTTACTCCTGGAAGTTTGGAGGGGGGGGGGTGCAGGGGAGAACCTGGAAGAAGGGTTGGCAAGACTTGCATATCCTAATAATCTTTATAAGATCTTTATTTGGTATTTGGGGGAATCTTTGTTTAAGGCCTCTCCAGTTGGTGTGAGTTAGTGAATGAAATTGGGTAGCCTCTGAGATAGTGTGACAGTGAGCCACAGAGGCCAATTGATTGGCCAAGCTGTTTCCTTCGGACAGGAAACCTGGTAAATTTTGATGGCCTCGAAGGTGTTGTATGAAGATAGGGTGGACTCTCTGTTTGAGTAGGGTGTGAGCCTGGATCATTAACGGGGATATAGGGTTGGAATCAAGTCTCATGTGAGCTTCAGTAAGATTGGGCAATAGATTTACCACATAGAGGCTGTCAGAAAATAAGTTGAATGGCTCTTGAATGGTATGCAGGGCCAGAACAACTGCAAAAAGCTCTTTGTACTGTGCTGATCCCTCTATTTCCTCAGAGCTAGACTTGATAGGCTCAGGTTTGACCCCCAATTTAAAGGGGGAATACACTACCAGGCAAGCCCCCAAGCATCCCCCATCTGTAAAGGCAATGAGGAAGTCAGGATTCAGTTGAGGTAGGAAAATCCTGGGGGTTCTCCACTCCAACCTAGAGAAGGAGCTAATCCACTTATGAGGGCCATAATGGCAGTCTGTGGTGCCTAGGAACCCTTCAAGTGCCATAGAGACTCTTATATTATTTCTTTGGAGCCAAGTGAAATCAGTTATCTTATACGGGGTAATGATGGAGTGAGGCTCAATACCAAGGAGTCTAATGGCAGTTTCCCTTCCTTTAATGATACAATCAGCTACTTGGTTACTTAAAGAATAGACCCTAGGGGCCCCACCGATCGAGAGGTGAATCCACTGAATAGGCTCGCCCTTTTGAGCCAGCAGGGCAGTTATCAGGGTCTCTCCAGGGAAAAGGTAGAGGGAAAGAGGGAGATCAGGGTCAAATCATTTGAGATTGGAGTTATCTAGAGCTCCCTGGACTCTATGGAGTATTTGTCATTGCCCAGATATTAGGGTTACTTGGGATGAAAGATCAAGGACCCTTAGGAGGTCGAACAAAGGGGATAATTCCTCAGTGCATATAGGTATCCAGGGCCTCATGCAGTTAATTCCTCCCAAGAGTTTCTGGAGTTGAGGCAAGGTGTAAGAATCCTGAATATAAAGTTGTGGTTTAACAGGTGAAACTGTATCTAGGGTAAGGATCGAGCCCAAGATCTTAAAGGGAGGCACAGTTTGAACTTTCTCAGGAGCTACTTTAAAGCTTTGAGTATGAAGGATAGTTAGACATTAAAAGTACAAACCTAAAGCCAAAAACCACAGCACACTTCAGGAACTCCTGCTCGGCACACTTTGCATATCTTTAGATTAAAATCTGAAACCCACCACCACACCTAAAGATCTACCCAGTGACATTGCCTCCAGCCAGGTGGCTGCAGAATGCAAACTACAAACAATAAAGAACTGAATATATTGGGGGCCATCTATTCAAACTACCATATTCCACCCCTGGCTCCCAATAGATTTCACACATTATAAATTGTACTCAGTTCAATTTCAAAGGTCCCCAAATTGACCAATTTAAGATATTAAGACCTGTAAAATCAAACAGGTTAAACACTTCTAACATATAAAAGCACAGAGTAAACATTTTTAACTGGTATAAGGCATAGCAAGGAGAGACTAAAACAATGCAAACTCAGCCACCATCAAACAAACATCAAACTTCTGCAGTTCAAGTCCAATACAACCAAAGACTGACAGTCTCCAGATTTTCCAATTCTGCCCCTCCAGCAGGGCAGAGTAACCAGGGAACACTTCAATCTCAGGCACAGACAAAATAAATCATAACCTTGAAAAGCAGGTTCCTTCTCCAGTCAACTCTTTCCAAAAGTGTTTGTATTTCTATGATATCCTTCCCTCAGGCATCCTTTCCATGGTAAAGCAATTGGACCATCTTCCTTTAAGATTGCTAATGTGTTTGACAATAGCAGATTCAGTAACCTAAAACCCCTCTCAGTGCCTGTAATTTTAACTTGCTTGAGGTTTTCCAGCTTAAAATCTTAAATCTCTCCATCCAATATCTCTAGCCAAGTACATCAGTCCATTACAAATTTAACCTTGATCAAACTCTCTGGGCCTGGGCAGCAGGACACAGCCAGCCTTTATGTCAGTAGCCCAGTTACAACAAAGTTCTCTGCAGTCTTTCCTTCCTCTTAGAAAGCTCATAAGCCAAGCCTTGAAGTTCAATGCTGTCTGTACTTAGCATTCTCAGACTCTCATCAGAATAGTCCATAAAATTTGGCTTACCACTCCAGAAGACATCTTCAGTTGCAAGCAACAAGTTCATGCCTATTCCTCCCAAATGAAGGTTCCAAAAGATAAACATCCACATAGTCAGGTTCATCTCAGCCCACTCCTCGATACCAAGTTCTGTAGCAGACAGCTTCAGGTTCGCTGAGATGAACTTCCAGACCAGGCACAGTTATGGAGGAAGGGATATTTATTGAAGCTTACAGATCCAGGGGAAATTCCATAATGGCAGAAGTAGCTGGCCTGCCTTCACAGGCCCAAGAAGACAGAGAGACAGGTTATAGAAGCAAAGTTTAGCACATTAAATATGAAGACTGCTTCATAATTTATGAGGGTACACTCACCCGCACACCGATTGACCTCCTCAACGAGAATACCTAACACGGGGCACCAGTCTGCTGGGTCCCTGTCACCCCACATTGGGTGCCAGACTGTCTGGCTGCCCCCCAGCAGGTAGTGCTGAGGAAGGACCAAGCCCTCTGGTTCCTCCAAAGGGGTTGAGGAGGAGGGTGGGTGTCGACCGCCAGGAACAAACCACCACGCCAGGACTCCTGTCAAAACAGGAACTCACTTTATTGTAACAGGCAGGTGCTTATATAGCTTTGAGAATGAGGGTGGGGTTTTAGGATGGGGTGAGGTGTAAGGGCCAATAGCATACCGCGACTTTTGGGATGATTGGTTCTAAGCGCGTGCACGCACGGGAACTCTAACTTCCTATGCAGAAGAAGCAGGCCAGAGGCCATTTGGTGCCCTGTTGAGTCATAGCTGGCCAGAGGCAGTTCACCAAACTTTAGCTAGGCTCAGGAAGTTCCACTAGGCCTCACATCTGGGCCTCTCAAGGCCCAACATCAGTCTGTTGTTCCATTTCTAAATCAAGATACTTGGGGCTAGGTAATTTTCTTAAAAAAAATCATTTTTGTTTAAGCTCAGAGTTCTAGAATTCCAAAGCAAAACACCAGTATTGACTCAGCTCTGGTGGATGGATCAAAATGGCAGGAGTAGGGCTGGAGAAATCGCTCAGTGGTTAAGGCACTTGTCTGCAAAGCCTAATGACCTGGCTTCAATTCCCCAGTACCCAAGTAAAGCCAAATGTACAAAATAAGTGGTACATGGATCTGGAGTTCATTTGCAGTGGCTAGAATCCTGGACACGCCCATTATTTCTTTCTTTCTTTCTCTCTCTCTCTCCTTCTCTCTCTCTGTTCTCTTTGCTTGTGAATACATAAATTAAAATATTCTTTAAAATTAAAAAAATGGCAAGATCAAATGTGTACCAAAGCATCCACACAATAAGAAAAGACATCAAAGAGGCTGAGGTCACAAAATCTCTCTAAGGCCACATATCCAATTGACCTAATGATTCTTTATTAAGCTCCATATTTTAAAGTTATTTTCCTTTTCATATAACCAAACTGAAGCCCACACTTGCACCACAAGAACATTTGCAGGGTTATATCAAAGCCATGGCAATAACTAATTCCCTCAGCATTTCTGTCTATGAAATAAATGAATGACAAATTTCTCTAGAAGCAGTTTTCATTTTTATGGCCAATGATTTTATTGTGGGATTTGAAATATGAGGATGTTGAGTCTAATTGAATTCTAATTAAAATAATACTCATTAAGTTCTTGCCTCTGGGTTATGTGATAAACGGTACACCCATACACCACCACCCCTAGCCCACAGGTTGTTAATGTTTTAAAAAGTAGAATGATTGAAAATGCTTCTTTCTTTCTTCTTTAATCTTTATGATGGCCTGCCTGCTGTTATCTCACTTCTCTACTTAGATCATTTATAGACATCCCACATATAATATGCAATAAAACTTCATTAATTTGATCTTTCGTAATATTGTTTGTCATCTTCTTGTGTATTTTAACATTTTTAACTACATCATGAGCACATTGTGTTGTATATTGAATGCCCAATATTCTTAGAAGCATGAACATCTTTAATGTATATATACACATTGGACATACTAGGTAACTCAGTGTACAAAATATGCCATGGAAATATTACTGCCATTAATGATGTTGCCTAAATTACAACTGTAACAAATACAGAAAGAGAAAATTATTTCTTCTTTCACCCTACTATTGGTTGCCAAAGTTATCCATCAGTATTACATAATAGACTGTAAATCTTTTGGACTACATTATTTTCAAGTAAAAGACAGACACACAGTTTGTTCACTGAGTCTTTACTTTATTTCACCATTCTTGAAATAGCATTTTTGTAAAAGAAGAGGAAGTATAATTCCAAGTTAAACAAATATTATTCTTATTAAGATACCAAACACTACTGTATGAAGCATCCAAGTTTCTTTCATGATGAAGTTAAGATATCTAGTGGCTGGGAGATAATTTCACCATTAACGATGATTGCAAAACCTGCTGGCCTGTGTTCAGTTCTCAAGCCACCATGTAAATCCCAGCCACTCATGTAAAGCCCAACTATCCACACAAAGCCCACCCGCCCATGTAAAGCTGGATGGGCATTTGCTTGCGGTGGCACAAGACTCTGCTACATGCACATGTGCACTCGCACATGCACACACCACACACACACACATATACACCAGAAAGAGAAATAAAGTTAAGGCTTACCAAATTTTTCTCACTTTAATACTCTAAGATTACAATAATGGCTTTTGCTCATGCATGTAAATAGCAGCCCCCCATGCAAACATAATACTAATTAATATATGATAAGCTTAGGATAAACAAAAGCCCTGATATATTAGAACAATGGGACAAACCAAATGGGAGAGCAACTGAGAGGGATAAATATGTCTAATATCTAGCTGCATAGGGCCTGTTTAGAATTAAATCATAGGAACCTAACCATTGAAAAATCAGTCCATTAAGACAGCCATGCATTTCCTAAAAGGAACATTATTATATCTAGAAAAGTTGAAATGTTTTGTACTCAATTTATAAATATATTTTTAAAATTTTATTTATTCGAGAGACAAAGAAAGAGGCAAAGAGAGAGAGGAGAGAGAGAAAGAGAGAGTGTGTGCGTGTGTGCCAGGGCCTCTAGCTACTGAAAACAACTCCAGATGCATGTACTACTTTGAACATCAGGCTTTATGTGGACAATGGGGAATCAAGTCTGGGTCCTTTGGCTTTGCGGGCTAGCACCTTAACACAAAGGCATTCCTCCAGCCCATATTTATAAATATTTTTGTAAATTCTGGATGGATGTTATTTAAGACAGATGTAAGCATACTAAAGAAGATTAAGTAAGGTATGATCCCAAGGAAAGACTTTCCTTGCTAGGATAATTAATTCCATACCCTATTTGGTGCTTACAGTTGAAATTCCTGAACAGTCTTGGACGTGCAGAATCAAATAATTTTCAGAGACTGCAATGGATAAACCTTGAATAATACTCTTCAAAATCTGATGTTATGCATTCTAGTGTATTAAAACACTAACGTAATTTTCTAGTATATATTAATTATACAAAATAGTGGGTTTCATTTTGACATCTTTTCCACATGCATATAATGTATGTTAATCACATTCACCCAAATACCCTTAGCTATACCTCTTTAACTCCTGCTCAATTCCCTTTTTCTTCGCAACTAGCCCTCCCCTTCAGTTTCCTATCTTTTATTTATTAGGGGAGCTTATAGGAACATAGGGGAGGGGTTGTTTACAGGTGCTTGTACAACTTACGAGTGGCTACAACATTGAAGAAAATGTCTCTCCTTCCTCCAACAATCATTAAGTACAAGTAGATCCCCAGGGAGGAGTGGGGCTTTGTGAAACCCTCCCCCTCTCCGTGAGGTAATGCTGACAGACCAAATCTCTGTATATTTCTCTTAAATTATACCAAATTACATTGGAACATCTTGATTTACATGCATATATGAGTGATTTCCCTTTCTTGTTTGTACTATTATGTACATATACAGACATTTTATAGATGTTCACATTTATAAAACTGTGTGTGCATACCTACATGGGCCTTGGGAAAACAAATGACAGTATACAGAGCATATCAAACTTAAGCAGAAGTTTTTATTTCTCTGGGCATTTATGTGCTCAAGAAAACATGTCTGTGTTTATCAGCAAATCATGGATATTAAATTCAGGGATATTAACACCTAAATGGCCCTTTAATAAAAAGCAAACAGAGTAATTTAGATGAAATTTATAACTTATAAAATTATCTCCTTTAGCCTTGAATGAAAACTCCAAAACTTAATAGTGTATGTAAATTCTGTTATTTAGGAATATAAGACAGAATATTAGCTCCACAAATATTGCCAGATTTAATTAATATCCTCAACTATTGTCCCATTAGCATGCATTCTCAGGAGCTAAAATCACAGAACTAACTAATGGATTTGCTACAGTGTAATATCAGTTGGGTGAGACACTAAGTCACTTCTCTACACACTCAGTTCTATTTTAATATAACATGATTACTTTTCATTCAGTTCCACAAACTACATGATATCAAATTATTACAGTGAAGCTTGTGATAAAATACTCTCACTAATTAAAATCTTTGTTATTTCTGCACTCAAGCAAATATGGGAAGTTATTCTTTTTTGTTTGTTTGTTTCTTACTATCCACTAGAGAATTCCACTAAGAAACACTTCAGGCTCAGCAACTTTTGTGCCATTAAATACTTATTTGTACTTTCTCAGATGTAGAAAAAAAAAGCCTACATTATTTTGCTTTGGGGAAAGCTATGTAGCATATATAGTAAATGGTATAGCTTGATATTTCCATGGAGTGAAATTCAAGTCAGGTAGGATTTGATAGTCTAAATAGAACAGTGACTATGTTCCTTGGAGAGCTCACAATGAGAAAATGTCTACATTCAGCCAACTTAATTGACTGTCACCTTATAGCATTTAGACCGGCCTTTGAGTATTTTCCACTTATGTTGAGAAAATATTGACACTATCAGTAAGACTAATTCAGCTCAGGTTCATGAAAACACACTAAGTATCTTGTTACTCTCAGGACTGTGCAATATGCCCTTCCCTCACAATACTTTAAAAAGCTCCAGGCATTCAGAGACCCAGTTTTATTGCTGTTGCCACTTTCTTTCTGCATTTATAAGGTAAGATATTTGGGTCAGATTTCAGTTGAGAATTTTGCTACCTCAGATGGTTTTGCTCTGTAATATTTTCTTCCATACTCAAATAATTGGGTCTATCATGATATTACCACCTTTGGTATTTAAGAACATAAGGAAAATTCTCTGTCCTAATTATATGAAAATATGATCTCTGACTGCATATATATAAGCTAAACAATACCAACAAAATTCTTTTTTTACATACAGGCCTTGTGACTTTGTTGTGGGGCAGTTTCTGGAAACAGCATTGTCTGAAATATCTGCTCCACATATCGACTGTTGTATTTTTCTTGGAAAATTAACTGATTAATTCTATGTGAGTTTGAGACAAACGACCTCTCTATAGCTGTCATTATTATTTTTGCTTCAAAATGCCAAGTGGATCATCTACAATGACAAAGTATAATAATAATAAGGACCTATGAGATAATTGCCACTAGAAGCATGCCATGAATTCCATCAATGTATGGCAGCCTCTTGATTATGTCCATAAATATTTGGAAGACCAGTTACCCATTTAGCATTTCCAACTGTAAGAGAAACAGAAGTGAGTGATTAAAAAACAAATTCTCCTCCTCCCACACCACTCAGCAGCTCATTTGTTTGCTTTCCAAATATTTTTCAAATTTACATCTACAGTTTCATGATGTTATTTTTAAGGAATATAATTTTATAATTATCTATTTTAAAGACAAACACATGAACACATTCTGTTCTGATCAGATATTTTTATTATTATTTCTACTTCTTGAATTCATAATCTGATGCCACTGTTTTCATTTTTGTATGTATGTGCATATGAAATGTGGTTGTGGCTGTGGGCTTACCACAGCACACATGTGGAGGTCAGAGGACATCCTTCGAATATCAGTCTTCTCTTTACACTTGTTTGAGAAAGAGTTTATCTTATTGTTCTTTGCCACTGGGAAAGCCTGGGTAGCTGGTCCTTAAGCTTACAGTTTCTCCTGACTTCTCCTCCAATTGTTTTAGGCACACTGGGCTGACATGTGTACGTGCCAATTTGCATCTGGCTTCACGTGGGTCCTGGGGATCTGAACTCTGGTCAACAGGTTTGTAGGACAAGTGCCTTTAACCAAAAACCATCTCCTCAGCCCCAATACCATAATCTTTATTGAACAATTTTGCTTACAAGTCCTACTTATCCCATTATATATGACAAAAACTTTCAGTCACTCTGCTAAATTTTTTAATTATTCCTCTTTTGGTGATAAAGGTGTAGAAACATGGCGAGGCTGTGCTGTAGAAAATTTTATACATGCAGAATTTGAAGACTTGAAAATTCCTTGAAACTATTCGTGTGACTGCTTTACACTGGCATGTACATATACCAAGCACATGTATATGCCATCTCTAAAAGCCAGTTTGTCAAAAGATAAGATTATTTTTCAACATTTAAAATGTTAGGGCTGGAGAGATGGTATAGCAGTCAGGGCACTTGCCTACAAAGGCAAAGGAACCAGGTTCAATTCCCCAGAACCCACATAAGCCACATGCACAATGTGGCACATGCATCTGGAGTTCATTTGCAGAGGCTGGAAGGCCTGGAGTGCCCATTCTCTTTTTTTTTTTCTCTCTCTCTCTTTCTCTGAAATAAATAAGTAAAAAGAAAATATATTAAAAAAAATAATCTCTTGTGAAAACAATTTTATATAGTATGGAGTCTGCAATGGATAATACTGTGTATTTTCCTATTAAATTTTTACATTTAATAAGCAAGCTTTCCTTACTAATGAGCAGAATTCCAGAGTCAAGGGAGTTGGAGCAAGGGAATAATAATATATAACCTGTTATGATATATAATAACATTTAAAAATTATTAAGGAGATAAAAACAGAAAAAATAAGTTTGTTAATTGCTATGAACTTTCAAGTTCTATGCATGCTATCAGTAAGTTAATATTCATCATAACTCCTCATCAATATTTGTAGGCTTGTATTATTAATATATAATTGAAAGCTATAATTTATCACTAAATTTAACTCATACAAAATAAAAATTATGATCACTATAAGTTATTAAAAAATTCCCTCTCATATGCACAAAATAAGTTATAAAATGGTGTGGTCAGATTTAACTTTGTAAAGAAATGGAATGTATAGATAAATTAATAATTTAGTCTGAAAACATTGTACCATGTTTGTTTTTAACTAACAAAAAGGTAGTCCGACTAATAAAAATACTGATAATACTATTAAATATAAACATAACTAGTAGCTTTTAAATTTCTACAAATATTGCCATGTCTTCTTGAGAAAGAGAAATTGTTCTTATTTTTATCATTGCTATTATATAAAATTAGCTAAAACCCTGCCACCTGCCAGGTGTATATCATGTGCACAAGAATGATCATTAATTCTGTGGTCTTAAGAGTGCTAATCTGTCATATTTGACTCATGACATCCCCAAGATAGACTATGTTACTTTCCAAATTAAGCACATTGCTTATAATGGATTTCTTCACATATAACACATACTTTTCTTTTTTTTTTTTACTGAAAGAATTTTCTGTGAGAATACTGTGATGAATGAGAACCTTGAGTTTGAATCCCCAGAACCCACATAATTCAGGGCACTGTAGTACTGACATCCATAATCCTAGTATGTCCACAGCAAGAAGGGAAGTAGAGAAAGGAGGATCCCCTGGAAGTTTGTAGGCCAGCTAGTGAGAAATGGTCACAGGTACAATAAGTAATGTAGAGTTTATTCAAAAAGGGAATGTTTAGGACATATGTATGTATGGTTGTGAATTGCATATAAAAATGTCCCCTTTAGGCTCATGTGTTTAAATGCTTGCTCCCCAACAAAGTGGCACTATTTGGGCGAGTATTAAAGCCTTTGGAGGTGGATGCTTGTTGGAGGAAATGGTTCGCTGGTAATGGCCTTGAGGTGTCATAGCTCAATCTTAAGCCTAGTTTTTCCTCTGCTTCCTGTCTGGAAATATGATCAGGTGACATAGGCTCCCTGCTGCCACCTGCCATGCCATCCTCACCATGAGGGACCTACCTACTAGAACTGTAATCCAAATTAAACCTCTTCTGTCCATAAATTGCTTATGCTAAGGTATATGTTTGTAGCAATGAGAAAATAACTGATGCAGTAGTATACCAATTTATGTATGTATTTGAACATTTGCAGGCTTGAGTCTTGGTAGGGAAAGGGGATTTGGAAACTGGAAACAAATTTCTTAGAATACCAGGGACAAATAACTGAAAAATGTCAGAAAGCAGATCATTTGCCAAGAGCTAGGGTGTTGACTGCCAAGGGTACAAGGAACCTTTTTAGAATAGTGAAAATATTTTGTAATCTTCATTTTGATCTGTAATATGTAGGTTTACTTGGCTTTTAAACCAGGGAACAACTATCATACATAAGCTATACTTTGAAAGAGTTTAGTTGAAATGGTTCATGTACATGTACATGTGCACACACACACACACACGTGTGCATGTCCACTAGGCTCTCACTTGTCAACAGTGTAAGCAAAACATGCTATCTTTTGTAGGCTCATACATTGTATACTAAGTCAGCCTTCAGAAGTACTGGCTGTAACTCCCCAGAAGCATTTTATTTTACTTTGGTTATTGACAAAACGCATTTGTCTAAGCCAGTAAGTAATTATTGTTAAGTCCAATAATTTTCTTTTCAACAATAATATAATTGTTTTCTTAATTTTAAAATCATGAATACATATTCAATAACAAAATCAAAAAATAAATAAAAGGAGAGAGGGAAATTTTATTTCAGGGACCAAATGCATAATTATGAATTAATGATAGGAAACAAAACAAGCTTGGTGGTATTTATATGATGTTTCTCTTCTGCTGTGCCAGCTATATTGAACCTTTCCTTCTTCATCATTTTACAGAGAAAGCACAATTTTTAAATTATCTGATTTCTATATACCAATGCTTGATTCCACATCACACAAGTTCTTCTGAGAAATATCCCTCATTATTCATGTCTCTCTAATTAAATGTACATACAATGATGATTTAGATTTGCCAGTAGAACAAACCAAGTAAGTGAATGAAGCTAAGATTCAGTCTTCAGCTACTTTTTACCAAGTAGTTTTTTTGTCTGTTTCATGGACAGAAAGTACCCCATGCTTATTGAATATTGTATAAACATGTGCCAGTCTTTGGAAGTATTTGAAAACAGGCATTGTAGATGGTGATGATAAGTGCCTCATTGGTACTATAAATAAAAGTAATACTCTTACCCTGCTGAGTGGTGAATTAGTAATGCCATGCTATGACAAGAAAAAATTCCATAATACCATTTTTATCATTCTCCATGCCACTAGAAGATGAAAGGTGTATAAACTTATGACGAAGATAGTGGTGGGGAAAGAATAAATTTATTCTAAATTTCTAAAGGACATAGCACTGGAAGTACATTACCTTTAAGTTGCTTAAAAATGAATGCTTTATGCTTCATATTATGTATTTACATTGAATATACATACATGTATTATACACAACTAGATGAATCAGAAAAACTATGTAGAAGTGTCAGAAAAGAAAATTTGGCCTTAATGTTTTTAAAAAAGCAATTAAAGATCCAAATGAAGGAAACATTAATCATGAGCGAATAACAAAACATACTCCATTGTCTCAGACAAATTTAAAGACAAATGGGGTGGACTTTTTTCCCAAAAGGTGTAAGGGGAGAGGAGGGAAATGTTCGTGTAAAATGATGTTCTCAAATATCTTTGAGACTTGAATTTTTTATTTCATTTTGTTATCTATTTTATATTTAGGGATAATAAAATTAAAATGTAATTAAATAGTAGTTACACAAACTTTACCTGTTAAAGATAAGAACACTTTTCCAAGCAAATAATTCTTAACATCTTCTATATTGAAATGCTCGCTACTTTCTTTTTCTTCTCCACAGTCAATTTCCATGACTTAGTATTGTTGAAGTCTTTAAGATTTCTGAGTTCTCAACAGCTTCAGTAGCCATGTGAGTGAACAGCTGTAGATGCTGAGATCTTTTAAAGATAAAATAGCATTTCCTCTGAAGACCTCATACACTAATCTTAACTAGTGATTTCTGAAACACAGACACACTTAGCTCTTTCTGAGGGCTCCCAGTGTGACCACAGAGCAGGAGCACTGCCATCTCTTTGTTTCCAAATAATTCTCCACAGGAACCTGTGACAGTGAGCAGGAAATCATACACAAAAGCACAGGTGTTGGTTCTTGGGAGAAAAAAATTAGAAGATATGAAGGGGAAATTTGACAAAATTGGCTAAAAGCATTTTTCTAGACAAAATAAATGATATCAAAGTCACTGACAGGTTCCTCAGTATCTGTGGGTTAAGCTTTAGCTGTTGTGATTCTGGTTTCCATACATGATAAGCTTAAACACAGATTGATAAATTGGCTATGAAGTAAGAAAAATTTGGGTAGTTTCCCCTTTAAGAAAGCTCTAGCTTAGCTTTCTACTACAATAGCTGAGATAAATTACAAGGAGAAAAGATTTATTTTTAGATTATGTTTGATCATTTTTGCATGTGTTATTATGTGGTGTGTATGTGTGTGTGTGTGTGTGTTTTATGCATGTGCATTTGCTGATGAGGTGCCCCTATCACTTACCTACAGTGCCCTGTTGGCTTCTGGCCATGACAAGAAGACACTGGGTGTCCCTATCAATCACTCATCAGCCTTTTCCCCTTGCTATGGAGTTGCCTATTGATTCCAGAGCTTGCCCATTGCAAGCCCAGGAATTCCCTGGTCTCTGCTTTCCACAGGAATGGGATTATATGCAACTGTTGATTGGGGATGTTCAGATTCAAACTCAGGCAGTTTCAGGCCTTCTCAGGCACTCAAGCTTATGGGAGAAGCACATTTAACAATTTAGGAATCTCTCCAGCATAGATCACAGTTTTAACGCTTCCAGTCCACACTCAGATGGCCTGTGCTGGAGCACAGATGATCACATTATGGTCAGATCAAAAGAACTGAGGAGAAGGCTGGGATCCCACAGCCTCCTTCAAGCAAAGGTCCCCAAAGACCTGAAGAATCCCCACTTAGCTCAAGCTCTACCTACTGTACCTACTAGCTTCTTTCTGGGGTCCAAAATCCCCATCCCAAACACATGGCCTTTAGGGAACATTTGAAATTCAAATTCTATGAGGTTTCTAACCATAATTGTTCATTATGACTGCCAACCATTCTGTAGTATGTTTGGCATTGTGTATTTTACATAGACAAAAAAGAAGAAAAATATACAACTTTAAAAAGGAATAAGACTAACAAGGTTTATACACCTGTTAAGAAAAATAGGTAAATATACATTTTAATTGAATGAAATAGATGCCATACCAAAGGACATCATCATAGCAAAATCACATGCAAAACTTAACAATTTCAGAGAGATAATTTGAACTTCGCAGTTTGTTATTTTTATGAGGTTTCCAGGTGGAAAAGACAGAGGAACTGTGTACAAGGACAGGAGTAAATGGGGAGAGGGTCAGGAAAAGACACAAGTCTGGATGGCTAGACTATATGGAGAATCTTGATAACAAGAATGGGGAAGATCACGCAGTGGAGGCTCTTGTGAACAAGAATAATATTTTTTAAAATATTTATTTATTTATATTTATTTGCAAACAGAGAGAGAAAGAAAGAGAGTGAGAGAGGGAGGGAGAGAATGGGCATGCCAGGGCCTCCAGCTACTGTAAATGACCTCCAGACGTATGTGCCTCCTTATTCATTGCTTTACATGGATACTGGGGAATTGAACTATAGTAGTTATGCTTTGCAGGCAAACACCTTGTCCTGTGAGCCATCTCTGCAGCCCCAATAATTTTGTAATATAAAATATCCTATGAGAAATGGGAAATTAACATTTGTGTTTCAGGTAAGAAATGACAGTTTTAGTAACTTTAGAAAATTTTAGAAAAAAATGTAAAGCCGGGCGTGGTGGCGCACGCCTTTAATCCCAGCACTCGGGAGGCAGAGGTAGGAGGATCGCCGTGAGTTCGAGGCCACCCTGAGAGTCCATAGTGAATTCCAGGTCAGCCTGGGCTAGAGTGAGACCCTACCTAGAAAAAAACAAAAAAACAAAAAAAAAAAAAGAAAATTTTAGAAAAAATGTATGATGATGATATAGAGGGCAAAGCAAAAGGCACAGAAAAAAGATGATATGATAGTAATTAGTGGTAACAAGGGCTCAAAGTAATTAGCAAAACAAGAGCTCAAAGTAATTAGCAATATTGTTAAATGGAGAAAAGAACCAAGGTTCCAAAGATATTCTCAAATGAACTAATAATTCTTTTTTTCTTTCTAAAATATTACTTTTATTTATTTATTTAACAAAGATAAAGAAAGAGAAAGGGAGAGAGAAGGAGAGAGAGAGAGAAAAAAAATGGGCACACCAGGGCCTCCAGCTGCTGCAAACAAATTCTAGATGTAAACACCACCTTGTACTTCTGGCTAATGTGGGTTCTGGGGAATTGAACTTGGATCTTTCAGCTTTACAGACAAGAATCTTAACCACTAAGCCCTCTCTCCATAGCAGCAGTCACTTTTTCTTAGCACTTTGATGACTTTTGAGCCTCCTCCCTAGTCACCACCATCCAGAAAAGAGTTTATATGAACCTAGGAGAGAGCAGCACAGACCTAGGGGCAAAGATAGATTCTCAGTGGGAAATCTGATGTGTACAACATATTCATTTAGCCAAGAACTAATAATTCTTATGGGTTGGAAAAGAAGTTTTGCTTGAGGACCAGTGTTGGCATGGTACTGCTTACCCTTTGAGAATGTCAATGAAGGAGCAGATATAAATAATGTTGTTTTAGGAAACACATATAAAATAGCTGGTGAAGGTATTTAGTAGTCAGTCATTAAGAATAAGCATGTCTGTAGCTACAGAGAAAGTGCATAGCAAGAGTTTGGGACTTGAGGCATTGGGGAGATGGATCAGGGAGTAACAATACTTACTGTGCAAGCATGAAGACTTGAGTTTGTTCCCCAGTTCCCATAGCACACCCCTGAAACCCCAGTCCTTAAGTGAGCAGAGTTAGGAGGATTATTGGTGCTTGCTGATCATTCAGTGTTGACTGGAAAATGTCAACTTCAGGTTCAGTGATAGACTCTGTCTCAAGGAAATCAGGCAGAAGAGTAATAAAAATGGTAACCCAATGTTCTTCTCCAGCATCTGCATGCGTGAGCAGGAAGGACTCACATTTGCACACACATGTACATACACAACATATATGCATACATACAACATATACTACACATACACACATACACAAATTAAATTAAAAATTTAAAAAGAGGTTTGGACTTGAAAAAAATGGGCTGTCAATATTTCAGGTCTTAGAAATATATAATTATCCAAGGGAAAATGAGTATAAATAACAAAGTGGTAGAAATTTGAACAATTCACTCAAGAATTTATTATTTAGTTATTCTTTTTTTCTAAGCTTGTTGCCATCATTTTACCCATAGGACGTATGTATTTATACATATACATACACACTCTGGTTGGACCACAAGCAATCTAAAGAAAGGTAGTAGTACATACAGTATGTGGTTTTTACTTGAGTTATAAAACACATTGAAATTAGATACAATTGTGTGTTCTTGGGGATTAGACAAACAGATATTTAAAACTTGCCTTTGCATTTTACTGGCAGACATATTTTAGGTAAATTGAATAACCTGATGTTATAGTATATTCAGGTTGCTGTCACAAAGTATATGACAAAAAGTACCTGATGGGTGGAAAGTTGTTCATTTTGGCTTGCACGAAAGCCCCATGATGGCAGGGGAAAGATGGTGGAATAGGGTTGCACATTACCCCCTTGTCAACATCAGGAGGACAGTAACAGTATGAGAGTGAACCAAACTAACACTGGCAAGCTAGGGATAATAAACCATAAAGGTCCACCCCCAGCAAGGTTCTACCTCTCCAAGTGCCACCAATTTAAGATTAAGCATTTAGAACCCATGGGTTTATGGAGGACACATAATTTAAACCACCACATATAACCCATAACCTCATAAAATACAACCATCCATGATGTAAGAAGTATTGCACTCTGTCCAACTTTAAAAGTCATAATAGGTTTTAAATCCCAATACCATTCAAACATCCTCATAGTCCAAAGTCTCTTAATGTGAGCTATAAAACAAAACAAAACAAAAATCCCCATAATGGCACAGAGTAAACACTCACACCGTAAAAGACAGTATTGGAAGTAGCAAGGAAATATTGAACAAATGCAAGCCATGAAACAAACATGGCAAGCATTTAATATTGTAGCTCTAAGTACAACATTTCTAACCAGTGAAGAACTCTCTGGAATTCCAAATCCACCCCTCCAGCTGGGCTGCTTACAGCTGGGAAAATAATCCATCCTGAGACAGTAGCTTTCATTGGCAGCTATCCCACAGGCCTGGCATCTCCTGGGTTTGCACTGCACCCCACGATTCATCCTCATGGCTCCATTAGGCCTCCACACAAGGAACCCTGCTTCACATCACCTAGTGGCAATTTCCAAAAAGGAAACCACGATACAAATCCAATGACCATTTCTTTCCTTCATTTGTTATATTCCAGAGAACCAGGTGGGCTACCAAATTGTTAATCCAGGTAGAACTAAAACCAACTTTTAATACCAGGAAAATTCCTTTATAATTCAGGACCCCTTATTTCAAAAGTCTTTCTGCTGTCTGAATGCAGAACAGCTGGACCAATCTCAATAGTGGTGGCCTCTCAAATAATTGCAGCTGAACAGGTGCTGTCTCCAGAATTAAACTTTTATTTCTTTCTTGGCCACATCCTGCTGGTCACACAAGTCCATATATATACAATGCAACAACCCTCCACAGGCTCTCAGAAAGTGCAATGAAGAATACAGTAAGCCCCTCACACAAACTCTTCTAGCCCAGTCTACACAAAGCAATTTCTTCCCCTGATTAGCCAAGCATCCATAGCCCATAGTTCTTTCTTTAGTTAGACCTTCCATCTCTGATCAGAATAGTTCATCAAGCTCTACTAAGAGCACTGCAATGCATTTCTTAGACCAATGTTTCAAATCCTTCCATATTACTCCCACAAATAAGTTCCAAATGAGCAAGGCCACACAGTAATGTTTCTAATAACAACAGCCCCACTCTTGGTACCAATTTTCTCTTATTGTTACCATCTTACTTCTGGGATAAAGCACATTTCAAAACACAGCTGATGTGAGGAAAGTTATTTATTTTGTCTTAGAGTTCCAAGGGGAAGCTCCATGTTGGCAGGGAAAAACATGGCACGACCAGTGGCTGGACATCACCTCTGCCACAGTAGGTAGGAACAGCAGCAGAAAGGAGACTCAAACTAATACACAAGCTCCAGGTAATAGACCATCAAGGTTTAACCCCAGCGATGCCTCTTCCAGAAAGGCTCCAACTCACAAATTGCCATCAGCTGGGAATCAAACATTCAAAAACATGAGTTTATGAGTAACTCCTGATTCAAACCACCACAGAAGCAACAGGGGCTCAGATCTACTTACATGGCTTTGCTCCCACCTCTAACATTTTCCATTTCCTGTATTCACTGATTGATCCAATCCAATGCCCAGTGCTAGTTAGAACGTATCCCTTGCAATAGCAATGATCTTCCACATATACCAGGCATTGGGCTAATCATTGATACTAATGGAAAATACAGATAAGGTCTCTGCCCACATAGAGTTTATTGTCAAGGATAAAACACAGATGTATAAAATAAGATGAAAGTAAAAGAAATAATTAATGAAATATTTTCTAAGCATGCTAATTGCCATAAAACAAACAAACAAAAAAAAACCCTGTTTTGGACACAGGGATAATGGTAGGCTTTTATGAAGCAGAGACCTAGAAAATGAGAACATAACAGCCATGTGAAATCACAAAGCAGAGGGAGATCCTGTCAAAACAAAAGGCAGGTACTAAGTGGGTGATTAGATATGCTACAAAGACAAATAGCAGTCAAGTTCTACAAAGCCTCAGCCTCATTTAAGGTGTCTCAGGAAGCTCTGGAATGTAATTTTGAAGAGAAGCATAAGACATGATCTAATTTACATTTAAATAAGATCACAGAAATATAGAAAAAGAAAAAGCCCATGATTAATATTTTGACAAAATATGTTTTTGAAGAATTTATAATTATTATGTTATACTTAAGATTGGAAGCATCATGATTTAGCATATTCAACATTATGCAGAAAATGACATGATGTAACACCAGCCAGAAACAATGCCTTTCTGGAGCCATTATTACTCTTTTGTTATATTCCATTGCATAGAAACTTGTTACTTTTACTAGAAAACTGAGACCAAGCCTGGAACCTCTTTTTCCTCACAATAAGTTTGGCAGAATTTATTCTTAACTAAGCAAGACTTTCCCTGATCTTTTTTCCAGTTGCAAAGAATATATTTCTCCCAGGTATTGCCCTTTGATTAGGTTTGAATTGGAAATGGACACACCATACTGTAGAGAAACATAGAAATTTGATTCCTTATAACACCATTGAGTCAACCTCTTTCTTTTTCTGTCTCCCTGTTTCTTCTGTTTAATTATAGAACACAGACAGTGCAGTGATTTGTAGACTACATAAGCTCTCAAGAAAGTATCTCTCTAGATTCCCATATAGTCTTCCCTTTTGTATCTATTCGGTAGCTTCTAATGCTTCAATATGCAGCCAGGTTGCTGAATTAAAACTCATTCCTCATCAGAGCAGTTCAAATCACCACCAGCCAATCCAAATAATTTACATTTCTATTCTTTTACCTGTATTTCAGGTAGTAATAGTTATATAAAATTTAGTACAGAAAATTGTCATGAATATTTTATGTTGATGTCATACAAGGAAAAAATATTTTTCACAATGAAATAAAGTTTTTGTATTATATATGTAATCATCTTCCAACTATTACAAAGGGATATTGATGACAGCTTATTCAGTGAAGATTTGCATCATATGCCTTTGTAGGAAATGAAGAAGCAATTTTTGTTTTGGACCTGCAGGCAGACCCATGAAATCATTTTCACTGTAACAACCTCAGACCTCTGCTAACCAGCGAGGCTGATATTCATAAGAGATGAAGGAAGCCCTGCAATGTTGTAAACCTAATAGTGTAGGTGATGAGAATCAATTTGTACTGTCCTTGACTTTCTGCTTCTATTAGAATTCTGAAAGATCATTTGCCTCCTCTGGGATATGTTTGATAAATGGATTTGGTTAAACAAAAAGGTGAGGTCACTGTGCACTGAACATTAAAAAGAAAAAATGTATACCGAAGGGAATATATGTTTTTGAGACTTAAAAGGCAAGTTCATACCTTAGGCAGGTTCTAGTCAGTGCCACAGAGTGATGTCACTGGGATGACCCCAGATATCAACTCACTACCTCATTCAGATGCCTTTCTATCACAGGGCATAGGCACAGGGCTAGGGGCTTAGAACACCTCTGAAATTGTGTCAAGTTCAGTATTGCAATGACCAAAGACACATAGTAATAATAAGCCAGATAGTATTTTTTTAAAGACTAGGTGAACATCTTACAGTAGGGAACTTCTCTGTCATTATAGAAGGTGAAATTAGGTCATGCTGCTTTTACATGGTGCACCTTTATTATTTCGCTCTTCATTAAACAGTAACCTCCTCTGCTCTTTTCAGCATTGCATTTCCACCTTTGTATTTAATAGCTCTCCTCCCAATGATTTCCTGAAAACAACATTGAGGGAATGCAGAGATGGGGATCTTGCTTTAGTTGCCAAAATGAGACCATAGTTGTATTGTTGTTTGATTGTTTATTAAGTACAGAGTTTCTTAGTCCTCTGAAAAAATTAAACTGATTTTGTAAACTGAATACACTCCTTTTTAAATTCTCTTCCAAGTGGAAAGCAATGATCTTCCTTATATTTATTACACAGTTCTTTACAATTAGTTTTATGATGCACAGCCAGGATGTGTACACTATAAATTGAGTCTATAACTCTAACATGTCTAGTGATGGTTATGAATCCCTTGAGAAGTATTGAAAAAACAGTATATAACAACTCACTCTGATTTATACTCTTCACTTCATGCCTATTTAAACCCTTATATTGGAATTCATTCTTGCAGACCTTTTAAATAGATGGATATAAAATGATCTTGGTTTTCCAAAGTAAGACATTTGCTTAAGTTACATCCATTAGTGATGTTTGAAAGGAACAATGGATGTCACTAACCACACCTGATACTCATATTCAGTTTTATAAATAGATAACTAAATAAGTTCTTTAAAATATGTGGTCATAGAAACAGGACTTATACATCAGAAATAGTTTAAAAATATAAAGTGTCTGCATTTGGGACTGAATATAGGTCAGATTTTAAATGCAAGAATTGCTCTCTGCTACCATCCCCTGCTCACAACTGGTAACACCTACTTCTGTTTATCACAGTTTAAAAACTTGAACATGAGCTTCATAAGACAGTGTTCAGCAGAACTTATTTTAAAACTTTTAATTTTTTTGTTTTTTTAATTATGAATTATGAGGCTGATTTAGGGAAAACGTGAATTATGAGATTTATAGTAGGGGGTGTTAAAATACCAAGAGGAGGCTAGCTGAAAGATTCAAGCCAGAGGAGAATTGTCTTCTTTATTTACTTGGAAAGGGAGAGGGAAGATGAAGAGAATCTCCATCACAGAGAAATATCAAAGGGATGAAAGGGCAAAACTTTAAAACAAAAAAGTTTTTTGAAAAAATACATAGTTTCCATTATGAGAAGTGGAAAAAATATTTACTTTAAAAAAAAACTTTTCTATTTATTTATTTAAGAGAGAACAATACAGAAAGAGGGAAAAAAAGAGAGTGAGAATGGGTGTACCAGGGCCTACAGCCACTGTAAACAAACTCTAGAAGCATGTGCCACCTTGTGTATATGGCTTATGTGGGTACTAAGGGATCAACTTGGATACTTAGGCTTTGCAGGCAAGTGCCTCAACTGCTAGGCCTTCTCACCAGCCCTGAGAAAATATTTTCTTCACTTAACAATACTTAATATTCATTATTATAAATAATCTGTTTTGTGTATTTTAATATTTATTTATTTTTCAATTTATTTAGTCTGAGACAATTTTCTCATAGAGTTGTTGACATTCCACACAAACCTATAGTTATTCCTATTATATACACATTTATGTTTGTATAATTGGTACACATCTGCTTCATGATAGTTTTATAGGAGAAAAATTAAATTTATCTTTTTCAAATCAGATTAAATTTGGTTCATGACCAAGTATTAAATTTGGCAAGAAATATATACTTTTATGTGCAAATATTCCTTTTTCCTACCATTCTTAGAATTGTGCTAGAATGTCTCCAGAATATTATCTCAACATATTTAAAAGAAATCTTGGTCTTTACTAAATCATATTTTACATTGTTACTTGAGTATCAAACTCCAAATGTAAATGGCAAAAGAGTTATACAATCTGAAAAGACAGTAGAGTATCAAGCTGGAACCAAGATGAAAGCCATTTCTTTGAGGGCAAGCTGTCACAATGCTGAAGAGCACTATAGAGTGGCTTGAAGGAAAAAAAAAAGTCATCTACAGTGTGAACAAGCAGTGGATCCTGCCAGCTACAAAATCAACTACCCAGGCAAGATGGATGCAACAGTGGTACAGTTTATAGAAGTAATCAACTACTCTTCCATTGGACATGAGCCCCACTCAGTGGGTGGGAATTTCATGTCTGGTACTGAGAACCAAGTCAAAAGCCTATGGCTTGGCAGATCATAGACCTCAGAAGGAAGCTTCCACTGTCCTTTGCCTAAATTCAGAGGCTATCCCCATAAGCCTTCTGATCATACATGTTTGTGCCCTTTAGTAAGTGCTGATCTCACTTTTGGATAGAGAACTTTCATTTTACAGATGGAAGAAAATATTGGGGAGAATCAAGACCAATCAAAATAATAAGAAAATGCCCAGTGCTGAGCATTGACTGAGTCACCTCTATCACAGCCCACTAGGGCTGAGGGAACATTACAACTGGAGTGGCAGAAAGGCTATGTTATGATCACTGCTAGCCGGAGAACCTTCTCTATGGAGATAACAGCATACATTGAGGAGTTTCAAATTTTATCAAAGAAGAATAAGAGAAAATAAGAACTTAACACTAAGGAGATTTCTGTAAGAGGCTAGGCTCAGAGAATATTCCAGAAGAGGGAGCAAAAAGAATGTATGAACCACAAGAGTGTGTAGTTGTACTTTGGAGTCTTGTCTTAATGACATGAACCAATTAGTATATTCATTAACACCTCAGTAGTTATATATACTCCCACAAAACCACCATGTTTCTGAGACCATCAACATTTTGCCATGAAGAACACAAGAGGACAAAAAGAAGGAGACAAAACAGAGGAAGGACTTCCTTGAAAGAGGAAGGTCCTTAGAGGATGGGGGTCATGGGAAAAGAGAGAAAAGAAAATAATGGATAAGAACATGACCAAGTACATGTTATGTGTTAAAGTTCCCAATAATAAGGTCTTCAGATTCAGAAACAATCCTCATTTCATTAGCTAGAAATATCTTATTAAATATTGCCCAATGTATAAAAGTAATTAAGCATCTTTTTTACCATTTAAAATTTCATCTGAGGGTGAGTGGCTCCAAGATCATAATATTGTCATCCTCTGAGTCAAACACAACTAAGAAATAGGTCCACGGAGTAGAGGTACTCAGATTCTAATACCTGGAACACCAGGTACCACATCCCTGAATGCCCTGCATTCTTTCAAAATTCTTTTTGTGGGGCAAGGTCCCCATGCTTGAAGAAATCGACTCACACTATCATAATATGTACCTTTAACTCAAGACAAAGTATTTTTCTCTCCAAGAGTCTGGAATTTCAGTGGGCACACATCCTATACTTATCCTAATAAATACTAACCCAGGCATATAGCTTTCAAAACCCCTAGCTTTTTAACTGAAGAAGAGGTAAAAAGTTTTGTATTCTCTGTTGAACATCCATAGCTGAAAAGTGAGATGTTTTCTATATTGGGTTTTCTGGCATATATGATTAATGATAAACAGACAGATGGATGGATGAATAGATGGATAGATAATAGACAGATAGATAGATAGATGATTAATACATAGATAAGTAAAGAGCTGAAATAGATACTTTATGTTTGTGTGTATGTTTAATTGCATGAAATAACTATTTAAATATAGATTGTATGTGTATGTAAATTTTGTTCTTAATGAAAAGATGGAAAAGAGAAGTGTTGCATTGGTTTAAATCCGATATCCCCCATAACCTCATATGTTTTGGATGTTTTACCCCCCACTGGTGGTAATTTGGGATGTGGAACCTTGCTAGAGGAAGTTTGTTGCTCGGGGTGTCTTAGGGGTTTTATAACCAGCTTCCCCTTTGTCAGAGTTCAGCTTGCTATCGTGCTGCCATTTTCCATGCCACCTGTTGTAGCAAAAAGTGCTATCCAGCCTCATGTTTGCATCATGTTTGCCCCTGCCATCATGAAGCTTCCCCTAAGTCAAAATAAAGCCTTTCCTCTGATCAGCTGCATTTGATCAGGGGTTGTTTTTGTTTGTTTGCTTGTTTGTTTGTTTTTCCCAGCAACACAAAGGTAAGTACAACAGGTTCTTGTCTTTTAGAAACTATAATACCTTCCCTAATCATTGTTTCTTGAGAATTCAGGAAGGTGCTGTTGTGCTGTACTGACAGAGCCTTAAAGGAATAATGACTTCCATAATCATTTTTGTTTTCCCACTCACCCTATTTTGGGACACAGTGTGTAGAAAATATTCAAGAAGAAAAAAAAATATCATAAGTGATTTTTTTTTAAGGTAGGGTCTCACTCTAGCCCAGGCTGACTAGAATTCACTATGTAGTCTTAGGCTAGCCTGGAACTCACAACAATCTTCCTACCTCTGCCTCCTGAGTTCTGGGATTAAAGGCATGTGCCACCACACCCAGCCCAAAAATTTTAAGTCATCTCTAAAAATGATTCAGAACTTCAGAATATCAACCGTATACAATGACATGATTTAGTAGTAAACAATCAAATAAATCCAATCAAGAAGGAGTAATTTCCTCTTCACCTATCTTCTTTGTTTCTATGGAATGTTGAGATCAGCAGCCTTTGAATGAATTGTACTTCCAGGATAAATTATTAATACTTCTATCTGGAACCCTGCTTTTCTTCTGCCTCTCCTCCTCCAAAAGACCCCAACTATGACATACAGGAAAAGAACAATACCATAGAAATGCAAATGACTAATTATTATCAGGCTCTGGCCACAAATCCCAGTATTTTCTCTTGGTAGGTCAGACAGCCTTCCTTCTGCTTTTCTCTGCTACATTGTTGGGGGCGTAGGGGTTAGGATGTGTTGATCTCTTCAGCCTTGAAAGCCAAAGGGTTGGTCTTACAGCAACTAATGCTCCTAGGCTGATCACATGGAGCAAACATTAGGCCCCTTCATTAATGTAGAACTCTTGAATTTTTTCCTCAGTATTGATATGGAAAATAGCCTAGTAGAATGCATAGATGCACCTTAATAATTTTAAAGATCTTGTATCAAAATCAACACATTCATTATTTTTATTATCCTAAAAAGAAAATATTTAAATGTTTCTTTCTGTTCAAAATCATGGGAGAGTTGGGTCCAACACATTAATTGGTCTTTGTTACTAAAGAGTGCATCATTAGTTGAAAGTATGAATAATATTTTTTAATTTAATTTTTTATTTACAACTTCCATAATTGTAAACATTATCCTATGATAATACCATCCCTCCCCCGCACACACACTTTCCCCTTTGAAACTCCATTCGCCATCATATCCCCTCCCTGTCTCAATCAGTCTCTCTTTTATTTTGATGTCATGATCTTTTCCTCCTATTATTATGGTCTTGTGTAGGTAGTGTCAGGCACTGTGAGGTCATAGATATCCAGGACATTTTTTGTCTGGAGGAGCATGTTGCAAGGAGTCCTACCCTTCCTTTGCCTCTTACATTCTTTCCACCACCTCTTCCACAATGGACCCTGAGCCTTGGAAGTTGTGATAGAGATATTTCAGTGTTGAGCATTCCTCTGTCACTTCTTCTCAGCACCATGGTGCCTTCTGAGTCATCCCAAGGTCACTGCCACCTAAAAAGAGAAGCTTTCTAACCAAACGTGAGAGTAGAATTAATATATGTTTATGAACATTAAGAGAAGTGCTTACTGGGCATTTTGGTGAGCATAGTATATACATTTAGCCAGACACCAGCAGACATTATACCCCTAGGGCTCATGACTACCCCTGTTGTAGGATTTTAGTATCAGGGATGGATTCCCTCCCATGGAGTGGGCAACCAGTCAAATTAGAGGGAGGTTGGTTTCCCCATAATAGACATGAAACTATTGTACCGTTGGCTCATTTGGCCTGGCTGGCCAAATATAAGGCTTGCAATGTCCACTGTTTAGTATCTTCACTGGTAATTTCTCTCTCCAATTGAACTGCATGCAGTGTGGCTTTTTCCAGCTTTCTGTCAGCTGGTCTACATGGAAGAGGTTTTCAGGTCAGCTCCAGAAGGATTTCTAAGTGACCTTGCAGCCCAAGTATGTGGAGTCTTCAGCAATAGGTTTTTACCATCTATTCTTGGTGGGAAACCAAGGGCCTTGGCAATGGCCTGTAGTGTTTTAGGGGCATCAGGGAATATTTTTAATATTGCTTTATATTAGTTTACAAGCATAAAAAGACAGAGAGATAGAGACAGACAGAGAGATAATGGGCACAACAGGGCTTCTCACCACAGCAAACAAACTCCAGATGCATGTACCTCTTTTGTGCATCTTATTTACATGGGTAATGGGCAATTGAACTCTGGTTACTAGGTTTTGTGGGCAAGTATCTTAAATGCTTAGCTATCTTTTCAGCCCGTGTATAAGATTTCTATGGAAGCAAACTGCACTGTTATTCCTTGACATATTTTGTTTAGATTGGGTTTTCATCAGATATATGGCATGTCAAATTTATTATCTCTGAGCCATCCCCCATACCAATAAACATTTTTAAATGTCTTAACATCATCAAAAATCACCATTGAATTATTTGAGCCTGCCCCAGCAAGTCATAAACTCTATCTCTCTGCCTTTGCCAGAGAGAGCTAAGTGGGAGAAAAGTCATTTGTAAAACATTAGAATTTGGTCTGGAGAGATGACTTAATGATTAAGGCACTTGCCTGTAAAGCCAAAGGACCCAGGTTCAATTCCCCAGCACCCACATAATCCAGATGCACAAGGGGGCACATGCGTCTGGAGTTTATTTTCAGTGCCTGAAGGCCCTAGCACCCATTTTTTTTCTCTCTCTCCCACATCCCCTAGCCTATTTCTCTCTCTCTCTCTCTCTCTCTCAAATAAATAAATAAAATAAAATATTTTAAAAAAACATTAAAAATTATAATGCATTGTGGAGGGAGGCATGAATTGGAGCCAAATAACTACATCTTGCTCATTCTGTAATCTAGTCAGGAGGAGGAGTCCCATGTGTCCAATACCCACTGCTTTTGAAGATGGGTCAAGAGACAGTCAGTCCCATCCAGTTATGAATCATGGATGGCAATACACATAAATGAACATGAAATACTATAGCAGAAAACCTTCTCTGTTCACCCGGGGCACTTATTTACATAAGTTAGTGCAAATAAAGTATTTTCCAGTGTGTCAATCCAATCATTCTTTCTGAAATAACAAATGACATTTTTTTCTCTGACAAATTTACTCTTAGTGATTTCCTTTTACTTATTTGTGGTTTTTCAAACCAATAAACTAATTTTACATTTTTCCAATATACTTTCATAGCTTTGGTAACAATTCACTGCTTTGTAAGTTTGTGATATGCTTTCAAAGCATTTAAAAATTACTTCTAAGTCCAATGCCACATGATAGAATCTCAAAAAACTTAACCTAGTTATTGAGGCATGAACTTTTTGAGGTTGCTTTCTGTTGGCTTTTTTTTTTTTCTTTACCTTTTAAGTATTTGGTTATTTCATCCTTAAAGTGAAGTTTTGAAATCTAATGACTGCCATGTAACACAACAAAATCATGGAACACAAACACACACACACACTTACTTTGGATTATAGCAGATAAGTGAGCTTTATTTATCTTTTAACTTATGCATTCTATGAAATACATATGTCAAATAAAATCTTTTCTTTAGAGTTTCTTACCATTGAAAAAGCAAAAGAAACTCTTAAGTTTAGGCAATTAATATTCCTTTCCAAGAGACATGTCTGATCAGTAGTTGCAAAAAATGTCACATGCCTCTTTAAAGCTACCATTTTATTTCACACTATCATGCATTATTTTCAATACTTTTCTCCAAATCCACTATAATATTCATGTTTTCTTTAATAAATAAATGTTACCAGGACTGTTCATGGTTTATGTAAATGCTAATAAAACTAACTATATATAACTATATAATATAACACCACACATAGAGAAATGAAGATGAGAAGCTAAAAGGAGAAAATGGCCACAGAATAAAGAATGTTTTGCTTTGTTACTTTTCTTGCCTGTTTCTGTTCAATATATAAAAACATATTTATATGTCACATGTGAAGGGACCTATAGAACAATTTAAAAGACTAAAATCTGTTTTAAGTACAACCTCCTACAAATTTTTTAATGTTTTGCTCCTGATAACCTAGACTGTCAATTTAATTTAATAATAAGTCTAGATATGTTAGTAGTGCCAACACAAAATTCAGACACACTTAATGTATAAACATGATCTTAAAAGCACTGAAATGGAATTTTATTGATAACAAATTTTAATTACACTTTAAATGTCACAATAGAAGATGAAAAGCCTATGCCTGGTCCTGACTTTTCCACATGAAGTGTATAAAGGGACCAAATTAAAAACATCAAATACTGAGCTGACACATTCTCCATTTGTGGGTTCTTTGTTAAATATTTTATTTTATTTATTTGAGAGAGAGGGAGAGAGAAAGGGAAAGAGGGGGGATAATGGTCACACGAGGGCCTTCAGCCACTGAACTCCAAATGCATAGGCCATCTTGCGTCTGGCTTATGTGGGTCCTGGGGAATTCAACCTGGGACCTTTGAATTTGCAGGCAAGCACCTTAACCACTAAGTCATTTCTCCAGTGCATTTGGGTTCTTTAAATGAAGATTCTTTGGTTTGTGTGTGTTTGTGTGTGTGCACACATGTAGTACATGTTTGATATGTGTGAGATGTGGTTTATGCACATGCCTGTGCAGATGCACATGCTCATGCATATGTGTGGCTCCTTGACTGAAAAATAGAAGAGTGTCATGGGTACTTCTCCTATTGTTCATACATATTTATTTCCTTGAGACAAGGTTTCTCCTTGAACCAGGAGTTGCTGTTTGTCAGCAAGCCCAATAGAGTCTCTTTCTCCACTGCCACAGGCAAGGTTTACAGACATGTGGCCACAACCAGATTTTTAAGTGGAATCTGGGGAGTGGAATTTAGTGTTCCTCAGACCCGAGACCCTTATGCAGAAGCAGCAAACCTTCTCAACTATTCAGCTATCTCCTAATACCTAAATGAGGATTGTTTAGAAGAACACATTCCTGAGGTATAAGCATATTGAAGGTGGCTGCTAATGAAGGATGTTGCTTAGAGATCTAACCCTTTTATTTGAAATCTTACCCATACATTAAAGTCTACTCTAAGAACAAATAACCTCTTTGTGGAGTCTATCAGACTCCTAGAATTAGTCCTTCAGATAAAAGAGAAAATGTCCCTGCAAATTTGACATAATCAGGGGAAACTTTAGAATTCCTCTTACCCCAAGCAGCATATTTTTCTTGCCATGGTGGACTGCATCCCCTTAAACTATCAATAAAATAACCCCTTCTTTAAGTTGCTTTTGTCACTTTTTTTCTCACATCAACGAGAAAACAAGTAGTGTATAAAACATCAGATAACTAAGAATTCCAGGCAACCAAGGTGCCTGTAATATGTCAGAGACCATAACAAATAGGGAAATGATATAATTAATTGGAGAGTCAATCAAGAAGTAAAAATGTCTTATCACTAACATCCATAAGTAAGAGGTGACACAAAATATTGCATAAATGAAAAAAGAATCTAACTGCCAGGGGGACCACATTCTTATAAAATGATATGAATTTTAATATTTAAAACATCAATCATGGCTGGGTGTGGTTGTGCACACCTTTAATCCCAGCACTCGGGAGGCAGAGGTAGGAGGGTCACTGTGAGTTCAAGGCCTTCCTGAGACTATATAGTAAATTCCAGATCAGCCTGAACTAGAGTGAGAACTTACCTTGAAAAAAAAAAAATCAATCATGACACAGAAAACCATTGGTAAAGAGAGTGAAGTCAGGGTCATGTTTTGTTATCCTTCTGGGCAGTATGCATCTCTTCAGCCTTTTCATTCCTTTTTTCTATAGTCAAACTCAACAATTTGTCCAGCTTGCCTGCAATATATCTAATTCTTGGCTGACATTCTAACTTGGCCAGAATGAAAGACAATCTGTTCCCTAGATGTGTCCAGTCAGGAAAAGCCCTGCTCTTCTGACACTGTGTTTGAACTGGCGTGAGTCTGGAAGACATTATTTTCCACTATTTCAGACTGCACTTTGGCCAGCATAGGTCAACTTTGCTTTATTTTCTCAGTTCTTATTTTCTCAAATTTTATTGATGATTTGTTTTACTCATCAATTACCTTTTTGAGTGCTTGTTTGGAGGTTCTAGCAGGGGAGCACAGCTACTCATATACCCTTGACCGAAGACCAGTCCTCCTTTATTCACGGAAGGTTGTCCTCTTCAACTGAGTGTGCAGCTTCAGGAGGGACGCACATGGAGTGGTGAGAGAGGAAGGGGACACCCGCCTAACCAGCCAGATCAGGTGAATCAACCCTGGTGATCAATGGGGTGACAGATGTCACAGCCAGATCACCCTCACATCCTCAACTACCTTTTTGCATGTGCTTGCTTTAGATAAATTTAGTTAGATTAATCCAGTACAAAATAACTTCCACTTAATAATAAGGCATGAAATCTATAAGGTTTAAGAAAATGTTTCCAAGTTTCAGGAAGAAGATTTCTTTATAGCTACAGGAATTAGTTCATGTAATTTCAAGTGTGATTCCTATCTCAAGGATTTTCATTAGTGACTTCATTCATTCATCTGAGATCTGAATGACAAGAATGGATTGAGAAAACTTAAATAAAAGGAAAAAAATACTCCATGTGAGAGACAACACCCAGAAGAGGCAGGGTAGAGGGAGATAGTATGTATGTAGCTGGAGTCTAAGGAAAGCCTGCATAGGTGCAGTGTGGTGGCAAACCAGGAAGAGGCAGACCTTGGATATAGCCTGGTGAAGACTCAGATTTTATTCTGATGAATCAAGCTATTTTAAACAATGTAGCAGCAAGATTAACATTCTTAAACACTGATATTACCCTGTAAGTGAATATAAGTTAGGTTAGCAATTATTCAGATATTAGGTGGGAAAGATTTAATTCTGTGTGTGTGTGTGTGTGTGTGTGTGTGTGTGTGTGTGTGAATGCATGCATGCACATGCATGCACACATGCACACAAGCATGCATGGGTAAGCATTGTGAATGTGTTTTCTAATCTGATACAAACTTGGTGAAAGATAGCTATACATCACGTAGGTAACTGTCAAATCTTACTTCAATTTGTGCTGGTGCTATAAATGCCAGCACCTTTTAAGATAAAGATCTAATGTCCTTGTTTTCCGCATAAATTGTACTGTTACTGCCACCTGCACTTTTCTTCATTCTAAAATTATTTTGGATCAGCAGCTGAACTTGCTGTATGGCAAACACAACATGATGAAGGCCCAAAATTTGTACCTAGGGTGTTTTTATTCAGTGTCCATAAATAAAGTTTTATTGGAATACAACCATGCTTTTCCCCTTACATAGCTGCTTTTATGCAACAGTGCTACATTGCAAAGTTGAGTAATCATGAAAGAAAGAGCACATGGCATTTGAGCCCGAAATAGGTCCTGCACTGTGGGGTCATGAAGGCCTCAGTCAATCACTATGGAGTAGCAGGAATATGGAACATGCCTCAGAGTATTCTTACCCACTCATTGGCCCCCTTTTCCACAACGTTCCCTGAGCCATGGCAGGGATGTTGGCAGTCTGATTTACTGTTGAGTTCTTTGTAGCCTCTAGATTTCTGCCTTGATGGGTTTTGCTCGATCACTGTGTCTGCCACCATCAGCCTGAAGCTGGCCGTCAGGCTAGAAGTAAGAGCAGTGTTTATGGTGCCGCTTCCACTGCAAGTTCTCCTGGGCCCTGGTAGGTGTAGAAGAGGTGGCAAATCTCTGGTTTGCAAGCAGTTAACTTCTTCTCTTATTGATGGATCTTGATTTTCCTCTATTTTCTCTGTCATCTATAAAATAAAGCAGATTCTCCAACCAAGAGTGATAGTAGCTTGGGTTAAAGGGGCTATGCAAAGTTATTTGAGAGATTATTGGTGTACATACCCACTCTTCTTTTCCAGATAGCAATGGGGACTTCTCTCTGAAGTCTGCATTTCCTGACCAAGGAATTCTGACTGTTTCCAGTACCAGATATGAGTTCTCTCACATTGAGCATGCCTAATGTCCAATCAAAAAATAGTTGGTTACCTATTGATGTTGCATGCCATTATTGCACAACAGTGTACTTCTGATCTGGCTGGTCGATTGCATAGTCTGCAGGGTCCTTATTATTAATGCTGTTGGTGACTATTGATCTTCAGATCTAATAGTGTTTTCTAGCACTATGGGGGCTAGCCAGGAGGGAGCTAGTTTCCCTTTCAGTACCAGGATAGAAATCCAATGACCTGTGACTGCAGCCTGTGGTGTGTTCAGCAATGGGGTCTTATATTTTAGCTCTGGAAGGTTATCAATGTCTAGGCAATGACCTACATTGTTTCGGTGACCTTGGGGGTCTTCTTGGCTAACAGCTCACTGGGGAGGCCAATCCAATTCTGGGCATGAGATTTATAAGCTAGAGCCTGTGTATACCTAGGATTGTAATGAAATTTTTTAAAACATATTTTATTTATTCATATATTTGAGATAGAGAGAGAGAGCGAGCAAGCATGCCAGGGCCTTCAGCCACTACAAATGAACTCCAGAATGCGCCTCCTTGTGCCTATGGCTTCCGTAGGTCCTGGGGAATCAAACCAGGGTCCTTTGGTTTTGCAGGCAAATGCCTTAAGTGCTAAACCGTCTTCTCCAGCCCTTAATGATTGTTTTAATGCCCTATCCTTTATAGGGAAATAATTAGGATCATTCAGTACAGATGTTCCTTCTGTATATACAAACCATCCATTCTCTTAAATAAGTCATCACAGAAACTTAACTTCTTGACATGTCCTTTCTTGATCCAAACTGGTACCTCTTTGTGGGAGAATTAAAAATATAAACCATGCATATCTGAATAAAAGCATTCTTAGTATCTTATTTGAAGACTTATTTTTAAAGACACACAGTTAATATGGTTCTTTGTTGAAAATGTGGCTTCACAGTTAACATGGTTTTGTTGCAGAAAATGAAGTTCTTTTAAACAATTGTCTCTAAGTCCTCTTAAAAAGAAAGACTCTATAACCTTTTTGATATTATTTTCCTAAGCAAAAAAGTCAACTGTTATTGCTAATTGTAATGAAGGACTTTTAAAGTCCTTCAAATTTTGACTTTGTAATCCACTTTTTCTGATATCAGTGACCTGGAGCAAACAATTTTCCTCCTCATCTCATATATTACACAAATATTCTTTGCAGAAAAGCAAAGTAAAAAGAAAAAGATATTCATTCCTTTGTGTGACAAACAACTACCATTAACTTTATGGTATACACATCAGTGTGTCTGTGTGTGTGTGTGTGTGTGTGTCCATTCTGTGGGCAGCATGTGTTCTGTAGTGTGTTTGGTGTATACATGTGAGTGTAAGTATTATCCATTGTACTCCCAATCAGAGGCCAGAGGAAAATGTCAGGGGTCTTTTCCTTTCATCATCAGTTTGTTTCCTTGACACTGAATCTCTCAATGAAACTGGAGCTAATGCTTTTCTGTCAAAACTGGCTAAACAGTGAGCCCCAGCAATTCTATCTCCACTGCCCACGGATCTGAGGTTACAGGCATGCATGTTCATGCCCAGTTGTTTACATAGGTGCTAGGTACTCAAACTCAAGATGAATCAGACCCTCTCAGATTCTCATGTCTTTATGGCAAGCATTCATACTGAGCTATCTCCTCAATTCATTGTGTTTTTAGTTAATTACAATCACAAGTATCATCTTTGGAATAAAAAATATATCATATAAAACTACGGTTATTAGGGTTAGAGTGGAGATAGGATACACTGGAAGTTCTGCTGTCTATATATCACTAATGGTGTGATGGATTAACACATCAACCATAAGACTTCCTTGTTCCCTACAGGTGTGGAGATAACTGAAACCTAAACAGTGTGTATATTTTGATGCTGATGCAAAACATTTCCTATTAAATAAAATCCTGTGCATTTGGTAAATCAAAACATATTGTCACATTAGCTGATCACTTAGTTACTTTCTTTGAGATAACTAACAATAAGTTGTAAGAATTTCTTCTTTCCTGACCATATATATCATGATTTTCTACAGTTAACAGCATGATAAGTTAGGGCCATTATCTCCATGGCACTTTGCATTTAAGACAGCTGTCCAATCTTAATCTTTTTTTTCTAGTTTATTTTTTTTTTATTAGTCAGTTCTGTATTCAGCAAATACAGTCAGTTTGGTACCATTATTAGGCTCATCCGTGACCTACCCCCTCCCCTTGGCCCCTCCTTGTTGAGGTATACGGGTCATGCATTGTGGAGTTAGCCCACAGTTATGGGTAAGCTAAATGTCTCTGCATATCATGACCCAACATGTGACTCTGACATTCTTTCCGCCCCCTCTTCCGCAAAATTTCCCTGAGCCATGTTGGGTTCATTTTTGGTCTGCTTCAGTGATGAGGTGTTGAGGGCCTCTGAGGCTCTGGCTCTCTGATTTGGTAGGAGTTGATTTTTCTCTATGCTGATCTCCTTCCCCCTTGTGCTGGTGTCCAGTTCATCAGGAAAACAGCCCCCTTGCTTGTTTCTCCAAGTTTTCTTAGTTTCAGCCGGGGCCCTTTTGAGGTATGATGGGGTGGCTCTCTCCTTAGGGTCTACATCTATCTGAAAAAGAGAAGCAGATTCTCCAACGGAGAGTAAGTTAGCACCAGGACAAATGAGATGAACCTTACTTTTTTTTTTTTATAGAGAATTTAATAGGTGTAGGCCCTCTTGTAGCCCACAATTGATAGTAGCTTGATACTGGAGAGTGGGCTTATGTTTGGATATGGTTCTAGTTTATTTTTATGCTTTCAAATAACTCCATTTTTAAAAGTATTGCCTTTAATTGCTTTTTCTTTATTCCTCCAGTTCAATGGCAGGCTTTATCTAATTGTATAAAAATTAGATATTTTCGTCAAAATGGACACACACATATACACACACATATACATATACATATAATCTTATATTTGAAAGAATTATGTAAAAATTCATTGACAAAAGCCTTTATAAAACTAACAAGTACTCTTTGCATAAATTTATATATATAAAACATATAGAATATGAAAACAATAATTGAATATCAATCAATAAAAAACACAAAACTCTTTAAACATCTAAGCAAAACCATTTTTATTATTTATTTTTTTTTTATTTTAATTTTTTCCTTTTTTTCTCAATTTTTTTAAACATTTTCCATGATTATAAAAAATATCCCTAGGTAATACCCTCCCTCGCCCCCTCTCCCCCTTTGAAATTCCATTCTCCATCATATCCCCTCCCCATTTCAATCAGTCTCTCTTCCATTTTGATGTCATGATCTTTCCCTCCTCTTATGATGGTCTTGTGTAGGTAGTGTCAGGCCCTATGAGGTCATGGATATCGAGGCCATTTTATGTCTGGAGGGAGCATGTTGTAAGGAGTCCTACCCTTCCTTTGGCTTTCACATTCTTTCCGCTACCTCTTCTGCATTAGACCCTGAGCCTTGGAAGGTCTGATCGAGTTGTTACTCGGTACTCTAGTCACTTCTTTCCAGCACCTTGATACCTTCTGAGTCCTTCCAAGGTCACTGGCATCTGAAAAGAGAAGATTCTCTATCAAAAGTGAGAGTAGCATTAATATAAGGGTATGAATATTAAGAGAAGTGCTTACTGGGCAGTTTGATAAGCATAGTATATACACTTATCCAGACATCAGCAGATGTTACACCCCTAGGGCTCATGACTACCCCTGTTTTAAGTTTTCAGTATCCTGGATTTATTCCCTCCCATGGAGTGGACCTCCAGTCCAGTTTGAGGGCAGTTGGTTTCCACCATGATAGATATGCCACTCTTGCACCCGTTGGCTCATTTGGTCTGGCTGGCCAATTATAATGCTTGCAGTGTCCACTGGTGAGTGTCTTCACTGGTGATATCTATTTCTCCCATTGAACTGCATGTAGAATGGCTTCTTACAGGTTTCTGTCACCTGGTCTACATGGAGGAGGTTATCAGCTCAGTTCCAGCAGGATTTCTCAGTGGCCTTGCAGCCCATATATGTGGAGTATTCAGCAATAGGGTCTTACCATTGATTTCTGGTGGGAAACCAAGGGCCTCAGCAATGGCCTATAACGTTTTGGGGGCATAAGGGACCTCCCTGGCCAACAACTCACTGGAAGGTATCCCATCCCTGGCACTGAAAATCAGTTTTTATTTTTTTGAATATGCATTTGATGTTTTAAAGTTATGAGAAAAGACCAAAATTTCTACTGCACTAACTTCCATCCTCGTGTTTCCCTAAAAAGCAGTATTAGTGCTTATTTCTTTCTTTTTTGCCCCAAATTTTATAGTTCTTCTATGAAAACTTACATCTACTCACTCATTTAAATTTTAAACAAAACATTAAAATTTCAATTTTCAAAGTAAAATTCAAAGCTCATCCATGGATCATGAGGTTTTTGTAAAGTAAAATGAATGTGATTTGTTTTTAAAATTCCCTACATGGGCTCCAGTGTGACTTCCTTTTGTCATATTGCTGTGAAAATAATATAAATTCATGGATATAGAAAGATAATTTAGAAATACTGAAAAGCTCTGAAAGTGTCATTCTCATGAGACTAAAACAATTAAAGCTACTATACACAAATAAATAGCATGAGTGTATACCAATAGTTTACATGTTTTCAGTACTCAGAAATAGGTGTGGTTCATTTGAAGGAACTATAAAAACATGAACATTTATGTGTTGGAAATTGCTAATGACGTGAAAATGTTTATCTCATTACACAACAAATAGATGCACCTGCACAAATTACAGGTTAGAATTGTAACCCGTGAGATACAGTTACTATGTGTTCATTAGCAAACTGAACAAAAGAAGACTTAAAGGGATTATTTATTCCTATAATTTCCAATTTTGCAATGTATTTTAATTCTATAATATCATGGAAAAATTAATAAACTTTGTTTTCTAAGGCAAAAATATAAGAACATAGAACCTCTTATCCTACCATACTACGAACCATTGTACTGGCCATTGGGTAAATAACCTCTTCCTTGCTTTATTTAGGTATTTTTTCCATTAGTATCTTTTTCAGGACATTTATGTATCACTGTTACATGATCTTTATAATTGTTTTTAAAGACTGTATTAAATTTATATCATATACATTAACTAAGTACGACATATTTTTATAAATAATAATATTAAGTATTAACAAACATGAGTCTATGGGGGACACTTTGTATTCAAACCACCACATATGCTTGCCAGCTACACTAAAGATTCCCTTTGTTTCCAGTGGGTCTCAAGCAGTATCTTCTTTTCCATACTTAGATCTTTGCTACTTTTTATCATTCTATGACTCTTGTCTAGAATATATATATATATATATATTTACCTCTAACCAATAAGGAAGAGCTTAAATAATTAAAATAAGAAATGACAAACAGGCAAGCTGTCTACAAATAAAACATGACTTTAAGGCATCTTTTGATGACTTACATAGTGAACAGTATTTAAAATTTGAAATTTTTATATGAAAAATCAAACTTCCACCTTCACTTGAAAGAAAGAAAGCCTGGCCTGTCTGGAGACAATGTCCCCTATGGCAGTGGTTGGAACTGAGTGTGTATGGAGCCTATTGGGTCAGGCCATGGTATATGCTCCACAGTCCCACCTAGCTTTCATTTACAGCATGTTTCTTAAGTTAACTTGCTATAAGCATTATATCTCAATTTCTCGCATGGAAAAACGAAGCCCTAATTAATACAAAAGAATAGAATTTCAGATGGGGAAGAAAATTCCACATCTCAACATCCACTATCATAACACCATTTAATCTGCATAAGGCCAAGCACAAATATGTCTAAGTAATATATCTTAATCCTGCTTGACACAAAGAGATGTAAGCAAACCAAAGAAAAGACAGTTATCTGCTTCCCCAGGAATCACAATGTAGTTACTGTAATAAGAACATAAGCAAGTTATGATAATGCCATGCAACAATAGATTTGCTTACAAGTGGAATTGAAAGAGAGTAGCTGAGCACCACTTTGCTTCATTCCTTTCAAAGAGCCATTTCCTCGCCTACATAATAAACATTAACAATTCTTATGGCTATTTTCGCATGTATTTTACAAGGTTATTTTAAGTACCTATGTCATCATTTGGGGTATAGCCATATAGAAGTCATAATTATAATTTTGCACTACTGTAATTTGTCACAATAAATATGAAGAAGTGAGAAATCAACTCTACACTTTGGAGTATGACTTCATTCCTAGTCAAGTTGTCTGCCAAACTCAAAGAAATAATTCAGATGTTTGGTAGATGTTATATAAATCAGTAACAGCTGTTGATGTTTTAAAATATTTTCCAAATATAGTGCAATCTGTTTATTTCAGACTTACTCCAAATAAGAATTATTTGGAACTATCTTAGGTTAAGTTTCTGAAACATGAAAGTAATTTTAAAGTTATAGTCCAAGTTTATAAATATCTAAATACTAATTCTGAGGTTTAGTTTGAGAGTTCTTTAAACCAACAAAATGGCTTTACCCCTGTATTCAATGCCTTAATCTTCCTTCTATCCTTGGAAAAGCTCTTTAAATTCAAATATTTGAGTAAGCTGTCATATATTCCTCACAAAGTTCTTTAATAATTTTCCGTACATAAAATGTATTTTGATCATTCTTATGAATTATTTAATTTTTCTTCCATCTTCCTCCATAAATGTCCCTCCACTTTTAAGCTTCTCTTTTAAAAATAGCACTTAGAACAGAGTGCAATAATTCTGAATTTTGAATGATCCTATCCATGTGTGGCAGAATTCTTTATTTTGATATGAACAGTATTCAACTTCAGCCATCCTAATATCTAATAACCATTTTTGTCAACATATCATCCCTTAGGTACTCATTGAATAAAACTCTATTTATCTGTCTCTTCTTAGTGAGGTGCATGGCTAGATCTACTAGATTATATGATCAGGCAACAATTTTTATATGTAATGATCTTACAGCTCTAGCAGTGACATTTCTATAAAAATATGTTTCTTGAAATCTTTTCAATTACTATCTTCATTGATATCTACTTGGAATGTTACAATCTCCATGATATGGAACCCAGAAGACACAGAATCCTAACCTCATCAATGATTTCCTCTACTATTGAACTTTATATTAGCAGAAGCCAAGTTCACTTATGAAAAGTATCCTATTTTGGAGAATGAGTATGATATCAGAGAGGGAAATCTAGTTACATGCCAATATTTATCTTGTTGATAACTATACAACATCTTACCCAATAATTAAAAATAAAAATTTGTTAAAGTTTGTGGTAGGATGAATAATTTCCCTCTCCCCAAAGAAGCTCATGTCTTGATACCCGAAACTTGTAGCTTTCCTTCTTTTCAGGACAAAAAAACACTTTGTAAAGTATGATTTAGTTGCACAGATCTCAAGGGGACATTGCTCTCCACTGGAAGGCCCAGCTCAGTGAACTAACAATGGTCCTTATGAGACGTGACTGGAAGGTCACCATCAAAGGAAGTATGAGAGCAGCAGTCATGATGAGAGAAAGGCAAGTAGCTTCTAGGAGCTAGCACGGGCAGAGAAATGGATTCTCATCTGTAGTCTTCAGAAGGAATGCAGCCCTACTGACCCATTTTGGATGTCTGCTTCTTGAACAGAAAATGTATTTGTATTGCTTTAAGCAACATAATGCAGTCTTTTGGTGTAGTAGAATAAGAAAATCATATACTTCTTAACCAAATACTTCTGCTCTTTTTTAAACTATTCATCTAATAGGCTTTCCAGAGGGCAGAATAAAATACAAGTTCTATTCATTCTGACAGGTACTTATTAAAGAACATAAAGCTTTTTTTCTTCTACATAGTGAATTTAGTATTTTGACTTTCCCCAAGCCTACTACACTTTCCATTTATTATGTGTGAAAAATTATTATGATGAGTCTGGTTTTTGTCCAGAGCACTTGAAATGGGAAAACACTCTTCCGTATAGTCATTGGTTTCTCCATTTAAATGGCCAGCTGAAACACTGTTAAAACTGATAACCTTCATTCAGAAGAACCTGTTATAATATTATTAGCTCCTTTTTTATTAGTTATGTACACAGTGTGTATACAACCATGTTAGTACCATTGTTAGCCTTCTCCCTGTCCTCCCCCCACCTGAGGGACAACTTTTGGATTTCAAATTAAGTTTAAGAGATTAATACTTTACTTAGACTAATGGAATGACTTAACATAAAGCTTAGACAACTCAGATGTTAGAAACAATATAAAATGATGTTACTAAAATGTATTTAAAGCATTAGCCATGGAGCTAATATATTTCTAAAGACTATGGAATGGTCTAGACAGAAATATAGAAGCAATAAGCCAAAGGCTTCAACCATTCATTTCCTGGAGTGTTTTAAGATTTATGAAATGAAATTGATTTTTAAAACCAGACAAAATTGTAATATTTACCTTCCATTAACATGAATACAATTGGACCATTAGTTGAAAATATTAATCACATTGATTATCTGTAGGCAATTTCTAGTTTATTATTGGAAGGATAAGTATATGTTTTCCCAAGTATTCTATAAGACTTCCTGTCAAAGAAAAAAAACAATACATTCTAAAAAGTATGGTGAAACAATAAAATCATTTGGCATAATTTTCTATTCCTGTGAACTCCATAAACAGTAATCATGACCATAAATCAAGAAGCCACATGATTTATGATGCAATTGGAGGTCTTGGTTTCTAGATATGGTTCTGTCACTGATAAATAGCATTCTTTAAGTCCAATGCAAATAAGATACATGTGGGTTTGTCCCTGTTTACTTCAGTCACAACAAGGACTCTCAAATTATATTACTCTCCTGCACTAATCCAGTTAAGACCTTATACATACATCACTTTCTCCCCTGCTATTATCCATCCCCAGTTTCTGAAGTCCTCTTCTGTTCCTGGGAATTCAACACCAAACACACTGTTCCCTAATGTGAGTCTCTCAATACTAAATTCACAATCTGGTTTTTTACATTATAACATGGCTTTCCTTTATTTTGCTGGCAGTAGATCTTGTGTCTCTACACTCTCTTTTAACAACTTGGCAACAGAGAGAAGGGGCTGAAACCATAGGAACAGATGTGCAAACTCACATGCAGGCACAGAAACCCACACATATTTACTAAAATCAATTTCAGGGTATTTCAACACTATTTTACTTGGTCAGAGCTCCAAACTGCATATGGCCATTCCATTGCCATCCAACAAAAGTTAGAAGCCAGGTGTGGTGGTGTACGCCTTTAATCCCAGCATTTGGGAGGCAGAGGTGGGAGGATGACATGAGGCCACACGGAGACTACATAATGAATTCTAGATCAGCCTGGGCTAGAGTAAAACCTTACCTCAAAAACATACAAACACCTCAAAAGGGCCCCAGTTGCAACTAAGAAAAATTGGCGAAACAAGCAAGGGTGCTGTTTTCCTGATGAACCGGATACCAGCACAAGGGGGAAGGAGATCAACACAGAGAAAAATCAACTCCTACCAAATCAGAGAGCCAGAGCCTCAGAGGCCCCCAACACCTCATCACTGAAGCAGACCAAAAATGAACCCAACATGGCTCAGGGAAATTTTGCGGAAGAGGGGGCAGAAAGAATGTCAGAGCCACATGTTGGGTCATGATATGCAGAGACATTGTGCTTACCCATAACTGTGGGCTAACTCCACAATTCATGACCCATATACCTCAACAAGGAGGGGCCAAAGGGACGGCGTAGGTCATGGATGAGCCTAATAATGGTACCAAACTGACTGTATTTGCTTAATACAAAAGTAACTAATAAAGAAAAAAAAAGGAAAACAATAAATAAAATTTAAAAAAAAACATACAGTCAAACAAGAAATAGTTAGCATGACAAGGAAAAAAGTTATATTGGCAGACAATGGTATTAACTGATTATGGGCAAATATTTTTCAAAAGCCTATGTCTTTACAAACAGATCTCTAGATCCCCTCCAATGAAATAAGTGAGAGACCTGAAACTCCAGCCTGTTACCTTCATGCAGACCAAAGTACTACATTCATGTTGCTCTGGCCACCATCTCTTATGTTTCTGCTATACTTCCTCTTGAAACACATGAATCATATCATCTAAGTTTTGGAGTTTTGAGGTTTTGTTTTTGCTTTCAAATAATTCCAGACTCACAAAAAGTCACATAAAAATATAGTAAAACCATTGCCCATCTATTTTTCTGGAAGCTTTCTTTTTTTTCTTTCCTTTTTTTTCTTTTCTCAATTTTTATTAATATTTTCCATGATTATAAAAAATATCCCATGGTTGTACCCTCCCCCCCCACTTTCCTCTTTGAAATTCCATTCTCCATCATATCCCCTCCCCATCTCAATCTTTCTACTTACATATATACAATACCAACCTAATAAATGCCTTCCTCCCTTCCTTTCTCTTCCCTTTCTATCTCCTTTTTAACTTACTGGCCTCTGCTACTGAGTTTTTTCCTTCTCACACAGAAGCCCAATCATCTGTAGCTAGGATCCACAGATGAGGGAGAACATGTGGCGCTTGGCTTTCTGGGCCTGGGTTACCTCACTTAGTATAATCCTTTCCAGACCCATCCACTCTTCTGCAAATTTCATAACTTCATTTTTCTTTACTGCTGAGTAAAACTCCATTGTAAAATGTGCCATATCATCATTATCCACTCATCAGTTGAGGGACATCTAGGCTGGTTCCATTTTCCAGCTATTATGAATTGAGCAGCAATAAACATGGTTGAGCACATACTTCTAAGGAAATGACATGAGTCCTTAGGATATATGCCTAAGAGTGCTATAGCTGGGTCATATGGTAGATCAATCTTTAGCTGTTTTAGGAACCTCCACACTGATTTCCACAATGGCTGGACCAGATTGCATTCCCACCAACAGTGTACAAGGGTTCCTCTTTTTCCACATCCCTGCCAACATTTATGATCATTTGTTTTCATGATGGTAGCCAATCTGACAGGAGTGAGATGGAATCTCAACGTAGTTTTAATCTGCATTTCCCTGATGACTAGTGACATAGAACATTTTTTAGATGCTTATATGCCATTCATATTCCTTCCTTTGAGAATTCTCTATTTAGCTCCATAGCCCATTTTTTGATTGGCTTGTTTGATTCCTTATTATTTAACTTCTTGAGTTCTTTGTATATCCTAGATATTAATCCTCTATCAGATATATAGCTGGTGAAGACTTTTTCCCATTCTGTAGATTGCAATGGAACAGAATAGAGGACCCAAATGTAAATCCAGGTAGCTATAGCCACCTGATATTTGATAAAAATGCCAAAAATACTCATTGGAGAAAAGACAGCCTCTTTAGCAAATGGTGTTGGGAAAACTGGGTATATATCTGTAGAAGGATGAAAATACATTCTTCTCTCTCTCCATGCACAAGGACTAAGTCCAAATGGATTAAAGACCTGAACATCAGACCTGAAACTGTGAAACTGCTAGAGGGAAAATGTGGGGGAAACCCTTCAACATACTGGTCTTGGCAAAGACTTTCTGAATACAACCTCAATTGCTCAGGCAATAAAACCACAGATTAACCACTGGGACCTCATGAAATTACAAACTTTTGCACTGCAAAGGACACGGTGAATAAAGCAAAGAGGCAACCTACAGAATGGGAAATAATCTTTGCCAGCTATATATCTGGAAGCTTCCTTAAATGTAACATCTTATGTAATCAAAATGCAATTATCAGGAAATTAAGATTTATGCCACACTATCAACTGTCCCACAGTGCATGTTTGTATTTCACTAGTTGCTTCACTTATGTCTGTTTTTTTTTCCAGACTTGGATTATAATTGTGTGATTTATCATAATTTATTCAGTAATTTTCATATCTGCAGATGATTCTTACCAGTATTTATCACTATTGTCACATTTTCCAAAAATTGATCTTGGCTACAAAAGTCACAATTCTGTTGGTCTTCCCAATGTTACCCTTGGTATATTTCAATGCATTGGCTGTAGACAATTTCATGTTGCAGAGATGAATATCCAAACCAGGCAAGTTTAGGGGAGGAAGTGATTTATTTCAAGCTTACAGATTCAGGGGAAGAAGTTCTATCAATCATGTAAGAATCTGTTTCTATACATTCAAGCAGAGGAAAACAACCAAACAGTCCATAAACTCCAAAAGCAGCAAACACAATCCTGCAATAAGCAGGACCCAGGAAAAGCTCAAACATCTCCGTATACCTTTTGGCTGAAATTCTTATCTTTCCACAGTGACACCTGAGAGTTGGACCCCACAGTCTTCCCCCGGTAACACCTCCTCCAGCCAGGACTCCAGCTTGGAGTCCAACTTACAAGCCTTAGTTAAACACCTGAATCTATATGGGGGATGGGCATGCATACAAACTATCACACCATATGTACTTGATCAGATCTCAAAAAATCTCTCATGTTTTTCACTTCCTTTATAATCTATCTTACATTAAAAATTCAATCATGGTAATTGCTATATCACCTGTGTCTTCAATTCCTTTTCTCTTGTCATGCTTCATTGTGCACCGTATAAAAACACATCTTTCATTACTCCTTACCTGGACCTCTGTGACGGACAGTTGCTGAGACAAATCACACAAGCCAACTCCCTGATGACTCTTGAAATAATGTCCACAACCCCAAGAAGTTCTGCGAGTTACAATTTTTGATGATTATACAATTATAGCTGATTGTTAACTTATAACTTCTCACACTCTTTACTCTAGTTCTGAAGTTTCCTCAGCTGGCGACTTTGCTTCATATTATCAGAGCAATGAAGCAATCAGAACAAATCTTCAGTCCGCTCCCAGTGTGTGTACTTGCCTCCATCTGTAGATGACTACTATGCCAACCAATACCACAAAAGTTGAATTTTCTATTCATAAGATCAAGCTCATTCTTTCACCAACTCAGCACATTACTTCAGCAGTTTTCTGACTTTGCATCATCAGAAATATTGTCTATGTTTATTACCATCAATTCTCGTCCTGTTATGTACCTTTGAATATATACAAATATATAAGGCCCCAATTTTTCCATTTGCTACCAACCATTAATTCGATAATTTTCATAAAACGCTTTCCAAAAGTGTTTTTCTGGCTATATCCTCTATTTCAAAAGAGTTGGACTCTCATATTTATTGCAAAACTAAACAGAAATGCCATTTATGGGAGGGGAAACCTAAGTGTCTATCAACAGATGAATTGGATTTCATTATGTACGTACATAATGGAACCTGAAACTGACTTATGAAAATGAAATCCTGTCATTAAGAACAACATGGGTAAACAAAGAAGACAATGTGTTGGGTAAAATAAGTCAGGTACAGAAAGATAGACACTGTATGATGTCATTTATGAATGAAATCTTTAGTCAAACATATGGAAGTAGAAGGTAGTTTTCGGTGCAATGTGTGTGGAAGATGGGGAGATTAGTGATAATCTTGTCAAAAGGAAAACATTTCAGCTAGACAGGAGAAATAAATTCCAGACTTATATTGAAGAAAGTCATGAATCTAGTCAATAGCAATGTACTATATACTTGAAAATGACACAAAGTAAAACCAGAGTTTTCACAGGAAAAAGTAATGTGAGGTGATGTATATGTAAATTAGGTTAATTTAGTCACTTCATAATGTATCCCTGTCTCCAAATATAATATTTTATAAACAAATATATTCCATTTTTATTTGCCAATTTCAAATCATAATATTTGAATGTATGAGTGAATGGATGAATAACAAGTCTCATTCATTCAAACCCTTTATCTTCTTGAGCCTGATATTGATCCTGAGAATGGCTGAAACTCTAAGGGTAATTTAAATAGCTCCCTTTGTGTATTCCAATCATCAAAATTTCATGTTAAGATTCTATAGATATTGCTCAAAGATTATTAAATACAAAATATTCTCATTTTCAGAGTAAATAAGTTTGGCAATTTTCAGTACTTTTAAACATTACTTTTCAAATTACTGGTGATGTGTTATATGCACATTAAAAAGCACATGAGACAGAAATGTGGAGAAATAGTCACCCAAATTGAAGTGTATAAGGTCTCTGTCAATTAAAGGTTAATGGTAAATGAAGATAAAATGCCTTCAAAATGATCACATAAATCAATAAGCAAATGACTTTGATTGCAGGTCTGATTTAATTAATTATAGGGGAACATCTGTTGCATTAATCAAGTTAAAATCAGTAATGGAATTTAAATAGGATCTGATACCTCAGAAAACATTGTTTTTTTCCAATGTAAAACTTTTATTAAGGAATAAATATATACAAAAATGCACATATTGTGTATTTACTGTGTGGTGAATGTTAACATATCCATGGAACCACCACTAAGATCAAGAATCATATTGTTAAGCCAGGCGTGGTGGTGCATGCCTTTAATCCCAGCACTTGGGAGGCAGAGGTAGGAGGATTGCCATGAATTCGAGGCCACCCTGAGACTCCATAGTGAATTCCAGGTCAGGCTGGGCTAGAGTGAGACCCTACCTCTAAAAACCAAAAACAAAAAAACAAAAACAAAAACAAAAAAAAAGAATCATATTGTTACCAGTTGTGGTGGTTTGAATAGATGGCCCCCAATATATTCAGTTCTTTACTGTTTGTAGTTTGCATCTTCAGCCACCTGGCTGGAGGCAGTGTCACTATGTGGATCTTAAGGTGTGGTGGTGGGTTTCAGATTTCAAACTAAAGATATGCAAAGTCTGCTTAGCTGGAGTTCCTGAAGTGTGCTGTGTGGCTTTTGGCTTTAGGCTTATACTTCTCTCTCTGCTTGGACCTGTGAGGTCAGGCCAGCTTCTTCTGCCATTATGGAACTTCCCCTGGATCTGTAAGGTTCAATAAATATCCCTTCCTCCATAACTGTGTCTGGTCTGGAAGTTCATCTCAGTGAACCTGAATCTGTCTGCTACACTAGTACAACAAATATCTTCTAACCAAACCCTTAATGCATCCCCTAACACCAACAATAACCACGGTTTATCCTTGAAACCTCACAGGTAGGTTTTTATTTGAAACTTCTGTACATGTAATTCCACAGTGTCTGCTCTTTACTATCTGGAACCATTTGAATTGCGTTTAGTTAGCTTACAAAGCAATGCATTTTGTTGTGATGATACTTCATTCATGCTAATTTTACTCAAAATTCTTTGCACTACTTACATGTCTTTGCACATTTTTGCCATTTATCCATCCTACTGATTTATAATATTCTATTGTATACCTACTTCACAAGTTATTTTCATACTGCTCCTTGGCATTTGGGTTGTTTGAAATCACAGTAGATAGTTCTGCTATAGATAGTTTCATACATGTCTTTTGATTATCATTTCTGTTTTGCATATAATTTGAAATACTATTGCTGCTCATAAAGGCATAATTATTTTCAGATTCAATGTTACCAAACTTTTCCAAACTAGACGCTTGAGTTTATGCTCTCACCTTCAAAATTAGCAGCCACTGTTTATCACATTATTCAATTTAGTTATTGATTTTAGAGTGTATTGTTCAGTAGATATGTTATATGCTTCTGAAACTGTGTGAGCGATGAATGCACACATCTCTACTGAGTTACATGAATTTAACAAGTGTATGTATATAGTATATTTATATATGAATATTTGCCATATATATATATAGTAATTACTATATATATATATATATATATATATATATACATATATATATATATATATAGTACTCACTATCTAGAATAAGGTGCATATTATGTTCAGGAACACAGAAAACTCTGACATGCATTTCCTACACAATCTCTAAGAGGTTACAACCAATCTTACTTTTTTCTTACAGTAAATTAGTTTCCTTGTGGTAGAATTTCAAATAAATACAATTGCAATTTTTTTTTTGTTGTTATCAAGTGTCACTCATACATTGCATGAAGTAGTACTTTATTCTTTGATTGCTTCATTTTATTGCTTCATAAAGTAATGTATCAGTTTGAAAGAGGAAGAGAACTGATAAAATGGACATATTATAAAGGAGATATTCCTAAATTGACATAAAAAATACAGGCTGGACTATTCAACAATGGCCATCTGCAGGCCGGCAAACAATATTTTCTAGTAATGAAAGTAGAAAACTTCACAATTTTTGTGTATTTAGTCCAAGGCATTTAATTACATTTTAACACTACTGTGAATGGGATTGTTCATATTTTCTATTTGCATATAGCTAGTAGATTTACAATTTCATATATACCTCTTATATCAAGCCTTTGATTTCATAATGGTATTATATAATTTTGTTATGTATAATTTATTTTTTGTTCTTTTTTTATCAATTAGTTTTGTATTGAGCAAATACGGTCAGTTTGGTACCATTACTAGGCTCATCCGTGACCTACCCCATCCCCTTGGCCCCTCCTTGTTAAGGTATATGGGTCATGAATTGTGGAGTTAGCCCACAGTTATAGGTAAGATAAATGTCTCTGCATATCATGACCCAACATGTGGCTCTGACATTCTTTCTGCCCCCTCTTCCACAAAATTTCCCTGAGCCATGTTGGGTTCATTTTTGGTCTGCTTCAGTGATGAGGTGTTGGGGGCCTCTGAGGCTCTCGCTCTCTGATTTGGTAGGAGTTGATTTTTCTCTGTGCTGATCTCCTTCCCCCTTGTGCTGGTATCCGGTTCATCAGGAAAACAGCACCCTTGCTTATTTCGCCAATTTTTCTTAGTTTCAGCCAGGGCCTATTGAGGTATGATGGGGTGGCTCTCTCCTAAGGATCTACATCTATCAGAAAAAGAGAAGCAAATTCTCCAATGGAGAGTAAGTTAGCACCAGGAAAAATGAGATAACCCTTACTTTTTTATAGAGAATTTAATAGGTGTAGGCCCTCTTGTAGCCCATGATTGATGGTAGCTTGATATTGGAGAGTGGGCTTATGTTTGGATATGGTTCTGACTTGATTCCCAGCTCCAGATATGGGTCCTGTACCACTGAGGGGATCAGTTAGCCAAATCAAGACCAGTTGGTTCCCCAGCATGGCTCTGTGCCACTGATGCACTTGTGTGGGCATCATAACAGGTTATTTGCTGCTAAGTAGGTTAGACCATGAGTTTCTTGGACAGATATTGGTAATTTTCCCCAAGTTGCCCATGTAGCACCTGCTGGCACTAGACACGCTGACTGACTGGGGACTGACTCTCTTCCAACTTCCAGCCATGCCATTCCATTTTGCATGTCAACCACATAAGGTGTCTTCAGCAGTAGAGTCTTACCACTAAACTTTGGTGGGTCATCAAGTACTCTGACAGAAATCTGTCTGTCTTTTAGGAAACCTTGTAGGTCTCTCTGATCAAAAGCTCATTGTGGATGATTGTCCCATGCTGGTACTGGGAGTTACAGGTCAGTGACCACTAAGAAAAGGAGGAAAAAGATAACTAATATACAAGAGTTAGAGAGGACAGAGAGAGAGAGATGGAGAGGGAGGGAGGGAAGATGTAGAAGATTAAGGTCAGTCTTCATCTTACCCTCTCCAGTGTCTTGTGGTTCAGGTGTTCCCTGTAAGGGCCAGATGGAGGTTCAGCCATTTGCTCTGCCTTTCAGGAAGTAGAATTTTATGCTACCATTGCCGTTTGGGTCAAGATTTATGTTTCCCACCCATTCGATGTCCTCCCCTCCCTCCCCATCCACCTACTGTCTAGTCCATGAGATGCTTGCTGGGTACGTAAGGTATCTTGGGTAGATTCAGGTTAGGTGCTGTAGATGAGTGAGACTATGTGGTGATTTTTTTTTTTTTTTCTGTGATTGGGTAACTTCACTGAGAATGATGTGTTCCAGGTTCAACCATTTTTCCTCAAATTTCATTGTGTCATTTTTTTCTTACTGCTATATAGAATTCCATTGTGTAGATATAACACATCTTAGTTATCCATTCTTCTAGTGATGGACATCTGGGTTGATTCCAGCTCTTAGCTATTACAAATTGAGCCACTGAAAACATGGTTGAGCAAATCTCTCTGAGCTGAGGCTTGAAGGTTTTGGGTAGATGCCCAGTAAGGGAATAACTGGGTCTGCTGGTATCTCTATAGTCAGCTTTTTCAGGAGTCTCCATATTGCTTTCCAACTTGGTTGTACCATCCTATATTCCCACCAACAGTGGATGAGTGTTCCTACTTCTCCACATCCTTGCCAGCATTTATTTTCATTTGATTTTTTGATGTTTGCTATCTGTATTGGGGTAAGGTGGAATCTCATAGTTGTTTGAATTTGCATTTCTCTGATGATTAGGGATGATGAACATTTTCTTAAGTGTACGTTTGCCATTTGCATTTCTTCATCTGTGAACTGCCTGTTCAGCTCTTTGTCCCATTTTGTGAGTGGGCTGTTTTACTTCTTACTGTTTAAATGTTTGAGTTCTTTGTAAATTCTAGAGATTAGGCCCCTATCAGTTGGATAAACTGCAAATGTTTTCTCCCATTCTGTGGATAATCTATTGGCTTTGCTTACTGTATGCTGGTCTGTAGAGAAACTCTTCAGCTTCATGTGATCCCATTGGTTCAGTGACTGTTACGATCATGAGCTACTGGGGTTTTGTTCAGGAAGTCTTTTTCCATTCTTGTATCATGGAAAGTACTTCCTAAATTTTCTTCCAGTAGTACTCGAGTTTCTGGTCTTATATTGAGGTCTTTGATCCATTTGTATTTGAGTGTAGTGCATGGGGAAATGTGTGGGTCAAGTTTCAATTTCCTGCATATGGTTATCCAGTTTGTCCAGCACCATTTGTTGAAGATGTTGTCTTTTTTCCAGCCTATATTGTTCGGGCCTTTATCAAATATCAAGTAGCTATTGTTGCTTGACCCAAAGTCCAGGTCCTCAAGTCTATTCCATTGGTCTCTACTCCTGTTTTTATGCCAGTACCATGCTGTTTTTATTACTATGGCTTTGTAATATAGCTTTAGATCATGTATGGTGATGCCTCCAATGGTATTTCTTTTGCTGAGGATATGTTTGGATATGTGAGGGCTTCTTCCTTTCCACATGAAATTTGAGATCATTTTTTCTATCTCTGTGAAGAGCACTGTTGGGATTTTAATTGGAATTGCATTAAATCTGTATATTGCCTTTGGTAGGATTGTCATCTTCACAATGATAATTATGCCTATCCAGGAACATGGGAGGTCTTTCCATTTTCTCAAGTCCTCCTCAATTTCTCTTTTGAGTGTTTTCATGATTTCGTTGCATAGATCTTTCACTTCCTTGGTTAACGTTATTCCAAGGTTTTTTTGTTGTTGTTGTTGCTGTTGCTATTGAAAATGGGAATATGTCCCTTATTTCTTTCTCTGTATCATTGTCATTTGCATATAGAAAGGCTACTGATTTTCGTGCATTGATTTTGTATCCTGCTACTTTGCTATAGGAGTTAATCACCTTCAGGAGTTTTGGGATAGAGTCTCTCAACTCTCTTACATATACAATCATGTCATCAGTGAATAGAGCTAACTAAACTTCTTCCTTTCCAAATTGTATCCCTTTTATTTCCTTCTCCGGTCTTATTGCTTGAGCTAGGACTTCCAGTACTATATTGAAAAGCAGAGGTGAGAGTGGACAACCCTGTCTTGTTCCTGACCTTAATGGAAATTCCTCCAGTCTCTCTCCATTAAGTATTATTTGGGCCTTCGGAGCTTTGCATATTGCCTTTATTATGTTAAGATATGAACCGACCATGCCAATTCTCTCCAATGTTTTGATCATGAAGTGATGTTGTATCTTGTGAAAGGCCTGTTCTGCGTCTATTGAAATGATCATGTGGTTTTCATGTTTAACCTTGTTTATGTGGTGTATTACATTGACAGATTTCCATATCTTGAACCACCCCTGTGTTCCTGGGATGAATCCCTGTTGGTCAATGTGGATAATGCTTTTGATGTGTTGTTGGATTCGGTTTGCAAGGATTTTGTTCAGGATCTTTGCATCTAAGTTCATCAGGGAAATAGGCCAGTAGTTTTCTTTTCTTGTGGCATCTGTGCCTGGTTTTGGAATTAGGGTGATACTAGCTACATAAAAGGAGTTGGGTAGCCTTCCCTGTTCTCCAATTGTGTAGCACAGTTTGAGGAAGATTGGTTTGAGTTCTTCCATGAAGGTTTGATAGAATTCAGCTGAGAAGCCATCTGGTCCTGGCCTCTTCTTTTTGGGGAGGTTTTTTTTAAATTACTTTTTCAATCTCCATGTGTGTGATGGGTTCATTGAGGTGTTTAATCTTGTCTGAGTTTAGCTTTGATAGATGGTATGCATACTGGAATTTATCCATCTTCTCCACATTATCCAGTTTTGTGGAGTAGAGGTTTTTGAAATAAGCCCAGATGATTCCCCCTGTTTCACTTATGTCTGTTGTGATCTTTCCTTTTTCATTTTGAATTTTGTTAATTTGAAGCTTCTCCTTTTTTTTTTGCTTGATCAAATTGGACAGGGCTTTGTCAATCTTGTTTATCTTTTCAAAGAACCAGGTCTTTGTTCTGTCAATTTTTTTTAATTGTTTCCTTATTTTCCACTTCATTTATTTCTGCTCTGATTTTAATTATTTCTTCTGCTCTGATTTTTATTATTTATTTCCTTCTGGAACTCTTTGGGTTGGAATTTTCTTGTTTTTCCAGTGCCTTTAGGTGGATGGTTAGGTTATTGAATTAGGATCTTTCTGTCTTTTTTATGAAGGCATTGAGTGCTATGAATTTTCCCCTGAGGATCGCCTTCATTGTGTCCCTTAAGTTTTGGTATGGTGTGTTCTAATTGTCATTCAATCCCAGAAGTTTTGCAATTTCATTTTTCATTTCATCCACTATCCATTTGTTGTTTAAAAGTGTGCTGTTCAGTTTCCAGGTGCCATTGGGATTCTAGGTGGGTCTTTTGTTGTTGATTTCTAGCAATATAGCATTGTGCTCTGATATCATGCAGGGAATTATGTCAATCTTCCTAAATATGTGGAGGCAGTCTTTGTGACCCAGTATATGGTCTATTTTAGAGAATGTTCCATGGGCTGCTGAGAAGAATGTGTAGTCTGCGGATTTGGGATGGAAAGTTCTGTAGATGTCCGTTAGGTCTAAGTAATCTATAGTTTTGTTGAGCTTTCTTACTTCCCTGTTGAGTTTCTCTTTGGATGATCAGTCTGTTACTGATAATGGTGTATTGAAGTCCCCAGCTATGATGGTGTTGGTGGTTATTTCTGTTTTCTGTCAAGTAGTTTTTGGTTTCTTAACTGTGGTGTCCCTGTGTTTGTTGCATACAGATTTATGATTGTAATATCCTCTTGATGGATCATTCCCTTGATAAGTAGGAAGTGGCCTTCATTGTCTTTTTTGGTTATTTTTGGTTTGAAGTCTATTTTATCCAATATTAATATAGCTACACTTGCTTTTTTCTTATTCCTATTTGCTTGGAATATTGTTTTTCCACCCTTTCACCCTGAGGAGGTGTCTGTCTGTAGTGGTGTGGTGGGTTTCTTGAAGGCAACAGATTGAGGGGTCTAATTTTTTGATCCATCCTGTTAGCTTGTGTCTCCTGATGGGTGAATTAAGGCCATTAATATTTAGGGTAATGACTGTGAGATTTGGTTTGATCCCTGCCATATTGTGATGGTAAATGTGGGTTGGTGTTTTCATGGACTTTGAAGGTTTTTGTGTCTACTCTGATTTTGGTTGTCATGATCTGCTTCTTGTAGGCATTTGAGTTTGATTATTTGTTTCTTCTCTGTGGAGAATTTCCTGAAATACTCTCTGTAGGTTTGGTTTCGTGTTCATATAATTGTAAAGCTGAGTTTTGTCATGGAAAGTTTTTTTATTATACCTCTATTATGAGGGATACTTTTGCTGGGTAGAGTAGTTTGGGTTGGAAGCCATAGTTTCTTAGACTTTGCAGTGTTTCATTCCAGGCCCTTCTAGCTTTCAGGGTTTCCATTGAGAAGTCTGAATTAACTCTGATGGAGTTACCTTTGAAAGTGGTGTGCTGTTTTTCCCTAGCTGCCTTTAGGATTTTCTCTTTGGTGTCAATGTTTAGAGTCTTAATGACAATATGTCTTGGAGAGTTTCTCCTTTGGTCCAGTCTGTTTGGAGTTCTATTGGCTTCTTGTATCTTGATGGGCCTTTCTTTTAAAAGACTGGGGAAGTTTTCCTCAATTATTTTGTTAAATAAGTTCTCCATGCCTTTGGTCTGAATTTCTTTTTATTCCAGTGATCCTGATATTAGGACATTTAAGTGTATCCCACAATTCCCTCATGTTCTGTTCATAGGAACTTTTGAACTTACTGAAAATTTTGAACTCTCGAACTGTTTCTTCCATCTTGTCTCCCAGATCAGAGTTTGTATCCTCCACTTGGCTGGCTCTATTCTTGAGAGCTTCTAGTGAGTTTTGGACTTGTTCAATTCAGTTTGCATTTTCTACTACTTTTCTATATATAATTTCTATCCCTCTGTCAAGCTCCCTTTTCACAGCATTTTCTGATTTTCTTGATGATTCTTGGAATTCATCCTTGCATTTCTTTATGTCTTCATTTAGCATGGCCAGCTGATTTTTGAGGTCCTCTTTTTTTTTCACTCTCCCTCAAATCTCTTAACTCTCTTTGAACTCCTTCCAATTTGTTATCTATTAGTTCTAGTTTAGTGATGGCAGCATCAACATGATTATCGGTCCTTTGTTGCTTTCCTGCAAGTTCTCCCTGTAAGTTGGTCAGTGTTGCATTGCTCATATCTTCAATTTGATGTTCTGATCCTAATGACTCTTCTATGTTTTGGTTAAATATATTCATTGTAGGACTGGGTGATCTAACTGGATTTTCTTGCATTTGATTTTTCATGTTATTTCTTTTGTCCTGTGGTCTTCCCATGACACTGTATGGGCATGTAGGTGGGTGGATCAGCCTGGGCTCAAGCACAATGGGAATACGAGCCATCCTGGGGCAGTTGCCAAGTAGCCTGGGCTTTGGCTGTCACTTGCCAAAGCCACCTATCTACTGCCTGGCAGGGGTGCCAAAGTTGCCTGGATTCTCAAGTGGTAATGTGCCAAAGCTGCCTGCGTTTGAGCTATGAAAGACACTGAGGCACCAAGCACTGAAGCAGCCCAAACTCTGGCTGGGAACACTGTGACCCGGAAGCAGTCTGTGCTTCTCCACCACAGGACAATGGTGGACGCCGGCATGGCAGACAGGTAGGGGATGGCACCTGAGCTGGTGCAAGCGAGACACACTCTGAGCTTGAGTGGCAGTTGGTGTGGGACTGGGCTCGCTGAACGTGCAGCAGCAGGAGCAGTAAGTGAGTGAGTGGGTGGAGCAGTCTAAGCTTCCACACGCAGGGATTGATCTGTGCGCAGCTGCACTATGGATATGGGGAGGGGTGGGCTAAACGCTCCTGAGGGAATCAGGGATTCCCTGTTATTGCCAGGACTCGCTGTATGCATGGTGGCCGCAGCAGTAAGTGGGCGAGTGTGCAGAGCAGTCTAAGCTTCCGTGCAGGGATCAATTGGCATGAGGCTGTGGCGCCTTGGACACGGTGGCTATTTGGGGGGAGGGGTGGGCACCTGCCCGCGAGCAGATCACAATTCCCTGTTCCCCCCCCCCCGTGCCCTCCCACTGACAATCTATTGGAGATTGCTCTCCCCTAAAAGTCCCAGTGAACCCTTAGTGTTTTGCCTTTGTTCCCCTGGGATTTGTGGCACAGCTAGGCAGTCGCCATCTTGTCCAGAAGTCCGTATAAATTATTTAATAAGCTATACATTTAACTTCTGCCCTTACCCTTATTCATTATAATGAAGACACTTTGTTTCTTTTTTATAATTTTAAGTATCAGAAAAATTATTCTTGAGAATTAATAGAAATTCATATAACTATTCTTCAAGTAAAGCTTTAAGTAACATGTTGAAAGCTTCTATCAATCACATTGTTTAAAAACATGTCATTAATATTTGGGAATTCAAATTACCACCTTAGATTTTGGAAATGAATTTTTCTCATCAATACAAAGATTGACACTAGGTAATTACAAGGCACAATGATTCTCATCAGCATTCATTAAAATTAATGCACATTAATTTGACCCTTTGGTAGTAAGGGTGACAATAAAGATCAGGAATTTGATTGATCTTTTAATATGACAATCACATATAAAGAATAATACAGACAAAAAATCAGTCTGGTAGGAAAAAATAATTAACCAGCTTATATGCAATCACAATATCAGCTGCTTTCATGTAATGTTAACAAATAAGCCCATCATTAACCCTTTCAGGCTTTATAACAGGAATGGAGTGAGGAGCTTCATAAATAAAGCTAGAATTCAGGGCTTGAGGGACGGCTTAGTGATTAAGGCATTTTCTTGTGAAGAAAAAGACCCAGGTTCAATTCCCCAGGACCCACATAAACCAGATGCACAAGATAGAGTTCATTTGCTGTGGCTGAAGGCCCTAGCATGCCCATTCTCTCTCTCTCTCTCTCTCTCTCTCTCTCTCTCTCTCTCTCATATATATATATATATATATATATATATATATATATATATACAATAAACAAGATTTAAAAAAAGAAAGGCAAGATTCAGATATTAGAGTTGCTTTCTAATATGCTTTCTAAAAGGTAAAACAGGGGAAGTTACTCAGAATATATCCCAGTTCTGATGACAAGGTGACTCAAGAGTTTATTTTGCCACTCAAAATGAAAGTACAAATGTCATTTAACTTTCTAATATTCCTCTCCATTTCGTTTTTGAGGAGTTGATGTAGCTTAGAACAAAATAGGAGTGAAGGCATAAGGTCTCCATCTAAGGAGCAACAGTGATGAACCTTCCATTCCAGTCCCAGTTGAGCTCACTCATTGAAAGTTAGGTTCTCTCATACTTCACTGGTTAATATTCAGGAACTTTTGTCTAGTCTAACTATAGCCTCATAGTTATCCCAGCTAGCTATGTAACTTTGTATCTGTTTTCTGAGAACTAAGAATGCTGAATATGCCTTTTGATTTGATAGTTGTGAGTTACATTACAAACTTTCCCAAATTTATCTGATGAAAAGTCTCACTTGCTTCTCCCTGATCCATTTTTCTAACTGTTATTTTTATTGATTGCTAATGAAAGCAGGGCAATCTCAGGTCACTCTATAATGTGCATGCCACTATTAAAAGTAATTGTAGAAACAGCAGTAAACAATGTTATTACATTTGTGTAGAATGTCTCTTATATGTCAGATACTTGTCAAAGTAATGCCTACTATTCAATATCTGAAACAAATAGAAAGGGTTGACTTTATTGCTAGTCATGCAAGGAAGAAACTCGCTTACTAAAGGTGTCTCTGGAGAAGTATGGGAGTTGATGATTGTTGGGTTTTCAGAAGTGTGCATAGCGAGGAATTGATCACCCTTTGGTTGATAGTACGGTGACTGGCAAGCTAAATGTTAGGAGCTGGGTTATTGAAGTGAAGGCAATGCTAACTATTATTCAGAAGCCCAAGGCTTCTCTGAATGGCTGGGTTTTTGAAAATAAGTTCCTAAAGCAAGTTGTCATTTACTACCGAAGACAGGTTTTAAACTGGTTCTAGTAATTCCTTCTTAGTATGGGCAAAGGCATAGTAGGCAAAGAGAAACCTTTCATTTTCATAATGCCAAACATTATATAGGGTTTGCATAATTTAACTTCACTAATTCCTTTAAGAATATAGATAATTCAGGTGGGGAAGATGGGCCAGCAGTTAAAGGTGCTTGTTGGCAAACCTAATGACCCAGGTTCAATTTGCCAGTACCCACATAAAGCCACATGCACAAAGTGACACATATGTCTGGAGTTTATTTGAAGTAGGTGGTCGTGGTGCACCCATTTTATATCTACCTCTCTCTCGCTCTTTCTCTCATAGATAAATATTTTTCATCATTAAAATAAAATTTTAATCAAGTTATGAATCATCAATGGATGTTAAAACTGAATTTTTAACTTCATATTTTTACATAGGTTATAGACTTATATCCCCTCTTCCCTGGTCCCCACTTCCCTGAGTGCCTTTCTCAATAGGGTTATTGGTGTTCATCCACCAATATTGGTGTTCTACCCACCCTGTGGCTCTCAAAATCTCCCCCCGCCCCATTCTGCAGCAATCCCTGAGCCTTGGTAGATCTATTAGCATTCTGGTTTAGTGTTCTCTGTATCCTCTGTATTTATGCTTTGATAGGTTTTGATTCACCACAGTGTCTATTGCCATTTCCCTGCACTGTTTATCAGGTTAGCATTGGGAGTAATACTCCTGTGCTGTTTCCTCTGTAATTTCTCCTGAGCCCTGTAAATTTGGTGGGCAGTCAGCCATCTTTTCTTGTTGTATTGATGGATCTTGAATCTTCCCAGTATTCTCTGTTATCTGTAGAATAAAACAGATTCTCCAACCAAGAATAAGAGCAGCTTTGACTAAGGGGGATTTGCATAGAAATTTGAGACTTTTTTGGTGTTCAAACCCATCCATATACTCGAGAGAGCAGTGGAGGCTTCTCTGGGGTGTGAGTTTCCTGACCATGAGATTGTAACTTGGTTTCCAGTATCAGTTATGAGTTCTTTCCCACTGAGCAGATCTCATGTCCAATCAGAGGGCAGTTGGTTACCCACAAAGGCTGTCTGCCACTATTGCATAGTTGTGTACTTCTTGTCTGGCTGATTGGTTGTGTATCTTACAGGGTCCCCTGCTTATTCATGCAGTAGCTCTCAACCCTCATGGCAAAAGAAAAAAAATATTAAACCTTTTAGTAACAATTTTTATATAAAAAATGTATTTTGATCATAGTCTTCTCACCTCCCTGTTTTTCTCCACCCCATGCTCCTTGCACTGTACTCTTCCTTGCTCCAGCTAGCTCCCTACTAGTTTTTGGACTTTACTGTATAAACTTATTGGGTGCCGCTCACCTTCCCCTCTGGTTATACTCTTATATTTTCTCTCCCCCACCCCTTGTCCATGGAACACCTTCCTCAGTGAATGAGGTTATTGATATTCACTGTGGGGTCATGGATGCATCAGTTAGTCCCTGTCATGGGAGGACAATGCCTCAGGATACTGCTTTCCATTCTGTGACTCTTAGAATCTTTCCACTCCCTCTTCCACAAAGTTCCCTGATCCTTGGCTGGTGAGTTATAAGACTACTTTAGTGGTAGGCTCTCTATAATCTCTGAATTTCTTCTTGGAAGTATTTTGAGTATCTTCAGTGTCTATCATCATCTCATAATGGTGACTGGGGAGATGTCTCAGCACCTCAAGCCATATGCTGGCAAAGAGTTCCAAGCCAGGTTCAATTCCCCAGCACTAACATAAAGGTAGATGCAAAGTGGTACATAGAACTGTGATCCAAACACACCTATGAAAATGGGAGCCACAGCTAGGAAAATCCAGTACTCAAGGTCCATCTTGCCTGACATTTTCCAGTCTGGCAGTTTATTTGTAGGGGCAAGAGACTCTGTCTCAAAGAAGGTGGAGCACAGATACCTCAAAATTGTCTTCTGATCTCCACATGCACAATATGGCACATGTGCATACATATGTGTAGCCTATACCCACACCCACACATATATACATGCATGTTTTTAAAAGTTTTGAAGGAGGATATGAATCATCTTGCAGCATATCTAGTTTATTTTTATACTATATTTAAGGTATATATATATATATATATATATATATATATATATATATATATATACATACATATATGACATCCTGAAGTTATTCTACTTAAAGTGAACAAGGAAAAAACACTAGCCTGAAACAACATCCATTACTAGCAATTTTGGATGTTAAAGTGTCATATAATGAAATTTACATTCAAAAATGGGAGATAAGAAAATTTCATGTATACTATAATCAAGATAGGTAGGCATATAGACCAGTATCTCCAAGTGGAATATTATTGTAAATAATACTTTTAAAGACACATTTTGAACTGTTACATTAACCATTTTGTTTGGGTAAATAACAAATAAACACCAAACTAATTTTAAGAAGAAAACTATTAAGATTTTTTTAAAAAAACATAATTATAAAGTGATGATGTAACCTAATTCTGTGTTAGAATACAAACAATTCTCCTTGGGAGTTTTTGACTTTACAGGCATGCACAAGCAATACAAATCCAATACAAGCTGTACTTCAAGTATGAATTTCGATCTTTTCCTGGGGCTAGTGAGGTGCCTGGTGGTACTGTCTTATGATACTGCGCAGCAGCAAGGAACCATAGCTCTCAGCCGTGATCACTGCAGCAAACAATCGATATCCGATGTGCTGAGTTGCTAAGCTGTGATGTGGAGTAGATTACATGTATTAAGTGCATTTTCAGTTTACCTAATACTTTTTAAGTAGGTTGGTTTTACTGAAACAAAATCCCCTTGTAAGTCAAGGACCATTGGTATTCAAAAAGTGGCTTTTAGAGATGAACAAGAAGCTGAAGGAGATTGTATACATGAAAATTTACTACAAAATAGTTTCCTGGGTAAACAGAAGCAAAGCAATGCAATTATTTTAAAGCATTTCATATAAGTGATATGCAAGTATATATATATATATACATATATATATGTGTGTGTGTATATATATATATATATATATATATATATATATATATATATATAATGAATTTCATACTCAGAGTAGATATCTGATTTCTTTCATATTAGTATGAGCTAAGCATTTATACTTTAAAACTAGCAAAATGAAACACTTATTTTACAAAGCAGGGTATTCTTATGGCAGGATATCTTATATTTGTACATTTTTGTTACTTGAAAGAGTTTACTGAAGCTGCATCACTTGACATGGATCTTAATACAAGGCTTTCAGTCACTTGCTATTTGGCCTTACATGAAGACTACAACGTCAGTTCATTCTCAATTCTTAAATGTCTTCTGAGCAAAAGAACTCAGAAAATAAATCTCCACATTCTCATATTCATATATCACACTTTCCTGAAAACAAGGCATTTTTATAAAGAGGCCTTATCCACTTGGTTTCTCTCCCTGAATCCGAGATATCTGGTTGGTTGTTTATAATGATGATAACAAAACCAAGAGTGACTTCCTGTCCAGCTCTCCCTATAAGCCAGAGACCGGGAAATCACCAACCATACGTTCAAAAGGTATTCTCATAATATTTATTTAATATTACTTTTAGAGGTTTCAATGTAATAAAATCAACATAAAAAAGCAAAAGACATTATGTCAATACATTGAGATAAAGCTTAAAATGTATACAAGAGAAATATAACACTCAAACAAAATCTTATTCTTCAAGAGCTATTTTGTAATGAAGCAGGGAAAAGGTAGGTAATTACTGCATATCTTTAATGAAATGAAGGTTGACACACCTAGAAAAATAAGATGAGCTGCATTAACCAAATAAATTCTGATAATCTCTAAAAAATTGGCTGCATTAATTAATTTTTTTCCTTAAGACCACAGTACATATGAAAGCAAAATATTGCAGTTTTCCACATGAACTATGATATAATTATTTTTTCAAAAACAAGGGAAATAAAAACATTTCAAAATTACCATATTATATTTTATATTTATGCAAGAGTAGTTGCAAAGCAATAACTCAACCATTTCTGTATACTAATTAGTGATATAACATGATACAACATTAATTTTATTGGAGACAAATAGCATTCAATTTTATGATATTACATGAGAATTATAATTAAACATGAAAGGCAAAGATTTTTGTTTAATTTATTCACTTTTCAATCTCCATGGCCTAGAACAATGCTTGAAATATAGTACTCACTCAAACAAGAATGTTGGCCACTTATAAACCACTAAAAGTTACCCTGTTTGTCAGTTAAATCGTACAGGTAGACTTTCAAGAGGAAAATAAAGAAAGTTATTTTATTTCACCCTTATGAAGTCGCACATGCCATTGATTGTGACACATTACTGTTTATATGCATGCACAAGCAAACACACAGGTGGAGAATCTGAAAGGATATTTCTTCTCCCTTAACAAAGCTAGAAATCAACCTATAAAGTTAGGGAAAAATAAAACCACAACACAGGAGGTTACCAAATTGAATTTACAGGTCTCAATCTTATCACTGTCCAGAGGAGAAGAAAAAGATTTCCCCTGAGAATTTGAACCACAAATATTTGCAACTCTGAATTCACAGCACAATAATGGCCCCCAAAGAGCTAAGAGACTCACAGAGGTCTTGTGTTAGCAGAAATAAATGCAAATCCCTTCTAAGAGCTCAGCTTCCATCCACATCCACAGATCCAGACAGGGCAACACAAATGTAACTGAGTCTTAGAAACAGTGGAATGCAGTACTTAGAACACTCCACGTGACAATTCAAAAAGGAATTTGCATCATGCGTAAGAAAGGTCTTGAAGCTAAACATGGGGATATTTTTCTATTTTTCAGTCAGTCGCATATCTTTTAAAATAGTTAAATTCAATCCCTAATTTTTTTGGAATTGTAGCCATCAATCATAATTCCAAATATTTTCCTCAAAGAAAAAAATTAAGAGGAAGAAAGCGTACTTTAAAGGTAACAATAGCAGAATTTACCTTGGTGGCTCACTTAGGGAAGACCTCCCTTGGAATGGGAGTTGAGATGGGGAGGATATTTATCTAGTTTAACCCCGGGAATAGAAATACCTCTGAGGGGCCTGAAGAAATGGCTCCATCTGTCAAGTGCTTGCTCCACAGGCATGAGGACATGAGTTCAGGCTCAGAAACCAGGAATAATGCTAGTACAGTGGTGGGCACTTGTAATTCCAGTGCTGATGAGGTGGAGACAGCAGAATCCCTGGGACTTGCTGATCAGGGTTGTCTAGCATGAGCCCCAGACCAGTGAGGGACCCTTTCTCAAAAAGAAACGTATGGCAGACCTGAGGAGCAACACCCTAAAGTTGGTAACACACACACATACACATATGTATGTACATCCACACACAGACATGCACACATCTGCACTGTGCACATGCACACATGTGTGAACACACACACACACACACACACACACACACACACACAATGCCTCTGGGAAGGATACGTGCATGTGCCATGGCCCTTAGGTAGGAAAAGCATGGATTTCTTAAGTTGTTGAGAGAATGCCCTTTGGCCTCCAGTATAAAGAGCAAAAGGGAGCACACTTGCTAGAAAACTATGGGATGTAGGCCTGAACCAAGTAGTGTGAGAATTCTTAACATTTGGTTAAAAACTTTGAATTCTTACTTACTCATCCTCTACACATGGATTTTAATGATAGAAATAATTAGACTGCCATTATTTACAATGTATCTTACCATCTTTCCTTATGATCTCTAAAGTATTTAAATTTAAATTTTAATTTATATTTGTTTCTTTTAACTCCACAATTTCCCTGCATAATTTGTTAATATTTCTTAATTCCATTTAAAATGTTTCATCCCTCCCACTTTTAAACACTAAAGTGTATCTTCTTTCCCAATGACTACCCTTTTACTTGATTCCACTTCCTTTTATGATAGCCGTCCTTTTAGTCATATGATTTTCAAACATTGGGTCTGTGTGTATTCTAAGTCCTAACCATATTCAATCTCATCTTAGTGCTCACCATCTTCCATCTGAACTTAAAACTCTTCCAAAACTACCTGCCCACGAAAGATCAAAATTTACTTCTTTCTCATCACATCTAATGGCTTCTCATCTCTCGTCATCTCTTACTTGCTTTAAAATGTTACAGCGTTGACCATCTCCTACTATATTCTTCAACTGACTTTGGCCATTATTGAAATATTACACTTTGCTGTTAGATTTCTATGTCTCTTTTTCCCATTTTTCTTTATGACTTTACTTCTTTTTCTTCCCTTTTCATGGTCTTATGTCAACATTCAGTTTTTCTATCTAATATAAGACAAAAAGAAGAGAAGAATTATATAGCTCTCTGTCCCCACACACGTAATTTATGAAGAGTGGTTGCTTTTCTATAACTCTGTCCCTCATTCTCTATATAACTCCTGAATTTTAATGGGACATTTAGATAATTTCATGAGCTGGAATACAATTCAGATTTATGATGGGCAAGAGGGACTGTAAAGTTATAATTTCTCACTGCTTCCTTACCAGCCCGTGTGCTTTTTGAAGACTAAGACTGTAGCTATTCAGAATTGTAATGACAGTGCTTAAGAAACATGTTTTTAAGGACATAGTAGATGTTTAGAAAGTATTTCAACATGCATAACTATTACTGTAAACCTGTTAGATACATATTTTTATGACAAATTTATATATATATTACAAACATATATGCAAAGTTGCACATTTATTAGACCATTTTATACCCTCAGTGATTTTAACATCACTAAAATATTTATGGAAATATTTTTTAAATATTCATTTTTTATTTATTTGAGAGAGAGGGAGGCAGAGAGAGAGAGAGAGAATGGGCACACCAGGGCCTCCAGCCACTGCAAACGAACTCCAGATGCATGCACCACCTTGTGCATCTGGCTTATGTGGGTTCTGAAAAATTGAACTGAGGTCCTTTGGCTTTGCAGGCAAATGCCTTAACTGCTAAGCCATCTCTCCATCCCTATGGAAATATTCTTAGAAATAACCAAGGGATATTAATCTTCCTAAGGTAAGTAGACTTTGTTCCATGTAAATGATAATATTCACAATAACATGATTTCCAAATACACATTTTTAAGGAGGGAAATTCTTTCTGATTTTCTTAATAACTCTGCAGTGGTCCTTGGGAAGTACATTTATAATTCAATTTCAGTCATATGCACTTGTTTTGGAAGGTCCATGATCATTACTGCAGAAGCCAAGAATGTTTCTTATGTCCTATTTCCTATGCTGAAATCCATACGAACTTTAATTTTACTTCATTAACTAACTTTAATTTACTGCTCCTTTCCATGGTGCCCTAGATGTCCTATTTTACACCTTTTTTCCTCAAAGCAGTATTAATACTGAAGTATTATTTCTGACTTAAGTCAAGTTTTAATTGCAATAAACATCGCCTGTTAATATTGAACTTTGCGATAAAATTCCCTTGCAGAGCCTTTAATGCCATCCATTTTGAATGTTAGAGATTTCTTGAGCAACCTGGTCATAAGATATTCTGTACTTCATGTTGAACTAATGGAGGCTGTCACTGCTGTCTGCCTCTGCTGCTCAGCCAGCCATATCAAGCAGTGCTGTCATCTACCCAAGAAGACAAGCAGACCCCTCAATCAGGTTGTTTCTAAAGGAAAGTATAAAAGAAAAGCCACAGCATTCCCCCCTCCATTGGTCTATGATGATGAAGCAAAAAAAATTTAGAATTCTAATAAGAATAAGAGCATTCACTGTTACATTGTTTTAAACATTTCTGCTATTGACATTTAATCAACTTAACACTATAATTTTACATATAAAGTTAGGTATTTAAGTAACTAGTCTGGATAAAATAGCTAGTAATGGGCCGAGTTTGAATTCATTAGTCCAATTTACATAATTTGTAATAATATGATGATCAAATACTATACAATGGATGCCATTTAGATCATAAATTTTTATAATATTTGATTTTATTTAACCCTAAAAATTTGAATACAATATCATTATTTGTTTTATTTAATATTTCAGCAATAATTTTTCTTCTAGTTTCCAAACCCATTGATAATCCCACTCTCCTAATAGGTTTCTAGGGTGTCATTATGTGTCTGTGTATACCTTCAGGGCAATGACTTTCAAATATCCATAGTTCTATTCATATTCATTTATGACTCACCCATAGTCATCATAATTGTTCTTTCTACTTAAGCTAGTCTTATTAAACTATTCAGAGTAAGCACTTATTTAGCACCAAGCATCCATCAGGCCTTGTAATAAGCCAAATACCTGATTTTTATCTTTGTATCCATCTTTTAAATATTTCATTGTCCTCACTGTACAAAGAGAACTTAGAGGGGATGAGAAACTTGTCCATGTTCACATAGCTTACAAAGAGCCTGGCAACATCTGTTCTTAAGTATGTATTTAATTTCTGCCCTATAAGAAGAGTTAGCTTCCAGAGCAGTCCTCCAAATTTGAGTCTCACATTTTTCATATTATAATTTGGCAGTTATATTTCCTTGGAGTCATAACATAGCTTAATCCCATTTTCAACATACACTTTCTGAACATGATATTTTTATCAAAAAAGATAAGTTAAATGCATCCATCATCTATAAGTAGGGTTGAAAATTTGATTTACAACTTTATTAGGCAGAATAATTACAATTATCTCAGTGAATAAAAGAAGCAAAAACAGTTTTATCCACTGTCAATTTTACTGTGACTGTATTAGTCAATAACACATGCGTTAGGTCACACATTATTAAAATTTGGTCATATAACTAGTTCCAGTTTAATGACAATGACTACATGGAAACTGAGTGTGAACTAAGCACACAAATGATACCAGTAAAGGAAATGAGCTGCATAGAAAGTAGATGAGATTCATCAGTGTCCCTTTTCTAAGTATGGCCAATTTCCTAAGCATCAAGCTTTACTGTATGGAAGGGTATTCTGCCTCTGAGAGAAGGATATGTATCTTACACTTTTATTAATCTGCTTAGTACAGATGGATAGCAGACAATTAACTATTTTTTTAAAGACCTCAAAGGCCAATTCTAATAACCAACCTCTCCTTAAAGTTTCACTTTAATTCTAACAAACAACATCTATGTAAAACACGCAGATATTTTTCCTTTGAAAACTTGAGTGCACCATTTATAAAGAGAGGAGAAATGTGCTTGCTCAACATTAATTGTTTTATAAGAGCAAATCTGTCCATAATACCATTCTTTTGAGTTAAATGAGAACAGTATTTTTCCCCCTTTTTCTCTGTATATGCACAGAGTGGAGAATTTGTTTTACAGGTCTATTATGTGAAAAAATATGCTAAATTTTCATTTAAAAGAAAGATTTTAATCATTTCTGATTTTACTGAGATATATTAACTATTAGTACAAAACACATGCTAACAGGCCACTCATTTCTGCTAGTACTGACCATCTTTCTCATTTTTCTTCAACTTTTATATGTTCTTGAAATACATACACAAAACTCACTACCTGTCAGCAGTACGTTTTTGCCACAGCTGTCTTTGATCAGAGTCAGTAATTATGCTATGAGGCAATCCATCCTGGCGGAGTTTGTTTGAGGCTCCTGATAATTAATGATTCCACAGAACAGCAGTTAAACTACATAGAAGAAATTCATCTTCTAAAGGTCAGTGAAGGGTTGAAGCATGAAGTAAAATAAGCCCATAGCTATTTTTTATCCATCAATCTTTATGAAGTTGCTGTTTTCCTAAAGAATAATGTAAACATCCATACCTTAGTACAAGCCTTATCTAAACAAACTAGTCTCTTGGTTTCCTTATAATGAAAATCGTGTTTTTTGTAAGTTCCTTTAGGGTGAGAACAGATTTTCCTTGGGACATACATCAGTGAGTCATATGCTGTGCATATGCGGGGGGAATGAATTCACCCTTAGCTCCCAACTCTCACTTCACTCAAAAACATGCATAAATCTAATAGAATAATTAGTGGGATTTGAGAATGAGGGTAAGGAGCAAGAGAAGTAAAGAGATGGATGTAAAAAGTGAAAATTAGGTAAGAAAAGGGACAGTTAGAAAAAAAATAACATTAACTTTTGTAGGCATGGGGTGAAGATATGACTGTTTCTCACCATTCAACAAAGGCTGATACTCTTAGAAATGCATTGATTGACTTAAAGAAAGTGGCCATATCTCAAATTTAGATGCATAAAAAGATACATAGGCAGGAAAAGTTATATCCAAGGTAACAACAGGAATTGGTAACCCAATGATTCAGTGACTGACGTTGCTTCTCTTCCATAAGTTGTATTTGGATCAAAATTCATTTAAAATTTTTAAAATATCATTGAAAACAGCTAAATCTTGTGTGTGTTAAATATCTTGAAATAGTAATTGCTTATTTTAGGCATAAATTATTCAAAGCTCTGAAGTTATGTTAGTAATGATCTACATATCAATGATGTTAGTCATCTCAGGTATAAAAATCATCAGAATAGGGCCTGGGAAGATGGCTCAGTTGTTAAAGGTGCTTGCTTGTAAAGCCTGTCAGCCTGTGTGGATTAAATTCCCCAGCACCCCTGTAAAGCCAGGAATACAAAGTAATGCAAGCATCCGGAATTCTTTAATAATGAGGAAGAAGCTTTAATGTTGTGCCCATATTTATTCTCTCTCTCATCTTTCTTTATCTTCTCAGATAAAAATGTCTTTAAAAGAAAGCATCATAATAGAGCTTGATTTCTAATATCACCTTATAGATAAAGGTGTTGGAGACATATCTTGTCAGAATTATCTCCTTCAGTTTTTTATCACTTAAAAAAGATATGTTTAAAAACATGATGTGACCATGAAATTCAGTGTTGAATGAAAGATTACTTGAGGAAGTAGACACTACTTATTGAGTGCTACTTTGTGTCAGATTCTACTATGAAGCATACATAAGAATTTTGATGTGGTTCATTTATTCCTGTCTCATCCATATAGTTCTTTGAGGTAGATACTTCCATTTTTATTTTTCAAATAAATGCAAAAGTAAGGCATAAGGGTCATTGAAATTTTAGGATCAAGATGGGTGTTGTGTCTTTTTGTAGGCACATACCTTAACCACCCACTGAGCCATCTCTCCAGCCCTGTGGTGTCGTTTTGATTTATCAACTTGGATAGGCTGCAGTCTGCTGTTATTCAAATGCTAGCTTCAAAGGTTTCTGTGAAGGTATTATATCAATGTGATTTGGTTCTACTAGAGCTGAATTTAAGTGTGGGAATATTTCTCAGTAATCTACTGGGCTGGATTCAATCAGTTGAAAAACCTTAGTAGGAGATGAAGAAGGAATTATAGTTCTGGTCAGCACTTCTACAGACCCCCAGCAGAGCCAGCCAGCTCTGAACACTTGACTAACCAGCTCTCACACCTGCAAGTAGTAACTCCCAACAATTATCTCTTAATTTGTATCTCATCCTGGCTTTGCTTCTCTGGTTGAGTCCTACATAATAGACACAAGGCACTTGTGCTTCATCTCTGGACAATTCCACCTCCAGTCACTGAAACCTCAAGGGTCATTTTGTTTTCTTCCACTTCAATATATTTAGAAATTCTCAGAAATGTGTTTATTTTTTATTTTTATTTATTTATTTGTAAGAAGATACAGAGAGAGAGAGAGAGAATGAGCATGTCAGGGCCTCTTGCCACTGCAAATGAACTCAAGATGCATATACTATTTTGTGGATCTGGCTTTATGTCAATACTGCAGAATTGAACCCAGGTGGCCTGGCTTTGCAAGCAACTGCTTTTAACAACTGAGTCTCTGCTGCCCCAGAAATGTGTTTATTTTCTTTTGTCCTGGGTGTCATAGGACAGAAAGATCCACAGAACATATTCCAGGTTTAATACTGGACAATAGATTCATTCAGATTGTAGAACTGAAGCCCAAGAAGATATGAGCATCTGTTTCATTTCTCTCCAGAGGCAACAGGCCTCAATTTTACTGCCCTTACATGATCATTAGCATTTCTCTTCACATCTGTCACCTGAGAAGTGCACCTCAAGGAAGTGCAAGTCAAGCCACAGGGAAAAGACTGTCCTCAATGAGAAAGTTTGAGTTGCCCTTGTCCTTATTTCAAATGCTTGCTCCAGCTAACTTGCCTCTTCAGTTCTGACTAAAATGACTGAGTTAAAACAGCTGTTTGTCATTCATGTGCTATAGCTGAGCTTTCAAAGTCATATGAAGGAAACAGACAGAACCCAAAGTTCCTTATATATTAATAGCCCCACTTACCCATAAGCACACACTTTGCTCAAGTATACCATCAGAACTCCTAATTAAAATTCTATAAATTATAGCAGAAAATTAAAAGAAGCTATGGAGGAAGGAAGAAATATGTGCATTACTAAAATGATAAGGTAATTAAGTTATCCTCTTCCCTTGGAGCCAACCCTTTAAAATAAGTCCTAATAACAGTGCTAAATGAACTCAAAGCACAAATGAATATTAAATTGACCAAGTGCAGAGATTTCCTAAATGGTTTATTAAAATCCTTATTGTTACTATGGAGATTTGAATCATCATGAACAGTGTGAAAGGTGAGTGTGATGATTCATTTTATGTGTTAACCTGACATGGCCATGGTGCCAAATATTTCCTGCATATTTCAGTGAAGATGTTTCTTACATGAAACTAACACTTAAAAACTAACATTTAACCTAGTGGACATTGAGTGAAGCAGATTTATAATGAAACAATCACTGTAAGACCTTAAGAACAAAAATGTACTCACCATCACCACTATCATCACCCATCTAGCAAGAAGGAATTTGCTTGCAAACAGCCTGTTGATTTGAATGGTAGCCCTTCCTTGGGTCTCTATGCTGCTAGCCTACCCATTAGATTTGGGATTCCTCAATCTTTCCTAATTCCATAAGGAACTCTTTAAAAGAACTCATGTGTGTATGCATGTGTGTAGTGTAATATAGTATACATATCTTGTAGGTTCCGTTTGTCTGGAGAGCTCATATTAACACACAAAAAAATATTAGGATGGAACTAACCACATAAGATCAAAGAATATAGAAAGAGACATATCAACTACACTAAAAGGTCAATTGCTGCTTAAATCAAAGATTATTTAGATAATAATATTGCATTTTAGCTTCCATGTCCCAAAAGGAACAATTATAACAATATGTAATAATATATGTTCAACAAACAGTGATAAAGGGAATCTTTCTAGTGCAAACCATCCTGTCCAAAGAATATATGCCAATCTCCAATCTCTGGACTGCTAACAGCCAAGTTCCCACAAAGTTATGAGAGTTCTGGAAAGCATCCAGAAAAAAAAATGAACAGCATCTAGAAATCCAGCAAATTAACTCATTAATTCAACTAACATAATTTAGGTAATATAACATAGAGCACCTTCATTGCAGGGAACAGCAAAGGTAATCACAGGATAGCCACTGGCATCATGGAGTTCAGAATCTGAAAGATAAGCATTAGTTTCCAAATTGTTATGCAAATTTACAAGCTGGGATATGTGCTATGAAGAAGGATCCCCAATTATTTGAGAGAACTCTACAGAAGCATGAAGAGCAGTGTGAAATATGACTACCTCCATACAAAATGGTCTATAAATATCAACTTTTGTAACGATTAGAAACATGAGACCTCAGACCCTTACCCTGAACCTACATATTAAAAGATTCTCCAGGTAATAGAATTTACATTAAATTTAAGATGCAGCTAGTCAAGATGTAGAAAAAAATAAAAAAAAACCTGTTTCACTGTTTATATAGCATTCATATTGGGATCTAAAAGGAAGAGAAAGGCCACACCTGCAATTGTTCATACAGGGAAGTCATGACTGCTAATTACCTAATATTTTTAGTGGGCTTCCCAAGCACCTGCTATGTACTTCTCTGACCCTATGAAGCTGGATCTGTACAAGTGACTTTCTTTAGATAATGAAATAGGTTCAGCTGAACTGGACCTGTGTTCATTGGGGATAGAATTTTTACGAACCAGATTGTATTTTGTCAGTCTTTTCTCTTTCTGTCATGGTAATTGGCAGTGCACAGGTAGTAATTTCTCAGTCAACAGGGAACCTGGGGCAGAAAATTCAATTTACCTGAAATGAATGTAGAGCTTGAAAGACCATTGTACTCAGCCCCTGAGATATACTGATGATTTGTTCCTGCCTAACTGATATACTATATCACCAATCGATGAATTCAACTCATATTGATTGAGTGCCCACAAGGTATCTAGAGATTCTGTGATTAAATTAGCTAGACAAGGCCCTTTGGAATCTCCATCCTAAAAAGATAGGCAAATAAGCAATTAAAACTTTTTCGGTAGTAATAATTACTAAGAAGAAGATGAAATGGAGAGAAGTGACTTGTTATCATGTAAAAGAGCTCTTTCAAGTCAGGGACAGCTTCTCCTGTCTAAGGAGGTAAAGTGTGACCCAGTTCCTGGGAAAAGAGGCAGACCCAGTCATTTGAATATCTGTAGAAAGAATCTTTATGGCAAAGGAAAAGAAATTCAATGAGCTTGAAGAAGAAGTTTGGTAAGAAAAACAAGAGCAGTACAGCCATATGAAACCCAGGAGTGAACATGATTGATACAGAGGCTAATTTAAGGTATGGCAGGAGAAGCAACCAGATTCCAAGTGCTATAACTTTCAGGTCTGTTCAAAGATTTTGTTTTGATTCTAAGTGTGATGGGAGTATGTGATCTGAAGTACATTTTCATAGGATCACGCTGTGTGCTACATGCAATATAACCAGGAGCCTTGTAATAAGAAGAGAGCACATTAGGAGAACCAAAACAGGGCTGGTATAACAGAAGTAACTCCAAAGAAATAAGGCTTGCTAGAGGAGATGTGTTGTTAGTGGTAGGCTTATGGTTATTATAGCCAGCTTCCTCCTACAACTCTTTGGCACACTGTCCTACAGCTATTGTCCAACTGATTTTTGCCAGGAGATGATGTTCAGCCTCTGCTCATGCTATGCTTTCATCATGGTGTTTCTCCTTGAGTATATAAGCCAAAATAAATATTTTTTTTCCCATAAGCTGCTTCTGGTCAGGTGTTTGTCCCAGCAACAAAAAGGTAACTACAACAGAAAATTGGTACTGAGAAGTAGAGTTATTATTGCTAGAAACCTGACTGTCTGGCTTTTGGCCTTTTGGAAGTAATCTGTGGAAGGAATGTGGAAGGTTTGAAACTTTCATCTAAGAGATGCCTTACAGTACTGAAGGCAGAGTTTGAAGAACCATTCTGATCAAAGTATAAAGACCTGAATGCTGTACAATCTTTGGACAGTAAGGTTTGGCTTATAAGGGGAAAAGAGCTTTGTCCAGACTGGGCTAGAGGCAGCTTGTGTGTGAGAAGCTAGCTGTGCTGTTCCTGTGTCCTAAGATCTTGTACAGAGTTGTGCTGCGTATAAATGGACTTCTGTGAGCTGATGGATATGGTAGAGAAAAGTTTCAGGCTGGAGACAACAGTCCCATTCAGCTAGCATTGTTTGGGAGATTATTACTATTGAGATGGAGCCACCTGTTCTACATTGTGACAATAGGAAAAATGTTGACTCTTGAAAGCAAGGAGACCTAAATGCTGCAGAAATGTTCTGCTCTTCAAAGCAGGCTTAATTCCACTCTGGATTAACAAATCTGGTAGGCCCACCCTGTATTATAAAGCATAACAAGTTCTGGAAACAGTCATTGAAGTGCAACATGATTTTGTTTTCTAAAAATTGCCTCTGGGCAGACTAATGGATGTCTTGCATTGTGGCCCTTTGGGGTTATGTAATAGATGAACTGTGGTTTGCAGTGTAGACCCAAGGATATTTTGGATATATCAAGACTGGGGTATGGATGTGAAAGAGAGTTACAGGCCCTAGATTGTGCTCTTCCTGGGCCGTGAGAAACCCAGTTGCAGAGGCAGAATAGGAAACTTAGAGATTTTATCACAGGTTAGAGATGTCAGACTTGAAGCTATAGGATTTGGTGTTTGCCCTGCTTGCTCTAGATTTTTGTGTTGGTTCAGTCTTTCCTTACTATGCCTAATGCCATCTTTTGTAGTGTGAATGTTTACTCTGTACCATCATGTTCTTTTGGTTTCACAGTATCATAGCTAACCTTGGTCTCTGGGGTTGTTTGAACAATACATGAATTGAAAAAAACTGTGGGGACTTTTAAAGTTGAACTGAATATGTTGCATTTTGAGGTAGCCAGGGGCAGACTGTGGTGGTTTGAGTCAGGTGCCCCCCATAAACTCATATATTCTGAATGCTAGATCCTTGAGTAGTGGCAATTTGTAAATTGGAGTTTTACTGGAAGAGGTAAGTTGGTGGGAGTGGGCTTATGAGTATAATAGCCAGCTTCCCCTTGCCAGTGTCTGGCATATTCTCCTGCTGCTATTAGAGGTGATGTCCAGCTTTGGATCATGCCACCTTTTCCCCTGCCATCATGAAGTATCCCCTCTAGAACATAAGCTCAAATAAACCCTTTCCTCACATAAGTTACTTCTAGCTGGGTTTTTGTCTCATAGTAAAAAGGTAACTACAAAAATATGCCATGATCTTGAAGCTTGGACAAGCTTAGTATGAAAAATAAGAACAATATAGTCTCTATGTAACACATAAGTGAACCTGACAGACATAGAGACAAGTTTCAGGAAAGGTAGGAAAGGCAGCAATATTCCAGACTTTCAGGTCTGTTCAAAGATTTATTTTTATTCTAAGTGTGATGGGAGTATGTGACCTGAAGTATACTTTAAGAGGATCATTCTGGGTTGTACATGCAATATAAGCAAGAGTCTTGTAATGAGAAGAGAGTGCATTAGGAGAACTAAAAGAGGGCTGCTATAACAGTAGTAATTTTAAAGAAGTGGAAAACACAACCCTATCACAGACCCATAAGAATGAAAAATTGGAAGTATTCATTGAACAGCATTAATAACCAATGAAATTATTCTTATGGTTACCAAATACTAACTCTTAACTATCCATATGTGATATATATTCGACCTCCCTAGGGAAGATGCCCAAGAGTTTCACCAGTCAAACTGAATGCCACAGTTACTGGTGATGCAGCTCATACAACTGTATCAGAGAACCATGTAATAATTCCTACACCAGATTCGGATGTGATGTCTCTTCATTCAACAATCTATGAACGAGGAGTTGCTCTCATGGTAAACCTAATAATCAGTGTCAGGTTGAATGAGACAGACACTGAGTATTCTCAACACTTACCAAAGCAAAGACCCATAGGGTCCTAAGAGCTCATCACTGAAGTAGACTTAAAATTTGCCCACCATGGCTTAGAGAATTTTGCAGAACAGTGGGCAGAAAGATTATAACAGCCACAGGTTGAGACATCATGCCTAGAGGCATTCTCTCCCCCCCCCCAAATAACTGACTGCTGCTCCCACAATGCATAAACTGCAACCCCATGGGGAATATGTGCAACCCCACTGAGGTCGGACCCCAGCAGAATGGGGGCAGGAATGAGGGAAAAGAGGGTACCAACACAAGATATAGCCATACAAAATATGTTGTTAATAATAATACTTAATAATAAATAAAAAATAAAAAGTTTCATATTTTAAAAAAAGTCTATGAACTATAATGATGACTTTCATTCCCACTTCCTATCCCTACCTGCTTCCATATTCAAAATGCAAATGTGAAACAAGATAGAGTAGTTCTAAAGAGTTTAACTTTAGGAAAGGGAAGACTATCAAATGTAAGAAAAATACTCATGGGTAGCAGTTCTAGGATCCAATGAGATTATTATTATTATGAGCTTTACTACATGGGAGACAGAGAATGCTCCCTTACTTAGCTGTGATGCTCACATCTTGGAGGAGGTCTCTCATCCACCATTTGCCAAAATTCTTCATCGGATACTCTAAAACCATCTTCTTTGTTCCTATTCTCTTGAACTTCAAACTGAAGTACACATTGGAGAATATGTCCAAAGCCCCTCTACTCATAATTGTTTTTTTAATTTTCATTCATGTACATTAATTGTAAAAAGGTTTTAATTAAGAAATTTCCATATGTGCATATAATACACCTTGTCCTTTATCTAAAATTTTCATAGTCACTGTCCCCTAAGTTCCAACAGGTGATCCATCTGCCAGAACATATCTCAAAAATTCAGCTTCTCCAAAACCTATATTTATTTTCTAGTCATATTGCTTCTAGCTACATTTGTCTCACACATAATTGTGTAGAAGAGCCATTTTGATAAACTGCAAAGATTTGGTACCAATTTTTCTGTATCATTTCTCTAAGCCAAAGATTTTGACAGTAGGTCTGATAGCCATAGACATTCCCCCAATTTTGTACTTGCTGCTAACCTATCACCTCAAAGACTTTCTTGGATTTATCTTTCAAAATACTTTATTTATTTATTTTATTTATTTGAGAGAGAAAGAGGAAGGGAAGATAAGGAAGGGAGAAGGAGAGAGAGAGAGAATGGCTGCACCAGGGCCTCTAGGCACTGCAAACTCCAGACACATGTGCCACTTGTGCCTCTGGCTTTACATGGGTACAGAGGAATAAGACTGGACTTGGGTCCTTTGGCTTTGCTAGCAAGCGCCTTAACCACTAAGTCATCTCTCCAGCCCAGATTTATCATTTAAAGAGTAAATCCTCACATTGCAAGTTCCCAAAATTCAAACTTTCTCAGTTTTTGTTCTTCCTCTATATAAGCTGGTCAGTTTTTCCCAAGTATGTTATTGTCTTTTTAGCACTCTAAAAATCATAGCCAGTGATAGCCAAATACAACTGTGAAGGTTCCAGTTTATAAACTATGTCCTTACAGCAGAGGTTGGCACACTGTATCAATCCTGCAGGCCCAATCTGGGCAGGAGCCTGATTTTGCAAAATGGGAAGTTGAAGGAGTGTAAAAACAAACAAGGAATAAACATCAAATAAAATGCTAAAACAGTTATTGCCTGGGTCTTTACACAAGAAGCATGCCAAGTCCCATCCCAGAAATATAAGCTCATGCTTCCTGGGATATACTAGACTATTTTACCAATTGCTTAATCCCTATGTAATATGGGCAACCACGGATCTAAATTGCAAACACATCACTCACCATCCACCTATAATGATACTGAAGCAGCATAGTTTAGGTTGTTTTACTGCAGCCTCCTGTCAGTCACGTTAGGCTAGATTATACTTCAGACCCCTGTTTGAACCAGACTGATGAAGATCTCATGCTATCAGATGAAGATCTCATGCTATCACAAGCCTACTTCAGCCTCTAGAGTGCTGGGACTAAATAGTGTTAAATATGTTAAACATATATGTAAAATTAACCACAATGAGATATTTGCTGTTCACCATTTTTTGCTCTCTTATCTTCTGGTTCATTTATTATTTGAATCCAATACATCAAGAATGTTTTGGGGCTGGAGAAGATTGCTTAGTGGTTAAGGTGTTTGCCTGCAAAGCCAAAGGACCTGGTTCAATTCCCCAGGACCCACATAAATCAGAAGTACAAGGGGGCACATGCATCTGGAGTTAGTTTGTAGTGGCTGCAGGCCCTGGAGCACATATTCTCTCTCTTTACCTCTTTCTCTCTCTCTCTCAAATAAATAAATAAATAAAATATCCTTAAAAATGAGTACTTTGAGGGAAAAGTGCTTGGTTATTGAATGGTATTTTTCTGAGCTGTTGCATATTTAAATACAGTTCTTTTGAATTTTGAAATGGAGCACAGATCACTTGCATGTTGAAGAATGAGGAGCATTAGTCTGTGTCAATTAGTATTTGCAGCTCTGTGAGGTCTGAAATGAATTATGTAATTACTGCCTTTCATTGATACCTATACTCTAGAAGCCAGGTTCCGAGCAAGTGAAAACCATCTTGAATAAATCAAGCAACTGCAAGACACTCTAGCATAAACAACCATTTCATTCTCACAGCTATTCCTACCTAGTTAAGCTTGTGGGAATTTGTCCAAGTGCTGTGAGTGAAAGTCAAGTTGGCTTCTCCTCATCATGCCCATATCCTAATGCCTCCATAGTTTTACGTGTGGTAATGATGAGACGCCTATCCAAACCTGTACTTGATTACAGCCTGGGCTACAGAGTGAGCTGAGCTGCTGAGTGACCCTAATGCTATCTGCAAAGTCACTTTGCAGCAGTACTTCAAGTCCTCTTTGAATCACCAAGAGAAAAGAATCTTCAGGGAGCATCTTTACAACTAAAACTGCTGTTTGCAAACTATTAACAAGAACCTGCAAACACATATGTGGGTGTCCACTGTCCATGCTTGCCTGGGTCCTTTTGCTCACCCCTTGGAAGAACAGCTATATGAAACACTTTCCTTAATTCAGAGAAAATCCTGCCTTGTGCCTGTGCTGAATTAAGTGATGAGAATCATTCTTCAACATTTCTGTAATTGAATTACAATTGTTTCAAACCAAAAATTCTTCAAAATTTCACTTTTTCTGTGTACTAATTGTAGACTTACTTTATATGCCCAAGCATAACAATAATTTCCTAAATTGTCCTCGTACAGTAAAATTAATTTAGGAAGTTTGGAGAGATAAATTTGTGAATTTAAACTTGTATTTATAAGCCAATAAATATAAGAAAAATATATTGCCCTCAAATATAATTTCTCCTGCTGAGTTCACAGTGTTTATATCCTCCCATAAGAATTTGAATGAAATGGAATTGAATGTATATGTATTTTAAGAAGTGAATTGATATTGATAGCACATGAGTATCCAAGTGCTAAATTTAAAATAGTAAAGATTAGACAACTCATATATTTTGCTAACCCACTGATGAGAAAGACTCACAACACTGGAGTCTCAAATACTTTTGAGAACACTGAAGAGAGAAGCCACATAATTTGAGAGTGCCATAATTGGGAGTCCTGGAAAGAGAAAGATCAAGCAGCCAATATGGAGTTAGGGCATGAAGAGGTTTAATTTAAAAGTGAGAGTGAAAGCACAGACCTTTTATAATTATTACAAGGAGACTTTGGGTACCCTCACTCTCTGGCACAGCTATAGTGCCTAATGAAAAGAGTCTTGCTCTCCTGCTTGGCTTATTTTATTCCTAATCATCAGCAGTACTTCAAATTAGTTCCACAATCTACTGGCCTCTCTCAGCCATAAAAGCCTCTTTTCTCTTTTAATATTAGCATAACTTTTTCTCTAATGTAATCCACCCCCCAAAAGCTCCCACTGCAAGCCTATATATCCTTTCTTGAGCCCCATTTCAAGGGGCTCATCACAGGCAGGCCTCAAAATAGAGAAAAAGTAAGTTGTGGAAAATTGATCCACTGCTTTTATAGCATGAGAGGGTCTGAGCAGAAAAATTTCACACTGATGAAGTTCAGGGCAGTTGAGAAAATTGACGTTCAACCAACCCTGGACTGAAGTTTCCAACTTGAAAATTCTTGATTCCCAAAATCAGCAGGATAAAACCCTGAAATATTTTTGGGAACTTACAGTTTTACTGTATATATTTAGTTCTATAATATAAATCTATATTGAAATATCCATATGATTTAATATATTCATTTTAAAATATGCCATTATTTTGTGATGGACTACCTAGTATGAATTTAATATGATTAGCACCCATCTGTGTATAGGTTGTCTGTGATAGTTGGATTTTATGAGGCAGAGACTGTAAAAACGTGATCACCATCTTATTTATTTGACCTGTTGCTTCATAAATGTAACTGAAGACAATGAGCATGGCCTCCCCTTTACTGTACAGTGAAATAATTTTTATAATTTCAACTGTTTGTTTTAACCTCTAAGAAGAGTGCTATTTAGACTTCCCAGCTTATCAGACCTTAAAATGTTATATATAATCTAGTGTTAGACGAGTTCTTAGAAGAAAAATACTTCTGTCAGACAACACCAAAATATTTAAGTTCCTGAAAGTAATTCAAAAGCAAGATGTTTTAACTTTAATAAGGGTAGTGATATGTGTTTGGTTTGGAGCCCTAACTGCATTTCTACATCAAATCATAACTCTAAAAGTTATTTATTATATGATTATTAACCAACAGACAAATCCTTCAATAATTCATGTTATAAATAATATGTAAAGAAAACGCCCTATCAATGAGAATTGTTATAGGAATAGGAGGAAATATATTTATGATATCTAGCATCATACCTGGCATACAAAGCTATCAAATAATGATCATTTTAATTATTATTCCAGGGATTCACTCCTATTTTAATCAACTCAAAATCCTATGTAAAAGTAAGAAATGGTATTTATTTTATTGTTTTGATGATAAAGAAGGTATAAAACTTTCTAGAGATGTTCATATTTTGGCCTGGAGATAATTTTAGAGAAAGAAGCACCCTGGTTATTTTATGTAGACTTCAACGTGGTGTAATTTAACAATGTAAAATTCTATGTTGGATAGGTGTATTCATTTCTTGACTATATTTAAAGCTAACCTTTGGTAATAATACTTTTATCCATCAACTTTGTATTTTTCACACTTAACTAATATGTTCATTTACAGAGTTATCACAGCTAATCTAATATGAAATCTAATCACATATACATCTCCTACACAAAGGGACTTAAGAGGCATAGAACTGTAGTCCTCCACGTCCCGGGAGGTAGGTGCTGTTTGGAGGAACTAAAATCATCTAAGAAGGAAGCATGCCAGCTGAGACCTTTGCTGTATGGTTTCTTTGCTGGGCATTGCTTTGGTTATAACCAAGATAACTTGTCATGGACTTGTAGAACATTTTTTAAAAAAAATTTGTTGTTGTTTGTGTTTAGTTATTTGAGAGTGACAGACAGAGAGAGAAAAAGGCAGAGAGAAATAGCCAATGGACATGCCAGGACCTCTAGCCGCTGCAAATGAAAGTGTGTGTGCTTCCTTGTGTATCTGGCTAACATGGGTCCCGGGGAATTGAGCCTCGAACTGTGGTCCTTAGGCTTCACAGGCAGGAGCTTAACTGCTAAGCCATCTCTTAGCCCTAATTGCAGAACATTTTAACTTTGAATTAATAAACCATGAAATCCAAACTTTACCACTGTACAGATTTAAAAATCCAAAACTAAAGTCCAAAGGAGTTAAAATATTTGTACCAGGTAGGTCACAGAACCAAAAAACATCACATGTTCCAACTGCTATATTTTTATTCAGCAAATATTAACTGAGTTTTCATTATGTATAGGTGGCTGTACTGGGTACTGAACAGAGACAAATATGAATAAGGAATCACTGTACCCTGAAAGGATACTTCCCCAACTGCAGTATGTCAATATTTAGTGCTTTGTATTATCTCTAAACCCTTGAGGCATATGTATTGAGAAAGTAGGGAACCACCCTTAAATTGGATGTCTTAATGGAAGTTAAAGTTTAAAATCTAAGACTCAGCTATGAGAAAGAGAAAAAAAATGAACAAATTTTGAATTTTGCCTGAAGTAAAATTTTTAAGTTAGAAGGTATATATGATAGTTTGTGACCCAGAAATAAAGTATAATTTTGTTAACTCAAGAGGTTCATTTTAAACTATGTCATGGTCTGATGCTTTTAAATTAAACTTTTACTACTTAGTATTTGATTTTTTAAAAGACTTTATAATCAAGTAATTAGCAAAACTGCAAGAACATTTATAAAATGTTGAGAGAGACTAAAAGGAGCCTAGCCAATTTTAATCCCTTTCCAATTGGAAGATTTTTTCAAGTTTTATTTTAAACTTTACTCTTTAAAGAAGCAAAAGGTCACCTTCCTCACATTGCATCTATAGGAAAAATTCATAAAGCAAGGTAAAGCTCACAAGCAATAAATATTTACTGCTCTATAGATATGAAAATAGAAGCATACAGCATTGTACTGGCTAACTTGACAGAGTCTAATGGGTACTACTCCTGAGGATATGCATGGCTGTTTTCTAAGCAACTGAATTGAGAAAGCTGAGCAAGTTTTGTCCTACATAGGTTTTCTTTTATGAACAATAAAAGAGCATGCCCTTAAAAATGAGGATTGAGAGCTGGAGAGAAGTCTCAGCAGTTAAGTCACTTGCCTGCAAAGCCTAAGGACCCAGTTTCAATTCCCCAGTACCCATGTAAAGCCTGACCCACAAAGTTGCACATGCATCTGGAGTTTGTTTGCAGCAGCTAGAGGCCCTAGAACACCCATTCTATCCATGTCTCTTCTCTCTACTTGAAAATAAATACATCATAACTAATACATTTTTTAAAAAAAATGAAGGTTATGTCTTCTTAACTAAAAATCTTGTCTGTACAAGTCATAACACTGATGGGTGCTCAGACTAAAGCAGACAGGATAACTGCCTAACTTCATTACATACACACACACACACACACACACACCTTTTGATAGCTTAGTTACTTTCTGATTTCTACTGAGTGATTTATATCTGAGAAATTCTTTAAACTTCAGCCACCAAGGTCTGCTTGCTACACAAAGAGGTTCTCAAATGCGGCATTCATTTAGTATAACATAACACAATTTGTAGACTTTCAAACATCCTGAAGGTTGAGGTGCAATTGACGAGGCCAAATATAATGCTCTTGCTTTCGTTGTCAGTCCTGTTATTGTTCTTCTAGCTCAGAATCTAATTAATGACCTCAAATGCTAAGTATTATTAGGACAAACTTTGGTGGTTCACAGGAGCAATTTGTTACTTTCAAGATGATAATCACCTGTTCTAGCTAATTAAGTGCTCTAGCACTAAAAATGCTTTTGTCACTTTTTTTCTCATAAATGACAAAAAAAAAAACCTCCAAGCTTACTGTTCTAAGAAATGGGCATGCTATCATAAAGAGAACTTTTCAGTATTAATTGTTTTTCACATATTAACAATTATTATTGGTTAAATGCATAATATTTTGATATGTAAAGACTTTTGATTATATATAGACTTCTGGCACAATTCAGCATGACTTGAGTTTTTCTTTTGGTATGTGTCATGGTTAATTCTCCAGTCTATGCCTTTCATCTCACCGCAGGTGTGCTGGATTACAAACTCTCACCATGGCTTCCGACTTTTTACATTGGGTCTGAGGATCATACATACTCACAATCGCATAGCGTACAGTTTATCCACTGAGCCATCTTACCTGCCCACTACTTGATTTTTATTAGCACTAACTATATTCCCTATCAGTTCTTTGGAAAATAGCTCTGTTTGGGAGAAAAGATTAAGGGATAAGGCAATAAATGCCTTTAGTAATCCTTAGTAATTGAATCTGATAACTATTCCAAGTCCCTCTACAATGCTGCAAATACTGAGCTTAAGAACCTAGAGAAGCAACATGGTCTGTCCTTAAGGAATTTATAGTTCAGTGATGGTTACAGACATGCACCTTAGCAATTGTTCTAGAAAGACCAGGATCAAGACAGCAATAGTGGAGAAATTCAACAGTTGCAGACAAGCTAAAGATGAAGAAAAAAACTTTTTGAGCTAGCAGTATAGGGAAAATGTTCTCAAAAAAGAGGAGAAATTAATAGTTCTTTATATGTACAGGAAAAGATTTCTAAAAGGGATGAAAACCTGACTGAAGAGCTGGAGCAAATGTACTGAGAAGGGGAACTTCAAAGTCCTCTAGAAGAACTGCTGCAGAACACAGCCTTTGGAAAAGAGAGCAGTGTGGGGGCAGTTGCAGCTTTTAATTTATGTTAGGTTTTGTCTCCTACATGTTTTGGCTTTGTTTGGGTTTAAAGAAATTAAAGCTTTGTATATTTATTTTTTTAATTTCAGAATGCTAGATTCTTAGACAGAGATACCCAAACATGGAATGCTGTCTGAGGTCTTTAAGACTGCTTGTTTCCAGCGGTGATCTGGCTGTTTTCCAGGGTAGTCTAACCTCTAGGAGTGGAAGAGCCAGAATAAGATACAGTGGAGAAAGGGACAAGGTAGGGTCACACTATAGCTCAGCCTGACCTGAAATTTACTATGTAGTGTCAGGGTGGCCTCAAACTCACAGCAATCGTCCTATCTCTGCCTCCCAAGTGCTGGGATTAAAGGCATGTGCCACCATGCCTGGTTTAGGGAAAACAATTTTGAGTTGCTGTTAATCTACTCTTTCTGTGTGTATGCATCTCAAGTAAATTTTAGTAGTGAGTACATGAATTTGAATGTTGCGGAAATATTTTTATATTTATATAATAACATTACTCTCTTAATTTTTCTAACCATTTAAATATATTGAGTCTAAGGATGCAGCTCACTTAGTAGAGTATTTGTATAGCATGCAGGAAGCTCTGTATTCAGTCCTTAGAACTACATAATAATTCCAGAACAGGGGAGTGGAAGTAGAATAAGAATAAGAAGTTTAAGATCACCTTGGCTACACAGCAAATTCAAGACCAGCCTGGAACACATAAGATCTTGTATCAAAAAATAAATTAATTAGGCTGGAGGGATGGCTTAGCAGTTAAAGGCATTTGCCTGCAAAGCCAAAGGACCCAGGTTTGATTCCCCAGGACACAGGTTAGCCAGATGCCCAAGGTGGTGCATGTGTCTAGAGTTCGTTTGCAGCAGCTGGAGGCCGTGGCATGCCCATTCTCCCTCTCTTGCTTTATCTCTCTCTCTCTCCCCCTCCTCTTTCTCTCTGTCAAATAAATAAATTAAAACTAAAACAAATTAATTAATTAATTAAGTAAATAAATGAATATAAAACCAGTCAAAACTTATGGTTATTTTTAAAAGATGGTTCATCTGGACTTGAGGTGATAAATGACCCAGCACATTCCACTCCACCCCCACCCCAGCTGAAACCACAGAGGAATTGGGGAAATGAGCAAAACTACTGCTCTCCCAGTTAAGCCGGGGGGGGGGGGGGTGGAGAAAGATACTGAGGACACACAACACCTACCAAACCAGACATCTAGATACTCCTAAGTGCCCATCACTGAAGTAGACTTAAAATGTTCCCAGAATGGCTCAGGGAATCTTGCAGAAGAGGGGACAGAAAGATTGCAATAGCCACAAGTTGGGACAGTTTGCATAGAGACATTGCCTCTCCCCCATAACTAACTGCTGCTCCTTAATACATAACCCACAATACCTATGGGGTTGACCTGCATCCCAAATGAGGAAGACCTCTTCAGAAAATGGGCAGGGAGGAGGAAAAGGATGGTACCAACATGTGATGTTCACAAACAAAATATGTCCATATCTAATAATAAAAAATAAAATATATACTAAAAAAAGAAAAATAAACTTGAAAATCTGTTCAATATAAATAAATAAACAAAAATAAAAAGATGGTTCATGAATTATAATTGGCAATCCCTAGCCTAAATCATTGACAGAGTGGACCTATTGGATATGGCCCTGAGAAAGCATTGTATAGATTTTCTGTACAGGAACTTTGTATGTCATTAGTCTCTAGCTTTAGATGGTGATATGCTTTCTACTACTAATTGTGTCACCTCTGCTACTCACACCAATATTGTCCTCACTCTCAATGTCTACTGTCAGTAGTATACACACATTGCTTATTTAATCTTGCTGCAAGTTTATGCTTTTTAAGAATAACATATAGACATAAACATTTGTTCATGATTGCATGCTTGTTAAATGTCATAGTCAGAATTCAGACCTATTTAAGGATTAAGTCAATTTTTTAAATTTTGTTGTCTATTTTTATTTATTTGAGAGTGACACAGAGAGAAAGAGAGAGAGAGAGAGAGAGAATGGGTGCACCAGGGCTTCTAGCCACTGCAAATGAATTCCAGATACGAGTGCCCCCTTGTGAATCTGGCTAACGTGGGTCCTGGGGAATCTAGCCTCGAATTGGAGTCCTTAGGCTTCACGGGCGAGGGCTTAACTGCTAAGCCATCTCTCCAGCCCAAGAATTAAATCAATTTTTTTAAAAAATGTTTCCATATATAGTTTCTCTTCATAATTTATTTAGGTTCTTTGCTTGTTTTATTTTATTTTATTTTATTTTATTTTGGTTTTTTTGTAGTGCTAGAGTTTAAACTTAAGACCTTTTACATCTTAACAAGTAATCTGTCACTGAACTGTACCTCTATTCCTCTGAAAAATGTTGGTATTTTTTCCAGATTTTCTCTCCTATGTAGTTATGATTTTTTTGTCTTTATTTTCATCCTGACTCATTATAATCATCCTTGAAGCCAAACTTTGTGATTTCTATTTTATGCTCCTTTACCATTATGACTAAGCACTGACTTTCTAATCATGATATGTGAAATGAAAGAACCATATCCTTTTATTTCTCTAAAAGTTCTTTTTTATTTTTTGTTTGTTGTTGTTGTTTTTTCGAGGTAGGGTCTCAGTCTAGCTCAGGCTGACTTGGAATTCACTCTGTAGTCTCAGGGTGGCCTTGAACTCACAGCGATCCTCCTACCTCTGCCTCCCGAGTGCTAGGATTAAAGGTGAGCGCCACCACACCCAGCTTCTAAAAGTTCTTAACACTATCATGAACCAAACTAGATTAATAGCAAAAATGATGAATGATGTCAGATATTTTTGAATCAGGCTCAAGGCAGGGTCTTGTTATATCCATGAATATTTTTTGGGGGGGAGGGGTTTCAAAGTAGGGTTTCACTCCAGCCCAGGCTGACCTGGAATTCACTATATAGTTAATCCTCCTACTTCTGCCTCCCGAGTGCTGAGATTAAAGGCGTGTGCTACCATGCCTGGTTCATGAATCTTTTAATCTTCAATAGCCCTGTAAAAACTATCCTTTTAAATTTTATAAAAGAGAAAAACTGTATCCTAGGGAAGATATACAATTTATCTAAGAGTGCACAGTTCCTCAGTGACAGAAACAGAATTTTGACATGGGTAATCTGACTCCTGAGCCTACACTTTAACTTAAGATAAAGAGGGATTTAATAATAGAAGTTAATAAAATGAAAAAAGCAAAGGAAGGGAATTTTATACTTGAATTGGAGAGAAAATTAGTGAGAGTTAAGAGACTTAAATCATAGATTTAACTCTAAGCAACTGATAAGTTTAGGTGTTTTCAGTTCTTTGGCCTTCCCTCATTCTCATTGTGCTGTCTACACACACACTCAGTGGGTGCTTGACTAAGATGATTTGCATGAAATATATTTCTATACTTCTATAGTCCTATATTTAAACAGCCCTTCCCCTTTCTTCCCCTCCTTACTGACAGAAAAGTACTTCTGAAATCTCATACATTATCACAGAAGTTTTCTTTGATTAGATAAAATCTGTACTATTTAAGAAGACTCAAATACTGTCAAAACAGATATTTTCTGTCTATTGTGGATTTAAATGCATGGTCCCTTAAAGGAATTCAGGGTTTACAATATAGTAATCAACTGAGACATGGATTCTACGACATGAAGAAGGTCATTTCCTACAGAATTATAATCAACCATAACTAGCCTCTTTCACAACAGAGTTAAGGCAGAATGAAAGAAACCTAGAGCATGGTTGACACAGAAAAGATTGTATGTTATTGACAGGAACAGTGGACTCACTCCCACCTCTGAAGCATACCTCCTGTGATTGAAAAGACCCTTGGGTACCCTTGTTCCCAGCTCTGATCGGAAGCTTGCTTTCAGCCAATATAACTCATAGAGGGTAATGGCAGGTAACCAAGCAGAATTAATCAATTGTTAATGCCTAATGAATAATGAAACCTGACTTGGCTTGTTCTTTTTATTTCTGCTAAAAGAGTAAACTGTGTTGTTCTTAAAGTCTCTGGGATTCTTTGTTGTCTTCATACCCTTGCTCTACTATTTTCTTTTGAAAATCAAATTTTATTGATTGAATGGGTAGAAAAAGAGCTGTAACATATATATATATATATATATATATATATATATATATATATATATATATGGTTTATGTCACCATATTCAAGAAGAATTGAAACTAAGTAGCATGTGCTGGAGAGAAGGCTTAGTGGTTAAGTGAGCTATATGTGCATACTTGAGGCCCTGAGGGGACTAAGATTTCCCAAGACCAAATTTCCATAACCAATATATACAGCTTGGTGTCACTATGCATGTCTGTATCACTAATCCTGTGGGAAGTAGAGAACAGAGAATTGTGAGGCTCACAAACAGAAAGCTCCAGAATAAGTAAGAAAACCCCAAAACAAGATGAGTGATGGAGAAAACCACCTTCTATCCACTGTAACTAATGCCTAGAGTGCCTCACCAGCCCATACATGTGTAACAGTGTATATATGGTGTTACACACACACCATCACTACCACACAGTGCAAAAAAACAAAAAAAAGAAAGAAAGAAAGAAAGACAGAAAGCTCTAAGTAACATGGAATATATAGCCAATATCTAAGGCTAGTCAGGTTCAGTTTATTTCATATAAATATATCTATGTGTAATTATCAAGGCTATTTAACTATGAAATAAATTCTGAATGTCTTGTCAATGATGAATGGTAGCTTAATACAGTAAAATTAATATCTTACATTACCACATAATAGTTCATAAAGCACTTCCATATATATTGTTGTGTTACTTGACAATTATATTATATTATATTAAGTTATGCATTTCTTTATAAAATCATATAGTCATAATTCTTATTATCATAACTAAGAAGAGTAAAATTTAAAGTACTATTTTTCTTATAAAACTATACAGTTATGAGGTTTTAGTAAAACAACCTAAACAAAAAGATATAAATGAAAATTCCAGTCTTCTTTCTCCTAGGTCACACATAAGCCTCAGGAACAAAATGCCTCAGGTATACCCAGACATTACAGATTGTTCCAACTTTATCTCAGAGTAACTCTGGGATCCACTGATTCTGAGCCACATGATCTGCCTTTCTCCATATGCCAGTGCAATTTCAGAGTACAGACTTCCCCTCTTTGTAGTCTTTGGAGGGAAAAGGTAGGGAAAAGCATTCAATTTTACAAAACTGAAACTTTCAGGATAAACAAACTACAGTTTATGTGAGAAAAGAGAGATAACATCACTGAAGCAGACCAAAAATGAACCCAACATGGCTCAGGGAAATTTTGCGGAAGAGGGGGCGGAAAGAATGTCAGAGCCACATGTTGGTTGCAGAGACATTTATCCTACCCATAACTGTGGGCTAACTCCACAATGCATGACCCATATACCTCAACAAGGAGGGGCCAATGGGAGGGGGTAGGTCACGGATGAGCCTAATAATGGTACCAAACTGACTGTATTTGCTGAATACAAAACTAACTAATAAAGAAGAAAAAAAAAAAGAAAGAGGAAAGATGCAACAGAATAACAGAATTTGGTGGGCAAAAATATATAATCTATAAGCAGGTAGATAATAACCTAGAAATCAATAAAAAGGTGAAAAGATAGTATATAAAATATTAACTAATAGACATTTGGTTAAGATAATGAAAAACAAAATCAAGTTCTTATTTAAAATCACACTAAATATCATTTAAAGAGTGTGACATTAGCATGCCTTAAGAAGATAGGGTTGTATCCTTGTACTGTGGCAGAGCCTCAATAGAAAGTGACATATACCATGAACCAATAAAATGTATTCATAAAATCAAGATGACCCTAAGGAAAGAATGAGATCAAGGTCAAATTTAAAAATAGTCACGTGCTTGCAGTAGATATTTTTGGAAATAAATTTGTTCTATGGTTTCCAGATAAAATGCAGGATATTCAATTACATTTGAATTTCATATAAACAATATATATATATATATATATATATATATATATATATATGTCCCAAATGTTAGAATGTGTTCATTGTTAAGTATGTTCCAAGTAGTGTAACACATATGTTAAGTGTTATCATCAAAAATAGCTAACAGAAGTTAGTTGAAGCCAGCTCTGCCAAGCTAAGCAACAAGTGAGCTGAGCAATACTCTCATCCCATGTGGAGCAAAATAATCGAAACTATTATTGATATTTTGCCTTATCCAGTTCTGTTTTGCAAATATATGTATTGTTTCTATATTCCTATATCTTGGGTGTGCTCTGTCTCCTATTATGGTTTGAATATGAGATACCCCATTTTAGCTCATGTGTTGAATGTTTGGTGGCACTATTTTGAGGGCTATTAGAGAGGAGGCTTTAGGAGATGAGTCCTCACTGAAGGAAATAGGTCACTGGGCATGTGCCCTTGAAGGTTATTCTTGAGCTCTCTACTTCCTGTCCACCATGAGTTGAGGAGCCTTTGCACATATTACCACTGCCATAATGTTCTGCCACTCTACAGACACACAGTCAACAGAACCAAGTACTATGAACTGTGTGTTAAAGTAAATAGTGCATCAGATTAATATCATATTATTAATATCACAATATTAACTTAGTATTCTTGAGAAAACATTAAATTCTCAGCCTACAATTTGGCTTCCTCTCATGTTCCATGATGCTACTGTGAGGTAACACAACCAGGGAAACCTCACCTGAGCTAGTGATATTCTGTTCAGACCTCCAGCCTCCAAGACTGTGAGCTAAATGGTTTTAATCTTGTACATAATCACCCTCAGATGTTTTATTTTATTATAATAACAGAAAACAGACACTTAATATAGGAATCTTGTTTATTTTTTTCCTTATGAGCTAAAAAAAAGAGGAAATGAGAAAAAAAATAAAAGAAAATCTCTGAGCCAGTCTTTGCAGCAGATACTGAACAGAGGTTTTCACTCACTAGATTGTCTTTAATCATCATCACACTACTTTAGAACAGGCAGTTATAACTCACTAAACAGAAAAGGAAAAGGAAATTTAAAGAGACAGATTTATTTTTTCAATGGCAAAACAAGAACATGCACCTGTCCATGCTTTCCTGTGTTCATTCCTTTCATTATCTAGCCTTCTGTAAGGAAGATTGAAACATTCTAGTCAAAGACAGAGATTTTATACCCATAGAGCCAAAGAAATCAGACATGCCAAGCATCTGCAGTGCTTAACTAAATATATTAATTTTTATAATTGTAATAGCAGTACATAGGTGCCATATCAGAATAAAGAAGCATCAAGAGTCTCATATTTCTGTCAGATGAGAGACAGACTTCTGTTCACGTTCATGCATGTGCAATACATGATTAATAAAAATGTTAATAATGTCAATTTCATAATACTTTAGTCATTGGAAATAGATGCATCCAATATCCTTCTTTTACATTTTAAGTCAATGTAATACACGATATACAATATTTAACTCATTTAATTGAAAACACTTTCTACCCTGACCCTCAGAAAAGGGTTTGCTTTTAATTTTGTTGGAAATCCATAAAAAGTAATCTGATAGCTTTACTAGAAAATATACATACCTTTACTATGTTAGTTTATCATAACTCCATAGAATATGATAAATCTCAACCAAATACTGTCTGACAATGATAGGAAAAAAATTTTCATAGTATAGTTCTGCTTATCTATAATCAAATTCACTGCTGAGCCAGGGACACACAAGTTGAACAGAATAAAGTCTTAAGTGAAACATTGGCCAAAACTGAGCAGAATGGATAACATTTTACCAAATAATTACAGCTAACTGAGACAACCATATTTTATTTTAAAAACAGAAGTAGAATCAAGGGTTAGCATTTGTCACCAGTTAAGCAGTAGACATTACTCAGAAGACATTCTGTGACCTAGAAAGGACCACATGTTCTCAAAATCACAGACTGACTCATCCAACAAAAATGGAAGTCACGTAACCCAGCTCACAGCTTTGCAAATCCAGTTCATCCAACTTTAGGTAACTCTAAAAAGGATCATAGGTAGCAGTTCCTTTTTACTAAAACTTCTAGAAATGAAGATACATACATTCCCCTTATGAGCTATCTCAGTAGCTAAGCACCGTAGGAAATAAGATCAGCATTTCACTATAACACATCTCAAAACTCTCAGGTGTTTAGAAGAAATCCTGCAACGATTGAACATAAAAAAAAAAAAATAAGAGAAAGGTGGAAGAGAAAAGGTGTATATAAAAAATCAACAAGATTAATATGGTTACAATTTTTTGGTTTTTCGAGGTAGGGTTTCACTGGTTACAATTTTTTGTGTGTATGTAGTGTGCTGCATATTTATGTGGTATATGCACATATGTACACATGTATGCACCCCATGAGCATGTCTGGAGACCAGAGAAGAGTGTTGGGTACCCCTCCTCTATCACTCTTATTCCTTGACACAGCATCTCTCACTGAAACAGAAGCCAATTCTTCTAGAACCTCCATCTACCACAGCTCCATATTTTAAAATAGTAAGCCCAAGTAAAATCTCTTTTTAATTTTTTTGTTTTAATTGGCCCAACTGCTTTCATAGCAGGTTAGAGAAATGAAGGGGAGAGTCTATTTTGGGCATCATTTTTTTCTATCCTCTAGTCATCCAGTAGAGGTGCAAGCCATCAGCATGTCATCCGTCCCCTCTGAGCTTCCAGATGCTCTATGCCATCTGTCAGAGTAAGATGTTAAACACAACACTATCCTGGCTTATGTTTCACTAGAGATTACCTGAGAGCAATATAATTCAAAATCTTTGTTAAGTGCTTGATTAAATATTCAGAATAATTAGACAACTATATTTAAAACATAAGCCTGTTTGGGGGCGGGTACAATTTTCCATGAGAAAATCAGTTCTCTCTGACAGAGGAGACTTATGGGAATTTATCATGCCTAATACACTGCCAAAACACTATGAGCCATCCTCTGGCACCATACCATCTGCCTTCTTACCTATAAAGATAGACAAAGTCTCCCATATACCTTATACCCTTTCTACTTCTTATATGCTTCTTATACCCTTTCTACTCCAATGTGGTTCTGCAACATCAACATCACCTGGTCATAACCTCAAGACCACAACCCAGACAGAGTAAAACCAGAGCCTTCATTTAGCTAGGTACCCAGCTGATTCATATACACATAAAATGTGCAAAACCTTGCAGTGGTCTTCAGGGATTTCTCTTGAATGCTCTCTTTACTCTCTAAAGGAAACTATACAATAAATATGAAATTCTGTGAACCTAATTGTTAAATAAACTACCACAAAGACAAGTGAACATTTTTTAAATGTTTTTATGTATTTATTTGCAATCAGAGAGACATAGAAGACAGACAGAGAGAATGGGTGCACCAGAGCCTCCAGCTGCTACAGACTCCAGAAGCATGCACCACTTTGTGTATCTGGCTTTACATGGATACTAGAGAATTGAACGTGGGTTGTTAGGCTTTTCAGGCAAGTATCTTAACTACTGAGTCATTCTCCAGCCCATTATTTTAATAAAATAATATGTATAAGCAATTTTTTTCAATAAACTGGAGAACTAGGGCTAAAAGAATTTTTTTACTGTAATTGGAACTTTATACATCAAAGTGCCACATGAATAAAACAAATGTATTCTTAAATATAGGAGAGGTATCTACTGCTTTGTGCAGTTCTTTGATTTTCTATGGTCTTCTGGGAATGAGGTGTTTGGCTTCTTTCTCCAAAATGTTCAATCATTTTCTTTACTGCATCAATATTTTTCTTGTTGCTGTGTCTCTGGTTTAAATAATGTCCTTTGGTGTTTTCTTTCAAATTCACTTTATATACAATAAGATCATAACCAGTGGGAGATCTCAGAGCTTCTAATAGGCACACTAACTTCTGGACTTCACAGCTCTGTGGTGAAGTGTTGCAGTCAGCTTCTTGTAGCTAAACACACACCCAACCAGAAAGAGCTTATGGTAGAAAAGGGCTTATTTCAGGCTTACCAATTCCAGGGGAATACCCATCATTGGCGGATCAAGCTGGATCACTTCCATATATCCATACAGAGAGACACCACCAAACAGTCAGTATCACAAAACAGCCAGAGCTCCAACTGCTTTCCACACACCTCAGGGCTGGACTCATGATCTGGCCCAAACACATCTTAGGGCTGCACTCCAAAACCCACCCCAGAGGAACCTCCTCATTTCAGGCTGCTGAAAACTCAAGTTACAAGCTTATTTCTTAATGAAAGACATCTGAGTCTATGAGGCCATACATTCAAAACTGCTTCATTCTGCCTTTACTAACTTTATCAACTTTAAGACTGTTCAAAAAGTCTTTCCTTATCTGAGATTTAAGACTTTCTCTTAACTGTGAGTCCTGTAAGTTCAAATTATGAGTTATTACTTCTAATACATAATAGCACAGAATATATATTTTCATTGCATAAAAGGCATATCAAGGAGAAACTGAGCCAATGTAAGTAATAACCAGCAGGCAAACTTCAAATATCTATAGTTCAAGTTTGACATCATTACCAGTGATGAAACTCTCTGGATTCCAATGCCTTCTGTCCAGCCAGCAAACATTCCATAGTCCTGGTATATCCAACACATCTTCAGGTCTACACTGCAAACCACAGACCATCTTCACAGCTTCATACAATGGCCTATTTGGTCTCCAAAACAAGGATTTAACCCTGCTTCTCACTGTCACATCTTAGTAGTGACTGGAATTGATTCATCTTCATACAATGGTCTTACCAGGCCACCATACAGGGGCCTATCCATGCTTCACATTTCTGGAAATGAATTCATGTCATGACCTTCTTCCTTGTATTTTTCATGCTTCAAAAACCAGTACCAGATGTAGATCCTAAGGAGAGAGCCACCCCATCATACCTCAAAAGGGCCCCGGTTGAAACTAAGAAAAATTAGAGAAACAAGCAAGGGGGCTGTTTTCCTGATGAACCGGATACCAGTACAAGGGGGAAGGAGTTCAGCACAGAGAAAAATCAACTCCTACCAAATCAGAGAGCCAGAGCCTTAGAGGCCCCCAACACCTCATCACTGAAGCAGACCAAAAATGAACCCAACATGGCTCAGGGAAATTTTGCGGAAGAGGGGGCGGAAAGAATGTCAGAGCCACATGTTGGTTGCAGAGACACTTAGCTTACCCATAACTGTGGGCTAACTCCACAATGCGTGACCTGTATACCTCAACAAGGAGGGGCCAAGGGGAGGGGGTAGGTCACGGATGAGCCTAATAATGGTACCATACTGACTGTATTTGCTGAATACAAAACTAACTAATAAAGAAAAAAAAAAACAGCACCAGGCATGTGGTCAAATTTGAAAATCCAGGAGGAGATAAATGAAACTGAAGAGCAGATTACCCCTTTAAAATCTTCCTTTAAGTCACCTCCTTGCAAAAGAATTGGGAATTGTTACTCATTTGAGCCTTTCCTGGGTGGATTTCTCCCTCACATTTTCCATTTTTCCAAAGTAAAGCAGTTGGCCCACCCATAATGATAGTAAGCAATTTAACAATTACGAGCAGTAACTTAAACCAGACTCTGCCAGAAACTTTAACCATGCTTGAAATCTTCCTGTGATAAACTGTACATCTTTCATATATTTCTATTCTGAAACCTTCTTCCAAACACACTAGTCCATTACTTTTACATATGACCTTGCTCAAATTCTTAGGGCTTGGACAGAATGCAACCAGCCTTTCTGCCAGTACTCAAGTTCCAACAAGGCTTTCCATTTTGCCTTTGAAAGTTCATAAGCTAAACCTTCACAGTTCACAATTCTCTCTGCATTCAGCCTTTTCACACTCTCACAAGAGTAGCCCATAAAACTTTGCTAACCACATTATAAGGCTTCTGTAGTCCCAAATCCTTTCACATTTCTCTAGCACACGAGTTCCAAAATATCAAAACACACATGTTCAAATGGGCAATGGCCACACTTCTCAGTACCAATTTACTATGGTAGTAAGATTCTTATTTCTGGGGAAAACACTGAGCAAAAGCAGCTTGTGGGAGGCTCATAAATTCAAGAGGAGCACCATCAATGGCAGAAGAAGCTGGTCCTTCCATAGATACAAGCAAAAAGCAGCCAGAGCTTCAACTGCTCTCCACTTACCTTAGAGCTGGACTCCAAGATCTGTCTCAAGTGACACCTCCTCTAGCCAGGTTTCTAGAGACTCAAGTTACAAACTCATTTCTTAATCAAATAAACCTGAGTCTATGGGGCCATATATTCAAACCATCACATACAATACCAATGTGATTCTCATCTTCCAGATAAGGAGACCGTTTTCTGAAGAGTGTAATGATTGAATGATTAATTTAAGTTCATAAAACCAGCAAATAAATAGCAAACCTTCTAATCAGCCAATTTTGTTTCAAATTTAATGTATAAATGAAATTGTATTCCTACCAAATCAGACAGAATTGACTAAAAAGAAAAGTCCCTGAGTCAACAAGTCCTAAATACCTGAACCTGAAATTTCCATGTGCCCCAGAGTTGATAACAACATGCTTTATGTGTGAGCATAAATGGGTGCTTTCATATAAAGTGAGTGAATAGAGTATTGGCCCTGTTACTAATTCCCTGTAGCCTCTGAATTGTTTCTCTCAATATCCCTCCAATCTATGCATTTTAATGATTAGATAATTTGTGCATTCCATTTGGGAAACAGAAAGCTAGTACCTGCCATTTTACAGAGAATTTTGGTTTCCATTCTCTCCTTGGGGCTGGGCAAAAAGTCCTCAAGAAAAGCAATTAAATGTGGAATAGTCTCAGAATGACAAATATTCAGCTGCTGACTTCTTTAAAGGTTGAAATGTGAATTTTTACAATCATAAATAAGTTTGGGGTTTACTTTGAGAACGTGATTTTATGTCTTGTCTTAACTATATCCCATCAAATCATTTTGCTATTTGAAATGAAGTAAATAGAAAATTTGCTCCTAGGAATAGAATACATTTAAATACTGTTTCCTAGATCTCTTTTCTTTTTATTTACCTGGCTTTAAGAATTACTTATAAATTTTCCCAATTTGGTTAAAAATTAATATGGCAGCTGTAGTCAACCAAAGGTGAAAGGCCCCATAAATAATACATATGGCAAACTATCTAAGGAATAACTAATAAGTTTAGATTTATTGTAAATTATTAACAAGTAGAAAACATGTGTGATTCAGCTATTTTGTCCAAGTTTGGGATATTTCTGCTTTTAGGAATTTGGCAATAGGTTTCTCTACAAAATCCAAGGTGAGAAAGGAGAAAGTTTCAGGAGTCAGGATGGAGTATTTAAAAAAGAAATGATTTTTAACAGCCATCATTTGGGAAAGAAATATTTCTTGGAATTTCTCATTAAAAAGTCTCTGAGTTAGAATAAAGGATGTACTACACTCTAATTGGGTTGGATGTTGTACTCTGGGTTTCACATGTATCATCCTCACATGACCTTGGGAAATGGATTTTGCCTCATGACATGAGCAGGGTCACATGTTTAAAAAGTGGTAGTGCTGACTGGAATACCACTTCAGTACTCTTCAAAAGATGAGGAAATCATTACAATTTGTGTGACTTGAGCTACCACTCAAAGGAAGGTCACCTTCTAGACAATATAGAAATTATGTTTAATGAAAACTTTCTGGATTGAAGAAAAAATAATGAGATTAAGATAGAAGGACTGCTTGTAAAGAGGAAGAGGCCCAGTGGAACAGGGATGAGGAGGGGGTAAAAGAAGATAATATACGGAATTCAATCAAATTACATTATACTCATGTATTAGAATAAAAAGTAAATTGAGAATTAGCCATTTCATTGTTGAGAGTGTGATTAGTGCATATAAATAACAACATGATACCAAAACAATAATTGTGTATCTAATGCAAATTTGTTAAAAATGAAGTAACATGGAAAAAAACATCTTGCCAATAATGCTTATAAACAAATTATAGATCCATTTTTTTCACCTACCTCTTTATAAATCCCAGGTCTCTGGAACTATGCTTCATGAGTATGAACAGAGAACTCTCTTACATTCATTTTTATGAAAGTAGCTCTCCCCAATGGGAAATTGGTATGCTACTTATGTCTATGAGGTGAGCTACTATGTACAAAAAAGGATTCATGATTTTAGTGAGACCTTTCAGATGTCCCTTCTTAAAAGGCATCTCTGAATGCTGTGTACCTGGTCCAAGAGCAAGGACTATGGACACTCTCCAAAGGCAAATAGACTTTTTCTCTTTGTGTAACCACTAATTGTGCAATATCATCTCTTCCTAACTCCCTGTCAGGAGCATCCTAATAGGTTAGAGTCAGCTGTGATGGGAAGGAAGGAACAGGAAGTAGACACATAGTACAAGAAGGTTATTATTTTAATTTTGATTGGAAACTTTAATGCATGAACACATTGAAAATCAGTCATAGTCCCATCAGATTATCATCGTACTTTCCCTCCCCTCACTCACCCCCATTCCACTAAGGCCCCTCCTCAGTGGATTTATTTTTAAGTCATTTTTATTTTCCAGGCAGACAGTTGTTCAACATTGACCAATATACCACTGTCTGGAGGCTTTAGCTTCCGCCTCTAATATCTAGAACTTACTCCCACTTATTCTGATTACAGCTGAAGTCACATAACCTATTTATATAGTTGGTAATACTTTAAAACATGTAAAAGGTATGCTCTGTAATAAAGCAGAAGGAGGAGTAGATAAGGATTTCACATATTATTGTATGCTATGAGTTTTTGTTTCTAAGTAGAGGTCAACAAACCACATATCTTTGTTGATATCAATGAAATTGAAAGTAAAATTCACCCCAACCATCTCACAAAATCATCACATGACTTAAATGTGATCACATTGATGAAAATATTTTGGAAAGTAAAATTTTAGTTCTATGTTCTCATGGGCCTTTATTTTCAAGCATTTCACATTTCTTATTTTTTTTAAATTTTTTTTTATTTATTTGAGAGTGACAGACAGAGAGAGAAAGAGGGAGAGAGAGAGAGAGAATGGGCGTGCCAGGGCTTCCAGCCACTGCAAACGAACTCCAGATGCGTGCACCCCTTTGTGCATTTGGCTAATGTGGGTCCTGGGGAATCGAGCCTCAAACCAGGGTCCTTAGGCTTCACAGGCAAGCACTTAGCCAATAAGCCATGTCTCCAGCCCTCTTATTCTTATTTTATAATCACAACTATGAGATCGGGACAGACATTATTACTATTATTGTTATTGCTGTTTATTATTCTCCTAGCAAGGGTCATGATCTTCCAAATTTCTAGTGCTCTTTTCTGTGGAGCTTGTGTCCTCCAGTAACAGCTGCTTACTCAGCCCTACCATTCTTGCTCTAGCTCTGTATTCTTCATATTAGCCACTCCAAATAATTTTGTAAATAATATACAGCCATCACAAAAATACGTTACTTTAAATATGAAATATTTGTTTTTAATGTTTAATATTAAAGATGATTTAGATGATAATTTATCTAGACAACATATCTTTTAGACAAAGCTCATGAATTTAAAATTTCAGAATAATAAGTATACAAAGAGTTTTAAAATAGGCACCATTTATTTGGCATCCATAAACTATTAGAGAGTGAAACCACATTTGGGGAGGAGTTTTTGGAGAAGTCACCTGAGATCTCAGGAGAATACATCATTGTCACATACTGTTAGCAAGTGAATTATTTTTTTTTTCTAGTGAATGAATTCTATAAAATTTTTTAAATGAAATTTCTAGGAAAGTTTCTCCACATATCTTTCTGAGAACTTCATAATTTGACTCTCCAGACTATAGCATTCCCCAAACATTATGCTTAGCATAATTTCTACTGGCATGGTGTGGACATATGAGTGAATCACTGACACTTATAACTTGTTAAGGAAGGGGGCCTGGCTCTCTCCTTGGTCACATCAGAACTGTGAGTTCATGCAAAATACACTGTTCTAAGAGAAATTAGATTTAGCCATACCCAGTGATTACCAGCAAAACAAAACTAGCTGATACTAAGAACTAAATATTATTTGTTAAATAAAGGACTGAAAGCATTTTTATGCTGGACCTCACTGAGAACTGAAAGATAAGGAGGGTTTCCATGCAGAACAGCAAAATTACAGCTGAATCTTCAAAGATGGGTAGAATATGTAGAGGACAGGTCAATAGCAACATGTGACAACATGAGGAAAGGAAGAAAACAGAACATAGAAAATATTCACCAGATTAAAAACAAAAAAGAACACGAATGTCAGGGCATAGGTTGCATGGAAAGTATAGTAGGAAAGTAGATGAATAAGGTTTGAGGGCCATAAGAAACTGCCAAAAACAATCATTTTCTGCACAACAGGAGTACTCTCCCTTGAGCTGGTGCATTTGCAAATATGGTCCTGCTTAATTATTATATTATAGCCTTTGCTGAAAGCAACAACACTTGTTTCTATCTGATGAATTGTTAAAATATTAGATGACCCAAACTCTTCAAAATTGTCATGAAAACTCTAATAGCATAAGGCTCTTCTAGTAAAAGTAGGTACCATCATCACTTATAAGTTAGTACACATAATGCTAGGGCTGGATGTCTGAAGGGACACCAAAACTCACTCCGACAAACCACACGACTCTGCTACCAGGCTTGCTAAAGAACGCAGCCTCACTGCACAGGCAACTATATTCCTCATCCATAGTTTCACAACTTTCTACAGAGTAATCTTTTTAAAGTACAAATTAGTACTGGAGAGATGGCTTAGTGGTTAAGATGCTTGCCTGTGAAGTCGAAGGATCCAGGTTCAAGTTCCCAGAACCCATGTAAGCCAGATGCACATGTTGGCACATGCATTTGTAGTCTGTTCATAGTGGCTGGAGGCCCTGGTGCACCCATTCTCTTTCTGTAATAAATAAATAAAAATTTAAAAAATTTTAAAAAGCACAAATGTGTTGTGTCCTCACCCACCCTCATCCTAACTCTGGAACTCACCGAACCTGACTCGGCTCCAACTTTCAAGCTTGTACAACTCAGTGTCCAAACTCAATGCTCCAGCCAGAAGGAAGGGTTTTCATTTCTTGCCAAGGTTTTCCCCAACATCTTATCCTCTGCATTGAAATCCCAGGACAGCCACTGAAACAGAATCCTCATGCTAAGCACTGGTAAGGGCGGTTCACTGGATCAGGTATAAAGCCTGGGGAACTGTGCAAATTGAAAGTGATTCCACTCACAGTACCCTAGGTTAGCTATTCCTTTTAGTCATGTGGCAATACCTCTATAACTTTTAATTGAATTGATTCTTATTCAACTCAAGCATGCTGACTGTCCATTCTGTGCAAATCATCATGACTATCTGAATTCCATTTTGTAAAATAATTATGACATGATACTTTGTTTAGTAGTTCTTCTAGGAATGAATATCTTTTTAACAATATTGATCTCTGTACTGTGGGAAAAAAGGTTTGAACAGCAAGAGAAAATACAACAAGGATATGGTTGTATGATGATTTCTATGAGACTTTTCAACTTTAGGCCTAAATGAATAGAGGTCACCAATCTCTAGAAGTCCCAGTGTGGAAAAACCAGAGAGTACCACATCTTTTAAATGACTGAAATATCCCTAGAAAAAGTGAGAGAATTACCTCATGAGGAGACATATAAACTTGGTGTGTGGCTATTACAGAGAGAGAAACCTATCACCAGTGATAAAATATAGCAAAACAGATTGAGTTTTGTTTTAAAACAAAAATATTTCACATTGCAAATTAGTTGAGATTTCTTTGATGATCTGGGAATAGTCAACATACAAAATTAGAATGACCAATTGCTTTTTGAGAATCTTTCTGGTATCACAGGTACTATATGAGCTATCTCATTCACTAGCTGTATTATCTTTGTAAAATCATGTTCTTACCTTATGATCTGAAACTAAACATAACCCTAAATACGTCACAAAATTTTTAAAACATTGAATTACATCATGTAAAGTATCTATCATAGTTACTAGGGCATAGATCAAACACTATGAATGTCAGTCCTTTTCTTCCCGTTTTATAACACTGATGTGGAAAATAAACATAACATGAAAAATCAGAAAATAGACAGAGGGAGAGAGCACAATTTTTGTCAATCCAAAAATAACCAAGATAAACATGTACACAATTACAGAAATAAATTTATGTGATCTTTTACATAACGTACTCATTGATTTTCCTACAGTAATCATTATCTCACAAACCCCCAAATAACTTATACTTCAATGACCTCCTGACCACCTGTACTCTTATTTCTGTAATATTATGTGACATCTAAGGGAAGAAAAATAAGACTTGGCAATGGCAGAAAATGTACCCAAAATTACCAACAATTGTGACTCTCTAACAGTTTCACTGTGAGTTCTGCATTCATTAATTTGTCTTTGTCCGAGGAAATGTATTTTTCATCTCCCATAGAGTTCCCCATAGCACAGGTTTTCATTTACCTACTATATCCCCTCCTACAACTCCCACTATTGATCTTGATTCAAAGCCAATATGATGTTAAATTGGGTATGTCAAGAAAAGCAGAAACAATGGCCTTATGAGTAAACAGAAATTTTAAATAGATAAGAAGTATGCCTTCCACTGGAGAAGGGTCAAATATGTTAATTCAAAGACATATAAAGTGTATACCACTTAAGTAAAAAGATTTAAGCAATATCAGAGGCACCATTTAAAATACAAGTGCCTAAATGAAGGGAAGAAATTTATAGAACAAGTAGGTAATGAAAAGAAATAGTTGTCATTTGATAAAAGGTTCTGTTAAAGTATAAAGAACTTGAACATCTCTTTTGTTTGTCTACACAGAAAAGTAGTAAAGAAGCAAAACCAACTTGCTTGTGAAATAATTAGAAGAAAACATGAGACAATCATAAAAATATTACATTATTAAAAGTAATTCATAACATATTTAGACCTACAAAAGAATACACAAAGTCCAGGTGACTTAATGGTTTTCCTAGATAACAACTATGACTTAAAGAGACAAATAATTTTTCACTTTTTACCATTATTGTTCCAAACAATGGCCTAGTTTTAATAAATCCCACATGACAATGCATCACTTAAAGCAACAAAAATCCCATAGCTGGGAGCAAGGCCAGAGAATTTTGGGGGTTCACTGCCCAGCAAGTCAGACCCAAAACAGTAGCTCCAGTTTCACTGCAAGTCAGTCTCAAGTAAGAATGCAGACGAGGGAGGGGATATGGTGGAGAATGGAATTTCAAAGGGGAAAGTGGGGAAAGGGAAGGTAGTACCATGGGATATTTTTTATAATCATGGAAAATGTTAATAAAAATTGAGAAAAGAAAAACAAACAACAAAAAAGAATGCAGACGAGTGATAAAAGGGGATGCACAACATTTTTCTCCGGCCTCCATATTTGTGTGCACAAGGCATGCTCACAATCACACATGTACAAACATGAGAGACAGAGAGAGAGAGAGAGAAAGTTCAAAAAATTCTACAGTCCTCAAGTTGCAAGTCAAAGGCACAATTCTGTAATTCAATTGCACAATTCTAAGGTGACACTGAAAACTCTCTACTGCAGTTTAGGATGACCTTTCACCTTTCACTTGTCCCGATGGATGGGCCCAGTCTTGGAGAATTATTTACAAGGAAGTAGAACATTATTGGGTTCTCTTCTTCTATACCTGAGGAGCTCTTCTGCAGCACTGGGCTGTTTTTATAGGAGAGGGGACCTGGTACCCTTGTCTTTCTGGGTGTGAGGGTGTTCAAAGATGCATCCTCTCTCATAGCACTATCCTAAGTCCCTTTAGAACATCTCCACCAGAGGACCTTCCACCTGAAGTCCGTTCACATGGAAACTGCTTGTGTTTTGTCTAATTATGGCTCTTCCTGTAGCCTCTTCAGCATTAAGAAGCCATCACCAGCTTCCCTCAGCTAAGGTCCCATTGTTGTTCCAGTTGGTCTTCTAGACCAGATCTCAGACTGACCACTGTGGATTCTGCTTCTTAATGCTCACAGCTCTTCCTTTCTCTGGACAAACTCTGGGAGCCTGGTTACATACAAGTGTAACCCCATACCCTGCTGCAATGGGCTGATTGAGTCTACTCTCAGGAGCGTTTTAGGTACGAGGTCACTTTATCAGCCAAACCATGTTTGTGCACTTGGGAGACAGGATAGGGTAAAATGTCAAATATTTCATGTGGTTCCTTGGAAGTCCAGTTCTCTAAGGAAGTAGTCTCCCATCCTCCTGTTCCAACAGAAAAGAGGTGAAATATATAGTGCCACCTTCAAGATTTCTTCCCTAATCTCCATTTCCTGGTCTTCTCACCTCATAAATATCAAAGAGAAGTTCAAAGTAATCAACACATTTTACCTGCCCACAAGTCTTCTTTGCAACATCTGGGTCTCAGTCACTCTATGACAAAATTCGATGAACTAAATAATTTATAAAAAATGAAATTTTCTCTGTGTTCTAAATACCAAGAAGTTCAATAGCAAGACATCAGCTATAGCCTCACATGAGAGAAAGCTCCTCTTTTTATAAAGGTACCAAGTCTATGAGTGCTCCACCTTCAAGAATTCACCACGTCTACAAAGGTCCTTCATTTCCAAATGCTGGGCCCTAAGATTAGCATGTATGAATTTTCAAACTATAGCATTCTGAATAATAATTTTTGACAATTCAGCTAAACTTCTTTCCACATAAAGTGACTATATATATATACATATATAAATATATACATTTAACTTCACTTAAAATTAAATAAGGCTCACTTAATATATCATCTACATCTATATATACACATAAGAACCAGGCTATCTTAGTCATTTTCACAGATGCATGGTTTAGGATGAGAAACAAGTCCATCTTATAAATAACTCTCCATCAGAGTCACCAGAAAGGGAAAAAAAGCAACAAGTTTCTTTTAGAAATAAATCTACAATAAAAAATGGGACAAAAGGAACAAGCATATATAAGGATTTTATGTGAATGGCCAAAAAACTTCATCCTCAAATACCTGCTAATTTCAGGGAAGCAGGTGATCAGATACTGGATTCAGGAAAGCACTGAGATATAATATTGACAGGAAATTTGTTACAAATATGCAGTGTTATGTTGAATAATGTTCTGATTAATAAGCTTAGCACTCTCAGACAGTAGTGAACTATTGATGTATTTCAAAAAGAAAAGGAATTTGTAATTTGTTTTCTTTGTCTCAATCAAGAAATTTATTTTATTCTTAGAGTAAGCTAGCTAAGCACTAATACAGAAAGAATTAAACCTTATAATAGGTTGTAAATACACTTTAAATCACATAGCTGATTACTGAGAAATGTTGAAAATGATACTCAGTACCTTCTACCATTAATCCTTCCATACGATTTATCAGGAGTGAGAGAAATTCTGAAAGTCTAAAACAGAGAAGTGAATTCTAACAAACTAACAAAAACCTGGGCAATGTTAATTTAAATATGATTATCAAAATGATGATTGGTAACCAGTATGAAAGGAAAAGCAACCAAAAGAGCCAGCAAGAGCTCACTAACCTCACTCTAGGTCAAAGTCATTTCATTCCATTTTACATATGGTTGGTCATGAGTATAATGGACATTTCTAGACCTTAGGATAATCTTCAGTAATATTCTCAAGAAAACAAAGAAGTATTAATGAAAACTAAAGAATATTTATAGCTGGCTCCAGAATGTAATGACTTAAGGTGCTCATTTAAATGTATACAGTGGCAAGGGTCTATTATCATTGGTCTTGTTTGTCAGTATTTTGCATGCATGCATTACTCGTTTACTTTTTATTAATCAACGTGAGACTTCAAAACTGACTTGGTTCATTTGATAATGAGGATAAGAACAAGTCAGCCTACTTTCAAGTTAGACCTTGAGGGAACAACAGGTGACCCTCCCAAATGAAAAGGCTCAAGAAGGAATTCTAACTCTTCATCATTTACTACTTTGTTCCCTAAAAATCTTCTAGCACCTATACCTTTTGGCTACACTGCTCACTTCTTCAACACAGGTCTCTCTTTATGGCTTTACAAAGAAATGCAAATAAGAATGGTCTAAATTGGGCTGGAGAGATGGCTTAGCCGTTAAGCGCTTGCCTGTGAAGCCTAAGGACCGCGGTTTAAGGCTCCATTCCCCAGGACCCACGTAAGCCAGATGCACAAGCGGCGCATGCATCTGGAATTCATTCACAGTGGCTAGAGGCCCTGGCGCACCCATTCTCTATCTGTCTGCCTCTTTCTCTAGGTCTATCGCTCTCAAATAAATAAATAATCAAAAAAATCTTTAAAAAAAAAGAATGGTTTAAATTAAAAAATGTGTCTTGGGCTGGAGAGATGGCTCAGCAGTTAAGGTGTTTGCCTACAAAGCCAAAGGATCCTGGTTCAATTCCCCAGGACCCATGTAAGCCAGCTGCCCAGGGGGGCAGATGCATCTGGAGTTCCTTTGCAGTGGCTGGAGGCCCTGGTGTGCCCATTCTCTCTCTCTCTCTCTCTCTCTACTCTATCTCTCTTTCTTTCTCTCTCACTATCTCTTTCTCTCTCTTGCAAATAAATAAATAATTTTTAATGTGTCTTAAATATAAACTTGAACTATAATATAGTCTCCTCCCAGATACAGACATCTATCTACAGGCAGAGAAAATCATTCTTCATTGTAGCAAAAATGTAACAGTCTGTTATTCCCATAAGAGAGAAAATAACGCTACATACGGGACTGGCTCAAGGAGCCTGAGGCTCCATGGAAAATGTCTCAGAAGCTTTGCTAAGAAGTAGAGATGGACCAATATGACATAGTAAGTGGATTTCACTTCCTGCTAGAGATGCCATGGGTGTATTTTTCTCACATCTTTTACATTCTTTATTGATAAATTTTCAAAGAAAACTGATGATATGTTTATTGACTCAATTTGGACAAATTTACTTTTCATTAGAGTGGAATTTTCCTTGGGGTGGGTATTATATTGTTAGAATAGTAGCTGTGTTTGGTGAGCCTAGAATTAAACTTCAGATATTCACAGATTTATAAAGCCAAGATCTATTAATCATGTAGACAATTAAGTTCGATTAAGAGTGAGTGGTTGCTATAATTCTTGGTACCAAATAAATAAATAATTGAATTTGATTCTGGATAACTTAAGAAAAAAAAACTTGATTTTTGTAAGGCTACTGTAGCATTTACCTTCTCAGTGCTAGAACAAAATACTTGAGGAAGTATTCATAATGGAAAGGAAAGCATAACATGAATAGACAGCAGGTTATCACACCCCGTTACATTAGCAGAGAGAAAGCAGAGAATGAGCACTGAATACCCAATGTGACTGAAACCAATTATTAGTGGCTTGTCTCTGAAGTTCTCTTTCTTAGAGATTTTCTCTAACTAAAGCCAGTGTATTTCAGATTATTTCTAATTTTCATAAAGGTAACAAGTTTCACCTAAAACCATACATCCCCCTCTTATTTCATAAAAAGTTAAGTCTAGTCCTCTTCTATTTTGCAGCCCTACTTCTGCTAAAGAATCAACTTGTACCAGACAGCTAATGCAACTTTCTAAGTGCCCTAAGTCCCAGTCTAATTAGTTCACTAAGCAGTCTAATATTTTGTCTCCTACCACCAGAGAGGCAGAGCCTAAAGCAACAGGCCTAGCAATACCAGCTCTTCAGTAGTGGTACAAGTACCAGAGCGGCTGTCTTGGCCCTTTCCACCAAGTTGGTCATTATGCCCATATGTTCTCTGCTTGATGTCCCATCATACAAGTATGCCTGGGGAATAACATGAGTTAGTATACATAATTCTTTTTGGACAAAATTCCAGACTTATACAAGGTGTGAGGCCAACAGTATAGGCAAACCAGGTAGTGGGTCTTTTAAGAAGGGCCTGTTCATTTTCTTCTGGGTTTATTTCCAGGGTCGTTTCACAATATTGTTGAAAATGGGAGGGTTTAGAGAATAGGCTGAGGACTTGAGATATAGTCCTCTTTCTCTAATGTCCCCCAGAGTTATTACCAGCTTAGGTACTCCCCAGGGGCATTCTTTTTGGTGTAACTGATTTTCCTTATCTGTAGTTCTCCTTCCCCTATTGTATTGTTAGCACTTATTCCTACATAATAGGGAGGTGGATCCTCTGGATGTTCCAGGACTCACCATCTCTTGTCTCTTTTTAGTTCTCCCAAAGGGTCCTCAGGAGTTGTTGCCTTCTTCACTTGACAGTGGTGAATCCAGGTGCATAGTCCATCCAGTTTCATGACCATTGGAATTATCAAGATGACCTGGTAGGGACCCTTCCCAAGGGGGTCCAACATCACAGTACAATGCTTCTTGATCCAAACTCTATCTCCAGGCTGGAAAGAATGGGGGCAAACAAGGGGTGTCTGAAAAGCAGTCTTAACTGTAGAAACAATGGATTCTTTGACTCTCTGTAAGGCTTGAATAGAGTGAAGAAGCCTTTCATTAGTGAAGTCAGTTAACTGTTCAAGGCTCATCGGGGGAAGGATGGGGGGGGGGTTGTTTCCATATATGATTTCAAATGGAGTAATTTCTTTTACATAAGGAGTACACCTGGCCCTTAACAGGGTGAAGGGAATGAGTCCCACTCAACCTTTGCCAGTCTCTAGGGTTAATTTAGTTAGAGTCTCCTTCAAGGTCCAATTCATCCTTTCTACCTGTCCTGAACTTTGGAGATGATAGGCACAATGTAATTTCCAATTGATCCCCAGCATCTTAGTCAATTTCTTAGTGGCTTTTTTTGTTTTGTTTTGTTTTGTTTTGTTTTTGTTTTTGAGGTAGGGTCTCACTCAAGCCCAGGCTGACCTGAGCTGGAATTCACTATGTAGTCTCAGGGTGGCCTCAAACTCTCAGCAATCCTCCTGCCTCTGCCTCTGTCTCCCAAGTGCTGGGACACCCACCACACCCGGCTTCTTAGTGGTTTTTAACACAAAGGCAAATGATCCTATTTTGAGGGGCAACCCATAGTAGGGAATCATTTCCTCTAACGATTTCTTAACAACTATTTGAGCTGTCTCAGTCTTGGACAGGAAAGCTTCCACCCATCCTGAAAAGGTATCAACACAAACAAGTGAATATTTATATCCATACTGACCCAGCTTTACCTCTGTGAAATCAACTTCCCAATATCTACCTGGCCACATTCCCCGCTCTCTCGCCCCCATTGGTGGTACCTTATCAGAGGAGGCATTTGTCTGTTGGCAGGCCTGACAGCAGGTGGTGGTGTCCTTGATGATTGAGACCATGCCTGGAAAGAAAAACTATTGTCTTATTAACTCAGCTAGCTTGTTGTTTCCTAAGTGAGTTACTTCATGTAGTTGCTTAGCCAGTCTCTGCCCTAGGGCTTAGGGCAGCAATAGCCATCCATTCTCCAGTTGATACCATCCTTGTGGTATCTGTTCCTTCATCAGATGAGAGGTGAGCTGTAGGTCCTGTTCTGTGTATGTTGGTCTCTCAGGAAGAGTGGGTGCTGGGAGAGTGACTAGACAGTCTGACGGATGTTAAGAGGCAACACTCTGTTGCTAGGTCTGCCAATCTGTTCCCTCTTGCTTCTGTGGTCTCCCCTTTCTGGTGACCTGGACAATGGATTGTAGCCACTTTAGCAGGCACCCAGATGGCAGCCAGTAAGTCCAGAATTTCGTTTTTATTTTAGTGTCTTTACCTGCTGCTAATAGCCCTCATTCCCAGTAGATGGCCCCATGTACATGTGCCGTGCAGCAAAGGCATAACAGCTGTCTGTGTAGATATTCACTGTCTTATCTTTACCCAATATCAGAGCCTTGGTCAGTGCTATCAGTTCAGCTTTCTGAGAAGAGGTACCCCTACACAGGGCCTCAGCCCACAGAGTTTCTTCCATAGTCACCACTGCTTCCCCTGCATACCTGATTCCATCCATAACAAAGCTGCTGCCATCAGAATAAATCAACAGTTTGGGGTCCAGCCAAGACACATCTGTCAGATCTGGGTGGAGTCTGTGGGAGGCAGAGTAGATCTCTAGGAAGTCATGCAGAGGAGTTGATGCCTCATCAGTTTCTGGCAGCAAGGAGGCTGGGTTCAGAGCCTCAGTCTGGTGAAATTGTGTCCTTGGTTGATCTAAGAGCAAGGCCTGATAGTGGGTTATGCAAGAGTTGGAGAGCCATTGGTGGGGAGGATTTTTTTAAAGAGTCTCTACTGCATGCAGGGCTATAATTGATAAAGTTTGTCCCAAGGTTAGTTTGTCCACATCCTCTGTCAGAATAGCAGCAGCTGCAATCGCCTGGAGATAATAGGGCCAACCAGCTGCTACTGGGTCTAACTTCTTAGACAAATAGGCCACTGGGAGATGCCATGGCCCCAGTCTCTGGGTTAGGATGCCCCTGGCTGTCCTCTTCTTCTCATCCATATGCAAGTGAAAGGGTTTGGTGAAGTCTGGGAGCACCAGGGCAGGGCCTGATGTTAGAGCTGACTTTAGTTCTTGGAATGCTTGTTCCTCATTTTCAGTCCAATGAAAATCTTTTTCTTGCCCTTTTGTGGCCCAATATAGAGGCTTGGCTAATTCAGCAAACCTTGTGATCCAAATTCTGTAATACCTCACAGTTCTGAGGAATTCTCAGATTTGTCTCTTAGTCTAAGACATGCGGTCTGGGGGATGGCCTGCATCCTAGAGGCTGACAGCATCCTCTTACCTTCTTGGAGTTCATATACCAAGTAGGTTGCCTTATGTACACGCAGTTGAGCCTTCCTGGCTGATACACAATATCCCATATGTTGTAAGGTGTCCAGGAGATGCTCTGTGGCAGAGAGATGTTCCTCTTCTGTTTCTGCACTAGGAGGAGGTTGTCCATGTACTGGAACAGAGTTGCCTTAGGTGTCTTATTGTGGAAAGTCTGAAAGTCCTTATGGAGAGCTTCATCTAAGTAGGTGGGGGAATTTTTAAATCCCTGTGGAAGCCTAGTCCAGGTTAATTCCCTGGTGGTGCCTCACTCCACATCTGTCCATTTGAAAGCAAAAATGGGTTGACTTCCCTTTGTCACTGGGGACATAAAGAAAGCATACTTTACATCCAGCACAGTATAAATTTGCCTTTCTGGCAGAATCATACAAAAGTATAAGGGATTTGTCACAGTGGGATGTATATCTTGCACCCATATAATCTCTCAGATCTTGGACTTGTTGATATTCTCAGATTCCTGGCTTTTTTACTGGCAAGAAGGGGATGTTCCAGGGCGAGTGGCAAGGAACTAAAATGCCAGACTCCAGTAATCTATCTATGTGTTTATCTATGTCCCATTTTGCTTCTATAAGCATAGAATATTGTTTGACTCATGCTGGAGTCACCACATATTTTAGTTCTACGATGACTGGCAAGTGGTGGGCTAACAGCCTGGGGCTTTTGTTTCCAGCCCAAACCTTTGGAAATTTGTCTTGCAAGATAGTTAGGAGGTCTGGATTTTTCTCTGTGATGGGGATTTCCAATAAAAGATATTCTTCTCCCAGTGGCACAGTAACTAAAGTTTCTGGCTTGTCAATAGACACACTTATGTCCTGGCCCCCAAATTAATTTTATCTTTCAGTTTATGTAGTAAAGTCTCTCCACCACAGTGGGTATGGGAGCTCAGGGATAATGAGGAAGGACTGTGTCACAGTATCTTGTTCGAGGTCCACTTGTCTCTTGGTGGTTCAGGGGTAAAGTTTTGATCTGGTTGCACCCTGGACTAGGGTCTGTTCTCCTGATAGGGAACTGTTGGCTTTTTGAAGAATCCAAACACGTGCCCCAGTATCAACCAGGAACCTGACATATTTTCCCCCCAGTTGTAGTGTTATTCTGGGCTCAGGGGTGGGGGCAGGCACTTCAAGCCCTGACCCCCTCAGTCTGTTAATTCCAAGATGGGTATAGTCTTTTGACCTTGTTTGGGACGTTCATTCTTCCAATGGCCAATTTCTTTACAATAAGTGCATTGATCCTTCTTAAGTGGGGGTGTTGTCCTGCCCTCCTGGGGTCTCCCAGCATTTCCTCTTTGGCCCTGAAAGGGCTGTCTCATGCAGCTCTGTGTCCTCTGGAATGTAGCCACCATAACCTTGGCCATTTTATTAACCTGTCTATCTTCTGGAGCATCTCTATTGTTATATACCCTGGCAGCAATCTCTACTAAGTCTTAAAGAAGTTTTCCCTCAAAGCCTTCTATTTTTTGAATCTCCTTTCTAATATCTGTGTGGACTGAGTTACATAAACAATGTTAACAGCTTGCCTATTCTCAGGGGCCTCAGTATCTATGGGGGAGTATGTCCTATTTGCTTCCTGCAGCCTTTCTAGGAAAGCAGTGGGGGATTCTGTGGGCCCTTGGGTCACTTCACTCACCTTAGACAAACTTGTAGGGTGCTGAGTGGCTGCCCAGAGACCACCCATCAGAGTTTGGTGAAAGAGGTTAAGGGACCCCCTACCTTCAGCTTCAGGGTCCCAGTTTTGTCGCGTGAAAGAGAAAACTTCATCAATAACATTAGGATTCTCTATGGGGTGGCCATCAGCTCCCAACACTATTTTCTTAGCTTCCCTTCTAATTCTTTCACATTACTCTGTGGTGAAGAGGGTCTTCAAAAGTTGCTGACAGTCCTCCTGTGTGGGCTGATGAGTGTAAAAGACTGTCTTGAGAAGGGATATCAGATTCTGAGGTTTTTCTGAAAAAGAGGGATTCTGATTCTTCCAATTATACAGATTGCTAGTGGAAAAGAGGATATACGTCATAAGCATGTGGGAGGGGGCCACACCAGTGGGCAGATTTGTCATTGAGGGGGCCTGTCAGAATGTTAGGATAGGGGCAGAGGCCCCATCTGTTCCAGGAGGGTTATAAGGGGTAGAGTGAGAGGGGGTTTAGTATTGGGAACCTCTGAATGTATGGGAAGAGCTAAGAATGGGGTTCTGCAGGTTGGAAGATGGCTGAGGCATTGGAGACATGTAACATGGTGGGATTTCTTCATTTTGAGAGAGAAGCTGCTTTAAATCAGATTTGGGTTTAGCAATAAGAATGGAAGTGCTGTTAGAGGAGGGAGCACTTTCTTTAGCCAGCAGGGGGTTCTTCCACAAGATAGAGCCATGCAACAATGTAAGGAACCTGGTTTGGGTGACCTGGAGAGGAAAAAAATCTGTTTTTGTACAAAGCAAATTAAAGATAAATTAAAGGTGCACTCTGGTGGCCGCCCCACATTAAATGCCAGCCAATCAATTGAACAGTAAGTATTTGGTTCTCCAGGAAAAACTTGGTCACCTGATTCTGATGCCTTTTTCTGAAAATCTTTAGAGTGCTTCTTAACCAATTCCAATGGAGATCTTTCAATAGGCTGATTTTGACCCATATCTCTGAAGACAAGGACAAGACAAACGAACATAAGACAAAACACAAATATGCTAGCAATTCCAGCTTTCCAGACACTGCTGTGCAGTTGCCTAACTGAAACTCAACCAGGAACAGACCTCCATTTGAAATCTCCAAATAGAACCAGAGGGTTGAGGATGGCCACTCAATCTCTCATCCATGGGAATTAATGCTGCATCCAGCTTCCCTCTTGGACCCAGAAAAGCATGCAAAACCAGAAAAACAAACAAAAGCAAAAAGGAAGAGTGGAAAAAGCACCTCTGGGTGTTTCTTACCCAGCAAAGAAAGGGACAGACTGTCCTAGGAGAAAGCTCTCCTTCACCAGCTTGCTACTGGTTCCAACACCAAGAAGATGCAGATGGATAGAGATCTGGCTTTCAGGCCAAGATTTGGGCTCTTTCCCCAGTCCAGTCACCCCAGTGTCAGGAGGAGGGGACATTGAAATGTGGATCCCGGATAAGCCCCCCAGATTTTGTGGGGTATGGTGTCGTACAAGTAAACCACTGACTCAGAATGCTGAGAAAGAGCCGATGAATCAGCACTGCACCCTAGATGTCACGGTCTCTGAATGCAGCCCTGAACTGATCAGACAATCAGCTTTTATTGGAGAAAACCACAAGTTGTTCATTGCAAAAGCAGGATGGGAATTAAACCATAAAGTTACTGTCAAGCAAGGGGGTTATTACAAAAAAATCACAAGGTATTTATTACATAGGTCACGTAGGTGGAACTGAGGCAAGAAACATTCTATGCTATGTAATCACAAAGGTATTTAGAAACAGATAGGTGTAGGTAGGTCATGGTATATTGCACAGAGGGGTATTCCCTTCCTTACAGATAACAGAAAGCACCTGCATTTTGCAATAAGGCCTGTGGTAATGATTCCTGAAACTTCTCCTTTATCTTTCAGGAAGATCAACTTTGGTAGGGACCTCCATTATGTGTGCCTAAGGGCTGCATAGGAGAATGTTTAACCAGGTCTATTGTGTCCCTTTACATTCCATTTTCTAGTTGTATCATATTAAATCCTGACCCCATCAGCTTTCTCCCTGAGTATTTTCTGTCTCCAGATTTTTTTTTTTTATATTAAAGGGGGATTTATTGGATTAGCTTATAGCAGTCTAACAATAGCAGTTTGTAGGCCTGAGAGTCAAGGTACCTGGTAGCTGCTCCGTCTACAAGGTTGTATGCCTTAGCATTCCCAGTGCAGCCTGGAGGCTTTCTGGAGAGCTGTTGGTCTTCAGTTCACACTGGAAGGTAGCAAGCAGAACCAGCAGCCAGGTGAGAGGATGGGGCTGTCTCTGGATTTTTGTCCTTTGAACTTATTAATATGATGATTTAAAACAATAGAATTTATAAAAATAGGGCACACCTTTAATCCCAGCACTTGGGAGGTAGAGGTAGGAGGTTTGCCATTAGTTCAAGGCCACCCTGAGATTACATAGTCAGATTTTGTGGGGTTTTTTTATTTTTAAATATATCTGTTCTCTATTATTCAATAACTATAAAAATATGAATATACAAAAGCAAATTCTATGTTTATATAATGTTTTGTGTATTAGATAATGTGATAGCTATGCTGCTCAAGATTCCCATGTGTTTCCTAACTGTTTTCTCCTCATAGACCAATAGTTTATAAGAGTGTAGGGATCATGTCCAAATTAAAAACATTTTTTCATTGGCATAAATATATTTGCAATTTTTTATTATTTTTTCACAGTAAATTTCAAGTACTCTAGGTATGATACCTTTTGCCTGGGACTTGGACAATGGTATCACAGAAATACCAGTTTCTTGTATTTTTCAGGAATAGGGAATATAGTTGACTAGTATGTCTAACCATCTCTTTAGTAATATCACTTCTATGTTTATACCTTAGATGTAGCTCTTATGGGCAAATTTCAGCTAATTTTTAGTCTAATCTGAAGATATACACACTGTAAATTGTGATTTTAGTAAATTTGTACTATGTGGGACTATTGTGATACAGAATAATTGTGATGAATATAGTAATTTTAATAATTAGTTATTTTCTTCCTGGACTTGAAATACATGAGATGATACTCTCTTGGTATTTAGAGTTTCCTCTAAGAATTCTACTATTCTACAGGCTTACCTTTGTAACTTGTATTTCTCTCTGGTAACTTCTAGTAACTATTGTTGTGGTTGTTCTTTAGTCTTCATGCATTAACTATAAAATGATCTAGAGAAGTTCTTTTCTGGGAGGGATGGCTCAGCAAGCTTTAGGCACTTGCTTGCAAAGCCTAAAAACTCTGGTTCAATTCTCTAGTCCCAAGTAAAGGTAGATGCACAGAGCAGTGTAAACACACCTGGAGTTCATTTGCAGTGGCAAGAGGTCCCAGTGTGCCCCTTCTCTCTCTATCTCACTCTGTTTGCCTGCAAATACATAAATAGAAATTCATATTATTTGTTCAACATTTAAACTACTTCACTGTCTTTGGATTTTATCATTGAACAGTTATTAACTTTGGACAAATCATGTTATCTTGTTTTTTAAATTTCATCTGTTTCTATTTCATTTCTGCTTATTAAAATGTCACTTAGAGCAGTTCTCTGACTTATACACTACATCAGATTATTTTAATCTGCATTTTATTCCCTAAAATGCATTAAATCTCATTATTGATTTTTATTTTGGTAGATTACAATCCAAGACTGACTCAATCTATTTAATTTTTTTATTTGCAAGCAGAGAGAGAGAAAGAGACAGAGAGAGAATGGCCATGCCAGGGCCTGCCACTAATGCAAACAAACTCCACATGCATGCTGTTAGGCCTTGTAAGCAAATCCGTCAACAGCTAAGTCTTCTCTCCAGGCCCCAAACTGACACATTTTAAATCAGTATCACTAAGTATACTACATATATAAGGGGAGGCAGAACAATACAGGATACAAGTTTACCAGGTTTTGTTTATTTATTTTTTCCTTTTTTCTTTTTTGAGGTAGAATCTCACTCTAGCCCAGGCTGACCTGGAATTCACTATGTAGCCTTGGGCTGACCATGGGTGCATGGAGTTAGCCATCTATATTCCTGCAGCCCTGCCTTCCCCACCATGACAGATTATAACCTCAAACTGTACCCAAAATAACACTTTCTTCATTGAGTTCCTCTTCTCAAAAATTTTGTCACAGCATTAAGAAATATTACTAATGTATCTCACATTACTTATATGTTGTTTCCATCTATACACACAATTGTGTGATTATTAAGTGAGTTATAAGTATATTCCTGCTGTAAAGTACCTGGAACACAATGATTATTGCATGCATATCACCTATCATAATTACCTGATATAAATTTTTAAACAGTAAAGCTTCAAATAAGAAGTTCCTGAGATGTAAAGTTCAAAGTGTAAACTTTTGTGGCTAGCGCTCCTGAGTATGAATCTGTTTGTGTTTGCCAGCACCACGGGCCCTTAGACAAGTTATATGACCTTCAGTTCAGTTTTTTTTTATCTATAAAACTTCCATAAAATAGGTGTTTGACTAGGATGTTGGAATCTTTACAATATATAGCATACCTATGATTTGGGTAATATACAATGTTCCCTAGTTTATTTAAGAAAACTTTCATCTGGAAACTTAAATGTTATGACACTTAAACTTGTTATAGTTTTTTTTTAAACTCTAGGTAATTTTATTTAAAAAAATTGATATTGTTATTTCTTTTATTATTTTGTATGGATGTTCTTCATAACACCAGGGAAGGGATCATGTTTCTGTTCAAGTATAAAGGCATTGGCTGACAGATTCCCTCTTTCTAGGGGAGATCACGCTATGTTCAATTTAGGTCTTCCAAATGTTGATAGCCATCACATTATGGGGGAGGGAGGGAAATATGCATTACTCAAACTCCACTAATTTAAATGTTAATAATTTCATCCAGACATCAAATTCATAGAAACATCCAGAATAAACTTTGAGAATATATCTAGGTATTATAAACCAAGCAAACTGACATACAAATTTAACCATTAAACATCACATTTAATTTCTAATCATAAAATGGTATGTGAAAATATGATCACCAAGAAGAAATTTGCCCCATAATAGAAACTAAGGAATATGCCTAAACCCTGCATTTGTCAACAGAGTCACTAAGGCCTGGTGATGACTCTCATGAATAGATCAAATCCATGCAATTTACCCCTAGTCACCAACCCTGTCTTCCTTGACTTAGTGAACCCTGCATCTTCTCCTCTGAAGAAGCAACAGTGTTAGTGTCTGTTGCAGTCACCTTTTGTTGCTAGACAAACACCCAAACAGAAGCAGCTTATGGGAGGAAAGGATTTATTTTAGGCTTACAAAATCCAGGGGAAACTTCATTAGTGGTGGAGAAGCTGGCTTACTTCCATAGATCATAGGAGAGAGTTGTCATCAAACCAGCAGACAAGAACAGCCAGAATTCCAATTTCTCTAAACATACCTTAGAGCTGGACTACAACATCCACCCCTACTGGTACCTCCTCTAGCAAGTTGCTAGAGACTCAAGTTGCAAAACTTAATCAAAATAACCCCAAGGCAAAAAATTATATAAAAAAAATAACAACAGGCAATGGGGGAACATAGATTCACATTCAAACTACCAGTTTCTTAAGGTGATCTTCCAATTAGACTCAAGGTGGAGTATAAAGAACTATTCCAACATAACTGAAGGACAATACCATGTTTATGAACAACCCACCCCTCATCCCATGTCTTTTCTTCCTGCTTTCCTCATCCCTAGCTACAGTCAGTACTTTAACTTAGAGTAGATATTCTTGCTTCATCTGCTTTTTACTCAAGCTCAGGGAGAACTCTGCAAGGCTATCCTTTCCAGTTGTTCAGATATGATGCAGTATTTCTAAACCTTCCATTAGCTTTTCTTACATAAGTTCCATAAGACCACTTGGCTAAAAATAAAGGCTCTTTCTTCTCACATACTATCCTGTACATTGATTTAATTGTTTTACTGAAAAATCAAATTCAGAAAGGTTCAAGTACTACTGTAAATTTCCTTCTATGCTTAACTCAGGGCCAGGCATGCAAGAGATGCCTGGGACCTTTTGTGCAATTGAATAAAAGTAGGCAAAATGTTAGGGGATATTTTAGGACTTTGATATTAAATGCATAAATATATGCCTAAGTGTACTCAAATATACATGCACACACAATTATTTGCTAATTCAGGTTCTATTACTTACTTAATGATTCTTGGAAAAGTCATTTAATTGATCTTAGCCTCATCCACAAGATACAAATAATAAAGATCATAATGTCTACATGACAGTGTGGATGAATATTTAATACAGGCATCCACATTCAGCCATGAAGTCCAAGTTTTATATAACTTCAGTGGAAGCCATTTGCTATAATTTGCTAGCCATGCTTGTACAAAACAATAAATGTAAAGAATTTAGTGTATTCTTTGTTCAAAATAGTCTCTGAGCATATATATGCCATTATATATTAGATGTAATTATCTCTGAACAAATTATATATTTATATATCTATTTTTTCCTCCATTTCTTAAACAAATAATATAATTTTAACATAAACTATATTACAGATTAATATTTTTAATATGAGTAAGATTTTGATCAGCATACAAAAAGTGTGAGCCTAGAAATTAAAAAAAAAAAACACATTAGAAATAGATAAAGCAGAAATGGTTTGATGAAGTACTCCCTGTCCAATACCCAGGCCCCATATAAAAAGCTTGAAGCTATGGTAGGTTTCTAAAGAGCCAGCATAGCATACCAATGGGAGATAAGAAGCAGAGACAGGAGAATTTCCCAGAAACTCATGGTGAGTGCAGTAAAGACAGGGAGAGTCAGAATCCAAGGTGAGAACCCCTGCCTCAAATGAGATGGACCAGCAAAGACTGACCTGAAAGTTGTCTTCTGACCTCCATATGTGGACTATGGCATGTGTATTATATCCACATGCATGCACACACACACACACACACACAATTTATAAAATACACTAAGTATATATTTGTTGCTCCATAAAAATTTCATAATTCTTCACATTTGTTGTTTAATTACACTCAGTGAAGAAAACTAGAAAAATTACATGAGGAGGTAAGCAGCAATCCACTGAATGTGCTGTTCTGTGTTGTTTCTTTACACAGTGTACTGACATTTGACTTCAAAAAGGCTTAAAATGAAGAAAGGATAGACACAAAAAGTATGTACTGAGATATAAGTATAAAGCCTCACAATGACTGCTTTCTCTTCAAGTCTGGTTCTGTGGCCCTCTCTAGAGTTTGTCCAAGGTGTACCTGCCATCCTGTTTCTAAGAGGTCATAGCAGAGCTATGAGGAAACCTCAGGAATGGTAATGGTATTACCAAATGCTGCCTGGCATGCCTTATAGCAATTAGGCTGCTTCTGACATTGTGGCAGGATGAAAGTTATAGAATAAAATTAGACTCCAATATATTAAAGATTAAAAATGATACAATAGTCAAATTGATGTAGCTCCATAAAGCATAGAAATATGAAAAAGTTATTGGCTGAGATTTTCTGCTGATCAATTAAATTCATTTATTCTGTGATTCTTTTCAACCATTGTTTCTAGTCCAATAATTGCTTTAACTTTCCAAAGCAGTTATGAAAGAAAAGGTATTGAAGTAAAAACAAGATGAATGCAATAGACAAAAAATTGAGACATTCAAGTCAGAATAAAATTAACTTTTGCTGAAGTTTACTCAGCTAATGGAATCTTAAATTAATTGAGTTTCAGTGCATTAGATTATAAGACAGAACCCTTAAACAATGCAGAGACCTTTTAAAAGTATGGATTTGAGCCGCACTTGGGAAATGGAAGCAGGAGGATCAGAAATTCAAGGTCAACCTCACCTACATAGCAAGTTTGACACCAACTTGAGCTACATTAACAAAAAACAAAAATTAAATTAAATTAAATTAAATTAATGGTTTGAAATTCAGTATTCAGGAAAGAAGCATGGAGAAAGAAGGAGGTCTAGGGTAACATTAGTAATAAAAAATGTGCCATCATGCTTTTGTAGACATGATAAAGTGTTCCCATAATGTGCATGTTGGCAGCATAAAACTGATTCAAATAAAATTTTTAAAAACCCTTGGTGACTTTTAGGACTTGTACATTTAAGTGCACTATTGATATTTATGATTCTCTGTAATTTCTCCCTTTTTACCATTGCTAAATATGAAAACTCGAAGTCTGACATTTATCCTAAGAAAGGAGGGAAACTAATCAAATCTTGTCTAAAAGGTCAACAAAGTCCATTAAGACCTTATGGTTTTAGATTTACAAGAATATCTAACAACAAAAAGCAAACATGATGTGTCTTCTATTTAAAGCTGGAGATGGTTGTCTGTAGGCTCTTCTGTGATTTAAATTGGTTGTCCTAGCAGGCAGGCCCAGAAAAATCATCATGGATATGGTCCTTCATGAATGTATTAAGAAAATCAACACAGGTGTGTGTGTGTGTGTGTGTGTGTGTGTGTGTGTGTGTGTGTGATGTGTATGTGCATATACCAAAAAAAAGAAAGAAAGAAAAGAAAGAAAGAAAGAAAGAAAGAAAGAAAGAAAGAAAGAAAAGAAAAGAAAAGAAAAGGGAAAACTTGTTACAATGTTTTTATATTCTGTGACTTCTATTTTTTTCTGTGAGGAGAAAGGTCACAGAGTACCCAGCAGAGAGATAGACTAAAGATGAAAGGAAATCAGGTCCATGAAAACATCTTGACAAACAAACACAAAGGACTCTCCAAATGTAAGGAAATAAGACTCTTTTTAAAAATATGTGTATTTATTTATGAGAAAGAGAAACACCAGATACATGCACCACTTTGTGTATGTGTATTCACGTGGGAACTAGGGAATAAAACACCCAGCCTGAATTACCTTTAATGGCTTAGCCATATCTCCAACCTAAGAAGTAGTACTCTTAACTTAATAATACTATTATTCAGCCAGGCATGGTGGTCAACTCACCTTTAATTCCAGCACTCAGGAGGCTGAGTAGGAGGAACGACTATGAGGTCATGGCCACCCTGAAACTACATAGTGAATTCCAGGTCAGCCTGGGTTACAGCAGATGCTACAAGGAAAAATCAAAATAATAATAAATGAAATAAATTATAAATAATTATACATTAAATTTTTATATAAATTATAAATAAAATAAATTATTGTTGTATATAAAATACTCAGGTAATCTCTGGAGAGCTTTGTCACATCTACCAGTGTGAGATGCTAGTGACCCCTAGTGGGGAGAATCTGGGGAATGCTGGTGACCTTTGGAACACAGATCAACAGGACCACCCACACAGCAAAGACTTGGCTAGTCAAAATGTTAAAAGGTTGGGCAACCCTGCTTTCCGTCAGTACTTGCTCAGCCTTGTCTTTAGACAAGTTGTGCCCCTAAACCAAGACTATGGCAAGATAAGAGACTTCCACCAGAATGTAAAACCATGTCACAGTGTAGTTCAGCTGATATTTTAATACTAAGACTCAGGGAAGAAAAAAGTGTATTGATGTATTTCCTGAGGCAAGTTTATTATCTCCTGGATAGCTGGTTCATGCAGTTGCATTGTTTTTGGCCACAAATACCAATTGCTTCTCTGGGTGGTCTTTTTTTTTTTTTTTTTTTTTTTTTTTTTTTTTTGTTTTTCGAGACAACGTCTCACTTTAGCCCAGGCTGACCTGGAATTCACTATGGAGTCTCAGGGTGCCCTCGAACTCATGGCGGTCCTCCTACCTCTGCCTCCCGGGTGCTGGGATTAAAGGGCTGCACCACCACGCCCGGCTTGGGTGGTCTTTACTCACTCCATGACCCAACTAATGATTTTTCAGGTGATAAAGACTTCCCTGGACACATGAAAAAAAAACAAACAAACAAACAAAAAAAAAACAAACAAACAAACAAACAAAAAAAAAACACTTTTCATTGTCACAGAGAAGTGTTTTCTCAATCATCAACCTTCATTTCTGTACCATATCTAAGAAAACCAGGATTTCAAAAATTTCTAAACCAGAGAAAATAAGAGTGTGTATTCTCTGGCCTATAGTGTGAGTTCCAAGACAGTGTGGACTACAGTGTGGAATTCTATCTTAAAAATCCAAAGAAAGGAAGAGTGTGAGGGAAGGATAGAAGAAGGGAGGGTGTCAATCAAAGACTGGCAGAATTGGAAAGCTATGATAGAAACAGGAAAACAATGACGACTTTAGAGTTGATATACACCCTCATATCCATTTTGAAATACAATATACCAGATTGCTCATAATTACCCTCACAACTACACAGTACACATAGACACAGGACAGCTACTGGAAGGGAGGATATATAAACCTGGAAATTAGAGGGTTTATAAGCCTTGTACAGCTAATACTTATAAAGCATTACAAAATAAATAGTATCCTGGTAGCTTGAAAATTTAATACATTTTCCAAATAGTGTTAATAAATTTTCAAGAATAAACCTAAAAATAGAAATACTCTAGAAAACTTTAAAGGATAAATAAATCATAGCAAACAGTCCTCTTAAAGACTAGGAATGTATACACCTTTGTGAACAAATATTTTCATGTTGCTTTGGGTAAGTGACTGATATGCTGTCTCACAATATGAAGTGAATGTCCACGTTCATTTGATTGGAAAAGCTTCTAACTTAGTGCAAGCATAGTTTCAAGATTACTAATGTGAGCAATATTTCTTGAGTCTACTATCAAGAACATTGACATCCACTAAAAGCTGACTAGAACGTGGGATGACTCATTTCATTACATCTATTTGTTTTGGTTGGAAAGAAAATAGAATCTTTTAGGTACTAGATAGCTGTTGCTCTATTATAGAGATGTGGAAAAAAATTCATGATTCCAGGTGAGCATGATTCACAACTTCACAAAAACATGAAGGTTGGGCTGGAGAAGATGGCTTAGTGGTTGAGGCATTTTTCTGCAAAGCCAAAGGACCCCAGCTTGATTCCCCAGGTCCCATGTAAGCCAGATGCACAAGGTGGCACATGCATCTGGAGGCCCTGGTGCGCCCATTCTCTCTGTCTCTCTCTTTCTCTGTCTCTCTCCTTCTTCCTCTCTCTCTCTCTCTCAAATAAATAAATAAAATATATTTTAAAAAACATAAGGGTAAATTGTAAAGTTTCATGCTAAATACATATGTACTAGTTTAGATAGTATTACCTGATCATGAAAATAGTCTTGAACCTTTAAAATATCCTTCTGTAAATTCTGAAAAGCAGTCACATTTGTAAGGACTCCCAGAGGTGTTTTGGGAGTTAACATGCCAGGCAGATGTGAGTAACACAAATTGGTGATCAGAGTCAAACTCCTCAGGACTTAGGCATTATATAATCATCTTAAGGAGCATCATCTTATTTATGGTGCAGAGTCTAAATCCTAGATATAAAAAAAATTCTCTAAAAGACACATTCCTACAAAATTAAAGCAATTGTATATTTTAAGTGTTTCACAATTAGCAGTTCAGTGCAATACTAATTTGTATTAAGTTTAAATTCTAACATCATGATGGGCAAATGGCCAACATTCTTTCTTTTGAAAGGAGTTATTCATGTGGGCTAATTGTGGTGTAATTGCTTAATAATACATACATTTAAATTCTAACTGAACAAAATTTAGATGAGAAACCAGTAGCCAAATTATCCCTTTCTACTTTTACAAAAAGAAAACATTTTCAAAATGAATCAGGCCTGACTACATGCCAGAATCTCACAAACAAGTTCATCAACTACTTTCTCCTTACTGGAAGAAACTACCAAACCAGAAGCAGTGCAGGGAAGGAGAGGGCTTACTTCAGCTCACAGCTTTGAGAGGAAAGCATGGCAGGAGCAGAAACCAGGATCACCATCACAACATCACACCAGCAGTGAAGACCTAGAGAGAGATGAATGCAAACTGGGCATGTTATAAAGTCAGAAAAACACTGAGCTTTAAACCTTGGTTTGCCATTTACTTAATTGGGTAACTTAGAACCATTTACAATACTCCTTGGGGCTTTGGTATTCTAATATATATAATGGAGCAAAGAACACCTTCATAGCTTTGCAGTGGAGGGTAACTGAAGTAATAATCATACTGCAAATGGCCCGATATGTACATAGTATAAATTAAGAAAACCACAAGTTTCCTTCCCTACTGCCACTACAATGTATTTTCATACGGAAATTTTCACAAGTTCAGACTGCAGGTGGAAAACTGGCATATTATACTTGGCTCAGATGGGTAAGTGATTCACAAGGCTTCATGAGAACAGGTTGCCAAATTCTTAGCTACAAATTTGATTTTATGCAAACCATGATAACATAAATAAGCAGAATTGGTTCATGAAACTATTTTTTCCTCTGAAACAGTACCGTAAGAATTGAAGTGAGAAAGTCTCTTCAAAATAACTATAAACAAACAGAAATGATTGACTACCAGATTAAATATTTATCAAGCTGAATGAGAATACACCTCCATGTAGGACCTGGATGGCCCTGGTCCATGTGCTCATCTTCAGAAACAAAGAACACAGGACTGGAGAGATGGCTTAGCAGTTAAGGCATTTGACTACAAAGCCAAAGGATCCCGGTTCTATTCTCCAGGACCCTTGTAAGTCAGATGCACAAGGGGGCACATGAATCTGGAGTTGGTTTGCTATGGCTGAAGGCCCTGATGCACCCATTTTCTTTCTCTCTCTCTCTCTCTCTCTCCCTCTCTCTCTCTCTCTCTGCCTCTTTCTCTGTACCAAATAAATAAAAAAATTATTTTTTAGAAAAAGAAATAGAGAACACGAAAATCATTTTTACATCTCACTGCAACCCAACTCAATTATTCTCAAGTAAGTCTCCTCATGTCTCCACTTAGTCGGCCCTGCTATCTGAAGAAGCTGTGTTTACAGTTCTTTTGTTGTTGTTGTTTTGAGGTGGGGTCTCACTCTAGCCCATGCTCACCTGGAATTCATTATTTATTCTGAGGATGGCTCACAGGGATTCTCCTACCTCTGCCTCTCAAGTGCTGGGATTAAACACGTGCACCACCAAGCCCAATTTATAGTTTATAATCCTTTAATATATTTAATGTGGTGAGGAAAAGAATCCCAAGAAAGTCAGTTCTATTTAAAATCAATCACTAATTAATTATAGTGACGATTATCACAACTTACTACAGAAGGAGCTAGAAAAGACAATTTCAAAGGTTCCCAACAAAAAGAAGTCATAAATGTTAAAGGAGATTGGAAATGTCCTTTACCATTATTTGCTCATCACACAATGTATACATGTATCATATTATCACAGTGTATCATATAAATCTTTTTTAAAAATCCTGTAATTATGTGCTAGTCAAATACAAAATGAAGCCCCTCCTTGTTCCTGTACTTTCAAAGGCCATTCATCCTTCTAACAATTAAAGATGCCTACTACCCTATACTGTAAATATTTTACAAAATGATAAAATGAAAGAAGAAAATATTAAATATTTCTTCTCATCTGTTCAGACTCTACAAAATACATTCAGTAGCAGAGCTGAATAAAAAGAATAGCAAATGATACTTTTAAATTTCTTTGTGAATTTAAAATGCTTTTGCAGGAAAACTACCTATAAGTCATTTATAACATTTTAAACAATTCTGACCAATGGTAGTCATGGGTTTAATTTTAACTCATCTTTCTTTGACATCTGCTCCACAATAATATGCATTGAGACCATGTACTTTGAAGAAAAGACACGAACCAAAAGAAGGTATAAGAAAATAAAAGGGTAAAGTATAACAACAAAGATATGACTATTTCTTTGAGGCAACTTACAAGAGAAAAGAAACAAACCTTCTAGCATATTCAAATCCTAGTTGCTGCAGAAACTAAAGAGATTTAACAGAGAAAAGAAGATTTTCAAGTATCAAAAGAACTAAGGAAAGTATCAGGTAATTTTTAATCTTTGGCTTTCTTCAAAACCTTACTGAAAGACCACATGAGGTTTCAGTTGAATTAGAACCAGCTATGTCATAATTTTTGGGTCTTTGTGACCAAGCTTGACAGAATTATTAAGGCTTTGCAATTCTAGGACACATTTAACAGTGGGATGTCCTGCCTTCTTTGTCAGTTCAAATGAATGCTGTGAGTAGATAAACACATTAAATGACCGTCATTAGATTCATCCAAATCAATACTTTATTTGGTCTTTTAGATGCAGGTGCACAAACAGTGCTCACTCTACTTCTCGTTATCCCTAATCAGCACTGCATATGCAGTGCAGCTAGAGTGGTGGGATAATGAAGTTGTATTAAGCGTTTTTCCAAGACGGTACTGCCAGCATCATTAGAGCTTTGCTAAATAGGAGAATTTTGTTGCTTGGTAACACAAATACTGCAGTGGAGGTGGTAGAAGGCTATATTTCCTTTTCAGAAATCATGACTCTCTAATTCACTTTCAGTCTTGCAAGAGCAGCGTTCTGATTAATGATGGGATTCTCTTCTGACACTGTGTTCAGCCTATCTTTTGTATACCCAGCAAGGTGCAAACAAAATCTCATTTGTGTTAGAAATCTTTGTATTAAGTGGATCCAACCTTCCTGTTTTCCCAGCCACCCCTCTAAAACTGAAAGCAGTTTTCATGACAGTGCCACAGCCGAGATTTTATTGTGGATAAACTTCAGTGTGGAGACTGCACTTATGAAATGAAACTCACATATGATTCAGAATAAACAGGTTTTGTAGGTACATATGACAAATGCTACTGCCGAGGTAAAAGCTCTTCTCAGAATAAATATTATTGGAAAGCAATGATGAAGTCAAATAAAACTTTAGAACTTTATTTTCAAAACAAACACTAGAATATGTCCCTTGCCACCGTTAAAAGACCTTTGATAAACAACTTGAGTCTCTTAATCCTTTCTGTTTCTCTCTTTGCCCTGGTTTATCTCATAATAATGTTTTGATACAAAAATGTTTATGTGAATACACATAGGAAATGCAAATAACATATGAGATCAGAAAACATAAAAACAGTAAAAACATTTTACCTATGACAATTGAACTTAAAACAAACTCAAGCCTTTTTACTGCCCAGTCATGGCAAAAAAGGACACATGTTTTGAACAAACCTCATGCCAATATGTAAGTGAAAACAATTTTTTTTCCACAAGCACCACAGAGAGTTCTAGCAAACATGTGAAAATGTTAGCATATACACTAGTTTACTCTTGTTGCTATGACGAGTTACTAAACCCTTAATGTCTGAAACTAATAAAAATGTATTATCTTATAGTTCTGCATGTTAGAGGCATGGCTCTTGCCAGGCTGAAGAAACAAGATGTTACCTTTGGAGACTCAAGAGGAGAATCTGTTCCCTTGCCTTTTCCACCTTCTAGAGCCACATCCCTTTATTCATTCCTGCTTGTTATCCTCCATATTCAGAGACAAGTGTTGTCCCTCTCTGACCATTCTCCTGTTGTCAAATTTCTCTTTCTTTATACCCAAGAATGGATTCAGTGGCTGGATTAGCAAAAACAGATATCTGCTCATCTCAGTGTCCTTAATTTAATTATCTAAAGTAACATACTTGTTGATGCTGGATATGAAAGGGTGAATACTTTTGGGAGAACAACATTTCATCATCCATTATATGGTACAATAATAATAAAAACTGGACCACAAATCTCAGGCTTGGGCTTGAATATTACAAAATCAAGCCTAAGATGTTGCTGTGTGAACTTGATATATCAAGTACTTAGCACAAGTTCAAAGAATCATAAGTAGGGCTGGAGAGATGGCTTTGCAGTTTAGCATGCTTGATGTGCAAACATGAGGGATTTAAAGAACCTAAAACTACCCATGTTTAAATCTCTAGAACCCATATAAACAGCAGAGCATGTCCAGGCATGCCAACTTCCCAAGTCTTTCAGAAGGTAGCAGAGACCAGAGAATTACCTGGGCTCACAAAAAAAGAACAGAAAGAAAGAAAAGAAAAGAAAAGAAGAGAAGAGAAGAGAAGAGAAGAGAAGAGAAGAGAAGAGAAGGGAAGGGAAGAGAAGAGAAAAGAAAGGAAAAGAAAAGGAAATAAAAGGAAAGAAAAGACAAAGCAATAAACTTTGGTATCAGCAAGAGACTCAGGTTCACAATAAGAACCAGGCAGAAGAGTGATGGAATGGGACACCCAACATTCTGCTCTGTCCACCACAGGCAAGTGCATGGGCACTGCAAGGGCTCATACATGTGCATACACCACACATCACACATACATACACATAAATAAATAATCTTAATTATTTATGTTTTATTGATCCTCATCACTTCTGGATAGTTGTCAATAAGATAACATTCAATTCTTTGTAGGAAGTAAGCTCTTATTGTCTTTGCCTACTCCTTTATATTGCTATATTTAACTTCACAGGGAAGAACTTTTAAACCACCTTGAAGAATGAATACTCAGAGTGTGACAGGTCTCCTCTAATAAACACATTGCCTTAAATAAGTTTTTTTCTTCTTCCTGTTTTGGCAGCTGCTGAGTGTTAATCAAAATTAAGTTTCATACTTATGTAAGTAAGCCTGACTAATCCCTATCTCTCTCTCTCTCTCTCTCACACACACACACACACACACACACACACACACACACATGAAAATGGGAGATGGACTAGTTGAAATAAAGAAGGAAATGAGCATAAATGGAAGGGGAACAGGAGAGGGTAATTGGGTTTGCAAATGAACAAAATACAATGTGCACATTTATTATATTGCCAAAAATAAAGAATCTGTTTTCCTCACATAACATAGAATCTGGAAGTGAAATGGTCTAGGACTAATGAGTATTGAAAGATTATCAAAGAGATAAGAGTATGAGGTATTCGATTCTCTTGCTCCTTCACCCTTATTAGAAAGTTGTCTTCATGGTTACAAGACAACAGCCACATCTGTATACATGTCAATCACATCTCATGCAGGAAGAAAGTTAAGAGCAAAAAATAAGGAAAAGGAGCCTGACAGAATGTAGTAGTCAACCTTGACTCGTTCATGAAAGCTCCCAGAATTATCATCTAGTGATTTTCACTCATATATCATTGGTCAAAACTGTCCATAGAAACCTTCACAGTGTAATACTAACATCTGGGCACATTACTGCCTTTAGAAAAACAAAATTCTGTGAGTAGGAAGTAGGGGTACCTGACACACCAGATCTAGTGGTGTAGTCTAGATCTCTAATTCATCAACTGCATATAAATGACCTGTGCACTCCATTTAACTTTTCACACAGCCATTACAAAGACTCTAAGAAACAAAATTGCACTTAAAATGGGCTCTGGCTCTTCTTTTCCCAACACATATGCCCTAAGATCGTCATAATATAAAAGATACATCATAATTTCATTTCAATTTATTTCCTCATTTTCCCCTATTTTTCCAACTTGTTCACCCAATAAGTCAGCCACAAGGAACTCATCACAGTCTTCATAATAAAACATGCTTCTTTGCTTCTATGCTTTTGTCCCTACATATAATGTATTTAACTTTGGAAGTTGCTATATAAAATGCTACAAGTATTTTAAGGCCCTTCATAAATGATATACTTGTTTATTTCCCAATTCGTCCTAGAAAAGTTTGGACTTTATTACTATATTCTTTTAAATTCATATTTATTTATTGACAATTTTATACATGTATATGATATATTTTGATTGTGATTACCTCTAATTACCTTCTCTTGGTCTCCACCCATGAAACCCTTCTTCCCAACTAGTCCTACTTCTAGTTTGATTTTTGTGACCCACTGAGTCTAATTAGGATCACTTGCATGAGCATGGGTATGGATTATATACTGGAGAATTGGCAACTTTCCAGTGGCTAGATTACAAAAGTGAGCAGTTTGATAGGCATAGCATATTCACTTAGCTAAAAAAAAAAAAAAAAAAAAAATAGTAGCTTCTTGCCTAAGGATATGACCTCTACAACCACAAGGTTTGACTGGGTTTCCAGTAGCAAGCAGGAATTCCCTCCCATCCAGCAGACCTCAAATCCAATCTGAAATAGTTAATGAACCCATAACAGTCACCAGTACACCACTGGGCATATTTGATCAGTTGTGTAGCATACATAATCTACCACTTGGTAAGAATGTTTATGACTTTTCTTCTTCTGGCACTATGGAAGTTTCCAGCTCATTTCCAGCTTGATTTCTCTGGGTCTGTCAACCACTTTATGTGGTTTCTTCGGTGGTTCCGCTGGGCAAACAAGAGCAGAGGCAATACCTTGTATTATTCTGAGAGCTTCAGTGACCTCTTTTGCTTTTTCTGTTTAAAATCCTCAAATTAAGGTTTCATATGCTTTTTCTAGCATACACTAAGCCCTCAATACATATTATGTATGTGTGACAATTAATTAGATAAAGAAAGGAAGATACTAAATCAGAAAGCCAAAAACAAAAGAATGAAATAACTTTATATGTCAAGGTATGAAGTCAAAACTCTGGGGGAAAGGCAGAAAAAGGACCTTGAGGAAAAGTAAAAGAAATCAGAGGCTAAGTACTTAGTAAAGGAATCTGGGATTAAGGACCTTTAATACTACTAAGGTATATACAAGATAACCATGGGATCCCCCTCTATCAGGATACTTACATAGAAATGATTCAAGCTAACTTTCACACCTTAGGTAAATCCTTATCTCCTCCCTTGTCAAAGATTTCTGTATTTCCAGAAGTATTTTTCTTTGCCTCTAAGCTTCTGTTTGTACCAAACTGAGTTATTATTTCTCTATATCTTATACCCATTTAAGTATAATTTCCATTTTCATCTTTAGTCCATTATATAAATTACTAAATAATTTTTGCATATATAATAGATAGTTTAGGATAGTATGTGGACTAATAAAGATTTAGGTTACAAAAAGAAAATGACTTTCAACTGAATATAAATGTCCTTGATTCTCAGTCTCTTTTCCACATACCTCAAAACTGTTTCATTTTCTTTTTCAATTCTAGCTTCACACAATCTTTAAGTCTTATAAATCAGACTTTCTGTTAGCATACTAGGTAGGACAGAACTTCTTCAAAAGTGAAACGCACTGATCTAATTCAATAAGGATACCATTCTCAATAGATACAAAGAGCTTTAATATAACTGGAGCCACTCTTCATCAGAGGTTATTAAAGTTATGAATAGTACAAATGTTCGTACTCAGGCCAAAAACTCTAGGAGACTACGTCCCTAACTTAGAATAAAGATTCATTTGAAAATGTGGTTAGAGGTTTAGTTTTGATGCAGAAAAGGTAAGAATACATTTTGGCTTTCTGATAAATATTTAGAGACCTTGTGTTCTGCTTAAAGAGGTCTGAATTTAGTTAATGAACAATACATGTCATTTTTCTCATTCATAAAGAAATGGTCAATTTTAATATTTGCTGTGTTTCATTGTAAGTACATAACATTCTAAACATATGCTTATGACAGGAAAGAAAAGAGAAAGAAAGATTGCCCCTTTGACAGAGTTGAGAACTTTATGGGATAAATCATTGTGTCTACATCATAAAGTTGTGATTAGGATACAGAATGTAGGCTGCAAAGATGGCTTGGTGGTTAAGGCATTTTCTGTGAAGCCTAAGAATGCAGGTTAGATACTCCAAAACCCATTGGTGCATGCATCTAATGTTCATTTGCAGTGCTAGAGGCCCTGCTGCATGCACCCATTCTCTCTCTCTCTCTCTCTCTCTCTCTCTCTCTTTCTAATAAATAAATAAAAATAAGGCTGACTGTGGTAGCACATGCCTTTGAAAAAAAGATACAAAATGTATGAGACCTCTCAACCATTTCCTAGAACATTAAAGAATTTCAATGATGATTACTATTATATAAAATATTCTAATAAGAACTCTTGATAAAAGTAGAATGATGAAAAATTGGAAAGTTGTTAATACTCAGAGTTAAAAATAATAGAGCCTTACCTGATCCATCCAATTCAACCTGTATCTATTGAAAATCTATTACATATCAAGTGTTAAGAGTTTGAGATTCCAACATAAGCTGGGTGTGGTGGTACACTCCTTTAATCCCAGCACTCGGGAGGCAGAGGTAGGAGGATCACTGTGAGTTCGAGGTCACCCTGAGACTCCAGAGTGAATTCCAGCTCACCCTAGGCTAGAGTGAGACCCTACCTCGAAAAACCAAAAACCAAAAAGACAAAAAAAGACTTTGAGATTATAATAGTGGTCAAAAAGAAAAACAAAAACAATAAAACCTCCTAGGTTGTCAGAACCTGCTTCATACCTAGTGCATAAGATCCCTATTCAATCTGTGACTCATCTTGCTCCGTGACCTAACCAGGATGTAAAGCAAGAAACAAATGTCAGGTCATTTTCATCAAGGATGATTTTAAGGATTTCTGTCAGCATCCATTTAATGCAATCATTTGTCAAGAGAGATCAATTTTCAGTAATCAGGTATGAGCAAATCTACTAAAGGAGAAAAGTATTCTACTAACAGGTGAACTGTATGAACCAGAAATGACAAAGCATCTATAAAATGGGGTTAAAGCATTTAAATCACAAGGAATCCTTATCTACCCTAATATTAAAGTTTTTATCCTTGAATGCCATTTATTGGCACTGTAATTTGTAATTATTGACCCAAGCTCTCCATGATCTGTTAGAAGAACATGCACACTCCACTGTTTCAACAAAACATTGTTGTAATGCATCAGGCTACCCTATCTAATAAGGCCACAAAATATCATATAGTTGATAGCACACAGCCTTTGTCTAGTTCCATCTTTTCAAGAGTTTCCAAGTCACAAGGAAAGGTGATTATTTACACCTGTAAATAATAATTTAAAAAAATGTTCAGTCTCACTAAAAGGCAAACTTAAATTAAAGCCATTAAATGTTTCTTTCCTAATAAATCAGCACAAACAAATAGTATTTAAAAAGGTATTGTCAATACTATCAAGCAAGCAGTTAAATTACACTAGATGTGGTGGCACACACCTTTAATCCCAGCAGTCAGGAGGCAGAGGTAGGAGAATCCCTGTGAGGATCTCTCAGACAGCTTGAGATGACATAGTGAGTTCCAGGTCAGCATAGGCTAAAGCAAGACCCTACCTCAGAAAAATAAATTCAGGCCTGGCGTGGTGGTGCACGCCTTTAATCCCAGCACTGGGGAGGCAGAGGTAGGAGAATCACCATAAATTCAAGGCCACCCTGAGAATACAGAGTGAATTCCAGGTCAGCCTGGGCTAGAACAAGATCCTACCTCGGAAAACAAAACAAAACAAAACAAAACAAAACAAAAAAAAAAAAAAAGGAGGAGGAGAAAAAAGAATGGGGAGGGAAGGGGGGAGAAGAAAGCAGTTAAAATAGAAATCTATTGTCAATGTCAGTGTTAAGTGGTTGTTAGGGAAGAAATCTGACAAAGTATATCACATAATATCAACTTTTTCATAGTTTTGGAGCCTGTAACATAGACTATTGGAATTTATCCTAATTTCAAACAAAACATATTTATAAAGATGACACATCATTATGTATGTTAGGAAGAATAGAAATAATTAAGGTTCAAACAATAAGGGAACTTAATAGATTATGATATATTATCCAATCATTGAAAAACACTAAAAACAAAGCATATTTTTCATACTCCACTTCATCCCCAAAATTTTTAAGATAGGAAATCATTCTTCATGAGTCGTTAGGTAGAGATTACATGATTATTTACAAAACATACTTTTAAAAACATAGTGAGGGGAAATGTAGGTCATATTATGTAAATTGGTGTGACTGTGGATGAACATACTTCTTTTTCATTGCCCATTGTTTAAAAACTATTATATAATTTTTAATAAAAGTATTTTATAAAATAATTCCTGTAAAATGAGATTCTGAAGTAATTACAGATAGTCTCTGTTATATAACGGTGACACTAATAACTTTTTGACTTTTCTATGATATGAAAATGATATAGATTTGGTAGAAACCATACTGAGAATTTTAGGTTGCTAAGCTATGAGGTTTGGTAGGTCAAATGTATTAAATTTATTCTGTTTTAGTGCCATATTTTAAAAAAATATTTTATTTATCTTTTGAGGGTATTGGCACACCAGGCCTTCCTGCCAATACAAACAAACTTCAGAAGCATGTGTCACTTTGTGAATCTAGATTTACATGAGTACTGGGCAATCAAACCCAGGATGTGAGGCTTTTACAAGAAACCACCTTTAACCACTGAGCCACCTCTTTCATTATTTCCTTTCAAAACAACCATCCGTTTCCAATAATTTGTAAGGTTTATTTTACTAAATACTGAGGTTTATTTTTAAACATTCAACTTGGTTTTGACAATTATACAAGTGCCACATTGGGGTTTTGGGGGGGGTTGTTTTCTTCTTGGTTGTTGTTTGAGAGGTAAGTCTATAGTCTCCATTCTGCTTTCATGTCACAAGTGCACTTTTGTCCTTTATATATATATATATTGCTTTCAAAACTAACATTTTAAGCAGTTAAGAAGTCAAACCCCTGAACTTCCTTCCCCTAAATCATTCCATTAAAACTTTCTTCATATATTCAGATATGTCTATGTGTATATGTATACATGGATACATATATATTTATATGTATATGCATGTATATGTTATGTGTTTGTGTAGACTTTGTATGTGTGGTATGGTGTGTGATTTGATGTGTTTGGTGTGTGCAGATGCTCATGCCTCATACATAGAGAAGACCAGTGGATTTCCTCCTCTGTTCACTTATTCGTCGCTTTACTAGAGGTGGAATCCCTCACTCCACCTGGAGCTGCTAGTTTTTTTCAGTGGAATTGCTTCAGCAATTTTTCAATCTCTGTTGTGTATATTTATTTAGTTTTCATTCTTTATTTACATGGATGTAAGGGGCATGCAGGATCTCTGACAGCAAATGCCCATCCAGCTTTATATGGATAGCTGTGAATTGAACCTGGGCTAACAAGCTTTGCAAGTGCCTTTAACCACTGGGGTATCTCTCCAAATTATGTATATTTATTGTTAAATAAATTTACAATTGTTTCTTGAGTTATGGGACAATAGCCAGTTCATAGTGGATGGTTTTATAAACTTTCAATTTCAAAGGAACTCTCATCTTAGTATTACTCAGTCTTTTCTTTATAAGTGCATAATAATACATTATTCCCATAACTTATAATTTTCACAATATTTCTAAAAATTTTTGTAAATTCAACTTCATATTTTGATTAATTCCTTCATATATATTTTGTGGATAAAAACTGTTTCAAATATACCCATTAATTATTTCTAACCTTAAAGAATTGCTTCTGATTTTCTTTCCCATCAATCTATAGAAATCATGTCTATAAAATCTAAAGTTTTTCTTAATTGGTGTATATTTTCATAGTCCCATGATCTTTTAAATAATTACAAGAGTTAGAATTTTGAATCTGCTGTAGGTATTCCAATTTCTGGTTGACCTGCCATTAAACAATTCTCCTACAAGCCCAGCTCAGATTGTCTCTGAACAACATAACTTCTGGTAAGACTTTGATGGAAAAAAATAGATAATTTTCAGGGAAACTATGCATGATAACTTCTATGATTATTGTTCTCAACTGAAGTCTTCAGCTAATCAAAAAATTCCACATTTTTTTCTAAATTATTTAACCTTCATTTAGCTCAGCTGTATACATAAATAAACCAGAGATGGGCTGGAGAGATGGCTTAGTGGTTAAGCGCTTGCCTGTGAAGCCTAAGGACCCTGGTTCAACGCTTGATTCTCCAGGACCCACGTTAGCCAGATGCACAAGGGGGCGCACGCATCTGGAGTTCGTTTGTAGTGGCTGGAAGCCCTGGCGTGCCCGTTCTCTCTCTTTCTTGCTATCTGCCTCTTCCTCTCTCTGTCACTCTCAAATCAATAAATAAAAATGAACAAAAAAATTAAAAATAAATAAAAATAAATAAATCAGAGACATACATGACCACCTCTTCAAATAATGCCAAAAGTATTGTCCCTGTTCATTGATAAGACCTGTACAAAGACATCATGAACACTGAGCTACTATAGGGACATGCTCCCACAATGCTATCTCATCATGGGAATTTTGCTTCATCATTTGCTGCCCTTATCCAAGTTTTGAACTCCCCCTTTTATGTTCCTTTTTTCCCCTCACTTAAAATATTATCGTCTTTAATATCACTTTATGTTCTTGGAGCCATGCAGTAGATATTATTACAATCTTCTTTCCAAGTCAAATATATTTTTTGAAAATTCAGTGAAGAATAGTCTATTGTATTTACCCATACTTTTGTTCTTTGTTCTTTCTCTTTTTTCATTATATCCCAAGATTCCATTTTAAAACATGTCTTTTCAGCTTAGAGAACTTCATTTTAGCTATTCTTATATGGTCTTCTGGTGACAACTTCTCTCTCAGATGACTCTAGAAGTTCAGATTCTAGGAATATGCTTTCAAAATAGAGAAGTCCTCTTTCAAATGCAAATTTTGTCTGTGAGTTGTAATGAAGGACACTTTATGTGCTGTTATCCAAAGTGGTGACTTATGATGCTAGAACTAAACTCCCCAGTTCCTTAAAAGCACACTATAAAACGAAGAGTCCTTATTGAAGAAAAATCTAGCCCATTAACTATAACATACAATGTCACATGTTATATCTTAGTACTTCATTTTATACTTGGGTTTGGCCATTTATGTATATGTAAGTAGTAGAAATATATCTAGCAAAGTCACTGAGAATAACACAGGATTGTGAAAAATATATTTAATAACTCAAAATTTAGATTGCTATTGAGACTTATCTTTCAAGTGTTCTTGAAATCATTAACAAAATGAATTGTGATTTTAAAAAAAATTATTAGCTATGTACACAGTGTGAATACAACCATGTTGGTACATCATTGTGAATTGTGATTTTAAGTCCAGGTGTATAAGCCAAAGACCAAATGGAATTGAGGCTCAATGTTGTGTTTATACTAAGCTTGTGGGTAATCAGGGCTATAAGTTGTGCTAGGGAAAAAAACTCACCATATCTTCATATAACTAAATATTGATTTTTAAAAATACCACCAGCTATTTCACTAATTTTTTTCTCTGTCATTGTGTAACTTTGCAAACAACAAAATGAATACAGAAGCAGGCAATTCTCAGAATCCTTACATCTTGCCTAAGCCACAGGGGGAAAAAAAAAAAAGGTAGTGACAAATTTAGAAAGGGATGCCACAAGCTGGGTATCATTCCTGAGCCTTTTGAAATCTAACGAAGGTAGAATGGGCCCTAATCGTCACACTTTACAGCATAGTATATGGCCAGTTGACTTTCACTGGGTACCTCCATAAAGTACAAAGGCCAAGGCTCTGCTTGATATGTCATTTGACATTTCTAGCTTTTTTGAATGTCTACAGAAATTAGCAAGGACAAGTAAGAGCAGCTTTTCCATTCAGCAGCTGTCTCCTAACTTGACTAACAACTGTCTTTTTGGCTCATTAAATTATTCCGAGTTTCACTCAGGAAGTATACAGTCATGTGTGCTTGTACTTCTCATGCCCCTGAAAGAACTCCTTCAATAAAAAAAATGTAGGAAACCAGCATTATTAGATTAATGAACTGTGCAGTGGCCCTAAGAAGAATAAGTAATTGTGTTAAGTAAGCCATATCAACTCAAACTTTCAAAAACTCACAAGTGAGAATTGACCAAAACTTGTGTTGTGAATAATATCAATAGACCATTAATTCTTGGTTAAATTTCTTGAATATATTTTTGCCTAAAATTATTAATTATTATTCTCCATCTTGTTTTAAATTATCAGTATACAGTATTGTCAGTATATTAAAAAGCCTGAATCTTTATGAGCTTTGTTAATAAAACTAAATATTCTTATAAAGGTAATATAATAAAAGTAAGTGATAAAACTATTCATCATGCTAAAACAATACAGTTGGAGTTTTGGTATATTCCATTTTGTTTGCCAAAGCATTGTACACTGAGTTCTGTACTGCAAATTTATTAGCATTAAATATTATTCCCCATAGATGTCATATTCTACAATTATTACTTTAATGCTTATGAAGTTTATTTGATAAATGTGACATAATTTACTCAGGTATCCTTTAACTTAGGATTTAAATTATGTATACCCTTTACAAATATGTACTTAAAATATTTAATGAAGTACTTCATGAGTACAATCTCTTCCATATGTTGAACTATTTTCTGCAGAAATATCTTCAGAAGTGGAGTCACCATAGCCAACATTAAAAACCTTTTTAAAAGTAGTTTGAATATATTGCATAGATTATTTTAATTAGTTTTCTGATTGCAAAACTGTTTTTGCTGTTTAACTATGAAAATAAAAAAAATATTTGAAACATCTTAGCGCACCAAAAGATGAGATATCTTTAATATTTTAGAACACATTACTCCATGTTCTTTTGTGGTCCTAAAGTCCTCTATACAAAGTCATAACAGAACACAGTCAATTGTCCACCTAATCAAGGTTGGAGGTTCCTGCACCAAATGTAGTCACTTTAGCTTACGTAATAACACTATTGCCTAACCCAGCAGATTTAACTGCATTTTTCAAAATGCTATAGAGGATTTTCATAGCAGATGAATAAAAGATAGGTGGATAGGTTGCACGGGAGAAAAGATAGATGCATAGCTAGGTAGATACCTTTTATAGAATGGTCATTTCAACTAAACTGGAAAATTCCAAAAAAAGAAAATTAACTTACTGTATATGTCTTAAGAAGTGAAACACAGCTAGGCTTTCTTTAAGAAAAGCAATCCTGGGCTAGAGAGATGACTCAGTGGTTAAGAGTACTTCCTGCACAGGCAAGAGGGCCTGAAGAGGCCTGAGAAACCACTCAAACTAGATCCCTAGGGCCCACACAAAGAGCTGGGAGTAACCACTGCACATCTGTAACCCCAGTCCTGCGGAGAGCAGAGAACAGAGACTGAGGGCGCTCTCAAAGAAAAGGCAAGCTCTGAGACTGATGAGGGTCTCCAGCTCAGCTCAAGTAAAAATGGAAGAGTGATGGAGGGGATACTCAATATTCTACTGGGGCCACTGGAAGTGAGCCCACCCCATCGCAGGTGAGCACATGGGACACCACATGGACACATACATAGTTGATGTACTACACCACACACACACACACACACACACACACACACACACACACACACACACACACCAAAAGAAAAAGCAAAAGAAAAAAGAGATGCTGCTTCACTAGGCTGGGTAAAGGAATGGAATCCATGGAATCCATGCAAGTTCCACAGTTTATTCCTTCCTAGCAAGTCTCTAGTATCCAAGTACTATGTGCATTGGGATTACACAGGAGAGGAAGTTGAAAGAAACCTGTGTGGAATTAACAGGTAAAACTACAGTCTTTCTTAATAAGGTATAGCCCCGATTTCCTGATGGGACTTCTTGATTCATTTCACTCATTTACCTGAGACTAAAGCCAGTTCCGTCATACAAAAGTATTCTGTTTTTAAGCTGTGATTTACAGGCTGCTGGAGATCACACTGTGACTTTTATTTAAATTAAACTATGCTGACCTTTATAGACTTCTTTTAAAAAAGCACCCTTCAACTTCTGATTTTTGTGATATATTCTTCCTGTATTTGCTGTATTTGTTATATTCTCTTCAGTATTTTAAATTATTTTCTTAGCTATCAATGATCATTCACACTTATTCTCACCTACAACAATGAAGAAGTAATTATAAAGTCAAATAGTCAACACCCAGAATTCTTGTAGCTCAGCAACACATTTCAGAAGTAAATTATTATAGCCACTTTCTTCCAGAATTTACAAGGTTGCAGAAAGGAAAATTGACATTCAAAGCAGACTAAAGCAAAAACAATAACAGAATTTCATAATGCACTCACAGTTCTAATGGATTTCCACTGCTACTCCTGTAAATATGCAAATCATAGGACAATATTACTTGATTCACTGGTGGTTTGTCAATTGTAGACATAAAAATAAGAAAGGTTTACAGTTTCTGTAAGAGTTCCTTTTATACAGATTATAAAACTCAATTATGAGGCTTATGGTTATTAAAGAATTAATGCCTTCTTCAGAAGAAGAAATGTGTCTTTATTTTCTCAAAGAACTTAAAAATAAGATTTTTTTTTTTTTTTTTTTTTTTTTGGTTTTCTGAGGTAGTATCTCATTCTAGCTTAGGCTGACCTGGAATTTACTATGTAGTCAGGGTGGCCTCGAACTCACAGCAATCCTCCTACCTCTGCCTCCTGAGTGCTGGGATTAAAAGCATGCTCCACCAAGCCCAGCTAAGATCAATGTTTCTTTCCCCAAGATTTTTTGTGTTAAAACTGATAGTCAAAATATTATTATAGACCTATTCTTATGTAGAGATAATGTGATCCACATTACAAAACTAAAAAGCTTTGATTTTAGAATTATATTGTAAAAGAACTTTGAGCTAGGCCTGGGGGTACATGCCTTTAATCCCAGCACTAGGGAGGCAAAGGTATTAGAATAGACATGACGGTCAAGTCAGCCTGGGCTAGAGTGAGACCTTACCTTGAAAAAAAATTTTTTTTAATTAAATAAAATAATAAATAAATAAATGAAATGTAAATTATTTTTATGATATAGTCCTAAAGGATAGACCTGATCTTATATTTTCTTCTTCAAAAAAACTCTTAGACACAAATTTTATCCTTTTTCTAATAATTACCAATTGATGCTATAAGCATATGATAACTTATACGTAATAATCATTCCTGTCAATAAGCATTGGACTGTAGCACATTTATACTTCATGTAATTCTATCTCATCATTTTTTTTACCCTTTAAGCACATAGTAAAAAAAATAAGCCAAGCCATCACATTTTCATTGGTCTTTAATACTTTGAGAGAATTTCCTACATTGGAATAGAATAATTCATTTTCCTGCCTCCCTACTTCATTGGTCCTTTTAAATAATCTTTCTCTAATAATAAAATTACAATTCATGTATTAATTAATTATTATGTTGCTGTCCAGACAATACAATTAATGCATTATGTTGCTGTTCTTCATGGGGGATATAATTTGGCAATGGTGGTGAGAGGTAAAAAGAAATAATACTTTCTTCATTTTATTGTAGGGAATCTTAAACTCAAAGAGAATATAAGACTTCCTAATTTTACACAAGGGAACATTAAAATCAGAACTTGAGCTCTTCTTATTCCACCTCTGTGCTCTATTCACCTGTAAAGTAGAACATCAATTAAATAGAACATCATTTTTTAAAGTATGCAAAGCCCATGCAAATCAGGATATCTGGGAGCTAATTAACAAATATCAGGAAACCTGACACATAGCATATGAGTAACATTCCATAAATATTAATTCTGGTGATAGTTCCTACACAAACAACTAACATATATGCAATTTGCTTCCTCAAGTAAAATAAAATATCAAGATTGTTCTTTTGGTGTATTTTTTTCCATTTAACCTATTGTGATTTACATAATTTTTGATGAATTATAAAAATGGAGAAAGGCATGGGATACAATCAAAGTAAAACTACAAGCTCTTTCCATGATAAATTCAAAAAGTCTTTTTGAGTTAACAAATGAATAGACATGCAGAAAGTTGAAGCATTGTTTTGCTCTCTCTCCCCTTTCTTCCTAACACTTAAGCAATATAATTATCATGATATATATTATAGTCCATCTTTAATTTTATGCGCACATACATATAACTACATAGTCATCTATATTTTATCAAAGATATGGTGTTAACACATTGTAATGTTACATATATGATGGTATATTGAACTCACTACAATTGTACAATTTTTATGTCTTTTCTGTATTCCAAAATTATTGCTTTGTAACTATAGCAATGTACTTTACTATTCCATTACTTCACCTATGGTTCTTTAAGATTTTATATTTTATCTATTTTACACATAATCAGTTAATCAGAGAGTCTGTCTCTCCTTTGTTCCTTGTCCAATAACCAGAAGAGGGAAGTGACAGTGTACAAAACCAGGGTGTTCCTGAACTCTCCTACTCACTCCCTTCAAGTCAGAGTCATCCATATACCATCTGGCAAGGTACTCTAAAAGATGGATGTAGAAATTAATAGCTTTAACTAATAGCCAATTTTCTTCTGGGCACCTAAAGTAGGAAACTCACTAGTCTAGTAAAGATGTAGTTACATGATTATCCTGACCAATGGAATGCTAGTAGTTAAACTTCAAAGACTGAAAGTAATAGATCACTGGGTTTCATTTGGTTCATGTGGATATGGTGGTTTCTGGCAAATTCCAATCATATAATCATAGTTAGTTATGTTGTACTGCCTTTCTCTGGTTGGAATTGTCACTTGTCTTGCGGGAAAAAGTATATTCAACATTCATTAATTGTCTGGGGTTTCTTACTCCAGGTACATGGAGGGCAGTGTTTGGACAACTTTTCTGCATAACAATCTCTCATATGTCATCTCTTTCTGACACACTAATCATGACCTTCAGCTGGGAAGTGAGATGCTTCACTACCCTACTCTCAGACACCAGACACCGTGACTTGTAGGATATCAAAGAAAGAATAAACAGCGTTCCTCATATTTTCTGCATCTCTGAAATGTGTATAGTCATCACTTCTTGGGCCATTTATTCATTTAACTTTTTATTTATTTTTTATTTATTTATTAGAAAGAGAGAAAGTAGATATATAGAGAGAATAGGCATGCCAAGGCCTCTAACCACTGCAAACAAACTCCAGATGCATGTGCCACCTTGTGCCTCTGACATACATGGGTGCTGGGGAATTGAACCTCGGACCTTAGGCTTTACAAGCAAGCACCTTAACCACTAAGCCATCTCTCCAGCCCTTGGACCATTTCTTATATCAGCACAGATTATAGTAAGGAGAAATGGCCATTTACATACTGGAACATCTTAATGAACTTGTGGGAAGATTGTCAAAAGCAACTACTTTGAGGGTTGTTAGAGCCTTTAATATGAGCCATTTGCTCCCTGTTGGTCTCAGCTTTAGTTCTTGACTAGCATAAGAAAATTATACTAATTAAAGTCCTTGAACATATCTTCTCATACAATGTATGAAACTCTCCCTAGAATATACCCAAAAATAATATTTTAGGGTCATGGGTCCTTACCTAAAGACTATTTTGAGTACTATTATTCTAGATTTTAAAAAATACTCAGAAACGTTCCCTCATAAGGCCTTCCCTTGCCACCTTATTTCAAAGATTCTGCTATGACAAACCTCTTCTTGTTCTGAGTTAATTTCTAAAGTCAAGAACATTAATGCCCCACTTCCCCTAACTTCCTCCAATACTACTTTCCTTTGTCTGCAATTTTCTAGCCACCACTGCTGTCAACAGATTAACAGAGGGTCAAAGACAATGGGCATTGATAATTTTCCTCCCAACAACTATATTTACATATTAATGGACAGCCTCACTGTTCTCCACCAGAAGCAGTCTGATCCCCAGTCTCAACCTCAAGAAGAGACATGGGCGTGTGGTAAGAATCTCTCATACAACTGTAGAGTTCCAATGATCAGTGGGGACAAATGAACCCATGAAACTGAGAAAATTAAGTAGCTCAAATATGTCCTCTAAATGTGGTGACCAACAGAAGGAGTCAATGAACTCAGAGGGCAGGAAAGTTCGGGATATGAAAACTGGTCATGATAGGAGCAAACTAGTTTTGAACAAGTAAAAATCTAGCAGAAGAATGGGTGAAGCCTGGATGTATTACAGAATATGTAAGTTAAGAATAGGAGAGGTTAGGATGGGGAGATTGCTCAGTAGGCAAAGGCACTTGCTTATAAAGCTTGTTGACACAGTTTCAATTCCCCAGCATCCCTGTAAAGTTGGATGTAGTCTGAAGCTCATAGCTGTGGTGGCAAGACAGCCTGTCTAAAAAGGTGGAGCACAGACACCATGAGGTTGTCTAGTTGTCCTCTGAGCTCCATGTGTGTGTCATTCATCATAGCACACACACAGCCACCCACCCACACACACACACACACACACACACAAATGCAGAGATAATGATCATACAAACATACATATGATGATAGATGAATATTTTAAAAGAATATGCTACATTATAGAATGAGCTTGTTTCCTGTTTATCCAACATGGAAGAAAAAAATAGCTAGGTAGCACAAGTTAGGAGAATCTGAACCTAGACCTCCCTTTAATTCTGATAAATTAAACCATCTAACTTGATACTGAATTAAATACCACTTGGGACCAATATATATATTAGTTTTGGACATACTCAGTATAAAAACAGCACATGTTGGTACCATCTTTACCCTCATCCCTGCGCCCCCAAAGGGACTCTCCTCACTGGGGATGTCAATTATCCCCATGGGGGATTGTAGGTCATGCATTATGGGGGTGCCCATCAGTTATGTGGAAGAGGCAATGTCTCTGTGAATAATGTCCCAACTTATGGCTTTAACAGTCTTTGTGCCCCCTCTTCTGTGAATTTCCCTGAGCCATGTTGGGTTCATTTTAGGTCTACTACAGTGATTTGAAAATAAGTAGCATACACACAATCCACAGTCAGAATTCACAATATTATACCCCGTGTGTTATTCCAGATAAACTTACGTGGCGGTTGGAATGAAAAGTGTCCCCATAACCACATGTGTTTTGAATACTTTGTTCCAGACTGGTGGCAATTTGAGAAAGTTATGGATCTAGAGACTTGCTGGAGTAGATGTGTCATTGGGGATTGACCTCAAAGTTTATCAGTCCCACCCATTCAGTGTTCAGCGCTAACTCACTAAAATTATTTCCTACCCACTGACTGTAGATATGATCCAAGCTTCCTGCTCAGTTCTGCTCTGCTTTGCCTTCCATGATGAAATTTCCCCTTGAGACTATGAGGTAAAATAAACCTTTGCCTCCCATCAGCTACTCATAGCTGGGTGTTTTGTTCCAGCAACATGAAAGTAATTGCAACAGCTAATGAGAGAAGAAATTCCTTTTTCCAAGGATTATTTGACATCTTTGTATCCTCCCACTATTCCTAGTATTTAGAAAGTCCTATGGGATCTTCTGCAGAGTCAAGCTAGCTTACCTCAGATGCAGTGAAATATTTTTAGATGCAAGTCCACAACACAAGGCTGTATACTATGAAATAATAAATATTTACTGTTCTATTTGTCTCATTTTCCCAATTTAAAAATTTTCCCTTATTCATAAATTACATAATTTTTAAATCTACTTACCATGCTATAGCATTCTCATTTGTAGCTCTGTATTTTAATCATCTAGAAAAGATTATGTGAGCAGACATATTTTTTCTGCTCATTCAACTGCAGAAGTACAAGAGGGAAAAACAGAGAATTGGCAGATTCCGATATTGAGTTCTTAAGGGCCTGATCTGTGAAAATGTTATTCCACTAATGGACTGGCATCCTGCCATTTTAGTTTGCTTTTTTTCAAACAGCTGTTAAATAACTGCTTATGAAAAGAAACAACAACAAAAAACAATGATTAAGCCAAAGAAAAATGACTATATTAAACTTAAAAATAAAAATGGTATTAAAAACTACATGAAATTTGCACTGGAATATTCCTAGAAGACATTTTTACTCTTTCTCTTCTCCTTTATCCTTGTCCCTCCCCTGTCAGTCTTATTGTTATCTCTTTGGGGGTTGGTTCAAATAACAAAATGTTCTTCAATTTGATATCCTGGTTTTATCTGGCTATATTAATCATGGTTAAGCAGTTAAGTAGCAACAAGCTGCATTCCATTATGTGCTGATGGTAACACCATGATTAGCTCTTGAAGCAGAGGAGAAACAAAGTAAAAGTAAATAGTTATCCTTCAAAAAGTAAAGACATTCAAAAACAATCTTTAAAAACTTGATGAAAGTAGTGCCAATTGTGCTTTCCTTCAAATATTCAGATGATTCAAAGATCAGAAAACAACCAAATCTTCCTAAATATAATAATATTTATTATGGTATTTGAAGACTTGCACAAATCAATATTTCTTCTTTGTTTGATTGAGGAAAACCCTTGCTCTGCCATTTGAAAGCTGCCAGTGACATAAGTACTGCAGAAAAGTGAATTATCTCCATGGTCCCTTTGAGAAACTTGTTATTAATGAGGGATGGTTCACCAAGCACAGAGCTCTGTGTTCTGTGCATCAGGAAGACTGAGGAATCCAAGGAAGCAGAGAGTGGTGACAACTGAGTGTCTACAGGTGCAGAAAGTAAAAACAGATGTCTGCCAGGAGCTTACGAAACACAAAACTAAAGAACCCAACTTGATGTCCTGATAAAGTTCTAATATATAAGTGTTAGAGGAAAGCGAAGTAAGGGACATATAAAATCAAGGGTTGGAAATACTCAGTTATACCTGGTCCTTTATTTTACTAAGTGTTTTTTACACTTATTTTCTCATGGATGATCAAAAGATAACTTGAAACCATTTAATCTCCTGCCTCTTAGATATCTGATGCCTTTAGTCAACAAGAAAGACTTGAAGGAAACCAACTTGAAAAGTACTGCATTGTAATTCATTTCCCAATTTTCAATTTTCCATTAAAATTTCTACAAACAGTTCTACTAAAGCAAGGAGATAAATAACAACATTGTAAAAAATTTTACATTGGTCATCTCAAAGCCTGGGGTGAAGAAATACCAGAAATGATGTTTCTTTAGTGATTAGCAACACATGTGACAAATGTTTTCAATAAGAATTGTGATCTCCTCAGGTTCAGAGAGAATTAGCAATGCTTAACCAAGTGGTTTAGTTTTGCTGCAAAACATGTATGTGAACTCAGCCTTAGAATAGAAATGAAGATGTAAGAATTATGATCAGCATGTTAGCAATTTAAAAATATAAACCATATCCCTAGAAAATTCATCAAGAAGTAATTGACTAAGCTATAAATCAAGCTCCTTTAACATTACTAATAATCAAATAGAAGCATTTTGAGCAAGTTGCCAGTATTTTTTGTAACAATTTGAAAGAGCACAACTTGCTGGGCAAGATGAGAAAGTTAAGTATTAAAATGGTTCTAAAACACCATTTGAACAGTGTTAGGATTGGTATGTGAGTTTGTTTGCTTTTGTCTTTTCCTAATAGTGTTCATACAAAGAACCTATCTAAAGGAAACAATCACCTAAAATGACATGATATAATACTATTCATTGCATAGTTATTTTAAATAATAAATTTATTAAACCTTGTGATATATAACAAATAGCTCAAAATGATCCTTTTGAAAAATCATTAAAATGGATAAACATTTACAATTAGAGTCAAAGTATAATGTACAGAGTATGCATACGTGCCCCTGGATGGAAAAATCATCAAAATATGATAGCAGTTTTCTCTAGACAGTATGATATGTGATGCTTTCTGCTATTGTTTTTTTTAACCTTTTCAAGATATATATATGTATACCTTCTTTATAATAATAAGGTCATATAAAAAGCAAACTTTAAGATCAGTTGATTGATATAAATTACTGAACTTTAATTCAACAAGACCCACGTAGTTATATTGAAATAAGCTTACTTTCTGAAGAATCTTTGGGAATTTTAGAAGGGATTCAGTGTGAAGAATTTTCAGTTTTCATTCACCAAAGTACATATAGTCAAGAAAAGGATGCTCCTTGGGGAAAAAGTTACCATTCTCTGGAACAGTAGCATAATAGCAATCCAGAAATGAATTACTCCTGTGGTTCCCTGGAGTACTTATTTGTGGAAATAGCATCCAGGTTTTTCAACTACATATCATAGAGTAGGTGACTCCAATTTTGGAATGTGTGCAATTAAGATGAAAATAAGTTAAAAATAAATACACACAGAGAAAAATATACTAACTTTGCTTACAGAATGCAAAAGCCTCAAGAATGAATTAAGAATATTATGTTCTTAAAATGAACAATTAATAGTAAAAATGTCTGAATCTTGACCTTTAAGAAATAGTAACATATTAGAAAAGAAAAACATAGTCCTGTTTTTGTATTGTCCTTCAGCATTCTTAATGGATGGAACTTCTGGGGGGAAAATTGCTATATGAATCCAAAATATTCCATAAACTACCTGAGACCTTGTTCAGAAAACAACTCTCATGGAGTTTGCTACTCACTTAACTGTAATGAGTAAACACTTCAAGAGCACATGTTAGTGGGTGCTCTTCCCATAGTACTTTTCCAATAATTTCTATATGCTGAAGAAATTATTTATTTTTTATTTCTTTTTAATATTATTTTATTAATTATTATTATTAACAACTTCCATGATTGTAAACAATACCCGATAGTAATGCCCTCCCTCCCCCCACTTTCCCCTTTGAAACTCCACTCTTCATCATTTCCCTTCCCTCTCTCAATCAGTCTCTCTTTTATTTTGATGTCATGATCTTTTCCTCCTATTATTATGGTCTTGTGTAGGTAGTGTCAGGCACTGTGAGGTCATGTATATCGAGGCCCTTTTGTGTTTGGAAGAGCACATTGTAAGGAGTCCTACCCTTCCTTTGGCTCTTACATTCTTTTTGCCACCTCTTCCACAATGGACCCTGGGCCTTGGAAGGTGTGATAGAGATATTGCAGTGCTGAGCACTCCTGTCACTTCTTCCCAGCACCATGATGCCTTCTGAGTCATCCCAAGGTCACTACCATCTGAAAAGAGAAGGCTCTCTACCAAAAGTGAGAGTAGCATTAACATATAGGTATGAACATTAAGAGAACTGCTTACTGGGCAGTTCGATAAGCATAGTATATACATTTAGCCAGACACCAGCAGACATTATACCCCTAGGGCTCAAGACTACCCATTTTAGGTTTTTAGTATCAAGGATGTATTCCCTCTCATGGAGCGTGCCTCCAGTCCAATTAGAGGGCAGTTGGTTTCCATCATGACAGATGTGCCACTATTGCACTTGTTGGCTCATTTGGCCTGGCTAGCAAAATATAAGGCTTACAGTGTCCACTGTGGAGTATCTTCACTGGTGATTTCTCTCTCTCTCATTGAACTCCATGCAGAATGGCTTCTTCCAGCTTTCCGTCAGCTGGTCTACATGGAGGAGGTTATCAGCTCAGTTCCCACAGGATTTTCAGTGGTCTTGCAGCCCAAGTATGTGGAGTCTTCAGCAATAGGGTCTTACCATCTATTTCTGGTGGGAAACCAAGGGCCTCGGGAATGGCTTGTAATGTTTTGGGGGCATCAGGAACCTCCCTGGCCAACAACTCACTGGAAGGTATCCCATCTCTGGCACTGAAAATTTTCTAGCAACAATTTATGGCTCCTGAGTGTTCGTTCCATTGTCCAATAAAGCAGGTTTCCATATGATTTATTTATATCCTCTTAGATTTTTATTAGCCCTACCTCCACCTTTCTTTCACTCAATCTCTTCCCCTGACCTCACTTGGGACTTTTCACCCCCATTTTCTTCTACTTACATATCTACAATACCATCCTGTTAAGTACCCCCTCCCTTCCTTTCTCTTCCCTTTATATCTCTTTTCTAGCTTACTGGCCTTTGCTACTGAGTTTTCTTTCTACTCATACAGAAGTCCAATCATCTGAGCTAGGGTCCACATATGAGAGAGAACATGTGATGCTTGGCTTTCTGGGCCTGGGTTACCTCACTTAGTATAATCCTTTCCAGATCCATCCATTTTCCTGAAAATTTCATAACTTCATTTTTCTTTACTGCTGAGTAGAACTCCATTGTATCCAGCCATATCTTCATTATCCACTCATCAGCTGAAGGACATCTAGGCTGGTTCTATTTCCAAGCTATTGTGAATTGAGAGGCAATAAACATGGTTATTACTCATCCTAAAAGTAGCTCAGAATTAGAAATCTCTTTCACAACATGAAATAGCAGTAGCAGCAGGAACTTAGGCAGGAGATAAGGATTTATGTTTCCAGTAGAGGCTTTGCAGCGACTTGGAAGTTGACAGCTGTGCACTCATACTTATCTGCTGTCCAAAGAGCCATCCCTGTCCACAGGCTCAGTTGTTTCCCCTCCCTACTCTGATGGAAGCATATACATTTCTACCCATCCCTTCATACCACACTCAAGCAAAGAGCCTGAAGGTAATCTGGGAAGCAAATTGAAATTTTTCCCAGTAAACATGTGCTAAAAAGGGAAAAAAGGAAATTATGGGATATAATTATGTGGGGGGGAGTATTTTTCAAGAGTACATTTCAGAGTAGTACTTCATTAAGGACTACAGGCAAAGAAAAAAAGCAAACAGATGTCAGGGATATTAACCTCTTTAAGATTGGACTTTTCAGGCTGAAGAGATACATGGCTTAGTGGTTAAAGTACTTGCCTGTGAAGCTAAGGACGCAGGTTTGATAACCATGTAAGCTAGATACATTAGGTGGCACATGCATCTGGAGTTTGTTTAAGCTAGAGTCCCTGGGGAGTCCATTCTCTGTATATATACATATACATACATACATATATATATATATATATATATATATATATATATATATATATGCACACACACACACACACACACACACACACACACACACACACATATATATATATATATATATATATATATATATATATATATATATAATCTGCCTCTTTTTCTCAAATAAATCTTTTTTTAGAAAAACTGGACTTTTCACTGGCTGTTGAGATAGATTAGTAAGAGTATTTGCTGCACAGGAATGAAGACCTGAGTTTGATCTCCAGTGTCCACATAAAAGTTTGGGCATGCGTATAACCCAAGCAAAGAGAGCGGTGAGGCACAGAAAAACTTATTGGGACTCCCTGGTCCACTAGTGTACCTGAAATCTCAGGACTTTCAGGTTCAGTGAAAGACTCTCTCTCAGGGAAATAAGGCAGAAGAGTGACAGTGGAATGATTTCTTCTGAGCTTTGTGTGCATAGGGTGTACACATGCAACACACACATCCACACCCAAAAAAAAGAAAAGGAATGGACCATACACAAGTAGAAAATTATATAAGAGAAATATGAGGGCCTATTACTATGGCATGGTACAGATTTTAAAAGGGAAGGAAGACAATTGACTGTTCTATTGCCACTGCTCTGCACACCTCTGCTCCATATGCAGTTCATTAAACATCTTCAGCTTGCACACATGCAGGCTCTGAGCTTATTAGAGTATGCGTGGCTGTTCTCCGATACGTCCTGCCCTTAAGCCAAAAGGAAATATTTATTCCCCAGTAAAACTTTGAGTGTTCTGTAGACAATTCCACTGAAGCAGGCACTTAGAAGCCAGTTTTGCTAAAAGCATTAACTCCACACTTGGTGTAGTGATTTGAATCAGTTGTCTCCCATAAAACCATGTGTTTTGAATGCATGACCCAAAGCTGGTGGCTCTTTGAGAGAAGGGGGCTTGCTGTAGGAAGTGTGCTGTGGGGGAAGATGGGGAGGGCAGGCTTAGGGGTGTTATAACCAGTTAGCCATTACCAGAGCTCAGCTCACTCTCATGCTACTATTTACCACCTGCTGTGGTAAGAGGTGATGCCAAGCCTCCTCTCATGCCATGTTTTTTCTTGCTGTATGAAGCTCCCCCTAGAGACTACAAGCCAAAGTAAACCCTTTCTTCTTCCTCTCATCATTTTATTTTGTTTTGATTTGTTTTCTGAGGTAGGGTTTCACTCTAGCTCAGGCTCACCTGGAATTCACTATACAATCTCAGGGTGGCCTCAAAATCAGGGTGACCCTTCTACCCCTGCCTCCAGAGTGCTGGGATTAAAGGTGTGTACCACCACAATTGGCTGGCCATCATTGGCTTTTGATACAGTGTTTTGTCCCAGGAACACAAAGATAACAAAAATACTTGGGCAAGATGCAAGTCTGCCTGTGACTAATGCCACAGAGATAAGTCATTATCCTAAACCTACAATCACCCTGGATTCCAAGAAAAGTACAACCTTGAAGGACAAACCATACCCCTAGATGAGGACAATTGTACATGAGTATGAGGTCCTTTCTCTGCTTTCCAACATTACACATCCCTCTAGTTGATTTATCAGGATGACAGAAGGCTGAGGGGAGTTTAACCTTTTATCCTAAAACCTCCAGCAACAACTTCTGCCCTAAAACTTTATATCCCCTTTCTAAAGCATTTTGTGCATTCCATGCCAGTATTATAGAGTCGTTTTCCTTCTCCTAGATCCCTGAAAAAAAATGTTTGTACTTTCCATTAAGTTTATTTTAACTGGTTTTGCTGGCTCTGTTGACATTTTCAATAGTTCCAAAATAATAGGGAAAAAAACAAGACTTTAAAGAAGAGGGACAACTAAATGGCCCTGAGAATATTTAGTTACAGGTATAAATAACATTATATGCCTTAGAAATTCCAAGACTGGGCTGGAGAGATGGCTTAGTGGTTAAGCACTTGCCTATGAAGGCTAAGGACCCCGGTTCGAGACTCTCTTCCCCAGGACCCACGTTAGCCAGATGCACAAGGGGGTACACACATCTGGAGTTCATTTGCAATGGCTAGAAGCCCTGGCGTGCCTTCTCTCTCTCTCTCTCTCTCTCTCTCTCTCTCTCTCTCTCTTCCTCTCTCTCTCTGTCACTCTCAAATAAATAAAAAATACACACACACAAAAATTCCCAGACTGCAATTCTAATTAAAAAGCACTGTGGAGGATCATGTTAAATACTTTGCTAAATACCCAAATCCTTGGGAAATGTCATCTGACCTTCCAACTTCTAAGATTGTAAAGGCACAATAAAAGAGTTAAACTGGGTGTGGTGGCGGAATCCTTTAATCACAGCACTTAGGAGGCAGAGGTAGGAAGATCACCATGAGTTGGAGACCACCCTGAGACTACATAGTGAATTCCAGATCAGCCTGGGCTAGAGAGAAACTCTACCTCAAAAAACTAAAAGTAAATAAATAAATAAAAAGCAATTGATTGCTAGCTCCCAGTACAATTTTCACTGTCATGCAAAGGATGAATGCTTTCCATGGAGGACCAGAGGACAGCTCTCAGACCCCCACCAGGAAAAGAACAGTCCCAAGGAATTACTGAAGGAGTCAACTTGTATTTTCAAAGTTCATAAATAATGCAGCAATATAGCCCATTTGCAGAAGGAATTTATTGGCCATGGCTTCATCCATATGCAGTGGTAGGAATGTCATTCTGACTATTTTGCTGGTGGAACTCTTGTGGTGTACATTGATTTACATACTGATGAGGCCTTGAGAACTCAGAACTATATTCCTAGATATTGAGTTTCCAATACTATAAAGCTCATATCTATGTTCATGAAAAGTAGCTCATAAATTAGAGTAAAGAATTTTTGAGTTAGGATGGAACCTATAACAAGCAATGTCCCCAAAGAACTGAACTGAGCTGTCTTTCAACTTATTATTTGTGTCAGATGAAAAGAACCAAACTGATGAAATTTTTCTTCTATAGTTAGAATGCACTGTGTTTGACACCAAAAAATTCAATAAAACCTGATAGAAACATAAAATTCAATATAACCTGGTATAAAAATCAGTGAAAATGTAGATGTTTTCACAGAATACCACTGTTCTCTATACAAAGATGCATTAAAAATGATCAAAATTCATGCTTTGTAGACATGAAAATCCTTACCTATAATGTTCAGATGTTCATAGCTATTATAAGATGCTTTCAAAAGCCCATTTGGTCACCATCCCCCTTTCCACTTAAGCTTACATATATCAATAACCCTGCAGCTTATCACTTTTTTCTTTCCTAATTAATGGAAAGTCCAGTATCTCAAAATAATTAGTAGTTGGCTGAGGATCTAAAATACCTGCTTAATATGTGCAAGGCTTTGGGTTTAACACTGAGCAACTCTCTCTCTCTCTCTCTCTCTCTCTCTCTCTGTGTGTGTGTGTGTGTGTGTGTGTGTTATGTAGGATTATTTAAAGTTCTAGTAAAACTAGAAATATGTAACATTCTCATGAAAATAGTGCAGGAAAGTCTATCATTGGTTCTTGGGAATACTCAAAACCCAGTTACTTCTATGTAGTATAATGAGGTATTAGTAAAGCAGGGTATATTATTCACACACTTGATATATAGTCCCACCAGTTTTATTTTCTTTCTTTTTCTATCAGTTAGGTGCTAGGCATATAAGAAAGGGTAATTCCCTTTTAGAATTAAAAGAATTGAGAGACCTACCTACTATTCCATTGATTTATTCAATGAACATTGAATAAATTGTGTACTTAATGTTTATAAAGTTTACTGCTAGAACTAGTGCTATGTAAAAATGAGAGAGACATGAACCGTGGCCTCAATAAAATTTCTGCCCTTAAAATATAAGCAGGAAACATATAATTAACTATTGAGACTAAAATAGAATAAATATTGGAGGAAAAGGGCTATGGAGTTCAGAAGAACTCTACCTATAGGACTCCCACAACGTGAACTTCTGCTGCTGCAAGTAACTACAAGTAAGTAGTTAAGCAAATGCACAGTGTGGGGAAATCATCTGAAACAGGAGTGAGAAATGTAATTGAATTGAGGAAAATGTCAGGAAAAACAGAAGTGATAGAAAATACTAGAGCCACTGACAACCTCACTTAGTGGATGGTTATATTACAGTAATAGAATAAGGTTACCAGCTTTAGCAAATGATGGCCTTTTAAAAATAATGTCTGTGCAAATGTTAGTTTGAATAAACTTGGTGCGTTATAATTACTGGCAAACACATAAAGTAGAACACAAGGGACCCCATAAAGGCGGTGAGTCATAAAACCTGCTATGGATCCAGCAATGTAGTGGTTTGAGGGTTACAAAATAACATGTGTCAGGAAAAACGACATAAACTGGCAGAATGAAAGTAGTGACAATAAAATCAGAATCTAAAGGAGTATGAAAAGAGGAATCTGGAGGACTTGGCAATTGAGAACTGCAGAGTGATGGGAGAGGAAGCATTCAGACCTGCCAGTGGAAGTTAAGCCTGGGTAACCTGAGGATCATGGAGCCACTGGCACAAAGAAATCTGGAAATGAAGGCATGTGTGAGGAAAGATAACGATCTCACTTGTGACCTTTTGAGTTTGAAAGCTGGCTTTGGAGAAATGACAGAGCAAGAGATAGAGATCTCAGTTATCTACTTAAAGCAAGAGCAAAAGCTTTACTTAATTTCTGTTTTTCCTTGTGCTTGAAATGATGTGGATTTATCTTAACAGAGAAAGGATATTTTTACCTTAGTTTGTATTTTTATTTCATAGTTTTATTTCATGTAAGGAAATAGCATTGCTTCTATTTCCAATGCTACTATCATATGAAAAAAGGATTCAACCAAAAAAAATTACTAAACTCCAATTTTTCTGATAGTGTTTATAGTTATTTAGCATCCATGACTCTTATTCCCTTATTTTTCTAACCTAAATAATGTATACTAGTAAGTGTATATAATAGGAAAAAATTGTCATTTTGGGCTGGAGACATGGCTCATTGGTTAAGGTGTTGCCTACAAAGCATAAGGACCCTGGCTTGATTTCCCAGTATCCACATAAAGCCAGATGCACAAAGTGACAATGTGGCTAGAGGCCCTGGTGTATCCATGCTTTCTCTCTCTTGCTATCTATCTATCTATCTATCTATCTATCTATCTATCTATCTATCTGCCAAATGAATAGATAATTTTTTAAAGAAATGTGTCTTTTTATTTTTAAAAAATTAGTATAGTACCACTGCATACTATTTGCTTAAGACATGATAGCTATCCCTCTTACTCTCTTGTTGCGAGGTTTGTTTAACTATCAGTAACAGTAAATAAAAATCAAAGTATGTTTAATGTGCAAATTTCTGTATTAGGTAAATAACTAATTATACTTGATGTACACTACTCAATTGAGCTATTACGTAGACATACCAATAAAAGTTAATGATAGATATGAACAAGACAATTGGTAGAAAAATAGAAGCAGACAAGTCCACAACTTTTAACTAACATAATAAAAACAAGTATTAATTGACAACTTTTATTTGATAAAAGGTATATATTTTTGTGTTGCCTGAATTAAGTTTTATACTGAATATATCACTTACTTTTCACCATAAGATGTAGCAAATAGCCCATGCCTTTTCTATATAAAGCTACTAATCTTCCAAGTTTAGCTTTGATGCCAAATTTTATCATCATAGTAACAAAACTAAGGATTTACCTTCCATACACAATTATCTAATGATTCATTTAAATCTTGAAGTTTTGAGGCTAAAATGGCTCTGTATATATAATACCAGCACTAATCGAAGAAACACTATTTTTTTAATTTATTGAATTTTAAGAAAATTCTGCAAAGTTTAGTTATAATATCAGACCATAGGGGATCCAGTCCTCATGTAGTAATGCTAAGGCAGCTTTGAAAACATAAATATATGCACTTCTAAAAATAAATTTTAAAAAATATTTTTATTTATTGTAAGCAGATAAGAAAGACAGAGAGAATGGGAGTACCAGGGTCTCCCAGCAACAAATGAACTCTAAATTATGCATGTGCTACTTTATGCATCAAGCTTTACATGAGTACTGGGGAATTGAACCTGGGTTGCTAACCTTTGCAGGCAAGTGCCTTAACCACTGGGCCATTTTTTCAGCCTCTAAAATAAATTGCTTTTGTTTTTGTTTTTTTCAGGTAGTGTCTCACTGTGGCCCAGGCTGTCCTGGAATTCACTATGTAGTCTTGAACTCATGGCAATCCTCCTATCTTTGCCTACCGACTGCTGGGATTAAAGGTGTGTACCACCACACCTAGCCCTAAAAGAAATTTTTTTCAAAGTTTTTATTTTATTTTATTATTAATTAGTTTTGTACTCAGTGAATACAGTCAAGTTGGTACCATTGTTAGCCTCCTTCATGTTCTACCTCCTCCCCCTGGCCCATCCTTGTTGAGGTATATGGGTCGTGCATTGTGGAGTGAGCCCTCAGTTATGGGTAGGAGGAAATGTCTCTGTGTTTCATGACCCAATGTATGGCTCTGACATTCTTTCTGCCCCCTCTTCCGCAGATCTTCCTGAGCCATGTTGGGTTCATTTTGGGTCTGCTTCAGGATGAGGTATTGAGAGCTTCTATGTCTCTGGATATCTGATTTGGTAGGAGTTGAGTGTTCTCTGTGTTGATCTCCTTCACCCTTGTGCTGGTACCAGGTTCACCAAGAAAACAGCACCCTTGCTTGTTTCGCCAGTTATTCTTAATTTCAGCTGGGGCCCTTTTGAGGTATGATGGGGTGGTTCTCTCCTCAGGATGTGCATCTATCTGAAAAAGAGAAGCAAATTCTCCAACGAATTTTTAAAGGCCTGAAAGGTCAGTTGAACTGAGAAGCCAAACACAATTTATTGCCAAACATACCAAATGTCCTCAAAACACTGATGTAATCACTTGGCATGAACTCTGTTTACCCAATGTTTACCGAAGTGAAAATCCAGGAAAAAATAAAAAAGAGCAGTTTTTCTAATTAAGAAAGTTCAGTAATTTGAAACTGAAGTGAAAAGGCTTTTATAAAGGCCTTGAACTTGAGATTCTTTGGGACTCCAAGAATTTCAATAGACCCTAATAATACCCAAGTTGATTATTTCCCTTCTAAACTGGTGAACTGTAGCTTATGATCTGACCCCAGGTCTTCCTAACAAGGTCCTTAACCAGCAGGACTAATATTTCAACACATCAGTCCATTCAGTTCCATTTCACTGTCCTATTTATTTCTTTCACCTTATTTTTAAAATAAATTGTACTATATGTGTCAATGCACCCAGTTGTTAACTTGACAGGGTTTAGAATCACCATGAAAACACATCTCTAAACATGTTTGTTAGAGAAGTTTTAGACTAGATTAACTGAAATAGGAAGTCTTATCAAAGAGGGTAGAGCCATCCCAAGGAACACTGACCTGGACTGATGAAAAACCAGCATTCATTACTCTCTGCTCTTTCATTGTGGACCTGCTTTGAGCTGCTTCAAGTTCCTGCCACCAGGCCTTCCTCATCATGATGTAACCTGGAACTGTGAACTGAAATAAACCCTTTCTCTCCCTCTCTCTCTCTCTCTCTTTCTGTTATTGTTTGTTTTCTGTTGTTGTTTTTCGAGGTAGGGTCTCACTCTGGCCCAGGCTGACCTGGAATTCACTATGTAGTCTCAAGGTGGCCTCGAACTCACAGCGATCCTCATACCTCTGCCTCCGGAGTGCTGGGATTAAAGGTGTACGCCACCACACCCAGATCCTTTCTCTCTTAAACTGACTTTTGTCAGATATTTTGTCCAAGCAATGACAAGGTAACTAATACATTGTATATATTTCTTGTATGTAATATGATCTGTAGAATATGAATAGATTTAAAAAAAAATAAAAGGTTATCAAAGTAAGGTGAATCAGCTGATCCCTCATCTAATTATTAGCATTTCTTTGTAGCTATTTTTGTGCCAAGAGCAGCTTCCCACACGAGTTCCACATACAGAACAATTTTATTACCTGTAGTTTTAACTTTATATGTTAGACTAGACTTTGACATCTAGAAGAGACTGTTTTCTCCTGTGATTATTTTTCTATTCCTGCTTAACCCTTGAACCAAGTACCTGAGCCATCATTGTCATGGAAGAATCAACATTTTTCTATGGTCATGTCCGTCAAAGAGTGACTCTTCAACCCCTGCATCAAATATTCTTAGGCTGTTTTTTTTTTTTTTAAAAAAAAAATAGATTCCCAGCTCTTCCAACACACACTTACAAGTTTTTACAGGTTGGCTTTGGGAATCTATTAATAAATCTCAAGTACAATGAAATTTAATCATAAATATCCTCTAAGAAAAAAAAATAGGGAACATGATTTTAACCTCTTTGGAATAGAAAATTACTTAAAAGCAAGCACCTTTAATCACTGAGCCATCTCTCTAGCTCCAAATTTCTTAAGTGATGAATTTTCTAAAATTGCTTACATTCAAAGGTGCTTGCTTCCAAAGTCTACCAGTACAGATTGAATTCCCCCAGTACCCATGTAAAGGCAGATGCTCAAAGTTGCACATGTGTTTGGAGTTCATTTGTAGTGACAAGAGACCTTGGCATGGCCCCCCTCCTCTCTCATGCCTTGTCTCACTGTCAAATGAATAACATTTTTAAAATAAATACTTTGCTTCATCCTTTCTTCTGATGGTCATGAGCTCTTTATACTTTTTTCTCCTCTTAATCAAATAAAGTCTCTCTAAATGTTAACCTCTGGTATGTAGATTTAAGTTGTTTGAATTCATAAGACAAAAATCCAGAGAAATCCCTAAACTCTCATATCATATTGGCTCACTGGCATATATCGGTGCATTCATCATGAAATTCAAAATTCTGATATTATATTGGTACATTTGGATGAGAACTCAGAGAGTGTTTTGCTTCCTGTCTTCCTCAAGACAAGAGGCATGATCTGTCTGTCTTTTAATTCTTTCTTCTTTGCAACTCTTTCATACTTGGGGACTGGGAACATTTAAAACTTAGGAGATTGTATATTTTGTAAATTTCTGTGAGAATGTATTAAAACTTACTGTTTTATCTTTTTACCTGCTTCTAAAGTGAATATCAAAATGTAAGTGTTGAATATAGAACAATGACTGTTTTGTCAGGATATATTTTGTGTTTACTCCATGTAACATGAACTTAAGTTTCAAATGCTAATGACCAATGCTAGTCTGAGGGAAATGCAGATTCCGTTTGGGTTTGCTGTGCTGGTTTTATGCCAGGACAATGCTCTGGGTCACAGATTCAAGCAGCAGCCAGCTAGTACCCACCTAAGATGGTACCACCTATGGTGGCTCAATCTGGGAGTATCTGACAGAGGTTGAACAGTCACTCTTGGATGGACATGGCCACAGAAAAATGTTGATTCTTCCATGGGCTTTGCTTTCTGAAGACCACCAGGTCAGAGTTACCTCATGGTTAGTATGAACCCAGCTAAACTAGGAAGGAAGTGGGAGAATGACTGTTGATCTTCTGGCATCATCCTTGCTCTCCTGACTGGGGGAAGCCCCCAGTCATGGCTAGCGTGGATGAATTCCCAAGCTGGGAATTTTTTTTCATTAAGGTCTCCCTCCTTCCCTGGGTATGAGCAGTAGCCCTCATGGTCCCCAGCAGAAATAATCAAGTTCCTCACAGGTGTAGATACAATGTACTCATCCAGTGGTCCAAGATTCATGCAGTGTGTACAGACTGTGGCTCACATGGATGAAACCCACCGCAGAGGGAACTCCATGGAGTTCCTAGGCCCTAACAGGCTATGACCCACGCTAGGTGGCAAGTGGTGACAGGATGGTGGTGGAACCACACTCCGCAGGCAAGGACCATGTGGCTGTGACTTGCTAGGCAAAAACAAGATCACAACTGGGCAGAAAGATAAGACAGTTTCATCTGCTCAGTCTTAGTGTCCACCACCCAATTATGAACTAAACAGATGGCTCAGTGGTTGAGACACTTGCTAATGACTGTGTGTTGCAGTTAACTGGCAGAAAATACCCAAACAAGAGCAACTTACAGGAGGAAATGTTGATTTGGGTTTATAGGCTCAAGGGGTAGGCCCCAGGATGGTAGGGAAAAGGACGGCATGAGCAGAGGCTTGACATCATCTCCTGGCCAACATCGGGTGGACAAAAGCAGGAGAGTATGCCAAACACTGGCAATGGGAAGATGGCTATAACACCCATAGACATGCCCCTAATAATAAATCACTTCCAGGAGTCTCCAATTCCCAAATTGTCACCAACTGTGGACCCAGCATTCAGAATACATAAGTTTATGGTGACACCTGAATCAAACCTCCACAACCATTGTATGTGGTAAATTATACTATGGTTTTCTTAATCCAGGCAGCCCAATATATTTAAATGGGAAATCTACCTTGAGTGTTCTTGTGCTTGAATTCTGTTTACTCCAGAGGTTGTTTTGACTATTTGTCAGTACTGGTTACAATTGAAGCACACTTAGAGACTAAATGTGAACATGTGTGGCTGAGACATGTTATAAGCACAGCTCTAAGAGATCAGTCATAGATCCTACACAGGCAGGCTAAGATCAACCAGGCAAACCTAGGTTGTAAGACATTTGGGGTCAGTATGAGTCTAAATCTGTAGACCCTTGATTTAGTATCAAATCTGTAAGGACTTAAATTGTTAGACCCTGGGAAGCAAAAAAAAAAAAAAAAGATGAAATACACACAAGATCACACTGGTGAGGCTGCCCCAATCCAGACAGACCTTTGGAGCCCCTGTTCCTTGCCTTCAGAAATGGGCATAAGGCACAAAGAGAAATAGATCTTTTTTTAAAGGGCTGAGGCTTTCCTAGAGATGTCTGGACAGGGAAGCTTAGGCTTGTATTTAGGGTCCCATTGGTAAGAGTTGAAATTTTTAGACATTAAGCATATTTAGTATCCCATCAGTAAGGATTTAAATCCACAGACCTACACTTTCAACTACAATCTTGAAAGTGCCTTATAGGTAGGTTTCCCTTGCTCTAAAATCCTATGGCACCTTGGAACTCTTAGCTGCCAGTGGACCCTTGTATCCTGGCTGGGGGCATGAACTTAAAACCTTTCAGGGAATTGCTTTTCTAATTAAATAAAACTAACACATATTGCTATTGAGACTTTAAATCATTATAAACAGATTGAGATCTGACTCTCTGTTTATCACACTTTTTCTGCCTCACATTAATGTAAATTATACTAATAAATTATCATATGCTATTCATGGTAAGCTGGTTTCTGAGAATGAGTTCTGTTCTCTCCACCCCCTTTTGTCTCAGACCCCAAGCAAATTTAAATTGTATGCCCTCTAGGGCTGGTCCTGAAGCAAAATGTCCACTTGTCTCTGTGACAAGGGAAAGGAGAATGACAAACAGCATACAATTTTTGTTTTCTCTCTATATTTTCTTTCTTGTCTAAGAATATAAATGTTTTTGAAACAGGACTTATTTTGGACCTGAGCCAGTGTCTACTTAAAGAATTGAAATAAAACAAGAGTGACGAGGATTATTTTTTGTGAATTAGTATATTTATTCAGAAGTCAGGCAGGATTAGGGAAAGTCCACAGACCAAAGAAGATGGAATGGCAGAGAAGAGTTAGTTTAAGAACCAAAGGGTGAGGAGTGGATACATCCATATGGTCTAAAGGTCCATGTATGTCTTTTCCTACCCTGGCAGGGTGGGAAAGCCGAACCTTAGCAGTGTCAGAAACCTCAGACACTGAGAGATGAATAGCCGAGGAAGAGGAAAAGAGGAAAAAGTCCCACCAAAAGCCACATAAGCAGCCAGGATTTTTATTTTATGTCCAGAGCTTAATCCAGAAGAAGTCAGCACACCTGGGTGCAGCAACCAGAAGGGCAGGGGCTGGGCCCCAACTCTGCATGCATCTGAATAATTCTACCTCTGCATTACCTGCTACAGATATCAGGGCAAATATGTGTGGTAATTTCCTTCTCACTTTGTTAAAATGCAGTTCTCATACTTTTGTGAGACAGAAAAAGGAACATGAAAAGCATGTAACAAGTACACTTCACTAAGAGTTACAGTGAGCTAGAATTTTATAATTGTAAAACATGTAAGCAAGTAATCTTATTTTGTTATAAATGAGAGACAAGGGAATTACCCTAGTTTTTGTTATTCTAGGCAACATACTCTGGGAGATAAAGAAACCTGTCCCCCAAGAGATCTCTAAATGGGCTGAGATTCTCCTATGTCCAACTCTTTGTCTCTTACCCACTTACCAAGACCATTCGTCAGCCAACTTACAGGATTAATGAGAGTGGCAGAATTCTACTGGATCTCATGGTTTACACTTTTGATCCGAGGACCAGGAATTTTAAGGGATTAATGGGAGTCAAACATTCTGCTGGGTGTGGTGGCTTACATCTTTAACTCAGCACTTAAGAGTTGAGGACAAGGGGTTCAGGAGTTCGAAGCCAGCCTGCCTCTAGGCAATAGCAACAGAAGCTTGGTTAATCCCCTAATGCTGCCACATTAACTTTGGGGACACTTCTTCTCATAATGTTTTAAAACAGAGATGTCAAGACTTTATTCTCATTTGGTTGATTTTTGACGAAAATATTTCCAGGTGTTTGAAAATTGTTGATAATAATTGTTTCTGGGATGTTAACATGTTCTACCCGCTTTTACAGCTATTAGATATTTTACAAGATGTTTTCCAATGTCACCAGGCAACTTGACCTGAATGTTAGACAGAATGGCTGAGCTTTTGTGTCATTCTTTAACTATATCTGTTTTGCTAAAGATGAAGATGTTCAAATCTGCTCTTTGTTCACACTCTTCTCCAAGACTGGTATAAAAGTCCTTCTGAGTGCTTATTAACCATATGTAGAAGCCAAAGCCATCTGGAGACAATGGGACAAAAAAAAAATGTAGCCAATATCTTAGACCATGTTCACTCAGGTCACACAAGCCCAGAAGATGGTGGGACACTCCTCATGTCATATATAACTTGAGTAAGTAACATATTCTCTTGTTAAGAAAGATTATGGAGGCCAAGAGGATGAATCCCAAGCAATATACAATCTGAAAGGAGAGTCACAACAAGGGCATGCTCCCAAGGGAAGCCACAAGGTCAGCATGGCTCTGTCTCATACTAGCAAATAGCACAAATGTTGGGCCACAGAGCTATTCCCTGGTCCTTAAAAGTTTCTCTTAAAGAGCTGTAGTTGGCCAAAAAAATACATTACCAAGAGAGTTAAATATTGGCTACATACCTTAAGCACTAAAAAAGAAAAAAAAATATAGCCAGAAAGTAAATACTTACTCAGAGTGACATCTATACCATTATCAAGGTTACATATTCTTTAAAATTATGATAATATCTTATCTTCTTTAATAACTCTAATAAGACACCACCATGCCATTGGAAGAACAGCTTTAGAAATACAGTTCTGGATATTCATAATGAAAGAGAATTATGCTTATTGTTTCTGGTAAAAGTAACTCTGGCTAATTTTTAGACCTTGTGTGTTCAGCTGCTGTTTTAAGTTTATCTCCTTTTGCTTACAGTCAGCCCACTCTCTGTTACAACCTAACTCCCTTCCACCTGTGTCTCCACCATGGCCCTCTAAGATCTGAATGTCTCCAAGAATAGGAACCCTGAAAGGCACCAATTTACTCGATGCCCACTTCCCTCCCAACATCTTTCCTTTATTCTTTTTCTCCAACATTTTCTTATAGGACTGCCTTCCCACACTCTACCCACTGAGAAAATTTTTCAACTACCACACTCAACAATCCCACTCAGCTTGCAGAAGCCAAACTGGTCATTCCCTTGACTTCCCAGTGGCAGTTATGGTTACTTCTACCTGGGGGGAATGGGAATTGAGGCAGTTTAGGGTGACTGACCCCTGTAAGTTAAAGCAGAAATATTCTTGAACCTTCCCTTGGGGTCTTCACTTTCTAGAGGTCAGAGAAAGATCTGGCTTCTCCTTATCTGTTGCCTAAAGGAGTTCCCTAGATATGTTTTTCCATAAACAACTTGAGTCCCTCCCTCAGAAGGAGTTCTTTTCCTAGAATTAAGATTACTAGAAGTATTAAACCTGAACTTGGCATTGTTGTTGATCGCATGGCCCCAAAACTTGGTGCCAGGGTTGGTTAACGCAGCCACAATTCAGAACCTATAAATGACCACAATTTGGGTCTTTAGATAAGCTTACCTCCTTTCCTGCCTTCTTGTGGGCAGGAGCACTTTATATGCTCTTCTCTTTCCTGCTTTTAATCTTATGAAGTCTCTCTAAACTTTAAACAACAGCAACAATAAAAAAAAAAAAATCAGAAGTTTAAATTATTTGAAATGTAAATACCTAGGAATGTAGCCCTCTAGTCTCCTCAGCAATTTCAGAACTAAAGCTAATAATTGTCTTTGCAAGGATGTAACTGCCTGACATTTATGGTTTGTAAGACAATTTTTAAAGCTATAAATTTTATCCTTAATGGTGTGATAAAATGTTTGTAGAAGTGAAAGCAAATAGTCTCTAACATTATAGAAAATATGTGTTTCTGTAGCTTAGAAGGTTAGAGTTCTAACCTAATAATTTTAAAGAAGCATTATTTCTCCACAGTTTTATTGGCCTATTTAGCTGTCCTTTTACACACAAAATAACATTGATCGGATTACTATAATTTTTTAATATGCCCTTGAAGCCAAGAAACATGAATCCTCAAGCTTTGTTATTCTACTTCAAAATTATGTTATCTACTTTAGAGTATTTTCATTTAAATTTAAGAGTGAGCTTATATATCTTGATTCTTAAAGCTGGAGAATATTATTTACATAACAAAATGGACTTGTTTACAGATATGATTAAATTAAATATTTTGAATGAGGAGATCATGGATTATTCAAGAGCCCCTAAATATTATCACAAGTATCCTTAGGAAAATAAGGCAGTGTGATAATGAGAGTAGTAATTAGATCTATGCCCTTGCTATGGCCACTAGTCAATTATGAGAGCCACCGGAAACTAAAGCAAGTAACAAAATTTCTCTTAACACATCCAGAAGGAGCCAAACCTGCCAACAGCCTGATTTTAACCCCATTATACTAATATCCAATTTCTGACCTCCAGACCTATTGTGTAAATATGTTATAGCAGTAATACTGGGCTTTAACAAAGCATAGTGAGGTGTTCATTGTAATTGTGTTGCATTTACAGATCTCTATAGATTATAACAATTCTTAACAATACCAAATCTATCACCATGAACATAGTATACCTCTTTATTTATATGAATTCTCTTTCATTTTTCTGAGAAATATGTCAAGTCATACATACTTTTACTGAATTTATTCCTAAGTATTTGATATTTTTATGTCATTCTAAATAGAATTTTATGATCATATAGTCTATTCTTTTAATTTTGCTCATAAATATATATGTATAAATTATATATATATATATATATATATATATATATATATATATTTGATTTCTTACTTTGAAGTTATTTACTAAAAGTCCAGTCTTCTCTCCTAATGAAGCTCAGAGAAGACAGAAATTCAAGATCAAATGCCTCTAAAGAATTCCATCCTTTATTACAAAAAACTCACAAGTAATTTGAGTTCCTTGAAAATTCAACATGTATTTTATCATGGTTTAAAGCCTCCCATTTATGTATGTCTCTGACTCAGGTATATTGAGACAAGATGAACAGCAGGCCCACAATTCTGAAAATAGGACTATGAAAGTAGCTCTAGGCTGCTGAAGCAAGTCCAATGCATAAAAGCCTTGGTGATTATGTGTCAAGAATGGTACAAGTGATTTAAGATTTTTGAAATGAGATGGTTTCTGGGAAATAAAGCACACTTTAGTTGATCACCACTAAGTTTAACTGGCAATTACCCTGCATCTTGGGCTCTGTCCTACAAAATGCTTGTAACATTTTTTTTTTATAGTTTGTGCAAAACAATCTCTTCAGAAAGTCATTGTTCCTTGTCACGGTACTCTTTTCTCTGAATCCACAATAGTCATAAGTGCTACTCTTCTTACTCATTAAGCACATGCTTTGCCTCAATTTCCACTGTAAGAAGACTAGCTTTTTTTTTTTTTCTTCCTTCTATATTGTATACTTTCTGGTGACAATTTAATGAATGAACTTATTGTGAAAGCTATTTTTAACCCAGGAAAATGAAGATAAGTGTGCCCACTCCCAGATTTTCAAGGAGCCATCTGCAAATACTTTTGATTTTCCACGTTTATTTTAAGAATGGTAGAAGAATAAAGGAAAGTGAGAGGCTGGGAGACATAGATCTATAGATAATGCAATCCTAAATGTCTGTGCTTATAACAAAGATTTTCTCTTACAATTTATTCATACCTGTTAAATACATATAAATGTCTACCCATAATGATATTACAAAAGTAAAATTAAACTTTAAAACTTTCCTTTTATGGCATAAGTTGGTTCAAAAGCAAGAATAAAATTTAAAGAAGTTTTTAGGAAAATTAATGGGATTTTAAGACTCTGTCATTTCATTGTTATGTTATGTGCTAGGATTTATTAGGAGCCAAAGAAGTAATCACACCTAAAGATCTAGGCCTTATAGACTGAGGAAATAGCTCACTCCATAAAACATTTGCTTTGCAAGCATGAGGGACTGAGTTCAATTCTCAGAACTTATATTAAAAAACCTAGGTGTGGTGGCATGTACTTGTAGTCCCAGCACTGAAGAGACAGAAACAGGAAGATCACTGGGCTAGCTGGCCAGCCAATCTAGCCTTAATTAGGCAGAGTAGGTCAATGAGAGAACCTGTCTCAAAAAAGGTGGTTAGTGCCTGAAGGAAAAATACCCAAGATGGTACTGTGGCCTCTGCATACATCTGCACACAGGTGCACACCCACATACACATATGTTGGGATTCAAATTTGAGCTTTTAACCCACTCTACACCTGCATTTCCAGCATGGTGCCAATCCCCATCAATAGATACGTTACACTACTATTATACATCTTAGTGTCCTATATTCTCTGCTGCTCTGACCTATTTAACAAGGCTGACATGTCAGACATAGTTTTTTTGCCTGCCCTCACATGCAGGACTAGCAACCCTAGCTTTAACTCCTCCCTATCTTCTCTTTCTATGGAAGTCCATACTCTCCGTTGATGATTACCTTTTAAGGAAGAAAAAAAACACAATTGTACTTTCTTTACATTCCCTGATTACTTACCTACCTCTTGCCTACAACCTTCACAGTAGATAGATATGCCATCCCTGAGATATGCCATTCCTGACAAACTTTAAGTTTCTTGATTAGCTACTGCTATTTGAATCTGCACATATATCCTTGAAAATGAGTAGACGTGCTTTTCCTAATAAAAGACAAGTGCCTCTCTGGGCTGTGTGATTCTGTGCCTGGAGTTTCCACCCTACAAGGCAGCTCAAAGACAATTTTGTTTGTTTGAGAGATCTCTTGTCTGTGACTTCGTCACACATGGACACACATGCGCACACACAAGATCTAGTCCTAAGATAGGAAGCAACATGAAATGTTGAGAAAATGATATACTTGTATATATGTTTCAAATATCAGAAAATATATGAATTTGAACTAATAACATATATTTTAAATGTACATATGTATAATGCATACCTATAAATTAATTTTTCAAAAACACAAATTTCATATTGTGAAAATAGGGATTTTTTTCCTCTCACATCTCCTAGTCTCTCATTCTCCCCTTTGAAAACAGCCACTGTTTCTAGTTCCTTCTGTCATTCCAGAGACAAATTATTCAAGAACTCTAAATATCCATTTGCAAGCAGCATAGAATGTTTGAGATACATGTCTCCTGGAGTTGTCACTAACTAAACTCATCACTAAAAGTCTGTATTGGTGATCTTTGCAGCCCTATAATAATACCTAGGATATTTGCAAACAAAAATATTCATTTAAAACATAGTTGGAGTTTAATGTCCAAAAGCAGGCAGGCTCTATACCTTACATCTTCAGGGAGAGTGATGGGCAGCAGCAGTACAGCATGACAGAACACATTTAATAGCAAGTGGACACAACTCAAACAGGAAGCAGAAAGAGACTGGTATCCCAAATTTCTTTTGATGGTATGCCTCCAATGATGTAAGGATCTCTCTCTCCCAAGGCCCCATGCATTAAAGATTCACACCATCTTCCAATACCACTGCTCTGGGGGGCCAAGTTCCCAGTATACAAAATTTTCGGAGCACAAACTATATTTGAGCTATAGCCAGTTTATATAGTAAAAGTTATAGGATGCTGTAATTGGTGTATCTGACAGTGATAGGAAAGGTAATATATCAAGCCATCAATATTATATAAGGCTAATTACCTAGATATTTCATTGTTAAATGAACTCAAGCAGATGCCATCCTTGTTTCCCTTTATTCTTAGTTATAATTTCAGATAGGATATTGTTTTCATTTTTTTCACTTAGTCTCATTTTAACTTGACTTTTAATAGTCTGGATTAGTTGGCTAAAATCAACATCTGTTCATATTTAACTCCATTTTCCAAAGTATATTTCATAAATCTGCTGTTATTTAAAAATATCTTAATGACCATCCTTATCCTTCCATTTCATTATCACTTAGCAGACCAAAATCAATTTCCATGCTCTGTGATTGGTGCTCATAGCTGTTCTGTTGTTGGGGAGCAGACGAGGGGTGCTTCTTTACTTCATGGACTTTGTGTTCAGCTTTTCTTGTTTCATTTTCTGAAGTACCTACAAATTTCACTACTGATGGAAATAAAACTTCTGTTTCTCCATTCAGTGTTCCCAAATCTACCCTTACCTGTCTTCCCACTGACAAGTGGCAAACTCTTTGAAGATATGACTATTGATCATTAGCTGCCCTGGGGGATACAGTTGCACTACAGGAAGAAATTATCTATGCTCTGGTGTGAGCCATATTGAGGCTTTGATTTGTACAGCTCAAGTTGCTGAAGTATTTTCAGAGCATAGACATCTCAGTTGTTATATCAAGCAGGCCAATTGGGCCTCTTTCAAATACAGAAGGGCATCAAGACTCAATTTAACAGTAACATTCCATTCTTCAGGATAATGAGATAGGGAACTGAAAATAACAGTTGTGAAATGAACATGGGAGGAACATCAGTGATGTGAGGGAAGCAGGTACTGCAACCATCCACACTGACATAGGAAAAAAGTTCATGGAGCAGAGACTAAAGGAAAAATATCAAGGCAACATAATTTTAGTTATTCCAAACCAGTAAAATGCAAAGTAATTAAACCAGCCAAATCTCATCTTTTTCAGTGTTGAACTGAATTAACTGTTCATTTAAATTCTTCAAACTTTCAAAATGTTGACATAATGCTGTGTAGGGAGATGGCTCATTCAGTGAAGTGCTTGCCAAACAGGCATGAGCTCCTGAGTTTGGATGACCAGCACCCTACAAAAGCTGGCTGTGGTGGCGTGTGCCTGTAATCCTAGTGCTGGGGAGGTGGGAAGCAAAGAAACTCTGGGGTTTTCTGGCCAGCTATTCTAGATGGTTCATAAAGAGATCTTTACTCAAAATTAAGATGGAGAGCCACTAAGGAAGATACCTAGCATTAACCTCTGGCTTACACACACACACACACACACACACACACACACACACACACACACGCGCGAACAAATGACTTCAGTCACTTTAGGTCATGTAGGCCATGTTAGGAAAGAGAAAAGCATGGAGCATAAATAAAAACAATATCCCTATCTTCATCTGTTACCTCTTTAAGTAAACCAAAATACTTTCAGTAATGAGGCATCCCCCCCAAAAAATCTTAAAGTCAATCTTGTATATAAATGACAATTTCTAAGAATGAATAGGCAATTTATTTCAGGTTTTTAAATCTTAAGTGTTTAAAGTTTGTTGTTTCTTTTTTTAGAACTTCACCACTGAGAAGCTTGTACTAGTTTTAAAAATTCCAAAAATAAATCTGTACCTTCATTCCATGACAACCCTCAAAATTGTTTGATTAACAGCTCATCCTGTCATAAGGTGATGGCTAATTATGCACTGATGTTTTGCTCATTATGGAGTGAAGTCATGGCATGGCACATTAGTTTGAGAACAGAGGGTTGAATGCATTTTAATAAGATATATGTCCTCTGCATTTCCCATCCTCCCTTTGTAGGTGAATTTCAATGGCTTAGCTCCATGATGGGGAAAACAACTCCCCAAATCCTCTGTGGAAATAGCAAACTACTTACTGCTACAAATGGCCATTGCAAAGATTGTTTGAATTAGCTTTCAGAAAACCATTTTCCATCATCACAATTGCTATCAGTAAATGTTAGTAATTGTGGCTTTTCTCACAGGAGCTTTTTGTAGCTTTACCCCTTACATACTGTGAGTTTGTCTATTGTAACCATTCATAAACAGAAAAAACACAAAATGTCTTTTACAGTGCTGGCAATAGTGAGAGAGTCATATTGGTTGCCTAGTTTGTGTTAATGAAAAGGGACACTGGAGTGGGATAACAGGACCAGGTATCTCATGTCAGCCATAGACAACCTGTCAGATTCTCCCCTGACTTTTCCTGGAATCTTGCGCATGCTGGGAATCCATTTCTATGCCAGATGGAAAAAGCCACTCCTCTGTTAATCAGTGGCTGGCATGGATACAGGAGAACAGTGTGTGCCCAGCACCTTGAAGAGTTAAAATTCCCCTGACGTTAGACAGGTGGTGTCTGTATACTCATGTTAGTATTTGTTTTCACATGGCACATTTGCCTCAATTTGTCAGCCACTAAAATATGAGGTTGGGGCTGGAGAGATGGCTCAGCAATTAAAGGAGCTTACATGCAAAGACTGTCTGGGTTTGATTCCCAGTACCCACATGAAGCCAGATGCACAAAGTGGCAAATGTATCTGGAGTTCTCTTTGCAGTGGCAGCAAGCCCTGGAGTTCCCATTCATTCTCATTCTCATTCTCATTCTCATTCTCTCGTTCTCTCTCTCTCTCTCTCTCTCTCTCTCTCTCTCTCTCTCTCTCCATCCTTGCAAGTAAATAATAAAATATTAAAATGAATAAATAAACTATGGGGCCATCTGATACCAAGATTTCTAATCCATGCCTTTTCTGTCATCAAATATTTCCAGAGTGCTTAATATACCCTAGTGGTCTTCCAGGATGCATATAGTAGATATGGCAGTGAACCAAAAGTTTGTCTTCTATATTCCAGAAAGGAACACAAATAGATAATTAGATGTTTGTATGCATATGTATACATATGAGAGAGAGAGAGATACCAAGACTGAAACAGAGCTAGAGTGGAAGAGATACTGGTAAGTGTCTAGAGAGAATGAAACAGGGTAATCAAGAAGTACCCAGGCAAGGGCAATGTCAACATTTAAACTGAAATCTGGAGGAAGCTAATGGTAAGGGTGACAGTGGACAAGCCTAGCTCCTTCAGTCCTTACTGTTAGCAGCATAGAAGGGAACAGCTCTCCCACAGAACCATGAGGTTGTCCAATGGTTACCATATCAGTTGCCTTCCCCCTGAAGACTGATACTGCTGTTTGATCCCCATCTACACTGTAACAAAATACCACCAGTTTAAACATGCCACAGCAATGCCAAAAACTGTGCTGAAAAATATTTTTCACTTTGGCAATTCATTCTGTCTACAAAATACAATCATTTGGGGATCTTCTTCTCTGTGAGACACCCCAGCTCTATTTGACTATTAATTTGCATCATTGACATACAAACAGAACTTACAGTCACAAACATCAATCTAGCCACCATGGACCATGAACACACTGTGCCTCCATGTGGTATATTCTTCCTCAGACTGAAATCCTATGTTCCTCAATTACAATGGATACATTTCATTATTCTGCTTTACCACAATGCTTACAGCAAGTGGGATAAAGAACTCTGTATTGTATGGTAGATATCACTAAGCCACCTCTCCATTGATATACATTTAAATGTGTTTGGCAGTTTGTTAAAGCAGTGTAAATTACTCACAATACAGAAAGGATGTCTCTATTAAATAAGTGATGGCTGGATAATAACAATCAATCCTGAACTCAGAATACAATATGATAAATGTATCAATAGCCAATGCCACTTACTGTTGGAGAAAATTTACATCAAAACTCTAATTCATATTCATGGGATGCCTTTTTCTGAGCTCTTCTGCCACATAATTGCATAGTGGCTTTGTGCTTATGATTTCTATGACAATAAATAACTAGGCAATAGAAAGCAATAAACAATCCTGTCATTGCCACAACCTAGGAAATAAAGAAAATACACCAGGAATATGTGTGTATTCAAAGACCCAACTAAATTTGCTGTCATATACAACCCCAGAAATTATCTATGTGGATATCATTGCCTGACTGTTGTACTCATGGGTTATGATGTTAGGAAGGATATAAACCAACTTTGTAAACACATATGTTAAGTGAAATCATTCTGTTATGAGAAAAATCTCACTTTTTTATTTTGAAGTACTTGTCTATCTTTTTTGTTGAACTTGAGAGATGTATTAGTGGTTAAGGTGCTTGCCTACAAAGCCTAAGGACCTAGGTTCGATTCCCAAGTACCCACATAAGCCAGATGCACAAGGTGGCACATGTGTCTGGAGTTCGTTTGCAGTGGGTAGAGGCCCTGGCCTGCCCATTCTCCCTCTATCTGCCTCTTCTTCTCTCTCTCTCTCTCTCTTTTTCTTTCAAATGAAAAATAAACAAATATCTTTTTTGCTATCTTCACTCCAAATAATAGAAAATTTGACTAGAAGTCAGGGAAAAGGATAAGATGTAGCATAGGAATTTATTGAGCATTTATCATAAGATATATATTTTCTCATTTCAGGTTTTATAACACTCAATGTGCTTCATATTACACAAACAATGGGTTCACAGTTCAACTCTACAGCATATGTTTCTAATCTCTCAGTTAATAAATTTAAAACCAGCGCTGGAGAGATGGGTTAACAGTTAAGGCACTTGCCTACAAAGCCTAAGGACCCATGTTTAACTCTCTAGATCCCACATAAGCCAGGTGCACAAGGTGATGCAAGTGTGAGGTCACACAGGCACATTAGGTGGTGCATGCATCTAGAGTTTGATTACAGCCTCTGGAGGACCTAGTGTGCCAATTCTCTCTCTCTCTCTCTCTCTCTCTCTCTCCTTCTCTCTCTCTCTCTCTCTTTCTCTCTCCCACTCTCTCATTAAAATAAATAATTAATTAATTATTTTTTTAAAAAAAGAAATTCAAAACCAGATCTACCAAATGGCATATCTGTGGTCAAATGGGCACTGGTAGAAAACAAATAGAATGGCCATGTTTGTAGTAAACTATAAACAATTTTAGTTTAGCTGCTATTATAAATTCTGCAAATTATACTTAATTTTCTAATTCCTAAAGGATGAGGACAGAATGATGAATGCATATACTAAATAATATTAATTATATACATATTTTTCCATGCTTGCCAAAACTGTGCCATCTATTCCTAAATATTTAGGTTCCTTTTTTATCTCCTCTTTAAATTGGAACTTCTTCATTTTCTCTTTCATTTATATCCCAATATTCTATAATAGGAATACACAGTGTAAATATGCAATATATAAATGAAGGCAGAAAAAGACTGATGGCACAGCAAGGAAGCACACCTAAATCTATCAGACTACAAGTTCGGCTCCATGTGTGGGAGGGAGAAATTAACACAGAAGATAATCAGAAACATCTGCAACATGCACACATAAAGCCACAGACACCTCAGCAATAAGGAATCTATAGAATTCCTCCTTCTTGAATTTCTTCTGTTTTCCTCTGCCGGATGCTTATTTTTCTTTCCTGTCCACTCAACTACTCAACATCCTAAAGATATTTCTTGATAAAATACAATGTTTTCCTCGGATTAATCTGTCAGATTCCTGTAGCAATGTATAGAGTCAGAGTACTAAAAGCAGATGGGATAAAATAAATAAATAAATAAATAGAAACTCTGAATAATGAATGTTAACTGAGCCCTAACAAGCAAGTTCTGTTTCACCCTATTTAGCTAGTCAATGCAGCACAACATTGGACATTTGCCTCTTAAGCTTACAAAGATTAGAAAAAATGCCAGGCCTCTGGCAGCAGCTGCTGAAGCTCCTGTTTTAAGCATATCTTAACCAATCTCTGGGGTTGTTTTACAGTATATAGTGACTCTTTCCTCGACATAGAAGAGCAGGGAGAAAAATACCAGAGTACTCTCAAAACTTTGACATTAGGAAATATTAACTCTTAGACCTGGTTTTTAAAATCTTTGTAATTGTTTTTATTGCTACATGAGAAATTACTACAAACATAGCATCTGAATAAAAGCAAACACTGAGGCTGGAGCGATGGCTCAGTGGATGAAGCATTTGCTGTGCAAGTGTGAGGACCTGAGTTCAGATCCCCAGTGCTCATGTAAATACTGGGTGGGCTTGGTGCTCCACCTCTAATCTCAGCACTCAGGAGATGAAGTCAGGGCATCACCTGGGCAAGCTGCCTAGTTAGACTAGCTAAATTAGCAAATTCTCCATTCAAGTGAGAGACCCTGTGCCAGTAAATGTGAAGAGTGACTGAAGAAATACACCTGCCATCAACCTCTGGGCTCCATATACTACATCCACACCCATGCACATCAACACCCATGCAACAATATACAGCTGCATACACTAAGATAAAGCAAACATTATTTCATGGTTTCCATGGGCAGGAGGTGTGGAACAGCCTGGTTCAAGCAGGTCTCATGGTGAACATCTCAGATTACAATCAGGGAATTACCCAGGCTCTAGTCTTAGCTAGAGTGGTAACTAGGGATGTATCTGCTCCCTGATTCACTTACTCTTGCCACCTGGCCTCCTCAACAGGGCTATTACATCCATCTAGTCCTCAATGAGATTCTCTGTCCATTCCAACTAGATGTTTTCACATAAATTAGACTAATCAAAGGCCACAATCCACTACTTCTGCCTTATTTGTTTTTTGCTTGGAAGAAAATCACATTTGTGCCTGCATTCAAAGGGAAGGTAAAGTTCATAGACACAGAAACTAGAAAGTGAGAATCAATGCAGGTCATCCTAGAGTATATCAAACCTGAAGTGCTATCTTTTAAGATGAAATCTTAGATTTAGGAAGAAAAGATCCTTTATGCCTTTTACTAACAGCACAATAAATGCCAGAAGTTTCTGTTGTTCTTGTTTTTGTAGTGATTATTATTAATTAATAAATCTACATGATTGCTGATCATTACATTAGTCTACAGAAATGTCAAACTATGACTACATAGTATGCTTTCCACTTTTACTATGGTCAGAATTAAGGACCAACTGTATGAAAAAAACATACTGGACAGGTAGTTTTGCAAAATTTATATTTAAAGCCTCTAATCACACTTTAAAATACCTATATTAAATCAAAGTTATTTAGAAGAATGCATAGAACTATGAAAGGGGATTTATGAGACTGGCATATGCAGTTGGCTGAGCAGTCCAGCCATGGCCATTTGCAGGCTGGACATGCAGAGTAACCAGGAGCTGCTCAATGCTAGAAACTGCAAGCATCAGAACAAGAAGATAACCATCATGTAGCCCTAGTCCAAGACTTAAGGCCTGGAAACTTGCCAAAAGCTCACTGATATGAATCTCTGTTGAAAGCCTAGACACCCTAGGTCTTATGTCCACAGATAACGGCAGCACAACTGACAGTGGCTCAGGATGGAGCATGCATACACTAGCTGGCTTTCTCTCTTTCCACTTTTATTCCATCTAGGCCCCCAATCTACTTGGATAGTGCCACCCACATGAAGAGTGAATTCTTTCCTTTTCATTTTCTGGCCCTCATGTCAATCATCGCTGGAAATACCCTCACAAACACTCAGAAGTGCACTTTGCTAATTTCTTAGCCATTTTCCAATCCAATCAGGTGGATAGTCAAGATTAACCATGATAAGACTAGTAATTTTCCTTGATGTTAAGACATTCTAAAATGATCAGCTCCCTTTAGTTACAGTGACACACAAACCTCTTATCTCTCAGGATGTTACATACAGACCAAGTTCTCTCTTTGTATAATGTTTCTCGAGGGGGAACACCTCCCGTCATTCAGTGCTCACTGAAAAATCTGGAAAGCAGCTGTGCTCCACATTGTCCTTTCCATGCCACACTGAGATTTGGAGACATCTGAACTCTCCTATTCACTTAGCAGATCAGAGCCCTGTTTAACATGTCAGAGAATATTTGGTTCATATTCACTAGAGATATGGATACATTTTCCTGGCAAATTGCATTTCAGTGCCTCTAAGTACTTATTTAGAATTGTGTTAATCACATGATATGTTGGGATAACATTGCTTTACAATATGCATGACTTTTGAAATTGCAAGAAGTTTGTAATTTCCTTATGAAATGAGTTATTTTTAAAATTTTGTAATAAACACTTTCAAGAATGTTACTACTTTCTCTTAAGTGATATACATTTATGTTCACATAATTTAAAAATCATTATTTATGTATAGTCAATAACACACAGACTAATTTTACACTGTTAATGCAATTCTACCACTAGTATAGTTGTATAGAAGACAGAAGTTTTAAGACATTATCTCATTGGTGACATTCTGGAATTTTCTTTAGTTAAGACTGCTTGCTAAGCAGAATACTCAGTTTGACATTTTTACCAATAATTTTATATTTAATATATAACACATTATTGTGAATGGCTCTTAGTAAACCACCACAACATTAATTCTCAACTAGAGCAGAAGTTGTATTGGGAATTCATTCCAAACTGCACAAGCTTGTGAGCACTACTCTGTTAGTTCATGACTGATTCTGTAACAAGTTACTGTTAACTTAGTGGCTTAAATAAAGCCATAAAGTGCTCTCTTACAGCTCTTGTAGTTTCAAAAGTTCAAAATGGGGCTGGTGAGATCTCAAAGTGCTTAAGGCACTTGTCTGTAAAGCCGAAGGACCAGGTTCAATTCCCAAGTACCCACATAAAGCCAGATGCATAAGGTGGCACATGTATCTGGAGTTCCTTTGCAGTGGCTAGAGGCCCTGGAGTACCCTGTGTCTGTCTCTCTATTTGTCTCTTTCTATCTCTTTCTCAAATAAATAAATAATGTATGTTTTAAAGTTTTAATGATTAAGCAGATCTATTATCTTCTTTTCAGAGACTATGGGAAAAATGTTTCCTTGACTTTTTCTAGCCTATTATGTTTACCACAGCTACCAACCATAGTTATCTAAAACCACACTACAATAATGAAGGGATTAGGTAGTTGGAAATTTTTCCCAAAAGAAATCTAAAATTTAACCATTTTATTTCCACTTCCCCCATAGAGAGTTATTAAGATGGTATGTTTATGATTTATTTATTTATAATATAGAAGAAATGTTTGCTTGCAACTTATAAAATAATAAAGTGTTTTCCACTATGGAAGGCTCCACCTATGTGATTAGGAATGTTATCTCTGTCCAACAAACAAATTCCTGAGGCTATCATTTCCTTCTCACCTTGTAAACAAATGCAAAGGCTATCATCCTAGCAAGAGATACAAGCTAGGGTGAGGCCTTTTTTGGTAAACTCTGTACCTTTATTGCTGGTATCATTATACCTTTGCAAGTACATATGGACTACATGCCTTTGGTGACATTGAAATAATATAAAAATAACAAAGATTCTTATCCCCAGAGAATTCTTGAACTTGTATCTTGACTGTTTCCTTATGGTGAAGGATGAAAATTGCTTAAATGAAATACAAAAAGATCTCTGGAAGTCAGTGAATTAGGTATTAGAAGAAAGTATAATAGGATAATTTTATTTTTTTTAAGATTTACTTTATTTATTTATTAGAGACAGAAAGGAAGTGAGAGAGAGAATGAGTGAGAATGGGTGTGCCAGGACATCTAGCCACTGCAAACGAACTCCAGACACGTGTACCACCATGTGCATCTGGCTTACGTAGAAACTGGAGAATCAAACCTGGGTCCTTAGTCTTCACAGGTATGTGCCTTAACTGCTAAGCCATCTCTTCAGCCAGGATAATTTTATTTTTAATTTTTTTTGAAAGAAAGACATCATGCACAAAAACTAGCTAGGGAAGAAATAGTTTTGCAAAAAACAGACATAACATAATTTTAGTATTAAAAAAAAGACATAACATAATTTTAGTATTAAACATCTTATTTATGATGCTAACCAGCTTCAAAAAAAGTAGACAAATAAGTAAAGTAATGCTTATCTACCCTAAGCAAAGGAAATCATCAATATGGAATTGGAAAGGGTAATATTCCAAAGGTAGGGGATGATGAAAATTCTGGAGGCATGTTTGATTGTGACTTTGATAACTGAACACTCAAAAGAAACATTTAAGTTTCTCCTAAGTAAAGAACTACCTTAAGGATATAGATTGAGTATAATTTTACTTTAAATGCAGATATTTGGTTTCTATAGTAACTAATTTTTAAGATGGTAAATTAACCTACAATTGTCCAAGGCAGTGATAAAATCATATTAGCCTGAGCACAAAATGACCTCGCTGCAAATGTTAGAGGAAGTGATTAAAATTTTAAAATGTGAGCATAAACTCACTAACTGGAGATATTGCTCATGTCTCAGCTATTTATTAAATACCCACTATGCAACAGACTAGCTATTTACAATACTTAGAATATGCCAGCAAAATAACTCAAATTCCTGACTTTCTGGAACCTTGTATCCCAGTAGAAAGAGAAAAAAAAAACACAAATAAAAATATGTACTAATTAAAATAATGACAGGATTTAATAAAAAGAATAGGGTTAAGGAAGAAAGAATGATGGAGTCAAAAGAGATGTTTTCTTAAGGTTGAATTCATGTAAGTGAAACAGGAAAAAAAAGTTTCTAAGATTTCCAGAGAGACATTTAGTGTAAAGTCCTGGGCAGAAGGCATTAATCATTGCTGATCATCTGTTTGGTTAAGACATGACTTGTACTCTCTGGAGTTTATGTTTTCTGTAGGTGGTTTTTTTTTTTTTTTGTGTGTGTGTGTGTGTGTGTGTGTGTGTGTGTGTTCCTTATAATTTATTTCCTTTCCTGTTGAGGAAACTTTGGGTCTTCTGAAATTAGTTCCAATCCATTAAGATTAAAGGTAATCAATGGTCTTGCTTCTGAGAACTGTCAGTTCCACTATTGCCCAGTTAAAATTTTGTAGATGAATGAAAAGAGGGAATTGCATGCCTTGAATTTTCTAGGAAGAGAAAGTCAATGATTCTAAAATGGTGCAAACTTAGAAGAAGAATAATTTTAAAGGAAAAAAACTCTACCTGAATGCTACTTTTGTAATCAGCTAGCTATCTGCCAGCCAGAACCAGTGAGCTGTTTTCAGAGACTTCAGAAAACATAAATCTTTTGCAGCTGGGAAGCACAATGCATTACCCAAAATCAAATAACCCCCTTTGGCTCTACAGCAGTCTATGAAGGTATGTGTAAAATGTTACTTTGGGTCAAATTCCAAGTGAAATACAACTGTCTGGGCTAACTTTATTGACCGTACATACAATATTTTCTTCCTTGGTATTTTTCAAAGGTTAATCTATTTAAAATACTCCATCATGGAAGGGAAGAGAGATTCTCTTGGCTCTAATTTATAAAATGCTTTATTACAATAAATGTTTGCATGAGAGTATTCGTTCAAATGTGTTTACCCTACCCAGACTGAACCAACCACCTCTTGTGCTCAGTCTTTTATTCTTAAGACACAAACCTACTTCCAAGAGTTTCCCAGCCAAGCCCTTACTCTCAAGTGCCTGTATCACCAAGAAGCAAACCGTAAAGCATTAGACAGAGGTCCTTCTGGCAAGGAACTTCATATGTGTGGAATATGCATATTCTTTTTAGATAGAGATGACCTAAATATACATATGCCATCTACAAAGAGAATAAATGAAAAGTAGTGAAAGTTCAACATTTTACTGTAGTGATTTCTGACTTAGATTAGCTAAATTCATGTGCCTCAAGAAATCAAACCTCTTGAAATTTCAGTAATTTATCTGATTAGACTAGGTACACTTTGAATGGCTCCTCTTCATTTCTTTTTCTTTCTTTTTTCTTTTTTTCTTTGTTTTTTTTTTTCAAGGCAGGGTCTTGCTCTAGCCCAGACTAACTCTGAATTCACTCTGTAGTCTCAGGGTGCTCTCAAACTTATGGTGATCTTCCTATCACTGCTTCTCATGTGCTGAGATTAAAGGTGTGCCCCACCATGCCCAGCTGAGTGGTTCTTCTTCAAAGGTTTATTTTCCTTTTTGTATGATCAGTTAGCAATCAGTAATCCCCACCTCAGTCTCCACAACGACTTTCTATTCCAGACCCCTGGTCCAACTGCCCACCACTTCTGCTATTCAATTTACTTTCCAAAACAAATAGACAGCAGAACAAAGAAGAAACAAAATTCCAAGAAATGTGGCCAGATCATCCTGCTAAGAAGACACAAAGTCCTTATGGATGGAATTCCAAGGCATAATGATCACATTCAAAATATGATCAATTTTGTTTGACATTTGATCTTATTTCCAGAGATCAATAATATGGCAATTAATTAATTGCTCCTTTTCTTATTCTTTCATACCACGTTCTCATGATCAGAGACTCTTAACAGTGGCAATTTTGGCTGACAGGGCCCATTTGGAAATGTCTACAGGCAATTTTGGTTGTCATCACTCAGAAATATAGCCTCTAGTTGACACTGACAGATATCAGGAGCAAGGTATTTTCCTCTGCAGATACTTAAATAAAAATTCGAATCCAAAAGTACAGGTGCTAACCTACCCTGGCAAGACTAGAAGGGAACTCCAGTCTGGTTCTGAATAGAGATCAGAGAAAGCTTCCTGGTTCTTCTTCCTTAGCTTCCTGTGCACTTTTTTCTGACTGCACTCTCCTCCCTAGCCTACCAACTATTCAAGGTTCGCCAGATACATTTAAACTTGACAATGGGGCTCATCTGAACTAGATGCCTTAAAATCTCTAAGGTTATAAGAAGACCTGATCCAAGTTGCCTTGTGGAGATTATTCTGCTGGGAGGATACAGAACCCTCCCAGTTTGAGGGTAGGAAGGAACCACCCTCATCTTGGGAGCTTTTCTGTTTTCTTTCTACTCATTCTAGTGTCTAAGTCTTTGCTATTCAAACAACAAGAACACATGAGCCACTGGCTTGGAAGTTTTAAGACCATCCAAAGTCAAGAGGGGTTTCCTCACTCTCAACAATAAGCTTGTGATGTCATCAAGCACTCCTAACAGTCCCCAGAGCAAATGCCTAACAGGTCCAAAATGTGCAAAGCCTTGAACAACCCTGAGACAGACCATCCCAAATCAGTGACAGTTTGGTCTTGCGCATTAAAGCAAAACCCAACATTGAAAGTATTGTAAAAATAATTACATCCTAGACAAAAGAGGAAAATAGTAAATGAGAATACTAAAGGGATTGTTCCTGATAAGAAAAATGGAGTAGTAGAGGAAGAGAGAAAGTTTATTTTTCAACATATAATTTTGCCTTCAATATTTTCCTCATGCATGTATTGCTTAGGTCTCAAAACCTCAATCTGAAAATGGAAACATTATTCCCAGGCACCACCTGTAATCTCAGCGTTAGGATGGCTGAAGAAGAGTTCCAAGACAGCCTGGACTTCACAGTGAGATCTTGTCTCAAAACAAGACTTAATAGATTATTGTGGTGTTTGGTTATAAATGCCCCCCGTAGATTCAGGTGGTTGAATACTTAATCCCCAGTGCTGTTTGGGAAGTTTGTGGAGCCTTTAGGAGGTAGAGCCTTGCTTGGGGAAGTGTGTCACTGAGGGTGGGCATTGAGGTTTTATAGTTCATCCCTGCTTGGTGCTTTTACAATTTCTGCTTACACCTTTTTTATATGAAAATGTGATGCCAGCTGTCTACTCCTGTCATGTTTTCCCTGCCAGAATGGATGCTCCCCTCAAAACTGTAAGCTGAAATAAACTCTTTGCTTCTATAAGCTTCTTCTGTTTGGGGATTTTGTCCCAGCAATGAGAAGATAACTGGGACAGCTAACCAAACAAGGCAGTTGTTTTGGTTGATTATTTGGTCATTTGTTTAGTTTCTGATTTTGTTTTAGGATTGAAGTCATTGCTCATTACTACTTAAGTTCTTCACCTTTTTTATTTCCTCATCTCCCAAGACCCGTCCTTCCCTTTTTTACCTATTCACATCTTACTCCCCTAGTTCACATTCCAGGGTCCTCATTTTTTATAATCACATGCCATCGCTCTTTGGTCATTTAGAATAAATAAACCCTCATTGGAGATATTACCCTCTCCATATGAAAACGTACTGATCCCCACTGAAAATGTAAGCCACTACACTCTGAAAGGCTGTGTCCTGCATTTCCCAACTACACTATGATTCCAGAGTGTACTTTTATTTTCTTTTAGGTTGTTCAACAAGGGACATTGTTTAGTTTCATTAGCTAGCTTTTTTTTTTTTTTAATTTTTTTTTGTTTATTTATTTATTTGAGAGCGACAGACAGAGCGAGAAAGAGGCAGAGAGAGAGACACAGAGAGAATGGGCGCGCCAGGGCCTCCAGCCACTGCTAACGAACTCCAGATGCGTGCGCCCCCTTGTGCATCTGGCTAACGTGGGTCCTGGAGAGTTGAGCCTCGAACCGGGGTCCTTAGGCTTCACAGGCAAGCACTTAACCGCTAAGCCATCTCTCCAGCCCCATTAGCTAGCTTTTTAAAAGATAAATTTGTCTGCATTTTGTCTCGTTCTTATGAAAGATGAGCAAAGAGTACTTTCAAACTCTAAGACAATGATATCCCCTAACACAAACCTTGAGCATCATGCAGAATTGATATGGTAACTGGTCTTTATAAAGTTATTGAAGAAAATGGATATCTCCTGGGAGAGGAGCTTTGGTAAAATACTAGCAATTCAGGGCTTCTCTGTTCTCAGAGAGTGGAAAAAATCAACACCATGTCTCTCTCCATTTGCAGCACACTAACTGATTGCAGTCCCCTCCGTAAGTGAACTTGATCAAGTGTGAAAATAATCCTGGGACCATGGGAGACACATCATTAACAGGGAAAATATACATCTTTGCTGAGGCTGAAAGAAATGGAGCCATTTAAATGAAGATAAAGAGGGCCGAACAAAAGAATCGCAGTAGAAAATGTGTTGCTGGACTATCAGTAGAGAAGACATAATGCTGCCCTTTCTCATTCCTTGTCACACCCATGACAGACTATAAAACTCCTACTGCTCGACAATTCTACACCCATCACTTTCTAAGCCAACTTTTGCCTTGGCAGATGCTTGGCATGTTTTAGACATATGATTTATTGCCTCATTTAATCAACACTGTGCAGAAAACAATGATCTATTTTTTTGTAAATTACAAATTAGCTAGCTTTCACTCATTCTTAGTGACAGAAGTGGGGTGTGTGTGTGTGTGTGTGTGTGTGTGTGTGTGTACATGCGTTCTCCAAAGAATACTATTTATCGCTTGGTAAGAAATTTAAATAATGACTCATATTCCTTTTGCCTGCCCAGAAAGGGAAATGTATGCAATACTGTAGACTATAAATGTAGTCATCAGTGTTTATAGTCTTAGAGAAAAAAAAAAAAAAGCCTGAGCAGATTCCAGTACTGATAAATGGCTCTGCTATGGAGGGTATTGGCAATTTAAAGTCCAAATCACCTCATTTTGCTTCCTACTTTGCAAATACATTTTATACTTTCTTCTTTGGGTAATTTCTTCTGAAATTTGAGGGTATTCTGGCTTGAGAATGAAAGGATCCCATGCACCAAGGAAGTCAGCCAAATTTCCTGGAAATAATATTACCCACTTAAAAAGGACTCCTTGGACATTGATTAAGTTGAAATGGGCTCCATGTAGCCAATGCTGGGTTGTTGTCTCACCTAGGGAGAAAAATTGCTTTTCAGAGTTCAGTAGTAAATAGGCAATTCATTTTGACATAACGAGGAAGAGTGATGTTAACAGCCAGAGGTCACAAAAAGCAGAGATGGAAAAGACCTATTAGATCATTTTCTCCATTCCCCAGAGAAGAGGGCAAAATTATATTTCATAGTGCTTTGTCCAGTTCAGCTTTCAATTACTCAAGCTAGGGGCTTTCGCCACTTCATACATTTTCTAGGATCTTTATCTTTCCTCATGGTCCCTGTCTTGCTGGAAATATTGGAAAAGGCTGAATATTGGTCAGAATTAACCCTACAGGGGACTACAGAAGTAATGGTGCTCACAATTAAACTTCTATGCCTCAGAATGTATTTTCTATTCTCTTAACAAACTTCAAAATTAGTTCCTTGGTAATAAGTCCCCTTGTCCTTTCCTCCTCTACTTCTGTACGCAATTTTCTCATTACATACTTTTGCTTCAAGTTTAAATGAGAGCTTCTTCTTGGCAGAAGAATCCCTCTGAAACAGAATTACTGCCTGTTTCCAAAGGTCAATGATCTGGATAACTACAGCAGTGCTACTCAAAGACACTGAGGAACATCATAAATAATCGATTGAATAAAGGGAATTACTTCAAGATAAAATTGTAGAAAAAATGGAAATTGTGAATCAAAACACTTGAAAAACTCCTGCTTCAAAGTACAGCTGAAAACAGAAGCTAGAAGAGGGTGGGACAGAAAATGCTTGCTTTGTAAGAAAGAGATAGTAAACCATTTGTTTGATGATGAAGTTACTCAGAAGAAAAACCAACAATGAAGCTTTTATAATATGTATGCTCCTGAGCAGAGGAGTAATGATTGAAGCAAGTAGACTAATGCCAAAGATGACATCTAGAGCACATGTTGGTGTCACGTGTTTCACAAGAGAAAAGGGAGAGCACATAGACAGAGGTCTTGAAGGTTTGGCAATTTGGTCTCAGTTCATTTCAATAAGGAGCAGAAAGTACATACATCAATGCTTGTTTTCATTTCTTCAGCTATTTGGGTAGTAATATTGGGTAGTAAATAGTTGTCTCTACTGATATCCTGAAGTGCTTTCCCCAACCTTTTGTTTTACTCTAATCATTTCAGTGTTGGGTTAAACTAGAAAGCTTCTACCAAGCCCAAAGGGGCTGGATGGAGAGCTCAGTTGGTAAAGGACTTATATTACAAGCATGAGGGTCTGAGTTTGGATTGCCAATACCCACAAGAAAAATATCCAGGCAAGGTATAAATCTGGTGCTGGGAAGAAGAAACAGGCAGATCCCTGGGGGTCCCTGGCCAGAAACTCTCACTTACTATTCAAGATCTAGGACAATAAGAGAACCTGTTTCAAAAACAGTGGATGGAACCTAAGGAAAGATACTTAAGGTTTTCCTCCAGCTTATACATGCTCACGCACATGAATACACAACTGCACACAATTGTGTACACACACACACACACACACACACACTCAAGCATGCACACATACACATTCATGGTTTCTACATGGCAAACAGAACAAGCAACAGAGTGGACAGACAGCCACCAAAGTCAGGGAAAATTAAGCCAGCCATGCATCTGCCAGAGATCTAACATCCAGAACATATAGCAACCTAGAAAACAACAAACAAACAAGCAATACAATCAGCAAATGGGCAAATAATTTAAACACTTCCCAGAAGAAGTACATATGGTCAATAAATATGTGAAAAAATGTTCAACATCTTTGGCCACAAGGAAAATGTAAGTCAAACTTAATTGAGATGCATTCATAATGACTATCACCAACCATGACTAAATTAATACCCAGTTAGTTAATCATCCCAGGTGTCCATCAATGAATGAGCATATAAAGAAAATGGAGTATGTATACTCAGTAGAGTATTATTTAGCCATAGGAAGACATTTGCAGGAAAATGGATTGAGCTAGAGATCAACATGTTAAGCAAAGGAAGTCAAACTCAGAAAAATAAGTATGTCACATGTGGAAGCTAGAATTTAAAATATTTTTTAATTATAGCCTGAACTTAGTAGTGTTGCCAGGTGAGTAAGAGGACTGGAAATGGGGCAAGAAATGGAAAGATAAGAGAGGGCAATTGGGACAATGGATGCATACATGAAAATTCCACAGTGAATCTCAATAATATGGACAATTAATACACACTAAATTCATAATAAAAAATAAAAGTTAATACTCTGGATAAAGTTCAATTGTAAATCTCTTGCCTAAGCTCCAGGTTTGATCCTCAACATTACAAAAAATAATAGTAATTCAATTAAAATGCCACTGAAATTCTGGTACTTATGGTATTACAATGGATAATGAAAATGTGGTGCACATACATGATGGAATTCTATTCAGTTGTACATAAAAAATGAAATTATGAAATTTGTAGGAAAATGGACAGACTTGGAAAGAACTATACTAAGTGAGGTGACCCAAGCTCAGAAAGAACAAAACTATAAGCTTTCTCTGATATGAAGATCCTACATTGTAATGTCTATAAGAATATACGTAGGGTAGAACAGGACTAATGGCTTAACAGTTAAGGCACTTGCCTGTGAAGCCTAAGAACCCAGGTTCAATTCCCCAATACTCACATAAACCAAGGTAGCACATGCATCTGGAGTTCATTTGCAGTGGCTGAAGGCCCAAGCATAGCCATTCTGTCTTTCTATCTGCCTCTCTGTCTCTCCCTCTCAAATAAATAAAAAAGGTAAAAAAAATTACAATTTCTTTAAAAAGTATATACATAGGAGATAAAATGTGGATAAAATCCATAATGATAGAATAGTAACCAAGAGTGAGTATAAAGAGATGAGAAGGAAGAGGGGTGAGGGAAGGGTGAATGAGCACATCATACATGACATATAAACAGAAAGCAGAGGATACTAAGGGTTGGTAAATAAGGGAAAGAAGAAAATTGGAAAGAGGAGAGAGGGAAAGTCAAATAAAAGTTAAAACGCTGGAGTAAATGATACCAAAAACTCTACAACCTAAAAAGCAATAAAATAAAAAACAATTAAAGGGTATGGAATGAATTCTATGACCACTCCTAATTCTTTGTCCTCCATATCATAAGAAAATAGTTTCATTCTATTCAAACTAGATAAACCTACCTAACCTGATACCCTATAATGTCCTACTTTTGCCTCTTGGAATAGATTGCAAGGAAAACTATAGCTTCAGAAAATTATTCACAGAAATAATCATTTTACATTGTTTATAATAGTAATTTTGTAGCCATGTAAATAATATAAATCTCCAACAATACAACATAGTACATTAATAGAATATCTATTAAGAAATAAAAACATGGAACATTTCAATGTTAGATTTAAAAGAACAAATGGACTCTAAATATAAACACACATACAGAAATCAAAATATGGTGATTGAGTTTTGGTTTGAAATAGGAAAAAAAATAGATATGTTCCCCCCTTCTTTCCAATCTTTGCTAACTCTAGAACAATTATCATATATATTTTTACTACAACACCCTCCTTGAACCTTTTCCTACTTAACAGAGTCCTGGAAAATATATTCAGGTTCCTGTTTGGTTGGGGTTTTAATTATTTTGATTTGTTTTTACTCCTGACATTATCACTGGCCTTTATTGAATACCTAAAATATTCCAAACATTGTTTTGTTGTGTGATACCAGGAAAGGTTCTTAAATGATCTGACACTCATTTTTCTGGTTTTTAGATAAGGATAACTTTCCTTACCCATAAAATTATAATTAAATAATTAGTACACAAATGCAGTCTAGAAACCATATGTGCTAACACTGCAAGTTTTCAGTGTGACTGTGTTTACTATTATGGTCATTGACTATTTTATCATAGGTTTGGTACTCTTACTATTCTCCTTTTTCCATCTGGAACCAAGACCACATCTGTGACACAGCCCTTTCCCTTTCATTCCTTAATGGCATCATGAAGAAATGGAGCAAGGGATGACATGTTGTTAGCAGGTCAAATTTCTTCAACAAGGGCAAACAACCCATTTCCTGCATGCTTCCTCCTATATCACACAACATAAATACTTAATATTGCTAAGAACTGGGAGTTTCCATGGCCTTGAGAATAGAACCAATTCCCAGTTATTTAATTTAGTGCTAGTTTCATCTAAATTAAAATTTTGACATAGTTGTTTTTTTTCTCACATAAACTATTGAACAAAATTCTTTACAATTTGTCTTTATTCGTTGTGACATCAAGTCAAGGGCCTGGGGTCTCTGTGGCTGTGTGGCAGTTATTGGTGACACTATTCAATCACTGACACAAATGTTAATTTGAGATTATAGTCCCTAGAACTCTACCCATGTAATGTTCTCACTTTTTTATTCGTATAGATCCTTCAGAAAAGACTGAAGAAAACAAATTGGCCTTTTTTATGTATGCATTGTCTATTTTTCATGCAGAACTGAAAGTTCTTTTGGGAAGAATGGAGTTTATGGCTCCCATTTGATATCTGTACTTATCTGTTGTTTGAGAAAAGATTTCAATTTTTTCTGTCTCACCTATATTTTTTGCTTTTTAAGTAATGAAATATTAATTTCTCCCTTTCTCGGGCATCCTAGCTATGGCATTTTATCACTTTAAATTTTCTAAAGACATGTTTAAATGATTTTGTAAACCTTGCATTCAGGGGTAGCTTCTGTGCAGCTTGCTGGTGTGGTGCATGCATTTGCTTTGCCTAAGGGCTGTCACATCGCCTCATTCAGAGCCTCACTCTTGTGGTTCATATTCCTTTGCAGTTGCCTAGGCCTATAGCTATTGAGAGAAACAAGTAAGATAAAATTATTCATTATTTTTATGAGAAAAAATTGCTCCTAATCTCAATTTTACAAAATGGGCATTTATAGTAAGCTAGCTCACGAAGGGCTGCTTACCAAGCTTTGAGTGTGTATATGCAAACACAAATACATCAACAATTGGCAGCAAATTTTTCAATTTCTGTTGGGAACTTTAATATATGAACATACTGCCATCAGGTTATCCTCTCAGGTCCCCTCTCTCCTGCTCCCATTCCCTCCTCAGTAGAGGTATCTACAGCTACTGTGGGAACATGGTCATACCAGTCATTTCCTATGGGAGAAGACAATGTCTCCAGTATGCCTTCCCACCCTGTGGCTCTTGCATTCTTTCCACCCTCTCCTCCACTGTGTTCCCTTAGTGTTAGAGACCATGTTATATAACTCTCCTTTAGTGCTGAATTCTCAGCAGTCTTGGATTTTCTGCTTTAATGAGTTTTGAGACTTCACAACATCCACGCCTTCTCCCTGGAGAAGGTTCTCTGGCTGAAAATGAGAGCAACACTCATATTTAATCTGCATTTTTCTCTGTAATGCCTCCTGGACCCTATAGGTGATAGAGAGGACACTTGTGTGAGGCAGTTAGCTTTCTCTTCTTGTCATTATGAAGGATCCTGGGTCTCCCTACTATTCTCCACCTTCTGTTAAAAGCATGTTCTCTAAGCAAGAGAGCAGCATTGATCAAAGGGAATAAATAGATATTTAGAAGACTTTTTGATAGTCATTAGATCTTCATGTAGCCAAATAAATATTGATACTATTGTCATCAGTTTAAAAGTCATATAATCCAGTGTTGAACAAAAAACAATATGGAAACAGTGAGGGTCTTACAGATTTCTGATATTTATGAATGAAATTTACTGCCCAAGAATTTGGAGACTAAAGCCATAAATAATCTGGTTCTTTTGATATTTTTCTTTGTGAAACTTCGTTTGGCAAATAGCTGTCTTGTATCTCAAGAAAAAATAGTGTTGTGCAATGAGCATTTGGGCAGCCTTAAGAGAGCTACTAAACATAAGAAGCAAATTTGTTTAGAAACATGGGAATATGATAAAATAGTGGAAAGATACATCCCTAAATGTAGAGGATTAACTATATAATATGGTATAAAGTGTCATTTAGTAACTTGATAAAACTGAAAAAATGGAGAGACCTCTGTAGTCACCAAAGGCAGAAAGAGACAGGCATTCACACAGAAATTGGCAAGGATATATGTAAGTCTACTTTATCAGATTTATAATTCCAAGAGTGTGTAACCAAATAAGTTATTTTCAAATATGAGGACTCTTGAACATTCTATTTTGTAGTGGGGAGGGAATTCTGGTGTTATTCTTATTAATCATTTCAGTCTTAAAACTTTAGTTTTTGATTTTGAGAACTCTTTTATTCTATATTGAAAGTAGTTTGATTGTTAAACCATGGACTTTTCCTTCTTTTTGGAGTAGTGTATATTTGGTGGGCTACGAAGCATCTCTTTAGAAAGTTTCATAATAATTTCTCACATCTTTTTCAGAGCATTACTCTACACCCAACCAAAATTGTTCAGACACACACTTTACAGAGTCATAAGGACTTCAAAGCTGAGAAAAGACCTTTGTACATTGTTGGAAGCAGTGTAAAATGGTGCCACTGTGAAAAACAACATAGTGATTCCTCAAAAATTTACAAAGATTTTCCATATGATCCACTTCAAGGCATATAACAAAATGAACTTAAAGAGTCTGAGATATGGTTACACCTCTGTTGTCCACAAGAAGCAAAAGATGAAAGTAATTTAGGGGATGGAGAGATGGCTCAGAAGTTAAGGCACTTGCCTGCAAAGCCCAAGGACCTGGATTCAACCCTCTAGTACCCACATAAAGCCAGATGCACAAGATGGCACATGCATCTGAAGTTCATTTGCAGTGGCCAAATGAACTGGTATACCCATTCTCATATTCGTTCTCTCTCTCTCTCTCTCTCAAATAAATAAAAGATTAAAGCAATTTAAATGCCCACCAACTAACTGATGGATGAATAATCAAAATGCATTATGTATATATAATGGAGAGACTGGGGAAATGGTTCAATGGTTAAGAATACGTATTGCTTAAACATGAGGGCCTCTTGTTCCATAAACTGCCAAGTTCAATTCCTCCAAACCAACATAAAATTGGCCATAGCCACACATCCCTATAACTCTAGTCCATGGGAGGCAGAGACTGGACAACTGCTGGAGATCTCTGGTGGACAGCAGTTCTGGAGACTGAGGAAGAAACCCCATTTCAAGGAAATACACATGTGTCAGGAAGAAACCCAACATTCTTTTCTGGCCTCCACATGCAGGTATATGAGGTGCATGCATCTATATGCACATATGCATTCATTTATGCATGTGTAAAGCATAAATAAATAAATAATTGGAATATCATTTGCTTTTTAAAAATATTTATTTATTTGTTTGTTTGTTTATTTAAGAAAGATAGAGGCAGATAGAGAGAATGGGTGTGCCAGGGCCTTTAGCCACTGCAAATGAACTCCAGATGCATGCACCCCCTTGTGCATCTGGCTTTTGTGATTCCTGAGGAATCGAACCAGGGTTTTTAGGCTTTGCAGGCAAATACCTTAACCACTAAGCCATTTCCCCAGCCCCTTCATTTACTGTTTAAAGGAAAGATGGAACTTGGAATGTAATTATGTGGTAGAGTACTTCCTACCACATAGAAAGCACAGGGTTCTTCAATACAAACATGGCAAAACTATATTTTCATATATATAAGTATATATGTATATATATATATATATATATATATATATATATATATATATATATATTTACATATATGTGAGACATGACCCAGAATTATTGAATTAAACAAGACAGTCATGAGAAGGCAAACACTATATGCTACTCTTCATGAGTGATCCACAGTATGTATAGAAACCAAGAATACTACAGTAGTTTGTCAGGGTTGTGGAGGAGAGACACATAGGGAGCTATTGTTTTTATGGAACACTTTCAGATTTGTAAAATGGAAATGTTCTAGATATTGATTCCACAAGAATGTTAATACTGATGAACTATGGACACACATAACATTAATCCAGTTTAATAATTTTATGCTTTTTCTTTGTTGAGACAAAAAAGAAAAAATACTTCTTTGTTGGAGTGCAGCATCAGAAGAAACTATATAAATACTTAACTTGGAGAAAATACAAAACTATCCCTGTAGGTTTGTGTAAATGGAATAATTATAAACTAAAATTACACTGAGACTTTACTTTGATTCAGTTACAACTCCTTTTAAAATACATAAAACTCTTAGAAAAACATATAATTTAAATATGAATTATCTGAGAAGTATTTGTAACATTAGACAAAACTATTTTTAAATGGCTCTTTAGAAAATACTGTCAAAACAAAAAATAGCACTTAAATATTTCCATTGTAATGGCACAAGTCTCAAAAATTGACGTAAGTAATGAATGAACAGGTAAAATTTGTAATAAATCAACTGAAATAAAGCTGCATCACAGATATACTTCATATTTATGGAATTAGCTTTCAGGCTGTTATCAAAATGCCAAAATATTTTGTGTAAAGTAGTATTCTGGCATTTGCCCTTTTGTAAACTCCATTTTAAGATTAAATACTTTATAAATATAAAAGATATGAAGAAAATAAATATTTTTTGGTAATTTTTATGAGAGAGAGGGGGGGAGTGGCACACCAGGACCTCTAGCTACTGCAATCAAGCTCCAGAAAGTTGTGCCACCTTGTGCACATGTGCAGCTTTGTCAGCTTATGTCACTTTGTGCATATGGCTTACATGGGCCCTGGAGAATTAAACAAGGGTCCTTAGACTTTGCAGGCAAGCACCTTAACCACTAAGCAATCTCTCTAACCTGAAAATAAATATTTTCTTTACTGAATCTCTTCCCTATATCTTATAAAATTGAGATTTTCTAAAAATTAAATTTTTCTATATAATGGCACCTATAATTTTCTAATATATTTCCCTTTTTTTTCTTTATTAGTCAGTTTTGTATTCAGCAAATACAGTCAGTTTGGTACCATTATTAGGCTCATCCGTGACCTACCCCCTCCCCTTGGCCCCTCCTTGTTAAGGTATACGGGTCATGCATTGTGTATATTTCCCTTTGAGGACCTTTATTCATAAGGTATTATACAAATTACCTTTGATCTTTGATATAATAATTTCAAAGACAGAAAAAAATGCTGCTATTTACTGTCCTAACAGAAGAGAACTGTTCATGGGTAATGGTATAGCTCTGGACCTCTCCATAGGAACCATGCCATAAATGAATGAGTCAGAGCTGTGGTCTAGATTATGACTTAAAGTCATTTCATTTGTATTACTCCAACAATGTTGTACATTCTAAACTATTTTGAAAGTGCATATTTAAGTTTTAACTAATAAGTTAATAAGAGAGTGGATGGGAGAAGGAAGAAAGTAGGAGAGAGGAAAGGAAAACAGGAAGAAGAGGAGGATGTAGAAGGGAAGATATAACAAGGGAATGAGAGAGAAGACCTAAGGAATATAGCCTGGTTTCTTGCCTGATGTACCGAGAGAAGAGCACATTATGACATGTATTCCATCCCTGTTTCTTATTGGAAAATATAACGTTCTAGGAGCTAATCATAAAAACTCTCCAAATTCTTCAAATAACTAGAACTTAATATTCCTCAGTGTATCTGAGGAATTTCCTGTGATTTTAACTTTTCAAATTATATCCAAGATATGTCATGTAACACATTTCTATCATTTTGTTTTGTTTTGTCTGTTTTGTCATGTTTATTTTTTGTTTATAAGACAAAGTTTCACTATGTAGACCACGTTAGCCTTGAACTGCCTCAGTTTTTTTTTTTGTTTTTTTTTTTTTTTTTGCCTCAGTTCTTTGAGTGTTAGGATTATAGGTAAGTTCCACCATGCCTGGCTCTTTCATCTCTTTATGTCTACAAACAGGTAGTTAGATTTAAAACCAGAATCAAATTCAGATTCAATATTTTACATAAGAATATTTCACATGCAGTGATTAATTTTTCCATCTGGAGGTCCCTACTAGGAGATTGCCATTCTTTTTTGTGATGTCAGTAGTCTATGGTAGCTTGATCCAGTATTTCATTAGGTGGTGGAAAGGGTAACATTCTACCTGTTCTTCTTACACTATTTGCAATGTATTTTGTCTATCTGGTGCTCCCAGCTCTTTCCCAAATGACTTAAGATGCCTTCATAAAATAATAGAAAGTAGTTCAGCCAGAGATAGAACCCAGCTGAAACAATAAGAGAGGCAATTGAATATGGTTTCATCAATTCTATTACTTTCTTGTTTGGATTTGTTTGTGCTCTAGAGATAAATGTGAAATGTCTATATTCAAAAGCTATCAAAAAGGACAGATTTAGTGTGGTCAACCAGGACAAAAATATATTGATAATTTTCTAGAATTCAACTACATACCTAAAATCTAAATGCCTCCCATACACGTGTGTGTGTGTATGTGTGTGTGTGTGTGTGTGTGTAGGTCATGCTACATGAACAGTTATTCTTAACATATCCACTTTGAATCTAAATATACAAATATATACATATGACACATGTCCAGTAGATTAAGAAAGAAAAGGATATCATATTTTCTAATTTTAAAATATCTCTTGCCATTGTAATAAAACTTCAGATAGGGGCTAGAAAGATTGCTTAGTGGTTAAGGCACTTGCCTGCAAAGTCAAAGGACCCAGGTTCAATTCCCTAGGACGCAAGTAAGCCAGATGCCCAAGGTGGTGCATGCATCTGGAGTTTGTTTACAATGGCTAGAGGACCTGGCATGACCATTTTCTCTCCCCGCCCTCTTTATTTATCTGCCTCTTTCTCTCTCTCAAATAAATAAAATAAATATTAAAATATATTTTTAGCTGGGCATGGTGGCACACAGCTTTAATCCCAACACTCTGTAGGCAGAGGTAGGAGGATTGCCATGAGCTCGAGGCCACCCTGAGACTACATAATTAATTCCAGGTCAGCCAGGGCCAAAGTGAGACCCTACCTCAAAAAAAAAAAAAAAAAAAAAAAAAAAAACAAAACCTCAGATAACACAGAATTCTTAGAGTTTTGCTTTGTGAGACCTAACCAGGACAGACAGCTCATGGGTAAAGTACTTGCCATGCATGCATGAGGACTTGAGCTTGGATCGCTAACACACTCATGAAATTTGGGCATGGAATGTAGGCCTACAATCCCAAAACTGAGAAGACAAGACATAAAAATTCCTGGGGCCTACTAGTTAGCTAATCTAGCTGATTCAGAGAACTTTTAGTTCCCTGAGAGATCTCTTTTCAAAACATAAGTTAAAAGGAAAAGGCTGTGCATGCCTTGAATCCCAGCGAGAGAGAGGTAGGCAGAAATAGGAGGATCTCTGTCAGTTCAAGACCAGTCTAAGACTACATAGTGAATTCCAGGTCAGCCTGGGCTACAGGTGAGACCTTACCTCAAAAAAATAATAAGATAGAGGGAGATCTGAAACCCATCAGAATGACAAGAAATGACAAAAAGAGACAAGTGCTTTGCCTAAGATGAGTCATCTCTACTATACCCACCATGTCCCTAGATACGTTACAGAGGAAGTGGCACATTAAATATGAGTGCCTCTCTCAATGACAGCCAGAGAACCTACTCCAGGGAAATGTCATGGACACTGAGGAAACTCAAAACTCATCAAGGCAGAAAATCAGAGGCTGTCAGAGGCTGCTGAGAGCTCAACACTAAAGGAGACTTATAACACTCCACACCTCAGGGAACATTGAGGAAGAGGAAGTAAAAGGATTATAAGAGCCACAGGATGGAAAGGTGTACTCTGAGGCATTATACTCTCCATAGAGACTGTCTGGTATATTCATGACCCCAAAATGATTACCGCTACCCACACTGAGAAGAGCCTTCAGCAGACTGGGGGCAGAGAAAGAAGGAACATAAAAGGATAACTTGATGGTGGCTGGAGAGATGGCTCAGTGGTTAAGACACTTACCTGCAAGGCCTAATGACCTGAGTTGAATTTCCTAAGACCCACATAAAGCACTGGGTGGCTGGCACATGCATCTTGAGTCCATTGGCAGTGGATAGAGGCCCTGGAACACACATTCTCTCTGTCTGTCTCTCTTCTATAGCTTCCTGCTTGCAAATACATAAATAATATTTTTTAAAAGGATAACCTTATGAGAATATGACCAATTTGCAATATGTCATACATTAAAGTTCCCAATAAAAGATTATTTAAAAGAAACAAGAGAGATTAACACCAAATGTCAACCTCCTTATCTGTCTCCACAGGCACATGTATATATGTGTGTCATCATGCACATGAACGTATACACACACACACACACACACACACTCATACCACATACACAGACAAAGGACTAAAGTAGAAAATTTTAAGTATATATTTTTGTATGTGTATATGACACATTATATTTGAGATCTCAAAAGTAGGTAGTACCCATGTTAACTGATTCATACTCTAGGCCAGCTTAAGGCCCACCACAATCTGCTAAGACCAAAGCATAAGCCTCAATAGAATTTCATCTCCATAGGTATGCATTACACTATAGAAATGCATACCTGTAGGTCAACAGTGTCTTCTGCCCCCAGGGAACAAGTTGCTGGACCTCAATACCAAATGCTGACTAGGGGGTTGTAATTTTCCAGTCTTCAGAGAGCCTCCATGGAGATACCCTGGTCATGCTCAGTCTACCCACTGAGAACAATTCTTCAAAAGTGCACCAGAAAGCTCTAAACTCTGGTAGTGTATTTTTTGACATAATGTGCATAATTTAATGAAAGACTTAAAATGAACTTACAATGATTCAAAATCATTATGTGGACATCAGTGACATATCCTACAGATATCAAACTGTAGGAGATTAAATAGATCCTTTATTGACCAAAGAAAATGCCTTGGTGTTTGCCTTTTGACTAACCCTCTGATACTTGTCAACTTTACTTTAACTCTAAAGTTAACTCAAAAGTGAGACATAGCCAAAAGGAGACAAAAGAATGCCAACAATTACAAAGCATTTACAAAATCTAAATATTTGACAGGACTAGCTCTGTCTGGCAATTAAAACTTCACAAAGGTGAACATAACATCATAAAATTTGGGAGAAATTTAAGATCCATCAAATTCTGTCTGCCTTATAACTAAAAAAAGTGAGGCCAAGTTGTATAAAGTAATTAACCCAGAACCATATGAACAGTCAATACAAGACCAGAACCCTTATCACTGACTCTTCAATTATGCAAAAAATAAGGTGGTTTAAAAAATTAATTTATTTATTTGTAAGCAGCGACATAAAGACACACAGACAGAAGGAGAGAGAGAGAGAAAGTCTGTACGGATGTGCGAGGGCCTCTAGCTACTACAAACAAATTCAGATGCATGTACCACCTTGTGCATCTGGCTTTACATGGGTATTAGGGGATGAAACCTGAGTCATTAGACTTTGGAGGCAAGCTCCTTAACCACTGAACCATCTCTACAAACCATGGTGAATTTTTGAGTGTTTAGTGTCTAAACACTAAATACATGAATGAGATACATAGAGAGTGTAAATAAAATCTCTGAAAAATACATTTCAGAAAATTGCTCTAAATTTAATACTCACAGTATTAAGAAATTGAAATTTCACTTACTGAACTTTTTTAGTTTCATATTTTGTCACAGTTTCATGTGTTGCTGAAGTTATGCTTATTCTTCTTGGTCATCAGGTTATTACTCAGTGGTTTTTGCCAATAATATAACAACTTATAAACCAGGGATGCTGACCAAAACAATTATGTTTCTTTAAGCCTTACAGTCACCACATAAAGCTGTCTGCTGTATAAAAGTTCCATAAATTTTCCTGAAATTATTTAAAATTTACTTAGTTCAAAATGATGTTCAAAGTTATGAAAGGATCAAAATAATTTAAAGCTATTTTGAACATCATAATAATGACATTTTAGAAATTAATCTAAAAATTGTTTGTACCACTGTAAAAAGGCAACATATTTATAATTTCAAATTCTCTTTACCATCTCCAGTAACCTACTGCCTTGAATGAGAGTTTGTTAATTAGACTGATGATACTTGCCTTCATAGTTATTGGTAATTAGCTATTACAACTGAGAGAATGGACCCAAAAGGGCAGTCAACCAGCTCATTATCTGAGGCAAAGCAACTTAATTATCACCATAAAGTTCAAACAAGGGAAACTGATCTAAGTATCTAGTATATTCTATCTGGGGTCAAACCCTTTGTGCTTAATGAAGTCACACCATGCAATATTTTATCATATTAAAATAGACTTTGCTATGAGAAAACTCACAATGTCTAAAATGGTGTACAAAAGTGAAAAAAACTTATAGAGGAATTTCCCACTGGATTGCAAAGAATTTCTCATAAACAAAAGAATACAGAGTGAAATTGTGACAACCACTGCCAGGTTCCCAGCTTGGAACACCCAGGAAGTGAGCATGTTCTGGAGCAAATTCCTATTATGCAGCTATGGAAATCACTCCTCTCACCTATGAGATGGCCTTGTTAGTTCCTGAGAGTTACGAAAGAAAGAAAGAAAGAAAGAAAGAAAGAAAGAAAGAAAGAAAGAAAGAAAGAAAGAAAGAAAGAAAGAAAGAAATGCATCTTAAAGTGCTGAGATGCTACTCAGAATTTTACATTTGACAAAAAAAAAATGAAAATTAAAGGAAGAGAGAGAACATTTGGGGGCGGGGTGGTTGATTGAACACACATTCATGTTCTTATCTTCAGTCTCCATTAGCTTTCTAGACACCAGTCCATGAGACAATACATTTTGTGGCTCAAGCAACTGATATCCAAATAAATTAATAAACAGAATGTCAATTCCTTGAAAATTAGTGTTGCATAAAGACTATAATACCTAAATACATTACAGTAATGAGATTTTAATGTGTCTTAAATGTCACAGTGAGAAATCCTGACAGAACAAGGACTTTCAAGACTCTGGCACATACAGCAACCTCATAGGTAGCCTTCACCACTTAGTCATTGCCTTTGTACAATGATATCATTGTATTTCCCTGACAAGATAGTAAAGTCCCAGGCTTGCTCACAGACAATTGTCTGTTATATGTTTATAAAACTTTCTTAGCCACTTATACTCAAAGGAGGGAGCCAGTAGGCTTTTCTGGTGGGGGGAGTGAGTGAAGAGAAGATGAGCAGGAGGTAAGCCCTCTGACAGAACAGAAAGAGACATGGTGGAACTTATCTCTTGGAACAGCTGCTGCAATACTGTTTACACTTTCATATATCTTTATTCACCACTTGCCAAAAATTTTTCTTCACATTTTCAATAGATAGAAGATGGTGAGTTATCAAAATGTCATTAAGAAGCCACATGTGGTGGTACACACCTTTACTCCCAACACTGGAGAAGCTGAGATAGGATAATCAACATAAATCTGAGGCCAGCCTGAGTTACAGAGTGAGTTCCAAGTCAGCCTGTGCTAGAAAGAGACTCTGCCTCAAAAAAAAAAAAATCTCACCACAAAATAGACATATCTAAATATTTTTATATTTTAAGCTCAGCATTGAAAGGTATTTCTGCAAACAGAAAATGTTTTTATTCTTCAAAAAATATCAAAATGTATGATAACTAAATCTCAGCATGCTAATTAGAAAAAACAAAATTAAAAGAAAGCACAAGTGACTTGCTGGAGTATCCAATTATTGCATTAATAAAGGTCACATAAATAAATAGTTACAGGTCTTTTACCAAAGAGAATACCTCAAAGCTTGACTTTGCACCACATTCTAAGAGGCAAAACATTCTCAAGCCCTTATGCTTTATAAGTAAGTAAATGCAGGCTTGCAGAGTTTGTAGAATTTACACACCATGTCACCCTGATTTAAGAAAAAGAAAAAACTCCATCTCAAAACTATTCTCATTTCGAATTCTGGAACCTTCTCTTCCCATGGTTCCAACTCTAAAATTCCATTAATGACAGGAAGAACAAACAGAGGAGAACATGTAAATCTCTAACTCTCTTTGAAAAAGATCCTACCTCATTCTTTGGCAGTGAAGATTAGAAAAGTAAATATTGTTTTAATCAACTCATTTGTGAAACTTATAGCCATCTAAAAATAGGAAATTAAGATTTTAATATACCCACAAAGTACATATAAACACATATTAAATGAACTAACAAAAATAATAAAGCTCAGCCAGGTGTGGTGACACACACCTTTAATCCCAGCACTCGGGAGGCAGAGGTAGGAGGATCACCATGAGTCTGAGGCCACCCTGAGACTCCATAGTGAATTCCAGGTCAGCCTGGGCTACAGTGAGACCCTACCTTGAAAAAAAATAATAAAACAAAAAAATATAATAATAAAGCTCTGTAGGGAAAGAAATTTGGACATCTGTTAAATTTGACATCTGTTAAATTAGATAATAAGAAAGTGTTATAGATCCTGTAGGACTCCCTACTACTGTGGGTTATGGAAGACACAATAATAATGCCTTTGATTACAGATATGTAAAGAAAGTGTGAAATGTGTAAGAGCATACTGTACTGTAGTATTTTAATTCAATGACTATTATGCTATACTTGTCAAAATTTCCAGTAAAGTCTTCACAGAATCTTAGACATAAGAAAGTGACAGAAGGGGATATAAGTACATACCCCTATAGAAAGCTACCAAATACACTCACTTGGCATAAAAATTACAGAGCCAGTAGAAAATTTCTTATTCTATAAATAAGTTTTTTATTTGATTTTGTTTCCAGTGTTTGCTTTTAATTGGGGAAGAAACATTTCCAAGTTTAAGAAGCTAAGAAATATTTCTACATCTTAGCTAGCAAAATTCAAAATGACAATTTAGGTATTTCTTCTGCCTTTCTTTCCCCTATTTCAAGACCCCAGGAATCACTTTTGCAGTTCAGATTAGAAGCCATAGCTAGTCTTGCTTCCTGTGTACTATTGCCTTGTGGGTGGAAAGCTGTTTCTTCTTTATTTGATGGATTTTCTTTCTTCATAGTTTTACATGCATTATTATTCCAGCACACAGAATACTAGGCAAAGATTTGCTATAAAGAGACCTCTTGTTGGGAAGAGCCCATATGCCAGGATGTTCATCTGACTTTACACAGCAGGAACCAGAAGGCTGCTGCCCATCTTGGCAAAAGCTGGCCAAGATTAACATAGTGGCTGATGGCCAACAGTAACTGCATGATTGAGCTCTAGTGTGTGGCTAACTTCTGCATTCAAACAAAGGACAACATCTGAAATTTGTGAAGTGTTTAGGGGATAACAATACAAAACCTCTAAGCATAAAATCATATTAGTGTCTTCCTTCTAGATGGAAAAGAGAAACACAGACTTTTAAAATGTTTTGCTCACATTCATCACTCACATATGCTCTATAGTATCCACAAATGATTCTTCTATGACTAATGCTTTGCATTCTCCCTGTGCATTCTGTTTCCTTCCTAGAACACTTGAAGGATAAATTAGAAGAATATATGGCTCGGTTTTCCAAAGTGAGAATTGTTCGCACCAGGAAAAGGGAAGGACTCATCCGAACCCGACTCCTGGGGGCTTCTATGGCCAGAGGAGAGGTGCTGACCTTCCTTGATTCCCATTGTGAGGTCAACGTGAACTGGTTGCCTCCACTCCTTAGTGAGTACATATCGTCACCACTGTTCTTACTGTGGGACCCTGGGAACCAGGGCAGCTGAGGGAAGTGGCTCTACAGATAGAGTACAAGGTATCTCCTGCATGCAATCAACAAAAGCTAAAGACCCTTTGTATAATTACTACAGTTGCATCCTTGAATTGTATCATAACCACTGCTAAAGACAAACAGGTAACTAGAAAACGCCATTAAATTGCCATTTCTTTTTTTTTCCTGTGTATTTATGGGTTGTGCATGTGTGTGTAGGTATGTTCTTATGTGTTGGGGTGGTCATGTGTGTGTGGGTACATGGGTCTGTGTTTGTAGGCTAGAGGTGGACCTCTGATGTCTCCCTCTGTTGATTTCTACCTTATTTATTGAAAGAGGGTTTCACTGAACTCAAGCTCACCTATTGGCTAGTCTGGCTAGCCAGTGAGCCATGGGAAATTCCCATCTTCTTGTCCCAAGCCCTGGGATTGCAGGTGTACCACCACTTCCTGAATATATGTAGAGTCTGGAGATTCCAAACCCAGGTCCTCAGGCTCAAGTATCCTCTAAACAGGCATTTATTTATCTTCTGGTGTGTGGGTGGTGTGATGTGTGTGGGGTGTATATGTGTATTGTATACACCTGAATGTGAAGATGTGTGTGCCCCATGTGCACACATGCAAAGAACATCAGGCATCCTCCTCTACTGCTCTTTTGCCTTATTTCCTTAAGACAGAGTCTCTCACTGAACCTGGAGCTCACCAATTTTGGGTCAGATTGGCTGACCAGCAAACCCCAGTGATTCTCTTTCCTCTGCCTCCCTCAGAACTGCTGTTACAGGCATGTGTGGCCACACCTGGCTTTTACACAGCTGTTGGGGTTCAAACTCAGGTCCTCATGCTTGCACTTACTCACTGAGCATCTCCCCTACACCAAATTGGCATTTATTTTAGTACCAGCTGCAAACTAAAGTTAGAAAGAAAGGTTGCTTTTGTCTTGGACATATTCCTGTATTGAAGTTGCATTTGTAGGGTAAATACAAATACATAACCTCTCTTCTGGTCATCCTATAATTTCCACAAGATCAAACTATATACATTTTAACAGTTATTTCAAGATTGTTAAAGGAAGAAAGAAAACTATTCATCCTCAGAATATGAAGTATAAGTGTTTGACATTTTCTAAGATTTATAATACCATTTTCTTTTTGTTGTTCTTTCCATTTCAGGGACCAGTCTATTTCCCAAAATATATACATAGTTACATAGACTCTCCATATTTAGACAGAACCCCTGAAACAAAGAAAAAGAGCTGCTCTGTGGGTGATAGGTCTTAAATAATCAGTGTATGGCTAAGAAGAGGGAAAAGACACGATCATGTTACACTTGAGCTGTTAGAAACATAAGCAAGCTGAATGTAATTCAAACTAGAAAACTTAAGTGTGCCTCATATCTAGCTTTCATATTTTTGATTTTTATATTACAGTGAAGTCAGATAAAGTCCAGTTGTAGCCAAAAATAAACACATGAAAAAATGTTCCTTAAAAAAGTTCTTCAGCCTGGAGAGATGGCTTAATGGTTAAAGGCATTTGCCTACAAAGCCTAAGGGCCCAGGTTTGATTTCCCAGTACCCACATAAGTCTGATGCACCAGGTAGCACATGCATCTGGAGTTCATTTGCAGTGGGTGGAGGCCCTGAAATGCCCATTCTTTCTCTATATCTGCCCCTTTCTCTCTCTGTCTGTCTCTATCTCTGTCTCTCTCAAATAACTAAATAAAATATTTTTTTAAGTTCTTGATCTACATATACTGCCTGCATTCTTATTCTTTCAAGTTTTTCCAAATCAAGTTTTATTGTAATTGCATCCCTGGCTTCAGAACTAAACCCAGTAACAACTGCCTTAACAAGAGCTATCTCAGAAAGAATGAGCTGCTATTGACGACTGTGTAAGATTTCAGTTACAGCCAGCCAAGCTCCATTAGCAAAAATGGGAGTGGGAGAATCAAATGGAACTGTATGACATTAAAAACACAACAACCAGCAACTAACACCCTCCACCATATCACTGAGTCCACAGGCCCCTGCACAGATGACTGCCCAGCCATCCTAATCAACAGAAATCTCAGTGCTGCATCAGTGGGAGACTTCTCTGAGCCTTTAATTAAAAGAGCCTTGTTCAAGGACACAGCCATTTAGAGATTCATCACCAACAGTGAGATTCCTTCAAACTGAATCTGACCTTATGTGCTGCTGAATACTGAAGGAAGTCAGCAAAGTCTAATTTATTTATGAACCCAGGCAACCCGTAAATGCCAATTATTGAGTCTCTGATTGTTCACTGTGAATCTAATGGAGGAAGGGGGGATAGAAAAGAAAAAGAGACCATAAGAGGAGCCTATAACTTACTTTTTCTCATTAAAGCATTTCATTTCCTGTAGGCCTGATGGATAAGAAATGATTCAGGCTCAGGATCCCTATCGTTTTTTATTTCCCTCTATCAGTGTCCCGTCACATCATCCAAAATGAAAAAACAGGTGGAGCCACACAGTTTCTTGGTTCATTTTTCACCTTGGGATTATACCTGAATTTCAATTTCCTATTAAGAATCTGTTTGTTTGATCCCTGGAAATTGAAATGTAGGCACAAGCCTTGGATGAAAAATTAGTCATGCGGCTTTCACCCTAAGCTAGTAGAGCTGGATGAGAGCTGAGAGGAAATTGGAAGGGAATGCTGACAGTTAATTTAGCAGACTCATTCTCTTCGTGTCACCTTGGGACTCCTTGTTGGTCAACGAACTTGTAGATCAACTGATTCTAAATTTGATTGAAGAAAGTCACTGAGAGCATGTTAAAATATCTACAGAGGTGATAGAAAAAAATACCTCCAGTGCAACTCTGACGTTCTCCCCTGTCAAAGACGTCTCTGGGGAAACACCACTTAGATAAAATTAAAACTCATGATGAGGCTCACCCAGGTGAAAATGTATGCTTAGAGAGCCCTCGGGGGAGGTGAAGTTGAAATAGTACATTTACTAATTAGCTTAAAATAAGATAAATGCAACTCCCACTCTCCCTGAGGCTTCCTGAGGCCATTTTAGCTAAAGTCTCCACTCTTTCCACACCCAGCACTCTTTATTCCCATGACCACTTTTCTCTTCTTTCCATCTCATTTTTCACCTTCTAAAACATAGAATTTAAGTATTTGTACTTTTGCTAATTGATTTTTCCCCATCACTAGAGACAGTGGTGTTCCCTGCACTGTCCCCAGAACCTGGAGAATTAGCCAGCATGTTGTTTTACTCAGTTAATAATTATTGTTATAAGAATGAATGGGCATGAATATCTGGAAGGAAGATATCCTATAGGATTTTTTCCATACCCTATTTTATGAGTGTCACAAAAATAAAATCACCTGTTATTATAGCTGAAAAATCCTTTTATGTCCTGCCCTATGATTAAGAGAAACTTCTGAAGCAAGTGGACAATTTCCTTGCTATAACAGCTGATCCCCAACACAGATCACATTGACTTCAGGATCTCTAAGAAAAATATGACATGGAAATAACTAAGCCCCATATTTCTAAGTGATATCCTTTCTTTAATGTAACATGCAACCTCAAAAGGTATTCCAAAACATGAGATCAGTATTTATATTTAGGTGTTCTACCTGTCAGACAGTATTGGTTTGTTGTAATAAATATTGATTACATGCACATTCTGGGAAAGAAGATACTTCATACACTTATTTTATCTAGAGGAACCAAAATAGAAAATTGTCATTCCCTGTGCTGTGCTGGCTGTTAATGCATCACATTATATACATATATGGGAAAGGAAGATACAGGAACTGAAAATTCATCTCTCTACTACAAGAAGCACCATGGCAACCTAGAAAAGGAGGTTTGGGGACTGGATAATAATCATCCTGAAAAAAATAATAATCATCCTGGTTATTATTTTCACAATGAGTAACCCTCAACATGTTATTTAATATTTCTGTGTTCAGTTTCACCTTACATACACTGGGGAATGACAACAATAGCTCTTTTTCTGTGTTGCCAGGACTTTGAGAAATAGCATGAGTATAAATCACTTAGTAATTTCTCAGGCACTTAATAGTAGTAGGATTCATTGCAATAGCACCATGTCATCTAATACATTCTAGGATTTGATGAGAGAATATAAAAATACCTCTGGTAAGTAGAGTTTGGCTTAAAGAAAGGACAGTGGACAAATAGGTCTCCACAAAAATTTAACAGCAAAGAATTTTATGTATGATCTGTCAGCATTTAGGAGGGGACCAGCCATCACACTTGTTATAAGACTAGATGCTACAAAAACTATAAAGTTAAATATTTACATTTTGGAACCTAGAGAAAGCAGGCCAATATTTTCTCAGCAGGCTTTTGCTATATGCTTGAAGGAACATAAGTACTGTTTATACTCTGTGCATGTTGGAGGCACGTTAAAATGACAGATTGGGGACAGGTCAGAGCAAAATATGTGACAGAAGTAGAGCTAAATGGACTTCTGCAAGTCTCTCAGGGACATAACTTTCTTAAAGGGAAATACAACAACTCTAATTGTGCCTAATCACTGTCCCATCATGTTAAGTCCAACATTTGGAGATTTCTGCAGAGTGCTCTGACAAGAAGAGGGAACCAGGGCTGCCAGTGTTGTGCATTAAAGGAGCTGTAGGCTTCTCATGGCTGGAGATGATGGATGACTTCGGCAGGCATGTCATTTCCTATTTTGTGCTTTCATTTTTCAGACCAAATTGCACTAAACCACAAAACCATCGTGTGTCCCATGATCGATGTCATTGACCACAATCACTTTGGGTATGAGGCACAAGCTGGGGATGCCATGCGAGGAGCCTTCGACTGGGAAATGTACTACAAAAGAATCCCCATCCCTCCAGAGCTCCAGAGGGCAGATCCCAGCGACCCTTTTGAGTGAGTAGCAGCTGAGGGAGGGGCCAAGGGAGAGAGGGTAGGTGATGGATTCTAGTGTGCTTAACTTTAGACTCAGGAGGACAATTATCACTGACGAAATGGAATAAAACAGGTGGTAACAGTATACAAAAAACTAGAGAAAGGTCAGAGCCACAAGCTATAGCAAATTAAAATTATAACCCATGCTAAATACATGGACCACCCCTTCTTAAATGCTGCTGAGCATAAGAGAAAAAAAAGTGTGTGTACAGGTGAAAATAATCATAAAAATACATAGTTACCAGAACATATGAGAAGGACTGCATACTTCTCTTTTAGATATCCCCCTTTTACTTTCAGTTCTCTTTATTCTTCCTACTTCTTGAAATTGGCAATGGGTGGGTACTGGAAATTGAAACAAAATTGAAAACCTGTTGACAATTACTATTGATGGAAATTAGTTCTCTTAAATAGTACTTTTATAACTTCAACATCAAGAATTCAATCAAAATGACATATCCAAAGTAAATAATCTTTGGTAACGCTGCCCCTCAGTTACACGCTAGAGAAGAATTTACAACAATCTCTTATTGATTGCTTTCCACAAATCTATATCCCTTTTTTGTTTTTCATTGTGGACATGAGAATTGCGTTTCAAGAAAAAAAAAGATAAAAGAAAGAAAGAAGGCTGGGCTGGAGAGATGGGGTAGAGGTTAAGGTGCTTGCCTGCAAAGCCAAAGGACTCAGGTTAGATTCCCCAGGACCAATGTAAGCCAGATGCACAAGGTGATTCATATGTCTGGAGATTGTTTGCAGTGGCTGTAGGCCCTGGCACACCCATTCTGTGTGTGTGTGTGTGTGTGTGATAAATATATCAAAATAAATAAATAAACAAATAAATGTAGAAAAATTGCTGGGCATGATGACACATGTTTTTAATCCCAATACTTGGCAGACAAAGCTAGGAGAATTGCTGTGAGTTCAAGGCCAGCGTGATACTTCATAGTGAATTCTAGGTTAGCCTGGGCTAGAGCAAGACCCTACCTGAAAAACCAAAAAGAAAGAAAGAAGAGAGGGGGGAGCAAGAGAGGCAGGGGGGAAAAAGAGAGGGAAGGGGAGGAAAAGAGGGAGGGGGAGTGAGAGGGCTTAGTTTGACAACTTTCAGGACCATTAATATTGCATGGTGATTTTTTTCAATAATTAGTATAGAGATTGCAATTGCCCAAGGTATACTATACCTATTTCAGACTGCACCCTTGTTCTCACTAAAATCTTTATAATTTTCAAACTATTATATATTTTATTAGTACATGACAAATGTCTGTGGTCAGGGCTCTGCCCACTCTGTAAGAGTCCATTTAAGATGCATTAAATCAATATTGTATTTTCATCAATATTATAAGTCACAGCTTTTCAGTAGAGAAGCTGCTAGTTAGAATTTACCTTCTAAGAAACATTTAATTGAATAACCACCGGAAAATGCTTCCTCTAATTCCAGTCTGGATAAAGATGAACTCCTGCGGAGCCTGGGGCAGCAAAGGGAATTTCAGAAATTCTTCACCAGATAAAATGAGAGAGAAGTCATCTCTTTTGTAAAGTGAAGCACCCCACTACATTTCCGGAGCTTCCGGAATAAGGGCTCTTCAGACTCCCAAATTACTGGAAAGTGTTTGAGAAAAAAATAAAGAAGGACCTTTATTACTCTCCCCTATGCACTGACCAAAATTTCATGAATATTCAAAAACACTAGAAAAGCATTTTGGTTTCTAAGTAAAGGGGTTTTAATAAACATTTGAAGTTGGTCCAGCTGAAAGCTGTTTCTCAGACTTCCCTGAAGGCAACTGTCTGAACATTTTGGCAAATTCACTTAAAGTGGGATAAATATTAAGTGGCTGAGAGGATGCATCAGTTAATTAGCCTGATTTAGCCATTCTACCATGTGAGCATATTTTAAAACTTGCTGTAGACTATAAATATATACAATGTTATTTATCAAATTGAAAATAAGTAAGATGAAAATAAAAGTAAAACAAAACTGTTTCAAATATTGAAAACAAAAAAAGAAAAAGTAGAGGAGTGAGTGAGATATAAGGGTCCTAACACAGGAGAATTTAGATGGCAGTGGACAGGAGAGCCTCCATCCCTCCACTGTGCAACTGCTGCTTTTCCAGTCACCATGTGTTAAGGGCTAGAATTCATTCCCATGATGGCTTTCCACATACTGTAATAGTGACTGATGGTAATAAGCTTTTACTTTTCTTCCTCTATGATAACAAAATGAAACAGTGGGATCAAAATGCTCCAAAAGGGCTCTCCACTGGCAAAAATTACAAAATCCTGCTCAAAACCAGCCCTGAGTAGAATGTTTCTGTCAGGCAGACCCTGGCTGCGGCTATCATAATATCAAGCACCTTGCTTAACCCTGGCTCTGACAGAATTGGGCACTTTCAGAATGAGATTACCAGTCCTTTCTGTCCCCCACTTAGATGGTGGCAATATTCAAAATCATACTGGTCTATGGAATATTACTATCTGGTTCTGTTAAGTTGCTTTAATGCCTGGGAATGTGGTCACTTTAGCTTTTTGTAATAAATGTAACTTCCAGGAGGTGTCCACTTTGAGCTTAAAAACTGCATTTGTTTTCCTGATAATAAAAGAATGGTTACCCAGGCACTCCAAGTAGTGTATCAGCAATTCCATTACCATAGCAGTCACTCAAATGCACTCAAAAAACAGACATGCTTTAAGCTAAAACTTGCTTCTCTAGATCCAAGGGTATGAGATACACAGGATGATCGCTGTCTATCTATGTATCTCTCTCATTGCTTTCATGTTTCAAGAGGCTGCAGGGGTGTGTGGCATACAGTGGGAAAATAGAGAGAGGAAACTGAAGAGATTGGAAGAAAAGAACTGAAGAGGTATATACAATTGTATCATAAGCTCCAGGATCTTTCACATAATATACACAATATATGTTGATACAAAAAATTATCTTTCTCTTTCAGTAGCAAGTTTATCAAATGCAGTAAAAGCTGAATCTCTCATTTATTCCACCATTATTTGAGTTTCCAGTCACTGTTGACTGGCCAATGTTTTTCACCCTAAAAATCTTGTGGAATGAGACATGATTATTTAATGATTTAATGATTAAAGGATTACATTGATTTGAATTAAAAAAATCAAAGTACTATACTGATATATAATAGCATGTTATTTCTTAAACATTTAGTTTTATTTATATATTTATTTGCAAGTGGAGGGAGAGAAAGAGAGAGAGAGAGGATGAGTGAAAGAGAAGGAATGGATGCACTAAGACCCCTTCCACTGGAAATGAACTCCAGATACATGCACCACTTTGGGCATCTGGCTTTACATGGCTAGTGGGGAATCAAACCCAGGCCACCAGGCTTTGCAAGCAAGAAACTTCAACCACTGAGTCATCTCTTAAGTTCCAAAACATTTAGTTTTAGCTGTGATGTACATATTATCCTGAGGTGTAGAATAAATTGCATTTCTTTTTTTTAATTTATTTTCATTTGATATGGACATACATAGTATCTAAACAACATATGTTGGTACCATCATTTCCCTCATCCCTGCCCCTTTTCCAAGGAGGCCCTTCTCATTGGGGATGCAGGTCTACCCCATGGGGATTGTGGGGCATGCATGGTGGTGGCAGCAGTCAGTTATGGGGGAGAGGCAATGTTTGTGTGCATAATGACCCAACTTATGGCTCTAACAATCTTTCCACCTCTCTTCCACAAAATTCCCTGAGCCAAGTTGGGTGCATTCTAAGTCTACTTCAGTAATGGCCTCTCCGGGGCCTCTGGATCTCTGCTTTGGTAGGTGTTTAGTGTCCTCAGTGTCTATCTCCTTCACCCTTGTGCTAATATCAGGTTCACCAAGAAAGCAGTATTCTTGCTCATTTCCCCAATTCCTCTGTAGTTTCAGGTGGGGCTGGGGTGAAGTGTACTGAGTCTTTTACACCTCAGATCCCACTCCCATCTGAAAAACAGAAGCAGATATCCAGAGACACAGAGGCTCCCAAGACCTCATCACTGAAGCAGACCTAAAATGAACGCAACATGGCTCAGGGAAATTTTGCGGAAGAGGGGGAGGAAAGAATGTGAGAGCCACATGTTGGGTCATTATGCACAGAGGCATTGCCTCTTACCCATAACTGATGGGTAACCCCAAAATTCATGACCCATATACTCCAACAAGGAGGGTCCAGGTGGAGCGGGGAGGATAGCATAAAGGCTAACAATGGTACCAACTTGACTGTATTCACTGAGTACAAAACTAATTTTAAATAAAAGAGAGAGAAGCAGAATGTCAAACGGAGAGTGAAGTCAGCACCAGTTAAATGGGGTAACCATTATTAATTTAGAGAGAATTTAAAGGGTGTAGATGCATTTATAGCCCAAGATTAGGGGGAACTTAACGTTGGGAAACAAAATCATTATCTGGATATGATTCTGACTTGTTCCTCAGTTCCAGATACAGTTTCCTTTCCACTGAGCAGATCCATTAGCCAATCCAAGAGCAGTTGGTTACCCACCATGGCTATGTGCCACTATTGCACTTGTGTGGGCATCATGTCAGGCTGTTTGCCTTTGAGTAGCTTAGACTTTGAGTTGCTTAGACAGATGTTGTCCACTTTCACCCAGTAGCTCATGTAGCACCTTCCACCACTGGATGGGCTAACTCTCTGGGGACTGGCTCTCTTCCAGATTCCAACCAGGTCTCTCCATGATCTGAGCTGGCAGCATATGGAGTCTTCAGCAGTAAGGTCTTACCATTAACCTCTGGTGGCTAATCAAGTATTCTGACAGAATTCTGTCTTGTTTGTTTTGGGAGACCTTGTAGGTCTCTCTGATCAACAGCTCATTCTGGATATTAACCAGGTCCTAGTACAGGGAATAACAGGCCAACACCAAGGAAAATGAAAAAAGAAAAAGACAGGAAAAAAAGAGAAAGCAGAGGAATTTAAGGTTCGGCTTTATCTCATCCTCTTCAGAGCCCTTCGACTAAGGTGCTCCCTCCCCCCCTTGGTGAACCTGATATTAGCACAAGGGTGGAGATAGACACTGAGGACTCCAAACACTTACCAAAGCAGAGATCCAGAGGCTCCCAAGAGCCCATCATTGAAGTAGACTTGAAATGCACCCAACTTGGCTCCCCCTCCTTCTGTCAAGGGTTTGATCTTTTAGTCTAGCTTCCAGGATATCGGTTTCTATGGTACCAGTTCAATTTGGGTTCAGTTTTGCCCCCCACACACACCCTTCCCCTTTCTTCAAGCCCTATGCTCCCTATTGTCCAAGCCTAGAGATGCCATTCAGGTATGTCAGCAACTTGGGGAGATCCAGGTTAGGAACCACAGATGAGTGAGACCATGAAATGAACGTTTTTCTGTGATTGTCTGAGTTCTCTTAGTATTATCTGTTCCAAGTTCAAGCATTTTTCTACAAAATTCATTGTGTCATGTTTTTTCTTGCTGGTGAGTAGAATTCCAACTTATAGATATACCATATCCTGGTTATCCATTCGTCCAATGATGGGCACCTGGGTTGATTCCAGTTCTAAGCTATTATAGATTGAACAGCTATAAACATGGTTGAACAAATATCTCTTAACTGAGGTGTAGAGCTCAACCTTGATCAAACTCTCTGGCCATTGGTAGAAGAACACAGCCAGCCTTTATGCCAGTAGCTCAGCCATAGTGGTTGTCTGCTCTTTGACTTTTCCCTTTGAAAGTTCATAGGCCAAGCCTTCACAATATACAATTCTCTCTGCATTTGGCATTTTCAAATTCTCACAACACATAAAATTTGGCTTACCACTCTGTATAAGGCTTCTGCATTCCCACATGACAAGTCCTTCCACATTCCTCCAGCACTCATTCACAAGACCAGAATTCACATGATGAGACTCATCACAGCAACAGACCAACTCTGATACTAAATAAACTGTTGCAGTCAGCATCATGCTGCTAGTATGAACATCCAACAAGACACAGTTTATGAAGGGAATGGCTTATTTCAGACTTATAAAATCAGGGGAAGTTCCATCAATGGTGGAAGAAGCTGGCTGTCTAGATTCAAGCAGAGAGAAACTACCAAACAGCAAGCAAACACTAAAAGTATTAAGCGCAAACCACAAAATCTCAAACTGCTCTCTCATACCTTTGGGCTGGAATTCAGATCCACCTACAGTATCACATGCCCATATAGCAGGAATCTGCCTGCTAGTGGATGAAGTAGGAAATTCAATCAAAAGTGGCTGATTTAGCCGGCCATGGTAGCGTATGCCTTTAATCTCAGCACTTGGGAGGCAGAGGTAGGAGGATTGCCGTGAGTTCGAGGCCGCCCTGAGACTACATAGTTAGTTCCAGGTTAGCCTGGATGAGAGTGAAACCCTACCTCGAAAAACCAAAACAAAAAAAAAAAAAAAAAAGTGGCTGACTTTAGTGGGCAAACATTCAAAGCACCATATTCAAACCATCATGCTAGATAGTGTCCAGGACAGGGCGGGCCTTGTCTCTGCTTAAAGTTATCAGTGAAGTAAAATGTCTGCCTCAAAATAAAATTCATTTCAGTGGACTTATTGATGGAAACCTTCTCCATTGCATTAAAAAAAATTCTGGCTCCCTCATTCCAGATTTTCCTACCTAAGGTATAGAGTCATCTTCTAATGCAGTTGTCAAAGCATCTGAAAACAGTTATCATACCTGTGACTACTAAGGGAGTAAGGAAGAAAATGTTTCTTTTCCAAGCTAAAAGTAAATATTTCCTCTTGTATCACTGTTTTCCAGGTGTTCTTGAAAAAATATATATATATATAGTCAATAAATGTAAATTCACTGGTTAAAGTGATCTCTTTCATTGTTATCCAACATATCCACAAAGGCAATATGCAATACTTCATCTAATATACCAGGGATTCAAGTCCTAAAATGCAACTCTCCCAGTTAATTGCAGGGAATTTGTGCTGGTCTCAAGAGACCATGCTTCCTTTTAATAAAAACAGTCGATTCAGTTCATATGGCAAGTTTTTTGTATTTTTCAAAATCCACCTTTATGCTGTCATTAAATTGTGAAGAAATTACTTTTATACTACCAGTCTTTCTCATATCTCCAATAATTTGTCAAAGACCTCTAGAACCTAAATGTTTTAATTGTCACAGATGGAAGACTAGTTAGTTAACATTAGTTAATGTTGACATATACATTTATGTGTATGTATATATTACTAGATTTCAAAATTTTAAATGTAAGTACGGAAAGGAAAAACCTCATCAACCATAATCCTCTATCTTCTCTAATTAGCTACTGTGTCCACAGGAACATTGGTTGAAAGTCTACGACTCATCATGTCGGATTATTGTTTAACCTAAAAATGCCTGGTATGACTGCAACCTATGGTCAAATACCTCAAAGTTCATATTTCAAATACAGAAAATCTAAAAGGGACCCACGTGTGGCACCTTCCTGAGCTGGTTCTGCAGTCAGTAGGAAGCTCAGCCCCTGATGTAATGGGTTTTATTTGTTGTTGTTTTGTTGTCTTATTTGCAAGCAGAGGGAGGGGAGAGAGTGAATGAGAATGGGTATGCAAGGGCCTCTTGCCAATGCAAACGAATGCTAGATGCATGCATCATTTTGTATCTGCCTTTACATAGGTACTAGGGAATCAAACACAGGTCATCAGGGCTTGCAAGCAAGTGCCTTATTCTAGCTCTAGAATAGAATTTTATTTTTGTTGTAAAGATGTAATAGAATACCTTTCAAAAGTTTATTCATAGCATCCTCCTAAAGTTTAGCCAAATACTCATGCCAGGACAACCCTGAAAGGTGAGTTGTGCATTCTCAATTCTTCTTTATGCCCAGAGAAGGGAATAACTGAAGATCAGACCCAGCCAGTTCTATGCACACAAGACAGTGAGCTCAGGTTTATACTGACTAGGCTGGAGGAAAGGAGCCTCTTTCTTTTTGGTGAGCTTTATTCACACAAACAAGAGGACAGAAGACTGATAATCAACCTGCTTGAAGCTTAGAAAGAACCACTAGTCCTCACAATTACCAGGGTGAGTGCATTAAGTGACATTCAGAATTGTAACACTGAGATTGGGGCTACTTTGGCTTACTCAAAATTTGAAAGTAAAGATAATCACTTTACTCAAGACTCTTCCCATGTAAGTTTTGACCTAATATTATTGTAAATTTAATCAAAATCAGCAAAGCATAAAATTGTCCTCCCATGGAAAACCCAATTTTCAAAACTCTAAATTTAATGTAGAATGTAAAACAGAAAAGATAACTTTGAGGGTTTTCTCTGTGTTCACCTCTGCATTGAATTGGATGCAATTCATCTTACCTTTTGTCTGTCCCACTCATATTGTGCTGCCTCAAATTTGGACCTGGATAGAGTAGAAGAATTTTGCTTGTGTGTTCCTTATCAGGTCAATATTCTTGCAAATTTATCTCATATTCAAGCAATTTTTCCCAAATCTTGTTCTTACTTTCCTCCAAAAAATCAAGTCAATATATCCAAACTACCATAGGTTTTGCTTCCTTGGCCTTGACCTCCAGCCACAAAATTTTGTATGACTAAGGTTGGAACATGTTAGTCCTGAACTTTTGAGGGAGTTATATTTAAGTAAACATTATTCAATTCAATCTAGAGTTAAGTTCAAGAAGAGAAAAACAGGACTTGACTTGCTATGACCTCAGCCACTGATTCTGCCTCACCATCACAATATTCCAGAAGACCCTCAGTTAATCTGACCAAATAACATTTCTTTAAGCCTATGTAGGATCCAAAATAAAATATAACATGTGGGTCTGGGAAATTGCCCAGTGGTTAAAAGATGCTTGCTTGCAAAACCTGCCAACCCAAGTTTTGTTCCCTGGCACACATATGAAGCAGGATGCAAAGTAATTCATGCATCTGTGATCCCAACATCCCCATGATAATGGTAGACAGAGACAACATAATCCAAAGATCACAGACCAGCAGCTAGCCAGGTATATATTTGCAGTGGACAGAGATCTTGTCTCAAAGAAGATAGTAAAAGAACAGAGATCTCTCAAAGTTGTCCTCTGACCTCCACAGATGTCATGGTTTGCATCCCCCTACACATACACACACATAAATAAATAATAAGCATACACATAAGTTTGTTTAGCACCTCCCCATATGTGAAACACATTGCTATGCTGTCCAAGTGGCTCCCTTTAATACTCGTTTTAGGGTAAGTAAATTAGCTATTAATATTTTCCACTTTGATAGAGAGAGTGAAAATCAAACAAAAAGTGACTAGCACAATTAATAAGAGGCAAAATCAAGAATCAAATTAATGTCTTCATTCAGACTTCAAATCTTAGGTTTAATCAATAGTCTCAGAGGAGTCAAATCAATGGCTTCCTTCATTCATTCAGACTATTTTAAATCCCAGTGTTAAATCAATAATTTTCTTTTCTTCTCCTTTGAAGGAAACTTAAATATCCATTAAGGGAAGTAGTTTTGTCAATTAATGTTACATAGTGAGTCTATATTAATAAGAGCAAGGAAGTGAACAGACTGCCTCTTCTCCGTACTGTGCCCTTATCATGATACCAAACTAGGGCTGATAGGTTGGAAATGTCAGCTCTCAGTTACTTACTAATGAAGGAAAATGTCAACAATGCCCACTTCTTGTCTGTTTATAGGAAGATCTAATTCAACATTTGACAGCACAAAAGGACAAAATGTTTAGGCAATAATACTGTCATGTGACTAACTGATGTTCTCATCTACCAAGGGTGAGAACAAAGGATCAGAAATGGCTCATGCCTACAAACTAATCAAAATATTGAGTAAAATCAATCTCCCTCAAAAGTTCAGGAAGGGAGCCCATGTTAGATTTTTTAATGCAATATGAAGTCATATACAAAGAGATGATCCAAGGCAGAATAGTCAATTACTCATCCCTCCCCTCCCCATCACTCAGTTCTGGAAGTCTTTTGTCTACCTGACCTCCAGACTTGAGAATCACAGCTGATAATCAATGCTCACAAACAGACTATAACAATAGTAACAATCATTTTCTCCATGGTCAGGTCTGCTCAATGAAAATGACTAGTTTTCCCTCACTTTCCCAGAGGAGGAGTGATTTACAACTTAACAAGATGCCCTCTATTACTTTCTCTTTCCTTTAGCACATAGAATAAAGTAACAAGGTCAATTTCTAAATTAGCAATCATCACAATTATTTCCTGGTACCTATGGGTTCCTTTTCAGTGTGCCCCAGTTTCTTGCAATTTCTAGGGTCCTGGTATAGCTTTGCCTTGTGATCCCCTCTTTCTGGCTTCAGTCCATGTGTTTTGTTTTGTTTTGTTTTTTAAATCTGTTTTTTCTACCACTAGTTTCTTTAAGGATCACAATCAAGGAGGCCATGTATGTTGTAATATTTTGAAAATATATTGTGCTATTTTGAAAGAATGTTAAATATACTCAGGACCATAGTCTCATTGGAACTCCAGAAAACCTGTTCTACCCAAACTTTCTTAGCTTTTCTTCTAGCTACAGTCTATCTTTCTTTGGCACTATTTCCTTGTACCTTAAACTTTGGACTCCCATTCCTGGTCTGGCCTCATGGCTGTCTTATGAATTAGCTCCTTGAAACTCAAAATGTAGCCTTAATTCTTCATCCCAAGTGTGTCACTCAGTTTTCCCTTAATGTGACAAAGTACCTGAGATAGTCAACTTAAGAGGAGGAAAGGTTTATTTTGACTCACAATTTCAGTGACTTCTATCCATGATCACATGGTCTATGATAACACAGCTCATCATAGCAAGAGCAGGTGACAAGGAAGCCTGTGTACTTGGTGGGGGTTGATAAGCAGAAAGAGAGGATTTGCACAGTTCCGGTACCCACCTGTCCTCGCTGAGGTAACTTGTTTCTACCAGGCTCCACCTCCCTAAAGTCCCATCATGCCTTAAGAGCATCAATCTGAGCACCAAGCCTTTAAACCTGTGGGCCTTTGTGGGGCATTCTAGTTCAAAACTATGGCACCAAGCACCCCTTGGCAGAATCAATAATCACCTCTAGACCTTCAATAACAGCCAACACTTACCTGTAAAGACAGAGCAATGGCTCCCTGAGTAAAAGAATCACAGGGCTCACAAATTGCATTGATAACCTTGTGTTCATGATTTGCTTGTTCTTGCCTCCATCAACTCCTTCACTCTGCTTCCCAGACCAGTGTCCTGAATGTGTGGGTCTAATGTCAGATGACAGCTTTTCCCTTCTCCAGTGTGGACATGTGACTTGGCTTTACCTGCATTCATTCCTTATGTGGACAGTTTTATGGGTTCTGCACTCTAGAGCTAATCATTTTGTGTCCATACTTCCTTATTGTGGCTTACCAGCCTTATTCCACTAAGTCTTCTCTGCAGTTAGCTAAGGAGAAACTTCCATGAGCCCATGGAAATATGATTGCAGTACACAAGGTTCAGTGACATGCAAGAGCTGGAAATATTTGATTGCTTTTTCTTACCTGAGGCTGCATTGCTAAGATACTTGCTCCAGCTCTGCTGCCTTCTTTTCTTGTTTTTTCCAATGCAATGGAACTTTTTATTTGTTTTTCTTTTTCCTAATTGCTAACATTAATACCAGAATGCAAACTCTATAAGGTTAGAGGGCTGTCTTATTCAGTTTATTCAGTGCTATATCACTAGGAGCCAGTTTCTGCATTTAGTAGGCACTTAGTAAACAAATATTAAGTTAGGAGGGACCGTGGTCAGTGTTAGATTTCAAGAAAGCTGCCTCTCCTGTCCACCCTCTCCCAACAGGTGAGCCCAAGACCAGATAATTCCTGTCTACTATTAAGGAATTGATTAAACCATACTGCTCCAAGCAGACATGGGTTCTAGTTTTGTCAGAGCAGGCAGAATGAGATCTCCTTGATCCCTCTTTGGGCTTCTGTCCCTAACTAACTTCCTGTTTAAAAAAAAAAAAACTATATTACACCTGTTTCTCCTTCCTCATCACATAGGCTCCAGTCCTTGAGTGAGAAATGATCAAGCCCCTTCCCCAGCAGTGCAAGGCCCCTTCCACCCTTCTAAAGGTCCTTAAAAATCTCCTTCCTCACCTTACTTGGGTTCCATGTCTAGCCTCTCTTTTACTTTGGACCCCATTAGTCTTTTCTGGCATTAAATAACAACTTGGGCCCAAGAAATTGCCTTTCCCAGTCCTCTGTTGTGAACCATGAATTTGACAGCAGGCAAACCTGTGTATATTTAAAGAATAGGTTATTTTTCCTTCAGAAAAGGACACTAGCTAGAGAAAATGCTATAGTAGGCCTCAGCACAACATTGACAGGGAGGCACCAACAGGCCACTCTGCATATAGTGTAGATTCTTTCAAAGAAGAGGCAGGAAATAAAGAACTAAAGATGACAGTAAAAGAAATATGGTCAAGGGTCTGAGGAGAGTGCTTGCCACACAAGTGGAACACCAGAGTTCAGATCACCAGCACCTACATAAAATGCTGAGCATGACAGCATGGCCTCTTTAATGCCAGCACTGGGGAGGTGGGGCCAGGGAATCCCTGGGGTCCACTGGCTAGGTAGCTTAGATGAATCCATGAGTGAAAAATTCAGCAAGAGACACTGTCTCAAAGAATAAGGTAGAGAGAAACTGAGAAAGACTCCCACTAGAAACCTCTGGACTCTACACATCCATGCACATGCATCTGCATACATGTACATATACCAAACATATGTATTTTTTAAAAAAGATGACTCAGAGGCTAGAGAGATGGCTTGGCAGGTAAGATGCTTGTGTTCAAAACCTAAGGACCCAGGTTCAATTCCCTAGTACCCACATAAGCCAGATGCACAAGGTGGCACATGAATCTGGAGTTTGTTTGCAGGGGCTGGAGGTCCTGGCATGCCTGTTCTCTCTCTATCTGCCTCTCTATCTATCTATCTATCTATCTATCTATATCTTCTACTTCTCAAACAAATAAACAAAATAATATAATTTTTAAAAGATGACTAAGATATGAAACAAGAGGAGTTTCTTGAATTGTTTACATTATGACACATAAAATCACTTTTAAAGCCAAAATCCAGGAGATTAGCATCTTTAATAAGGAAGCTAAGTCTTACTTGGGTAAATACATGGCCCTCTTTGTTTCATCCATTTCTAACCAACACCAACATGCTCGAAGAGTCTAGGCTGTCTAGACTTTAGCTTATAAATTGCTTCAAATTATTATTGCTATTACCACTATAATACTACTACTATTGTTATTTATATATGTCAAGCAAGTTCTGTACCACTGAACTATAGCTTCAGCCCTGTTTCTTTTTAAGACAGTGTCTCATCATGGTGCTTAAATTGACCTGGAATTTAGACCTGCTTCTGCCTCCTGAGTGCTTAGGATTATAGATGGCACCAACATACCCAGCCTGCTTCAAAATATCCTCTAAGAAAATAAAATATGCATAGACAATGTCAGTGAGAAAGACTAAACACAAAGCCTGGGTCTGCTTCCATGCTGATGTGTTCTCACATGAGAGGAGTTCACTTGGGGTCACACATAGAATTCATTTGGGATCCCCCGTGGCATAGAGTACGTTGTCCTTCAGAGACACAGTTGCAAGCACAGTGAGAAAAAGAACTCCTGTAAGGGTAACAGTCCCTCTTTCAATTCTCTTACACAGTAAGACCCAGAGTAAAATTAAATGATAAAGTAGTGATGCACACCGATTGGTGTGAGTACACATGAGTGATATAGAAAGTAGTGTGTTATTACTAGCTGATCTATGACAGTCAGTTTTCATTGTTTGCTGTCCAGGTTTCTTACTTGAATCCAGGGGCTGTGTCTACTATGAGGCTATGAGCCACTGGAGCTCTGGCTTACCCAAGACTACCCTTCCCTCCTTCAAGGAAAGAAGCAATGTCTATGATGCCAAGAGAGTGATATGAATGCCATTCTTACATTTTATTTTCTCATTTAGTCTAATGCTTCTTGGAACTGATCCATCTGGAAATATGTTTAAGAGAAAGAAATTTGTGATTTAGTTTCTTTTTTTATTTTTTTTAATTTTTATTTTATTATTTGAGAGCGACAGAGAGAAGGAGGCAGAGAGAGAGAGACAGAGAGAGACAGAGAGAGAGAATGGGCACGCCAGAGCTTCCAGAGATGCGTGCGCCCCCTTGTGCATCTGGCTAACGTGGGTCCTGGGGAATTGAGCCTCCAACTGGGGTCCTTAGGCTTCACAGGCAAGCGCTTAACCGCTAAGCCATCTCTCCAGCCCCTGATTTAGTTTCTTGAAGTGCCAGTAAAGTTGACCAAAACGACCTCTTTTTTTTTTTTTTTTTTTTTGGTTTTTCGAGGTAGGGTCTCACTCTAGCCCAGGCTGACCTGGAATTTACTATGGAGTCTCAGGGTGGCCTTGAACTCACAGCAATCCTCCTACCTCTGCCTCCCAAGTGCTGGGATTAAAGGCGTGTGCCACCACGCCCGGCTTCAAAACGACCTCTTGACAAAGGAAGATGACAGCATGATTCAATGAGCAGACTGTCTCTCAGAAGGGAAGGAAGGCAGCATGCTAGCTGGAAAATGGAGATGGAGTCTTCAGGTGATATTTTCTGGTTCCAAGGTGAATCTTGAGGATATATCCCAGCTCTTTCTTCAGTTTCAACTTGGTGTCACCAAGATGAATATTGCTTTTATGCCTGCCTCATCCTTGGTGGCTTTTTATGTATCAGTAGGCACTAGAAGGGAAGATAAAGACACCATCCTGGTCCTGCTTGTAGGACTCAGGTATGCCAGGTCAGAAGAGCCATACAGACACCTTCTTCCAAGCTCTGATGATTGACTGCAAAATTTATCTACATACCCATACAGAAGTAGCATATATGGAGAGGTATTGCATAAAGTGAAAAGGAAGAGAAAAATATTAGTGAGAGTAATTATTTCACAAGTATAATCATAGTATAATGATTTTTATGTAGCAGCAGTAATCCAGAGATGATTTAAAGGATACAGGGAGATGTGTGTAGGTATATTCAAATATGTATATGAAATTATGACAAATCATCTCATGGAAATAATTCGAACATGTATAGTAGTTCAAAAACATAGTCATAACTCAAGTGGGTATAAGTGTAAGTTTCTCTCTGTAAAGGAACTTCAAAAAGTCCCAGAGTACTATTTCTTTTTTTTCTTTTCTTCTCTTTGGTTTTTAAACTTTTTTATTTACTTTTTATTTTTTATTAACAACTTCCATGATTGTAAACAATATCCCATGGTACGGCCTTCCCTCCTCCCACTTTCCCCTTTGAAATTCCACTCTCCATAATATCCCCTCCCCTTCTCAATTAGTCTCTTTAATTTTGATGTCATGATCTTTTCCTCCTATTATGATGGTCTTGTGTAAGTATTGTCAGGCACTGTGAGGTCATAGATATACACTCCATTTTGTGTCTGGAGGAGCACGTTAAGGAGTCCTACCTTTCCTTCGGCTCTTACATTCTTGCCACCACCTCTTCCACAATGGACCCTGAGCCATGGAAGGTGTGATAGAGATATTTTAGTGCTGAGCACTCCTCTATCACTTCTTCTGAGCACCATGGTGCCTTCTGAGTCATCACAAGGTTACTGCCATCTGGAAAGAGAAGCTTCTCTAACCAAAAGTGAGAGTAGCATTAATATATGGGTATAGACATTAAGAAAAATGCTTACTTGGCAGTTTGGTGAGCATAGTATATATATTTAGACAGACAGCAACAGACTTTACACCCCTAGGGCTCATGACTAACCTTGTTGTAGGCTTTCAATATCAGGATGTATTCCTTCCCATGGATCAGGCCTCCAATCAAATCAGAGGGTGGGTGGTTTCCCCCATAATAGACATGGCACTATTGCACCCTTTGGCTCACTTGGACTGGATGGCCAAATATGAGGCTTGCAGTGTCCACTGTGGAGTATCTTCACTGGTGATTTTTCTCTCTTTCTCCCACTGAGCTGCATGCATAATGGCTTTTTCCAGCTTCTGTCAGCTGATCTACATGGAGGAGGTTTTCAGCTCAGCTCCAACAGGATTTCTCAGTGACCTTGCAGTCCAAGTATGTGGAGTCTTCAGCATTAGGGTCTTACCATCTATTCCTGGTGGGAAACAAAGGGTGTCAGCAATGACCTGTAATGTTTTGGGGGTATCAGGGACCTCCATGGCCAACAACTCACTGGAAGACATCCCATCCCTGGCACTGAAAAGTTTCTAATAACAATCTATGGCCCCTGTGTGTTCAATTGTCCAAAAACTTAGGTTTACATATGACTTATTTATATCCTCTTTGATTTTGATTAGCCCTCCTTCTGCCTTTCCTTTATGCAATCTCTTCCCCTGACCTCACTTAGGCCTTTTCACCCCAATTAATCTGTTCTTCTACTTACATATATACAATACCACCCTATTAAGACCTCTCCACCCTCCCTTTTTATTCCCTTTATATCTCCTTTCTAGCTTACTGGCCTCTGCTACTGTGTTTTCTTCCTACTTACATAGAAGTCCAATCATTTGTAGTTAGGATCCACATAAGAGAGAAAACATGCAACATTTGGCTTTCTGGGCCTGGGTTACCTCACGTAGTATAATCCTTCCCAGATCTATCCATTTTCCTGCAAATTTCATAATTTCATTTTTCTTTACTGCTGAGCAGAACTCTATTGTGTAAATGCACCACATCTTCATTATCCACTCATCAGTTGAGGGACATCTAGGCTGGTTCCATTTCCAAGCTATTGTGAATAGAGCAGCAATAAATATGGTTGAGCAAATATCTCTACACTGTTGGTGGGAATGCAATCTGGTCCAGCCATTGTGGAAATCAGTGTGGAGGTTCCTGAGACAGCTAAAAATAGATCTACCATATGACCCAGCTATACCATTCCTAGGCATATATTCAGAGTACTATTTCTAAGGCAAGTACCAAGCTGGCTCAAGGGTTAGGGCAAGTTTTAAAATAAAGACCGAGGTGTCTGTACACCTACAACTTATAAATCAACTCACCAAGAGGCTGAGATTTTATTTTTATTCACCTATCTTGATTAGTACCCTTCCTATCACCTTAGAGGTCCAGGTTTGCAAGTAGAATCCTTCTGTAGACCTCTATAGCTATTTAAGGCACTGAGTGGCGGTACAACAGTTCTCAGCTCTTATCAGTACACTGGACCCACCTGCACCTCGGCAGCCCAAGGGCATACACAGATAAGACATGAAAGCCCACATGTCCAACCCTATCTACAAAAGCAGCAATACTTTTGGTCAACCCTCAGATGTCAGGGTATAAATGAAAAGCCACAAGTGAGGAGTCTCGGAAAGAAAAAGAAGCATAAAATCACAAACCTTAAAAGCAAGCTGAGATCCTTAGTTTTCTAAAGGCAAACAATCTACAACAGCCACTTTACTTTAGCCCTCAGGACTAGTCATTGCACAAAAGGAAACATCTGAAGTTCAACATGGGGCCACTTTCCTGAACCAAAAGACCCTGGATAGCAGTGAACCCTTGATCTCTGGCTAAAAATAGTCATCCCTTGGTGTCTGCCTGGGACTAATTCCAATCCCCGACCCTCATTTACTCTAAAATATTTGCATATTACCTACGCACATCCTTCTGCCTCCTTTAAATCATCTCTAGATTACTGGTGCTACATAAACTATCATTATACTATCTTTTCTAGGGAATACTGACAAGAATTAAGTCTGCATATTTAGTACAGATATAATTTTGCCAAATACTTTTGATCAATCATAGTTGATCGAATTCATTGATGTAAGACTCACAGATAGAGAGAGCAAACTTTGTATTTGATGCACTGTAGAACTTGATCTCTTATAGGATAAGATTTAATGTCAGTATTATTTTCCTTTCTACACGGTTGAGATCAAACTTCTCCCATTCTTCTTACTCTGCATTACATGTTGATACTGAGGGAAGGAGCCACTAATGAGGGGCCATCTGCAGTTTCTCAGCTAAGTTCATCTGCACTCAGATCAATTGTAGCAGATCCTTTCCAGGAGGATTTTGTCCTCAGTGGACCCCTTCATGGTATGTTCATAGTTTTTATGCCTCCATCTTGTCTCTTAGCCTGATACGGCCAACTTCCCTCTGACTTAAACCTCTCTAAGCTCTAAGTTCTTGCTAAATGCTATTCTGGGAGTCCCAGTTGTGGGCTGTCACTGATTTCTAGCTTTGATACAATCAGGCCCAAATTATGGATTTGAAGACATTATCCTACATCATGGCTACCCTTGCCTTGTCCACCAACTTGCTCCCTTCACAAATACATGCAAGAATTTGACACATTATCGGGCTTAGAGCACCTGTGAGGTCCTATATCAGGCCCTTAGTTTGCCTCATCACATTATAATATCCTTTTCATTCTAGAAGACAGTAATAGTAATAATAAGACTATTGACATAGAGCATGTTACTTAGAGGTATAACCAAACTGTAAATGAATTCTACATAGAAATTGGTAACAATTTGTGTTCTGAGATCCGAGAACTAATCTAGAGAACTTATCTCCTAAGAAAGCCATAAATATCTAACCCCTATGACAGTAGAGTCAAAGCCCCCAAGACTGATTCACTGGACCCAACAAACTCTTTTTCTCTCTTTCAACAAACTATTGTCCTTACAAATGAAAACACTGTCTTTGCATTATGATGTTGTTTAGAAAGTCAAGAAAATAAGAACAATTAAATTCTTGTATGGGGTGGTCCCTACCTTGTATCCCTGTAAAGCAGCTGATACCTGAGTATCCAAAAGAAGTGCAAAATGAATTGCAAACCAGTAAAAACATTTATCAATAATTTCTTTCAAATCTGTTATTCTACTTACACATAGTTATTAATATATTTGGTTTTTAATTGATATATACTAATTATACATGTATGTGGGGGACAATGTGACATCTCAATACATGAATATTTCACTTCTCAAATTACTGCAATGTAATCTTTTTACTTTTATTTTTTTAATTTTTTTGTTTTTATTTATTTGAGAGCAACAGAGAGAGAGAGAATAGGCGCACCAGGGCCCCCAGCCACTGCAAATGAACACCAGACACGTGTGCCTCCTTGTGCATCTGGCTAACGTGGGTCCTGGGGAATTGAGCCTCGAACCGGGGTCCTCAGGCTTCACAGGCAAGTGCTCAACTGCCAAGCCATCTCTCCAGCCCTATCTTTTTACTTTTAAACAAACTAAGCTAAACTAGCATTTATTGGATATTTTATGTATAAAATAGTGTTTAATGTTTACTAGTTCAACACAGGCCCAGAAGCAAATGATTCCACCTACCTGGCAACTTGTAACTGTCAGTAGCTCATCATGGAGAAGAATGGTCTCCCAAACACTCTGCTATCTATAACAGAATGTTGACTTGTCCCGTGATATGCAGATCTTGTGCAGGTGAACACATCTGGTGGGAGTTCATGAATGCAATGGCCTTGTCATGTCTAGGTGACAGAGTTCTAAAGTGCTCCTCCCTGTTCTCCAGCCCTTACATTTTTTCAATCCCATATTCCATGAGGTGCCCTGAAGCTGGGGGTGGGGGTATGATGTGTACATATCTCCTTTAATATCAAGCACTCATCAGTCAGTTTCAAACCCAATTATGACTCTGTGCACACAATATACCCTTTAAGTAGTATAACAGGCAATAAAAATTAATGTAAATAATGTAGAACCTTCTACTTGTACAATAGTCACATAAGGAAGAAAGGCAAATTCACTTTAGGAATAAATACACTGAGGCACTTACGCCCTGTATGAACCCTATTTATTTATTTATCTTGTTTTCTTAAGCCTTTTTTTCTTTTTTATTTAATTTATTTTTTTATTTTTATAGTCAGTGAATACATTCAAGTTATTACCACTGTTAGCCTCCGCACTGTCTTCCCCCTCCACCAGGGCCCTCCTTGTTGGGGTATATGGGTCATGCATTGTGCAGTTAGCCTTTAGTTTTGGGTAGGAGGAAATGTCTTTGTATATCATGACCCAGTGTGTGGCTCTGACATTCTTTCCACCCCCTCTTCTGCAAATTTCCCTGACCCATGTCAGGTTCATATTAGGTCTGCTTCTGTGTTGAGATTTTGGTTGCCTCAGTGTCTCTGGATATCTGGTTTGGTAGGGGTTGAAGATTCTCTGTGTCTATCTCCTTCACCATTGTGCTAGTTCCCAGTTAACCAAGAAAACAGCATTCTTGCATGCTTCCCCAATTGTTCTTAGTTTCAGCTGGGGCCCTTTTAAGGTATGGTAGGGTGGAATCTCATAGTTGTTTTAATTTGCATTTCCCTGATGATTAGGGATGATGAACATTTCCTTAGGTGTGTGTTTGCCATTTGTATTTCTTCCTCTGTGAACTGCCTGTTCAGTTCCTTGCCCATTTTTGAGTGGGTTGCTTGCCTTTTTATTGTTTAGGTTTTTGAGTTCATTGTCGATTCCAGAAATTAGGCCTCTGTCAGTTGGATATTCAGGAAATATTTTCTCCCATTCTGTGGATAATCTATTGGTTCTGCTTATTATATGCTTGTCTGTGAAGAAACTTTTCAGCTTCATAAGATCCTATTGGTTGAGTGATTGTATAAGATCCTTTGCTACTGTGGATTTGTTCAGAAAGTCTTTTCCCATTCCTAGATAAAGGAAAGTTCCTCCTAACTTTTCTTCCAGTAGTAGCCAGGTTTCTGGTGGTATGTTGAGGTCTTAGATCCATTTGGACTTGATTGTTGTGCATGGTGAGATGTGTGGGTCAAGTTTCAATTTCTTGCATATGGTTATCCAGTTTGTCCAGCACCATTTGTTGAAGATGCTGTCTTTTTGCCAACCTATATTGTTAAGGCCTTTGTCAAATATCAAGTAGCTGTAGTTACTTGACCCAAAGTCTGGTTCCTCAATTCTATTCCATTGGTCTATACTCCTGTTTTTATGCCAGTACCATGCTGTTCTTATTACTATGGCTTTGTAATATAGTTTTAGATCAGGTATGCTGATGCCTCCAGAGATGTTTCTTTTGCTGAGAATATGCTTGGATATCCAACACATTTGCTTTTCCAAATGAATTTTGAGATCAATTTTTCTATTTCTGTGTAGAACAATGTTGGGATTTTGATGGGAATTTCATTAAATCTGTAGATTGCCTTTGGAAGGATTGCCATTTTTACAATGTTAAATCTGCCTATGCAGGAGCATGGGAGGTCTTTCCATTTTCTTAAGTCCCCCTCCATTTCTTTTTTGAGTGTTTTTTATGTTTTTATTATATAGATCTTTCACTTCCTTGGTTAATGTTATTCCAAGGTATTTCATTTTTTTGTTATTGTTGCTATTGAAAATGTAATAATGTATTTTTGTTCTGTATCTTTGTCATTTGCATATACAAAGGCTATTGATTTTGTGCATTGACTTTGTATTCTGCTACTTTGCTGAAGTATTTTATCACCTTTAAGAGTTCTGGAATGGAGACTTGTGGGTCTCTTACATATAGAACCATGTCATCTGTGAATAGCACTAACTTGACTTCTTCCTTTCCAAATTGTATCCCCTTTATTTCTTTCTCCTGTCATATTGCTTGAGCTAAGACTTCAAGTACTATATAAAAGAGCAGAGGTGAGAGTGGACACCCCTGTCTTGTTCCCAATCTCAATGGGAATTCCTTCAGTCTCTCTCCATTAAGTACTATTTGGGTTTTAGGAGATTTGCATATAGCCTTTTTTGTGTTAAAATGTAAAGTGACCATGCTGATTCCCTCCAATGTTTTGATCATGAAGTGATGTTGTATTTTGTCAAAGGCCTTTTTTTTCTGCATCTGTCAAAATGATCATGTGGTTTTGTGTTTAGCCTTGTTTATGTGGTGTATTATATTAACAGATTTCTGTATGTTGAACCACCCCTGCGTTCCTGGAATGAAGCCCACTTGACCAAGGTGGATAATGGATTTGATGTGTTGTTGAATTTGGTTTGCGAGGATTTTGTTCAGGATCTTTGCATCTAAGTTTATCAGGAAATAGGCCAGTAGTTTTCTTTTCTTGTGGCATCTCTGCCTGGCTTTCGTAGCTTCATAGAATGAATTAGGAAGCTTTCCTTGATCTCCAATTGTGTGGCACAGTTTGAGAAAGAATGGTTTCAGTTCTTCCATGAAAGTTTGATAGAATTCAGCTGAGAAGCCATCTGGTCCTGGACTCTTCTTTTGGGGGAGGTATTTTATCACCATTTCAATTTCGATGGGTGTGACAGGTTTGTTTAGGAGATTAATCTACTCTGAATTTAGCTTCTGTAGATGGCATGGGTCTAGGAATTTATCCATTTCCTCTATATTTTCCAATTTTGTAGAGCAGAAGTTTTTGAAGTAAGACCTGATGATTCTCCCAATTTCACTTATGTCTGTTGTGATCTCTCCTTTTCCATTTCTAATTGTGTTAATTTGAAGCACCTCTTTTTTTTTTTTTTTTCACTTGATCAAATTGGCCAGGGGTTTGTCAATCTTGTTTATATTTTCAAAGAACCAACTTTTTGTTTCATCAATTTTCTTACTTGTTTTCTTGGTTTCCTATTCATTAATTTCTGCTCTGATCTTAATTATCTCTTTCCATCTGGAGCTTTTTGTGTTGGATTGTTCTTGCTTTGCCAGTGCCTTTAGGTGTGTAGTTAGGGTATTGATTTGGGATTTCTCTGACTTTCTTTTTTTTTTTTTTTTTAGTTTATTAGTCAGTTCTGTATTCAGCAAATACAGTCAGTTTGGTACCATTATTAGGCTCATCCGTGACCTACCCCCTCCCCTTGGCCCCTCCTTGTTGAGGTATACGGGTCATGCATTGTGGAGTTAGCCCACAGTTATGGGTAAGATAAATGTCTCTGCATATCATGACCCAACATGTGACTCAGACATTCTTTCCGCCCCCTCTTCCGCAGAATTTCCCTGAGCCATGTTGGGTTCATTTTTGGTCTGCTTCAGTGATGAGGTGTTGGGGGCCTCTGAGGCTCTGGCTCTCTGATTTGGTAGGAGTTGATTTTTCTCTGTGCTGATCTCCTTCCCCCTTGTGCTGGTGTCCAGTTCATCAGGAAAACATCCCCCTTGCTTGTTTCTCCAATTTTTCTTAGTTTCAGCCAGGGCCCTTTTGAGGTATGATGGGGTGGCTCTCTCCTTAGGATCTACATCTATCTGAAAAAGAGAAGCAGATTCTCCAACGGAGAGTAAGTTAGCACCAGGACAAATGAGATAACCCTTACTTTTTTTTTTTTATAGAGAATTTAATAGGTGTAGGCCCTCTTGTAGCCCACAATTGATGGTAGCTTGATATTGGAGAGTGGGCTTATGTTTGGATATGGTTCTGACTTGTTTCCCAGCTCCAGCTATGTGTCCCATACCAGTGAGGGGATCAGTTAGCCAAATTGAGAGCAGTTGGTTCCCCACCATGGCTGTGTGCCACCACTGCACTTGTGTGGGCATCACAACAAGTTATTTGATTCTAAGTAGGTTAGACCATGCGTTGCTTCGATAGATATTGGTCAATTTCCCCCAGTCGCCCATGTAGCACCTTCTGGCAATAGACGCGCTGACTGTCTGGGGACTGACTCTCATCCAACTCCCAGCCATTCCATTCTAATTAGCATGTCAATCACATAAGGTATCTTCAGCAGTAGGGTCTTACCACTAACCTTTGGTGGGTCATCAAGTACTCTGACAGAAATCTGTCTGTCTTTTAGGAAACCTTGTAGGTCTCTCTGATCAAAAGCTCATTATGGATGATAGCCCCATGCTGGATCTTGGAGTTACAGGTCAGTGCCCACTAAGAAAATGAGGAAAAAGATAACTAATATACAAGAGTTAGAGATAAGAGAGAGAGAGAGAGACAGGGAGAGGGGAAGTGAGGGAGGGAAGATGTAGGAGATTAAGGTTAGTCTTAATCTTACCCTCTCCAGTGTCTTGTGGTTCACGTGTTCCCTGTAAGGGCCTGGTGAAGGATCAGCCATTTGGTCTGTCTTTTAGTAAGTAGAAGATTATGGTACCATTGCTGTTTGGGTCTAGATTTGTGTTTCCCACCCCTCTGATGCCCTCCCCTCCCTCTGCTTACATCCTAGTGTCTAATCTAGGAGATGCTTGCTGGGTATGTAAGGTATCTTCGGTAGATTCAGGTTAGGTGCTGTAGATGAGTGAGACTATGTGGCGATTTTTGTTCTGTGATTGGGTAAGTTCACTGAGAATGATCTGTTCCAGGTTCAACCATTTTTCCTCAAATTTCATTGTGTCATTTTTTCTTACTGCTGTATAGAATTCCATTGTGTAGATATACCACATCTTAGTTATCCATTCTTCTAGTGATGGACATCTGGGTTGATTCCAGCTCTTAGCTATTACAAATTGAGCCACTATAAACATGGTTGAGCAAATCTCTTTAGTCTGTGGTTTGAAGGTTTTAGGGTAGATGCCCAGTAAGGGAATAACTGGGTCTGTTGGTATCTCTATACTCAGCTTTTTCAGAAGTCTCCATATTGCTTTCCAAAGTGGTTGTACCATCCTACATTCCCACCAACAATGGATGAGTGTACCTACTTCTCCACATCCTCGCCAGCATTTATTTTTATTTGATTTTTTGATGGTTGCTATCCTTATTGGGGTAAGGTGGAGTCTCATAGTTGTTTTAATTTGCATTTCTCTGATGATTAGGGATGCTGAACATTTTCTTAAGTGTATGTTTGCCATTTCTATTTCTTCCTCTGTGAACTGCCTGTTCAGCTCTTTGCCCCATTTTGTGAGTGGGGTGTTTGACTTCTTACTGTTTAGATTTTTGAGTTCTTTGTAGATTCTAGAGATTAGTCCTCTATCAGTTGGATAACCCACAAATATTTTCTCCCATTCTGTGGGTAATCTATTGGCTTTGCTTATTGTATGCTTGTCTGTAAAGAAACTCTTCAGCTTCATGTGGTCCCATTGGTTGAGTGACGATTTAAGTTCATGAGCTACTGGGGTTTTGTTCAGGAAGTCTTTTTCCATTCCTATACCATGGAATGTACTTCCTAAATTTTCATCCAGTAGTATTCGAGTTTCTGGTCTTATATTGACATATTTGATCCATTTGGACTTGAGTGTAGTGCATGGTGAAATGTGTGGGTCAAGTTTCAGTTTCCTGCATATGGTTATCCAGTTTGTCCAGCACCATTTGTTGAAGATGCTGTCTTTTTTGCAGCCTATATTGTTTGGGCCTTTATCGAATATCAAGTAGCTATAGTTGCTTGACCCAAAGTCTGGGTCCTCAAGTCTATTCCATTGATCTATAGTACTGTTTTTATGCCAGTACCATGCTTTTTTTATTACTATGGCTTTGTAATATAGCTTTAGATCAGGTATGGTGATGCCTCCAGAGGTATTTCTTTTGCTGAGGATATGTTTGGAAATGCGAGGCCTTCTGCCTTTCCATATGAAATTTGAGATCATTTTTTCTATCTCTGTGAAGAACACTGTGGGGATTTTAATTGGTATTGCATTAAATCTGTAAATTGCCTTTGGTAGGATTGTCATCTTCACAATGTTAATTCTGCCTATCCAGGAACGTGGGAGGTCTTTCCATTTTCTCAAGTCCTCCTCAATTTCTTTTTTGAGTGTTTTCATTGTATAGATCTTTCACTTCCTTGGTTAACGTTATTCCAAGGTATTTTATTTTTTTTGTTGCAATTGAAAATGGGACTATGTCCCTTATTTCTTTTTCTGTATCTTTGTCCTTTGCATAAAGGAAGGCTACTGATTTTTGTGCATTGATTTTGTATCCTGCTACTCTGCTAAAGGAGTTAATCACCTTCAGGAGTTTTGGGATGGAGTCTCTCGGGTCTCTTACATATATAATCATGTCATCAGCGAATAAAGCTAACCTAACTTCCTCCTTTCCAAATTGTATCCCTTTTATTTCCTTCTCCGGTCTTATTGCTTGAGCTAGGACTTCCAGCACTATATTGAAAAGCAGAGGTAAGAGTGGACAACCCTGTCTTGTTCCTGATCTTAATGGGAATTCCTCCAGTCTCTCTCCATTAAGTATTATTTGGGCCTTCGGAGCTTTGTATATTGCCTTTATTAGGTTAAGATATGAACCAACCATGCCAACATTCTCCAATGTTTTGAAAATGAAGTGATGTTGAATCTTGTCAAAGGCCTTTTCTGCATCTATCGAAATGATCATGTGGTTTTTATGTTTAACCTTCTTTATGTGGTGTATTACATTGACAGATTTCCGTATGTTGAACCACCCCTGTGTTCCTGGAATGAATCCCACTTGGTCAAGGTAGATAATGGTTTTGATGTGTTGTTGGATTCGGTTTGCAAGAATTTTGTTAAGGATCTTTGCATCTAAATTCATCAGGGAAATAGGCCGGTAGTTTTCTTTTCTTGTGGTATCTCTGCCTGGTTTTGGAATTAGGGTGATGCTAGCTTCATAAAAGGAGTTGGGTAGCTTTCCCTGTTCACCAATTGTGTGGCACAGTTTGAAGAAGATTGGTTTCAGTTCTTCCATGAAGGTTTGATAGAATTCAGCTGAGAAGCCATCTGGTCCTGGGCTCTTCTTTTTTGGGAGGTTTTTTATTACTTTTTCAATCTCCATGAGTGTGATGGGTTGATTGAGGTGATTAATCTGCTCTGTGTTTAGCTTTGGTAGATGGTATGCATCCAAGAATTTATCCACCTTCTCCACATTATCCAGTTTTGTGGAGTAGAGGTTTTTGAAATAAGTCCTGATGATTCTCCCAATTTCACTTATGTCTGTTGTGATCTCTCCTTTTTCATTTTGAATTTTGTTAATTTGAAGCTTCACCTTTTTTTGCTTGATCAGATTGGCCAGGAGTTTGTCAATCTTGTTTATTTTTTCAAAGAACCAGCTCTTTGTTTTGTCAATTGTTTTAATTGTTTCCTTGGTTTCCAATTCATTGATTTCTGCTCTGATTTTAATTATTTCTTTCCTTCTGGAGCTCTTTGGGTTGGATTTTTCTTGTTTTTCCAGTGCATTTAGGTGGATGGTTAGGTTATTGATTTGGGACCTTTCTGTCTTTTTTACGAAGGCATTGAGTGCTATGAATTTTCCCCTGAGGACCGCCTTCATTGTGTCCCATAAGTTTTGGTAGGATGTGTTCTCATTGTCGTTCAATTCCAGAAATTTTGCAATTTCATTTTTTTATTTCATCCACTATCCATTTATTGTTTAAAAGTGTGCTGTTCAGTTTCCAGGTGCCTTTGGGATTCTTGGTGGGTCTTTTGTTGTTGATTTCTAGCAATATAGCATTGTGATCTGATATCATGTAGGGAATTATGTCAATCTTCCTAAATATGTGGAGGCAGTCTTTGTGACCCAATATATGGTCTATTTTAGAGAATGTTCCATGGACTGCTGAGAAGAATGTGTAATCTGTGGATTTGGGATGGAAGGTTCTGTAGATGTCCGTTAGGTCTAAGTGATCTATGGTTTTGTTGAGCTCTCTCACTTCCCTGTTGAGTTTCTGTTTGGATGATCTGTCTATTACTGATAATGGTGTATTGAAGTCCCCAGCTATGATGGTGTTTGTGGTTATTTCTGTTTTATTGTCAAGTAGGTTTTGTTTTATGAACTGTGGTGCCCCTGTGTTTGGTGCATACAGATTTATGATTGTAATATCTTCTTGATGGATCGTTCCCTTGATAAGTAGGAAGTGGCCTTCTTTGTCTTTTTTGATTATATTTGGTTTGAAGTCTATTTTATCCGATATTAATATAGCTACACCTGCTTGTTTCTTATTCCCGTTTGCTTGGAATACTGTTTTCCACCCTTTCACCCTGAGGAGATGTCTGTCTTTAATGGTGAGGTGGGTTTCTTGAAGGCAACAGATTGAGGGGTCTAATTTTTTTTATCCATCCTGTTAGCTTATGTCTCTTGATGGATGAATTAAGGCCATTAATATTTAGGGTAATGACTGTGAGATTTGATTTGATCCCTGCCATATTGTGATGGTAAATGTGGTTTGGAGTTTTCATGGACAATGAAGTTTTTTGTGCCTACTCTGAGTTTGGTTGTTGTGATCTGCTTCTTGTAGACAATTGTGTTTGATTATTTTTTTCTTCTCTGTGGAGAATTTCCTGAAATACTCGCTGTAGGTTTGGTTTTGTGTTCATATAATTGTAAAGCTGAGTTTTGTCATGGAAAGTTTTTCTTTCACCATCTATTATGAGGGATACTTTTGCTGGGTAGAGTAGTTTGGGTTGGAAGCCATAGATTCTTAGACTTTGAAGTGTTTCATTCCAGGCCCTTCTAGCTTTCAGGGTTTCCATTGAGAAATCTGAAGTAATTCTGATGGGGTTACCTCTGAAGGTGGTGTGCTGTTTTTCCCTAGCTGCTTTTAGGATTTTCTCTTTGGTGTCAATGTTTAGAGTCTTAATGATAATATGTCTTGGAGAGTTTCTCCTTTGGTCCAGTCTGTTTGGAGTTCTATTGGCTTCTTGTGTCTTGATGGGCCTTTCTTTTAAGAGATTGGGGAAGTTTTCTTCAATTATTTTGTTAAATAAGTTCTCCATGCCTTTGGTCTGGATTTCTTCTCCTTCTGGTATTCCAATGATCCTGATATTGGGACGTTTAACTGTATCCCACAATTCCCTCATGTTCTGTTCACAGGAGCTTTTAAACTTACTGAAATTTTTGAACTCTCTAACTGTTTCTTCCATCTTGTCTTCCAGATCAGAGTTTCTATCCTCCACTTGGCTGACTCTATTCTTGAGAGCTTCTAGTGAGTTTTGGACTTGTTCAATTAAGTTTGCATTTTCTATTGTTTTTCTATGTATAATTTCCATCCCTCTGTCTAGCTCCCTTTTCACATCATTTTCTGATTTTCTTGATGATTCTTGGAGTTCATCCTTGCATTTCTTTATGTCTTCATTTAGCATGGCCAGCTGATTTTTAAGGTCTTCTTTTTTTTCACTCTCCCTCAAATCTCTTAACTCTCTTTGAAATCCTTCCATTTTCTTATCTAATCCTTCCAATTTCTTATCTATTAGTTCTAGTTTAGTGATGGCAGCATCCACACGATTGTCGGCCCTTTGTTGCTTTCCTGCAAGTTCTACCAATAGGTTGGTTAGAGTTGCATTGCTCATAGCTTCAATTTGGTTTTCTGGTCCTATTGGTTCTTCTATGTTTTGGTTAGATGTATTCATTGTGGGACTGGGTGATCTAATTGGATTTTCTTGCATTTGATTTTTCATGTTATTTCTTTTGCGCTGTGTTCTGCCCATGACAGTGTATGGGCAGATAAGTGGGCGTATCAGCCTGGGCTCAAGAACAATGGGAATCTTATGCAGCCTGGGGGCATTGCCAAGAAGCCTGGGCTTTGGCTGTCACTTGCCAAAGCTGCCTATCTACTGCCTGGCAGGGGCACTGAAGTTTCCTGAGTTCTCAAGCGGTAATGTGCCAAAGCTGCCTGCATTCGAACTGGGAGTGGCACTGAGGCACCAAGCACTGATGCCACCCGAACTCTGGCTGGGCATGCTGGGGACTGGAAACAGTCTGCGCTCCCCGCCACAGGACAATTGTGGACAGCCACGCGGCAGACAGAGGGTGAGTGGACGAGAGTGCGGAGCAGTCTAAGCTTCCGTACGCAGGGAACAATCTCACTTGCCAAAGCCGCCTATCTACTACCTGGCAGGGGCGCCAAAGTTGCTTGAGTTCTCAAGTGGTAATGTGCCACAGCTGCCTGCGTTCGAGCTAGGAGTGGCACTGAGGCACCAAGCACTGAAGCCACCCAGACTTTGGCTGGGAACCGGAAGCAGTCTGCGCTCCCCCGCCACAGGACAATGGCAGCCCGCCAGTGCGGCAGGCAGGTAGGGGGTGGCACCTGAGCTGACGCAAGCAAGAGATACAATCTGAGCTTGTGGGGCAGCTTCTGTGGGACTGGGCACACTTGGTAGGTGGGCGACTGGACAAGGGTGCGGAGCAGTCTAAGCTTCCGCACGCAGGGAACGATTGGCGCGCGGTGGCAGCCGTGCGGGCTCCGGAGCAGCAGCAGCGGCAGGGGTGGAGCTTTGAACACGGCGGTTATTTGGGGTGAGGGGTGCCTACCTGCCCGCAAGTGGATCAGCGATTCCCTGTTCCCCCACCTCTCTGCCCTCCCAGATTTCTCTCCCCTAAAAGCCACTATATACCCTTAATATCTTGCCTTTCTTTCCCTGGGATTTTCAGCGCAGCTAGGCGGTCACCATCTTGGCCGGAAGTCCCCCTTCTCTGACTTTCTTATGAAGGCATTTAGTGCTATGAGTTTCCCCCATGAACCACCTTTATTGTATCCCATAAGTTTTGGTACGATATGTTCTCATTGCCATTTGTTTCTAGAAATTTCTCTGTTTCATTTTTTATTTCATCCACTACCCATTTATTGTTTAAAAGTGTGCTGTTCAATTTCCAGGAGCTGATGGGATTTTTGGTGGGTGTTTTGTTGTTAATTTCTAGCAATATAGCATTGTGATCTGATATCATGCAGGTGATTATGTCAATCTTCCTTAATATATGGAGGCAGGCTTTGTGACCCAGTATATGATCTATTTTAGAGAAGGTTTTATGTGCTGCTGAGAAGATTGTGTAGTCCGTGGATGTTGGATGAAATGCTCTATAGATGTCCATTAGGTCTAAATGTTCTATGGTTTTGTTGAGCTCTCTCACTTTCCTGTTGAGTTTCTGTTTGGTTGATCTTTCTATTGCTGATAATGATATATTGAAGTCCTCAACTATGATGGTGTTGGTGGTTATTTATGTTTTATTGTTGAGTAGGTTTTGTTTTATGAATTGTGGTGCCCCTGTGTTTGTTGCATAAAGATGGATCATCGTAATATCCTCTTGCTGGATTATTCCCTTGATCATTAGGAAGTGGCCTTTTTGTCTTTTTAAATTATTTTTGGTTTGAAGTCTATTTTATCTGATATTAAAATGGCTATGCCTGCTTGTTTCTTATTCCCATTTGCTTGGAATATCGTTTTCCACCCTTTCACCCTGAGGAGATGTCCGTCTTTAGTGATGAGGTGGGTTTCTTGAAGTCAACAAATTGAGGGGTCTAATTTTCTGATCCACCCTGTTAGCTTGTGTCTCTTTATGGGTGAATTAAGGCCATTACTATTTAGGGTAATGACTGTGAGGTTTGATTTGATCCCTGCCATATTATGTAGGTTTATGTGGTTTGGTATTTTCATGGACTTTGAAGTTTTTTGTGCCTTCTTTGAATTAGGTAATTGTGATGTGCTTCTTGTATGTACTTGAGGTTGGTCATTTGATTCTTGTCTGTGGAGGATTTCATGAAATACTCTCTGTAGGTTTGGTTTTGTGTTCATATAGTTGTAAAGTTGAGTTTTGTCATGGAAGGTTTTTCTTTCACCATCTATTTTAAGGGATACTTTTGCTGGGTAGAGTAATTTGGATTGGAAGCCATAGGTTCTTAGAGTTTGGAGTGTTCCATTCCAGGCTTTTCTGGCTTTCAGGGTTTCAATTGAGAAGTCTAAAGTGATTCTGATGGGGTTACCTTTAAAGGTGATGCTGTTGTTTTTCCCTAGCTGCTTTTAGGGCTTTCTCTTTGATGTCAATGTTTAGAGTCCTAATGAAAATGTGTCTTGAAGAGTTTCTCCTTTGGTCCAATCTGTTTGGAGTTCTTTTAGCTTTTTGTATCTTGATGGGTTGATTCTGACTCGCAGGGGTGGGGCCAAGCAGAGCTGGTGGAAAGAAGACAAGGGGCATGACTGGTGGGTGGAAGTCTAGGGGGTGATGGGGCAGGGTGGAGTGAGCTGCCAGTGGGCAGGGGTGGAGCATGGGGCATATGGCATCAGGACAGAGTGGAGAGGGTCGAGACTTACCAGGGGGTGGGGTGGGGTGGAGCAGAGCAGTTACAAATTCACAGGGGGTGGGGCGGGGGCGGGTCCCAAGCATAGCTGAGCAGAATAGGTCTGAGGACATGCACTTGGATGTGGAGCAGAGCAGAGGTGGTCAGAATTTGCATGGGGGGGTGGAGAGGGGTGGAAGTGGGGGATGGGGGGAGTTTGAATATACGGGGGGGGGGGTTGAGGGTGTGGGGGGTGAATCTGTGACCTCACTGGGGGGAGGGTGTGTGGATCCCAGCAATCGCCTGTGCCTAGGGGCACAGGTGGAACTCCTGGCCTGGGTTTCCTTGCCTGTAGTCACTGGTTTCCTTGCTTGCAGTTACTGGGAGAGTAGCCTGAGGCTGGGACTCTGGTTAGGATGGCTGTTTGGGGTGATTGGGGGACAGGTGGGTTACCTGAGAGCCTGGAAATCAACTGATTCCCTTTTATGCCCCTCCTCACCCTCCCACTGGTGATCTATCAGAGATTTCTCTCCCCAAAAAGTCCCAGTGACCCCTTGATTCCTTGCATCTCCTTCCTGGGAGTTGTGGCTCAGTTAGGTGGATGCCATCTTGACCAAAACTGAACCCTACTTATTTTGACAACTTTCTTCGCTACACTTCAGGCTCCACAGAGAAGGAAGCTTGCCTGTTGTCTTATGTCATCCCCTTATTTAGGATACAGTCAGCCCTGCCTAGAAAATCGTTTCCACCAAGGTATTCTCAGATACAGGATCTTGCAAGCCCATCAATGTCTTTTTTACAAAAGTATGAACTGTATTTTAAATCAATACAAAAAAAAAAGAGATAGAATTAGTAAGCAACTGAAGCTAAAACAAACAAAGACACTTATTTTAAAAACCTAATTATCCTCATTCAGAACTAGAGTAGCTCTGTGGAAAATACACACAAAATCTAAAATTTAAAAGAGGACTCTGCAAAACCAAACAAAACAAAACAAAAAATCCAACAGATAGGGTGAATAATAGAATAGACAGAAGAAAGAAAAGCCCATGCTGAACCTGGAAGGAAAAGCCAAGGAAACCCTCACACTGGACAGAAAACACTTGTACTCCATGCCTACATTCCTTTCAGAGTACCACCACTAAGTGTCTTAATGCAAGGGCAGTCTACTTTGCTCAGGGGCCACAAGCATTCAAGATCATGAAGTCCAAAGCCCAGGTGTCCACAAAACCATGCGGAAGCACCTGGGAAGAGTCTGCCCCAATCCTCTTGCCTGGCTTCTCACACATAGCCTCATATAGTCTTTGCCTGTGGACATATCATTCTGGCTTCCACAAGATTTCCTGTATGTCTTCACATTGTCACTCTACTGTATATGTGCATGAGATGAAACCTATGAGGAAAAAAAAAACTTACAATAAATGAACAAATACAAGACATTCACCACTCACATAAATGCAACCTTAGAAGCCAAAAGCAGATGCAGTGGAGGACATGAAACCAGGGCTCTAAGAAACTCAGCCAGAAGGGTAAGTCCATAAGTGACTTTATAATAAGTACTAAATAAGTATGTTCTGCGTGAAGAAACAATCTTAGGGTCACTTGCAAGTGCAGGCGTAGCCAGGCACTAGTTCTTTCTACCTATTGTTGAGAACCATGCTGCTAACCCTGGATTCTTTTGTTGTTTGCTTGATTTTGAATTTTGGGTTTGATTTTTTATTTTTTGACATAGGGTTTCATGTAGTGTTCAAACTCTCTATGTAGCCAAAGATAACCTTGAATTCCTTATACTACATCTACTACATCTACTTCTCATATGCTAGGATTACAAGTATGAGCTTGTACCCAGCCTGTTGTCTGCTTTTGACCAGCAGGATGGATAAAGGAGGTGAAGTCTTTACTCGGGGTACTGAGGCTGGGATGTACAGTGTGAGGGCTCTCCTTCCCTCTGGTATGATAAAATACATCAAAGAAGTTCAAATATTTATTTAGACACAAGTTGCAATTATTTATGCATTATTATCATGCACTTTACTACTCAAGGTCTTTTCAGAGAATAAAAAGTAATTGATCTATCATTTAAGTAACAGATTTCTGATTTGCTGATATGTTTCTCATCTTTGTTTCTTGGTCAAAACTTTTAACTAAGCATTTCCTATAGATGCTGTTTAGCTCCTCAAACATATAACTTATCTTGATATATTCCAGTTTACTTGAGAAATTGTCTAGAAGCTATGGACCATTAAACAAAAATCAGAGAATCTACATTAAAGAAGTACAATTCTGAAAACACTGTGGAATCCAGAATACATGCTATGATCCTGGAGAGCAGGCACACTCTTTGAAATATAATGTGCCCATAAGTACACATATCTAGAACATTTACACATGCAAATAGACTCCATAGGAAAATCATCTTCTCAACTCAAGTCACATAACAGCTGGAACATTTTTTTCATAACTAATGTAATAGAGGTAATGAAATATAGCAATTTTAAATCTTCATTAGGGTTAATGCAGTAAAATAGCCAAAAAGGAAATTTTTCTAAAGGTCGCCTTTCTACCTTCTAGTTTCCACATGCCAGGGATAAAGAAATTCTTAATATGATATATTTAATATAGAATCATAGTTAGATATCTAACTCAGAACAGGACTCCTATTGCAATTGAAGCCAAAGGGAGCCTAAAATATTCAAAATGGCATTTTGCACAAACGTTGGTTTGTGTTGTGCTGCCCCCTGCTGGAAACAGAGTTGCTTCATTTTAAAAAAGAATTGACAAAAGGTTAGAATCCTTGTTTTTGCAAATGAGGTTTTGATTCTTTAAGGTAAAGGTAAGGCACACTGTGAACCAAGATGAATGACAGTCAACCTGAATTCCATAAGTATCCTGAGGGAAGCTGAAGTAAACCCTGATTGTAAAATCATCGCGCATCCACCCTGTGGCACTGTGGGTGGGTGTGTTGATAAAATCCCTGTGATGGCTCATCTAAGGAAGCTCTCCTGAAGGGATTGTCCTGTAATGACCCCCACCAATTATGATTGATGTTGGGCAAAGAAAAGATCGCTCATAGAAATTTCCAAGGGTAGTTAAGAGTGATGGGTAGTTCATGAAGTAGATAAGGACCAAAAAAAAAAAAAAAGAAAAGATGTGGGATTCAAAATCCTGGGTTTATTTGTTTATTATTCAGATGATGGTACTATTCTGCTTGCTGCAGTAACACACAAGGGAATAATAAGAGACAAGTAAGTAAAGGTCTGCCCTCTGCTGTCTGGTGACAGAAGCCTACAATCCACTGTGTCTCATCCAAGACTGAGGTGGGTGCTGTACAAAGTGCTCTGTCTGGGTTGATCTGCCAAAAAGAAATTAGTCAAAGAAACCTGGAGGGAAGGAGCAGGGTAGAGATTTGGGCTACATTCTGAAAAGTTGGGAAAGAAAAATAAAAAGGAGGGAGGGAGGGATTACAGAGATAGGAAGAGGTGAATAGAGACACAAAAAGGAGAAAAGGTGGCTTCCAGGGAGAGGGCACTTCATGCAGAAGCATGGATGGAGAAAGGGCGGGCAGATGACATGGGTTAGGGTGGGATGCTGACTCCCGCTGAGAAGGGCTTTTCTATGATCTGTGTGAGTTCCCATGAATTTGTGTGCTGAAACTTAAAACTTCAAAGTGATGGTGTGTGGAAGTGGGACCTTCAAAGATTATTAAGTCATTGGGACAGAGCTCTGTATGAATTACATTCTCTCTTTGCTGGAACAAAAACCTGACAAAAAAATCAGGTGGAAGGGCTTATTTCAAGCTTTCAGATTACAGTCCATCGAGACAGAGTAGGCATGACAGCAGCAGTTTGAGGCAACTTGTCCCATTCAGCCCCCTGACAGGAAGTAAGGAGTGATGAGTGCTGCTGCTCAACCAGCTCTCTCAATTTTACATACTTCACGACCCTAGACCACAGAATGGTTCCACCCACAAATATGGTGGGTCTTCATAACCTCAATTCACACAATATTCAGGTGATTTTGGTCCTGTCAAGTTGATATAGTCAATATAAACCATTACAAGCTCTTATGAGAGAGGTTAATGTCTTTGTTGAGGGAATAAAGATACCAAGGCACCTGTTCTATTTTCTCTTCTCTCTCTCTCTCTCTCTCTCTCACTTTCTCTCTCTCCCAGGAAGGGTACAATAACAAATACACAGCCTGCTACCTGAAGAAGTCCTCCCCACAGCCTACCATCTGACACACATCTCCAGCCTCCAGAGCTATAGAAAGGGAAAATTTTCTGGGCATAAACTGCTCAGACATGACAGTTGTTAGAAAAGGCAAAACTAGGCAATGGAGAGAAGGATCAGCAGTTAAGGCCTTGCCTGCAAAGCCTAATGATCTGTGTTTCACTCCCCAGTACCCACGTAAAGCCAAATGTACAGTGGCACATGCATCTGGAGTTCATGTGCAGAAGCTGGAGGCTGTGGCACACCCATTCTCATTCTCCCTCTCTCTCTCTTTCTGTCTCTCATTGCAAAAGATAAATAAAAGTATTTTTAAAAAGAGAAGGCAGAACTAAGGAAGACAAACCTTCAACCTTGTGCCCTCTGAGGTGAGGCAAGCCACCCCACATTTTCAGAGTAACCAAAGCCAACTTGATCACTCACTAATTTGTAATCATGGGGAAATTACCCCTCAGGCCCTTGGGCTCCGCAAGAAGACATGGGTGGAAGAAGCAAGATTTGCATCTAGATGTGTTCCACTCCACTCTCCCCTGCAGCGTGGTGACTCTAGGACCCACTTATTTATTATAATACTAAATCAACACTGCTAAGATCTTTCTGCTTCTAGGAATATCATATGGCAGTTGTGGCAAGTTGATCACTTATTCCTAAATCTTCAACCAGGCTAGACTAGGATCTTGAGCAGCTAGGGTGTGTGTGTGTAGAAACATCAATTTGTATTCAACATATTACTAGCATGTTGAAATATTTTGAATTATACCCCTCTGTCTTAGCTTTGGAACACTCTAAAGATCTTTCTTGTTTAACACTTATTATTGTCTCTACCAGGAATGAACTCTGATTTGATGGTCTTTGTGATAAAGTTTAAGATAAGCCATTCTATTTTTAAGCTACAATGTTGTGTAGCTATGTAGGTTCACAATTCTCTCCCTATAGAGTTTACACTTGCTGAGTAGAACCCCCTTGAGCAAGTCTTTCGGAAGCTTGGCTTCCTCTGCCAGTACTTAACTCACACCCAGGATCAGAGAACCTAAGGAGAAAGGGGACCCAATGGGCTCCCACCAACAGAAGGAACATGAGCCACGCTGCTGGAACACCTAGGTCTGGAACTTGAACATCATCTGGACTCAATTCTGTTTTTACTGCTTTTCTTGGATTCTTCCATTTGGCTGTATGTTTCTACTTGTGAGAAGAGAACTATAAGCACAAGTTCTTGTTTCAAGGCTTTTAGCTCTGTGATAACAGCACACAGATGGTGTTTCTTAGAAGCAGTAAGTAGAAAATCTCAAAATCTGCTCTTGCCCCAGACTTGATCATAGCCCCTCCTCCCCCAATCGGTCTAGCTAGAGAATGAACTGTGACTGACAACCCTAAAGAATGACATGTAGTGCAGAGGAGGTACCTTTGATATGGACAGTGTGTGTTTACCAAAATGTATATGGTGAAGCATACTTAAATTTCTGTGATGATAGCACTAGGAGGTGGAACCTTCAGAGGTTAGGGCTGGAGTTCCCATGAAAGGGGTCAATGCCCGCCCTTGTGAGGGGCTGAAGACACCTGTCCTTTTCCTGTGTGAGGGTATAAATGGCAAATGCACAGCCAACTGCCTGGGATGATACAATCACAAATGACCATTACACCTGGCCACAAGACCAGACGTACTTTTTGTTAGTTTCCAGTAAATTCAATTTCTAAATTAAGTGTTCAACATTATCCCATCTCAATAATTCAAAAGCCTTGTTTTGACAGTTAGCAGGAAAATTATAATTTAAGGCAGAATTTGTCACCATGTGTTATCTTGAAGACACTGCTGCCAGCGAATAGCAGAGAGTGCTCAAGGTGAAGGGAGAAGAGAAAAGACATCTTTTCCTGACCCCTAAATAGAAATCAAGATGGATGGTGGCCAGAGCACTGTCTCATTAATGGAGCAGCCCTTTGCCTCCTGGCCCTTCGTCTTTGCAGGCACAGCGTCCCCACACCTGAGTCCCACCAAGACTGGTGAGAACAAGTAGCTGCACCAGGCACCAGTTATCAATCATCAGTATGGCTTCAGCTCATCATTCTCTTCTGGAGGAAACTGTTAACCCAAATTTTAAAGACTAATCCCACCCTGCAGTAAGAGCTGCTAAGAATGCATGACAGAGAGCAGGAGCCTGCTTCCAGACCTCTGAACTAAAAGAGAAGACAACCTGAGCACCCGTGTACATTTTACAGTCTACTAGATTGCAGAGAAGTGTAGGTTCAGCCTATGTCCCTTCTGGATTTGTTTCAGTTTTTTATTTGTTGCTGTTTTTATGTTGTGGCACTGTGGTTGCACCTAGGGTCTTGCCCATGAATGCAGAAGACAACAATGAGGGAAGACAGTATCTGGCTTTTACATGTAATTCTCTAAAGCCTGGAGTATGGATGCAGTTGCCTGTGAAAGTGAGGTAAGAATGGGCAACCCAGGACAGCCTCTACCACTTGTACCATCTGACAAGAAGAGGATGGGGAGATTATTGAGTGTGTAGACTGTCTGGAATCCAAGCTTCTGATTTCTCTTGAAAAATTATCAAAGACACTTTCCTGCCAAAGAAAGACTAAAATGAGCTATGTAGTTAGGCAGGAGTAGGGGACAGTAGAACTAAAATGTTAGCTGACCAGAAAAAACATTACTCATGTCACCATGGTCCCTGACAAATACACAAAACCATGAGGGCTTTAAGCCATGGTCTGGGTACCTTCTATGACAAAAGAAACCCAGCAACCCAGAGAGAGCTACAAAGAGCACTAAGTGAAAAAATTTGGCCCTTTTCCTCTAGTCCCCTTTTCCCAAACTTAAGGTCACATAAAACAAAGTAGAGGGAGAAAAAATGAAATGAGGAAATATGAAAGTATGAATATATATATATTTCTTATATATATAATATATATGTATATTATATATATTAATATTAATAATTAATATTATATATATATATTATGTATATTATATATATATATAGTTCTTCTCCACTTTTTAAATAACTTGTTCCAGGATTACAGAGAACTGTATTGAGGGTGAGGAAATAATTAATGTCAAAATGGGTGTAAACTAAAGTTTTTATTCTGATGGAGAGAATTTTTTTTTCATATTTAAAGAAGAAAGTTTTCTCCTGGTTGAATACATCTGTAACTAGGATCTGTAACCTTTGACAATGTCACTAAGGAGCAGGGAGGGGGAGCTGGTAAAAAGAGCTTTAAGCAGTGATGACAGTTCCCTGTTTGTGCCCCACCAAGTTCAAGCTGATCAATAAACAGCTTTTACTGCATTTTCAGCTCTCCTTATATAGTGAAAAGTGTTTCTCTTGGGGAAGAAATTTGAAACACAATGAGCAATGGTAAGAAATACTGGTTGCTCACAAAATAATTTGTGATAATAACTACTTCCATAACCTGATGCTGGAAAATTCCCCATAGGGGTTTTTTGACACTTAGCTTAGACCTTGAAGCACTGGGACATTTTATAAAGGTGAAAGAGAAAGGTGAATCCATTCCAGATATAGACAATAGCATGAGTAGAGCCATAGAGAGAAAGGTTCTGGCCAAGATGAATGACCTAGTGTGAATAGAGTCTTGGCTTCACATGGAGTTATAGTTGGTGTTTAAAGCAAAAATACAGTGCAGAATCCCCACATGGTAAGTTTGAATTGAATCTTATAATTTTGTGTTTTGCTCTTTGAATAAAACCATAGGAGGTGATCAGCACAGAGAAAAATCAACTCCTACCAAATCAGAGAGCCAGAGCCTCAGAGGCCCCCAACACCTCATCACTGAAGCAGACCAAAAATGAACCCAACATGGCTCAGGGAAATTTTGCGGAAGAGGGGGCGGAAAGAATGTCAGAGTCACATGTTGGGTCATGATATGCAGAGACATTTAGCTTACCCATAACTGTGGGCTAACTCCACAATGCGTGACCCGTATACCTCAACAAGGAGGGGCCAAGGGGAGGGGGTAGGTCACGGATGAGCCTAATAATGGTACCAAACTGACTGTATTTGCTGAATACAGAACTGACTAATAAAGAAAAAAAGAGAGAGAGAGAGAGAGAGAGAAAACCATAGGAGGTATGAGTAGCATCCTATCTGTGTTTTAAGAAAAGAATTTTATTCATGGGGCATACTGCCCAGAATAGTTGGAGTCAGAAGAAAAGTAAGTGCACTTTGTTGGTCAAAAAGTGGTGCTGAGGGGCAATAGTATGACTATGGCTCTAGAACTAGGACAAGAAAGACTGAGTCAAGAGGTGAATTAATGGGGACTGTACGGATGGCTCAGCAGGTAAGAGTGAGGACCTGAGTTCAATTCCCAGCACGCAGGTATGGCAGCACATGCCTGTAATATTAGTGCTGAGGAGGGAAAAGACAGGATCACTGGGGCTCCCTGGTCAGCCAGTCTAACAGAATACTTGGGAATTCCGGTGTTGTAGATACCTTCTCTTTGCTGGCAAAGCACCCAACCAAAAGTGGCTTATGGGAGGAAAGGGCTTATTTCTGGCTTGCAGACCTTCAGGAAAACTCCATAATGGCAGAGGAAAAAGTATCATGAACAAAGACTGAACATCACCTTCCAGACAACATCAGGTGGACAATAGCAGCACTAAAGTGTGCCAAACATTGGCAAGGGGAAGGTATATGGCTCTAATACCCATAAGTCCACCCTCAACAACACACCTCCAGCAAGGCTCCAATTCCCAAATTGCTGTCAGCTCTGATCCAAGCACTAAGAACACATGTGTTTATGGAGACACCTAGTTCAAACCAACACATCCAGGTTCAGTGAGAGACTCTGTCTTGGGGAAATAAGGCAAGGAAGTATTTGAGGACATCTTCCTTTAGGCTCCACACACATGGGTGTGAGGTGTACACATCTGCATATGCATATACATGCATATATTACATACACACATACACACAAACACACACAGAGATACTACATACACATCAATGCCAAAAAGAAAGAGAGAAATAAGTCAAAGTTAAAAAATCAGGACTGGTTATGGCCCTCCTATATAAATTTGTATCTATAAATATATGTCACAATTCTATAAATATGGCCTACAAGACTGCCACAAAAATCCTTTCCTTTGTTAAGGAAAGTGAGAGCCAGAAATGGGACAACTATGCTGACTCACTCACTCACCCAAAGCTCAGCTGGGCAAAAAATGAGTCAGCTTCTACCTAAAGATGGGGCCTCATTACCTCCTCACAGAACTGGGGAGTTTCTCTCCTATGCCAGGGAGATAGCAGGCACATGTCACTCTGCCCACTTCACTGAACATGGCCCTTCCTATTGCAATGAAGAGCAGAAAACAGAAACCACTAAAATTAATATTACTGTGATAAGTTTTTCCACCTGAATACACTCTTGTGACTATGACTGCCAGGGAACAGCATGCTCTCTTATGCTACTACCTTCATTTACCTCTTCCACATCTAGTTAAATAGTTCTGTGGATATCTTTATATAGTCTGGGGAAGTTTCTGACATATTCTTTAAGCAGGATACTTTATTCAACCCTTTTCTCCAAAGCCTGATTTTGTTTTATCAGCGTGTATGTTTGAGGAATGACTGTCAGTTACCCATGCAAAGCGTCCTATGATTCGTGGCAGTTAGATCAAATTGGATACTGACCTAGACATCCTGACAAGGAGAAAAATCAATGTAAATAAATGTAATTTCTAAATAAAATATGCTTTTACCTAATTGAAAAGTCATTATCAATGAGTCAAATACAACCTTAATCAGACATGAGTGATTGAAAATTCTATATTTAGAAGAAGAACACAGATTGGCATTTTAAAACCTTCCTGTCTTGTGCCATTAGCCTTGAAAACCTTTTACCAGGCAACAGAGGTGTGAGTTTTAATTCCCAGTTTCAAACCAAGAATAAAATTATTTTAATTATGGTCAACTGAGTAAGGAACATTGACAGTCTAATTGCTTAGCTGTAATGCTGCATTCTGTCCCTGGGAGACACACACCTGAGCCAAGTGCTTCAATAATTCATTAAAGCACATCCCTGTGCATCAATTAGCAAATCATGTGCCTTGATTACTTTACTTAGGGAAAGTTACCCTTGTGAAAAAAAAAAAAAGACTTTTACCAATCATCAAAACACCGGGGGGGGGGGGGGGAATTCAACTCATTGTATATTGATTTTCACAGAAATAATATAAAAGTTTATAATGGTTCTTGTCTTTCTAAGCATCAAAATCAATACAGAACATGATTACATGGGCCACAATCTGACCATGTTTATATAGAATTATAGCATAAATAGGTTTAAGGCACTGCCTCACTAATTCTAGCTTTGCCATAAAGAATTGCAATGATTTCATTAAGCATCAATGCATGTGTGGTCCAGTGTCAGAATGTTATCTCCTTTATATTCCTGTGATGCTGTGTTCAATGCCTCCAATACATACAGCAACTTATCACTTGACTTTTTCCTATATGTCATTTGTAACTTTGATAACCTATAGTGACCTTTTGTACTTATTACATCATTTAATCCAAAATTATCCAAGTGGAAAAGTCATAAAAATCAAAGAACGAAAATGAAAAATATAAGGATGAAAAAAGGGGAAATTATAAAGATTGTCCTGAAAGTTTATTTCCTTAAAGAGAAGTCATTCCATAAATGTTTGTGTAGTGGAAAATCAGCTAAGTATTCAAAAGAAAATAAGGTAAGAAAAACTTACATTTTTGACTTAGAGCCAAAATTTTTGCCACAGCTGCCAATAAAAAGGAATGTTTCTCAACATGAAGTTTAACTTTTCTTCCTGTTCTGAATGTACCTTCCTCTGATAAAGGCAATTCCAAGTGGATATTGCTGGATGAATGACAGCCAGAGAAATGTGAGAACAATTGACTGATAATATAATCAACCTTAAATAAATGAAGCTAAGTTCATGGGTTATACTAACTTGTAATAACAAGAAATGCTGAATACATTCATCCTCTAGAATTACTATCTTTTCAAAGCAGACCATAAAGATCAATGTTAACCCTGGGATTGTGCACAAGGGAATTATATTTTAGTGCATCTTTATTTTTTTATTATTCCTGTATCAACTATGAAAAGGGTTGCATCTAAAATAGTAATTCAATCTAGAGGGCATTTGTCAGTATTCACTTGCACAGCATGGAAAGACAATTCCAGTGTTTAGAACACTGAAGGTGGAGAATAAGGTATCTGTGATGGTGAAGGGTCGGATTCAGACCCCGAATTCTGCCTTCTCCCACTTCCCATATTGCACTTGAGATCCATTTGGCAATATTCTGAAACTCTGAACCTTGAAAGATAGATGATGGACACAGAAATTGAGACTATTCATAGTGGGAGCAGTAATGCAATTGGCACAAAGGAGATGGTGTCAAAGGGTCCATCAACATGATACCAAATGTCTAGAAGGCAGAGTCCAGTGTCATGGATGTCCAGAGGGAGACACTATAGTCATCTGTCCTGTTCATACTGTGCCTGATGAGGGAGTGGAGAATGTCAGCTACAACTGTGATCTTTTCTTTCCTACCTTCTTGTTTTTTCTGGACACTTCTGTAAGCTATCTTGAGTTGTTATAACAATTTCTTTGTTTACATGAGACTGAGTGAGTCTATTTGTAACCAAGAACTGTGATATGTTAAGAGAATAAAATATAATTTTTAAAATCTAGTTTCCTGGGAAATGAGGCAGGTCTGGATGTAAAAATTAGACTTGAGAGTTTAGGGATGGCTTGCTTTTTCTTCCCTCTCATTCCTCCCTCTTCAAAATGATTTCCTGTCAGGTGTATAAATAACTTACAGTCACCAAACATTCCACTAGACAGCCTGTTTACCTTTTGAAATAATATTTTTCCTTAATTATAATAAAAGTAGTCATTATGTTTAGGATATCAAGAAATTTACAGGTAATCTGGATAGCTTGTTATTGAAAGGAATAAATCAGTGAAGGAGAAGAAGGAACTCAGCCAAGTTAGGCTATCCAGCTAGAGAACCTGTCAATAGGTAGAGGAAAACATAACTAATTTAGAGTTTGCTTTATCACACACTCTATAAAAAGACCAAGTGGCTTTTTAATTTTGAGGTAGTTATTGCAGGTTGTTATAATGGCTAGAGAGTTCATTGCAAGGGGAATATTACAGACAGAAGTTATATGTTTCCTTGATTTAAAAAAAAAGGTTATAAAAGGCAGGGTTAAAAGGCTTAAAAGCACACATGTTGGGAAGGGATTCATGGTCACAGATCTGAGCTGTGATCTGATGTATGAATAAAATGTCACCAAAGCTCAGAGAAATCATGCCTTATATTTCATAATAAAAATAGTAAGTATTGAAAAATTGGAGGCTATCCAAACTTGATCATATAATTCTCAACACAATATTACTTATGTCATGCCAGTGATAATATAGAATCCTCAGATATCATGCCTGTAGTTTATAATATAATGATGCTCTTCTGCCAGGAATCTAATTAGTAAAAAAAATTTTACACTCTTGAAGGTATTATTTAAATCATAATCCATTGTGGAGTCATACAAGCAGAGAAGCTGAAGAAGGTGATATAGGATACATGGTGTGCACATATGTGTGTACTAACACAGAGGTAGGAAGAGAACAATGTGTGTGTAAAAGAAAAAGAGAATTTAATACCTAAAGTTGCATTTGAACTTTTTTGAAAATCTACTTGAGTCCAATGTGTGCATGATACCACAGCATGTATGTGGATATGAGAGGACAACCCTAGGGTGTTTCCTTCCACTGTCTATTTCATTAATACTTTATGTATTTGAAAGGAAAAAGAGAGAGAGAGAGAGAGAGAACGGGTACTCCAGGGCCATTTACTCCTACAAACACCAGATGCATACACCACTTTGTGCATCTGGCTTTATGTGGGTACTGGAGAATCAAACCTGAACTAACAGACTTTTCAAGCCAGCACCTTTAACCACTGAGCAACCTCTCCAGCCTCCGCCATCTAGGGTCTCCATTAGTTGGTTGGTTGGCTGGTGGGTGTGTGTGTGTGTGTGTGTTTGTGTGTTTGTGTGTTTCCCATTGCATGGCCAGCCAGCTTCCCAATTCCCCTGACTCTGCCTACCATTTCCATAGAGACATTGGCATCATAGACCTGTGCCACTTTGTGCCCAGCTTTATGTGGATGTAGAAGAAGCAAACTAGGATCAGCAAGCTTACAGGCAAGCTCTGTTAGCCACTAATCCCTCTCTCCAGCCCCTTTAAGTCTAAATTTTTAAAATACATTTCTGGCCTGATAGATTTTTTTTGCATTATTAACAATCTTTCTAAAATTCGGAAAGCATACACCTTCAGTCTTTACAGAAGAGTTAAGTAAATGTTCTAGTATGCTTAGCTAGTATTGAAAATGCAATACCTGTTTGAGAATGTTAAATTACCTTGCAGGCAGAGAGTTTAGTCTAAACATCAGAAAACCTAAAACTTCTAACAAAAGAAAAATACCTTTATTCATTTCATTTTAAAACAGAAATTATTTCTTGGCATTTATCAAAAATCATTTAGGTGAGACTTGAATAAACAGTTTTTCAGTGAACTTTTGCAACTGTTCAAGATTGCAGCAAAACTACACAATACTGACAAACTTCTGAAGAACGGTTGTCTGACCATGATAGGTACAAGCTTAATTTAAGCCCTGGAGTCAAGGTAAAGTGTGTTTAGTATTTTTTAAATACTTATTTATTTATTTATTTATTTGTGAGCAGAGAGAGAGAGAGAGAGATAAAAGAGAAAAAGATAGAAAGAATGGGCACACCAGGCCCTCCAGCTGTTGCAAACAAACTCCACATGAGTAACAATGCACCACTTTGTGCATCTGGCTTTATGTGAGTACTGGAGAATCGACCCCTCATCAATAGGCTTTGCAGGCATGCTCCTTAACCACTGAGCAATCTCTCCAGCCCCTGTTATATTATTTTTGTCACTACAAATGAACACAATTTCAATGAGTTAGCTATATCCAAATTTTTTAAAAACTTATAAAATAGATTTAGAAGCATCAAGAAAATATTTCTCTGGTTTTTTTTTTCTACTTCTGAAAGTACAAAAGAATGGCTTTTGGTATTTACCTTAATATTTTGAGTATCTAAAATTATTATCGATAACTTTTAGGCACTTCTGAATTCCTAGTCAGATGCTCATCATATCCATATGATTTAATCTCTGAATTAAAATTCTCCTTCCAACTTAAACCCATCAATTAAGTCAGTTTGAAATCCTTAGTCTTAAATTCAGTTTTTAAATTTTAACCCAGGTTGGCCTTGAACTCATGATTCTCCTGCCTCAGCCTCTCTCATGCTCAGATTATAAGCATGTAGCAACATGCCTGGCTGTTACTTTCCCATTCCCCCACCCACTCTCCACCACACAGCAGTTCTCATATGAGGGTAACCAGATATGCAGCAGCATTCTCATCTGATTCCTATGTCTTTGTGTCCCTCATCTAGTTCTCCTTCCACCTGTATACTTGCTGTCTCTTCTAGCAACATTTACTGAGCAACTACCTTGCACTGCACAATGGTTTAGGCACTTAGGAGCAAAGATTAATTTAAGCATGAGTCTTCTCTTGGTCATCTTAGAAACCATTGAGCAGAAGAATATAGAGTATTATAGATGACACATGATATATACATGTTTGAAATGATATAACCATCTGGCTCTGTGCCTAGTAAATAAACATTCCTATAAGAAACAAAAATATTTGCTGCCCAGATCTTCCTTTAAGGAAAAACTTGATTTTGTACTACTAAGGGGTCTATGACTTGATTGACAGCCCTTTGTTCAGCAATTGCTCAACATTGTTGCTTAAGACATGCACACATGGCTGAGTGTTGCATTCAGGTTAGCATTGCTGGCAGAAAACACTGGACCAAAAGCAGCTTGTGGGGACAAACAAAGGTTTATTTTGGCTTACAGACTCGAGGGGAAGTTCCATGATGGCAGGGGGAAACAACACCATGAGCAGAGGGTCGACATTCACCTCCTGACCAACATTAGGTGGACATCAGCCGGAGAGTGTGCCAAACACCAGCAAGGGGAAACTGGCTACAATACCCATAAGCCTGCTCCCAACAATACACTGCCTTCAACAGGCATTAATTCCCAACTTTTCATCAGCTGGGAACCTAGCATTCAGAACACATGAGTTTGTAGGGGACACCTGAATCAAAACACCACCCTGAGCTTAGAAGACATTATGTTGAATGAAATAAAGCAGATACAGAAAGATTAATACAAAATGTTCTCACTCATGTGAGGAAGATTTTTTTTAAAAAGTAGCTGAGAATACAAGCTTTTGCCACCAAATTTAGCAACAATTCTTGGATAAATTTTGTATTTGAACTTTGATCCTATTTTTTGTTAAACTTTTAGCAATATACTACTGGTGACTACTGCATTAACAGTAATAGTGATAAAAATTATACTAATAATAACAGAATGAGCATAGGATTTACTCTAATAATGCTATGTTTTAAGGATTCTAATGTATATCAACTCATTTAATTCTTTTATTTTTATTTTTGTTATTAATTAGTTTTGTACTCAGTGAATACAGTCAAGTTGGTACCATTGTTAGCCTCCTCCCTCTTCTCCCCCCACCCCCTGGTCCCTCTTTGTTGAGGTATATGGGTCATGCAATTTGGGGTTATCCCTCAGTTATGGGTAGGAGGAAATGTCTCTGTGTATCATGATCCAATGAGTGGCTCCTACATTCTTTCTGCCCCCACTTCTGCAAATTTCCCTGAGCCATGTTGGGTTCATTTTGGGTCTGCTTCAGTGATGAGGTCTTGGGATCCTTTGTGTCTCTGGATATCTGATTTGGTAGGAGTTGAGTGTTCTCTGTGTCGATCTCCTTCACCCTTGTGCTGGTACCAGGTTCACCAAGTAAACAGCACCCTTGCTTGTTTTGCCAATTATTCTTAGTTTCCGCTGAGGCCCTTTTGAAGTATGATGGGGTGGTTCACTCCTTAGGATCTGCAACAATCTGTAAAAAAGAAGTAGATTCTCCAACAGAGAGTAATGTTTGCACCAGATAAATGGAATAACCCTTATTCTTTTAGAGAGAATTTAATAGGTATAGACCCTCTTGTAGCCCACAATTGGTGGTAGCTTGATAATGGAGAGTGGGCTCATTTTTGGATCTGGTTCTGACTTGTTCCCCAGCTCCAACTATGGGTTCCATTCCACTGATCACACCAGTTGGCCAAATCAAGAGTAGTTGCTTTCCCACCATGGCTGTGTGCCACTATTGTACTTGTATGAGAATCATGACAGTTTATTCGCTGCTAAATAGGTTAGACCATGAGTTGCTTGGACAGATATTGGTCATTTTCCCCCAGTCACCCATGTAGCACCTTCTGGCATTCAATATGCTGACTGTCTGGGAACTGACTCTCTTCCAGCTTCTAGCCATGTCCCTTCATGTTACGTGTTAACTGCATTCGGTGTCTTCAGCAGTAGGGTCTTAGCACTAAACCTTTGGTGGATCATCAAGTACTCTGACAGAAAACTGTCATTCTTTTAGGAAACTTTCTAGATCTCTCTGATAAAAAGTTCATTGTGGATGATAGCCACCTGCTGGTACTGGGAGTTACAGGTCACTTCCCACTAAGAGAAGGAAGAAAAAGATAAGTAATGTAAAAGAGTTAAAGAGAAGAAGAACAGAAAGAGGGAGAGAGAGAGAGAAGCAGTAGAATATTAGGGTCAGTGTTCATCATACCCTCTCCAGCGCCTTATGACTCAGGTGTTTGCTCTAAGGGCCTGGTGAAGGTTCAACCATTTGGTTTGCCTTTAAGGATGTAGAATTTTATGGTACCATTGCTGTATGGGTCCAGTTTTGTGTCTACCACCCTCTCCCTTACCTTCCCCTCCCGCCCCACGCACCCTATTGTCTAGTCCTTGAGATGCTTGCTGGGTATGTTGGCATCTTGGGTAGATTCAGGTTAGGTGCTGTAGATGAGTGAGACTATGCAGTGGTTATCTTTCTGTGAATGGGTAAGTTCACTGAGAATGATCTGTTCCAGGTTCAACCATTTTTCTTCAAATTTCATTGTGTCATTTTTTTCTTACTGCTGTGTAGAAGTCCATCATGTAGATATACCACATCTTAGGTATCCAGTCATCTAGTAATGGACATCTGGGTTGATTCAAACTCTTAGCTATTACGAATTGAGCGGCTACAAACATGGTTGAACAAATCTCTCTGGACTGAGGCTCAAAGGTTTTAGGTTACATGCCCAGTAAGGGAATAACTGGGTCTGTTGGTATCTCTATAGTCAGCTTTTTGAGGAGTCTCCATATTGCTTTCCATAGTGGTTGTACCATCTTACATTGCCACCAACAGTGGATGAGGGTTCCTATTTCTTCACATCCTGGCCAGCATTTATTTTCAGGTGATTTTTTTTTTTTTTTTGATGTTTACTATCCTTACTGGGGTAAGGTGGAATCACATAGTTGTTTTAATTTGCATTTCCCTGATGATTAGGGATGATGAACATTTTCTGAAGTGTGTGTTTGCCATTTGTATTTCTTCCTCTGTGGACTGCCTGTCAAGCTTTTTGCCCCATTTTGTGAGTGGGTTGTTAGCATTTTTATTGTTTAGGCTTTTGAGTTCTTTGTAGATTCTAGATATTAGCCTACTTCCTCCTATATTTTCTTCCAGCAGCAGCCGAGTTTCCAGTCTTATATTGAGATCTTTGATCCATTTGGACTTGAGTGTTGTGCATGGTGAGAAGTGTGGATCAAGTTTCAGTTTCCTGCATATGTTTATCCAATTTATCCAGCAACATTTGTTGAACATGCTGTCTTTTGTCCAGCCTATATTGTTAGGGCCTTTGTCAAATATCAAGTAGTTGTAGTTGCTTGACCCAAAGTCTGGGTCGTCAATTCTATTCCATTGGTTTATACTCCTGTTTTTGTGCCAATACCATGCTGTTTTTATTACTACAGCTTTGTAATATAGCTTTAGATCAGATATGGTGATGCCTCCAGAGGTATTTCTTTTGCTAAGGATATGCTTGGATAACTGAGGCCTTCTGCCTTTTCATATTAATTTTGAGATCATTTTTGTCTGTGAAGAAAAATGTTGGGGTTTTAATTGAAATTGCATTAAATCTGTGTATTGCCTCTGGTAGGATTGCCATTTTCGCAATGTTAATTCTGCCTATCCAGGAGCATGGGAGGTCTTTCCATTTTCTTAAGTCCTCCTCAATTTCTTTTTTGAGTCTTTTTATGTTTTCATTGTATAGATCCTTTACTTTCTTGGTTAATGTTATTCCAAGGTATTTTTTGTTGTTGTTGGTGTTGTTGCTTTTGAAGATGGAAGTTTCATTGCAGTGGCTGAAGCCCTGGTGTACCAAATCAATCTCTCTCTCTCTCTTTCTCTCTCTCTCTCTCTCCCTCTCTCCCTCCCCTCCCCTCCCTCTTCCCCTCCCTCTTCTCTCTCTATAAAATAAAAAAGGGGGACAGATCAGAACCATGAGTGAGAAGGGACATACATTCAGAGAACCATCTCAGGTAGCCCACTTCTTTCAGCCAGGCTTCACCTCCTAAAGACTCCATAGCCCTCAAAATAGTGCCACAAGCTGAGTACTGAGCATCCTAATCATGAACCTATGGGGAACCTTTGAAAGTCAACCTATAACAAGGTCCATCATTTTTAGTTTTATCACCATAGACCAACCAGAAGTTCCAGAAACAAGGCAAACAGCATCTGACCCTCTGTCCATGGACACAGCTAAACAATAACCTGGGACTTTCCTTCATAAACTTAGATGACTTGGACAGAATCAACCTCCAGGTAGTCTTTTCAGGACTCATATTATTTAGGTTAAACCCAGATGCTGTGAATGAATCACATTATACCTTGGAAGCATTGATACAAATTCTAGGAAATCCCAGTTTACAATGTTGAATAACATGATATAAACTTCTATGTAAAGATAAACTTAAATTTGAGGAAATCGCTGAGGTCTGTGACTAACTGATTAAATTCATTCACTGGCCATGATTTACATGGCTACAGAGAGGGAATGGGTAGATGGCAGCAAAGTCATGGGAAGAAGTTTCCCCTACATCATTTTCTTCATGGCAGCAGAATTACATGAATTTATTACTTTGGGAAATAGAGGCTTATAAATTTCTCCTAACAAAAAAAAAATAGCCCCTGAATGTTTCACTTTAGCCAAAGTACCAATGAGGGAAGGATAGCTCTAGTACACAGTGCACATTGCCAGCATCTTGGTTACAAGAACAAATAGAGAATAACAGCTTCTGTTATGCTGGCTCCTTGACTTAGGAAATGCACTCACTCTTTGTCTCTATTATTTGTTGCCTGACAATTGTTCCCAGCAGTGAAAGGCAAGCTCACCCTCTGGGAATGGGATCAAATACAAATGACTGAGAGCCTTGTCAAAGGTCCACTGTAGCTGACATCCCTCCCTCCACCCCCATCCCCTCAAGGGCACTTCATTTTCACTTTATTACTTTTTTCTCCCCTCCAAGGAAAGATTAAGGTCCAGAAAAAAAAATCATTATAAATGGAAGTTCCATGTGATAAGCCAACTTCTGTCCTATCTCACCTCCCTCTCTCCTTCTAATACTATCCTTTTCAACAACTGCAGAATCTCAACCCACCGGTTCAATATTTAAAAGGGTTATGGCTGCTGAGAGACCTCACAGGAAAAATGCTTAATGAACATGTACGAGCCCTGGAAAGTGTTGTTTCATTGTTGACTCGCTTTCAACATGACGGCTGATGACCTTCTGTGCTGAGGAAGGAAAGCCATAAATATTTTTCTTTTCTTTTCCTTCCTCGATAAAGTCAGCACTCTCTTCCATGATGTAGTGTTGTAAAAACTGCCATCATCTGGTTTTCTTAGGAGAGTTAAAGAACTCACAATGGTAGGTGCCTTGATTTTTTCAAAAATTCCAAAATAATTTTTAAAAATTATAAAATGCCACACAAGAGAGATTGCCAATTTCCCTTCAAGTACCTCTTCATGATGCTATTCTATTTGACAGCCTAAATTTGAAAAAGACATGTAACAAGAAGCAAGCAAGGGTGCCATTTTCCTGGTGAACTGGGTACCAGCACAAGGGTGAAGGAGATCAACACAGAGAAAAATTAACTCCTACCAAATCAGAGAGCCAGAGACCCAGAGGCCCTCAACACCTCATCACTGAAGCAGACCAAAAACGAACCCAACATGGCTCAGGGAAAATTTGCGGAAGAGGGGGCGGAAAGAATGTCAGAGCCACATGTTGGGTCATGATATGCAGAGACATTTCTCCTACCCATAACTATGGGCTAACCCCACATTGCATGACCCATATACCTCAACAAGGGGAGGGGGTAGGTCATGGATGAGCCTAATAATGGTACCAAACTGACTGTATTTGCTGAATACAAAGCTAATTAATAAAAAAATAAAAAATTAAAAAAAGAAAAGAGATGACTTTAATTCAACAAAATAATGTGTTGGTTCATCCCACACACCCTGAGCCCTGTTAGATACAGCCCTAATAGCCACCATGGTGGGAAGATGGAAAAGATGGCAGTCTAACTAGGGGGAGGGGAATAGGAGGTTTGCAATAACTGATCTTTAAAATCACATTCACCTATATTATCTTACATGATGCTCACAAGAAGATTAGGAAGCTACAGGACAGCTACTATTATCTTTCCTTCAGAGACAAAAAAAAAAAAAAATAGACACTGAGAGATGCTCAGCTATTTCTCAAGCTAGCAACTTAATCTTCTGACAAAGTTAATGTTTCACTCCCCCTACTGGACTTTAGTGACATTAAATTGTCAAAGTTCTTAGTAATTTTTTCCCTCTGCTTCCTTGATGAATACAATTATTTCTTTTAATGATGTTACAAATATCTCAGTTAAAAATCACCAAGTTAAGATACTAAAACTTAAAATTATCATTTAAAAAATACCTAAAACGAAAAGGTCTTTTCTCTTTGGCAGGCAAACAATGGTTATGTGAATGTCTGGGTATTAGAATTAACATCCCTGTAAAAGAAAAAAATGATTTACCAAATACTATGTAAATTAAAAGATGCTAAATGTGGCAGTGTTCTCACTCCAGCTGCCACAGGTCAATTATGCAAGGTCTTTATTGCCAGTTTTATAATTAGATTCACTAGAGACTGATTAACCTCCTGGAAGAGTTATAAGTTTTACACAAAAGCAAATGAAGCAAAAATAATGTCCTCAACTCATAGAAATTAAAATTTGAAGGAAAGATAAATAAACTTTCATCTTATTCACATGCATATATGAGTACTGTTTTGAAAAATCAGGTTTCTTAGGCTCCATTAACATTGATCCAACAGCCCACAAATAAATTCCAGGATACCACTTTCATATTGCTGGCTCCCCAACCTCCCTTGGAAAGACAGAACTGTGAGAGGGAAGCCTGTTTGCTAATAGGGTTTTCCAAATGAAATAGTTACCTTCAGTCTTACCTGGCTGTCTTTGAATTATTAGAATTAATTGTTAGAATGAATCCAATTAATAAATTGGTAGAAACAATGTCTAATTAAGTTCTGCCTGCAAAAATCCTTGAGACTGATAATAAATTAGTGAATAAAACTTTGACTAGCTTTTAGGTTGATGTCTCTTCATTGCTTCTTATTATTTGTAGCTATAATAAAACCTCACTAATAATATCTTATGAAGTGAACTTTCCCTAAAATTAAAGACATGATTGTTTGCCATCAAATCAGAAAAAGTTTTGATTTTAATTCTCAGTATATTTACAGCAAATAAGTGCATATATTACCTGTAAAAGTGCACATTTGTCTAACACTTAAATTTTTCTAAAAAATAACATGGAAAATTTATACTAAAAGGTTTTTTTGTTTTGTTTTGTTTTCTATGTTTTGTTCTGAGAGTTTGTATTTCTGTTTGTTTTGGGTTTTTCAAAGCAGAGTCTCACTCTAGCCCAGATTGACCTGGAACATACTTTGTAGCTACAGGTGGGCCTTGAGCTCACAATTCTCTGATCTCAGCCTCCTAAGTAAAAGTTTTCAAAATGGTCTATCCTCATGAAAAATGTGCAAAGATAAAATATACACAAATATGTTTATGTTTACATAAACATTAAACTAAATGAATTAATTCTGATATACTTCCAATTGTGCATGTAAAAAGTAATCAAATTATAAGTACTCAAATGTATTTAGTGACCCTTTCTGCTGAGCCCTAACCCAAGACCAACTCTATAAGAACTATGCTTTCATGGGGCAACAGAGGTATGAGGACATATGTTCCTGCCATCCCCATTGAAATTTTGAATGCATGTTCTCAATTTTAATCCTGAGCTAGTGCATATCCCAGTAGTAGAGGGCTTGCCTCGCATGCATGAGGTTCCAAGTTCGATTCCTGGAACTACAAATAAATACATAATATATGGATATGTTATGAATAATCAATGCATTCCCAACTATTAGAAATCTGTTTAACACAAAACCTGCAGCCTTAAAATTTTAGTAGGAACATAAACTTTAGAAAATATAATCATGCTATTTGAATAATGTCAAATCCAAAAATAGTATAATTACTATGTAGGAAATATATTTTGAATTCTAAGCAATTGACTTACAAACTAGCATCATGAATATAATAATGAGCTCATTATCTGAATTCTGTACAAGCACACAGAACATGGCACAAATATTTTTTTAAATTACTTGCATGATGAAAGATCAAAATCTGAACCCCACAAAAAATTAGGGTGTTAATCCCTAGATAGTATTATTTAATGATAACAGCAATTTCATACTGATATAGTAGGCTTTGTATTGTTTGTAGACAGAGGATTGTGCTCAGAGCCTCACCCATACTAGGTATGTGGTCCACCATTGAACTATTTCCCCAGTTTTTTGTTTTTTCCACTTAAAAAAATATTTTATTGTTTATTTATTTAATTGAGAGAGAAAGAGAGGCAGACAGAGAATGGGCATACCAGGGCCTTCAGCCACTGCAAATGAACTCCAGACATATGTGCCACCTTGTGCATCTGGCTTTTGTAGATCCTGGGGAATCAAACCTGGATCCTTTGGCTTTGCAGGCTAGTGCCTTAACCACTAAGCCATCTCTCCAGCCCTTTTAAACTTTTTATTTTGAAACCAGGCCTCACTAAGCTGCCCATGCTGACACTGAATTCAAGATCCTCCTGCCTCAGCCTTCCAAGTAACTGGTATTAGAGTTCTGGGCCACTAGGCCTGATGACTTTGTTGTTTTAAATCTGTTGTTATGTGAAACTACTAGCCAAACAGTATGAATGCACCTCAGCATTTACAAGGAAGGAGTGAAAGTTATTACTTCTATTGACAATCCACATATCAATACCATATAAGGTGTTTGTGCACAATACTAGTATGCATATTGTGGAGATACAATAATTGATTGAAAGAAATTTTTAAAACTTAATATTTCTAATAAATTCAGTCCCAGATATCATTTGGACTACTCATATGTTAAGAGATTAATGCTATTGATAGTTTAATGACAATTATTTTTTCTCCTACAAAATATTAATATTTAATATTAAAATATTAAATTAAATTAAATTTCTCTCTCATGTTGCTCCTGCTTAGCTTTCTGAAAGCTACATATTGGGAAAAAATGAGAAACAAAAATAAGTTAGAATTGCCTTTGTACTCATTGGCATAGAAGGTTTATAACAAAGGTATTACATTTTCTTTGGCCTATCTCTCTAAAGCAACCACTTGACCTATAGCAACCATCAACCTGACTTCCTCAGATGTTTGTCATTTTAAGGGTGAACATAGCCTTGCAACTCCCTTGGCAAATTTGTCTGTGATAAATCTATGGAGTCTCTTTAATTCTTACCACAGTGTCCTCAAATATATGTTTCCCTTATCTTATTCCCCTTAGGATCTAGCAGTATTTTTTATTCCATTAAAGAGCTAACAAAAGTGTATTCTTATACTTCTCCCTTCTCATATAGATATAGTTAGATGTACACAAATGAGAAAAATGTGGGCAGATTTATATTTTCTAAACGGAAGGGAAATTTTCTTTGTATGCATCTACTGTTACTATTTTTCCAAGTAATACCCTTTACTCAATTTTATTTCAACTGCTTAAGTCACTAAATTATTCTCAGAAATTTACTCACTTAACAGTCAGTGAATTCCTGTATAGATCAGTCACAAGTAAGTAGATGGGCAAATGAGATGTTTCCAGTCTTTATTAAATTTTCAGTGTAACAAATAGAGACCATAATTTAATCTTCACATAAGTATCTTTTCATATTTCCTTACTTTCTAAGAATTCAGGGACACCTCTATAAATCAACTTACAAGCCTACAAACATAGGGATCCTTACACTTCCAGGGAGAACAGAAGTTACTGAAGGTTCATTTTAGACATGTTCCACGTCCTGATGCCTCAACTTCTCCCAAGGCAATTTTTACGTCTGTCCCAGTGGTTTTAGTTGTCACACATAAAAATGTGGTACAAAGCTCTTTGAAGACTAAATTTCTTTGGACTAGATTGATACAGCGAGCTGCCTCCTTGGGTTTTGCTCTTTAAGTCATCTCAGAACACATAACTCATGTTCGGTTTATGAACCTAATATGCCAGTCTTCTTGCATTTAAATGAGTACACCACATGTCTGGAGCTTTTAGGTCTAGTCACTGCCCCAGGAAAGCCTTACTAAACACCTTATCACTCACTTCTGCATAGCATCCTCTGATTCCCTTTCATGCCTTATATTTATTATATGTACTATGTATATAGTAATGTAATTAGCATCCTATTGTTATATAAATATTGTATTTCTACAACTCTTTAGTGTTAATATAACTTTAACTATAGCCCAACAGTTCCTAGGAAGAACTCAAAAAAAAAAAAAAAAGATTAAGTGAAATGAAACAATTGGGAAACTTCCCAGGTATGTGGATTAAGATACTACTAAGTAAGGGGGACCAGTTGCTAGTTTCTTGAACTCTGTTAGCAAGAATAAGAGCTCATCTAGAGTCAACAAGGAGTCTGGCACAAAGGAGAGTTTAAGGAGATAGTTGGAGGCATGGTATTATTTAAAGTACACCACTTGGGCTAAGTTTCAGGTTTCTCTAACTTGTCCTGAAAACCTGAAAATAATACAGTATAGAATTTCTCTAGCCTGGTCCTTTCTGAGAGGCAAAATTCCTAGAGATAAGAAAAAGAACTTCTTTACTTCGTAGTAATAGAAACAGCTGGTGGAAACCCTCCATATGGTTTGCCATTCCCACTGAAGCTACTGGAAGACAGACAGCAGCAACCATCACTGACAGGAGCAGCAATTAGCTTTTCCTTCCAACAGTTGAATCATATTCAGCATGGCTTCCAAAATATCAGTTCCAAAAGCCACATCTGAGGGAACAACTGCCAAGAAATACCTCTGGATATCCTGAGGTAACTAACTGGAAGAAACTTTAGAAAAGTGGAGTGCGGGAGCAACAAAGATTTTCATCCTCTTACCTTTCTCCCATTATACTTTTCCTCTCTTTCAATAAAATCCTCTATCTTCAAAAGAAGAACAAGTTATCAAATACTTCTCCAAAACTTGATGAAAACCAAAGCCTCAAAAATGTCTCACATTAATTACAGGGATACTGAATGTGAGACTAGTTCATACAATTACATCTGACAATTCAGAGAATAATGAAACAAATTGAAATTTTTATCTTTCAAAATGGAGACAAGATACTAGTGATATGCTGAGTATTATCTGAGTAAATGGAGAACCCTAACTTATTTACCATTGTAGACTCAGTAGTTCCTAAAACAAGCACTCAAATAAATTGAACAAATTTATGAATGCATGGGAGAAGAGCTGAGGGAATGGGCTTGTGAGTGATATCAATTTACCTTAAAATTGATAGCAAGAATGAAACACATAATTGCCTTTAAGTGATGCAAATAAACTTAGTGAACAAGGCAGATGTAATTATGATTTCCCCTGAATTAAAAGATGACTTTCTATGTGTTCTAGGTTTGCGTGGGGATTTTTTTGTCATACAACAATTTCTCTCATTTCTTAAAAAATTTTTTATTAATTAGTTTTGTATTCAGCAAATACAGTCAGTTTGGTACCATTATTAGGCTCATCCATGACCTACCCCGTCCCATTGGCCCCTCCTTATTGAGGTATATGGGTCATGCATTGTGGAGTTAGCCCACAGTTATGGGTAGGAGAAATGTCTCTGTACATCATGACCCAACATGTGGCTCTGACATTCTTTCTGCCCCTTCTTCCCCAAAATGTCCTTGAGCCATGTTGGGTTCACTTTTGGTCTGCTTCAGTGATGAGGTGTTGGGGGCCTCTGGGTCTCTGGCTCTCTGATTTGGTAGGAGTTGATTTTTCTCTGTGTTGATCTCCTTCACCCTTGTGCTGGTACCCGGTTCACCAGGAAAACAGCACCATTGCTTGTTTCGCCAATTTTTCTTAGTTTCAGCCTGGGCCTTTTGAGGTATGATGGGGTGGCTCTCTCCTTAGGATCTACATCTATCTGAAAAAGAGAATCAGATTCTCCAATGGAGAGTAAGTTAGCACCAGGACAAATGAGATGACCCTTACTTTTTTATAGAGAATTTAATAGGTGTAGGCCCTCTTGTAGCCCACGATTGATGGTAGCTTGATAATGGAGAGTGGGCTTGTGATTGGATATGATTCTGACTTGTTTCCCAGCTCCATCTATGGGTCCCGTACCACTGAGGGGATCATAGCCAAATCAAGAGCAGTTGCTTCCCCACCATGTCTGTGTGCAACTATTGCACTTGTGTGGGCATCACAACAGGTTATTTGCTGCTTAAGTAGGTTAGACCATGAGTTGCTTGGACAGATATTGGTCATTTTACCCCAGTTGCCCATGTAGCACCTTCTGGAACTAGATGCACTGACTGTCTGGGAACTGACTCTCTTCCAACTTCCAGCCATGCCATTCCATTTTATGTGTCGACCACATAAGGTGTCTTCAGCAGTAGGGTCTTACATTACACTAACATTTGGTGGGTCATGAAGTACTCGGACAGAAATCTGTCTTTCTTTTAGGAAACCTTGTAGGTCTCTCTGATCAAAAGCTCATTGTGGATAATAGCCCCATGCTGGTACTGGGAGTTACAGGTCAGTGCCCACTAAGAAAATGAGGGAAAAAGATAAGTAATACACAAGAGTTAGAAATAAGAGAGAGAGAGAGAGGGAGGGGGACAGAGGGAAGCTGTAGAAGATTAAGGTTAGTCTTCATCATACTCTCTCCAGTGTCTTGTGGCTCAATTGTTCCCTCTAAGGGCCTGGTGAAGATTCAGCCATTTGGTCTGCCTTTTAGGAAGTAGAATTTCATGGTACCATTGCTGTTTGGGTCTAGATTTGTGTTTCCCACCCCTCCGATGCCCTCCCCTCCCTCCCCACCCATTCTATTGTCTAGTCCACGAGATGCTTGCTGGGTATGTGAGGCATCTTGGGTAGATTCAGGTTAGGTGCTGTAGATGAGTGAGACTATGTGGCGATTTTTCTTCTGTGATTGGGTAACTTCACTGAGAATGATCTGTTCCAGGTTCAACCATTTTTCCTCAAATTTCATTGTGTCATTTTTTCTTACTGCTATATAGAATTCCATTGTGTAGATATAACACATCTTAGTTATCCATTCTTCTAGTGATGGACATCTGGGTTGATTACAGCTCTTAGCTATTACAAATTTGGCCACTACAAACATGGTTGAGCAAATCTCTCTGGCCTGTGGTTGGAAGGTTTTAGGGTACATGCCCTGTAAGGGAATAACTGGGTCTCTTGGTATCTCTATAATCAGCTTTTTCAGGAGTCTCCATATTGCTTTCCAAAGTGGTTGTACCATCTTCCATTCCCACCAACAGTGGATGAGTGTTCCTACTTCTCCACATCCTTGCCAGCATTTATTTTCATTTGATTTTTTGATGTTTGCTATCCTTATTGAGGTAAGGCGGAATCTCATAGTTGTTTTAATTTGCATTTCCCTGATGATTTGGGATGATGAGCATTTTCTAACGTGTGTGTTTGCCATTTGTATTTCTTCCTCTGTGAAATACCTGTTGAGCTCTTTGCCCCATTTGTGAGTGGAGTGTTTGACTTCTTGCTGTTTAGATTTTTGAGTTCTTTGTAGATTCTGAAGATTAGGACTCTGTCAGTTGGATAACCTGGAAATATTTTCTCCTATTCTGGGGGTAATCTATTGGCTTTGCTTATTGTATGCTTCTCTGTAAAGAAACTCTTCAGCTTCATGTGATCCCATTGGTTGAGTGACGGTTTAAGTTCATGAGCTACTGGGGTTTTGTTCAGGAAGTCTTTTTCCATTCCTATATCATGGAAAGTACTTCCTAAATTTTCTTCCAGTAGTATATGAGTTTCTTGTCTTATATTGAGAACTTTGATCCATTAGGACTTGAGTGTAGTGCATGGTGAAATGTGTGGATCAAGTTTCAGTTTCCTGCATATAGTTATCCAGTTTGTCCAGCACCATTTGTTGAAGATGCTGTCTTTTTTCCAGCCTATATTGTTAGGGCCTTTGTCAAATATGAAGTAGCTGTAATTGCTTGACCCAAAGTCTGGGTCCTCAAGTCTATTCCATTGGTCTGTACTCCTGTTTTTATGCCAGTAGTACCATGCTGTTTTTATTACTATGGCTTTGTAATATAGCTTTAGATCAGGTATGGTGATGCCTCCAGAGGTATTTCTTTTGCTGAGGATATGTTTGGACATGCGACGCCTTCTGCCTTTCCATATGAAATTTGAGATCATTTTTTCTATCTCGGTGAAGAACACTGTAGGGATTTTAAATGGAATTGCATTAAATCTATATATTGCCTTTGGTAGGATTGCCATCTTCACAATGTTGATTCTGCCTATTCAGGAGCATGGGAGGTATTTCCATTTTCTCAAGTCCTCCTCAATTTCTTTTCTGAGTGTTTTCATGTTTTTGTTATATAGATCTTTCATTTCCTTGGTTAATGTTATTCCAAGGTATTTTATTTTTTTTGTTGCTATTGAAAATGGGACTATGTCCCTTATTTCTTTCTCTGTATCTTTGTCATTTGCATATAGAAAGGCTACTGATTTTTGTGCATTCATTTTGTATCCTGCTACTTTGCTTTAGGAGTTAATCACCTTCAGGAGCTTTGGGATGGAGTCACTCAGGTATCTTACATATACAATCATGTCATCACCGAATAGAGCTAAATCAACTTCTTCCTTTCCAAATTGTATCACTTTTACTTCCTTCTCCTGTCTTATTGCTTGAGCTAGGACTTCCAGTACTATATTGAAAAGCAGAGGTGAGAGTGGACAACCCTGTCTTGTTCTGATCTTAATGGGAATCCCTCTAGTCTCTGTCCATTATGTATTATTTGGGCCTTCGGAGCTTTGTATATTGCCTTTATTAGGTTGAGATATGAACCAACCATGCCAATTCTCTCTAATGTTTTGAACATGAAGTGATGTTGAATCTTGTCAAAGGCCTTTTCTGCATCTATCAAAGTGATCATGTGGATTTTATGTTTAACCTTCTTTATGTGGTGTATTACATTGACAGATTTCTGTATCTTGAACCACCCCTGTGTTCCTGGGATGAATCCCACTTGGTCAAGGTGGATAATGCTTTCGATATGTTGTTGGATTAGGTTTGCAAGGATTTTGTTCAGGATCTTAGCATCTAAGTTCATCAGAAAATAGGCCAGTAGTTTTCTTTTCTTGTGGCATCTCTGCTTGGTTTTGGAATTAGGGTGATACTAGCTTCATATAAGGAGTTGGATAGCTTTCCCTGTTCTCCAATTGTGTGGAACAGTTTGAGGAAGATTGGTTTCAGTTCTTCCATGAAGGTTTGATAGAATTCAGCTGAGAAGCCATCTGGTCCTGGACTCTTCTTTTTGGGGAGGATTTTTACTACTTTTTCAATCTCCACGAGTGTGATGGGTTCATTGAGGTGATTAATCTGCTCTGAGTTTAGCTTTGGTAGATGGTATGCATCCAGGAATTTATCGATCTCCTCCACATTATCCAGTTTTATGGAGTAGAGATTTTTGAAATAAGTCCTGATGATTCTCCCAATTTCGCTTATGCCTGCTGTGGTCTCTCCTTTTTCATTTTGAATTTTGTTAATTTGAAGCTTCTCCTCTTTTTGCTTGATGAAATTGGCCAGGGGTTTGTCAATCTTGTTTATTTTTTCAAAGAACCAGCTCTTTGCTTTGTCAATTGTCTTAATTGTTTCCTTGATTTCCAATTCATTAATTTCTGCTCTGATTTTAATTATTTCCTTCCTTCTGGAGCTCTTTGGGTTGGATTTTTCTTGCGTTTCCAGTGCCTTTAGGTGGATGGTTAGGTTATTGATTTGGGATCTCACTGTCTTTTTTATAAAGGCATTGAATGCTATGAATTTTCCCCTGAGGACCACCTTCATTGTGCCCCATAAGTTTTGGTATGATGTGTTCTCATTGTCATTCAATTCTAGAAATTTTGCAATTTAATTTTTTATTTCATCCACTATCCATTTATTGTTTAAAAGTGTGCTGTTCAGTTTCCAGGTGCCATTGGGATTCTTGGTGGGTCTTTTGTTGTTGATTTCTAGCAATATAGCATGATGATCTGATATCATGCAGGGAATTATGTCAATATTCCTAAATATGTGGAGGCAATCTTTGTGACCCAGTATATGGTCTATTTTAGAGAATGTTCCATGGGCTGCTGAGAAGAATGTGTAGTCTGTGGATTTGGGATGGAAAGTTCTGTAGATGTCCGTTAGGTCTAAGTGATCTATGGTTTTGTTGAGCTCTCTTACTTCCCTGTTGAGTTTCTGTTTGGATGATCTGTCTATTACTGATAATGGTGTATTGAATTCTCCAGCTATGATGGTGTTGGTGGTTATTTCTGTTTTTTTGTCAAGTAGGTTTTGTTTTATGAATTGTGGTGCCCCTGTGTTTGGTGCATACATATTTATGATTGTAATATCCTCTTGATGGATTGTTGCTTTGATAAGTAGGAAATGGCCTTCTTTGTCTTTTTTGATTATTTTTGGTTTGAAGTCTATTTTATCTGATATTAATATAGCTATGCCTGCTTGTTTCTTATTCCCATTTGCTTGGAATATTTTTTTCTACCCTTTCACCCTGAGGAGGTGTCTGTCTTTAGTGGTGAGGTGGGTTTCTTGAAGGTAACAGATTGAGGGGTCTAATTTTTTGATCCATCCTGTTAGCTTGTGTCTCTTGATGGGTGAATTAAGGCCATTAATATTTAGGGTAATGACTGTGAGATTTGATTTGATCCCTGCCTTATTGTGATGGTAAATGTGGATTGGTGTTTTCATGGACTTTGAAGTTTTTTGTGCCTACTCTGAGTTTGGTTGTTGTCCACATGATTATCGGTCCTTTGTTGCTTTCCTGCAAGTTCTACCAATAGGTTGGTCAGGGTTACATTGCTCATAGCTTCAGTTTGGTGTTCTGATCCTAATGGTTCTTCTATCTTTTGGTTAGATGTATTCATTGTAGGACTGGGTGATCTAACTGGATTTTCTTGCATTTGATTTTTCATGTTATTTATTTTACGCTGTGGTCTCTCCCCTAAAAGACCCACTGAACCCTTAGTGTCTTTCCTTTCTTTCCCCGGATTTGCAGCGCAGCTAGGCAGTCGCTATCTTGGCCAGATGTCACCAATTTCTCTCATTTTTAAACTGCATACAGAACCTAGATATAAATTCTAGTGCATTTTTGAATGCACTTGCTATGTCTTGCTGACAAGGAATTTTTGAAAATTTCAATAAAAAATAGACCTGGGGCCACATGCAATTGTGTGTTAGTATGATGAGGGAAAAAGGCAACCATGTCCTCATTCAGGTTGTCTAGAATCTTGGTCTTGGCAAATGTGTCATATAATTTATTTCAGGAAAGGTGCTATACACTAAATCCTTTCCTCCTTGACCTATGTGAGAACATCTTCTGGAAGGGAAATTGTGGCTTCTGCCTTGGCCTCACATGGCAGGACTTGGGGTTTTCGTGATGAAACATGCAGTATTGAAAGTACAGGAATGAGAAGCATTATGAAGGACAGGAGCTTCTCGAAGGAACAGATCAACACATCATGGCCAAAACTGTCTACTTTTCCTCACTACATACTAAGTCACTCCTGGCATTCTTGAGTTGGAATAAGTAATATTGAAAGTTATTTGTCTGTCAATTATTATGTCTCCAACAAGAAAATGTACTAATGGACCACAAAAAAACGTGATTAGAATTAAAGACAGAAGAACTTTGGCCTAGATTCCAGTCCATATAGAGACCTTATAGAAAATGTTGTAGTCAGGTTCACATTGCTGGCATAAATCACCCAACCAAGAGCAGATTGTGGGGAAAAAGGGGGTTTATTTTAGCTTAGAGACTCAAGGGGAAGCTCCATGATGGCAGGGGAAAACAATGGCATGAGTAGAGGATGGATATTGCCCTCTGGCCAACGTAAGGTAGGCTATAGCAACATGAGGGTGTACTAAACACTGGCAAGGGGAAACTGGATATAATGCCCATAAGCCCACCCTAAAAGTACATTGCCTCCAGAACGCATTAATTTCAAAGTCTCCATCAACTGAGAACCTAGCTTTCAGAACACCTAAGTTTATGGTGGCACCTGAATCAAACCACCTCATTCTGTCCCTGGCTCCCATAAACTGATGAACATACATGATGTAAAATGTAATGCATTCAGTCCAACTTCAAAAGTCCCCTAGTTCTATCAATCCCAGTGATGTTCAAATATCCTCATAATCCAAGATCATTCAGCTGAGCCATAATTCCAAAAAATAATCCTCAAAAAACCCATAATGGCAAAGAATAAACACTCACACTGCAAAAGATGGCATTGGGCATAGCAAAGAAATATTCAACCAGTACAAGATTTAAACAGGGTAAACATCAAACTTTGTAGCTCCAAGTCCAATAATTCTAGCTAGTGACAGATCTCCAAGACCAATAATTCTAACCAAAAAAAAGTCTCTGGAGTTCCAATTCCACCCCTCCAGCTAGGCTACTTACAGTCCTGGAAAACTTCATCTGGGGGGTGGGGGCAGCTTTTCTTAACAGCCATCTCGAGGTGCTGGTACCTCCACTGGGTCTCCACTGCAAGCCATGGCCCATCCTCATAGCTCCATTGGGTCTCCATGCAGACATGTAGCAAATCTTCTTCACACTGACATTTCCAAAACACAAGACTGTGTTGCAAATTCAATGACTGTCTCTTTCCTTCATTTCCTATACTCCATAATACCAGGTAGGGAGCCAATTTGTTAATCCATGAGGTAAATAAAGCATTCTTTGAATAATAGGACACTCTTTCAGCATTCAGGCCCCTTCAAAAGAGTCTACATTCTTTCTGTTGTCCCAATGCAGGTCAGATGACCCAATCTCAAAGGTTGTAATCTCTCAATTGCAGATAAATGAGAAGCAGTTTCACCCAAAGATTTCTTTCTGTGCCATATCCCTCTGCACATACTAATCTGTTCCTATGCAATACAATTATGCACAAATTCTCAGGATATAGACATAACAGCAAGTCTGTCACACAAACTGCTTCTAGCCCAGTCCAGGCAAAGCTATTTCTTACCCTCACAAGCCAAACCTCACAGTCCATAGTTGTTACTGCATTAATGTCTTTCAATTCTAATCAGAATAGTCTGTCAAGCTGTACTTACAGCACTGCAAGGCATCTCTTAGACCAAGGTTTCAAATCTTTCCACATTCCTCTTGAAAATCAGCTCCAAAAGGCCAAAGGCACACAGTCAGGTGCCTAGTAGCAGATGACACCACTCCTTAGACCAATTTTACTGTTACAGTCAGGTTCGCATTGCTGGCAGAAATCACCTGACCAAGAGAAGCTTGTGGGGAAGAAAAGAGATTTATTTTGGCTAACAGACTTGAGGGGAAGCTCCATTACAGCACGGTGAAATGATGGCATAAGCAGAGGGTGGACATCACTCCCTAGCCAACATCAGGTGAACAATAACAACAGGAGAGTGTGCCAAACACTGGCAAGGGGAAACTGGCTATAATACCCATAAGTCTGCTCCCAACAATACACTGACTCCAGGAGGCATTAATTCCCAAATCTCTATCATCTAGGAACCTGGCATTCAGAACACCTAAATTTATGGGGGACACTTCAATCAAACCACCGCAGAGCATTTGTCTATAAATCAAGATAGATGTAGCTTATATGTAACATAGAAGCAAAGAATAGATATGCTGATTAGAACATTTCTTAAAATCCTGACATATGTATGTATTAGATAGGAAAACTCAGATTTTTTTCTTCTTCTCCAATCATACTCTACATAGTATTTTACCTCTGATCATTAAACTTTGTGAGAATTTCTTCCCATCAACTCTGTTTTCCAGTGTACATTAGCTGGCTGTCCTAATTCAGTCAATTGAGAGAGCTTCAGATCCCACAAGCTGGGAAATGAAATGCACAATACTGCTCCTTACTTCAACAAATTTGGTCACCAATTGCAAATTCTGAGGGGATGTTACTTCTGACTAACCAGATAAAAATTGGAGATTCTTGTGATGACTTTCCCAAGCTCCATTATTTTCTAGTTATTTTACCCTTTTATGATAAGTGATCCTCAAAAAATCCATATTAGCATCTAAATGGAGTGGTACACAGTATGAGTTAAAAAGAAAGATCACCAGGTTTCCAAATCTTTTCTCTTGGCACCTCCACATGCTCAGAAGTTCAGAAACTCTCTGAGCCCCACAGTTCAAGGATGTCTAGAGGCTTCTTCACATAGGAATGGCCCACCATGAGCTCCATTTTCAGCTCCACTCCCCTCTCCAGTAACTGGAGGATGGACTGAACTCTGCAAGCTTCCAAGGACATCTTATTCTTTCTGACACCAGTCCCCATCCAAGAGCCAGCATTAGTTATCCTATTAGAACAAAAGGTTCTCCTGTCACCCAAAAAAATCAAAATATTGAGGTTTTCTGTGTCAGAGGCTTCTGTTACTCAGGAAATTACCAAAGCCTTTCTTGGGAGTTCTGTGAGCAAGTGGAGTAAGCCAGGTATAGTGGTACATGTCTATAATCCCAGCACTTGGGAGGTAGAAGCAAGAGGATCAGGAATTCAAAGTCATCCTTGGCTATATAGAAAGTTAGAGGTCAACCTGTGCTACATGAGACCCTGTCTCAAAAGAAAGTGAAAGAAGAGTTGGTGGAAGAGGATGACGAGGATGAGGAGAACAGGATTAAAGATCAAATTTGTTGGGCACAGTGGCGCATGCCTTTAGTCTCAGCACTTAGGAGGCAGAGGTTGGACGATGACGAGTTCAAGGCCACTCAGAGACTGCATAGTGAATTCCAGATTAGCCAGGGCTACCTCAAAAATACCCTTTTATAATTTCACAGTAATATCCTAGTGTCACAATTCAAGTATAGATATGTGTTTCAGTTAGCTAATTAAAATCTGGACCTAGATTAATCCTCAAGCCACCTACATATGCTGGATGCAAAAGATGATGTGTCACAAGCATCTGGCACTTGTTTGAAGTGGCAAGATACCCTGGTATGTGTATACATGCACACACACACACACACACACACACACACACACGTGCAAATAAGTAAAAAAAAAATAAAATATGAAAAAACAGTAAAAATGTATGGTAAATTTGAAGCAACAGCATATGGTAGAGAAGAACTGGGAAGCCTTATATATTCTTGTAAAAGTAACATCATAAGTTGTTGTGTACTTTCTTAACATACTGTTTTAACACTCTACATTCATCACATCAGAACACCTAAATTTTACCATCTCCCAAATTTCTCCTGTCAACTAGAATGCCTCTTCTATCAATTCTATATCCACTTACAAAACCCTTCCCAGTCTACAAGGCCAAATTAAATTTCTTCTTCCCCAGTGAAAATATTCTATTTGAAATAACTTCTCATTGCTGCTTTCTTGATTCCTTTCTCCAGCTATTATAGTGCTATATTAGGTATATGCTGAGTTACCACAATTAGACTACAAGCTCCTTAAAGGGGAATCTCTATCCTGATCTTGTTTTTTTTTTTTTTCAGAACACTAGCACAGACCTTGCAATACTAAGCAGCCAAATAACATTGATTAAGGTAAAGCAGAAAGGATGCCTCAGCAAATCCTGTGTATTTGATGCTACAGGGGACAAGTGCCTTCCTATGCTCTCTCCTACAGATCACATTTGAAAAAAGCCATACTCCAGTTGAGCAGAACTGAATTTCATTTAAAACAAAGCCAAGATGGGCTGGAGAGATTGCTTAGTGGTTAAGGCACTTGCCTGCAAAGCCTAAGGACCCAGGTTTGATTCTCCAAAACCCACATAAGCCAGATGCACATGGTGGCACATGCATCTGGAATTGAGAGGCTAGATGTCCTGGCATGTCCTTTCTCCCCCCGACAACCACCACCTCTAATTAATAACTAAATGAAAAGAAAATATTTTTAAAACATAATTTTTTTAAAAAAAGGAAAGGAATACACAGAAGATCCCGTTTGAAGGGGCCATAAATGTGTAAATGGAAAGATAACCAAGATTGTTAGATCTTCTGGGGGTGTAGGAATGCATGGAAAATGGCTTTATAAATCTTTTCTCTAAAACGTGGTTCACATACCACCACTATGATATGCAGTGTGTATAAAGTGGTAGATATGTGATATTTTTAATTTTAATTTAAATACTACATTTTAATAATTTTGTTCATATTTTAAAATATATAATAACTTCAGTTAGTTTTGCTCAGGATAAAGCTCAAATAATTTGTTCAAGGAAAATAACATGAGCTATAACAAAAGTTATGAGCCTGCCCAAATGACTTAAGCTTGATAAACAGTGTCTAATAACTAGTTCCAACTGCAGTCACTTAAAGTCATGAAATGCATCATTGGAACTCATGATTTTTCAGGTCCACTACTTGATCTCAACCCATTCCTAAGTTTATCTGAATAGAAATAATAGATTTTTCTCAAGTGCTCCTCAGCACTTCAGGAGGATATTACCTTTTCATGCATTATCTCAAGGCTAGGGATATGGCTCAGTGGCTAAAGGCACTTGTTTGCAAAGCTTGCTGGCCCAGGTACAATTCCTCAATCACCCATATAAAGCCAGATAGACATTCCTTTACAACAGCAACAGAACCTGGCATGCACGCATGTGTGTGTGTATTAGACACACACACACTCACATGAAAATAAATAAATAAATATTAGAATTTACAAATAAATTAAAAAAATATTTTTTTGGTTTTTGAAGTAGGACCTCAACTCTAACCCAGGCTGACCTGGAACCTACTGTGATCCTCCTATCTCTGCCTCCTGAGTGCTGGGATTAGAGGTGTGTGATACCACGTATAGCTAAAATCTATAAATAAAAGATTTAAAAGAACATTTACCTAACTACATTAATACAGTTTCTATGACTATCCCTGAATTTTCTCAAGGCACATTGTTTCAGGAAGCTCTGCTTTTCTGAAGACAGGGGGCTCCTGCTATGCTTGGGACCCAGGGGATGAGGCCTCTGGGTCTTGCTGGTGTGTTTCTTCTTCCTTACAGAGGTCTGACTGCATTTGCAGCTGACTTCCCACTGGTTGGGGTTCAACTTTGATGAGTCAGCTTGTTCTCCATCTCATACTCTGCTGGACAGGTCCAGACATGCATTTCCTTCCCAGCCTCCCAGCAGGAAGTCTGCACTGTGGAGCTTGCCAAGGACAGTTGTCCACCTGCCTCTGACAGCTGGTTTCTAAAACAATGCTATTCTCTGCTTCACTTACTAAAAACTACTACATCAATTGCACTGTACAGTTCTTTACTTCTAATCAACCTCTTGGAACCTTTCTACTGATTACTCAATAAATGACCATAGATATCGTCCTTCTGACAAGTTGACTTCTGACATCAGCTTTATGCAGACTGATGAGACCAACTCACTGTGCAATCAGACTTGGCTTCAAAGCACCAAACAAATCAGACTTTGATAAAAAAAAAAAAAAGATTATAAAAATAATGAGGAAACAAAGAAATCCACAAAGTGTGTCTCCTCACAAATTTTCAACTTATTTGATAATATAGTTGTATAGGAGTTCTTCCTTTCCAACTTTTTTCACTTCTTTTCAATTCCCATGCTTCAAACCAGTTAAGAAAAGACATTGCTAGTGCAGGAAACTACCAGAAGTCAGACCTAATGACAAGACAGGACCATTATTGGTTGTTTTTGTTCATTTCCTAGAAACAAGAAAACTCCATCTCTTTGTACACTGATAAAACATGAAGGTTCATTGACTATAATTTCTACTCCTCTACCTGCTTGGCTTTACAACTTCAAATTAAAAGTAGGCAGGAAAGGGGAACAATAAAGTGTCCAACCTCATCAGCTCTGAGCTCTTTTATTCTCTATGGTGAAGTGAATTCTGGTGGGTTTTGTCAAGACTGATTTTTAAGAAACCACTTTCACAGCTTTTACAAGAAAATGTCACTGTGCCTCTGGTACAGGCAAGGGGGAATCTAATTTCATTATAGCTAAGTGCCTGGCTCCCCATTACCCTCCATAATAGCATAACATGGTGTATTATAGGACTTTAATAAATAGGAAGGATGAGGGTTGCAGCACATTTTCGAAGAAACCAAATTACTTTAGGGCCACACATCTGCCTCTTCAGTTCATCCTATTTGCCACCGTTTCACAACCTAATTACAGGATTTTCTGGAAACTGCTGTCCAGCGGTAACTAGATGACCTGCTTTATGTGGCAGAGATAGGCAGCTCCATCGGCTTCAGTCTTCACTGCTGTCACCATGTAATTGCATTGGACTTCCATGTTAATCCCCATAGATGGGAAGCAAATGAAATATTATAATTACCCTTTATTTGCTTGCCCCTGAAGCAAGGTTTAGGGCAGTGTGCATCCAAAGGAGAGAAGAGGGAGACTGTCTCTAAGAGCATTACTGATGGCTTGGTCAAAGGGACAGAGCTGGTCTCATCCCTAGCTTTTTGCCCAGACATAGGCCGCATCATTAGCCATATGTCTCTTTCAGTTAGTTAACTGTAAGGCTCCTATCTCTTTAATTCAGGATCACTGTGGGACATATTGGAGAAATCCTGGTAAAATGGCCTATTATATGAATATGTATGTGCAAGGCTTCAGAACTTGAAAGGATTTACCTGAAGGAAAAGGATCGATGAGTGGAGCTGACAGAGACAATAAAAATTTCTCAGGTTATCCCTCCCAAATATAAAACTTCATTGTTACTCTTTGAGATAACTATATTGCAGATACTTGGTTGACATACTTGAATGATTGCAATTTTAGACTAGTTTTCCAGAGGACTTCAAAATTCATAATTTTTTAAATGAATGGGGTAAAAGCAATCCTCTAGATTTAAATTATATTCAGGAACTTGTTTAGTTATATAAAAGGTATGGGCTGGAGAGATGGCTCAGCTTTTAAGTGCACTTCATGCACAAGCATGAGGGCCTGAGGGAGCCTGAAACCACCTGAGTTTGAATCTCCAGATAGAACATAAACAGCTAGGTGTAGCCTTGCATGCTTGTAACCTCAGTCCCACAAAGGGGAGCAGAGACCTGGGAGTCTCTCTGGACTCACAAAAAGCAGGAGGCTCCAGAATCAGTAAGAGACTCCTCCTCAAATCAGAGTAGGCAAAAGAATGATAGGGCAAGATACCTGACATTAGCTTTGGCCACAGCAGGTGAACACTCACCACCACAAGTGAGTGCATGGAGCACTACAAGGGCACATACACATGCATATCACACACACACACACACACACACACACACACACACACACACACATATGCCAAAAAAATATTAAAGATGGGGCTGAGGAGATTGCTTAGTGATTAAAGCACTTGTCTGTGAAGCCCAAGGACCCATGTATGATTCCCCAGGACCCACATAAACCAGACAGTACAAGTTGGCACATGTATCTGGAGTTCATGTCCAGTGGCTAGAGACCCTGGTGCATCCATTCTCTCTATATATCTGCCTCTTCCTCTCATTTCTTCTCTCTCATAAATAAATACTTCTTTAAAATTAAAGAAATACAGAAAATGATGCCTAATAAATCCATCTTGAATTTGAGGAAGTAAATGGCACTTCACATTATTTAATTTGCTCTGGTCAGAGGCTGGCTAAGTGTACCTCTAACTTGACCTGTTGTCCCTGATAACTCTGCAGGCAATCCTTTTGGAGGCAAAGTGTGTGTGTGTGTGTGTGTGTGTGTGTGTGTGTGTGTGTGTGATTTTATTTGATTTCCATGTACCTCCTCAAAGGTTACAAGTCAGGAAAAAAATATATGTTCTTGAAAAGTATCTTTGAGTTGTACTTTATAGAAGTTATTTATCGGTACTTGATTTACATATAATTTCTAGAATTCATCTTTCGAATGGGAAAGATGGGAAGCAGGATGAAAACAGGGTGGCATTCCTTTTAACTGGGTCACTCCTCTGATTAAAGAAACAACTAATCTCAATTTTCAACTGTACGCTCACTGCATGATGACTTTGGCATTGCACTCAGAGCTGCAGACACAAGAATAAGCAAATGTGCAATGTGTCTGTGCTCATGGGATTCATGTTCTAGTAGGCAGCCTTTGTGAATAAATGCAAATCAGGGAAATAGAACAGACAGTACAATTAGATGAGTTATTTTGAATAGCTAGGAAGTCCTCTCTCACGTGATATCATTTGAGCAGAAATCTGTCAAAATAGAGAGAACCACACAACTGATAGGGAATGGAGCAAACCCAGAGAAAACCTTTGACTGGAACATGATTAAGTTTTCTATAAATATCAAAGAGGCTACTGTGGTAGAGCAGAATTATGGAGTTAACCAGAAGCAGTTGCAGTTTGAGTAAGAGAACGTGACAGGAACCAGGACAAAGAAAGAATGGGAACTGTGATGAGGGTTGCAGACATTCTGTGAGATGAGAAACCTCTGGAGGATTTAAACAGAAATGAGACATGAGGGCTGGGGAGACAGATCAGCAGTTAAATCCACTTGCCTGCAAAACCAAAGGACCCAGGTTCAATTCCCCAATACCCACTTAAAGCCAGATACACAAAGTGACACATGCATCTGGGGTTCATTTGCAGTGGCTGGAGGCTCTGGAGCACCCATTCATTCTCTCTCTCAACCCCTCCTTCTCTCCTTCCCTCACTTCCAAATAAATAAATAACCAAAAATACTTGAAATGAAAAAAAATAAATGAGACATGGTCTGACATATCTTCTTCAGGGGAATCCTGGCTGCCTTGAGTAAGTTGTAGATGTGAAGAAGGACTTGGGAAGGCTACCATAAGCTAGCTAAGAAAAGATGAGTAATTATACCAAGACCTCTTCAGGAAGTCCATTATGCACTACTTAGTGAAATTGTGGATTTTAGAAAGGATTGTCATTTGGTGTTCAACTTTCAGCTAATGAAAGATAGTCTTGGCTACTTCTTAAGCTGGCAGCAGAGCCTGGCATTGTCCACATAGTACTAGCTTTGTAGGCTCACAAAATGAAAGACTTACAGGATCATGAAGGCTTACACCAAGGTTCCAGAGAAAATCCCAGGAGGCCATGCATTGGGCATCATGGTAAAATTCCATGCAGGGGGTCCCTTGGTAGTTTATGTACAAAAATGTGCCAGTGATACATGCCTAAGCTGCACTTGAATCTACAAGATGTTGGAAATTCCAGGAATATAGGACATCTGCCAAGGAAAGCTACAGGCACCGAGTGGAACTCACTTAAGAGAGGTCACATGCGGACACAGCTACCCAAACCAGTTGGAACTCACATCCTAACACTATCTGACTATCTGCATTAAATGTCAGACATGGAGCTACAGGACTTATTGTTTGCCCTGCTGGTTTTGGTCATGTTATTGATCAATCTGTCTTTACTGTCTTCTTATTCCTCTCTCTAAAAATGGTAATGTTTACTTTGTGATATTGAGTATTAGAAATACATAACTTTCTTTTGGACTTTATAAGGACTCACAGCTAAGTGTCTATCTTGAATCTCAGAAAAGACTGAACTTTTAAACAATGTTATAGCTCTTAGAACTATAGGAACTCTTCAGCCCCTTTTTTACTTCCTAGTAATCAAGGTGAAAATCTGCTACCTCATGCTCCTACTACCATAATCAGCTTCCTTGCCTCCCTTGCTATGGAAGCCTCAAGTTCCCTGAAACTGTGAGCCAAAATAAATTCTCCCTTCTTTAAGTTGTTCCTACGAGGTATTTTTGTCATAGCAACACAATAGTAAATAATATAGTTACTAATTCTGTGCAGAGCCCTTATCTTCTAATCACTTCCCTACCTTAACCTACTTGTTAATGCTATCACATGGGGTTGTTAAACATCAACTTATGAATAGAGGGCACAAACACACATTGCAGCAACTGTCTTCAAGGTAAGTCTACATTTGAGTAAATCACATGCAAAACAACTGTATACACTAAGACTCTCTGTGGATCTGACAGATGTTCTAAATGCTAAAGTCTACTAGCATGTCATATGCTAGTGAAAAAGGACTCAGACAACAGACCAGGATCTTTACAAACATACCTAACATGGAACAACCTGGTAAGACTATAACTGGAACATGCTCTAGCTAACACAAGAAAATGATGGAACAAAGGCTGGTTAAAAACATATTCTAAGGGCTGGAGAGATGGCTCAGCAGTTAAAAGCACTTGCTTACAAACCTTGCAGGGCTAAGTTTGATATCCCAGTACCCACGTAAAGTCAGATACACAAAGTGGCTCATGCATCTGCAGTTCAAGCCCTAGCATGCCCACTCATATTTATTCTCTCTCTCTTTCTCTTCTTCTCTATCTCTATATTAAATAAATAAATGATATTAAAAGAAAATCATATGTGCCAAAAAACAAGAGCCACAAAGGACAGTAAAAAACAGCAAGTCAATTTTCATGAAACCTAAAAAATTACAGTGTCTTGAAAAAATTACAATGCTTAATGGTTACGAAATAGACAGGAGTGGTAGTGCACGCCTTTAATCCCAGCACTCAGCAGGCAGAGGTAGGGGGATTGCTGAGAGTTCAAGGTCACTCTGGGACTACATAGTAAATTCCAGATCAACCTGGGCTAGAAAGTTAGACTCTATCTCAAAAAAGCAAAAAAAAAAAAAAAAAGAAAGAGAGAAAGAAAGAAAAAAGAAATAGGTTAGGTCAATGGAATGTAATAAAATGTGAGCTACAAGTAGTCAAGAAATATTAACATATAATAGTAATATTAATGAAGGAATCAAAATGGAGTCAATTTTGATCTAAACTGAGAATCTTTTGTTGTAAGCAACAGAAATGCAGGCATGTTAACACCAATGAAAGGAAATTTAATAGCAAGATATGACAAAGTTCTGAAGGTCAAAATAAAGACTCAAGAACACATAAGTAACAGGAAGTTTCAGAAAAATTTGTGAAGTGAACTATCATGGTTTTACTTAGGGTCACCTTTGTAATAAATATGTATGTGAAAGAAAATTCTTTATCCTCACCCTTGTTCAAGATATCGGGTCCTGTGAGAGCAGGTCATGTCCTGGCTCTTGGTTATACCAAAACAGAATATGAAGATTCTTAGTATGAGGAGACTACAGGGATCTTTTCCACATCTCTAATAGGAGAAAAGACATATTGATTTGTCATCAGCCCCAACCCATGCATCAAATGAGATCAAGGCAATTCTCAGAGGGAAATAATATTATTGTTATACAAAATGAAGCTGTAAAACAGAAACCTAGTAGCCATCCACTACAGGAACCTGATGGATGGGTTTAAAAATAAATGGTAAAAGGAAGCATGAAAAACATGTGACAGACTTACAAAGAAAATGAGAGCTTAAAAGGCAGAGGAGATAAAATATAACATATGCAAATGTTTCCTGTTGAGATAAGCAAGTGATTACTAAAAACTAAAAAAGTAAGAATACACAAAATATACTTATTTCCATGATTTCCTTCGACTTCATTTTTGTAGGTGTTTTTAGGTATAGGTTGAGGTGAAAGCAAGTAAAATTTTCCCATAGTTCACCTAATCAAACAGTCATGAACACAGCAAAACTGTTGCATGAACCATATTTCCTCCATATGTCTCTACAACTCAGCTCCATTGAGAGAAGTTAAGACTGAGACAGTATTTATTATTATTTGCAGTTAGTTTGTTACCCAGGTTAAGTCTATTTACAATAAGTAAACTAGTTTTCGCATTACTAACCTTAGTAACAAATGAATTATACTGAGCTTCTGAGTTCATCTGATTATAAAGTCACAGAGAAAGCAGAGACAAATATATGCATCTGCCTTTTCCCTGCTATTTCAAAGTATTACTTGGCCAAAGAAATGAAATACTCTTATAGATTTTAGTTATATATTTTTTTCTATAAAAATGTTGAGTATGCATGCTAGGAAAGAACTAAGAAGACATGGTGGTGATGACATTCCAAAGGGATGTCTTAATTAGCCTAATTATTTGACCACATCATCTTATACATCTATACTAAAGGAAACCAGAAAGCCTTAGCACAATATTTGGTAGGCATGCAGTATGCAGCTGAAATTCCAGCACTCAGGAGGCTCAGGCAGGAGGATAAAGAGTTCCAGGCAAGCTAGAGATACACAGAAAGGCATTTTCTCAAAGAAAAGTTTCTGAATAGTCATACTTGGTATATCAGTTACATTCTTTTTGCTGAGGCAAAATAACTGAACAAAAGCCACTTAGAAAAAGGAAAAAGTTTATTTTGACTTATAGTTCCAGAGAGTGAGTCTATTATGGCAAGGGAAGTATGGCAGAGATAGGAAGACAGCATCACATCATCATATCAGTATGGAGGAAGGAGAGAGAGAGAGGAAAGAAAGAGAAAGTGAAAGCGAAGGCTGTAACACTTTAAGGCTCCGCATGACCACCCCAGTGACTCACTTCCTCTAGCAAGTCACTGTTTCCTAAAGGTTCCACAACCTTCCCAAATAGTGCCACTTTTCTGGAAGACCAAGTGTTCAATCACATAAGGGAGCCTATGGGTCTATGGGGGAATCAGAATTACATTCAAACCACCATACTTGGTGATCCTTCTCTGGGGATCCCTAAGGTTTCATCATCTTTGAGTAGCACAGCCATTAAGAGCACAGGTCCCAGAAACAGGGCATGCAGGTGCCAGTGCTCTGGCCTCTGCTTACTTCTTGGGATGTTGTGAAGGCAAAATAAAACATTAGAACAGTACCTGTAGTCATAATTATTTCATAAATATATAATAAAAATTATAAATTTTATGTCATTAAATATTCCAAATCAGTAAAATCATAACAACAAAAAATGAGCATTTTGTATTGCTTTGAAAGGCATACTTTTAACTAGTCCAATTTGGCTATAAAGTTTGCTTGGTTAATTCTTTATGTGTGCTTTAAACTTCAATAGGTGCTGTGCAGATTGCTATATTGTAATGCATTGCTCAATGAAGGGATTCTAGTCAACCTAGAGACTGATATTAGTTTTTACTCAAATGTCAGTGGGTTGTAACATGATATACTAAAAATGTAGAATTGGTATTTTAATTTTACTCAAAAGCAATAAACTTAGAGAGGATTTTGTTTTTAAGGAAATCTAGAAATTTTAGTCTCAATGACTAGAAGTACCTGCCTTTGTGTCTAAAGTAAATTTCATGTGAAAGTATCACAAAGTATGTAGTAAATAATTAACTAATCTACAGAGAGGTGCTATGAGAACTAAGAAAAGTAACAAGTGTAGCATAGTAAAAACACTTTATCTTATTTTGTGCTTATTGATGCAGGGAAGATTTTCCTAAATGATTTAGTTAAAAGAAAAATATTTATATAAATTGTTGCCAAAATTTACTATTAAAACCAAACAGCTACAAACCAAATCATGTGCCAGGCATAACAGTGTACCACACATCTGTAATCTTAGCGCACTGGAGCTGCCTTTGGAGAATCACAAGATCAAAACCAAACTAGGCAACATAGCAAGTTTTGGTCAGCCCAGGCTGTGTATTGAGACCCTGTGTAATTTTCTCATTGCTGCGCTCAATTACTTGACAAGATGCAACTCACTGAAGGATGGGCTTATGTTGACTTCCAGTTCTAAGGGACACAGCCCATCAGAGTGAGAAATACATGGCAGCAGATATGTGAGACAGCTGATCACAACACATCCACAAGGAGGATGAAGGTCAAACAGGACGTGGGGCAGTGCCACAAAACCTCAAGGCTGGGCTGGAGAGATGGCTTATTGATTAAGGCACTTGCCTGCAAAGCCAAAGGACCCAGGTTGTATTCCCCAGTACTCACACAAATCCAGATGCACAAGGTGGCACATGCGTCTGGAGTTCATTTGCGGGGGCTAGAGGCCCTGGTGCACCTATTTTTTTTTTCTCTCTCTCTCTCTCTTCTCTCTCGCTCTCTTTCTCCCTATCTCTATTTGCCTCTTTCACTCTCTCTCCCAGATCAATAAATAAACAAACAAACAAATAAATAAAATATTATTTTTTTAAACCTCAAGGCTATCCCAAGTGACCCACTTCCACCAGCAAGGGTCCTTCTTTAAAGTTCCGCAACCTTCCAAAACACTACCACCAGCTGGGAAACAAGTGCTCAAACCCATGAATCTCTGGGGGACACTTCACATTCAAACCACAGCAGACACTGACTCAAAACAAAACCAATCATAAGGCTGGAAATATATAGAAATAGATCAGTGGTAAACAAGCACCTGCTTAACATGTTCAAGGCCCTAGGATAGATTCTTAACCTCCAAATGAAAACAAAAATCAAAGTCGTATTAATGAAACTTGAATCAGTACATATACATTTATGCATTCTGTTTATTTTTTTACAGTACTGTTAGCAATTATTTCTTGCTTACAAACTTAGAAATAATCTATGATAATTTTGACTAAATTTGTTTAATAAGCACTGTGCATAAATAGACACAGAATCATATACGGCCTTTTTATATATGTGTCACTCTCGTATTGATAACCTTGGAGATCATGTGTAGCTTGCCTGTAAGAAGTCTGGATATGATTTGCTTTGTCATGCAGAAAAATAGAGACCATAGCCTTCCAGAATAATAACATGTATAAACTAATTTTTTCAAAGTTTTCCAGCAGAGAAACTATTTTAGAATCTACTTAAATACATTGAGTTAGGTGTGATTTGAAGAGAAGATGGTGGGAATTATATTTCTTGTTTCAGTTATAGAATTTCCCTGAACTTGCCTGCCCTTGGAATTCTGACAAGCCTTACTTATGTAGAAAAACTGGTGGGGCGCATGCTTGTGTGTGTAGGTATGTGTGCGTGTGTGTGTGTTTAGAAGGTGGCATAAGTTAACTTTACTGGGTCTACTCTGTTTTTTTGTTGTCTGTTTTGTTTTGTTTTTTGTTTTTTGAGGTAGGGTCTCACTCTAGACCAGGCTGACCTGGAATTCACTCTGTATTCTCAGGGTGGCCTCGAACTCACAGTGATCCTCCTGCCTCTGCCTCCCGAGTGCTGGGATCAAAGGTGCGCACCACCACACCCTACTCCACTCTGTTTTTATATGTGCTCTTTTCCTGGGAAAAATCATGGGCTCTGGGTTTCCTTCTCTTTCTTTACTTATTCTTTATTTAGGACAGAATGGGAAAATTCTGATTATTATTTAATTATTAGTATGAAAATAAAGTCTGTTTTAATCTGTTAGAAATAAAGCTAAATGTGATATTAGGTACATTGTGTGTATTATTTTGGGTTTATGGAAACTTATTTCCTTTTTCATGATCTTAGATGTTTTATTTCTTTTTAACTATATCTGTATATACACCTCTTATTGAAATATTTGAAATAGTTTTGGAAGGATATTGGTATCAAGTTAAATAAAGTAAAACTTAAATAAAAGCAAATTATCAGTGGTGCAATACCCATGGTGTCACTGCTGTAATTATGGTTGTATTATTGGATATCTTTCCTTGAAATGATTTGGGTTTTGTTATCTTCCTAGGGAAAAAAAGAAAAAGAGAAAGTTGAGAAACTATTAACCTTTGATAACCTTTAGAATATTTTTCCAGTTTGTCATGCGCTGCCAGGGGAATGTTTCCAGACAGAGGGGAAAATTCATTAGACCTGAGTGTTTCAAACATCTATATCAAGGACAAGGACAAACTGCTGCCATAGAGAAAGGGCTGGCACACTAGGGCACAATAACTTCAATTTTTCTTCATCTAGATCTGGTGACCCATTCCATAAAAATGCCAACACTGTACTATTTGATCCAGATGAACTGGGGCTATGACATCAAGATAAACGCTATTTGCTCGGACTGGTTCCTTGTACTGCAGTGCAAGGCAACAATCCTAATAATACTAAGAATCATAAGAAGTAGAGTCAAATTGACATGTGGCTCTGGAGAGATGACTCAGCAGTTAAAGGTGCTTGCTTGCATTCCTGTCATCATGGGTGCCATTCCTTAGCAACCACAGAAAGCTGGACACAAAGTGGTACATGCATCTGTGACTCTGGTACACCTAGGATGGGCAAAGCAAGAATTGGAAGGCTGTGGGTCAGACTTGTTTCAGCCACAAGAGCCCCCATCTCACAGGAAGTAGAGCATAGACAGCTCTTCTGACCTCCACATGCACACACACACACACAAAGGCAAAACAGATAAATGCTAAAATGTGACATCTGGTTTGGATATTCATAGCTTAAGACTTTCTGTCTCCTCTAGGAAAAAACATGGAACCAAGAATACTAGGCTTAAACTGAGGTACATTATGGTCATCATATACCACCATATTATCTGGTTAGTGAGCTAAATAGCAACTATAATACTGATCCTTTACTAGTTTAGCTTTGTAAGTTTAATATGTACTTATATAAACCACTGTTTGATTTGTCATTCGTTAGTCCATTTTTATGACAACCAGGTGTTTCTCCATTTTTAAACACTAGTTTGATTGGTTTTTAGCATTTTTAGTTGATCATCATTTCCTCCTCCTGGACCCCTTCCTTTCTTGGCTTCTATGACATGATTTCTCATGATTCCATCCTGCTTCTTTTCTTAGATTCTTTCATGAGTGTCTAGTATCCTCATGTCTTTCTTTTATTCCTATTCTATTCTTATTCTTTTATTCTGGATCATGGAATCAGATTTCTTACTGATGAGAAGCAGTTCATATATACATCTAAATCATTAATCCAGGTCTTTATGCTGATTCCCATCTGGAACTTTTTACTACTCAATTAACAAACCAATATGGATATTACATGGACAACTCAAACCAAATGTCACAAGTTGAGTTTGCCATCTCACCTGTTTTCACACATGTTTTCCCAGTTTATTCTATAGGCTCAAAATGCCTTGGCTTATTTCCTATCCCCACTGCTCTGCCTTCCGTAAGACCCTTATCCTCCCCACCTGCACAGCCCTCTAGACTTCCCACCTAAGATTCCTGGTTCTGACCTGCTGCTGTACTCTTCTATCACCAGTCATCTCCCTGCATAGAAATATGACCAGACCATCACCCAGATTTAAGCCCTTCAACAAATATTCATTGACTCTGGACTGGTGAGTGTGTGTTTGTACATATAAAAGGGAGAAAAGTTGGGGGGAGGGGATATGCTGTCTTTTGATGTCACAGTGTTGGTTCAAATCCACATGAACATGTGACATCATTTAGTTCACTTAAATATTCTAACTTCAGTTTTTTCATCTGTTATATGGAGTTAGCAATTCTACCTATCTAACAGAGGAACTGTGAGAACAAACTGAGATAGAGCATGCAAAGAATTTAACCAAGTCCCAGATTTACAATTAGGTGTTTGAGTAATGTTGTTGGTCACTGGAATAACTTGAAAAAGTCCCAACTCCTTAGGGTTGCATACAGACCATCCTCTTGATGAGTTTGTCCTTCTGGACTTCCTGGTCTTTGGTGAAGCACTTTATATCCTAGTACTCTGCCATGTCAATTGCCAGATACTGAGGTTTCCTCTCCTCCTACTGTGATTATGGTGCCATTCTCTCTTAAACACTTCACCTTGTTTCCTTCTTATCCTGGCTAACTTTTACTCATTCTTCAAGGCTTTGATGGGCACTTTATTCTCTAAGACACTTTCCTTAACCCACACAAACACCTAGATTATGAACGTACACAATACATTTAAAATTATTTCAGTGAAACAATGAGTGCATTCTATCTGTCAAATGAGAGTAAATTAATTTCGGTGTATTGAGATCTTGTCCTCAAAGGACATATAGGTTACAGTGGGTTTTCAAATAATGTGAGAGATGTGTGTGTTTGAGCTTCATGGGCACACACAGAAGGGTCCCCTCAGTCTGCCTTTAAAGAATGAAGGAAGCTATTTGGCAAAAATAAACTTTCCAAGACCTTCTGAGAACACTAAGTTTAGCATTCATTAATTAATCATGGAAATCATGTCACTCCTGAAATAAAAGAGCCATTAGTGCATCTACAGCCCAGCATGAAGATGCATGCCAGTAAACCCAGCAACTGGGAAGCAGAAGTAAGAGGATTCTATCCCAATCTGGTCTACATAGAAAATTCCAGACCAACCAGAACTGCATAATGAGACCCTGTCACAAGAAGAGAAAGAAGGAGAGAGAGAGAGTAGAAAGAGAGAGGAAGGAAGGAAGACAGGGAGAGAGGGAGGGAGGGAGGAAAGAAGAGAAGGGGAGGGAGGGAAAAAGAAAAAAGAGAAGACAAAACATCTAGGATATGGCTCAGTGGTTAAAAGTACTGCCTGTGCAAACATGAAGGCCTGAGCAGATCTAAGGGATGATAAGGGATGACTCAAGTTTGATTCCCTAGACCCACATAAAAAGTGGTGCACTTTTGTATCCTGTAGTGGAGTAAAGACTTCAAAACTAAAGCAGCAGAAGTGTAATAAAGCAGGACACCCAACACACTGCTCAAGCCACCACAGGCAAGTGTATGGGGGGGGGGAGGCATGTGCCTAACACACACACACACAAAATGAACAAAAGGAAGGAAGGAAGGAAGGAAATAAAAACTAACCTCCTAACCTCTCTGGACAATGTCCATAATCTAAGACTACCTAAGACAAAGAGCATATAAATTATACATTTGTAATGAAGGTATCTACGTCTTATGTTACAGATAAAGTGACCACATTTTTTGACATAGCTCAGTAGATGCTAAGTAAGTATTTGATGGATACCTTTGAGTTCATGAGCTTTAGAGGACAGGGTAGAGGTAGGGGGAGAGGGATACATGAAGACAGTAAAATCCACAGAGGGATGGTATCTCCAGAATAAGAAGTGTCTATATTACCACATTAGGACAGTCATAGGATAGCCTTGCTAAGTAACATGAAGAAAAGAAAAAGAGATTCCTAAATAGCAATAGAGGGAGAGATCTCTTGTGCTGTTGTTGATTCATCCACCTGTGTAATTCTTGGTCCATATCACCTGGTCAATGTGCCAGGGGCAGAAGAGGGTAAAGCACACAGTCTTCTGGGCATCTCATCGCCTTTGAGACAAATGCCAAAAGCAAAGCTTTAATTGTCCAGATGATATCAGGCTTCATCACATGGCAAGGTTTCCTTATCTTTCTAGCACAGGCAGATAAACTTGTGGACCACAACATTCAGCAAAATGCATGCCTTTCTCTTTTTCAGCTCTAAAGAGCAGAGAGCATCATGATGACTTGAGAAGGAAGCTCTTCACTCTGAGTATGGTTATCTGAACTGCACAACAAGAGCCAAGTCAGAATAAAAACACTTGAAACACTAGCACTTGGTGATGTACACACGATGGAGAGGAGCTTCTCCTTCACACATACCATAGGTTTTATGCTCAAAAGGGTTGCAAACAAAGGTCATACTCTAAAGACCAGAGAATGGTCCTTTGGAACTTTTTTTTTTTTTTTTGCATTACCAGAACACAGCAGTGAATAGAATAACCTAAAGCAGTTTCCATTCTATTTATAGACAAAACAGAATATTTAGAAGCCAGTGGTGACCTGGTGAATGCAATTTGCAATCCCTGAAGGAATGTATAAATAGATAAATGACTCAAATACAAAAAAAGCCCTAGCAACACTATGTAATAATCACAGGCTGTTAGAGCTAATACTATCCAGCTTAAAGAGAGAATGTGCCCTCAAGCAGGTCAAGCATGTGAAAACCCTGTTCACACTTCATATTCTCTTTATATTTGTGGACTAAGGAGAATAAAACATAATGTGTAGGGAGATAAAAGTCACCTAAGGAAAACAAATATAGACAAAGTGTTAATTTTTAAGCATTTTTATAAAAGAGAAAAATCTGTTTGAAGATGCATACTACCTCAGAATAATGTATCAGTGGGTTAGGAGGAGCTCCTTAAATTCAAAGGTTAGAGCAAATAACATACAAGCTTATCTTTCTATTTTAAAGATGGAACATTAAAAAGTACTAGTCTGGGAATCAGCCACCTGCATTAGAACATGTCTTTAAAACCTGCAGCTGATGGGAACTCCCTCCCTGCTAGCTAGCTGTCATAGTGCTGGGAAGTGCTATGCAGGCTGCTGCAAGGGAAGGGGGAATGTCACCAGCAGTCCTAACCAGTTGCAAACTCTGAGCTACACAAATAATCAGCTAGGCAAGCTGTGTCTACTGGTGCAACAGTGGCATGACAGTTATGGGGTAACCAACTATTTTCTGATTAGATTTGAGGCCCACTTCATGGGAGGGAATTCATGCCTGGTACTGAAAACTTAGAAGAGAAGCTGCTACTCTTGTTTGGCTAAATGGAATGTTGTGTGCATCAAATTGCCCTCTAAGAAATTGTTTATGCCCATAGATTAGTGCTGCTGTTCTCTACTTGCATCAGAGAATTTTGTGGGTTTTTGTTTTGTTTTGTTTTGTTTTTGCAGAAGGCAGTGACTACTATAGAGACTCAAAACTCATCAGAGTGCTAAGGATAAGTGACAGTTGAGTGCTCAACACTAAATGAGACATCTCTACCCCACCCTCCAAGGCTCAAGAAACATTGTGAAAGAGATGGCAGAGAAAAAACATAAGAGCCAAATGATGGAGAATATTGTCTTCTAGACACAAAAGGGGGATTGCATACAAGTCCTCATAGAGACTGTAGATAACTGAACAAGTCCTACATAATATTGAGTCCATCTGTATTCCTTTATGAATGGTGGAAAAGGAACAAAACAAGACATCAAAATAGAGGAGGGGTTAGTTGTAAAGAAGAAGAGATTCAGCGGAATGGGGTAGAGGGGGAAATAGGAGGTAACAGTAGGGAATTATGATCAAAATATATTATGTAAATGTATAAAAATGTTAATTTAAAAGTTGTAAAGGAGCTGGGTGTGGTGGCACACGCCTTTAATCCCAGCACTCGGGAGGCAGAGGTTGGAGGATCGCCATGAGTTCAAGGCCACCCTGAGACTACATAGTTAATTCCAGGTCAACCTGGACCAGAGTGAGATCCTACCTCAAAAAAACAAACAAAAAAAAAAGTTGTAAAGGGCTGGAGAGATGGCTTAGCAGTTAAGGTGCTTGCCTGCAAAGGCTAAGGACTCATGTTCAACTCTCCAGATCCCATGTAAGCCAGATACACAAGGTGACAGAAGTGTGCAAGTTTGCACATGTGCACAAGATGGGACACACATCTGGAGTTCATCTTCAGTGGCTGGAGACCATGACACACCAATATTCCCTCTCTCTCTCTTTCATAAAAAAATACAAAAATAAGTTATAAAGACAACTTATAGCTGAGTTACTTAGTGCTGGGTAGTTATGTGGAGCAGTTCCTACATGAGAATATTTTCAGTTTCATCACTGAGCTAAGCATCAGATAAAATTACATATATAAGGTCCAATAATCCATCCATGATTATTACACACATCTAAAATTCTGACTACATTTTTACTTTTAGTTTTAGTTGTGAGACCAAAAGACACTGAACAAGTAAACTGAGGAACACAGCTATTTATTCTAATATTTGTTCTTGTCATTTCTGTTCAGCATACCATTACCTCTCAAGTTGCCAGGCTACACTGCAGGATCTTAAATTGTAAATGTACCTTGTGCACTCCCACAGCTAGGTAGACATACAAGACTAGTCTTGAACCCAAAGAGCACTCATTCATTTATTTGGTAGGTTTGATGATAGTCTAGGCTAGAAGGTGCAAAATCCCAAAGAAGCAAAACATAAAAATTTCAATAGAAGGGGAGAAAATTCTAGTGAAAATAATTTCTGGCTATTTATAATTCAAGACATAAAATCATTAACAACACAAGTGTTGTGGTTTGAATGTAAACTGTCCCCTAATAGACCCGTGTATTTGAGTACTTGGTCACTCAGCTGGTGGCACTGTTTTGAGAAGGTTGTGGATCCTTTAGGAGGTGGAACCTTGATGAAGGAAGTGTGTCACTGGTGATGAGCCTCGAGGTGTTATAAACTGGCCCAAACTCCCATTTTCTCTTACTTTCTCCCTGATGGTGTGACAATGCGACACCTGTTTGCTCCTGTCATGTTTCTCCTGCCATGGTGGACTTCCCTTCAAAACTTTAAGCAAAAAATAAACCCTTTCCTTCCTAAAGTAGCTTGTGGTCAAGCATTTTGTCTGTTACATAAAACTAATGGGTACAACACATTTTAAATGATGAATAAAACTCTTACTTCCAAATGTAAAGCTCTAAAGTAAACAATAAAGAGAATGATATAGCTGTTGGGGTTGTTTGAATGTAGAGCATGAGACATAAATGTGAGAACACTTGATTATTTGAAGAACTGTGCTTATGAAAGACCTACAATAGGAAAGGAGAAAGAGGAAGATTCAAGAAGGGTATGTGACCTGATCAAGAGGAGTCTGTAGCATGAATTCTCTCACATAGCTGATGTTCCCTGACAAAGGAGGACTTGTTTTCCATTCCCATGTAAGTTAGTGGCTACCTCTGGGAGGAGAACAGGGAAGGGGCTATCAGCTCTTGGGCTTCTCTGTAAGATGGTGATAATTAGACAAAAATTCTTAAGCAGAAGAGGAATAGCTATGGTATGTTTCCAGAACAGTGGAAGGGGGTGAGAAATATTATTTCAGCAGAAAGAGGGGATCTGAATAGAGCCCCAAGACTCCCAAGACTAAGATCATGTGGACCACCTTATTATAATCACAAAGACCATTGAGGAACTAATATAATAAATAATCCACCTTACTCACTTTTCAACAGATCTAGTACTTGTGCCCAGATTTTAAGTTTGGTGTCAGATTATAAATTTCTCTTGAATAAAGACCCGCCATGGTTATCATTTACTTTCCATCACTTCTTGCAATATGCTGTGAATTTGATGTGTTCTGGTGCTTGAAATAAGTGGAGTAGAGTGGCATGGAGTGGATAAAATCAGGTTTCAAAAAATGATTGGACATCTTGGAAGAATATGTAGTTGAATTTCATCTCATTCCAGAAAACACGCTAAGTGTAACCACATTTGCCTAAAATACAATGACACTGAGCTACACAGAACTTTTTGATATGCATGTTCAATGCTTTTAACCAGGCCAAAACATAGAGAAGAAAGTGGGCATCTCAGTGGGTGGGTGCATAAAAGTAACAGAAATAAGTTGGCAGAACTTAGGATAATAGTTCCCACACCTGGTTTTACCCACTGCTTAATACCACTTGAGGAGTGAGCCAAGAACATGGGCTGTCTGGGAGGGAGTAAGCAACAGTTAATCTGAACATTCAGTATAGACCAACTATACACTGTTCAATAAATTTGGTGATGGTTACTCCTTAAAATGAAGAAAGGTTGTCTGTAAAAAGAATTTCCCTCACAAAAGAGACATAAAGTTGCAGAGTCTCAAACTTCACTTTTTTTGAAGCTATAGAAATAGAAGGTTGTTTCACACAGTCTTGTTTCTCTCTTGAGGGAAATTGGTCTATCCTCATATCCCCACAGACTGTTAACAGTAGTGGCAATAGACAGCATTCATTGAGAGCTTGTGTGTGCCTAGCACAATTCTGAGTGCTTTGTATGAACTAGCATTCATTATGACATCATAGGTACTATTATTATCAATGCAAATAAAACTGAGGTACAGAGAATGAGTTGTTTCTGGTATTTGCAGACAAGAGTCTGGCTTTCAATGTGTGTCCTTAACCACTACTTTATGCTCAGACTTTATCATTCACTCCCAACACGGTGTACTTGTCTTCTTTATGGTGTCTAAGTTACAATTATCTATGGCTAAAACTCTCTAATATATGTCTTTATGTGTCAGCCAACAATCACTTACTACCTTCTGATAACCACACTTATTTCTTTCTGGAAACAACTCCCTCCTCCATTCTCATTCTATTTTGTTCCAGTGCAATTGACTTAGCCTTCTATTCCAGAAATGGAGTGATTCAGATCAATCATGCCAAACCTCATCGGTACATTCACTACATGTTTCCCATTCTCTCTCAGACTCTACAAGACTCATCCAGGCAGATGAGATTAAACAGGTAGACCTTGCAAAGGCAGAGTTGATTGTTTTTGCCTTCTTCATTTTCCTAATTATTTTCTTTTCTCACTTCCTTCAAACAACCTGGCATTTTCCCTGAAGTACACAGGCTCAGGTGACCTTTTCTGTTATCATCATCAGATGTCTAAAACCCACAAACAGAAATTTCAGTATCTTCCTCAACCACAGGTCAATGTAAGGAGCATAAAAATTCTACCAATAAAAAAGCTAGCAGGCTGGAGAGATAGCTTAGTGGTTAAGCGCTTGCCTGTGAAGCCTACGGACCCCGGTTCAAGGCTCGATTCCCCAGGACCCACATAAGCCAGATGCACAAGGTGGTACATGCACCTGGAGTTCGTTTGTAGCCCATTCTCTCTCTTTCTCTCTGTCTGTCTGTGGCTCTCAAATAAATAAATAAAAATAAACAAAAATAAATTGAAAAGAAAATGTTAAAAAAAAAAAGGCTAGCAATCAAATTAAGTCAACTCCCCCCTTTTCCGTTAGTGCTATAATTGTGCACACTTTTGTTACAGGTGAATTTGAAACCTTATAGCATCTCTTTATTATATCCAAGCCAAAGGAAAAACCTACTTCTTATTGTTTTATGGCCCTCAACCATTTCAGGTAATATTCTTTTACTCTGGCTCTGAGCCTGTGTGCATTTCACTCTTTGGTACCCTTTATGAGGAATAGTTTTATAGATGTGAAGCAGAATAACATGTTTGTCTCTCAAAAATGTTAGTAGTGGACTAGAGAGAGATAGTTTAATGGTTAAGGCACTTGCCTGCAAAGCCAATGGACCAGGTTTCAATTCCCCAGGACCCATATAAGCCTGATGCTCAAGGTGGCACATGCATCTGGAGTTCATTTCCAGCAGCTGGAGGCCCTGGAACACCTATTCTCTTCCTCCCTCTCTCTCTCTCCTCTTTCTTTCTTTCTCTCAAATAAATAAATAACCAGGCATGATGGCACACACCTTTAATCCTAGTACTACTTGGGAGGCAGAGGTAGGAGGATCGCTGTGAGTTTGAGGACAGCCTGAGACTATAGAATGAATTCCAGCCTGGGCTAAAGCAAGACCCTACATTGGAAAAAAAAAAAAAGTTAGTGGTAACAGAATAAGTCATTGGGTGTGTGAGCCACACAGAAAACAGATTATTCAAGCAGTCCAGGAAATCTCATGACAAGTAGCTCAGGTTTACTTATGATAAATATTTAACCTAGTCTTGAATATATGGCAAATTCATCTCAAAGTTACTAAAGGGATGTGACCAAGAATAAAACAAGAAAACGCTTACTCAAAAGTATTGTAGAATACATTCCACATAAATATGTATGATATACCCTAGGACTATTAAAAATAAATTGCAGGGGACTGGAGGGATGGCTTAGCAATTAAGTTGCTTGCCAGGAAAGCCAAAAGATCCAGGTTCAATTCTCCAGTACCCACATCAAGCAGGATGCACAAGATGGCACATGCATGTGGTGTTCATTTGCAGTGGTAGGCAGCCCTGGCATTCCCGTTCTCTCCCTCCTCTCTCTCTCTCTCTCTCTCTCTCTCTCTCTCATGAATAAACAAATTTTTAAAAATAATAGATTTCTAGGGGCTTGGAAAATAGCTTAGCCATTAAGGTGTTTGCCTGGGAAGACTAAGGACCCCAGTTCAGTTCAATTCCCCAGACCCACGTAAGCCAGATGCACAAGGGGGCACATACGTCTGGAGTTTGTTTGCAGTGGCTGCAGGCCCTGGCATGCCCATTCACTCTTTCGCTCTGCCTCTTCCTCTGTCTCTCTCTCAAATAAATAAATAAAATATTTTTTTAAAAAGAATAGATATCTAAGCCAGGCATGGTGGCTCATGCCTTTAATCCCAGCACTTGGGAGACAGAGGTAGGAGGATTGCCATGAGTTTGAGGCCACCCTGAGATTTCATAGTGAATTCCAGGTCAGCCTGAGCTAGAGTGAGACCCTACCTCAAAAAAAAAAAAAAAGAATAGCTTTCCCTTAAAAAACTACAATAAAAAATAAATTGAAGTAGGTGCTCAAATAACTGAGGGAATATTTCCATATTGGCACTGCATTTGGGTTATCCTCATAAATAATTCCCAAATATGGTTTGGAGAAGAGAATCCTCACTTCTGTTAGTAGTTACTTTTAATCATTTATGTTACCAAAAGATCTGACAAGCACAATGGAAGGGGTGAAGGATTTATTTTGTTCCATGGTTTCAGTCCATCATGGTAGGGAGAGGGTAGCAGAGAGGGGCAGTTTGTGTCATGGTAGCCATGACACAGACAAAGGGAAAAGCAGGTACTGGGTGGATATCTCCTTTTCCTCCTCTTTGTTCTGTTCAGGTTCCCAGCCCATGGAATGGATGGTAAAGCCCATATTCAGGGTTGGCCTTCCTTCTCAGTTAATCATCTCTGGAAATTCCCCAGCCTCGCAGACACACCCAGACATGTTCCTCACCACTTCCTAGGGATTCTAAGTCTGGTCAAGGTGACAGTGAAAATGAACCATCACAGTCTCTCTTCATGAACTTTCTTCCAGGATACCTATTTCCTTCTGGTATTGGGCCATGACCCCAGCCAGACTTTCCAAAGTGCTGTCTCTCTGCCTCCCAGCCTCTGTAGCTTGGTCTGGAAATGGTGTGCTTTATCTCACCTCCCAAAGTTTTCTGTTCATTGGTTGAACAACTCCTAGGTCTACCCATCAGCCTATATCTATCTTCCTGAGCAGGAAATGGGCTAGAAAGGCTCACTTGAAATAGTTATACTGAGTCACTTTTGCCTCATTCCTTTTCTATGAATTATCAAAGAGGAAAATGGCATAGGTTTAGATAGAGCAAACTGTAGGATTCCGGGCTCTCTTGACTTACAGTTGTGTGTATAATACTGCATAAGTAAAGTTTGTTTGAGTGTTGGAGTGAAACTCAAAATTGCCCCCAAAGAAAATGACACAATTGCTTCTCACTGGTTATTTAGCAGATACTGGAAAAGTTGTGTACTTTTTAATGGTGTTGGGAATTGAACCCAGGACCTTGTGACATGCTAGATAAGCATTGTACCAATAAGTATGATCCTTGCCCAAGTTGAGTGTCTTCTAGACAAGACAGATAAAGAACTGTTCTGTGGTTTATTTCTGCCATAGTCACTTTGACCTTTGTGAATAGTGGTCAAAGGAAGTTCAGTTTCGTTTTGATTATATGTATTCTCCATGCTAATTTGCAGAGCAGAAATAGGAATCAATTATGTGATTGTAGAAAAAGATACTTTTCTTCAGCATATTTTTAGGTTAAGACCATGGAGAAAAGCAGCGTACTTCTGATTTTAATGAATTTTGACTGGCCTTCTTCTCAATTAGCACAAATTAGTGAAAGTTTATCCTAATCACTTTCTGTTCATCTCAATTATTTTCAGCATTGTTCAGTTTAAGTGTGATTTATAAATTGGAATGCTCCAACTTCAATGTAAATAGCAAAGATGGCTGTAATGTTGTAGGAAAACCTTAAATATAGTAAAACTATGTATGTGCAACCAAATAACTTAGCCTTGAAAAGAGAAGAGCACATTGCCTAGCTTCAGGAAAATTTCTCAGAAAATAACTGCAAGATATACTTTTAAAGCTCATTTTCTCAGGTTGCTCTCTAGAGCTCGTGTAAGAGTTATACCAGGAGTTACATTTCAGTACTGAGATCTTTGATGCAGCACTGTAATGTTATCCAGTGTTTCTGCTAAGCATGCATTTCCTCTATTATTGGATAAGGTAACTTATGATGGCCCCATCCACCCCTCCTTTCTGCATTGATCACTAAGTCTGCCAGTTTTACATTTTAAATATTTCGCCATTCATCTTTGTTCCCATAGCACTAGCCTAAGGCTTCCGAGTCTCTCAACTGGGCTGCCAATGTCTCCTAACTGAGGCTCAGCTACATTGCTATCTACTTCAAATTGGCCCCCTATACTTCCACCAATCTGTGCTGTGTTAGTTGCTTTTCTCATTGCTGTGACAACATACCTGACCAAAAAAAAAGAAAAAAACATAAGGAAGGAAGGGTTTATTTTGCATCACAGCTTGAGGGTACAGTCCATCATGGTGGGAAGCTGAGGCAGCAGGAATGTGAGGTAGCTGGTCTGGTCACACAGTGTCCACAGGCAGGAAGTGGAGACAGGAGTGCTGGAGCTTGGCTCACATTTGATCTCTCTATTAAGCTCAGTATTGCAGCCCATGAAATGGAGTCACCCATATTCATGATGGATCTTCCCTCCTCAGATAAATGTCACTAGAAACAGGCTCAGCTAGTAGTCTGTCTCCTAGATGTTTTTTTCTTGCATATGTGCTCATATGTGTGTGGGCACACATGTGTGCAGGTGCACATGTGTGTTCGTGTGAGGCCAGAAGTTGATGCTGTGAATCTTCCTTGATGGTATGTCACTTTATTGACTGAGGCATGATCTCTCACTTGAACCCAGAGCTCATCCACTTGGCTAATCTAGCTAGCCAGCTAGCCTAGAGGAACCCTGGTCTCTACTCCCCCCATACCCAACGTGGCATTACGTGGATTCTAGGATCAAAATCCCAGTGCTCACAGTTGAAGAGCATGCACTTTATTCACTGAGCTATCTCCCAACCCCTCTCATAGGTGATTTTAAATCCAATCCAGTTGGCAGTGAAAGTGAACCATCACACTATCAGAAACGTGAATGTTTATGATTTATCTGATTTACAGAGAAAGACCGTGTCTCAAAAAAAACCCACAAATATTTGTGGGTGGCATTTAGTACCACTCTCTGAGTCCTTCCTGGAGTGGCCTTCCAGAAATATCTACAGTATTCCCTAATAGTTTTATGCAGAATTTTGTGCAGAAGATGTACATTTATGCAAGGAAAGATTTTCTAGAAATCAAAAGCTTTCTATACTCCAGAAGAAGAATAACAACTGAAAGTTCCAAGTAAGTAAAATACATGCTCCATGATGTGTGCCAAAGACCCTCAACCTTCTCTGCATCTCGTCACTGCCTTGGTGACTTCACTGTGGACTGAATTCACATATGATACTGAGAGCTCCAAGATCAAGTGTTCCAAGAATCAAGGCAGTGCATCATGGGATTTCATAAATCACAGGGCATCACAATTCACAAAGTATTATTCTGTCACTCTCCCTGCATCATAGCAGCTATCATCCCACACCCACTCAAAGGGAGACACATAGACCCCAGCTCTCAGTGGAAAGAGGATTTAAGCATTGGGAACTTATTTCACAGCTGCCAAAGAACTGGAGAGAGATGGAGATAAAATCTGATAGAGTAGAACAACAGTGGTCAGGGGAGTAAAATGAAGCTCATCCCAGACTTCTGCTTAACAACGCTTTTGCCCAGACCATTCTGTTTCTTTATTTCATTTGTGTTTGGTTTGGGTTTTGATTGTTGTTGTTGATAAGACAGGGTCACACTATATAGCCAAAACTGGCCTCAAAATCTCAATCCCCCTATCTCAGTGCTGAGATTAGAGGCACTCACCACCACACCATGTGCTGTTTAATTTTTATGAAATAAAGCTCATTAAGCAGATATAGAATGTAAATTCACTAACAACTAAATGGTTGATAAGAAGTATTAAAAATCTAGGCCACATGTAGTAAATTCTAGCTCAATATAAAATGTCTGTAAATAAAGCAAAAATTGCCTTTGAGTTGCAATCAGTGCTAGAAAGAAAAAGTATATTTTTCATTCCTTACCAAGATAAAAGGCTAATGTTTTCATAAGAAGAAATTGTCAGATGTTTATTAAATAAATGAAGCATAAAACAAGCTTTCCTGCAGCTTCACCCATGCTTGGATTTTAATAACTAGCATTTATCCCGTGAATGAAGAGTTATATTTGTATCCAAGAAGAAAGACTCCCCACACAGCACTGGAGACTTTCAGCTGCTGGAAAGTCTCCAATTAATGATGAAATAAGTAATTTGCTCTGCCATTTCACATCATGACTGTTTCCTTTGATGTCAGTATTGATGGGAGTGAAAAGAACCTGGTCCAGAGACATAGAAAACAATGAAAGAAAGACCTTTTAAAGAATGAGTGTAAGGAAATACCAGACCCTGATAGATTAGAACAGGGACATGATGATACTCAAGCTACAAGGTGATATTCATCCATCCATGTGATGTAAGGATCAAGGATGCCCTCAATATCAAGTAATGATTTTTGGAAGGGATAAACATTATGTTGAGGGGCTGGAGAGATTGCTGAATGGTTAAGGCATTTGCCTGCAAAGCCAAAGGATCCCAGTTTGACTCTCTAGGACCCACATAAGCCAGATGCACAAGGGAGCACAAGCATGTGGAGTTCCTTTACAATGGCTGGAGGCTGTGGTGTGCCCGTTCTCTCTCTCTCTCTCTCTCTCTCTCTCTCTCTCTCTCTCTCTCTCTCTCTCTCTCCCCTACTCAAGTAAATAAAATATTTTTTTAAATGTTATTTAAAAAAAAATTATGCCAGGCCTGGCGGCGCACACCTTTAATCCCAGCACTTGGGAGGCAGAGGTAGGAGGATCACCAAGAGTTCAAGACCACGCTGAGACTACATAGTTAATTTCAGGTCAGCCTGAGCTAGTGTGAGACCCTACCTAGGAAAACCAAAAAAAAAAAAAAAAAAATGCTATGTTGAAGAAAAATGAGGTGGGAAGTGGAAGAGCTTTGGAGCCTTATTGACTTAATAATGCAATGTAATCTGATCCACGTTTCATGTAAGAGAAGTAGAAAACCTTTGCTGGTACACACTGGGATTCAGAGTGAACTAGTGGACTAGTGACAATCTCCAGGCCATATAACACACACACACACATTGTGATCCAGGCATGGTGGCATGCACCTTTAATCCCAGCACTCAGAGGGCAGAGGTAGGAGGACCACTGGGAGCTCAAGGCCATTCTAAAACTACATAGTGATTTCCAGGACAGTCTGGACTAGAGTGAAACCCTACCTTGAAAATCCAGAAAATAAAAAATAAAATAAATACATATGTACATTGTGTTGGTAAGACTTTCTTTAAGTTAGACATGCAAAGCTATGAAGGGAATTTCAAGGGGCTGGAATGTCATTGTCAACAGCCTTTGTGAAACTTTTAGCCTAAGTAGTGTGGCTCTGGGGCTCAAGCACACATGAAGCTGGAAGCCCCTGGAGCTGGAGCCAAGGCAGCCATTCCCAGGGAAGAGCACTCAAGGCAGAGCATGCACCCAGACTGAGTAGCAGCTTAGAGGATGTACATGCAGGAGGCAGACACAGAGCAAGGTGACTTCCTGAGCTGGAACTGAAAGCATGAAAAGATTCATTCACATCATATAGTCTACCTCCCAGAGCACTCCCACAAAGCTAGAAAAATCAAGTGGGAAAAACAGCAAAACCCTGTGGTCACACCTATAAACCCAAGGGCTATTGTAGTCTAATTATTACTGTTAGCATGATCCACGGAGTCTGTACTGTTTAAAACACATAAAAGACAAATAATTTAAATCATCATAGTTATGTAATATGAGGCCATGATTAAAATCTGTGCCTACTCAGGAATTAGACATTAATAGATTGAATAAGAATTATAGGAGAATTAGACTGGATATATAATTTCAGAAATATAAAGAAATCCAGGGTTGAGCTGGGCATGGTGGTGCACGCCAGAACTAGGGAGGCAAGGTAGGAGGATCGCTATGAGTTCATGGCCACCCTGAGACTACATAGTTAATTTCAGGTCAGCCTGGGACAGAATGAGACCTACCTCTAAAAACAAAAAAAAAAAAAAAAAGAGGGGACTATTTCAGTAGTAGATTACTACATAGCATTGTAAGGCCCTGGGATGGAACCAAAAGAAAAGAAAGGGGGAGAGAGAGAGAGAGAGAGAGAGAGAGAGAGAGGAAAAGAAAGAATATTCCCAGAATTGTACTTTGAACCAAGACTTTAATCCCGAGCATTGCTCAAAGAGAAATGGGCCCAAAGGAACTTTAAAAAATAAGATTATATTTACATTTTGTAATAGACAGGAAGTGACTTAAAGTATCATATTTAAATTCTGTATGTCCTCGGACACTGTTGAAGAGATGTCATCAGAGGAGACCAAGTATATTCTGCCATTTTTAGGAATGGAGTGTGGATGCATCGATTAAAGAATGGGATTACAAGGAAATATCAGCTCTCTCTATAAAGGAGAATCCATCCATTCTCTCACTGTAGAAATGAGAAAAGGTATTTTGTTAGCAGCCTCTCAGGTTTCCTTATTGATGAGTCTGGCTTACTTCCATTTTCACAGGCACAAACACACACACATACACACACACATAGCAGTTACTTTCTCATGGATTGGACAAAGCAGCAGCTTAGGAAATGAAAGGGTTTTATTTTGGTTTAGAGTTCCACAGGGTAGAGTTTATCGTCAGGGAAAGTATGGCAGGAGCAGGAAACTGGAATCACATTATCACATCTGCAAAGAGTAAGTAGAAAAAGTGAGACTGCAGAGCTAGGCTATAACATCTCAAAGCCCATTCACAGTGGCACACTTTCTCCAGCAAGGCTCCACCTCCTAAAGATTTCATAACCTTCCCTAGCAGCACACCAACTAGGGATTAAGCATTCAAATATCACATGAGTCTATAGGGTTATATTACATTCAAACCACCACACATGCACACACACCATTTTAGACTACAAATGAGAAGCTGAAGGACACCACATCTTCTCTAACAAAATAATAATAATAATAATAATAATAATAATAATGTGATAAGACCAAAAAATATTCAGCAAACGGTATCCATTCTATTCTTGTACCCACACAGCCATTGCTACTGTAGCCTCTTGACATCTACAGTTTTCCATTTCTTCACATTAGGACCAGTGCCAGCTATGGAGGCATGGAGACCGCAGCCTTTTAAACACTTCAGAAAAACAAACAGCTTAGTTGAATCGTCAGACCAAGGCCATAACACTATATTTATAGCTATAGTTTAGTTTAATACACTATGTAATTGTACTGACACACAGAAGGTTTCCTCAATCAACTCTTTATATCTTTTCACAGGAACATCTACTACTCTAAATTTGAAGTAAATAGCAAAAACAAAAACACTAAATCATTTGAAATCATAACATATGTGTTTGTGTGTGTGATAACAGAAAAATTATGAAATGGAACAAAGTAGTAAAAATATAGACCAAGATTTATGATTTTACCTTCCTATTCATATTACCTGAATAGCTGAAAAATACAATTGTGCTACTTGCTTTAGATGACCTTGTCCCTATTTCTTTTCTGCTAACTCTGCTATAAAAAAACACCATTATTTATAAATCTAGAAAAACAGAAGGCTTTCTTAAGGAAAAGCTTTTGCTTTTATCTTGAATTGCTCTGAAATCCAGCTACATACAGCAATGTACCCCAGGATATGATTAGAGGCAACTTTTTAGAATAATCCTAAAAGATTAAATTTACATCAGGTGGATATTAGAAATTAAGAAATTTAACAAACTCCTGTCTCTGTCAATGATTATTATCACTTACCAGTAACATAATGGAACTGCTAACACATTCTTTTTTTTAATATTTTATTTTTATTTATTTATTTGACAGAGAAAGAGGGGGAGAGAGAGCGAATGGGTGCACCAGGGCCTCCAGCCACTGCAAACCAACTCCAGACATGTGCACCCCCTTGTACACCTGGCTAATGTGGGTCCTGGGGAATTGAATCAGGGTCCTTTGGCTTTGCAGGCAAACGCCTTAACCACTAAGCCATCTCTCCAGCCCACTAATACATTCTTTTTAAAATTTTTTTCATTTATTTATTTGAGAGAAAAAGAAAAAGAGGCAGATAGAAAGAAAGCAAATGGGCATGCCAGGGCCTCCAGCCACTACAAACAAAGTCCAGGTGCATGTGCCACCTTGTCTATCTGGCTTATGTGGGTCCTGGAGAATTGAACCAGGGTCCCTAGGCTTCGCAGGCAAGTGCCCTAACTGCTAAGCCATCTCTCTGGCCCTGCTAACACATTCTTTACCAGCATGCAACTCTTCTTTCTGCAATGTGCTGTAATACACATGCATGACAAACCATCTCAGAACTCAGTGGCTTAAAACAAAAATTTGGTGGTACACAATTCAACTGTATTATGGTCCTGCTAGTCTCTCCTAAGTAGGGTAAAAAACTTCACTTGGTTGATCTACAACTTCTTCAGTGTTAGCACAGAATGTCCAGCATCCTGGAGACCCAATGGTATTAAACTAATTACAATAGTTGGTCACACTATGCCTGGAGTCATCTTGTTTAAGGCAGGGGCTCTTGTTTATAACTGCTGTATAAACCAGACTGGCTGGCCGGCAAGTTTCCTGGAACTTCTCCTCTCTGCCTTCAACCTCATTGCAAGACATTGGGGTTACAGACGCTTGCACTACTGCATCTGGTTTTAAGTGGGAGAAATCAAAGAACTCCTTATTCCTAAACTACAAGCCGAGTAATGATTGCCTCTTAAAAGAAAAGCAGATTATCTGCTTGTTGTCTTTTCTACTGTTACTGCTGACACTCTAATAAACAAGGGAGAGAGGAAGAAAGGAAGGAGAGAGGAAGCAGGGAGGGAGGGAGCGAGGGAGGATCAGAGAGACAGAGGCCTAGAGAAGCAGAGCAGAGCGCCCTAGTAGAAGTAAGAAGTGCAGTGATGCTGATCTGTCACTTGTACAGTAACACTTCCAGAGTCACCCGGAGCAGAGTAGGCCTCGGTTTCCTCAGCACCGTGACTCCAGGCACAAACTTTGGCTTTCAGTGTTAATCTTCACATATGCTACCTCTTCCGCTTCAGTTTATCTGAACCTTTATTCTTTTGTGTGTCCAAAGCCCTGCGGTGGGGAGGTAGAAAGCAAGCAGATTTGTACGATCACTGTCAATTTCCCTCTCCTTGTGCATACTGGTATTCCAAAAAGGATCTTTTTTCTCTCAGCCAAGGGCATGATTCAGTCCTTGTCCCTAGGGTTACCACTTCCTTGCATAACCAACTACTAAAAACATTCCTTTCTTATCTCTATACTATCTCATTATACTGGAAAATTTCAGAAATTACACAAAAATAGTATTTACAATTCTTTTCAAACATCTTCACTGAAGACATGATTTAATACTTACAATCTCTATTGCTTCATCTCAAATACTATTTGCTTCATAATTGCATTCTTGTTGAAAAATAATTATATTTCAGCTGTACAAGCTCCTACTCATGAGCCTACTGAAACTTTCTGGTTAGATAATTGAAAATTATGTGGTTCATATTTATGTTGATTGATTTGGCTTGACTGAGTCCTAAGGGAAATAGTGCCATTTCATTTCTGACCAAATTCACATTGCAACCCTCATGTCCAGAATTCTCGCTGCAGCCACAGCAACGAATGAAAGTCGAAGGCCAATTTATTTCCTAAGAGAGCAAACTGACATTTCCTTTGGATTACTAGACCTAAATTTTAATTGTTAATGTATTTTTAAATAATTCTTCACATGTATCTATCTTTCCATATTATGTGTAGTTTCATTATTCTAATTCCAATGAATTATAAGAAGTATTAAAATTTGAAATATTATTCTTTGCTTGAAAATATGAGAAAGGCAAAAATACCCTGAAGAAAGATTTTTTATTTTATTGAAACTACCATTTTTTTTCATAGATGAGATCTTAGCTGCCTCTCAGACTCAATATGTGAAATGAGAATATTAGGAAATTTGGCAAGTCCTTGGAATGTTGTGGGGTTTCAGGATGAGGGCACAAGCATAAAGTAAAATATTCTCACTTAGAAAGGGCAACCAGCCCTACACTTTGAAACGTGCATTACAAATGAGAACATAAAGACTTTCCCACTGCTACCAAAGAATGGCTCTAGTACACATTCATATTATGACTTTAATAATTTAAAACTGAACAAAATTTGGAATATGAAAAGATGCTATAGAAAAGCATGATTGAGTAGCAATACTATGGGATAGAAATTTGACTTCCATTAGGTATTAAGAAAAAAATTCATATTTCTATGGCCTGAAGAATAAAGTATTTTCAATAAGTCCACATTAATTTAAAAGCTATCCCAAGGATATTACTAATTTGTGATATAATCAGCTAAACTGGCAAGTTACACTGATATGATAAAAGTTTTGAGAACACAAAGCCACATCAAACATATCCAGTGTTAATATCCCCCAGAGAAACAAAAAAAAAGCAAGGATATTAGGAAAGAAATCAAACATTTATGAAAAGACACCTAAGAGAGATTATGAGAAATGAGACTAACTGTGAGAGTTTAAAGTAATTAGTTTCTATTTCAAGTCAAAACAGAGTACAGGGTCTGGATAGATCTATCAGTGGTTAGGGCACTTGTCTACAAATCCTAAGGACCCAAGTTTGAGTCCCCAGTACCCACTTAAGCCAGATGCACAAGGTAATGCATGCATCTGGAGTTATTTTGTAGTGGCTAAAGGCCCTGGTGAGCCCATTATCTCTCTCTTTCTATCTGCCTCTGCCTCTCTCTCTCTCTCTCTCTCTCTCTCTCTTTCTCTCTCTCAAAAATTAAATAAAATATTTTAAATAACAGAAGAATATGCTGTGATAATAAAATAACCTTCTTCAATTCCTCTAAAGAGAAAACAATATGACACACTAAATTCCTTTTTTTCTGTTACATAATGAGATTTTTATTGAGAATTTTAATACATGAACAAACTATAATTTGATCATAATTCCCTATTATTTCCTTCCCTTCCTCCTCTATCCCCATTCCACTGAACCCCATCTTCTTTCCATCTAGTCATATTTTAATGACTCATTCTTTTTGCCTTCCTCCACCCTTTATTTTAATTTGTTAGTGGGCTCAAAACTGTTCAGGCCTTGTTGAGGTAACAGCATTCTGTATGAGGTCATGAATGCACCTGTCAGTTGATGTCCATAGGACAGTGCCTCCACAAACTCTGCTCACCTTGTGGCTTTTACATTCTGTCTAGCCCCTCTTTCACAATGTTCCCTGAGCCTTGTAGGTCCTGACAGAGATATCTCATTTAGTGCTTAGCTCTCAATACCCTCTTATTGTCAGCAGTTTGATTAATTGTGAACTCCTCAGTATCCACTTCCATCACCAACAGAAGTTTCTCTGGCCAACAGTGAGAGCAGGACTAACGAACTCGTTTATCTTTACCACCACCGGAATACATTCACCTTGATTCTTTTCACTTCAGGGCAACAGTTTTCAATAATTGACTCCTTTGTGTGTCCAGGGAGGGGGGCACGAAGTTCAATCAACAAACTCAAGTATAGAAGACAGATCACAATATTAAATTTTTAAAAGTCATTTAAATTAAGCAGAATAAAGAAAAGGTGTTTCTAATACAATTTCACATTAACTATCATTCAGAATAAAATATATCATTTCAATCTTTTTTTAAAAATAATTGCTTTAAAATATGAAGGACGCAGGGCTGAAGAGATGGCTTAGCAGCTAAGGCACTTTCCTGCGAAGCCTAAAGACCCATGTTCTACCCATCAGACCCCACTTTAGCCAGATGCACAAAGGTGACGCAAGCGCAAGGTCGCATTATGCCCACTAGGTGGCGAAAGCATCTGAAGTTCTATTTCAGTGGCTGAGGCCCTGATGCTAATTCTCATTCTCATTCTCATTCTCTCTCTCTCTCTCTCTCTCTCTCTCTCTCTCTCTCTCTCTCTCTCTCTCTCTCACACACACACATAAATAAATATTTTTTTTTAAAAAAGAAGCAAAATATCTAAACAACCCAATCAAAAGGCAAGGTGGGGCTGGAAAGATGGCTTAGCAGTTGGGACGCTTGCCTGCAAAGCCAAAGGAGTCAGGTTCATTTACTCAGGACCCATGTAAGCCAGATGCACAAGGGGTCGCATGTGCCTGGAGTTTGTTTGCAGTGGCTAGAGAGCCTAGCATGCTCATGCCCCCCTTCTCTCTCTCTATCTCTCTACCTGCCTATTTCTCTCTCTCAAATAAATAAATAAATAAAATATTTTTAAAAGGCAAAGTGTATGCATGAGCTACCTATAAGAAACTCATTTTCAGTATACAACTAATTAAAAAGTTAAAAGTTACACATGTTTGTGCTTAGAGAATATAAGGAAGCTGTAATGGTTGTAGTAATAATGCAAAATAGCTGATAGAGCAAAGAATATTAACAAGGATAATAAAAGTCATTTCCTACCTCTAATGAGGTCAATTCATTGAGAAGAGCAATATCCTATGCATTTCTGCACTATTAACTGACTACAAAATTATGAAACCAAAAAATGTGAAAGAACATTAAGAACAAAGAAATCCAAACTTATAGTCATAAATTTTAATACCCTGTCAATAATGGATGCACAGATTAACCTAAAATGTACTACATAGGTTTTTAATAATATCATTTTTTAAAATTACTATGTTTCCAACAAAATTATTAACCATTTAATAAAACAGTTAAGAATTTCAGACTTTCTTTTGGCCATATCTATCACTGTATCTATGATAATTCTGGTTTTGAGGTTTATGTAAATTCTGATGCATTCTGACCTCATGTTTTGCACAATCAACTGAGATTTGTCTGACTTAGTTCATATGGAACAGAACTGAAAATTTCTGGTGATTTATAACCAAGCTAGGCAGAAGCAGTGGCTGCAACTGTGGTAATATGTTCAGTGGGGAATTGCACCCAGTAACTGTTACAGCCTTAGCTTATTCCAGCTACAGTTGTAACTCCACTCTGAAATGCTATGTGTGAAAAATGGGAAAAGATTAGGCTGCTGGAGAGGGGATAACATGAAGTATATCTGATTCTAGAATTTTTATTTCAAACATAATTTTAAAATAACATGAGATTTTTCTTATTTTATGAATCCTGTTTACTTCCCTATGAGGTGGAAATAAATCTTCCTTCCAGATATTTAATCTTGGCATCTACACATAATAAAAAATATTCCTGTAGTAATTAGACTAAGTCCCATCATAAGAAGCAACATCCATAGAATATATGTGACATTTAAATCTAGGTTTATGTTTCTCAAGTGCCTCACAAAACATTACCAAGTGTTAGCCCTTGGTGTATGAATTGGTATGTGTAATGTTTATGGATGCACATTTAAAAATATGTACCAATGTTGAATGTTCTGCTTTTATTTATAAGTAACCTGTCTCTTCCCCATCCCCACCACTAACCCAATTTGGTCCATTTCTACCCCCACCACAGTATTTGGCCCTTCACTTACATATCTACTATACCATTCCCATAAGCCCACCCCTCTCCTCCCTCCATCATAGCCCCTTTCTAGCCTTCTAGACTTCTACTGCAACTCATGTACCATAAAATATGAACATTTGAATCTAGGATCCACATATGAGAGAGAACATGAAACAATTAATTGAGCCTGGGTTACTTCCCTTAATATGTTTTTCAGACCCATTCATTTCTCTGAAATTTTCATAACTTCATGTATATTTACAGTTGAATAAATCTCCATTGTGTACATGTACCACATCTTCATTATCCATTCATCAGTTGATGGGCAATGAGGCTTGTTCCATTTCCTAGCTACTGTGAAAAGAGCAATAAGCATGGATGAGCAAGTATCTCTGTAGTGATATGTAGACTCCTGAGGACATATGAGGAGTGGTATAGCTGGGTCATATGGTAAGTCTATTTTTAGCTATCGCAGAAACCTCTGCACTGATTTCCACAATGGCTGCACCAGTTTACAATCCTGTCAACAATGGAAAAGGGTCCCTCTTTCCCTATACCCTTTCCAGCATTTATTGTTATTTGATTTCTTGATTATAGCCATTCTGACAGAAGTGAGATGGAATCTCAAAATGGTCTTAATTTGTACTTCCCTTATAGCTAAGGTTGTAGAACATGTGTTTAGATATTTATTGGCCATTTGCATTACTTCTGAGAATTATCTATTGAGTTTTATAGCCCATTTTTGGATTGAATTATTTGATTTCTTAGCATTTAGTTTTAGTTCTTTGTATATCCTGGATATCAATTCTCTGTCAAATGTATAGCCATCAAAGATTTAATTCCAATCTGTAGGCTTCCTCTTTACTGTAGTCACAATGTCCTTTGCTGTATAAAACCTTTTTTAATTTCATGTGGTCCTTGTTGTCTTCTCCTTCTGGTTTTTTGATTTTGCAAGTATTAATGGGATAATCCCTTCCTATTAGTTCTGCTCTTGCTAACTAAGGCAGGGGCCCACAAGCAAAAGCACTTTCAAGTGGCCACCAGCTTTTCCCAGCCTCCTATTCTGCCATCTTAACCAGAAGTCCTTTTATTTCATTTTTTTCAGAATTGTCACATTAACTATGTTTACAATATGTTTTTACATATATGCTTGGTCTACATAAAGATTCTCCAGTTGCATACCTTCATGCATGCCTAGTTTTTCTTGTCTTCTCATACACTAAAGCAGAAACAATGTAATAGGTGCACACAAAGCCTTTGAGATCTGAGGACCAAGGTTTGCTTCAGATGCAGCCCTGCCACATCCTACTTCCCGCCCTGGACACAGTTCCTGACTTCTATGTCTGGTTCTTCAAACCAAATGTGGGGGTGGTAGACACAGGGTTATTGCAAGAATTCATGAAAGTAATCAGATAAAGATTTTAGCCTACCACTGAAAAAACAGTAAAAGGAAGGAAGGGAGGGAGAGAGGGAGGGAGGAACAGAGGGAAGAGAAAGGGAGGGTGGGACAAGACACCTTCAAACTATTAAGACTTTTAAAGCAAGTCCACCACATGGTTGTAATTAGGGCTGGAAAGATGTCTTAGCAGTTAAGGCACTTGCCTGCAAAGCCAAAGGACCTAGGCTCAATTTCCCAGTATTCATGTAAAGCCAGTTGTACAAGGTGGCCTATGTATCTGGGGTTTGTTTGCAGCGGCTAGATGCCCTGATGTGCCCATTCTCTTTCTCTCTTTTTCTTTCTCTCTCTCTCATAATTAAATAAATATTTTAAATGCTTGTAATTATCTCTTTACATGGAAGCATAAGCATTACAGAATTCATGAAAATTATTACTTAATCAAAATAAATATGTCTTAGATAAGCAGAAAATAATCTCTTTAAAATACTATAAAGAGGGCTGGAGAGATTGTTTTGAGATCAAGGCATTTGCCTCAAAGCCAAAGGATCCTGGTTGATTCTCTAAGACCCACATAAGCCAGATGCACAAGGGGGCGCATGCATCTGGAGTTCCTTTGCAGTGGCTGGAGGCCCTGGCACACCCATTTTCTTTCTTTCTCTCTCTCTCTCTCTCTCTCTCTCCCCCCCTCTTTCTTTCTCTCAAATAAATAAATAAAATATAGTTTTTTAAAAATACTACAAAGTAGAAAGACCTAGTTTTAATTCCAGCTCTGACATGTTAATTCAATTAACAATTCTGATTGGTTATTTTATTCTACTTCATAGTCTATATATTGGACATGATTTATATACAGTAGATGGGTATTCAGTGAGTGCATCCTGAGAGGTTAAATCAACGACATCGCCTATAACCTATAGCCAGATATTAAAAATCAATACTTCACCATCAACTGTTTAGATTTGTATGTGAGTTAAGAAAAGTCAGTAGTAGAGGTCAGGAAGCTAGAATGTGGCTACAAGGGAGGGTAGAGAGGAGAGGCCTTAAGGGTAATGTAGAGTAGTTATGTAAGTAGAGGGGAAGAATACTGAGGGGGAATGGTTGAAGAGGAGAGGATGGAGAAGTGTGGGAAGTGGGTTAATCAAAACTTAAGATATTATGAATAAGGTATATGGAAACCTACTTCTTTTCTAGCTAATATTATATTGTGTGTATGTGTGTAGAGAGTAAGAGTGTTTGGACAGTGAAACTATAACACCTATCTTCAATTTATATAGATTGTTCCAAGAAAAATGTCAACACCTCTGAAGCTCATCGTCCTTTAAACATTGTTCTGTCTGTTTCACAGGTCTCCCGTTATGGCCGGAGGTCTCTTTGCTGTGGATCGAAAATGGTTTTGGGAATTGGGTGGCTATGATCCAGGTTTAGAAATCTGGGGAGGAGAACAGTATGAAATCTCTTTCAAGGTAAGCCACCCATGCCCTTCACATACTGTCTATATGATTTGGACCATTCTGATAAGATGCCATCACTGCTTTGTGGATCTATGTTGTAAGCTAAATCAACACTTCCCAAGTAAGCTTCTGGATAAGAGAAGCTACTTTCTTCTGATGATTCAGTAAGATACTGATGTATGATGTGCAATGAAAATCATTCAGATCCTGTTTGGAGGCAGGTAAGGAAGTATGTCAACAAATCCACTGCTCTATAAACAAGTACATTTATCCTAAAGCAGCTGGAATTTACACTTAAAGACAGAACTGAAATGAATTCAGAAGACAGAAATGTGGTTATTTGGGTTTTGCCTTTCATAATTACTTAATAAGGAGCGGTTTAAATTTTTATTTATTTATTTGACAGAGAAAGAGGGAGAGAGGGAGAGAGAGAGAGAGAGAGAATGGGTGCACCAGGGACTCCAGCCACTGCAAAAGAACTCTAGACGCATGTGCTCCCTGGTGCATCCAGCTAACATGGGTCCTGGGGAATTGAACCTGGGTCCTTTGACTTTGCAAGCAAACACCTTAAATGCTAAGCCATCCCTGCAGCCCAAGAAGGAGCAGTTTAGATATTTTTATGTGTGGGTGGAGGAGACACGTGACACTCACTGCAAGCCTATGGAGGTCAGAGGACATCAAGGTGTCTATGCTCCACCTTCTTTGAAACAGGGTCTCTTGCTACTTTTAACTGATAGACTGAAAAAGAACATCAGACTAGCTGGCTCCTGAGCTAGACTCTCCTGGCTCCACCTCTTCTTGCCATAGGCACTTTGGGATCAGAGATGCATGTGCCACTTGCATCCCTCTTTACACAGGAGCTAGGGCATTGAACCCAAGCTAGCAGGCTTTATATGCAAGTGCTTTTAACTGCTAAGCAATCTCCCCAGCCCAACAGTATAGATTTTGATCTGACCAGTTATCCCAAAATTCCAAAAATTGTTAAGTAAACTCAAAATTGTAAATGACAAATTCAAGCTTCTTATCACTGAAATGTCAAGTGAAAGAGGGTTTTGTGTGTGTTTTGTCTTGAGATAGGATTTCACACTGTAGTTCACACTGCCCTAGAACTATGAAGCCTACACTGGCCTCAACTTCATGACACCCTCTCTGCCTCTGCCTCCCAAGTGCTAGAATTTCGAATGTAAGCCACCATGCCTGGCTATGAGTAAGTTTTATTTAACCTCTTTTATTTTTAATCTGAAATTGCCCAAGCCTCTGGATGCTTTATCAATTCTTGGTAAAATGCTGTGCTTTCTTATATACCTATATACATGTACACATATGTTTATTTATGATATTCATGATAGCATCGAACCAGAACATGTGAGCACAGAAAAAAAACTGGGTAAAAGGTCACACTCCAAACTGCCAAGATTTTTTTCAAAAGCAAGCAGTCTTACAACACCCCCTTTCCCTTTATCTTTGTCACTGTCTATATAGAAGCAAAGATTTATTCTTGTAACATTATCATACAAAAATCTCTTACTAGTCAAGGCAACTTTTGCTGATCACTTCCACTATAAAATCCCACCAGTTCTTGCTAAAGGAAAGAAATTCACTCTAAATAAGGTAAAAGTCAAACATAATAATCCAGCTATAATTTTTGAACTTATAAGAAGCAAGTGTGAAACTGATTTTTATCAAAATAGATATGTTCTCTTTTCCTCAAAAGGTCATAGAATAAATACTCTCAAAGGAAAGTAGGAGGCGTGATTGCAGGCTTTAGGACATCCTAAAATTTTCCTTGTGACAATGCTGGCAATTATCTTGAAAATTCATTTATCAGATTAGTATATTTTTTACCCATTCAAACATACCAATTGTATATCTAAGATACATTTTTACATGTTTGTAGATGTGCTATTTTGAACTTTTGAGGTCACCAAACATCTGTGAGTTCCTCTGTTAGAGTAGTCAACATACATCTTATCCTGGTAGATATAAAAGAAGTCAGAGCTAGGTGTGGTGGCACATGCCTTTAATCCCAGGAGGCAGAGGTAGGATTGCTGTGAGTTTGAGGCTACCCTGAGACTACATAGTAAATTCCAGGTCAGGCTGGGCTAGAGTGAAACCCTACCTCAAGAAACCAAAAAACAAATGAAAGAAGAAGACGAAGAAGACAACGTCAGTACAGCAGTGGTATGATAGAGACAATGTTCATACACTTACTTGTGGCATAGACAAGATGCCAAACTGAATGCTTTTGTTATTAGTTCATTTTAAATCATAGCACACATAAAAGGTATGCATCATCATTCCATTTCAGAGATAAACAAACTGAGGCCTGAAGATTTTTAGATGACATTATTAAGTTTTAAGGATTAAATAAATTACTTAATATCATAGGAATTAAAATGCTGTACTTCTGTTCATTTCAGAGACTGAAGAAATGTGAAATGAGGTAACATTAAACGCATATCAACCCATACCATCCTGTGAAACTTTTGACACTCTTCTAATCAGTTATTATCCACATTGAAAACTTCCTACTGATTCTGGCAAAATACTATTGTTTATCAAATATCAAACAGATAGTTGGGCATAGTGGCATGCACCTTTAATCCCAACACTCAGGAGGCAGAGGTAGGAGAGTCACCATGTGTTCAAGGCCACCCTGAGACTACATAGTAAATTCCAGGTCAGCCTGGACTAAAGTGAGACTGACCCTATTTCAATATATTATAGATATTAATTGTCTGTAAAACTAACATTAATACCAATAGCTTCAAGTGGGCAAACAGAACACATTTGATCATAACCTGAGCAAAATCACTTCATTGCTCTTTTGTAGTAAGAACTGATTGAAAAAATAATTTTTACTATTCATAATTCAAGACATTTTTCTCTAAGTTCTCCTCATTTGTGAATTCTTAAAGTGTAAAATGTCAACAGAATTTCTAATAAACAAGAGATACTAGATATTAGATTGATAATGTGAATCTGACAAGGATTCAGGACATACACTTGCCTTGTAAATCGCAAAGACTTTGTTTTTAAGCAAACATAAGTATTTCACTTCAGTGTCTCTTGTACCTATTGCATCCCTTCTGGGTGATGGAGATTTTATTACCTCATTTCCTATTTTTCAGTTCCTTGTCATCCTGAAGGATATAATTGGAATGCAGCCCTGCTGCGTTTGTCTAAAAACCATGGCAACAGCACTGGAAGTCAGGACTGAGTTGCCCCAGGTTGTTTGGTTAGAATGACAGATTCTTTGGTGACAGTTAATGTCTTAACAGGGTCTCATTTCAGACATATTCCTTCAATCACCTCACTGCTTTTTGCTGACCTTGAGGTTCCTGTCCCTCCCTGGTAGTATTTGAAATACCAGGTAGTTGGGATCCTGGGTAGAATTTGTAATGAAGCAAGAAGAATGCGTGTGAGAGGAAACAAAAGCCTTGTACACAAAAAGCTCTGTTTAGTGGCAAGAAAAATAAAAGGGAAAAAAAATCAAGCAACTGCATTTTTGTACATATCCTGTAACCTATGATTAATATTGGTATTAATACAGTGTAAAGTACTATTGGGTTCTAACTCATCAGTGCTTAAGCTTTGGGAAAGAGCAGTGGATGACAGTTTGCTAGTGTATTTCACACCGTAATGCAGAAATTATTTTGTCTACAGGTTAAATGTTATAATTTAAAATACTTTTTAGGGCTGGAGAGATGGTTTAGCGGTTAAGCGCTTGCTTGTGAAGCCTAAGGACCCCGGTTCGAGGCTCCACTCCCCAGGACCCACGTTAGGCAGATGCAGAAGGGGGAGCACACATCTGGAGTTCGTTTGCAGTGGCTGGAGGCCCTGGCGCACCCATTCTCTCTCCTTCTCTCTATCTGCCTCTTTCTCTCTGTGTCTGTCACTCTCAAATAAATAAATAAAAATAACAACAATAAAATACTTTTTAGATGATCATTATCAGGACCCTTTGCTTTCTATTTACTCTTCAAGCAATTTCATAAAAGTTTTGGCAGAAAATATTTATGGAAAATTCTGTTCCACATGAAGCACTGATGACAAACTTTTTGAACAAACAGATTCTATTAAGAGAGCTCTTTAATTCTCTTAAATATCTTTCCTTCGTTGTTCTATAAAAATACCGCTCTGGGCTGGAGAGATGGCTTAGCAGTTAAGCGCTTGCCTGTGAAGCCTAAGGACCCCGGTTCGAGGCTCGATTCCCCAGGACCCATGTTAGCCAGATGCACAAGGGGGTGCACGCATCTGGAGTTCCGTTTGCAGTGGCTGGAAGACCTGGCACACCCATTCTCTCTCTCGCTCTCTATCTGCCTCTTTCTCTCTGTCTGTCGCTCTCAAATAAATAAATAAAAATGAGCAAAAAAAAATTTTTTTTAAAATACAGTTCTGTTAGATGAGCAAATGTCTATGCTGTAATCTAAAACCCAGACAGTATATTTTAAGTGTTAACTAAGGAAAAGAGCTCACTCAAGAACAATCTGCCTGCATTGTGTTCAATTTTCACATCTCTTAGCAGGAATCTGGACTCCTGGGTGGCCCACCATCATCCAGCTGTCTTCTAAACATTGTTAGGTTAGCTGCCTGCCAGAGAATAGAAGACAACATGTTGTCAATCAACAATCATTCAACCAGCTTTTATTGACCATCTTATTTATCCTAGGAGGGAGTTTTGGTAGGAGAGTAGAACAGAGAGAGAGGCATCAAGATGAGCATATGAAAAAGATACAGTTAACAAAAAGACTGAAACCCTTCCCCCCTCCCAAAGCTGACGTGTAACAGACCATGAATGGAAAAAAAAAAATGTGTGCTACACATGCACCTCAGTCTGCCTAAGACAAACACTATTGAGCCTTTAACTTTCCCCAGCCCAGGCTCACTTCTGCCCTCAGAATTGCTTTTTTTTAATAAACCATCTCTGCTCCTACCAATAATAGTAGTAACTTCTGCTCAGCATTGGCCCAGCTATTCAATTTTTAGTTGCAACTAGAAATGATGGGGAACAAAAACAGACTGCACAGTCCTGCATAGAAGACAGTCCACATGTTTACATGTTGCCTGTATCTTAAGTTAATGAAGTAACATGGAAACCACCACCACTCTGATTCTTCAATGGACAGTTTATGTCTACTCACCAAAGACAGCATTTCAAAAGTACAATCCTTTGATTGCAGAAATGTGTCTCAGAAAATAAAAGTGGACCATGAGACAAATTAGGCACCTATGAGAGGCTTAAAAAGAATCCCAGAAACTCTATTTATAGGAATCTCTAACATAAGCCATGAAGCCTGTGTGTAAGCCCCACAGCCTACCTTAAAAGTATGCTTACTGTGCTTATAACATCCTAAGTAAGATATGCTATGTACTGTAATCCCCCATGTGGGGACCTTATGATACAGGCATTTAAGGAAGTTCATTAGTTCATCCATCAGACATATGTTTTCATTATAATGTTCTAACTCTTCATTCAACTCTTTAGAGATCCAAATACAAATTTCAGAGACATCTGCACAGGAAGAAGCTTGTGGTATTCTAACACATGCCAGGAGAATTAATTCTCCACAGTTTCTTGTCTTCAGTGCTGTTTGAGATGTATTTTATTCTCATCTTCCAAACAATAATTCAGAACATATTCAAAAACCTCCCTGTTAGCCTCTCTCCCTTTCATCTTTCTCCTTTCTTAATTTATTCAATAGTAGTTCATTAATTTTCCCTTACTTGGTTTCTTTTCCCTTCTAAAAGTTCACAATTGCTCCGAATTACCACAGAAATCTAATGAAGATATTGAGCCATCAACCACAAAACTGTTCAGCAGTCATCAGCAACTCTTAACTGCTGCAAACTTCACAGCACCCAGCTTATCTGGTGTATTCCTCTACTTCCCTGAGAAGAGATTCAGACTTCCATCTCTGGGATTAGTTATTTCAGAGGTTTTTAACTAAGCCATCAACTAGGTTGTCTTCCCAAGAAAGTTTTTTTTTTCCTACAAATATTAGCCATCTCCATTCTCTATTGTGTCCACAAACCAAGCAGGCTAGAGCAGGAAGATGGAGGGATTCCAGCAGAAGCTCTTGGATCAAGTACAATTGAGATGTGCATCCCACCTATTAAGCATAAACATCGCTTAAGCAGAATAGCATAAAATCTGCATTAAGGGCTGGGGTGGTAGCACAGCATTAGAGATGCTTATTTACAAAACCAGACAGCCCCAGTTTGACTCCTCAGTATCCACGTAAGCCAGATGCACAAAGTGGCACATGCATCTGGAGTTTATTTACAGTGGCAAGAGGCCCTGGCATGCCCAAGGTGTGTGTATCTTTCTCTCTCTTTCCTTGAACACAAATAAAAATATTTTTAACCACATTTATAATTCCCTCTAAAACAGAGCACATAAGTGTACGTTATTTTTCCCCACCAATCTTCTGATGGGAGGCCAAAGCATTTCCTCCTGAGTTTTTTTTTTTTTTTTTTTTTAGTATTGTACTCAGTGAATACAGCCAAGTTGGTAACATTATTAGCCTCCTCCTTGTCTTCCCCCCTACACAGGGGCCCTTGTGATTTAGATGTTCCCTCTAAGGGCCTGGTGAAGGTTCAACCATTTGGTCTGACTTTTAGCATGTAGAGTTTTATGGTACCATTGCTGTTTGGGTCCAGTCTTGTATCTCCCACCTCCTCCCTTATCCTCCCCTCTCTGCCCACCCACCCTACTGTCTGGTTCTTGAGTGCTTGCTAGTTATGTTGGCATCTCGAGTACATTCAGGTTAGGAGCTGTAGATGAGTGAGACTATGCAGCGATTATCTTTCTATGATTGGATGAGTTCACTGAGAATGATCTGTTCCAGGTTTTATGATTTTTCTTCAAATTTCATTGTGTTCTTTTTCCTTACTCCTGTGTAGAATTCCATCATGTAGATATACCACATCTTAGTTATCCATTCATCTAATGATGGAATTCTGGGTTGATTCCAGCACTTAGCTCTTATGAATTGAGCAGCTATAAACATGGTTGAGCAAATCTCTCTGAATTGAGGCGTGGAGCTTTTAGGGTAGATGCCCAGTAAGGGAATAACTGGGTCTGTTGGTAACTCTATAGTCAGTATTTTTAGGAGTCTCCATATTGCTTTCCAAAGTGCTTGTACCACATCTTACATTCCCACCAACAGTGGATGAGGGCTCCTATTTCTCCACATCCTCGCCAGCATTTATTTCACTTGGTTTTTTAATGTTTGGATCCTTATTGGGATAAGGTGGAATCTCATAGTTGTTTTAATTTGCATTTCTCTGATGATTAGAGATGATGAATATTTTCTGAAGTGTATGTTTACCATTTTTATTTCTTCTTCTATGAACTGCTTGTCCAGTTATTTGCCCCATTTTGTGAATGGGTTGTTTGACTTTTTATTGTTTAGACTTTTGAGTTCTTTGTAGATCTAGAGATTAGGCTTCTGTCAGTTGGATGTTCAGCAAATATTTTCTCCCATTCTGTGGATAATCTATTGGCTCTGCTTATTGTGTATTTGTCTGTGAAGAAACATTTTAACTTCATGTGATCCCATTGGTTGGGTGATTGTTTAAGATCCTGTGCTACTGGGGTGTTGTTCAGGAAGTCTTTTTCCATTCCTATATCATAGAAAGTTCCTCCTATACTTTCTTTCAGTAGTAGCCAAGTTTCCAGTCTTATATTGAGGTCTTTGATCCACTTGGATTTGATTGTTGTGCATGGCGAGATGCATGGATCAAGTTTCAGTTTCCTGCATATGGTTATCCAGTTGGTCCAGCACCATTTGTTGAGGATGCTATTTTTTTCCAGGTTATATTGTTGGGGCCTTTGTAAAATATCAAGCAGCTGTAGTTACTTGACCCAAAGTCCAGGCCTTTGATTATATTCCATTAGTCTATATTCCTGTTTTTATGCCAGTACCATGCTGTTTTTATTACTATGGCTTTGTAACATAGCTTTAAATCATGTATGCTGATGCCACCTGAGGTGTTTCTTTTGCTGAGGATATGCCTGGATATCCAAGGCCTTCTGCCTTTCCATATGAATTTTGAGATCATTTTTTGCAATCTCTGTGAAGAACAATGTTGGGGTTTTGATTGGAAATTTATTAAATCTGTATATTGCCTTTGGTAGGGTTACCATTTTCACAATGTTATTTTGCCTATCCAAGAGCACGGGAAGTCTTCACATTTTCTCAAGTCCTTGATTTCTTTTTTGAGTGTTTTTATGTTTTCCCTTCCTTGGCTAATGTTCTTCCAAGGTATTTCTTTGTTGCTATTGAAAATGGGACAATGTCACTTATTTCTTTCTGTGCATCTTTGTCATTTGCATATAGAAAAGCAACTGATTTCGTATCCTGGTACCCTGTGGAAGGACTTAATCACCTTCAAGAGTTTTGGAATGAAGGCTCTCGGGTCTCTCACATATAGAATCATGTCATCTGCGAATAGATCTAAATTAACTTCTTCCTTTCCAAATTGTATCCCTTTTATTTCTTTCTCCTGTCTTATTGGTTGAGTTAGGACTTCCAGTACTATATTGAAGAACAGAGGTGAGAGTGGACACCCCTGTCTTGTTCCTGATCTCAATGGGAATTCCTTCAGTATCTCTCCACTAAGTATTGTTTGGGCTTTAGGAGCTTTATATATACCCCTTATTATGTTAAGATTTAAACTGACCATGCCAATTCTATCCAATATTTTGATCATGAAGTGACTTTGTATTTTGTCAAAGGCCTTTTCTGCATCTAACGAAATGATCATGTGGTTTTTGTGTTTAACCTTGTTTATGTGGTACATTACATTGGCAGATTTCTGAATGTTGAACCACCCCTGCATTTGTCCACTACCCATTTATTGTTTAAAAGTGAGCTGTTCAGGGATGGACAGCTGGTTTAGCAGTTAAGGGATATGCCTACAGAGCCAAAGGACTCTGGTTTGTTTCTCCAGGATCCACGTAAGCCAGGTGCACAAGGAGCACATGCATCTGGGGTTGGTTTGCAGTGACTAGAGTCCCTAGCATGCCCATTCTCTTTCTGTCTGCCTCTCTTTTCTCTTCTCTTCTCTCTCTCTCTCTCTCTCTCTCTCTCTCTCTCTCTCTCTCCCTGCTTGCAAATAAATAAATAAATAAAAATTTCTTTACAAAGTGAGCTGTTCACTTTCTAGGGGCCAATGGGCTTCTTGGTGGGTCTTTTGTTGTTAATTTCTAGCAATATAGCATTGTGATCTGATATCATGCAGAGAATTGTGTCAATCTTCCTAAATATATGGAGGCAGGCTTTGTGACCCAGTATATGATCAATTTTAGAGAAGGTTCCATGTGCTGCTGAGAAGAATGTGTAGTCCGTGGATTTGGGGAGGAATGTTCTATAGATGTCTGTTAGATCTAAATGTTCTATGGTTTTGTTGAGCTCTCTCACTTCCCTGTTGAGTTTCTGTTTGGATGATCTATCTATTGCTGATAATGGTGTATTGAAGTCCCCAACTATGATGGTGTTGGTGGTTATTTCTGTTTTACTGTCAAGTAGGTTTTGCTTTATGAATTGTGATGCACCTATGTTTGGTGCATAAAGATTGATGGTTGTGATATCCTCTTGATGGATCATTCCTTTGATAAGTAGGAAGTGGCCTTCTTTGTCTTTTTGATTACTTTTGGTTTAAAGTCTATTTTATCTGATATTAGTATAGCTATGCCTGTTTGTTTCTTATTCCCATTTGCTTGGAATATTGTTATCCACCCTTTCACCCTGCAGAGGTGTCTGTCTTTAGTGGTGAGATGGCTTTCTTGAAGACAACAAATTGAAGGGTATAATTTTCTGATTGAAACTGTTAGTTATGTCTCTTGATGGGTGAATTAAGGCCATTAATATTTAGGGTAGTGACTGTGAGGTTTGATTTGATCCCTGACTTATTGTGTTGGTTTATGTGGTTTGGTGTTTTCATGGGCTTTGAAGTTTTTTGTGCCTTCTTTGAGTTTCATTATTGTGATCTGCTTCTTGTAGGCACTTGAGGTTGATTATTTGATTCCTCTGTGTGGAGAATTTCCTGAAATACTCTCTGTAGGTTTGGTTTTGTGTTCATATAGTTTTAAAGCTGAGTTTTGTCATGGAAAGTTTTTCTTTCACCTCTACTATGAGCAATACTTTTGCTGGGTAGAGTAGCTTGAGGTGAAAGCCATAGGTTCTTAGAGTTTGCAGTATTCCATTCCAGACCCTTTTGGTTATCAGTGTTTCCATTGAGAAGTCTGAAGTAATTCTGATGGGGTTACCTTTAAATGTGATGTGCTGTTTTTCCCTAGCTGCTTTTAGGATTTTCTCTTTGTTGTCAATGCTTAGAGTCTTAATGACAATAGGTCTTGGATTTCTCCTTTGGTCCAATCTGTTTAGCGTTCTGTTAGCTTCTTGTATCTTGATGGACCTCTCTTTTGAGAGAGTGGGAAAGTTTTCTTTGATAATTTTGTTAAATAAGTTCTCCATGCCTTTGGTCTGATTTTCTTTCCTTCTGGTATTCCCATGATCTGAATGTTAGGATGTTTAAGGGTGTCCCACAATTCCTTCATGTTCTTTTCACAGAAATTTTTCTTTATTGAAACATTTGAACTCTCAAACTGTTTCTTCCATCTTGTCTTCCAGATCTGAGTTTCTATCCTCCACATGGCTGACTCTATTCTTGAGAGCTTCTAGAGAGTTTGGGCTTGTTCAATTAGGTCTGCATTTTCTATTACTTTTCTATGTATGGTTTCCATCCCTCTGTCAAGCTCCCTTTTCACATCATTTTCTGATTATCTTGATGCTTCTTGGAATTCTTCCTTGCAGTTCTTTATGTCTTCATTTAGCATAGCCAGCTGGTTTTTTAGGTCCACTTTTTTTCACTCTCCTTCATATCTTTTAACTGTCTTTGGACTCCTTCCATTTTCTTATCTATTAGGTCTAGTCCAGTGATGGCAGCATCCACTTGATTATTAGTCCTTTGTTGCTTTTCTGCAAGTTCTACCAGTAGCTTGGTCAGGGTTACATTGTTCATAACTTCATTTTGGGGTTCTTATTCTAATGTCTCTTCTATGTTTTGATTTGATTAGAGACATCCCTTGTAGGGCTGGGAAATCTTATTGGATTTACTTGCATTTGATTTTTCATGTTATTCCTTTTGCGATGTGGCCTGCCCATTACAGTGTAGGGGTAGGGAGAATGGGACTGTAGTCTTGATAGTCCAAGTGAGTTTTGCTGTTTGCAGGGGCTGGGAAGAGGGAGTGGGTGGAGCAAGTCTTAGGTCACGTGGGGGCAGGGCAGAGCAGAGGGGGTTCTGAGGTCCACTGGGCACAGAGAAGGTCTGAGATCGTGTGGGGCTGGAGAAGAGCAGAGGGTATCTGAGGTCATGCAGGGGCAGGGTGGGACGGAGCAGAGCGGGTCTGAGATTGCACAGGGGCGAGGTGGACCTGAGCGGGTCTAAGGTTGAGTGGGTAGTGGGGGGGGGGGGAAATCCAGGTGATTGCCCATGTGCAGCAGTGCAGGTGGAGCTACGCTGGCCTGGGTCCCCTTGCCTGCAGTTAGTGCGGGAGTATCATGAAGCTGAGAATATGTCTAGGATGGCTGCTTGGGGAGATTGGGGAACTGGTGGACTCCTGAGAACTTGGGAATCAGCTGATTCCCTTTTTTGTCCCTCTATGCCCTCCAAGTGGCAGTCTATTAGAGACTGCTCTCCCCAAAAGACCCAGTGAACCCTTAATGTCTTGCCTTTCCTTCCCTAGGAAGTGACGCACAGTTAGGCAGATGCCATCTTGACCAGAAGTCCTGAGTTTTTGCTCAGTAATTGAAGTGGAACTACAGGCACACTAACCATGCTCATATTGTATTCTATGGAATTTCCAATTGTGGTTCTTTTAAGTCAAGATGTTGAAACTATCTATTTCATGAATAGAATTTTCTGGGATATTTTATTTAGCTGTTTTGTTTACCGTTTTGATCAATCTTTTATTATTACCTCGCCATCTAATTTGACAGCAAGTTTTTTTCAACCTCTCAGTCCATACAAACTTTTCTAATTACTTTTGATAAGAACAACTCTTTCTCTTTTCATAAATGTGTCTCATCACTTTAGATGATAACTGCATTACATAATTAAAATTTAAAACTAGTACAATCACATTTGGGAACAAAATGCACTGTATTGAGGTAAGCATGTGTTAACTACTGGGAGCACTGGTAACAAAAGAGGTATTATTCAATGTGGTCTCCACCCAGGATGAGTTCACCACACATGAGTATGATCAAATACATTTTCAGGAGGAATACTGATGGCAGATACATTCAATTGATTAAATAGAGACAGACTTCTTGCATTCAAAACCTTCAGTCTAGGGGCTGAGGATGTAGTTCAGCTGTCAGAGTGCTTACCTAGCATGCACAAAGCCAAATTTGTCATCCTAACACTCAGGAAGTGGAGACAGAAAGATCAGAAGTTCAATGTCATCCTCAGCTACATAGCAAATTGGAGGCCAGCCTGCATGCATATGAGTCTTGTCTCATAAATAAATGAATAAAAATGAATGCCAGGTGGTGCTCTGCTGTTTACATGGGCATTAATTTCCCACATGTGTTGTCCATGTCTGTCTTAAGGCTCTCCCTTTTGGAACTCATCCCTTCATGGATGGAGATGACCTCTGTGCCCTATGTCCTTAACTCTGACTCTGAGAACGACTTGTGTCTAGTAACCTCCGCAGATGCGGCCGTGGAGGGGACAGGCCCACAGAGGTGCTCCTCCCAGCCCTGCTCCTCCCAGCTGTCCTCCCTGTTCTCCACTTGCCGCCTCTCTTCCCCAACTCAGTCTCATGTGGTGTCTCTTAAGGGAGTTGGGGAAGGAGTTTGTCCTCAAGTAAGCTTTCTGGTTCCTTTGAACCTTGATGTAGTAGAGAGAAAAATGCTATTGGAACTTTCTAAGGTGGAAATTATGTTAAACATAAGCAAAACAATACTTTAGGTAATAATCCTACCACACATAGACACACACATACAATGTGATATGACAAACCTCATAACTTGACTGGAATTTTTTCAGGGACAATTTTTTTTATTTATTTATGCTATGCCCTTTTATGACTTTTTAAAAATTTATTTGCAAGCAGAGAGAGAATGGGCACACCAGCACCTGTAGCCACTACAAACGAACTCCAGATACATGTGCCCCTTCTGCATCTGGCTTACGTGGGTCCTGGGGAATCAAACCTGGATCTTTTGGCTTTGTAGGCAAATTCCTTAACTGCTAAGCCATCCCTCCAGCCCCCTTTTATGGCTTTTTAAAATATTTTTGTTTATTTGCACATGTGTGTGTGTGCATGTGTGTGTGTAAGGCATTCAATAGACATGAGCCACTTTTTGTGGTCAGGTTTACATGGGTACCAGGAAATTGAATCTGAGCTGGCAGGCTTTGCAGCCAAGCACCTTTAATAGCTAAACCATCTACCCAGCCTTTATGACTTCTGAAATGTCTATCTCTAGATACCTTATCACAAAATTATGGCCACTCTTTACTTCCTGTGGTGATAACCATTATTGGGTTTCTTAACAAGAAAAGGTAATGAGTTAGCACTTAAAGGTCACTGAATTTAATTTCTTATTCCAATCAACACTAATGCAAGGTTAAAAAAGAAAACCTACTTCATAATTGCAAAGTCAAGCTATTACCTAGTTAATATCAAAGCAAGGATTAGACTTGTACATAGAACTATTAACCTAATTTCTCTTAGCCAGAAAAATAGGAGATTGCATGATCTTGATGAAAAGTGGCCACTTTTAAAAGGAATTCAGGTTCTTCCCATGATACATTTACTCAATATGGTATCTGAACATTCTTATGATTATTTAATATAATATTTAATTTTTATTATTTTTAGGATTAAATGGTTATTCAATAAAAATTGAGCATACTTAATAGGGACTAATCACTGGGTCTGCAGTGCTCAGTTCTTTACTAAAACAAGGAAGCAGACACCACTTATGACAGTTCATCAAGCCACATAGGCTAGTGTTTAATCTCATGAAAGCTTGTCAAAAATAAATTGCACTTTATTTGCTTATATTTAATGCGAACTCTAAGTTAATACCCAAAAATGGTCATTAAGACTAATGTCAAGATGGGCATGGTGGCACACATCTTTAATCCCAGCACTCGGAAGGCAGAGGTAGGAGGATTGCCATGAGTTTGAGGCCACCCTGAGACTACATAGTGAATTCCAGGTCAGCCTGAGCTAGAGTGAAACCCTACCTCGAAAAAAAAGATTAATGTCAAAAAATTAACTACATTTTTAAAATTCATTTGAGACAGAGACAAAGAGGTAGAGAAAGAGAGAGAGAATATGGGTGTGGCAGGGCTTCTTGCCACTGTAAATGAACTCCAGATGCATATGCTACTTTGTGCATCTGCCTTTATATGGGTGTTGGGAAATTGAACACGGGCTTTGAAAACAAGTGCCTTTAACATTGAGCCATCTCTCCAGCCCCCAAAATGAACTACATTTAAAGTTTCCCTGTATGGTATATAAACCACAATAGTTGTAAATATTTATAATTTAATAACAATATTATACAACTACAACAATTTATAGTTAAAATGTGAAAGAATGATTTTTTTACAGGTCACTCAAAATGATAAAAAGAGAAGAATCAGGAACCAAAACACTGACTGTATCCTTAACAAACTGTCAGGTATCCTACCTTTCAGAACATGTGTACTAAGGAAGGATGCCATGTGCAGGAATGGTAAATTCAATGATACCAAGATGTTGGCATCTGGAGATAAACAGATCTCCTTACCCAAAGTCATAGGAACATGTGAGGGAAACCAGGGCCTCCTTGCCTAAAACACTAGTGATAAATGTGATGGATAGAAGGCAGAGCTTCCCTTGACTGAGCTTGGCACAAAGGTGGAGCATCAAGTAAGAAGTTTGGAATAATTCTGAAAGATGTATTTCACAAATATTTTATTTGCAGAGAGCAGGCCATTGCTGAGGAAAGACTGACAAAAGGTATTCAATACTGTAAACTGGACTGAGAAAACAATTCCTACTGGAAACATATAGGCAACAGCTTTGTTTTCCATATAATCAGTCATAAAATTAACACATTCTAGGCTAGAGTATAACATTAGACTTTCTCCCTAACATACAAAAGTAATTGGTAAGAAAAACATCATATTCAAAGATGACTAATGATATTCATAAAGAAAATAATGTACAAGAAGGTTACAAAAAAAGGAAGAAAAAACCACGGGATAAAAATACACCAAAATAGGTTAATAAAGGGTGATAAAACAATTGACTTTGTAAAAAATAAATGCTGACATTAATGAAGTTCAGTAAAATTTTAAACAATAAGAGAAAAGAGAAAATAGAAAAGAAAATTAAAATTATCATCATTAAAAGTGACAAGAGAAGTGATATTCTGCAAATATATACATACATATATTATACACATACACACATATATATATGCATGTGAAGGATAAGTTAAGAAAAAGGAACAAAAATGAAGAAAGCAGCATTCAGGAGAAAATTAAGATTCTTAAATGTTATGTCACAATACAAAGAAATAATAAAGAAACTGAATACTCAAATCATTTGCAAGTTAAAATTTAAATAAAGCAAATAAAATAAGGGCAAAGACTTATAAGCACAGAAAGAGAAGTTAATAATTTACAAAACCAAAAAAAAAATGAACATGCAAGAGTGGATTCTTCATAGACAAAAGTAAATAATTAGCAAGAGCTAGAAATAGAAAAATAACTGGGCATGGTGGCTCATGCCTTTAATTCCAGCACTCTGGAGGTAGAGGTGGGAGGATTTCCATGAGTTCAAGGCCACCCTGAGACTACATAGTAAATTCCAGGTCAGCCTGGGCTAGAGTGAGACCTTACCTCAAAAAAGCAGGGCTGGAGAGATGGCTTAGCAGTTAAGCACTTGCCTGTGAAGCCTAAGGACCCCAGTTCGAGACTCAATTCCTCAGGACCCATGTTAGTCAGATGCACAAGGTGGCACATGTGTCTAGAGTTCATTTGCAGTGGCTGGAGGCCCTGGTGCACCCATTCTCTCTCTCTCTTTCTCTATCTGCCTCTTTCTATTTGTTGCTCTCAAATAAATAAATAAAAATAAAAAACAAAAACAAAGAAATAGAAAAATAGCTAAACTAAATAGATGTGGTAATTGGCTATTAAAAAGTAAATGCAGGGGACTGGGGAAATGGCTTAGCAGTTACTGCATTTGCCTGAGAAGCAATGAGAAATGAGAAGCCTAAGGACCCGGGTTCGATTCCCCAGGACCCACGTAAGCCAGGTGCACAAGGGGACACATGTGTCTGGAGTTCGTGTGCACTGGCTAGAGGCCATGGCGTACCCATTCTCTCTTTCTCTCCATCTGTCTCTCTCTCTCATAAAAAAATAAATAAAATATTTTTAAAGTAAATGCAAATATATTAAAACTTCAAATGGAAAAAGGGAAGTTTAAGAAAATGTATATAATCATAACAGAATAGCCCTAACAAAGTGAAGGTCATGGATGAAATAGATGATTTTTAAGAGAAATCCAGTGTGCTTCAGCAGAATTCCTTAAGGTTTTCAGCATCAAATGTTCCATCAACCTCATCCAGTGGCTCAACAGAGAGGAAGGGAACCTTCCAAGTTCCCACAGGTTGCAGACGGAATCTAATTCCTGGGGCTGCAGGGCTGAGCTTCCCATTTCTGGCTATCTTCTAGAGACCACTGAGATCTAGCCACACTGAGCTCCTAGAGGCCATCATCAAGTCCTTTCCATATGACCTTTCCCTCCATGGTCTTCTCCCACCATGACAGCTCACTGCTTCACGATTAGTGGAATGTCTCTCACACTTCAAATCTTCAAATCTCATCTTCCAGGAAAAAGCAAGTCACATTTTACCCCTCACTTCTTAGGTCAGGCACACCTAAGATAATTTCATTTTTTATTAACTCAGGGGCAACTAAATTAGAATCACAATTATGTCTGAAAAAAGTCCCTTCACTTTCTTCACAGAATATCACCAAGTCACAGGTGTGAACTCCCATCACATTCAGTGTTTCCAAATGCAGAGGGAGGAGATTATACAAAGCCTATTCCCCTGGGGTGGTAAATTCTTCCACCACACTGATCAATGGCCACCGAAAAATGATGAAATAATCAGAAACCTCCAAAAAATAAATAACTTTCGTTGTTTGGGGTACTTTTTCTCTAAATTTTTGAACACAAAGTTCAATGGGGTTTTATCAATTTGGAGGATTTTTTGAGACAGCAACTCAACTCAAAATCAAGCTGGTCTAGAATTCACACCAATCCTCCAACCTCAGCCTCCCCAGTGCTGAGATTATAGACATGGGCCACCATGTTCAGCCACAATTTGCTTCTTTAAGATAGGGTCTCACTATATAGCCTAGGGTGACTTGGAATTCTCTCTGTAGCCCATACTGGCCTCTAACTCATGGGGATCCTAAATCAGGGATTAAAGGCATGTGCCACCACACCTAGCCTCAATGTTTTTTTAATTGCTCCCTATACCAGCAAAGAAAGAAATCTTTCACTGTGACAATGTTTATGACAAAATCTCACCAAGATAGCACAAGAATAGAAAGCATAATTTACTTATAAATAGTAACATTGAAAATAATAAGCATAAAAGATCATGCAATAGACTAGCTATTTAAAGATAATTGCACCAAATTAAGTGAAGCTTTAATTCATTTCAATATTGGGCTATCTATTCAGAAATTCAAAATCACAAATAAATTGTGTTTATATATCATAACTGAAAGACACAAGACTTGAGTGTATACAGTACTCACAGGAGACAAGGCTTGGGCTGTGCAGAAGCATGAAAGTATAAAAGAATGCAGTGCAGTTCTGTTGCAACACTATTCTGTCCATTTCAACTCATTAGTACCCAAAGAGGAATGCTTACTACTTATTACTAACTACCTACTATTTGTCACTAGCATCAACTGACATGAACTGACAGCTATGTAACTGTCCAAGATAGTCCAGGTAATAGAAAACATTGTAAAGAAGAAAGATCTAGATGACAGAAGGGAAATGGTGTGTTATACAAAAAAGAAGGAGGAGGAGGAGAAGGAGAAGAAGAAGAAAAGAAAGAAAGAAAGAAAGAGAGAGAGAGAGAGAAGAGAGAGAGAGAGAAAGAAAGAAAGAAAGAAAAAGAGAGAGAAGAAAGAAAGAAAGAAAGAAAGAGAAGTAAAGAAAACAAATTAATAGAGGGTTTTGTTTTTGTTATTTTTATTATATGTTTGTGTATGGTGTGTGTGTGTGTGTGTGTGTGTGTGTTCTTGCAAGTGAATAAGGGCATTGCCACGACATATATGTGGAGGTCAGATGACAAGTTCAAGTGTGGTGCTTTGCCTTCCACCTTGTTTGACACAGGGTCTCTTTGTGTTCACCACTGCATACACCGGGCTAGTGGATTCTCCTGTCTCTGGCTCCCTCTTCACCCTAGATGCACTGGGATTTCAGATGCTTGCTATATGCATCTGGTTTCATATGGGTTCTGGAGATCTAAACTTGGGTCATCATGTTTGTGCATCAAGCAAGCACTTTAACCCACTAACACATCTCCAAGCCTCATTTGTTGTTTTAGAGTCAGGATTTCATGTATTCCAGATTTGCTTTAAAGTTGCTACTAGCTGTGGATGACCTTGAACCTCCCAATTGCTAAGACTACTGGCTTGGCCACCATGCCTGGTTTAATGTGTTGCCAGGGGACAAACCCATAGTTTTCTGCAGGCTAGGCAAGCACTATATCAACTCAGCTACACCCAACCCAAAAGAGGAGTTGTTAAGTCTATCACTGTCATACAGTAGATCTTGGATAAACAAGTCCCTGAATTAGTACTAAGAATCCTATTCATGGTGTTTATTTCAGGGGTATAATCTCTGTAAATCATGCCTCTACTGCTAGTGATCATATCATATGGGTAATTTTTGAGCTCTATCAAATCAGCTTTATCCAGTTTGAGGCATTAAAATTAATTACTGCCTTGAACTTTGAAGAAAGAGAAATTGGAAACAAATGGAAAGGCACCAGAACTGTTTGTGACCAAATCAGATTAACAAATTGAAGACTCAGAGGTGCCTAGAATTAACTGTCTAGAGTTCCAATGGAGACAGAGATTTTAACTTTGTGGCTAGTCTATTCTGATATTTGGAGAAGTTTTTCACTTGTGCACTTGAATAAGACCATATAACACAATGCAAAACTTTTACACAAAAAAATTATCTTAATAGAAATTTTAATGGTTATAGTCTTTTTCATGGGTAATATAATCCATGAGATGAAATGTTTAACAAAACACTCAATATTTATCATGGCTATAATATAAATATATGCTTTTATAATGAATATATCTCAACTCAAATAGCTTATGAAAAAGAAAACTCTAGAAATGTTCCTATTATTATCTAATGTTACTTGAAATTATTCTGAAGATAATAGGCAATGTTATTACATGAGATAAAATAAGATGCATAAAATAATTAGAAAGCATGAGGGAAGTTTTTCATTAATTGCAAGTTATAGGTCCTCTTTAAATAATATTAGAGGAATTAACTGGAAAACTATCAATAGAAATTCAGTAACTTACCTAAGTAAAATATGTGCATATGTGAATGCACATGTGTGTGTAAATATAAGGAACATGGGAAAGAAAATTAGCAGTGAATAAACTTAAGAAATGTACAGGCTGGAGAGATGGCTTAGCAGTTAAGCACTTGCCTGTGAAGCCTAGGGACCCCGGTTCAAGTCTCGGTTCCCCAGGACCACATTAGCCAGATGCACAAGGAGGCGTACACGTCTGGAGTTCGTTTGCTGTGGCTGGAGGCCCTGGCGCACCCATTCTCTCTCTCTCTTTCTCTCTCTCTATCCACCCCTTTCTCTCTCTGTCACTCTCAAATAAATAAATAAAAATAAACCAAAAAAAATGTATAGCCCAATTGAGAAATGCTAAAGTGCTATAGAAGGAATAAAGAGTTGGATAAGAGAAAATTTATAAGGCATATAATTCTCTGGAAGCAGTCTCAGAGCTAATACAGTCTTAGTAAGAATGGTGACATAAATTGTATGTGTGCACATGCACGTAAAATGCTTTTAATTCATAAGGGGAAATAGAAATAAAACAAAAATTTAGGCTAAAAACATGGTAAGGCTAATAAGAACAAATAAAACAAAAATAGAGGGTTGGGAATATGGCTCACTGTGCAAAATATTTGCCACATAAGCAATGAGGACCTAAGTTTGTATCTCCATCACACATGTAAAAAAGGCATGGTGGCACATGTCTGTAATCCCAGCACTTGAGAGGAGAATACAGGAAGATCCTCTGACTTAATGGCTAGGTAATGTAGCCAAGCTGGTGAGGCCTGGATTCAGGGAGAGATCTTGTCTTAAAAAGAAAGACTGTAACTACCCAATATCAATATCACTCTGGCTTGCTCATGCATGCTTACATGAGCATGTGCGCATATGCACATGAACACAACACAACACAAGACACGCACACACAAACACATAAAAATAATAAAATTTTCCTCTATAATAAACCCAGATATTTATGGCACAGAATTTAGATATACTCAGATAATTATGTGAACTAATTATAAGAAAATTCTAGCATTTCAAGTCAGGAAGGACAGTAAATAATATGGGACAATTATTCAACTTGGAGAAGAGAACACAGTCTCTGTGAAATGGAATCCCACAGCTGCTCCAGTCAAACTACATACAAAGTGGCAAGAAGAAAGCATTTTCCTAGCACCTCCTTCTGCTGTTCTCCCTGCTTTTCAGCTCCTGAAAAGATTCATGACTGAAAGCACAGTGCGGATTCTCTGAGCCTTGGTCACACTGTGATTCTTTCAGCCATCTGGTGGTGCTCCCACCCCTTTGGAGCAAGGAGCTCCAGAAACTGAGCCAGTCCCTACAGGACAGACTCAGGACTTTTCTTTCCTGCCTTTTAAAGTTCCCAGTTTTACTTTGCTGTTAATGTTTTAAAAAAATATATTAGCCATCACCACCTCTTCTGATTGCTGTCCTCCTCAGTCTACTCCCTGGAGTCTCTAGCAGATCATGTCTGGGTACTACCCATCATCTTCTCAATCAAGCCACAGATTTATTTAAAACAACAACAAAAAATACCTATAAAATAATAACACAGTATCTCAAAAAGGGAATTGCTTCCTGGGCCCAGATCCCCACCATTTTCCAATATTTACTAAGGTCTCATATGCTGGATTCCTAAGATAAGCCTCCCAGGACACTGGAAAATAACCTACAGTTTAAATTAATAAGCATTTTCCATTTCCTCCCTAGTTCTCTGAAAATACAACAACCTCCTTGGATGTTTCATACCCTTAAACTAATTTATTTGCCTCCCAAAAAGAGTACAACTCTCTCATTTTAGGAGTATACTCCTTTTCCCTTAAGCCATCTCCCATAAACTATCATGATGATGCTTTGTACAAATGCTTGTGTTGGAGATAAATTTAGCCTTATAAAATGTGCTCATTAGAAATCCTTTTTATGCCATAGATGTTTCTACGATATTTTATATACCGTCTCATTGCTTTTATGGGACAGCTATATTAGACACTGAGCCTTATTTCTGATCCTGCATAGAACTTCAGAGTCTAGTTGTATTTTGTATCTAAAATGTGACAGAACCCTTTTTATAGCCCTCCATATACTTTCAGACACACAAGAAAATAGCCTTCCTGTGGGGTTTTTCCTCCACAGTGTTTAGCCTAGGTAACATAAAAATATCCATTTTAATTCAACATGCCCAGAATTGATCTTCCAAAGAAAATATTAAAATAACTCTATATTCATTCCAAAACTCAAAGATAAACAGAAACAGCTGCTAAATGCCTCAGAAGCCAGTCCGAGATTCATTTCCATTACCCGACAAAAGGTACCTCAGGTGTACCAGAGCACTTTCAAGTTAAATTTTATGTTTATTAGATATAAGCCTAATGGCAAACATGAGATCCTTCCAGTTGTGCCTTTCTTTTATGTCTGATGGCACTTTCCTAATTCCCTGTTTAATTTTATTTCAACTTTTATAGATTGTTGTAAAGTGAGCAAGAAATAACAATTTACATGGCATTCACCATCTATGCTAAGGTCAATTTGACTTCCTATTGAAATATTTTTTGACATGGAGAATTTTTCCAAATTTTGTATTTGTTGCCCTTTCTCACTAACATTAAGATAGAAATACAGTCTAAGCATTCTATTTCTTCTGTCCAAGTCTATGTCAAGCAAGTTATCTTAGCCACCCACCCCAGTTCAAGTGATATTTGCATAGAAAGTTACAAAAAAAGAAACTACACAATTCCAATGACCTTTGACCCAAATGCCAATGACAATATTATAGTGAACCTCCAGAGTCTATACACACATTAATTTTAGAAGTACCAACATGATTTTCTATCAAAGTCAGCAATATATATCATATTAAACCCACATATATTCAACTCAAATTCCTGCCTCCTTTCCAAATTTTGACAGTACAAACCTCCCCCAACACACACAATCACAAACTTGCATGTGGCTGCTCCCTGAACCTTCTCACTGATGCCAACATGTGAATACACAATCATCTCATATAGCCACCAACATAATGAAAAATTATTGGGGCTGGAGAGATGGCTTAGCAGTTAAGCGCTTGCCTGTGAAGCCTAAGGACCCCGGTTCAAGGCTCGACTCCCCAACATCCACGTTAGCCAGATGCACAAGGGGGTGCACGCATCTGGAGTTCGTTTTCAGTGGCTGGAGGCCCTGGCGCGCCCATTCTCTCTCCCTCTGTCTATCTGCCTCTTTCTCTCTCTGTCTGTCACTCTCAAATAAATAAATAAAAATAACAAAAAAAAATTTTTTTTAATTATTGTCTCTTAGATAAACTATATCACATGGCCTCATTATCACATATAATGTGTCACCTAGGATGCTGCATCATGTAGTTCTCACAAACACCTTATGAAATAGATCTTCATTTCACTTCATAAAAGCCAAAAATAAGACTCAGAAAAAATTGATCCCTGTCTGTTGCAGTTACCTTCTTATTGCTGGGACAAACACCCAACCAGAAGCAGCTAATGTGAGGAAAAGGTTTATTTCAGGCTTACAGATTCCAGGGAAAGCATCATTATTGCAGAAGAAGCTGGCTCACTCCATACACCCATAACAGACAGAGAAAAACTAACAGCAGCAAGTACCAACAGCCAGAGCTCAAACTGCTCTCAAAACACACCTCTTAGGGCTGGACTCAAGATTCGCTACCAGTGACACTCCTCTTCCAACAGGCTGCAAAGTAAGTAAACTTAACTTAATCAAAAATACCTCAGGCTATAGGGGATATACATTTATATTCAAACTGTCCACTTTACAAATGACCAACTGGGCCACATCATGAAAGTACCGCAATTTCTCTTCAAGGTAAAAATAATTTGCAGGGCTGGTGAGACGGCTCACTCATCTAAGTGCCTGCCATGCAAGTGTGAGGACACGAGTTCAGATCCCCAGTGTAAAGATTAAAATACCAGGTGTGATGGTGGGCACCTGTAACTCCAACAATCAGAAGGTGGAGGCAGAAAGATTTCCCAAGGCTAGACCAGTCGAATCTGAGCTGTGGGTTTAATGAAAAACCTTGGCTCAATAAATAAAGGTTGAGGGGCAGTAGAAGAAAACAACAGACAACAATCTCTGACCTCCACATACATGTACATGCACAGACACCCTCACACACATGTGCACCCATACATATATGAGTATACACACACATACACCCATAAAAATAATAATCACATTCAAGTTATTGTCACAATTATTTTATCTGAGTAATAATGGACTACAGAGCTTATTTCAAAATGTGCCTGTGGCACTCTGGGACACCCAAATCCTCAAGAAAAGAGTATTTCTATTTCAATTGCTTGGATTACAAGAAGATGAACACCCAAATGAACCCAACTTAGAAACAAGAGGGCATTGAAGAGGAAGATGATGTGAACAAAAGAGAAAGTCAGAAAAATGATTGAATCACCTAGAGGCCTCAGGACTACAACTGCTTCTAAGACCCTTTCACTGAGTCCCTCCCTCTAAGCCTGTCTGTCAGCTTCATTTCCTCCCACAGTCATGGCCCCTACAGTTTCCTCCCATTGCTCAGCTATGGCCACTCAAGGCTCTCAAACTCATTCTCAGATCCACCACATCCGAGGTAGTTCCAATGTGACAAAACCTCAGGGAAAGATCATAATTCACCCATTCCCCTGGCCTGACTCCTGTTCTCACATCCGCTCTAGTATGATGGTCAGCTGAAAGACAAAGGAAAACCATATTTGAATATTTCCCTGAAAGAAGCTGTGTTATATTACAGAAAGACAACTTTTAGAAAGTTTAAAGAATTTTTATTTACTTTTAGCAGATGGTGAATCCAGAAAATTTGAGAAACAGACACAAAATCCAGAGGCATGTGGGAAATATGGTAAAAAGCAGATGTTTTACCTCTCATGCACTCTTTAAGCTTAGAAAAATGAATTAAAGGAAATGATATATTATACTGCTACCCATAATATTTTACCCAAAGAAGTACTCATAAAGATGCTCAAACCCATTTCCCTCCCTACAACTTACTGTTTTTAAAAAGCCAACAAGTTATGTTTATGTGCTGAAGCTTCATTCTCACTCCAATCGTTATTTTGGTGTGAGTCAACATTTGAAGCATTGTGTCTTAGAAGCATTGATTCCGCAAACCACCTGCCCTCTAACACTCTGCTACCAGCACACAGATGCCTAGAAGCTCATTGAGTGCATAGTAATCTGGACAGAACTTCTTACTACACTGACAGAACAAAGTCTTTCCTATTTTGGGGCGGGGGGAAGTACAAAGCAGATCTCCAGGAAATTACAGTTTTTTCCTAAGAATAAAACCACCAGACTTTCATTGAAGTCTACAGATATATGATACTCAGAAAAGGTCAAAATAAACTGTTTTCTTCTGTTTGCATGAAAAATCCCAAATCCCAGGTTTCTGAGAATTAGCAAGCAATGTGGGCACCTTCCCAATCCCTTTGTAGACCATGCCAGGCCAGAAAATGTAGTTTTTATTACTTCTGAAGAATAATGGCCCTTTCCAATACTAATCTAACAAAGTTTTCTGATTTAATTTCTGGACTGATGATAAAGAGATTTTTCAATCTTAGTCTACCTAGGTCATATCATACAATTAGAAAGTGACTTTTGTTTATCATTAATAATAATTACTATTACTTGTTGCTTTTTTATAAAACAGTTCTACTTTTGGACTCTCTCTCTCCTGCCCCAATTTGGCAGAGGGTCTTATTTGGTGTGGTTGTTGATATTCATTGTGTGGAACCATAAGCCACAGTCAGTCACTGCAGGGGAGGGGGAAACCCAGGACCTCAGGATACTCCCACTCACCCTGAGGCTCTTGCAATCTTTCTGCCCAAGAGCTTTGGCAGGCATGATAGAGATCTGATTTAGTGTTGCTTTCTGTGTAGACTCTGAATCTCTGTTTTGATTAGATTTGAATGACCACAGTGGCTGTCACCATTTCCCTGGAAGTGATTTTCAGGGTAGCCATGAGAGCAGTATTTGTGTCACCGTTTCTTCTGTAATGACTTCTGGGCCTAAGCAGATGAGGTGGAGGTGACCCATCTCATGGTAGACAGTCAACTCTCTATTCTTGATGTTTTGATGTACCCTTGTTCTCCCCACTATTCTCTTCTATCTGTAAGGTAGATTCTCTAACCAAAAGTGAGAAGAGTTTGAATAACAGGGATAAGCTTAGTATTATAGTCAGCTTCTTCTTGTTGACAGAAAGTGTCTGCCCAAATGCAGTTTATGGAAGGATAGGGTTTATTTGAGCTTACAGACTCAAGGGGAAACTCCACGATGGCAAGGGAAACCAATTGTATGAGCAGAGGCTGAATGTCACCTCCTGGCCAACATCAGGTGGACAATAGCATCAGGAAAGTATGCCAAACACTAGGAAGGAGAAGCTAGCTATAGCACTCATAAGCCTTCCCCAACAACACACCTCCAACAAGGCCACTAACTTGGGATCAAGCATTTAGAACACCTAATGTTATGGAGGACACCTAGTTCAAACCGCCATACCCACTTATTAAAGAGATATATTGATGTGTATATCTATTCTTGTTAGTTAGAGAGCCGTGTAGGTTCTCTCAGGGCCCTATTGGTTTCCTGTCCTAGGGAATCTGTCTTGGTTCCCAGAGCCAGATATGTAATCTCCCCCACTGAGTGGGTCTCATGTGCAATCTGTGAGTAGTTGGTTACCTATATTGGCTGTGTGCCACTATTGAATAAGTGTATACTTCTTGCTCAGCTGGTTGATTTCATAACTGGCAGGATCTCCTGCTTACTCAGTCTGCTGCCAACCATTATTCTCCAACTGCTCTCATTTCACTTCCCAGCACTATGAGGACTATCCAGGAAGGAACTGGATTGCTTCTCAGTTCCATCCTTGTCTTTTGATGCTCTGTAGCTGCAGGCTGTGGTGTTTTCAGCAATAGGGACTTACTTTCTAGCTCTTACAGGTAACCAACTGTTTTTGAGATGGCCTGCATTATTTTGGGTACCTAAACAACAGCTCACTGGCCCTACGAATTACCAACCAGAGCCCATGTTTTTAGGAATATGCTTTATCCACTTTTTATGGGGCTCCTCTATTCAGGTCCCTCCTCCCCCTTATTGAGGGCAATGACTTGGTATACCAGAAGAACGTTTCTATGAAATTAATTCATATTGTCATTATTTTTGTGTATTCCCCACACCGCTCCCCCTTACTCAAACCCCACCACCACCACCAGGCCTTTCAACACCTTTCTTTCTTTTTGCTGACCATTAACATGTTGTCAAATAGCCCTTCTTCTCACTTCCCTCCATATTTTCCCTTTTTTTTCCTATCTTCATCCTAGTACCATGTCCACATTGTTGACCTTTTTTGTGGCTTACAATTAATTGATGCTGGTCCAGGTTAGGAACCACATATGAAAGAGATCATCTGGCATTTATCTTTCTAAGCCTGTGTGGTTCAGTGGCCTAAAATGATTTTCTAGGCCCTCAAATTTGCTTGCTTATATATGATGTTCTGTACTTTTAACATTAGTCATGTCATTGTTTTGTAATAAACCACCTGTTAATGACAGTGAGCTTAAGATAAATTATGTTTAAATTTATATTTAAATCTACTAAAGAATGCTGCTGTTATTTTTAATGACAGTCACTTTAGTGGGCTAACATACAACTCAGTTATCGAGGATTAAAATAGTGTATATTAACAAGCCAGTAGTTCATTCAGCCATTCAACAAAACAAAGCTCCAACTATGTGTGAGGCACTGTTCTAGGCTCAGTAGATAAAGCACTCACTGCTCAAGCCTGAGTATCTGAGTTCCATGCTCCTCAGGCTTCATATAAAAAGCCAGAAGTCGAGACAGTCTTCTATAATCCCAGCACACAGACAGCAAAATGGGAGACAGAGATAGGAGAATTTTCAGGAAAGTCACAGAAAGCCCAAATAACAGCAGCAGAGCAAGATTCAGGGAGAGAAATCCTTTTAAAATGAGGGAGAAGGGCAAGGACTAACCTGAGAACTGTCCTGTGACCTCCACACATAGACTGTGGCACTCACATGACTTCACTCTCTCACATACAAACACACATGAACATGAGCATACATACATACAAACAAGCAAATAAATAATAAAGACACATAACTCAAGTAGAGACCCAAAGATCCCTGTCTGAGTTGCAGAAAGGGTCAGGTAGAAAGTGTACAGAGTAAATAAACCAGATGAAACTTGAGTTAGAAGTGTAAGTGTTTTGACCACAGAGACAGAGGGGAGCAGTGTGTTAGGGTACAGCATGAGAGGTGGTGGGAGAAAGGATTAGGGACTATGACCTGAAGATGGGGTAGTTTGCTATGTGGAGTACTGAAAACAAGAGAGTCCCAGATACAGGGTGGTCCCTAGGGTGGAGGAATACCTGCCTTGTCAAAAGAAGCCAGTGTAGCTCATGAAAAGCAGGCAAGAGAAGAGTAGCAGGTGACAAGAGAAAGCTAGCCTGGAAAGTAAATGTCTCAAAAAATATTTTCTTGAGAATTTAAGTTACCATTTCCATCTAGAATATCATATTTCATCTCATGTTTGCTCATAATATCCCCTTATTATCTTCCTGACAATTTCTTATTGAAAGTAATTTCATATTCCATGTGACCAGTATAATTGTATGATATCATCCCATTTAATATTCTTCCTATCTAAATTCCTGTTTGTAGTTGATACTGAAAAGCAATTTTAAAAATATGGAAAACATTCAATTATTCATTCAATTTGAACTACATTATGAATAAATGTTGTGTGATCATTCATGGGTAAAATAACATTTCTTTAAAATATTTGTGATGTCAAAAAAAGATACGTTACCTATAAATGTAAAACATTTCTCCTAGAATTAGATAGTTAGATACGTCATGACATAGATTTTCTTTTTAGACTGTTGTCATATAATACTATCAGGAAATGTCTTTTTAAAATATAAACTATATCTTTCAGACAAAATATAAAATTAGATAAATGTTACAGCTGTGCTTCCCTTATGAACCATGTTCCCACACTGATACCCAATCACATCTCCCTACTGTATCAGGGTGTGGCAACTTCTACAGAAAAAGGCAGTCTTGAGAAAAATGGGGGGAGGACACATAAATGCATAATGATATCTTTAGCAAAGAAACCAAAATAGTCTTAAGGTAAGGAGGAACCAAAGTGGCATAGCTCTGGTTTAAAAAGTCCACAGTAGAATAGCCACTAGTAAGTTGTCTATGTCCCAATAAATAACCCTCCACCCATACTCATGCAAGAAACCTTACTAAACTCAGTGAATCTCTCTCTCTCTCTCTCTCTCTCTCTCTCTCTCTCTCTCTCTCTCACACACACACACACACACACACACCAAAAAAAAAAAAAAAAAAAAACATGAAAGCAAGAGGGGGAAAGGGAGAGGGATAAGAGAGGGTAATTAAGGGGAATTAAGGGGTGCATATGACCAAATTACATTATATACCTGTATGAAATGGCCAAAAAATGAATATAAAAATATTGTAAGCAAACAAGTAAATAAATAAAAATCACCCTGTTTGCAGAATTCCTGCTTGGTAAACAGAGAACCCACCAACTAGTTGTATGAGGCATAACAACATGGAGAGTAATACATTTTACTCACAGTTTACTGATTTCACATTCAGTTTAATAAAAAAAAATCATCATCTTCACATAAATATCCAAATATCTGGGCACCATAGCCTGGTCAAGTTAACACGTAACATTAGTAATAACACTATCTCTAACATGTTTTCTTATTCACATCACTCACCAATTATTATATGTGTCTAGGTAAAGATTGGTGGTTGAGGGAAATAAGACTGTAACTGATTTTAAGACTAACATTGCTATAACTTTTAGAATCTAGATTTAGCAAAAGCATGGGTAGGTGGCTTCTTAATTCACTCAACTCTTTTAGAAGTTCTACTTTTATAATTTAAATTTTAATTGATATACTAAATTTTAATGTTGCATCTTCAAATGATTTGACAAAATTCTCAAAACAAATTTCTACATGAAGAAGATGTTTAAGAATATGCTAGTTCAATAAAGTATGTATGGTGAAAATTTTCTAGGATAAAAAAAATGTCAGAAGCAGACCAAAAATGAACCCAACACGGCTCAGGGAAATTTTGCGGAAGAGGGGGCGGAAAGAATGTCAGAGTCACATGTTGGGTCATGATATACAGAGACATTTAGCTTACCCATAACTGTGGGCTAACACCACAATGCATGACCCGTATACCTCAACAAGGAGGGGCCAAGGGGAGGGGGTAGGTCACGGATGAGCCTAATAATGGTACCAAACTGACTGTATTTGCTGAATACAGAACTGACTAATAAAAAAAAAAAAGAAAGAAAAAAAAAGTCAAGATATTATCTATGAAAACAATGTAGTAAACTATTTTTTTCTATTCATCTACAAATCAGTATTTTAATTTTTTCTATGTTAGCTACTGTAGGAGACAGCTTCAGGTTCACTGAAATGAACTTCCAGACCAGGCACAGTTATGGAGGAAGGGATATTTATTGAAGCTTACAGATCCAGGGGAAGTTCCATAATGGCCAAAGGAGCTGGCCTGCCTTCACAGGTCCAAGCAGAGACGGGGAGCAGCACAAGCCAAAAAGCCAAAAGCCACAGGACACTTCAGGAACTCCAGCTAGGCACACTTTGCATATCTCTACATTAAAATCTGAACCCCACCACCACACCTTAAGATCCACCCTGTGACACTGCCTCCAGCCAGGTGGCTGCAGAAGCAAACTACAAACAAATAAACAACTGAATATATTGGGGACCATGTATTCAAATCACAACTACTTAGGACAGAAATTATTTTCTTTTAAAAAAGAAATTATTCACTTGAGAATTTAAGAGATTTTAAAATATTTTGAGAATCCTGCTAATAATTCCTTTTGAAAGTGAAATTTTCTATTCTCCTTTGTTTTACTTTTCCTCTTTAGGTTTGGATGTGTGGAGGAGAAATGTTTGATGTACCATGTTCTAGAGTTGGTCACATCTACAGGAAGTACGTCCCTTACAAAGTTCCATCTGGGACCAGTCTGGCAAGAGTGAGTAACTGGGCATTAGAATAGGTGGGGTTTAGACAGGCATAGCTTTGTGGGAAGATAAAACAATTGCATACTTGATTTAAACTAAGCACAACCTGACAGAATTTTCAGTGTTTCTTGTGTTTTTATGTTTCTCAGAACTGATTTCTATTGCTTAAGAAACTTTTAAGTACTATGCCAGTTTTGTTATTATGTCACAATATCTTCACATGTGCTGTGTTTAGTCTTCACCATGAACTTCTGAGGTTGGGATTATCTTCACCTTGCAGATGCATAAATGGAGGCTTAGCAGAATGGCTAGTCCATGTTAATATGAATGACCAATAGTAGAGGAATAGTGTAAACCCAAGTCCACAGAACAGACAATGGGAGACAAGCATGGAGTGTAACAGGGCACATAAGTAGTCAGATGGAGGAAGACATGAGAGATGGGGAAACAAACATCCAAACTCAGGATTATCTTCATTAAGAACTAGAATCAACTCTGCCCAAATTTTTCTATTCATCTACAAATCAGTATTTTAATTTTTTCTATGTTAGCTACTGTACAAATATTAGCCAAGTCTACAATATTTTTTTTTTGAGATACTGTTTTGAATAAGACCTTTCTTATAGTCCAAATGCAAGAGTGCCTTTACCACCTTCCTTTCAGAATGTTTCCAAGCCTATTTAGGACAATGCAAAATCACAGTATCATCCTCAAGCAATCCTGGCAATTTATCTGTTTCCTATGTTACTTTCTTCATGGATGCATCAGTTTGCTTTGCTATACTATTATATGCAACTACTGAGATGCCAAATCTAAAAAAGGGGTGGGATTTTTTAATTGTACTTTGTTCTCCTAGGTACTTAGTCTTGAATTACTTATTTTATTTTTTTTACCAATAAGGTGAATATATAATTACATAAATCTTTCCTATGAAGTTCAATACACTTATATAACACATTTTTGTAAAATTAATAATAGTAAATAAGTTCACCAAAAGTCATTAGAATATTAATCCCATGAGGCCAGAGATTTTTTATTAATTTTTTTATTGATTATTTTAATAAAAAGTTTGTACTCTTAGACTCCCTTACCTCCACCACAATTCTGTTGAGGATCTTCTTCAGTGGGGTTATTGGTATTCATTGTGGAGACTAAGAGGCCTCAGTCAATCTCTGGGGGCTGGTACAATGCCTCAGGCTATTCCCACCCACCCTGAGGCTTTTAAAATCTTTTTGAACCTACTTCCACAATGTTACCTAAGCTTTCGCAGGCACGATAGAGATCTGATTTAGTGTTCCTTTCTGTATAGCCTCTGGATCTCTGTTTTGATGACATTTAAGTGACCACAGTATCTGTCACCATCTACCTGAAACTGGTTTTAAGGGTACTCAATGTTATGCCCAGTTCTCGGCAACCCCAGTGACCACCAAGGAGAACCAAACACGTATGCAAGGGCAAGGAGCTTTATTTCTGGCTTAATCTCGGTCTCTTGACTTCACCAATGCAGTGGGTCTGCACAAGAGCCTCGAGTAGTGGGAGGGTAGGGTTTTTATAGGGATTTGAACATAGAAGAAGGGGATGGGTATATGATTGGTTGATTTAAACAGTGTACTCTTCTGCTTGGCTTAGGATTTTGGGGGGCAAAGTTGGCAGGCAAAGTTGGCGGGCTGGGGCTAGGGGAATTGAGCTTATTATCTATGACTACAGGAATGTCTCATGACTTCAGGAATGTATGGCATAATCAGTTTCCAGTAACTGTTAAACCCACCCTCACCGGAAAATAAAAACTTAGATCTTGCTGGGAAACAGAAACTTAGGCCTACTGAGGACTCTGAAGCCTGTCATGGTGTCCATCTGGTTCCTGAGTCCTTCACTCATGAAAGCAGTGTTTGTGTCACGCTTCGTCTGCAATGACTTCTGGGTCCAGACAGATGAGGTGGAGGTGACCCATCTTACAGTAGTTAGTTGGCTGCCTACTCTTGATGTATTGATGTGTCATTCTCTCCAGTATTCTCCCCCATCTATAAAATAGAACAGACTCTACAAAGAAATGTGAAAGCAGTTTGAATTAAAGGGGATAAGCCTAGTTATTAGAAAGATTTATTTATGCGTATGTCTACTCTCCTTAATTAAAGAGCAATGGAGGTTCTCTCTGGAGTCTATTGATTTCCTGTCCTAGGGTATCTGGCTTGGTTCCCAGAGCCAGATATGAGATCTCCCCCACTGAGCAGGTCTCATGTCCAATCTGTGAACATTTGGTTACTTACATCTGTGTACCAATATTGCACAAGTATATAATTCTTGCTCTGCTGGTTGCTTTTGTAACTGGCAGGATCTCATGCTTACTCAGTCACTTGGCAACTATTATTCTCCAGCTGATCTCATAGCACTTCCCAGTACTATAAGAGCTATCTAGAAGGGAACTGGATTCCCCTCTTAGTTCCAGTATGGTCTCTTGATGTCCTGTGACCACAGATTTTTGTATATTCAGCAATAGGAACTTAACTTTTTTAAATTTTTTGTTTATTTTTATTTATTTAGTTGAGAGCAACAGACAGAGAGAGAGAGAATGGGCGCGCCAGGGACTCCAGCCACTGCAAACAAACTCCAGATGCATGCGCCCCCTTGTGCATCTGGCTAACGTGGGTCCTGGAGAATGAAGCCTCGAACCCGGGTCCTCAGGCTTCACAGGCAAGCGCTTAACCACTAAGCCATCTCTCCTGCCCGGAACTTAACTTTTAGCTCTTGCAGGTAACCAAGTGTTTTGGCAATGGCCTGTATTATTTTGGGAACCTCGTGTCTCCCTGACCATCGCTCACTGTAGGGGAACCTATTTCAGGACCTGAGAATTGCAAGCCAGCACCCATGGTTTTAGGGTTATGCTTTCTTCACCTTATTTACTTTCTGAGCTTGTCAATTGTCCACATCTCTAATCCTTTAAGAGCAGAAAGACACACACCTTAAAAGGAAAGAGTCACAGCACAACTCTTTTCCTCCAAAATAAGTAGACATTAATAACACTCCACTAAACAACTGTGAAAAAGGAAAAGGAAATGATCACAAAATCATAAAGTGATTAAAGGGCTATACTTTTGGATAAGAAAATATGGTTTGAGTCATAGGACAAAGTAGAAAGTGACAACCAAACAACTTAAGGAAAGGTTAAAGAGTAAGAACCTAATATATTATAGCAGTTTAAAAGTCCTAAAGATAAGGCTGAAGATAGAGCTCAGTGGTAAAGTGATAGCCTAGCATGCATAGGGCCCTGGGTTTAATCTTCAGCATCAAAAATCAGTAATAAGGCCCAGAGAGTGATGCTCTGTCATTTATCTACATTCAGTCACTCATATGCTCTCCAAGTTGTGTCTCAAGATGAATCATTCATTCACCAGAGTCACTAGTACTTGGTTGTTTTGTAGTTAAAAGTAGAATGGAAAAGTTGGGTGGGAAGGTTGTGTTGATCCAAAAAGGTTCCTTTCAAAAAAAATAAAACTTTTCCTATATTTTTGGAAGAGAAATGAAGTATTTTTTGAAGAGTGACATATAGAGGGAAACTAGGGCTGGCACATAAAACATCCAGGAAAAAGTGAGCATTCATTCAAATGAAAGAAGCCCATAATTCTGAATTTTAATCTTTTCCACTTAAGTTTTACCTGAGAACTCATTTTAATTTTTTTTTCTAAACTGCTTGAGCAATCAGCAAGTCATAAATATTGAAGCTCAACTGTCACTCTCAGGAAGATTTTATGATTTTTAAATAAAAAAGTATATTAAAATTAAAAACAATTCTGATATTTTGTGGGAGAAAGTCAACTACCTTGCTGCACTCCACATTATTAGTAAATCATCAAAAATGCTGAGAATCCATCAAGATGCTTGATAGGTAGGTAGGCTCACATCTATGCTATATATGATTTAATCTTCCTGTCCTCATTAGGGAATGGAGATGAGGCTGGAGATGTGACCCCCCCCCCAAAGTCCTGTTTATGTGTTTTACATTTCTTCAAAAATGTGTACCTTTTGTCTATATACCTGTGTACACAGATGACTCTGATAAACTTCCAAAATATACAAACACATATACAAAAATGCATGACTAGCCTGAGGTCCTCTAGATAGCATTCTGGTGTGTCAATGGAAGACACAAACTATCAGTATGTGAACCCATTACAGTACAACACAAGATGTTGTGGTTTGAATATAAAACATCCCCCATAGCCTCAAGTGTTTGTGATTGAGTCTTGTACTTAGTCCCCAGCTAGTGGAACCTCTGGGGGGTGGAGCTTTGCTGAAGGAGGTGTGCTGATGGGGGCAGGCATTGAGGTTTATTAGTGCACCCTACCTAGGTGTTCAGAGCTAGCTACCTTGGTTTTGCTCCTCTCTCTCTCTCAGGAGAGAGAGAGACATACAGACATATGATTCAGTTACCATGCTTTCTCTACCATAATGAAATTTCCTGTCAAAACTATAAGCCTGAAATAAACCTTTTCTTTATATAAACTGTTTCTGATCAGGTATTTTATCTCAGAAACAAACAGGAAATGTAAAAGATGACAAAGGGTCTTCAAATATGTTGTTAGATGTCTAGGCAGAGGAGGAAGGTATAGAGGTAGTAACATAACTAACTTTCAGGCCTCTCAAAATAAATGACTTTAATGAAGATCTTTAAGATACCTCCATTAAATTAACAAAGTTCATAGAACAGTGGTTCTCAAACTTAAGACCAAGAACCATAATCAACTTCTGGTCACATTGTCACTCAGTATCACTGAGCTGAGAAAAATAAGAATTCCAAAGATACATTTGCTCAATCTAATCACATATGTTTAATGTGGTAACATGGACATTCTATTTCTTACAACATAGTTCAGAATAATATCCTCATTGGGCAAAACAAAAATTAGCCTCTTTCCATCATATTTCCACAAAATGCAAATATCTTGGGCAGGATGATGTATAAATCTGCTTCATCTGATAATCAGAGTATTGGTTTGTTATTCAAAAACTTAGATATTTTTCTGAGTCAGCTCAGGACATAGCATCAGCACACTAGGGTGTAGTTGTGATATGTCTTTTTACTAGTTGTAACCAGGAAGTCCCCAAGAGAAGGGATGCTTACTTCTACAGTTGTACTGAAGATGTTGTGGTGACCATCACCCATTCCTTGAATAGCAATGACCATTCACCACAGGGAAAAGAGCAGCTCCTTGGAGAAGGTCTGCTGAGTGATGCTTTGCCCAGCCAGAGTTGGCAGGATAGCAAATGGGTAGAGTGCTCTTAACCAAAAACCCTCACCTTGACAAGCCATGCACTATTATGAAAGAGCAGTAATTACTCACTGGCAACTGGGTGGGGGGCACTGAAAAAACTGCACTGTAATTGCCAGTATGTTTGGGGACAAAGGCACTAGAATTGAAACAGGTGCTTCTAATAATGGGAATAGGAAAAAACTGGCAAGTGACTAACCACGGCAGCTGATTGGAGTACAGCAGTGGTCATGGGCACAACTTGGCCCAGGAGACTTTCCCCAGGAGGGTACCACAAGCAGCAACCCTGCAAATAGTGAACACACATCCTGGAAGCATACAGAACTGCCCTCCCTCCTGCCAACTGGAGACAAGGCAGGAACCAACTCTTATGCAAAGTCTGTAAGTGTCTCCAGGAAACATCATTGCATTTCACCACTGACATCATGTGTATAATTTATTTTTATTCTAAAATTTCATCTTGAGTTTTCTGTCAACCATTCAAAAGGTAGGAGAGTTTAGATTTTTACAAGGTTCAGGATGAGAACTAAAATGAAAGAAGTGAAATCTTGTAAAGGTCACATTGTACAGAATATCCCTTAGCTCTTGAAAATGGTAACTCATGGGAAATGGAATAAAGGTTAAATGGTAAATGAGTAGAGCTTGGATTATGAACCAAGTTCTGACTGTCAAAGGTTCATGTTCATAAGCACTTTGCCCTTATAGAGGGCTTGGAATAAACAGAAGTGGCTGAGGCTTTGTGGTAGAGACATCAGCAGGAGCAAGGAGGAATGAGCAGCCTAAAAGCCTACAAAGGCCTCTGCTTGGGATTTATCAAACTGGATCATGAAGGCGTAATGGAGGCAGACCCTGAATTCTGACCACATGACAGACCTTTTGCTTTCAATTTGTGAAGAGGAACTGATGGTTTTTGAATGGGAAGTTCCAAGATCAATCAGACATAAAATAAAATAGATAAAATAGATAAAATGGAACTATCAACCAACCAATAAATACTAAAGGGGAGAACAACTTAAGAAGAAAGTAACATTTTGAATGCAGGAAACATGTGTAAGTAAAATTTCTTAAAAGATTTTTGTTGGTTGGCTGCCCTGTGCAAAGAAGGAAAGGTCAAATGTGACTGTGAGGTTTCCATCTTGGAGACTGAGAGAAAATAGTAGCCATATAGAGATAAAGAAACAAAGAAAGGGAAAGGAGAAGCAGCTATGGACTGTTATAGACAAGTAATTTTTTATTATTGTTATTATTTCATTTTTGAGTGAGAGACAAGAGAGAGAGAGAGAATGGGCACTCAGGGCCTTTCAGCCACTGTGAATGAACTCCAGAACACATGCACCCCTTCGTGGCACATGTGAGATATTGCATACTTGAGTCATTGCATGTCTGGACTTGGAGATTTGCACATGTGTTCTTAGGCTTTGCAGGCAAATGCCTTAACTGCTAAAAGTGGCTTCTAACTAACAACCTGTACAATGCTCAGGGAACATCAGTTCTGGGGACAGATGCCCAGACGTTTCACCTGGAATTCTGAGATCCCACAAAAACTTTTGCCATGTTTCTTTTTAATTTTCATTTCTGAAAAAAAAAAATTGATAATTGTACCACTATACACCATGCTAGCCTCTGGGAATTTTAGTGATGAACAACTCAAACAAAACAACTTTTCTTACCTAGTGTGGTGGTTTGAGTAAATATTACCTGTAGATTCATGTGCTTTGAATAATTGGTCCCCCGCTGGTAGCAATTAAGCAGGTGGAACCTTGTGGAAGGAAGTATGTCAGTGGGGTAGACCATGAGGTTTATTAGTCCAGCCCACTGGATGTTCGATGTTGCTACCTTCAGCTGACATAAAAAGATGTGTTACCTAGCCTCTGCTGTGCTACGATTTCCCACCACTGTAAAACTTTGGGTCCAGTGTTTTGTCCCAGCAACAAGAAGGTAACTTCTACCAGTACTGACTGCTGTGGTTACGTAGAATGCACACAATCATGCAACCCATGAATAACAATGGCAGAATATTGACCATGAGGCTGAGAAAAAGGTAAAATGATCAAGAAACTCTCATGGAAAACCAAGGATGATCTTGAATTCCTGACCCTCCTACCACCACCTCCAAAGTACTGGGATTATAGGGCTGTACCACCATGCACAGCTAACAGATTGTGTTTAATGATTCTATAAACTACACTAATCTATACATATAAATTACAATATTTTTATTATTTTTTATTAGTTATGGACATATTTAGTATGTAAACAGCATATGTTGGTACCATCCTTTCCCTCATTCCTGCCCTTTTTCCAAAGGGACCCCCCTTGTTGGGAATGCAGGTCATCCCCATGGGGATTGTGGGTCATGCATTGTGGGGCAGCCGTCAGTTATGGGGAAGAGGCAAGTTAAAATATTTTTGATGTTTATACTTATTTAGGGTTTCTAAGCTGAACCAGAAGACTTTGAACATTTCTAATGGTTGTGATACTTCATGGGCAGGAAGGGCTAAATCTAATGTCTGACAGAGAACAGTGTCATTGGCTCTGTCTACTATGAAATGTCTTCTAAATATACTTCCCAAGATGCCTTTCTCCCTGGGATATCTCTCTGGTGCCTTCCATCTCTGCTGACTTTGTAGAACATCTCAGACTAGAATGTGTTAAATGTACAGAAAGGTGGAAAGAAGGGAAGGAGGAAAAAGCGAGGGGTGCTTCAGGGTTGGCAGCACCCAAGTTAGTTAATGAATACTTTGTTTACCTTATCAGTGGTTCCTGAAATACATGGAAAAGAATAGCGGTATATCTCACATACACAATTTCTCTCCCTCCCCCCATCTCTTCTCTTTTCTCTTTTCCTTCTCTATTTTATGCCACAAGAATATATCAGCAGAGGAAAAGCACTAAAAAGACCAAAATAACTAGTTTGATATCTAAAAATAAAATCACCAACAAGACCATATTTGAAGTATGATAGATGGGAAGTCCTCACTCCCACAAATTGACCTTTCTCCCCTGGTGACTGTGAATCAGTTTATTCTCATAAAGCTGCCTGGCAAATAAGAGCCGTGGCATGACAGCCTTAGACAGCAGCAATAGCCACAGCTTCTTTCTATTGCACTTAAAACTGTGTGGTTCGGATGCTTTATTTGAGGCCCTCACTGAGTTCAGGGGCATGGTATCCTATCACAGGCTTTCCCCCAGAAAACAGCAAATGACAAATTCTTCCCCAAAGACTCAGCCTGCATAAATGGTTAGCTCTGCTGTGCAGAAGCAATCCCTCCAAAAATAATAACCATCTCTAATTCTTCCTTACAATATAACAAAAGGGGCAGTAAGGCTGTCTGATACTGGGGCAAGTACTAAACATGATTCATATACTGTGATCTTCTGTTTACTTATCTTTCCTTTCGGCCACAATATAAAAGTAGAATTCTTTCTATTAAAATAACATAGCATAATACTGTCCAGGCATGGTGGTGCACACCTTTAATCCTAGCACTCTGGAGGTACAGATAGGAGGCTCTCCGTGTGTTCAAGGCTACCCTGAGACTACCTAGTAAATTCCAGGTCAGCCTGGGCTAGAAGGAAACCCCTACCTCAGGGATGGAGAGATAGCCTAGAGATTAAGGCACTTGCCTACAAAGCCTAAGGACCTGGTTCGATTCTCTAGGTTCCACGTTAGCCAGATGCACAAGGGGGTGCATGCGTCTGGAGTTCATTTGCAGTGGCTAGAGGCCCTGGTAGTCCTGTTCTCTCCCTCTCTCTCTCTCTCTCTCTCTCTCTCTTATTCTCTCTCCCCCCCATCTCAAATAAATAAAAATTAAAAAAAATAAAATTTTATGTATATATATACATATATGTGTGTGTATGTGTGTATATATATATATATAATAATGCTTCATTATTCTCTATGATATACTCTCTAAAAATAAACTGTAAATGTATGGGACAATAATGAATAATAATAATGAATAATTCATTAAGATGAGATATGTCCACTGCATGCTCTGAGTATAAATGTCTTCTCAAGCCTCCAACACAGCTCAGAAATTCTGTCTGTAAGTACTTATCAGGTACATACAATGTGCCAGAAAGAAATGCATAAAGCATACTACATATCCTCCCTCAATATCAATGAGTTTTCCAAATTTGGTAAGTCATTTATTGGAAGAATTATGGCACCTCACTTAGGCCCTTCTCCATACTGGACATAGCAGTATATAGACAATGCTGCTGGAGCACTCATGCTTAACCTTTAATTGTGCCCCCTTTTTAACACCACACATTTTTATGTGTAAATGAAAGAAAAATAAGCTAATTCAAACAACTCTGACTGTCAAGGACTTACACAGAAGAAATAGAAAAACATGAAACATAATTTCCCACTGCTTTCCTAACCCTGATCCCAGTACCTGTATTCTACTTGTTTACATAACAAATGAAATATATCACCACACCTTCCTTCAAACGTTTTAAGTAATATGGATATAAAATATAAACTTTTCATACCACACATGTAGTCATGAAAAAAGAAAGTAAAGTATTAAACAGCTGACAAGTACAGTGTCCTGCTATTTCACATATTAAAAATATGTATGAAATAAGCATATCATTTTAAAATTTAACAATATCCAAGAAAATCTCTCAAAACTATCCTTCAAGTTTTCTTCCTCCTATTTATTTGCTCCATATATTTCCCTCAAAAAAACACCACAAATGCTGTGTTCTTTCCAATATTAAGCCATTTTCCTATTATGAGGGTCTTGTGTAGGTATTGCTAAGCACTGCAAGGTCATGGATATCGAGACCAATTTCTGACAGTTGCATTGTAAGGAGTGGTACCCTACTTTGGCTCTTACATTCTTTCTTCCACCTCTTCCACAACAGACCCTGAGCCTTGGAGGGTGGGATAGAGATGTTTCAGTGCTGGACACTCCTCTGTCCCTTCTTCTCAGCATTACATTGCCTTTTGGGTCATCCAAGGGGTCATTGCCATCGAAAAGAGAAGCTTCTCTAAACAGAAGTGAAAGTAGCATTAATATATGAATATGAACATTAAGTGGAATGCTTTCAGGGCAGTTTGGGGAGAATAATATATACATTTAGCCAGACAAGAGCAGGCTTTATACCCCTAAGGCTCATGACCACCCAACCATAGGCTTTTGATTAGATTTTCAGTACCAGGAATGTATTCCCTCCCATACAGTGGGCCTTAAATCCAATTAGAGAGCAGTTGGTTTCCCCCAGAGTAGACATGTCACTATTGCACTCATTTGGTCATTTGGCCCGTCTGACCAAACTTGAGGCATCCAGTGTCCACTGTTTTCAACGCTGATGACTTCTGACTTCCATAGGACTGTATGCAATGCAGCTTTTTCCAGCTTTCAGTTGGCTGGACTATACGGAGAAGGTTTTCTACTAAGAACCAGCTTGATTTCTCAATGACTTTGCTGCTCAGGCATGTGAAGTCTTCAGAAATAGGGTCTTACCATCTGTTTCTCCAGGGAAATGAAGGGCCTTGGCAATAGCCTGTAATGTTTGGGAGGCAAAAGGGATCTCCCTGGCCAACAACTCACTGGAAGGTATCCCATCCTTGGTGCTGAAAATTTTCTACTAACAATCTATGACTTCTGGATGTGCGATTATTCAATAAAGTAAGTTTCCATATGTCTTATTCAGAATATCTTGAATTTTTATTGACCCTCCCCTCTGCCCTTCTTTTACACACCCTCTTCACCTGGCCTCACTTAGGTCTTTCCCCTCCCTGTAATCTATTCTTCTACTTACATATATACAATACCATCCCTTAAGTCCTTCCCTCTCCTCCCTCCCTTATATCCTTTTCCTAGCTTACTGGCCTCTCCTATCGATTTTTGGTTCCAGCTCAGACAGAAGTCTATACATTTGTAGCTAGGATCCACATATGAAAGAGAAAATGTAACATTTGGCTTTCTGGGCCTGAGTTACCTTACTTAGTATAATCCTTTCCAGACCCATCCATTTCCCTGCAAATTTCATAATTTCATTTTTCTGTACTGCTGAAAATAACTCCATTGTGTAAATGTACCACATCTTTATTATCCATTCATCTGTAGAGGGACATCTAGACTGGTCCCATTTCCTAGCTACTGTTAATAGAGCAGCAATAAACATGGTTGTGCAAGTATCTCAAAGATAGCAAGAAGACTCATTAGGATATATGCCTAGGAGTACTATAGCTGGATCATATGGCAAATCTATTTTTACCTGTCTTAAGAACCTCCACACTGATTTCCACAATGGCTGTACCAGATTACATTCCCACCAACAGTGTAGAACTGGTCCCCTTTTACCACATCTTCTCCAACATTTATTGTCATTTGTTTTCCTGATGGTAGCCATTCTGACAGGAGTGAGATGGAATCTCAAACTAATTTTAATTTTCATTTCCCTGATGGCTAAGGACATAGAACACTTCTTTAGATGTTTACATGCCATATGTATTGTTTCAGGTGAGAACTCTATTTAGTTCCATAGCCCATTTTTTAATTGGGTTGGTTGATTTCTTATTGTTCTGTTTTTTGAGTTCTGTGTATATTTTGGATATCAATCCTTTGCCAGATGCGTAGCTGGCAAAGATTTTCTCCCATCCTATAAGTTGTCTCTTGGTTCTATTCACAGTGTTCGATACTGTACAAAAGCTTTGTAATTTCATGAGATCCCAGTGGTTAGTGAGTGGTTTTACTTCCTGAGCAATTGGGGTTATATTCAGAAAATCATTGCCTATGCCAATATGTTTAAGGGATTCTCTTACCTTTTCATCAAGTGATTTCAGGGTTTCAGGTCTCATATTAAGGTCTCTTATCCACTTGGATTTGATTCTTATGCATGGAGAAAGACAAGTATCTTTTTCATCCTTCTATATATAGATATCCAGTTTTCCCAGCACTACTTGTTGAAAAGGCTGTCTTTTCTTCAGTAAATATTTTTGGCATTTTTGACAAAACTCAGATGGCTGTAGCTGCCTGGATTAATGTCTGAGTCTTCTATTCTGTTCCATTGATCTACACGTCTGTCTTTGTGCCACTATCATGCTGTTTTTGTTGCTATGGCTTTGTAATATAGCTTAAAATTGGGTATGGTGATACCACTAGCCTTATTTTTGTTGCTCAAAGTTGTTTTGGCTATTTGAGGGTTTTTGTACTTCCAAATGAATTTTGGGGTGCTTTTCCTATTTCTGTGAAGAATGCCATTGGAATTTTAATGGGCATTGCATTAAATGTGTAGATTGCTTTTGGTAAGATTGACATTTTCACAACATTGATTATTCCCATCCAAGAACATGGGATATTTTTCCATTTCCTTGTGCCTTCTGCAATTTCTCACTTGAGTGTTTTAAAGTTCTCATTGTAGGGATCCTTCACTTCCTTTGTTAAGTTTATTCCAAGGTACTTTATTTTTTTTTTTTTTTTTGAAGCAATTGTGAATGTGAGAGAGTCCCTGACTTCATCCTCCACATGTGCCTTGTTAGTATATAGGAAAGCTACTAATTTCTGTGTGTTTATTTTGTATGCTACTACATTGCTAAAAGTATTTATTGGTGCTAACAGTTTGCTGGTAGAGGCGTTAGGGTGTTTATTTATAGAATCATATCATCTGCAAATAATGATAATTTGATCTCTTCCTTTCCAATTTCTATCCCCTTTATAAGTGTCTCTTGCCTTATTGCTATAGCTAAGACTTCCAGTACTATATTAAGTAAAAGTGGGGACAGAGGATACCCTTGTCTTGTTACTGAATTTAGTGGAACTTCAAGTTTTTCCCCATTTAATATGATATTGGCTATAGGTTTGTCATAAATAGCTTTTATTATGTTGAGATATGTTCCTTATGTTCCCAGTATCTGTAATACTTTTACCATGAACAGATGTTGGATTTTGTCTAATACCTGTTCTGCATCTATTGGGATGATTATATGATTTTTGTTCTTCAGACCATTTATATGATGTATTACATTTATTGATTTGCATATGTTGAACCATCCCTGCATCACTGGGATAAAGCCAACTTGGTCAGGATGAATAATATTTCTGATATATTCTTGTATTCTATTTCCCAATATTTTGTTCAGAATTTATGCATCTATGTTCATGAGGGAAATTTATCTGTAATTTTCTTCTTTTATTCCATCTTTGTCTGGTTTTGGTATCAGAAGATGCTGGCTTCATAGAAGGTGTTCAGTAGAATTTCTTCCTTTTCTATTTTATGGAAATGTTTGAGAAGCAGGAGTGTGAGTTCTTCCATGAAGTTCTAGTAAAATTCACCAGTGAACCCATCTGGGCCTGGACTATTTTTAGTTGGAAGGCTTTTTATAACTTCTTGGATCTCTGTACTTGTTATAGGTCTACTTAAATGGTTTATCTCATCTTGATTTAATTTTGATAGGTCATATGAATCAAGGAAATCAACCATTTCTTTCATATTTTCAAACTTAGAGGCATATATATTCTTAAAATATTTCTTTATTATCTTCTGAATTTCTTTTGTATCTGTTGGAATGGTACTTTTTCATCTCCAATTTTATTGATTTTTGTCTCTTCTCTCTTCTTCTGATCAGATTTGCTAAAGGTTTATCTAGCTTGTTTATCCTTTCATAGAACCAACTCTTTGTTTCATTGATTCTTTAGATTTTTTTTTTTTTTTTTTTTGGTTTCTACTTCATTAATTTCTGCCCTAACCTTTATTATTTCTTCCTGTCAGTAGATTTTTTGTTTGCCTTGTTCTTCTATTTCCAAGGCCTTAAGGTGAAGCATTAAGTTGTTTATTTGTGAACTCTCTAATTTCTTAATATAGGCACTTAGAGCTATAAATTTCCCTCTTAGGACTGCCTTCATTGTGTCCCAAAGGTTTTGGTATGTTGTATTATTTGATTCTATGAATTTATTGATTTACTTTTTTTTTCTTTTACCTCAAATATTTATTATTTCTTTGTGTTAAGAACATTCAGAATCAAAGCTGAGCATGGGGGCCCATGCCTTTAATCCCAGCACTAAGGAGGTAGAGGTAGGTGGATTGCTGAGAGTTCAAGACCATTCTGAGACTAAGGAGTGAATTCCAGGTCAGACTGGGCTACAGCAAGACCCTACCTCAGAAAACAAAAAGCAAAAAACAAACAACAAAAAAGAACATTCACGTAAAGCCAGGCGTGGTGGCGCACACCTTTAATCCCAGCACTCGGGAGGCAGAGGTAGGAGGATCGCCGTGAGTTCGAGGCCACCCTGAGACTCCATAGTGAATTCCAGGTCAGCCTGGGCTAGAATGAGACCCTACCTCAAAAAAAAAAAAAAAAAAAAAAAAGAACATTCACAATCCTGTCTACTATTTTGAAATATATCTTTTTTTTTATTGATTTACTTTTTGATTTCTTCAATGACCCATTCATCATTCAATAGTGTACTGTTTAGTCTCCATGCATTTCTGTATACTCTGTAGTTTTTCTTATTGCTGATTTGCAATTTAATCCCATTGTGGTCAGACAGAGTGCAAGGGATTATTTTAATTTTCCTGTATTTATTGAGCTTTGCTTTATGTCCTAATTTATAGTCTATTTTAGAAAATCTTCCATGTGCTGCTGAAAGAAATGTATATTCTTTATCATTTGGATGGAATGTTCTGTAGATATCTGTTAGTTCCATTTGTTCCATGATATCATTTAATCCAGATGTCTCTCTGTTCATTTTTTGTTGGGATGACCTGTCAATTGATGAAAGTGAGGTATTGATGTCACCCACAACAACTGTGTTCAGTGTTATCTATGACCTTAAGTCTAATAGTGTTTGTTTGATGAAACTGGGAGCCCCATGTTCAGTGCATGTATGTTTATAATTGTAATGTTCTCCTGTTGGAGTCCTCCTTTAATCAATATAAAATGACCTTCTTTATCTTTTCTCACTAAGGTTGGTTTGAAGTATGTATTTTCAGATATTAGAATAGCAACCCCTGCTTATTTCCTAGGCCCATTTACTTGAAATACCGTTTTCCATCCTTTCACCCTAAGACAGTGTCTATCTTCTATTGAGAGATGAGTTTCCTGGAGGCAACAAATGACAGGATCCTGTCCTCTAGTCTAGTCGGCAAGCCTGTGTCTTTTGGGTGGGTGATTGAGGCCATTGATATTAACAGTTATTATTGAAAAGTACATGTTTATTCTATCCATTCTTGTTGTTTTGTAGTACTTCCTGTTTTCCCTTTACTCACTTTACTAAACTGTTATTTGAGTATGGTTTATTTTTTCCTATTTCATCCTGTGTGTTTTGCTTTCTCTTCAGAGTGAAGAATTCCTTCAAGCATTTTCTGTAGAGCTGGTTTAGTTGTCATAAATTCCTTTGATCTTTTTTTTGTTGTGGAATGTCCTTATTTCTCCATCAATTTGGATAGATAGCTTTACAGGATAAAGTAATCTTGGTTGACAGTTGTCATCTTTCAGACCTTGGAATACATCATTCCAAGCCCTTCTGGCTTTTAAAGTTTGTGTTGAGTAATCTGCTGTGATCCTGATGGGCTTGCCTTTATAGGTGACTTGCTTTTTCTCTCTAACTGCTTTCAATGTATTTTCTTTGTTTTGCATCTTTAGTAGTTTAATTATAACATGGCAAGGAGAGGTTCTTTCCCGATTTTGTCTGTTTGGTGTTCTAAAAGCTTCTTGTATCTTCTTTGGCATTTCTTGCCCAATTTGGAGAAATTTTCCTTGTATAATTTTGTTGAAAATACCTACTAAGCCTTTGGATTGAAATTTTCCTTCTACTATACCCTGAATTTTTATGTTTGATCTTTTCATAGTGTTCCTGATATCTTGAAATTCCCATTCATACCTTCCTCTTAGCTTGTCTTTCTCTTTGTTGGACTGTATTAGGTCTGCTACCTGGTCTTCTAATTTAGATATTCTGTTCTCTCCTTCATCCATTCTACTGGTGAGACTTTCCATGGAGTTATTTATTTGACTGACAGTGTTCTTCAGAACTAGAATTTCAGCCTGTTTTTCCTTCAATATTTCTATTTCCTTACTCATGTCTTGTAATGACCTCCATATTTCATTAAGCTGGTTTCCTGTGTTCTCTTTCAGGAGTTTGTTTCTTCTTTAATTCCTTTGTTTTCTTCTTTGATTCCTTTGATTTCTTTGAGTATAGATACAATCACTTTTTTTTTTTTTTAAATCTTTGTCAGGCATTTCATCTAAAACAGTCTCATTGATGATCATTTCTGATGGATTTACAAGTTTTGGTGGTATTGTATTGTCTTGATTCTTTGGGTTTCTTGTATTATAATGTAGCAACTTTTGCATCCTGAATTGATTTGATACTTGGTTTTTCTACTCATCTGCAGTGTTCTTAGATGTGGTGAACTACCTTTATATACTTTCAGGATATAAGTTTAAGGTGGCAAGTATTGCTCTTGTACCCCAATCCAACCACAGAAGTAATCCTAGGTGTTGCTTGCTTGCTAAGCCAGTATTCTAGTGGACTGCGTAGAACAATTTACTAGCAAATTCTAAACTTCAACTGAGCAATATATACATTCAATAAAAACCAGCACAGAGTATTCAATTGTGGGGATTAAAACAAATAGATTGTCTTATAAACCATTATCCCTAAGGGTGTGTGTTGCTCTACACCCTTAATCTTGTTAGCTGTGAGGTAGAGATCTCCATTCTGAATTGGGTTCCAGGTCAGCTGGGTCTGAATCAGACCCTACCCCCAATAATGACAGAAACAAAAGACAAAGGACCTATAAATCTGAAAGCATCAAAGGCAACAATAGTCAACCCCCAAATACAGCTTATTTGAAAATGGTAAAGCCAACCAAGTATATGTAACACATAACTTGCCCTGACATGGACAGAGAAATTAGCTCTTCCAATGCAGGGCTATGTACCTGGTTTTTGTTTGTTTGATTGGTTGCTTGTGTTTTTTGTTGTTGTTGTTGATTTTTTATTTTTTTTTTTGGTCATTTGGCCTTGTTACCTTTTATGGTGACTTCCAATCTCACCAATGCTGAGTGCCCACCTCAATCCCTCCGTGTTGTGCTGTGGAGCTAGAGCTCTGATCAGCTGTGCTGGATGCACTGCCACTGGGGTTCAGAGGCTCGTGGTTCTAATGGTTGGGGGATGGGAGGGTGCAGAAAGCCTGGAGTTACACAGTCCCACTTATGTCCCTTTCAGTAGCTCCTTAGTTGATCTCAGCTGTCTTTCCTTCAGATTTCTTGACTTTGCAAGGAGGCTGATGAGGTTTGAAAATACCCTTTTTTGGTCTCTGCTGCTGCCGCCATCACTTGGCACACCTGGTGGGACACTGTCAGGCACATGCACAGATCAGCAGGCCGCAAGTGCCTCAGTGGGATTCTGGCCATTTTCCTCCTTTCTGGTGGATCTCGGTCCCTCCAGCTTCTCAGTTATGTCTAAGAATAACCTATACTCCTTCAATTTTCAAAAGAAGAGTGTATTTTGCTGTGGTTTTGCTTAAATCCTTCCCTAGGCTGGTTTGGCATGGCCTCTATGCTGCCATCTTACCCAGAAGTCCCTCAAATATTTCTTGATGCTTTCCCAAATTTAAGCTCAGCTGTGAATTGGGAATCAATAATCTGGTGCTTTTGCATATAATTGAGTCAGCCAGTCCCCAAACTGTGGTAACAAATTTCAGTACTTTTGGTGCTATCTGGAGGACCATCATTTCATAGTAGCTTCTGTTTACACTTACTAGGATATTTTATGGCATTAGCATAAGTTAAATGATAACCTTAGATAGGTACAAGGTAATTGATGCACAAAGTGTCATGATAAATCATTACTTTTGTCATTACTAATGAAATTAACATTAGACTTACTTTCTAGTCTTTTCCCAGGCTATTTTAGTTATGCTTTCTTCTAACTAGGGTATTTTAACATTTTATGATATTACTTAGCATTTATATAAGCTTTATTTTTCTAAGCACTTAAGAAACAAACTACATGGTGAGCCCTATTTGGAGGCTAGGGGGCAATTATAATTGTGTTTTTTCATTATCCCCATTAGAAGTGAACATTTTCCCACATTCCCAACTCCACTGGAGATACTGAAAGAAGAAAGCTTGTTTATATAAAATTGGTCCCTGCTGCTACAAAATTAAGCTGCTAAAATTTCAGCAAACTAAAATATTTTAGCCCACCATAATCTCAACACCAAAAATTAGTTCTTATGAGGGGGACTGAACTTGCATCATTATAACTTTGGTCCCCAATCCCATGGCAAAATCACCAAAGCACAGGTACTCCTTTTGTGGCATTGGTTTCTTCCCACGAGACACATGAATGCACAGCAACACTGAACTCGAGGACTCTGTTATTTCATGCGCATTCTAATGACCTCATGTCCAACAATTTACTAGTCTATGGCAAGAATTCTACCTTTCCTGCAATTCCAGCCCAAGTACAATCCCCTTTTCAGTGTTAGCTGAGATAGAAAAAGTAGTTCCTCCATTTGTAAACTGAGAAATGGCTTTGGGTGTCTAGATGCTTTGGACGTTCTAATTCTGAAAAAAAATTTCTACAAATAAAATTTCACAGGTTACCTCACTTTTGGACAGATATCATAATATCATAATTGATCTGTGGACTCTACCATGAGCAATTAGAAACAATGTTTTCTTCTGTTTGTTTTTTCTGCTGCTTTGAAAGTACTGTGACTCAAACAGGGTCTACTACCAACTGCTGAAATTAATGTTGTAGACCAGAGAAGGTAGCCTTAATCTACATTAATGCTTGCTGTGGACATTCTTGTCACTTGATTCTCACTTTGGCTAGTGGATAGAAATGATGGGAGGCAAAGTAAAAGTCAGGAATTTCCTTGAGCCTGTTCTTACAATCTCAACTTTGCTAGATGTCAGAGAAAGATCTGGTTTTTCCTCATCTCTTTCAGCCTACAGAAGTTCCCTCCCTAGATCTGTTTTTCCTAAAAGTCAACTGAGTCTCTCCCTAGAAAGGAGTTCCCCTTTCCTAGACTAGTTCCCTTTCCTGGAGGATTAAAATTCCTAGAAGGATTAAGCCTTATCTCCTACATAGAAACCTGGCATTAGGGCTGACCAATTCTAACCCATCCTGAACTTAGAAGAAACCCCAGTGTGAGTCTCTAGGTGGGCTTTTCCATTTCAGGACATTCCCTCCCATTTTTATAGGAGCTCTACCTTCTTTCTTTCTTGTAAACTCTAGAATATACTCTAATAAAAGTCTATCTAAACTTTCCTTTCTATGATCTGTGGATATTTTTTTTTGTTTTTATTTTTTTTGTTTCTCGAGGTAGGGTTTCTCTGTAGTCCAGGCTTACCTGGAATTCACTATGTAGTCTCAAGGTGGCCTTGAACTCACTGCAATCCTCCTACCTCTGCCACCCAAGTTCTGGGATTAAAGGCATGTGCCACCATGCCTGGCCTGATCTGTGGGTTTTAATTCTTTGAATTCACAAGACAAGAACCTGGAGGCCACTGACTCAGTGGAAATTTTCTGTGACCATGACAGTATGTCACCCTAACTCCTAAGACCATCATAGAGTGGAGAAAGGTTCCATTGCTCTCAACAACATCCTAAATTCCCTATCATTGATGCATTGGCCTGAACATGGCCCCATTACACCCACCTTCCAGTGTCTTGTTGTTTCATTTATTTAAGTGAAATGATTCATAATAGCCAACAGAAATAAGGTTAAAATTCCTTTTATAACCAATTTGTAATGCATGAAATAGAATTGATTTGATTCCCAGGAATTAATGTTCTTCATGTTGCTCCAAAGTACCTCAAGAGCTCCTCAAAACACTCCCTCCAAGGTATGCACATGCCTAATTTGCAGATGCAGCACCTGCCCTGTTTGCTGCTTCTCTGTATCTCCTTCCTGGGAAGCCACTGGAGAAGACAGGCCATGACCACCACTCACAATAGTAATATTCATTTTTTTATGTCCCTTCTCTGTAGAAGTCAGAGCTTCAGACCTCCAAGTGCATGAGTTTCTCTGGGTCCAAAGTAGACTCTAGCTGTGGGGCCAGTTTTTTATCATGAAGTCTGTTCTCAGAATTAAAAAACCAGTTTCTGAAAGAGTTTCCTTAAGAGCAACAGAACCTTATCTTAGCTCTCATGTGGGCTTAAATCAGGAGATACGGTGCCAGACTTTCAACAGTCACCAAAGTTCAACTGAATCTTATTTGTGAGGAGAAAAAGAGAATAGGTGTTCCAGGGCCTCTTGCAAACGAACTCCAGATACATGTACCACTTTGGATATCTTGATTTACATGGGTACTGAGGAATCAAATCTGGGCCAGCAGTTTTGCAAGCAAGTACCTTTAATTGCTGAATCATCTTCCCATCCCCAAAGATGAGGTTTTTTAAAATATTTTATTTCTTTATATTTGAGAGAGAGAGGAAAAGGCAGAGAGAAAGAGAGAATGGGCATGCCAGGGCATCCAACCACTACAGATGAACTCCAGACACATGCACCCTGTGCATCTGGCTTACATGGGTCCTGGGGAATCAAACCGGGGTCCTTAGGCTCTGCAGGCAAACACCATAACGGCTAAGCCATTTCTCCAGCCCACCAAAGAATGAGTTTTAAAAGAGAAACTTTATTTCCAATAAAAAGCAAGTTTAGAGGGGGAAAAACCTTATTGTATAGAGAAAGCAAACTTTATAATATAAGAAAAGCAGAAAGAAGACCTCTCATGTAGGAAAATTTTATACGGAAGGGAACCCAAAGACAAATTGTCCATTAAGGTGCAAAAGAAGCCCAAGTAAAATGCTCTGGTATAACCGGAGATGGGCCCTAGGAAATGAGTTGCCACTGAGTTTCTTTGTCTTGGGATTTGTAAGGATTTCTTGATAGAGAAATAAGTTGATCTATGGAGAAATGAAGTTCTGGACCAATCATCGGTCCACACAATCAAAGAAAAATGACCTTGTTCTTTTTTGTCTTTGTGACTGGGCAGAAGAGAGTTCAGTGCTCACCTACAAAGTTTGCAAGGGAGAAGCAACAGAGAATGGAGGATGAAAAGTGAGGGGGTGGCCTTCATGGAGGCTGCTGAAATTGATTTCATTGGGAGTACACTATCCTTCCTCTCATCTAGTCAGCTTGGCTGTCTTCTGCCCAGACAAAAACCCTCTTGTTCTTTGTTCCCAGGATTTTGACATTACTGTTCTGATCCTAATATTTACTTCAACTGTTACAATCTAAAGGCAAAGACAGAAGACAAAACTGTTCATTTTCAAGGTCCCTTGCCTAAGCACCTAACAAGCTTATTTATCCTACTCTATATCTTGTCTGTGGTCACCCTTTAACAGTGCCAGTAGCTAGTAGTCCCCTCCATTTCCCCAGAATTTCAAAGAAAATAAAACCCATCATGACACATTTCCATTATATTATGCTTATACCCCACAAAAAATGATATAATGCAAATTTAAGGAATAAATAGAAATCAGAAACCATACTTTTACTTTTGTCCAAACATCCTGATTTCTCTCAAGATGAGGCCCTAAAAGGCATTGTAGCCTCCAAGTTGTGTCCTTGAATAGCTTTTGAGGAAATCCGGCCAATGAGTCATGAGGCTACTCAAGCATCTCTGTAGAAAGATCCATATGGGATAAAACTGAGTCCTCCAAGCCCAAAACAAACACCTGTTTGACAGATGCATGAGTAAACCACCTTGGAAGAATGTACTCTAAGCTAACTGCTTCCTTGGGAAAAAAAATCTGATTAAAATATCTGAGAAATCTCCAGTCAGATTTCTCAGACACCCCATTCCCAAAACTGTTGACCCACATGAGTGGGTATGAGTGATTGAAAAAGTGTTTATATTGTTTCAAGTCACAATTTGTGGGATAATTTGTTGTGTATCCAAAGATAACTAATACAGTTATCTGTCTAACAGTTTTCATCTCCAAAATTCAGGATAAGTTTTTAAGGGACATTGTCACCTCAGATTATACAATTAAAGCACAAAACTTAGGCAGTCTTTTACATCAATGGACACCATAGACTGAGTGAAAAGGTGGCTCCTGGAACTGGGAAAATCTGTGAATCATGTTGATGCAGGATTTGGGGGTTAAGGAGGGGTACCCAGAATTTATGAACCCCATATTTTGGGTTCTGTCCTACCATTAAATAAGAATTAATAAAAAATGGACTCAAGAAGGATAAATTAAGTTTATTTAGGGGGAAAGCACAAATCATGGGGTTTATTTAAGGGAGATTAGGGGTCTAGGATAGGAGGCTAAACACATGGAAAGTAGAAAACATGCTCTCATGTGGAAACATTTTATAGTTCATAAGGTTCCCTTAAGAGAAACTGAGGTCTTTAGAAAAGGACTGGAACAGAGTTGTAAGTACATGGAAAGCAGAACTTAGATGTATATGTAGAGTAACTCAGGAAACACATGGCATTCACCATGAGCTTTCCTGAAGAGAGAAACTATCAAAGCAGAGGAGAAATTGAAGGTCTTTGGGGGAAAACTGAAGTAAAGCCACAAGCACATGGAGGGAAATTAAACTGAGACTAAAGAGAAATTAGGATAAAGCTGCAAGCATGTGGACTTGAGAGAAACTGAGGCTTTTAAAGAGAAATTATGGAAAAGTTGCAAGCATGTGGAAAGCAGAATCTCAGAGCTTGTATAGGGAGACCTAGGAGGAACACACATGGATAGCATCTGCAATGTGTTTTCAGAGGAGTTAAAAGGACAGATGGTGAGGCTCAATGGGAAAAAAAAGAAGAGATGAAGAGATTCTGAGGTGAAATGAGTGATGAAGAGGGTTGGACTCATGGCTATTCTGAGTTTAGAGTAAGCACACAGGTAGCACGTCTAGGGTTGGTAAGAGCACCCATGTGGTAGGTTTGGAGATCAGAGAAAAATTGTACCTGTAATTCAAATGAGAATTTACCCAAACTATAAAGCAGAGGCAAGCAGAAAAGTTTAGGTCAAAAAAATGTAATGTTCTCCCTCTACCACTACCCTGGCTGGATGGGGGTAGAGGACAGACTCAGGCTTGTTGTGGGAGCACAGTGTAAGAGCTGGACACACACACACAGACACATACACAATAAGGGTCACATCCAGGGAGAAGGGAGGAAGCAGCTAGAAGGCAGCAGCCTTTATAGCATCAGATTCAGGTATATAAGGGAAAGACCTGATTGGCTAGTAAATTTGCAGGATGAACCTGAGGTTCAGCCCATTTGTGTCAGCCCACCCAGGTAGCACAGTAGGCTGTAGGCAACAGGGGCACTGTGTATCATTCTCTATCAGACATTTTTGCTAAGAGTTTCATTCTTGTAGCTTGAGAGGTGGTATCTACTGGTTCTCCTTGATCCTCAATCCCTAACAAAAACTGCCTAAAAAATTCTAGCTTTCCCCTATTCTCCTTCATTATAGCTGGAAGAAGTTAATGCACAAAATAGTTTTTAAAATAACTACTGCAACTCAAAAAATTCATTTCTGAAAGAGAATAGACTCCAGAAATGGGTTGTTTTATATGGTCAATAGATTTTCAACAAGATGTAAAGGTAAAACAATGGAGAAAATCTTTCATCAAATGATAGCAGAATAATTGGCTCTCCCCACCTTAAAAAAAAGTACAGTCCATGGGACCTGGAGAGATGGTTTTCAGAGTCCAGAGTATTATTACACCTTGGACCCTCACAGGAGATGGATTTCAAAGCCTGCTGGCCTAGATTTCAATTCTCTAGCCACCCATGTAAAGCTGGATGCAAAAAGTGATCTGAGCATATGGTGTTTGTTTTCAGCAGCAAGACACTCTGGTCCACCTCCTCCCTACACACATACAAATAAAAATGTTAAGCACAATTCATATTTTGTATCATATACAAAATGAACTTAAAATGGGTTACAGACCTATGTAAAAAATTATATTTTTGGGCTGGGCATGGTGGCACACGCCTTTAATCCCAGCACTCAGGAGGCAGAGGTAGGAGGGTCGCCATGAGTTCAAGGCCACCCTGAGACTACATAGTGAATTCCAAGTCATCCTGAGCTAGATTGAAACCCTACCTCAAAAAGAAAAAGAAATTATAACATTTTTAGGAAGAAAAAATTTTCTGCATTTAGGCAAAAATTTCTTAGACATATGCCATAGAAACTACCTAAGAAAAATAATTAACATTGAATTCAATTGAAATTGAGTCAAATCCATTATCAAGAGAATAAAAATAAAACAGAAGGATTGGTATAGAATATTTGCAAATCATATCTGACAAGGGACTTGCACGTAGAACAGATGGGAAAAAAAATCTCAAAATCCAATAATTTTTTTAAGAGTGACTACTTGGGAAGAAAAAGGCAGTCATCAGAAGGAGTACAGGAAGTAGGGCCAAGAGAAGGTTAATAAGAAGGGGACCTTCAGAAAAGGGGCAGGGCTGAGGGAAAGGATGGTGCCAATATGTATTGCTAACATATTAAGTATGTCCATAACTAGTAAAAATAATTTTTTAAAAAGTCAAAAAAAGGACTATGATCAAACTACATTATATACAAGTATAAATTTGGGATGTAGCTCAGAGGTAGAACACAAATCTAATGTGAGTGAAGGCTTGATCTCTAGCATCAAAATGAATATTATTTCTTAATGAGACAAAAAATTGAAGATACTATCCCAAAGAATATATTTGGAAATAAATAAGAACATTTAAATATACTTGCCATCAGTAGTGGTTAGAAAGATGCAAATTAAATCTATAGTGAGATGTTTGATTTTATAATGGCCAAAATTAAAAAGATTGACAGTAAGTGAAAGGACTATGTAGTTGAAAACCTCAGGCCCCTGGCTTGTTATTTTACTGAAAACTGGGAGAAATGGGTTTATGCAAGAAAATGGATTTATCTGCAGTTTTGCCCAGAACTGAGGAAAGACAAGTTTTCAGCTCCTCCTCTCCTTGCCTGTAGCAGTGTGGTGATATGTAGAGAAGATCAAACGAAGCTGGCAAATCTCACATACAGATTTATCTGTGAGGTAAGTTCAGAGCTCAGAAATGGTGTGTCATTTCCTGGTAGACAGGGTCTGCACTGGCCCCAGGACTTCAGTTTATTCTTACCCTTAGCATGGGTTTTCCTGGAGAAATTTTTATTTTGTTTTTAGGATCCAAATACACTTTCACCACTTTCTTTTCTGTTCCTCCATCTTGAGGGATTTGGGATGCTATACAGTTCGTTACTTGACTGGTGTGTTGATTTCTAAATGACGCTTCTGATAGAAAGAAATAGCGTGAACAGAATGTACACAGGAACCTAAGTCAGAACACATCCAATTAGTGTCAGCTCACAAAAACCTTTTCTGTGTAATATCTTGGCTTTAGTTACTTTTGAAGAGCTGGCAGGAGTGAGGTCGTATGTATGTATATGTGTGTGTGTGTGTCATGTATCAGTCTTAAGATAGGGGCTCACTGTGTACCTCAGACTGGCCTTGAATTCATGATCCTATAGTTTCATGTTGCATCACATCCATCATGGTCCCACTGTGATTCTGGACAATCTCCACACTTCTCTATATCATTTTCTCTGAAAATATCATTGATTAATCAACTTGTGGTTTGGTCTTAATTGTCCCTCACTGCTGAGATGAGATGTCAAAGAGGAAGCACCGGGAGGCGATGGGTATGTTCACTGTCTTGTTTGTGGCAGGCTCACTCATATATAAGTATGTCAAGGTATGGAAATTTTACACTTTGAGTATGAGTAATTTCTTGATACCAATTAATCTTCAGTAAAGCTGTTTGTAATATTTATTTATTTGCAAGCAGAGAGAGAGAGAGAGAGAGAAGGGGCGCACCAGGGCTTGCTGCTACTGCAAACAAATTCCAGATGCATGCACCACTCTATGCATCTGGAAAAAGCATTTTATAATAACATATGTCATTAAATCATTCAGGGATTTGTTTTTTAACTGTCCTATATCTATAAGCTACATTAAATGCTTTCTAAAGCATTACCAGAGAAAAACCCCATTACCATAAGTATGTGAAGTATTTGGGCAAAAACTTAGTAGAGAGGGCTGGGAACATGGTCCAGCTGCTAACAGCACTTGCTGTATGAGAGCCTGAGAGGACTTGAGTTCCATCCCCAGCACCCACGTAAAAAGGTGAATGACATCATGCACACCTGTGAGCCCAGAGAAAGGACTCTGTGGGCAGCAGAGAAATAATCACTGAGGCCTGCTGATCAGCTAGTGTGATTGAAAATGGCAACTCCTGGTTCAGTGAGAGACTCCATGTGGCAGTAACCCTCTCTTTTCTGGGACAAACCACCCAAGCAGAAGCAGCTCATGGGAGGAAAGGGCTTATTTCTGTTTGTAGTTTTGAGAAGTTTTGCATCATGGTTGGGACAGCTTGGCACAAGCAGGAAGCTGGCTCACATCATTGCATACCATCATCAAGGAGGATGCAACAAGTGTGAACTAGCTCTGAACTCCCAATGGGGATGCACTAATAAACCTCAAGGCTGGCCTTCAGCAACATGCCCCACTCCAGCAAGGCTCTGTCTCCCAAACCCTCCAATAGCCAGGATCTGAGTAGTACAAACACTTGAGGCTATGGGGGCATTTAGCATTTAAATCACCACACACTGTGTCAAAGAAATAACATGGAAAAGCAGTAGATAAGGACAGTCAACATTCTCCTCTAGCCTCCATATTTGTGTCCATGTGGCATGCACATCTGTACACACACATGGATATACCACATGTACACACCACATACACACACACACACACGCACACACATCACATCATACGTAATGCACACTTGTGCAAAAAAAGTAGTTTAGTACAGACATAAAAGTCAAAAACAGAAAAAGTTACCAAGCATAGTGGTGAATGCCTTTAATCCCACCCAGCACTTGGGAGGCAGAGGTCAGAGGATCGCTGTGAGTTCAAGGCCACCCTGAGACTATATAATAAATTCCTGGTCAGCCTGGACTAAAGTGAGATCCTACCTTTAAAAAAAAAAGTCCAACCAGAACATCAATACAACCAGAAGCAGGTAACCACCTGCAAACAGCTGACCCAGCCTTGGAGAAGGAGGAGAAACTCCCTGTCAGAGAAGCCTCCCTGACAGGACTGAATGAGCTTCTTCTCCCCATACTGAAGGTTTCCCACTGACTTCAAAGAAGCCCTCAGATTAGAGAAGGAAAGCTGGGCTGAATGACTGTTGTAAAGTTGTGAAGGGCTGTCTTAAAGAGATTCTCTTTGCAGCTGTACCCATGATGGCATTATCTTATTGTCCACAGTAAGTGGGATTTGGGCTGGGACTACTGAGCCATTAAAGCCCTCTTAAATATCAAAGAGGAGACAAGAAATGCATTAAAATCAAAGTAGGACCATGAAGTAATGCCTTGCTATAGAAGTTAATAAGACAAATAAGAAACAGTTTCTGCATGAGATTGGTTTTGTTAGCTGTCACCAGTTTGTGGGGAGAAAGTACTAAAAAAAAGATGTAGCCAAAGAAAGAAAAATCTATTACTTGACCCACCATAATACAATAGCTTAATATTGACACAGGCTCAGCATGTGGATTGAGGTCACACTAGTGCACATGTAATAATCACACCATGCACAAAGAAATAGAAACACACTACTAAGGTGAGATGGCTCAAATATTATAAATGCATGGGAGAGCCTGTAGCTAGAGACTCCCAAATAATACACCAAGAAACTGAATGGGTTGTGTTTGTAAGATAATTGAACAGTAGGGTCTAAAATGTTTCTGGCAAAAATAATAATAATAATTAGCAGCAAGATTTATGCAGTTCCATGAGCCAGCAGGACTAATGGGTCTATCTATTTTCCTCATGCTGAACAGTAAAGATGAACAGCCAGAACTAGGAATCTCTTCTCACCAACTGAGATAGAAATGTGATTTAATGTTCTTGTAAAATATCTATTCAAAGACCTGATAAGCATTAGAATTCAGGGAAGATTTAACATTGGATAGAGCAAAGAAAACACGATTTAAATGCTAAACACTTCTAAATAGAGCTGAGTGTGTTAAATGTGTTAATAAATATTTGGGCAACACAGAGATTAATACCAGTTTGGACTAAATAAGAGAACATGCTGTGATCCACAGGGAATCCCAGAAGGGTGCCATGAAAAGAGTGCATGCCATCAGTGTTGGGTACATGGAAGGCACACAGAATAACCACCTTTCTGTTCATTTATCATGCAGGAAGCTCTGCAATGTTTGAAAATAGAGAAATCTTTCATTTGCTTTTTATATATTCCTCAGTTCCAGGAGGGATTTCTCAAACTGTTTCATGATTTCTTCCCCAACATATGAAAACCTCTTGGGTCCAGCTTGAGTGGGATTGGGTCCTCTCCCAATTTCACTTGTCCAAACAAACTTGGACATGGAAATCCAACTCTGGTGTGCAATAATAGAAAGCTTTGACTTACTGAGCATAGTATGACCCCCTAAACTGCCCATTCTAGCAATGCTGAGCACTCTCCTCTAGCTACCAAATAGCTCATCTGTTCCCTTAAGCTCTGTGGTTTCCTCCCTGCTTGCTTCACAGATAGAGGACCAGCAGGAGCTTGTCTGCTAGAAACTGAAAAGCAATGGGATTGCATGTTTATATTTTATCAGCTGTGTATTACAGCAGACTCCTCACCAGAGAGCTGCTTCAAACTTCTCTGGATTCATTTCCACAGAAGCTAAATATTCACTAGGGATGGGTGCTAGGGAATTCTGGACATATAGCTGATAAGGTAAAATCACGTTGGAGGAATGGAGAGATGGCTTATTGATTAAGGCACTTGCCTGCAAAGCCAAGGGACCCAGGTTCAATTCCCCAGGACCCACTTAAGCACAAGATGGCACATAGATCTGGAGTTCATTTGTACAGGCTGAAGGCCCTGGTACACCCATTCTCTATCTGCCTCTCTCTCTCTCTCTCTCTCAAACAAATAAAATTTAAAAATACTAAAAAATAAAAATAAAAATTACCATGGAGCACATACATACTATATGCAAATTATATATTTTGCAAGTGGGGTTGCCAGATTTGGCAGATAAAAAGACAACACGCTGAGCTAAATTTGAATTTCAAATAAACAAATAATTTTTAGCATAAGCATGCGCCATGCAATATTAACAATTCAAGGGTTAACTATACTTATATCTTAAAATTATTTGTTGTTTATCTGAAATTCACATCTAATGAATCTAATTAGGAGAAGTAAGAAAAGGAATGGGTAGTACCAGATGAACAGAAGCCAGTGTTGAGACAACAGAACTAAAATGTACAAAGATACAGAGTGGTTGCATTTTTTCAAGGGTGATGAATAGAGTAGCTCATATCCACAGTGGTTCTATCTAAAAGAACATTAGAGAGGGCAGTGAGGGAACTGTTGTAGAATGTTTTGGACAATGGCCAACACAGACGTAGCAAAAACTTAGGTGTGGTGTGAGTCAAACACTTGGAAAGGGCATTATGTTTATGCAAAAGTAACCCTTAAGTTTGTCCAGAATGAGCAGGAACAGATAATGAGAAAGCTGAATTGACCTATATGGAAAGGAAAAACACTATATATATATGTGTGTATGTGTATGTATATATGTGTGTGTATATATATATGTTTTAGTATAGCCCTACAAAGGAGACACAGAAGAGAGTTTTGAAGAGAACAGCAGCATGGCACAAAGCTAACAGATGGAAGGAGAAGAAGTCAAGGAAAAATTTCTTATCGTAAATAACCAAAGGATCTAAAAGAATCCAAATGGTCAGATACCTTACCTTACATCATCATTTGTGCTGTTTGGTCATCATGCAGTTGCAGGAAAATCTTTAGTGAAAGTCATCACCCAGGCCTGGGGAGATGGCTTAGTGGTTAAAGTGATTGCCTACAAAGCCAAAGGACCCAGGTTTGATTTCCCAGAACCCACATAAGCCAGATGCATAAGCAGCTGAAGACTCTGACATGTCCATTCTCTCTCTCTCTCCTTCCTCCCTCTCTCCCTCCCTCCTTCCCTCTGCTTCTTTTTCTCTCTTTCTCTCTCATAAATAAATGAATGAATAAAGAAAGAAAGAAATGGAAGTCATCACCCAGATGACTTGCTACAGAGATATTGGAGAGGTGAGAGAAACTACCTGTGTGCCTCATTCAAGTTTGTACAGAGGGTAGAAATCAAGCCAAGGGCAAGATGCCAGCAGGAGTAAAAGATCTCCAAGTAAGAAACACATGTGGAAATCCACAGAAATCTTGAGGTTGGCCAAGACCCACAATTTAAAGTTAAGGTACATTATAAAGCTCATGGGCTAGGGAGACAGCTCAGCAGTTAAAAACGCTTGCAAAGCCTGCCAGCCTGGGTTTATTTTCCCAGTACCCATGCAAAGAGACCATAGTCTGTCTGTCTCTCTCTTTCTCACTGTCTCTCTGTTTCTCTCTCTCTCTCTCTCTCTCTCTCTCTCTCTCTCTCTCTCTGTCCTTGCAAATAAATAAATAAAAGTCTTAAAAAATAAATAAAGCTCAAAATTGGTGGGGGGCCTCTAGCTAATAACACCTGACTATAGATGTAACTTCTGATAGTTCAAACATATCTAGATCTACTTATCTGTAGGCTTTGTTCTTTCTTTACTCTTGATAACTATGATTTGAACATCCTAGTACCCTCATCAACATTCATTCTATCACAGAAACAGATGGGAAAACTCTTTCTGGCAAGGGATATTGTTGGGATGTCTCAGTTTCATGGTTTTGCACATTTACGTAGCTATAAATGCCTAAGTGAGAAATCTCACTTTGCACCTTCCCCATCACAGCTCTGTATTTGCATGTGCGCAAATGTGCCCCTGTATAAACAAGCCCATGCACTCAAATGTATATATAACTATTTCCTAGAGTGGATGCATTTCTTCTAAAATCTATTAAAAAAAAAAACATAGAAACTGTTCTTGCAACAGCTTAAAACATTCTTCAGCTGCAGTTCCAATGTTTTCCTAAAAGCTAAGTACTAATTCATGATTGTAGCAAATTACCACAGTGTATTGTCATTTCCAGAATTAGGTCCTTCAAGTGACTTCATTTGGCCAGCCACCTGGATGTCTTGGGAGTGAAAGCCATTTATCCAACATAACAGTTGAAACAGTAGAAAGTTTGCTCCTCAAAAAAAATCTATTTAGAAAATAAAGCACCTATAATCTAAAATGTGTCTAATGAGTAACTAGGAACATTATGAAATGGTCAGGTTATCTTATTTATGTGTAAATATTTGTGTAACAGTCAGGTATAAGGCATATGGCTATCACATTCTTTGTGACTATTGTGCTATTTCCTTTTTACTGTCTCCTGGAAGATTACAGAAAAACAATGTTTTGGCATTAACCCTGGGACATACTCATGTCCTGATATTTTCTGTGGAATGTTTGGGAATCCGGCAAATCTTAACAGATAACTTGGTGTCTTTTGATATGAAAAAGACATGATCATGCAGAGCTATGTGGCTAGTCCCCTAATTCATGATTCCACAGCTCTCTGAGTTTACAATTTATCCACCTGCTATTACCTCCTCCCTTACATATTAATATTGCTTATTTTTGCTAGCATTGCTCATAACTACACCAGGTGCTGGGCATTCAATGAAAAAATTATCTGAAGAATTGAGAAGTTAATTAGCAAGAACCTTGTGGCCAGGGGGCCCTATGGACAGTCCAAACACAATTCTTTGACCCATGTAGGTAGGCTTCTGGATGAGTTGTACCGTGCGCACGGCCAGGGTACTCCTCAACACCTCATCCCATCTTGGGACTGGGATGTGTGCCCAGGAACTGATTGTGGCACTGGGTAAACCACAGTGCAGGGTTGCATTACCTTTTGATAACGGGCATCAGAATCGATCCGTGATGCTAACCAGGACAGTGGTTTCCCACTACGTCCATGCCTCCCTTCACCACCTTTTTCATGACAAGACAAAATCTTAGTATGCAAAAAACCTACCTCTAACTTTGCACTTACAATTAAAAGGTGCTTTTTGCTTTTTTATTCAAATCAAATGACATGACAAATCTTTTTTTGCAAGCTATCAGAGTTTTTAAGGCATATGTCCTCCTAATAAAGTTACTTCTCATTGAGCCAGGCATGGTGGCTCATACCTTTAATCCCAGCACTTGGAAGGCAGAGATAGGAGGATTGCCACGAGTTCAAGGCCACCCTGAGACTACCAGGTCAGCCTGAGCTAGAGTGAGACCCTACCTCAAAGAAAAAAAAAAAAAAAAAACAAATAAGTTACTTCTCATTGTACCTGAGAATTTAGCTCTTTGCCTCTTTGCTTCTGGTTTTGTTTGGTTTTTGTTTATTTTGTCTGATCTGTGGAGATTTTTTTGTTTCTGTGTTTGTTTGTTTTTTAGTTGGTTGTTCTTGGTCTGATTTAGTTTCTGCTATATTCCTGACTAATTTCATTTATCATGGAGACAAAAGAAGGCAAATACTAAATATTTATGCTTTACTGAAGTTTTGAATTTTGATTATAAGGTTTTGACACTGTTAACATTACCCATTATATTGTTTATCCTTTTGTTAATTCTCATAAAAGGTGTCTCAAGACAAATTTACATAAAATGCATTTCCTATAAAACATTTGTTGAAATAAAATGTACATAGCAAGATGACATGGATGCTTCATGCTTACTTTTTTTAAAATTTATTTTATATATAACAGGTTATACTCTTCTGTTCCCTCACCAAGGTATCCACTGTGGATCATGAAGACCTCAGTTAGTCCCTGTGGGGAAGCAGGGTACTATGTCTCAGGGTATTCCAACTCACCCTGTGGCTCTTACAATCTTTCCTCCCCCTCTTCCACCATGTTCCCTGAGCCATGGCAGGCCTATTGGCAGTCTGATTTAGAGTTGAATTCTTTGTAGCCTCTGTATTTCTGCTTTATAGGTTTTGATTGATCACCATGTCTGTCACTATCACTCTAGAGTTGGTTGTCAGGCTAGCAGTAAGAGCAGTACTCATATCAGTGATTCCTCTGCAATTTTGTCTCTTAATGGGCAGTTGACTATCTTCTTGTCTTATTGATGAATCTTGGATCTCCTACATTTTTTCTGCCATCTGTAAAATGAAACAAATTCTCCAACAAAGAATGAGAGTAGCTTAGGATAAAGGGGTATGTAAAGTTATTTGAGAGATTTTTTTTTTTTTTTTTTTTTTTTTTGGTGTGCAGACCCCCACTCCAGAGATCAGTGAAGGTTTCTCTCTGAAATCCATGAGTTTTCTGACCATGGGATTCTAAGTTGGTTTTCAGTACCAGACATGAGATCTCTCCCACTGAGTAGGCCTTGTGTCCAATTAGAGAACAGTTCATTACCCAAAGAGGCTACATGCCACTATTGCACAAGAGTATACTTCTTGTCCAGCTGGTTGATTTCAAAGATTGCAGGTACCCTGCTTATTCATGCTATTGGTGACCATTGCCCTCCAGTGACTCCCATAGAGCTCTCCAGTATTATGAGGGCTAGTCAGGAGGGAGCTAGTTTCTCTTTTGGTTCCAGCATGGCGTTCTGATGTCCTGTGGCTATGCCCTGTGCACACTTATATTTTATGAATGCATGGATTACATGGTGCCAACAACCTCATGACATCGTCTATTTCCTTTCCTGTCCCCAGATGAACTGGGCAGTTCAGAATCAGTGGCTAGAATATGACAAAGCCAGGTTGATTCTAACATTTGTCAAGACAAATTAGAGTGAGAGAAGGAGTAGAAAGTGACATGGATGAGGCAATGTCAATGGGATATTAGACAGCAAACAAAGGCAAATAGCAATCTCTTGGATGATAATGCTTACACATCAATGTCACTTCATTATCCTTCTAACTATGCTTCAGACATCTTTTTTTCCCCATAGTTCTAATTCTTTTTTTTTTTTCTTTATTAGTTAGTTTTGTATTCAGCAAATACAGTCAGCTTGGTACCATTATTAGGCTCATCGGTGACCTACCCCCTCCCCTTGGGCCCTCCTTGTTGAGGTATATGGGTCATGCATTGTGGAGTTAGCCCACAGTTATGGGTAAGCTAAATGTCTCTGCATATCATGACCCAACATGTGGCTGTGACATTCTTTCCGCCCCCTCTTCCGCAAAATTTCCCTGAGCCATGTTGGGTTCATTTTTGGCCTGCTTCAGTGATGAGGTGTTGGGGGCCTCTGGGTGTCTGGCTCTCTGATTTGGTAGGAGTTGATTTTCTCTGTGTTGATCTCCTTCCCCCTTGTGCTGGTATCTGGTTCATCAGGAAAGCAGCACCCTTGCTTGTTTTGCCAATTTTTCTTAGATTCAGCCGGGGCCCTTTGGAGGTATGATGGGGTAGCTCTCTTCTTAGGATCTACATATAGCTTCAGACATCTTTGAAAGAATGAACAGAGGGATCCAAGAAATCATAGTAGTATTGCTTCTGTATCTTATTGTATTACCTAAGCCCTACCTTGTGCCTACCATCCAAAATAATGTAGGCAAGAAGTCTGTTGAGGTTGTAGAAGAGGCACAAAGACAGATGGGAGGAGATTCATCCAGAGACACTGGGACACTATACCACTAAACAAAAAAAAAAGATATCAATAGCTGGGCTGGGGAAAATGGTTCATTGGATAAAGAGCTTGTCACCCAAGCATGAGAACCTGAGTTCAGATCCCCAACACCCATGCAAATGTCAAATGTAATGGCATGTGGCTGTAGTCCCAGTACTACAGAGGCAGAGACAGGAGGATACCCATGGCTTGCTAAATAGCTTATGTAGCCAAATGGACAAGTTAAAATTTCAGTGATAGACCCTGTCACACAAAAGTAAGGTGGAGAGCATAAAGGAAGGATATATGCAGGTGACCTCTGGCTTTCACAAGCACGTGCATGCTCAACCACAGTAAGTGTACCTACATTCATAGGCATATGCATACACACCCATATATGCAACACAAAAGAAAGTATAATATATGTAGCTCTACACCCAACATGAACTAGTGTTTCATGGCAATTTTTAAGATAAAGTTTCCCTAAGTACTACTAGTTTTGACTCCAGTCACTTGTATTAGGATCTTACTGAGGTTTACAGCCAGCCACTATGGTCATTCAGTCTAAGTGCAAATAAGAAATTTGATATGGTCAATGTCCACATTAACCCAGCCCTTAAAATAAGGAACTCAAATTGGAACTGCACTCTATGGGACACAGGCCCATGTAATGTGGTTCAACCTGGAGGCATTAAAACTGGCATCATCTAGATAAATGCACCTTCCCTCCACCACAGAACTTAAATGGATCTTAGAGATCTGTTCTACTCCACTCTACTCCCTTCTCAAAGGCCACAGGAACTGCTGAGTTATACATGGCTGAGCCTGATACACAGGGCCTTCAATTTCCAATTCTATACTCACTCTACCATTCAAAATAATAGCTTTTTTTGTTATAGCACCGATTGTGGTCTAATTCTAAACAATTTACATACATTACTTCACTTATTCCCTAAGATGTAGGCACATAATTCTGTCATCATTCTCCAGTGAAGAATGTGGGATCCACAGTTGGCAAATAACCTCTCAATCCCAAAACAAACAGAAAAACTACTCTGTCCACACTCATCCTACACCTACTTCTAATCATAAGAAACATGCTAACTTTTCAACCATCAACCTTCCTCCTCCATTGCCCAGGGAAACTGCCACAGAGAAGACTGGCCTCTCTGATGTTGCCCTTCCATGTTCTCATATGGTAAACTATGTAATTCTTATTGTGTCTGCATCATAGTAATAGAACACATGCTTTTGAAATTAGTGTCTGGTTCCATATTTATAATTGCAAGATAAGAATAATAGCTTTCACTGAGGGACTCAAAATTCACCAAAGTGCTGAGAAGAAGTGACAGTGGAATGTTCAGCAATGAGACATCTCTATCATACCCTCAAAGGCTCAGGAACCATTGCAGAAGAGGTGATGGAAACAATGTATGAACCAAAGAAAAGGAAAGAGTGCTTTGTAATAATGTCTTCCAGACACAAAGTGGCCATGGTATTCATGACCTAACAGTGGCTGAAAACACATACACAAGGCCTGCATAATCAGAAGAAAAGAAATGAAAACCTTAAAATAGAAGAGAGACTAGTTCAAAAGAAGAAGGGATTCAGTGGAGGGAGGATTTAGCAGAGAGAAAGGGAAGATTATGAGAAGGTACTGTGATCATAGTATATTGTCTATATCTGTAATTATCATTAAAAAATTGTTAAAGAATAAAAGCTTGTTTTTTTTCTCATGCTTTCCAAGATGCCTGAATCTTCAAGTCTTTTAAGGAATTAGACACCTAAGAGGAGCTTCGTTCTCTCCAGTGTCAACTCTTTATCTCTATGTGAAAAATATTTGTAATCATTAAATAACAAGAAGGGAAAATTGACATAATTGTGAGTGGGATCTTTACTGGCTATGATAATTAGTACCAACTGGGCCCCACACATTACGGAGAATGGGCATTAAGCTACAGGCTCATCATATCACACTCCTTGCAGCTATGAAAACTCTCATTGTTAATAACCCACCAACCAGTATAGCCTGAGGTTGCCTAATTTACCTTTCTTTTTTTTTTTTCTATCTCAGATGCAGCAAAAGCCATCATTGAACTACAAGCCAATAAATAATATGTCTATTTGTCTGTGCTGTACAGAACCTGAAGCGTGTGGCTGAGACGTGGATGGATGAATTTGCTGAATACATCTACCAGCGGCGGCCAGAGTATAGGCATCTCTCCACCGGGGACATCTCTGCCCAGAAGGAGTTACGCAAACAACTCAAGTGCAAAGACTTCAAATGGTTCATGGCCGCGGTGGCCTGGGATGTGCCTAAGTACTACCCTCCAGTGGAGCCCCCACCTGCAGCCTGGGGGGAGGTGAGGACACCTGCCCTCCCTGTAAAAGCCATCCATCTCTCCTAGACTAGTGGGAGGGACTGCTAAACTATCCTTCTTTTCTCCCGCAGCCCACCAGCATTCATTTAAATTATCCCAGATGAGTGTATGTACAACTTCTTTTTAATGTATGTACTGCCTAAGCAAGTACAACCTCCTTTTTTTGTATATTTTAAAACTTTTGTCTATTTATTTATATACTTGAGAAAGAGATAAAGAGGCAGATAGAGAATGGTCATGCTAGGGCCTCTAGCCACTGTGAATGAATTCCAGACACATGTGCCATCTTGTGCATCTGATTTACATGGGTACGGGGGAATTGAACCTAGGACCTTCAGCTTTGTAGGCAAGCACCTTAACCACTAAGCTCTCTCTCTAGTCCCATTGTTTTTTTAGATTTTAAAGCTTTTTTAACTTCCTTCTAGAACCTGCTAGAAATAAGGATTTAGCTAGCAATGTTGATGTCCCAATCAAGAATTATTGAACATTATTGACTATTCAAATGGATTTTGGGGTTTTTTTGTTTTGTTTTGTTTTGTTTTGTTTTTTGAGGTAGGGCCTCACTTTAGCTCAGGCTGACCTGGAATTCACTATGTAGTCTCAGGGTGGCCTTGAACTCACATCAATCCTCCTACCTCTGCCTCCCGAGTGCTAGGATTAAAGGCGTGCGCCACTATGGCCAGCTCTTCAAATGGATTTTTTAAAATATTGTGGAATGTATTTTTAGTAGAGATTGGTGCAATTGCAATGGGAGTTTACAGAGAAGGAAAGCACTGTCATGCTACTAGGTAAATAAGGGAGATATGATAAAATCTGTGATTAAATGATATGATAAAGTCCCTCACTATCCTCTCTCTCTCTGAACACCCCATTACTAATAATATAGCAGACAAAGACAAAGCAATGGAGGGGACTGGCTATTTTCCTAGCCAGGGCTGTACCTTACATAATTATGCAGAAATACATTTTTATAGTACACAGAACTGCGGAACATGTGATAGCCATTTTCCACCTTTGAATGCTTCTGCTTGCTCTTGCTTCATGAGCTCAAAAGGGAATGCCTGAATAGTCCCAGGCCTCAAATTTAAAATGTCTGACTTTCAGCATAAAAAGGACTATTCTTCATTCAGTACATGTTCATTGCAGCCTTTTCCCTATAGAAAAGAGTCCACTAAATCAAAGATCATGTTGGATATAGGGTGGATTTTTTCCTAATTACTTAACCTGCTTTTAAGAGAGGCTATCAAGGGGAAGACATACTGGGTTGGGCGTTCAACCCCCACACCTCCTTCTTTCAGCTACCCAGGGCTGACTATAGGCATTGTGGAGAAGCCTTTCATTGTCATCCTTAGTCTTGCACTGTGCCATTGCTTAGTGTCTATGACCACACAGCTCTGAAAAAAAAGGCTTATTCCAGAGCATGGCAGATAAGGTCAGAGTCCTGGCATGTTCTTGTGAAAACTGCCCAAGACCCCTGAAAAAACATGTACTCAGCAAGTCACAGATGTGTGTACAGAAGCATCTTGTCCTTTGTCTGGCCCTGGCACACCCTAAATATGAAGGAGAGAGGGTGAAGGCCACCATGATACTACAATGTACCCCATCTCCCCATATCTTCTGTATGGACATGTTGTGTTGATATCATCACCTGACATCATCACCTTATTTGGCCCCATTCTTTGCAACACTGACATCTCATTTAAACTGCATTGGGATATTAGTAATATTAGACTGATATTACTAGTGTTAGCTAAACATCATAGGCTTCATTTACAGTACTGTGAATATAAAATGATCTCTAGGAAGAACTTTGTTAATCTGACACATTAAACAGCATAGGAATTTGCTACCCAATAAGTGAAGAGGACCTTAAGAGTTTGTTTACCTAATTTTTATGATGTCTTAAATGCTAACTTGCCAAATAACTAAGAAACAGTACTTGAAAACCCCACAATCTTAATTAATTTTTGTCAATTTTCATACATGTTTATAATTTACATAATATTCACCCCTATTACCTTTTCTTGACCCCCTCACTCTTACTTAACCCTTTTTCTCAACTGTTCCCCTCCCACTTTCTTGTCTTTTTTTTTTTTTTTTGCGTGACCCACTGAATTAGAGTTGCGTACATGACCATGAGTGAGATTATTTACCAGAGAATGAGCAATTTAGCACTGAATACACCACTAAAGAATATGTCTTGGGCTGGAGAGATGGCTTAGCATCTAAGGTGCATGTCTGCAAAGCCTAAGGACTCTGATTCTATTCTCCAGGTCCCATGTAAGTCAGATGCACAAGGTGGCACACACATCTGGGGTTCGTTTGCAGTGGCTAGAGGCACTGGTGTGCCCGTTATCTCCCTCTCTCTCTCTCTCTCTGTCTCTCTCTCTCTCTTTTGAGCTCCTGAGGGAAGGGTGGGGCCTCATGAAACACACCCATACATTAAAGCGGAAATGTTGTTAGGTCCAATCTTGTACAGGTAATCAAAGCTGTTGTGAGTTTATGAGGATAATGGCCTTATCATATCCAGAAGACAGACTTCCCCAGCATACCACCCATCCTCTGGCTCTTACATTCTTTCTCCAACTTCATATATAATGTGCTTTGATCCTTGGAAACTGTGATATAGGTCACATTTAGGGCCAAGCACTCAAAAGTTACTTACTTTCAGCATTTATTTTGAGACAGGATTTCACTATATGTCATAGGCTGGTTTCAAACTGCAATCCTCTTCCTCCACTTCCTGAATGCTGGGATTATAATAGGTATGCACCACCATGTCTGGGTCAGAGAACTTTATGTTTAAAATTATCTTTTTATTTTATACTAGTTTGAAACTTTGTTGTAAAACCAATAGAGAAATTTCAGATATACTTTTTCAAAACCACTCACTGAACTACAGATTTGAGTACAATTTCATCAGGTTTCTCAGTAATGTCCTTTGGCTGTTCCAGGGTCCAATTCAGTATCTGAGAGGACTTCTGACCTCCTATAAACTTTAAAATAATTACTAGAACAGGCAAAGCTCCTAAACAAATACAGTAAGTTGGCTGCTGGTTTAGTAAGACAGTGAAAAGGAGAATACAGCCAATGATTCTTTTCTAAAAATTACAAGAAGGAACCACAAGTTGTCAGCAATGCAAATACAACAGCATTTATGGGAGACTGGAGCCAATAAGCAGGATAGCTCATCTTCTTATGCACTTAGACTTGGGATCATTTCCCCCTGCTTCTCTGTGCTGTCCTGATTCTAGGTAAACAGTAACATGCTTAGGCAATTTTTGGTTCTGATTTTGGAGCTCAGCTTGCAGAAGATAAGTTATTTTAAACATAAACAGCTCTTAGATGTTCCATGTTTCTATGAAAAATCCAACTGTTATTTCTCTTGTCTCCTAACTCATCTCCATTTCTTCCTTTCTGCCTTTGAGGTTATTCTGAGACAAGTTCCCTTGAAATATGAGAACAAGCCATGCCCCTTCTAAAGGCTACTATCACTCTCTGCCTAAAAATCAACCAGGACTGGAGACATGGCTCAGTGGTTAAAGGCACTTACTTTCAAAGCCTGATGGCCTGAGTTCAATTCCCCAATACTCACATGAACAAAGTAGTACATGCATCTGTAGTTTGCTTGCAGTGGCAAGAGGCCCTGGTGCACCCATGCCCCCTGCCACATACCTCTTCTCTTCTTTCTCTCTGAATACAAATAAATTAATAAAAGTATTTTTGATAGATATGTTAGTTACCTTTATTAGGACGATCATTTCACAATACATACATTATATACGACGCCAGTAACTTCATTTCCTTTTGTTTTTGTTTGTTTGTTTTTCAAGGTAGAGTCTTGCTCTAGCCCAGGCTGACCTGGAACTCACCCTGTACTCCCAGGCTAGCCTCAAACTCACAGCAGTCCTCCTACCTCTGCCTCCCAAGTGCTAGGATTAAAGGCATGTACCACGTAATTTTATTTTTTTAATGTAATTTTATTTTTTAAAGGTTATGCTCTTACTTCTCCTCTCTCCTGGACCCATTCTACTGAGGGTCCTCATCAGTGGAGTGATTGGTAATCACTGTGGTGTTATGAAGCCTCAGTCAATTTCTAAGGATGAAGGATGGTGCCTTGGGATATTCTTGCCCACCCTATGGCTCTTATAATCTTTCTGCTCCTTCTTATCCAATGTTCCCTGAGCCTTGGCAGGCATTTGAGAAGTCTGATTTAGTGTTGAGTTGTCTGTATCATCTTAATATCTGCTTTGATGAGTTTTGAGCGACCACAGTGTCTGTCGCCTTCTCCCTGGAAGTGGTTGTCAGGCTAGCAGTGAGTGAAAATGTTGTGTTGCAGCTTCCTCTGCAATGTCTTCTGGGCCCTGGCAGATGTGGTGGAGGTGACATATCTCATGGTAGGCACTCAGCTATCTCTTCTTGTCCTATTGATGGATCCTAGATCTCCCCAGTATTCTCTGCCATCTGGGCTTGGACTCTCAATACTACACATAGAAGTATTTTTAAAACCTCATCCAGGAATGGTGGCAAATGCCTTTAATTTCAGTAGAGGGAGGCAGAGGTAGGAGGATCACTGTGAGTTCAAGGACTACAAAGTGAATTCCAGGTTAGCTTGGGCTAGAGTGAGACCCTATCTTGAAAACAAAATCAAAAACCTAAATGATCCACCCTTCAAATTCCCCTTTGATGTCATTTATTACTAATCTTGGTTTATTCTTCTCTAGAAACACTGGCCTCATCATTCCTCAAGCAGGCCAGGTGCAGTACCATCTCAGAGCCCTTGCTCTTGCTGTTCTCACTACTTGGATTTCTTCAGTCCCTTGGCTCCTTCCATCACTTCTCTTAGGATCTGATCTAAATAAAATACCACTTCAGTGAGGCTTCCCATGGTGTGGTGGTTTGGATCAGATAGTCTCCCATAAACTCATGTGTTCTGAATGCTAGGTCCCCAGCCGGTGGCAATTTGGGAGGTAGAGCCTTGCTGGAGGAGGTGTGTTTTGGGGAATGGATTTAAGGATGTTATAACCAGCTCCTCTTTTCTAGAGTTCAGCTCACTCTCCTGCTGCTGTTTTCCAACCTGAAGTGGCAGAAGTGATGTCCAGCTTCTGTTCATGCCATGGTTCCCCCTGCCATCATGAAGCTTCTCCTCATAACTGTAAACCAAAATAAATCTTTTCCTCCTATCAGCTGCTTTTGGTCAGCTACTTTGTCTCAGCAACAAGAAAGTAACTGCAACACCTGGTCAGCCTAATCTAAATTTGTGATAAAATACACACACATGCACACAGATCTTCCTACCTCTCTTTCCTTCTTTTAATCTTTATCACTCATAAATATATCAGGCTATTTACTCATCATGTTTGTTTATTTCTCCCTCTGGAAAGCAATCTTCATGACACAAGGACTTTGTTGGTTCATTGTGTTATTAGTGCTCCTTCATAGCAAGAAACAACGTCAGACATACAGTAGGTACTCCATAAATATTTGTTGAATGAATGAAAGATGAATGAATGGAGACCCATTCAATGCTCTGCTCATGTGCCTGGTATCTGAGGCCTATACAGAGCATGCACAGGTCTTGTACAATCTCTCACATAAGGCCCAACAAACTACTTCCTTGAAGTAATGAATCTTGGGTCAACAATTCTGATGAACTGTTGGGTCTTATGATGCAAAAATTTCTGTCCTATTGTCCTATGGAAAAGGAGAAACTTCACATTAGAATGCCTTTGGCCCAGTGATTTCTACACTCTTTCTACCAGCCTCCTACTTAAAAGGCAGAAGAGACAAAAATCACATCCATTAGGGAGAATTACCCACCCCCAGAAGTCATCCCATCGTGCTGCGTAAGAGTCATGGGTGGAGCTGCAAAGGAGATGGGACCCAGAGAGACTAAATGGGATTTTGTGCCATGTAAAGTCAAACAATCCTTTGTGCTATTCAAATAGAAGCAACACTCTTTCCCAGGAGGCTCTGTTAGATAGGACAGGCACAGGTTTAAAGTGGAAAATAATTCTTAAACCACTTACATATGGAGTGTCTCTTTTTGTGTCAAGATGCTAAGTGAAAGAAATTGAATTTCCTATTATTTTTCTCCTTCTTATCCCTTCCCCTCCTTAGAATTCATGAATTTGTTAAAGTCATTTATAGTACTCCTTTATAGTCCAGGAAGAAGAGTTCTGCAGAATTTTAAAAGTCATATGTAAGAAGGAATAAAAGATGTAAAATAGACAATAGGTGCCTTTTGCAAATAGTGCCACACATCCTTTTAAGAAGTGTCTGCTCACTGTCCCCAATATGCCAGTCTTGCCACATCCATTTGTCATCCTGTGACTATGCAAAACTTTTCTTAAATCTTTATTTTAAAATCCATCTCAATTCAGAACCACTTTGGCTGCTTATTTAAGTTCTTCCCTTGAGAGGAACATCATGAGGAACTGTTGGATGCTCACAAAGATAGATGCCCTAAGAAACCCCAGCCCCCCTAGGCCACTTCAGGCTGATGCTCTTGACATATCTTAACCTGTTTGCTTCCTCTTTCTCCTTATGTTGTCAAGTGTACAAGACTTCTCAAATTCCTTCATAACCAATTCCAAGGAAGAAAGTTCAACACTAGAAGGACCCCCTGTGGCAATTTGAATATAAAATGACACCATAGCCTCATGTGTTTGTAATTAAACCTTATAGTTGAAAGTTGTGGGGCCTTTGGGGGTGGAGCCTTGCTGGAAGAGGTGTGTCACTGGAGGTGGATAGTGAGCTTTTATTAATTTTTTAATTAAATTTATTTATTTATTTTGAGAGAGAAAAGGAGAGAGAGAAAATGGACCTACCAGGACCTCTAGCCACTGCAGACAAACTCCAGACAATGGTGCCCCCTTGTGCAACTGGCTTATATGGATACTGGGGAATTGAACGTGGGTCCTTAGGCTGCACAGACAAATGCCTTAACCACTAAATCCATCTCTCCAGCCCACCTTGATCTTTATTAACCCAGCTCACTAAGTGTTCAGAGCTAGATCCCTTCCTACTGCTATGACAAGATATGTGATGCACTGGCTACCTACTAGGCTTCCTCTGCCATGATGAAACTTCCCCTCAAAACTGTGAGCAGAAATAAACCCTTTTCTCTCATGAGCTGTTTCTGGTTGGGTGTTTTGTACCAGCAATAAGAAGGGAACTACACCACCATCATCATGAAGTAAAGTTACCTCTGTCAAACAAACTCTGTGTGATGGTCCCATGGATTTCTGATGCAAACATAAAAGCTGCTAGGTGCTTTTCCATACAATAAACAGCACACCCTCATGTCCTGTGTGGAGAGACCAGGCTAGCTTTCCACAGTTCTGCAGCCTGCTCTTGTGATTGGGAAGGCAGAAAAGTGAGATTGTCCTTCTGTTCCATGGGCAACTACTCAGGCAATCATCTCTGCCATTCATGTGCTATGTATTATCAAATCAGACCTGTAAGCAGTCATTCAGAGACTATTGTCATTCTGAGTGGATCAGATGGAAACAATCATTGATTTTTTTCAGGAAGAGCCAATGCTAAGACATTATGCTAATTCATCTCTCTGAAGCTCAACAAGGTTAAGAAAAATGTAAGAACACATAAAGAATATCATGATCCTTTGTTAATTTTACTGTACATTTTATAAGTTCTCAAGAATTGAGACAAGGCTATGAACATAAACTTCAGGAGCTTTATAGTATCATTTTGGTTCCACATTCCCAGATGAGCAAGCTGAACATCTTAGTGCCCCAACCATAGTCATATTTCCCAAGTCATATTACCATCAGAGATATGGCAGAGCTTACATAAACATGTTTATGAAAACTTTTTATATTGGTTTATGCTGGGCATATACTTCAGTTGGTAGAGTGCTTGTTTAACATGCACAAAGCCCTGGGTTCCATCCCCCACACCACATTAAAAAAGATGTGCGGTGGCACATATCTGTAATTCCAGCACTAGGGAAGTAAAGACAGCAGATGTGAAGTTCAAAGTCATCTTTGACTACCTAGTGAGTTTGAGGATAGCCCAGGCTACATGTCACACTTCTTATCTTTTGTCAGGCAGGCATGTAGATGAGGGAAAGTGATTGTTCATCTTGGTGAAGGAGTGTTAATAGCACCCAAAGTAGGTCAACCCTGAGATAAACTTGAAAATAAAGATTTTTTTTTTTAAATTTTAAGCAGTTTCAAGATGATGACAAATGGATAAGTCAAGAATGGCACATTGAGGACAATAAACAGACAAAAGATACATGTATTTTCTTCTTTCTTAAAATATATGTATATGTATTACATATATGTTTACACATATTAATGTATATTTTTCTGGCTCATGTAACAGGAGCAAATGAAATTTGAAGTGTACTTATGAGTTCATCTAAGTATACAATTTCCTTTTTAATTTTTTATATTTAATTATTATTATAAAAAATATTATGGAATACAGGGCTACAGAAATTGCTGAGTGGTTAAGGTACTTGCCTGAAAAAGCTAATGATTCAAGTTCAATTCCCCAGTACCTTGTAAAGCCAGATACACACAGTGGTACATGCATCAGAAGTTCTTTTGCAATGGCTGAACACCCTGGGGTGCCCATTTTCTCTCTCTCTCTCCCTCTCTGTCTCTCTCTCTCCTTACAAACAAAGAAATAATTCTTTTAGCTTGTGGAATACAATATGAGTAATAATGCTAGAAATAAAAAGAGTCATTTTCTACAATACTCTCACTTTAAATGGGATCTCTATTGCTATAAAAAGGGCACAAGCATAATTTCTTTTCATCGTAAAGACATTACAGAATATTCAGAATGTTGAAAGCACAAACAAACATGGATATTATCTGACATAACCATGATGACAAGGAATTCTTCAGGTCCTCTGGAATGTGACACCAGACAACCACAGATCGTCATTGTTTACCCTAGCAGAGACTAGGAATTGGTAAAAAAGAAAAAGAGAAAGGAGTGATGACAGGATGATGACTCAGAAATCAAGGAGAAAAGGAGCCAGTTCCTTAAAGATCATTAAATAGAAGGAGAAAGAAGAAGAAAGACAATCAGGAAATTAATAGTGAAATTTTCCCCCAGGCTCCAAGCTTTGGACCAGTGCAGAAATAGTGGGATGTCAGCAAAGAGCTATGAAATTGGAAACCATGCAGACCAGCCTTAGCCCACAAGGATCTCAGAAACACGCCAGAACCACTCCTTTTAACATGGCAGAAACCTGTCCTCTCCCACAACAACCCCAAAAAATGCTGCTATGAGTTAGATCCAAAATGAAATACCAGAGATGCTAGCAAAACAAAAGCTTCCAGAAAAGGATGGGAGTAGGGGCAGGGTCTGATATAGAACCACAGGTGTATATAAAGGTAACAAAACTATTTCAGAAGGAAAGACCTTTTCAAGGCAAACCAATACAGAGTAAGATGCAGGAAGTTGTTTCTGTGACTCAGGCTGAACCATGAGAGACAAAACTATCTATGTAAAAGGGTGATATTGTTTAATACTTCACAATAACAAGAGAAAAGAGCACTCTGCAGAAACTTACCTATATTAGTCCAATAAACTATCTCACTTATATATGGAAAATAAAACCAGATCATGATAATAAGAATAAAGATGAAAATGAACCAAATATAGTTCCAAAAACTAATAAAAACATACAAATGTAGCTACAAAGAAGATGAAAACTGCAATAAAGGTTGAATTACAAAATGAGCCTAAAAGAATCTTAAAAACAATCAAAACTTGAAAGAGCCATACAAATCAGAAGTAGAATTGCTCAGAAATTGGATGGCTAGACTATGAACTTTATGAACATAGCTCAAGAAACTTGGGAGTGAACCAGGAAAGACACAAAATGTATTCCAGAAAAAAAGCTTAAATTAGAAGAAACAAAACAGCCAAAAATACACTAGAACAGAAATTGAGCCTAGAAGGGAAAAGAGTGAAAATAATAAAATTAAGAAGAGAGGAAAGAGAATTCATCAAAATAATTGGATCAACATTCAAAGCAGACTCAACATAAAATCCTCAAAGAAAGTCCCTTCAAATATAAAAGGCCATTGTTAAAACTATGACTGAAGGAAACATTAAAAAATTTGAATACACACACATATCAGAGGCTGCTATGGGCCATGTCAAAGGATAAGACACAACAGCCTCTAGATAGGTCTCACTTCTCATAAATGAGACAACATGAACCTCACAAGAAGTGGTTCAAGTAATTAGGATGTACTTAATATATAAAAAGCTACATAATAAAAAAAAAATGTTTTTAAGGGATTAGAAGAAAAGCAAGCACAGTAAAACTCATCACTCACTATTGGCAGTTGTCAGGACACTAAATCACTACCCAGAAAAATTGATATTTAAGGGAAATAGTCAAATACTTTTTTTGCTTTCCTAGTATAGTATGTATTTCAGGATATCTAGAAGCCTAGTAGTTGAGGGCGTTTTTATACAGATATTTGGATAATAAATTCAAGAAAAAATACTAGATTTAGAAAATTCAACATTTGTAATTCATCTAATATGATGGCTGATTTGCACAATAATCATCATTGGATGATAACCCCATGAAAGAAAGTATTAATTAAAAATGTTACAGTAAAATTATTAAGCAACCACCTCAACTTTCTGGTCAATTTTTAATATCTTACTTATTTGCAAGCAGAGCTAGAGACAGAGAGAGAGGGAGAGAGAGAGAGAGAGAGAGACAGAGAGAGAATAATGGGCATGCCAGGGCCTCCATCCACTGCAACTGAACGCCAGATACCTGTGCCACTTTGTGCATCTGGCTTACATGGTACTGGAGAATTGAACCTGGGTAGTCAGGCTCTGGAGGCAAGTGGCCCTCACCAGCTCTCTAGCCAATTTTAACATCTCTGAAATATAAACAAAGTATGAGAATGAATTTTAGACAAAAACAGGAAATGAAGAACTATCTTTCTGAAAGATTATTTTTAATGATAGCAACAGAGCTAGGGAGATGGTTCGGCAGCTAGGAGCACTTGGCACTTACGCATGGAGACTTCTCAGAACAGAGACCACCAAGTTTGACTCCCCAAAACCCACATAAATAGCTGGGTATGGCCACACACATCTCTAAATCCAGTTTGCTGGAGACAGAGATTAAAGAAAGAATCAACTGTTGGGGCTCAATGACAGACAGCAGCTCCAGACTGAGGGAGAAACTCCATCTCAAAGAAAGAAATATGCACAGTAAGAGGACACCCAACATTCTTTCCTAGCCTCCACATGCACATTCATGGAATACATGCATCTGCACATACACACTTGCATACACCACACATCACACACACCAAACCTCACATATACCACACACACACACACACAGAGAGAGAGAGAGAGAGAGAGAGAAAGAGAGAGAGATAATCAGCAACAACAAATAAACTATGCAGGTATAAACCTGTAATTCCAGTACCAAGAAAGCTAACGTAGAAGAAGAGATCGAGACCAGCCTGGGCTGCCTAGTGAGTTTAAGGCCAGTCTGAGCTATATAAGGAGAACTTTCTCAAAAACATAAAATTAAATACATAAAAAAAGTTAAATTTAGGGCTTTACCCCCTCCTACCGTCTCATAAGTGGAAACTTGTCATATTCTTTCATCTTTCCTTCTCTTAGTCCAATAAAACTTTGAAAATAAATTTAATTTTACAATCTTGACCCTGTCATTATATTACAGTAGTCACAGCTTGCAACTTCTAGCTGTAACTTCAGTCTTTAGGAGATTCAGGAGTAGAAGAATATTCATATATCCTGTGAGGCAAATCTGGAAGTTAGGGACCTAATTTCTTCTATCAGTTCATGACAGACAAAACAAGCAGGATGAGGTCTTGCTTATAGACATTTACATGGCCCAGATACAAAGAAGTGAAACCTGACTGAATTATGAATAAAATAGCCTAATGAAAATGAGACACATTCAGACTTCCACAGCAATGCAAATATAGAGATACTGGTAGAAGAAAGTGCTAAATGTTCTTTCTTTCTCATTCTGAGGAACTTATGAATGCATCAGTGGTGAAGTTACATGATATGTACTATTTGATTTTAAATACTCCAGAAAAAAAAATTAGGGAGATTGGGAAATAAATAGTATCAAAGTTCAGTGACTCATTCATAGATTTTTCATATTATGCCACATGTGGTGGTGCACTCCTGTTAATTCCAGCACTTGGATGGTTGAGACAGGAGGGCTGGAGTTCAAGATCATCCTCTGATATATAACTAGTTGGAGGCCAGCTTGGGTGGGGTATATGAGACTCTAATCAAAAAGCAAAAATACCAACCAGTGTTAATGAAGAAAAGAGATTTTCTTCACTTTGAGGGACAGATACCTTACTCACAAGAAACTGACTGAACCTGGCAGCTCTTTCAGCCCTCTTCAGTGTGCATAAAGATTTCTGATGGAGAGCTGGACTGATGGCTTAGCGGTTATGGCATTTGCCTGCAAAGCCAAAGGATCCTGGTTCGATCCTCCAGGACCTACGTAAGCCAGATGCACAAGGGGGAGCAGGCATCTGGAGTTTGTTTGCAGTGACTGGAGACCCTGGCACACCCATTTCTCTCCCTCTTTCTCTCTCTCAAATAAATAAATAAATGAAATATTTTTTTTTAAAGATTTCTGATGGGTCCACAAACCACAGCACCTCAGTTATGATAGAATTAGAATACGTTGTGCTTTAGGAGTCCCTGCTTGTGCATCCCAACAAACTCAAATTTCATCACCTTCTATCAATAGGCTTCTTGAAGCAAATGTATTAGAATGAGCAAATAGGATATTTTTGCATATTACTATAAGTTCCAATTAAAATTTGAGTTAGTTAGTAAATATCTGAATAGCAAAATAGCAATTAGCATTTCTCATTCTCTTTCTTTTTTCTCCCTTCAACTTCCACTGAATTCTTCTTCCCAACTAGTCCCCCTCCTACATTCATGTCTTTTTTCTCTTTTTTGCTTTTATTTTTTTATTATTTGCACGTGTGTGTGTGTGTGTGTGTGTGTGTGTGTGTGTGTGTCTGTGTAGGGGTACACCAGTGCTTCTTGCCACTGCAGACAAATGCCAGATGCTTGAACCACTTTGTTTTTATGTTATTTATTTATTTTTTGAGGTAGGGTTTCACTCTAGTCCAGGCTGACTCAGAATTCACTAGGTAGTCTCAGGGTGGCCTCAAACTCACAGTGATCCTCCTACCTCTGCTTCTTGAGTGCTGAGATTAAATATTTTAATTTTTTTATTGACAGCTTCTATACTTACAGAAAATAAACCACGATAATTCCCTCCCCTCTGCCACTTTGCCCTTCACAAATCCATACTCCATCATATCCCCTCCCTCTCTCCATTAGTCTCTCTTTTATTTTGATGTCATCATCTTTTCCTCCTACCATGAGGGTCTTGTGAAGGTAGTGCTGGGCACTGTGAGGTCATGGGTACCAAGGCTAATTTCTGTTTAGACAATTGCTTTGTAAGCAGTCCCACCCTTCCTTTTATGGCTTTTACATTCTTTCTGCCACCTCTGCCTTTCGCAATGGTCCCTGAGCCCTGGAAGGTGTGATAGAGATGTTTCAGTGCTGAACATTCCTCTGGCACATCTTCTCAGCACTATGGTGCTTTTAGGGTCATCCCAGGGGTCACCACTATCTAAAAAGAGAAGCTTCTGTAACCAAAAGTGATAGTAGCATTAATATATGGGTATGAATGTTAAGTAAAGCTTGCACCACTTTTTATATCATGGCTTGGGAATTGAACCCTGGCTGGCAGACTTTGCAAGCATGCACCAGGTTTCTCTTTTTTTTTCCTGCAGTACTATTTTTAAGCTTTTGACCATCTCAAAACCAAAAGAATGCAGAATTACCCATAGAATCTTGTATGCTATAATTACTGATAGTGAGAAGTTAAAGGACCCTATGTCAAAAAGAGAAACTATTGAATTCCCTTTCTTAACAAAGCACATGTTTCTAAGGAAAGTTATTTTTCTTCTTCATTAAAGGGTCTAATTTTTCTGGCTGGGGAAATGACTTAGTGGATAAGATTCTTGACATGCAAGCCTGAGTATCTAAGCACAGATTCCCAGAACTAACATAAAAGGCTGGACACTGTAGAAGGAGGGCTTAATCGCAATATACCTACAGTAAGAATGTAGACCGAGACAGAAGACTTTCCCAGAAGTTCATGGGCCAGCTAGCCTGAGGAATGCAGTGGCAAACAATTATGTGAAGACCACATTCAAGCAATTTTATAATCTCCACATATGCACCATGGCAAGCATGTGCCCATACATGAACATACATGTATGCACATGCACGCAAACACACACACACACACACCTCATACACATACACACAAAGGGTGAGAGGTGATTTTCCAGAAAACTTTCTCAAGATAAGTTACAATTTAAATAAAACAAAGAAACTAAATATGAAAAAAGAAATGGTTCTCAATTATGTTAAACTCAACTGTGGAGTTCTGAGTGAACAAATAAGAGGTACAAAAAAGTTCAAGTTTTTAATCTCTCCTACACCTCAGTTAAATTGGGCAAAGAAAGCAATACAACAGTCCCCCAGTTTTTCAACTACTCTTTCTCTTTCCTTTCGCTCTCCCCCTGGGAAATAAAAAGATCAGTTACAAAGTTTAAAAGCAGATTGGCTCAGCATCCATCAGTTCATCTGAACATTCCTCTGGCTTAGGAACCTTTGATCTTGGTTAAAGTGCTGGTGCTACAGCGCGGCAAGCATGGCTATGACTGCCTCAGCTGTTCCAGGGGAAAAGAATCCTGATTGGTTTCTAGTTAGGTAAAGTGGATTGAATGGACTTAGATAAAGCAGAGTGAGAGGAAACACTGCTGCAACTGGAGCTGATTCTCTATTGATCCCAGAACTTTGGGGAATTTCCAAAGAGGTCTCTCTCCTAAGACAATTATGTACCATCATGGAAAAGCAGGTAACACTACACATCATCATAGCTTTCTCCTTCTGTATAAAGCAGGGCCTAGGGGAGACCTCATTTTTGTGTGAGCTATAATCAGTTCTAAATACATTGAGAAAGCAGTGTTTGTTTAGAGGGCATATGGCACATAAGTATCTTCTGAAGCTTGCCCACAACAAAGATATGTGTTCCTGCCTTTATGGCATGACATGCTGTGCTCCTCCAGCCCCCACAGCTTGGCATCTTCCCTTGTACAGATTTGTAGAAAGCAAAAGCCACTCTCCCAATCATCACCCATTACCACTGGGCTATCTATTGTAAAGTGGCATTAAGTACATTCACATCAACCTCCAGAATTTTTTGCCTGTGTGGTGTGTGTGTGCTTGTGTTTGTGTGATGTGATGTGATGTGTATGGTGTATGCATGCATGTGTGCACACGTATGTACTCAGGTATGTAGTATGCATTCAGAGACCAAGTGAGAAGGTAGGGTGTCTTCCTCTTTTATCTCATCCCTGTATTTCCTTGAGATGAAGTCTCTCACTGAACCTGGAGCTTCTGTCTTTGCAAGCCTCAGAATATTCCCCAGTCTCAGCTCCCGACAAGGCAAGGTTTACATGGGTGCTGAGGAATCAGAACTCAGGATGAACCAAGCCCTTTCAGATCAAGTAATCTTACCCACTGAGCTATCTTCCCATGTCAACCCCCACTTCCAGAAGTTTTCCACTGAATCCATCCAGCCCCAGGCTTTTGCTTGTTAGGAGACTGTTACTGCTTCAACTTCATTGCTCATTGGAAATCTGTTTAAGCTGCTAATGTCCTCTTAATTTAACTTTGGTATGTTGTAGGTTTCTAGGAATTTATTCATTTCTTCTAGGTTTTCCATACTTTGGAATATATAGTTTTTTGCAGTATTATGATCCTTGCTATGTGTTATAATGTCCCCTCTGTGTCACTAAGTTTAATTTGGATCATCTCTTTCTTTTGGTTAGTTTGACTAAGGGTTGTTAAACTTATCTCTTCTGTAATTTCTATTCATTTGTTTGCATCTGTGTCTGTCATGGTGTCTTGCTGCTCTTAACAAACACCAGATGTTTGTGTCATGTTTTGCATCCGGCTTACATGGGTGACTTGGAATTGAACCAAGGCCATCAGGCTATGCAAGACATCTTTAGCCATAAGCCATCTTTCCGGCCTAATCTTGTTCATATTTTCAAAGAACCAACTCAGTTTCATTAATTTTCTTAATTTTATCTATTTCTTTGCATGTGGCAAAGAGGAGGGTTCCAAGGCCTCCTGCTGCTGTAGAAGCACAAGACACTTGTACCAGCTTTTGCAACTGGTTCACCTTACTGGGTTGGGAATTGAACCTAGGTCAACAGGCTTTGCAAAAAAGCACCTTTAACCACTGAGCCATCTTCCTAGCCCCACCAATTATTTCTATTGTTCTTTTAGTCTCTATTTCCTCAGTTTCTTTTGACCTACTGCTTTTGGAACTGGCTTGTTTTCATTTTTCTAAGACTTTGAAATGCATCATTATTTACTTGAGCTCTCTCTGATTTGTTTAATTTTGTATTTATTTATTTATAAACAGAGAGAAAGAAGAGAGACAGAGAGAAATGGACATGCTGAGGCTTCTAGCCACTGCAAACAAACTCCACATCATGTGGCATTATGCATCTGGCTTTACGTGGGTACTAGATAATCAAACTGGTGTTGTTAGGCTTTGCATGCAAGTGCCTTAACCACTGAACCATCTTTCCAGCCCTTCTCTCTGATTTTTTATTGTCATTTGTTCAGTGTGCATGTCTGTGAGCGAGCACACACGTATATGTGCTACAATGCAAGTGTGGAGGCCAGGGGACAACTTTGAGGTGTTTATTCTCAGCCTTCTTTGAAACAGGGTCTTTTGCTGTTGTAAACAAACTTCCAGATTGCAAAGGAACATCAGACTAGGTGGCTCACAAAATGAGGATTCAACTGGCTCCACCTTCCATTAATTAGCATAGGCACGTGGGGATTACAAATGCTAGTGCCACTTTGCATACAGCTCTACTTGGGTGTTCATTTGGACTCACAATCTGAAAGACTAGAGACTTTGCACGCAAGCACCTTTAATTGATGAATCCTGTCCCCACCCCTCTGATTTTTTTTAATATTTGGGCCTTATTTTTATTTATTTATTTGAGAGAGAGGGAGAAAGAGGCAGATAGAGAAAGAATGGGCACATCAGGGTCTCTAGCTGCTGCAAATGGACTCCAGATGCATGCACCACCTTGTGCATCTGGCTTACTTGGGTCCTGGGGAATTGAACCTGCATCCTTTGGCTTTAGAGGCAAGTGCCTTAACCACTAAGCCATCTCTCCAGCCTGTGTCTGATTTTTTTTTTTAATGTAAGCACTAATAACCATAAAGTTTCCTTCTAGGGCTGTCTATGTTGCATCCCAAAGGTTCTGAGAAGCTGTTTTCATTTATTCTAGAATGTGTGTGTGTGTGTGTGTGTGTGTGTGCGTGTGCGTGTGCATGTGCGTGTGCATGTGGTTTGTTTTCCGAGGTAGGGTCTCACTGTAGCCGAGGCTGACCTGGAATTCACTCTGTAGTCTCATGATGGCCTCAATGTCACAGCAATCCTCCTACCTCTGCCTTCCAAGTGCTAGGCTTAAAGGTGTACACCACCACACCTGGCTTTAGAAACTTTTTAAATCTTCCCTGATTTCTTCAAAGACTCACTGATCATTCAAAAGTGTAATCCAGCCTCTTCGCCATTCATCTCTCCTGATGCCTGAACCTCCAGGTCTGCTCTGGATCCTACTCCCTCATAGGCTTCCTACCCTCTCCTGCCCTCCACATGGCAGAAGCACTCTACACTTCTTTCGCTTCCTTTCTCTTAATCTAATGAAGTTTCTCTAAAGCTTACAAAAAGAGTCATCAATCTACATGTACTTGCTATTAATTTCTATTTCACTATAATCTGATAGGATACAAGATTTATTTTAATTTTCTTATATTTGTGAAGACTTGTTTTTAGCCTTTATGGTCTATTTTAGAGCACGTTCCATAGGCTGCTGAGAAGAACGTATATTCCACAGCTGCTGGATGGAATATTCTATAAATGTCTATTAAATCCATATGATCTATGGTACAGCTTAAATTCTGAAGTTTCTTTGTGACTTTTTTGGCCTAGATGATCTATGTATTGATGAGAGTGGGGTAATAAAGTCCCTCGCTCTATTAGCTACTTTTCTCATTACTGTGAAAAAGTATCTGAAAAAAGCAACTTAAATAAGAGGGGTTTGTTTGGGCTCACAGTCTAAAGATAAAGCATTGCTATGGGGAGGACACAGTGGCAGGAATATGAGGTGGCTGTTACACTGCATCCCAAGTCAGCAAGCAGAGAGAGAGAGAGAGAGAGATGCTGGTGCTCAGCTAGCTTATATATATATATATATTATGTATATATATATATATATATATATATATATTATATATATATACTATAGTACATATATATATACTATATATATATAGTCTAGGACCCCAGCCCATGGAATGATGCTACCCCACTTAGGGTGATCTTCCCACTTCAGTTAACTCACTCTGTAAACTTTTTATAGATATGTCCAGGTATTAGCCTCCTAGGTGATTCTTTATTCTGTAAAATTGGTCATCAACATTAACCATCACACCCACTATTATTGTGTCTGGAACTACCTGTCCTTTTATGTCTAGTAGTATTTGTTTTATGGAATTAATTGCTAAGAGTTAAATTCTTATATCTTATTGATGAGTTGTCGCCTTGAGTGATATGTGGTGATTCTCTTCTTCTCTCTTGGCTTGAAGTCTGTTTTATCAGGTACAAACTCCTGTTTATTTTGGCTCCCTCTCACTTGGTATGTTAATTTCCATCCCTACAGCCTCAGTCTGTGTGGGTCTTAGCTGGTTAAACGTGCTTCTTGTAGCCAGCAAAGAGTTGGATCTTGTTTTTCAATCTAATCATTTAGTCTGTGTCTTTTCAATGGATAGTTAAGACCATTACATTTAAGGATACAATTGAGAGGAATTTTCTGCTTCTTGGAATTTGGTTGGTTGTTTTCCTGATTGGCTTAATTATTATTTGTTCTCTTCTTCCTCCTTTGTATTAGGAATTTGATAGTTTATTTAGTTGGAAACAATTGGTTCTTTTCTATTTTTCCTACTCCTCTCATAAAATTTATTTTCACCTGTGATCTCACTATTGATACTTCTTTCTCTGTGTGTAGGAGTCCTTTAAATATCTTCTGTAATAATGGATGGGTGGTCATGAATTACTTTGGTTTGTGCTTGACTTGAAATGGCTTTGCTCCTTTGTTGATTTTAAAAAGATAACTGGTAATACATAAAGAAATCAAGCTGGAATTAAGCTGGAAGCTAATTGGTGGCTAGTGTCCATAGTGTCAGAAGATGCTTTGCAAGAAGGAAAGTCATCAACAGTCTTACCCAGCTGTGGACCCTGTATGTTCTACAACCAACCTGCCAGACAAGATGTGCTCACTGGTACAATAATGATAGGACTAATGTGGGGGTAACCAGCTGCTTTCTGATTGGATTTCAGGCCCACTCCATAAGAGGGAATTTATGCCTGGTACTGTAAGCCTGGTCAAAAGCCAGATTAGGAAGGAAATAGGCCCTAAGAGGGAAACTCACTATTGTTAAGTTCAATGAACTTCAATGGACAAGTTGTCAAACTGCCTTTGAAATATTTATATTTATGTTCATAGATTAATTCTGCCATCTACCTTGATATTAGAATCTTGCTTTTGTCAGTAGGCAGAAGATTGTGCAGAGACGCATAGCCTGCAAAAGTGCTGACAATTAAGTGACCCATTGTATGCTTCACCCTAAATAGGACATCTCCCTCCAAGTCTCAGGGAACATTGCAGAAGAAGGAGAGCAGAACAAATATGAAGAGCTGGAGGAGGAGTGGAGTGGAAGGCTGTCTTCTGGACATGACATGGCAGTTACACCCATACCTCAGAGCAGCTGTGGTTTCCTGTACTTGACTAAGCCCATGAACATTCTGTCAAGGCCAAGGAGGCTCACAGAACCCCATCCCTCCCACAGTAGCTCTTCACTAGTCTGCTTGCTGGGGGAGGGAGCGTCATGTTTTCTGTGGTATGGCCCCTGGTAAGTTACTCATATTCTAGTAAATAACTCCCTACCCATACTCATGCAGGCAACCCTAATTTAACTCAGTGGTTCACAAAAATGACATGAAAGTAAAATGGTGATCAGTTAGGACTAATAAATTAGGAGGGAGATAAGAGAAGGTAGTGGGGTGAATATGAACAAAATGTATAAAACTATCAAAAATAAAATAGAAAAAAATTTAAAGATAACTGCTGGGTATAGTAACCTTGAGTGAAACTTACTTATTTTCAGGGATTGATATGCATCATCCCATGATTTCCTGGTTTTTATGATTTCTGCTGTAAGTCTGATGTCATTCAGATGGGTTAAACTTTGTTAGTAATTGACATTTTTCTCTTAGAGCTTTTATTATTATTATTATTATTATTATTATTATTAATTATGTACACAGTGTATATACAGTCATGTTGGTACCATCATTAGCCTCCTCCCTGTCCTCCCCCCTCTGCAGGGACTCTCCTCATTTGGGAATATGGGTCATACATTGTGGGGTTAGCCATCAGTTATGGGTACGAGGCAATGTCTCTGTGCATAATGGCCCAACATGTGCCTCTAACAATCTTCCCACCCACTCTTCTGCAAATTTCTCTGAGCGATATTGGGTTCATTTTAGGTCAACTTCAGTGATAAGGACTTGGGAGCCTCTGTGTCTCTGGATATCTGGTTTGGTAGGAGTTGAGTATTCTCTGTGTCTATCTCCTTCACCCTTGTGCTGGTACCAGGTTCACCAAGAAAGCAGCACTCTTGTTCATTTCCCTGGTTACACTTGGTTTCAGCAAAGGCCCTGTTGAGGTGTGATGGGCTGATTCTCTCCTCTGGATATGCATCATCTGAAAAAGAGAAAAAAATTCTCCAACGGAGAGTGAAGTCTGCACCAGATAAATGGGATAACCATTATTAATTTAGAGAGAATTTAGTAGGTGTAGGCCCTCTTGTAGCCCACGATTGGTGGGAGCTTGATAATGAAGAGCAGGCTCATTTTTTGGATATGGTTCTGACTTGTTTGCCAGCTCCAGCTATGGGTTCTGTTCCACTGAGTGAATCAGTTAGCCAAATCAAGAACAGCTGGTTACCCACCATGGTTGTGTGCCACTATTGCACTGTGTGAGCATCACACAAGTTGTTTGCTGCTGAGTAATTTAGACCATGAGTTTCTTGGAAAGATGTTAGTCATTTTCCCCCACTCACTTATGTAGCACCTTCTGGGACTAGACAAGCCAACTGTCTCAGGCCTGACTCTTCCAGATTCCAGCCAGGTTGCTCTATGTTCCATATCAATAGCATATGGTGTCTTAAGCAATAGGGTCTTACCCCTAACCTTTGGTGGGTCATCAAGTACTCTGACAGAAATCTGTTTTCTTTTGGGAAATCTTATAAGTCTCTAATCAACAGCTCATTGTGGATATTAACCATATGCTGGTACTGAGAGTTACAGGCTAGTGCCAAGGAAAAGAAGGGAAAAAAAGATAGGTATTATAAAAGACATAGAGAAAAGAGGGACAGAGAGAGAGAGAGAAACAAGAGAAAATTAAGGTTAGTCTTCATCATACCCTCTCCAGTGCCCTGTGATTCAGGTATTCCCTCTAAGGATCTGATGAAGGTTCAACCATTTAGTTTGTCTTTTAGGATGTAGAATTTTATGGTACCATTGCCATTTGGGTCCAGTTTTGTGTCCCCCACCCTTACCCTCCCCTACAGCCCTACCCTCCCTATTGTCCAGACCTCGAGATGCTTATTATGTATGTCAACATCTCAGGCCAATTCAGGTTAGGAGCCACAGATGAGTGAGACCATGCAACAATTATCTTTCTGTGATTGGGTGAGTTTACTGAGAATGATCTGTTCCAGGTTCAACCATTTTTCTTCAAATTTCATTGTGTCATTTTTCCTTGTTGCTATGTAGAATTCCATCATGTAGCTATACTACATCTTGGTTATGCATTTGTCTAATGATGGAATTCTGGGTTGATTCTATCTCTTAGCTATTATGAAGCGAACAGCTATAAACATGGTTGAGCAAATCTCTATGAAGTGAGGCATGGAGTTTTTAGGATAAATATCCAGTAAGGGAATAACTGGCTCTGTTGGTAACTCTATAGTCAACCTTTTTAGGAGTCTCCATATTGCTTTCCATAGTGGTTGTACCATCTTACATTCCCACCAACAGTGAGTGAGGGTTCCTATTTCTTCACATCCTTGCCAGCATTTGTTTTCATTTGATTTTTAATGTTGCTATCCTTACTGGGGTAAGGTAGAATGTCATAGTTGTTTTAATTTACATTTCCCTGATGATTAGGTATGATGAACATTTTATTAATTGTGTGTTTGTCATTTGCATTTTTGCATCTGAGAACTGCCTATCCAGTTCTTTTCTCCATTTTGTGAGTGGGTTGTTTGACTTTTTACTGTTTAGGATTTTGAGTTCTTTGTAGATTCTAGAAATTAGGCCTCTGTAAGTTGTATAGCCAGCAAAGATTTTCCCCCATTCTGTGGGTACTCTATTGGCTCTGCTTATTGTATGTTTGCCTGTGAAGAAACTTTTCAACTTCATGAAAGTTCAATGGTTGAGTGATAGTTTAAGTTCCTGAGATACTGGAGTTTTGTTCAGGAAGTCTTTTCCCATTCCTATATCATGGTAAGTTCTTCCTATTTTTTTTTCCAGGAGTAGCAGAGTTTCCAGTCTTATATGATGGTATTTGATCCATTTGGACTTGATTCCTATGCATGGCAAGATGTGTGGATTGAGTTTAATTTTCTTGCATATGGTTATCCAGTTTTTCCAGCACCATTTGTTGAAGATGCTGTCTTTTTTTCCAGCCTGCATGTTAGGGCCTTTGTCAAATACCAAGTAGCTATAGTTACTTGAACCAAAGTCAGGGTCCTCAATTCTGCTCTATTGGTCTATAATCCTGTTTTTATGCCAGTACTGTGCTGTTTTTATTACTATGGCTTTGTTGTATATCTTTAGATAAGGTATGGTGATGCCTCCAGAGGTGTGTTTCTTTTGTGAGAATACACTTGGATATCTAAGGCCTTCTGCCATTCCATATGAATTTTGAGATCATTATTTCTATCTCTTTGAAGAAAGATGTTGGGATTTTTATTGGTATTGCATTAAATCTGTATATTGCTTTTGGTAAGATTTCCATGTTCACAATGTTAATTCTATCCAGGATCATGGGAGGTCTTTACATTTTCTCAAGTCCTCATAAATTTCTTTGAGTGTTTTCATGTTTTCATTGTATATATCTTTCACATCCTTGGTTAATGTTATTCCAAGGTCTTTTATTTATTTATTTATTGTTGCTATTGAAAATGGGACAATGTCACTTATTTCTTTCTCTGTATCTTTGTCTTTTATATCTTCTTTGTATCTTTGTCTTTTGCATATAGAAAGGCTACTGATTTTTTTGTGCATTAATTTTGTATCCTGCTACTTTGCTGATGGAGTTAATCACCTTTAAGAGTTTTGGAGATGGAGGTTCTTAGGTCTCTTTTGTTTAGAATCATGTCATATGTGAATAGGGCTAACTTAACTTCTTCCTTTCCAATTTGTATCCCTTTTATTTCTTTCTCCTGTCTTATTGCTTGAGCTAGGACTTTCAATACTGTGTTGAAGAGCATAGGTAAGAATGGACACCCCTGATTTGTTCCTGGTCTCAGTGGAAATTCCTTCAGTGTCCCCCCATTAAGTATTATTTGGGCTTTAGGAGTTTTCTATATAGCCTTTATTATGTTGAAACATAAATCATCCATGCCTAGTCTCTCCAATGCTTTGATCACAAAGTGATGTTGTATTTTATCAAAGGCCTTTTCTGCATCTATCAAAATAGTCATGTGGTTTTTGTGTTTAAGCTTATTTATGTGGTGTATTACATTGACAGATTTCCATATGTTGAACCACCACTGCATTCATGGGATGAAGCCTATTTGATCAAGGTGGATAATGCTTTTGATGTGTTGTTGAGTTCGGTTTTTGAGGATTTTTGCTCAGGATCTTTGTGTCTAAGTTCATCAGGGAAATAGGCCTATAGTTCTCTTTTCTTGTAGCATCTATGCCTGGTTTTGGTATAAGGATAACAGTAGCTTCATAGAATGACTTGGGGAGCTTTCCCTGTTCTCCAATTCTGTGGCACAGATTGAGAAAAATTGGTTTCAGTTCTTCCATGAAGGTTTGATAGGATTCAGCCAAGAAGCCATGTGGTCTTCCACTCTTTCAGGGGAGGTTTTTGATTACCTTTTCATTTCAACAGGTGTGATAGGTTTGCTTAAGAGATTAATCTTCTCTAAGTTTAGATTTGGCAGGTGGTATGTGTCCAGGAATTCATCCATTTCTTCCATGTTATCCAGTTTTGTGGAGTAGAGGTTTTTGAAATAAGTCCTGATGATTCTCCTAATTTCACTTCTGTCTGTTGTGATCTCTCCTTTCTCATTTCTAATTTTGTTAATTTGAAGCTTCTTTTTGTTTTGTTTGATCAAATTGGCCAGGGGTTCATCAATCTTGTTTAATTTTTCAAAGAACCAGATCTTTGTTTCATCAAATTTCTTGATTGTTTTCTTAGTTTCCAATTCATTAATTTCTGTTCCAATTTTAATTACTTCTTTCTGTCTGGAATGTTTTGGGTTGGATTCTTCTTGCTTTTCCAGTGCCTTTAGGTGGTAGGTTAGGTTATTGATTCGGGATCTCTCTGTCTTTGTTGTGAAAGCATTTAGTGCTATGAATTTTCCCCTAAAGACCACCTTTATTATGTCACATAAGTTTTGGTACAATGTGTTCTCATTGTCATTCATTTATAGAAATTTCACAGTTTCATTTTTTATTTCATCCACTACCCATTTATTGCTTAAAAGTGTGTTGTTCAGTTTCCAGGAGTTCATGGGGTTCCTGGTGCAATTTTTATTGTTAACTTCCAGCAACTGTGATACTGTGATCTGATATCATACAGGAAATTACATTGATCTTCCTAAATATATGGAGGCAGGCTTTATGACCCAGAACATGATCTATTTTAGAGAAGGTTCCATCAGCTGTTGAGAAGAATGTGTAGTCTATGGATTTGGGGTAGAATGTTCTGTAGATGTCTGTTAAGTCTAATTGATCTATGATTTTTGTAAGCTCTCTCACTTACCTGTTAATTTTCTGTTTGGATGATCTATCTATTGCTGATAGTGGAGTATTGAAGTCCCCAACTATGATGGTATTGGTTATTTCTGTGCTTTTGTCAAGTAGGTTTTGTTTTATGAATTGTGGTACACCTGTGTTGGTGCATAAAGATTGATGATTGTGATATCCTCTTATTGGATTGTTCCCTTGATAAAGTAGGAAGTGGCCTTTGTCTTTTTTTATTAATTTTGGTTTGAAATCTACTTTATTCAACATTAGTATAGCTACACCTGATTGTTTCTTTCTTTCTTTTTCTTTGTTTGCTTTTTTTTTAAATTTTCCTCAACATAAGATGGCTTTATTAGTTAGTTTTGTATTCAGTAAATACAGTCAGTTTGGTACCATTATTAGGCTCACCTATGACCTACCCCCTCCCCTTGGCCCCTCTTTGTTGAGGTATATGGGTCATGCATTGTTTCTTATTTCCATTTGCTTAGAATATCATTTTCCACCCTTTCACCCTGAGGAGTGTCTGTCTTTAGTGGTGAGGTGGGTTTCTAGAAGACAGCAGATTAAGAGGTCTAATTTTCTGATCCAACTTGTTAGTTTATGTCTCTTGACTGGTGAATTAAAGCCATTAATATTTTGGGTAATGATCGTGAGATTTGATTTAATCCCTGCCATATCGTGGTAGTTTATGTGGTTTGGTGTTTTCTTGGAATTTGTAGTTTTTGTGTCTTCTCTGAGTTTATTGTGATGTACTTCTCATAGGCACTTGAGGTTGATTATTTGATTCTTCTGTATGGAACATTCCCTGAAGTACTCTGCAGGTTTGGCTTTGTGTTCATATAGTTGTAAAGCTGAGTTTTATCTTGGAATTTTTTTCTTTCACCATCTATTATAAGGGATACTTTTGCTGGGAGAAGCAGTTTGGGTTGGAAGCCATAGGTCTTTGGACTTTGCAGTGTTCCATTCCAGCCCCTTCTGGTTTGTAGGGTTTCCATTGAGAAGTCTGAAGTAATTCCGATGTGGTTTTCTTTATATGCAATATGTTGTTTCTCCCTAGCTGCTTTTAGGACTTTCTCTTTGGTATTGATGTTTAAAGTCTTAATGATAATATGTCTTGGAGAATTTCTCTTTTGGTCCAGTATGTTTGGAGTTCTGTGAGCTTCTTGTAACTTGATGGGACTTTCTTTTGAGGAAGTAGGAAGGTTTTCTTCCATAATTTTGTTGAATAAGTTCTCCATGACTTTGTTCTGAATTTCTTCCCCTTCTGGTATTCCCATGATCCAAATGTTGGGATGTTTAAGGGTATCCCACAGTTCCCTCATGTTCTGTTCACCAAAATTTTTGAACTTACTGAAACTTTTGGACTCATGAACTGTTTCTTCTGTTTTGTCTTCCAGTTCTGAGTTTCTATCCTCCACATGGCTGACTCTATTCTTAAGAGATTCTATAGAGTTTTGGGCTTGTTCAATTTGGTTTGTATTTCTACTACATTTTTATGTAAAGTTTCCATCCCTCTGTTGAGTTCCCTTTTCATGCCATTTTCTGATTTTCTTAACACTTCTTGGAATCGATCCTTGCATTTATTTATGCCTTCATTGAGCTTAGCCAGCTTGTTATTAAGGTCCTCCTTCCCCAGCCCCCACACTCCTTCAGATCATTTAACTGTCTTTGGAACCCTTCCTGGTTCTTATCTATTAGGTCTAATCTAGCAAGGACAGCATTCATACGATTATTGGCCCTTTGTTGCTTTTCTGCAAGTTCTACTATTTTCTTGGTCAGGGTTGCATAGCTTGTATCTTCATTTTGGGGTTCTGATCTTAATGTCTCTTCTATGTTTTTATTAGAGATATGCATTGTGGGACTTGTGATCTTCCTGAATTTACTTGCATTTGATTTTTCATGTTATTCTTTTTGCACTGTGGTCTGCCCATCATAGTGTAGGAGTCTTAATTCAGGAGGAAGCTGTAGTCTACCCCTGAAGTGTCTTCAGTGATTTTTCCCTTTTATATTTGTTTCCGCTAGGCTTCTGATTGCAATTGGGCCTACCTGCTCAGTGGGAAGGAGCCTGTGAGGCTTTGGTGGGGGCTCGGGGACCTGATGTAGGTAGTTGTTGCTCCATGATTTGGGATATGGGACTTATGGTCAGGTGGCCCAAGGGGACATGGGGTATGGGGGAATGGCTCAAAGCAGACTGCTGTTGTGGGTGGGCTGCAGAGGGGGTGAGGATGGGAATGTGTGGTGGTTCTGCAATGCTGAAGGGTGAAGGGATAGGACAGTGGGTCCATTGGGACCCTGTCACAGGGGTGGATGGGACTTCCAGGTCCTGTGACAGAACAGGGCATGGATATGGACTGCTGTGGGTCAGGTGACACATGGGGGGGAGGGGTTGCAGGTCCCCTATGGTGGAAGAGCCTAGGGAGGGGGGAACCCTAGCCTGCTGTCCTGGATCTGCCCACAGAGGGGCAGTAGCACGTACAGGTCCCTGGTGGCAGCGGGGAGAGTGCTGGCCTGCTGACCTGGGTCCAATATGGAGGTGGGGTATGCCAGAAAGTTGGATGGCATTCATGCGTGGCGTTCCCCTGGGAGAATGCTAGCCTGCTGGCATAGGTCCAGACATGGGTGGGGGGCAGAGTTCTCCTGTGGAGCTCTGTGGTGGTGGGAACACCTGGGGTGGATGCTAGCCTGCTGGCCTGGGTCTGCACATGGGGGTAGTTGGCAGCAGTGAGTGGACTATGCTGGCTTGCTGGCCTGGGTTCCCTTGCCTGCAGTTAGTGCAGGGGAACCTGCAGCTGTGACTATGGCTAGGACAGCTGCTTGAGAGGATTGGTGGACTGGTGGTCTACCTGAGAGTGTAGGAATCAGCAGATTCCCTTCTTTGCTCCTCTGTGCCCTCCCACTGAAGTCTATGAGAATCTGTTCACCCCTAGAAGACCCAATGAACCTCAACATCTTGCCTTTCCTTCCCCAGGAGGTGCAGTGTGGTTAGACGGATGCCATCTTGGCAGGGAAACTCTCTTAATTTTGTCTTATTGTCTTAGCATTTTTACTATAGTTTCTTATGGAAATTTCATCTCTAATCTTGTTTTCTTTAGGGTTCTACATGATTTTTGGATGACCACTTCTGTCCCTGGAGTTGGGGATTTTAGGACTATAATTTCACTGTATAGCTTTTCTATGCCTTTAGTTTTTTTATTTCAGAGCCTTGTAATTCGTATGCTTGTAGACTGGCTATTTAAACTATATGTTCATGCAGCCTCATCAGACTAGGATTACACTACTGTTTGGCTGTCTTTTTTGTTATTGTGTTTTTTCTGTTTTGTATTGTTTTTGAAACAGAGTCACGTATATCTCAGCATGGTCTCACACTCTCTATATAGACAAGGATGACTGAATTTCCGATTTTCCTGTCTCTACCATCCAAGTGCTGGATTACAGGTGTGTGCCACCATGCTTGGTTTATGTGGTGCTAAAGATTAAACCCAAGGCTTTGAGCATGCTAGGCAAGTGCTCTACCAACTGAGCTATGGCATCATCAGCCATGTTACCAAATTTGTTGAAACTTCCTGTGTTTTGTTGGATTCTGGCTGTGTTCACTCTGCTGGTTTTTAGTGCGAGGTAATCTCAGTCTATATCAGAGAAAAGATAATTCCTATCTTTTGCCTGACCAATCACACACCTCATAATCTGACCAAACTTCAACCAGCTCATTCTCAAAAACCCACCCACCAAGTCTAGCATGAGTAACTACAGTGAAAGAATCATATGAACAAGAAAATTACACAACATCCTTAGTTTATTTACTTATTTGCAACCATACAGAGATGGAGAGAAAAGAGACAGATAAAATGGGCATGCCAGGGCTTCCAGCCACTGCAAACAAATTCCGGATGCATGTACCACTTTGTGCATCTGGATTTATGTGGGTACCGGGTCATTAAGCTTTGCAGGCAAGTACCCCGACTGCTAAGCCATCTCTCCAGAGCCCTGTGACTCAAAATTTTAAGGCTAGCACTTCATAGTAATGCTATTTCTGCTCCCCATATGTTTTATTTTGCACAGGAATGGAGTGAAGCTTCTTTTCTAACCTCTTTTCTGTTTGAGCTTTACGAAAAGGAAATGGTTTGACTTGGTAAAGCAAGGCTCACAGAGGCTTATGCAGGCTTGAAGTAGCTATATCATGGAATATGCGGTAGTTTAGAAACATTACATCACAGTTCTGTGTGCCTATTTTTCTTTGATTTGAAGACCCAAGTCACCTCTTTCAATTTGCTTTGTATAATTTTGATGAAGTACAAAAAAAAAAAAAAAACTTGGGATCTGAATTAATTTAGTTGAAAATATCATGCTGACCTTCTGAGAAAGCTGACTATGAAACTCAAGAAAGACTTCAAGGGAGGCTACTTCGCCAGAGAGTTGTAATAGCCCACAGATTAGAAGGTGCCTTGGAGATTTTGCTGTCCCTTTGTCCAGGGTCAAAGAGCCGCATCCTTCTCAAAATCAGCTCTAAAATTTGATTGCAGATCTCTAGGATTATTCATTAACAGTCCTAAATCTTACAAAAGAGCTTAACAATTATATACGAAACAAAGTTTAAAATGTGCCCATATTTGAAACAACTGACCCGAATTCAAAGGAAAAATAATTTCAAGATATCATGTTGTAAGAATAGTTTTTCAAATACTAAAAATTGTTTTATCTTCAAAGTATCCATGGCTACTGTCCTTGACTTTGATGATAACTTTAAGTAGGTTTTCATGATGGTGCTAGAACTGGAGCAAATCTTAGATTTACTGGCAATGGATACATGAGCCCAGCCATTGGGAGAAGTGAACCTAGTGCTCCAGGGGGAAAAAAAAAATGAGGATATTAAATGTTCAGATAGTGATTGAAAGATCAGGCACTTGCCCAACACAATGTGGCCTAGTCACAGCAGAGACATGTCCATGCCATGCACTGAGGACCCTACAGGAACTATAGCAACCCAACATTCATGTCTTCCCATTCTGGGGCTGAAAGAAGTAACACTGCCTACAGCACATCAACCAGCTTTCACTATGGAGTGCACACCTTCAAAACATACTTCTCTCATCTAAACTCTTCACATAGGGTCAGTGTCCACATGGCTCTGCCTCTAAGTGCCTTCTCTCCACAGAACTCTGAGAACTTTACTGCCTGCCCACCTCAAATGCCTTTCCTGACTCCTGGGTGTCCTTTTGATGAGTTTTCCTATACAATTTTCCTCAAATTTTCCGTAATTTTTTTCCCAGGTCTCATTTTTTTCTCTTCCCTTGATACTTTTTTGTGAGTTTGTGGGTGTGAGTAAGAGAGAAAGACAGAGACAGAGACTGAGAGAGGATGCACACATGTGGAGAGCAGAGGATAATTTCCGTGTTGTCCTCACCTTTCCACATCATTTGAAACAGGATTTCACTCTATAGATTTGGTTCTGCTGTTGTTCTCTGTGGTGCTGTCATGAGCTTCCAGTGAATTCTCCTGTCTCTCCCTCTCACCTCTTCATCTATATGTCAGGGTTACAAAAAGCAAAAGCTTCCAGCTTTTCATGTGGAGTCTGAGGATCAAACTTAGATACTCAAGCTTAAGCAGAGGAAGCTTTAGCCACTGAGCTGTCTCCTCATCCCATTCCCTTGCCACTTTTAACTTACCTAAGTATTTCAAATTGTAGGAAAGGAAAGGACACAAGTAAAGTTGATCATCTCCTAAACAACTGAGTATAGCTTGTCTTAAACATCTGCTTTCACATGCGCTGATGTCATTGATACCACGTCTGGGAATAGCTCATTCCAGAGCATAGATAAATGTTGCCTGAGCTTTCAACACTTTCCTTCAGCCAAGTCCACTACTGGTTGCTCCCTCACTGGAAAAACCTCAGTTCCAACAATACACATGTAACACAATGTGTGAGAAAGTACTTCCTTCTCTGGCTTTATGAAATTGTAACACCAAAACCTTGAGGAGAAAATTCAAGCTAAAAGAAAGAATTCTACTTCTGAGGTTCCAAATTCTTATGCAAATTGACCCACATTTTCTGCTTTACAAGAGGTAAATCCAAACTGTCAAAGCTTTTTAATCTTCAAGGGTAAGAGGAAAGGGCAGGCATAAATTTCCATTCAAGCAGAGCCAAGCAGAAAGGAGTACATCTGGTTGCTGAACACAAAAGTAGGTACTCTCCAGTGAACTGCACAGGTCAGGCTAAGGTCACCACTATTCTGCTATTTTCAACCTTTGACTGTCAGAAATTGAAGTTTTTTAAATACCAAGACTTAAAGATGCTCATACAAAGATGAAAAAATGATGCCCCGCTCTCTACTTTTGTCACCCAGCCTTCCTCAGAGTCAAGATACTCATAAGCAATGGACATCTTAGTCTTAAATCTCAGTGACTAGATTGTCACCTCCCCATGCCTTGGAGGCACCTTGAGTATTGAAGTGATTTTATTTCTAACTCTACTTTAGTGCCTCAGACTCTAATGCAGATATTTACAAGGTCACTTCTTAAAAACAAGGACTTATCACCATCTATTCTTTTGAGCCAAATATGCCATTTATAATAGATTCATAGCCCCAAATGGTAATTTTCTTTTGAATTAATTATACCCATTGCCATCTGTGTTATCAAGAGCATGGCCCTAGGAATCAGAAACATGTGACCCAAAGACGTACTTTATTTGGATAAATTTTCCTTTGGGTATTGGTGAAAAGTCAAAAAGTTTTGGCAAATAACCCTTATCTTTAAAAGTTCCTGTTTTGAAGCTAGGGAGATGGTTCAGTGAGTAATAATACTTGCTGTGCAAGTATGACAACTGTAGCTCAGATCCCCAGAAGCCACATAAAAGTTGGAATCAGGGCTGGAGAGATGGCTTAGTGGTTAAGGCACTTGCCTGCAAAGCCAAAGAACCTAGGTCTGATTCCCCAAGACTCATGGAGATGCACAAGGAAGTGCATGCACCTTAAATTCTGTTGCAGTGGCTGCAGACCCTGGCACACCCATTCTCTATCTCCCTCTCTCTGTTTCTTTCTCTCCCTTCAAGTTAATAAATAATATATAAATTGTGTCTGGGCATGGTGACACATGCCTTTAATCCTAGCACTTGGGAGGTAGAGGTAGGAGGATCACTATGCATTCGAGGCCAGCATAAGAATACAGAGTGAGTTCCAAGTCAACCTTGGTTGCTGTGAGATTTTACCTTGAAAAAAAAAAAAAAAAAAGCATGTTGGATGTTGGATACAGTAGCCAGTGTCTGTAATTCCAGACCTCCTATAATAAGATGGGAGACGGAGACATGAGATTCCTAGAAGCTCACAGGCCAGCTAGTCTTGTGTATGTACTAGTAAACAAGAAAGCAAGAACCACCAACTGAAGTTATCCTGTGACTTCCATGCTCCATGCATGTGCCATGGTGTACGTCTGTGTGCACGTGCACACACAAATGTAAACACACATACACACACAAGATACTTTTTTTAAAGCTCCTAGTTTGATGTTAGCCATGTTTTTCTAATAACATCCACAATACTTAACTTTTAAGTGGCAAGACATGGCTTTGGAGAAAAAGTATTTGCAGCAGAGCACATTATAAATCCAAAGGTCCTCTGGCAATATTTATGCTACGGATTCAAGTTTCTCTTGCATAACAGAAGCCAGCCTTCTGAATTGAATGGTTCTAGTAAGTCCCAGGGCAAGAGAGAGATGCCAAAGCAATTGTGTTTATGGAAATTTTAGGAGAGGAAAATGTGCACAAGATGGGAAGAAAATCTCTGTGGGCATAATTTCAAGGAAAGGCACTAGTTGGCCTGTGCCAGCAGTCATTGAATTCCATGAGAATGGAGCAATTAGAGACAGAATGGATCTGTTTGAGCAAAAATGGTATGATGGTCGTGAGACAAAACCTTGAGCAGTGAAAAGTCTAGTAAAGGAGACATTTTTACTGTTTTATTTATATACTGTTTTTATTTTCTAAAGCACTTCATTATTTGTCTGAGTCTCAAGTGAATTATGTTAGGGCTTAGCTAGAATTCTGTCCTTGAGGCTCTGCATCACCAAGGCCTTGTTTTACTTTTCACTCTGCTTTTTCCTTGCATGTATCTTTCCTGTCATCACTGAGCCTCTTGAAAGAGAATCTACTGTTGGTTGACTGCAACTTTCACCTCCCAGTGTTCTTCGCTCCACTCAGTCATTTGCCTGCTCCATTCACCACACAACAGAACCTGTCCTCAGGAATGTCACTTGTGTCTTCCAAACTGTCATATCCAGCAATGTCCATATTTGGCACCATTGACCCTTCTACCTTCTTTTTCAGTTGCCTTCTCTTTGTCTTTCTTACTTTCCCTTTCATTTTCCTAGCTACTCTCATTGCCAATTCCAAATGCAGGCCTGTCAAAGAGTTCCATCTTCAGTCTTCTCATCCTGCTTCCTATCCCTCACTTGAGTGATATCATACAGTTTGATTACTCACATGTGGTCGAATAGGAGGCAGAAATCACACCAGCAATTTGAACAAGGGAAGTTAAATGTTTTAAAATGTATCAATTACTAGATGCATAAAAGAGGCTAGAAAGAACAGAAACGGTAACTTCATAAAGATAATAACCACATATAACATTCAGAGAATGTGAGCAAGGCTAGGAATTTAAAAATTTAGAAGAAAGTCGGGCATGGTGGAGCACACCTTTAATCCAAATACTTGGGAGACAGAGGTAGAAGGATCACTGTGAGTTCAAGTCCACCCTGGGACTACATAGTGAATGCCAGGTCAGCCTGGACTAGAGTGAAACCCTACCCAAAAAAAAATTTTTTTTTAAAGAAAAATTAGAAGAATTCTCCAGTCACTCTCACACCAAAGCTGACTTTCAGACCTCACTGATATGGTACTTCTGCCATAAATACATCCCAATGGCATGAAGAAACTTGAAGGACAAGGTAGCTAATTCCTAGGAAGCACTCCAGGAAGGATTCTGTTATTGTCTTCATTTTTCAGAAGAAAATTGAGGCCAGAAGTTCAGTAACTTGTGTAAGCTCACAGATTTGAAAATGGTAAAGTCCAAGTTTAAACCTGGATAGTCTAACTTTAGAATTTATGATCCTAGCTACTACATAATATGTCTCCCTGAAAATAAATACAAGTAGGAACAAATTTAGCCAATAAGGTGAAGGACTTGTACACTAAAAACTATAAAACATTGCTTAAATAAATGTAAAGATTTTCCATATTTATGGATTGGGAGACTTAATATTGTTAAGTAGCAATAATAACAAAAGTGTTTTAATGCAATCCCTGTCATAATTCTAAAAGAATTTTTTCCAAAAAAATAATAAAATAGAGAAACCTATCCTAAGAGTCATATGGAATCTCACGCATGCTAAATAATGAAAATAATCTTTAACAAAGAATAAAGTTGAGGATGTCCAGGTAAGATGGTGGCATAGGAGTCATGCCAAACTAGCCTAGTGAGAGATTTAAGCAAAACCACAGCAAAATACACTCTTCTTCCAAAAAGTGAAGGTATATAGGTTTTTATTAGCCACAGCAGAGAAACAGGAGAGACCAAGATCCACCAGAAAAAAAGAAAATGGCCAGAATCTCACAAAGACCTTGTGGCTCCTATCCATGTAATCCACACGCCCTGCCCAGCACAGAGCTACAGGAGCAGACATCAAACAAGGGGATTTTCCAACCTCATCAGCCTCCTTGCAAAGTCAAGAAACCTGAAGAGGAGACAGTGGAGATCAGCTAAGGAGCTGCTGAAAGGAATACAGGTGGGACCAGCTGAGCAGTTCCAGTACAACTCCAGGCTTCCTGCACTCTCCTATCCCCCAACTGACAGAACTGCAAACCTCCAGAGAACACATTCAGCCCCCCAGTGGAATGGTATACAGCACAGCTGATCAGAGCTCCAGCTCCACAACTCAACATGGAGGGATTGAGGTGAGCACTCAGCATTGGTGAGGTGGGAAGCCACCCCAAAAGGCAACGAGGCCAATGGACAAAAAGTCAGGTACATGAGCCTGCACTGGAAGTGCTAATCTCTCTTTCCATGTCAGGGCAGGTTATGGGTTACATATTCATTGTTGGCTTTATCATTGTCAATTAAGCTGTATTTGGGGGTTGACTATTGTTGCCTTTGATCTTTCATATTTATAGGGCCTTTGTCTTTTGCTTCTGTCATTATTGGGGGCAGGGTCTGATCCAGATCCAGGCTAAACTGGAGCCATTTCATAATGGAAATCTCAATCCCCCAGCTGGCAGGATTAAGAATATAGAGCAACACACACCCTTAGGGATTTGGGGTTTATAAGATTATCTGTTTGTTTCAGTCCCTACACTTGCATATTCTGTGCTAGTTTTTATTGAATGTGTATATTGCTCAGTTGAAGTTTAGAATTTGCCAGTAAATTTTTCCACCCAGCCCACTAGAATACTTGAATAGCAGGCAAACTCAACACCTAGTATTACTTCTGTAGTTGGATTGGAGTACAAGAGCTGCACTTGGCACCTTAAACTCATATCCTGAAGGTATATAAAGTTGGACCTCCACATCTAAGAAATCTGCAGATAAGCATAAAATCCAAGCATCAAATCAACTCAGGATGCAAAGTCACTACATTATAGTATAGTACAAGAAACAGAAAGAATCAAGATAATACAATCCCAACAAAATTATAAATCCATCAGAAATGACCCCCAATGAGACTGCTTTAGATGAAATGCCTGGAAAAGATTTCAAAAAAATGATTTTATCTATACTTAAAGAAATCAAAGAGGAAAACAAAGGAATTAAAGAAGAAAAGAAACTCCTGAAAAAGAACACAGGAAACCAGCTTAGTGAAATAAGGAGGTCATTGCAAGTCATGAGTAAGGAAATAGAAATACTGAAGAAAAACTAGACAATAATACTACCACTGCAAAACACAGTCAGTCAAATAAAAAACTCTGTAGAAAGTCTCACCAGTAGAATGGATGAAGGAGAGAACAACACATCTAAACCAGAATACCAGGTGGCAGACACAATACAGTCCAACAAAGAGAAAGACAAGCTAATAGGAAAGTATGAATGGGAATTTCAGAATATTTGGGAGAGTATGAAAAGAGCAAACATATGAATTCAGGATATAGTAGAAGGAGAAAAATTTCACTCCAAAGGCATAGTAGGCATTTTCAACCAAATTATAGAAGAAAACTTTCCCCAAATTGGGAATGAAATGCCAATGAAGATACAAGAGGCTTTTAGAACACCAAACAGACAAAACCTGGAAAGAACCTCTCCTCCACATGTTACTAAACACTCAACCAAAGAAAATGTATTGAACGCAGTTAGAGAGAAAAAGCGAGTCACCTACAAAAGGAAGCCCATCAAAACAACAGCAGTTTACTCAACACAAACTTTAAAAGCCAGAAGGGCTTGGAGTCATGTATTCTATCATATTCTGAAAAACAACAACCAAAGATATCAACCAAGATTACTTTGTCCTGCAAAGCGATCTATCCAAATTGAAGGAGAAATAAGGACATTCCACAACAAAAACAGGCTAAAGGAATTTATGACAACTAAGCCAGATCCACAGAAAATACTTGAGGAATCCTTCACACTGAAGAGAAAGCAAAACACACATAGAAGGAAATAGAAAAAGTTTAACCATACTCAAATAACACTTAAAACATGTGAGTAAAGGAAAACAGGAAGCACTACAAAACAAGAAGAATGGAGAGAATATATACCTTTCAATAATAACTCTTAATATCAATGGCCTCAATGCCCCAACCAAAAGACACAGGCTTGCAGACTGGATTAAAAGGTAGGATCTTTCCATTTGTTGCCTCCAGGAAGCTCATCTCTCAATAAAAGATAGACACTGTCTTAGGGTGAAAGGATGGAAAACATTATTTCAAGCAAATGGGCCTAGGAAACAAGCAGGTGTTGCTATATCCTAATATCTGACAGGATAGGCTTCAAACCAACATTGGGAGGAAAGATAAAGAAGGTCATTTTATGCTTATTAAAGAAACATTCCAACAGGAGGACATTATGATCCGAAATGTATATGCACCTAACATGGGGGCTCCAAATTTCATCAAACACTATTAGACTTAAGGTCACAGAAAACACCAAACACAAACGTAGTGGGTGACATCAATACCTGACTCTCATCAATTGACAGGTCATCCCAGCAAAATTAAACAGAGTGACATTGGATTAAGTAATGTCATGAAACAAATGTACCTAACAGATATCTACAAAATATTCCATCCAAATGCTGCAGAATATACATTTTTCTCAGCAGCACATTCTCTAAAATAGAACATATATTAGGACACAAAACAAATCTTAACAAATACAGGAAAATTGAAATAATCCCTTATACTCTATCTGAGCACAATGGGATTAAAATACAAATCAGCAACAAGAAAAATTAAAAAGTATGTACAAATTCATGCAGACTAAACAGTACACTATTGAATGATAAATGGGTCATTGAAAAAAATCAAAAAGTAAATCAATAAATTCATAGACTCAAATGATGATAAGAATACAACATACCAAAACCTTTGGGACACAATGAAGGCAGTCCTAAGAGGGAAATTTATAGCTCTAAGTGCCTATATTAAGAAATTAGAGAGTTCACGAGTAAGCATTTTAATGCTTCACCTTTAGGCCTTGAAAAAAGAAGAAAAAGGCAAAGCAAAAATCAGTATACGGGAAGAAATAATAAATATTAGGGCAGAAATTAATGAAATAGAAATTTAAAAAAAATCCAAAGAATCAATGAAACAAAGAGTTGGTTCTATGAAAGGATAAACAAGATTGATAAACCCTTAGAAAATCTGATCAGAAGGAGAGAAGAGACAAAAATTAATAAAATTAGAGATGAAAAAGGCACCATTGCAACAGATGCCAAAGAAATTCAGAAAATCATAATTACATACTTTAAGAATATATATGTCACTAAGTTTGAAAGTCTAAAAGCAATGGTTGATTTCCTTGATTTATATGACCTACCTAAATTAAATCAAGATGAGACAAACCATTTAAATAGACCTATAACAAGTACAGAGATCCAAACAGTTATAAAAACTCTCCCAACCATAAAATGTACAGGCCCAGATGGATTCACTGGTGAACTTTACCAGACCTTCATGGAAGAACTAATACCATTGCCTCTCAAACTTTTCCATAAAATAGAAAAGGAAGGAATTCTACCAAACTCCTTCTACAAATCCAACATCACCCTGGTACCAAAGCCAGAAAAGACAGAACAAAAAAAAAGAAAGAAAAAAAAAAAAAGAAAGAAAATTACAGACCAATCTCCCTCATGAACATAGATGCAAAAATTCTCAACAAAATATGGACAAATGGAATACAATAATATATCAGAAAGATCATTCACCCTGACCAACTAGGCTTCATCCCAGAGATGCAGGGATGGTTCAACATATGCAAATCAACAGATGTAATACAGCACATAAATAGGCTGAAGGACAAAAATCACATGATCATCTCAATAGAAGAAGAAAAGGCATTTAACAAAAATCTAACATCCCTTCATGATAAAAGTCCTACAGAAACTGTGAACAAATGTAACATATTTCAACATAATAAAGCCTATTTATGACAAACCTACAGCCACCATAATACTAAATGGGGAAAAATTAGAAGCTTTTCCACTAAATTCAGGAATAAGACAAGGGTGTCCACTGTCCCCGCTTTTATTTAATATAGTACTGGAAGTCTTAGCTATAGCAATAAGACAAAAGACATTCATAAAAGGGATACAACTGGAAAGAAAAAGATCAAATTATCATTGTTTGCAAATGATATGATTCTATACATAAAGGACCCTAAAAGACTCTACCAGAAAACTATTAGAGCTGATGAAAAGTAGTAGTGTAACAGGATACAAAATAAATAGACAGAAATCAGTAGCTTTTCTATGTACTAACAACAAACATGTGGAGGGTGAAATCAGGGAATCAATCCTATTCACACTTGCCTAAAAAAAAAAAAAATATATATATATATATATATATATATATATATATATATATAATACCTTGGAATAAATCTAATCAATAAAGTAAGGGATCTCTACAATGAAACTTTAAAACATTCAAGCAAGAAATTGCAGGAGACACTAGGATACAATCCCATTTTCTTGGGTTGGAAGAATTAATATTGAGAAAATGTCAACCTTACCAAAAGCAACCCACACATTTAATGCAATCCCAATAAAAATACCAATGACATTCTTCACAGAAATAGAAAAAAAAATCCTAAAATTCATTTGGAAGCACAAATAACCAAAACAATGTAGAGCAACAAAAATAAGGCTGGTTGTATCACCATACCCAATTTTAAGCTATGTTACAAAGCCATAGTAACAAAAACAGCATGGTACCGGCACAGAGACAGACACATAGATCGATGCAACAGAATAGAAGACCCAGATGTTAACCCAGGCAGATACAGCCATCTGATTTTTGACAAAAATGCCAAAAGAAAAAAAAAAATCATTGGAGAAAAAACAGCCTCTTCGTGAGCTAGTCATGGTGGCACATGCCTTTAATCCCAGCACTGGAGAAGCAGAGGTAGGAGGATCACCATGAATCAAGGCCACCGTGAGACTACATAGTGAATTCCAGATCAGCCTGCACTAGAGTGAGAGCCTCCCTCAGAAAAAGGGGGGGCTGGGAAACTAGATATCTGTATGTAGAAGGATGAAAATAGATGCTTGTCTCTCTCCATGCACAAGAATCAAGCCTAAGTGGATCAGAGACCTTGATATCTGACCTGAAACTCTGAAACTGCCAGAAGAAAAAGTAGGGGAAACCCTTCAACATATTTGCATAGGCAATGACTTTCTGAATATAACCCCAGTTGCTCAGGAAATAAAACCATTAATCAACCACTGGTATCTCATGAAATTACAAAGCTTTTGTACATCAAAGGACACTGTGAATATAGCAAAGAGACAACCTACATAATTGGGGAAAATCTTTGACAACTATACATCTGACAGAGGGTTAATATCTAGGATATACAAAGAACTCAAAAAACTAAACAAGCCGGGAGTAGTGGCACATACCTTTAATCCCAGCACTCGGAAAGCAGATGTAGATGGATCACCATGAGCTCGAGGCCAGCCTGAGACTACATAGTGATTCCAGGTCAGCCTGGGCTAGAGTGAGACACTACCTTGAAACCCCCCTAAAAAAAAAAACTAAACAATAAGAAATCAAACAACCCATTTAAAAATGGACTATGGAACTAAATAGAGAATTTTCAAAAGATGAAATACAGATGACATATAAACACCTAAAAAAGTGTTCTACATCCTTAGCCATCAGGGAAATGCAAATTAAAACTACTTTGAGATTCCATCTCACTCTTGTCAGAATGGCTATCATCAAGAAAACAAATGGCAATAAATGTTGACAAGAATGTGGAAAAAATGGAACCCTTCTACACCATTGGTGGAAATGTAGCTTAGCACAGCCATTGTGGAAATCAATGTGGAGATTCCTGAGACAGCTAAAAATAGATTTACCATATGACCCAGTTATAGCATTCCTAGGCATATATCCTAAGTACTCTTCTTACTACCTTAGAGATACTTGCACAACAGTATTTATTGCTGCTCTATTCATAACAGCAAGGAAATGGAACCAGCCTAGGTATCCTTCAACAGATGAATGGATAGTGAAGATGTGGTACATTTACACAATGGAGTTCTATTCAGTGGTAAAGAAAAATGAAATTATGAAATTTGCAGGGAAATGGATGGATCTGAAAAGGGTTATACTAAGTGAGATAACCCAGGGCCAGAAAGCCAAATGTTGCATGTTCTCTCTCATATGTGGATCCTAGCACAAATGTTCAGACCTATGTGTGAGTTGGAATAAAAGTCTGTAGCAGGCTGGGTGTGGTGGTGCACAACTTTAACCTCAGCACTCAGGAGGCAGAGGTTGGAGCATCACAGTGAGTTCAAGGCCACCCTGGGACAACATAGTGAATTCCAGGTTAGCCTGGACTAGAGTGAAACCCTACCTCCAAAAAACAAAAGCAAAAACAAATCGGTAGAAGAGGCCAGTAAACTAGAAAAGGGCTATAAGAGAGGGAGGAGAGGGGTGGACTTACGGGGATGTTACTGTATATATGTAAGTAGATGGACAGATTACTGTGGGTAGAATAGTCTAAGCGAGGTCAGGGGAAGAGATTGAATAAAAGGAATGTGGGGGGGGTACTCAAAATCCAGGATATTATAAATAAGTCATATGATAACCTACCTCTTTGGATAATGACACATCCAGAAGCCATAGACTAGAAAAATTTCAGTGTCAGGGATGGGATATCTTCCAGTGAGTTGTTGGCCAGGGAGGTTCTTGATGCCCCCAAATTATTACAGTCTATTGCCATGGCTTTTGGTTTCCCACCAGGAATAGATGATAAGATCCTATTGCTGAAGACTCCACATGCCTGGGCTGCAAGGTCACTGAGAAATCAAACCACAGCTGAGCTGAAAACCTCCTCCCTGTAGACCAGCTGACAGAAAGCTAGAAGAAGCTGCACTGCATGCAGCCCTATAGGAGACAGAAGCCATCAGTGGTAAAAGCAGTGGACACTGCAAGCCTCATATTTGGCCATCCAGACAAAAGAAGAGAACAGATTCAATAGAGTGGCATGTCTGTTATGGGGGAAACCAACTGCTCTCTAATTGTACTAGAGACCCAGTTTATGGGAGGGAATACATGCCTGGTACTGAAAACCTAATCAAAAGCCTATGGTGGGGGAGGTTATGAGCATTAGTAGTGTAATGTCTGCTCTTTTCTGGCTAAATGCAGATGTTTTGCTCACCAAACAGCCCTGTAAACACTTTACTTAATATTCATACCCATATATTAATGCTACTCTCACTTTTGGTTAGAGAAACTTCTCTTATCAGATGGCAGTGACCACTGGGATGATCCAAAGGTCACCATAGTGCTGAGAAGACATGACGGAGAAATGTTCAACACTAAAACATCTCTGTCAAGGTTCAGGGTCCATTGTGGAAAAGGTGGTGGAAAGAATGTGAGAGCCAAAGGAAGGGTACTACTGCTTACAATGCAATTTACCAGACAGAAATTGGCCTTGATATCCATGACCTCACAGTGCCTAGCACTATCTTCACAAGACCCTCATAATAGGAGGAAAAGATGATGACATCAAAATAAAAGAGAAACTAATGGAGAAAGGAAGGGGATATGATGGAGTGTAGATCTGTAAAGGGGAAAATGGGGGGGGGGAATTATGATGGTTTATTTTCTGTAACTATGAAAGCTGTCAATAAAAAGGGGGGAAAAAAGAATAAAGTTTGGGAGCAATTGTCATTCCAGCATAAGAACTGACATATAGAGCAATGAAATAGAGTAGATTACCAGGAAATAAGCTCACATATAAATAACCAAGTGACTTTTGTTCAATGAACTGAATATTCATGGTCAAAAATTCATGTTTTTAAGTCCTTATCACTAGTATCTTAAGATATGACCTCATTTGTCCAGAGTATTGTTCCAGATGTAATTAAGATAAAGTCATATGGAATAGGGGCGGATACCAATCCAGGATGACTAACATTCTTACTTAAAGGACAAATTTAGATACCAACACAAACAAAAGGAAAACACTTCATGAACATAAAATCAAAAAATGAGCATGTATATCTACAAGCCAAGTAATGCCAAAGATTGGCACAAGACATCACAAGCTCAGAGACAACCATGGAACTTGTTCTCCCTCACAGCCTTTAGAAGGAACCAATTATGTCAGCACCTTGATCCTGGACTCCAAACATCCAGAACATAAGGCTATCCATTTATTTTATTTAATTCATCCTGTTTGTGGTACTTGTAAGCTAATAAATCCACATACAGAAGCTTGAACTTATAATAACTTAACCTTATAGCACATATGAAATTTAACTCTGAATGCAACAAAAACCCAAACACAACAACTAACACTATAATATACTTAGAATGAATTATACAAGGAAAAAAACTTGATGATGCTAAATTTGGCAATGATCTCTTAAATATCAAACAAAATATACAGGCAACAAAAGAGCATACATACATTGGGCATTATCAAAATTAGAACTTTTGTCTACCAAGGCCACTATCAATAGAGCAAAAGAGGCTGAATAGGATAAAACATTGTCAGATCACATCAAATAAATGATAAGAAATATATATCTAGAATATATAAAAATGCTGAAACTCAACAACAAAACTGAAGCAACTTAAATGAGCAAATGTCCAGAACAGACATTTCTTGAAAGAAGGTGCACCAACAATTGTGGAAATGTGTGCAACATCACAACCACAATTGGAGATCTACAAGTGTTGGTAGGATGTGTGGAAATTGGAACTGTTGTACATTATTTGTGAGAATATAATGGTGCAATGTGAAATTACTACTTGCTCCAGGAATAGCAATTATATTCTTAGGTGTATACTCAGAAACATCCAGAACAAGGACAGGAACATATATCTGTATGCAAGTGTTCACAGCAGCATTATTCACAGTAGCCAAGAGGTGGAAATAACTCAATTATCCATCACTATCTGAATGGATGACAAATATGGTATGCATGTATATATAAACATCACACAGTGTTAGAACCAGAGTGAAATTCCAATATGTGCTACAATGGGAATAAACCTTGAAAACACTATACTAAGTGAAATAAGCCAGACACAAAAGGATGCACAGTGTGCTTCCACTCATATGAAATAACCAGAACATGAACACATAGAGTCAATAGAGTAGACTTTACCAGGGGTCAAGAGTTACTGCTTCTTAGTTAATGGCTGCTGGTTTGAACAATGAGAATGACTAGGAAAGAGAGCACAGTGATGAGTATATAGCATTCTGAATTGAATACTTGAAAAGGTTAAGATGGCAAACTTCATGTGATGCGCATTTTACTATAGTCTTTCTAAAGTCTACCGAAGATGCCAAATGCCTACAAAGCCATACTGGAAAGGAACAGTGGTACATTCAGTCACTAGGACTAACATCTAGGGTCCCCAGCTTATTGGGAGAAAAGTAGAAAAGAGATGGACACATGTGACCTGGAGTTGCCAGAGGTCTCAGGGACGTGAGAGTGACATTACCAAGATTAACTGATGACACACATTGAAGAATGGGTCTGGGGTGATGGGCCAAAGCTTAGTTGTAGACTCTGTGTCTTCAAAGTGCTCAGAGTATAATATGTGATCCAATTGGCATCATTTCCTAGTGTGAGTGGTTCTGCTAAGAAAACAAATGGTAGCTGACATCTCCTGATCACTTATAATGTGCCAGACACTTGCTTAAGCATCTTGCACACATCAGTTCAATCCTTACAACTACCTGCCTTACATAGTTATCCTTGCTTGGCAAATATTTCATTGAGCTCTATCATATTATTTGTCATTGCTTAACATGCTTTGCAGTATTCACCAACATGGCTCCAAAAACAAAGAAGGAAGCTCCTTCCCCTCCCAAGTGAAAAGCAAAGGCTATGGGTGCTAAGATGGCTCAGCAGTTAGACATGTGCTGTCAAGGTCTACTAGGATGGGTTCCTCTCCCCAATTACACATGTGAAATCGGATAGGCCTTCATTTGCAGCAGTAAGAGACTGTGGCATGCTCGTACACATGTGTGCAAGCACATACACACACAGGCAAATAAATAAATAAAAGCCTAAAGGTAATACTAATAAAGCAAAGACTTTGAAGGCAAGCAGGCAACACTGGAAGGTGTTCATGGCCACCAAGAAAAGATCTACACATCACCCATGCTCTAGAAGGTCAAGACACAATGGTTCCGACATAGGGTTCTAAGATGAGCACCTCCAGAGGAAACAGGTTTGACCACTGTGCCCACATCACTGAGCCAACCATGAAACCAACAGACATCACGCTTGTCATCACTGTGGAGGCCAGCAGCAGTGGCTCAAACAGGCTGTCACATACTGAAGGTAAGGCCTGATGGAGCGGAGAAGCCATGTGTCCAGCTGGCTCCTGACGATGATGCTTTGGATATTGCCAATAAAATTAGATAATCAAAGTGCTTCTGTGGGCTGGAGAGATGACTTGGTGGTTAAGGTGCTTGTCTGCAAAGCCTAATGACCTTCATTTGATTCTCCAGTGCCCACATAAACCACATGCACAAAGTGGCATCTGGTTTATGTTCTGGAGTTCTTTTGTAGTGGCTGAATGCCCTGGTGCACTAATTCTCTCTGTCTGTATCTCTTCTCTCTCTCTCTCCTTGCAAATAAATTTTTTAAAAAAAATTTTAAGTGCCTCCAGCTGGCTAAGTCTAAATTTGTATATAATGTCACCATAAAAAGGGGAAAAAAAGCTGTGAGTATACCTCCATGATGGAGCATGGGCTTAGCATGGGTGTGGCCCTGGGTTCAATCTCCAGCCCACACAGGAAAAAGAAAATCCTTACATTTTCAAACCTCAGTTTTGGTGCTCATTTTGGATCCTAAGGCTATGGTGTTTTTTGTTACCTCACCCTCTAGATTTACCTCTACTTATCTTCCAAAGCCTCTTCCCCTGTCATCACTTCCACTACACACTCCAAGATGTGTCCCTCAGACTTGATCATTTCTGTGTGTGTCCTCAGTTACCCTTTTAGCTCTTAAGATGGATTAAAGACCTTAACATCAGACCGGAAACTCTGAAACTGCTAGAGGAAAAAGTAGGGGAAACCCTTCATCATATTGGTCTTGGCAAAGACTTTCGGAATACAACCCCAATTGCTCAGGCAATAAAACCACAGATTAACCACTGGGACCTCATGAAATTAAGAAGATTTTGTACTGCAAAGGACACTGTGAATAAAGCAAAGAGGCAACCTACAGAATGGGAAAAAATCTTTGCCAGCTATATATCTGATAGAGGATTAATATCTCTAGGATATACAAAGAACTCAAAAAAATAAATAATAAGAAATCAAACAAGCCAATCAAAAAATGGGCTATGGAACTAAATAGAGAGTTCTCAAAAGAAGAAATACGGATGGCATATAAGCATCTAAAAAAAAAATGTTCTATGTCCCTAGTCATCAGGGAAATGCAGAGTAAAACTACATTGAGATTCCATCTCACTCCTGTCAGATTGGCTACCACCAAGAAAACAAATGATCATAAATGCTGGCAAGGATGTGGGAAAAGAGTAACCCTTCTACACTGTTGGTGGGAATGCAATCTGGTCCACCCATTGTGGAAATCAGTGTGGAGGTTCCTAAAACAGCTAAAGATTGATCTACCATATGACCCAGCTATAGCACTTCTAGCATATATTCTAAGGACTCATCTCATTTCCTTAGAAGTACGTGCTCAACCATGTTTATTGCTGCTCAGTTCATATGGAACCAGCCTAGATGTCCCTCAACTGATGAGTGGATAATGAAGATATGGCACATTTATACAATGGAGTTCTACTCAGTGGTAAAGAAAAATGAAGTTATGAAATTTGCAGGAAAATGGATGGATCTGAAAAGGATTATACTCAGTGAGGTAACCCAGGCCCACAAAGCCAAGCGCCACATGTTCTCTCTCATATATGGATCCTAGCTACAGATGATTGGGCTTCTATGTGAGAAGGAAAAAACTCAGTAGCAGAGGCCAGTAAGCTAAAAAAAGGATACAAAGGGAACGGAAAGGAAGGGAGGAGGGTACTTAATAGGTTTGTATTGTATATATGTAAGTAGAAGAATAGATTAATGGGGGTGAAAAGGCCCAAAGTGAGGTCAGGGGAGGAGATTGAGTAAAGGAAAGGTGGAGGGTGGGCTAATCAAAATCTAAGAGAATATTAAAAAAATCATATGGAATCCTCTTGTTTTGGACAATGGAACACTCAGGAGCCGTAGATCATTGCTAGAAAATTTTCAGTGCCAGGGATCAGATACCTTCCAGTGAGTTGTTGGACAGGGAGGTCCCCGATGCCCCCAAAACATTATAGGCCATTGCTGAGGCCCTTGGTTTCCCTCCAGGAATAGATGGTAAGACCCTATGGCTATAGACTCCACATACTTGGGCTGCAAGGCCACTGAGAAACGCTGCTGGAACTGAGCTGATAACCTCCTCCATGTAGACCAGCTGACAGAAAGCTGTAAGAAGCCATTCTGCATGCAGTTCAATGGGAGAAAGAGATACCACCAGTGAAGATAGGTACTCAAGAGTGGACACAAGAGCCTTATAATTGGCCAGCCAGGCCAAATGAGCCAACGGGTGCAATACGGGCACATCTATCATGGTGGAAACCAACTGCCCTCCAATTGGACTGGAGGCCCGCTCTATGGGAGGGAATACATCCCTGATACTGAAAATTTAAAACAGGGGTAGTCATGAGCCCTTGGGGTGTAACATCTGCTGATGTCAGGATAAGTGTATATACTATGCTTATCAAACTGCCCAGTAAGCACTTCTGTTAATGTTCATACCCTTATATTAATGCTACTCACACTTTTGGTAGAGAATCTTCTCTTTTCAGATGGCAGTGACCTTGGGACGACTCAGAAGGTATCATGGTGCTGGAAAGAAGTGACTAGAGTACCGAGTAACATCTCAATCACACCTTCCAAGGCTCAGGGTCTAATGCAGAAGAGGTGGTGGAAAGAATGTAAGAGCCAAAGGAAGGATAGGACTCCTTACAACGTGCTCCCTCCAGACATAAAATGGCCTCGATATCCATGACCTCATAGTGCCTGACACTACCTACACAAGACCATCATAAGAGAAGGGAAATATCATGACATCAAAATGAAAGAGACACTGATTGAGATGGGGAGGGGATATGATGGAGAATGGAATTTCAAAGGAGAAAATGGGGGGAGGGAGGGCATTACCATGGGATATTTTTTATAATCAAGGAAAATGTTTTTAAAAATTGATGAAACATAAAATAAAAATAAAAAAATGAAGATGGCTTCAGAGTGATGTCTCCTCAGTAGGAATGTGGCCTGCTGGAAAGCACAGGCCACTTTCTCTTAGTCTTTTTTTTTTTTAATTATTTATTTGTGGGGCTGGGGAGATGGCTAAGCAGTTAAGTGCTTGCCTGTGAAGCCTAAGGATCCTGGTTTGAGGCTCAGTTCTCCAGGACCCACGTAAGCCATATGCACAAGGGGATGAATGCGTCTGGAGTTCATTTGCAGTGGCTGGAGGCCCCGATGCGCCCATTCTCTCCTTCTCTCTCCCTTTCTCTCTCTCTCTCTCTGTCGCTCTCAAATGAATAAACAAAAAAAAATTTTAAGTTATTTATTTGTGTGTGGAACAGACAGAAAGAGAGAGATAGGGCATGTGAGCGAGAGTCAATTGCTGCTGCTGCAAGTGAACACCCATCTGGCTTTGGAATTGAACCCCTGGGCCAACTGGCTTTGCAAGCACCTTTAACTGCAGAGATATCTTCCCAGCTCCTTCTCTTAGTTTTTGAGTTGTCATCCATACTTCCCAGGGTGCCTTCCCTGCAAAGGCACACATTGAATGTGGACTTGTCATTAATGGAGAAACTGAGCTTTACAGAGGAACACACAGATGAGGTTGTAGGGAAACTCATTTGCATGTTGTGAGTGGAATCCAAACCTACTATGTGTCTGTTCAGGTCTCTCTTCATCCTACACTCATATCTTCAAAACTCACCCAATCTCCACCAATTAGTGGCTTATTTTCTTTTGTCATATTTAAAATAAGTGGCTAGAAACACTGGAAGGGTCAAGGCTCTCTCCCATGTCTATGATAACACCCTGGGTAGACCATATGGTGCACCCTGGAGAATGATTCCATTTTGTTCTCTGTGTGCCCAGTGTCTTCCAACACAGTGCCTATACATAGAAGATACTTGATAAATATTTGTTGAATGAGAAAGAAACCTACTACTTCATTTAGAAGGCCCCAAAGCTAGCAGGAAGAATGAACATAAGGTTTTCATTTGTTGAGCCAAACATCTTTACCTGATATTTAACTCTATGACCTATCATCTCACCACAAAAAAAGAACTATCCCATATCCACTGATGACTTTGATATTCATAGCATATCCTGCCTTTTCTATACTTCTTTTTTATTATTATTATTTTGGATTTGTTTTGTAGTGGAGGATGACCTTGGACTTCTGATCCTCTTGCCTTCACCTCCTGAATACTGAGATTTCAGACTTGTGCCACCATACCATTTATCTAGTGTGAATGTAAGGAGCCCAGAGCGTCCTTCATACTAGGTAAGAACTCTATCAACTGAGCTATATCTGCAGCCCCTGCTTTAAGCACAAAGTGGCACATGCCCACTTGGAGGTACAAGAATCTGGAGTTTGATTTCAGTAGCTGAGGCCTTAGTATGCCAAATCATTCTCTCTAAAATTTTTAAAAGTATTTTATTTATTTATTTGACAGAGAGGGGTAGAGAGAGAGAGAGCAGATACATCAGGGGCTCCAGCCTCTGCAAACAAACTCCAGCCGCATGAATCACTTTGTGAATCTGGCTTTATGTGGTACTGGGGAATCAAACCTGGCTCCTTGGGTTTTCCATCAAGTGCCTTAACCACTAAGCCACCTCTCCAGCCCCCATAGCCTCTTCTTATACCTCTCTGTGTAAAAGTCTCCTGGGTGAGGAGTAAACCACATTAAACTTGAGCCCAACTCTTCTTGCATATGAAATAAAAGCTCTTTCTGCTTGCCAGACCTTTTCCTAATCCTTTCCCTAAAGGTGTTTGTCTCCACAATCCTGTCACACAGGCCTTCTCCCTGCTTTTCTCCTTCTTCCCACCCTTGCACCGCCACACTTTCTAATCCTGTTCAGCCTCCCTTGGGATCCTTTTGCAAAATGTTAATTACGTCAAGCCCTGAAGCTGGGTGGCAAAGGAATATAGCCTGAAAATGATCTCTTTTAACACTGGTTTATTCAATAGTTTGTGTCCGAGATTTGAAGTGTGTAAATATGTGAATTACCTCAGCTTCAGCCATGGTACAGAGGCCTTGTAGAAAAATTAAAAATCCTTTAGAAGTATTCCTATGCACATTTTTGAAAACAGTCGAGTAAATTTAACTTAGCCAAGTGAATAAGCAAGTTGTAGGATAAAATCTATTGGAATTTTATTTGTCTGTTGATGTTGATGGAGCTGTGCTTGTGAGGAAAAGAAGAGAGATGAGCATAATTCTAGGAGGAGGCTGAGGTAGGAGGAGGCTGAGGTAGGAGGATCATGCGCAGTGAAGGCTAACTTAAGTTACATAGTGAGTTCCAGGTTAGTCTGGGCTGGAATGAGAATATACATTAAAAAAAAGGGCCGGGGGAGGAAAGGAAAGGCTCTGAATATATGCTGAAGAGATGGTAATACAAACATGAGGGGGAAAGAAGTGAATCATGAGAGTGGCCGGGTATAAAGCTTGTCTCCAGCTGCCTACCTTGTCCTGTATTGAACTCCCAGCATTTCCTTTCTGGCATAACTTTGTGCTGGAATTTACACAGATGTAGGCAATTATGCCATTGAAACTTGAAATTTGGCTTCCAAAGCAGCTTACCCATTGTCTACACAGATGCCATTTAGAAAATTCAGAGAAAATGGTATCTTCCGTCCCTGCCAGAGCCCTTCGAGCTCATAGCATTTGAAAAGGTAAAAGACACTTGCTGTGTATCCATGAGCAGAGCTGGCAGGGCTGCCACTCGTGTTCCCAGCTTGTGCGTTTTCTGTTCTCCTTCCTTTTCCAGGAACACAGTCCCTCCGAGGAGTGACCTCAAATGTTAGCCACCAAGGACCACCTCTGCTCTGTGGCTAAGTGTCTACAGCTTTACATACAGCTCTGCCAAATGTGGTTCAGAGCTCCTGTCTGTAGCAGGGGGAATACCTGGGCCATGAAACAACTTTGTCATATGAACTGATACCTAATTCTCTAACAAGGGTGTATCTGTAAATTATATGACTCAGAAATGAAAGTCAGACCGGATCAGAGTGCTCTCAGGTAGTTTTCAGGTTGGCAATGCACTGGACTGAGATGAAGAGAGGAAACAGGAGCTTTGGAGTGTGCCAGACTCAAGACCACAACAGCATGCTAGCTGCGGTGGCGGGACAAGCCTGTCATCCAGCGCCCAAGACAGTGACAGCAAAATCGAACTCTGACCTCCTACACATTTCTATTTCACTGAAGAAGTACTAGCACACATCAAGATAATTGATTTTACAAAAGGCTTTTTTTTTCAATATTATTATTTATTTACTTGTGGGCAGAGAGAGAGAGAGTGGGTACACTAGGGCCTCTTGCCACTGAAAATGAACTCCAGATTCATGTACAACTTTGTGCATATGGAGAATTAAACCCAGGCTGGTAGGCTCTGCAAGAAAGTGCATTTAACTGCTGAGCCATCTCTCCAGTCCACAGAAGACTTTTTCTTTCTTCTTTTCTTTCTTTCTTCTTTCCTTTTCCTATCTTATTTACTTTTTTTTTCTCTTAAAATCCCAAAGGAAAGCAACTCCCTGGTACATGTTTTTATCTTCTCTCCAGAAGGTTAAAAAAAAAATAAAAAGAAGAAGGTTTAAAAAGGGGGGGCTGGCTGGATTGCTTAGTGGTTAAGGCATTTGCCTGCAAAGCCAAAGGACACAGGTTCAATTCCCCAGTATTCATGTTAGCCAGATGCACAATGGGGTATACACGTCTGGAGTTCGTTTGCAGTGGCTGGAGGCTCTGGCACACCCATTCTCTCCCCCCCCCCCCCGCCGTCCTCTCTGTCAAATAAACAAATAAAATATTTAAAAATCCCTTTAGAAAATGGGCATGAGTTAGGAGTGTACTGATAACCAGTCAAGTCATTCGGTGTCTTACTGATCTCCCGTGCTACGAAGAAGCAGGGGTAGTTATTTTGGAAGCTGTGGGTAACAAGCAGTTTCCCTAACTCAGGGTTCAAAGCTGTAATGGATGGGGTCCAGGAAAATGAACATAAAACATTTGTACATAACTATCTTCAGGTTCATTTGTTTGCTTATTGGTTGGCTGGATGGTTTCTGCAAAGATATCAATAGCCTTCCTTGGATTCTTCGAGATCTGTTGACCCAAATGATGGTCCTTTAATCTTCATTGTTTCACATTGCCTTGCCATAAAGATGTACACCCTAAAATTAGAAGTCCTGTAGTAGAAGGTACATGTCTTGCCAAATTCTCTGAGAAAGGAAACCAATACTTAACCCATTGGTACTCTCCTGAAGGACGCTGCCAATGTCTACTCAAAGAATAAATGAACTATGACTCTCCATGCCAGCATCACGCACGCCCTCCATGACATCCTGCATTCTTTGTAACCATCGCTTTATCTTGTTGCCACATTCCAATAGACGTAAGAGCAGGTAGGCACTCTTCTGTTGTAGAAACACTTTCTACTCATTCCAGGCAAAAGAAACATGGCAAAAACTACCCGCTGGGTCCCTTCTGTCTTATTTTTACTCTTTTTTTATTTTTTTATTTTAGTTTTTTGAGGTAGGGTTTCACTCTAGCCCAGGCTGACCTGGAATTCACTAGGTAATATCAGGGTGGCCTCAAACTCATGGCAATCCTCCCACCTCTGCCTCCCCAGTGCTGGGATTAAAGGCATGTGCCACCATGCCCGGCATTGTTTTTATTCTTAAATATACCTAAAGAAACAAAGGAAACTATCAGCAGAGTGAACAGAAATTCTATAGAATGCAAGAAAAATCTCTACCAGCTACACCTCAAGCCAGGGAGCTGATATCTAGAATACATAAAGAAATGCAAAAATTAAACACCAAAAGCATCCAAAGTACCTGTTAATAAATAGACTAATGTAAAAAAAATACATTTCTCAAGAGGAGAAACACAAATGGCCACCAAATATTTTTTTTAATGTTTGTTGTCATTAGCCATCATAAAAATACACATTAAAATCACCTTAAGGGCTGAAGAGATTGCTTAGTGGTTAAGGCACTTGCCTAGGAAGCCTAAGGGCCCAGGTTCAATTCCCCAGTTCCCACATAAGCCAAATGCACAAGGTGGGACATGTGTCTGGAGTTCATTTGCAGAGGCTAGATGCCCTGACATGCCCATTCTCTCTTTCTGCCTCTCTATCCCTCCCTCCCTCCCTCCCTCCCTCCTTTACTCCCTCCCTCCCTCCCTCATAAATAAATAAAAAATTAGTAAATAAAATATTTTTAAACCACCCTGGGAGTCCAGCTCACCACAGTCAGAATGAGCAGCATCACGAAGACTAATGACAACAAATGCTGGCAGGGGTGTGGAGCCAGGTGAGTGAACCGCTACTTATCATTGGTGGAAACTACCATGGAAATCATGTGGAGGCGTCTCAAAAAGCTAAAATAGAATGACCATATAACCCAGCTATACTATTCCTGGTCATAGACCAAAAGGACTCAACATCCTGCAGCAGAGATACTTGCACATCCATGTTCATTGCTGCTCCATTCACAATAACTAGAAAACAAAATCAAGCTAGGTGTCCATCAACTGATGAATTGATAATGAAGATATGGTAGGTATATGCAGTGGAGTTTCATTCAGCTAAAGAAAAATGAAATTTACAGGAAAATATAAGTTACTATGTTGTGAAGTAACCTGGACTCAGAAAGACAAAATTGCATGTTCTCTCTCATATGTGAATCCTAACATTTAATGTTTGTTTGAAGGTAAATAAGGGGATGTGAGAGTGGGTATAGGCTATGAACTACATAGCCATCCAGGAAAGTGGAAGAAGAGTATTGAGAATGGGAGAAAGAGGATAAAAGATATATGTGGCACGAAAACTGAAAGCAGGCTATGGTGGGAGAGGACACAGTGATGAGGGAGGAGGAGAAGGGAAGGAGGAAAAAAACAAAACTAATTTTGTTTGTAAAAAACTCATAATGAAACCTACTTATTTGTATGCTGCTATATATAAATATATAATAAATTATATTTAGCTATAATAAATTATATATATATATATATATATATAATATCCAGGACTATTGAGTCACACAAAGGACTGAGATAACAGAGCTGACCTGGTACACATGCCTAGAAAAACTGTAAGCAATATCCAACCCTGCTTCTGTTGCTGTCTCAGCTCTTGATATTTATCATAACTTACTCGCACTCACCTCAACTCTTCAGTACTAATGTAACAATTGGAAACAATGACCATTTCACTCTGCAACGTTCCAAAGGTCAGATTTCATGTAGAGAACTCCCTGACAGTAAAGCATTTCAACAGTTGTTCTACCTTTCCTGTTTTCTTAATTCTCTAGAATAACACTTACAATTCCAAAGAATGCTAAACAATGACAACAGTTGTAGCCCAAGACCATGGCAGCCATGGGGACACCATGCCCATCTGGCCAAGACCCATGCTGTGCTAAGTGACCACTCTTCTCCATCACACACTTCACCTGCAACAAGTGTTTCAAATTCTTTCTCACTCCTTCTGGACTGATAATGGTAGAAGGTGCTTGAAGTGGTAAGATAATAAATTCTTGGACTGTAGAGGTGGATCAAGAGTTAAGAACACTTCCTGTGCAAATTAGCATGAGATCCTGAGAGACCACAGGAGTTTAATCCCCAGAACCCATATAAATAGCTGGTTGTGGCCACACACATCTGTAAACCCAGTCCTATGGGGAAGCAGAGACCGAAAACTCACAGGAGCTCACTAACAAAAATGCTTCCTAATAAGAGGCTCTGGCTGGCTCAAATAAGAACAGTCAGAAAAGCAATGGAGTGGGTCACCTGACGTTCTACTCCAACCACCACAAGCTGTGCACCCCACCACAAACCCCAGCACATGAGTGCCCACATATGCATACAGCACACATTAGCATGGCACATTTTACACATACACATGCAAAAGACAAAAAAAGTCAAAAGTGGGTTTGGCCACATGTATCTGCAACCCCAGTCTATGAGGGAGGTCAGAGTGGAGAATCACAGGTCTCACTGACTGACAACAGCTCCCAGTTGAGGAAAAGATCCCATCTCCAGGAAATTCACAGTTGAGAGACAGAAAAGGCACCTATGGGCTGGGGAGATGGCTTCAAAGCTAAGGCTTGCCTGCAAAGCTAAAGGACCTAGGTTCGATTCCCCAGGACCTACATAAGCCAGATCACAAGGTGGTGTATGTATCTGGAGTCCATTTACAGCATCTGGAGGCCCTGGCACAGCCATTCTCTCTATACCTTCCCTCTGTCTCTCTCTCTGTCTCTCTCTCTCTCTCTCTCTCTCTCTCTCAAATAAATAAATAAATAAAAATTTAAAACATATTTAGAAAAAGAAAAGACACCCCAAATTATCTTCTGAGATGTGCAAGGGACACACATCTATGCACACACATTCATATATCACTTATCACACACCACACATCTCACACCATATACATAGTACACACACACACACACACACACACACACACACGTGCATGTGCACAAAATAAATGAACATTAAATTTTTTTTAAGCCGGGCGTGGTGGTGCACGCCTTTAATCCCAGCACTTGGGAGGCAGAGGTAGGAGGATCGCCATGAGTTCAAGGCCATCCTGAGACTACATAGTGACTTCCAGGTCAGCCTGGGCTAGAGTGAGACCCTACCTCGAAAAAAAAAGAAAACATTTAAGTCTGGGCAATACTCTTATCCATACCAGCATTGTCAGGAGCCAACCATACAACAGAAAGAGCCCCATGCTCAGTGTTCTCTCTTCTTCCCACAGATTCGAAATGTGGCAGCAAATCTGTGTGTGGACAGCAAGCATGGTGCCACAGGTACTGAACTGAGACTGGACATCTGTATCAAGGATGGTTCTGAAAGAACGTGGTCTCATGAGCAGGTTAGCAGAAATAATGGGAGTGGAGGGTGGTCAGGGGCTGAGGCCAGCATGGAGGTATGGTACACATGGCTGTGGAGCAAGGTTGTGGTCTGTCCCCAAGGAGCTCTATAGTTAAGTGAGTCACCTTCCTCTTCTGCTTCTGTTTCTTCTCAGAGCAGTTGTGATCATAAATCGTAACCATGGATAAATACATGCTTCATCATATAGAAAGAAAGTACAAGAGGGTCATTATGTGGGGGAGGGAGCCCAGCAAAAGGAGGGGAGAGGGTAAGGGAGGGAAACTAGTAAGGACAAAGTACGTATGAAATGCCTCAGTGCAACTCATTACTTGGTATTCCAACTTTAGGAAACTATTTTTTCAATACAAAAGGATAGTAGAATTGTTCAAATGTGACCTTATCTCATTGCCTTTTCCACAATGATAGTTTTCAATACACAAACAGCCTACAGATGGCCAAGGGATTAATCTAACAAAATGTCACAGTTTTCATGAAATATGCTGTTGCTCTGTGTTTGAGCCCTCATCTAATCTTAATTTCCCCTTCTGACTATGGATTAAGAATATATGGCCGGATGTGATGGTACATACCTTTAATTCCAGCACTCAAGATGCTGAGATAAGAGGATTGCTATGAGTTCAAGGCCAGCCTGGGCTGCAGAGTGAGTTCCAGATCATCCTGGGCTAGAGTGAGACCCTGCTTCAGAAAAACAAGAAGAACAAGGAAGAGGAGGAGAAGAAAAATGGGAGGCAGGAAGAGGAAAGGAGAGGAGGAAGAGACAACATGAGCCTCTTGTTATCATAGCACTTTTTAATGATATGCATGAAGGAGAACTGAGACAGCAGCACCTCAACATTTCAATGCAACTCAATTTAAGGAAAGTGTGATTTCTGACCCAATATGACACTTGAAGGTCTTTCTAAGGGGTTTTCCTACACTGTACCACATGTGATAGAGGAAAGATAGTGGTTGGAGGAATTGTGTCTGTTCCTGTAGAAGTTACTTTCTTGTTGTTGGGACAACGTACCCTACCAGAAGCAGCTTGTGGGAGGAAAGGGTTTATTTTGGCTTATAGGTTTGAGGGAAAGTTTAACCACAGTAGAGAAAGCAGAGCAAAGCAGACATCACGGTTCACATCTTGTCACATCAGCTGAAAGCAAACAGCAAGAGTAAGCCAGCTAGCACTGTCAAGGGTGGGGGTGTCTGGCTTATCTGCCCTCAATGACACACCTCCTCCAGCAAGGCTCCAGCAGGTGGGGATGAAGTATGAGGCTTATTCACAAACACTTGAGGCTATTAGGAACCTTTTACATTCAAAACATCACAGTCCCCTTTCAGTGTTTTAATTTCAATCAAGAAATATTTCAGTTACAAAGTCTGGAATACATCACACAGATTTAACACAAGTCAATAGTTGGTGCCATGCTTGAAAAGCAATACAGTCTAGAAACACAGTTAAAGCCTGCCCCATAGACTATGCCCTCCTTCCCTCTGCAGCAGGTTATGCCCACAGTCAGGACAGTATTCCCTGCCATTGTTTCAGCTTCCCAGAACGATCCATAATATATATCATTTCTTAATATATATTTTATTTTTATTTTTGTTTTCAAAAGACATAAAAGGGCAGATAGAAAGAGAGAGAATGGACATGCCAAGGCCTCTAGCCACTGTAAATGAACTCCAGATGCATGCAACACCTTGTGCATCTGGCTTATGTGGGTCCTGGGAAAGTGAACCAGGGTCCTTTGGCTTTGCAAGCAAATACCTTAACTGCTAAGCCATCTCTCCACATATATATATATTAAGAAAACCAAAACAATAAAAAATTAAGCAATCAATTCCCAGTAGTCCTAAGTGTACTCCTATCATGAAATTCCTCATGTGTCTGTCTGGTACGTTAGACCAAGAGTCGGCCCAGTGAGGTCACTCTACTGCAGTGAAGAGACTCCTCATCTCTATGCATTCATTCCAGGAGAAAGAATCTAGGCAAAAAAATCTGGGTGTGCTGTCACATGCCAGTATTCCTAGCATTATGGAGGCAGAGGCAGAAGAACTGCACCGAGTTCGAGGCCAGCATGGCCACATAGCAAGTTCCAGGCCAGCTAGGGTTTACAGTGAGGCAGCGTCTCAAAACAACAACAAAAGAATCTTGACAAAAATGATCAATTGGGTAACTACAGGGCCCAGCCTAGGTGGCTAAGGAGGTGTTTTGGTCCACTGAGATGCAGCATGTTGCTGCTTCTCTCCCTGTACCTCACTGCCCCTCTTGCCCCACCTGAACCCTGGATTACCGTCAGAGCAGCAGGAGCTAGAAAGGCAGCAATAGCATTGAGATGCCTCACTGCCCCTCATGCCCCACCTCCATCCTGGATTACAAAAGCAGCACTAGAGCAAGGCCAAAAGAGAGTCCAGAATTAATTCATCAGTTAGCACCACCTCTCCCCTAACTACTCACCCAGCGCTATTTTCCAATGTTACCTCACAGGCTCATGGTGTTTTAGAAGAATCATGGGCCTCTCAGACAAATTTGGGATTAAGCCATTTGAGTTTAAACCATGCAGCCTTGTGAAACTGTTCTATCTCTGTAGACCTCAGTTCCTCCATTGGTAAATAGGGGTAATAATACTCACTTCCTAGACAGGGTTGTACAGTACAAATTATACCTGTGACATAACAGCAATGTGCAAATGAAGTCAATGTAATCACTGGACTTTCCCTCCTGCCATCACGTGCACACACACACACACACACACACAAAGTTAGTTTATGTTATACCAAGTTAGGACTCTTTCTCAAGTTCAAGACTCCTTATTCAAGCTGTGACTTGGACTCCATTGGTCCATTCCCAGCATAGTCACCAATGTGTCTTGCAATGTGGACAACTGCTAGATGGTAATTACTTTAAGGAATGTCCTATGGCTCCAGGATTTACTGATAAGTCCCACCATCAGGAAAAACATACTTGCTTCCTTGATCCCTTTCTATAAGCAACACCAGGATGTCACCAGGCAAAAGAGGGACCTTGTCTGCTGTTACGTCCAGCAAATAGTTCTGACTTCTGCTTGGGAGCAAGGGAACACTAAAGAGGTTATCAGAAAGACTGGTCTCTACTGTGGGAAAGGAAATCTCTAAAAGAAAAAAGAGGGTTATAAGGAAAGGCTTTGTCTCTGTGAATCAGACAGGTGGTAAAAATGGCATATGCTTGAATGCCTGAGTTAGGCTTAATATTTCTTTTAATATTTTTATTCATTTATTTATTGCAAGAAGAGAAAAAAGATAATTGGAGTATTAGGGCCTCTATCCACTGCAAATGAACTCCAGATGCATATGTCACTTTGTGTATCTGGCTTTAGGTGAGTACTGGGGAACCAAACCCAGGTCATTAGGCTTTGCAGGTAAGCGCCTTAACCTCTAAGCCATCTCTTCAGCCCCAGGCTTAATATTTATATCAATAAACATTCTAGGATAAATTTTTCTTCTGTCTGAAATTTTTATTTTGTAGCTAAAAATATTATAAACAGAACTAACTGTTTTGCGTAGTCTTTAAAAAATTATTGGCTCATCCCCTTAGGCTAAACTGCAGATCTACAGCATGTAATTCAAACTCTGGTCACCAGAGGGCAGCACTAGACAAGCAGAAAATACACAGGCAGACCTAAAACAGCAGTTAATATAGCTCTTGAAACAGATTTCCAGTCTCTGGAGGGCCTAAAAATGGAGCTGCCAGGAGATTAAAGGCTGAAAGAATGTTAAAAATGAATCTGACTTAAAATATATATCACCATATACTGACTTAGTAGTTCAAACATTACTAGTTACTTTATTTACCAGTAATTAGTTATAAGCTTTATTCAATCTGCTAACACTTAAAGATTTGTAAGTGTTAAAATTCATACTTTTTATTAGATTAAAATTCCTGGATAAAAAGTATATATCAAGATATGAAAATTATGGGTATTCTTTTTGATTCAAAAGCCTTCATATGTAAGAGGAGGTAAGAATTGAAAGAACATTTTTTCCAGAAAATCAGAAATTGACAAAATTAATAAACAAAAATGTTGCATGGGAAACAGAAAGGAGTCCATTGGAGCACCTATGAGAAAAGCTGTTTGCTGCAGAACACTGCTCATGACTAATCTGGCTTCTGTGAAGGAAACAGATTTGTGATTCATTCTTCCAGGGTGATCTATTTAGTTGTTTGATAACATGGTAGCATTGTATGCTGGCTCTCAGTTTCCTATAGGACCAAGAAAGAAAAAGAAAAATAGATCCAAATAAGACTGCAAGGTCTGAAAAGGACACTCCCCAGCTCCCATTATGAGTGTGGCAAGAGTGGAGGAGAGGAGAGAAGGGGGAGGCAAGCTCTCCTTGGCCTACTTTGGAAGGCTGTTGTCTGTGCAGCAGACTCTGATCACATGCTGGGGAGGAAGTGTGGCAGCAGGCCTTTTGCCCTGCTGAGGAAGCAGACCCATGTTCCCTTTCCAGGACCTGGAGAGGATATATGCAGAGGTCAGGAGTCAAAGCCACTCAAAGCGTTCAGTGGCAGGAACAAATGATTTTCTTTGGAGATAATCTCACTATCAGAACATAGCATTCTATCCAGTGAGGACAGAGACAAATGTGTTGTCTCTCAGATTTCTGCAAACTGCATAACAGTGAAATAAACAACAACGACCTGCAGAGATTAAAAAAGTATATACCATTTTCAATTGTCTCATCAGGTTGCCCATTTAAGATAAATGTATTTGCAATACCAAATCCAGGGAGTTTGTTCACATAACACAATACAAACCCAGGCAACGTTACATACACCATATGAATATGAAAGCAAAGAAATGGGTTATGACTCAAAATTTATATTTAAAAGTATCACTCAGAGGAAGAAAGGGGAGAAATTGACATCAATTTACTTTAAAACTGATTATTCGAGTTTGAAAAAACTCAGGAGCTTTTGTCTAGGAAACCCAAAGAAAATCTAGATACTCTGTCAGTAAGAACAACCCAAGTTTAGGAGGCAGGCTATGAATGTCACAGGAACATTACCCAAAGCAAACATTGAAAATGGCTTCATAATGTCTGTTTCTGCTTTGACAAGATCACACACAGGAAAATGTGCCTAATGAATAAAAGACTGCATGCCTGATTGGTTTGGCATGACCATTAGGTGAGATAAATGCAATAGAAAGCATTTCAAAGACATAGGAGGGAAAGAAAATTAGCTAATGGTAGGTGTAGAAGAACAAAGCAATTGGAGTAATGGGCAGATGCATCACTCGGGACCCAGGACGGTGATCACTAGGTAATAGTGACAATAATAACCAACAAAATGCTATGGAAATTGCATTCTAGCAATCAGTATAAAATGTTAGAATTACTATTACACTATAATAACAAACCTGGAAATAGAAAACAAAAGTCACCTAAGGGTGCCTGAGAGATAAAGATGACAGCAGATAAAGGTTGTCTGTGAGAGAGATGTGCTGTCACTTGGGCATCTTTTGGACTTAGCTGATCCATTTAATAAAATATAGAAGAAGATTGTATAAAAGAGGCCTGGGAGGGCTGGGGCACTGGCTTAGTGTGAAAAGTGCTTGCCACACATAGTTCCCAGCACTGGGGAGGCTGAGACAGGACATCCCTGGGGCTCGCTCATTTGCTGGTTAGCTGGTCTAACTGAATCACTGAGCTCCAGGTTTAGCAAGACACCCTATCTCAAAAAAAAGGCGGAAAATGACTGAGGAAGATGCCCGACATTGACCTCTGGAAACCACATGCATGCACATGCACACACATACCCACATATGTGCACCCAAACATATAAACACACATACACAATGTACTTACACCAACTCACATACACACACACACACACACACACACACACATACATGTACATGCAGACAAACAAACATATACATACTTGCACACCACACAAATATATACTTGCAAAAAAAGAAGTTTGGACACTTTAGGTGTTAGAAGTAGACTATTTAAGCTCCACGGGCCTGGATTCACCAACCATGTGATGGGGTATGTGCTAGTAAGGGTTAAAGTCCCTTTCATTTCTGGGCCTCTGAGTATATGAAAACCAGAAGAGAGAAATGATCAACAAATTAAGACTGCTTGCCCCAAACCAGGCACAGAGGTGCATGTCTGTAGTCTTAGCACTGGAGAGGCAGAGGCAGAAGCATCGAGAGTGTGAGGCCAGCTTTGACTATAATTGTGACACCCTGTTTCAAGTAACAAGCAAGAACAAAAAGACCACTTATGGGGCTAGAGAGATAGCTCAGTGGTTAAGGCACTTGCCTGTAAAACCTAATGACCAGAGTTCAATTCCCCAGTAACCAGGTAAAGCCAGATACACAAAGTAGTATATATCTGGAGCTCACTTACAATGGCTAGAGGTCTTGGCACACCCATTCTCTCTTTCTTTTGATCTCTCCTTCTCTCTCTGCTTGCAAATAAGTGAATAAATATATATTTTTAAAAACATTTTTAAAAGACCACTTATTTTTGCATGTTAGCTTGACTGCTTATTGTATCAGGGAAATATGATATTTAAATCAAATAACTAAACAAAAATATATTGAAAGTCAAGTATTTATAGGCCAGGAAATTTCAACTTTGGTAATATTTAACTGAACCTAGAATCATCAAAGTTAAAAGTTTGAAAACTAATAATCATTGATATTATTCTAGACACAAAGAGCACAGGTTAATTTAATGAAAAATCCAGGCATTGTAGTGAGTATTAGGCCCTATTTATTTTTCGTTTTGCCTTGTTTTGTTTAGGTACGGTCTTTGTGGTGATTTGATTCAGATGACCCCCATAAATTTAGGTGTCCTGAATGCTAGGTTCCCAGCTCATGGAGATTTGGGAATTAAGCCTCCTGGAGGCAATGTATTGTTGGGGGCGGGCTTATGGGTGTTATAGCCAGTGTCCTCTTGTCAGTGTTTGGCACACTCTCCTGTTGCTATTATCTACCTGATATTGGCCAAGGGGTTATGTCCACCCTCTGCTTATGCCATCATTTTCCCCTGCCATTATGGAGCTTCCCCTTGAGTCTTGAAGCCTAAATAAACCTTTTTTCCCACAAGCTGCTCTTGCTCATGTGATTTCTGCCAGCAATGCGAACCTGACTGCAACAGTAAAGTTGGTACTGAGAGTGGAATTGCTGCTAGACACCTGACTGTGTGGCTTTGGCCTTTTGGAGCTGATTTTCAAGAGGAATGTGGAAGGATTTGAAACCTTGGCCTAAGAGATGCCTTGTAGTGCTTTAAACACAGCTTGGTGGACTATTCTGGTCAGAGTTGAAAGACCTTAATGCAATAAGAACTAAAGACTGTGAGGTTTAGCTTGTAAGGGTGAAAAAGAGCTTTGCCTGGACTGATCTAGAAGCAGTTTGTGTGACAGGCTTGCTGTTATATCCATGTCCTGAGAATTTTTGCAGGATTGCAGCATGTGGAAACAGATTGGTGTGATCAGAGGGATATGGCACAGAAAGAAATCTTTAGGCTGAAACTGCTGCCTGCTCAGCTGCAACTGAGAATTACAACCATTGAGATTGGGCCAGCTGATTTGCATTGACAAAAGAAAGAATTCAGTCTTTTGAAGGGGCCTGAATGCTGAAGGTGTGTCCCATTCTTCAAAGTCTAATTTATTCTCCCTTGGATTAACAATTTGGCATCCTACCTGGTATTGTGGAGTATAAAAAAATACAGGAAAGTGAGGGTCATTGAATTTGCAACACACTCTTGTGTTTTGGAAATAGCCATGGGCAGTGTGAAGCAGGTTTACTGGATGTCTGTATGTAGACCAGATGGAGCCTTGAGGATAAACCATGGGTTGCAGTAGAGTCCCAGTGGAGATGCTGGGACCACGAGATGGCTGCCAAGGAGAGCTACTGGCCTGGTGAAGTTTTCCAGCACTGTGAGCCATTTATCTGCAGGGGCAGAATTGGAACTCTAGAAACTGGTTAGAATTATTGGACTAGGACATTTGTTACTGACTAGAGTTATTGGATTTGGAGCGACAGTTTGATGTTTGCCCTGGTTGTTTTAAATCTTCTATTGGTTGAATATTTGTTTGCTATGCCCCATGCCATCTTTTTCAGTATTAATGTTTATTCTGTGCCATTATGGGGATTTTTTTGGTATATTTTTGGTACTATGGCTCAGTTAAAGGACCTTGGATTATGGGGATATATGAATATAATTAGGATTGATAAAAACTATGGGGATTTTTAAAGTTGGACTGAATATGTTATATTTTACATCATGTATGGATATCAGTTTATGGGGGCCAGGGAAGAATGTGGTGGTTTGATTCAGGTGTCTCCCATAAATTTGGTGTTCTGAATGCTAGGTTCCCAGCTGATGAAGATTTGGGAATTGACACCTCCTAGAGGCAGTGTATTGTTGGGGGCAGGCTTATGGGTGTTATAGCCTGTGTCCCCTTACCAGTGTTTGGCACACTCTCCTGTTGCTATTGTCCACCTTATGTTAGCCAAGGGGTTATGTCCACCCTCTGCTTATGCCATCATTTTTTCCTGCCATTATGGAGCTTCCCTTTGAGTCTTTAAGCCAAAGTGAACCTTTTTTTTTTCTTCACACAAGCTGCTCTTGGGTCGGGTGATTCCTGCCAGCAATATGAACCTGAGTGCAACAGTTCTGCTCTAGCCCAGTATTCTTATTTATTTGCAAGCTGAGGGAGAGAGAAGATAGGCATGTCAAGGCCTCTTGACATTGAAAACAAACTCCAGGTATATGCTCCATTTTGTGCATCTGGCTTTACATAGGTACTGGGAAATCAAAACCAGGCCATCATGCTTTGAAAACAAGTGTTTTTTAACCACTAAGCCATCCCCCCCTGCCCCAAGACCCCATTAAAAAAAAAACAGGGGCTGGAGAGATGGCTTAGTGGTTAAGCGCTTGCCTGTGAAGCCTAAGGACCTCGATTCGAGGCTCGATTCCCCAGGACCCACGTTGGCCAGATGCACAAGGGGGCGCACGCATCTGGAGTTCGTTTGCAGTGGCTGGAGGCCCTGGTGCGCCCATTCTCTCTTTCGCTCTCTGCCTCTCTCTCTCTCTCTGTCTCTCTCTGTCACTCTCAAATAAATAAATAAAAATGAACAAAAAAAATTAAAAAAAAAAAAAAACAACAGCTAGGCATGGTGGCTTATACCTATAATCTAGCACTCAGAGGCTGAGGTAGGAGGTCGTCATGAGTTCCAAGCCAGCATACCCTACAGAGTGAGTTCTAGGTCAGCCTGGGCTAGCATGAGACCCTGCTTGAAAAAAAAATCAAATCAATTTGAATTGAATTAACATTTATTTTATTATATTTCTGTTAAGATAATGAATACAGGTTGCATGTATTCAACAGAAATTTTATGAATCATCTATTATGTGTCATGAATTGTTCTGGGTGCTGGAAATCCATGAAAAAAATTGAAAAGCCAACCACTGCCCTCAAAGGTGTCACTTTGTAGTTAGGGAGAGACATGAATACAGTGGATGGTGGTGAAGTGAGGAAAGGAAGGAGGAGGAGGAAGAAGCAATTCAAAGAGGAAGGCTTCTTGGGTAGATGGACCCCACATGGATCCTAAAGGACTCAGGAGAGTACCTATGCTGGCTGGCTGAAGGCTGACCCTCTGAGTAGAACTCTCAGGAATAAAGAAACTCAGAGAAAGAATACTGTTGCCTGCAAAGGCCAACTGTAGAAAGCTCCCCCTGGGAAATGGGAAAATGTGGAATTTGAGGTTGCAAGAAGACATGGTTTAGGAGGCATTTCAGACAAATTTCTCTGGAGGCTAAAAAACATAATCATGTAGGAGCCAAAGGAAGAAAAAATCAGGAGACCATTGCAATAGTCAAAACAAGAGATGTTGGGGGCAAGGGGTATGGGGGTGGGAAGGAAGGGACTAATCCAGTAATGTTTATGAGACATAAAGGTAAGACCAAGGCTGAGGATATAGCTCAGTGGTGTAACTCTCACCTGGCACGCATGAGTTCAAGGTGTCAGTCCTCAATGCCACAAAAGGAAGAAAAGAGGAGGGGAGGGAACTAGGAAAGGGAAAGGGAAAGGGAAAGGGAAGGGAAGAAAAGGGAAGAAAAGGGAAGAAAAGGGAAGAAAAGGGAAGAAAAGGGAAGGGAAGAGAAGGGAAGGGAAGGGAAAGGAGATAAGAGTTGATTTAACAAAAAGGTAGGGAAGATAAAGGGGTTAGAGACATCCAGGTTGACAAGCTGGATGATATTACCCTAAAACAAATTAAAACAAAGCAAAAAATAGAAGGAAAGATTATGAGAAAAGAAATCCACTGAGTTTTGACTGTTGAACTTGACTATTCATGGAACACGGTTTGGAAATCCTAGGAAGGATTGAGTATTACAAGGTTGAGTCATTAGGAAACCGGTGAGAGTGGAACTGAGAGAATGTAAAAGCAACCAGGGAAGAGAGAGAACCCTTTGCCACACCTCTGTGGAAAGAGAGGGATGAAGGTATAGGAGCAACGGTGGTCATGGGATAACAGGGGCACATTGCTCCCAAGTGAGAAGTAGTGTGATCAAAATCAAAAGAAGCCCAATGCCATAATGAGAATTTATTCCCAGTATGCAAGATTTAATAAAAATGTTTCAGCCTACAATCTAATTATGAAAAAGAAATACTTGGGGCTAGGAAGATGTCTCAGCAAGTAAGAGTGTTTGCCGTGCAAGTTTGAAGGCCTACAAAGGCCTGAGATGGCCTGAGTTAAATCCCTAGCACACACATGAAAAGCCAAGCATGGCCTGCATTCATGCAACCCTAGTCCTGGGGGTGGGGCAGAGAAAGGAGAGAAGCATTTAGGTTGGATAGTCAGCCAGTCTGACAAAAATGGCAGCTTCAGCCTCAGTGAGAGAATCTGTCTCATGGAAACAATTTGGAACAGTGATAGCAGAAGACACTCATGGTTTTCCTCTGGCCTTTATACATGTGCATGTTAATCTGTACACACCACATGTATACACTATACATACATGCATGCATGCATCATACATACTACACACACATGTACACATGTCAAAAAAAAAAAAACTCTATGGAAAAAGACTACACAATTCCTGTTCATGGAAGTATATCAATGGCCTAATCTGAAATCTGCTGTGCTTCTACTGGAAGCATCCTTTGCCTTGTCTTTCAGGGAAACAGAGGGTAGCCACTCCCAATTACTCAGACAATCCTCATGCATAAGATAATTTAGATCATTTCTCCTTTAATTCAGACCACTTCACCCAGCTCTTTCCATTTCCTTCTTTCAGATACTCCCCCACACTTAACTTTCTGTTAATTATCCCTGGAATTGCCCCAGATTCTCTAGGTTTTTTGTTTGTTTGTTTGTTTGTTTCATGTGTGTGTGTGAGTGGGACTTGAACACCAAAATAGCCAAGGCGTGGTCAGTGCGGAGTGTGCTGTGCACATACCACACTGCACTGTGTTTGCTTTGCAGCAGTGGGCTTTCCTGCACCTCTCCTTTACTTGGCAGCGCTCAGCTGTGCTTCACAGACCAGCCAGCTTTCAGTCCTATTGTGAAGACTACACAACTTACAGAAATCTTGGAAGAAATCACAGAACTCCTTCAGTGATACTTTTACTTTATTTAAGAATTTCTCAGGCTGGGGAGATTTCTCGGTGGTTAAAGGTGCTTGCTTACAAAGTCTGCTGGTCCAGTTTTGATTCCCCATTACCCACATAAAGCCAGATGCACAAAGTGGCACATGTATCTGGAGTTTGTTTGCAATGGAAAGAGACTCTGACACTCCTATGTGTGCACTCGTGCTCTCACTCTCTCTCTCTCTCTCTCTCTCTCTCTCTCTCTCTCTCTCTGTCTCTCTCTCCCTCTATGCCTCTCTCAAATAAAGAATAAAATCTCCTATGCCATAAATGTAGTTCAGCTAAAATTACTCAATAAAATGCTCTTCCCCCACCACAGTACTCTTGGTTAACTGAGCACATTATACAAAAGGATTTAGTGCATCCTAAGTACCATTTTTAACATGATAGAACAGGTAGACTAGGATAGAAGAAAATCAAATGGAATGCCAGAGTTTAAACATAGTCAGGATAAATATTCTATAAAATTTCTGTTTCTAATTGGAGATCAGAGATCTATGAGCATGTGTGAACTGCACTTCTTACTGTGAATTACAATATAAGATTATCTATTTATTGGCCCTGCAGGATTGCTCTTACCAACCCCATAAAATTAATTTGCCTATTCTTTACTTCACTGAACTTAGCTTTCCTCTAAATTAGATTTTTCAAGGTGCTAATATCAATCCAGCTCGACTCTCAGCCTTGTCCTTTGGCAGTCTGCTCATTGGGCTAACAGTGCAGTCCCATCCGGTAACGTTTGATCTACATGATGAATGCAAGAAGTGTTATCAAAGACCTTCTCCTCATCCTCCTCTCTCCCTCCTCTCCTCCACTGCCCTCTCTCATCTCTCTCATCTTTCGTCCCTCCCTCTTCCTTGCTACCTAACTGAAAACTCCTCATTTGCATTTTTACACATGACTTTAGGTGAAGCTCCTCTTGCCACAGCACCTTATGAAACAAGACTTTTCAACATCTCAAGCCGATGCAACATACTTCTTTCTTGTCAATCACTAAAAGAGGAGTTCTGCATTGCTGAGAGGCATCCCTCCCCTGCTCCAGAATCTTCTTCCCAAGTTGAACTCACTGCAAGTTTTCTGTCACTTCTCTCTTTTGCCAGTTCTTTACCTTTGGGTGGAGAGAAGATATTCGGCCTGGTGAGCCATTGCACACCCGGAAATTCTGCTTTGATGCGATCTCACACAACAGTCCAGTCACGCTCTATGACTGCCATGGCATGAAGGGGAACCAGTTCTGGGGTTACCGAAAGGTAAGAGTCAGTTCCGTGATTCTTCTCAAACTGCTGTGATTTCAGGTGACTGTGAAAGGTTCATGAAATGCACACTATTTTGATTCAGAGTGTTGCCTAGATGTATGTACAGTTGGGGTCTGTCATGGGAGGGAAACTTGCAGTGCTATAACTGAAGAAAGAGTCAGCAGTGCTCAGAGGCAGAGGTGGGAGGATCGCCGTGAGCTTGAGGCCACCCTGAGACTACATAGTGAGCTCCACGCCAGCCTGGGCTAAAGGGAGACCCTACCTCAAAAAAAAAAAAAAAAAAAAAAAAAGGAATGAATTGGAACACCAGCAGACAAGAGATGGTTTAGGTCAGGCTCAGAACTTATAAAAGGAGGGTCTGTGTGCTAAATAAATAAATATACTTATGCATATTCTTTTTAATTATGAATTATTAAGTTTATTTAGGGACAAACCACAAACTGTGAGATTTATTTAAGAGAGAAATCAGAAATTGTGTGGTTTACTTAAGGGAGATTGGGATCTAGGAGGGAAAGCTAGAACAGAGTCATAAACACATGGGAGTAGGAAAAATGCTCTCATGTGGAAACACTGCATAGTTTATAAGGTTCATTTATGAGAAATTGAGGTTTCTTGGGAAAAACTAGAATAGTGCCAAAAATGAATGAAAAATAGAATCTAGGAGCTTCTATAGGGACTTATGCACATGTTTAAGAAGCTTAATTCAAAATGCAGATAATTTAATACTTCTGTTCATCTATTATGTCTCATGGGCTTTTGTTGGGAAGCCATATAGTTAAAAGACAATTACATTAATACAAATATGTATATATTCATGTTGCAATAATTATAGAAATGTGTTCCATTTGTAATTTCACCAAAATATTGCCCAAGTGTATCAGAGGAGAGTTTATTTGGGGAACCCAAGTTTAAAGAATTAGTAAAATTGACACTTCATAATTATATGATAGAAAATTTTCCCCAACAAATATAAAATTATATTTTATTGAGTTAATTAATCTGGAGGGATTGCTTTTGCAAGGGATTGCACTTGCTTGCAAAGCCTGACAGCCTGAGTTTGATTCCCCAGTATCCACATAAAGCTAGATGCACAAAGTGGTACAAGTGCCTGGAGTTTGTTTGCAGTCACAGGAGGCCCTGGAACACCCATTCTTTTTATCTGCCTCTTTTTTACTCTCTCTCTCATAAATAAATAAAAATATATATATGAGCCAGGCGTGGTGGCGCACACCTTTAATCCCAGCACTTGGAAGGCAGAGGTAGGTGGATCACCGTGAGTTCAAGGCCACCTTGAGACTACATAGTTAATTCCAGGTCAGCCTGGGCCAGAGTGAGACCCTACCTCGAAAAACCAAAACATAAAAATAATAAAAATAAAAATATACAAATAAATAAAATATATTCATTTATCTAGTTCCCTTTTGATAGCTTTTGAATTTTAATTTTTTATTTATTTGGGAGAGAGAGAATATGAATGGTCACCCCAGGGTTTCTTATCGTTACAAATTAACTCCAGATGCATGTACCACTTTGAGCATCTCACTATACATGAGTACTGGAATTGAGCCTGAGCCAACAGGTTTTTTTATCAAGTGGTTAAAGTCCCTGGATCCCTTTTTAGATGACTATCCATGATTGCTTTTTGAATTTATTTGTTTTTTAAGACAGGACCTAGCTGCCAATTGCCAAGAAGCTCTAGCCTGTTCTTCAAACACCTGAACTGCCTGATATCATGACTTTTTGCTCTGGAATAATCCAGCCTTACTTAGGCTATCAGGAAAATGTACCCAGAACTTTACCCATGAGTGTGCCCATCCTCTGGCCTTGGGCCAGTCAATGTCCCTGGAAATTACAGAAAGCAGAACAGGAGAAGTTAGAGGAGTGAAAATAGGGTGTGTGCACTCCCTATGAAACTTGGTCCTTCACTTCGAAATTTCTGCTTGTCACCTCCCATACCCCATACTAGACTCACCTAAAGGCAGACTTGTATGTGGAGTTTATTCTGTACACCCCCAGCTCCTGCCCCAGTACCTGGCAGATTTTTGCTGTGTCCAGAAAAAGCACAAAATGTCAGTTGTTATATCTTACAAAGCAATTAAGAATCCAAAAAGCCACTGAGGAGATGGTGTCAGATATGGGAGAGGAAAATTGCTATAATAAGAAAACCCCACTGTTTTCTGCATGAAATGTATAATTGATTAGTCTCTTCAAACTCTTTCCTACTCAGTACAATTCAGCCTAGATGCAGTGGCATAAGGCAGGCTTTTTCAATAGTTATTTTCTGACCTTTCAGGTGCTACTTTCTGTACACATCAATAAAACTCCTAATCTGCCTTAAAGGCTGGCAATCTCTAATGAACAGAACATTCCTTATTATTGTGCATTTATAGAAGGAGAGACCGACCACTCAATAATATGCAATTAAGCCAAGAAAATGCAGTTGTTTTCACATCAGTGAGCTTACAAAAACTTATAGATGGATAAAACCAACTAATATATGTGTACATAGTTCTCCTAGGGGGAAAAACTGGCTTCAGTGATTTCAAGAGGTAACTCTTAGGAACTTTAACACTTCAAACCTTTCCAGAAGTCAAAGGGATTCATGAAAGAAAATCACTAGATACAATGGAGCCCTGGCACACTTCTCAGATCTGTTGCAATCCTTAGCAAAAGGTTGTGCTCCTAGTGTATGCATATGGCAAGCAAGGTATTTATATTTAATCAGGAACATGCCAGTGGCTTAAAATGGAAAGTTTCCAAAATAGCTCATCTTGGTCGATGACTCAGGTCTATGTCACATACCTGTTTTGGAAAATTCCTCTTATTTCTTCTAAGGGCTTTGCTCAAGACCTGGAGAGAAAACACAGACTTACATCCCTTGAGAGTACCACTTTCTCTGTTTAGATGTACGACTTGCTCCTGGGAATACAGGGAATGCTCCCCCAGTTCTATAATCTGAGGTTGTTTTGGAGTTTTCCCTTTTTATTCCCATATTTTATTAGTATATGCATGAATCAACCTGATTAATCAAATAAGGTAACCATTATCACTGCACATCCCACTGTTAGAAATGAGGAAGGCTTCAGTAACTGCTTCTCATACATCACCTGCAATCTTGTAACCGCTTAGCTACTAAAATGTAGAAGTTACATGGGAAGATGCTAATACTAGCAGAGTTGTGGCAACATCAGCTGGGGTAGTTTGAATATAAAATTTACCCATAGCCTTATGTGTTTGTGACTAAGCCTCATGCTCAATCCCCCACTGGTAGAGCCTTGCTAGAAAAGGTGTGTCACTGGGGATGGACCTTGGGATTTTGTAATCCAGCCCCCTTTGCCAGTGAGAGGTAGCTTACTTTAAAAAATAAACTTTATTTATTTATTTGAGATAGGGAGAGAGAGAGAGAATGCTCCAGGGCCTCTAGCCACTGCAAACAAACTCACCACCTTGGCTTATGTGGGTACTGGGAAATCGAACCTGGGTCCTTATGGTTTACAGGCAAGTGCCTTAACCACTAAGCAATCTCTCCAGCCCAGGTAGCTCACTCTTGCTGCTTCTTCCCATCTGATATGACAATATGTGATATTATGCTATATGTTCTTGTCATGCTTTGCCCATCATGATGAAACTTCTAGAAACCGTAAGCTAAAATAAACCTTTCCTTGGGTGTTTTGTCCCAGCAACAAGAAGGTAATGCTACACAAGCATCCATCCAGCTTTGAAGCCTCTACTCTCTCTTCTGCCATGATCTTGGGAAGTAATATGAACATTCTCATGAGATTTCCTCGATGTTTGCTGCATTTATTTTGCCACTGATTCTGGCAAATCATCTCCAGCTACATGGAGGTTTTTTTGGAGAAAGAAGTTGGCCAGAAACTTCCTTATGTGAATGGGTAACGTTGTGGTCAGACACCACTTCCTGGTCCGTTAGCAGCAAACCGCTTTCTTTTATTTTTAGATGGGCTCTTGGCCACCACAAAAGAAGAACAAGGCTGTTTTATGATATTGTAACTGTGTTCCTTACAACAGCCAGCGCCCAGTATGAAAATTCCTTCTTTTACCACCAGGGGGACCCCTGTTACACGAACACCAAATTCAGTAAAATATAAACCATCACTCAATATCTGAAACAAGAAATTGTCTTTTCTCCTCTTCAGTTCGCATATCTACTTGGCTACTATTGGATGTTACAACCACCTCTCACCCAATACCTCTTATATTCATCCTCACCCCTACCTTTTGTCATTTCTATGGCCACTGCCCTTCCCAGCTCATCCCTAGATTGTCGCAATCACTTCCTAGCAAGGGTCTCCATGCCTCCTGCATTTCCCAGCTCCAACTCGTCCTCCCTCATGAAGTCAGAGGGAGTTTCCACAATATCTTCTCACTGCATTGCTACTGGCTTCCCATTGGGTAAGAGATAAACTTGTTTAGTCTCCCAGTTTGCATTCCAACCTTTCTAAGACTAAGTCTCACTCTAGCCCAGCTGCAATTCACTATTTAGTCTCAGGCTGCCATTGAACTCACAAGACTAAGTCTTGCTCTAGCCCAGCTGCAATTCACTATGTAGTCTCAGGCTGGCCTCAAACTGACAGTGATGCCCCTACCTCTGACTCACAATTGCTGGGATTACAGACGTGTACCACCATGCCCAGCTAAGACTAAATTTTACTCAAATTTACCACTTCCTGGCCAGGTGTGGTGACTCACACCAGTAACCCAGCACTTCTTAACCTTGCAGAATTAAAAGCTGCCTCCCATACCCTTTTCTTTGAAGTAAACATTTTATTGGAATATAACATATATTAACTTGGATGTCCCCAAATATCTGACCTAAATTAAAAATGTGAGTGTAAGTGGTTTGAGAGATGGTTCCCACAACAACTTCTGTAGGGAGTGAGGAAGTGAAGTGGGAACAGGCTGGGAAAGGAGATTTCCCAAGCAAGTGCCATGGCGGGTAACAAGATCTGGGTTGTATTGCAGATATCTGGAATGTCATGGGCACACAGCAGAACCACTTTTCTAGCTCAAGTTTTGCCTGTTTTCTTTAATTTATACCTCTCTCCTGCTCTAGGTAGAATTATACATGAATCTATTCTCCTATACCATTGTGTTTCTGTCTATGTACTTGAAGCATTATCAAGCATGGTTAGTCTTTTGTTACCTCATAGCTAGCTAAGATCAGAAACGTCATCACATTTCTCCACTCCTACACCAACTTTTTTTTTTTTTTTTGAGACGTGGTCTCATGTAGCCTAGGCTGTTTGCAAACTCTCTGTGTAGCAGAGGATGACTTTGAACCTCAGATCCTCCTGTGTCCACCATCCAAACACTGGGATTATGGGTATACACCACAAAGCTTTGCTTTTTCTTTTGTTTTCTTTACTTTCTTTCTCTTTGGTATGCAAGTTTTATCATTGGCTTCTTTCATTTAGCATGATATGTGTGTGTGTTGTGTGTGCAGATGCACATGTATACAGGTATATGCAAATGCATATGCATTTCTCTGTGTGTGTGTGTATGTTGTGCATGTAGAGGCCAGAAGTTGATGTCAGATATCTTTAGTAATCATTCTGTAGCTTATTTTTGAGACATGGTCTATCATTGAAGCTGAAGCTCACTGACAGCAAGCGAGGTTAGCAGCCAAGTCCTGGTGATCCTCCTCCCCAGTGCTGGGATTACAAGCATGCACCAACATACCTGGCTTCTAGCTGGATCCATACTTGGGTCCTCATGCTTAAGTAACGAGCACTTTACCAACTGAGCCATCTCCCCAGCTCTCAGCTCTCCTTTTCACATTTCTGTATGACTTTCCAAATCTCTAATATATTAATTTTTAAATAAACAGTCGTTAGCTGGCTTAAAAATGCACTGGGTTCTTTCACTGACATGACCATCTCAAAATTGTGCTTGATACACTCAACAGATTTGTTCATCTCAAAATCACATAAGCAGCCTCCCCAAGGACAAATGTGAAAGACTGAAAACTACTTTTCATGCTTGCTCTCTCTAGGATGTTTATATTTTATGTAGGATGTTTATATATTTTTAGGAAGTTTATATTCATAAACTTCCTAAAAAGAGACTTTAAAATAGCATCAAACAGGGAGTGAAGATATGAAGGCACCTGCCAAGTTCAACTGATAGCAATATAACAGGCCTATTAGTTTAAAAAGTGAGTGGGTAGATTTTTTGGCATATGTCAACATTTAACTGTTTATTTTTAATTTATGATATATGCCAAGGTTTTGGCCTCTCCATTTATAAAATTGTGATGGTCCATCAAGATGCTAGATGGAAGGCCACAAGGTTGTTATTATAAATCATTCTGGTTACATATTGATTTAGGACCCAAAATGAGAAAAGTGTGTACAATGAATTTAACTAAAGAGGAATGTCATTGGACTTTGGTCCTGATTTACTGTTTACAAACTCCTGAGTTTGTAGTCATAGTAAGGCAATAAAACTCTTCCAGATTAGTCATTCATTTCTGGTCAGTTCCAGTTGTTGTAGTCTCTGTTCTGACCTTTGATATCCCATAGATTAAATTTAATCCATTTTGATCATAACAAATCTCAAAAAAATTTTTTGTTTATTTTTATTTATTTGAAAGCAATGGGCAGAGAGAGAGAGAGAATGGGCGCCCCAGGGCCTCCAGCCACTGCAAATGAACTCCAGACTTGTGCGCCCCCCTTGTGCATCTGGCTAACATGGGTTTTGGTGAATCGAGCCTCGAACCAGGGTCCTTAGGCTTCACAGGCAAGCACTTAACCGCTAAGCCATCCCTCCAGCCCAAGTCTCAAAAACTTGATAATGCTTATCTGGTCATTTATCTTTATTTTTTTATTTTTATTTTTTTGGTCTTTCAAGGTTGGGTCTCACTCTAGACTAGGCTGATCTGGAATTCATTTACTATGTAATCTCAGAGTGGCCTCCAACTCCCAGCAATCCCCATACCTCGGCCTTCCAAATGCTGGGATTAACGGTGTGCGCCACCACACCCGAATTATCTTTATTTTTGATGGCATGGTGTCCAGCCACCACTATTCCTATTATTTAGATTGGGTCTATCTCAACCTTCTGGACAGTCACTCCTCCTATTCTCCAGGTAGTCTTAGAAAGTAGACTATAACGCGCCCCCCCCCCACCAAAAAAGAACAATATCCCAAACAAAATGAGTTTCTGACACCCTTTGTTTAAGCTTCTCCCATCTTTTATTATGAGCAATGTTGCTGTCAATTCACCTTCAACTGATTGATTTTCTGCCTAATTTCATATACCTGTTAATCAACTTGTATTGGTTGTTTTCTTATTGCTGTGACCAAACACTTGCAAGAAGCAACTTAAGGAAGGATGGACTTTTTCAGCTCACAATCTGAGGGAATATACCCCTCATGGTAAAGAAGGCATGGTGACAGGAGTGTGATACAGCTGGTCATATTGCATTTGCAGTCCGGAAGCAGAGAGAGATGAACGCTGTTGCTTAGTTAGCTTTTTCCTTTTTATTCAGCCCATGAAATGATACTGCCTGCAATTAATCTGGGCCTTCATACCTCAATTAACCTAATCTAGAAACTTCCTCAGAGACATGATCTGAGATTTGACTACTAGGTGATTCTAGATCCTGAGAAGTTGACAATGTTAACTATCACATAGCTCTTAGTATTTTTGAAAACATTTATTTGGGAGAGAGAGAGAGAAGGAGAAAGACCAAGAGAGAAATAATGGATGCACCAGGGCCTTCTGCCACTTCATGTGCCACTTTGTGTATGTGGCTTTATGTTGGTTCTGGGGAATTGAACCCAGGCTGTCAGGCTTTGCAAGCAAGCATCTTTAACCCCTGAGCCATCTCTCCAGCCTGGCTCTTAGTATTTTTTTAAAAAGAAAACTATTCATAATCTTTTTCTCTTGCTACAGAGACATATCTCTAACCTTCTGTCTGCATAATTCGTCTTTTTGTATTTGTATAACTAACCATTTGTTTCTATTAAATTCTGTTCCATGAACTGCCAGTGTAACTCAGTGTTAGAAGAGGTACTTATCATGCACAAGACCCTGGGATCAATCACTACCAGCTCCAAAAAATAAATAAATAATAAAATTTTATTTGAATTTTATCTCAATCTGGATTCTGAATCTTTGATCCAATTTATTAACAACTGAAGTAGGAACGACTGAAACATGCCCTTGTTTTAGTTGTTAATCCCAAAGGACAAAGTCACTAACTGAACACTCTGTCCTATAATAAACATGACATTGCTCCATTAGCAAGTAACATTTGGAGGAATTTCCTCAAACAGATACAAATTCATCAGAAAACAAAAGCAGTCTTGTCAAACATCATGTTGAAAACTAGATGCACAACTGCAACAGTCAACAGAAATTTAACGATTGTACCTTTGTGACTGAGTCTTTGTACCCTAAGAAGATATCAGTTCAAACTGACAGCTTAATCACCTTCTTAAAAATAAAAAAAAGATGAACTCCCAAGAGGCCATAGTTCACCCAGCAATGACGCTACATTTTCAGGAGGAATATAACATTCATCATGTCAGCAGGAAGTGCCCATGTGGGGAGGTGTGACTGTTTTTAAATAATCTACCTGATTCAAAGAGAATTAGTCACTTAGAAGGTGTTACCATTGTGAAAATAGTTCTAGAATTCCTCTACTTGAGATTTTTCTATCAAAGCTAAAGGCAAATCCTTGTTACTTGAGAGGGACTTTGAGAACCAGCGAACAGTCAATTCTAAAAGTGGAAAGAAAAACCTTTCAAAGAGCCATTGTCCCATGCTGGGTTTATCTGGATCATCACCCAACTGAAGTCAACTCACTGTCACAGTTGTTATTTCAACTTAGCAATGTTCTCACTGGTTGCCACTTCCCCTAACACGCTTAACTGCCACTCTGCAGTCACTCATTCAGAAGTAGAAAGGCTCCATCCGAGATTATCCTCCCGTGCCTACGTACAGCTCAACTGAATGTCTGCCAAGATCTAGACAGGAACAAAGACTCAATCTCTCCCTGCCAGGAACGCTGCAGACGTGGAATGGTGCTGCCAATGAAGACACTTCTTCCCTCCAGAGCGGATAAGGGCGTGGGGCGGACCACGAAGAGAGATGAATCACCACTTGGAGGTTAAGAACACAGACTCTGGGTTCTGTGAGGACTGACATTTGAGTTTTGAGCTCTACTGTGAGTCCTGGCTATGTGAAGTTGTAAACCTTCTTACTCTATATTTCTGTTTCCTCGTTTATAATGAAGATAATAAAAAGTATTTACCCAAGAAGGTTATTGCAAAGATTAAATAAAAGTTAATTGCAGTTAGAGTATGGCACATGTTAGGAATTCAGTTAGCTACCACAAGTCCATGTGTTCTGCAAGCTCTCTTCTGATTTTATTTTAACCCTCCAGAGAAACACAGATTGTTATATTTTGTAGTGAACATTTCTGTACCATTTCCACTGTTTATAGGCAAATGTTAGACTGTGGATTTTATGCAAGCAGGAATTTTGCTTTCATGTCCGGTCTTTCTAGCCCTGGAACAACATTACAGCATACTGTGGGGCTTAATTGGTATTTTCTGAAATGGTAGCTGAATCTATCTTCCTTTCTCTGCCTTTGCCATCTCTTAAGGTTGCTCAAGTGGTTTAGGTAGGGGGCAGGAATGAAGTAATCCGGGCAGAGCACTGAGCACTGCCTGACACATAGATACATAGCCATTAAACGACACTACTGTATTCACAAGGGTTCAAGCAAATCGACAGGAAGGACATAGGAGATATGTATGGACAAAAATATGGGACAAATGATTTCTCTTGCTCAGAGCTTGGTGTCTAGGGGGAAAACAGATAAAACAAATAAATTAGGTTCACAGGATAATATAATAAAATAAAGAACCAGGTCAGAAGGGTATGGGAAGCTTTTCTAACTGGTTTTTTAAAGAAGACCTATGGGGTTGGAAAGATGGCTCAGTAGTTAAAGGGCTTGCTTGCAAAACCTGAAAGCTAGGTTCAGTTTCTAAGATACCCATGTAAGCCAGATGAGGAAAAGTGGTGGTGCAGGCATCTGGCATTCATTTGTAGGAGCAAGAGTCCCTGACATACACACACACACACACACACACGCACACACAATTTTTTTAAGTAAGTGAAAACAGTGGTAGAGGAAAAATATCATAGACATATAGATCAACTTTTGTCAAGGCCTTGAGGTAGACAAGGTCTTGGTTTTCCTTAAAGAGACAAGGAAAGTGAGTTGCATGAATGTGAATTAGGCAAACATCTGTGTGCAGTAGGGTTTTACAAATCCATGTAGGTCATGCTAAGAATGTAACTAAGCTAGCTAAATTCTTTGAATGACTTGAAAAGCAGGGATCTTACACATCACAATAGATGTTTAAATGATTTGGCTGCTGAGATGATTGAAGATAGGTCTTGTATACGACTTGCATGCACAGTCCAGCCAACGCAGCAAGAAGGGCAGAGGAGGAGCCAAGGATCAGCTGTGGCCAGCATTTCTCAGCACACACCCAAGAATTCGGAGGCATCATTTCTCATTGACTAAATTAAACACTGATGTTTAAAACCAAGGTTCTCCTGTGAAAAATCCTACCTGCCAAAGAAGAAGTAGAAGTGGGCAGGTACCTAGAGAGCTTAGTCCCTTGACGCTGACTGGGATGTTGCCTGCATTTGCTCAGAAAACAACGACAAGCATCAGCAGAAAGGCCCTACAAGATTTGTCTTCCAGATTCTATTTGACAGCTCCAAAAAATCTGAAAGATAGTCATGTGTCAACCCTGTTCTTCCCCACAATCATAAAAGACGGCAAAGCAGATGTTGTCATTGCTCATCTTATCCTGTTCTCTTTTTCTCCAGTGCATTCATCTTATAGATAAAGGTCCCAAATCACAGACAAATTAAATGACCTTCAAAGATCTGTCAGATCTAAAACTTGAATCAAAAACTCATCTCAGGGCTAGAGAGATGGCTCAGCATTAAGCAGCTTGCCTATAATGCTTAACAACCTGGGTTTAATTCCCCAATGTCCATATAAAGTCAGATACAAGAAGTAGAGCATGCATCTGGAGTTCATTGGCAGTGGCAAGAGGCCCTGCCATGCCCATTTATATTCCTCCCATCTCTCTTTCTCCTTGCAAATAAATTAAATTAAATTTTAAAAAGTACTCATCTCAGAAAGCCACCATTGACTCCATATTAGACACCATAGGCATTGAATATGAAGGAATCCTCCCTTATAAAAGCACCCTCAGGCTGGAGAGATGGACTAGTGGTTACAGGCACTTGCTTGCAAAGCCTGCTGCTCTGGGTTCAATTCCCCAGTACCCACATGAAGTCAGATGCACAGAGTAGCACATGTGTCTAGACTTCTTTTGCATTTGTAAGAGGGCCTGGAATGCCTATTCATATTCTCCATCTCTCTCTTTCTCCCTCTTAGATAAAATACTTTTAAAAAGCACTCTCTTTTAACATATATCCTTTATCATTTATAATCACATGGAAATTTACTGGTTGGAGTCATTGAGTTCTCTTCTCATCCAAGTGTGGACTGAGTATCTAAACCTAGATGCTCCATAGACATCTCCAATTTATTTGCCTAAAACAGAAACTGTGATCATTCCAGTTTCTGATCCTGTTCCTCTTTCATATTTCCAGATTCAGTGCTTTTTTTTTCCCTCTAGTCACCCACCTCTTCTCTCTACCTTAACCTGAACATCTCACTAATCAAATAACCCTCAGACCAAGTCTCCAGTCACCTCCAACTCATCCCTATTACTACTTCTATTTTTTTATTAATTAGCTTTGTACTCAGTGAATACAGTCAAGTTGGTACCATTGTTAGCCTCCTCCCTGTCCTCCCCCCTCCCCCTGGTCCCTACTTGTTGAGGTATATAGGTCATGCATTGTGGAGTTAGCTCTCAGTTATGGGTAGGAGGAAATGTCTCTGCGTATCATGTCCCAATGTGTGGCTCTGACATTCTTTCTGCCCCTTCTTCCACAAAGTTCCCTGAGCCATGTTGGGTTCATTTTAGGTTTGCTTCAGTGATGAGGTCTTGGGAGCCTCTGTGTCTCTGGATATCTGATTTGGTAGGAGTTGATTGTTCTCTGTGTCTATCTCCTTCACCCTTGTGCTGGTACCAGGTTGACCAAGAAAACAGCACCCTTGCTTGTTTTGCCAATTATTCTTAGTTTCAGCTGGGGCCCTTTTGAGGTATGATAGAGTGGTTCTCTCCTTAGGATCTGCTTCTCTCTGAAAAAGAGAAGCAGATTCTCCAACAGAGAGTAAAGTTAGCACCAGATAAATGGGATAACTCTTATTTTTTAGAGACAATTTAATAGGTGTAGGCCCTCTTGTAGCCCACGAATAGTGGTAGCTTGATAATGAAGAGCGGGCTCATGTTTGGATATGGTTCTGACATGTTTCCCAACTCCAGCTATGGCTTCTATTCCACTGAGCAGATCAGGTAGCCAAATCAAGAGCAGTTGGTTTTCTACCATGGCTGTGTGCCACTATTGCACTTGTGTGAGCATCACTACAGGTTATTTGCTGCTAAGTAGGTTAGACCATGCATTGCTTTGACAGATATTGGTCATTTTCCCCCAGTCGCCTATGTAGCACCTTCTGGCACTAGATGCGCTGACTGTCTGGGGACTGACTCTCTTCCAGCTCCCAGCCATGCATGTCATTCCATGTTACATGTCAACCACATATGGTGTCTTCAGTAGTAGGGTTTTACCACTAACCTTTGGTGGATCATCAAGTACTCTGACAGAAATCTCTCATTCTTTTAGGAAACCTTGTAGGTCTCTCTGATCAAAAGCTCATTGTGGATGATAGCCACCTGCTGGTACTGGGAGTTATAGGTCAGTGCCCACTTAGAAAAGGAAGAAAAAGATAACTAATATAAAAGAGTTAGAGAGAAGAGAGAGACAGAGAGAGAGAAGCTGGAGAAGATTAAGGTCAGTCTTCATCGTACCCTTTATAGTGCCTTGTGACTCGGGTGCTCCCTCTAAGGACCTGGTGAAGGTTCAACCATTTGGTCTGCCTTTTAGGATGTAGAATTTTATGGTATCATTGCCATTTGGGTCCAGATTTGTGTCCCCTACCCCCATCCTTCCCCTCCCCTCCCTCCCCACCTACCCTATTGTCCAGTCCTCCAGATGCTTGCTGGGTATGTCGGCATCTTGGGTAGATTCAGGTTAGGTGCTGTATATGAGTGAGACTATGTGGCAATCATCTTTCTGTAATTGCTCAGTACCTCTGCACTGGATGTTCTAACCATGAAGAAACCTTTGAGCTCAGGCATGTGTATAGTTGATAATCTTTCCTTCATGCCCCATCTCTTGTCACCCTAGGGCCTCCTGACTTTTCCATTTTTATATCATCTACTTTTTATGTCACATTGATTATATTATATTTATTATCTTCACTATTTATTGTCTCTGCTCCAATGTCTTACCTTTATACTTACCCTTAGAATGTGAGACCTGGAACTTTGAAAATATTAGGGAAAGACATGGGGGAAACATTCAAGATTTAGCACAGGTGATGACTTTCTGAGTAGGACTCCAATAGCTAAGAAGATAATGGCAAGAACTGACAGATGGGATTTACTCCAAATTCGAAAGCTTTTGCACAGCAACGGAAACAACTACTGGAATGGACAGCCTACAGAATGGGAAAGAAATTTTTGGCACTTGGTAAGATTAATATCTAGAATATACAAGAGCTCCAAAAGTTAAACACCAAAAGAACAAATAATACAATCGATAAATAGGTAAAGAAACTGAACAGACAATTCTCCAAAGAAGTACAAACCACCAAGAATTTCTCCTTAGTCATCAGGGAAATGCAAATCAAACTACATTGAGATTCTATCTCACCCTCAGCCCAAACAGCTATCAACAACAAAACAAATGACAACAAATACTGGCAAGGACATAGGGAAAGAGGAAAACTTACACACTGCTGGAAGAATGTAAATTAGTCCATCTGCTATAAAAATAAGGATGGGGGTTTCTCTAAAAATATAACTACCATATGATTTAACTCTGTTACTCCTGAGTATTTGCCTAAAGGAAGCTAACTCAGCATACTACAGAGATGTTTCCTCATCCATGTCTATTGTTGCAATATTCCTAGTAGCCAAGATATAGAAAATAGACTACACACTCATTAACTGATGAATTGATAAAGAAAATGTAGTATGTATACACAGTTGAGGTTTACTTAGCCATAAAGAAGAATGAAATCATGTCATTTTCCAGAATATAGATAGGAGTAGAGGTAATCACGTTAAGCAAAAGAAGCCAGACCTGGGCAAATATCTTGTTTTCTCTCATATGCAGAATCTCAATTTGGCAAATAAAGACATGAAAATAGAAGGGGCACATCAGACAGAAAATGCAGTTTAGGTCTTCTGAACTTGGGTCACTTTACTCAATATAATTCTTACCATATCTATCATTTTCCTGCATATTTCATAATTTCATTTTATGTACTACTGAGTGGAATACCATCGTGTATGTATATACTACATTTTCATTATCCTTTCATCTGTTGATGGGCATCTAGGCTGATTCCAATTATTAGCTATTGTAAAGAAAGCAGCAATAGACATGGATATGCAAGGATCCTGTAGTAGAGTGTGGAGTCCTTGGGGTATATGCCCAGGAGTTGTATAGTTGGGTTGTATTGGAGTACCACTTCTAGTTATTTGAGATAGCTCCATCATATCTATATGCCTATGTAAGGGGAAGAAAGGAGAAAATTAGAGGAAGGGAAATGAGGAGGAGGGAATCTTGGGAGAAGAGGGGGCATGAGAATTAACTGAAAAATGAGATTTGAAAATGACAAAATGAATGATACCTGAATCTCTCTATGCTAACTGAAAAGATGAAAAAGAAAATAGAAGAGGTACTATTGGGGAGGAAGAAGGGATCAGCAGGAGAGGCAGAGGCACAAGAAAAGTTTATGGGGAAATATGAATGGAACCCATTACTTTGTATTGTAGGTACCAGCAAAAAGAGGGGAAGAAGATAGAGAAGAATAAGAAGGATTTTTAAGTTCTTTGATATATCTCAATATCTAAAATAGTGCCTGGCAAGTAGGAGCTGTCCAATATAGAATTTTGGTTTTGGTTTGTTTTTGGCTTTTTGAGGTAGGGTCTCACTCTAGTCCAGACTGACCTGGAATTTAGTATGCATTCTCAGGGTGGCCTTGAACTCATGGTGATCCTCCTGCCTCTGCCTCCCAAGTGCCAGAATAAAAGGCTTGCACCACTACACCCAGCAAAATATCATTTTTTTAAATTTTTTTTGTTCATTTGTATATATTTATTTGACAGTGACAGAGACAGAAAGAGGCAGATAGAGAGAGAGAGAGAAAGAGAATGGGCGTGCCAGGGCTTCCAGCCACTGCAAACAAACTCCAGATGCGTGCGCCCCCTTGTGCATCTGGCTAACGTGGGTCCTGGAGAATCGAGCCTCGAACCGGGGTCCTTAGGCTTCACAGGCAAGCGCTTAACCACTAAGCCATTTCTCCAGCCCGATTTTTAAATAAACCAAATGCATAAATGTTCATGTTATTTTATGTTCACCTTCACTGACTCAATTGTACTCTAAACGTTTATTGTTTACCTATTTTGTATCCTCCATTTGTTGGGTCAGAGGATACCCTTTGGTTATCTTTCTATGACTTTTTCCTCATATAATCCAAAAATAAAAGGCACTTTATAAATATCTGTAGAGCTCAACTGGCCTGAAAAATGTAGTCTAGTAAAAATAAGCAAAACAACCCTACCTAATTGGTCTTTATTTCAGAAAGCTCAAAAGATAACTATATGTCAACCTAAACACATGGGTCAGCTACAAACTCTGAGCATAGTTATGTACCAAAGCTCATTTCATAGCCTTAGATTTCTTTTGTTACCTAAGTCCTTTTGCTTAAAGTGGAAGGTACTGTTATGCAATGTGGATAACTGGTTGAGTCAGAAGATAATTTTTCAAACTCTATTTTTCCAGGATTTCAGAAAATACAACTTAATGTTGAATAGCTGGTCTCAGACCAGATGGTTAGTACATTCTGATTTTCAGAAATGGGGCTGCTTTATAACTAAAAATAAATGAGGGGAAAGGGAAACTATGACGTAGTTACTCATGCATGGGACATTTCCTAGAAATTTTACATTTAATTCATTTACTTATTTGCAAGAAAAAGAGGGAGTAAGGGTGGGGGTGGACCAGGGCCTCTTGCCACTATAAACAAACTTCAAATGCACATGCATCTGGCTTTACATGGGTATTGGGGAACTGAACCCAAGTTGTCATCTCTCCCAGCCCCTTATCTACACTTTCTAAATAAGTAAGCTAAGGTCCATAGAATTAAATAAGTACAAAGTAACATAGCAAGTAAGTGGCCTGACTATAATTTATCCAAATTCCCTTAGAAGTCCTAGCCTTTTTACCCAGTGCTATGCTGTCCTTTCAGCTGTGTGCTCTTTCAGCCTCAGAGTCCCCTTTCCATATGATGTGCACTCACGACTCTATTTTATTACCTTTGTGTCTTTGTTCTTTCATGACCTCAAGCACAATCTGCACTGTTTTCTACAGCTCGCTCATTCTTTTAAAGCTCAGGCTTTGTGTAAGTATGGAAACTAGTAAGTATCAGCAGATGTGGGATGCCAATCAAATCCATGGCCAGCTTTGAAGCTATGTGATTTTCAGTGTGCTTCCTGAAACATCCCATCCATACTTGTCTGCATACACTGACTGGCTGGCACCGGGAATTGATGATAGAAGACAGTTCAGTAATCCTGGATCTGAACTTAGATATTTACTGCTCAATAACATCTTGTTTTCTTAAATAAAGAACAAAATAATAAGTCTTTAAAAAAGGAAAAAGAAAACAAGGGACAAGTGCATCTAGAGCAGATGGGAACAGCCAGGGTTATTGTTGTGCCTTCCCTCAGGACTCGAACAATCTAGTCAAAGGCATAAAATGAACATCTTTTATCATTTGTGGAAGATTGTCAGGACATCAAATGGCCAAAGTACTCAGAAGTCTATTCAACTGTACTCCATTCTGTTAACAGCCATCACTGTCAGGAGGGATGTTTCTCAAGGCAAGGAGAAAAGAGCTGTCATGGAACAAAGGACATACTCAGAGAATGATTACTCAGTCCAGTGACCTAATTTCAGCCACAAAAAGCATCACTAGAGACATTTAACCATCCAAAAGCTTGCCTTAATAAAAGCAAATAGCTGGCAATTATGTAGCCCCAAGGTCAAAAGTGACAGATGTATGCTAGGGAGAAGGCTGATATGGTCCCAGAAGCCTCATGTCTGTGGCCTGCTGGACATTCTAGAGACAAGGGTGAGCGGAACTCAAAAACACTGCTTCTCGCTGGGCGTGGTGGCGCACACCTTTAATCCCCGCACTCGGAAGGCAGAGGTAGGAGGATCACCGTGAGTTCAAGGCCACCCTGAGACTATATAGTGAAATCCAGGTCAGCCTGAGCTAGAGTGAGACCTTACCTTGAAAATCAAAAAAAAAAAAAAAAAAAAAAAACAGGAAAACAACAACAACAAAACACTGTTGCTCTACTCAAAGTGCAGAGGGTATCTAGTCTGACACCCTGTCATTTGTTTCTGTCACCAACACCGAACTTTAGAATAAAGTACTCATTTTATGGCTAGGAGAAACATTAGAGATTTGCATAAGCCACCCCTTCATGCTATGCTTCTTCAATATAGATAAATATAAGGAATTCCATTCATTTCTCAACTTTCATGAGAATACAAAGTATAAGTACTAAAAAAAATTCTGGACTGTTCAGGGCCATGATAGATTTGCATAGCCTGTCTATATAGCTGTACCCAGGAATACACCTGTGCTTGTCAGAGCAAGTGTTCTCACATGGGGTCTGGGAAAATAGGATCACTTTATGGTTCAGAAATAAATGTTCAAAAGAAATGGAATGTTCAGGAGCCCTGGTTTGGCCTTTCTGTGTGCTGGCATACACAAGCTGGTGAAGGAAAGAAAACAGACACGTTCTACTTCTTTCTCTTCATGTTGGGTAGGTTTCATGGGAATATGTGTTATTAAGGGGAAATGGAGCATCTGGAGGTCCCAACTGAGCTATTGATGAAGGTAATGATGAGAAAATGCAGACAGTGAAGAGGGAAAGGAAGTTCATGAAGCAAAGCAGGTTAAGACTTAACAGATAACACAGAACATCACTTACATTTTCAGAATCTTCTTTTTTTAATATATTTCTATTTATTTTTTTTTAATTTTATTTGAGAAAGAGAAAGAGGCAGAGAGAGAGAGAGAGAGAGAATGGCACACCAGGGCCTACAGGCACTGCAAATAAACTCCAGAATCAAATGCCCCCTTGTGCATCTGGTTTATGTGGGTCCTAGAGAATAGAACCCGGGTCCTTTGGCTTTGCAGGCAAACGCCTTAACCACTAAGCCATCTCTTCAGCCCACATTTTCAGAAGCTTCCAAGGGGCTTGGGGTATGGCTCAGTAATAGAGCACTAGGTTAGTGTGCCTGGGGTCTTGGCCTGAAATCCCAGCACTTCAAACAAAGGAAAAGAGAAAAGAAAGGAAGGAAAAGAATGCTCTTTGAAATAAACCAACCAGATCCATATAGCTAAGATACTACTAATTGAGCTGGGGGCTTTGAGAAATGCTGAGGAGTAGAGGTAAAGACAAGAAAAGAGCTATAGTGGCCAGAAGAAATCTTCCTACCAAGCATCCATGACCTCAAGAAAAAAGACCAAGGTGGGGATGGTGAGGGTCCAGTCTTCACCTTGAGTCAGGTATCAGTGGAGCTTATGAAGCAGGATATCTGATGTTAAGGAGATCTCAGGCTCCCTGTGTGTTAGGACCACAAATACATAAGAAACTTTGCCTCTAGGGGCTAGAGAGAGGGCTTAGCAGTTAAGGCACTTGCCTGTAAAATCTAAGGACCCATGTTCAACTCTCTAGATCCCACATTGGCCAGACACACAAAAGTGAGGCAATCGCAAGGTCTCACATGCCACTAGGTGGCACAAGCATCAATTGCAAAAGCTGAGGGTCTGGCACACCAATTCTCTCTCTCTCACTGTCTCTATAAAAAACAAGGAAAGAAAGAAAGAAACTTTGCCTCTAAAGAGAGCAGAAGAGGATAGGAATCTTTGTATTAGGCATAGAGCTTTGTTTACACTAAAAACAGAAAGTCAGGATGTGAATTACAGGTGTGTTCCCTTTCTTCTTCCTTATTCCTCCTCCCCTTCTTACAATGATGTACTGCGCAAACATCCCAGTTCTAAAAGGACATTAAATATTGGTCTGAAGGAGAATGAGTCTTTAAATCCAGGAACAACCCATAAATGTTTACAAAGGGTGGCCGAGAAACTCTTACTTCTAAAAGCACTTAAAGGAAGTTACTGAAACGCCTAAATATTTCCTAAGCTGAATAATAAAGCATTACTTGATTCCAGGTCAGGAAGACCTTTTCCTTTCCATGGTGCCTTCTCTTCCTACAGTGCAATGAAAGAGGGTGTGTGTGTTAATAGAACCTGTTCACATAATGAGCTTGCTTACTACTTAAACTCTAGGCCCTGTGAGGGAGCACTTTTCATTTACTGAGCTGTTAATTGCTTAGACCTTTTTTGTTTTGTTTTGTTTTCTAAGTACATAGTACCTCCTTCTTTTTACAGAAAACCACCAGACCCACATAACTGCAACACCTGTAACATCAAGAAAGACTTGAGGACATTAGAACTTGAGGGCTAACAATTTTAACTTTTTAAAAAATACTTATTTATTTGAGAGAAAGAGGGAAAAAGAGAGAATGGCTGTGCCAGGTCCTCCCACCAATACAAACAAATTCCAGATGCATGTACCACTTTGTGTATCTGGATTTACATGTGTACTAGGAAATTAAACCCAGACCATCAGGCTTTGTATTCAAGTGTCTTTAACCACTGGGCCATCTCTCCAGTTCAAATTTGACTTTTAACGTTCAGCTTTGCCTGTGTATCACTTGTCCCTATCACCTCATTCATGTTCTGAAGAGGACAGCTGAGCAACCTGGCACTTTCACTCCTGTTTCTTTTCTATTTGCCTTTCCCATTAGACATTCAACTGAAAGTAGGGAAAATTGGCTCTTCCACATGTGTTCATATGTTCATATCATGTCTCTCCCCAGATAGCTGTATTACTAGATACCTGACAAGTAGCCCCCCATACTTATCTCCAGAATCTGAACATTCAACAAAACGCTCACCACAGAACATTAAATAAATGAATTATATTTTTAAAAAAAGAATGAATTTTTTTAAATTTCATATTGAACCTTCCTGGAGGTTGTAGGACCTATAGAACCAACTATTGTTTGATGTGAAGCTGGTCTATTTAGACTCTGAGTATATAAACAAAATATCTGACATATTCTGGGCTCTAATCATTCACCATGTATTATTTCCGTCTTTTCTTTCTCATCTCTCCAGGACAGGACGTTATTTCACCCCGTGAGTAACAGCTGCATGGACTGCAACCCTGCCGAGAAGAAGATTTTCATGGCCAGATGTGACCCTCTCTCTGAGACTCAACAGTGGATTTTTGAACATATCAACATGACTGTTTTAGAAAAAACTAGCCACTATGGCAGCTCCTAGAAAGACAGGAGGGAAGAAGAGTAGTTCCCTACTAATTCTGAACTATATCTTCACTGGCGTCTGGGTCAAAGGAGTCAGGAATAACACGTCCTAGATCCAAAAAGCCTGGGTTAAAGATCTGCAGATGCCATGTCAACATAGGTTGTCCTGAACAACTTCCTGCATCTGAGGAACTTGGCTGAGAACCTCACCAGCTGCTTCTGAGAACTCAAGACTAGCAGTTCCCTTGCTGGCCAAGGGAAAAGATTATTTAGGGACTTTTCACCACAACTGCTGAGTTAATAAATCCTAGCATTTCTCAGGTCAAATCCTGCAGTAGTGAGTAGCTATGAATGGATCCTATTCATCGGGTGGGAGGGGGGTGGAAACAGAGTGCATGACTGCTCTGACAACCTGTGGACACCACACACAGGTTTAGAACTAGCCACGCTTAAGGGGTGAGCTGTACTCTCTGGTGCCATTCTCTGACCCAGAATGGGTTAAACAGGTTTAACCCATAAAAGTGCTGCAGATGATTTTAGAGTGTTCATACTATTGTTTTCTTTTGTTTTATATTTAATTAAGGGTGCCACCTCTAAGAATTAAAGGACATTCTCTCACTTATACTTGCCATCCCTTTAGAATGTTACCTAGGTTTCTGGAGGTTCATAAAAGTCCATGCCCCATAAATTAGCTGAAGTTCTAATTCAGTGCCAGTGTATGAATCCAGTAAAAAACAACAAACAACTATGCTACCCAGTTACTCCAAAGAAAGATATCACAGAAGCAGCAAAATGCCATAACCAGGAGAAAAATTGCCCTAGGAAATCTATTTTTACTTTTCTATTATTTTTACAATTTTAAAAGTCTGATGTTTGTCCAGTCATGATTTTTTATTAAGGAAGGCAATGGAGTGAGGTTGATGTAATTTGTTTAGGCAATTCTTGAACCCAAATAAATCTACACTCCAAGTGACATATGAAATGGCTTCATTCACTTCTATGCTACTTCATCAGTGCTGTGAACTTAAAGGTGGTTTTACTTAATTATTAGTTCTGGAATTTTTTTTCTAATGTTGATAATAACAATGTTGTTCCTTTATTTGGAAGCTCACAAACAGAATTACCACTAATAAAATGCTTATGACACTACTTTCTGCTAATGGGGCAATATATCAGGGGTTCTTAAAAAAGGGATAATTCAAAACTCAATAGACTATTTAGTCCTTAAAAGATTTTACGTCTTAATAATGATGAGGAAGAGTATACAGGTATCAAGATGGGTCTCCAAAGAAAAAAAAATCAGGTTCACTACACAGTTCTCAAGTTTTCTTGGGTACAAAGTTGTTTTTATTTTGCTTTTATTGCTTTTTTAGCTTGATTTTTTTTTTGTTTTTAATTTTTTTCTCTTATTTATTTGAGAGAGAGAGGGAAAGAGAAAGAGGCAGAGAGAGAATGGGTGCACCAGAGCCTTCAGCAGTTGCAAACAAACCCCAAACATGTGAGCCCCCTTGCGTGCATGTGCGACATTGCACACTTGCATCACTGCGTCTCGCATGGAACCTGGACATTTGAACATGAGCTCTTAGGCTGTGCAGGCAAGCACCTTAACCACTAAGCCATCTCTCCAGCACTCAGCTTGATGTTTTTGTTAAGAATTTATGTCAACTTAGATATAGACCTATGGATTTTAGGACTGGGGAGACCCAGAAGATAGAATTCTTTTTTTATTTGTTTTGTTTTGAAGACAAGCAAAAGCCCAGAGAAACTCAGCTCCTGGCAGGGTGGGCAGGTCTTCTGACCTTTAGTTCTGTTTGTTTCCTGTGCTCTTGCTATGTGGCCCAAGGTGGTTCTCATTACTCCGATTTAACTTGGAATTTGCAGTCACTAGGTAAGAATTCTATGCTTCCCTAGGGATGTCCACAGGTATTCAGAAACCTTAATATCTTAACCCTCTTCTCGTAAACATGCATGATTTTAATTCTGTCCTCAAAATCTAATCAAAATTGTTCAGGTAAACTGCCTTGCTAATAGCTGGGAAAGAGTTATTTTGTTATATTTGCCAAGTTTTCAAGGATTCTTTTGAGCAGCTATCCTTCGTAAACCTACTATCACAGAAGATATTTTGTATAGGCCAAGTAGTCTTGAAGCATTCAGGATACACAACAAAGGAAATCAATAATGGGAAATTAACCTGTGTGTTGAACAATTCTAAGGAGTGGGTAAAGATTTATCACAAGTGTTCAGAGAGCAAACTGGCAGAGAATTAGATGAGCCTATAAAAATTCACATTATGTCATTACACAGTTGATTGCTATTTACAATTGTACAAAAGAGACAACCCTGGGTTCTGCATCCTGGATAGCCCAGATTTGCAGTGGTCTCTTAGGATGTGATAATCATGGTTGACTAGCCAGGCAATGTCCCTGAGAAAGACCAAATATTGCATTATTTTAGTGTGACACATAATCATCAGCTAAGATTGGTTTCCTACACTGAGTAAATGATTATTAAAAATAAAACTAATTTTTAAAAGCAGAAGTGCACTTGAGACATTAAGTCCAAGATTAAGACTTCAATGAAGCCATAGTTAAATGTGTGCACATGTAGAACATACACAGAACAACATGGAACCTAGAGAATCTGCCCCTGAGTAGAAGGCATAGCAACCAAGAGGCCTAGTGAAGGATATGTAACAGGTTGCAGTGCTTCAGGAAAAGTCCTTAAACTCCAAGGCCTGAATTTTATATCTGTTTTTAACAAACAATTACAATGAAACAGACTGAGAAGGACAGTTTAAAAACTATTACATTTACTCAGGGAAGTCATCAGAACTAGGGAGAGTCCTAAGGAAAGAGGAATGGATGGTCTGAGAGCCCATGTGGGAGTTGAACACATGCCTGGAAAAAATGTGAAAGGGGAGTTATTACATTTAAGAGAGGAAGAAAGAAGTACAAAGAGCTCCTGCCATGTGGAGGGCAAGAGAGAGCAGGGAGCCCATGTGGCAGTAGAGATTGGGGTACCTCCCCCAACCACATCTGCCCAGCAGGGCTGAAATGAGGGGGCTTACCAGAGCAGGGACCTGGGAGTTCAGGAGAGGTGAAAAGCCAGAAAGAGGCCTTGCGCATCTGGTAAGGATCTATTTATAATCTTATTGTGGTGGACTTTACCTTTAAGCTCAGGTGAGCATGAGATACAGCTGCTTGGTCTAGGCTAGGGACCGGCTGTGGAGTAGATGGCAGGAGAGCTGATTGATTAGGCTGAATCAGACACTGAACTCAGGTTCTACTGAAGCACACAGGCAAATGGTATTCCTCTTTGGGCCCTCTCTCCTTACTGGCTATCTAACTCCCCCTAAGACATATTTCCAGAACTAATGAAGGTCTGAGACTCTACTTGCTTGAAACATCATTCAGAAAAGTATATAACTATGTGTGTGCACTTTTCACTGGCTAAGACACCAAGCAGTCCCTCAGAGGACTATCGTTCCTAGAAATGAAAAGCTTTGAAAGTTACCAGATTATTCACCCTCTCGTTCAACAGAATGGAAGGGAAATTATAAAGTTTATCTGGCCACAGAAATTGCTACTTCTCCATCAAATAAACAGTTTGGGAAGAAGTTAGAAGATAATTAATTTTTCAAATCCTTTTTATGTATTTACAGAGAGAAAGCTATGTTGTAAAAACTAATTATGAACTAACTGTGGGATTTATACTTTTTACCAGACTGGATAAGTACCATGGCAATAATAATGTATTGGCTTCTATGTCTACTGTTAATTAGTTAAAACACTAATCTGATCACATGACTGTTTTTAAATGTATTCATTCTATCAGAAGCCTCCATGAATAATGAGAGCTCCAGGATTATTTTGTGAATTGATAACATAGAACTTTATACAATAAATGGATTACACAAATGGATTTATCATCAATGAAAGAAAAAGTGCTAGGCCCATTCTTTCCACACTTCTTACAAAACATGAAACCAAATCAACTTGATTTGGTCCATCAACCATTTATTTTAGTCGTAATTATATGTTTTAAAAGAAAACAGCTGTCAAGATATAAGTATGCTTCTTTCATCCAGATGAAAAATTTGTATTTTTCTTTTCAATATTGGGGACTGAACTCAGGGCCTCAAATATAGTAGGTGAGTGCTCTACCATTAAGCATGTTCTCCAGCCTTATTTTAATCTTTCTTATAACTGCCTTCATAAGAAAAAAAGCAAATAGGAATCTTTTTACTTGAAAGCCCAGCACTATAAAGATAACAGATCCATCAAAAGAGTCAATGACACTTTGATTATAAGGCCTGTTGCCCAGCAATGATAGAGGCTCATCTGTGTCATTATAACATTCCTGGCCCAGGTTCTCACACACTTCAAGACTCAGAAAAGAGTTGATGGCAAAGCTGTCAAATCTGCTTTGAACTCTCTGACTTGAGTGATACAGAATCTTTTCCTGAGGGTCAGTGGTACCTCTGCCCTCACATGCAGAGGAATGTTGGGTTTTATATATATATTCAGAATTTAGGACTATCCTAAATAATATGACATTGAATATTAATTTATCCCTAGGGAGCTGCTTAGTAAAAACTCATTCTGGTTCTTAGCCTGACAAGAATATAAGGCTGCAATATACTTACATAAACAGGTGCTGGAGATATTCTGGAAGCAGGGCATTTAATATAAATCATGAAAAGGAACACTTCTAAGGGAAATGTTTCTAAGTGATTCCTTACAATTCCTTACAATCATAAATGGTGAGAAGCACACTGTAGCTCTAGATGTAGGTGTGTGCAGACATCCTGTTCACCTCATGGACAAGTTCTACCCTTGCTGTCATCAGTCTCAGATGACAACTCTGGCAGGAATTACTCTCCATGTGTGAAGCTGTGACTGAGGACACTGAAGCGTGACCAGCGGCCAGTCATTCCCACACTGTCGGCATTGGAAGATTGCTCTTTGATTTATGTCTATAGCCTTTGCTTGCAGAACTGGAAGCTGTTTGCAACTTTATTTGGGAGACTTGACATTGGCCTGAAGCTTTTATTCGCGCTCACTCCTCTCTGCACTTGACATTTCAGACTGGTGTGTCTGGTTCTGTAGCCTCTCAGCAACTACAGCTCAGGCACATGTTTGATACTTCACAGAAACCTGGAGACATTGCTTGGATCCCTCCAACCCGAGGTCCTTCCCTTCAGCTTATTGCATAATTCCTGGGGTTTCCACAGTGCTTCATGCTCCACATCCATTCAGTGCAACAAAGTACAATGACTGACACTGCACAGAAAGGCTGGCTATGTGTCAGAATCTTACTGCAAATGATTTTATTCTGACAACCAGTTACCTTGGGGTGGGGGGCTTTCCATTACTAAGTAGTGTATATCCTGAGTTTCCAGGAACAGTTTTGGTGTAAGCCTTCTGGCCCTATGTAATTATTCATAGTGCCCACCTTTTACTCTTAAAAGTGACCTCATTTACATAACAAATTGCATGTTTGCCCTATTTAGCTCAGACCTGCCTGTGGAAGGTTAAGATTTCTTCTGCTTACTGGTGTGCCTATGTAAGAAACTTACTAGAACCATCACTTCACTTCAAATAGACTAAAATCACTCTATTGATAACTGTCTATTGCATTCACCTGGTTATTTAAAGTTACTTAAGGGAAGACTTGTTATCAAGAATTCGTTTATCTGCCTAACTCTTTTTTGCTGAGTTATGATAATTCTAATTTAAATGGGGTTTTTATACTTTTAAATTTTTACTTGAAATCAAATGTCATATTATACTTTTCCAAGATACAGATGGTAGATCCCCAAAATGAATTAATAGACACATTAAACATTGCATCATGATAATATGTTCTATTTCATTATTGCCTTTGCTTTTCAAAGCAATTTTATCTCATTCTGCCTTACAACTGCTTCTATAGTAGTAATATTAGTATCCTTATGGAGTTACTGTATGACTCAATGTAAAGAAGTTTGCAAAGTCAAAATCATACAGTAAGTTATCAGTGTCAAGACAGGAATTCAAACCTTCTGGTACCTTGTACCCTGCACCTTCCACTTTCCAAGGTGCACCATATGTCATTGTAGTGTCACTTATCTGCTGCAAAATTAAATGTGTGGCATTTTAGTGTGACACTGCCTCCTCTGGAATCTGTGTTATTATGTTTGCTCTTCTTTGCACCTATGTTTTTGTTGGTTTTCCTACAAGCTTATTAAAGTAAAAACACCAGCCTAAATCCAGAATTAATCCCTCTTAATGAGATTTTCAGGGTACTTTTAAGAAAAGAAGTGATCAACTAAAGCTATTTGTCTAGCTGTGGATGATAGACCCTAAAGCAAATACTGTGTACTTTGTGATGATTAATGAGCTCAGTCCTCAGGAGACAAAAAAAAAAAAATACAACCATTATGCAGAGAATTTGCATGTACTTTGCAATAAAGCTCTACACTGACCTTATTTCCTAGGGCACTGTAGCTTACACCTATTATCCAGGCATTCAAAAGGGAGGCAAAGGCAGGAGGATAGCCATAAATTCAAGGCTAGCCTTGGCTATATGGTGAATTGTAAGACAGCCTGAGCTACAAGGTAGATACTCTGACTCAATACATACATACACACACACACACACACACACACACACACACACACACACACTCTTTCAATCATCTTATTTCTGGAAAGCCCTGCTAGGTCTGTCTCTTACACAATTGAGGCTTTCTTTCCATGGCAGTTTCTTTTTTTTTCCTGTTAGGGGTTCTTATTAAGATGACAGACTGTCAGATGATGTCATCTATTCACATTGCCAGAGAACATACCAAACCCTAGATGGAAATTTATTTCTAACAGTACTAGAATCTGGAAAGTTCAAGATAAACATGAAAGTAGTTTCAGTAACTGATAAGGGTCCAACTTCTGGTTTTCAGTCTGTGTCCTCACTGGCAAGAGAACTCTCTAGGATTTCTTGCAGAAGAGCATGAGCACTAATTATAAAGGCTCTGCACACCTCCTCATGACATAACATATTCCTCAAATCCCCCATTGTAACATACTGACCTTGGAAGTTAAAATTTCAACCTAAGAACTGAGGAGGTTACAAACATTCAGACCATAGCCCTAGGTTTTATCCCAAATCCACTAAATAAGAATTTCTGGAGAGGGTGCTAAGCAGATAACTGTGCAATCAAACAGATAATTAATTGCTTTCTTCCCAGCTCTTAATTTCTCACCACCAGTAAATCCAAGTTAATTCTCTGACATGGTTGTCTTGCTCAGGAATATGGGCTGCAGATGACTGGAAGAATGGTTGGTTGCAATCCAAAGCTAAAGAGAGGAAGAAGTCCAAGAATATTTTATTTCCAAACTCCTGTAGCTTTTATTAGGGCAGTAGTTATTAAATTTTGGCCCTTAAAGCACCTGGAGGAATTGTTAAAACAGACTACTGGCCTGGAACCCTCTGAGTTTCTGGCTCTTTCATTATGACATTGGGTTTAAAAATTTACATTTTTAACAAGCTCTTAAGTGATGCCTACAGCATCTTCTTGGGCCAACAGTCTCACCATCTTGAAAATAACTTTTTAAGGAAGATTTTATTAATGTTGAATATGCTTAGAAACCATTGATTATATGTGAATATTATCTATTAGAAGTGATAAAACTGAGACTGTAAAAATGCCTCAATGGTTAAAAGCACTTGCTGTGTAAACCTAACAACTAGAGTTCTAATCCCCAGAGCCCAACACAAATTGCTCACATGTCTGTAATCCAAACACACCTAGGAAAATGGAAGGTGGAGTCAGGAGGATCCTGAAGCTTGAAGGCAATAGCAAAAACAATAAGGAACTTCCTATTTCAAATAAGGTGGAAAGAGAGAAGCAATGTCCTGAGGTGGTCCTCTGACCTACACACACACACACACACAAGGAGGAGGAGGAGGAAGAAGAGTGATAAAACCACAATTTACTGAAAATTCAAATGTGAATAACCAGCCAATAAATATTTATTATAGCCAGAAGAAATTCCTGCCATAAAGGTCTGTAAAGCAGGATCATAAAGCTGGAAAACCAAAAATAGGCAGTATTACAGTCTCACTTAAACTTCTCATTTAAATTTTTGCTTATGCCCATAGACTAGTGCGGCTCTTACTTTTGGTCAGATAGCAATAACAACTGAGGAGACTCAAAACTCATCAAAGTGCTGAGAAGAAATGACAGTTTATCACCAGCAAGGCTCAGAGAACACTGTGAAAGAGATGACAGAATGTAAGAGCCAAAGGATGGGGAGGAATGGTTTGGAATGCTGTCATCTGGACACGAAGTGGCCATTGCATTCCTGACCTCATAGTATCTGTTGTCACTGGCAAATATTGGGCCCATCAACATGTTGCTATGCATGATGAAAGAGGACAAATAAATGGGACATGAAAATACAGAGGGACTAATTGGAAAGAGAGAGGGTTCAGTGGGAGGGGGCTGGGAGAAGCAGACAAAAGAAAACAATAGAAAGCCATTATGATCAAATTACATTATGTACATGTATGAAAACTATCAATAAAATATATTTTAAATTCTCAATTGAAGTATAATTAATAGGTCAAGACCTTTACCTTAAATGCCTGTCATGAAGCATGACATTAATTATTAAACTATTGGGCTGGAGAGAGGGCTTAATGGTTAAGGCATTTGCCTATGCAGCCTAAAGACCCAGGTTTGATTCCCCAGGACCCATGTAAACCAGATGCACATGGTGGCTAGAGACCCTGGAATGCTCACTCTCTCTTTCTCTCTCTCCACATATATGAAGAAGCAGAATATATATATATATATATATATAATCTTCCTCTTTGTCTCACTCTCTCTGTAATGAATAAATTTTAAAACAATAATTAAATTATTATTGTCCCTTCTCCTGAATTATCAGTAGCCTTCATGCTACTATAAAATAAGAACAAAAAAAAAAAAAGGTGGCCAGGGAGATTGCTCAATGGTTAAGCTTGCTTTTAAAGCCAGTTGGCCTAGGTTCAGTTTCCATATAAAGCCAGATGCACAAAGTGGCACAAGCAACTGGATTTCATTTGCAGTGGTAAAAGACCCTGGCTTGCTCTCACGCTCTCTCTCTCTCTCTTCACAAATAAATAAATGATACTTTATTTTTAAAAAATAAAATAGACATAGGTTGGCTAAATAATTCACTTAACATTTGAGATTAAAGGCATACACCACCATGCCTGGCTTTTTTTGTTTTCAATATATTGTGCAGACTATGCCTATCCTCAAGGTCTTTCTTGAGAAAATAAATTTCTGGTGGCAAATAACTAGCTAGCTGACTTCATTTCACATACATCATACAGCTATGACTGAGCTATTGTTTCTTGGTCTTTTAAGTGTGATAATATCTCACTATGTTCAATTGATTTCATTAGGAACAGTTGCAGCAGGAAAAGCAGAGCTTGGAATTTCTGCTGTTTGAACTGTAGTGCTTAAGGACTGACATCTTCTTTTCCTTCAGTATAAAAGTTGGGGGCTTGGATGTAGATCAGTTGGTAGAGTACTTGCCTAGCCTGCATGAAGCCCTGGGTCTGGTTATCCAGCACCACATAAAACCAGACCTGGTGGCATATTCTGTAATCCCAGCACTGTGGAAGTGGAGGCAGGATTATTAGAAATTCAACTATCCTGGGCTACATGGCAAGTTTGAGACCAGCCTAGGATATATGCAGGTCTGTATCAATCAAACAACCTGCCAATACATAAATACTAAGATCTTTTTGAAGGTTATTTCTACCTCAGCCCTATCATCAAAAATTTTAATTTAAAACATTTTTTTTAGTTTATTTAAAGTTCAGCCTCTAGTGGTAGACAAAATAAGTTCTCCACATTATTATTCTTCAACTATTTTTCTCTTATGATTGTGTGTACTAATCATGCATGTAAAAGGGTGTGTGGAGCATGTTTCACTTCAATGGCTTGCTATTCAAATTTCTATCACCAGTAAACAGTGTGCTTATGAACCAGTAGCCTAATGTGCCAAACATTCTAATTTTATAGTAAAAAAAAAAAAAAAAAAAACTACAGATGAAAACTGTTAAGATCAAAATCTACACATGACATCATAAATCAAAAGGATAAAGGGCCATAATGAAACTGTTACACTAAAAATAGTAAGAAACCAAAAAATATGGCTGGAGAGATGGCTTAGTGTTTAAGGCACTTGCCACGGAAGTCTAAGAACTCATGTTTGGATCTCTAGGTCCCATGTAAGCCAGATGCACAGTGGTGTAAGCACACAGTGTTACACATGTGCACAAAGGGGTACATACATCTGGAGTTCATTCTCTCTGTCTCTCTCTCTCTCAAGATAAATAGTAAAAAATACATTTTTAAAAGTGTAAAAAAATAAAGAAAAAAATATAAGAGGCCTAATTTCTAGAACTCAAAAACCTAAACAATAAAAAGTCAAACAACCCACTAACCAAATGGGTCAGAGAACTGAACAGAGAGTTCTTAGAAGAAAAAATAGGTGGAACTTTCCATGATATAGGAATGGGAAAAGACTTCCTGAATGAAACCCCAGTAGCTCAGGAACTTAAACACTCACTCAACCATTGGGATCTGATAAAGCTGAAATGTTTCTTCACAGACAAATATAGAATACGCAGAGCCAATATATTGCCCACAAAATGGGAGAAAAATTTTGCCAGCTATACAACTGACAGAGGCCTAATTTCTAGAATCTACAAAGAACTCAAAAACCTAAACAATAAAAAATTAAAACAACCCACTCACAAAATGGGACAGAGAACTGAACAGGGAGTTCTCAGAGGAAGAAATACAAGTGGCACACACACACATAAGAAAATGCTCATCATCCCTAATCATCAGGGAAATGCAAATTAAAATAACTATGAGATTCCACCTTACCCCAGTAAGGATAGCAAACATTAAAACAAAAAAGTCAAATGAAAATAAATGCTGGTGAGGATGCAGAGAAATAGGAACCCTCATTCACTGTTGGTGGGAATGTCAGATGGTACAACCACTATGGAAAGCAATATGGAGACTCCTAAAAAGGGTGACTATAGTTACCATCAGACCCAGTATTCCCTTATTGGGCATTTACCTTAAAAGCTCCACACCTCAGTTCAGAGAGATTTGCTCAACAATGTTTATAGCTGCTCCATTCATAATAGCTAAAAGCTGGAACCAACCCAGATCTGCATCATTAGACAAATGGATAACTAAGATGTGATTTAGCTACACTATGGAATTCTACACAGCAGTAAGGAAAAATGACACAATGAAATTTGAAGAAAAATGGTCAAACTTGGAACAGATCATTCTCAGCAAACGCATCCAAACACAGAAAGATAATCATTGCATGGTCTCACTCATCTGTGGCTCCTAACCTGAATCTGCCCAAGATGCTGACATACCTAATAGGCATCTCGAGGACCAGAAAATGGAGGGGGGAGGGTAAGAGAGGGGAGGATACAAAACTGGACCCAAATGGAAATGGTACCATCAAATTCTATACCCTGAAAGACAGACTAAAAGGTTGAATCTTCATCAGGTCCTTAGAGGGAACACCTGAATCAAAGGACCCTGGAGAGGGTATGATGAAGACTTACCTTAATCTTCTCCTGTTTCCCTCTCTTTCTTTCTCTTATTTCTTTCTCTTTTATATTACCTATCTTTTTCTTCCTTCTTTTCCCTTGGCTCTGGCCTGTAACTCCCAGTACCAGGATGCAGTTAACATCTACAATGAGCTGTTGACCAGAGACTTACAAGGTTTCCCAAAGGAAGACAGATTTCTGTCAGAGCACTTGATTACCCACCAAAGGTTAATGGTAAGACTCTACTGTCAAAAACACCATATGCTGTTGGTACAGAACATGGAGAGACCTGACTGGAATCTGGAAGAGTCAGTCCCCAGACAGTTAGTTTGTCTAGTGCCAGAGGGTGCTACATGATGAGCAAGTGGGGGGAAATGATCAACATCCGTCCAAGCAATTCATGGTCTAAGATATTCAGCAGCAAACAACCTGACATGATGCTCACCCAAGTGTAATAGTGGCACATAGCCATGATGGGTAACCAACTACTCTTGATTTGGCTAATGGATCTGCTCAGTGGAACAGAACCCATGGCTAGAACTGGGAAACAAGTCAGAACCATATCCAAAAATCAAGTCTGCTTTCCAATATCAAGCTCCCTCCAATCTTGGGCTACAAGAGGGCCTACACCTATTAAATTCTCTCTAAAATAATAATGGTTATGCCACTTATCTAGTGCTGACTTCACTCTCCATTGGAGAATTTGTTTCCCTTTTTCAGATGGCCCCAGCTGAAACCATAGAGTAATTGGGGAGGTAAGAAATGAGTGCTGCTTTTTTGGTGAACCTTGTAACAGCACAAGGGTGAAAGAGATAGACACAGAGAACACTCAACTCCTACCAAAGCAGATATCCAGAGACAGAGGTTCTCAAGACCTCATCACTTAAGTAGACCTAAAATGAACCCAACATGGCTCTTGTGGAAACTTGTGGAAGAAGATGTGGAAAGATTGTTAGAGCCACAAGTTAGAACATTATGCACAGAGACATTGGCTCTTCCCCATAACTGATGGCTACCCCACAATGCACAGCCCACATTCCCCAACCAGGAGGGTCCTTTTGGAGGGGGAAGACAGGGAGGAGGCTAACAATGGTACCAACATGGCTGTTTACACATTGGGTATGGACATAACTAATAAAGAAAAACATAAAAATAAAAATAGAATGTCTGTCCAACACTCATCATCCTAATAAAGGGAGGTGGTAAAAAGGAGGTGAAAATGTTTTTGGAAGGGGTGGACATAGTGGGGAAAAAAATCCATGCTTTATTTTCCTAAAGATAATTTTATTTAATGTCCTAAGGGAAGCAGCAGGGAAGTGTCAGAGTGACTGAAATGTCAAAGAAATGACCTCACAAAAGAAATGCTGTGGTGGAAGTGAAGAGCCACTTCTCATTAATGTCTGCCCACCAGCAAATGGCGAGGGTCAGGCACACATTCTCCAAACCGCCTTCAGTCAGAAGACAAGGGTTTGTGAATAATGGGAGCTCAAATGAGTATTAAATAACTATGTACTCAGCCACTGAAATGTTTAAAATAAAACAATCTCTGTAGCAATTCTTCTGGATAATAAATGCCTCTGTTTGAAAAAAGACATGGAGAAGAAGTTCTTTTATGGTGAACGTCAGGAAGGACTTAACCGGAGGAGAGATAATGACCTGTTTCTCCATTCCTCAGACATCAGTCTGCTGCCAGAAAAGAAGCCAATGGGGTCAAGGGTTTCAAATGGCCTGGAAGAAAAAAGCTCTGAGGAGAGGCTAGCAGCAGTTTCTAAAGATGTTGATGGATCGCTCCACTTTGGTGCAGCATCGGTTTGCACTCCAGGGGCTGACCAAGATGCAAGGCCCTTTGTTCAGTCATGCTTCTCCTCTCCTTTCTTGTTTAAGTTCTCCTTTGTTTCTACCAACCCTGAGTCGCCTCCATCAAGAAAGTGAGAACATCAGCTGAGTGTCACTCCTTTGATCACTTAAGGAAGTCAGAGGATCTCACAGCATCCTGCCTTCCCTGGCACTCACTTTTTTGCATTGCTTCTGTGATCCAGGAACCATCCACAGTCGGTGCTGTTCTCTGAGGACACAGTCTCTCTAATTTAACCTAATAAATATTTGTTGAATACCAATAGAAGTAAGGCTTTGAGATAGTCCTAAAGATGAGAAGAGCTAGAAAACAAATGTCTGATTAGCTGTCAAAAATACTGGCCCCTTTGACAGGCATGTGTGAATGACTTTGGATGGTGGGCTTGGAAAGCTCCTTTGGCTCCCTGTTGGGTGTTAAGTCAGAAAATGTTTTCCTGTCTCACAAGGAGCACCGGGTATAAGTGCTCAGATGGTCATGGCTCACATCTCACTATGGAGGGGTGCACTGTCCCCCTCCTGCAGGGAGCAGACCTGTTTCCAGATGCCACTCTTTGGCCAACTTCACAGAAGAGCAGGTGGACTCACCTTCTTCAGCTGTCTACATGTGAAGTTCAGGAGGCAGGATGGGGCCTGAGATGCCTCCCCCTTGCCAGTGCCTCAGGCTGGGCAGCAGCCTGGGCCATCCTGCCTGCACAAGGACAACCCTGGGCCCCTGGGCTCCCTCTCACGGCAGGAGTGCCCAGCACCATGTGAACCTAAGTGCTTTTGTGGTTTTGGGCTTGTATGTATGCCCTTTCTTGTGTAAAAGCACTGTTCTTTTGACAATTTAAAATAAATAAATAAATAAAGGCCCCTAGCCAGGCATGGTGGCACACGCCTTTAATCTGAGCACTTAGGAGACAGTGGTAGGAGGATCACTGTGAATTCGAGGCCACACTGAGAACACATAGTGAATTCCAGGTCAGCCTGGGCTAGAGCGAGACCCTATCTTGAAAAAACACACACACAAATAATAATAATAACAGACCTGCTTTCCAATGGAAGTTGAGCCAGTACTCAGTCCCTCCAAACATTCCTCACAGGACTATGGTAATGATGAAATATGATCATGAACAATGAAATTACTTTGTAACTTGCTGTTAATATTTAATACTTAATGGAGCCCTGTCCTCCACCAGTTTAAAACCTAGCAAAGTGATTCTCAGATACAAACACCATAAAATTTATTGTGCAAACCACACAACTGGTGAAACAGTATTGTTCTTCCTAATGATAGAGGGAAAACGTGAACAACAAGATGGGAGAAACTAGGAAATATGGCCATCCTTTTCTTTAACTGAGCAAAATGTTTGTGGACAAGATGAACTATAAAGTAGATTCCATGCAGCCAACACTTTGGGGTATGTAAAGGGATGGGATATGTGGATCCTTATTAGAAAGGTTTTTTGTTTTTAGTTTTCATTTATTTATTCTTTGCATGCACGCGTGTATGTAGTATGTGTATGCATATCAACATTCATGTGTGCATGGGTGTGTGTTTGTATGCATGCCTGTGGAGACTCAGAGGTTGATACCAGGTGTCTTCCTCAATGACTCGCCACATTTGTTTTTAAATTATTTTATTTTTTGTTTCATTTTTTTGTTGTTATTGTTTTGTTTTTCTATGTTTTGTTTTGTTTTTTTGAGGTAGGGTCTCACTCTAGCCCAGGCTAAATTCTAGCCCAGGCTAACCAGGAATTTACTATGTCGTCTCAAGGTGGCCTCTAACTCATGTCAATCCCCCTACCTCTGCCTCCCAAGTGCTGGAATTAAAGCCAACATACTCTGTTCTATTTTTTTTTATTAGTTATGGACATACTCAGTATGTAAACAGCACATGTTGGTAGCATACTTACCCTCATCCAACCTTGACCCCCCAGTGGGACCCTCCTCGTTGGCAATGCCAGTTATTTTTTTTTTTATGAGAGAGAAAGAATTGGCACATGAGGGCGGCTAGCCACTGCAATCAAACTCCAAATGCAGGCACCATCTTGGGGCCAGTCTAACATGGGTCATTAGGCTTCACAAGCAAGTGCCTTAAAGGCTAAGCCATGTCTCCAGCTCTCCACCTTATTTCTTAAGACAGGTCCCCCACTTACCCCAGACCTCACCTGTTTGGCTAGACCAGCCAGCCAGCAAGTCCCAGGGACCCACCTGTCTCTGCTTCCCCAGTGCTCATATTACAGGTGGGTGCCACCATTTCCAGCTTTGATGTATCTTCTGGAAATGAAAACTTGGGTCTTCATTCATGCTGGTGGGGCAAATACTTTACCCACTGAGCCATCTCCTCAGCTCCAAGTGGCTTTAGAAAGCAAGAATGTGGCTCTATTTTCCTTTTCCTAAATGTGAGCATGAAGATTATCCAAAATAGTTACTCATGTGCTATTATAATTTGATTGCAAAACCTAAGCTATTCCCTGCTTGAAAAATATGTCTTCAGGCTGGCCATGGTGGCATACGCACTTAATCCCAGCCCTTGGGAGGCAGAGGTAGGACTATTGCTGTGGTTAGAAGACAGCCTGGGACTACAGAGTAAGTCCCAGGTCATCCTGGGCTAATGTGAGACCCAGCCTTGAAAAGAAAAATGTCTCTTTCATATCAGGGTTATCGAGGTAACATAATACTCAGCTTAATTTAAAACATTAAATTAAAAAAATGATAAAGTACTTTAAAGATGAAATAGTCTACTAGTTTGATATGTAATTATATAACTTAAGCAAGACATAAGGAAAAATGAAAGAATGTATAAGTCAATTGAATTATTAAACACCTTCCACAATATTAAGATTGTTATTTTATAATTGCTTCATGTATTTTGCCAATAAAAATTAAGTTTCACTTAAAGAAAGTAGATTGCAGAAGGAGACTGCTGTCATGAAATTTAGCAATCAAACAAAATACGTGAAGAGTTAGTTTTTGTTTTTTTTGTTTTTTTTGTTTTTTTTCCTAATTCACTTTCTTAGGTTTGCATTGTACCAAGAGTAACTCCTCTGTCAGAGTATGATAATAATGCAAGACAGACTTAACTTAGTGCCAGTGTTCAGAATGGAGGATAAACTGTATTTGTTCAATTTTACTGCATTGGGGAACATTGCTATGAAATGATGCTGTTTTCTACAGTTTGTTCCTGACTAGCTATTTTGCAGGTCTAGAAAAAAAGAGTGAGAGAGAGAGAGAGACAATGAATCATCTTGTCCATAAACAAGCAAACCAACCAAAACAAAGTGAATAAATAAACAAACAGAATGTGAGTCTGAACTACTTTTCTAGCAATAGACTTAACCAGAAATGAGTTAATCTAAAATATGTATATATTAGATGCTTGATTTTTTTAATTAATTATTTATTTATTTATTTATTTATTTATTTTTGGTTTTTCAAGGTAGAGTCTCACTCTAGTCCAGGCTGACCTGGAATTCACTATGTAGTCTCAGACTGGCCTTGAACTCATAGCGAGCCTCCGATCTCTGCCTCCCGAGTGCAGGGATTAAAGGCGTGAGCCACCATGCCCAGCTTAGATGCTTGATTTAAAAAAATATTTTTTATTTATTTGTTTGTTTGTTTGAGATGTATAGAGCAAGGCAGCTGGAGAGAAGGGGGGTGGGTAGAATGGGCATGCCAGGGCCTCCATCCTCTGCAAATGAACTCCAGATGATGTCCCCACTTGTACATCTGGTTTACATGGGTCCTGGGGAATTGAACCTGAGTCCTTTGGCTTTGCAAGAAAGTGCTTTAATGACTAAATTTTTTTTATTGTTATTGAATGAATGGGTGGATAGGAGACCTATTTCCCCACACTATTCTCAATATTTCCTATGACTTAACCTTGGAAATGGAAAGCACAGACAAAGATAGAAACATGAGATAGAGACTAAAAGAGATATAGCCAGGAGTGGTGGTGCACGCCTTTAATTCCAGCACTTGTGAGACAGAGATAGGGGGATCGCCATGAGTTTGAGGCCACCCTGAGACTACATGGTGAATTCCAGGTCAGCCTGGACTAGAGTGAGACCCTACCTCAAAAAGAGAGAGAGATGGAGAAAGGCACAGAGGTAACACAAACGAAAACACTCTAACAAATATGGGATGGATCTTAAGCAGATATTTTGATGAATATGGCGTATTATTTTACATTTGCTGCTTCAAGAACAAAAGTTGAGGCACAAGCCAAATATTTATCCCACTGGGAAGTGGGCAAAAATAAAGTGGGCTCTAAAAAAGAGCACAAATCTTTGTCTACATTGAGACTTCCTTCTGCAGCTCCAAGTTTCTATGCCTTTCCCATGTAGGCCCCCAATTGGAAGAAGCACTGTTTGCAAAAGGACCCCTCTTCTGTCCCAGTCATGCTGACTTCACAGCGCATTCTAAGTATATGTACCAAAAATGTTCACTAGAGATTATCAGTGAAGAGAGGGATCTGAGAAAGGGAGGGAGATCCAGGATAATCTAGGAAGAATACAAATGTATGGGTTTCCTTTTTAATTGACGGAAATGGCAAATATAGATGTGTTATTCTGAGTCATTTTGTCACTTTGGGGAGATACTCACCTTAATGGCTTAGACCTCAGCAAAGCAAGGCAGATGGAGCCCTTTGTTTTGAGTGTTGGACTCTTCATGTTAATGGAACGAGCATTAATCCCTTCCAAGAGAGCCCTGGGGTACCAGAACCTCAGGGAGAGGAAGAAATGGTGAATCCATGTAAGTATGTTTACCCAGTATTTTCACATTTATCTATTTGTAAGCAGAAATCTGTGATTTGAAAGCCTTCCAAGGTAGTGATATTGATTTCTAAACCTAATTAAGCAACAAGAAATGCATGAAACTGAGAAAGGAGAAAGTCTAAGGCAAACATTGGGCAATAACACATCATAAAATGCTTCAGAAGTAACCGAAGAACGCTTGCTGGCTGCTCCTGACCTATGAACTTTCCTTCATCTCGCTTATGCTACTGACTCACATAAATGGAACACAAGCAAAAGCATTGGCTCTTGTGATTACATTACCAACAGTGACTGCTTTGATCTGATGTGAATTAATATTCTTAAACTTTTTAAGACACATTGCATCTTCCCAACTGTACTTATAAATCATTACAAGAGGAGAAAGCTTTACTATACATTTAGCAGAGTAGTTTTTGTTTTCTATCTCCAATTTCACTGTTAACAACTTTAATTTTATAGAAGTTATCTTTGCTTCTAAGTAGCCATATAACCAAAGGTAAATGACTTAATGTAGGCTACTCATTCCTAAGCTGTACTGTACTCTAATATCCTTTAAAATGAAAAACTCTGTAATTTTAAAATCATAAAGTCAAAAGGTTATCCATATTTAATGGTAAGAATTTAATCTGGAGAATATGGGACATGTTCTCTCTCATTTTCAGGGTGCAAATAAGAATGGTGGTGTCAGATAGAACAAAGTAGCACGATGCACACACCATTCAACACAAGAGAGATGGGGAGATGGCTCAATGGCTGGGTGAGTGCTTGCTTGCTCCTTAAGTATATGGGCCTTTCACTGAAGATCACAGAGTTCACCTCCCATAAGAACCCACATTAAAAACTTTTTAATAGCTGTGCATTACCACACATATCTGCAACCCCAGTCTGTGGTGAGGAGGGTGTTCCAGAGAATTACTGGGGCTCCTTGCTAAACAACAGCAGCTTGAGGTTTGAGGAAGAGACTACAGACTCAAGGAAGTACTACAGATGAGCTATTCCAGAACACCAGATAGTCTCCTTTGGCCTCCATAGACATGTGCAGGGAGTGTAACATGTGCACACACACATGTATATACCACACATCACACACACACACACAAAACGCAACACAACTTGAGACAGTTGGCAATCTACTCCTACTTTAAGTTATTGATTGATTCATTTATCAAAACATTTTTTTTTTTTTTTTTGGTTTTTCAAGGTAGGGTCTTACTCTAGCCCAGGCTGATTTGGAATTCACTATGTCATCTCAGGAGGGATTCAAACTCACAGCAATCCTCCTGCCTCTGCCTCCTGAGTGTTGAGATTTAAAGGCATGTGCCACAACACCTGACCATTCATCAATGCATTTTATTTTATCTTATTTCACTTACAACTTCCATAATTGTAAATGATAATTCCCTCCCTCCCCCTACTTTCCCCTTTGAAACTCCACTCTCCATCATATCCTCTCCCCCTCTCAATCAGTCTCTCTTTTATTTTGATGTCATGATCTTTTCCTCCTATTATGATGATCTTGTATAGGTAATGTCAGGCACTGTGAGGTCATGGATATCCAGGCTATTTTGTGTCTGGAGGAGCACATTGTAAGGATTCCTACCCTTCCTTTGGCTCTTACATTCTTTCTGGGACCTCTTCCTCAATGGCCCCTGAGCCTTGGAAGGTATGATAGAGATATTTCAGTGCTGAGCACTCCTCTATCACTTCTTCTCAGCACCATGGTGCCTTCTGAGTCATCCCAAGGATACTGCCATCTGAAAAGAGGTTCTCTAACCAAGAGTAGCATTAATATGAACATTAATATGAACATTGAGAAAAGTGCTTACTAGGCAGTTTGAGAAGCATAGTATATACATTTAGCCAGACACTAGCAGATATTACACCCCTAGGGCTCATGACTAACTCTGTTGTAGGTTTTCAGTATCAGGGATGTATTCCCTCCCATGGAGTGGTCCTCCAGTCAAATTAGAGGGTGGTTTTTTCCCCCATAACAGAAGTGCCACAATTGCACTCATTGGCTCATTTAGCCTGGCTGACAAAATATAAGGCTTGCAGTGTCCATTGTTGAGTATCTTCACTGGTGATTTCTCTCTCTCTCCCATTGAACTGCATGCAGAATGGCTTCTTCCAGCTTTCTGTAAGCTGATCTACATGGAGGAGGTTTTTAGCTCAGTTCCAAAAGAATTTTTCGGTGACCTTACAGCCCAAGTATGTGGAATCTGCAGCAATAGGGTCTTACCATCTATTCCTGGTGGGAAATAAAGGGCCTCAGCAACGGCCTGTAATGCTTTGGGGGCATCAGGGACCTACCTGACCAACAATTCACTGGAAGGTATCCCATCCCTGGCACTGAAAATTTTCTACTAACAATGTATGGCTCCTGAATGTTCCATTGTCCAAAAAAGTGGATTTCCATATGACTTATTTATATCCTCTTAGATTTTGATTAGCCCTCCCTCCACCTTTCCTTTACTCAATCTCTTCCCCTGACCTCACTTAGGCCTTTTCACCCCCATTAATCTGTTCTTCTACTTACATATATACAATACCATCCTATTAAGCCCCCCCTCCCTTTATATTCCCTTTATATCTCCTTTCTGTCTTACTGGCCTCTGCTACTGAGTTTTCTTCTTATTAACATAGAAGTCCAATCATTTGTAGCTAGCATCCACATATGAGAGAGAACATGTGACATTTGGCTTTCTGGACCTGGGTTACCTCACTAAGTATAATCCTTTCCATATCCATCCATTTTCCTGCAAATTTCATGATTTCATTTTTCTTTACCACTGAGTAGCACCATTGTGCATTATCCACTCATCAGTTGAGGGACATCTAGGCTGTTTTCATTTCCTAGCTATTGTGAATAGAGTGGCAATAAACATGGTTAAGCAAGTATCTCTAAGGTACTGAGACAATCATTAGGATATATGCCTAGGAGTGGTATAGCTGGATCATATGGTAGATCTATTTTTAGCTGTTTCAGGAACCTCCACACTGATTTCCACAATGGCTGGACAAGATTACATTCCCACCAACAGTGTAGAAGGGTACATCTTTTTCTGCATCCTCGCCAGCATTTATGGTCATTTGTTTTCATGATGATAGCCAATCTGACAGGAGTAAGATGGAATCTCAACATAGTTTTAATCTGCATTTCCTCGATGACTAGGGATAATTGAGTATCTGGTAAATACTGACGATACAAGTTCACTAAAACCTATAATACTGCTTCATAGCAAAGCTTTCTCCCAGGAAACTGTTTTCATAATCAAATTCATAGAGAAGCCAGTCAAGCACTCTGTAAACTTTGCCAGTGAGCTGAATATACTCTTACTGGATTAGAAACCCACAGCCAGATATAATGTTTAAAGGAAAACCATTCTTATTAGCAATATTAAACTCTGCTACTATTGTTTATAAAAAGCAACCAGACTACTCAGAAAATAAGACATAAATCAAATATCACATGTTTTTATAGTCTTTATAAAATAAGTCTGTCATTTTCTCTTTAGTCCAGGAAGGAGGCCAGGAACAGACAGCCTTGGGAGTAGAAAACACTTGGCTCCTCTTTTTTCCTAAACATTCTTTTCTGGCCCGAGCAGCTAGTGAAAATGTGTGGCTCCACCTCTGTAATCTTGGCAAAGGACTGTGGGAAAGGCAGCAACTCTGAACTCCTTACTGGTTCTACCCATGTTTCTGGGTCAGCCAGTAGAGGCTTCACAATGTAATAACATAAAACCCAAAGTTTCTGCATTTTTTGAGCTAAAAGAATATACCAAGAATGGTAGCATATGCCTTTATCTCAGCACTTCAGAGGCTGAGGTTGAAGGTATTTGTATCTATAAGACAATACTAAGCATGTGTCATACATCTTCATCTGCTGTGTGTTACTATAATAAAGTACCTGGGGCTGGGTGATTTATAAAGGAAAGGAGTGCAGTGTCTAAGATCAGGAAGTTTCATTTGGTTGGCCTCTGATAAGGGCTTTCTGCCTTTTCACTATAAGAACACCAATCTTTGCCCTACTTGGATAAAAACTGAAGACACATGCTTTTGCAAGATCCTGGTAAATTTAGTTTCCAGCCCTCACTCCCCATTCACTTCTCAGAATCCCTGAACTATTATGATACAGAAGTGTATTCAGGGCTGGAGAGATGATTCAGCCATTAAAGGCACTTGCTTGCAAAGCCTGACAGTCTGGGTTCGACTCCCCAGTGCCCTCTTGAAGCCAGAGGCACAAAGAAGCGCATGTGTCTGGAGTTCATTTGTAGTGGCAAGAAGCCCTAGCACCCATTTTCATTCCCTCTGTCTTTCTTATAGTCTCTCTCTCTCCTTGCAAATAAATAAATAATATGTCTTTTTTTTTTTTTTTTTTTTTTTTTTTTTTTTTTTTTTTTTGGTTTTTCGAGGTAGGGTTTCACTCTAGCCCAGGCTGACCTGGAATTCACTATGGAATCTCAGGGTAGCCTTGAACTCACGGTGATCCTCCTATCTCTGCCTCCCAAGTGCTGGGATTAAAGGCATTCCCCACCACACCCAGCTAATATGTCTTTTTTGAAAAGTTAGATGTGCCTGGCCTGGTGGCACACACCTTTAATCCTAGCACTTGGGAGGCAGAGGTAGGAAGATTACTGAGAGTTCAAGACCACCCTGAGACTCCATAGTGAATTCCAGGTCAGCCTGGACTAAAGTGAGACCCTACCTCAGGAAGAAAAAAAATAAGGTATATGTAAGTACTAAATATATTGGGGAAAGATCCCTGATGCTGTTCAATCCAGGGGCACTGAAATGGATTTCAGGTTAAATATCCTTTTTTAATACTGGCCACCAGTGGCAGGAGAAGCTCAGATCTGACGGTTAACAGCAAAGCTCTACGAGTCAGGCAATTCCCTAGTTTTATGAACTTTCAAGGGCAGGGATCTCTAACTTGAGATAAAGCCTTGCTGTGGGATAGAAGACTTGGCTGCTAGTGTTAGGGACTAAGAGAAGGCACTGGATAGCTCACAAGGTCATAAATCAGAGCTTTAGCTGGTCCTGCAGTTTTACCCAAGCTGTTGGCTTTCTCTCTCACTGTAAGAGAGGTAACTTCAGGGGGCGTGGCTATTTGTCTCCAGTAGCACCAGTACCTGCCCTCTTAAAGGAATAGCATCTATAATCTAACAATAAGGTACAGTGCTTTCCTTCTCAGGGAAACTCCTGAGAAATGTATGCAGTTCACTGAAAATACAAGGTGGCCATTCTCTTACAATTGCTGATGAACAGTGAACTTGTCAGTCTGGAAAAATAGCTCTGTGGGAAAAGTGCTTGCTGCACAAGCATGAGGATATGAGTTCAGAACCCCAAAGCCCACATACAATGCCAGGCACAGTGTGTGTGATCCCAGTGTTGGGTAGTCAGGCAGATTCCTAGGGCTCACTGGCTAACTAGTCTAGCTGAATGGGTGAGCTCTAGGCTCAGTGAGAGACCCTGTCTCAGAGAATGACTGAGAAGGATACTCAAGGTCAACCTCTGGCCTCCAGATGCATGCATAAACACTTGCAAAAGCACTGCACACATAAACACACACACACCACACAAATTTGAATTTGAAGAATAAAATAGAACAAAAAAGAAAAAAAGTAAATTCAAAGAATAAAATATTGTCTACTCAGACAATGCCTCTGAAAAATAAATTAAAAGTCTTTTAAAAAATATTTTATTTTTAAAGAGGCTATACTCTTATATCCCCTTCCCCAACCCTCATTCCAGTGTGGGTATTCCTTCATATGTTTATTGATACTCACTGTGGAGTCGTGTGGTAGTTTGAATAGATGGCCCCCAATATATTTAGTATTTTATTAGTTTGTAATTTGGTTTTGTAGCCACCTGGCTGGAGGAGGTGTGGTGGTGGGCTTTAAATTTCAATCTAAAAAAATATGTAAAGTGTTTAATTTTACCTGGAGTATTTTTAAGAAATTTGTACCAGAAATGGGGTGAGATAAACCTAACCATGTGGATTTTGGTCTTTTGAAACTTTTGTTTTAGAGAAACGGACATGGACTTGGTGCTTAGAACTGAAGATGCCTTCTAAAATGGTAAGCCAAGTTTTATGGACTATTCTGATGACAGTTTGAAAATACTAAAAAAAAAAAAAAAAAAAAAAAATTAAACTGCGAGGCTTAGCTTATGAGCTTTCTAAGGAAAAACTATAGAAACTATAAAAGACTTTGTTGAAACTAGGCTACTGATGTAAGGGATGGCTACATTTGGCTGCCCAGGCCCAAAGATTTTGATCAAGGTTAAATTTGTAATAAACTGATGTGCTTGGCTGAAGATATTAGACAGAGATTTAAATTTTTTAATTAAAAAAAAAAAACTCAAACAAGTTAAAATTCCTGACATTGAGTCTGGTTTTAGGTTACTAAAGCTGCTATTGTCAATATATTAGCAATCTTAAAAAAAAATAAATAAACCAACTGCTTTACATTAAAACAATGGAGAGTGTGCCTGAAAAAAAGACTATGATAAAAATATAAATTCCTTTGGGAAAGAGTTAAATTTTTAAAAATCTGCTTTTCAAAGTTATGATTTATTGTATCTCTAAATTAAAAATATGGCTGTTTCCTACACACCTTGTATTAGTTTTAAAAATGTAAAAAATACCCAGAGTAGGTCAAAATATATACACATGGTTCCAGGAACCACTGCTGAGATGTGGAATGAGGCAGGTCATGATAGCACTAATAGGCTGGAAGAGCCATTAAAAGACAGACCATGGTTGACACAGAAACCTAAAGGTGGTTTGGATATTCCAAGGCTATACAAGAACTACCATGGAGACTGTCAGCTAAAGATAAAAGTTTTCCCTGGCTACTCAGACCAGCTAGAGGGGCAGTCACTGAACCTAAACTACAGAAGTTTTATGTTTGTTTGGTGGTGGTTAAGTTTACATTGTTCTAGTCTCCCTTGCTATGCCTTATACCAGTTAAAAATGTCATGAAGGCTTCAGTCAGTCTCTTGATTGCGGAGATGCATGCCTCAAAGTAATTCCACCCACTCTGTGGCTCTGATCTTTTCAGCCCCTCTTCCACAGTGTTCCCTGAGCCTTGGCTGCTATGATGGCCATCTGATTTAGTGTTGAGCTCTCTGCTGCCTTTGATGAGTCCTTTGATGATTTCTACTTTGTTGAGTTTTGAAAGATCACTGTGTCTGTTGCCATCGCTCTGGAGCTGGAGACCAGGCTAGCAATGAGAGAAATACATGTGAAACTGCTTCCTGTACAGTGTCTCCTGGGCCCTGGCAGATGGGAAAAAGGTGACATGTCTCGTGGTTAGGCATTCAGCTATCTTTTCTTATCTTATTGATGGACCTTGGATCTCCCCTATTTTATATGCTGTGCATAAAATAGAACAGATCTTGGGCTGGAGAGATGGCTTAGTGGTTAAGAGCTTGCCTGTGAAGCCTAAGGACCCCAGTTCGAGGCTCGATTCCCCAGGACCCACGTTAGCCAGATGCACAAGGGGGCGCAGGCACCTGGAGTTCGTTTGCAGTGGTTGGAGGCCCTGGTGCACCCATTCTCTCTCTATCTGCCTCTTTCTCTCTGTATCTGTGTCTGTCTCTCTCAAATAAATAAATAAAAATAAATTTTTTTAGGTGCTGGGATTAAGCCAGGCATGGTGCAGGTAGGAGGATTGCTAGAGTGAGACCCTACCTCAAAAAACAAAAACAAAAAATAAAAATAGAACAGATCCTACAACCATGAGTGAGAGCAGCTTGGATTAAAGGGGATAAGCACAGTTATTTCAAAGACTTGTTGATGTGTATGACCACTCTTCTTAGCCAGAGAGTAGTCTTCTTTCTGGAGTCTATTGGTTTCCTATCCATGGGATTCTGACTTTGTTCCCAGTACCAGGTATTGTCTCCCTGACCAACAGCTCACTGTGTAGAATAACCTATTTCTAGCCCTGGGATTTACCAGCCCATGGTTTAGGATTAAGTTTTCTCCTGTTTCTGCAAGGCACTTCTCACTAGACCATCTTGCTCCTACCCCCACCCCCATTATTAGTAGAATGGTATCCAGGAGGGAGGTTTCTATAGTACTGATTCTTGTTGTCTGTATTTATATGTAACCACCCCCCATTTCCCCTACCCCTTCCTCACCAAGACCCTTCCACTCCATATATTTTGCCCCTCACCTTGTCTGTCAATATCTCTTCCTCTCATCCTTCCCTATTTCTATTTTCTCCTACACTTGTTCTAGTTCTATGCCCATACTCTTTCCTTCCTTCCTTCCTTCCTTCCTTCCTTCCTTCCTTCCTTTCTTTCTTTCTTTCTTTCTTTCTTTCTTTCTTTCTTTCTTTCTTTCTTAATGGAGAATTCCTTTATTTACACCGGTGAGCTGAAGTGAGCTCCATGCTTTCAAATGCTTTCAGCCCTGTGCCCATACACTTGATATTTACTACTGATCACACTGGACTCCAGCTGGTCTGAGTTAGGATCCACATATGAGATAGAACATGTGGCATTTGTCTTTCTGAGCCTGTGACATGGCTTAGAATGATTTGTTTGCTTATTCACAGCTTGATCACAGAGTCTTTCATATGCTAGGCAAGTGTTCTACCACTGAGCTTTACCTCCTGCCTCAAGTTCAGACTCTTAGCTATTAAATGTTAACTAACTCTAGAGGCAATTCCTGTACAAGCACCCAGCCAGCTTATATTTTTCATTCACTGGTTTCAAACTCCTTTAAAAAGAAACATTCATAACAGCTCACTGATATTTTTTTCCAACCCAGCAGGAAAGGTGCCACTTGTACCAGACACTGGAAAAAGACTAATCTCAATTATCAGTGCTGACCAATCCAGTAGGTAAATAGTCTGGGCCTAATCTTTATAGTCAGTTAAACTGTACAGTGCCTGATAAGCACTCCTGTGTGGCCCTGCGAAAGCAAATGAAGGGCACTGTTGTATAACAAGACAGCTGCAAAAATTAACATCAGATCCTAGAAGAGATTGGAGATTCCATATCACAGAAACTAGGCTGGTATGAGGAAAATCCTGCTTCAAAAGACTGATGGTTATTAAAAGAACAATAAACTGCTGCAGATCCATTGGAAGCATTCTACAATCAATTTTAAGATAAGTAACATTGCCTGAAGTTAAGTACAATAAGATAACTAAAAACTAGGCCCTACTTTATCATTAGAGACTTACAGCCTAAGGGAAACAGTCACATAAAATACAAACTCCACCCAAATGTTGGATCAAAGCCTTGCAACTAGTTTCCATTATAAAAAGCAAACTTGGGTGTGAAAGGGATTTTTAAGGAAGGATAAATGGTCCAGGAAGGATAAATGATGAAGTTTGGTAGATTAGATCTTGGCACTCCCCCAAAAAGATTATAAAAATCCTTGCTAGAAGTAGGACAAAAACCTATATGCTAATTATATTTTCATTTGGATTAAACTGAAGGAAGTTGAGAAGACAGTAGTGACTCAGAGAACAGAAACTGACATATGAAAAGAAATGATTAAAAGATTCTAAACAGGCCAGCTCAGCTGAGTGACAACCATGAGGTGCAGGTGTGCCTTCGTCAGAAAGTGGCCGCAGAGTAAATAACAGGCAGTCGTCATTGAATTGAATAGAAGGGATGCATCGGGGTGAAATTAAGGACAAAGAAATGTGAGCAACATATCTGTGATTTGAAGAGATGTCAGAAACTAAAGTGTCTCTAGCGGGGTGGTTATGAGACAATTTCTCAGGGGCTTTAAAAGATCATGCTTTACCATGACCTAAATAAGTATTTTTCCAGCCCTTCGATTGAAAAGCCTCTCTCCAAAAACAGGTTTTGTTTGTTTGTTTGATGAAAATATTTGTCTAAAATTTCCCTCAGAGGACAAATCTATAGTAGAAATCAACACAAGAAACTAGTTTTAGAGAAAGTGGGGAAGGAAGTAAACAGGAACCATGAGAAACAGGTCATTGCCAAGCAGAGACAGTTAGAAAACACCACCCTGTCTAGACTCTTCAGAGAAAGAGCCACAGATCTAAGACTTGTAAGAAACCCGCAGTGGCTCCCAGGTAGAAAGTGAGGGCATAAACCTAGAAGATAGCTCAGTGAATAAAGTGTTTGCTGAACAACTCTGAATGCCTGAGTTTAGATACCCAGACCCATGTAAAAAGGCCAGAAGTTGTGGTGGGCTGCTGTCATCTTAGTGCACCTGTGTTGAGAAAGGAAGCAGACATAGGAGAATTTTCTAGAAGCTCATGAATGAAGTATAAACAATAAGGAGAAACACTGCCTCAAAATGAGATGGAAGAGGCTCGAGAGATGGCTCAACAGTTAAGGTGCTTGCCTGCAAAACCTAGTGACCAAGGACCAGTTCTCAGTACCCACTTAAAGCCAGATGCACAAAGTGGTGCATGTACCTTGGGTTCATTCATGCAGTAGCTAGAGGCCCTTGGGAGGCAGAGTTAGGGTGATCTGGTTGACTTTGTTGTAGTTTACAAAGATGTGGGTGCTCTTTTGCATGTCCTCTAGGAGACAAGTATTCATTTGCTTTAGACTTTTGGCTCCCTCATCTTCAATCTGGTAAGTCCAGTGCAATTCAGTGGTGGATACAAAATTATTTGCAGGTGGGTTGGTCTCTGGATCTTCTTCATGTAGGGAATCTGCATGGGCTCTAGTTGAACGCCAAGTGTGTTCCTTTTCATCTGGTGTTAAGGTGGAGGTAAGGATATAATATGTCTCCTCAAGTTAGGTGGTAGTGCTGGGTGAGACACAGGAATTCCTTGTGGTATTTAATAGGATTTTCAGAAAAAAGAGCCCAATTTTTTCTTCAGTTTGACCCATATCAGACAGGGAAAAAGAACGCTGAAGCCAGGTGGGGCCCTTCCATCTCTTGTAAGGGAAGCATTGGAGCAGGATTTTGACATTGGGTCCGGGAGTGGGTGCGAGGAGGTGAGGGAAGAGAATCAGTGGGAGTGGAGGCTGAGGCCCTGGTTTGGGAGTGGAAGAGCTGGAGAGTGTTGGATGGGGAGGACAAAGGGTTGATTGTGGTTAAGAGGGATTGAAAGAGTATCAGTTGGTGAAGAGACAGCAGAGGAAGCCATTGAGGAGGGAAAGGTGGGTTCAGGTGATGCAGGAGTTTGAGGAAGAGGTGGATAAGGAGGGGGCTGCCAGATCACAATCGAGGGAGGCAGGCATAGGAGGGGGAGTGCAAGGGGTCTTGTTAGTGCTGAGGGAAGGGAGGGAGGAAGCAAGAAGAGCTGATTGGTGGGGCAGTCTAGGCAGAGGGACAGGCACTTGTGCAAAAAAAAAAAAAAAGGAGGCTTGGACATATTGAACTTCAGATCATAGCACATAGCACAGATTGTCCTTTATTCATTTAGAGTAATGGACAAAGAAGGACAATAGACTCTCCCATAGGAATGGGAGACTGCTTAAATTTTTAAGGGAACAGAGGCAGGAAGAAGTAAACAGGGAGACAAATGGGAAAGTTGAGGAAGGTGAAAATGGAAATAGGTTCATTTCCTTTACTGACTTTACAGGCTGGTGACCACAGCCATTGAGGTCAGACCCATCTGTTTAAGTTATGGACCTGTTTTTGTGGTCTTGGGGCAATGGTTTCTTACAACAGACAGATATAACAGATGTCCAATAGGTCAGCATGTCCTTTTACTTTAAGGGAGGTATTAACCCTTCAGGTAATAGTCATATCCACTCTTCTCTGACTCACATTCCCTGTGGGTTCTCTGCAGTGGGATGACTGGTACTAGTGTGGAATAATTAAGGCCTCAGTCTCTGTATGGTGATCTGTTTCAGGAAATTTCTGTGCCCGGTCCTTGCAGGTCTTACGATATGCCCACCCCCTTCCAAAATGTAGCCTGAGCCCTGGTGGGTCTGATAGTCATTGCCTTTCTTCATTCAATATAAAGTGAGTTCTTGCTCAAATGCAAAGTTTCATGGGATCTATGTATAAGATCTCCAGCAAACCCATTATTACTAGGAATCCAACTACCAGCAAAACAATCAGCCATTGACTGTGTCATGCAAATCTTTATATCAAGTCACTTCCTTTCCAAAACTGAGCACATATCAGATGATAGTGCTCAGAGTTTCTCCTCTGGAAAAGACTTACCCTCATCATACTTTCAGAGGTGAGCTGAGTAGGGATATAATTGCACTGCACTCCACTTCTGGTTCATGTAAGTCTTGGGTTCTGAGCATTACATTTCATTCTCATTAAATAGTCCTAGAGAATGCCCATGAGGTCACACATGGGTTCTCAATTATAAAATAGGATTCAGAGAGTTATAAAGAAGGAGTGGTGGCTCATGCTTTTATCATGGGACTTTGGAAGTAGAGACAGGAGTTCAAGACCAGCTTGGGCTACAGGACACCCTGTCTCAAAAACAAAATAAGAAAGTTATAAGGGTAAAATAAAAAAGTCATTGAATGAAGCACTTTGCCCAGAGTCTGACATAAAATTAAACCTCCAAGTGCTTAGGTAAAGAAATGCAATCAAGGGCTGGAGAGATGGCTTAGCGGTTAAGCGCTTGCCTGTGAAGCCTAAGGACCCCGGTTCGAGGCTCAATTCCCCAGGACCCATGTTAGCCAGATGCACAATGCGCAAGAGGGTGCACATGTCTGGAGCTCAGTTGCAGTGGCTGGAGATACTGGCACGCCCATTCTCTCTGTCTCTGTCTGCATCTTTCTCTCTCTGTCTGTCGCTCTCAAATAAATAAATAAAAATGAACAAAAAAAATTAAAAAAAGAAATGCAATCAAACATAGACCTTCAGTATACAAATTGAATAAAGAGTACTCAATACATTAACACATTAACGAATACATATTTATCCTCTGATTGTTGATGTCATACATTTTAAACCCAATCCATGGACACATATGTACATATTCGTCAATGAATTACCAAGAAAGATCTCAGTTAAAATAATAAATTTCTTCTTTTAGACTTTTAAAAAAAATTTATTTATTTATTAGGTGGTGGCAGGGGAGAGGCATACCAGGGCCTCTAGCCACTGCATCATGCATGCGCCACCAAGTGCATTTGGCTTACATAGGTACTAGGAAATCAAACCTGGGTCCTTAGGCTTCTCAGGCAAGTGCCTTAACCACTAAGCAATCTTTCTATCCCTTCTTTTAAACATTTTATGGGCAGTTTTCATACATGTACGTAGTGTATTTTGGTCATAATCCCCATCCACTAAGCTCTCTTGTCCCTTCTTCCCATCCTTCTTGCACTGAGTCCCTTCTTCTAAAATAAGAAGTTCCTAACATTCTTGGTTATTACTATTAGGCTTACCTAACACATCTTATAGTTATATTAGGATATTTTATGATAATAATAATAATTTGGGGTTTTTTGTTTGTTTGTTTGAGACAGTGTCTCATTATGTAGCCAAGGCTGACCTTGAACACATGATCCTCTAGTCTCTGCCTCAATGAGTGCTTGGATTACAGGTGTGTACCACACTATGCCTGGCATAACTTAACTTTGATCACATACAATGCACACAATTTTTTTCTCCTCTACCCCATCCTTAAATGTTTTGTCTTGATTTCAGTTTATATAATTTTATAATGTATGTCACTTAACAAATTATTGATGTTATTATTTTTAATAGTTCTGTATTTTAAGCTTCGTGCTATAGCTATAAGTGATTTATAGCCAAGCATCATAACACTAGAGTGTTCTGAAGTTAGATACTTACTTGTAGTAGTGAATTTAATACTATGATATGTTTCATATAAGGAATTAGTGTCTTTTTCTTTCCATTTGAAGAATTCTCTATGGTATTGTTCATAAAACACATCTGGTGATGATGAACGTCCCAGTTTTGGTGGTCTAGAAATGTCTCATCAGCAGCCTCCACCCACTGCCAATGTCCTTATGCTGCCTACAGTTCTAGATTTTCCCTACCATATCATCTTTACCCATACACTGATGTAATTACAAGGGGAAAAATGAGCACAGGAGACAGTTGGAGAAACCTGAAGGTGAGAGACTGCTTGTTACACCTCCTCCTACGCGGTGCATTCTAGAATAAAGTTTTAGAGTGTCTCTTACAGCAAAAGTGTTACTTAATCACCATTTCTCCTTCAACAATTTCTTTTTTTAATAACTGAATAGCTAATTAATTCTCCAGAGGAATCTAAAATATTCAGTTTCTGAATTGATTAATGAGTAAAAATTTTACAGCTTTTCTAACTCTAACCTCATTAAAACCAAATGAAATGGCCCAAAAATGCTTATGGCCATATAATCAAAATGATATTTGAAGGTTAAACTTGAACAGTAATTACATCTATGGGGCCATGAACTTCTTGGCAGCCTCCATCCTGTCTTCACAATTGAGCTGCCCCTGAATTGAAATGAGAAAGGATTTATCATTATCTAAAATTTTGTTGGAATATGCAATTATGCATTTCTATGTGGTAGTACACAATAAAATTAATAAATTATAATGAGTAGTTACTTAATTTTAAATAATAAATTTTCTACAGCAAGAGAAGAAAATTATATACTGGTTCCCACCTACACAAACAATTAATGAGACCAATCTCTTAACTAAAAGAGTGTATACTCAAGGCTGATTGCATATAAAGCCAGGATGATTACATGTAGATTATTTTTAAGATAATCTTAAGAACATTTCATGTATCAAAAAATAGTAGTAAAATAACTACTGATCAACTACATTCTCTTCTTGTTACAGAAGTTGTCAAATGATCTTTGTTCTGAGTTATCCTCATGGTGACGAAACTGTAGTATGAAGGTAGCAGGGTGAATACAGGAAATGGTAAAAATAAGGAGAAGGGTTTTATTTCCCACACATTAGTCAAAACAGAAATAGAAGAGAGTGATAAATTATACCCAGGCCAGGAGAATCAACAAATAGGTTGGTTATTGATGAGGCCACTTTGGGACTTGAAACACTGAAGTGATCAGACAAGTTTTCAGACCCTCATGGTAATTTAAACATAATGTTTTATACCTACTTGAATGGTGGGCAAAAAGTCTTCCTTCAAAACAATATTTTCTTTTTTTTTTTCCTTTGGTTTTTCGGGGTAGCATCTCACTCTGGTCCAGGCTGACCTGGAATTAACTATGTAGTCTCAGGGTGGCCTTGTACTCTCAGCGATCCTCCTACCTCTGCCTCCCAAGTGCTGGGATTAAAGGCGTGCGCGACCACGCCCAGCTCAAAACAATATTTTCATTAAAATGTTTGAATATGAAGTACTATGATTTGAATATAAAGATGTTCTATAAAGGTTAATGAATTAAAGGTTTAATGCACAACTGAAAGGCTTTTAAATGGTGATGGGGTTTTGAAGGTTATAATTTCATCAATGTGTTAATCCCTGATAAATTTATAGTTAAATAGACTATTAAGAGATGGGTCTTGGTTGGATGAAACAGATCACTGATGGCATACCTTTGAAGAATATTTCTTGTCCTAGACCCTTTCACTCTATCTCTCTGCATTCCTGGCCACCAAGAGGTAAGCAGCTCTGAACTACCATGCCCTGCCACCATGATTCCCTGCCACATCATGGGCCTAGAACCATGGCACCATAGACTGAACTCTCTAGAGCTGTGAGCCAAAACAAAACATTCCTCTCTTAATTTGTCTTCTCTAGTATTTTGCCATAGTGATGAAAAGTGAAAACACATAGAGATTCTTATTAGTAATATTAGACTTGTTTGTTCAAAACATAAAATCACAAAAGGTGTGCAAGGCTAAGCCCTGCATTTTCATTTGGAGATAGAAGTGACATGCTGTATATTCAAGAGATAATTTTTACTTTGAAAAAATTACACTTGTGAATGGTGATATATTCCTGTAAACCCAGCACTTGGGAGAGAGGACAGGAGGATCAAAAGTTCAGTCATCTTCAGCTACATAGTGAGGTTGAGGTCAGACTGGGCTACATGAGATCCTGTCTCAAAGGAACAAAATAAAATAAATTATAAATAGATATATAGATGTTAGATAAATATAGACATAATATGTATATGTACATATAATACCAAATAACTAAAAACCAACAAAATAAAAGAAAGCCATAATAGCTCATTGCTCTTCATTTCATAGTAAGCAACTCACATTTATTCACACTTAAACTTGTTTATATCAAACTTCCAAATAATTCTGTTTTGTTTAAAATTTTACTGGAAGAAAATTAAAGCTACTTTGGCCTGGCATCTCTCTGGGTCCTCTTAAGGCAGTTTAGGGTTAACAAGGCCCCTAAAAGTAAATTCAAAGAGGCTGAAGGCAAGAAATGTCCTTGAGCCTATGGGGGAGAATCTGGTTCATCTTTATCTCCTTCCCCCTAAAGGAGTCCTAACAACCTCCACTTTGCTAGAGAACAGAAATGCCAGAGGGTCTGGTCTTTACTAATTTCTGTTACAAGGAGTTTCTGCTCTAGATCTCTTTTTCCTTAAACCTGAATCCCTCCCAAGACCCCTTCTTTCCTAAAGACTTCTCTTTTCCTAGAAGAGATAAGAAGGATAGTTCCCTCTCTTGGAGGATTAAGATTCCTGGAATCTTAATCTTCCTCTTTCCTAGAGAACCTGACACCTTACATAGAAAGTTGAAATTAGGGCTGGACATTCCAGTTCTGCCCCCATCTAGTCCCATAAAAGACTACAATCTGGGTCTCAAGGTGGACTTTCTCACTTTTTGGGAACCCTGCTACCTGCCCTCTCTTGGGCAAAAGATCTGTATTCTTTCTTCCTCTTAAGATTTATAATCTTTACAATAAAATCTTCTAAACTTTTTCTTCTAGTCTGTGGGTTTTTTCAAAATTCAGAAGACAAGAACCAGGAGGCCACTAATTCAGTGGAAAATGTATGTGTCTATGAGGGTCTCTGGCACCCTAACTCCTGAGTTATTGCTCACTTAAGAGCCTGGAAAGGCTTTGTCACTCTCAAGGATACCCTTAATTCTTGTATCCCTCTTGGTGAAAGGGACTGGGTAGATCCAAGCTGCAATGGATGGAGTCTGTAAGGAAAGCAACTCCACAAACTAGCAAATCGCTGAGGAAATTAATTACCCAGCACCGATGAAAACAGCATGAAAAAAAGAGGGGAGAATCTCTCAAAAAGGACTCTAAGCTCTTACTGGAAGAATAACAAAAACAGGTGTGGCAAATTCAAGGTCACATTTAAATTTGAACTTTACATATGGAAGGACAAGATCTTCAACACCAGTCTGGAATGCAGTTTGTTTTAAGAAGTCCTGCTTTAAGAAGCCTACTTGTTCAGAAGCGACCAGCAGAGTCCACATTTGTCACTCAGCAAGCCCAAACAGAACAAGATCCACAGAAGGAACACTGAAAGCATAAAATCAGGCCATGTGGCAGTATCCATACCCTGCTGGGAAGCAATAGCAGCACCTGCGAGAGAGTGACTCATTGCGAAGGGGGAGGAGTCCCCAAAACATGAAAAACAGAAGGGCAGGTTATGCAAGCAGGGACCAAGGACAGGAGCCCAGGACATCTGTAGTACAAATGGATTCTGAAAAGGACTGCACAGAACATACACACACACACACACAGAGAGAGAGAGAGAGAGAGAGAGAGAGAGCCCACATCTGTAAGCACCTTTCACACACAAACAAAAAGAATTTGAAGAGAAAAGGCACTTCTTAATTCCAATGCTTCATAGCCACATTGTCAAAGAAATTGTCTTTTAGTACCATTTTCTCTTTTTGGATGTTTTCCTGGATTTCTGTAAAGGTTCAGTAAAACCAATTAAATCAGCTATTCTCAAGAAATTAGACTAGGATTTCCAAGCTACAAACTTGTGTTTCTGAGACCACTAACTAGACTGATAAAAAACAATAAAGGCTCTCTGGCTCTTTCAGTCAGGCATCTATCAATTCATTTGACCAATACTTATCAAGCATGTGGTGTAGACCAACACTGCCATTCTCTCAGGATTATAAAATGACTTGTACATACGTTCACTGCCCTCTCAGAACTAGCAGTCTGGTTCTGAGACAAGCTAGATATTAGTCAATCTCATTTCTTACTAAAAATGAGGGGAAAACTATGGTGTAAAGCTACCACATACTATAAATGCAACACAATTTGAGCTGATTCACAGACCAAGAAAGGTTTTCTTGAGGAAGTATTGTACTTAGGCACCAAAGGGTGGATGAAAGGTATTTTAAGACCAGACTTGCCTGCTAATCACTCACTCACACACTCACTCTCTCTCTCTCTCTCTCTCTCTCTCTCTGTCTTAATTTTGATTTTTTTTAAAAAAAATATATATATAATGTGCCAGGCATGGTGGCCCATGGCTTTAATCCCAGCACTTGGGGGACAGAGATAGGAGGATCGCCATGAGTTTGAGGCCACCCTGAGACTAGAGTGAATTCCAGGTCAGCCTGAGATAGAGTGAGACACTACCTCAAATATATATATGTATGTATGTATACATAGTGAAATCATGAAGATAGAGAAGCTCAAAGACTTATATTGCTGTTTTATGCTATCTCAAATAAAGATGCTTTTTTTCTCACTACTTCAAGCTTTTGGTCTGAAAGTGGAATTGTCTTTCAACATTGTTAAGATTCTAGCTATCACTGCAAACTCCTGCACTTCTGAATTGCTCATACCTATCTGATTATGAATTTGTGGTGGCTAATATCTACCCCACTACATGGTCTTCAACTACCTAGGAATAGACAGAGTGGACACCAGAGATGATCATGTATTCTTCAATAAAAATAACAAAAGATACAAGTACAAGGTTTTTAGAAGTCTTAGAAGTATGTTAAAACCATGGATCATAGATTCTAAGTTCATTATGAAGAAAGTAAAAGATAAATAAAATACACTAATTAATAGGAAGAAAGCAGATCTGTTCATAGTCTATACATGTATGAATTTCAAATATGATCATAGTAAAGGAAACTAAGTAAGAACTCCAGAGAAGTCAAAAGCTCTAGTCAGGGAGTGGGATGTGGGCAGAGATTTGTGACTTAGAAGAGGCAATGTTGCAGGTGTTTTAGACTTCAGGATGTGACTCAGACATTGAGGAGTTGAGGTGAAGGATGAAGGAAGTCAAGAACATGGAGCATGGTGTGCAGTGAACATGCACTAATACATGGTGTGGAAGAATCACTACTAGATCAACTTGAAGTTCCTGATTAAGACAGTGGGGAGTAACATAACACTGACAGCAATGGAAAAGAACAGAAGCCAAAAGGGCACAAGTCCAGGAAGCACAGTTTTCAATAATACCATGGAACTGACCCAGAACCAGCAATGAAGAGCAAGGAGGACACAAACCCTATCTATCCCAGAGGCCCTGAGATATGAGAAACCAAGGAACCTCATTTTCTCCCCCCCCACCCCAAGACAGCAGTATCCCCAAGGGCAACCTCAAGGTCTTAGTTTTTACCTCTCTATACTATCTGCCTTCTTTTCATTTAAAATTGCATTTATTTGTTTATACAGAGGAGTGGTGTGTGTGTGTGTGTGTGTGTGTGTGTGTGTGTGTGGTGTATGTGCACACATGTATGCCAGGGTCTCAGGCTGCTAAAAACACCAGATATTCCATTTTTGGGTCTGGCTTACATGAGTGGCTTAGGAATTGAACCCTGGACCAGCAGCTTTGCAAGCAAGCACCTTTAACTGCTGAGCCATCTTCCCAGCTCCCTCTTCATTATTCTTCTAAATCTATTATTTTATTTTTCTTGGTCAAAAGTTTTTGAAATGATACTATCATTTCTTTATTTCCTTCCTTCTTTCCTTCCTTCCTTTTAATAGGGTGTCTTGTATCCCAGGCTGTCCTCAAACTTTCTATGTGGCTGAGGATGACCTTGAACTTCTGATCCTCTGGCCTCCACTTCCTGGGACAGGCTTGTGGAAGCACACACAATTTATGAGGTGCTGAGAATCAAGCCCAGGGCTTCAAGCATGATAGGCAAGCACTCTACCAACTGAGCTACATTCCAGACTAATCAATAATTTCTTTAGACAGCTAATATTAAGGATATATACATGAATAAACCCAGGATCCCATGTATACTTTGTAGGCACTCTACCATTGAGCCAACCCCCCAGCCCATAAACAGTCTTGAATGTTTGAAAGACTACCATGTTGGCCTCTGAAAGGCCCAGGTGTGAGGCCTAGTGGAACTTCCTGAGCCTAGCTAAAGTTTGGTGATCTGCCTCTGGCCAGACGTGACTCAGCAAGACGCCTAATGGCTTCTTGCCTGCTACTTCCGCATGGCATTTAGGATTATCATCTCAATAGTCAGTTTACTATTGGCCCTTACCTTTCCCCACCGTCCTAAAATCCCCGCCTTCTTCCCAACATTATATAGGCAACTGTTCATAGCAATAAATCGAGTTCCTGCTTCGACAAGACTCCCGACTCAGTGTGGTTTTTCTCCGGTGGCCAGGAGAGGTCTGAGTCGTCGGACGCTCATCTCCTCCTCAGCCCCTCGGGAGGAACCAGCGGGCCTGGTCCTTCCCTCGGCACTACCTGCCCCCGCCGGCGGAGCCTGGCATCTGGCGCCTAACGTGCGGCTCTCGGAATCCGGCAGACTAGTGCCCCCTGAGAGACATTCGTTGAGGAGCTCAATCGGTGTACATATGCGGGTGAGCGTACCCCCATAAGTAGTCTTTATATTTAATGTGCTAAACTTTGCTTCTATAACCTGTACTTGTTGATCAACATCTCTTTGTTCTCTTTCTCTTTCCTTTCACTTTTAGTTTGCAGACAAGCTACATCTGCGGCTTTTGTACAGCATGTTTACCTATCTTTTGGATCCTTGTGGTTGTATTGTACTCATGTGTATGTGGGTTGCTATTGCCCTAATTTTATGGACATTTTTCTCTCAACTTTATAATGAGGGACAGTCTAACTGTAAATCCAATCCTGCCTTAGAATCTCTCAGGGCACTCCTAAAGAGTAGAGGGCTTAATTTGACTGATAATCAGGCTCAACAGACCTGGGATTGCCTTCTCAAACTGGCACCATGGCTGCCGGAAGGAAATCTCTTTGGTTGGGACACGTGGGATAGGGTAGAGGCCCTTGTTTGTCGGGCACATGTGGAGAAGGATCAAATACCCCCCTCAGGGGTCCTCCCTATGATCTCAGCCCTCAAGGCCTGCTTCCCTCCAAGGCCAACCAAACATAAACAAAAGACAGAAGAAAAAGATAATATACAGCCTAATCCAGCTACTCCTCCTGGAGATACAGCTTTAAAAAAAACCCCAAAAGGATGCATCTTTATGCTCCTCACTCGATCCCTTTGAGAGTGCTCCCTGGCCTTCCAGGGGACCTCCTCCACCTCCTCCATCAACTAACCCTTTCTGGACCCCCTCGGCCCCTCCTTCATATTCGGCCGCCGAGACCCCTTCAGCCCCTCCTTCATATTCGGCAGCCAAGCCGTCAGAAAATAAAGCTACTTTTTTATTTCCCGTCAATCTAAATCCTGGGGGCAATCGCCCTGCTGCCTGGTATCCGTGGGAAGCTCAGGACCTTAAGGAGCTTAAAAAGGCGGTCTCAGAGGATGGACCCAACTCTCCTTGGGCTGAGACCCTATTACAGGGACTTGCCCATCAACCTTGTACAACCCAAGATTGGAAAAATCTAGTCAGGGCTGTCTTGTCAGGTCCCCTATACATTAAGTGGTGTGCCTTTTTTAGAGATGAATGCCATGCACAGGCAGAATGAAACCAAAATTAACAGCCCCCTGTGCCGATAACTTTTGGGATGCTCTCTGGTATCTCTGATCAATATGCTACAGGCACTCAACAGGCGGCTATACCTGACCCGTATAGGGACCAGGTCAGGGCACTGGGCTTGGCGGCATGGAAAAAGCTTGATGAGGGACCCTCTGAAACTCCCCTTATGAGTATTACTCAAAAACCATCTGAGGATTTGGCTACATTTATAGATAGGGTGGAAAAAAGTCTCCAAAGAAAATTTCCCCCAGGGGCATTACGGGATCAGTTTACTAAAATGTTGGTCTGGGATGGGATGACGGCCGATCACCGCCTCGCCTGTGCGGGTCTCAAGGACAACTCCATGAGTAGATGGATTGTAGCCACCAAGGACGTTGGCACTATCTCCCATCAGGCTAGGGCCATGGCTGCCGCCCTTCAGGAAAATAAACAGAGAGATTTGGCCAATACGATCTGTGCATTACAGTTAAATTCTAAAAACTTGACATGTTTTGGATGCGGGGACGAGGGCCACTTTAAAAAAGAGTGCCCCAACAGGACAAAGCCTCCTCCGCGCTCTGGGGGGAAGACCAACGCCCCTCACACCCTTTGCCCTAAATGCAATAAAGGGTTTCATTGGGCTAAGGAATGTAAATGGAAGTTTAACATACAGGGAAAGCCTTTAAACTCCTCCAGGGGCTTCCCCCAGCCCCGTTAAATAAGGGGAAAGAGACCATCAAAGCCTATTGGACCGTCCCCCTGGTCTCTGGCCTTAGACCCAAAATTATTTTGAATATTGGCAATAAAAAATTCAAACTTCTCATCGACACTGGAGCGGACCGAACGGTCCTGAGAAAGGAGGAAGTGCCCCCCTCCTGGCAGCTTGTGCCCGGCCCTCCCCTACTGGGAATTGGCGGGCAATCCACCTCCTGGGAGACTGCCACGTGGCTCCCTTGGACTGACCCAGGTGGGGACAGGGGAAAAGTCCGCCCTCTCGTGGTGACTGGGCTCACTGCTAACTTACTGGGGCAAGACATCCTTGGAGATGCTGAGGCTTTCATCACTACTGACCATAAGGCCTTTTATAATGATTTGTTAGATAAAAAAGAATATCAACAACAGTCTGAGGAAGGGAGGGAATATCATCCCAATTATAGAGATGACCCTTACTTTGAGCAACTCAGACAAAAGTACTCCAATAAACACTCCCAATTCTAAGGGCCACTGCCCAGCCCCCCCCATTTAAAATCCAGTGGAGACCGGGGGATCCTGTATGGGTTGAGCAGTGGCCTCTCCCTTCTTCTAAGTTACACCAACTCCACATACTTATTGATCAACAGTTGGAGGCCGGACATATTCGTCCCTCCACTAGTCCCTGGAACTCTCCTGTCTTTGTCATAAAAAAGCCTAATGGGTCCTGGAGATTTTTACATGATTTAAGAAAGATCAATGAACGCATGATCCCCTTCGGAACTCCCCAGAGGGGACTCCCATGGATCCCAGCTATTCCCAATATATACCATATTACTATCATTGACATTAAAGATTGCTTCTTCTCTATCCCTCTCCATCCAGGAGACATGGAAAAATTTGCATTCTCTGTACCTGCTGTTAATTTTTGTGGCCCAGATAGGAGATTTGAATGGACTGTCTTACCTCAGGGCATGGCAAATAGCCCACCCATTTGTCAATATTACCTGTCATCCATTTTCTCTTCTCTTATCAATCTCCCTGATACCCTGTTTTATATTTACATGGATGATATTATTCTTGGGTGCCTAGATTCCTCCACACTCCAGGACCTTACCCACCAATGTCTAACTATCCTGCATACTCACGGCTTTAAAGTAGCTCCGGAAAAAGTTCAAACTGTGCCTCCCTTTAAGATCTTGGGCTCGATCCTTACCCTAGATACAGTTTCACCTGTTAAACCACAACTTTATATTCAGGATTCTTACACCTTGCCTCAACTCCAGAAGCTTTTGGGAGAAATTAATTGGATGAGGCCTTGGATACCCATAACTACTGAAGAGCTGTCCCCTTTATTTGACCTCCTAAAGGACCTTAACTTCTCCTCTCAGGTAATTTTGTCCCCTTGTCATCAACAAATTTTTCATAAGGTACAACAGGCTATAAATACTGTGACCCTAAAGAGGTTCAATCCTGATTTGCCCATTTCCCTCTACATTTTCTCTGGGGAAACATTATGCACCGCACTGTTGGCCCAGGAAGGTGAACCCATCCAATGGGTCCACCTCTCAATTGGTGGGGTCCCCAGAGTTTATTCTATAACCAACCAGGTTGCTGATTGCATTATCAAGGGCAGAGACACCTCTGTCCGGTTGTTTGGCACAGAACCTCACCTTATTGTCACCCCCTTTAAGATAACAGATTTCACCTGGCTTCAGAGAAATAATAATAGAGTTGCTACGGCTCTCGAGGGGTTTCTAGGTAAAATTGATTGCCATTATGGCCCCCACAAATGGATGAGTTCTTTCTCCAGATTAGAATGGAAGCCCCCCAGGCTTTTTCTGTCTCAACCTAACCCTGACTTTCTTACCGTGTTTACTGATGGAGGGCACCTGGGGGCTTCCCTAGTCGTTTACCCTCCCTTAAAACAGGAAAAAGTGCCTATGCCCATAAAGTCAGTCTCCCATGAGGTTGAGGGGTCAGCACAATTCAAAGAACTATTTGCTGTCGTTCTAGCTTTGGACACTATTCAAGAGCCACTTAACTTATTTTCTGACAGCCTTTATGTTGTTAATTTATTACCCAACCTGGTTGAGGCCCATATTAGACTGGACTCCAACCCTATATCTCCTCTGATGATTCAAGCTCGTTCCCTACTCAAACAAAGAATTAACCCCATTTTTCTTCAACATCTCAGGGGTCATCAAAACTTACCGGGATTTCTTTCTCGAGGAAACAATTTGGCTGATAAAATGGCTTCTATGCCTCAGTGTAAAACAATTCCCTCCCTTGTGGAGGACAGTTGCCTGTACGACCTTAAAACATTACTCAGCCACCTTCCCCATCCCCGTCCAGCTTTTCCCAATGTTTCCCCTGGAACTTGCATTTGGGCCCCGCCTTCCCCTAATAATTCCAGTATAGATGTGGGATACATTCATCCTTCCTTCTGTACTTTTAACACAGCTGATCCCAATGCTCAATGCTGCCCGCCTTCTGGAATGGTTTATGTTTGTGGAGGCGGGATGGCCTATGACTTTCTGCCCACCAATTGGACGGGCCTTTGTGCCCCCGCCACCTTAATCCCAGATGTAAATATCATCCCTGGAAATGAGGCCCTCCCTGTATCAGAGGGAGACCTATCTTCAACAACAGCTAGATTCCCTGGCTGAGGTAGTCCCACAAAACAGGAGAGGACTAAACCTACTAACGGCCGAAAAAGGAGGCGTATGTTTGTCTTTACAGGAAAAATGCTGCTTTTACGCCAATAAATCAGGAATCGTCCAGGACAAGATTAAGAGGCTCCAGGAAGACTTGGAGAGGAGGCAACGGGACCTCCAGGACAACCCACTGTGGACAGGATTATATGACTTCTTACCCTACCTTCTCCCTCTACTTGGGCCCCTCCCCCTCCTTCTCCTTCTCCTTCTCCTCACTGTCGGGCCTTGTGTAATTAATAAGATTACACAATTTATTCATCAATGGCTAGAGGCAATAAAACCTCATCAGGTCAAAATATCACAGGCTGGCAACTCAGGAATTAAGTTTCGCAGATGACCCACTGCCACCTCCTCTGCCCTCCATGTGACCAATGACGGGTAAGATCCCCATAGGGGGACAACCTAAGACAGGCCATGGAGTGGGTTCTCAGTGAGCAAAACACATGGTACCCAGTGACGGGTAAGATCCCCAGAGGGGGACAACCTAAGACAGGGGCCATGATGAATGCTCTGAGCTAAACACCTGGTACCCAATGACGGTTAAGACCCCCAGAGGGGGACAACCTAAGACAGGGGCCATGGTGACTAATGCTCTTACAAAAACAAAAGGGGGAGATGTTGGCCTCTGAAAGGCCCAGGTGTAAGGCCTAGTGGAACTTCCTGAGCCTAGCTAAAGTTTGGTGATCTGCCTCTGGCCAGACGTGACTCAGCAAGACGCCTAATGGCTTCTTGCCTGCTACTTCCGCATGGGATTTAGGATTATCATCTCAATAGTCAGTTTACTATTGGCCCTTACCTTTCCCCACCGTCCTAAAATCCCCGCCTTCTTCCCAACATTATATAGGCAACTGTTCATAGCAATAAATCGAGTTCCTGCTTCGACAAGACTCCCGACTCAGTGTGGTTTTTCTCCGGTGGCCAGGAGAGGTCTGAGTCGTCGGACGCTCATCTCCTCCTCAGCCCCTCGGGAGGAACCAGCGGGCCTGGTCCTTCCCTCGGCACTACCTGCCCCCGCCGGCGGAGCCCGGCACTACCATTTTGGTTTGTCTAGTTCATTTTTTTTTTCTTTTTGAGGTAGGGTCTCACTCTATCCCCTGGCTCACCTGGAATTCACTATGTAGTCTCAGGGTGGCTTCAAACTCACTGCAATCCTCCTACCTCTGCCTCCCGTGGGCTGGGATTAAAGGCATGTGCCATCACGCCAGGCTTGACTAGTTCATCTCTAAGATACTTAAACAGCTGTTATGGACATGCAAGACAGTATCAGAATTGCTTTTAGACACCATTTCACTGTTTAGAAAAGTCTAAATGAGTTTAACTTTTGTAATGTTTTGAAATAGGGTATCACTATGAAGCACTGACCAGCCTGGAACTCACTATGTAGACCAGGTTGGTCACCTTGTAGGAATCCTCATGCCTCTGCCTCCCAAGTGCTAGGATTACAAGTCTATGGAACCATGCCCAGAAAGTTTAACTTTAAAGACCTTCTATAGATGCTCATCAGGGACTCATAATCATAGTCTATTCAGTTGGTATATTTGGATTTTACACTCAATATGTCTATAACAGCAAACTTTAACACTTCATCTCCAGAGTTACAGTTTCAAGGTCTTAATCATAATGAGTTACAGTGAACTCTTCTTTCATAAGTGGGATTAACATTCCCACATGAACTTGAGACACTAAATTATTAATAGCCTCTCAAGGCTTCTGGGTTTTACTGTAATTCCACTGATGCTCTCATAAAAGTTTAAGAGCATTAGGGTAAAATATAGGCTCAAATGTAAAGTTTTTAAAACTATTCTTCCTAGTCTGATTTCAATATTCTTCAAAAGGAGAAAAAATGCTAATAACAAAAGCCTTGATGGGCTTCTCATAACATAAATATTAAGAGAAATGGTGAGTTTATCCAATTAAATGTTATTGCATTATACTGAAAAGGAATAAACCCTCAACATGTTGTTCTTATTATGTCATTTATGGCTTATCAGGATGGCTTTTATGACTGTTTAGGCTGGCATTAAACCAATATTAGTTCATGAAAAGTGAAGAATTGAAATGACTGTGAGATTGCACTCTGAAGACTTGTAGATTTACTAGACTTTGTCCGTTTATTTTTACTACTTTCACTGGGGAGGAGCAAGAAAGACAATATTCACAACAACTTTGATCACAAAGAGGTTGTTCTTATGCAAAGCTTAATAACTTTATTTTTTATGTTTTATTGCCAATTTTCATACATGTACATATAATGTATTTTGATCATAATACCCCCTCATTGTGTTCTTTTGTCTACTTTTCCTAATCAGTCATAGCAATACTACCAAAGGAAAGAAGACTGAGAAGAAATTTCTAGGAGAGATATAGATTGCTCACAACTAGTTTAAATGGAATTCAGGTTGTGAGAAAGCGGGGGGGTGGACACTATTAACAAAGAAAAGTAATCAAGAATACAGTTGCCTCAGAAGCTAAAATAGCTTTGCAACTATGAAAAGAACTATAGAAAGTGAGACAATCCAGAGAAGTTGTATATAACATAAAAACAAAGAAATACTCAACCAAAACAAGATTTAAACAAGGCAAACATCAAACTCTGTAGCTGCAAGTCCAACAACTCTAGTCAGTAACAAGTCTCCAACTCCAGTAATTCTAACCAGCAAGAAATCTCTGGAGTTCCAACTCTGTCCCTCTAGCTAGGTGACTTACAGTCCTGGAAAACTTCATCGGGGCTGGCAGCTTTCCTTAGCAGCCAACTCATGGTCCTGACATCTCCACTGGGTCTCCACTGCAATCCATGGTTCATCCTCATGGCTCCATTGGGTCTCCATGCAGGCACCCAGCAAACCTGCTTCACACTGCCCATGGCCATTTCCAAAACACAAGACCACGTTTCAAACTCAATGACCCTCTCTTTCCTGCATTTCTTATACTGCATAATACCAGGTAGGATGCCAATTTGTTAATCCAGGTGGCAATAAAGCAGACTTTGAAGAACAGGACACTTCTTCAGCATTCAGTTCCCTTCAAAAGACTGCATTCTTTCTGTTGTCCCAATGCAGGTCAGCTGGCCCAATCTCAATGGTTATAATCTCTCAATTGCAGCTGAACAGGCAGCAGTTTCAGCCCAAGAATTTCTTTCTGTGCCATATCTCCCTGCTCACACCAGTCTATTTCTATACAATGCAACCCTGCACAAATCTCAGGACCTGGGCATAACAACAAGTCTCTCACACCAGCTGTTTCTAGCCCAATCTAGGCTCTTTCTCACCCTCATAAGGCAAACTCCACAATCCATATTCTTACTGCATTCAGGTCTTTTAACTCTAACTAGAATAGTCTATCAGGCTGTACTTACAGCACTATAAGGCATCTCTTAGGCCAAGGTTTCAAATCCTTCCACATTGCTCTTGAAAATCAGCTCCAAAAGGCCAAAGCCACACAGTCAAGTGTCCAGCAGCAAAGGACCCCACTCTTGGTACCAATATAACACCAATAATAATAATAATTTAAAATAATAAGGACTCATTTTCATTTTTGGGGGGTTATGCTAATGAAGTATCACAAAGTGGGTGCCTTAGCAGTAAGAATTAATAGTCTCAGACATGGTAATCAATCAAAACCCATCAAAGGCTGGGCATGGTGGTACATACCTTTAATCCCAGTGCTTAGGAGACAGAGACAGGGGAATCACTGTGAGTTTGAGGTGGTGGAAAGATTGTAAGAGCCAAAGAATGGGTAGAAATCCCCTGAGGAGTACCCCCCACAGTCTACAATGACTGACTGAGGCCTTCATGCCCCACAGTGAATACTATAAACCCCTGAGGAGGGCCCCCAGGGTAACAGGAGCTGGGGTGAGGGAATAAAAGAGTATATAACCTGTTACATATAAAATAATTTTTAAAAGTATTTATTAAGTTAAAATTGCATGTGTAATTACAAATGTTCCTTTAATTAAAAAAATTTTTTTTGTACATTTTTATTTATTTATTTGAGAGTGACAGAGAGAGAGAGAGAAAGAAGCAGAGAGAGAGAATGAGCACACCAGGGCTTCCAGCCACTGCAAACAAACTCCAGACATGTGTGCCCCCTTGTGCATCTGGCTAACATGGGTCCTGGAGAATCAAGCCTCGAATCAGGGTCCTTGGACTTCACAGGTAACTGCTTAACCACTAAGCCATCTCTCCAGCCCTGTTCCTTTAATTTTTATTAAAACTTCTTTAATCATAAAATCAAAACAATAAAAGAATTAATGGTCTCACAAATCTGGAGGCTAAAAATCTGAGATTAAGGTATGGGCAGGTTTAATCCTTTTGGGTGCTGTGATGGTTATGCCTGCCTCCTTAACTGTAGGCATCTGTCTTTTCCCTGGGTTTCTTCACAGGATGTTCTCACTGTGTCTACCTGTGCCCAAATACCTCCTTTTTCTAAGAACACCAATCATCTTAGAGTAGGGGCCTGCCCTATTCCAAGATGACCTCATATGATTTGTCAGCAAAGGTCCTACTTCCAAATTCCAAAGTATTTGGGGTTAATATTTCTACATATAAATTGCAGGTAGACACAATCGAAGGAATTTCCAGCAGAATTTACCTTCTGTAGAGGGATTTGGAAGTAGGAAGGGATAGATGTTTCCAGCTCCTTAAATTTTAAATACATTCTTATTGAATCCCAATCCATGACAGGATAATCAAGCCCTCTCCAATACTTCAGAGGTTTCCATGGGGGGGTGTTATTCTGACGAGGCCAACCTTGTCTTCTGACCACTGCTCCCATGTGCTTTCTGTCCTGTGCTGCAAAGGCACAGAACCTTGCTTTCTTGATATCCATAAACTATAAATAAATACTAAGCATTTGTGAAGGTGACAGATATCACTAAATGCCCGAGAAGCATTTGGGAAGATGACATAATGGTGTGCCTAGGTAATACATACTGACTGTCTTAACCCTTCCCATTAATAAGCATCCTTTAGGCCAGTTTTCCACAAGGCTTCCAGGCAAAGGTTGCTGCCTCCAAATGCCTAACAAATCTTCAAGCCAATCTTTTTGGCTGTCTTTTCAGGCCTGTGTTTCTGGCAGTCTTCCATGAGCAAGAGTTGAATTTCTAGAAGAAAAGGAGAAATGTCCTCTACTCCTTTCTTGTCCCAGTCAGAATTTGTCAACTTGGCTCTTGATTAGGGCAATTTATGCTCTGTATAAATTGGATTGCAGGTCTCTTGACTCCCCTGTGAGATCCTCTCTCCTTTATGATCATTCATGAATGAAATCCTGAAATCAAAGACTCAAACCATGCAATCCTCTCCAGTCCTTTTCTCTAGGTTATTGTGTAAATTTATGCAAATAATGTGTTATTCATGCATATAAACTTCTTAGAGCTCCACACCTAGACTTGTCTGAATCCTAGGATTCTCTCAAGTAGGGATCTCTATTTCATTTGTTTATTGAGCTTTCTGAAATGTAACTTTCAGCAATGGTAAACAAGACACTTAAATGGAAAACTTAAGACACACAATCTAGGGAAATTCAAGAAACTGTCCTTTTAATGTGTCAGGGAATAGGCAGTCCATTAAAATATGATACAGAGAAAGCACGATGCCACGGATTTTACAGAGCAAAGCAAATATTCCCAACTGCTAGCATTTTATCAAATGCATGCTAGAAAATGCAAACCTAAAAAGCTGGAGTAAAATATCAAAAGATGACATCCAGCAGACAATTCTGCCTACAGAGGCAAGAGTGATATGAGAAGGAAAGAAATCAAGCAAGATTAAAGACATTTCCTACAGACATTTAAAAAATTTGAGAAGAGAATAAAGGATGAGAGCATAATCAGGAACTAAAATAGATTAAAGTTTAGCCAGAAGAAAAGAAAAACAAAAGATCCTTAAAAGGAGCACTACCTAGAACTACTGCCAGAACAAGGTACAGGGATGAATTCTAAGGGCACCAGGGTGTGCTGAACAGACGCCTCTTTATTTCAGCTGTTAGGGGCACTGTATGACTTCAATTACCAGTTCCTTCAGGGACTATGTCCACTGGAAAGAGAGCTTTTCCCAAGGCCAAACCCTTCCAGGGAACCCCACAACCAATGACTGTCCCACTGGATGTATTAAGGTCCACACCCTTTAACCTGTGAAGCACCATCCAGGTTCCAGAGTTCCCTGGAATTCTGGGATTGGTGGAGGCTGACCTCTGGGCATCAAAGCTTGTCTTTCCCATTCACCTAATTCTGCTCTACCCCTCCTTTTCTTATATATTGATATGAAGGATGTAGCATAATAATGTCCTGATTACTGAACCCCAGCTCAATGAGCTTCCCTGGGTGCTCTCACCCAGCTGAATGAGGGGTGGTAAAGGAATAAATGAATTTATTTGAGACCTTAAAAATGAGTGATATTGAAATATTCAAACTGGATATCATCATAGTAAGCCAATCAACTCAATCTTAGAGGAACAAATATCATATGTTTTATTTGTGGTTCCTACAATTTATACAGATGCATCAAATCATGTAAGTATATATGACATGAAAGTAGAAGTAAAACTGTTTAGAAGAGCTGAGTATGGTAGTTCACATCTATAATCCCAGCATTTGTGAGGCTGAGGTGAGTGTGAGGTCAGCCTTGGCTACAGAATGAGTTCCAGGTCACTGGGTTAGAGTGAGACCCTGCCTCAAAATAATTAACTAAATAAAATAAAGAAAGAAGGAAGGAAAGACTAAGAAAAAAAGAGGACTAATGAAAAAGGGAGAGATCAGGAAGCAGAGGGGGAAGAGAAAAGCTTGGGGAGATATGTTCAAAGTACAATATACACTTGTATGAAAATGTCCTTATGTAACCTATTACCATGTACAAGATGACATAAAGCAGAGAGAAAAACTCTTGTATTTATATCCAGGCTTCTTTTTTTTTTTTTAACTTTTATGGTTGTATGTTGGTTTTCAATGTCATTTGTATAAAAGGTCAATATTAATAATTTAAAGAAATAAGCAAATTGCCAATAAAGTTTTAAAGAGACAGGAAAGACAATACCTACAATTATTAACACTACTGATAAATTCCAATATAAATCCTATAAAGGCTGAGGTGTAAAGATGATGTATACAACTTAGAACAGGGCTCAGTCGTAGAGTGCTTGCCTTGCATGCACAAGGTCCTGAGTTTTCCTTAGCATTCCAAAAGGAAAAATAAAATGATGGCGAAGACATAGTGTTCTGTTGCAGTAAGGTTAGCATTGCTGGCAGAAAACACCCAACCAATAGCAGCTTGTGGGGGAGAAAAAAAAAAACATTTATTTTGGCTTATAGACTTGAGGGGAAGCTCCATGATGGCAGAGGAAAACAATGGCATGAGCAGAGAATGGACATCACTTCCTGGGCAACAACAGATGGAAAACAGCAGCAGGAGTGTGCTAAACACTGGCAAGTGGAAGCTGAATGTAATACCCATAAGCCCACCCCCAACGATACACTGGCCTGCAGGAGGGTTCAATTCCCAAATTTCCATCATCTGAGGACATGGCATTCAGAACACCTAAGTTTATGGGGGATACCTGAATCAAACCACCATGTGTTCAAAGAGATGAAGCTTAACTGCAGAGTGATTTAACAGAACTAAAGAAGCCAGCTAGAGGCAGGTGTACAGTACAGAGAGAGTTTATTAAATCCAAGAGCATCATGAGCACCACAGACAAGAAATGAAGGGAAAGTCCAGGTGACATTTGGGTAGCTGGATCCAGTTTATTTCTAATCCCTGTAAAGAAAGTTCTCTCTTCTTTGTTGGTCTGAAGGAGTAGCAAAGCTTTGTAGAGTTTTGGTTTGAAGATGGTCTTAAAGAGGAAGGTAATTAGCAATTACTTAACCAAAGCCACAGACAAAAGACGCAGTTTGGAGGAACAATTTTCTCATCCATGGTTGGTTCTGGCTACTATTGATAAGTATGCTGTATCAGTGGCAAATAAAATTTAGGCATGATGACATGTCCTACACAAGACCTTCATACTAGAAGGGAAAAAATGATGACATCAAAATGGAAGCAAGACTAATTGGGAAGAAGAGTTTCAATGGAGGGTGCATTTGGCAGAGAGAAAATGAAGGTGGTGGGAGGGAACTATGGTTTATTGACTACATTTATAGAAGTTGTCAACAAAACGTTTAAAAATACAAAAATTTAAAACATAAATAAATTTAGGCATTAAAGTATGATAGTAAATAGATCTATCTTAAATATAATGAAGTCAATGAGGTATTTATCCAGTGGAAAATTTTAAGTTATGACCTCACTGATATAAAGTATTTTATCTTTGTACATGTCTCTGGATAGTGTGATTTTTAACCATATTTTTAAAAATCTTTCTGTGTGTGTATAATATGTACATGGTGTGTGTGTTTGTGTGTGTGTGCATGCCACAGTGTGCATGTTTGAGGTTAGAGGACAACTTAATCATTGGTCCTCACTTTTCAACTTGCTTGAGACCGGGTCTCTGTTGGTTGCAATTTCTGCCTCTGCCTCCCATCTTGCTGTAGGTATGTTGGAATTACAGACTCATGCTTTCACATCCAGCTTCTACGTGGGTGCTGGGCTCATACTTGTGCAGCAAGTACTTTATCCACTGAACAATCTCACAACAATATTTTCTATAATGTTATGTTGGGTGAATTTTGGGAGACATTATACATAATCTATGAACTTTTTATTTATTTATTTTTCTTTTGTTTTTCAAGGTAGGGTTTTGCTCTGGCCCAGGCTAACCTGGAATTCACTATGTAGTCTCAGGGTGACCTTGAACTCATGGCAATCCTCCTACCTTTACCTCCCAAGTGCTGGGATTAAAGGCGTGCACCACCACACCTGGCCCTAACCTATAAACTTTTTAATACTGAAATTATAATGAAATCAGAAATGTCAAAAAAGAACTACTCAGAGTAAATACTATAACAGAAATATAGAAACTCTTTAGTGTAAAAGTGGGAAGGCTTGTCAAAAATGATAATACAGCCAGGTGTGGTGGTGCACACTTTTAATCCCAGCACTTGGGAGGCTGAAGTAGGAGGATCACTGTAAGTTTGAGGCCATCCTGTGACTACATAGTGAATTCCAGGTCAGTGTGAGCTAGAGTGAGACCCTACCTGGGGAGGGGGGGAGATAATACAAATAGAGAAGTAGAAGATAATTAAAAATTTTTTGAAGGATAATTAAATTAACTTTGTGGAAAGCAAAATTGTTGGGGATAATGCTTGGATGCCTCACATTTCTATAAGACTTAGGCCTTCTGAGTAGAGAACACTTTGAAAACACAAACAGTTTTGGATATGAGAGATAGTGTAAACCTCTGAAGAGATCTGGAGATATGCCTCACCAGAACATCCCAGGAGACCCTTGCATTAGCCATGGTTCTGTAGAACAACAGAACCATAGAATAGAGGAGATTTACTATGTTGTCTTACATGGAGATAGGATATTCCCACAATTTCTCTCTGCAGATGAAGGAACTAGGGTAACCAGGAGCTGCCCTGTCCAAGAAACTACAAGAGAGATCAGTGATATAGTTCTATCCAAGGCTAAAGGCCTATAAGCTCCCTGAAGACTCTCATGAGAAAAAGTTTAAGCATCTGGAGTCTGGTGTCCATGGGTGATGGTGTCAGCAAAACCCATATCTGCTCCTGAAGAAGTGAGCTCGGTGGGCTTAGGTGCAACTTCCTACATCTTTCACTTTTTGTTCCATTCAGTCCCTAACCTACTAGATAGCTACCCTCCAGTCACAAACTCACATGCAAATCATTTCTAGAAATACCATCACAAAGGCACCTAGACGTGTGCTTGTCTAATTTACTATGAATCACTCAATCCACTCAAGTTGAAAACAAAGTAATAGAGATAAAAGCCAATAATGTTTACTTACAGTTCAAGATTATAAGGAATCTGTCTCCAGAAAGAATAGCAAGATGAATCAACAGACCAATTGAGGTCAAGGCCCCCCCAATTTAAGGTCTCCTTCCTTTGGTGTACACTGCTACATCATTCAGATGACATCTAACCCCCATCACATTACCATGTGGTCATTGTGGGAACTGATACCTACATTACTTTGACTGCTGTTTGCTATGAGGAGTGATGCTGTATTTCTCTTTCTGACATGTGTCTATAAAGGTGGAGAAGAATAACTTGGTTTCTTTCTAGAGTAAATCTTAGATTCTTTTCACTTTTGAACTTATCAAAACATGTTCATTCGGTTGATTTCATTTGGTGTTTAGAAAAGGAACAAATATTTCAAATTAATAACCAGGTAACTATCAAAGGTAAGTCCTTTAAGTTCAAAATCCTATGTAAACGTAGGAAATAGGTTTGACAGCTCACAGTTATAACCGCAAACAGAACAATGAGGGACATCAGTGGCCTCACATACTTCAGGAGTACTGCTTGTTTTACTTCAGGTTTCTTCAATAAATAGTCGTTAAATTTAAGGTATATGTGCAGAAATTAACATTGCCTATATGTGTGTGTGTGTACTCACATGTATAGTAATCTTTCTTTTCTTCATCTTTCCTGTCCTGTTTCACAATTCCATGTTATTCTCTGTACCCAGTGCTTGTAAAGTCTCTTTAATGAGACACAATTGTTGTGTCAATAAATTTTGGACCCTTACTTGCAATAGAGGGTGTTGGAATGTTCACTAGATTTTATTTTTGTATAATGTGTTTTTTTTGTTTGTTTGTTTTTTGTTTTTTGTTTTTTGAGGTAGCATCTCACTCTAGCTCAGGCTGACCTGGAATTCACTATGTAGTCTCAGGGTGGCCTCAAACTTATGGCGAACCTCCTACCTCTGCCTCCCAAGTGCTGGGATTAAAGGCGTGTGCCACCACGCCTGGCTAATGTGTATTTTTTTCAATCCCTGGAGTGTTATCAGTTGTTTTGCTGAACAACAAATAGCAGCCACTAGTGACTGACAAGAGAGGGCTTTTGTCTATTATCCAAAAGACCCTTTTCAATCTTCTACAGTAACTTACACCAAAGACTCTTCAAACCTCCAGTTTCTCCCAAGTACATTGAAACAGGCACATATTGGGAACAGGAATTAAATGTCAAGAATAGCTCTCCTGACAGTGCTCTTAGAATATTTCAGATACTCTGACAGTGAAAGCAAGCAGCTGAAACTTTTACCTTCTTCATTTTTGGTCAAGCTGCTCCCTCTCAACTGCTAGTTTCCTTCCAGTTGCAATTTTATTGTCCATTGTCATAACAAACATTTCTGATTGCTGCATTTAAAAGGTCTACATTAACATATGCCATAAAGCCAGGCCTGGGAAAATTGAGGATTGTTGTTTAAATGCATACTTATAGAGCTCTAAACAACTACTGGTAAATTTCCACATTTACATAAGATTAATTTGCACCACAACTCTTGAAGTTTCAATGCCTTTTTTTTCCTTTTAGTATTAGCTCTTCTATTTATTTATTTATTTTAATCTTTTTTTTTTTTTTTTTTTTTTTTTTTGAGATAGGGTCTCACTCTAGCCCAGGCTGACCTGGAATTTACTGTGTAGTCTCAGGGTGGCCTTGAACTCACAGCAATCCTCCTACCTCTGCCTCCCAAGTGCTGGGATTAAAAGCATGCACCATGACACCTGGCTTTCATATTAGCTCTTAACTTCTCTTCACTGTCTTCCTTTAACTCTTTAACCTTCAACTATTTTCCCTGGTCAGTGATAACATTTTGCATCCTTCGCTAGGTAACATTGCACTGTTTCTAGGACTAATGTAGGTGCCCTTCTCTATCATTTATCTTTTCCATTACTGATTCTGATCCTACCTACACCAAATATTCTAAAATAGGGTCCTCTCCCCTGTTTTGCTATTTAAACTCTGTTTTGCACTGCAGAGTGGGAAAAGGGAAAGAGGCAGAGTGACAGTGAGTCACTCTTACAAGTACAGGGTTTGGGAGAGGTGCTATGTAGATGAGGATAACCATGGGTGCCTGCTTTGATGCGCATAGTTAAATCTGGCAGGCCTGTCTGCGACTCACTTTCACTGACCTCATCACAAATTCGTTCTGATGTACTATCCAGAGGACACCAAGGGAAAGTAGTATCTGAAGAGCTATACTCCAAGCATAGAATGAGTGAAACATAAAGGTGAGGTGGGGTATGTCAGTCAGTTTTATCCTGACAAAAATGGGGACTTCAACTGAATTTGAATGTATGGACCAGTCCTTTTTTTTTTTTTTAATTAAGTAGAAATTTTGTATGGATATATCATGTGTTGGTACCATCATTTCCCTCCTCCCTGCTCCAACTCCATTGAGGGCCCTCCTTAGGGATTACTGGTATTCACCATGTAGTTTAGGGTTATGAGTTGTGAGAGCAGTAGTCAGTCATTGTGGGAGCAGGGGGCAGGAATGTCATTGTACATTTCCTTCTACACTGTTACTCTTACAGTCTTTCTGCCCCCCCCCCTTTCACAAAATTCCCTGAGCCTTGATGGGTATACTGTAAGTCTGTTTTAGTGTTGAGCCCTCAGTAGCTTCTCGATTTCTGATTTGGTACATTTTGAGTATCCTCAGTGTCTATCTCCATCACCCTGGCGATGGTTGTCAGACTCTGTGCATCAATTGAAATAATCATATGGTTTTTTATTTGAGATTATTCATGCAGCTGGGCCTGGTGGCACATGCCTTCAATACCAGCAGGAGGCTGAGGTAGGAGAATCACCATGAGTTCAAGGCCACTCTGAAAATACATAGTTAATTCCAGGTCAGCCTGAGTTAGAGTAAGACCCTACCTTGAAAAAAAAAAAAAAAGATTATTCATGTGGTATATTACATTAATTGATTTCTGTGTGTGCTGAACCCTACATCCCTGGAATGAAGCCTACTTGACCAAGGTGGATATTCTTTTCGATGTGTTGTTGAATTCAGTTTGCGAGGATTTTGTTCAGGATCTTTGCATCTAAGTTCATCAGGGATATAGGCCTATAGCTTTCTTTTCTTGAATCTCCATCTGGTTTTGGTATTAGGGTGATACCAGATTCATAGAAGGAGTGGGGAAGCATTCCCTGTCAGCCAATTATGTTAAAAAAAAAAAAAAGTTGAGAAAAGTAGTTTCAGTTCTTCCATGAAGATTTGGAAGACTTTACCTGAGAATCCATCAGTTCCTGGACTTTTCTTTTGGGGAGGCTTTTGATTACATTTTCAATCTCGATAGATGTAAGAGGTTTGTTTAGGAGATTTTTCTGCTCTGGATTCAGTATTGAGAGATGGTACGTGTCTAGGAATTCATCTATTTCTTCCAGGGCTAACCAATTTTGTGGAATAGAAGTTTTGAAACAACCTCTGGTGAACAAACCTAAGGAAAGTCATCTTGACATTCTCATGGAGCCATAAGAGATTAAAGATCAGCACAGAGCATTAATTACAAGAATGAGAATGTGGTTCCAGTAAAGGCATCTGGTATTTGCTCTTACCTTGAGGACAACTTGTCCTGATATTTGGTATCTGCTTCATACCTGGTGCTAACTGCAAAAATTTTGCTTTTATAATCACACTTGCTTGCTTGCTCTTGCTAAAGACAATTGTATATGGAGGGGGTAGCTGTGGGTTTTTCAGATCAATGTAAAAGATATGGTTTTTGCCTTTAAAAACTCACTGTAAAAGTAGGACAGGGTTGCTCTCCTCCTTGCTGTAAGGGGACAGACACCAGCCAGCTTAATAAAGACTCACCTTTTAAAATTTTTATTCAGGTAGTCTTCTGTTCATTTCTGGTCTGGGACTTGCTACAGTTTTGGAAAAATGTCCTGGTGATTCTTTCAATTTCATTGATGACTGTTATGAACTACCTCTTTTCATTTCTAATTTTGTTAATTTGAGACTTCTTTTTTTGTTTGATCCAATTGGCCAGGGGTTTATAAATCTTGTTTATTTTTTCAAATAACCAGCTCTTTTTCCTTCAATTTACTTGTGTTCTAGTTTCCAATTCATTAATTTTATCTCCAATCATAATTCTTTCCTTGTGGAACTCTTTGGGTTGAATTGTTCATGTTTATCCAACACTAATGGTTAGGTTTTTGAGATCTCTCTCTGTCTTTGTTATGAAGGCATTTAATGCTATGAAATTTCACCTTAGTGCTGTCTGTATTGTTTCACATAAGTTTGGGTATATTGTGCTTTCATTATCATTCAGTTCTAGAAATTTTACAATTTCCTCTTTTATTTCTTCCACCACCCATTCACTATTTAATAGAGTGCTATTCAGTCTCCAGGAGCTGAGGTAATTTCTGCTGTTTCTCTTGTTTGTTAATTTCTGGCTATAATGCTTTATGGTATGATATGATGCAGGATGTTACATCAATTTTCCTGAATTTATGGAGGCATGCTTTATGCCCTAATATGTGATCTATTTGGGGGAAGGTTCCATGGACTGCTGAGAAAAATGTGTAGTCTGTAGAATTAAGGTGGAATGTTCTACAGATGTCTTTAGGCCTAAAGGCTCTATGCTATTGTTAAGATCTATTGTTTCCCTGTTGATTTTCTGCTTGGATGATCTATCTATTGATGATACTGGGATATTGAAATTCTCTACTATGATAGTATTGGGATTTATTTCTAATTTGTTGTCACATAGGTTTTGCCTTATAGACTGTGATACATTAGTGTTTTGTGTGAATAATTTATGAGTGTAATGTCCTCTTGTCATTCCCTTGATGAGTAAAAAGTATTCTTACTTGTCCTTTTTGATGACTTTTGGTTTGAAGTCTATTTTTCCCACTATTATCATAGCCATATCCGTTTGTTTCTTATTTCCATTTGCTTGGAAAATCATTTTCCATCCTTTTACCCTGAGGAGGTATTTATCCTCAGTGGTGAGATGGGTTTCTTAAAGAGAGCAGATGGAAGGTTCCATTTTCTGATCCACCCTTTTAATTTGTGGGCTACAGTGAGACCCTACCTCGAAAAGCCAAAAAAAATAATTATAATAAAAGAGAAAGAGAGAGAGAGAGACCATTAATCCATTAATATTTAATGTTATAACTGTGAGGTTTGATTTGATCCCTGCCATGTTGAAGGTTTAATGAGGTTTGGTGATTTCTCGAGCTTTGAATGTTCTTGTGCCTAATTTAGTTTTGGTTATTGTGTTCTTCCTCTTTGTATGCTCTTGAGGTTAGTTGTTCAACTTTTCTGTTTGAAGTATTCCCTGAAGTATTCTATATAGATTTGGCTTTGTGTTCATATAACCATAGTTCTGACTTTTATCATGGAAGGTTTTATTTTCACCCCCTATTATGAGGGATACTTTCACTGGGTACAGCAGTTTGGGTTGGAAGTCATAGTTTTTCAGACTTTGAAGTTCTCCATATGCCCTTCTGGCTTCCAGAGTTTCCATTTAAAAGGCTAAGGTGACTGATGGGTTTGCCTTTAGATATTATAAGTTGTTTCTCTCTAGCTGCTTTTAGCACTCACTCTCTCTTTGTTTTCATTGTTTAGAGTTTTAACCATGATGTGCTTTAGGGAGTTTCTTCTTTGGTTCTGTCTGTTTGGTATTCTGTGAACTTCTTCTATCTGAATGTCTCTCTTTTTTGAGAGAGTAGGAATTTTGCTTCAATAATTTTGCTGAATATGTTCTCCACAGCTCAGGTCTGAATTTCTTCCCTTTCTGATATACTCATGATCCAGATGTTGGGCTGTTTTAGAGTATCCCACAATTCCCTCATATTCTGTTTGCATGATTTTTTTTGAACTTATAACAGGCTGGATTTCTGAACAATTTCTTCTGTCTTCTTTCCAGGTCTGAGGTTCTGTCTGTTCTCTACATAGTCACTCCATTAATGAGCATTTGTAGAGAAGCTTTTACAAGCTCTATTTGATTTTTGTTTTCCATTGCATTTTTCTGTATTGTATTCATCTCTTTGTGGAGTTCCAATTTCAATTTCAGTTCATGATTTGATTTTCTTGACTTTTCCTGGAAATCATCCTTGTATTTGATCATGTATTCATTAAGCTTAATCAGCTGGTTATTCATATCCTCTTTTTGTTGACTCATCCTCAATTCATTTAGCTCTCCTTTGACATCTCTGGTTTTCTTCAATTAAGTTAAGCCTAGTGAAGAAAGTATGCTATAAGAGCTGATTCTGCCCACTATGGCCTTCACTACATCATTTACTCTTCTTTCATGGGTGAAATTAATCATACCAACATGTCTTTGTCCATACTTTTTATAGCACTCATCACATGACTTTATACTTGTTTCAGGGCTCTATATTTAGTTATAGATGCTGTGTATTACATACATAAGGGGACAATATTCCCAGTAATTTTGATGTGCCTCTTGGAGTTATGTAATAAAGAGTGCTTGGTTATACCTGAGTGCCTGTGTCTGTCTCCATTAGTTAACATAAAACACTTAAAAATAGCAATAATGTTTCATTCAAGTTTGCCCACTGTTTTATTCAGAACTGAATCATTTTAAGCAATGAATAAATGGACTATATTCTCCCTATCCTCACTGTATGTAATAGACACACAGCATGGTCTTCCAATAAAAGAATATTACATTACAGAATATGAGCAAGAAATGAAAATAACTGAACTAAATAAAGACCCGTAACTGCTGTAAGTAAAAATGTACAATTCTCATTTTCACAGCAAGGAAGAACAATTAGAAAATTCATGAAGTACCCTTCTGTTTATTACTGTATTCCTACTTAATTCATGCTCTAGGCCTTGATTATCTATGACTTCATATGTCTTATTAACAAATCTTTAGATTGTAAAAAACAGAAGCTACCTAGAGCTTGTTGAAGTAAAGCAAAATTTTTATAAATAATCAGTTATTTTATGGAAATCAAGTTCAGAACCTGAGCAGAGTTTCTCAAGAGACTGAAAGTCAGAACAGGAAGAGTACACAGCCAACGTTTCCAATCAACCACTCTCATGGGTTCTGATCTCTCCTTCTTTCTACACATCTGACCATCTACTGTCTTTTTTTCCTTTTCTCAAAAGACATGTCTTCTCTAGGTCAGTTTGTACAATGTCACCACAGCCCAGGATTCAAATATTCTCTGTTAATATACTTACCAACATTAAGAGTTTCTGAGTCTTTCTTCCAAAACTCCTTGAAAGTGAATCTGTTGGATGAAGCTGGATCACTGGATCAAGTGTCAATAGTGAGAAGTAGCTGTGCTCTAGGCATAGGATTACATGGCTGGCTTGCTACCCACTTAGCCAAATCTCAATGGGAGCTCACTCTAGATGGAAGCAAGTAAGGGGGAAAGGGCTGCAGATGATGGGAAGTTCAATAGGATAGGCATCTGTATTATTGTTTTGGGGCTGCTCCCACAGGATTTCACAGATTGGGTGGCTTCAAGAGAATCGTATTTTCTCACATTCGAGAGACTCAAAGCCTAAAATCAAGATGTCACATGGCTATTTGCTGATAAGGGTTTTCTTCCTGGCTTTCATATTCTGCTTTCTAGCTATGTCCCACATGGCCTTTCCTCTATGCACACTAAAAGAGAAAGAGATCTCTGATGTCTCCTCTTCTTATAAGAACACCAGTCCAATCAAATTAGGGCTCCACCCTTCTCACATTATTTAACCTTAATTACATTTTTTGGTGGCTTGCAGGATCAAACTTATGACCTTAGAACATACAAAGCAATTGTTCAACCAGTGAGCTACATCCCAATCACCAATGATTACCTCTTTAAATGTTATAACTTCAACATAAAAATTTGAAGAGGAGGAAGGATATAATTTACTACATAATAACATCTCAAAGAATGCCCACAATTTCACATAAAATAATGTCTGAGTTTAATTTCTACATAGATTTTTATATTAGTTACTTTTCTCATTGCTGTGTAAAAATACCTGATATAAGCAATTTACAGAAGAAAGGGTTCATCTTGGCTCAAGGTTTTGAGGTGCTGTAGTCCATGGTGGTGGGGAGGTCATAATAGAGCTCATAGTAGCAAGAGTGTGTAGGTGGGACTTCACATCTCTGTGAACCAGGAAACAGAGAGAGAGATTTGGGGCCCAAAGTAAAGCTGGGCTATTACCTTCAAAACCTGCTCTTCAGTAACATTCTTCATCCAGCTAAGCTCTGCCTCCTAAATGTTCCACAACCCCTCAAATAAGCACCACCAAGTGGGGACCAAGTATTCAAACACATGAGCCTGTGGCAAAGTGGTCACTAGGTATTTAAGTCAGGCTTTTCATCACTAACAAAATATCTGGTATAAATAACAAGTCAGAGGACTCTTATTTTAGGTCATGGTTCATTCCATCAGGTGGAGAGGCCACAGTTGAAAGATCAGTTCATGTCATGGTGGTCAGGCAGTAGAAAGAGGAAGGGACCAAGCCTCCAAGGCATACCATCAGCGACCCACTTCCTCTAGCTATTCCCCACCTCTTAAAGTTTCCACTACCTCCCAAAATAACATTGGCCAGAGACAAACTGTTGGACTCATGAGCCTGTGGGGGACATTTCATGTTCAAACCATAATACTACTGTCCTAAAATTGTTCAACTTGTTAACAAATAATTCATGAGTTAGTCTTTATAACACACATTCACACACACCACATATATTTTCAGACACAATCAATTTTTTTTTTTTTTTTTTGGTTTTTCGATGTAGGGTCTCACTCTAGCCCAGGCTGACCTGGAATTCACTAGGGAGTCACAGGGTGGCCTTAAATTTATGGCAATCCTCCTACCTCTGCCTCCCAAGTGCTGGGACTAAAGGTGTGTGCCACCATGCCCGATTTACAGTTAATTTTAAATCATCCACACTTATGATTCTATAGAGGACATACTGCTGCAACTGTTCTGTTTTAGTAATCAAGTATCCTAGAGGGAAAGGAATATAATTCAAATGACCTGGCACATAACTTTGCTATACCTTCATATATAGAAATACAGGTTTTACAAAGGACTTGGAGAGACGAATATGAGTGCTGCTTCCATGCTGAACCTGATGATCAGCACCAGAGTATAGGAGACAGACCCTGATGATACTCAACACCTAGCAAAGCAGAGATCCAGAGCCTCCTAAGAGATCCTCACTGAAGTAGATTTAAAACTCACACACCACAGCTCAGGGAATTTTGCTGAAGAGGGGCAGAAAGATTATAAGAGCCAGAGGTTGATACATCATGCCCACAGGAATTCCCTCACCCCAAAAATAACTGACTGCTACCCCCACAACACATAAACCACAACCCCATGGGGAATACCTGCAATCCCACTGAGGAATGTCCCCAACGGAATGGGGGCAGGGACAAGGGAAGAAAGGGTACCAACACATGATGTATCCATATGAACTATGTTGTCAATGGTAATAATAATAATCATCATGGAGAGACATGACTGGAATCTGGAAGAGAGCCCATCCTTGACAGTTAGCCTGTCCAGTGCTAGAAGGTACTACATGAGCTACTGTGGGAAAGTGGCCAACATCTGTCTGAGAAACTCAAGGTCTAAGCTACTCAGAAGCAAACAACCTGATACAATGTTCACTCAAGGGCAATAGTGGCACACAGCCATGGTGGGTAACCCACTGCTCTTGGACTGGCTAACAGATCCACTCAGTGGAAAGGAAACCATATCTGGAAATGGGAAACAAGTCAGAATCATATCCAGATAATGAGTTTGCTTTCCAATATCAAGCTCCCACTAATCTTGATCTACAAGAAGGCCTACACACATTACATTCTGTCTAAACTAATGATGGTCATCCCATTTAACCTATGGAGACTTTACTCTCCGTTGGAGAATCTGCTTCTCTTTTTCAGATGGAAGTGGGACCTGAGGAGAGAAACAACCCATTACACTTCACCAGGGCCCCAGCTGAATCCAGAAAGGGACTGGGAAAATTAGCAAGAGTGATGCTCTCTTGATGAACCTGATATCAGCACAAGGGTTAAGGAAATAGACACTGAGGACACTCAACACCTACCAAACCAGAGATCTCGAGGCTGCTAAGAGCCTATCACTGAAGTAGACTTAAAACACACCCAACATGGATCAGGTAATTTTGTGGAAGAGGGGGCAGAAAGATTGTTAGAGCCACAAGTTGGGACATTTTGCCCTGAGACATTGCCTCTTCCCCACAACTGACAGATGCCCCCCCCCCCAATGCCCGACTCACAATCCCCATAGGGATGATTGACATCCCCAACTAGGAGGGTCTCTTTGGAGGTCGGGCAGGGATGAAGGAAAGGATGGTACCAACATGTGCTGTTTATATACTGAGTATGTCCATAACTAATAATAATAATACTAATAAACACAGAAAAGGAAATACAGGTTTTTAAATGAGTAGAAAAAGGAAGCTCTGTTGGACTCATATAGGCATCTCTATCCTGTGTTGCTTAGTGAGAGGGCTGAGGAATAGCAAAACATGAAACTGGGCCTCAAAGCAACAGAAGTGAGTAGGTGTGGTGAAAGGCTAAAGGAAGTCTTTATAGTATGAAGAAGGCAAATTATATATGTTATAGTTACCATACCACTCAGAGGGTGGTAGCTGAGTTTAATAAAGACCAAAAGAATTTCCCTCTAAACAAATGCTGCTCATCTCTTTCACTGAGAGACATTCAGGTCAAACCAACGTCTTCTTCCATCCTATTTGGGTCCCATTCTGAAATCAAAAATATTAATATCTCAAGAAATTAAATATATTGTCCTGTAGCCACCAAATACTTATAAGCAATTTTGATCCTGCAAGAGTTAGTGACATGGAAATGTTGTCAAACTTGAGTCATTCAAAGGCTGCCATATGGAATGTTATCCCCACCCTGCTATGGCATCTAGCTGCCAGTGAGAGGGTAGAACACTAACACACGAACTGAGTACCCACTATGTAGTGGTATATGCACTACCTTACCAATCCAGAACATTTGTATTTTATATTAAACTATGGAGAGACACTTCTTCCAATATAGAAAATGAGTGAAAGGGCTGGGGAGATGGCTCAGCACATAAGAGTGCTTGCCACTTCAGCATGAAGACCTAAGGCCTCCTAAGTTTGAATCCCCAAAAGCTGGGTGTGACCATTTATGTCTGTAACCCCAGTGCTGTAGGAAGCAGAAATCAAAGATTCTCTGGAGTTTGTTGACTGAAGACAGCAGTCTTCAGTTTGAGGGAGCAACTCTGTCTCAAGGAAATATGTGTATGAGCAATAGAGGTGGGGACTTCATGTCCTCTTCTGGCCTCTGCATGCATGTGCATCTGCACACACATCACATCACACACTACACTGACATACTCTACACACATGCGTAAACAATAAAGGAAATGAGTAACAGAACAAGATTATCCATATTAGTCAATAAATGACTATAACTTTGTGATTTACAGCTATAAAGTCCTTGCAATATGCTAAGCCATCCCTCCAGCCCTGATTCCTTTTCTTCTAAGGTACAGTATAAGTTCTTTCCCTTGTGGCTGTGAGGAAATACCTGACAGAAACAACGTAAAGGAGAAGTATTTTAGTATCATAGTTGGAGGGGATATAGTCCTTCAAGGTGGTGGAGACATGCTAGCAGGCAGCTTCATGGTGGCAGGAAATGAGGCTTGACTCCATACCTTCACATCTCAGTAGAACATGAAGTAAAAGTATGAATGCTGGCACTCATCTCTTCCTTCTTTTTCTTTCTTTATTCAGTCCTGGACCCTAGCTTATGAGATGGTATCCCCATACTCAGTTAGCCCTCTTTGGAAATGCCCTCACGGACACATCCAAAGGGCTATCTCATGAATGCCATAGACATGTATTAATACAACCAAGTTGACAGTGAAGATGAACAATGGCAGATACTAACTATTCTTTGTGGATTGTAAGTATGGCAGACACAGTATGTCTGCTAAGCACCTTACCCCTTTTATAACAGTCCACAAACCTTAGGAAGGTGAATTGTTGCTGAATTTCAGAGTAGGATACTGGTTTTCTGGGAGGCTGAATCCCTTTCACTAGTCCACAGCTAACCATTGTGGATAATATTCATGGCTAAAACAAATACTTCATTATATACTGTATAAAAACCTTTGAGATATTATTCCTTTTGTCTCTCATGTTCTCACTCCTTCTCCCTCTCTCTCCCCATTCCCTCCTCTCTCTTCTCTGGACACAGGATTTCTCTATATAGCCCAGGGTAGCTTGTTCCTCATGATCCTCTGAGTGATGGAAGAACCACACCCAGCTGCTTCAGTTCTTTTACCTAAAAAATGTTAATGCATTAAACCCCATTAAATATATCTCTATATTGATATTGCAATCCAAGTGATATGTACACTAATGGGCAACAATATCCAGTTGGGGACCTATGTTAGGGTACCTCTTCATACACAGCCATATCTGAAGAAAAAATTACATAATAAGTTCAGTAGCAGAGTCAGGCCAAATGCTCTTATTATAAGAAGGCAGAGAAACCCCCAAAACATTTGTGTGTGTGTGTGTGTGTGTGTGTGTGTGTGGCGCTAAGTAAAAGGTTTGGCCAGAAACAGAGTTGAGATTTACAAATATCAAATTCAAAGTTATGATTCACATGAAAGTCATAACTTACCCTCAAGCACACAGGTAGTATTTTTAGTTGTTATGTATTTTAGGTTGCAACATTCCTACTATAACCTAAGTGATTTGTTCAGATTAAGCTAATAAAAAGTTGCTTAATTTAGGTTTCCTTTACTCTAAGCTTGTTTATATTTATACAGAAGCTGATTCACTTGAGTGTGATATTTGCACTTAAACAAATGTGCATTTCAGATTCAAGGGGGTAATAATTACTTGAAAATTTAAATTAATGTAGTTACAGCTTAAAATAGGCAGTGTATGAGCTCAGTACCTAATGGCAGGTGGTGGGAATAAGGTAACTTCAGAACACATTCAAATATTTAAGTTAAGGAGACTCAGGAGGAAGGAGGGCTGTCTTGTTTCAAAGTTAGATAAGAAGTCTCAAGGCTAAATGAAACCATACAGGCTAATGAGTGCATTCCCCGATGTTGTATTTTATGCCCTAACGATCCTGATACAAACTTACAACTCATTCTTGTAACTGCATTCATGCATTAACTCATTTGCAAAAAGCATAGCATAAAGCAGATGTGTACATGTAATTTTGAAAGATAGCATATGATTGTTTGCCTGAGCCTGAACATAAATTCTGAAAAAGAAAGGAGAAATGACAGGACAAGAAACTAAAGAAACTAGTGTAGATTTAGCTTTCTTTATCTTTGTGAACTCCTTAGATACCAGAGGCTACTTTGGGAAAACTATGAGTTGACTGTCTTCAGTAGATGATTAAATCATCCAAGTCAGTGCTGTGGGAATGGGCCTGATGCACTGCACTTTTAAAAAAATATCTTGAAAAAAATATCTTTTGCCAAGTGTGGTGGTGCACACCTTTAATCCCAGCACTTGGGAGGCAGAGGTAGGAAGACCACTGTGAGTTTGAGGCCAGTCTGAGACTACATAGTAAATTCCAGGTCAGCCTGGGCTACAGTAAGACCCTACCTCAAAATACCAAAATATAAAAAATAAAAATCTTGTAAAAGCAGATTTCTGAAATAATATTTAAAACATCTAAGTTACCAGATAGTTGCATATACAAAGATATTAAAACAGGCTTCCATATTCTCATACACATACACACACCAGGCACTTTTTTTCTTCACTCAGAAATTGAATGATATAAAAATACTGTGCTGTAGAAGAGAGGGTATGAAATTATTCAAAGGTGAAAGAAAATTTATACATTGTCTTCATGCGTTAAAATTGTCAATTAAAAAGACAGTCTTCAAATATTAGGAGAAATTTGCTTAGCTATCCAACTGACATTTTAGGAAAATAAAAATTACAGCAGGGGCTGGAGAGATGGCTTAGCAGTTAAGACACTTTCCTGCAAAACCTAAGGATACAGGTTCAATTCCCCAGTACCCACATGTAGTGGTTTGATTCAGGTGCCCCCATAAACTTAGGTGTTCTGAATGCTAGGTTTCCAGCTGATGGAGATTTGGGACTTAATGCCTCTTGGAAGGAGTGTATTATTGGGGGCAGACTTATGGGTGTTAAAGCCAGCTCCCCCCTTGCCAGTGTTTGGCATACTCTCCTGTTCCTGTTGTCCACCTGATGTTGGCCGGGAGGTGGTGTCCACCCTCTACTCATGCCATCGTTTTCCCTGCCATTATGGAGCTTCCCATTGAGTTTGTAAACGAAAATAAACCTTTATTTTTCCCCACAAGCTGCTCTTGGTCGGGTGATTTCTGCCAGCAATGTGAACCTGACTGCAACACTATGAAAAGCCAGATACACATGGTGATACATGTGTCTGCAGTTTGTTTGCAATAGCTAGAGGCCATGGCATGCCCATTCTCTCTCTTTCTCCTCCTGCCTTTCTGCCTCCCTCCTTCTCTCTAATAAAAAATAAAATCTTTCCAGGTGTAATGGCACACACCTTTAATTCCAGCTCTTGGGAGGCTGAGGCAGGAGGATCACCATGAATTCGTGGCTACCCTGAGACTACATAGTGAATTCCAGGCCATTCTGGTCTACAGAAAAACCCTATCGAGAACCCCCCAAAAAATTATAGGGACATGCCATAAAAAATAATTTTTTTCCGTACAAATTTTTATTAACAACTTCCATAATTATAAAAAATACCCCATGGTAATACCCTCCCTCCCCCCACTTTCCCCTTTAAAACTCCATTCTCCATCATACCCCCTCCCCATCTCAATCTATCTCTCTTTTAATTTTGATGTCATGATCTTTTCCTCCTCTTATGATGGTCTTGTGCAGGTAGTGTCAGGCACTGTGAGGCCATGGATATCCAGGGCATTTTGTGTCTGGAGGGATCATGTTGTATGGAGGCCTGCCCTTCCTTTGGCTCTTACATTCTTTCTGCCACTTCTTCTGCATTAGACCCTGAGCCTTGGAAGGTGTGATAAAGATATTGCAATAAGCTAGAAAAGAGATATAAAGGGAACAGAAAGGAAGGGAGGGGGTTACTTAATAGGATGGTATTGTATATATGTAAGTAGAAGAATAGATTAATGGGGGTGAAAAGGCCCAAGATGAGGTTAGGGGAAGAGATTGAGTAAAGGAAAGGTGGAGGGAGGGCTAATCAAAATCAAAGAGGATATAAATACATCATATCGAATCCTACTTTTTTGGACAATGGAACACTCAGGAGCCGTAGATTGTTGCTAGAAATTTTTCAGTGCCAGGGATGGGATATCTTCCAGTGAGTTGTTGGCCAGGGAGGTCCCCGATGCCCCCAAAACATTATAGGCCATTGCCACAGCCCTTGGTTTCCCACCAGGAATAGATGGTAAGACCCTAATTGCTGAAGACTCCACATACTTGGGCTGCAAGCCCACTGAGAAATCCTGCTGGAACTGAGTTGATAACCTCCTCCATGTAGACCAGCTGACAGAAAGCTGGAAGAAGCCATTCTGCATGCAGTTCAATGGGAGAAAGAGAAATCACCAGTGAAGATACTAAACAGTGGACACTGCAAGCCTTATATTTGGCCAGCCAGGCCAAATGAGACAACGGGTGCAATAGTGGCACATCTGTTATGGGGGAAACTAACTGCCCTCTAATTTGACTGGAGGCCCACTCCATGGGAGGGAATACATCCCTGATACTGAAAACCTACAAAAGGGGTAGTCATGAGCCCTAGGGGTGTAACGTCTGCTGCTATCTGGCTAAATGTATATACTATGCTTATCAAACTGCCCAGTAATCACTTCTGCTAATGTTCATACCCTTATATTAATGCTACTCTCACTTTTGGTAGAGTATCTTCTCTTTTCAGATGGCAATAACCTTGGGATGACTCAGGAGGTATCATGGTGATGGAAAGAAATGACCGCAGTGCTCAGTACTGCAAAAATAAATTTTAATAGAGTAAAACACATGGAATATTCACATCTTAAAACTACTGTGTGCCTATGACTGAGTCATTGAAGAAATAAAAAAGGAAGTCATCAAATTTATAGAACTGAAGGGTAATGAAAACTTTTAGGATACAATGAAGGTAGTTCTAAGAGGAACTTTATAGCACTACATGCCTACATTACAAAAATAGAGCAATCTCAAATAGTTATCCATCTGAAGGCTTTGAGAAAACAAGAACAATCCAATTCCAAAAGTACCAGGTAGAAATTCGCAGGATCAAAGCAGAAATCAATAAATTGAAAATTTAAAAAAAAAACAGTTTTAAGAACTGATGAAATAAAAAGCTGGTTCTACAAAATAATAATAATAATAAGCCAGGCATTGTGGCATATGCCTTTAATCCCAGCACTTGGGAGGCAGAGGTAGGAGGATTGGCATAGGTTCGAGGCCACCCTGAGACTACATAATGAATTCCAGGTCAGCCTGAGCTAGAGTTAGACCCTACCTCAAAAAAACAAAAATGAATAATAATAATAATAATAAAATTAATAAACCCCTGGCCAAAATGATCAAAAGAAAAAAAGAGAAGACTTAAATCAACAAAATTACAAATGAAAATGGAGATATGACAACCAAGGAAATTGGGAGAATCATAAGGACATATTTCAAAAACCTTTAATCCACAAAATTGGGAAACCTAGAAGAAACGGATACATTCCTTAACTCATTCCACCTACCAAAATTAAACCCAAAATAGATAAATTACTTGAACATACCTATTATATTTGACATGATTGAAAAAGTAATTAAGGACTGGAGATATGGCTTAGTGGTTAAGGCACTTGCCTGTGAAGCCTAAGGACTCAGGTTTGATTCCCCAGTACCCACTTAATCCAGGTGCACATAGTGGCGCATGGGTCTGGAGTTTGTTTACAGTGGCTAGAGGCCCTGGTCCGCCCATTTCTCTCTCTATCTGCCTCTTTCTTTCTCTCTCTTTGTCAAATAAATAATTTTTTTAAGTATTAAAAAAAGAAAAAAAAATTTAAATCTCCTAACAAAAAGAAAGCCTGGGCCCAACAGATTCACTGCCAAATTCTACCAAACCTGCAACAAAGAAGTAAAACCACTTCTCAAGTTATTTTACTCAATTGAAAAAGATGAAACACTCCCAACCTCCTTCTATGAAGCAGTATTACACTAATACTAAAATCCAGATAGAAACACGAGAAAAGAAAATTATAAACCAACATTCCTGATGACCTTAGATACAAAAATTCTCAGTAAAATCCTTGCAAACCAAATTCAAGAACACACCAAAAGCATCATCCACATCGACCAAGTAGATTTCATCCCAGGGATGCAGTATCATACGGAAATTGAGAAACAAAACTAACTACAAAAATAAACTTAGACAAAGGAATCACATGATCATTTTAATAGATGCAGAAAAAGTCTTTCACAAAGCACAACATCCCTTCATTGTTAAAATAATGGAGGGCTGAAGAGATGGCTTAGAAGTAAAGTACAAAGCCTAAGGACCCAGATTTCATTCTCTAGGACCCATGTAAGCCAGATACACAAGGTGGCACATGCCTCTGAAGTTCATTTGTAGCTGCTGGAGGCCCTGGCAACCCATTCTCTCTCTATCTGTCTCTCTTCCCCCCCAACCCCCGCCTCTCCCTCAAATAAATAAAAATAAAATAAAATGAACAATGGAAAGATGAGAAATGGGGGGACCATATGTCAATATAATAAAGGCTTTACATAATGCATCAAAGGCCTAGATTTTACTAAATGGGGAAAAAGTCAAAGCATTCCCTTTAAGTTGAGAAACAAGATAAGAGTACCCACTCTCACCACTGCTTTTCAACATAGTACTAGACATATTAGCTGAAGCATTAAGACAGACAGACAGAAAGAAAGAAAGAAAGAAAGGGGATACAAATTGGAAAGCAAAGAAACAAACTAGCCCTATTTGCAGATGACATGATTTTATACGTAACTGACCAAAAAGACTCCACTAAAAATAAAAGAAAAAAAATAAAAATCTCAAAAGATGATAAATTTTTTCAGAAAAGTGATGGGATACAAAATCAATAGTCAAAAATCAGTAGCCTTCCTATACTCAAAAAAACAAACAGTTGAAAAAAGAAATCAGGGATGCTATCCCATTTATAATAGCCATAGAAAAGTTAAATATCTTGGAATATCACTAGCCAAGGAAGTGAAAGACCTATACAATGAAAACATAAAGACACTGAAGAAAGAAGCTGAGGAGGACATGAGAAGAAGGAAAGACCTGCCATGTTCATGGATCAGATGAATTAATATTGTAAAAATGGCCATTCTACTAAAAGCATTTTACAGACTCAACACAATTCCAATAAAAATTCCAGCAACATTCCTCAGAGTTAGAAAATGTCCCAAAACTTATATGGAAGCACAAAAGGCCTCAGATAACCAAAAATATCCTTAGCAAAAGAAATGCTTCTTGTCATGTCATCACACCTGATTTCAAGATATACTACAAAGACAGTAATAAAAATAGTATGGTACTGGCACAAAACAGACAAATAAATCAGTGGAAAAGAATAGAAGACCCAGGTCTAAGTTCAAGTAACTACAGCTATCTGATCTTTGACAAAGGGACCAAATATTCACACTGGAGAAAAGATTTTCAACAATTGTGCTAGAGAAACCACATGTAGAAAACTGACTCAAGACCCACTTATCTCACCATGAACAAAATCAACTCCAAATGAATTAAGAACCTCAATATAAAACCTGAAACTGGGGACTGGAGAAATAGCTCAGTGGTTAACTTGCCTGCAAAGCCTGACAACCCGTGTTTGATTCCCCAGTACCCATATAAAGCAGACACACATAATGGTTTGTGGATCTAGAGTTTGTTTGCAGTGGCTAGACTCCCTAGAATGCCCATTCTCTGTCTCTCTGTCTCTTTCTCTTTTCTCTCTGTCTCTTTCTGCTTGCAAATAAATAAATTAATTAATTAAATATTTTTTTAAAAAAACCTGAAACTTGGGCTGGAAAGATGGCTTAGCAGTTAAGGCACTTGCCTGGGAAGCTTAAGGACCCAGGTTTGGTTCTCTAGTACCCACATAAGCCAGATGCACAAGGTGGTGCATCTGGAGTTTGTTTGCAGCAGCTAAAGACTCTGGCACCCCATTCATTCTCTCTCTTTCTCTCTCAAATATATAAATAAAATATTTTTTCAAAGATATAACAGGAGCTGGAGAAATGGCTTAGTGGTTAAGGTGCTTGTCTACAAAGCCAAAGGACCCAGGTTTGATTCCCCAGGAACCACATAAGCCAGATGCACAAGATAGTACATGCATCTGGAGTTCGTTTGTAGCAGTAAAAGGCTCTAGCATGCCCATTCTCTCTCTCTCTCTCTCTCTCTCTCTCTCTCTCTCCCTCCCTCCCTCTTTCTATCTCTCTCTCAAATAAATATAAAACTATAAAATATTTTTAATTTTTAATTTAAAAAGATATAACAGGCAAATTTTTGTGGAAAGTAGGCACTGTAATGTCAATGTTAGGTAAAATAGAACCCAAAGAAAGAAGTGTTTACTAATTTTTAAATAAGAGGTATATTGGGGCTGTCGAGGTGGCTGTGAATAATGCCCTTGCCACATAAACATGAGTACCTGAGCTCAGAACCCCAAATCCCACATAAGGGTAGACACTGTTGCACTAGTGTCTGGAATCCCACTGCACCTAGGTCAAGAAGACAGGCAGAGACAGCAAAATCACTTGGAAGCTCACAGGCCAGTTACCTTGGCTAATGCAATAGTAATACTGTGGGCAAGAGACCTGCCTCAAACAAGGTGGAAGTTGAGGATCAATATTTATAGCTGTCCTTTCACTTCTGTAAGCATACTATGGCTCATGTGCATCTGCATTCATATACATGAAAACACACACTCACAATACATACCTTTTATAATTATAAAAGATATAAACCACAAAATATATAACAAGAGTAGATTTTTATATACTCGCAGAGATATAAAAACATTGAGGGTGGGACAGGAAGGGATGGTAAGGGTGAGGGGGGAAACAAAACTGGACCCAAATTGAAATGGTACCATAAAATCCTCTATCTTGAAAGACAGACTAAAAGGATGAACCTTCATCAGGGCTTTAGAGGGAACACCTGAATCACAGGGCCCGGGAGAGGGTATGATGAAGACTAACCTTAATCTTCTCCTGTTTCTCTCTCTCTTTCTCTCTCCCTCTTTTATATTACCTATCTTTTTCTTCCTTCTTTTCCATTGATGCTGGCCTGTAACTCCCAGTACCAGCATGTTGTTAACATCCACAATGAGCTGTTGATCAGAGAGACCTGCAAGGGTTCCCAAAAGAAGATAGACTTCTGTTAGAGTATTTGATTACCCACCAAAGGTTAATGGTAAGACCCTACTGCCAAAGACACCATATGCTGTTTCTATGGAACATGAAGTGACCTGGCTGGAATATGGAAGAGAGTCAGTCCCCAGACAGTTAGCTTGTCTAGTGCCAGAAGGTGCTACATGAGCAACTGGGAGAAAATGACCAACATCTGTCCAAGAAACTTGTGGTCTAAGCTACTCAGCAGCAAACAACCTGATGTGATGTTCACCCAAGTGTAATAGTGGCACACAGCCATGGCGAGTAACAAACTGCTCTTGATTTGGCTAACAGATCTGCTCAGTGGAATGGAACCCAAAGCAGGAACTGAGAAACAAGTCAGAACTATGTCCAAAAAATAAGCCTGCTCTACAATATCAAGCTCTCTCCAATCTTGGGCTACAAGAGGGCCTACACATATTAAATTCTCACTAAAATAATAGTGGTTATCCCATTTATCTGGTACTGACTCTCCCTTGGAGAATTTGCTTCTCTTTTTCAGATGATGCATATCCAGAGGAGAGAATCATCCCATCACACCTCAACAGGGCCTCTGCTGAAACCAAGAGTAACCAGGGAAATGAGCAAGAGTGCTGCTTTCTTGGTGAACCTCGTACCATCACAAGGGTTAAGGATATAGACACAGAGAACACTCAAATCCCACCAAACCAGAGATCCAGAGACACAGAGGCTCCCAAGACCTCATCACTGAAGCAGACCTAAAATGAACCCAACATGGCTCAGGGAAATTCATGGAAGAAGGGGCAGAAAGATTGTTAGAGCCACAAGTTAGGACATTATGCACAAAGACATTGCCTCTTCCCCATAACTGATGGCTACCCCCACAATACACAGACCACATTCCACAAAGAGGAGGGTCACTTTGGAGGGGCAAGCACAGGGAGGAGGCTAACAATGGTACCAGCATAGCTGTATACACACTGTGTACATAATTAATTTTAAAAAACAGCAAGAAATAGAAAAGCTTATATAATTATATTGTGAGGATTTTTGTTTATTTGTTTTGAATTGGGTCTCTTTCTAGCCCAGGCTGACCTGGAACTCACACTGTAGTCCCAGGCTGGCCTCAAACTCACAGTGATCCTCCTACTTCTGCTTCCCAAGTGCTGGGATTAAAAGCTTTTGCTACCATGCCCAGCTTGTTGTGAGGATTTGATAGTCTCAGAAAAAAAAAGACAAAGGAAGCAAAAGATAAGATAAATTTCATTTGATTTTTATACTTCCCTCTTCCCTTCCCCTTCCCTCTAAATACAAGCTAATGCTTTGCTTTGGAAATACCAATAAGGAAAATAGATTTTTTTTAAACTTTTTTTTTTTCCAGGTAGGTTCTCTCATTCTATCTCAGGCTGACCTGTAAGTCACTCTGTAGTCTCAGGCTAGCCTCAGACTCACAGTGATCCTCCTACCTCTGTTTCCTAAGTGCTGAGATTAAAGGCATGCACCACCACACCTGGTGGAAACCAAACTTCTGATGAGAAAAAAGAACACACACACACCCCATCACTGGAAATTAATATGGAACACATTTCCAGTCTAGACAAGACTTTTTATGATAATAGAAGATGAATAATCCTGCTGGAACTGAGCTGAAAACCTCCTCCATGTAGACCAGCTGACAGAAAGCTGGAAGAAGCCACACTGCATGCAGATCAATGGGAGAGAAATAAATCACCAGTGAAGATACTCAACAGTGGACACTGCAAGCATTATATTTGGCCAACCAGGCCAAATGAGCCAACAGGTGCAATAGTGGCACGTCTGTTATGGGGGAAACTAACTGACCTCTAATTTGACTGGAGGCCTGCTCCATGGGATGGAATACATCCCTGACACTGAAAACCTACAACAGGGGCAGTCATGAGCCCTAGGGGTGTAACGCTGCTGCTGTCTGGCTAAATGTATATACTATGCTCATCAAACAGCCCAGTAAGCACTTCTCTTAATGTTCATACCCATATATTAATGCTACTCTCACTTTTTCATTAAAGAACTTTCTCTTTTCAGATGGCAGTGACCTTGGGATGACTCAGAAGGCATCACAGTGCTGAGAAGTGACAGAGGAGTGCTCAGCACTGCAATATCTCTATCACACCTTCCATGGCTCAGGGTCCATTGTAGAAGAGGTGGCAGAAAGAATGTAAGAGCCAAGAAAGGGTAGGAATCCTTACAATGTGCTCCTCCAGACACAAAAGGGCCTGGATATCCATGACCTCACAGTGCCTGACACTATCTACATAAGACTATCATAATAGGAGGAAAAGATGATGACATCAAAATAAAAAATACTGATTGAGAGGGGCAGGGGATATGATGGACAGTAGAGTTTCAAAGATGAAAGTGGGGGAGGGAGGGAATTACCATGGGATATTGTTTACAGTCATAGAAGTTGTTAATTATAAAAAATAAAATAAAATATTTAAAAAATAATTATTTTGTTCCAATGAAAGTAAAAATCTACCTCATATAGATGAGTTCTGGGGAGAAAAGCAACATTCAAAATTGGCAAACACCTTAATATATTAATAACTAAAATAAGTTTTTCAAAGGAGAAAATAAAAATCAACCTTGAAAGTACACTGGATCCAGGCTATTTTAGTCTACCAAAGAACAGATAATTTCTGTGCTACATAAACTCGCACATAGTTTAGAAAAATATTTAAAACTTGGGAAGTAATTTTGATTCCAAAACCAAAATCATAATACAAATAAAAGATAAGCCATTATTATTTGTCAATATAGATTAAAAGTCATAAATAAGATATTAGCATATGAAATCCATTACAGTATGCCAAAGTGGTATTTATATAAGGAAGGCAAGTATGATTCATTACACTGAAGGAGAATATGAGGAAAATAATCATTAAATGTAGAGTCAGAAGACCTATGTTCCAGTTGTAAATCATACAGATCACTTAGCCTGTCTGAGAGGTGGTAATGTTTCTTTGTAAAATATATTCCAACTTTAAGAAAAAGTTATTAAAAAAATAAGAATTTAGATACTGGAAAAAAACTTTTTAAAAATAAGGCTCTCATCATGGATCATTACATTAAATGTCTCAATGAGTCATCTTTGTAAGGCCATGCCTAACAATTTTATGAAACAGCAATAGTTATGAAGTAGAAGAATGAGAATCAAACAGTGCTTACAATGGTGGGTTACTAGAATATTAGTTACAGAAATTAAATCACTAGGGTGAACCCATCAATTGGTAAAGGACATACAAGCACATTTGATTCTCAGGGGTGAATCTTAAAAGAGCCATTGAACTATTAAGTCAAGGAATTTAGATCAATCACTGCATTTCTATGCACAGAAAAAAGTATCTTTTCTGTGATACCTTATAGTGCTTCCAAGTTACCATTCTGTCATTGACTTCCCTCAGGTGTTGATAAGCAAGTGGTACTATGTGACTTCCTAAGACACCCATAGATGGAATATTATTCAACCAATTAAGTTAATAAAGGATACAAACAAAATGCATAACATATGTCAGCTTTGGGTTGTCAATATTGCAGCCATCTATATTCACTCTTCTTCAAAGTCAATATAATGCCTGCTTTAATTTTCTTAAGCAAACTAACCTTTGTATTATCATCCAATTCTGAGTATACCTCCTTTCTTTTCATTTATTTATTTATCTATTCATTTATTTGAGAGAGAGAGAGAGAGAGAGAGAGAATGGGTGTGTCAGGGCCTCAAGCTACTGTGAACGAACTCCAGATGCATGCGCCATCATGTGCATCTGGTTTACATGGGATCTGGAGAATCAAACCTGGATCCTTAGGCTTCACATAGGCAATCGCCTGAACCACTAAGCCAACCCTCCAGCCCTATACCTCCTTTTTTGAGGGGACCACCTTCTTTAAGGGTGGACTCCCCCAAATGTATCACTCACAGAGGGAATTTATTAAAAGCTGAGGATTGCAGAGAATTCCTAAAGCATATATAGGAAACAACTAGCTAGAATAAAGGCAGAGTTCCCTACTATGTATTAAATTTACTATAAAGCTACAAAAATTAAAGCACTTGGGAACATGGCTGGTTTGTCTGAACCTGTCTGTCTAACCCCTGCTCTTCACTCACCTTGAGGCCTTCTCACTACTGTGCACATGTATTACTAAGGTACACACAGAAGTACCACAGTAACTGCCACTCACTGGCTTTGGACCTGGAACGGATACCTTACCACTTTGGAGCTGAGCATTCATGCAGTCATTTATCCATGTTTGAGCATCTCTTACATACCTTATACTCACTGAATGGTATAGGTAATATAATTAATATGACCCAGGCCCACCTTTCCCAAGCAATGGGGGAAGAACAGAGAGGCAATAACCTCAGGGAGAAGGATGAGGATGAAAAATAGACTGGAGGAATAATAAACACAGGATTGCTTGGTGGAAGAAAGCTCATCTTTTTCATGATTCTAGATGTTGTATGAATTTACTCTTGAAAATACTGAAAAAATGAGGGAAGGGGATATGGTTCACTGGTTAAAAGTCCTTGGTGACCACTTATTTGCATCCCTAGGATCCACATAAAGCTGGGTGCAACTAGTACATGTGTCTGTAATCCCAACATATCTATGGTGATGGGTACAGAGTAGGAAAATCCTGAAGCTAATGGACCAGTTAATCTGGTATGCACAGTAGCAAGAAACAGGATAGACCTTGTTTCAAACAAGATGAAAGGTGAAGACTGACACCCCATGGTTGTCCTCTCACCTCCACATGTGCACCATGATGTTCACACACACACACTAAAAATAAAAATAAAAATGGGAACAGAACTTAAAAACCTTGTGTGGGTTGACTCATACCTTTCACAAAATTTTCCTCCCAAGATGGCCTGAAACTGGCACCAACAGTTGACTGGCATGTGATTGACAGTGCCTGGCACTTGAAGGATTGATTACTACTTGGTTAATTAAATAATTAATGTCTAACAGGCATCCTAGGTTAGAGCACATGGAAGTTTATATAACTTATTCTATGGGTACAGATTTGGCAAAGGCTACTATGCAGAAAATGCTACTGTGGGGACAAGGGCAGAAGCTAAAATTCACTCTTTAGGACATGAACTTAGTTAGCCAGGGCAGTTGTTGTTCATTTTGCTGTTTTCAAAACTCATTTCCAAAAACTAACAGTAATAATAGTGATGATGATGTTTAAGGTTGGTTCATTAACAGACCTCAGAGAGTTGTAGTGAATGTTTTGGCCTATACAAAGTTTAACATTTTCCAAACATGAAATGCAGGTTCCCTTTGACTTGTTGTAGGGTTATTTCTCTCTTTCTCTCTCCCTCCCCCTCCCTCTCTCTCTCTCTCTCTCTCTTTCTCTCTCTCTCACACACACACACACACACACATACATCATAACAACAGTATAAGGGAAAACATTGTACATTGAAAGCTACAGAACACCATAGGTCAGCAACACCACTCTGACACAAAGAAGAAGAGAATAATCTATTGTATCTTGTTAGCCCAGGAAAGGATCAACATTCAAAATTAGAAGTATACTTCATAATGGATGTGCATTGTCTATACACCATTTCAAAGTAAAAACCAGAAATGGAACTATCATAAGTCATGCATCAGCTAAAATTTTTAACACTAAACAGAAATATCACAGACTTTTAATTCAATAAACCCATATATATCTTGGTAAATTATCCACAACTTGTAAGTTTTAGAGATGTGTGGGAAGGAATTACAACAGATTTTTCTGTGGTGTGAATCACCTGGCATAGTCCAGCTGGGCTTCCAGGTGTGGCACCCAAGCAGGGCAAGGGTTCCAACAAGGCAGAAGCTTGGCAGGTGCCTGGGGAATCAGAGACAGCACAGCTGTTTGGCTTTGAGAGCAGCAGATAGGAAGAACACTCCTGCCTGCCACCAGCATCAGCTGGCATATCTGCTATTCTTGCAAATTTGTCTTTAGTGAATACATAATTCAGGGGCTAAATTAAAACTAAAATGAAACCACAGTTTCTGGAAGAGTCTTCCAACATTCCAGTCATAGCAACACTTCTTTTCATGCAGCCAGCCATTTTTCTGAAGCTAAAAAGGAATTTTCTCTATGCAGAAACGTCTGAAGAATGTTCTTCAATGATCCTTGAGGGGAATTCATCTGATAGCAGGAAAAGAAAGTTCAAGATGCCTCAGAGACTACATGTACATAAAAATACCTTGAACTGTCAAGGTGAGAGGAGGTTATCTGAGACTCTGCATGAGAATGTGGTAACAAGTCAGAAATCTCACTTAAAACTAAAAGAGCAAGATAACTATTAAAGACACAACATTGTAAAACAAGGACTCTGAGCACACACTATATATTTACCTAACATCTTACAAGTATATATCTTAATAGATTAATACAGGGAAGGCGTTCACAATATCTGACAACTGCAACTGTAATGGATAATCGGCTTCCTTATTTGTCTGGAGATACTGGGTTTCCTAGGAGATTGGAGTTTTAGTGTTCAATAGAAACAGACCTAGTAAACAAAAAGAAGTGGTTTACCCTATACCTGGGAACTAATCTATGAGAAGAGATGCCAGCTGCCCATACACATGTGGCCTTAATGACACCATGCCTGATCACTCATCCTTGTCATTTGGGGCTATTTGCATCAGATAAACACTGGGAGCCTTACGGCCCCATGTTCGGGGTCCCAAATGCTCATGTTTTCCTTTTGCTTCTGGACTTTTATATATACCACTCTCCCCACCAATCTTTTTCTGGTCTGGTGAACACCTGCAAGTTCTTGTCAGAAAACTTTCAGAAACTATGGGCCTTGGGAGATGGTTTGGTGAGTAAGAGCACTTGCTGAAAAAGCAGGAGAACTGGAATTCAATTCTCCAGAACTCATTTAAAAAGACAGCATGAGAACATATGCTTATAATCACAGCACTGAGGGAGATGGAGACAGGAGGCTTACTACAGCACGCTGGTCAGTCAGTCTAACTTAAAAATGGTGAGCTCAGTTCAGAGAGAGATCCTGTCTCAAGGAAATAAGGGTGAATAGCAATGGAAGAAGAGAGCCAATGTGCTCCTCTGGCCTTTGCACATGTGCTCAGAAGGCCCATGCATCTTCACACACATATGCATACATCATGCACACATACAAACCATATGCTATGCATATGTATCAAAAATACCTTCAATAGCTCAATAGATACTTCTCTGAAGTTCATCCATAGAAATCCATATTTATTCCCATATTCAGGATTTGGCCACAGCAGAGGGTGGACAGTAAAAAGGCAATTATAAAAAGATTTCTAATTCCAATTTATTTGTGAATGTAGATAAATGAATGATCCTACCCAAATCAGAATCAAAGGAATTTAGACACAGTAGGTAACATTTTCTAGGGAGCACTGAAGCCATTATGGCCTTTTCTTCATGATTCTGGACTCCCAGACAGTAAAAGAGAATGTACCTCCACCAATGATTACAGGCACAGTAATGAAAACACTGTTTCTGCAAGTGTGGGCCAGAGGCCTGCTAATAAGAACAATGACTTTCTTTAGGTTAGTCCAGGTTGCCACTAAGAAAAATAATTACTGTATATCTGTGAGAGATACAATTAGTTAGTAAGGCACCAACAGATCCACAGCCCACCCCAGAGGGCAGACTGAGCCACAACTGGAAAACTCGTGCTCCCCATACTCCCTAGGCCCACTAGACTTAAAAGAGTTTTACCTTAGTTTGTGGGATTCAGGAAAGAACAAAAATTGTGAATATTCCCTTCCTGTGCAAGAGAATACAATTTTTTCAGTAGCCAAATCAAGCATGGGTGTGGACTAAGACAGGACCAGGTCAGGAATGGAGCAACACTCAAGGGGACTGAGTCTATGAGGATCCCAGCAGGTGCAAACACATGGCATCTGGCATCTGCACAACTGGGAAAGTCAAGGAGAGTTGAAAGGTTTACTTACAAAGGTCTAGGCAGACTTTACAGAAACTACAAAGGATTAATGTAACCCTTAGAGCTGGTACAGTAGGTGTTCCTGGTCTTCAGTTCAAGTGGTATAGGAAGGGAGTGGTCACTAGAACAAGACAGAGAGGACTCCATAGGGAGGAACATAGGGCAAGAGCTTGACACCTGTGGCGGGAACACAGCCACAGGCAGAAACATGCTGACTTCCAATGCTGTCCTCCCTCCAACCCCTATCAACGCTATCTTTGGGCCAAAGTGTAATGCAATATTTAGTATAATTCAGGTTATGCTCCTGGTGCCCAAAGCAGAAAGGAAAAACGTAGGGAAAGTCTTGAAGACCAATGTGTGGGTAGTCCCATGGTAAAAGCCCACACTTATGATTATTTCCTTCAGCTGTACAAAGAAAGCTCAACCTATTTAGAATGTGAATCCTGGGGCTGGGCCAATGGCTCAATGGGTAGAGTGGTTGATGTTCAAACATGAAGAACTGAGTTCAGATCCCAAGCACTCACATATAAGCCAGCCATTGTGTCACTTTCTTATTCCAGTACTAGCGAAGGGGGTGAGGTGGATCCCTGGGCCTACCTGGCTAGCTTATCAAGCTCAGTTGGTGGCTCCAGGTTCAGTGAGGGACACAGTCTCAAACGAATAAGGTGGAGAGCAATTAAAGAAGATACTCAGAGTCAACCTCTGCCTTTCTCATGCAGATACACATAGGTGCACATGCTCTGCACACACATGTGTGTCTTCATGTGTTTTAACATGCATACACACATACATGCATACCACACACATATACACACACAATTCAAAAAGAATTTGAATCTTGGCAATAGATTAAAGCATTAGTTATAGCTCTTAGCTTGGAATCCTTCTTTACCATTAAGTAGCCTTGGACAAGTTACTCCACCCCTCCAATACTTGGATTACTGACCTATAAAATACAATAACAATACATATGTGAAGGGTTTTTGAGTTTCAACATAGCTAATGATGTCAATAAATGTTTATATTAATTGTACTGCTATATCAATCACTGCTTTTTATAAATATTATCTACCTGGAATCATGTGCTGTTTTCTTATTGAAGAGGATAAAGGGTGAAGAGAACAAGTGGTAGGTAAAGGAGTCTTCTCTCCAGTCCCAAGAGAAGAGAGGAGTCAGGTCAGAGAATGTGTGATGATAAACAGAGTATTGTGGGAGCCAAGATACCCAGCATACCAGAGACCCCAGAGGAATATTGGCAAGAGAGATAGGTAGGCCACAGTTCTTGGTTACTGCACGTCAGTTAAAATTTTCCACACCCAGGAAAGTTTTGGGAGGCTCAGAAATTCCTGTTATACTTAAAGGAGGAAATAGACAAAAAGGAAAAATTGAGTCTCTACAGAGCAATCGGTAAATTATGAAAAAAATGAAGTCTTCAGTAATTCATTGGTTTTAGCATGTGTCTGAAACAATAGCAACAAAAAAAACAGGATGTCTTCTGTTTTCATTAATGAAATCATAAAATACATAAAAGCATGGCTTATGTGAATTTTGTTTTATATAAGTGGACATGACTTACAAATCCGTGCATAACTTAATGACATGCAAGTGTTCACATTGTTTGAGAAGCCAAGATTTTCTCCTCTCTATCTCACCATAGTACAATTCTTTATAATAAAAAATTTCCATTTTGACACCCTGACATAGTTCAGTTAAAACCTGAAAATTAGTATTGATTGACAAGTTAATAGAATCCTACAGATTCTTGAGTCACTAGGTTCAGCCTCAGATAGGAGCACAGTAAAGACTATAGAATACAACTTCTACCAGGGGAATAGGAATGAATTGAGGTCAATCAAAGGACTAACACCAAAAAAAAAAAAAAAAAAATGTGATTGGCACAGTTTCTGGGCTTAGCATTTGAGTCTGATTATTGTGCCTATTTGGATTCAAGAAATTTGAACAGACACTGGTCAATTTTGGGCTTCTTTTTTTCTTTTGCTTTTGTTATTGTTGTGGATTTTAGTTTTTAGAAACAAGAACTGGTTGTAGTGGCACACGCCTATAATCCAGTACTTAGGCTGAGGCAAAATGATCTTGATCTTGAAGCCAACAGGGACTATATAGTAAGACCCTCTCTCAAAAACAGAACAAAAAAAAAAAAACTTTGCTGCCATATAGTTTACAAATCTTTGAAAATTTTATTTATTTATTTATTTATTTGAAAGAGAGTGTGTGTGTGTGTGTGAGAGAGAGAGAGAGAGAGAGAGAGACAGAAAAAGAGAGGGAGAGAATGGATGCGCTAGATACTTCTTGCCACTACAAATAAACTCCAGATATATGCACCATATTTTGTATCTGGCTTTAGGTGGGTACTGGAGGATCAAATCCAAACCAGCAGGCTGTGCAAGCAAGCACCCTTAACTACTGAGCCATCTCTCCAGCCCCAGTTCATGGATCTTACAATGCTTTCATTTAAAGTGTAAAATTCAGTTTTCTTCTTTTTTTCCTTTCTGTTATTTTTGTGCCTTCACAAATATGCATAACCATCACCATATCTTATTTTGAGCATTTTTATCACTGTTTATATAACCTTTCCTCTGACTCTATCTTCCTCTCACCCCATCCCTAAACAAACACTAATCTGCTTTCCTTCTCTGTGCATTTACTTAGGCCATGTAATATAAATGGAATGATAGATGATCTTTTTTACTCCTTTCTTGGATTTAGCATAATATTGTCAAAGTTAGCCAGGCGTGGTGGTGCACGCCTTTAATCCCAGCACTTGGGAGGCAGAGGTAAGAGGACTGCCATGAGTTCAAGGCCACCCTGAGACTACATAATGAATTCCAGGTCAGCCTGGACTAGAGTGAGATCTTACCTCAAAAAACTAAATATATATATATATATATGTAGTCAAAGTTTATCTCTTTCATAGCATATAATGCAGGGAGCTGCAAGCAGTCGCCATTACAAGATGGCGCTGGCTTCCTGTCTGTGTTGAGGTAAACAACTCCATATATGGCTAAAGCTTCCGCCTTCCACCTCCCCCATGGTGAGTGCTTCCTCTGTCGTAAACAACTCCATATTAGACAGTGCCTTGACTCAACCTGTCCCGAGCCTATCCCGTGGCGCCTGGTGGTGACAAAGCTGGTAACAACCAATCAGTGGGCGCCTCGTTGCACTTCCCTCTATAAAAACAGCTACACATTCTGCCTCCTCGCCCCTCGCCATCAACCTTCCCGTTAACCAAGAGCTCTCCAATAAAAGTGTGATCAAAAAGGATCCTCGTCTTGTGGTCGTTCTTCCCTGCGGGTCAGGGGGCTCGCCACAATATAACATTGCTTCAAGTACTTTTTTTTTTTTTTGAAACAGGATGCTATTTTAGCCAAGGTTCACCTACAATTTACTATGTAGCCCAGCATGGCTTGGAGGGCACAATCCTCTTGCCTCAGCCTCCTGCATACTGAGATTACAGGTGTGGGCCACCATGCCCTGCTTCTTTATTCTTAGAAAAATATTCCTTTGTATGAAATACCATACTTTTATCTATCCACTCACTCATTGCTGGACATTTGGGTTCATTTCCCCTTTTGGCTAAGAGAAGCAATGCTGTCAGAAACATTCAAGTACACATTTTTGTATAGAAATATGTTTCCCAGCTCCCTGGGAGTACAATGAGGAGTCCACAGGCAATTTACCGATTTGAGGAACACCAGAGTGTTTTCCAAAGTGACAGATGATTTTATATTCCCATGAATCCTTCAGGTTTTCCTATTATCTGTACAACTATCAGAATGGTAGTTAACTTAATATCTAAATAAAAGCACAAAATACTGGGCCAGTACCTACATCACTCACATCCACAAATAATTCTCCTCCGGTATAGACACTCTGTTCTCACATTCCTATCCATTCTCACAGTATTAACTATCATAGCAAAATCCTAAGAGAGTTCAAATAAAAACTGTGTGGTCCTTGGTAGCATCTTTGTGAACCACATTTACCTTAATTCTTTTCTTCCCAAAAGCAAGTGAGATAAGCAGGAAGAGCATAGCTTCTCTTTCAACAGATAAGGAAACAAATCAGGAAACATTGTAACATGCCCTAAGGCACATCTAGGTAATTGTACCAGGGAATTACATATGTCAATCACTACCCTAAAGGAAGTTATAATCCAATAGGAAAGATAAAATCATAACCTAAATGATAACAATGCAAGCTATGCATGTGCTAGGAGTCCAATGGCTCAGCCAAAATGTGAAGCAAGAACATAATAAAACTAGAAGGAAATAGAGATGATTGCATAGTGGAAAGAAAGAAAGGAAGAAAATTCCAGGCAATTCCTGAAGAGATAGAAAAGGCAGCCCCATAGCTGGGCCTCAGAGGATATGAAAGAGTTTGAAAGTTTCACACACTGAGTAGAGAGGAGATGGCCTGCACTACAAAGCAGAAAAAGAGATGACGAGGAGGACACACGCAAAGCCCAGTAATTCATTCAGAGTGGAAAAATGTCCCTTTGCTTAGCAGAGTAGGAGTAGGTTATGAGTTTGATAACAAATGCCAGATTAAAGAACCAAATCTTTATTAAATGCAATAAAAATCAGCATAAATATTACCAAATTATTTTATAATTTTTGTAGTATTTTCACGATACCATTATGGCAGTGTTGTATGGAAAATAAAGGAAAGGGTATGACACTAATGCAGGATTTGGGGGCTCAGAAGGGGAACCCCAAATTTATGAACCCCAATTTTTGGTCCTGTCCTATTTTAACAAAGAATTGATCAAAACAGACTCAAGAGCAATCAATTATGAATTATTGAGTTTATTTCAGGAGAAATCACAATTTGTTGGGTCTATTTAAGGGAAATTGATATATAGCAAAGGCAAGCAGAAAATTACTCCGGCCAAGAAACAGTACTCTGCTTCCCTCCCCCACCCAGCCAGGCTGGGTGGGTGGGAGGAGCCAGATTCACACATATCCAAGCAGAGCACAGGGTAGGGTGAGGAGAAAGAGAGAGAGAGAGAAAAAAGCTGAAAAAAAGCACAGATAAACCTTTATACTCCATTGAAAGTAGATTCTGAAGGCAGATTCAGGTTTATAAGGAGATGATAGCATTGGTGTGTAGAGTTAAAGCACCGACCAGAGGTCAGCCCACCTAAGTTGTGTGCTAAACTGTGGGCAGCAGGGGACACTGCAGCTGTTGTGGACGAATCTCCATCAGACACAAGTTCCATTCCTGCCAAGTGGGGTGTTCTGGTTCCCTGTTTGGGCTTCTGACCCTAACTGAACTGCCTAAAGGAAGCTAGCTTTCTCCTGAGTCTTCTACAGCAGTGGGATGGAAACACAGTTGAAAAACCAACATAACAACCTAAATATAAAATTAGAAATGTCTAGATTAGAGGTTCTGAAACAGAAGTGTTTTACTCTCAGCAGACATTTTTAAATTCTGGAGTCACCTTTGGCAGTGACAGGAGGATGCCTTATGCTAGTGGATCAGCTGTTCATTTATGCCAGCACTGCCGAGGCTGAGAAAACCACCTCCCAATCGATATGTTGTCCCCAAAACAGAAAAGCAAATGGCAGCTATTACCGTCATTTTCTAGGGAACAGTTAGATGACTTGAAGGCTGATTTGCCTGAAGGCAAGAGTTAGATATTAGAGGTAGATGGTTTATAATTTGTATAATTGACAAATTATAACACAGTTTTAAAAAAATTTTGGTAGAAGGAAGAATGTAATGAATATATGTATATATGTTTATTCAATCTTCTCAATTTTTTGTTTGTTTTTTTGAGGTAGGGTCTAGCTCTAGTTCAGGCTGACCTGGAATTCACTATGTAGTCTCAGGGTGGTTATGAACTCACGGCAATTCTCCTACCTCTGCCTTTTGAGTGCTAGGACTAAAAGCAGGCTAGCAAAATTTATTTTATTTTATGGTGTTTTATTTTATTTATGAAAGAGAGAATGGGTGCACCAGGGCCTCTAGCCACTGCAAATGCTAACCCTAACTCCAGTTGCATGTGCATCCTGTGCATCTGGCTTACATGGGTTCTGTGAACTCAAACCTGGGTACTTAGGCTTAGCAGGCAAGCACCTGAACTGCTAAGCTATCTCTCTAGCCCTCAATTTCCTTTAAAAGCAACTTCTCCTCAAATTCTAATGTGATTTGGGGGTGGGGAGAGGGTAACACCTCCTCTAGTCACATGCCAAAATATACTTTCCTTATCTCAGCATGTACAATCAGAATCCACCATAGAGGAGGACTTAGTGAATGCATCCCTAAGTCAGCATGTGACGCAGACAGAAGAATTAGAGCTCTGACTGGAATTCTGTGGGTGTCACATCTGAAGTCAGTCTAAGAGAAGGAAATTAAGCAGAGGTAAGCAAAACAGAGTGACAGAATAAGAGGGAGGGTAAAAGAGGAGGAGGAAGTGAAAGATTGTTTAATAGATGGTATTTAAGTTATTAGATCCAGCTATGTCTGAAATATGAGGTTTAGACTTGAGCTGGGTGTGGGGCCACACATTTATAATCCTTGCATTTAGGAGTCTGAGGCAGGAGGATCAGGCACTCAAGGTCATAAACAGAACACTCAAGGCCAGCCTGGACTAGTGATACCCTATCACAAGAAACTGAAAATTACACTTAGGTTTTCCTGTTAGATTTAATCAATACATATCTTATTTCATTAATGGTAGTTTGTGTTGGATTTTCATTTTAAATTTTAAGTCTTGGCTCATTGACTTAGCATTTTTTTTTTTTTTTTTTAGTCTTTATTTTAGAAAGAGCAAACAAGAGAGAGAGAGAATTGGTGTACCAGGGCCTCAGCCAATGAAATTGAACTCCAGACATTTGTGCCATTCAGTGGGCTTGTACAAATTTACACTTGCCTCACCTTTGTGCATCTGCCTTACATGGGATCTGGAGAGTTGAACATGGGTCCTTAGGCTTTGTAGGCAAGTGCCTTAACCACTAAGCCATCTCTCTAATCCAGACTTAGTATTTTTATGTGCATTTTTGCATGTGTCTGTGTGTATGTCTTTGTGTGTAGGAAGGTCAGGGTATGATCTTGGGTGTTGTTCTTTGGGAATGCTGCTATGTATCAATTTTTTTGAGATAGATTCTTTCATTGGCCTGGAGTTTGACAATTACACTAGATGGCTGTCTAGCAAGCCCCAAAGATCCACCTGTTTCAGTCTCCCCAGTGATACAGATTAGGAGCAAAGTAGCTGTTTTTGTTTGTTTGTTTGTTTTTGTTTTTGAGAGAGAGAGAGAAAGTAAGAGAGAATGAATTGGCATGCCAGGGCCCCAGCCACTGCAATAGAATTCTGGACACTTGTTATGCCTAGTGGGCATGTGCAACCTTGCACTTGCCTCACTTTTGTGCATCTAGTTTATGTAGGATCTGGAGAGTTGAACACAAGTCCTGAAAGCTTCGCAGACAAGCTTTTTAACTGCTAAGCCATCTCTTCAACCCATCCCCCCTCCTCTTTTGGACTCAGTCAGCTAGGGTATGGCCAAAGAAACATGGATTCTACTCTGCTCTCAGGGAACTAGAACTCCAGTCCAATTCTATCTCGTCCAAGATGGTGATATGGAGCAGCTAACTGATTCTTATCAAACTTTCCTCACCCAGGCTTAAAACCCATGGGCAAAGCCCTTCCTGAGTTAATACTCCTCCTCGGTCCAACAACCAATCAAGATTCTTCAAATACATTTGGACTTGGCAATGAGACTCATCCTAATTGGATGCCTAATCTACATAAATGGAACTGAGCCAAGCCTCCACATGAGAGACTTTTCTGGCTTACTCTCACTTAATAAGTCCTTTATAACTTTCCCTTCTCTACTGCTTCTGTGCTAAACATGGACAAGAACTCAATACTTGAGATCCACTGGCTTGGGAGTTCTAAGCCCTCCCAGGCTCTCTACTGCATCACTATGGAGATCCAGTCCCTTCCAGAACTCCAATTACATATCACCAGCACTGAGATCACAGGCATGTGCCACCACATCCAGGATTTTACATGGGTTCTGGGATTGAACTCAGGTCCTCATGATTACAAGGCAAGCGCTTTATAGGTGGAGTTTCCCCCGGCCCCCAGCTTCAAAGACTTAGCATTTTTCACTATGTAATGAAATAAAAAGACTGATAGTTTATTAAGTAGTCTAAATTATTAAATCATTGTCATTTAAAAATAGTGATCCTAATAAAAATATTGCAAGCAAGTTACTTCTGAGTTATCCTGAGTGATTTGTGCTTTTGCCACAGGTGGAACAGCTTTGAATTTGTCCACTACTGGCCTATCCCTGTGTCAGTGGTTTGCATGTGTGCTTTCTTCTGTGTTCTCTGCTCTGCTCCACATCACAGAGGGTTGATTTCTGCAAAACAAATTGCCCAGGTTTCTTTGCCAGGTGCCTTCTCGTTTAGTTTGGCCAGTAAGAGTCAGAACAAACAAAAGGCTTAATTATAGCCTTTAAGTGAAAGAAAGGCAGGAATGTGGAGTGGAAGAGGAGGAAAAAAGCCCAGGTAAGCTTCTCCTTTGGCTTTACCCTGACTGCTATCTCTGATGGTGGTGTGCCTTTTCCACAGTCCCAGGTTTCTGGGGAAACCCTATGCTTCATGCCCTGAGCTCCCACTGCACAACCCCAACACCTAGTAACACCACCTCCTTTTATGGCCTTCAAGCCTGGCAGACACTGGCAACTTTCTGTGTTTGCAAATCCCTAGCTTAACTATTTGCTATTCCCCCTTTCAATTATTCCAACACCTGTATAACCAATTTTGCATGTTAAATTCTTTTTGTTAATTATCTGGTTTGGGTTCTTTTTTTTTTTTTTTTTTTTTCCTGATTGTACTCTGTTAAGTCTCTAATTCAAGCAAACAGAACTGTGGTGCTAGACAAAGGAATAAAAGGAGCTCACTGACAATTTTTAATCCTTCAATTCAAATAAATGAAGTACAATACAATGGACAGAAGTGTTGTTTATTAATGGTGGATATGTATGTATGCATATGTATAAGGAGTATGTAATGTGAAGATGCATAAATAAAATTAAGGTATAAAATAGCATAGATATAATTTATAGTTCTTAAGAGAGACTGATGTAATAGTAGGCATCAAGAGAAGGTCTTTTAAAATGTTAATTTATTTGTGAGCAGATAGAGAGGGAAAGAAAGAGGAAGAGAGAGAATGGGTTTGCTAGCACGTTTTGGTGCTGTAAATGAACTACAAATGCATGTGTCACTTTGTGTGTTTAGCTTTACATGGGTACTAAGGAATCAAATTCAGGCCAGCAGGCTTTGCAAGCAAGCCCTTTAGCTGTTGAGCTATCTCCCCAGCCCAGAAAGAGGATTTAAAACTACAAAAGATAGAAGCCAGGCAGTAGAAAGTAGAATTACAGTGTTATTTGGGAAGAGGGTAGAGCAAAGAGGCAGGAATCCGTACCACCATCTGTTCGTGGAAGGTCTTGCCAAAGTACAGACATCTATGGGTCAACTCTTTTAAATAACTAAGGGGTAGACAGCCTGGGAGTATAGCTCAGTGGTAGAGCACTTGCCTAGTATGTGCAAGGCCCTGGGTTGTATCACCAGTACCACTAAATAAATAAATAAAGACTTCAGGAATGGGTACACTGCAGAGGGTCACATTGCAACAGTAGCAAGAGCACACGGAAGTGTGATGAATCAAGAGACCATGTCCTTCAGAACAGGGCAGGGTGGGGGAGCTATAGACCCTTTTTCATAGGTTAATGAAACATAGAACAAAGAATTTGGCATTTTTCCCCTTCCTTTATCTACTTTATAATCTTAACATCTTTAGGGGTTTCAAATGTCTAATTGCAAAGAAGATTCATCCAGAAATGCAAAGATTTTGTTGTTTTTCAAGTTGCTAAGTAATTTTTTACACCTAGTCTTAAACTAAGTTTAAGATTATGAGATTAGCCTAATTTTTTTTCCAATGCCTAACTTATCCCTTAGTAATAAAATGATTATAGATCACATAAGAGTAACTGAAAGGAAGGGTAAGTCTGGTTTGGCAGCTCACACCTATAATCCTGGCACCCAGGAGTCTGAGGTAGGAGGATGGCCGTGAGTTCAAGACCATCCTGGGCAACAGAATGAGTTCCACATTGGCCTGGACTGTAATGAGACTCTGCCACAAGATCAACAACAATAAGGGTTCTTTTTCTTTCAGAACTAAGTTCTAGAGCATGCTGAATTGAGCATAGCTCTGACCTTAAAAACCCACAGTGGAGGAAGTGAAGCAATATATTTAGCATAATGTATTAATTGCTTTTTAAAAAGTAAAAGCATACATACATAAACCCATGAAAGAGGCTGTCACTCTACATTTGATGTGATTTGTGAGAATGAAAAGAAACATTAATGCAAAGGTTAGAAATTATTTTAGAACTTATAAGTGGGTTTGCTTGACAGGTGGCTGATGAAATAAAATTCTACATCCCATTTTAAATTAAAGTGAATTTGTTTTGTCATGTGCTTTGTACTTCACATTAGAAAAGCCAGTAATCACTCTACTGCTACCCTGAGTTTTATTGTGAGAAGAACCTGGAGAAGCGGTTGCTTAGCTCTTCTCCAATGCCAGGAATGAATTGCAGTCAGAACAAACAAAAGACTTAATTATAGCCTTTACATGAAAGCAGGAATAGTACACATGGAACTGAAATCCTATCCAAGTTAATTTTTTTAAGAAAGAGAGTAAAAGAAGTAAAGCTAACTGGAATTTTGGCATTTGGAAGAAGAAATTGAGCTTTTTAATCAATTTATAAATTGCTATTGGTCAAAATTGGCTTCACATTTTCAGTCCTGGAAAAGATTGTCAACTGATTTTGAGTCTGTCTTGTTAACTCTCCTCCCATACATTATTTCAGTACTAATAATGAAAAGTGTTATAGAAGATATAGTCCATATAATTTTATGTAATAAACATATGTGTGACCTAAGCATAATGTACAAAATGAGTTATTTATTTTATGGCTTCCACTAGGAGTAAGGGCTATTTTATGGAAAATATAAAAATAACCATTTTTAACAAAAGACAAGGCAAAACTTAGCAGAGTTGCATGACCATGTCATTTGGTAAAATGACCAGGTCTTGAAATGAGGAAACATTAATCCAGAGGGTGTTTTCAGCAAGGCAGTTTAATTGTTGCACTTCTACACCATGATTATATGGAGTAATCTCCTCCTATTAAGAGATTTTCAGCTAACCCTTAATTGTTAAGTCATTATAACAACTACTGATGTGTCATCCCTGCTATAATTGCTTTTGGCACCTGTTCTGCACTTACTATTAGTATTGAAAGACTTAACACAAATGTAAAATTAGGCCATTCGTCAACTGCATGGATACATTTTTTCCAAGGCATTTTTTAAACACAGACATCAATGCAATACAATGGGAATGCCCTCAATATTTATTGTTGTACATGAGACTCTCTGAGTTCTGAGGGTCAAATGTTGCAAAAGCAAAGCACAAACAACAAAGAAACTCTTGCAGTCAACCCCAGAACAACTTCCTCAACACCTTGCAAAAAGAAGAAAGCAACAATTTTCACATAGCCAATTTTGATAGGAAAGAGGACTTATTTTACTGGGTACCACCCCTCATAAATAGCTTGACTCTCAACATTACTTACATGGCACAAACTGCTGTCAGCTTAACCTGGTGGCCCTTGAAAAGACCAAGTAGTCATGGGAAATGGAGTCCTCGGGAGCAGAAGTGAGCCACTTCCTTGCCCACCTCTGCTTTCTCATCCCACCCTCTATACCAGATAGGCTGCTTGAAAGAAACGCCTTGATAATTACTCTTCCACATTCTTGAGCTTGCTCAAAAAATATTTTTGATTTTTGTATGTAGGGGTTTTAATTGAATTTATGCAGAGAATTTACACAAATATTTTGATCTGTGCTCATTAAAGTAGAGATTTATGGCCGGGCATGGTGGTGCACACCTTTAATTCCAGCACTTGGGAGGCAGAGGTAGGAGGATTGCTGAGAGTTCAAGGCCTCCCTGAGACTACATCGTGAATTCCAGGACAGCCTGAGCTAGAGTGAGACCATACCTAGAAAAACCAAAAAAAGAAAGAAAAAAGAAAAAAAAGTAGAGATTTATAGCATCTCTCTGCAGTTCCTCGGTTGTTAAAGCCAAAATATTGGTTGCCAATAGCCTCAGAGTAATATACTCAGGTTGCAATATTTTAAAATCTATGTATTAGATTGTAGCTGTGGAACTATACACTTCCAGTTTCCTTCCTCACTTGTCCATCTCTGGAGGGACCAGAAAATGTCCTCACTCTGACCACTGGGTCATTGTGCAAGTACAGACACCAGTGCTTGTGACAGCACTTCTAGGGAACAAGTCAGTTTTGTTTTAGTTGGAGTGACCCATAGGACCCACAGAGTTCCATCAGTCCGAAGCTAGTTGGACCTTCATGTTGATGCCCCAGTATAGAGTACAACTTGTCCTCCACAGGGAGGTTTTGAAATCCTTTTGATACCAAACTACCTACAACTGGTTGGCCTCCTCATCCCTGAAGCTGAAGTTATCTTATTTTCTGGCTGATGTTTCAATTCTTTAACACGAAAACCAGTAGATCAATAGGAGCTTTGAAAATCTGTAGACAGGAAGATTTATCAACTAGTCCATTTTTATCATCACTTGAAAAGAGTTGAAAAAATATACCTTGCAACATGAGCAATAGAGAAAAGAAGGGAATTAAAACAAAGTGCTTCGTAGATCTATTACCTTAAAGAAAAACACAAAGATATCCAGTGGCTATTTAATACCTTTAACATTTTTATATTGGCCAAAAATAATATGGAATTATGTTAAGAGTTTTAATAGGAGATATACAGAGACTAAAGAATGACAAGACCATACCGATGTTATCTGAAAGTAAAGGAATATGTAAACTTAAAAAAAACATACATTAAGGGCTGGAGAGATGGCTAAGTGGCTAAATGCACTTGCTTACAAAGCCTGACATCCTAGGTTTGCTTCTCCAGTATCCACATAAAGCCAGATGCACAAAGTGATACATGCATCTATTTGCAGCATTGATATCCTGGTATGCCCATTCTCATTCTTTTTTAAAAAAGATTTTATTTTTATTTATTTATTTATTAGAGACAGAGAGAGGGAAAGAGAGAGAGAGAGAATGGTCCCGCCAGAGACTCTTTAACCACTGAAAAATCTAGATGCATGTGTCACCATGTGCATCTGGCTTATGTGGGACCTGGAGAATCGAACCTGGGTCTTTAGGATTCACAGGCATGTGCCTTAACTGCTAAGCCATCTCTCTAGTCCCCATTCTCATTCTTTCTCTCTCCTCCCAATCTGCTGGTAAATAAATAAATAAAATATTTTTTAAAATACTGATAAATCTAGCCTGGACTAGAGTGAAACATTGCCTCAAAAAAAAAAAAAAACACTTAAAATGAAGATAAATTTTTCAAAACCTCTTGCTGAGAGGATTCTCCAAGATCTTTTTTCTGTTCCTACTGCAGCAGATAAATGGAAGAGTAAATTTTACAGATAGAGAAATTAACTCCCAGAATACCAAGGGAGATAGAGTTATCAGAGATTGTACACCAAGGTCATTCTGGATTTTCAGCCTCAAACCATGCTGCTCTGAACATATCATTGGACAATTGTTTTAGAGGTCATTTCATAGAAGAGCATGTTTTGCTTTCATAACCTCAGAAAAAGAAGTTTACAAAGTCACACTAGACACGCTGATGTAGGTTTAATTATAGAAGGGGAAAAAATTGTTTGCCAAAGTTGACTTAGCACCCTACAGTTAAATTTCCTTAATACTACAAGTGGGTAAATGCTTTTCCCTGTACCTTCCCAGAAGCCAGGTGCAAGTCAGTAGATGATTCCACAATGGCCTTGATCGGTTCTTTTTCTGATCTCTAAGTTTTGTGATGGATGAGGCATAATTTCTAATGCAAGAATTTTATGGCAGACTGAGGATAGAAGAAAGAAACAGGTGCTGAGTGATATAGACACAGATCAAGCTAGACTTGAAACACCATTTCTATTTTTTTCTCACTTGAAAGCCAAGGAAGGGGCTTATTCCCTGCAGAGAGAAGATTCTAAAGATGAAAATGCAAAATTATAGGTTTCAGACTGACACTGTTTCTCTTTCCCAGAAATAAGAAAAAAAAAAACTGAATTTTATAGCTTTTAGAAAATTTTAAGGGAGAAAGGGGTCTTTTAGAAAAGGTCTGTTAAAGATATGAATTGTTAGGCTAGAATACTGCAAGTGTGGCAAATCCTTTTGCTGTCTGTGAACAGCACAGAAAGAGATATATAATTGTATCTGTGGACTTAAAAAGCATCCTAGAGATTTATGACTTAAGATGAATATAAAATATGAGTCTAGCAACCTTTGCTTTTTGCAGCTACTGCAGGATTTGATTTGCAAATGCATTTGATTTGGAGAAATGACACTTTGTAATTTATCCTCTGGCATAATAGATGACCCAACATTCATTTAGTCCCTTTCCCCATACTATTAACAAAATGCATTATGACTTTGTAAAATTACTTATATTTAGGGTAGAGGCAGGAGGGTGGGCTATGGCAATTAGAGGTAGGTCACAATACAGAATGATGTCTTTTAGGAAACCATCTTGCTTAAGGCAGTATGAAATGAGCATCTAGTGAAGGCAGTTATAAAATATCTTATGTTTTTTTCAACTGAGTCCAGTAATACTTGATGGTTGATATTATCAGTATACACACATAGCCATACCACATTTCTATTGGTTTTGCTCTCATCTAATTTAATATTCCTTCATAACTTTTCACTTAAAACACAGCATAGAGATGTTGAAAGAAAATCGTATGGGTATATAAATAATTCATATGCACCCAAAGGCATAAGAAATCATGCAAGACAAAAACAAGTAGTAAGAAAGGTAAGCAAGAAGTTAAATTCAAATGTTAAAAAAACTGGAATTCTAACGAAAGGAGTCTGAAAACTAATAAAAATGACATCGCTCTCTCAATGAGGATGCATGTAACCTTATTATTTGACCCGCATCATAGAAATTGAACTGATTCGTCATCAGGGATTGCCATGAACTTGAAAAACGCTAGTGTCTGGGAAATTGTTAAGATACAAACCTGTCAGCTCAACACAAAGAGATTTCCAATTCTGTTTACATAGTATTCTGCTTGATCTTCTAGGATAATAGTCCAAACTATGACTATGCTCTTGGAGGCATTTGCCAATCCACTTGCAAACTTCAATGGCAGCAGAATTAGACTTCAGAGTAACTGAGATTCTAGTGCTGAAAGATAGTGTCTGTACCTTTGAAGGAAGAACTTTTTGCTTATTTATTTATTCATTCATTCATTTTATGGGTGTGGGTGTGAGCATGCCTCAAGTCTGTGCTCTTCTTTCATTCCACCCTCTTTGAGACAAACATCAGTCAAGCCGGCCTTGAGCTTCAGATTCTCCTGGCTCCACCTCCCATTGTTGTAGGCTACTTGGAATCACAGATCCATGCACCACTTTGCATCCAGCTTTACCTGGATGCTGGGAAAGATTGAACTCAAATTAGCAGGCTTTGCAAGCAAGCATCTTTAACCACTGAGCCATATCCCCAGCCCTGTGACTTCACTTTTTTTTCCTTCTAATTTTGTTTTTTCTTTTTATTTATTTATTTGAGAGCGACAGACAGAGGGAGAAAGAGGCAGAGAGGGACAGAGAGAGAATGGGCGCCCCAGGGCCTCCAGCCACTGCAAATGAACTCCAGACGCGTGCGCCCCCTTGTGCATCTGGCTAACGTGGGTCCTGGGGAACCGATCCTGGAACCGGGGTCCTTAGGCTTCACACGCAAGCGCTTAACCACTAAGCCATCTCTCCAGCCCTGACTTCACTTTTTAACAGTAGTATATAGAACATATTTTGGGAAAGAAAAGATTTAGTACTGCTAGTTATCTTTGGTTTAGGGAATGAAGAATAGAAGAGATAAGAGCTATGTGCCCAAACTCCTGTCAGACTCCCTTCAAGACTGGAGGTTCATTGTGGTTCCAATAGCCCTGACCTCAGAGAAGTGAAGGAAAGAGATAAGAGCAAAGGCAGACAATCAATGGTGGGGAATGACAGCAAGGATGCTGCTGAGCTCTGAAGCTTCTCCTATACTTCAGAGCGATCAGTGTCTTGCAATGCTCCCTTTACTCTGCCAGGGATGAAAATATTCTGAGAGAATCCTGGATTTAGGAGCAGTTGGTATTCTAAGGCAGAAAATGGAAGAAAATGGAAATTGTGAAGCTGACTGCTAATCTCTATAGTCAAGTTGAATGGAATAGGAATCAAGTAAGAGACATGACTCATGGGCAGGTCTTTGAGGGTATTTCCAAGAACAATTAACTGGGGAAGAAGAAGACCCTCCCTGATGTAGGCAGCCCTTTTGGTGGCAGCCTATATGTAAAGAGGTTCCAGGAAAATGTCCTCATTTTGCCTGGCTACCGTTGTTTCTTGCTGGTGAGGACACCTACCCTGTTGTTGCCATCCTTTGCTGACTTTGGAACCCAGGTTTTTCCGTCTTCTAGGGTGACTGAAGACTAACAGCTCTCCAGGAACCTCCAGGTTAGGACAGCTGAAGTATCCAACTTTACAGATTAAGCAGCTATCAGGTTTTTTTTTTTGGGGGGGGGGTCAGATTCCCTCTCTAGCACAGGCTGACCTGGATCACTCTGTAAACTGATCCTCCTACCTCTAGCTACTAGATTCTAAGCCTATCCAGGGTATAGCCACTATTGCCCTACTAAGCCCTTATCATTTGAGCCAATCTAATAAATCTCCTTTGAAATAAATATTCAATATCTCAGTTGTATTCTTCATACAATAATGAAAGGGGCACCCCTCCAAACTCTCCCAAAAAGCAATCAAACACAGGAATCTAAAATAATCTAAAAATAAATACTTTCTCTTTTATACACAATACATCACATTACAAAGTACTTAAAACATTCTCCAAATAAATATTCTAATTTTTTGTTGTTATTAATTGATGTCCATTCATTTCTTTGGGATGATCAAGCAAAGTATTAGAGCCTCTCTGTTCTATAACAATTCTGCTGCTGATGCAAGTTCATGATTATATTTTGACTTTTTCACAATGAATGTGTTTCTGACCCTTTGGGAGGCTAGGGAAGAATGCTCTTCTCATTACTGTATTATTCAGGGTTCACTAGAGGAACAGAACCAGTAGACTAAATACATATTACAAAGGAAATTTATTATATTGGCATAAACCTCTGTAAGAGAGCCAAGAATAGTGGTGCATGCCTGTAATCCCAGCACTCAGGAACCCAAGGAATTTTTGAAGCCAGCCTGGGCTACATGGTGAGATCCTGTCTCAAAAATATATATATAAATGACTGAGTGGCTGACTGCATGAATGAATGAGTAAGTCTCCCTAAGAAGTAGTCATTTGCCAAATACCATCTGTGTTTGAGAATTACACATTCACACAATAATCATTTCTTCCTTATTCTGAAATCGTCTCTTCCCTGATTAGATGCTATATTGATTTCTGGGAATATTGAAAATTTCTGATCTTTCAGTCACATAACAGTCCTTTTTCATTTAAAGATGTTATGCATGTATAAAACCCTTACTGACTTTCAAAACAAAGAATGTGGTTTCAGCATTCAGTTCTAGCTTACTTAGGCCTGGATATGCTACTAAATATCTCTGAGCATGTTTCCTTAATGAAAAAGCAGAAGAAATTACACCCGTCCCAAAGAGTCATTAAATGGATTAAAGGAGTTAATATATGCAAAGTACCTTACATACATCGAAAGTGCTAGATTCATTGTGGCTAACATAATTACTAATATTGTGGCTTTAGGTCTTCTCTTCAAGCTCAGTTGTTTTACTCTGAACACAACTGAGCTTCCCAGTGTGAAATTTGCGAATGAGAAGGCTTAGTGGTTAAAGGTGCTTCTTGCAAAGCCTGCTGGCTGGGGTTCAATCCCTAGTACCCATGTAAAGCCAAATACATAAAGTGGTGGACACATGCATCTGAAGTTGGTTTGCAGTGGCAAGAAGCCCTGGTGCTCCTATGCATGTTCTCTCTCATGCTCACTCACTCTCTCTCTTTCTCTCTCTCAAATTAATCACTAAATATACTTAAAAATATTGAATGCTGAAATGAGATCATTTTCTGTAGGTGTCACAGCCTTCGTGTATGTGTGTACCATTCTCATGTTATGCTCTCTCCTGACTTCTAGAATTTAAAAAAGAGCCTCTTTCCATTGTCAGATACACATTCTTTTATCATCAGCATTTAAAAATCAACTAGCATTGAAAAATACAGGATTCTCTAAGAGAAATTTATTAGTTTCTGATGTTCTGCAAGCCCCCTTTAAATTATTTTCTACACATTTGTGTTTTAGAAATATTAGACATCTTTTGGAGACTCCACAGAATAAAAATTTAGAGCAATACTATAGTCGAATTTACTAATGATGACTGTGTGTCCATATTTAACCACATGTTTCACTATGAAAGGTTAAATACAGTAGAATAATTTCTCTTGAACCTGATACTTGTATTATTGTCACCTACAATGGCACTTGTATTTTATAAGAGTCACATCAGACTGCTAGTCACATTGGCCTTTCAGTTAATGGGGCCTCTAGAAAAGATTCAAGTGCATTCACTTAAAAAAAAAAAAAATGCTGGGCTGGGGAAATGGCTCAGGGGATAAAGAGCTGACTACTCAAGTTTGAATACTTGAGTTTGATCCCCAGCTCCCATGTAAAAAGTCAGAAGATATGGTAGGATACCAGAACACTGAGAGGTGGAGACTGGAGAATTTCCCAGAAATTGTCAGCAAGCTCAGCAAAGAACAATAGCTGAGCAAGATTCAGAGAGAGAAAACCCAGTCTCAAGTGAGGTGGGGAAGGTAAAACATGCTTACTTTGATGCTTAGTGTGTGCCCTACTTTAAGTTGTAGAGATATGGCTTTGAGCAAAAGCAATGGGATCCCAACTTTTTGTTGTTATTTTCCTTCCTTCCTTTCTTCTTTCCTTCCTTCCTTCCTTCCTTTTTGTTTCTTCTCCCAGGGTCACACTCTAGCCCAGGGTAACCTGGAACTCACTCAGTAGGTAGCCCTAGACTGGCCTTGCACTCACAGCACTCCTCCTACCTCAGCCTCCCTTGTGCTAGAATTAAGGGTGTATACCACCATGCGTGGCTTTTCCCCTTCTTTCATAAAAGAAAAGCAATACAACTTCAAACACAATCAATAGAATCCACAATATCATCTGAATTTTGAAAAATAAAAAACAGTAACTCCCACATTGCTGTCTTGGCTCATTTCTTATCAGGAAGATAATTACCTGAGCCCAAAAGGACTAGTAATAAATTGCTTTAAACAATAAACAAATATTTGTCCTATTCATTTTAATATAAATAAATGAAAATGACACACACTGTCACATTTAATATTCTTTCGGCTACTGTGTATTGTAATATGTAAACCTGTCCTCTATTGCACCTACCATATCTTTGCAGGATTCAAGAGAATGGACACACTTTGGTAATACCTTTTTTATTGCAATCCCTAGAGATGTTTCAGGAAAATAAAGCAGAATAGAGACCAAGAACCTGTCATCATTTTGCTGCTGACAGTGAAGTTCAAGGATCTATTCTTCCACACTTTGGCCCATAGTATTGGGACAGGACAGGCTAGATTGTGACAGTGGCAAGCTCAAAATCTCAGCATCTAAAAGCAGGACTCTGCCTCTGATAATTGCTCAGGCATCCTGGCTGGCTGAGCAGCTGCCATCTTAAATACTGTCAATCACAAAATCAGAGGGAAAGATGGGTGTGGTGAAAGAGACATGTCCCTAATCAGAGAAATTACTTACTACATCTAATTCCAAGTGCATGGCCAAGTGTAATCCTGCTGTGTGTTGGGAAAGAGACAATCTAAGACCTGAAAACCACCATTCTGATTACCACAGAAGAACTGTTTACTAACTGCATTCTTTCCCAAAGTAATATTACTTTTAGGTGCTCAAAATCCTACTTTGACAATTATGCTAATGTGATCCATTGTGTAATTTATAATAGAAAAAAATATAATAGTGCATTAAATTTAGATGGTTCTTGGGAGTATCTGGTGTTATCATAAATCTGGAATATTTTCTCTAATTAGATACTTCACTTTTCTTATGTCAAATAAGTAAATCACTTAATACTTTTATAATAGATGGATTTGATGTGGAATATTTCTTTACATCTTTGAGAAGTATGAGTGAATCAAAATTGACATGGGATTTTTCACCTGAGATTGGAATTTGTTCAACTGCTAAAATGGCATTACTTAACTGCAAAGAGTGATTATTAAACAATCTTATGAATTTCTCTAATAAACTCTCAGTCATAGTATAACTCACCTCTATTAACATGGGAAAATTATAAGACATAATTTTTTGAGTTTTAAAAAATATTTTATTATTAGAGAGAGAGGGAGGGAGAGAGAGAGGGAAGGGAAAATATATAGAGAGGATGGGCACACCAGGGCCTCTAACCACTGCAAACATATTCAAGACACATGTGCTACTATAGTAGTTTGAATAGATGCCCCCCCCCCCAAATAGAATAGATTCAGGAGTTTTATTAAATCTTCTTAGATCTCCAGCCACCTGGCTAGAGGAGGGGTCACTGTGGGCAAACCCTAGGGTCCAGCCCTAAGTGTGTTTGGGGAATTCCAACCTAAGATATGCAAAGTGCTTAAGATTTCCTGGAGTTCCTGAAGTGTGCTTGGGTATGTGGGTGGTGGCCTTTCTCTCTCTTTGCTTGGTCCTGTGAAAGGGAACCAATTTCTTCTGCCATTATGGAACTTCCCTTGGAGCTGTAAGCTTCAAATAAATCCCTTCCTACATAACTGTGCCTGGTTTGGAAGTTCATCTCAGTGAGCTGAAGCTGTCTACAACAGCCACCTTGTATATCTGGTTTACATGGGCACTGGGGAATCTAATCTGGATCCTTAGACTTCACAGGCCAGCATCTTAACCACTAAGCTATCACTCTAGCTCCCTGTCATGGTTTTCCAACAAACTAGGACTTAAGAATTTGTTGATGGAAGGCGACTTTCATTGGCCTGAACAAACAGGGGAGAATATTTCTATGAACCCTACTACTCAGGGCCATATATGGTACTACTGGAGTGCTAGTGAATTGAACCACTGTTTGAAGCTCACCTAGTAAATAATGTCTGGCTAGAAGTCTATCCATGCTGTCATTCATCAGAATTCTGTCACAAATAACTGTACTTCCTCTGTGCTGTTTACATCCAAGGAACCTAGTTTTGATCCTCCTCCCTGGCTTCCTACAGGCTTTCTGGCTTGTGCCTGTTTTGTTTGTATTGATGCTCTATTGTGTGCATGTTGGGCAGAAGTGAATATTTTTCTGTGATTCTTTGTTTAGTAAAAAGGCAGCACCATGCACTCTCCCATTCTTGGAATGCATTTCAATACTCCCACATGAGGATGACAATGGAAGTAGTTGGTAATTGTTGAGGAAAGCTTTGTAACTTCTGCATCATATAACAAAATTGAATTGCTGAGAACAAAAGCTGGTCCTTTATCCTTTGTATTCTGAGATGATTTATATAAGATGAACCATTATAAAAATTAACAGGACAATCTGACAAATTGAATCTTGAGATGACTAGAAAATATTATCTTATACTTCATTTTGGGGTTCTGTTGCTGAGATGATAGAGTGTTCAGATATTCCAGAACTGAATTCATTGAAGGTGATGTAGCTCATCTTTGTGTTAATTACTACCATGAAGTCCGCATAAAGTATCCGTTGTTTATTCGATTTTTTTTTTGTATTTTTGACGGTTTTGTGTTATAACACTTATTTGTTGGACTGAGTCAAGTGGTTTGATTTATTTATCCCCTATTTCATTCATTTTGTTGTAAGTTACAAAATCTATAATACAGAAAGAAAACAATAACTAATGTAATTTAGGGTATAATAAAAATATGGATGTATAAAAGAAGGATATGATAGCCATTAAAACCAGAATCAGGGCTGGAGAGATGTCAACAAAATGATTGCTGCGCAGCATAAGGCCCTGAATTTGGATCCTCTGCACCCATGTAAAAATTGGGCATGGTGGTATGTGTCTATAATCCCAGGGGTGTATCCATGCGGCTGGCTGATTAGCTAGGCTGGCCAAATTAGTGAGCTCTGAGGTTAGTGGAAGACTCTGTCTCAAAAAATAAGATGGAGAGTGGTTGAGGAAGATACCTAATATTGACTTCTGGTCTCCATATGCTCATGCACATACACACAGTTATACCATACACATATAAGCACCAATACACACACATGCAGGCACACCTCACATACATACACACGCAAAAAAAAAAAAAAAAAAAAAGGAATCACACATGCAATTATCTCAGAGCCAGTCTGCATTACTAAGTATTGCACACAAATCGCTCTACCATTGGGCTATACCCACCATGCCCGTAGGTTGATATTTGGATAGCTAGGGAAAGGATTGATTTGTACCATAATGCTCAGTTACTGAGTGAGGCTATGGTGTTATTGAAATAACTTACAATCAAACTCTGGGTATATAATAAATGCAAATCATGGCAACTCTACATAATTAAGTATGAAAATACATTTTCAAAAAAATGGTTTTCAAAAATGTCTATTTGTATTAGACAGGTATGAATTTGATTTATAGCACCTTCTATCTGTACAATCAACATTAAAAAAAAAATCTATCCATGCCAGGCATGGTAGTGCATGCCTTTAACCCCAGCACTTGGGAGGCAGAGGTAGGAGGATCGCTGTGAGTTTCAGGCCCACCTGGAACTACAGAGTAAATCCCAGGTCAGCTTGGGCTAGAGCGAGACCCTACCTTGAACAACAAACAAAAACAAACAAACAAACAAATAAACAAACAAAAATCATCAAGTCAAACAATCTGCACTTCAAAACTGATATACTTAATACTAGGGATCAAAAGAAAACCAGTCAGTTAAAACTATTTGGGGAACAGAGAAATGATATGAAAATTTTTGATTTGTAATGCTGAAATTTCAAAATTAAAGAATAAATAAAAATAAATCTGGGCTGGAGACATGGCTCAGCAGTTAAGGCACTTGTCTGCTAAGCCTAAGGACCCAGGTTCAATTCCCCAGTACCCATGTAAGTCAGATGTACAAGGCAGCACATGTGTCTGAAGTTTGTTTGCAGTGGCTAGAGGTCTTCTCTCTCACTCAAACAAATAAAAATTTTAAAGTAAATAAATAAATCTAGCCAGGCATGGTGGTGCATGCCCTTAACCCCAGCACTTGAGAGACTAAGGTAGGAGGATTGCTGTGAAGTAAAGACCAGCCTGAGACTACATAGTGAATTCCAGGTCAGCCTAGGCTAAGATGAGATCTTATGTCAAAAAACAAAAATAAATAAATATAGATAAATTTAAAACCTCAAACTCAACTGATTAGACCTTCTATTCCCTGCCCTTCATTGATATGTTTTTGTTATGGAGTTACTGAGCATTAAATGACATGTGACAACAAATATCACAGGTTTCTTCATGGTCATTGTGTTTGAATTATTTCTAGGCCAGACACGTAGTTCTAGTTGCTTTGTAGGTTTTTTCTTTTGATTTTTTTCAGGTAGGGTCTCACTTTAGCCCAGGCTGACCTGGAATTCACTTTGTAATCTCATGTTGCCTCAATTCACAGCAATCCTCCTACTTCTGCCTCCAGAGTGGAATTCTGGAGTTAAAAGCTTGTGCCACCATCCCTGGCAGCTTGGAAGGCTTTATACACGTAAAGTGGCTATTTTTTTTTAAATGCTGAATTAAAATACACCCAAAGGTCAAATCATATGATGGAATGACTACCAAGAATAGATTCTCAGTCATACTTCATTTGTAATTTGTAACAAATAATTTAGCCAAAGTGTTCATGGGCACCAATAATCAGAAAAGGACTTACCTAAAAGGCTAAGGCCCCAAATGCATACTAAATTGGCACTGGTTAGCTATTGTTTTATGAGACCCTTCATGGACTCTGTAGATGGGGTTTGCCCTGAAGATTTTTCACTTACAGAAACATAGGAAAAGAAAATCTTACAGATTTGCCACCAAGTTCTACTTAGTGAATTTACTAAGTCCTTTGTTTTAAGAATTACTTTAACCGGGCATGGTGCCACAGGCTTTTAATCCCAACACTCAGGAGGCAAAGGTAGGAAGATTGCCATGAGTTCAAGGCCACCCTGAGAAAAGAATACAGAGCGAATTCCAGGTCAGCCTGGGCTAGAGTGAGACCCTACCTTGAAAAACAAACAAACAAAAAAAGAATTACTTAAGCGTGTATCTCAGTTATTAGCTAGCATGCCAACTTAAACCCATCCTGTATGACTCCCATCCCTTTCTTATATGCTTGGCTTTAAAAAAAATGAGACTTAATCATAATAACTGCAAAGCCAGAAATAACTTAGAAACCACATCCATATTTTCAGACAACTCATTAATCATCCCAAACAAGTCTGTATCCTAAGGAGTCCCCAGAATCTAGAATTTTCTCTTCCTTTTAAGAGTTTCAAAACACAAAGATTGTCTAGTGTTTGTTTATCATCCACAAAGAAGTTTTCATACAAAGTATAAAATAATTATTAGTCTTATTTTCTTGAGTTTGGCTGCCCACTTTCTGTGAGTACAGAATTATGATCTCAGGAAATAGGAGTTGTTCCTTTAATATGATTCATCTGGTATATGTACAAAATAAGAAACTGTGGACTTACATATTAGCCAATTTAACAAGTTTTGTAACAGAAGCATCTCTTCAACCTATTGAGCTTCTACTGTAAGTGGGCGGTAGGGGACATACTGAGTATTGATTGTTTAAAAAAAATGACATGCCAAAAAAAAGTCACCCTACACAGCATCTATGTAATTATGTACCTTTTGAAAGTTGTATAGAAACAGAAATCATCAAACTAGATTATACATCATAAAGCCAGATGCCTGGAGAAAGGGGGTGTAGTTTAGTAGTAGAGAGCTTGTCTAGTAGGCAAGATTCTTGAGTTAGATCCCAGCACTACAAAATAAACAAACAGAAAACAAACAACCACCTAGGTGCCAGCTAAGTAGAACAGACATCATCACATCCCACCAACACATAGAGGCTTAGAGCTAAGACATCAAATGAAGACATGTAACATATCATATGTCAGTTGTTTCCCAAGTGTGATAAACCCAAGGGTGAGGGGAAAAATGATTCAGGACAACACAAAAATACATTTCTTTCTATGTGTGTGTAATATGTGTGCTGTGGTGTTTATGGTTTCGTATATATATTGTTCATGTATATGTGCAGATGTTTGTGCTCCATGCATATGCATGTGGAGGCCAAAGGAGCAATATCAAATGTCTTCCTCTATTTCTTCTATCACTTATCTATATATTTCCTTGAGATAGATTCTCTCACTGAATCAGGAGCTACCATTTTTGGTTGGAGGCTGACTAGAGAGTTCCAGTGACTCATTGGTCTCTGCTCACAACTGGAATGGAGTTATGGGCCTCATGGCCATGCTGAGCCTTTTATGTGAGTGCTGAGCAATTGAACTAGCAGTAGATCAGACCCTCTCAAGGCTCATGTTTGTGTGCCCAACACTCCTATCTGCTGATCCATCTTCCCAGCACCACAAATATATTTAATTTTGAAAATTACACCTTAGTTTTAATATATGTAGAAAATTAATACCACAGTCAATTTTACTGATATCATTGTTTAGCAGAGAGCTAAATTTAGGTTAATAGAATGTTAGCAAATTTAAGTAAGAATAATAAAGCAGTAGTATATTGCAATTCCATGCATGACTGAAAATGGAATAAATAGTACCAAAATGAATAAAGCTTAGGAGATAGCAGCACATTAACTCACTAGCATTGGTGTTACATCGACAGCATGTTTAAAGTGGTGTAAAGCTTGAGTTGAGGTGATCATATAAAGAAAGTGTGATCGTTTGGTTCAGCAGTTAGGGCATTTTAGACAGTACCACTAATAGTTCTGAAACAGCTTGTTCTCAAGCTTTTTACACTTAATTATTCTATTCAATAGTTTGTTGATCCAATAAAGTGGGTATTTGCTAAGCATTTGCTGTGTTTAATATTCCTTCATAGGTAATATCTAGGAATATGGAAAATTTGTAACATCACTACATTATATTTCTTTAAAAATTTTTTTTCTTTATTTTTTTTTCTTTATTAGTTAGTTTTGTATTCAGCAAATACAGACAGTTTGGTACCATTATTAGGCTCATCCGTGACCTACCCCCTCCCTTTGGCCCCTCCTTGTTGAGGCATACGGGTCATGCATTGTGGAGTTAGCCCACAGTTATGGGTAAGCTAAATGTCTCTGCATATCATGACCCAACAAATTTTTAGGGTAATGTTTACTTTTAAAAGTAATGGTTTTATTATTGATGATGTAGACAATATAGAAAAATATCAAGAACATTCCCAGCAATCTCATTCAGATACAGGTCAAAAGACAAATAAGGGGGAAAGAGAGATAGCTCAGCAGTTAAGGCTCTTGTCTGCAAAGCCTAAGGACTCAGGTTTGATTGCCCCACAGCCACATAAGCCAGTGGCACATGCATCTGGGGTTTGTTTGCAGTGGCAGGAGGTCCTGGTGCACCCATCCTCTCTCTGTCTCTCTTTCTCTCTGCCCCCCCCCACTCTTTCTCCAATAAATAAGTAAATAATACATTTTTTAAAAAGACAAATAGGATATTTGTGTTAAATTAATTTTAAAATGAACATAGAGGAAAATGTGGTGGCTTTCTCCTACAGTCCCAGCACTTGGGACAGTGAGGTAGGAGGATGGTTCTGAGCTAGAGGTGGACTATAGAGTGTGGCATAATCTCATAAAAACAAACAAATAATAAAGAAAAATAATTTCCCTACTATCAAAATTAGAACCAGAGTAATTAGTTTTATATCACCTTTTCTCTACTACTCCATTATTTCTATTCCCTACTTCATCCCTCACACAGCCAGGCATAGTGACACATGCATGAAACCCCAGAACTGGGAAGGAAGAGACAGGAAAATCCCTCAGACTCCCTGTCCAGCCAACATAGCCTAACGAATGAGCTCTGCAGGTAGACAGTGTTCCAGAGGAATGAAACCCAAGCTTGCCCTCTAGTCTTCACATACATGCACACACATGGATTGGAAATAAAAAGGGGAGTGAGGTCAAGTATGTGGTAGGAACATTATTTCTAAGGATGCTGTGGGATCTCAGTCTCTTTCCTCATTTTTTTTTCTACTTCCTGGCTTGAGATAGAAGTACCTTCTCCAACACATGCTTTGTTATGATATGCTAGCTTTCCTTGATGCCTAATCTGATGTGTTTACCGAATCCTGAACTTGCATACTCATCAGTATGAGCCAAAGGAATTACGCTATTTCATAAGTTGCTGTAGTAGTTGTTGCTGGCACAAAATACCTGACCAGAAACAGCTTAGGGGAGAAAAGAGTTTATTTCAGTTTAGAGTTTCAAGGGAAAGTCCCATCGTGGAGGGGAAATAATGTCACAAACATGAAGCTGGCTCACATCTTTATACCTTAGTAGTAGGGAAGGAACAGCAAGAGTGAGCTGGCCAGCACTGGCCCCAAGGCTGGACTACATAGTCTCAAGGTCTGCCCCTAGATACACACATTTTCCAGGAAGGCTCTATCTCCCAAAGGCTCCACTGGCTGGGGATTGAGTTTGAGGGTTAATCACAAACAATGAAGCCATTAGGGACATTTTACATTCAAAAGACCACAGTTTCTCATGTAAAGTATTTCATTAGAGTGACATGAATCTAACCAACACAAGTCTGTTGTCTAGTGTCCAACCAATCCACAAAGTAAAAAGCACACCATACAAAAGAAAATTTTATCTTAAGAAGCTCCTGAAATGTTTTTGTTATAACAATTATACTTTCCCTATCTTATTTCTGATCTTCCTCTGCAACTTAAAAACTTACCATCCCTTACCCTTGTTTTAAAGCAATTTTTCTTGGATGTTCATTTTTTTATTTTTTGTTTCTGGAACCTCAGGTGATGCTATCTGGTCACACTTGGTTGAATGAATAGACTTTATTTCAGTCATTGCCACATCTCAAATCCAAAGGAAAATAGGTTTCTGTGCACATCACCTCAGACAATTTTATATCAAGGATTTATCCAATATGATCCTATACGACCTTTTCCTTCTCTACCATCTATCTAGTTTCCTAACATTCCGTATCAAAAGGCCCATGAAAACCTATAATCTCTGCCATGTACGGCAACCAGGGAACTGACACTGTGTGCTAGTGCTTTATTTGAGGAGATACAATGAATCACCACCTTGGAGTGTAGAACACTAAAGCTTTTCCCTGTAGGAATGATATGACTAAACATATATTTTAGAAAAATAATTCTGGTATCACTAGGAATTATAATTTTAAAAAACAAAAGGTTAACTGGTAAGTGATGAGAAGTACAGTGAGACTGAGTGGGATAAGGGAGAGTTATGAGAGGTAAATATGATAAAATATAATACATTGTTGCAGTCAGGTTCTCATTGCTGGTAGAAATCACCCAACTAAGAGCAGCTTCTGGGAAAAAGAGGTTTATTTTAGCTAAAAGGCTTGAGGGGAAGCTCCACGATGGCAGGGGAAAACGATGGCATGAGCAGAGGGGGGACATCACCCCCTAGCCAACATAAGGTAGACAATAGCAACAGGAAAGTGTGTCAAACACTGCCATGGGGAAACTGGCTATAAACCCATAAGCCCACCCCCAACAATAACACTGCCTCCTGAAGGTGTTAATTCCCAAATCTCCATCAGCTGGGAACCAAGCATTCAGGCCACTTAAGTTTATGAAGGACACCTGATCAAACCACCACAATCCTACCTTGGTACCCATAAACTGATAACGTACATGATACAAAATACAATGCATTGATCCAACTTTAAAAGTCTCCATAATTTTTACCAGTCCTAATGATGTTCAAACATCCCCATAATCCAAGGTCTTTTAACTAAACCATAATACCAAAAATAAACCAAAAAACCCATATGGCACAGAATAAACACTCACACTGCAAAAGGTGACATTGGGCATAGCAAAGAAATATTCAACATATACAAGATTTAAATAGGGCAAATATCAAACTCTGTACCTCCAAGTACAACAACTCTAGCCAGTGACAAGTCTCTAAGTCTGATAATTCTAACCAGCCACAAGTCTCTGGCATTCCAATTCCACCCCTCCCACCAGGATACTCACAGTCCTGGAAAACTTCATCCAGGTGGCAGCTTTCCTTGGCAGGCATCTCCACTGCAATCCACGGTTCATCCTCATGGCCCCATGGGGTCTCCATGCAGGCATCCAGCAAACCTGCTTCACACTGCTCATGGCCATTTCCAAAACACAAAACCATGTTGCAAACTGAATGACCCTCATTCCAGCATTTCTTATAGTCCACAATACCAGGTAGGGTGCTAATTTGTTAATCCAGGGGGGGAATAAAGCAGGCCTTGAAGAACAGGACACTCCTTGAGCACTCAGGCCCCTTCAAAAGAGTCTACATTCTTCCTGTTGCCCCAATGCAGGTCAGCTGGCCCAATCTCAAAGGTTGTAATTTCTCAATTGCAGCTGAACGGCAGCAAGTCACCCAAAGATTTTTCTTTTCTTTTTCTTTTTCTTTTTTTTCCTGTGCCCTAACCCTCTGCTCACACCAGTTCATTTCTATGCAAATCAACCGTGCACAACTTCTCAGGACCCAGGCATAACAGCAAACTTCCCACACAAACTGCTAGCCCAGTCCAGGTAAAGCTCCTTCTTACCTTCATAAGCCAAACCTCACAGTCCATAGTTCTTACTGCATTCAGGCCTAGCAACTCTGACCAGAATAGTCCATCAAGCTGTACTTACAGCACTGCAAGGCATTTCTTAGGCCAAGGTTTCAAACCTTCCACATTGCTCTTGAAAATCTGCTCCAAAAGGCCAAAGCCACACAGCCAGGTGTCTAGCAGTGATCCCACTCTGGGTACCAGTTTACTGTTGCAGTCAGGTTCTCATTGCTGGTAGAAATCACCCAACTAAGAGCAGCTTCTGGGAAAAAGAGGTTTATTTTGGCTTACAGGCTTGAGGGGAAGCTCCACGATGGCAGGGGGAAACGATGGCATGAGCAGAGGGTGGACATCACCCATGGCCAACTTAAGGTGGACCATAGCTACAGGAGAGTGTGCCAAACACTGCTATGGGAAAACTGGCTGGAAAACCCATAAGCCCGCCCCCAACAATAACACTGCCTCCTAAAGGTGTTAACTCCCAAATCTCCATCAGCTGGGAACCTAGCATTCAGGACACCTAAGTTTATGGGAGACACCTGAATCAAACCACCATATACATATATATGAAAATGGCAAAAAAAAAAAATGTTAAAGAGTTAAAAAAAAAAAAAAGAAAAGACAAACAAGAGGATCGAGAGAAGGAACGTAATGGAGAAAACTGTAAGGGACCCTGAATTATAGCAGTAGGAACAGAAGCAAAAGAAAAAATTCAATTATAGAGTGATCCTGACTTGATAACAACTAAATCTGGAAGGTAAAATTAAAAACAAAAAGGTTGGAGAGATGGCTTAGTAGTTAAGGCACTTGCCTGTGAAGCCTAAGGATCCAGGTTCAATTCCTCAGGACCCACAAAAGCCAGATGCATGTAATATCAGCACTCAGGAGGCAGAGAGAAGTAGATCCCCAGGGCAAGCTGGCTAGCTGGACTAGCTGAATGAGTGAGCTCTGGGTTCAAGTGAGAGACCCTACCTCAACAAATAAGGTAGAAAATGATAGAGATATCCAAAGTTGATATGCACCCACCTACACCCATGTACACCCACACACACAAAAAAAAACTCACATATGCATGCATATTACACATACATATGCATGTGGGGAAAAAAACAAGGAGACAGGGCTGGAGAGATGGCTTAGCAGTTATGACACTTGCCTGCAAAGCCTAAAGACTTGTGTTTGACTCTCCAGGTTCCATGTAATCCAGACACACAATGATGCAAGCACACAAGGTCACATATGTGCACAAGTCTGAAGTTCAATTGCAGTGGCTGGAGGCCCTTGTCCACCAATTCTTTCTCACCCCCTATTCTCTCTTTCTCTTGCACATAAAAAAAGGCAGTCTGTTGGGATGCCTCAAAAAAAAAAAAAAAAAAAAAAACCAAAGCAACAACAACAACAAATAAAAGGATACAAACGAACAAAAAAAAAAAAAAATCCCTAAACTAAATTGTAAGTGAACCAGAAACCAAGACCTGAAAAAATTTCAACAATATTCTTTTTAGTTTGTTTGTTTGTTTTGTTTTGTTTTTAGAGGTAGGGTTTCACTTTAGCCCAGGCTGATCGGGAAATCACTATGTAGTCTCAAGGTGGCCTCAAACTCACAGCCATCCGTCTACCTCTGCCTCCTGAGTACTGGGATTAAAGATGTGCGCCACCACTCCCAGATAAAAATACCGTTTGTAGTCTGCAGCTTAACCTATCCTGAAATTTTTTTTTTCAATTCTACTTTTCTTCTGAAAATTAGGACTTTTCTCAATTTGACTCATATTTTCTGAGTTCTCTTTTCACTTCTTAAAATGTATTAGCATATTTATTTTAATATTCTGGGTACCATAGTTGCAACTGCTAATTTTGAATGCATTATATTTTGTAGTTTATTGTTTCTGCTGGCTATATTTCAGAGTGTGAGGTGTTCTGTGACTTTCTACTGTAAGTGACTCATTTTTTTAAACTACAAGAACAGAATATTTTTCAAAGCATGAGGTGAAGAGAGGTTCTTTACCAATGGCTTTGTAGTTGCTTCTCAGATGTCATATGACATTACTGGTCTGAGACTACTTTTAATGAAATTCTAGGTTTTAAGGTTTTTCTAGCCTCTTAGGTGGCATATAGATTCTGGTTGAAAACCAGCATGAGAACCAATTCATGATGACCACTCCTTAGATGACAGTTTGAATGTGTATAGAGAAGTCTCTTCAAGATTCATGATGCTGGCTCCTTAGCTGACTGTGAATGTGTATACAGAGAGGTTTCTCAGTTATCTCTCACCTTGAGAATGAATCCCTTTGCAGGGGGTGCAGTAGGGTCCTAGTGTTTGCAGACCTATTAGGCTTTCCACTTGAGGAATTAGCTCTGAATGAGTTTTTTGTTGTTGTTGTTCCTAACCTGAATAATTTCATAATAAATGATACTCAGGTGGCTAGGGCTCCTTAAGGTCACCGGCTTATCTTCCTTTATTCAGTCAGTGACCTTAACATTCTTTGTTAACTTATGACCTCAAAAATGCATTTTTAAGAATCGAAAATACATTTTTTACTTAGCCTTCTAAGTTGTTTTTTATCAGATCAGTTGATAATGGTACCTAATCTGCTATTTTTGCATGGAAGATTTAATTAAATTGTTGAGTAATTGCTTACACGGTTTCTCTAAATAATGTGTTGCCAGAGTATTTAAAGAGTTGCTTTACAGGTTATTAATTTAACTACTTACAAAGAGTGTAGAAGCTAAACATAAACTAAATTATTTGGAACCATAATAGCTGAAGAATAATCAAATCTATGCAGAGCTTGACCTATTCTAATTACGGCCACGATTATAACTCAAGTCTATGCTCTGCAATCTTTCAACTGACTCATGAAAATCATCTCCTAACTATAGTCTTTGCTTTTATTTTTGCTTTTTTCTAGAGGCCAAAGGCTGTGGTCCTATTTATTAAGTGCGCTTATGGCACAGGGCTCTGTTCTCACTTTCTCAGTTGCAGCTGACACTGGGAGTAATCTTGCTTTAGGGCCTTTGCATTTGCTGGCCATGTGTTTGGAGACATTTTCCTTCATTTGAATTTTCCCCACATCCTCCTCAGGACTTGTTCAAATGTTATCTTCTCAATGAGATCTTCTCCAACTGTTTAGCTTTCACCTTCCCTTCACCCTCATCTAACATTCCATATGACTTTCCCTTGGTGTGTTTCTTTCCATAGCATTTATCTTCTAATATACCATCTAAACATGTAAGTTAACCTTTGTAAATTCTTAGAACAGTACTTAGCACATAAATGATATAGAAGTTTACTTAATAACAATATATAATAATTTACACACAGGTAATAATCCATGAATCCATGCAGACAGGACCATTGCTCTTTTAAGTTTTTAATATTTATTTATGTGTGTATATGGGTGTGTCATGGTCTATTGCTGCTGCAAATGAATGCCAGAGCACCAGATGCATCACCACTTTTTTGGGAGAGGCAGTCTGGTTTTAGGTGGGTGGCTACAGAATTGAACCCTGGGTGGCCAGGCTTTGTAAGCAAATGCCTTTAACCTCTGAGCTATCTTCCCCACCCTCATGGCACTTTTAATTTTACATTATATCCTCAGCATCTGAAACAATGGCTAATGCATGATAAATGCTCCAAAAGCACTTTGAATAAATAGAAATAGCTATAAATATCTAGTTAAAGATGGTGCACGCCTTTAATCCCAGCACTCAGGAGGCAGAGGTAGGAGATGATCACTGTGACTTTGAAGCCACCCTGAGACTACATAGTGAATTCCAGGTTGGCCTGAGCTAGAGCAAGACCCTGCCTTGAAAAACCAAATAAATAAATAATAAATAAATATTTTAAAAAATCATAATAAATAAAAATTAAATTAAATTAAAATTTCAGAATTTTCTGTAATATACCAAAAGGTAACCTGATTTAAATGACAACATTTTGAGCTTTCCTAAAGATCAGCACTTTTGGCTCAAAATTCCCTGGTGTCTAAACAGTCATGTGTTCAAATAAAAGAGAAAATGCACCTTCTCATTGTTCAGTTGCTAAAAAATAACAAAGAAAATATGAAATTTCCATACATCAGTGAGATGCTGTTTTGCACAGAAGAAAAGCAAAAGATTTGGAATGAACAGATGAGTTCCTGTCCAGCCTCTAATTCCTGGATTTGGATAATCTTTCTGCATAATCTCTCCCGTCTGTCTCTAGATTTCTTTATTTGTATTCAGCTCTGTTTATCTCCTGTGAAATGTCTAAAGTTTTTGTTGGAATAGTTCATTACTAAGAATGACCCAATCTTAGTTAAGCTAATCAAAAACATTCATAATGATGCAGGTTGTGTACAGTATCGTCCATTCTTTCTTGGATCCTTCTCTCCAGTTCTAAGGAGACTTAACATCCTTCTGGAGATCCAGTTATACCCAATATGGTCTAGTCAAATCTCTAATTTCACTTATGACAGGTGTGAATTCTCTGGCCCTTGTGTTGATATACTTTCTTTCCATCCCTCTCATTGCATAAATGTTATACTCTAAGAGATAATCAGCATTAACAAGACATAGGCTAGTTTGTCTTATAGATATCAAATTTACCCATTTAGCTATTAAAGACTGTGAGGTTCTGGATATACATTGAAGAGATGAGAAAATAAACTGACAGTCATTTGAAATTGTCTGCTTATTGATGCAGAAGTTTATATGCACACACAGTATAGGATTTATAGTAATTCCTTGATAAATTTCACATTTGGAAGCTTTCTGATCACTTAACCATTCTGCTGAGAATCCAAGTCTAGCCAAACCTCGGGTTCTAAATGGCAAGTGAGTTCTCTGATCCTTTTGCTGCTTAATATTATTTTTTAATTTTTTTAGCCAGGTGTGGTGGCACATGTCTTTAATCCCAGCACTCAGGAGGCAGAGGTAGGAGGATTGCCATGAGTTCAAGGCCACCGTGAGACTACACAGTGAATTCCAGGGCAGCCTGGGCTACAGTGCGACCCTACCTTGAAAAACAAACAAAAAATTATCAACAACCTTCTCCATAATACAGTCAATATACCATGATTATAATCCCTCCCACAGCCCTTTCTTTTTCCCCTCCCAAATCAACCCTCCATATAATCTTGTCTTCTTCCAGCAAGTCTCTCTTTTTTTATTTTGATGTCAACATTTTTTCCCTCCTATTATAAGGTCTTGTGCAGGTAGCATCACCACTGTGAGGTCATGGATACCACAGCCACTCTGTGTATTGCAAAGCAGTCCTCCCCTTCTTTTGGCTCTCACATTCTTTCTGCTACCTGAGCCTTGGAGGGTATAACAGAGATGTTTCAGTGATGTTCCTTTTGATTCTACTTATTCCATTAGAATTATGCCCTGGGAGATTATCAGTATTAACAGAATGTAAGATAGTTTGTTTTGGTTCTCACATTAAAGGAGAGGTTCTGAGCATATTCTTTTCTGTGCATAGGAAGTGAATTTGAAATAGTTCTCAGTTTATCTTTGAGGGCTAATGCGTAGCAGTTTACATGTTGCTGTGACTAAATAACTGACAAATGCAACTCAAGTGAGGAAGAGTTTATTTTGACTCATAGTTGGTAGGGAAGCATAGCAACAGAGCTTGAGGCAGCAGGTCACATTCAATTCATTGTCAAGAAGTAGAGAGATATGAATGCTGGTGTTCAGTTCATTTTCTCCTTTTTAGTCAGCCTGGAACCCTAAACCTGTGGGATGATGCCACCTACATTCCGGGTTTGTCTTTCCTGCTCCATTAGCTCTTTTTGGAAATACTCTCATAGACATACCCAGAGGTGTGTTTCCATGGTAGTCTAAATATCAAGTTGACAATGAAGATCAACCAAAACACAATGGTACTCATTTTGGTTGGATAAGGTGTATAGTGTCACCATTCCGAACTCCCTCTAAAAGACAAAACCCTCCTACAAAATATTTTTGTAAAAATTTAGAAATAATTTCACCAAAATAAAGGATGTAAGGTCTGTTTAGATCTGGAGAGAAGGACCCAAGGAAGGGACAGTTCCATCTGCAAAACCTGCTGGGAACCACAAAGAAGTACTTCGCATGATCTTAATCTTTTCAAATGTTCTTGATTTGTTTAAATAAGAGTCGATTATTCTTCCTCCCTTAAGTTGCTTTTGTCATTTGTCACTACATGTAAATTACTAAATATTGCTCATAGGGAGTAAACTGATAACTGTTTCAAATTAACTTTCTGTGTGTGTGTGTGTGTGTGTGTGTGTGTGCGCGCGCACGCGTGCACGCACACACACACACATGTATCTAGTAGGTGTGACATGGTATGTGTGGTGGTTATATGTGAGGTGTATGCACGGTATGCATGCAGATGTGGCATCCCATGCTCACATGCAGGGACCAGAGGAGAATATCACCCATCTGTTTCCTTGCCATGGAGTCTCTTCACTGATTCCAGACATTGGGGCATGGTACCTCAAGCATCATTGATTCTCCCTCCTTTGATACTTGCAGGAATGAGGTAACAAACTTGCATTGCCATACCTAGATATTTATGTGGGTTCTAGGAATCAAACTAACTGGTCTCATACCTCCTTCTTCCCTCAGACTTTCACAGAAAATACTCATAACTGATGAGCCATTTATTTAGACCTTAAGTTAACTTTTTATTCATGGAAAAAAATGTTCATTGCCTAGGACATCAGTCTTTACTGTGAGAATCTGTCACCTATAAAATAAAGTAGCCTATGTCTTGTTACTACTGATAATCTCTCAGAGCACAATTTTGATGTATATTGAGGGATGTTTCAAACTTCTCTATGCTTACACGAAATAAACTTTTATCCATCCACTCTCAAATCCTGAGCCTCTTTTGTCAACATTCTAGGAATACAGGTCAAAATGACCACATAGTTCTTGCCCTTAAAAGCTTGGTCTGGGGCTGAAGAGATGCCTTAGTGATTAAGTTTCTTATCTAGGAAGCCTATAAGGACCCAGGTTTGATTCCCCGGTAACCACTTAAGGCAGATTCATATGGTGGCACATGTGTCTGGAGTTCGTTTGCAATGGCTAGAGGTCCTGGCATGCCCATTCTCTATCTGCCTCTCTCTCTGTCAAATAAAATATGAAACACTTTTTTAAAAAAGCTTGGTCTAATGGAGGTGACAGTTGAGCCAGCAAAAGGTTGAGTTCTATCAGCTCTGAGAAAGACACTACAGGGTGCTGTGAGAACCTGAAGTAGGACCTCCTATCCCAGAAAGAGGATGAGAGTTGAAGAGAATCAGGTTTATAAAAGAATTGATGCATAAAATACAATGTGAGTGTGAAGGATTATCAGGAGTCTGGCGGGGTGGGGAGTTGGTATAGAAACTACTAGGAACATCTGGACAAGGAAATAACATGCAGAAAGGTGTAGAAGTGAGGGAGAATTTGACCTGTTCAGGAAATGGAGAGAAATTGACATGACTGGAGTTTCAATTGGAAGAGAGGTGGTAACTAACCATCTACAAGGCTATGGAGATAATCAGAGGCATGCTCACAAGTCTTTGTAATAAAGTGAGGCATTTAGGCTTAATTCTAAGAGCAATGGGAAGCTGTTAAAGAGCTTTCAAACAAAAAGAGACAATATCTATCCATTTCAATTACCTCTTAAATAAATTATTGAATCAGAAGAGCACTCTGAATTATGGGAGCTCCAAAACACCATCAAAGTATAAAGAGGTAGTGTTCAAAGGTATGAAATCTAAGAAGGCTTTAAATAACCATTTTTGCCTTCATAACACTGTAGGAGCCCATGAATCTCATGAAATGGAAGCCCTTAACAAATCTTTTATTCCAGATGAGTACAACACAAGAATTATCCATTAAGCTTATGATAGAAATAGTAATCTATGTTAGGGGGAAAAAAAGAAGTACAAAGGCTGGTTTGACTTCATAGCATTCTACACAAGAATACAAATTTAAGCCACAACCACATATTAGCCTCACAGGACAGCCCAAGAATTTCATTATTGAAAGAGGTTGGAGATCATTTGGCTCAATCTTCATTTTATAGATGAAGGCACTATACCAAGATATTAAAAAATAAGCAAATATTGAAGACATAGATTCTCTTTGAAAGATTTCAGCATTTGATAACTGAATTTTCCAATCAATAAAAAATAAGTATCCTAACACAGATATTTGATTCTCAACTCTGTTCACAATCACCAGTAACTCTCCAAAATGATCCTGCCTATTATTGTTCACATGCTTCAGAAGCCCTTGCCCCAACACTATAACAAACTATGTTCTCCCTTGAGCTCTCCCTCCTATAGATTTTTCACATAGGAAGAAGTCAGCCTCCTCTGTCATGAATAGTCTTAGTGAGAGGCCCATGTGCTTAGAAACTAAAGTCTCTCGCTAATTTCCAATGAGCAACTGGCTATGTTAATACTCTCAGAAGCAGATTCTCCAGGTTCAGCTGAAGTATGAAATGACTATAGCCTGTTGTGGTTTGGATGGGGAACGTTCCCTATAGACTTATGTCTTGTGGCCCCCATCTGATGGTGTAATTTTAAAAGGTCCTTTGGATAAGACTCACTGGAGGGAGTAGGTCACTGGGGGTGGAACCTGAAGTTTTATAACCCAGCTCTGCTTCCTGTCCTCTCGACTTCTTGGCTGAAAACACAGTGTGACCAGCCTGCCTCACTCTGACTGCTGTTGTGCCTTCCTCACCATGATGGACTGTGTCCCCTTAAACTGCAAGCCAAAATGAAACCTTTTCCCTTAGAGTGCTTCTTGTTAGGTATTTGGTCACTGAAACAAGAAAAGTAAATAATATAGAGCCCCACTGATCTGGTAAGAACATCATCAGAAATACTCAACCAGAAATACCCAGCTAATGTACTTCTAATCAACCTCCAATGCTTAGAAGGAGTTAAATAACATAGGATGGTTGATATACAGTGCTACATTTTGGTTGGTATGCATCATTATCCAGTAAGAGACAAGTAATAAGTATCACATAAAATTAACATATTAATAACAAACTACACTTTTCTTGATCCCTAAATAGTAATTCTTTCCTAACAACAAAATATACAAATACTACCACAGACATACCTATGACACATCTGTAATTCCAGCATGACGAGGCCAAGACAGGAAGATTGGGAGTTGTGGCCAGCCTGGACTACATTGAAAGACCCTGTGTTGGAAACCACCAAAAAACAAGACACAATAATACTACCATTGGCATTATTCTTCTTTGGAAAGAGGTGATTAGATTAAATGGTTTACATGACTGGCAATTTACAGATTAACTGAGTTCTTGGCCAGTAGACCTAGTTTAAATTGAAATTTGATTGCAAATAATAATTGTGCCTGGCTGCATAATACCACTTCAATAACCTGGAAAACCCAATACATGCTCAAAACCTAAATTTATATTACAACTATCAGTTTCTTCTTAGTTCTGAGTAGCCTTTGTAGGATACTGAGAAAGTTACCATGGCATTACCAAGTAATGATGCCTACTGACCAGCTGTCAAATAATTACTACACTAATTATATAAAACCTCCAAAATTTTGTCCTTGGAAGGAGAATCTTTAGGTTAGGAAGCAGATGAAGTAACCCTGACCTCTGTTCTAAGCTTCATCTTCCCTTTGTATTTTTGGTGGTGTGTGCATGTGTGGTGTGGTGTGTAATGCACATGTGTGTACTGCCCCATGTGCATGCATGCAGAGGCCAGAGGATTACGTAGTGTGTCCCTTCTCCATTGCTCATCCACATCTTTTCTTGAGACACAGTCTCTTCCTCATTGCAGAGCTTGCCATTCTTTTGAGCCCCAGAAATTCTCTAGGTTGTACAACCATACCCAGATGTTTCTGTGGAAGCTGCTGAATAGAACTCAGGGGTTTTAGGCCCTTATGCTTGCACAGGTCGGACTTTTAACTGTTGACCTATCTCTCCAGTCCCCCATTTGTATTTTTAATTATTCACTCAGTATGCCACCAAAAATATTAAGACCTTTCTACATGCCAGACACAGGGATGCAATAAACTAGACAGACAAATCTGCAGCCTTAAATACTTTTTACCTGCGAGTGGAAATGAAGCAATCACAATATGGTGGTAATGATAAGAGAAGAAGCAGAGGGTACAATGGGCATACCTAGCAGAGTACCTGCCCAGTATGTTGGTGTGAAGAAACATGTAAGAGCCTAGAAAAAGCTTTTTTTTTAGTTTTATTATTTATGTATTTGTTTGAGAGCGACAAACAGACAGGGAGAGAAAAAGAGGCAGATAGAGAATGGGCATGCCAGGGCCTCCAGCACTGCAAACGAACTCAGATGCATGAGCCACCTTGTGCATCTGGCTTACGTGGGTTCAAGCCTCGAACCCGGGTCCTTAGGTTTCACAGGCATGTGCTTAACCGCTAAGCCATCTCTCCAACCCCTAGAAAAAGCTTTAAAACTGACAAAGCTTAATGTTAAGGTGTCAAAAGCCCTTTAATGTGAAAAGAACTCCTTGTACAAAGCTCTGAAGCAAGTGACATTTAGAAACTGAACTTTGGCTTGGTTACTGCTCCAGGGGACTGCAGCCCAAGGACAGGCCCAGTTCCTTACAGTGGGCTAATTATTAGCATAGCTGACATGGAGAAGAATTTTTACAACTAACAAACACTTAGGCCCTGAACTTATGTAACCTACAAATACTGATTTATCTAATAAATAATATTTATATAATATTATGTATAATATATATTTATAATAATATAAATGATATGAGGCGATTATACTACTTGGCAAAGATTGTGTAAGTAGTGGCAAGTGTTCTGAGATGAAGAAACCTGCTCCAAATCCTAAGAGCTAAAACCAACCTCAGGTGATATAAAGGTTAGAGAAACAACACATGAAGCAGACTGCATGCACTATATACTTACAGATTTCTCCTTCCTTGCAGTGTCTGAACCTCTATCTGACCTCTCAGCTGAAGGCACCATATTACCATGCATCTTACAACCTGGCAGAGGCCAACACCTCTTCTGCCCATCCTCTATGTCCTGCCCATTAGATTCTAGTCTTTACTCTTTAGTGAACATTGCCCAGAATTAGCCAAGTCAGAAGTATCCCAGAATAGCAATCTCTACTGTCCAATAATAGCTGTAGCATCCCTAATACAAGAACTTTACCCATACACATGATACTTACTCCATCACACTATCTCTGCTTGATATTTGCACAAGTTCTTGGCCTCAATTAATTTCTTTTGACAATATTGTGAAATATTATAATCACAATTTGCCAGATAAGGGCCCTAGGCTCAGAGAGACTAAGAATGACTTTTCTTGACCTAATCATTTAGTGAGGCTTCTCATTTTCTAAAAACTTCTGTCAACTTGACAAAGGCTGCCTGCCAACACTGGTTGCGAAAGGCATGTATTTCAAGGTATACTTTCAGTTTCTTTTAAACATTGTCGAGAACTCAGAGAAACACAGGCTTAAAAAAAAAAAAAGTAGCTCTTGGCTGCCCGTTCATTGCTCCTGAACGCCCAGGTTTTGTGTCCAATAAGCATGCATTTGTGAACAGTAACCTCCTCTACCAGTTTAGAATGAACTTCCGTCCGAGGCGAAGACTGATGGAGCTGCTCAGTGAGAAGTCACTGTCCTCCCAGGAGACCCATGACAGTCCCTTCTGCTTGCGGAAGCAGAGCCATGACAACCGGAAATCCTCCAGCTTCACTTCAGTCAGCCCCAGCAAGGAGGTCAGGACCGCGTCCGCAGTGCGAAGCAGCAGCAGCGGTTACCTCAGCAGCCCCCAGTGCTCTGCAACCCCAAGTGTGTGCTAAAGAGACCTGTCACTTCTGAGGAACTCCTGACTCCTGGGGCTTCGTATGCAAGGAAGACGTTCACGATTATTGGCGACGCCGTGGGCTGGGGCTTTGTGGTGCGAGAAAGTAAGCCATGCCACACCCAGGCCGTGGATCCCAGCGGCCCTGAGGCTGCGGCAGGGTGAAGGTCTGTCATTTTGTCGTCTCTGTGAACGGACTCAACGTGCTGCGTGTTGACTACCCGACCGTGAGCAATCTGATTCTGACGGGCCCACGGACAATTGTCATGGAAGTCATGGAGGAGTTAGAGTGCTGAACAAGGGGACCTTACATCTACCAGCGGCCTGTTGCAGAGTGACACAGCAATGCCAGGATAAAGTTTATCCAAGTAGCCGGGCGTGGTGGCGCACGCCTTCAATCCCAGCACTCGGGAGGCAGTGGTAGGAGGATCGCCATGAGTTCGAGGCCACCCTGAGACTCCATAGTGAATTCCAGGTCAGCCTGGGCGAGAGTGAAACCCTACCTTGAAAAAAAAAAAAAAAAAAGTTTATCTAAGTGGATGATTTGGGCATTCAAATCTTTTCTCTGTCCATACCCAGCTTGAGTTTCATACACTGTTTGAATGTGGAGGAACCGGGTAACACATCTTTAAAAATAAAAGTTGCTCGGTATTGTAGCTCATACCTGTGATCCCAGCACTCAGGAGGCTTAGGTAGGAAGATTGCTACAAGTTCAAGGGCTGCCTGGGCTACAGAGTGAGGATCTGTTTCAAAAACCTATACACACACAAAGAAACTCAGCATTGAAAACAGTACGAAAACGGTTTTCCTACATGATGGAACTGCCTTATTAGAGCTGTTTGTAGTTCTCACTCACTGTCATGCATATTAGTTTGCAGAAAGTTGTTAAACTTTATCAATGGGCAGAATAACAGATTGATAGAATGCCCTTTCCAGGATCTATTAAAATAGTCACATGTTATATTGTACTTCCAAGCTGGGAATAGGGGTGTACATCTAGAGCCCAGGTTACATGGGAGGTGAGGCAGGAGGATAACTTGAGTACAAGCATTTGAGGCCTAGCTTTAGCAACATAGACAGACCTCATATCATAAATAAAAATAGCCAGGAGTGGTGGCTCAGGCCTTTAATCCCAGCACTTGTAAGGCTGAGGTAGAAGGATTACTCTGAAATTGAGTCCAGCCTGGGCTACAGAGTGAGTTACAGGTCAGCTTTGGCTAGAGTAAGACCCTGACTCAAAATAAATAAATACAAGAAGTACTTTCACCAAAATTAGCTTGAAATTATTGATATCAGCAAGCTTCAAATGAAAGCAACATCATAGAAATATGATGTTGGGCTGGAGAGATGACTTAGTAGTTAAGCTCTTGCCTGTGAAGCCTAAGGACCCCAGTTTGAGGCTTGATTCCCCAGGACCCATGTTAGCCAGACGCACAAAGGGGCGCACCCATCTGGAGTTCATTTGCAGTGGCTGGGAGCCCTGGTGTGCCCAGTCTCTCTGTCTCTCTGCCTCTTTCTCTCTCTGTCTGTTGCTCTCAAATAAATAAATAAAAATAAACAAAAAATTTCTAAGGTTATAAAGCATTCAGCTGTGTGAATGCCTTCATGAAATGATTTCTTGTTTCATTTTGTGTATTTTTTTCCCCCCGTTTCGGGATAGCGTCTCCTGGCTGATGGCTTTCTCTTAATTCTTGCCTTAGCTTCATGTGAAATTGTGACATTAGATTAAAAAAAAAATTCCATTTGCTATGAGTAAGGGCAAGTAGGAAGAACACAGTACTGTCTACTGTATTTTCTCTTACTGGGCCTGAATCATTTTTGCTCTATAGCTCAGCTATAGTGGCTTTCGCAAGATCCATTTTCATGGGGCATGGCGGCGCACACCTTTAATCCCAGGACTCAGGAGGCAGAGGTAGGAGGATTGCCACAAGTTCAAGGCCACCCTGAGAATAGAGTGAATTCCAGGTCAGCCTGGGCTAGAGTGAGACCCTACCTCGAAAAAACAAAACAAACAAAAAAATAAATAAAAATCCATCTTCAACTTACTGAATGTGAAAACAAGTTTGTGTACTCACCGGTAAAACTCAAGTGTCCACTTAAAAAGAAAATATTCTGTTTAGTACTTGGTTATGGATGATAAAACTTGAAACTCCAAATTGCCTTCTTAGCCTCAAATTTTACGAGCTTTCTAATGTACATATTTTAAGGGCATGATGTGACCTGCTACTTATTTAAGGAAAATTTTTGTTGTTTTGGTTTGTTTTTTTAAAGGTAGGGTCCTGCTGTAGCCCAGCTGACCTGAAATTCACTATGTAGTCTCAGGGTGGCCTCGAAGTCCCAGTGATCCTCCTACCTCTGTCTTCCAAGTGCTGGGATTAAAGGCATGCACCACCATACCCAGCAGGAAATCATTTTTCATTGAAATCCCTTTTGTGTGCTGCAATCTTACATCTCACTTGTACATGTGCATATTTCTTTTTTGATCCAGAAGTTTCTTTGAGTAAAGTGTCTAATCCCAGCACTTGGAAAGAGAAGGCAGTAGGATTAGGAGTTCAAATCCAGCCTGGGCTATATGAGATTCTAGCTCAAAAAAAGGTACAAAGAGGAAGAAAAATAAGTAGAAGTAAGAGTGCATTTGGGGTCTTGGTGTGTAGAGGAAATTCCTCTAAGTGCCAAATTAAGCAGTCACAAAATGCTAAATTCTTTTCTATTTTCTGTCATGAATTTTGAGCTGAGTTTACTTTCTTATTGTGCATTAACAGGATGAAGTGTGGGTGCTGTCCCTCAATCCTTTATTAACTGGGTGAAGTTAAGAGGACGAAGTATGAGTGTTGCCCCTCCCTCAGCCCTTTCTTTGTGATTAGGTTTCATCATGTACTGGTACTGCAGGAGTGGATGCTAAGTGTTTTATATACAAATATATATATTTCTGGTTTAAAAAAACTATATACTCAGCCATCAATTTCTAACTTTGTGAACTTTCAAACATATGTCAAGTTCTGTGTGCAAAACTAAAGGCGGGAGGTGATGGGAAGTTCTTCTCAGAACACTGAAGAGCGGGATCACTTGCATCCTTTTAGTGATGAGGACCATTTTTCTTATCTTCCCAGCTATGTTCCTAATAGTAAAAGTTCAGCTTCCTATTTTCTTAATAAGGAAAATGAGAGCACATAAATATAAGGCTTGATCACTCCAGTGAACTTTAACAAGATTTTATTTGTTTCAAAGGAAAGAAAAAACCTTGCATACAAGTTAATATTACAGAAAAAAAAGATCAACTTCCACCATCTATGAAAATGAGATAAAAATTACATTGTGTTCAACAAATTTGGCAGTTTAGAATATGGAACACCAATAATCCATGATATAAAGTGATCGACACCTTGGATGTATACATATATATCTGTATGTAAAATGTACTAAAGGATAGGCATGTGGGAAAACATTTGCCAACACCCCTTCTTGTATGAATGAAGTCTGCATCAAGTGGAAAACTCAGATCTGAGGGAAGCCACGAGGGGGTGGGGAAGTATTGTTTTAAAACCCGAACACCACTTTCTCCAGAGTAGAAACTTACCAGTTCATGAACAAGGATGGTATTGCTTATTAGCCACACTTGGCTTTCTTCTAATTAGCTCAAGAGAAAACGGTAATACTGTCTTTTCAAGTGAAAGTCTCCGGTTCAGTGATATTTGCACACCTCACCTGGGCCTTTCGGTTACAAATCCAGCTTTCTCAAGGAACCATGTGAGAAAATTCGATCAATAAAAAAGAAAAAAAAAATTCCTCCCAGCTACAAATCAGCCACGTGGAGCTACTGCTGCGGCAGCTGTAGCCCCGACTTCCTGGTTTACTTCCTGCAAGGCTGTGGCGGTGGGCCGAGGGGTGTCAGGACCAGGACGACAGCAACCCCCGCCCCGCAGCTGCAGATCCTCGGGAGGGGGCGGCGGGCGGGACTCCCGCAGCATCCTGCAAGGCACGGGCGTTAAGGACAGAGTTAGGATCCACAATTACCATAAAAGTTTGGGGTTCTAGACGCTGTAGAAAGCTGAGCAATAGAGCAAAGGCTAAGGACCAGACCTAGGGGAAAGTGTTAAGTTAGTTACAAGGTTACGGTGGAGGGAAGGGGACTGCGGATCCGGAGGGGCCAGGTAGAGAGCCAGGCACACCGGGCCGGGCCGGAGCTCTGCGGAGGCCGCCGCGGCTAGGGGGCGGAGGGCTGGGCCGGGGAAGGTAGAGCCGAGGGGAGTTCCGGGATCTGCAGCGGGAGAGGGCAGGCGGAGAGGGCGGCGGGCGTAGCGCTCGGGGTGGGGGAGAGGAGGAGGAGGCGGCGGCGAGCCGGAGGAGAAGGAGGGAGGGGAGAGCGGTGGCGGCGGCTGCGCCGGGCTGTGTCTCTCGCCGCCGGAGGAAGATGAGGCTGAAGATTGGGTTCATCTTACGCAGTTTGCTGGTGGTGGGAAGCTTCCTGGGGCTCGTGGTCCTCTGGTCTTCCCTGTCCTCACGACCCGACGACCCAAGCCCGCTGAACAGGATGAGGGTGAGTGACCCGCCCGGCTCCCCCTCGGGCGGCCGGCGACCTGCAACTTGTTTTGTTTGCGCGCGCGTGTGTGTGGCGGGAGCGGGGGTCGCGGCGCGGCGTGGGCTCCGCAGGTGGTGCTGGCGCCGCGCCGGCCGAGGGGGGCGCCGAGCCCCGCGCACCCGCCGTCCCCGCGGCCGCCGCCGGCCCGCCCCCCGGCCGCCCCTTCCTTCCTCCCGCGCTCCCTACCCCCCGCCCCGGGGCCCCGTGCTGCGGCGGCGGCGGCGGCGGCGGCGGCTCGGGCGGACGTTTCCTCCGAGGACAGCCGGGATCCCCCGCAGGAGCTGAGGCTGCTCGGCGTCCGACCGGCCACCGCGCTCGCGGCTCGGGGTGGGGGACGCGGGGTTGGTCCAGGCTGCGGCCTGTGGCGCGTACAGGCCTGACGGAGGGAGATGCCGCCGCTGCCGTCGCCGCGCCCCGCTGGACCAGGCCCCGCGCCCCCATCCCTCCCTCCCTCCGGTCCTGGTCCGTCCGGGCGTGCTCGGCCCCGGGGAGGCGGAGGCTGCTCCCACTGCCTGCCGGCGAGCGCGAGGACGATGGCGCCCCGCCTCCTGCTGTCCTCCGAGAGCGCCGCCTCCCTCTCCAACTCTGGTGGCCTGGAGCCCGGGGGCGAGGGGCGGCCGAGGCCTCGGCCGGCACCGGCCGTTCCTTTCGCGTCCCCGGACCGGGAGAGGCGCGTCCCCGGCTGGCTCGGCGGTCCCCGATCCCCCAGCGTCCCGAGGACAGCTCTCTCTCTCTCTCTCTCCCGGCTTTGCTCCGGGGTTGTCCTGGGCGCCCGGAGCCGGTTCCTCTCCCCGGGATGAGCTGGCCGAGAAACTAACTTGTGCCGGCTGCCTGAGAGCTCAGCCCGCGCCGGGAGAAGCGCTCCTCTGGGACGCATTCGTCTGACGCCCCGGACGCGGGTGTTAGCTTGACACTGCCTGGATTTGGAGGGTTTAGTCAGGCTCCTCCGAACATTAGTTACCGGGAGCCGGCCGCTGCGGTGCTCTGACCTAGCAACCGGCAGCGCCAGCTGGTCTAGCGCCCAGCCCGACTCGATCCCACGGAGAGGAACCGTTGCGGCCCCAACCCCACCCCCGGCTTCCACATCCCCTGAGCCCGGGACGTGTTCCTCCCCGTGCCCAGGCCAGATGCCCATGGAAGTAGCCAATGTGAGGGGTTCGGGGTCCCCAGGAGCTGAGGAGCCCTAGCAGGAGCTGTAGTAAAGTTCCTTTTACAAGTATGACCAGAATTACATTTATGTGATATTAGTAACTTTCCCTCTGGAAAGTTAGCACCAGAAAGTTGAGTGGGGGGAAAAATTGTGTTCTCTCAAGAGTTAAGAATCCTAAGAGGGTCGCCTTATCACTTGGTTGCCTGAGTCCCAACTTAATCTGTCAGTTTCAGTATTTGAAATGATTTTACTGCAGTGGAATCCCTTTGTAATATCTGGAGTGGGTTCCACCAAAGTCATGTAAATTGAGTTTTAAAAAGTATCAAATTTTCCTTTTCAGTGTGTTTCTGTCTGCAATGGCGTGATTGGGGACCTTTTATGATTTTGCTCTCAAAATGATTTGATGAGATAATTGAATATTGAAATTGTCTGATTTTTTTTAAAGCCATCAAATGTTCTTTTACATAAAAGCATTATAAGTTGCTAAAAATGATAGGACCCATTTTCTGGAAGAGGAATTGAAGTACAACTGCCAACACTAGCTGTGTTTAGAATGTTCTGTAGTTCTGACAGGCTTTAAAGATATGGTGACCGAGGCCTGTAATCCAGTACTTGGGAGGCTGAGACAGGAGGGTCAGAAATTCAAGATCATCCTTACCTATATAGCTAGTTCAAGGCCAGCCTGGACTAAATGAGACCTTGTCTTCAAAAACAGAAGGTGGAACAGCATTCCCAACTCTTGATATTTTATTAATGTTGCTATTCAGTAAGCCACAATGCTCATTTCATGCTTGTATGTGGTTGTAGCTTGATTTTTGAGCCCGGTTTATTAATAGAGCTTATCAGTGGATCCAAAGTGGTTTCTTTCATTCACTAGATTTCTTAAACGAGTTATGAACACAATATTAAAAACAATGTTTAGGGATCAGAAGAACAAAACCCTTTTTAACTTTTTAGGTACATAATCTAAAGCACTATAAAGTAGCAGATGTGATAGTGCAAATAAGGGACTGTTACCTCCAGTGTTGAGCAAATACTCTGGGACTGGCTTCTGAGTTTCTCCTCCCACTTGCGGTTCTTTTACTTTGACAGTGGTTGCAGACATTCCTGCTGCTTTTTCGTGTGGAGTCTTACTTGGCCTAGAACAATCCACCTTACCAAATACACATTCTGCTGTGCTCTACACTGGCCAGCTTGTGCTTGTGGTCCACCTTTCATCACTTTCGTTTCATGTGCTATCAATATTCCAGGCATTAAAGAAAGATCCCTTTGTACTAGTTGTTAAGGAAGCACTTCTTACCTTAACTTCGTGGATATAGCAGTCTACCGAGAAAAACACACATACATGGAGCCCTTTAAGTACATAAATAAAATTTGTGCTATGTAGGAAAACCTTGAGGGCTGGGACAAGAAAATAGGAATGGGGCTTGGTCATAAAAGCCTTACCTGAAGAAATGACTTAGGTGAAACCTAAAGATTTGAAGAATTGTTGATCTAGGAATGGGAGGTGGCACTCCTAAAAGGAACAGTATATACAACCGTCTTGAGGCACAAGGTGCATGAATGAAGTGAGAAACTGAAGAAGTTGAATATCATTAGAACATGGCAAGTGAGAGGAGAGAGAAGTAGGATGATACTACAAGGGTAGGGATGGCTCTTGTAGTCCATGCTAAGGATTTGGATCTTGAGTGTGGAAATTGGCCTAGAACAATTGTGTTTTGAAGAGACCATAGTCGCTCCCTGGTGCAGGAAGTGTGCATGCATTGTCTATAGAGCAGATGGCCAGAGTCATAATCGTTCAGGGCACACATAGCATTGCTTCATTTGGCCACATGTTTGTGGAGTTGTAGTATATTGATTCAAGAGCAGGCAAAAATGCAAAGATTTGGTGATAGGATGTGGGAGTGAAGACCTCAAGAGGTCTAGGATAAGAGATGATTTTTTACATTATGGAAAGTTATAAAGACAAAATTTATACATTCTCCTATTTATGGTTCGAAGAAGGCTTATTTCCTTAGGCTTTGCCCCCTGAATATTTTAAGGATACTATTAAGACGGATCTGTTATACGAAGTGCAGCAAGTTTCTTGAATTAAATAAATTAGCATATTTTAGAGTGACACCACTTCCCCAGGTGATATCCCTGACTGAATGTTTAATGTTGAATCATAAGCTCTGAAAATAAAGGCTTGTAATGGGAATGTTGACAGATCTTTAGGTGTAGTGGTGTCGTTCCAACGTTGAGTACTGGTAAGACCTGCATGTAAACATGATTCTCTGTGTCAATGCCAAGCCACCTAGGTTCTGGGTTTACATAGAACTAATTCAGCAACTGTCCCTGTGACAAGAGGAGTTATGGGAGAAACCAGCTGATAGGTTGGAGAGGATTGTAGCTTAAAAGAGGATATACGACTGCATTTGGCTGCACAGAATCAGTCAGGTTCCACCTTACCAGGGACTCATCTGAGTGACAATAGTCTCTTGGCCATGTGATTTTGTTTCACATGGAAACTCCATTTATACCAAGGATGGAGTGCTCACTGAGCACAGGTGAGGAGAAAAGGAAAGAAGCTGTTCCTTAATCCAGTAGCAATATAAGGAAATAATGTGAGCCATCTCTTGGAAATTTTTTTTGTTTGTTTGATTTTCGAGGTAGGGTCTCACTCTAGCTCAGGCTGACCTAGAATTTACTATGTAGTCTCAGGGTGGCCTCAAACTCATACTGATCCTCCTACCTTTGCCTCCCCAGTGCTGGGATTAAAGGCGTGCACCACCACGCCCAGCTTTCGGAAATGTTTTAATAGCCAGTAGGTGCAGAAAGCCTTAAATTGCATTTAGAGAGTGTACAATGTTTAGTAAAGACAGAGTGACATTTATTAACAGCAGATGAGTTTGAGTCAGTACTTAGGTTGGCTGTGTGGAATATGAGATTTATAGCTTGGGTTTCTTTGTGGGCTGCTTCAGGCCAGGTAGCAGTCAATTGGAAAAAGAGGAAAGAATGCACCAAAAGTGGAAAGCAAAAATACAACAACAACAAAACTCAGTTTGAGTCACCAGTGAACAGAATATTTGTTAATTCCAACTTTGTACTTATAAAAAATAGTTGGTCAGCAAGATCTGAGTAGCTATTCAGTGCAAGAAAATTATAATTATTCAACTTGAAAGTAGATAATTGTCTTTGTTCATATTTTGAATTCTAATTCTTCTTCCTGAAGATTGAATGTGTAATTTGACAGGAGAAAAGTAGCTGAATTAAGAATTGAAATTTCTGAAGTACCATTGAAGAAGACCATGAAAAGAAGGATTTAATAATCATTTTATAAAAGCTGCAAATGGGGAAAGGTATACAAAGTAATATTGACAGAATATTTTGTAAGAACTTGGAGATGTGTTGATAGCATAAACATGGCACTCAACAATTACTTCTGATATTTTTTGAATGTTCATTACATGTCATCTTTTGCTGTAGGCATTGGAGATGGTATATGTAGTAGATGAACTCGGAATCTTTGACATGGTAAAGATATTACCTGTCTTTACTAGATAATACCCACATAGTAGATGTCTATAATAATAATAATTATATATATATATGACAAATGAAAGCCACAGACCAGAGGATATGGTTTTGAAAGATTTTATACAGAGAGCCTATAGATATAGAGCTTAGAGTTTAAGAGAAGGAAAGAATATAGAGTTCATTTCCAAAGAGAGGCAGGAGTGAGGTTCCTGGAAAGTGGGAAGGTCTGCCCCAAACCCCAAGTTAGGGTTTTAATGGAGCCAACTAGTTGGGAATGAACTGGTCAGTTTGGTCCTGAGGCCAGGTGTCTGGCATCATGTTTTCTGGGAAAGGGCAATCTTCCCAGGAAACTTAATTTTCCAAGAAGGGTACAACATCCTGGGAAAGAGGTGATGATCTCTCCTAGGAAAGGGGAACTCTATACAGAAGAGATCCAGGGAGGGTCTCAGGCTTAAGGGAAAAATAGAATCCAGGGAGGAAACTCCTTCAGGCTGAAAGAGGTATAGAAAGGCTAGCCTTTTGACATTTCTTTAAAAAAATTACATATATATATATATATGTATGTATGTGTATATATATACATATATATATGTATGTGTGTATATATATATATAAGAGGAAAACACTTTGTGCATCTGACTTGATGTGGGTACTGGGGAATTGAACCTAGGCTGTCAGGCTTTACAAGTTTAACCATTGAGCAATTTCTTCAGCTCTGTTCCCCCGCCTGCCCCCCCCCCCCACTTGACATTTTTGACTTCTAGCAAAGTGGAATGTACCAGATTCTTCCTTACAGGCCCAAGGACATTCCTCACTTTTACTTTCTGAGGCCCTGTTACCCCTAAACTGCCTCAAAACCTCTTTCAGTGAGGAGAGAATTGTTTCTGAAGCATGGAATGAGGTTTGTACTAGGAGAGGGACTCTGAAAATGAACAGGAGAGATTATGGAAGTAGAATTAATTGCCTAATGTAGCTGTTAGGAGGACTCATGCTTGATGAAAAGACACTGGATGCTAATTTCTTTAGAAGGATGACAGCTGGATATTGCCCTATAGAAACATGGGGAAAATACTTTAGGGGCAGAGTCATCAACAAATTCTATTCAATACTGAGTAAAACCTGGTGAAGAAAGAATATGCTGGAGGCCTGGGGAAGCACTCTCTCCTATTAAACTAATCAGGTGTACTTTTGCCAGAGAGAAAGAGAAGAGCCATGAAGCATCTTCAAAGTATCTTCAGTCGTATCTTAGGCGAATGGGCTCAGATGAGGAAGAAGTTCAGGTGGTGAACCACAGGAAAAACAAAAATAGAGGAAGAAGAGCTTTATTAGTAATCTGTTCCAAGGGCTGGAGAGAGGGCTTAGTGGTTAAGGCACTTGCCTGTGAAGCCTAAGGACCCAGGTTTGATTCCCCAGAACCCACATAAAATGTGTATAGTGGCCCATGTGTCGAGTTCATTTGCAGTGGCTAGAGGCCCTGGCTCAACCATTCTCCCTCTCTTTCTCTGTCTGTCTCTCACATATAAGTAAATAAAAATAAAATATTAAAAAAATAGAAAATCGGGCTGGAGAGATGGCTTAGCGGTTAAGTGCTTGCCTGTGAAGCCTAAGGACCCCGGTTCGAGGTTCGACTCCCCAGGACCCACGTTAGCCAGATGCACAAGGGGGCGCACGTGTCTGGAGTTCGTTTGCAGTGGCTGGAGGCCCTGGCGCGCCCATTCTCTCTCTCTCTCTATCTGCCTCTTTCTCTGTCTGTCGCTCTCAAATAAAGAAATAAAAATAACAAAAAATAAAAAAAAATAGAAAACCATTTCAAGCAAGGAGGAAGTTAACCTGTTTTTGTTATGCCCAGTAAAGTGCCTCTCCATCTCCCCTTGCACACAGCATTGTGTATGGATAGGTGTGTATATGTATGTTAGGTGTTCTGTAGTATGTCCCTGTGACATATACTAGGTGGATTATGATTATAATTCAATTTTGTACTCTTATCTTTCATACTCTTTCAGTCTGAAATCCTGTGACTTAAAAATGTAACTTAAAATATGTGTCTTTGAAGCTGGGAAAGAAATTTGATCTTAAGAGTATTAGGTAATTTTTAGCTTTTCATTCATTTATTTGGATGACTAAAAGAAAAAAAACAGAATAGCAAAACTGTATGCTTAGCATGTCCGTAATGTGTTTTTAGAAAAATGAGCTTTGCCATTGAATTCTAATTCAGCCCTGTGATCTTGAAAGCCATGGTTGAACAGCAACTACCCAGGGTTTAATAAGTCTTTTCTGGAGAAGGAAGAACTAACTTGCAGTTACTTCATTTTCCAAGAATCCTGAATATTTCAAAATGAGAAATATTCTCATTTTAGCTCCATTAGAACTCCCTTCTGAGCTCCCCAGCCTCCATAGCGTTCTCAGGCATTGCCCCGGAGAAGCATTTAAACATGCCAACAGGGAGACCTATTTCACTTCACTGAATTCAAGAACTAGTACACTGAAACTCGAGGCAGAAATTAACTTTGCATTATCTAATTAGGTTTATAGGATTGCTGCAAAGCAACCCTGGTCTCCAAATCTAGAAGGTGCAATTAACTGCAGTATTGTATCAATACCAACTAGTCTGCTAATAGGCTTCTAAGCAAAACAGTTGGAATTTGTTATTACCAAGAATTTTTTAAACTGGGTGAATTAAAATTAAACTACATATTATTGGAAACCATTCTGTATGAGAATAGATGCCCCAGTCATTTGTTTTTTCATCTTTAATTTATATTGATTCCTTGAGTTTAGGGAGGCATTTGGGCCTCAAAGGGTGTGGTGCTCTCTTCAGTAGCAAATTTATATGCTTAATGATAGCTTGGTTTAAATATAATTTCAGCATTTGTAGTTTTTTATGAAATTATTTTATAATATGTTTTAGTGCTTACACACTGAATTACTTACAATGTGTATACCTTGTAAAAGGCTTTGGTATTAAATAGGCAGTAATGAAGAAACTGCCAAACTCTCCGCATGGAAGAAAGAAAGAATTAGAAAGCAAAGCAGGAAATAAAGGAGAAAGAAAAAAATTCATTATGATAAGATTAATCTATATTGTATTTATTTATTTGAGAGAGAGTAAATACAGACATGTCAGGTCCTCCTGCTGCTTCTAAAGAACTAGAGATGCATGCTAGCATGCTCCACTTTGTGGATCTGGCTTTATGTGGGTACTGGGGACTTGAACAGGGCTATCAAGCTTTGCAATGGGGCGCCTTTAACTGCTGAACCATCTCTCCAGCTGGACGAGATGCATCAGTAATCCCAACATTCCTGCAGCATGGGAGATGGAATGAGGAGAATCCCAAACCTCATCCCAAACTATTCTAGCGTTCCTGGTGGAGGGGATTAGGGATATGAAAGACCCGACACACAAAGTGGCCATGCATCTGGAGTTTGTTTGCACCAGCAAGATTCCCTGGAGAGCCCATTCTCTCCCTCTTTCTCCCCCGCTTCTCCTTGCAAATAAATGATAAACTACAAACCAACACATGCATCCCCCTCCCCAAAAGATGCTCTCTTTCATGTGAGCAGGTTTGCAATTACCTTTTGTAAGTGTGAATGCGGGAATACCTACCTCTTTCTGACTGGAACCTTTGATCTAAAGTTGACCTAGTGACTCTACTTATTGAAGTGTAAGAATACTCTCAGATAATATAAGACATGTTTGAACAGTTTCACAGAGTTTTAGGAATTAACACTTGTGAAGGAGTGATGTCATGACATTGTCAATGCAGTATCTTTATACTTGTTTGAGAATTTCATTTTTGATATATTCCTTAGAAAGGCTGAATTAAAAAAAACCTCAAAGTACAGTAAGGTATAGTTGCATATCTCAAAAATGGCCCTAGGTTATGGTGCTCAGAGGGCTGTAAATGTCTTTCACTTTTACTTTCAGCATTGCTTTACATTTTTATACAGGTTATTTTACATATGCATATTTGCATGTGTATGGGCACACATGTGTGCCTGTGTATATAGGCCAGAGGTAGACATTGGATGTCTTCAACAGTTGCTGTCTATCTTTTATTTTATTTTATTTTATTTTTTGAGGCAGGTTTCTCACTGAGCCTTGAGTTTATTGATTTGGTTAGAATAGCTGGCCAGCAAGTTACAGGGTCCTCCTGTTTATGATTTCCCAGAGCTGAGAACCCATGTGCAGCATTTTTATGTGGGTGTTGCAGATCAAACTCAGGTCCTCGTGCATGTGTGACAAGCACTTTACCCACTGAACCACCTATTGCATAAACAATATAGCCATGGAATAAAATGTGACTCTTACTACATTGAGTAAATTGTGCTGGTGTCATTTTCCCAGAATGTCTGAGTTTACAAAGCTGTTGGAACATGTTATAGAACATGACAAACAAGGAAGGTTCCAGGCTGATTATAATTCTGTTTAGATTTATAGTCAATGTGTAAACATTTTATAATCTAGTACAATTAAGTCAATTAAGGAATTTTACTTAATGATACGATGAAAATTGTGTATTTGTGAGGATGTTTTTTTTTCAGGAATTTATCTTAGGATCTTAGAGTATATTTTACTTACTGGAATGCTTTGTCAATGGCAGTATGTATATCTACCTATAAAAGGTATACTTTGTGGGCTGAAGAGATACTTCAGGGATTAAGGGCACATGCTTGCAAAGTCTGACAGCCTGGAGTCAGTCAGTTCCCCAGTATCCACATAAAGCCAGATGCACAACGTGGCACATGTGTCTGGAGTTCATTTGTAGCAGCAAGAGGCCCTAGTATGTCCATACTCTCTCTCATTAATAAATAAAAATATTTTCAAAAGGTATACTTTGTATAGACATTTCAATGAATACATGACTTAGTGGATATCGGTTTAAATTGTGATTCTCCTCCCTAGTAAGTCCCCCCCCCCCAGTAAATTATTCTTTTGGCAGTTTAGTATTTTGCCATGCAATTTCTGCTAGACAGTTTGGGTGTTAATGCTTCTTAAAATTCAACCCACAGAATTAATCTTTTAATCTCTAATACAGCAAAGTATGCCATGTAAGTAAGTCTTAGTATTTATTTCCTTTATAAACTGTTAAGGTTTTACATCTTTTCTTTTGAAAGAATCCATTTAAAACCCTTGTTCAAAAGTCTGCTAATTCTTGCCAGGGTGATTTAAAATGAATAAAAAGTCCATTAGATTTTTGGCAAATATGTTTTCAATTATGGTACAGAATAAATGACTACGAAGTGGTTTTTAGAGTAATGGAATAGAAATGACTGAAATATTACTTTAGACATGCAAATTTTTCTGATGGTTAGGTTCTTAAACAAAAAATTCACTGTAAAGATTGGAAACTGATAAATTAAAATATATAGTTTTATTTCAACATTTGAGCCAAGGATTGCAAGGGTAAGGAAATGAGACATCTAGCTTTATTAACTGTTGTTCCATGTATGATGGCCTCAGAGGAAATTCTAAGCCCAATATTTGTCATAGAAGGTTGGAGGATAATGTGTCTATTGTGAGTAGTTAAATCTGCTTACGGTCCAGGGAGATCACAATGCTAAAGGAGAAAAAAAGATTTTCTGTTATTTATTTATTTATTTGAGAGTGACAGAGGGAAAAAGAGGCAGAGAGAGAGAAAGACAGAGGGATAATGGGCATGCCAGGGCCTCCAGCCACTGCAAACGAACTCCAGACGCGTGCACCCCCTTGTGTGTCTGGCTAATGTGGGTCCTGGGGAATTGAGCCTCAAACCAGGGTCCTTAGGCTTCACAGGCAAGCGCTTAACCGCTAAGCCATCTCTCCAGCCCTAGATTTTCTAAGATTTTCTTCAAAAGACGATAATTTTCAAATGCCTCACTGTTTTAAAGAAATATATTTTCTGTTTAAATAAGCTAATTTTTAGTATTCTTGCAGCCAACATGTAGACTTTAAACCATGGTGCATGTGACAATTACGTCTTAAAATAAATGTAAGGTACATGGAAACAATAAATTTTTGAAGAGTAGCATCAACCTACAAATGTTAGAAACAAAATACCACATCCTTCCTCAAACTCTGATGACATTTTGGCTTGAGAAAAGAATTTTTGTTGTCATCCAGAGTGTCTGTTAAAATACATATATAATATGGCTATGTTCAGATTGATTGCCAATGTTGTACTTGAAAATTGTAAGAGGTTTCAATAAAATGATTTCATTTTGTTTTCTGTTAATTACTCTCCCAGAAATAATACCAACCACTCTTGTTTGAGTAGCCTATACCCATGACTCTATTGAAGAAAATTCCAGCCTGGATGTCCAATGAGTAGTTTCACTATAGTACAATCATGGTTCATAAGGGACAACTATCACTTATAACTTCTGTTCAGTTAACTGGTAACACTAAGCAAAAAGTAAATGTTAAAATCTTTGTTATACATGGGCAATGATCATATCAGAAAGATCACGTGAGTGGTTCAAAACATACATGCTGATTTGCATCTACTTATTTCTCTTGCATACCATGTATGTGTTTAAAAGTAAGCATGTCCATGCAGTGGTGTTATGTTAGAAGGACTAATAAAATGAAGAAAGAGGGGCTGGGGAAGATTGCTCAGTAGTTAAAAGCTCTTGTTTGCAAAGCCTACTGGCCTGGGTTTGATTCCCCCATACCTAAATAAAGCCAGATGCAAAAAGTGGCACGTGCATCTGGAGGGTTTTTCTTTTTGTTTGTTTGTTTTGTTTTTCTTTCTTTCTTTTTTTTTTTTTGCAATAGCAAGAAGCCCCGGAGTGCCCATTCTCACCTCCTCTCCCTTCCTCCCTGGCTTCCCTCTACTTTTCCTCTCTCTCTCTCTCTCTCTCTCTCTGTGCTTGAAATAAATAAAAATATTTTTTAAATGTTGAAAAAATGAAAGGAAGTTTTTATAAATGACAATATAGGAAAGATTTTTTTTTTTTTCTTTTTGGATGGGGCTGCTTCTTTTAATTGAAACAGGGACCAGGGCTGGTCTCCTCAGAGACAAAGGGCACAACCAGGTGATTCAGAAAATCCTCCTCCCTCAGTTGAAGAGGTCATCAATGATAGTCCTTTCCACAAATATTTGACCCTGTCTTGAACAGTTCGGAATGACACATCACTTGTGTGGCATGGGGCCATTAGACAGTTTCACTGGACATCATCGTCATCAAAGAGATCTTCAAAATCATTTTTAAAAGGTCTACATGAACTGCCTTTTCATAGGCTGCCAAATCCTTCAAGAGCCTGGTGCTTCCTCCAGCCTTGTCTAGGTCTAGTAGGGCCCAGTACCCTCGGGGAACATCTGTCAACAGCAGGCTTCATCTTGGGCTCTTGGTGTTGCCAGGAAAGATTAAAAAGAACAATTATCTGCTTGCCGTGGTGGCACATGCCTTTAATCCCCAGCACGACGGAGACAGAGGTAGGAGGATCACCATGAGTTCGAGGCCACCCTGAGACAACATAGTGAATTCCAGGTTAGCCTGGGATAGAGCAAGACCCTACCTTAAAAAACAAACAAATCTGAGAAAGAGAGAGAATGGTGTGCACCAGGGCCTCTCATTACTGCAAACGAACTCCAGATGCATGTTTCACCTTATGCTCCTGGCATTAAGAGGGTGCTGAGGAACTGAACCTGCATCCCATTAGGCTTTCCAGGCAAGCACCTTAACTTCTAAGTCATCTCTCCAGCCTAAGATCCTTTTTAAAATATAGAATATCAGAAAACACAAGGTATTAGCAAAGTTAATACATATTTATTCATTGTAGTATTTTTTGTTTTCTGATAAAATGAGATACCTTTTGTACTGTATTCTTCCATGCTTATGAACATAACTGCACTCTGTCTATTGGCTGTTTGCTTTTTTCCTCCCTTGAGATGCAGTATTCACTTCTCTGATTATAAGACCTGGTATTTGTTGAGTGGTTGGTTGGTCAATTTCTTTGGGTCCCAGTGGGTGTTAAACGTGAGAATAATTCCTTAAAGGGCAAGGATGTCAGTGGTATATTTTATTATGCAGGTAGATAGAAAATGCAAACCTGCCATTTGGGCACACAGCATGTTGCTTCTGAATGATGAGCTTCACAGGTTACTTAGCATTCTCAAATGCAGACCCTGAGAAGTTGCATTTTCTGAATATGCCCAGTTATTTCTTTCTGTTGTTTTACCTGATTCTTTTTAATTAAAGGTAACTGAACCCTATAACTCTTGTCATGAGCCAGTAGTAATGACAGAATGAAATTTCATTTCTGAAATTAGAGGTAAACAACCTTTATAAAAGTTTTGCTTTTTGTAGTCTCTATACCCTTGCCCCTCTAGTCTTTATGCCTCATTAAAAAAAGAAAAAGAAGCCGGGCGTGGTGGCACACGCCTTTAATCTCAGCACTGGAGAGGCAGAGGTAGAAGGATCGCCATGAGTTCGAGGCCACCCTGAGACTCTATAGTGAATTCCAAGTCAGCCTGGGCTAAAGTGAGACCCTCCCTCCTCGAAAAACCAAAAAAAAAAAAAAAAAAAAAAAAAAAAGAAAAAGAAAGAAAGAAAGAAAGAAAAACAATTGTTTTCAGGGGTTGCTTCATCCTGTGAAATACCATAGGTCTTGTGAAGGATGAATGGTAGAAAAACAATTGTTTTCAGGGGTTGCTTCATCCTGTGAAATACCATAGGTCTTGTGAAGGATGAATGGTGAAAGCTAGAGTCAACTCTCATGTTAACTAGGAATGGAGAAAGCTTGGAACTTGGTTTTCTTGTACACAACTCCTGTGTTGATTTTTCTGGGTTAGCAGGTGTTTAATTTAAAACTACCTCATATATGCACTGATGAAAATCATATCAAATTTAAATTTCTAAGTAGAGCATTGCCCTGATAATGTTTTTTAAAAAACTGATTTAGAATAGTGTTATTGGTATTTTGAAATCTTAGTATTCTGGAAGTTGATCACTACAGGTTTTTGGTTTTTGAAGTAAGGTCACACTCCAGCCCAGGATGACCTGAAACTCATCCTGTAGCCCAGGCTGGCCTCATATGGCAATCCTCTTACTATAGCTTCCTGAGTGCTGGGCTTAAAGGTGTAAGTTGTCATACGACACTGACCACTATAGTTTCAATTTTACTTCTCTTCAACTCATCTACCTCTTGTTAGCTGACTGAGCATTGGTTCACTCATCAAAGATTTATGTCATAGCCATTTTGATTGATTAAAAAGTTCAGAGAATGCACAATGCCTTAATAAGTCAAGTTCGTAAGTTATTTCCAGTACTTTTTCTTGTGTGTGTGTGTGTGTGTGTGTGTGTGTGTGTGTGTGTGTGTGTGTGTATGACTGTGGTGGTTTGATTCTGGTGTCCCCCATTAACTGAGGTTAATGTTAGGTCCCCAGGTGATGAAAATTAGGAAATTAAAGCCTCCTGGAGGTAGTGTATTGTTGGGGGTGCGCTTATGGGTATTATAGCCAATTTCCCCATGCTAGTGTTTGTCATATTCTCCTGTTGGCTGTTGTCCACTTGATGTTGGCCAGGGGGTGATGTCCACCCTCTGCTCATGCCATTGTTTTTCCCTGCCATCGTGGAGCTTCCCCTTGAGTCTGTAAGCCAAAATAAACCCTTTTTCCAACAAGCTGTTCTTGGTCAGGTGATTTCTGCCAGCAATGCGGACCTGACTGCAACAATATATATGTATATCTGAACTACTTGTTTTATTTTCAAACCCATGAACCGATACTGGTAGTGCATTTGTACATTTAAAAACATTTTGGCCATAGATGGCAGCCAGCCAAAAAGGAGAAAATAAAAATAAAGAACATGCTCTTTGTTTAAGGTCAAGCAAACCACATGAGAAATTTGATGTGCTTCTATTGCATGCTATCAGTGGACATCACTATTGACTTGCCCACCCTGAGAAGACACATTAGTTGAATTCTCACCACTGCTTTGTGAAAGTGTGTAGCCCTCTTTAAGTATGTAAAGAATGCGAGATGCAGCAGTAGGTGGCCCCCGGAATCTTGAAAGTATATTTCTAGGATGTTTTAACTGACTGTTGAGGGTATGGAAGATCAATGCATCAGAGGGGAAATGTAATTTAAGTTTTTTTTCTTTTTTTTGTTACTAAGCAAGTTCACTGACAGAAATCCTTGATCTTATAAACTAAGTACTGTATTAATATGATTTTCTACTACTACTAAATGGTTCTCTTTCAGCCAGTCTAAATAATTAAAATGTATTTGATAGTCAACCAAAAAGAAGTGCTCAGAAATACTAAATTTATAATATTAAACTAGTTACCAGGAAGTAGTTGAGGTTAATTTTCTTGCTGTGGGAATGTTTCTTATTTCCTTGTATAAGCCTTGGAGCCTGCTATCTCTTGGTTTTGCTGATATGTGAACTGTGTCAGTTTCTCTCTAAATGAGCAGTGTGCTGCTCAATTAGACTTACAAGCTCTGCTTAGGTTCAAGAGATTCGGTGATCACATGGTTTGGGAATCATGTGATATTCCAGTGGCTTCTTGTCATTGTCCCACTGAGATTTGAAAAACACAAACATGTCTATAATTAATTCAAAATATTCCTAGTGCAATTATATCCAGTTTGATTATAGTCACATTATTTGGGGGTAGAGCAGGGAAAGTGCACTCTGAGATATAGATAGAAGAATGTATTACAAGCTTTGCTGGAGACTATAGAGTCTTGGTTAAGGCTAATCAGTTTGTTTTTATCTTTGTTTGTTTCTTAAAATGGAGTCTCACTATGTAGTCCAGGCTGATCTAGAACTCATTGTGTAGCCTAGATTGGCCTCTTAACTCGTGATCCTCTTGCCTCAGGCTCCCGAGTGGAGTAGTGTGTTGAAAGGCCTGCACCACCATGTCTGGCTTTAGGTCAGTCATTTGACCTGGATCGAAGAGTAGGAGGGATGAGGGGTCAATTTTTATAAATGTCTTTTCTTTTGAAAAATCTGGTTAATCACTCAGAAAATTAACCTCCATTCACACTTAAGTATCATGGAGTAATTATACCTGTGTTTAATTTTCATTAGTATGTAATATGTGACTCCCCAAGGACAGCTGGTAAACTGATGGATTAAAAAACAAAAGAGGCCTGGGGAGATGGCCTAACAGTTGCAGGTTCTTTCTGGCAAAGCCTGCTGGCCCTGGGTTCAGTTCTCCAGCACCCACATAAAGCTGGATGCAAAAAGTAACCTATGGGCTTGGCATTTTCAGTGGCAAGAGAATTGGGTATGCCCCCCACACAGACATGTAAATAAATAAATAATTTTTTGTTTTGTTTTCATTATTTATTTATTTATTTGAGAGAAAGAGGCAAATAGAGAAAAAATGGGTGTACCAGGCCCTCTAGCCAATGCAGATGAACTCTAGACACAAGCATCATTTTGTGCATCTGGCTTATGTGGGTACTGGAAAATCAAACCTGGGTCCTTAGGCTTTCCAGGCAGCTGCCCTAGCTGATTGCTAAGCCATCGCTCCAACCCAGCATGAATAATTTTTTAAATGAAAGGTGATAACATTATGTAAAGTAAACATGGACTCAACAGGAATTAAAGTTCTGGGACAAGCACTGTTAATAGCTTTATATGTGTTTCTCAGATTTGTCTTCTCTGATTTTTGCTTTTCCTTATCACTAAAAATGAAAATTCTGGCCTGGGTGATGATGGCACATGCTTTAAATCCCAGCACTCAGGAGACAGAGGTAGGAGGATTGCTGTTAGTTTGAGGTCAGCCTGAGGTTACATAATGAATTAGTGAATTCAAGGTGAGCCTGGGCTAGAGAGAGATACCCTACTTTGAAAGAAAAAAAAAATGAAAATTCTGCTTCATAGGTAACTTTGCCAGATCCTTTAGGGCAGAATTTAAGATAGTTTTACACTTGGTGTTTTCTTCTTCCTCTTCCTTCTCTTCCTCCAAATCCTTCTCCTTTGATTTTGAAACAAGGTGTCATGTAGATTGGCTAGCTTTGCTTGTATGGCAGACTAACCTTGAACTTCTGGTCTTCTGTCTCTACTCCCAAGTACTGGGATTATAGCCTGCACTGCTGTGTCTGCCCAACTAGCTTTCCTTTACTACTACTACTACTACTACTACTACTACTACTACTACTACTACTACTACTTCTTCTTCTTCTTCTTCTTCTTCTTCTTCTTCTTCTTCTTCTTCCTCTTCCTCTTCCTCTTCCTCTTCCTCTTCCTCTTCCTCTTCCTCTTCCTCTTCCTCTTCCTCTTCCTCTTCCTCTTCTTCTTCTTTCTTCTTTCTTCTTTCTTCTTTCTTCTTTCTTCTTTCTTCTTTCTTCTTTCTTCTTTCTTCTTTCTTCCTTCTTCCTTCTTCCTTCTTCCTTCTTCCTTCTTCCTTCTTCCTTCTTCCTTCTTCCTTCTTCCTTCTTCCTTCTTCCTTCTTCCTTCTTCTTTCTTCTTCGTCTTTTTTTTTTCAGGGTAGGATCTCACTCTGTAGCCTAGGCTGACCTGGAATTCACTATATAGTCTCAGGGTGGCCTCAAATTCACGGTGATCTTCCTACCTCTGTCTCCCGAGTGCTGGGATTAAAGGCATGCACCACCACATCTGGCCCTCCTTTACTTCTTTACTAAGCCTAATAATTTCACATAGTTTCAATAGTGTTTAAAAGAAAGAAAAATATGCAATTTTATTATGAAGTCATTATTTTGAATTGTAAGTAAAAAGTAGCTGAGTATTGTCTGTTTTCCTAGACTTTAAGCTTTCTGTCTTAAAATTATATCCTTCAGGGCTGGAGAGATGGCTTAGCAGTTAAGCGCTTGTCTGTGAAGCCTAAGCACCCCAGTTCAAGGCTCCATTCCCCAGGACCCACGTTAGCCAGATGCACAAGCGGGAGCAGGCATCTGGAGTTCATTTGCAGTGGCTGGAGGCCCTGGCACACCCATTCTCTGTCTCTCTTTCTCTATCTGACTCTTTCTCTCCTTGTCTGTCGCTCTCAAATAAATACATAAAAATAATAAACAAAAAAATTTTTTAAAGATTATATCCTTCAGTGAACTAGTATTCTAAATGGGGAAGGAAGAAAATTTATTTCTTCACTTTTAAAATGTACTTTTTCACAACATACATTTTGTTTATTTACTTATTTTTTTTTGATAGGTAACGTAGATTTATTAAGATATGACTAATACAGCTTCTGGGGCTTGCCCATGGTGCTCTTGATAGACAAAGCTCAGACATTCTGCCAGTTCTTTTTGACCAATGACACCAAGAAATTGACTACCAGGTGGATGTTGTATACCAGCTCATCATCTGTCATCTTCACATGACCAGCTGCAACAGCCAAACACAACACCTTTTTCATCAGAAACTTGGTGGTAGACTTTACCTCATCAACTTTGGCCACCATGTTTTCATTGTGAGTCAGCAGGGAAGGGCACATTTTGTTTATTGTAGAAAGCATTAAAAAGTGAAAGCAAGAAACTAAAAATCACCTGTACTCCACCCAAAGATAATTATCATCAACTATTTGGTATATCCCTTGCATAAAATTATGTATATGTAAACATACACCACAGTATATATGCTGCTTTATAGATTGTCTTTAAAAAAATTTCACAGTAGAAATCATTTAATTCTTTTAAGACATGTACTCTTTTTTTAAACTAGCCCTCTTTAAATCTGATCAGGTTAGTTTTTAGATGGTTTCAAAGGAGAGGTCATCAACTTTAAAAAAAAAAAAAAGGAAAAGAAATAAAAGAAAAAAGGAGGGATAGAAAGAAAGAAATGCTTGTGTGTTGGGAATCACATGCCCTAAGTTGTCATACATACCACATTAGCAAAATTATTTTCACCTGCCCCTTTTGAAAAAAAAAAAAACTCATGATGCATTTTACTGAATTTTATAAGACTTATAAGTTTATAAAACTTACAAAAATTTGGTGCTTTCTGGCCCAACCAACAATCAGCCAAATAAAGAAAAACAAGTGATCCAAGGGAGAATGAAACTGGAAGAGTAACTATCTTAATGAAAGTTTGTTATTTCACTTTCTCTTCCTTATACTTCACTCCACCATAGTCCACAAGTTAATTTTGAATTGTATTCTTTAACTCTCCAAAGCTTTTCAACTTCTGCTTACAGAATCAGAATTAAGAAATTTAAGTCTATTTAACTGCTATGGGGTTAATTATGAGGTCAAATAAATAATTGTTAATTTTATTTAGTCTTATTCCAATTGTATGTGTTGTGAAGCCCAATTTCTATTTTCTTTGTACTTCAGGTCCTAGGATTTTTTTTTCACCATTTTTCTCTGTATTTACAAATGTGATATAGCAAATTACACTGATTTTACTGTGCAAAGGCAGGGCTGTTTTTTCTATGGTGTGTGTGTGTGTGTGTGTCTGTCTGTCTGTCTGTCTGTCTGTCTGTCTATGGTACTGGGGTTAGGCCTAAGATCTTGGACATGTGAGGTATGTGTTTTACCACTGAGCTATAACCGCAACCTTTTTATTTTTATTTTTGAGGCAGGATCTCATTCTAGCTCAGGCTGATGTGGAATTCATTCTGTAGCCCAGGCTGGCCTGGAGGTCATGCTAATGGACCATAGGCATGAGCTTTCATGTTCCATTCCCCAGACTTTTTCTGTCTTGAAGTTTTATTTTTAAATACATCAGTCACACTTTATGTAATATTACTGTAAAACAGATCAGTGTTGGATTCTAGCCTGAAAATTAATAAGCTTTAAGTACTAATAATTTAACTTTGAACTCTTACCATGCCCTCTACTACATACAGTCTCAGTTTTATATTTTGATGTTTTATACATGAAAAATTTATGCTTTAGGGCATGAAATGCCATGCTCAAAGTTACTTGGTTTTAGAGATAATAGAACCAGAGTTCAAACTCAAACCCACCTTTTCAGGCAGGATTCAGTACCACCAAGTAGTAACATTGAACCATGTTCTGTGATCCAGGGTATACTGGCATGTGTTACTTTATTTAAAAGGGGTCCTTGGAAACACTAAGGTTGAGAAGGTTGTATATTGTATTATACATAAGATTGATAGCATTAGGGCCTTAGAGGCTGTGGAGCATCATACAGAAAAGAAACTTTAGGAGTTAAGCTCATCTTTCCCAAGCTGATCTGGTCAATTCACCCCTTAAAGAATACTTTTGTCTTCTAGGACAGTTTGCTACTATCCAGATTAGTCATGAGTTCCCTGGCTGATGTTACTGGCTAGTGCTCTGTGGGCAGAGGAAGACTTTGTTTTTAGCTTCCTTTGCTGAATTGTGTTTTAGAATTTTCGTACATGTGTAGCACCATCTAATTGGAAATCTTAGCATCCTTCACAGTCAGCTTCGGTACTACGTCTTCTCTGAAGCTGTGCCTATCCACAGTGATATATCTGATATCAGGATCCTAATTGTGGTTCATGATGATAACTAATAGAAGTACTCTTTATGTGGGTGTTTCCCCAGTTAGTCCTTAAGGACCTTGAGTGCAGGCAGGCACTAATTTACACCATTTCCTTGACCCTTTGTTGCTAGCACCTGGGGAAGAAGTTCAGGTCTCTCTAATGACGTTTGTTCATTTAAATCCTCATTGTCTATCTGGTCTTAACTCAGGGGTGAGATCTGCATTTCTTTCTTGAGGACATACTGAAATCTGGGCAAGTGTGTTTGTGTGTATGTGTTTGTGTGTGTGTATTGGCTTTGCTATAAATCAGTGCCATGTTTTCTTAATCCTCAAACTCCAGGAACTGGTGTAATCAATCATCTTACATTGATGTCAGCATTATGTCTGTTGTTTTTCATTTGGATATTACTCATTGATCTTTCTCTATTAATTATTAATTATTAAAAATTATTTCAGCTTAGTTGTAAATTCCCACTTTTTAGAAAGTACTTCACAGTTACAGAAAAATTCTAATGATCAGTTAATATAGGTCCAGGTCCCTTAGGATAATCTCTGTGTTTCAGTCACCTCAGTCTTGCTACATTGCCATAGCAGTCAGATGAATGTTGGGGGTATTTTGGAGAATGAACCCCAACATAAGTGGTTCCTTGGCTTTGGTGGAAGTTCACATGTTCTAAGTATTACACATCTTGAATGTTGTATTCTTGTTCATATAGAAATAGGTAGAGGTACATTTCAAACCTTGAGAATATCAATATAGTCCTCCCAAACCAAATAAATGCTTGCATAAGCATTTTATAAGCATGTTTTCTACATTGGCAAGTTCCGAGTTTCTTAAAATATTAGTCTAAGAGAGTTTGCTCTTAAAGCACCACTTTCTTTTGGAAACTCCCTGCAATAATTAATGCAATCTTTTTTGTCCCAAGCAGCTTCTGTGTACAAAATTAATATCATCTATCTTTATCATTTTGCTTCCTGTTCAGTATACACGAATGGCTCTGGGATTCTTTGAGTGCTACCTACTGGGAAACACTGCTTCTACCACCAACCTAACCTTTCCTGTGAAAATGTGTGAAGGACAGACCATAGGTTCAGCTATTGCTTGGCTCTATTAACATGTAAATGTTAAAGCATAGTAACTATAGATGGTTCGGGTTTATTAATTCAAATATAGGTTTGGCCACCATAAAAGAAATTCTAAGTTAGTTGTTTTTTCTCTTACTTACTACTCAATCATAATTCTTCAGAGTCATGTTTAAGGACCCATGCCCCTTCTCTGACTATTCTGTCATTCCTACAGTTGTCCTAATTCCAACAACTGTGACCATGGGAAAGGGTTGTCCCTTCCAAACCACAAATAGGAAGAGAGAACTGAAAACAGGAGATAGCTTATAATGAAAGAGGCTTCTTTGTACAAGGCCCTGCTAAATTCAAATGTTAAAGAGAGTAACATTAACCACTGCACACATAGGAACACTGAAGGAGAATGGGTCTGGCAGGTGCATGTTACCTTTCCAACAATTTAGTTCTATAGCCTCTTGTGGTAATAATGACAATTCAAGAACCATGCATGTAGAGTTGACATTCCATGTTCTTTCTTGGAAAGCAGCTGGGGAATCTTTCATTTCTTAGTGATTCTGAAAAATGTCAAGACAACCTCAAGAAGTGAGGAGGCTTTACATACAGAAACCTGAAATTGTTCTGTGAGGCCAATTAAGATGAAAAACAGGAACAAGGCAGATTCCATTTGAAGTAAAAAAATAATTGGGCTTTTGGTCTTATACAAGTGAATATCTGAACAAAAATTTAATTGAAACACAGAAAACAGTAAGGAACATGTATTCAAAATTCAAATTCATATTCTGAAATAAGGAGAACTTCTTAAAGCCAAAACAAAGAAGTTTTGAATACAAATGAGCACACTTGTACAGCAGCCATGAGACCTGCTAGAAATTAGGGTCTGTAATGTTTGACTGAATCTATATAATAAAGTTCATTTTACTTAAGCTAGCTTACATGTATTACTGTAATAACATGTACACAAATTGTTCTAGATAACATGTGTCCAGTATGGAAATAAGCTACTATTTTAAGCTAAAGGAATTTGTTATTATGGAAACTTCATGTATAAGCTAGAAAAGGAGATTTTTGAGCAGGACCCTAAAAGAATGTATATGAAGTCACTGTGCAGCCCCCTTGTAGACTTTTTTTTGTAGTGTGTGTAGCATGTATGGATGTATGTGCATGTTTACATGTGTACATTCACATATGTGTGGATGTGTGTGTGTGTGTGTGTGTGTGTGTGTGTGCACGTGCGCGTGTAGCCAGTTTACCTTAGGATCTCCTGCTACAGCCTCCCAGGTGTTGAGATTACAGGTAGGCTCCTAGCTTACCATGCCCTTACATAGGTGCTAGTCTAGCTGAATTGGTGGGCTCTAGGTTCAACAAAATACCTGTCTCAAATAATAAGATGCAGTGCAGCACTGCTAAGGAAGACATTTGATGTCAACCTCTAGCCTCCTCATACATGTACACATTGTGTACTCACACACACATACATACATCTGCAAAAGTGCAACTGTGTTATGTACTGTCCAATTTATAGAAATTACTATGAGAATTAATGATAAGGCAACAAAAGAGAAAAGGAAATTACTAACCTCCCAAATTGTGCTCTTTAGTGAATACCATTAATGAATAATATGTTTGTGTTAACCAAAACCATCACAAAATTTTTATTTTTTTCAAGTTGAAGTATCATTCTTAAGTACCTTTCTAGAGAACATGAATTTAGTAGATTTGAAATCTTTCATTTCACAGTGGATATCTGAGTCACTTGTAAAATACAAAAGTAGGCTGTTAAGTTAAAATGCAGACTAAATATCCTCAGTGGTTGGCAATCCCAGTGATTTATTGCTTTATTTTCTGTGAGTTCTTATTTAACATAAATTTTTCTCATAGGCTATGTAGTTATTGATAGTGAAAGCAATTAGACTTTAGTTTTCACCTTTCCTATTTGTAAATGGTTTTAAGCTTCTTTTGATAGTCTAGGAACCAATTAAATATTTCTTTAATGGTTCAACTAATTGCTTCATGACCATTATTTATTTTACAACATTTGCTTAGGGTATAGAGAGTTGAAAGCATTAAGAGATAATAGAATGCTAAGGAGATTAATGATGTCGACTAATTGGTGTTCTTCTTGTCAGATTTTATGTAACAATGTTATATACAGTACTTACACAGAGTCATGTTTTGTACATGTCTTGGGCTGTTTAAAGGCCAATTTAAATTTAAGTAGAAAATTTACTGATCAATTTGGAAAGTCTGTCTTACTGCCTAGGGACTAGCCACACTGCAACTTTTTATAGATGTTTGGAAAGCTGTTGGGAACTTTTTTTGCCAACACTTCTCCATTTGTACAAATACTCTATAGTTCTGAATGTAAACTGAGGAACTTATTATGTTTGCAAATGAGGGAGAGATGATGTTTAGTGATAACAAAATAAAGCTAACAGCAGTCTTGCATCTAAGCACTTGTTCTGGGAAATGATTTCATGTGAGACGTTCACTAGGGTTTTGTCCTCTAGGAACTAAATTTAATCTGGTTTTCAGCCACAGGAACATTCAAATTGAATGTTGAAAATGTCCCCTTACTATTTATTGCTATTGAAGAAATTAATGAAAGGTTATGTAAACCAGAGACTTTCTGGCTTAGATTTCCTTAGCTAAATTCCCATTCAGAATCAGTGGATAAATGGTGGGTGTTAATTTTCAGTGAAGGTTTAAAAATAATTCAATTTGTTCGTGTGTGTGTATATGTGTGTGTGTGTGTGTATGTGTGTGTGTATCCATTTATTTCCTTTAATTTCAAGATAAAAATACAATGTCTGGCTTGGGATTTGGACTAGTAGTGAGTCTTAGGCTTGATGAAGTGTCCTTGCATATCCTTCATAGCTCATGCGTGTTCATTATGTTTACTTCTCCAATCTCTTCTCTAAGTATATCTGACTACTTCCCACATTACTATATTTAGTTATTTTTAAAAAGATACTGAATTGATCCCTAAAACAGTCAGTGCAATCTTCCAAAGATTGCAGGGGCTTATGTAGCTGGCTGTAGCTCCAGGCTAACTTTAAGTACATTTCATATGTATATGGAACAGTTTTCTAAACCAAATCTCTTTCCACCCAGAATGCCTTTAAATGCTTGAATGACTGAATAATTTCTCCACAATCTTAGTGCCTTTGTATAAGAGAACAATGGTGCCATCAGTACCTGCCTATAACCCACAGACATATTTTCTTCTCAAGGACAGTAGATCCTGAGGATGGATAATGTCAGTGTAGGAGCAGTGTGTTCCTCACCCTGACTGATCTCTTTGTACTTATAGACTTGTAATTACCACCACACACTTGACTATTATGTCTCTTTGTAGACAGCTCTTCAGAGAAGAGAATTACAAGATGTAGGAACGTCTGGTTGGTTGACTCAAATCTAGGGAGCTTTAAGAATTGTCAGGTGGGATTTGATCATGAGGAAGAATAGTGCATATCATGACATGGATTCAATCTACATGTTAAACCCTATAACCATAATTTGTCTAGTACTAATGTTTTATAGTCAAAAGAATGAGCTCCTTTTAAGTTAATACAGGAGTAACCCCAGTGCTGACTTTACTACCTTAAGATGTGGAAAAGTTACTTTTAGTTATTTCATAATTCCTTAATTAATTGGGGGGAAATCTTAACTCTTGGGCAATGGGAAATCACATTGGTTTCTTAGTTCATTTTTTTTTTTTTTTTTTTTTTTTTGCTGGAATGTGCTTAAGTTGTTTTTATATGTGCTGTAAGTCCTTTGAGACAAAACTTGGCATTTGGAACAGTGCTAAGGGCACGACCCTTTGGTAATATGATTGTTATTTATTTATTTATTTATTTTTTGTTTTTTGAAGTAGGGTCTCACTCTAGTCCAGGCTGACCTGGAATTCACTATGTAGTCTCAGGCTTGCCTCAAACTCACAGCAATCCTCCTACCTCTGCCTCCTGAGTGAGAGAGAGAGAATGGGCATGCCAGGGCCTCTAGCCACTGTAAACGAACTCTAGATGCATGTGTCACCTTATGCATCTGGCTTACATGGGTCCTGGGGAATGGAACCTGGGTTCTTAGGCTTTGCAGGCAAGCACCTTAACCACTAAACCATCTCTCCAGCCCAATATGATTATTATTATTTTGTTTGTTATGTGTGCATGTGTGTATGCAGATGCACACACATGTTTGTGCATGTGGAGGCCAGAGCACAACCTTGGGTGTCCTTCCTTAGGACTACAATACACCTGTTTTGAGATAGGGCTCTTACTCACCTGGAGATTTAGGTTAGACTGGCTGGCCAGCAAGCCTCAGGGATCCACTGTAGGTTCTGGGCATTAAACTCAGGTTCTTTGGCATGCATTGCAAGCACTTTACTAACTGAGCCATCTCCCTCGCCCACAAAAGTTATTGTTGTTGGTTGTCATGAAAACAGATTAGTTTGACCGCAATGGTTCAATCATGTAAGAATAGCCTAACCTTGGAGCCACCTCCATAGATGCACTTTGCTATGTTTCATGAATGTTATCTTTATTAGCTTCTGCTCTCTAAACAGGAGCTTTATGTACATAAGTGTGTTCTTTGCCCAGACATCCAGAGACATACTTGAAAGGTTCACATGTTTCAGAGAAAGTGAAGTAGATCTCCTTTCTCCCATAACTTTTCCCTTTCTATTCCCTTCCCTGCCCTCTCTCTCTCTTTTAGATAGGGAAGCAGAGCTGTATCATTTAAAATTATTGAAATGTAGATAGGAGAGATCTAGTGGCAGAAATGCATTCTCTATGCAAGTCTAGAGTGTAACAATATCAGACTCACAGTAAACTATTCCTTTTTCAAACAAAATAGTGTTGTGCTGCAGGTTTCTACAACCCACATTTCTTAAAATAAGTTAATATTCAATAATATGGGAATATCTAGAGCCTATTAGAATATGTTGTCTTTAAAACTGTAAAGAAATTTCATGTATTGGTGGAGAGGAGAGTAAGCACGAATTTGGTATAATCCCTGGACAAGACATTTATAATAAAACTAATTCATTTCTTAATAATTTAGCAATGGAGAAAAAGCTTTATTCTCAATCTCACACAATAAGGGGATTAAAAAATCACTGCATCAGTAGTAAGCAGATACATTTCTACTGTGTTTGGATGTTTAGATTTCATAATACATAATATTTTCCAATACGAGATAAACTCTCATGGTAGTTAGCTTCTAGTCTAGGGATTGTTCTAGCCAACAAGTAGACCCATGCAAGCACATGTAGGGGAGAGGAAGATATTCTGTTCTCCCCTTTGGCTACAGCTTGACTCTCTATATCCCACTCAGGATTTTCTTGGAGCCCAGACCAGGATGTCTAGGTTCTAGTTAAAGATAAGTAGAGGGATAGAGAGGGGAGATGTGCAGCTGTAGGAGGGCAATAGCTTTGGAGACAAGCATTTTTGTTTTGAACCCTGATCTTCATCTTAGAGCTGGGTGAAGTAAGGCATACTATTTAACAGGTCTGACCCTCACCTCCATCTTTTAGAATGGAGACATCACCCTCACAGTATGACCTCAAGGAGTAGCGATACCAGGAACTACATCATGTAATCCATGCCTTTGTGCCGTGTGCCTGTGAGGGTGATGTAGTCTGTTCTTACCTGAACTTAACTTTGCTTGAACTTGTTTCTTTAGTGAGGAAAAGACTGGAGAGAAGGACACTTTTTAAAGCAATGTCCAGGACCTCATAATTAAAACATTTCTGTCTGGTCCTTGCCAGAGATACTGGGCTTTCTGTGAGGAGATCCATTAAATACTCTCTCTCTCTCTCTCTCTCTCTCTCTCTCTCCAATGGCCACATGTTTTTGCTATACCAACTCTTAACGAAATTTATTTACTTTTTGTAGCTCAGAGTTTCACAAACTTATGTGAGAACAAAGTCTTCATTAGTATGATGACTTATGAATAGTTAATTTATTTCAATGAATGATATTTTCAGGACTGATTGTGTGCCCAGACTATTGTATGCTACCTCAGGGAGGGTTGGTAGAGGTACAGAGGAAGAAGGGGAAAGCTTGCAATGGTGATTTTAGATAATGACAAATAATTTGGGCATAATAAATCAGTATATGTGAGAAATGAAAGCTATTTTAGATCAGGTGGTCATAAAAGGCCTTTTAAAAGGGTGATATTGAGCTGAAATCAGAATCATGCAAGAAAGTTGCCCTTGAAATATCTCAGAGGGAAGAGCCTTGTAGTCATAAAGGGAAAGCAACAAAGGAACTGGTATTCTCTGGAACATATTATGAGGAAAGGTGATATAATAAGAGCAAAGAATACATGGACAAAAGTATTTCCTCGTCAAATTTTTGGATGCACATTATAGAATGAATGACTGTATTAAGCATTAAGTGCTAGCTGTAGCGTTCTGCAAGCACAGATGGCCTTGGACATAATTATATTTCAAGAATAGAGTAAGAAGAGATAGTTTTAGCATTTAGGGGACTGTGTGGTACAGCATGACGTAGTAATTGACGTTGTGCCAGATGGTGTAAATCATTCAAATCCCAGATCTGCCATTTATTTGTTTATAACTTAGGGCAAAAATTTTAACCTTTGTGTCTGAACATTAAGCACATTAGCAGTGCCTTGATCATTGAATTGTTTGTATATATAAAATTCGTAGAACAAAATATGGAACACAGAAAACAATTGTTAACAATGTGGTGGTGGTGATGGTGCTAATTCCCATCATATTCATTCCCATTAAGATTGTCTTCACTGTAATCTTCTACCTCGTGTCATGGTTCAGTCTAGGTGTGTTAATATCCTTTATCCCTTCTAATTATTACCCAAGTGCTGAGGAGATGGCTCAGTGGTCAAAGGCACTTGCTTGCAAATCCTATCATCCTGGATTTGAACCCCCCCCCACACACACATAAAGCCGGATGCACAAAGTGGCACATGCATCTGGAATTTGTTGGCAACCCTGGTGCTTCTCCCCTCCCGTCCCTTTTCCCCCTTTCCTTCCCCTTCCCTGTCCTCTTCTCTCTTTCTCTCAAGTAAATAAACAATTTGTTAAAAGTTTTTTTTTTAAATAAAAAATTAAAAGTCTCAGGTTTATCAAAGGAGCTCCTCCTGTGGTCATATGTAGGGAAGACAATATTAAAGCTTCATCTGTTTTCTGCCCACTAACTTTGTTTCACCCTCTCCTAGTCCCCACGCATTTTCTTGAGAATCAATGTCTGGTTGTCTTCTACGTTGGGCAGGAGATAGTGAGTAAATGGTTGAGTGTAGGGCACACTCATCAGAATCTGCAGGGCACTACCGGTGGGAAGGATTAGGTTGAATAAGAACCACAGATTTGTGATGATTCTGGATTATCAGAGCAGTTACCCTAAGGTCTACCATGTTCCTTAGCAAAAATTAAGATTTATCTGAAATAATTGTAGTTCATTATTGGAAAGTGTCAGTTGTAAATGTTCGTAACCTGAAGACCCATTACCTAACTTTAGATTTTTTTTTCTTTATTAGTTACTTTTGTATTCAGCAAATACAGTCAGTTTGGTACCATTATTAGGCTCATCTGTGACCTACCCCCTCCCCTTGGTCCCTCCTTGTTAAGGTATATGAGTCATGCATTGTGGAGTTGGCCCACAGTTATGTGTAAGCTAAATGTCTCTGCATATCATGACCCAACATGTGGCTCTGACATTCTTTCTGCCTCCTCTTCCGCAAAATTTCCCTGAGCCATGTTGGGTTCATCTTTTGGTCTGCTTCAGTAATGAGGTGCTGGGGGCCTCTGAGGCTCTGGCTCTCTGATTTGGTAGGAGTTGATTTTTCCCTGTGTTGATCTCCTTCCCCCTTGCGCTGGTATCCGGTTCACCAGGAAAACAGCACCCTTGCTTGTTTCGCCAATTTTTCTTAGTTTCATCCGGGGCCCTTTTGAGGTATGATGAGGTGGCTCTCTCCTTAGGATCTACGTCTATCTGAAAAAGAGCAGCAGATTCTCCAACGGAGAGTAAGTTAGCACCAGGACAAAAGAGATAACGCTTACTTTTTTATAGAGAATTTAATAGGTGTAGGCCCTCTTGTAGCCCATGATTGATGGTAGCTTGATATTGGCAAGTGGGCTTATGCTTGGATATGGTTCTGACTTGTTTCCCAGCTCCAGCTATGGGTCCCATACCACTGAGGAGATCAGTTAGCCAAATTAAGAGCAGTTGGTAACCCACCATGGCTGTGTGCCACTATTGCACTTGTGTGGGCATCACAACAGGTTATTTGCTGCTAAGTAGGTTAGACCATGAGTTGCTTGGACAGATATTGGTCATTTTCCCCCAGTAGCCCATATAGCACCTTCTGGCACTAGACGTGCTGACTGTCTGGGGACTGACTCTCTTCCAACTTGCAGCCATGCCATTCTATTTTGCATGTCAAACACATAAGGTGTCTTCAGCAGTAGGGTCTTACCACTAACCTTTGGTGGGTCATCAAGTACTCTGACAGAAATCTGTCTGTCTTTTAGGAAAGCTTGTAGGTCTCTTGGATCAATATCTCATTGTGGATGATAGCCCCATGCTGGTACTGGGAGTTACAGGTCAGTGCCCACCAAGAAAATGAGGAAAAAGATAAATAATATACAAGAGTTAGAGAGAAGAGAGTGAGAGAGAGGGAGAAGGAGAGGGAGAAGGAGGGAGGGAAGATGTAGAAGATTAACGTTAGTCGTGATCCTACCCTCTCCAGTGTCTTGTGGTTCAGGTGTTCCCTGTAAGGGCCTGGTGAAGAATCAGCCATTTGGTCTGCCATTTAGTAAGTAGAATTTTATGGTACCATTGCCATTTGGGTCTAGATTTGTGTTTCCCACCCCTTTGATGCCCTCCCCTCCCTCCCCTTCCATCCTAGTGTCTAGTCCACGAGATGCTTGCTGGGTATGTAAGGTATCTTGGGTAGATTCAGGTTAGGTGCTGTAGATGAGTGAGACTATGTGGTGATTTTTTTTCTGTGATTGGGTAAGATACTGAGAATGATCTGTTCCAGGTTCAACCATTTTTCCTCAAATTTCACTGTGTCATTTTTTCTTACTGTTGTATAGAATTCCATTGTGTAGATATACCACATCTTAGTTATCCATTCTTCTAGTGATGGACATCTGGGTTGATTCCAGCTCTTAGCTATTACAAATTGAGCCACTACAAACATGGTTGAGCAAATCTCTCTAGCCTGTGGTTTGAAGGTTTTAGGGTAGATGCCCAGTAAGGGAATAACTGGGTCTCTTGGTATCTCTATACTCAGCTTTTTCAGAAGTCTCCATATTGCTTTCCAAAGTGGTTGTACCATCCTACATTCCCACCAACAGTGGATGAGTGTTCCTACTTCTCCACATCCTCGCCAGCATTTATTTTTATTTGATTTTTTGATGTTTGCTATCCTTATTGGAGTAAGGTGGAATCTCATAGTTGTTTTAATTTTTATTTTTCTGATGATTAGGGATGCTGAACATTTTCTTAAGTGTATGTTTGCCATTTCTATTTCTTCCTCTGTGAACTGCCTGTTGAGCTCTTTGCCCCATTTTGTGAGTGGGGTGTTTGACTTCTTACTGTTTAGATTTTTGAGTTCTTTGTAGATTCTAGAGATTAGGCCTCTATCAGTTGGATAACCCACAAATATTTTCTCCCATTCTGTGGGTAATCTATTGGCTTTGCTTATTGTATGCTTGTCTGTAAAGAAACTCTTCAGCTTCATATGATCCCATTGGTTGAGTGACGGTTTAAGTTCATGAGCTACTGGGGTTTTGTTCAGGAAGTCTTTTTCCATTCCTATATCATGGAAAGTACTTCCTAAATTTTCTTCCAGTAGTATTTGAGTTTCTGGTCTTATATTGAGGTCTTTGATCCATTTGGACTTGAGTGTAGTGCATGGTGAAATGTGTGGGTCAAGTTTCAGTTTCCTGCATATGGTTATCCAGTTTGTCCAGCACCATTTGTTGAAGATGCTATCTTTTTTCCAGCCTATATTGTTCGGGCCTTTATCAAATATCAAGTAGCTATAGTTGTTTGACCCAAAGTCTGGGTCCTCAAGTCTATTCCATTGGTCTATACTACCATTTTTATGCCAGTACCATGCTGTTTTTATTACTGTGGCTTAGTAATATAGCTTTAGATCAGGTATGGTGATGCCTCCAGAGGTATTTCTTTTGCTGAGGATATGTTTGGATATGTGAGGCCTTCTGCCTTTCCATATGAAATTTGAGATAATTTTTTCTATCTCTGTGAAGAATACTGTAAGGATTTTAATTGGAATTGCATTAAATCTGTAAATTGCCTTTGGTAGGATTATCATCTTCACAATGTAAATTCTGCCTATCCAGGAACATGGGAGGTCTTTCCATTTTCTCAAGTCCTCCTCAATTTCTTTTTTGAGTGTTTTTATGTATTCATTGTATAGATCTTTCACTTCCTTGGTTAACGTTATTCCAAGGTATTTTATTTTTTTTGTTGCTATTGAAAATGGGACTATGTCCCTTATTTCTTTCTCTGTATCTTTGTCATTTGCATATAGGAAGGCTACTGATTTTTGTGCATTGATCTTGTATCCTGCTACTTTGCTATAGGAGTTAATCACCTTCAGGAGTTTTGGGATGGAGTCTCTCGGGTCTCTTACATATACAACCATGTCTTCAGCGAATAAAGCTAACTTAACTTCTTCCTTTCCATATTGTATCCCTTTTATTTCCTTCTCCTGTCTTATTGCTTGAGCTAGGACTTCCAGTACTATATTGAAAAGCAGAGGTGAGAGTGGACAACCCTGTCTTGTTCCTTATCTTAATGGGAATTCCTCCAGTCTCTCTCCATTAAGTATTATTTGGGCCTTCGGAGCTTTGTATATTGCCTTTATTAGGTTAAGATATGAACTAATCATGCCAATTCTCTCCAATGTTTTGATCATGAAGTGATGTTGTATCTTATCAAAGGCCTTTTCTGCATCTATCGAAATGATCATGTGGTTTTTATGTTTAACCTTGTTTATGTGGTGTATTACATTGACAGATTTCCGTATGTTGAACCACCCCTGTGTTCCTGGGATGAATCCCACTTGGTCAAGGTGGATGTTTTTGATGTGTTGTTGGATTCGGTTTGTGAGGATTTTGTTTAGGATCTTTGCATCTAAATTCATCAAGGAAATAGGCCTGTAGTTTTCTTCTCTTGTGTCATCTCTGCCTTGTTGTGGAATTAGGGTGATGCTAGCTTCATAAAAGGAGTTGGTAGCTTTCCCTGTTCACCAATTGTGTGGCACAGTTTGAGGAAGATTGGTTTGAGTTCTTCCATGAAGGTTTGATAGAATTCAGCTGAGAAGCCATCTGGTCCTGGACTCTTCTTTTTTGGGAGGTTTTTTATTACTTTTTCAATGTCCATGAGTGTGATGGGTTGATTGAGGTGATTAATCTGCTCTGTGTTTAGCTTTGGTAGATGGTATGCATCCAAGAATTTATCCATCTCCTCCACATTATCCAGTTTTGTGGAGTAGAGGTTTTTGAAATAAGTCCTGATGATTCTCCCAATTTCACTTATGTCTGTTGTGATCTCTCCTTTTTCATTTTGAATTTTGTTAATTTGAAGCTTCTCCCTTTTTTGCTTGATCAGATTGGCCAGGGGTTTGTCAATCTTGTTTATTTTTTCAAAGAACCAGCTCTTTGTTTTGTCAATTGTCTTGTTTCCTTTGTTTCCAATTCATTGATTTCTTCTCTGATTTTAATTATTTCTTTCCTTCTGGAGCTCTTTGGGTTGGATTTTTCTTGTTTTTCCAGTGCCTTTAGATGGATGGTTAGATTATTGATTTGGGACCTTTCTGTCTTTTTTATGAAGGCATTGAGTGCTATGAATTTTCCCCTGAGGACCGCCTTCATTGTGTCCCATAAGTTATGGTACAATGTGTTCTCATTGTCATTCAATTCCAGAAATTTTGCAATTTCGTTTTTTTTATTTCATCCACTATCCATTTATTGTTTAAAATTGTGCTGTTCAGTTTCCAGGTGCCATTGGATTCTTGGTGGGTCTTTTGTTGTTGATTTCTACCTATATAGCATTGTGCTCTGATATGCAGGGAATTATGTCAATCTTCCTAAATATGTGGAGGCAGTCTTTGTGACCCAGCATATGGTCTATTTTAGAGAATGTTCCATGGGCTGCTGAGAAGAATGTGTAGTCTGTGGATTTGGGATGGAAAGTTCTGTAGATGTCCGTTAGGTCTAAGTGATCTATGGTTTTGTTGAGCTCTCTTACTTCCCTGTTGAGTTTCTGTTTGGATGATCTGTCTATTACTGATAATGGTGTATTGAATTCTCCAGCTATGATGGTGTTGGTGGTTATTTCTGTTTTTTTGTCAAGTAGGTTTTGTTTTATGAATTGTGGTGCCCCCGTGTTTGGTGCATACATATTTATGATTGTAATATCCTCTTGATGGATTGTTGCTTTGATATGTAGGAAATGGCCTTCTTTGTCTTTTTTTGATTATTTTTGGTTTGAAGTCTATTTTATCCGATATTAATATAGCTACGCCTACTTGTTTCTTATTCCCATTTGCTTGGAATATTTTTTTCTACCCTTTCACCCTGAGGAGGTGTCTGTCTTTAGTGGTGAGGTGGGTTTCTTGAAAGCAACAGATTGAGGGGTCTAATTTTTTGATCCATCCTGTTAGCTTGTGTCTCTTGATGGGTGAATTAAGGCCATTAATATTTAGGGTAATGACTGTGAGATTTGATTTGATCCCTGCCTTATTGTGATGGTAAATGTGGGTTGGTGTTTTCATGGACTTTGAAGTTTTTTGTGCCTACTCTGAGTTTGGTTGTTGTCCACATGATTATCGGTCCTTTGTTGCTTTCCTGCAAGTTCTACCAGTAGGTTGGTCAGAGTTACATTGCTCATAGCTTCAGTTTGGTGTTCTGATCCTAATGGTTCTTCTATGTTTTGGTTAGATGTGTTCATTGTAGGACTAGGTGATCTAACTGGATTTTCTTGCATTTGATTTTTCATGTTATTTATTTTACGCTGTGGTCTGCCCATGACAGTGTATGGGCACGTAGGTGGGCATATCAGCCTGGGCTCAAGAACAGTGGGAATCTGAGGCAGCCTGTGGCAGTTGCCAAGCAGCCTGGGCTTTGGCTCTCACTTGCCAAAGCCACCTATCTACTGCCTGTCAGGGGCACCAAAGTTGCCTGATTTCTCAAGCAGTAATGTGCCAAAGCTGCCTGTGGTCGAGCTAGGAGTGGCACTGAGGCACCAAGCACTGAAGCAGCCCGAACTCTGGCTGGGTACGCTGGGAACCGGAAGCAGTCTGCGCTCCCCCGCCACAAGACAGTGGCGGTAGGGGATCGCACCTGAGCTGGCACAAGCGAAACACACAGTCTGAGCATGTGTGGCAGCTGGTGTGGGACTGAGCTCACTCAGTAAGTGGGCGAGTGGACGAGTGTGCGGAGCAGTCTAAGCTTCCGCATGCAGGGATCGATCGGCGAGCTGGCGTGCAGTAGTGGTGGCCCTGGAGGCAGCTGCGGCGCTGTCAACATGGCGGTTATTTGGGGGGAGGGGTGGGCTACTCACCCGCGAGGGGATCCGCGATTCCCTGTTTCCCCCGCCTCTGTGCCCTCCCATATTTCTCTGCCCTGAAAGCCCCAATGAACCCTTAATATCTTGCCTTTCTTTCCCAGGGATTTGCAGAGCAGCTAGGCGGTCGCCATCTTGGCCAGAAGTCGCTAACCTTTAGATTTTTATAAAGAAATCAGTAAAATTTTGTTTGTGCATGAAAGAAGCTATTTAGCTAACCAATTATACATCTCACTTCTGTCATAGCCCTTTAGAATTAACCTAATTACATTGTGTTGAAAGTCAGTCACCTTTTGCACATGATAATTTTTAGGCCAAGAGAATGAAAATGTCAGACCTTTCCATTGCTGAGAGTCACTTTTCCTCCAGATTGTTTAAAGCAGCAATAAAACTACTTAGGTTAATCCATTTAAAACCGTTTTCAGTTGTTTATATATGTCACATGTGCTGTCATGTTGTAAGGCCGCCTTGTTCTCAGATACCACTTTCCACTATAGGATTCTACTCTCCAAAAGTAGAAGAAAATGGGCTGGGGAGTAAAGTGGGTAAAGTGCCTGTCATACAAGCATTAGGATCTAAGTTCAGATCCCTAGAAACCACATAAAAGCTTACATTGCTGGCTGGAGAGATTGTTCAATGGTTAAGGTGCTTGTCTGCAAAGCCAAAAGACCCAGGTTTGATTCCCCAATACCCACATAAGCCAGATGCACAAAGCAGCACATGCGTCTGGAGTTTGTCTGCAGTGTCTAGAGCCCCTGGTACACCTATTCTCTCTCTGTATATGCCCCTCTCTCTCAAATAAATAATTTTTTAAAAAAGTTACATGGTATAGTTGTAACCCCAGTGCAAGAGAACTAGACTGGAGGTTCCCTCCAGCTTCCTGGCTAGCTAGTCTAGCTGAATTGTTGAACTCTAGGTCCAGCAAAAGACCCTGTCTCTCACAGTACTACAGTGGAGAGGAATTGAAGAAGACACCCAATGTTGGTCTCTGTTCTACACACGCGTGCACATATGTGCATGCACACCTGCATACATGTGTGTGCCCATACACATGCACCTACCACACATATATGCAAAAACAGTAGAAGAAATTGAATATCTCACTTGGTTTATCATTTTATTCTAAGGAAGCCTAATTAATGCACCAATACCAGAACACTGACAACCTCCTACATATGAGTTAGGATGCCATGTGCAAGACCACGTTATTTTGGTTATTTGAATAGCACTTGTTCTCCACAGCTTGCTAATAGCAGTTTTATTTGTCTTTTTTTTTTTTTTAATTTATGCCTCTCTGGTCTTTAGGGTATGCTGAGGAGTGGGAGGTGAGTGTGTTCTAATAAAGATTGTTATAGCAAATGTATTTTGCAGGATACAGTTATTTCCATTTCTTTGTACAAAGATTCTATAATTCTGACAGTCTGTATTATTGTGTGGTATGTTGTTTTTTTTTTCATTTCAGTGAGACAAAAGTAATATTCTGACTAAAATGGGATTAGGGTAGCATTTCTCAAACACTACCTTTGAACCTCAGAATAAATTTCTCACAGAAAAGCTGAAGAGAAAGGGAAGAAAGAACATTTTATGGAGTATCCAATGTGTACTAGTAATTGTCTTATATGTTTTCATCAGAGGTATTTCATTCTTTCAACAGTCAAGATTTGTGATTCTATCCATACACATAAATTTATTCAGATTCAGTTGCCTACTGGCTTTGTAAATTACTGTTTTTGACTTTGCTTTAACATCTGTGAAGTTCAGTGTCACTTTTTGTAACCTACTTTTAGCAATTATATGAGAGTATTAGAATTTTTTTTTAGCAGTGTTTGGTATTGAGCCTAGGATCTTGTGCATGCTAGGCAAGTGCTCTACCACAAAGCTGTATCAGCTTCTGGGGATGAATTTTCCAGCTATCTCCCCCTCCCACCCTCATAGTCATTCCTTTCCAGTCTAGCATTTAACGTTTGTATTTCTAGTCTATTATATTTTATGTAAGCCAGCTCATAGCCTTCTCACTGTAATGTGGTGTTAGTAAATTAATGAACTAATTACAGATTTGGCCAAAGTCACACAGGTGGGAAATAGAAGAGCTAAATATGAATATAAGCCCAAATAAAATAAATTTCAACATACTTGCTGGTCCCTTGTCCCTTGCTCTTTTATAGAACATAAAAATAAAAAAATAAGTATTTTCAAAGGGTTCATAGCTATTTGTATGACTCATATATAATCAATTTTAAGCAAAGAGAGAACTAGGTTATATGCTATTTCTAGATTGAGGTAATCAAATCAGTAAGTTATTTTCAGTCTATAGAATTCAATTCACCATTGTATTAACAATGAAAATGCCAGTTTCCATTTAGAGCAGGTGACCAACAGGTGATATCAGAAAGGGCATAAAAAAAACACCTTTCTCCTAATAACTGTTAGATTATGTCCTGTAACCTTATGTGTTAATTAGCTCAGAGCATACTGGTAATGCTTCAACCAGATTGTATAGACCCCTACAAATGTTATTTGATCAACTCTCATTATGATACGGCATTGTGGCATTTCCTTAGTAGATAGGCAAAGAACTTTCAGACCTCTGTGTCCCCTCATAGATTTGAAGTTTGAGAATAGTGGCAGTTAACACAAATGATGCCTGGATTATGTTTCTGACAAGAAAAAAAAATTTCCAAAAGAAACCAAAGATTTTGTCTGTATGTATTGTTTATTAGGAAGTCTGGTTTTTCTTATTGTAGCTATGCTGGTTTAGAAAACTCAAAACACTTGCTGATCTTTTCTTCGCTCTGGTGGTTACTATTGCTGCCTCATAGCAGTCTTGATAGTGTCTATTATTTTATTTGCCAAAGGGTAATGCAGCTGTATTATTTGAAAACTCAGAAGCAACTAGAATTTAAAGTCCTTTTTCTTGTTCATGCCCAATGTCTAGTTTATGGCTGGTCCTAAAGAAGGCTGCTCAAGGCAGGGTAAGTTAGAATTCTCCAGAAGAGAAGTGTGGGTTACTATGGGGCACTTTCTGTACCAGACATTACATGAGGAAGAAACCATAATCATTAACTTCATCCTAAACCTGGAAGGCACTGGAGAGGGGAAAGCCTATGATGATGACTCCTAGTTTAGAACTATAGAGGTTATAAAGTTAAAAATATCAGTGAAAAGTGGGAAGGCAAATCTCTTTATAGTTTGGGTCATGCTTCTGCCTTCTCTTGGATTATCTTTTTCATTCATTTTGTTTCTTTCCTTACCTAGTTGAAATTCTTCAATTAGGAAACCTTAAATTTCAGCTGAAATTGATTTTTTTTCTTCTCCTATTCACTTATATCATTTGTTTGACCATGCAATCTGAGCCTTACTTGGATCACTGTTCAGCCATTTATGTAACATTTGTGATCCAACACTCAAATACTGCCTGATGTTTTCTAATAAAATCTGCTTTTGAATAATAAGAATATGTGGTTTTTAACAGTTTTATGGCAGTCCCCATGAGGTAATATACTTTGTGCTTTACTTTTCTTGTGATGTGACAAGCTGCCTGACAGAAGCAACTTAAGGTAGGAACTATTTATTTGGGGTCATGGTTTTAGAGGCTCGTGGTTTTAGCCTCTATTATAGGAGTGGTCATGTGGCATTCCTCACATTTTGATGGACAGGATATAGACAGAACTAGATGGAAACCAGGGTTGGGCTGTACCTTCAAAAGTCTTTTCCCAGTGACCTACCTCTGGCATTCACTTCCCACCTCCTACCAAATCCACAGCCTTCCAAAACAGTGGAACTGTGGCAGTTTGATTCAGGTGTCCCCCATGGAATTAGATGTTCTGAATGCCAAGTTCCCAGCTGATGGAGATTTGGGAATGAATGCCTCCTGTAGGCAGTGTGTTTTGGGGAGCAGGCTTATGGGTGTTATAGCCAGTTTCCCCTTGCCAGTGTTTGGCACACTCTCCTGTTGTCCACCTGATGTTGGCCAGGGAGTGATGTCCACCCTCTGCTCATGCCATCGTTTTTCCCTGCCATGGAGCTTCCCCTGAAGTCTGTAAGCCCAAATAAACCTTTTTTTTCCCCACAAGCTGCTTTTGGTCAGGTGATTTCTGCCAGCAATGTGAACCTGACTGCAACAGGAACCAATTGGGGAATAAGTAGTGAAGCTTTGAGCCTGGTGTGGAAAACTTCAGATTCAAACTGGGACATTATCATTATCTCAAATTTATATTTTACTACTTCTCCCTTTAAATCTGTTAATATTTGCTTTATGTATTTTAGGTTCATATATTTTGATGATTATATCCTCTTGATGAATTGATTACTTCATCACTATATAATGACCTTCTTTGTCTTATTTTTCAGTTTTTTCCTCATATTTTGTTGTATCTTAGTATAGATATCTTTATTCTCTTTTGGTTTCCACATGCATGGAATATCTTTCTTCAGCTCTTTGCTTTAAATATATGTGTGTTATTTCTAAGAAGCAAATAGTTGGGTTTGTCTTATTATCCATTTCCTAAACCACACCTGGAAAATATGCTGAGGTCACAAGTGCACAGGAGTCAGTGGTTAGGATGGGGTATCTTTGAGGCAAATATTCAGCCCCCACACACTGTTGCCAGTGTGCCCTGTTCTGAGGATAACTTGTCCCTGCAGCCAGTTGGTGCCGGCCTGGGCCTCAGGTACCACAAGCGTGTTCCAGAGCTTCAACTTGCACATCTTCTTCCACCGGAAATTCTGTTCTTCAGGGGAATAACTTGCAAGGCATTTTCATCATCTATCATCACTACCTTCAACTTAGAACCCTTTTCCTGATGCTCCTGCCTGAGGTTCTTCTTGAAGTATCTTTGGAGATATGTCTGGGTTTCACCATCTCCTTGCTTGGAAGCAGATGATGTGTCATGAACCTTCCTCTTTAATAAAAACCTTTCAGTATTGGAGTCCATTTTTGAAATCTTCTGCTTAATTCTTCCCTAGGACATTTATTGGAGGTGGGTCTTGTCATATTCTGTATTTTCCTTTTCTCTTGTTCCTTCTTCAGGTACGCATTCACTAGATGATAGGATTTTTATGCCCCATTAAATTCTCAAAAGTTGAAAGACACATGTGCCTAGCTTGCCAATTCAAATAAACCTTGTGAAGACTTAGAATATTTAGAGATTTTGGAATTTGTATATATTCAAACCTACAGATTAGTCATTTTGGTTTCTACCTTTGGTACCATGTTTATAAAGTCCTCCATTTTAAGACTATGCATTCTTTAGTCCTGTGAATGTTTCTTATATTTAAATCTTCATTACTTCCCCCAATTTGTTTTTAAAATATTTTTATTATTGCTAGCAGAGAAAGGCAGAGAAGGAGAGAGAGAAGAGAGAATGAGAATGAATGAATATGGGCATGCCATGACTTCTTGGTGCTGCAAACGAACTCCAAATGCCTGCACCAGTTGGTGCATCTGGGTGTATGTGGAGACTGGAAAGTTGAACCCAGGTCATTAGGCTTTGTAGGTAAGCACCTTAACCACTGAACAATCTTTCCAGCCCTCCTCAATTTATTTTGGTAAGAGTTTTATTTTTTATTCAAATGGCTAGCCAGTTGCCCCAACATTTTTTAATTAAATTGTACAAAGTTTTAGGAATATAACTTTTATTAAATTATATGTAAGTTCATATATATATATGTATGTATGTATATATGTGTGTGTGTGTATATATATATATATATATATATATATATATATATATATATATATATCATCTGCCACTGAACTTTGCTTCACTAGTCTTTCTCTTATTTACACTGGCTCCAAACTTTAAATTATTATGATTTTAGAATTCACTTTAATATCTGAAGGGCAGATCTTTACCCCCACCCATCATTGTGCAAAATATTCTTAGCTGTTGTGACCTCATTCCTGCTGCAAGAAGATAAGTACTGAAGTACTTATCTTAGCCAGCTTGCCCTAGGGATCCCTTGGTACACCTCCCCAGGGCTGGGATTGGGCTACCATGCCTTCCTGATACATACATGGATGCTAGAGATTTGAACTCCAGTTTTCATGCTGTGCAGCAAGCACTTTATCCTCTGGGCCATCTCCTCAGGCCCAAGAGTAGAACTTTTTTTTTTTATACAAGTGTCCTGCTCTACCACATTTTGTTCTTAGTTGTTTCCACATCCCGAATCGAAAATTGCAGCATGTGCCAATAACTAATCCTCCCCGATATGTGAAAACATGCCTTCCACCTTTACTGACATTTAATGTGTCAGTTACTTGGAGCCAAAAGGAAACTAGATACTTAGCCAGATTTCACTTTCAATCTTACAGGTGTGCTTCCTCTGCCTGGCACCTGCCCCTACCAGTCACCCAGTCTTATCTCCCTTCTTGGACCATCTGATACAGATTCTATCACTGTCTCAGTTGGGAATGTATAGATGGCCCTCGGGCCATTTCATCTTGCTCTCTCCTTCCTGCTCCATTTGCCCGTGCATCCTTGGCCTTTTCCAGCACTGAACATTCCTGACCTCCATTGCCTCTGGACTCAGATAGAGATGGGGACCTAGCAATTCAAGACATACGTATTTAATTATGCTTACATAAAATATTGCAGCATATTCATGACAGGGTTGAGACAGAAGAATGAGTACTTGTTTTCCGGCAGGAAGGATGCCAGGAGACCTATACCCTGGATTCTCTGTGGGCATGGAGCCGGCACTGGAGGGAGATAGAATTTCAGCCATCAGAAACTCACCTTCATCGACTGGTTCCTAAACATGCTGAGAGCTGCATGGGAAATAGTCACTTCTGCACAATCCCTCATAGACGCAGAGAAAAGAAAATCACTTTTCCTCCTTTTTTATTCATATTTGACATTGGTTCCACCCTTCTTGTTGATTCTTAAACAAAACATTAAAACATTACATATTAAATATTTTCTGTAGAAAATACTTCATTGAAATTCTATCCCAGTGCTATCCATTAGCAAACTAATGCTAGTCACATGTGCAATTTCAGTATTTCTAGTAGCCACGTTTTTAAAATAGTTTTTAAAACCCAGATCAAACTAATTTTAACATTTTATTTAATCCAATATATTCAAAATAATATATCAGCAATCAATACTTAAAAGAAAGTGAGATGCTTTTCATTGTTTTCTTTGTTTCATTTAAAATCTAATGTGTATTTTACACCTTCAGCACATGTCAGTTTGCACTAGCCACACTTCAAGTGATTGATCCCCACATGTGAGATCACTTTATTTTTATATCATGTATCATTTATTTTACTGTGTCCTTTCATGGAACTACCACTATATTTAATGAGGTAAAAATCTATGTGTGAGCATGGGCATGTGTGTTCTGAGGAAGGTCATAGATGATTCTGATAAGCATCTTAATATAAAAAATTATGACTGTGATAGAATAGTTTCTTTATCTTACATATGACTGAACACATCCAATATGACCAGCTTCAGAACTATTGAACAGAGTAACAACTCAGACTTGACTCCTCTATTTGTTTCATTTGCCATACCACACTTATTTCTAACCTACAGCAAAGAAACAGACTAAGACTGCACATAGATTTTTTTAATAACAGGATTTGCATCAAAAGGATTTTTTGGGTTAATCTCTAGATTGTCAGAAAATTAAATTAAGTTCCATACAAGAAAGAACATATACATAGTCTTCTTAACTGAAGTTTACCTATGATTATCACATCCATATAGATTCTATCTGTACTTTCCATGGCTTGATCTTTATATCTTGAGAACCTGTTTGATAGAACAGTCCTCTTTTATAACTGCTTTTAGAAGTCTTTATCAAAATCATTACCAGGCATTTAAGAAATAATACATTTAAGAAATAAAAGTATTTTTCCTTATGCTTCAAGAAAAACCACAATTAGAGACCTTTGTAATTATTTTACTATTATCTCCAGACAAAAGTTCCTCAGCCCCTCAGTTTTTGAAGTTGTTCACTGTGGACTTACCAGGGTAAAATTTGATGTCTAAAGTAGTGACAAAAACAGCCTGGTAGCAGGCAGCATGGTTGCCTACTCTGTAATTTTACGGGAAATCTTTATAGGATGAGTCACAATAGCTTTCTTCTCTTTCTTTCACACAGAGCCACTAAGGGCAGTACACATGCTCACTGAAAGGTAATAAGTCTCAGAAAGGTCACTCAAAGGTCATTGAAGGATTATCTTGGACAAATTGAAAATATGGAGAAAAAATTTTTTCAACATTAATCTTGTGACAGGCAAGCATACTCACTGAGTATGGCTACTTAACACTAATTTTTTATAAAGTCACTAAAGTTAGATTATCCAGTTTTGTTTAAGATAAATGAACTTTAACACTTAGTTTTCATGGTCCTTTAATCTGTATTCATGTTTATTAAAACATCAGTTAGGTCTACAGAAATCTCAAGTAATTAATAAGCTCATGCAAGTAAAATACCATATCTGTAGTACTATACAAAAAAACTACTAGACTTAATAAAGCATTTTAAGGGGCTGGAGAGATTGCTCAGTGGTTAAGGCACTTGCCTGCAAAGCCTAACAACCTGGGTTCAATTCTCCAGTACCCATGTAAAGCCAGATTCACAAAGTAGCACATGCATCTGGAGTTTATTTGCAGCTGCTAGAGGCCCTGATGCCCCCATACTTTCTCTCTGTGTGTCTCTCTTTCTGTGTCTCTATCTTTCTGCTTGCAAATAAATAAATAAAATATTTTTAAAAAGCATTTTAGGGAGCTTGGACCCTGCATGGGTGCTGTGTGAGTAGGCCTGGGCTCCTGGTTCCCCAACTCCCAGTTCCCCTGCATTGTTGGGTGAGTACATGCAGCTAGAACTGAGGATATAAACTGCCTCTCACACAGGGCCCAGGTGAAACCACAGAGGAATCTGTAAGATGAGCAAGAGTACTGCTTCAATGGTGAGCCTCACTACCCTCACCAGAGTGACAGATACAAACACTGAGGATACTCAAAGCAAAATGTACCAAAGCAGAATTTCAGAAGCTGTTGAGAGCACAATAGTAAAGTAGACTTAAAACACACCCGCCATCGCTCAGGCAATTTTGCAGAAGTGGGGGAGGAATGATTGTAAGAGCCACAAAGTGGAAGGGAATGTCCACAGCCATTGTCTCCTGTCCCCTTACAATGACTGACTTCTTCCCTCACAACTCATAGCCCGCAACCCCATGGTGAATACCAGCAATCCCACTGAGGGCCCCCAGCCGAATGGGGCCAGGGAGGAGGGAAATGATAGGACCAACACATGATATATCCATACAAAATTTCTACTTAATAATAATTTTTTTAAAAAACAGCATTTTAGAGGCTGGGAGTATGGCTCAGTGGATAAAGTACTTGCTGTGCAAGTGGGAGTACCTGAGTTTGGAATTCCAGCCCCCACATAAAGCTGGATCCAGTAATGTGAGCATCTCTAATCCCTATGTGTCTGTGGTGAGATGGGAGACTGGAGAATCTATGGAAGCTGGTGGGCCAGCTAGCCTGGCAGATGCAGTGGTGAACAACCAGGGGTCCTGCTTCAAACAAGGTGCAAGGTGAAGAACAATGAAGTTGACCTTTGACCCACACCTGCACAGTGGGATACACATGTACTTGCAAATCACACCCATATCTCACACACACACATGCACACACATACACACAAAAACTTCCAAAGTCCAAGCTTTTCAAAAAGCTTTTTACTAGTAATCAGGATGGGTGTATAGCTTCTACTCAAAAACAATCTGTTTAGGTGACCCAGGCTAAATGGAAAATGCACATGGAAATCCAAAGAGATGAAGGAATTGGTCCAGGCCACACTAAGTCTTTCCAGACCTGCTCCGCTGCCATTTCTGACTCACTTCCCTGGCTTTCTTTTCATTAGCCATGACTTTCTTTTGCTAGAATGTCATCACATATTAAAGTGTGACAGTCTGCTGTACTGAAACAATTAGAGTATTTTGACATATATCTGTGGGATTTATCAGTAAGTGGAACAAAGACATTAGCAGTTTGACTTCAGTGTTTCCATGTTTTGTGTATTTCTTACTGTCAGTCCACCATAGAGCATTAAATAGAGAATGCCCCCCTTTTTCAAAAATAGAATTCTTAGATCTGATGACAGTAGCCAATTTAAATGACTTTTATGGAGAATATTAGCACTTGGAACCATAGCCCTCTCCTTCATTTTTAATGTACTTGTTCACATTAAGAAAATAATTTACTTTGGGTAAGCAGATATAATCTATATCTAATACACAAATTAAAGAAGGTTGATTAACTTATAGGAAAATTATATCTATATTAATATATATGTATTAAGCTGGCCAGTTGATAAATTGAAAACTCCTTATTTGTAATGCTGTGCTGTTTCTTAGCATTGAAGAGCCTTAATTTAAGCAAGAAAAATGGTCTCCTTTTACATTCTCCTGTTTTTTTCCTTTTCTGGTGTGGAACAATGTTTTTGTTAAGTTAATGAATCTGATCTTCAACTATCCCAGTGAGGAATAGTTGTCCATAAACAAGAGTTTCTTTGAAGCTACTTTGATCAGGTGCTTATTAGTGTTATTCAGAGCACTTAAGAAAAACTAGACTAAAATTTTTTTAATTATCTTAAAAAATTATGTCCTGCTGGATATGGTGGCACACTTGGGAAGGCAGAGGTAGGAGGGTCACCATGAGTTCAAGGCCACCCTGAGACTACATAGTGAATTCCAGGTCAGCCTGGGCTAGAATGAAACCCTACCTCAAAAAACCTAAAATAAAAAAAAAAAAATTCTATACCAGTGTTTATAGAACTGGCCAAGCAATGAAATAATAATCTTTAAAACCGGGCTGGAGAGATAAGATGGCTTAGTGGTTAAAGCACTTGCCTGCAAAGCCAAAGGTCCTAGGTTCAATTGCCTAGGACCCATGCAAACCAGGTACACAAGGTACCGCATGCATTTAGAATTTGTTTGCAGTGGCTGGAGGCCCTGGCATGCCCATTCTCTCTCCCTCCCCTCTTTCTCAAGTAATAATAAGAAAAGAAAATCTAAAATCAATGAGTTTCTGGGTGTGGTGATGCACACCTTTAATCCCAGCATTTGGGAGGCAAACCATTAAGTTGTAGATAAATGGGTAATAATACATTGAGAGCATCCCAGATGGATATTTTTATTAGGTGTTGTACTTTGTAATCAAAGGAACCTGTTTGTACATGTCCTGAAACTGTAACTTGATAAATATATATTATTTTGAGTAACTTTTGAAGGTCTGACAACTAAGAAATTGGTGAAAGTTTAGTCTTATGAGATCAAAGGTTATAGTACAATAATATTACTGTTAAATAAATCTTAAAGTACTGATACGCATATAACATGTCAAGTCTTACTTGCTGGCCATTATGTTTTTACCCACTTTAGTTTTCAAAGTCGAGTTAATAGTGTGAACATCTTGTCCTATTATTGCTTAAAAGGAACCCTCGTAATTTTTATGGTACATTTGATTTTAGACAGAAGGCTTCCAATAAATAGATTCATTCATTATGTATGCCTAACATGCATTTAAATATGTATTTCACTTTCAGTTAATATACTTCAGACCAATTTAGTATAACTCTCAACCAGTCTTTGCTTTGCACAGCAAGTGTAGGTAGCTTCAGTTTTATTTTATTTATTTATTTATTTTTGGACAGTCTCATGTAGCCCAGTTCACCAGTTTAGGAGTTCACTTGACCTTCAATTCACCGTTGTAGTTGAGGCTGGACTTGACTTCCTCACCTTCCTGCTTCCAGTACCCTAGTGCAGGCCTTACAGATGTACACCACCACTCCTTTCCAAAGCTGTTCAAAAATAAAGTAGATGAGTTATCTCAACCTTTGGATTCTGATATCCCCAGCTTTGTTTTGAGAAGTCATTGACTTGTGGTTTAGGCCAGATCTCTGTGTCAGTTGACTGTAGCTTCTAGCCTCTTATCTCTAACTGCCTTGTCCCCTGGGACACAAAGTGTGTTCCAAAAGAAAGGTCAAGATCTTCGTGTGATTAAATCAGTCCTAGTGGGGACTAAGAGAGCACTAGATTTGAAGATGGCTTTGTTATAAAAAAGGTCCTGAGAGACCCAGGTGAGCCCTAAGGAAAAGTGAACTGCTTAGAGCCTACACACTGGACAGTTGCAATAGAGCTGTTCCAGCCAGGAGTCTGAATCTAGGCTCCCAAGGCTGGTAGAGTCAGGTAATTAGCATTTGGCAGCAGAACACATTGATGGCATCAAGCAGTAACCTGCCACCCTTGTCTTTCTTTTGCTGCCAAACTTAACAGCTTTATGGCCCTCTTTTTAAAATTAGACTCTTTCTAACTCCAGCATCAGACAGCATTTTCCAAAGTTCTATTCAATCCCTCTCAAATAGTAGAGGTAGCATCAGAACACCCTGGCATCCAGCCCATGGTTTTATTTCAGGAATACACCCACTGCCTTGGTGATGGCCATATGCCAGTTTATGTAGCCAAGTTGTGGTCTGGGGGTGTGAACCCATTCCTTTCTGTAATCCTATCATAATCTGGTTTCTTTCCCCCACCTCCTTCATAAGAATCCAAACTCCTAGAAGAAAGGTGCTGTGACTTTTTCTGTATTATCATTCTAGAGCAAGGAATGCTAAGAATGTGTAAAAATCGTAGTTGAAGGAGCCAATCAGTTATACTAAAAGTTCCTGAGTACCCCTCCCTCTTCTGTTTTTCAAATTAGCAGAATATAAATGAGATGTTTTATATAAATGTGTAAATGCTTAAAATAAGTACATTTTCGGGTTGGAGAGATAGCTTGGCAATTAAAGGTACTTACTTGCAATGTCTGAAAGCCAGGGTTTTATTCCCCAGCACCCATGTAAGCCAGATGCACAAAGTGATGTATGCATCTGGAATTTGTTTGCAGTGACAAGAGGCCCTGTCATGCTTATTCCCCCTTTCTGCTCACAAATAAATACAATTAAAAATAACTACATTTTCATAGTTGTGGGTATTTTAGTGAGGTCATATGTCATAATGTATAGGCTTTCTATATCAAAGATACCTGTATCCAAAACCTGGAGTTTTCACTTATTAGTTATACTGACTTAGACAAACCATTTCATCTTTCCAAGTTCCAAATATCTTCCTGTATAAAAACTAGCTGTCAAGGGGATTTTGTGAGGTAATTGTACATAAAAGTGCCTACTAGCATGGGTTCTTTTGAAAACACCCAGTGTTTGGTTCCTCTACTTGACAATTTGTAATGGATATATGTTTCACAGGGGTTTGGGTAGATGTGTTCCTAAACTAAGGTTACTATGTCTCATGGTTTTGGTAATTGAGTTTCTTGTGTACAGTGCCCATTATGTATTTGTATACAGGTAGGGGAGTGTGTGAAAAATCTGACTCTCATCTTTGGCCACATTTTTATATTATCCTACTGTGAGGACATTAAAAGGAAAACATAGCCACTTAGGCCAGTTACACTGACAACTGTACCATTATGAAAAAAAATGCATATAAATGTATAGGTGTGTGATAGTTAATATTTATTGTCAACTTGACAGGACCTACAGTCACCTAGGAGGCAAATCTCTGGACATGTCTGTGAAAGAGTTTCTAGATTGGGATTGAGGTTTGACCACCCACTCTAACTGTGGATGCCATCATCCCATGGACTAGAGTCCCAGACTAAATCAAAAAGAGGAAGTGAGAGCTGGGCAGGATGGCACACACCTTTAAACCTAGTACTGAGCAGGCAGAGGTAGGAGGATTGCTATGAGTTCAAGGCCAACCTGAGTTTACATAGTGAATTACAGGTCAGCCTGGACTAGAACAAGACTCTACCTTGAAAAACAAAACAAAAAAATGCTGAGCAGTAGTATTCATCACTGTTTCCTGACTATGGGCTCAAGCACGACCAGCCACTTCATGCTCCTGCTGCTATGTGTTCTGCACTGATGTGGTGATTCCCAACTTGGTCTTTGTCCATAGTACCAACAAATTGAAACTATAGACTCAGAGAAGAGTAAAAACAAAGCAGGAAAACATGTTAGTCCCAAGAGGTTCCCATCTTGCCAGCATGTCTGGGAAGGAGGAGACAAGAGACCCTCCTTCACATGCTTGGGGGTAAGGGAAGAAGAGAGAGAGGGGAGAAGCAGAGAAAGGCAGAAGGACAGGAGGGGAGGACAGGACAGAATGGGCTTACACTTGTGTGTTAGGCCCATTTCTGTGAACCAGACATCTGATTAGAAAGAGCTTCAAGTTCAGGTGTTGTGTAAGGAGAAACCTGATTGGTTGGTGGGCCTAAGAAGAACACTGACTTAAGAGGGGCCCACTCATGGGGGCTGAGCCTGTGAAACTGAGGAAGAAACAAGAAGCTGTCCCTATTGCTGAGGAGGGTTTAGGAGATATTTGTTTTCAGCCATCTAGGATGAGACTGGATCAGACAAGTTTTAATCCTGTCAAGACAGGCAAGGTGGCATCCACATTTCTGTGGGCCAGTCCTGGGCTACCTACCTACCAGGAGAAAGCTACTCTGCTCCTAATCTATATCACCACCATGATAGACTATACACTCAAGTAAACCATTCCTTAAGTTGCCTTTGTGTGGTATTTGTCACAGCATTGAGAAAAGTAGCTAGCTCAAGACTTCACCCTTGAATGTATGTATTTTGTCAGCTCCATAGTCATTCTAGAGTCATTACCCTTCTTACATATGTGACCCTTTCTCATAGTGGGGAAGAAGTTTGTCAATGATAATAACTTTGTAGTAGTAATCTATTACAAACATGAGAAAAAAATCAAAGCATCAAATTGTGTATGTGTTATGATTTGGATGTAAAATGTCCCTCATAGGCTCCTGTTTTGGAATACTTGGTCTGTAGTTTGTAGTCCTGTGTCAGGAAATTATGGAACCTTTGAGGCTGTGTTCATGCTAGCAGAAGTGGGTCACTGGGGGGTAGTCTTGAAGGTGACGGCCACTTCTGATTCCTGCCTGAGCTTTCTGCTTCCTAGACCACGAGGGGTGAAAAGGCCTCTGCTTAGTGCTCCCGCTGCCAGGGTCCCAGCCCCAGCCAGCCTCCTTCCCCTCCATAATGTACCTTAAACCCTAAGCCAAATAAATTCTTCATACCTTAAAGCTGTTTATGACAGGTACTTGGTCACAGTGACAAAAAAATAACTAATACAACATCCTATGTACTTTAGTCAAAAACCATAATTTTCATTTCACATGGTAAAAGCCATTAATTTATCCTATTAGTGTCTAGCAAATTTTTGATGTGTTCTGGAGATAAGGTTGAAGTGAAAAGCATATTTTAGTTTGTGTATCTTGAAATCAATTGCTTTTTTTTTTTTTTTTTTTTTTTTTAGACAGGAGCCCTGTAGTTCAAACTGGCCTAAAGCTTGCAGCAATCCTCTTGCATCAACTTCTCAAGTGCTTGTATTATCATGGGTGGAGCCACTAGACTTATCTTGTTTCCACTAACTAACCAACAAGCAAACAAATTACCCTGAGTAGCCTTCTCATTTAATTGAGTTTAATGAGTATATTGCTAAAAGTCTAAGAGCTAGTGTTCTACATTTCTTTGTCTAAATGATAGCAAGGGTTTTGCCATTTATAATTTTTCTTAAATGTACTTTAAGGCATGCATAAGAATACAATTTAATATGCATCAACTTCTGTGCTGATTTGTCAGGCCAAGAAACTTCTCAAACCTGTCTTCACTCTGTGAGTTATTAAACTTGGTAAACTTAAATTTTGCTTGTAGTTTATACCTACCATAATCTCCCATCAGAAAAAAAGGCAAAACTTGCTGACAGTTGTTTATAAAATAGTAATAGAACCATCAGACTGCAGAGAATTCTCTGGTGAATTTTACAATAACTTCAGTTTTTCTAAATAAATCACTTCATTAAACCTCTTCCTGGCTTCTGGAGACAGGTTAAAAGGCAAATTCCATTCCAGTATCTAATGCTATTTATCAGTGTTAGTCAAATTCCCTAAAAAGTTTAAAAGATAATGTAAAGACTGGTAAATATTAGCATAGATCAAAAGTCATTTCACTTGTGAATGAAATATGGCTTCTGATATTTAAAATAACATTATTCAGGTCTTCTCAGGCATGGTATTGATGGCTGGACTTTTGAGGGTTAAATGGATGGTTTTATTCCTATTATACTATTATAATGGAATAAAGATGAGAAGCTTTTCTAAACTGAATGGAAAAAATTGAGAGAATTTTAAAAATTATTATTATATTGGAGGATAAAATAGTATGACAGTTAACTAAACTTATTCCTCATTATTCTGTTTGCTTTGCTGTGGGAACAATATTCAACAGTGGCCACTGAGAAGTTTGAGAGTGTTAGGTGAAGTACATCCTATCTATACACACTAAAAAGAGAAAGTAATTTTCTTGGCCTCTTAGATTTTCCTTTTTTTTAGAAGTTTGAGCATGGCTATTCACATTCGGTCCAATATTGAGAAATTGGCTGTATCTGGTCTAAATAGCAACAATAAAATAGAAAATAAAATTTCTACTTAGAGTTACTTTTGGAGTCAATATTAAAATGTCTTAGAGATAAGCATATGTGTGTTTAGAAATGTTGGCAGTTATCCAGTACTTTCTGTCATTCATTCGCTATTTAATTTATTCAACAAGCACTGACTGAACCTACCATTTCTCGTATCTACATCTCTACTGGGCTAGGTGCTTGGTACTCAGTGATGAATGAATGAGCCATGGATCTTCTCTTCACCAGCTCCCAATGCTTGACCATTGTAGTTGTTTTATATTTTATTTCTCTTCATCAGGATTCTGTCATCAGGTGATCTGCTATGTGCTGCAGATAGATATAGTGGAAAATAGACAGGAAGAGTCTCTTCGTTTATGGAGATATTCTTTAGCTCAAGAATAAAAGTCAGCATGAGGGCTAGAGAAATGGCTCAGTTGTGAAAGGCATGACTGCAACTCTCCAGTTTCCACATAAAGCCAGATGTACTAAGTAGCACATGTGTCTGGAGTTTGCTTCAATGGCAGAAGACCTTGGTGCACCCATACTCTCACTTATATGTCATATATATATATATATATATATATATATATAATATGTATACACATATATGTATGTATGTATATGTAAGTATATATATATATATATATATATTTGTTTGGTTTTTTTTTTTTTTCATTTGGGTTTTCAAGGTAGGGTCTCATTCTAGCTCAGGCTGACTTGGAATTTACTATGTAGTCTCAGGGTGGCTTCAAACTCACAGCTATCCTCCTACTTCTGCCTCCTGAGTGCTGGCATTAAAGGCATGCACCACCACACCCAACTTTATATATGGTTTTTTGAGGTATGATCTCACTCTAGCCAAGGCTGGCCCAGTATTCACTATGTAGTCTCAGGCTGGCCTCAAACTCAATGGTGATCCTCTTATCTCAGTCTCTCGAATGGTGGGATTAAAGGTGTGTGCCACCACACCTGGCACTATATATTTTTAAAAAGTAAAGTGTCTGGCTGAAGAGATGGTTTAGCAGTTAAGGCACTTGCCTGCAAAGCCTAATGATCCAGGTTTGATTCCCCACTTAAGCCAGATGCACAAGGTGGCGCATGCGTCTAGAGTTTGTTTGCAGTGGCTAGAGGCCCTGGTGTGCCAATTATCTCTTCCTCCCTCTCTCTATCTCTCTCCAATAAATAAATAAATAAAATATTTAAAGTAAGAGTCAACATGAGTAAAATAATCAACCAACAAAGAAAGACTAACCACTAATAGAATAAAATAATTCTATAATTGTAGTTTCTAGACTCAGAAGTTCCTTTTAGCTTTTTCTTTTTCTTTTTCTTTTTTTTCCTGCTAGGGATGGAACCCAGGGTCTTGAGCAGGTACCCTGTCACTGATTTGCACTTTCAGGCCCCAAACTTAGAAGATGCTTTAAGATAATGTAGCATTTCATGTATTCAGAACTGTAGTAGTTCAGTCTTAACTAGAAAGTCATTACTAAGTCAACATTTTAAGTAGACATCACAAGTTTTAATGTCCAATTCTGACTCAAATATTATTAAGTTGTTATTGTATGCAGTTTATAATACAGGCAAAGGTTTAAAGCAATTAGTTACCTCAGTAGTATGTAATTCAGATTTATTCAACTACACCCACTCTAATTCCTGCTGTTCAGAGAGACTGATCTAGTGTGAGTTATACTTAAATTTTAGTATGGCTCATAAAAGGAACCAGAAATTCTGTTCTTATCACTTTATTCTCTACAGTGGTGTCCTTCAACTATCTGCTGTTATGGGATCATGTTTGGTATTTTGATTTTTTTATTTCCTTGTATTATAAGCCAATACTTTGACATGATACAATAAAAGTGAATTAATGTGAAAATGAAAAATACAAAGGCATACAAAACACAAGTCCAAGTTAGATTCAGAAGACCTAACATAAGATGCTTTACTTTTATTTTTACTTTTACTTCCTGTTCCTCCCCACCTCCCATGCAGCCAGCCACTTCCCACAGTGTCAGCTGTTCTCCAGCATGGGTTCTGGTCTGCAGGCCCTCAGTGACCCTTTGCAGAAATAACACATCCCTCTTGCCAAAAAGATCTCAACATTACTAAGTAATCTGTGCCCCAAATTTATTGATACTGCTTTAACACCAGCTTTAAAATGATGAGTTTGAGACAGGAAAGACAGACATTCTACACACTTCCTTAGAATTTTTTTCATTTTAAATAAGAAGTTTATTTAAACAAGACGCTTGACTTGAAGGGAAAACTATCTAGCAGTCATTTTTTACAGTAATTTATCCCTACTTAAAGACAGATTGCTCTTACATGTAACAACTAGGTACAAAAAATGTGGTACAAAAAATGTTATAAAATTGTCCTTGGTTTTACAATGATAAATGAAAAACATTAAAATTCTCCAATCAAACAAGGTGTGTAAGGATTTTTTATGTTTTTTTTTTTGTTGTTGTTAAAACAATGAGAGCAAAATAACTTACTGGAACATAAAGAAAAGAGCTGAATGAGCATGCCACTAATGGCGAAAGGGGATGTTTTCACAGAGCTAGTACTTTTTCCCATGTCATCTCCATTTGATGTCAACTAAAACATTCGTCATTTAGTTTAAAAAGAAAAAGAAAAGTGCAATATGCTTGTGCACAAACACCAGTTACTTTATGTACAATAAAGGAATGGGGAAGGGGATAATGAAAGAACAGAAAAAAACTATATTGTAGTAGTCAGGATGTGGTGGAACCAAATTGCAGTTTTCTAATTGAGAATGTATTCTTGGTCTATAACAAAATCCTGGAATAAAGTAGCAGGTTCCCTTTGTAGTAGACACCTCCCATCTGTTGCTGGAACACATCAGTAATATCGTCTTCCATTTCCAACTGTGCAGGTGTGTCTGTTTCATTGATTGGCTGCTGGTCAAATCGGAATCTGATCTGCCTCATTGACAAAGCCTGTCGTTCACAATAAGATTTCATTAATTTACTAAGTAGCGTATGCCTCTTAATCTTAAACTGTACCACAGAACCATCCTGCCCCACAACCTTCAAATTAATATGATCGTTGTTCTATCTTGACTCCTTCCTTGGTTTTCTCAACTGCCATGGCGAGCCCCGGGGTCTCCTCAGCAGAGCTTCACAAAAGAGGTACCAGGTCCACACCAAAGGAACACACCACTTCCTTAGAATTTTAACAGCACTGACATCTTGTTAAAGCATTATATTTAGGTAAGATAATGCTGTCCCACACATCATCTCATTTAACCCTTGGACAACTCCATGAGGTTAGACTTGTTATTCCTATTTACAAGTGAGTTACCAGTACTTGGAAACTATTGGCTGGAAACAAGGATGTGTGGGTACTTCAGAGCTAAGATCAATCCTCTTCTATCACTGACCTCCATCTGTGTTTTAGATAATGTTGCTGCTTAAGTCACAATGATACTTTATTAGTAGTGAACATCTGTTAGTTTCTGCCTCTGAATCTTTTTTTGGCAATAGTTGTATTTTTTTTTTCACAGTGAGAATTATTCTTTAAAAAAGTAAATCCTAACCTAGCCTCACCCCTTCTCTAAATCAATTCCAAGAACCACTTCTGCTTCCAAGGATAACAATTATTGTTCTTTAATAAAAGATGAGTCCTTTGACGACTGCCTATTAAGTGACTTTGAGAGTTATGTAATACTTCATATAAAACAATTATGTAACTAAAAATTGACAATTCAGTAATTATTACAATGTTGTTATTGAAACTGAAATAATTGAATAACATATTTATTGTATATGTTTTCTTTGGGAATTCCTTGTTTCATTTTTATAATTAACTTGTCTCGTAAGTAAAAACTCCAAAATATGACAAGGTAAATGTTCATCAGAATCACTTGAAAAACTGTTTTCGTGTTATTTTTCTGTAAGATTTTAAAAGAAAATTTTTCTTAAGCATCCATCAGACTATTGTTCTGCCTACCTAGGTTAGCTGGCCTTTTTCTGTAAAGGTAAGCACCCCCTCATAACATACAAATGAGTTACAATTGCTTCAAGAAAGTAGTGCAAATACTTAATTCTTCTCTTTAATTACAGTGTTTGGAGTAGGTCTCCCAAATCAAATTTATCTAATTATTTTTTCCTCTTTCTTGCTGACACAGTCAGATTTGCTTACCTTATAACTTTCAATCTTAGACTACAATTGCTTGAAAGAGCCTGTTCCATTTAGGAGGTAGTATTTAGAATCCAAAATTCAGCTATCTGGCATGTTTTTTTCCTTCTGTCACTGCTTCTCTGCACTTTGTTTACAGAGCAAGGAGATGAATTTACTTCTTCCAATTGTGAATTCACATTGGTATGTCTAACATAAATGCAACATTTTTAATATTTGTATTTCTTATTGAAATGTTTGCTTTATTGATGAATTTGTTTTGCTTCATATATGGCTTAAAATTACAGTATTGACATTGTTATTGCTAAGAATAAAAGTTTGAATGAAGTGTAAGATTTTTGAGGCTAGAAAGATGGCTTAGTGGTTAAGGTGCTTGTCTGCAAAGCCTAAGGACCCAGGGTTAATTCCCCAGTACCCATGTAAACCAGGTACACAAGGTGCACAATGCATCTAGAGTTTGTTTGCAGTGGCTAGAGGCCTTGGCATGCCCATTCTCTCTCTGTGTCTGCCTCTGTCTCTTTCTCTCTCAAATGAATAAATAACTAAATAATATTCAATGTGATTTCTTCTAAAAGAAATGATTTCTTGCAGTTTTTGGGTATAAAGCAAATATTTTTAGAATAACAATAAAAACAATGTACAAGTTTTTTAAACCTTTCTTTTTTATTTTTTATTGACAGTTTCCATAATTCTCTCCTCTCCTTCACTTTCCCCCTCACAAATCCACCCTCTATTATAAAGATTGACAAACAACACAAAAACACATACAGAAGACACTGTTTTTGATTAGTTGTCAGACAGGCTTCTATAATGTGTTTCCCTTTAGTTTAATGGGATTTTTTTTTTCCTTTAGTAACTTATTTCTTGGTATTTTATCTAATAAAGCTTTGTTTAAAGGTCAAGGTCACTAAATTTTTTTCCTATGTATTCTTCCAAGATTTTCATAGTCTTGACATTTCATTGAGGCCTAGTATCTATGCAGAGTTAATTTTTGTATATGGTATGAGTAAAGAATACTTTTTAAAACATGTGTACAATAAAGTTTTTCTAACGTAACTATTGGAGTGATTATCCCTCCCTTAGCACACGAGCTGAATTATCTTGGTACCTTGTATAAACACAACTGACCATAGATCTGAGAATTTATTTATTTATTTATATTATATTTTTTAGAGAATGTGAGAGAGAGAGAACTGGTGTGCCAAGGCCTCAGCCACTGATGTCGAACTTCAGACATGCCACTTAGTGAGCATGTGTGTCCTTGTGCTTGCCTCACTTTTGTGCATCTGGCTTATGTGGGATCTGGAGAGTTGAACATGGGTCCTCAGGCTTTGCAGGCAAGCGCCTTAGCCGCTAAGCCATCTCTTCAGCTTGAGAATTTATTTTTAATAATTCCATTAAAATTACTGGATGTAATAATTCTTAATGATTTTTATTTTATTTCTTTAGCTTATATATCTATCCTTATGCCAGTATTATGGCTTCTTGATTACTATAGCTTTGTAGTAAAACGTTTTGAGAACAGAAGTCTATCTAAGGCCCTGGATTCTTTCCTCATCTTCTTTGCAATTTCTTTTGGTTTCTGGGGAGTGTTTTTTTTTTTAATACAGATATCTGTGCCCACTCATCCCAGAACTTTTGAATCACAGCCTTGGAGAGACAGTAATGTTAATGTTTAGATTTATAACTTTTTAAAATAATAAGTTGATGCCATCTGTCTTTCTTCCTAAAATATTTTCATATTTTTCTAATAATGCACATGTTGAAAAACTGACAGTGAGAGAAGATAAGGAAAGGATAGCCTGGGAAACAACAACAACAAAAAAGAAATTAAGAATTTGTAGGAAGGCAGTATAGTGAGGCATGAATAATAACTTTATAATTTTGGAGACTCTCATGATCCACACCATCTTCCTTACAGTTCTTCAAAGGATTTAAAATAGTAATCCTGCTTTGAATAGCATTCTAGGAGTTATTTAATAATGGCTTGACATTTATTACATATTTAATGTTGCTAGGCACTCTCAGTGTTTATATATGACCTCATTTAATCCCTGGTATGCTTAAATATTATACCAGTTTTTTAGTGGATGGTATTGACTTAAATATTTGTCCTCCTTGCTTATGGATCTTACTTTGTGGGGAAATGCACGTTTTACTTTCTACCACAGACTGAATCCCCAGAAATTGGACTGAGGTTGGAGATGTGGGTGCATGAGCCTGTTGGATAGAGTGCTTAGGGTCAGCACCTTTGCTAAGAAGGAAGCCCAAGTATTACTGCGGTGGTGGGTGGGGAACTTGAAATGTCCGCTAAGTCCTCAGCCAGCATCATAGAGAGCTCTGTAGCTTGCTCTTCCGCCAAAGTTGCTTCAATCTGGGGCAGGAAGACTGGCCTTTGTCTCTTGTATTTAGCAGCTATGCACAGAGAGCCCCGGAAGAGAGGTCTGGCCTTGAGGGAGATAGTTTCTTAACAAAGATGAAACCCAACAAAGATACTGCCAACAAAGACCCACTTTTGCCAGTATTCTCAGCATAGGAAGAGTAAATTCTTTAGCCCTCATAAGGCTTCTGGGGTAGATTTTTCTCCAGTACATTTGCTATGATTTCTCCAAAACAACTTGTACTTGACAAAAACCCTCCACTACTTTTCCTTCTTTCTTTTTGAAGATTGTGAGTTTGAAGAATTTATGCTATCATTCACCATAAGCCTCAAGACCTTTAGTTTTTGTTTTTGTTTTGTTCTTTTTGAGGTAGGTTCTCACTCTAGCCCAGGCTGACCTGGAATTCACTTTTTTTTTTTTTTTTTTTTTTTTTTTTTTTTTTTTTTTTTTTAGTTTTAACTCTTTGCTTCATATTATTTTAGCCAGGCCAGAATATTTGCATGCAGATACTTTAACTGTTGCATTAGCTACTTTTGTGGTGTGGATGAGCTTGCATCCTGGTGAAGACAAAGCCAAAATAAGCCCAGCCAAGACATCAAATACTGGGGAAAGATTTATTCCCGCAGCAGGCTAGGAGAGCACGGGAGTCATTTCCAAAGTAATGCTCTCCTGGGATAGAAGAAGCAGGGGTTTTTATTTATACATATAGGGATAGGCCACGTCCCAAGCATACTCAATTTAAGGGTACCTTCCCAAGCATGCTCAGTTTAAGGTCCAAATTTTAAAAAATAGTAGACACATTTTTGGGTGTGTTTAGCTCAAAGCCTAGGAGCACATATGTAAAAGATTAAACTGAGGACCAGAAATGCCTCTGGGCATGCCCAGTTTGCATCATAACGTTTTAGCTACAAATAAAGGAAAAGGTAGGTCCCCACCCTCTGTTAATTAAACCCCTTTGGAAACATTCTCATCCCAGGTCCAGAGGTTTGTCTCCTAGGTGACTCCAAATCTCATCAAGTTGACAAGATTAATTATCACAACTGGTTTTTCTTTTTTTTTTTTAATATCAGATGTTTGACATCTCTACTTCAGTCTGGTAGTTTTCTGTTTTTCTTTTATGTGCATGCTGAAGAAGGTTCTCAGAGAGGTCAGTTTAAGGGAAAGTCTCATGTTAATCCATGCTTAGGATCTCTACATGTCAGCTCCTTTGTTAAAACAGTGTCTTTGACATAGCATTCATCTTTCATCCCATAGTTTCCTGGTGGAGAAAGTCAATTAGTTTTTCAGCCTGCTGTCCATCTATCCTAGCTATCTGTCCTTGCTGTAAACTTGTAGGCAGAAATACTGTTATACTTCTAGTCACCCTTTGGTGGAGAAAGAACCCCTTTTACCTATTCACACTGACTAGTGGATACAAAGGCTGAAACCTGTAGCTGCTGTGTACCCCATCTTTCCTCCTGGGACTCCTCGGCCTTGTGGATAGGATAATGTGCTCTCAGGAAGATAAATGCCTGGATTTCCATTTGAATTAGATTAGGCTGCACATTGTAAATGTGCTTTTGATGTCTTCTTGCTTTGGGGGTTGATTTGGTCTTCATTTTTATTGGAGGATCTTGAAATGCTTTCACTTTTTGTTTGTTATTTTTTAAAAATAAATCATTTCTGAGTATAATGAAATTCAGCACCCAAAGACATAATTCCTTTGCTTTACAGTATTATCTAACTGAAAATGAAGTACCTTAAGAATGCATATATGTCAAATACGCTTTAATCCGTGGTTAAAAGCCAATGCAAGAGAAAATAGCCCAAGAGAACAGTGCTCAAAGCCAATAACTCCTTTTCATTTCTCTGTTTTAACATAGCATCTTCTTACTGCTTTGGAAAGAACTCAAGATAAAGTCTTTTAATTTAACTTTTGTGTTTTTTAAAATGTAAATATAACTCCCTTTAAAGAAATATCTTGAAGTTTGAACTGAGAGCCAATGCAAATGGGAGAACTCAGTCAAGATCAAAGTATAATGTGGAGAATTTATCTTCTTTTTGAAAAAAAGATTTGTGTCTTTACATAGAACACTGTGCTGTGTAGACTCGGGTTTCTATCTCATGAATGCCTCATTTCGAAGATATCATACAGCATCCTTCTCTTTGATAATTGATATTTGAAAGATAGCAATTGACTATACTATATCCTTTGTTTTTTATGCCATTTAAAATTGCTTGAGGGCTGGAGAGATGGCTTAGTGGTTAAGGAACTTGCCTTCAAAGCCTAAGGACCCATGCTCTACTCTAGATCCCATGTTAGCCAGATGCACAAAGGTGAGGCAAGCACAATGTCACACATGCCCACTTGGTGGCGCGAGCGTCTGGAGTTCGATTGCAGGGGCTGAGGCTCTGGCATGCCAATTCTCTATCTCTCTTCTCTCTCTCTCTGTCTCTCTCTCTCTCTCTCTCTGTCTGTCTTTAAAAAAAGAAAAAACAATGCTTGAATAGCTAAGAGTGGTGACTCATGCCTGTAACTCCAGCATTCAGGAGATGAAGGCAGAAGGATAAGGAGTTTAAGGTCATCCTTGGCAGCAAGTGGGAGGCCAGCCAGGGCTACACAAATGTCTCAAACTGAAATGAAAATGGTTGAACTGGTTTTTGTTGTATTTTTTAAAAATATTTATTTATTTGAGAGAGAGAGAATATGGTCATGCCAGGGCCTCCAGACACTGCAAACAAATTCCAGACACATGTTCCAACCATGTGCATCTGGCTTATGTGGGTACTGGGAAATCAAACCTGGGTCCTTAGGCTTCACAGGCAAGCACCTTAACCACTAAGCCATTTCCCCAGTCCTGTTGTTGTATTCGTTTTACTTTTATTTTTATTATTTATTTATTTATTTGAGGCAGAGAGAAAGAAGCAGAGGATTGGGGGGGATGGGTATGCTAGGGCCTCCAGACACTGGAAATGAACTCCAGACACATGCGTGACCTTGTGCATCTGGCTTACATGAGTTCTGGGGAATTGAACCTGGGTTCTTTGGCTTTGCAGGCCAGCTCCTTAACTGCTAAGCCATCTCTCTAGCCTGCTGTTGCTGTATTCTTAAATAAACAATAATGAGACATGGTGGTTCACATCTATAATCCCAGCACTCAGGAGGCTTCAGTGGAAGGATCACAATGTGTTTGAAGCCCTCTCTGGGCTACTTGTGTGAGTTTGAAGTCAGCTTAAGCTAGAGAGTGAGACCCAGCCTCAAAAAAATAAATATAAATATATAAATAAACAGACCAGCGTATGCCCTGTCTTTGAACCTTAAGCCAAGTCCTTTTATGCTCCTAAGTATTGTTCCTCTGAGCACTTTACCATCTACTAGTCTCATTTTCTGCTTGATCCTTAAATTTAGTAAAAATAACCTTTTGACACTCTAAATTTTATAGTTTACTGTGCTACAGCTCTTCCTTATAGGGGCTGGGGAGATTGCTCAGTGGGAAAAGTGCTTGTGGTATAAACATGAGGACCTGAGTTTGAAGCACCCAAGCAAAGTCCGGGTACAGTGGACACAGGCCTCTATGTAATCCTAGAGCTGGGAAGGTGGAGAGAGGCAGATCTCGCTGACTAATGAGTCTCGCTAAATTCATGAGCTTCAAATCCAATGAGAGTTCCTGTCTCAAAAATACTAAGTAGATAGATAGCTGGTTGTGGTGGTGCACACCTTTAATCCCAATATTTGGGAGGAAGAGGTAGGAGGATTGGCTTGAGTTTGAGGCTACCCTGAGACTACATGGTGAATTCCAGGTCAGCCTGGGTTAGAGTGAGACCCTAATTCGAAAAACCCAAAATAAATAAATAATAATAATAAGTAGAAAAAATAATAAAGTAGAAAAAAGTAAGGTAGAATGTGGTTGAGGATGACACCCAGTGTGTTGACCACTGCCCTCTATATGCATGTACACATATGTGCACCATATACATAGGAACACTTATACATGCATGAATATAGACCACACACATACTCACAAATCCTTATAGAAAATAATCACAACCTCAAGTTATACAAACTTTTCTAACAGGTCAGTTTTCTTCTGAACAATTTTTAAGACAGATTTAACAAGAAGTTAACATTTGAAAAGAATTATACAAATATATGTTCTTTGGATGAAATAAGGAAAACAAATGTAAGAAAAATACCTGAAATCTTACCACTAGAGAAAGCCTTCACATTTCCTTTTTTTTTTTTTTTCTGTTTCTTTTTACTTGTTGCATGTTTGAAGTCATACAGTATAAGTATTCTGAATAGCCATTGTGTGTCTTCTACTCTTAAATGTGAATGGATTTTCCACAAAGTATTTTGCTTAAAGTTTTTATAGTCATATACCATTCAATTGTGTTAAGTGCAGCATAATTTTCTTGACTATTCCATCATTACAGACATTCTCTCAGTGAACATTTATACATGTCTTTTCTGTACTTGGAATTATCACTCTAGAATATATTCCCAGGTCTGAAATTTTGTAGTCAAGAGTAATGAATACTTAAGAATTTTGGTGCATAGACCCAAATGGCTCTACAAAGTCTATGAACATTATACTTCCCCCACCCTAGGTCTAAGAGATGGGGCAAGATCTTTCTGATCCTGAAAAGATTAAGAATCACCAATAGAGTCTGGGGAGATGACCCAATCGTTAAAGGTGCTTGCTTGCTAAGACTTGCCAGCCTGGATTCATCCCAGGTACAGTTCCCTAGCACCCACAAAAAGCCACTCACGGGCTAGAGTTTTTTGCTGCGGCAAGAGACCCTGTATCAAAGAATAGAGAGAGCACAGATCACTCCTCTGACCTTCACATGTATGCCCCCCACATAAATAAATAATTGTTTTAAACCACTGATATATGCTTATAAAGAGATTTTATGCTTCCTGAGGCCATCATTACCTTTTAACTTTCTAGAAGCCTTGCAGCTACAAACACAGCCTGAGGTAAATCCCTTTGTTAAAAATATGTTAATGAGACCACATGTGACCAAAAATGAAGGTGCCAGTCAGAATATACTCTCTGCATTCAGGAGTGGACTGGGTGGCAACTCTTCCTCTGTGTCAATTTCAGAGGTCTTTCTGACTTTACTTCATGTTTTGGTGGCCAGCAGCAGTCTCTTGAAAACCATTGTTTGTGGAATATAAGAATAAGTAAGCAAGCAGCTCAGTTTAATGGTCCTGAGTGACCAGCCAGAAGTTCTTAGCATTAGCATATTATCTCATAGCCTGTTTTCCTTCATTTTGCTATTCACATAGGCGGTAGACATCATCATGGTATATTGTTTCTACTCGACATACTAGTTGGATTTCCAGAAGCTTATTTCTATTAAAATAACCTCTTCTGGGATGGAGAGATGACTTAGCAAGCGGTTGAGGTGCTTGCTTGCAAAGCCTAAGGACCCAGGTTCAACTCCCCAGAACCCATGTAAGCCAGATGCACAAAGTGATGCATGCACATAAGGTAGCGTATTCATCTGGAGTTCGATTACAGTGGCTAGAGGCCCTGGCACACCAATTTTCTCTCACGTATTCTTGCTCTTACTCTCTGTGATTAAAAACAAAAAAATCTTTTCTGAACTCTTGTATTACCAGTTCTAGTTAATAGTACTCTGTTGATATGATAGTAAATTTTTTAACAGAAATGACATGATGTAGGATTTTTTAATAGACATGAGCTGATTGAAATTAATAGTGATTCTAATGTGTCTATTTAGACTCTGATATTTCAAGGATCTTAAAAACAGCCAATTTTTACCTAAAAATTCTGTAGAAATTCTAGTTTGGAAAACTAGAAAAACTTGTGCATACCTTCTTCTACAAGTAAACAGTTAAAAAGCATGGGCCTGAAACAAGTAACATTGGATGTAAACCCTACCTTTATCACCTTCTCAGTGTGTGGATTTTAGAAAATTATTTAAGCTCTGCCTCACATTTCCTGTCTCTTGGTGGCAGAATGCTGGTACCCATGAACATTGAAAGGACTAAAAGAGGTAGGTGTTGGGGTGTAGTATATAGCTCAGTGGCCAGAGCATTGCCTGGCATGGCCAGGGGCCTGGATCCGATCTCTAGCATGACTACTGAGAGAATTAGAGACAAGGAGACATGAGTTTGTACTTGCTCTTTCTTCTCCTTGTTGCCATGCTCTTCGTAATGTCATAATGATGGAAATCGGTATTCTACAAAATGCTTTGGCTGATATATTGGGGTGTGTGTGTGTGTGTGTGTGTGTGTGGTGTCCTTTTTTCTGGTTAAGTCACTGGAGGTTCTGTTCTAATTGTGGCAGTGCTTTGATTGACACTTTGGCAGGCTGTCTTCAGCATGCGCTATAGTAACAGCATTCCTCCTTTTCCATTCATTCACAGAGTCCAGGATAAATGTGTTACCTCCCCTTCTGTGTATCCGGAAAAAGAAAAACCTTTTAATAAGAAATAAATCTGAGAAACTTAAGGTCATGAGATGATTATGGCAAAAAAAAAAAAAAAAACAGTGAGGTATTTGGTTAAATGTAGCCATCCCAGTTGTTACACATATTATTTGCTAGAATTTCAGTGTTGGTTGTAAAATCACATTAGATTATAGCTATACCACTTTGGCAGTTCTTGTGTGATCAGCTGAGGTAGGCTGGAATTTGTTGAATAGCAGGCATAGGATTGACTAGCTTCTCTCATCTAAACTGATGGAGTTGCTTCTTTTGCTCTTAAAAATGCCCCACGGTGCTGGATGTGGTGGCGCATGCCTTTAATCCCAGCACTTGGAAGGCAGAGGTAGGAGCATTGCCATGAGTTCAAGGCTACCCTGAGACTACATAGTGAATCCCAGGTCAGCCTGGACTAGAGGGAGACTCTACCTAAGGGAAATAAATAAATAAATAAATAAATAAATAAATAAATAAATAAATGCCCCACAGTTCATGAAATGACAACTAATTGTTGGCAAGGTGTTTTTGAAAGAAGTATATTTTGGACATTGTTAGGATAAAATTGGAACATTGCTTTCCTAACATCCAGATGATGGTGGTTAACAAAATTAAAAAATGGAAATGGAGGACTGGAGAGATGGCTTAGTGGTTGAGGCACTTGTCTGCAGAGCCAAAGAACCCAGGTTCGATTCCCCAGGACCCACATAAGCCAGATGCCCAAGGTGACGCATGCACCTGGAGTTTGTTTGCAAGGCTACAGGCCCTGGCATGTCCATTCTCTGTCTCTATCTGCTTCTTTAAAAATTGGAAGTGGAAAATTAAAGTTAATGGTGGCATATTTATCATGTTCTTTTTAACTACTTATTAAATTAGCAAAACAGCTGAGCATGGTGGTGCACACCTTTAATCCCAGCACTCAGAGGCAGAGATAGGAAGAACACCGTGAGTCTGAGGCCACCCTGAGACTACATACTGAATTCCAGGTCAGCCTGAGCCAGAAAGAGACCCTACCTCAAAAAAAAAAAAAAAAAAAAAAGCTGTAATAAATTAGCAAAACATTTTGAGTTACTGTTTCAAAAACAGTGTCTTTGGGCAAGCTGGGCCTTAGAATTGCTATGGAGTGGAAGCTGACTTAGAACTCCTGATCATCTTACCTTTGCTTCCTGAGTACTAAGATTGTAGGGAAATACACCACCATACTCTGAAAAAGCAAAAGCGTGTCTTGATGTTTAGTCCTAATTATTTCGGTTGTAGTCCAGTTCTCTTGGATTTCACAGTGCACATCTTTCTATATTCTGAAAATGGCCTGTTGGTTGCGTTTGTGGCAAATAGTCTGTGAGGAGTCTCCCCACCTTTTTTCTGACTGATCCTTTTGCACTATGGGGGGAAAATAAAACTCTGGTCAGCTAGCCTGTCCTGAGTTAACGCAAGTTCCTTTGAGATGATATGATGATCTTTGGCTGCCTTTATGGAATCAAGCATTTGATGAGATTTTGGTTATAGTAGACTATAAATGAAGATATAACCATGAGCACATTCATGAATAATTTGTTGTATTCCATGGCTTCAGCAATCCTTTTGATGATAAAAGGACCAGGGTATTCTTTAACTGCATTTTGAACAGCTCAGGATTCACATCTGTGTGTCAGAACAGTCCGCTTAACGTGGGACAAAAAAAAAAAAAAAAAAAAATCAACTCTTGATTTTGAGAAATACTGATTTAATTCCTTGTATAAAACTGTTTAAAATGCCCTCCCCCCGATTTTACAAGCTGTCAGGAGAAATTATAACCTAACACATTGTAGGAGCAAGTAAGCCTTTGTCAAGGCAGATCTCGTTGTGCACAGTGTCAGAATTGGCTATTTCTCTGGTATAAATGGTTGCCAAAGTCAAACTCTGTAACATGATTGAAAAAGAGAATGCATATATTCTACCCCCCAAAACAAAGATTTTCCACAGAGTATTTGGCTTAAACTGTTTTAGTTAAATACTGTTTAGTTGTGATTTTAGCATAACATTCTTGATGATCCCATCATTCTAGATATTCTCTTAGTGAACATTTATATATAATTTGTTTTCTATAATTAGAACTATCTCCCTTAGGGCATACTAATTGAACTTTTAAAAACTTTTATTTATTTGTGAGGAGAGAGTGAAAGGAAATGGAAAATGGGCACACCAGGGCCTCTTGGCACTATACAAACACTCCAGATGCACGCTCCACTTTGTACATCTAGCACCAGCATGTGAGTACTGGGAAATTGAACCTGGGTTGGCAGATATTATAAGCAAGCACAGTTAGCCACTAAATCATCTCCCCAGCCCATAATTGAGCTTTCAGAGGCTTGTAAAATTAATTGTTTTGTGAACTTTTCAGTTATCTGAGAGTAAAAGTCACCATTGAACAGTCTTGTTGAAATGCCAAAGCATCATCACTAAATATTCACACAAATCAGAGTACAAAGCCTTGAATAGCCAACAATTAATTGTGTGTTATTGGAGTGGTGTTTAGTTTCTCTAATCTTTAGCTGCCTCTACATATACATTGTGAGAATAGAGCCAGAGAGATGGCTTAGCAGTTCAGGTACTTGCTTATAAAACTTAACGACCCAAGTTTGATTCCCTATACCCACATAAAGCCAGATGCTCAAGGTGGCACATATGTCTGCTTTGTTTGCAGCCACTGGGTAGAGGCCTTGGTGTGTTCGTCCGTCCTTCCTTCCTTCCTTCCTTTCTTCCTTTCACATTCCCCCTCTCCCTCTCCCTCTCCCTCCCCCCCCCCCCGCCTCTCTCTCTCTCTCTCTCTCTCTCTCTCTCTCTCTCTCTCTGTCCTGGACATGTTGGCACACACCTTTAATCCCAGCACTCTGGAGGCAGAGGTAGGAGGATCCCTGTGAGTTCAAGGCCAGCCTGAGACTACAAAGTGAATTCCAGGTCAGCCTGGGCTAGAGTGATACCCTATCTTAAAAAAAAAAAAAAAAAAGAATAAAACGATACAGCCTGTCTCGCTGCTCTTACTATGCAGTTGATGATTAGTGTGTAGCATGATTCATAGTGTCTGGCTATTTTTTAATTGAACCTTGAATTGCTGGGCTGTCATTCCCCACAAGTCCATCTGAAAGTCATCCTTATGAAAACCTAAGACCAGTCCTTCCTGGACTAGACAAAGGCCAGGAAACATCATGTTTCCAATTGAGTAGATATAATTTTATATATGGGAGAGAAAATAGAGATGGCAAAAAAAAATGTTTTGGAGGGCAGAAACTCTCATCCTGAAAAAGGAATAGAAACTCTAAGACTTGTTAATTAGAGCTTTTGGTCTGGTTCAGGAAGAACCAACATATAATGAAGTTGGGAGATTATAAAGGTATTGAGTAGAAATTTACAAGAGGGAATTAATACCCCTGGAACTGGAGCAGACAGTGGGGCCCAGATCTGTATAAATGGAACTGAGACTAAACCTGGAGAGAAGTAAGGAAAATCGGACAGAGCGTCAGGCTGAGGTTGGTAGTGTGAGCCAAGCCCAAGAGGCAAGACTGATCTTTTTTAAAAACTTTATTGATAACTGCCATACATGCAGACAATATGCCATGATCATAATCACCTCCCATTGCCCTTCCTTTCTCTGTTCCCATATCTTTCCTCTACTGAAACTCTCCTTTTCAACTGGTGTGTCTTCTATTTTGATGTCATCGTTTTCCCCCTCCTATTATTCAGGTAGTGTGTAGGCAGTATCATCCACTGTGAGGTCATGACTATCTAAGCCACTTTGTGTCTGGAAGACAGTTTTGCAAAGTACTCCACTCTTCCCTTTGGCTCTTACATTCATTCCATCACCTCTTCTGCAATGGACCCTGAGCCTTGGAAGGTATGATAGAGATGTCTCATTGCTGAACATTCCACTATCACTTCTTCTCTGCACCATGGTGACTTTTGAGTCACCCCAGTGGTCACCACTATCTAAGAAGAGAAGTTTCTGTAATCAAAGTGAGGGTAGAATTAATATATAGGCATAAAGTAAGTATTCAGAGGGCACTTTGATGGATATAATATATCCATTTTTTTTAAAAAAAAATGATCTCCTGGCTACCAAGGACAGGGACAGTCTGAGTGCAGTATGTAGAGTAGACTAAGAAGTGGAGGCTGGTAGAGTAACTCAGACAGTGATAAGGGTTTGAGTCCCAAGGATGAAAATGTGGGTGTCTGCACCCATTTCATCTCTCCTGGGTCAGCAAAGAGGCTGTCCACCTCCTGGCCAGGCCAGTTTCCATGTCAGCTTTGGCTTCCATCCCTTCCACTTTCTCAGAAACTTTCTTCTCTTGATTATTGTCTTCTCACATGTTTTTATTTTAATATTTTATTTCCTTATTAGAGAGACAGCACACACACATAAGTGTGCCAGGGTTTACTACCACTGCAAATGAGTTCCAGACACATGTGTCACTTTGTCCCTTGACTTTATATAGATACTGAGAAAGTGAACCCTGGGCCAGCAGGCTTTGCAAGCAAGAGCCTTTAACCGCTGAGCAATCTCCCCTCTTCATACATTTAAATATCTCACATTGACCTCTATTCTTAGTGCACTAGCTTTTATGTATGTGTATGTATAAGTGTGTGTATTTGTGATTATGGGTGTATGCATACTGCAGCACATGTGTGGATAGTAAAGGACAAACCCAAATGTCAGTCCTCACCTTCCACCTTGTTTTGAGACAAGGTCTCTTGTTGTTCAGTACTGGGAATGCCAGGCTGTGTGGACCATAAGCTTCGGGGATACTCTTGTCTCAACCTCCCATCTTGATCTAAGAGGGCTGGGATTATAGACGCTCACTACTGTGTCTGATTTTATGCTGGTTGTGGGGATCAGAACATAGGTCATCATCATGCTTGCACATTGAGCCATTTCCCCAGCTCTGGAACACTGTCTTGGTTTTTAGTTTTTTTCCTACCTTTCCTACATATAGCATTTGTATCTTCTTTGATCCATGTTTTAAGGGATTCTTTCAGATCCAAGGCCCTCTCAGCTTTTCTTATTGTATAGTCTGTCCATCAGTCATATTATGCAAGTCCTTATGCCAGTTATTTCCTAGGTAAAGTATGTTCACTAAACTTATGTTCTCCAGTCCATACCTCTTTGTCTAAGACTTTTTTTTCCTTCTCTTGAATGTTTGGAAGTACAGCAAACTCACTGTATCCAAAAAGGAATATGTGCCTTCAATGCCAGTCTTCTCAATGTTTCCTTTCACAGTCAGTAGCATGTCTGTGCAAGTTAGAAAGCTTGAGTCATCCTTGGCTGCTCCCTCTCCTCCACCACATACAGACATCATTGAACTTGTCTCTTTTACTTCTTGTGCACCTGTATATCAGTGCAATTTCTTCCTCTAGCATCAGAATGCTCTTGGAGGGTACTGCTGTCCTTTGATTAATTCTTATCCATGTTGCCCTGCTTCCAGCCTGTTCTCTTACTACTCAGTCCAGGGGTTCTTTTCAAACTCCTCTCACCCTTTCCTTAGTGCATTAAAACAATTACTGTGTTCTTTGGACAAAATTAAACTTGATATTATGGACACCAGCTCCGGTTGGTCTGGCTACTGCATACCTTTAACCTCTTATGGCACTAGGGCTCTCACTCTTTTTATTTAAACCATATTCCTTCTTTTTATCTGCCATAGTCTTCCTTCTATAGGCACTGCTCAGCATGCTCACTACCTGGCATTACCTTTCATCTGTGTCCTCATCCTTCAGTTCCTCATCCTTCAGCTCTTTGCTTACTGATGAGCTCTTGTCAGGCAAGTATTTACTAACTTAGTGACTATCTGCTCTACTGGACAGTAAGTTTCCATAAGAACAGGGATGTGCTGTATGTGTATGTATGCTTGTCTTTGCAAGTATGCACCTGGAACCTAGTAGCTACTCAATTATATATATATATATATATATATATATATATATGTTAATCCATCAGGTAGACATTTCATTTCCAATGAATAGATATCTAGGACAGAAAAACAGGATCATATAAATGTTTCTTGTACTCTGTGTGATAGAAAATAGTATGACAGTTCCATCTGCAGTAAAGTGGGCCTCTCTAGCTCCAATTCTGTTAATGTCTCTACCAACATTGGGTGTACTGCAGAACAGTGATGAAAATAAAATGTTCCCTTGTTTATACTTTCAGGCTTTGTAATTCTCATTACTTTGACATCATCTTTGTGAGAGTGCTATGTTAGAAACTATGGACACATTTCTAAATTTTCCACAAAACCATAATTTATTGCATAAAAATAATTTCACAAGCTATATTTGTTTCATTGGCAACCATTTGCTAAGAAGTCCTGATTTCCCTGGATAGCTTACCCTGACCATTGGCAAATACTCGTTCTTTTCTTTTAATATTACCTGTTATGATTACATATTATACATCACACAGTACGTGTGTGTGTGTGTCTGTGTGTGTGTGGTACAGAATGGATACAAAAGGGCTAAAGGGGCTGAGGAAATGTCTCAGCAGTTAAAAGCCCTCGCTTGCAAACCCTGCTGGCCTAGGTTTGATTTCCCAGTACCCACGTAAAGCCAGATGCACAAAGAGGCACATGCATCTGGAGTTCATTTGCAGTGGCAGAGGGCCCTGGTGTGCCCACATACTTTCTCTTTCTCTCTCATAAATAAATAAATAAATAAATAATATATATTTAGGGCTGGAGAGATGGCTTAATGGTTAAGGCGCTTGCCTATGAAGCCTAAGGACTCATGTTTGACTCTCCAGATCCCACATAAGCCAGAGGCACAATGATGCAAGTGTGCAATGTCACATATGCACACAAGGGGGCACGTGCATCTGAAGTTCGATTGCAGTGGCTTGAGGCCCTGGTGCACCAATTCTCTCTGTCTTTCCCTCTCTCACCCCATCCTCATAAATTTTTTTATTTTTTTTAAAGGGGTTAAACAGGCCACAGCAGAGTTCTAGGAGTCCAAAGAGGCCTTACTGGAGGCAGAGGCTGATGAAAAGGCAGGGACTCTGTAAGGTTTATATGACCATGCCTGTTGGAGAGCTGCTGCCTCCCAGCCTCCAGGTGGAGTTGAGCTACTAAGATAAGCTACGTGCTCACTGGGGCCTCAGAGGCAAAGTGCAAGGCTGGAGCTGGGCTATATCAGCAGTAGGGAAGCCAAGGTGTAGCACCTGGGACAATTGGGAGCTCTTAGCCTGTTGGACCTTTGACACACTTACAGAGTGGTCTGATGACAGATCTGTGGGGACCTTGGCCATCACAGTGTCAAGTGTCCTACTCTTTCCAGTGTCCAGGTGAGGGTGTTGCACTCTTCCCTGATCTGGTATGGTCAATAAGTTCTTGGCCTTGGTTTTCCTGATAATAGTTTTAAAAATACCATGTGTTCATATGGTCCTGATCAACTGTTGATATGTTTAGAGGGTGTGTCCATTTTAGTTTTAGGAAAAAGTTTGTATTAGTATGTGTCTCATATATGCTGCAAGACAGGTTGTGTTACTTAAGTAAGCAACAAAGTACAGGGGTTTGCATTCAAAATGGAGCCAAATGCTGCTTATAAAACAGAATCTCACGGGATAAGACACCCCCTGAAAAGCCACTGTTTCAAGCACTTTGATTAACTTTGAGCAAGGGTTCAGCCTGATCTTGGTAATCATTTCTGCAATTTTCATGCTTGCTGACCCCTCCTTTCTTGAAATTCCCATACTGTATTCTCCAGCATCATATTTCTAATTTTTAATTAAACATTTTTATTTATTTAATTGCAAGCAGAGAAAGAGCATGCTAGGACCTCTTGCTGCTGCAAACTAACTCCAGGTACATGCACTATTTTGTGCATCTAGCTTTATGTGGTTACTGGGAAATCAAACCTGTGCCGGCAGTCTTTGCAAGCAAGTACTTTTAACTTTTGAGCCATCTCCCTAGCCCTTTATTTTTTTTAAGATAGACACCATGGAGAGATTTTTGTGAGCTTTTTTATTTTATTTCTGTGTGTGTGTGTGCATGCACACGCCAGGATCTCTTGCTGCTGTAAATGCATGCCAGACACTTGCAGCACTTTTTTGTCAGGTTCTACATTGGTGGCTGGAGAATTGAACCCAGGCTCACAGACTTTGCAAGCAAATCCCTCTAACCACTGAGCCATCTTCCCCAGCCCCTTATTTCTAATACTTACTTTGATCTCTGTAAAACTCTTATCTGCTCTTCATGTTCATCTGCTCCATCAGACTGCTCTTTCCAGAATTCCGTTTTGATCTGGCATACACTACTCTCATGCCTCCAGTGCCCAGGACAATGAAGCCTGGATCCTCTGATGGTTCTTAAGAGTCCCACTGAAGAACTACCAGTTCCAGTCTTATCTCTAGCCACTTTCTCACTATATCTCCTACACTTGTTACACCAAAGTATCTGGAGTTCCCAGAACACACCATATTCTTATGCTTTGGTGTTTTAATGTGGAGACAATGTCCCCATCTTTCATCCATGCCTCATTATCAGTGGATCCTCCCTACCATCTATGTGTTGGGGAGCCCCAAGTCACAGCCTTCCCTGGGCCACTCCTTCCCCCAGGTTCTGACTCCCATAGAGATAGAGTGTCTGGTATATAGTAGACCTATAATTTGTATTTCCATAACTAAGACCACAGTTCTTTTATGTTTCAGTGATGCCAGATAGCACTCATGGTAAATTAGACAATAACTGGGTAAACATTTCCTCATGAGAACAGGCCTGTTGAGAATTAAAAAGTAAAATGTCAGAAAGTTGATAACATAAATAACCTGATCTATGTTCAGACCTGTCTCTGTCTCATCTAATTATGTCACTTAGTCACAGCTCCTCCAAAATGGATCTTGGCCGTGGCATGGTAGTAAAATGCTGGTCTCTGCTTCAGAGTGATACGTCTGCCCTAAAAACTTTGAGGCATTTTCTTTCTTGGGATATTGTTTTTCAGACTTGCAAGAGAAGATTATCTCATATCAATCAATCAATCAATTTATGTGTGTGTGTGTGTGTGTGTGTGTGTGTGTGTGTGTGTGTGTGTGTGTTGTAAAGTCTCATGTTGCAGTACTGTTTTGATGAGCTGTTGTGAAGGCCAGGCTTGGCTTCAGGGCAAGCAGAGGCACTAAAAGAAAGGCTACTTTATGCATTTCCAGCTGCAGAAAGTGTGTCTTGTGGGAACCTACATTCATTCTTGAGTTTCTTCCCTGGAGGAACAATAAGATATTGCTCTTTTGGCTCTCAGGGGGTTTTTAAACCTTCTCTTCCAACACAAATGCCACATCTGACTTTACCCCATGTTCACTCAGTAAAATGTTTTCTTTAATGTCATAAGAATTATTGACAGTTCTGTTGGTGACATAGTTTTCTGTAAGGCGTTCATGAAGATTGGAAATCATTATGTGGTTTCACTGGACTTGCCAAATAGGAAGGAGGATTAAGAATTAAACTGTCTGCTTGCCTTGGGTTGGTACTGATTTATAAAACACATTGTTATTATTGGAAATAAGAATTAAAGAACTGGACTAAATAAAAACTACCTTCCTGAATTTGAAAGAGTAAATAAAAGTATAGATGCAGGATTTGGGGGTTTGGGAGGGGTCTTCCAGACTTGTGAACCCCAATTTTGAGTTCTTATCCTATTTTGACAAAGAACTGATAAAACAGACTCAAGTAGGATAAATTTGAATTATTGAGTTTCTTTAGGGAGAAATCATAATTGATGAGGTTTATTTAGGGGAACTTGATATTTAGGAAAAGGCTGGAGTAGTCCCCCCCACACACAGATCAGACATAGAAGCCCCTCCAAATAACACACCAAAGAGGATCAAGAAATAGTGAAGGACTCAGAGATCAAAGATAAATCTTGCATGTAATCAAAGTGAGAAGGCACCCCCAAAGCATGACACAGAAGAAAAATAGGAAGCCAAGAAAGTATTCCCTTTCCCAGCTATGCTTGTCCCATCCAGGGTGGGAAGGAGTGACAGACTCACATGGGTGATATGGTGGTTTGATTCAGGTGTCCCCCCATAACTTAGGTGTTCTGAATGCTGAGTCGCCAGTTGATGGCAGTTGGGAATTAAAGCCTCCTGGAGACAGTGTATTTGGGGGCGGGTTTATGGGGTTATAGTCAGCCTCCTCTTGCCAGTGTTTGGCACACTCTCCTGTTGCTGTTGCCCACCTGATATTGGTCAGAAGGTGATGTCACCCTCCGCTCATGCCATCATTTCCCCTGCCATTATGGAGCTTCCTCTTAAGTCTGTAAGCCAAAATAAGCCCTTTTTTCCCACAAGCTGCTGTAATAGGAACCTGACTGCAATAGGTCAGGTCACAGGGCAAAAAGAGAGGGGCTGGGCCATTCAGTTAACTTTTTTTATGTAAGTCAGACATCCAATCAGAGGGCTGACCCTGAGTGGCCAAGCTGAAGAAGATGTAGGAGTTCCTGCTGGGTATGTCACTGACAGCCCCAGGATCAGACCCAAGTTTCAGTTTTACCAAGACAGACAGCATAGCATCTCCTTGTTTCTTTTTTGGGCGTCTGTCCCTAACTAATCCTTATTTAAAAAGAAAGAAAACTGCCTTGCTCCTGTTTCTCCTTCAGTATTGCCAGTGTTGGTCCCCAGGGAAAGATGTTAGGAGTATTCTTTCCAAATAGTTTAAAGATGAATTGGAAAAAGGAGTAAAGAGAAATTTCCTAGCCCTGCCAGGTAAGAAAGAGTGGATTGGCACATGCTGAAACAAAGTTCCAGAACACTCTGTGAGTGGGCAGAAGCAGAGCAGATGTGACCTCATTTTCAGTCAATTCATCCTTCAGGAGCTGCTTGCTGTACCCGATGGAATGCTACCATTGTTATTTTGACGGGTCTCTTTACCAGGGTTACTTTCTTATCCTACAAAATCATTTGTATTTTAAATGTATATTTCCTCTCTTGTATGCATATTTAATATATAGTCATACATAAATTATACATGTGTTTAAAAATCTTCACAGATTTTATTTTACAATCTCAGCTTTGCTTTCAGTTTTTGTATTCTTTAATTCTCATTCTTTCCTAATACTGTTTGTTGCAGTCAGATTCACATTGCTTGACCCAACCAGGAGGAGCTTGTGGGGAAAAGAGGTTTATTTTGGCTTACAGGCTCAAAGGGAAGCTCCATGATAGCATGGAAAACGATGGCATGAGCTGAGGGTGGACATCACCCCCTGACCCACATAAGGTGGACAACAGGAACAGGAGAGTGTAACAAACATTGGCATGAGGAAACTGGCCGTAACACCCATAAGCCCGCCCCCAACAATACACCGCCTCCAGGAGGCATTAATTCCCAAATCTCCATCAGCTGGGAACCTAGCATTCAGCACACCTAAGTTTATGGGGGACACCTGAATCAAACCACCACAGATCATGTTGTAAAAATAAGTTGCTAATATTTGTTATAGAATATTGACAGCTTTATTAAAATGTTTTATGAGGCTTATACGTTATCTATAAAGTGAAAATTCTACTTAAGGGCTTTCTTTTTAAAATTCAAGAAATGCTTAACTTGAGAGTTAAAATCTACCCACTGTAATCCTGCTGTGTTTTATTACCTGTGGGAGATTGGGTTTTTGAATGGCATTGCCATGCTTTATGCTTTTAACCCTGCCAAGAAATGTGCTGTTAGCATTGTAATTGAGGCAGTTTAGGGGTGACTGGGCCCAGAAAGTAAAAGTGAGGAATATAATGTCCGTGAATCTGTCCTATCAATTAAGGCATTCCTCCTGTCCTTGTAAGTAAGGATCTGTTTGACTTTAAACTCAATTTGAGTCCCTCCCTAGAAAAGTCAACTGCCCCCTTCAGAGAAGACTGCACCTTTCCTGGGATACTGACATTCCTGAGCAGACTGCCCCTTCCCAAAACCCTGATGCCATGGCACTGGTCAGTTCAACCACCATCCAGAACCTAGAGCAGGCTCCATCTGGTTTTCTAGACAGGCTTCCTCATTTCCAAGAACCTTGATCATGTTTGCTGTCTGGCATAAACTCTGTCTTCCTTCCTGTTAGTCTGAGAGCTCCCACCCCCTCCCAATTGCAAACTGAAATATTCCTGCAAAGAGTGTCTCGCCTCCCTGCCCTGGACTCCCACAAGAGTCTAGACAACCTGACTTCTTGAGCTCACACCTCCAGCAGCCCTCTCCTACTAGCCACCTTCCATTGGTCAGTCCCCCAAGCCCCAGTGGACGTAAAAGCCCTTCCACCACCAGCTTCACTCTGTTTTCCTTCTGACCCCCACTTTACCAGAGTTTCCCCTTTTATCTTCCTGCTTCTCCCCTCAGCTTGCAAATGTCTGTCTATCCCTGCATACCTTCTCTTTCTTGCCCCCTCCCATTTCTTCTTCCTTCTCTCTAGTATCCCTCTCCCCCCCCCCTCCCACTTCCTCCTCAACATGTAGCATGTGTGCCCACAGCCCTGGGTCCTCCTGCCTCTTGGCAGGTTCTTTCCATGGGTACTTGGGCTGATTTCCCAGCAGCAACACTACCACCAGTGTCTGAGTGTGCCACTCAATACCTCAATTACCTCCTAGGTTCCTAGGCAGGAGCTTCCTCTCCCCTCCTTTCCTCTATCCCCAAAGCCACAGTACCACCCAATTTGGGGCAGATTAATAAAGTACTTTGATTCATAACACCCATGTTTCTTACCTCCCTAACCTGATATTTACTCCTCTTAAGTTCTATCTATATTCTAATAAAGCCTTTATTTTTTTTAAATTTTTTATTTATTTGAGAGCGACAGAGAGAGAGAGAGAGAGAGAGAATGGGCGTGCCAGGGCCTCCAGCCACTGCAAATGAACTCCAGATGTGTGCGCTCCCTTGTGCATCTGGCTAACGTGGGTCCTAGGGAATCAAGCCTCCAACCAGGGTCCTTAGGCTTCACAGGCAAGCGCTTAACCACTAAGCCATCTCTCCAGCCCACCCTCTGGCCTATGGATTTTAATTCCTTGAATTCATAAGACAAGAATCTGGAGGCCACTGATTTTGTGTTTGTTTTCTGGAACCCTTGCTCATGAGTTGGATTCTTGCCCATTCTGAGCCACAAAAGGCTCCATTGCTCTCAAAAGATACCCAAAAATTTATCACTGTTTTGGAATGTACTACAAAGTGGTTTGTTGATTTATTTAATACTCGTGCTTGACTTAAAAATTCAGTTCAGGGCTGGAGAGATGGCTTAGTGGTTAAGGTGCTTGCCTGCAAAGTCTAAGAACTCACCTTCAAATCTTCAGGTCCCACATAGCCAGATGCACAGTGATGCAAGCACACAATGTCACACATGTACCACAGGGGCCACATGCATGTGGAGTTCATTTGCAGCAGGCTGATGGTCCTGGTGTGCCCATTCTCTCTCTCTCTCTAAAATAAAAACAATAAAAAAATTCAGTTCAAATCATCTAGAGTTAATATTAAATATTCATAGTAAGGCAAATTTGTGCCTCTGTGATTTCATTTAAGACATAATGCATGCATTTTCATAAGGCCCCTGAAAGGTTAAAAAAATTCAATTTCATAAATATTTTTAAATTTCATGTGTTTCATAGGCTTCTTGATTAGTCATTTATGATAATAACTTTGATCTGAGCCAGTTAGACAGTCTTATGAATCAAAGCTTTATTTCCATAAAGTAATCAATTTGTTGTTTACTATTTTTCTTTTATAAAAATTAACCTATATTTTTGTCCTTTAGTTACTCATCTCTTCTCTTAATTTATTCCCTCTTGAGTACTAACTTATATTTGTCTGATCTGATTTAGAATCTCTGTCCTATTACTGTTTACAACATGCACTACATTTAGCAGGAAGCCATTTGCAAGATAAATGGGCCTAGAGAACTAAGACAATCATCAGTAGAGTTACTTTCTCAGATTTAAATAAAGAATTCATTTTCCATAAAGCAACAGATTTCACTGGCAAAGTTGATTTATCCAAATCTGAACAAAAGAAGAAACTTAAAAACAGATTAGTCAAATTTTAGCTGTGTAGGGAAGTAGTATTTTCAGTTACCTCATTTGGATTCCTGAATTACTAGCTTAAACTAAGCAAGCATAAGATAATGGATCCAAACTTAGTTTATATTCCAGGAAGGTCATAACTCATAATCCATGGCTAGATGATCTCCATTTACTCAGGCCCTGGGCAAATAGGCCCTGGAAACCTGCTGTCCACTATGTGCCTGGGACACAGGTGAGCACTGTACATTGCACTCCTCGGTCTGCCTCAGGTACAGATGGGTACTGTGCATTGCCCTCCTCAGTCTGCCTTGAGCACAAATAACAAGGCAGTGCAGGAAGAAAGTGACAGAAATATTCACAGGGCTTGGAGAAGATGGGGAAGAGGGGTTCCTGGGAGCTTATTCCTGGATGTAAATTTATGGCGTGAATTACTGCATGCTTGTTGGGTAATTCACATTTATAGAATAGATTACATTTCAGATTATAGAGTTAGTACCAAGAAGGAAGACTGGAGATACAGTTCAATTGGTAGAGTGCTTAACTGTCACGCACAAGACCCTGGGTTCAGTCCCAGTACCATGAGGGAAAAAAGAGAGAAGAAGGAATTTATATAAAATCCTCTCTTTTCTAATTGCAATTTATATGTTGAAATAGGAAGCTTGTATTTTTGTATTATTAAGAAAGCCATAGTTTATCTTGATACCTTTAAATTGTGCAATGTATTTTTATGTTTTTTTTTTTTAATTTATTTGAGAGTGACAGACAGAGGGAGAGAGAAAGAGGCAGAAAGAGAGAAAAAGAGAATGGGTGCACCAGGGCCTCCAGCCCCTGGAAATGAACTTCAGATGCATGTGCCACCTTGTACATCTGGCTTAAATGAGAACTGGGGAAATCGAGCCTTGAACCAGGGTCTTTAGGCTTCACAGGTTAGCAGTTAACCACTAAGCCATCTCTCCAGCCCTATTTTTATGGTTTTTAAAAATAAATTTTAGTATTATTTTAATTAGTTCAGTCATCTACTGTAGTTTGGAAGAACAATTTTTTTTTTCCCCAGAATTGCATGGCATACTTCCAAGTAAACACAATGTACTTACTGCCCATGATTTTTACCCATTGTAGCAGACAGCTTCAGGTTTGCTGAGATGAACTTTCATACCAGGCACAGTTATGGAGGAAGGGATATTTATTGATGCTTACAGATCCAGGGGAAGTTCCATAATGGCAGAAGAAACTGGCCTGCTTTCATAGGTCCAAACAGAGAGAAGCCATAAGCCAAAAACCACACAGCACACTTTAGAAACTCCAGGTGGAACTAGGCACTTTGCATATCTTTAGATTGGAATTTCAAATCCACCTCCACACCTTAAGATCCACCCAGTGACACCTCTTCCATCCTGGTGGTTGCAGATCCAAACTACAAACTAATAAAACACTGAATATGTTAGGGGCCATCTATTCAAACTACCACATTCTGCCCCTTGCCCCCAATAGATTCAAAACCATCACACATTGTAAACTGTGTTCAGTCCAGTTTCTAAGGTCCCCACAGACTTTACCAATTTAAGATAGTTCCAAAGTCCCAAGTCTCTGAGATTTAAGATTGTCTCTTAGCTGTGGGTCCTGTACAATCAAACAAGCTATATACTTTCAATATATAAAGGCATAGAATGAATGTTTTCAATTGGTGTAAGGCATAGCAAGGAGAGACTAGAACAATACAAACTCAGTAACCATCAAGCAAACATCAAACTTCTGCAGTTCAAGTCTAGTACAACTAGAGACTGACAGTCTCCAGATGTTCCAAGTCTGTCCCTCCAGCTGGGCAGAGTAGCCAGGGAATACTTGCATCCCAGGCTAACAGTATGCTCCATGGTAGCCCTTGCACAGTCCTGGTATATCCAAACCATCTTCATGTCTCTATGCAAACCATGGCCCATCTTCCAAAGGCTCTTCTAGCCTATTCATGAGGGTCATCACACCCTGCCTATAGGCTGTCTCAGCAGCGGCTCCTGAAACCGTGTGCATTTCATGACCTACTCCGTGCATTTTTCATGCTTCCAAAACTAATACCAGATGTGCAGGACACAGCCATATTCTTGATTCAGGGATGAAATAAATCATAACCTTGAAAAACAGGTTCCTTCTCCAGTCAACTCTTTCCAAAAGAGTTTGCATTTATATCATAGTCTTTCCTCAGGCATCATTTCCATTGTTTTAATGTAAAGCAGTTGGGCCATCTTCCTTAAGATTGCTAATGTATTGACAGTAGCAGGTTCAGTAACCCAAAACCAGTCTCAGTGCCTGTAATTTTAACTTCCTTGAGGTTTTTCAACTTAAAATCTTAAATCTCTCAGTCCAGTATCTTTAGCCAAGCACATCAGTCCATTACAAATTTAACCTTGATCAAACTTTCTGGCTCTGGGTAGCAGAATGCAGCCAGCCCTTATGCCAATAGCCCAGTTCCAACAGTCCTCTGCAGTCTTTCCTTCCCTTAGAAAGCTCATAATCCAAGCCTTGAAGTTCAATACTATCTGCACTTAGCATTCTCAAACTCTCACCAGAATAATCCATAAAACTTGGCTTACCACTCCAGAAGGCATCTACAGTTACAAGCACCACATCCATGCCCATTCCTCCAAAACAAAAGTTCCAAAAGACCAACATCCACATGGTCAGACTCATCTCACACCACATTCTGGTACCAATTTCTATAGCAGACAGCTTCAGGTTCGCTGAGATGAATTTCCAAACTAGGCACAGTTATGGAGGAAGGGATATTTATTGAAGCTTACAGATCCAGGGGAAGTTCCATAATGGTAGAAGCTGGCCTGCTTTCACAGGTCCAAGCAGAGAGAGAGAGAAGCCACAAGCCAGAAGCCACACAACACACTTCAGGAACTACAGGTGGAACTAGGCTCTTTGCATATCTTTAGATTAGAATCTCAAACCCACCACCACACCTTAAGATCTGCCCAGTGACACCTCCTCCAGCCAGGTTGTTGCAGATCTAAACTACAAACTAATAAAACACTGAATATATTGGGGGCCATCAATTCAAACTACCATACCCATGCTGGCTCTTCCAAAGCAAGACAGAATCACTGCAGTACTCTGGAGTTCCAAAAGATCAATCTTCCATATTGGAAAGTTTGTTCAGCCAGACAAAGTGCTACATGTTTATAATCCCAGCACTTGAGAGGTAGAAAGATCAGGAGTATGCAGCCAGCCTGGGCTGCCTGAGACCATTTCTCAATATACATAAACAAAAATAGGTAAAATAAAATAATTTTTTGTTTGTTTGTTTGTTTTTGGTTTTCTGAGGTAGTGTCTCATTGTAGCCCAGGCTGACCTGGAATTCACTATATAGTCTCAGTGTGGCCTTGAACTCACGGCAATCCTTCTTCCTCTGCCTCCCAAGTGCTGAGATTAAAGGCATGTGCCACCACACCCGACTAGTTGTTTTTTTTAAATAAACATTTCCAAAGATTTTGTATTGTTAACATAGCCTCTTATCTCTGAAATACTTTAAGTAAATACTTGTCCTATAAAAAATTTATGTTTGTCCATTATGATTGTGTTCTGGTAAAATGGAGGTAATAATCCCTGCCAGTTGAAGACTAGTTTTTCTAAAACTAAATAAAGCGATGACTCTCACAAAAAAAAGTATACTCAGTGTTCAGTGGTGTGAGGGAGATTGTTAAAATCCACTAAGGTATATACTTCAAATAGAGATGCCCATGAAAATTGGACATTGGCCATTTTAAAATTGGGATACCATCACTGCATAATTATTAATCAAAGTCAAACCATATGGAACTGATGTGGCAGTATCTTTATGTTCCTGATTGAGTAGTAGGAAGAAAGTTGTTTAACCCATTAGGATGATTGTAAATACTTAGAAAGGATCAAAGTTTTCCACTTTGACCATCTAGGTCTCATTAATGTCCTCAGGTAAATAATGAGAAGGAATCCTTGTGTGGATTAGGAACATCTGGGATGTCTGTGTATGCCTTTGTCTTCTGCTTAAAAAAGGAATCCAGTCTCTAGAGGGAGGTGTCTAGAAAAGATGTTTGGATCAGACATTAGAAAATGGGAGATAATTTTAGATAGCTTTCTTGAGTTTATCATCTGTAACTCAAATAGTTGATTATTAGAATATAGCTGATTGTTTTTCTTTTTAAATTTTTTTAAACAACCTCCATGATTATAAAAAATATCCCATGGTAATGCCCTCCCTCCCCCCCCCCCACTTTCCCCTTTGAAACTCCATTCTCCATCATATCCCCTGCCCCTCTCAATCAGTCTGTCTTATTTTGATGTCGTCATCTTTTCCTCCTATTATGATAGTCTTGTGTAGGTAGTGTCAGGCACTGTGAGGTCATGGATATCCAGGCCATTTTGTGTCTGGAGGAGCACATTGTTAGGAGACGTACCCTTCCTTTGGCTCTTACATTCTTTCTGCCACCTCTTCCACAATGGACCCTGAGCCATGGAAGGTGTGATAGAGATATTGCAGTGCTGAGCACTCCTCTGTCACTTCTTCTCAGAACCATGATGCCTTCTGAGTCATCCCAAGGTCACTGTCATCTGAAAAGAGAAGATTCTCTACCAAAAGTGAGAGTAGCATTAATATAAGGGTATGAACATTAACAGAAGGGCTTACTGGGCAGTTTGATAAGCGTAGTATATACATTTAGCCAGACATCAGCAGATGTTATACCCCCTAGGGCTCATGACTACCCCTGTTTTAAGTTTTCAGTATCAGGGATGTATTCCCTCCCATGGAGTGGGCCTCCAGTCCAATTAGAGGGCAGTTAGTTTCCACCATGACAGATGTGCCACTATTGCACCCATTGTCTCATTTGGCCTGGCTGGCCAAATATAAGGCTTGCAGTGTCCACTGTTGAGTATCTTCACTGGTGATTTCTCTTTCTCCCATTGAACTGTATGCAGAATGGCTTCTTCCAGCTTTCTGTCAGCTGGTCTACATGGAGGAGGTTATCAGCTCAGTTCCAGCAGGATTTCTCAGTGGGCTTGCAGCCCAAGTATGTGGAGTCTTCAGCAATAGGGTCTTACCATCTATTCCTGGTGGGAAACCAAGGGCCTTGGCAATGGCCTATAATGTTTTGGGGGCATTAGGGACCTCTCTGGCCAAAACTCACTGGAAGGTATCCCATCCCTGGCACTGAAAATTTTCTAGCAACAATCTATGGCTCCTGAGTGTTCCCATTGTCCAAAATAGTAGGTTTTCATATGATTTATTTATATCCTCTTATTTTTATACTGGGTATATAGTATTTTACTACATATGGTTTTCCCATTAAGTAAAGCAAATCACAAAAGTATCTTAGCCTAATGATGGAAATAAATTGTGTTAAAACTGGGGCAAAGGACTGGCGAAGATTGCTTAGTGGTTAAGGCATTTGCCTGCAAAGCCAAAGGACCCTGGTTCAATCCCCCAGGTCCCACGAAAGCTAGATGCACAAGGTGGCACATGCATCTGGAGTTTGCTTGCAGTGGCTAGAGGCCCTGGCACACCCATTCTCTCTGTGTCTCTCTCTCTTTCTCTCTCTTAAATAAATAAATAATAAAACTGAGGCAGAGATCCAGACTTGAAATTTGTCATCTCGAGATATTGCATGGTTGACCACAGTTATTCTGTAGACTCCACTGAGAGCTTCAGAATATTATTGTGTCAATGCACATGGGTTCATCTTTCATAAATACCAAATGAAGCTGGGTTACAGTCAAGTGAGTTCAAGTCCAGCTAAGGTAACAGTGAGGAAAGTGGAAAAAGCAGCTGAGGACATAGCTAGTGGCAAAGCACTTAGCTAGCATGTGCAAGGCCCTTGTGTCAAACCTCACTCCCGTCTTCTTTCCCCCAAAAGAATACCAAATCATATACATGAAAATCCAAAGATTGGTTGAATAGTTACACAACAATACGATTTTTTTTTTTTTTGAGATAGGGTCTCATGTACTTCAGGATGCCTTGAACTTGCAGTGTAATTGAGGATGGCTTTGAACTCCTGATCATCCTGCCTTCATCTCCCCACTTTTGATCCTGCTGCTTCTGTTTCCAAAGTTCTGAGATTCCAGACATGTGTCAACATGCCATGTTTTTAAAGCAGTGTTGGAAATTGAAACCAGAGCCTTGTGCATGGGCCTGTGGTGCTATTTATTTATTATTTATTGGCATGTGCACACACACACGCACACATGCTTTTGTGTGTATACCATAGTCTCCTGCCCCTGCAAACAAATGTCAGATATATGCACCATTTGTGTGGGTTCTAGGCCAGCAGGCTTCGCAAGCTAGCACCTTTGACTGCTGAGCTGTATCCCCAGCCCATAGGATGCTTTAAGTTAACAAATCTTCCTTTGCTTCAGATGACTGAATGTTCAAACATATGACTTAGCGAACTATTTAGGAAGACATTTATGAATCTCTGTATTATTTGCATACTACAGGACAGATCTGTATTATGTAATGTATTTTATATTTTGCTTATGGAGTTAAAGATGAGTGGCAATTAGTTCAAAATGCCCTCCTGGAAATTTGATAAAATCTTTCCAATAAGTGGCTAAGGTGGCAGCACTAACTTACCCACTTGTAACTATTGTTCTATTGTGTTTCAGAAGTCTTCAGAGAAAAGTAAAAGAAGTAACCAGTAGCCATTAGCTATTATATAATCCATAGATATCCATAGTTAAGGGTCTTAAGAGTCTTCGTAGTTAAGAGATAACAGTCTCAGCTGAGAATGGTGACACATGTCTTTAATCTCAGCACTCGGGAGGCAGAGGTTAGTGGATCACCGTGATTTCAAGGCCACCCTAAGACTACGTAGTAAAATCCAGGTCAGCTGGGCTAGAGAGCGAGACCGAACCTTGCAAAGTCAAAAATTTAAAAAAAGTGAGTTAACAGTCCTAAGGTTACCTTTGGGTCTCATTGGCTGATTGCACAATGATCAGCTGGTTATCCTGCCAAAGGCTACATCTACTGCTAGAGTTGTGACTGGATTTCTTTGGGTGGAGTGGTCACTGTCACCACAAACTGCACTCCATTGTGTTAAAACTCTTGGTTGACATTTTGGCCTGGTCGTTAAAAGCAAGTCCAACAGGAAACCTCTCCTATACAAGCCTGCTTGTGTCAGTATAAAATTCTTATCAGGAAGCCATGATTTGTCTTATTGAGCCACACTCTGAGATGCATAGAATTTTTTTATTTACATAAATTCACTGACCTAAAAGCAGACTTTCATTTTTCAATTCTGCCCAAGCTATTCTCATTGTCACCAGGAGAAAGTAGCCCTAAATGTCTTTCTAGTGTAGGACTCTTAAAACATATTTAGGAATTGGGTCCTTACCTGTAAGAGATGACATCCTAGATACTCAAGGACAAACAAGACCACTGTTTAATCTTGGATTGATAGATTTTAAGCCCTGATTAAGCACAGACAAATTACATGATCCGCATTCCCTCTGTCCCACCATGCCTAGGAGGGCCACAACTCTCACTGCCATCAATTGTCTGTATCCTGAAAGGAACACAACTTGAGGTTTTGTTCAGCACAGAATATTGGATGGGTTATTTTAGAATCCAGCTGCAGCTAAGCAGAGAGAGAGAGAGACTGACTAAGGCCTGAGTCCTCCACATCTTGCCACATGCTGCATGCTGCTGAGGCTCTGAAGAGCCCCTGCTTACATGCATACCCAGCTTCTGGCACCTCATTGATTTTGACCATCTCTCTTCCTGCCCTTTGCCCTGTTTCTTCTCATCTGAGAGAGCAGCGGAGAAAGGATGGTGATGTGATTTTTTTTTTTCCAATTAAAGGTGTTTTTCTGGTCAAGAGTGTTTTTAATCATGAAATAAAATTTTTGTTTTAATTTTGCAGTTCATGAAGATGGATAATCAAATGGTGTGCATGTTTTATAGCAGAGCCCTTTCTTCTAAGTTGTTTGTCAAAGGGTCATATAGACTACATGAGCTCATGCTTATGGTCTATGATATCAAATCTAGTCTGAGGGCTTTCCATTTGCTTAATGGCCATTTTCATATCATTTCTGCCAAAGTATAACCATCCAGGAGAAATGGCATACGTAAGTAGGATTTGGAAGTTTCAGGGTAGGATGGACTTTGCAAGTTGCCAGGTAGACAGTGATAAGTCTGACCACGTTTCTATTTTAACGTAGCATCTGGTGATAAGTGGTTATATTTTTCAGTTCATTTCCATCATTATGACCATAACCATTTTGGAAAATTATCTACTGATTTTCTTTCCATTGCCAGTCAACAGTGATTCATTTTCAAAGTATCATAGTACCAGTGAGTCACAAAGGCTTCTACTGATCTCTCAGGAGGAGTGTACAGCTTCCCTTCTCAGGGGAGTTAAGCATTACACTACTTTAGAGCCATCCTGAATCACATACCATTAAGATGACATAATTAGGGCTGGAGGATTGGCTCAGCAGTTAAAAGCACTCCCTACAGAAGCATGAGGGCCTGCTGGGGCCTGAGACTGCTGACTTTGATTCCCCAGAACCCACCGAATCAACTGGATGTAGCCACCCATATCTACAACCCAAGTCCCGTGGAGAGCAGATACCACAGAGAACAGATGATTACTGGGCTTGTGAAAATGGAAAGCTCTGGAATAAGTGAAAATAACCCATCTCAAGGAAACAAGTGAGTGAGCAATGGAGAGGGTATGCAGCATTCTTCTCTGGTGTTGCAGTCAGGTTCGCATTGCTGGCAGAAATCACCTGACCAAGAGCAGCTTTGGGAATAAAAAAAGGTCTATTTGGGGGGAGCTCCACAATGGCAGGAGAAAATGATGGCATGAACAGAGGGTGGACATCACCTCCTGGCCAACATCAGGTAGACAACAGGAACAGGAGAGTATGCCAAACACTGGCAAGGGGGGTAGATATAACACACATAAGCCCACCCCCAGCAATATACTGCCTCCAGGAGGCATTAATTCCCAAATCTCCATCAGCTGTGAACCTAGCATTCAGGACACCTAAGTATATGGGGGACACCTGATCTAACCACCCCAATCCTCCCCTGGTACCCATAAACTGATAATTGTACATGATACAAAATACAATGCATTGATCCAACTTTAAAAGTCCCCATAATTTTTACCAGTCCTAATGATGTTCAAACATCCCCATAATCCAAGGTCTTTTAACTGAGTCATAATACCAAAAATAAAGCAAAAAAAAAAAAAAAAAAACGCATAATGGCACAGAACAAACACTCACACTGCAAAAGGTGGCATTGGGTATAGCAAAGAAATATTCAACATATACAAGATTTAAATAGGGCAAATATCAAACTCTGTACCTCCAAGTCCAACATCTCTAGAAAGTGACAAGTCTTCAAGTCTGATAATTCTAACCAGCAACAAGTCTCTGGAGTTCCAATTTTACCTCTCCAGCTAAGCTGCTCACAGTCCTGGGAAACTTCATCCCGGGCCAGCAGCTTTCCTTAGCAGCTGTCTCGTGGTCCCAGCATCTCCACTGGGTCTCTACTGCAACCCATGGTCCATCCTCAAGGCTCCATGGGGTCTCCATGCAGGCAAACCAACAAACCTACTTCACACTGCCCATGGCCATTTCCAGAACACAAGACCATGTTGCAAATTCAATAACCCTCTCTTTCCTGCATTTCTTCTGCTCCATAATACCAGGTAGGATGATAATTTGTTAACCCAGGTGGAAATAAAGCAGACTTTGAAGAACAGGACACTCCTTCAACATTCAGGTCCCCTTTAAAAGACTGCATTCTTTTATTGTCCCAATACAGGTCAGCTAGCCCAATATCAATGGTTGAAATCTCTCATACAATTGCAGCTGAACAGGCAGAAGTTTCAGCCCAAAGATTTCATTTTTCTGTGCCATATCTTTGCTCATATCAGTCTGATTCTATGTAAAGCAGCCGTGCACAAGTTCACAGGACATGGGCATAACAGCAAGCCTCTCACACAAACTGCTCCTAGCCCAGTCCAGGCAAAGCTCTTTCTCATCCCTAAAAGCCAAACCTCACAATCCATAGTTTTTACTGCATTCAGGTCTTGCAACTGTAACAGAATAGTCCATCAATCTGTACTTACTGAACTGCAAGGTGTCTCTTAGGCCAAGGTTTCAAATCCTTCCATATTCCCTTGAAAATCATCTCCTAAAGGCCAAAGCCACATAGTGAAATGTCTAGCAGCAATCCTACTACACTGGTACCAACTTTACTGTTGCACTTAGGTTTGCATTGCTGGTAGAAATCACCCAACCAAGAGTAGCTTGTGTGAAAAAAAAGGGTTATTTTGGCTTATAGACTCAAGGGGAAGCTCCATGATGGCAGGGAAAATGATGGCATGAGCAGAGGATGGACATTACCTCCTGGCCAACATCAGGTGGATACCAGGAACAGGAGAGTGTGCCAAACACTGGTAATATGACACTGGCTTTAATTCCTATAATCCCCACCCCCAGCAATACACTGCCTCCAGGAGGCATTAATTTCCAAATCTCCATCAGCTGGGAACCTAGCCTTCAGAACATGGGGGACACCTGAATCAAACCACCACATCTGGCCTCCACACACTATGGGACAGTGCATTTGCACACACATGCATATACTGTGCACATACACCACATACCATGTTATAGCTACAACACATACATTCAAAAAAAATGTTGAGCTGGAGAGATGACTCAGCAGTTGAAGCGCTTGCCTGCAAAACCTAACAACCTGTGTTCCGTTCCCCAGTACCCATGTAGAGCCAGATGCACAAAGTGGCATATGTGTCCAGAATTTGTTTACTGTGGCTAGAGGCCCTCACACACCCATTCTCTCTCTCTGTGTCCTTGAAAAAAAAAAGTTGTCATGATTGTGTGTGTGTACAGGTGTCCACGCATGTGGAGGCTAGAGATTGACATCTGGTATCTTCCTTAGTTGTTGTCCACTTTTATTTATTTATTTTGAAGCAGGGTCCCTTTCTGAACCTAGAGCTTACTTCTTGGCCTAGTCTGGCTAAACAACAAGCCCTAACGATCCTCCTGTCTCCAACTCCCCAACACTAGGATTTCAAGCATGCACTGCTGTACCCAGCTTCTACATGGCTGCTAGGGATCTTATCTCAAGTCTTTATGTTTGAACAGCAAACAGCAAGCACTCATTTTACCCACTGAGCCATCTCCCCAGCCCCAACATGATTTTTCTTAATTTACTTGGGGTTGTGCAGACAATTCTAATATTTGTACTGCCTTCAGAGTTAGTGACATGGGCTTTGAGAAGTGAATAAATTCAAATTTTCTTGTGTTGTTATATATTATTATTTATATTATACTATCATACAGATAATACAGTTATTTCCTTGATGGATTCATAAGGTATTTTCAGTAAGTCTATCTGATGATCTGAACACATTGGTCCTATTTCATATTCTCCATTCTGTATCTTTTCCTTTTCTTCTCCGTCTTTCTTACTACCAAAGTAGAATTTTAAGATTCATTTACTCAGTAAATATATATTGAGGAATTTCATGCCAGGAATGCAATGGGCATGACCTTTGCCTTTTCACAGAATTTACAGTCTAGTGCAGGCTTTAGGGTGCCAAATGTAGCCTGCCATCTGTCATGGTGTATAAAATGTTACTGAGCACAGACATCCCAACTCATGTACATGTCTGTCACTGCACTCCCATTACTATGGCAGACTGGAATAATTGCAAAGTTAAAAATATTCCTAGCCGGGTGTGGTGGCGCACTCCTTTAATCCCAGAACTTGGGAGGCAGAGGTAGGAGGATCACCAAGAGTTCGAGGCCACCCTAAGACTACATAGTTAATTCCAGGTTAGCCTGGACCAGAGTGAGACCCTACCTCGAAAAACCAAATAATAATAATAATAATAATAATAATAATAATAATAATAATTACTAGGTGATATTTTATAGAAAAATTATCTGCCCTTTTGGGTAATGATGGTCACATGATATAAAGCTACCCTGGAGTATAAAAAGTTTTGTCTACTCTGTTAGAAAATCTTAAACTCTCCTGAGATCTGTGACCACTGGTGAAGTACTGTAAGTAGGGAAAGTTAGCCTTTCATATTTGAATTCTAAGAAAGTCCCTGTGGCTGTTCTGAAAGAAAAAATGATGAGAAGAGGCAGTGGCTCTGTGCACATGGATGACAGGCATGAAGGTGGTATAGTGGCTAAGAAACATCAGGCACCCTGTCTGGACTTAAGTACTAACTCTACTACCCTGGTTGATTATGATCTCAGGTCAGATTTTCTGTATGTGCAATCATGATGGTGCCTCACTGAGGAAGTAAGCTCATATATATGAAGCATTTCAAATGTAGTATTTACAAACATCACTATGGCTGCTATTACATGAATACTGCTTTAGTGTAAGAATGGCAAAAAACTGAACTATTACCAGTGAGGATCAGGGAAGCAATCACTCAGGAGCTACCCAGGTGACAGACTTGACAGGAAACATTATTAATTAAATGTCATTAGGACTGATGAAAGCAAAACAGTAAGTTGAGGATGAAATGTGGTTATAGGACTTCATCAGCTGAGTAGATGGTGGCCAAGTCTCTAGGTAGGGAAGATAGTAACAAACAGTTCTGTTGTATGAGGGGAATGATAAGTTCAGTTTTGGGGTGTGTTAACTGAACAGAAATGGAAATGTTCAGAAAACATTTGAATATAAGGTCTGTATTATTGTTTGATTTTTTTTTTTGAGACAGGTTCTCCTGTAGTTCAGTCTTAAACTCACTATGTAGCTGAGGCTGGCCTTGAGCTCCCTATCCTCCTGCTTTTGCCCCCCCCCCCCAAGTGCTAGGACTATAGGCAGTGTCACCACAACTATAAGGTCTGGAGATCCAGAAGTGTAATATAGAATGGTAAAGTGGACATAGGACCATCAGTATAAAACTGGCACTGAGCTTATAAAAGAATGAAGATGGAACAATTAGACTACTCATAGAACCTTAAAGAACACTAATGATTCACACTTGAACAAAGAACTGTTAACCTGAGGAAAAGCAGAAGATAAGCATGAAGTCTATATTCATTAAAATTTCCTTGGTTAAGTGGTAAACTTGAGGAATAGTTAAATAATAGGGCAACCTAAACCACAGCATGTATTTTTCAATTTAGGTAGCCTGATTTCAGATCTATCACATTCCACATTCCTGTTTTCCTTCCTTCAAACATCAGATAATTTAGTGGATGCTGTGGCTGTGAGTGTTGGCATCAGATGATCTGTTCAAACTACTCTTCCATATTTGATGCCATTTCCCTGCCCCACTTTTTACCAGTTCACTTAAGCCAGTAATGTGACAATTTGAAGCAAAGAAATGTCTTTATGCTTGGTTGAATATCAACAACTTTGGTGTGGGAAGAGCCAGGAAACAGAGTGGAGAAACTGACACTTTCTACCACCAGAGTCACCCCTTAGCTTCAATGCCTACCTCTCTGTTACAGAATCATGCTTAGGGTATACTTTTCTTAGGATTAGTTAAATCCCAGGGAGTCAATCTTTCATTAATATATTTTAGTTATTTAGTTAATGTTCTAAGTTAGTCTATGAAGTAACAGGTTTCATTATGGCATTTTTAAACGTGTGTCATCCTCCACCCCAGTACCCCCCACCCTTCTGCCTTGTTTCTTTCCTCCCCACAAATAGTTCCCCCTTCTGCCTTCCTGTCACATGTATTCCATCACCCCTTTATCTAGTTTGCCTGTGATAGATTCAAGTTAAGCCCCCTCCTATGCAAGTATGGAGCAGTCAGAAGCCTGATCCAGTTGAGGAAAAACATCACATTTATATAATCAGGTTGTGTTGTATCTTCTATTTAGTATTATGTTATGTGAAGAAATCATGTAAAATGTTAAAATAACCCAAAAAGATATCTGATATATTAAGCTTTCTAGCTTTTGCACATTTTTGATATTTTGGGGGCAATTTTATAATCATGCATCTTACTAGAAAACTTAGTAATACAGCACATATGTGCCTATTGGAATGGAAATTGTGTTTCATAGGATAGAATTGATTATTGCCCCATGGGTATTGAAGAATTTAATGTCTATAAGTTAGTTTCTTTATGTTTACATACTTGTCTATTCTTTGGATTTCTCTTTGACTCCATTGTAATATGTTCTTTTTAGTGCATTATCCAAAGTCTATGTCCCATGTTAAAATGCCTTGTATTATAACACACACATTTGAATTTGTGTGTAACACCCTAGAGAAATTCTCAAAAAGTGGGTAACTGTTACTGCCTCCCCACACAGGAAGGCAGAAAAGCTTGCTTTTCATGGCATAGCCTTCCGGATTTTTTCAGTTTTGTATCACATGATATTACCCAGATAAATAAATACTTTTTTAAAAAAATTCATTTTGAAGTCTTTAAAATCAATCCTTAGCTACTAAATTCACATCTAAAATAACTTTGTGCAGAAAATTTTATCTCTAACTATAAGTAGATCAATATCATATCTACAGCTTTACTTCTCTATTCTTTAAAACAAAGTTTTAAACTACTTTTCAATGTCGTTCTAACAGAGGGGAGGAAAAAAAAACAACAACAACAAAGTTGTTCAGATGGCTCTGCTATTTCTGTCAGCCTGTTAAGGAATGATGTGGTGGAGGGAAGCAGCAGACTGTTGGCCTGCTTTGCAGGTCTTCAGGGCTCGCCTGCTTGCCTCTTGCCCAGCTGTGCACTCAGAGCCTCCTGCATCTAATTATAGCTGCTGCTCTCCCTCTGAGTTGCAGTTCTCTGGCTCATGTGCATATTACCACCTGGGGTGCTTTTCAAAATCCAAATGCCCAGACCAGTTAAATCACAGTGTCTGAGACTGAGACTCACACATCAGTATTTTTTAAATCCTCTGAGAAGACACTCACTATTTTGTGAGAAGAATGGCTGGCTTCGCAAAAAGTCGCACACAGACCTGAGGCAGATGCAGGCATGATTTCTGACTAAAACATCTCCGTAGCTGCAGAATCACACAGAAGCAAGAATACCACTATGTAATCTCCTGACAGTGGCGTCTGCATTTACCTGTACCCTCCCCCCCCCAAGAACACTATCTATACATATGGAGTGTGGGTCAAAAGCCCAAGCTGCCTGGGTTATAGTCAGTAGAGTTTTGTTTCCTTTGTTTGTTTTTGTGGTACTTTATTTATTTATTTGTTTGTTTATTTATTTATTTATGTGACAGAGAAAGAAGGGGAAAGAGAGAGAGAGAGAATGGGCAAGCCAGGGCCTTAAGCCACTATAAACTCCAGACACATGTGCCTCCTGTGCATCTGGCTAATGTGGGTCCTGGGGAATCGAACCCGGGTCCCTTGGCTTTGCAGATGAACGCCTTAACTGCTAAGTAATCCCTTCAGCCCTTGTGGTACTTTTTAAAAAATATATTCTTATTTATCTATTTGCAAGTGGAGAGAAGAGAGAGAAAGAGGGAATGAATTACCTGGGCCTCTTGATACTACAAACGAATTCTGGATGCACCTGGTTTTATATGCTACTGGAGGATTGATCCCCAGCAGATAGACTTTGCAAGCAAGCACCTTTAACCATTGAGTAATCTCCCCAGCCCTGGTTTTTATTTGTTTGGTGTGTGTGTGTGTGTGTGTTTATTATTGCATTTATTTATTTATTTGCACGCACAGAGAAAGAGACCAAGAGAAATAGAGAGAAAATGGGCATGCTAGGACCACTAGCCACTGCAAATGAACTCCAGATGCATGTGCCACTTTGTGCATCTGGCTTTACATGGGTACTGTAGAATTGAGCCCAGGTCATTAGGCTTTGGAGGCAAGCACCTTAACTGTTGAGCCATCTCTCCAGCCTTGTTTTGTTTTGTTTTTGAGACAGGGTCTCATTAACCCAGACTGGCCTTGAACTCCCTGTGTAGTCCAAGGAAATGACCTTGAACTTTTGATCTTCCTGCTGCTACTTCACAAGTGCTGGAATTAAAGACATGTGCCACCATCCCTATTTATTTGGTGTGTTGTGAGTATGGGTGTGTGCATGTGCCATGGAATTTAGGTGGAGGTCAGAGGACAACTTTAGGGTTGGGCCTTGCTTTTCCCTTCATTTGAAGGTCTCTTGCTCACTTCTCCATTTGCAGGTTTTCTGGAAAATTCTCCTCCTATCTCCTCCTCCTTTCTTACTATAGGCACATTGAGATTGCAGAAGCCCAACATAGCTTCTGGCATTTATGTGGGCTCTCAGAGTCCAAACTCAGGTTCTCAGAACTGTGCAGCAAGCACTTTATCTACTGAGCCATCTTCCCAGCCCCACCATGACCACTTTTATGCAGTGCTGGGATAATAACAGGACTTGGTGTGTGGTAGGCAAACTTTTAAGCACTCTACCATCACATTCCTTGTTCTGTTTTTATAGTTTTGAATTAAGCTAAACTCTCTCTGACTAGAAAACCCTGAATTGGAACTATTGAGTGTATAACCCCACCTTGTTCCTCTACCATTTGGGGCACAAAGTCAGCTGACTGACTGGTGACATCCAACTAATATCATACCCACCCTGTGGTATATTGCTAATACAAGATCATATTTGTGATATAGCAGATAACTGAAAACCACCACTTTACCACAAGACCAGTGAAGCGTCTGTTTCAATCACAGAACTAGGATTGGGGAGATGCTCAGTGGCTAAAGAAGTTTACTTGCAAAGCCTCCTGGCCTGGGTTCAGTTCCCCAGCATCCACAGAAAATTGGACAGAAATGCATCTGCTGTCCCTGTTCACCTCTGCCAGTGGGAGGTGGGGCCAGGATCATCTGAACCTTGACCTCCAAATTTGTGCTGTGGCACATGCACACCACGCACATACACACACATTAAATTAAAAAAAAAAAAAAAAAAAAAAAACTAGCTCACTCATATACCCTAGAAACTCATTGCTGTAACCCACAACAATGTACAACACTGAGAGGTCTTTGAGTGAGAATTAAGATTATAGAAAATGAGTAAAAATGCATCTATTTATTTTGGAGCAGTACGCTGAGGAAATAGCTTATTTCTTGGTACTTCCTTTTCAACCTGAAAGATATCTTCCAGCATGAAGTCCTAATGAATGCTAATCTGCTTGCATTTCACATTTTTAACTTTTTGGTGTTGCTATGGCCTTTTTTTTTGAATGTGAAAACCTATCATGAATGCTTCTGTGGTGGTTTGCATTAATATACTCATTGTATGTCCCCCTCCCTTTTGCATAGGAGGACAGAGATGTCAATAACCCTATGCCTCACCGAGGAGGCGATGGATTAGCTCCTGGGGATGACAGATTCAAACCTGTGGTGCCCTGGCCTCATGTTGAAGGAGTAGAAGTGGACTTAGAATCTATTAGAAGAAAAAACAAGGCCAAAAAAGAACAGGAGCGCCATGCTGGAGGAGATTCCCAAAAAGATATAATGCAGAGGCAGTATCTCACATTTAAGCCTCAGACATTTACCTACCGTGATCCTGTGCTACGCCCAGGGATCCTCGGTAACTTCGAACCCAAAGAACCCGAGCCTCATGGAGTGGTTGGTGGCCCTGGAGAGAAAGCCAAACCGTTGGTTTTGGGACCAGAATACAAGCAAGCAGTTCAAGCCAGCATTAAAGAGTTTGGATTTAACATGGTGGCAAGTGACATGATCTCACTGGACCGCAGCGTCAATGACTTACGTCAAGAAGAGTAAGCACTCCTCCTCTTCTTTCTAAAATTGATAGCTACCTAGATTTAGTTAGATTGTTAGGAGCAGAGAAAATATGTTGTACTTTTTTTTTTATTATTATTTTTTGGGTTTTCAAGGTAGGGTTTGGCTCTGGCTCAGGCTGACCTGGAATTAACTATGTAGTCTCAGGGTGGCCTCGAACTCATGGCAATCCTCCTACCTCTGCCTCCCGAGTGCTGGGATTAAAGGCGTGCGCCACCACGCCCGGCTCTGTTGTACTTTTATTTCAGTGAAATAAGAGGTCCCTTGGTCAGCAAAATGGCCAGAAGGAGAAGGTCGTTTCATTTTTGTTGTTTTTATTAAAGGTATGTTGTATAAAATTCTGGGGTCTTCTATATAGTGCAACTGAAAATGATGCTCCTCAGACTAGCACTAATCTATGAATATTTTGTTTCCAGACCACAATGAGAAAATATACTTGTACCAGAATGAATAGTTTTTTACACTATTAAATACTTTTAGTTCCACTGACAGTTTTGAATAGAGAACTTCCTCAATGTGTTTCATTCTGGAGCAAGGAAGCATGTCATCTTGCTGTTAAACAATGGCAAATGGTAATACTGCTCTGGGCCTCTTGTGTGATTAACTTGATTTATGTTTTCTTTGATTTTTCCCTCCATGCTAAAATAGAAATTGAAGCATTTGAGTATATGTAAGGAGTGCTCAAACAGATAAAGCTGTGGCCTATACTTTGAGCGTCTTATTATGTGTTATGACTGAAATGAAGGATTTTTCAGCTCTTATTTTTTGTGTGTGTGTGTGAGGCAGTTTTATTTGGTAAAAAGAAAGAAAAAGAAGAAAGCTGGTGCATCAGGTCTGCATTCCAGAGTTCAGGATCTCAGGATGCAGCCTTGAACTGTTTGGAGCATCAGCTCAGCTTTTATTGGAAATAACCACATGATGTTTATAGTAAAAACAGGATTGGGAGTTAAAGTACAAAATTACATACTGTTCAACTGGGAAGAGGGGGCCTATTACAAGAAGTCACAAGGTTACATAGGTCACATAGGGGGAACTGAGGCAAGAAACATTCTATGCTATGTAATCACAAAGATATTTAAAAACAAAGAGATACAGGGAGGTCATGGTACATTGCACAGAGGGATCATCCCACTCCTTAGGTAACTGTAAACACCTGCATTGCACAGAGGGATCATCCCATTCCTTGCACATTCCATTTTCCATTTTCCCCTCTGATATGACACTAAGTCAAATCCTTGACTCTTGAAGAACAGTGTCTAGGATGTTTTCATCTAAGGGGGTATATTGCGTCCACAATACCATGAGTTTAACAGAATTTATTCTATTCTTTATATATCTACTTAGAGCATTAATAATGCAGGGTCCTATGGTAAGGCCTAAGAGCAGTAGTGTCAGGGGGCCAGCAGTAGAGGAGACAAGGGTAGTAGTTAGCCATAGAGACCAACTAAACATAGACTGGAACCAATTACTAGTGGCCCATCTCTGAAGTTCTCTTCTTTGAGATTTTCTCTAACTAAAGCCAGTGTATTTCGGAATATTCCCAACTGATTGGCATAAAAGAAACAAGTTTTACCTAAAGTGATACATAGACCCCCTTTTTTCATAAAAGTTAAGTCTAATCCTCTTCTACCTTGTCCCCTCCACTTTCTTTTTTTTTTTTTTTGTAAATTTTTTTGTTTTTATTTATTTATTTGAGAGTGACAGACAGAGAGAGGAAGAGGCAGATAGAGACAGAGAGAGAATGGGCGCGCCAGGGCTTCCAGCCACTGCAAACGAACTCCAGATGCGTGCGCCCCCTTGTGCATCTGGCTAATGTGGGTCCTGGGGAATCGAGCCTGGAACCAGGGTCCTTAGGCTTCACAGGCAAGTGCTTAACCGCCAAGCCATCTCTGCAGCCCCAATCCCCTCCACTTTCTTGGCTGTTGGAACGGTTAGGATAACCTGGTGGGGCCCTTCCAATGTCCCAATATGGTGTCTCTTGATCCGAACTCTGTGTGAGCTGAAAGGAATGGGGACAAACAGGGGCAGCCTTGATTGCTGGAACAATGGACTCCTGGACTCTTTGTAAGACTTGGATAGAAAGAAGCCTTTCATTAGTAAAATCATTTATCTGTTCAAGACCCATCTGGGGTAGGATGGGGGGAGGGGTTCCATGCATAATTTTAAATGGAGTAATTCTTTTTACATAAGGGGTACACCTGGCCCTTACCAGGGCAAAGGGAAGGAGTCTCACCTATCCTTTACTGGTCTCTAGGGCTAATTTAGTAAAGTCTCCTTCAAGGTCCAATTTATCCTTTCTACCTGTCCTGAACTTTGGGGACAATAGGCACAATGTAATTTCCAACTAATCCCCAATGTCAGTTCCCTAGTGGTCAGTTCCCTAGTGACTTTTGACACAAAGGCAGGGCCATTATCTGATCTTATCCTGAGGTGCAACCCATAGCTGGGGAATTATATCCTCTAACAATTTATTATTCACTATTTAGGCTGTCTCAGTGGAAAGCTTCCACCCATCCAGAAAAGGTATCAACATAAACAAGTAAATATTTATATCCATACTGATCTGGCTTTACCTCTGTGAAATCAACTTCCCACTATCTATCTGGCTCTGTTCCCTGCTCTCTCACCTCTGTTGGTGGTACCTTACCAGAGGAGGCATTTGTCTGTTGGCAGGCCTGAGAGTGGGTGGTGATGTCCCTGATGATTGAGTCCATACCTGATAAGAAAAACTCTTTCCTTATTAGCTCGGCTAGCTTGTTGTTTCCTAAGTGAGTTCCTTCATGTAGCTGTCGTAGGGCTTGGGGCAGCAACTGGGGCAGCAACAGTCATCCATTCTCCAGTTGATACCATCTTTGTGGGGTCTGTTCCTTTATCAGATGAGAGGTAAGCTATACATCCTGTTCTTTGTATGTCAGCTCTTAATTTTTATTTTTTATTTTTTGGAGGTAGGGTCTCACTCTAGCCCAGGCTGATCCTGCAATTCACTATGTAATCTCGGGGTGGCTTTGCACTCACGGTGATCCTCCTACCTCTGCCTCCCAAGTGCTGCTATTAAAGGCATGTGCCACCACACTTGGTCCACTCTGCTCTTAATTTTTGATAGACAGTAACTATTAAGTGAATGTAAAGCTTTTCTAATTTATTCAGTAATTGGTTCTGCTACTATGGGACCTAAGTAGCTTTCATGAATGTGGATGCAAATTTCATTCAGTATGACTAGACCTCTCAAAATGTATTGCTAATGATGTATTGTTAGTGTAATCTTCATTTTAAAAGGTTAACACAGCAGGTATAAACACCATGACATCCATCCACAAACATATACTTATATAGACCACCATTCTTTACAGCCTATGAAATAAAATTCTGTGCCTACTATAGTGCCACTCATTAGACCCTGGGCATTCCTACACTTACTTTGTAGAGTGAGACATGATGCAGGAAATATGCAAAGGAAATAGGAGTGAGTATATACCACTGTGATGAGAAGCATCTCTCTCATACAGAAGAATTAGCATCTCATGGGGCTTGAAGGAAGAATCATGGAGCAATTTCTTCCTACTAGTGACTTGCCTAGTCATAAGGTTGCAGATATAGCAACTTGAAATAGAAGATGCTCAGTTATATTTGAATTTTAAATAAATAGTGATAAAACACAGTAAAATTTGTCCCAAATATTGCATGGGGCATATATATATTACTTAACTGAAATCCAATTTTACCTGAATCTCCCACATTTTATCTTTCAGCCCTTCTAGTCAGGAGTCAGCATAGGTATTACAGAGGTTGAAACAGCCATGGAAAAACTCTTTGGGACCCCTATATGGACCTACAGTCCCAAACCTCAAGTTTCCCTATTTATCGCATGAGTAGCACTCAGCTATACACTTTATGTGTCAAGTGCTCTTTCTTTACTTAGTCTAGTCACTGTGCTGGATGGGTTGAGGGAAAGAGTCTACCACTCATTGACTTTCTTCCACATGCCAGAACTTACTAGAAGTTAAAGAATTCTCACAAGTGATCTGGGATGGGGAGTACTTAGCTAAGTGATATCATGTAGTATAAATGCCCCTTCTCTTTTGACCACATCATACCTAAGGTATGTCTCTTTTGAGTAGGTGTTAAATTAGGGTAAAGTTAGTAATGTACACACAAAGATTTAGTACATGCCATTTAATTTAAAAATATGTCACTTAAGACACCAATGTAAATAATTCACTTTTTATATAAAAGTATATGAAGGAAGTCATGTAATATACAATCGGTAAGAGTTAGAATCATCGCCTGTGCCCTTGCCCCTCACATCCAGTCTTGGGCTTCTGATTTCTACCCCAAATGTACAGCTCAGATCACTTCTCAAAATCATTTCTGCATCTCTACAGCCACCATCTATGTCCATGTGACCATCATCTCTCCCAGAATCCTTCAGAGACCTCCTAACTGCTCTCTCCACTTCTGCTTTTTCCTGTTAGTCACCTAGAAACCAGTGTGGTCTTGTAGAAACCCACATCATTCTTCTGTGCCTTCCTGTTGTACCTTGCCCAAGTGCCTAACCTGCAGCAGCTGACATCTATGTATGACCTTGCAATGCAGTATCTGCTTGACCTCCTCTTGCTACTGTATTCCTCACCCATAGCACCTAGCTGTGTTGGCTGTCTCAGGTCCATTGTGCAAGCTTTCCCCTCAACTCATCTGTTTTCCTTCTTATGGCTGGATTTTCCCCTGTCTGGGTCCTTCCCACCCTGTAGGTCTTACTTAGTTGTCTGTCTGTAACCTTACCATCTAGTTTCTAATGCCATACGTTATTCTATGTATGCTCTCAGGACATTTTGTTATAGTACTGGTCAAATTTTATAATTAAAATTTGATTTACTTAGTTAGCTGACTTTCTCATTAGGTGATACACTAAGGTTAAGGACTATGTCTGCTCTCTTTGCTAGTAACTCCCAGTTGCTCCCAGTAATAGACACATTGGAGCCCAGAAGTACCAGGCTGGGAAATATCTCTTGATGGAATGAATGAGTGGAGTCTGCCATCTTCAGTCTCTGGCTCCATCACCAGTAATGAGATCTTTGTTATGCTATTTATCCTCTCTAGCTTGTTACTTAATTCTTGTTTAAAAATTATTTACTGATTTGTTTAGGGGTGTGTGTGTGTGTGTGTGTGTGTGTGTACGCACACACAGATGTATGTGCTAAGCTCACACATGCAGATGCCACACTGAGCCTTTTATGTGAATGCTGGGAACCTTGGGTCCTACTGCTAAACCATCTTCCCAGCACTGGTTACTTAATTCTTTTCTAAAAAAATATTTTTTTTATTTATTTGCAAGGAGACACACAGAGGAAGGGAAGGGGAGGGAGGGAGAATGGGTGCACCAGGCCCTCTAGACACTGCAAGCAAACTCCAGATGCCTGCACCACTTTGTGCATCTGGCTTTACGTGGGTATTGAGGAATCAAAGCCAGGTTGTTTGGCAATGCAGACAAGTGCCTTAACTGCTGAGCCATCTCTGCAGCCCCTCTGGTTACTTTATTCTTAAAATGGGTCTAACAATATTAATTCCTCAGGAGTGGGATTAGAATGAAATGGCATAATAACCCAAAAGTCTTTTTTGTATAAGTACCACGTGCTAACCAATTGCAACACCGGAGCTCTATCACAAGTCTTTTGTTATAGTCTTGCTGGTTAAAAACTTAAGTGTTGGCTTATTTACTGCTGTGCTACTTTTTAAAAAGTATTTTCTTGTTTTCATTTGAATGTTTTCAGTTACTATTTAACTTTCATGTTCCCTGTTGCTTTCAGGGAGTCATAAATGTCACATACTGCCTTGTCTCATCTTCTTTCCATTTGTAGCTTTTATGATGGCAAAGCCTTCACCTCTCTTCTGATCACTTTAGACACATCACATCTCTTGTGAGTCCTGCTAGCTCCCTGCAGTTCTTTTCTCCTTCTCTCTTTTCTTCCTTCCTTCCCTCCTCCCCCTCCTTTCATTTTCCTTGTCCCCTTTTTCTTTATGTGCTTTCAACAGGCCAGTTGTTTCCCCTGTTCTTTGCTCTTGCACAATTGGAGCGGTACCTAGAAATAAGTTGTCATTTATGTATCACTTCTGTAAGTATTGTGTCCCAGTCAAATAAAACAACTCAATATTATCTCCATATATGCTTCTGAGCCTTTCTTTGAGGTTCTATTCTAATAATAACTCTTCTTTAAAAATATTTCAAAATACTCAGTATAATCACCAGTCAAGACATTTGCAACTGAATCCAAATTAATTTTAAAACTAGATTCTTTCTCTCACTTTAAAAAATGAGGTAGTGGGCTGGAGAGATGGCTTAACAGTTAAGAGCTTGCCTGTGAAGCCTAAGAACCCCGGTTCGAGGCTCGATTCCCCAGTACCCACGTAAGCCAGATGCACAAGGTGGCACATGCATCTGGAGTTCGTTTGCAGTAGCTGGAGGCCCTGATGTGCCCATATTCTCTCTCTTCTCTCTCTCTCTGTCTCTCTGTCTCTGTCTCTCTCTCTCTCTCTCTCTCTCTCTCTATCTCTGTCTGTCTGTTGCTCTCAAATAAATAAATAAAAATAAACAAAACAATGAGGTAGTGGGCTGGAGAGATGGCTTAGCAGTTAAGGCAACTGCCTGCAAAGCCTAAGGACCAAGGTTTAGTTTCCTAGTACCCATATAAGCCAGATGCACAAGGTGGCACATGCATTCATTTGCAGTGGCTAGAGGCCCTGGCACATGCTTGCTCTCTCTCTCTCTCTCTCTCTCTCTCTCTCTGTCTAAAATAAAAGTATTTTTAAATAAGGTAGGTTTATTCATCTTTGAAAACTTAAAATTCAATCTAGACTATCGTGGATAAGTTTTAGTTTTTCATAGGCTTGAATATGAACTATTTTAAGAATTTTCTCTGAAATAAAAAAGCAATAAACAACTTACCCTTGATTTCACATATTACCAAATATACATAAGCATTTTTATGATTTTACTGACAACATATTAACAACATACCATACATCCATATTGAAGACATACACTTACCCTCACCTTTCATAAAGACTGTGCTGTAGAACCATACTGAGACTGGCTTGGTGTGACCAGCTTTCTGCAGCTGTAGAGATCTTAATAGCCTTCCTCTCCTTCCTGTGTCATTCACCAAAACCTGTAGTGCTTAGCAACCAAGCTTTGGTTAATTGGTTCAATGGTGACATGTGATGCTGTGGTTAACATGTTTGTTCTTGTGGTAGTTCCATCTTATGATGAATGTTCCCTGCCCTAGCAGCAGGAGAGAACTGCCCAGCAGCTAGCATGACTCATGTATCTGATAGCTTAGAATTACATTCATTGGCTGAGTTATTTACTGGCTATTGATGGCTTATTAAGAAGGTACTTGTATTTTGAGTGAACTAGAGGCCTATGTCATTTTTAAAAATTGGCATCAAGGGCTGGGGAAGTGGCTCAACAGGTAAAGGCACTTGTTCGCCAAGACTACCAGCGTGGGTTCATTCAATTCCCCACTACCCACATAAAGCCATATATACAAAGTGGTATAAATGGTTGGAGCTTATTTGCAGGAGCAAGTGGCCCTGGCATGCTCTCCCCCACCCCTCATGATAGATAGATAAATAAATAAATAAATAAATAAATAAATAAAATTATTTGGCTAGGCATGGTGGCACATGCTTTTAATCCAAGCACTGAGATGGCAGAGGTAGGAGGATCTTTGTGAGTTTGAGGCCAGCCTAGAACTACCGAGTGAGGTCCAGCTCAGCTTGGGCTGGAGTGAGACCCCCTACTTCAAAAATAAATAAATAAACACATAAATATATAAAAATGGAATGAAGAATGACTTGGCCTGCTTTCAGTTATTTTTTATAACAGTGCTTATGATTTCTTATAAAGGGTATTATCTGGGTATCTCCAGTGTATACACAACACTGTGCTTGTGTGTGCCAGGAGATCCAACAGTGAGAAAATATAGACTCTGTCCTCAAAAGTCTCACCTTCTACTCTCAGGGAGAAAGGAAAGAATGTCATACTAGAAGAGCAATAGGGAAGGTGTGAGCAAAATGATGTGGTTCATACTGTGAGAGGTAACACTGCGGGAGTCAAAGAAGGATTCAGGAAGAGGAAACTGAAGTAGACCCTGAAGGATGAACAGTGCTCTAAGAAGAGGGTGCAAGAGCAGAAAACATGAACGAGTAGTGTGCTCATTTAGTAGCAAAGCTCATGGGGAGAAACAAAGCTGCTCAGATAAGTAGGATTGTTGGAAGGCCATAATGCTATCCACAAATTCTGTACTCGACTGAATAGTCAGACCCACTGAAGGCCAACAAACAGAACTTCAGGACTGTCAGACTGATGGAGGTGTCTAGAGAGGCTTAGGGATGGAGACCTAGCAGAGAGTTGGTGATACTGGAGTAGGACCAGAAAAGGAAGACTGTAAGAGAACAGAAGAGTTAGAATCTGTAGGCTGTAGCAGATGATGGAGTAGAAGAAGAAATCAAAGATAATCCAAGATTTTGAAGCCCAGCAATGGAAACAATGGTGCCATTGACAGAAATAGAGGAGTTGGGATAGAATAAGCCACCCTTCTCATAGCTTACTCACCCGGACCACTTTTCTCCCTGGCTTTAGGTGAATCCATGCAGTGCCAGCCAAGATAAGGAATCTGTCTTTGGGAAGAAATAGAAAGTTCTGCCTGTGGTTTTGTTATGTTTTCTTCTAATAAACCTTGTGTTGTTATTTCCATTCCTGTGAACCACTGATGCAAACACATGGAAATTATTCTTATCCTCAGGAAGGCAGACAGACAGAGGTATATAACCAAGCTGTTTTATTTCAAATAAATGAAATAAATATTTTGACTTAAGCAAATTCATCTGTTTCTAATATTTAACCTTGCCACCCACTTACATACCTTTTGCATTTGGTTTTATAGAAAGCTATCTTTGTTGCATTTAGAAAGTGAAATAATAGATGTAAAAGTACCCTGAAAATTCTAAGAGCTATGCAAATGTTAATGTGATCAATTGTTAATAACTTCTTGAGCTTGTCTGTGGGAAATGGAGGCTTTTTAAAATTATTTACATTTGTATCAATACCTTACCACAAGACAATTCTCTTCTTATAAGATTCCAAAATAAATATTAATTTTTATTCTCTAATTTTATTTTAAGGTGAAGTGTAGTTATGAACTTTTCTCGTTCTCTACCCACATTAAAGGTTCTCTGATACCTACAAAATTTTTTAGAATATAATTTACAAACCAATTACTATTTTTTAAAATGTTGATTAATGGAAATATAATAGTTTTAATTTTTTGTTGTTTGAGTTAGGTCTTCATGTACCCCAGGGGGGTCTCCAACTTGTTATGCAACCAAGGATGACCTTAAACTTCTGATTCCCCACTTCCTTTACTTCCTGAATGCTGGTGTTCCAGGTGAAGGCCACCAGCCAGCTCTGTAGTTTCCTTTTAATTTCAGTTTCTACATATGATGACATGTAAGTCTCAGTTAGAGCAAACTAAAACCTTAGAGCCATGCTCAAGAAATTCAAGCATATCAAGAGTGTGCCGAATCATTGACATGGATCTGTATTTTTGCACCTTGTTCCAGTTTGTTATCAGAATATATGGTGGGTTTTTATGAACATCCAAGCTATGTTGACAATGATTTTTAACTTTTTTCTCATAGGTTCCCCCAAATATGTATCTTTTGCAATACACAGTTTGGGTCTTTGATCTAATGTACATTAAGCACATTTGAAAATGGTTTCAGATGAGCCATGATGGGCATGTTGTTTCTTTGGGTCCAAAAGGTACTTTCTACATAACCTGAAATGTTTTTACTCTTGGAAACTTTGTGTGAGCTTAGGGATTTTCTAGATTGACTTTAAGAATCAATTATGTTCTAATGTCTTGGTTCTTCTTCTCGTACATGTATTCGAAGAGAAGCATACATACAACTGAACTTTAGGATTTCCTCAGGTGTGACAGCAGAACTGCTTTGTTTAAGGTCCTGGCTTACAGCTAGATTTAGGTACACTGAACTTACTTTAGAACCAAAATGTAGCAAGTCACCCTTATTTTCCCTCAATATAGAGGGTACTGATTCATATAGAACAAGGCTGCAAAGAAGGGATACTGTTGTTTGTTGCTCTAATCCACTACCAGCAGAGTAGCTGCAGTCCTGGATCCCTTTCCTGTGTCCCCTCCCTCCCCAGAGTCCCTTCTGACACCCTTCTGGGATGCTACACTTCTGTTATGGAGTCATTCTTCTATTTCTAGGTCTTCATTTGGCCCATGAGGTCCTCCCCATTTGCTCATTGGTCCTTATCAGGGTTGCTTTGTTACAAGGGACTTAGCTTCATCTCCCCAACCCCAGCTACCAGTGTAACAGACCATCAAGTATGTCTGATGAAGAGTAAGAAACTTTCATTGCTTTTATTGTCTTTTCATAGCCCTCTACTCTCACCTCAGAATAACTTCCCCAGAGGCTAGTTAGAAAAATATTCATGGTGGCATCAGTAGGTACTTTTAAGAACAGAATTTCAGGAAAGCCTCTGCTCTTTTTCTCTTCAGAGTAAGTTCTCTACCCATAGGACCCCTGATTGGGACACTGAGGGATGCTTCTTATACCTTTTCCTCCTCGAGCATCTCAGTGTGAAAGTATTCATCTTTGCAGAGTGGCTTGCCATCACTCTCTTTAAAAGGTCATTGTCACTTTTAATCCCAGCACTCAGGAGCACCCCACCAAAAGCAGCTGGTCACAGGATAGTTTTTACTTATTTATTTTTTATTTTGGCTTACAGTCTCAAGGGGAAGCTTCATGATGGCAATAGAAAGCATGGCATGAATGAAGGCTGGGCATCACCTCTGTTACAGCAGGTAGAAAACAGCAGGAGGAGAGTAAGCATTCTTGCAAGAGGAGCTGGCTATAACACTCTTAAGCCCAACCCCAATAACATACCTCCTTCAACAAGGCTCTAACTCCCAAACTGCTACAACCTGTGGAGCAAGCATTCAAAATACATGATTTTCTGGGGGACAGCTAATTCAAACCCCCACAGTAATCAGTTCCTTACAGAAGAGTGAAGGGCTGAAGTGAGAAATTGACAGTGGAGTATAGGCCCCTTCTTCAGTGGGGCAATTCCTTACTTAGCATGGCTCCTCTGGAAACAGCCATCAGACTATCTGATGCAGTTACAACCATGAAACAGACACAGCTGTTCACCAGTGGGTAATTCTTCAATATGTTGCCTCCTATGTGCTTGGCAAATAAGAAAGGTGTGTCAGATCACAGTGGGAATCCCAGGGGTTCAGAGATTTCCTCCTGCATGTTAAATGTTGGAATGGTCAGGGCCAAGATAGACATGGTCATAAGAAGTCTATGAAGACCTTAAGGAAAATATGTCAGTGCTCCTCATGGCTTCTAAATTTTGCCACTATGTCAAGATGCCTAGAGAAGCTGCGGCACAACAGGAGAAGGTGGGAACTGACAGATGAGATTTGCTAGCCTTGGATTGGACTTTTAATTCTGATTAAATGCTCTGTACTAGAAGTGAATGTCTCCAGAAATCTGCAGAATGGAAAACATAGGCCAGTGGGTTTTAAGTTATAATCTGAACTCCAAACATTGTGGAGCTGTTCTGATTGATTTTGTTGTCCTTCAGGCATTGGTCCCTCAGTTTCTTGTTTAAAGTGGTCTTGAACAATCCCTCTCATTCTTTTAAGTCTTAAGTTCTGAGTCATTTGACTTATATCCATTTGCCTTAAATCTTTTCTTATCATTTTTCCTTGTGTGTGTGATTTTGCAAAATGGAAAGTTTACTAAAAATAGATACATAAGGGCTGGAGGGATGGCTTAGCAGTTAAGGCATTTGCCTGCAAAGCTAAAGGATCCAGGTTCGATTCCCCAGGACCCACATTAGCCAGATGCACCAGGGGCACATGCATCTGGAGTTTGTCTGCAGTGGCTGGAGGCCCTGGTGTACCCAGTCTCTCTCTCTCTCTCTCTCTCTCTCTCTCTCTCTCAAATAAATAAAAATAAAATATTAAAAAATTAGGTACATAACATTGTAGCAGAAGTTCTTGTGTCACAAAGGACAGTCAAAGCCAAGCCACTGGGAATAGGGAAACATAGTATGACTGCACATTTAACACCTGTCATTCATGAGAAACTGGTTACCATGTTAACCAAGCATGGGCCAACATTTGAAGAAAAGTAAAATTCCCTAGCTTTTCATTTATTCTAGAAGCACTGCTCCTACTCTGAAAAAGTGAACAGTTCCAGTGAGCAAGTACTCAGGAAAAACATGGGCCATTTTAGAGCCAGGACTCACTATTGCTGTGTTGTAGCAATTACTTGCTTGTTGGAACAAAACACCCAGCTCAGAGCATATTTGAAAGGAAAGAGTTCCTTTCTTTTTTTAATTTAAAAAATTATTTTTTAGTTGCCATATAGAGATTTAGGTATTATGCATTCTGACATTTTCAAATATAATTTATTATTATTGATTTCTCTCTGCCCCTCTGTCCTCCCTTTCTCTTCTTCCCAAAATTGCCCCCTTCTGTTTAGGAAAGGGTTTTTTTTTTTCTGGTTTACTGTTAATAGAGGAAGTTTCATCATGATGGAGAAGTTCTGCTGGAATAGCCAGCCAGCATCACATCTTTACATCATCAGGGAAGAAGTAGCAAGAGGGCCGGTAACACCCCAAGGCCCACCCCCAGTGACACACTTCCTCCAGCAAGGCTCTGTGTCCCAATGGCTTTGCCCCCCTCCTAAACAGTATCACCAGCTTGGGGACTAAGTATTCAAACACATTTACATTGAAACCATCACACATGTAGACTACAAAATCCTAAAATAACATCCTCACCCCTTACACATGTTGGTCTTCACTCTCGAAATATCTGATTGAAATAATTAATAATGATAATAATACCAGTTTTGGAGAGAGGACAGTCTTTACAAGTGTTTGAATCTGGTTAGAGCCAGTGACAGCTTTTAGAGTGACTGCAAAACTGTCATCAACTCTTTGGTCCTTGGGGTTAACCTGTGACAGCCCTTGCTCCCCCACTTCCTTTGGAAGCAAGCTGTTGGACAGAGAGAGAAAGCAGTTTGGAGTTACAATATATAGAGTATGTACATCTTAAATGCACTTATAAATAAGTTAATTATCTTTGTTTGTTGTAAACTAAATAGATTTTTCTTAATGCCCTTGGTACATCATTGGTAGAATTGTTTTGTCATCTTAGAATATGTAAGGTGAATGTGCTAAAAAGAAGAAAGAGCCTAGAACCAAAGTCAAGCTCTTTCCATGTGTTAACATACATAAATAACATACTTTAATTACATTCAGTAATACCTTTTAGTGTATCACTGGGAAATGGCCCACAGCTATTTCCTGTTCTCTTAATCCTGTGGGAGATTCCACTCTTCAAAATGTTGCTAATGTGTGGGAGGAAAAAAAATCATATTTGTAATAACCTAGTAACCTATTTTAGCTTGAGCACTGCCATTTTAATCAAATGAAAAATAGTTGTGCATTCTGCTGAATACAAAATCCCAGTGAGTAAATCAAAAACCAGGATAAAGGGCTCTAGAGAAACATTTCAGAACCTAAACTACACATTCTGAAGGCCCTGGAGATATGCAACTGTCACTATAAAAGGAAGAGTTGTTAAAATTTTCACTGAAAAGCTAAGAGAACCTCCACAGGGCTGCATCTTTGTGAAGCAAGAGCGCCCTCCAGAGCCCAACATGATCTGCAGGTCTACGGGCCTAGGCCGAGTCCAAGGAGGGTCTTTAAATGCTGATTCTTTTCTCTGAATGAGAGAACTAAGGAAGGACACTGAAAAAGACCACTCTAACAACAACAACAACAACAAAAAGCTCTTAAAGCCGGGCATGGTGACGCACACCTTTAATTCCAGTACTAGGGAGGCAGAGGTAAGAGGATCGCCATGAGTTCAAGGCCACCCTGAGACTACATAATGAATTCCAGGTCAGCCTGGGCTAGAGTAGTGAGACCCTACCTCAAAAACAAACAAACAAAATTAAAAGCTCTTAAAAGCTTTTGGAAGAAGTCTGCAAGCCACAGCAACTAAGGCAAGTAACAATCAGTGTTCTTCTTTATAGTTATATAGCAAGGTCTCTTTCCCCATCTGGCTTCAAACTTGTAAATCTCCTGACTAACCCTTCCAGATAGCTGGAATGACAGGTGTTTGCTTGTCTACTACATTGCCTTGTTGATGATGATAAGCTGACAATAAATGGGCATATGTTTCAGTGGTTTCAATGTGCTACAGGATCTGCACTCTTCAAAGAGGTAAAAAGCAAAGACCTTGTATTTTGTCATTACAGACTTTTTTCCCTGCCAAGGCAATGTTTTGCCATCTCAGCACTGTTGATATTTGGCCCATATAATTCTTTGTTGTGGGGGCTGCTCTGTTCCTTCTGGATGTTTAGCACTTCTATGACATCTACCCATTGGATGCTAGGGGTGCCTACCACAGCCCCTTCCCTTTCTGCATCTTGTTTGTGACAACCAAGTCTCAAGACATTGCCACATATCCTTGAGTCAACCATTGAAGCAGACTTATTTTTTGCGTATTTCCTATTTTGTCACACAGAATACTAAAAAGGTATGTACTCAAGGGCAAGATATAATAAAATTAATAAATCTCCACCAAAGGCTTGCTGCTTCATCAAGACCATGAGTGTCAGTGGCTTCCATTTTGCTGTTAGTGTATGTCAGTGAAGAGGCCAGAAACACAAGTATCATTTGTGCCACTGCCTTGATTTGTGCTGCAACTCCAGCAGTCTTACCCCCTGGCTTTTGTGTTATTAAAGTAAATATGAGCATGGTGATGAAGGTAATAAGGTCTCCACCTTAGCATAAAAATAATTTTAACCTAACCAGGCTCCTTCAAGGGTCTTGGAAAGTCCAAATCCCTTTGGGTCATATTTTAAGAGCCATGATTTTAGACTTTAGAATGAACTAAACATAATAATAATGATGATGATGAAATGCTTTAGGAAAAGTTGAATATCATCTTAACCTTCCAGCTTGATCATTGGCAAGTGTAATTTTATAAAGTTAAGTTAGAACTGATTTGTTAGTAATTTCACCAAATTCCCTGGTTAACAATGATTTATATATTGAGTTATATACTCTAAAATAGAATAGATGGCCTATAATTATGAAATTCTGTCTAGTTACATAGATAAAGTAATAGCAAAAGAAAAAATGGCCAACTTTATGTCTAGCTAAACTAGTTGAATCAGTGAGCTCTGAGTTCAAGCAAAAGACCTGTCTCAATAAGTAAGATGGAGAGCAATCAAGGAAGAGACCTAGTGTCAACCTTTGGCCTCCACACACAGATACACACATAAATATGTACCCATAAACATGTGAATATGCAGGCACACACACACCAAACACACACACAGTAGCTAGCTTTAGTATTTTTAGGACGTCATAAATTGTTTTAAAATAGCATAATGAAACCAGCCTCCAAACTGGAGTTACTTTGCCATTGTCCCAATAGCTAAAGGTTAAAAAAAAAAATCATGGAAGCAAACAGGATTCAACTGCCAATATTCTGTTATTTCGATACTTTATTGTAATAGTCAATATTTTGTAGTTGTTGCTTTTGGAATTTTGAAAATTTATAACCTGAATCCCAAAAGTTCTCCATAGTTTCTAAAGTTGAAGAGTTGTAGGTGTGACAACTAGCATTTAGAATCTTTGGATTCTCTTCTGGTAAATGTGGGTGATAAAACTTGACTCATAAAATTATTGTGAGGAACAAATGAGATAAAGAACATAAAAAATATCTCTCACAGTAGGTAACAGGAGCCCCACTGGTTGGAGGCCATATTTGTCCCACAGAAAAGTTACAGAAACTCTGGCTTCTTTGCAGGTCTCTCCCTCATCATACTAGGTATATAGTATTCAATCTCTCTATAGAGTATATTAACCTCGTCCTTTTCTCTCATCCTGCCATCCCATAGAAGTAGAGAATTCCTAAAGATAGTGGGGGAGGGGGGGGTAAACGCAAAGTCCTTCACATTAACACTAAGTTAATACTTGTTTTTCTATTCTGAGAGATTGAGGTCTCTACATGAAAAGAAGTAAAGAAAAATGTGTCATAGGTATAGTGTTCCATATCTAAATAATAGCAAACAAACACTTTGTAATAGTAAGCTCCTTGGTCATATCTGAAAATATAGCTCTATAATCTAGCCCTGTAATTCTTGACTAAGCATCCTTGTAGCCTAGTTTATCATCTAACTAAGAGAGAGCATTGTCCTTGTGAGGGTAGACTGATGTAAAGCAGGCTCATTTCTCTGAGTGATTCTTGGTTACTACTGTTGCTAGGTAGTGAAACCGCCCTCCCCTGTTTCTTGATGTTCTTTTAGCAGTTTCAGCTGGCAAGGCGCATTTTTTTCACAGAATCCTTGAATATTTTACAGAATATTCTTGACTTACCCTGACTCCCTTTAAACAACTTTGTTGATTTAAGCCCTATTCTCTTGAATAATATTTTTTTCAAAGCATAGATTTAATTTTAATTGAGAAAGTATGACTCCACCTCTCTCACTTGCATCTAGCAGGTCATTCTGGCCTGCTGAAACATTTGCCTAACAATGGAAATCCATTACTGAGCATATAGTATGTGTAGTAGACAAGTGCTCCTGTCCACATGTAACCCAGGCCCTTTTATTTACTTTTTGAGTCAGGGATTCACTAAATTACCTAGGGCTGGCCTTGAACTGATTCTGTAGCTCAGGTAGTTCTTAAACTTGCAGTCCTACCTGAACTTCTCAGGTAGCTGGAATTATAGGCCTATGCCATCAGGCCTAGCTGAATTCATTTTTATTTTGGGGGGTGTATGTGTTATGAGTGATGTGATGTGTGTGTATACTGCAAATATAGCATGTGTGCCAATGTATGTGGCCTGTGCGCATGCATGTGGAGGTTGTAGAAGAACACTGAGTGCTTTCCTCTATTATTCTTCCATGCTATATCCTTGAAGAGGTAGTCCCTTTTTGGTCAGACTGGCTGACCAGTGAGTCCTGGTGATTCTTCTGTCTCTGTTCTAACCCCAGAACTAGGGTTATACTGGCATGCATGGCTATGTCTTATGTGACTGCTAGGGATCAAACTCATGCCCTCTTAGGCCCTCATGCCAAAGGGTCTTTACCTACTGAACCATTCTCTCAGCTCCTAGAGCTTATTTTTTAATAGCTGCCTATGCTTGATAGTGCAACAGAGTTTTTGTGCATCTGCATTTTGATAGTCAATTCTCATTGTTTTTCATGGTTATCTTCTACAGCATGACTGAATAAGTTAGTAACTTTGAACTGTTGTTCCCAAGCAAAATAGCAGGGTATCTTGCAAGCCTTGGGTCACAACATTTTCAACTGATCAATACATAACCTTATTTTGTGTATGTTTATAATTCAGAACACTGTGTTTATGTATGCCGCTGGTTATTTGACATGGAATCAGGGCTCCCAGCACTGTAACTTGCCCACATAAAGCTTAGGTAACATGATTTTTCTCCATAAGGCACAGATAGCATCTTTGTGCTTAGAAATTCTAGGCAGCACTTTGGTACTTTACTTGGGGACCTTTTAAACAACAAAATAGTCAACAAAAAGGGGAAAGACATGGCAAATAGTTCACCAGAAGAACACCTTCTCTGTAGGACAGCAAAAACTAGGAGAAGGTCATTATGCACAGGCCCATCTAGCCACTGCAGTTTCAGTCTGCATTTGTGAACACAGAGACCATGAATAATAAAGATCTACTCATAGAACAAATATTTATTACCTGTTAATTGATGTCAAAAGTAAAAATCTGATAATGGTTTATGGAAATGTCAGAAACAAAATCATAACTTATTAAAACTTTCCATCCAAGGAACAGAAAAAACTTGGCCTACTGATTCTATGGACCCCTATAATTCACCTTTTTTTACCCCCACCCACACTTTCTTCCCTACTTTATCCCCCCCCCCTTCTGTTAAAATTATCTCACTGTTGAAGTGGGCTTAGAAAGAATGCTGGGATTGTGCCAAGCTGCATTCCAGGCAGCTGCTGCAGTCAGGGACAAGAGAGATGGAACACTGGCAGTACTTGGCATTGCTTGGAATCTTTATTAGATTTAGTGCCAAAATTGGTCTCTGTTGGTTAGCAGACCTTATCTGAATTTCAGAGGTGCTGATGACCATGCATATGTGATAGTATAAACTCTCAGGCCCCTTTCGTAAATAGCCAGATGCTCCATTGAATCTATTCAGTTTCCTGGTAACTTGCTTTGACTTTTTATCTGGCATTCTTAAAAACTTTAGATTCTGTCTCCCCTCCTGCTTAATAGAAATAATGTAAATGCTTTCCAGGTAGCACATAAATAAAAGAACATTTTAGTTTTTTCTTACATCAGTGTTGGCCTCAGAGAAGTACACAATGTCCAGTTAGTTGATCACAAAGTTTAGCTGGAGTCATATAGGAAAATATTTGAATTTTTTTTTAATTTGTACTTATTTGCAAGCAGAGAGATAGAGAGAAGAGAGACAGACAGAGAGAGAATGGGTGCACCAGGACCTCTAGCCACTGCAAATGAACTCCAAACACATGTGCCACCTTGTGCATCTGGCTTATGTTGGTCCTGGGGAATCAAACATAGGTCCAGTGGCTTCACAGGCAAGCACCTTAACCACTAAGCCATCTCTCCAGCCCATTGAATGGTTTTTAAGAGTCAAAAGATGCAGATGGCTGAAGAGATGGCTTAGCAGTTAATGCACTTGTCTGCAAAGCCTAAGGACCCATGTTCAACTCTCCAGATCCCACATAAGCCATATGCACAAAGGTGAAGCAAGCGCAAGTTTGCACATGCCCACTGGGTGACACAGCATCTGAAGTTCCATTGCAGTGGCTGAGGCCCTGGAGGGCCAATTCTGCACCCCCCCCCACACACACACACGCACACACACTCTAAAATTAAAAAAAAAAATTTAAGATGTAGGCATCCTCAGTACTGAAAACAAGCTTCTGGCATGATACTTTGAGTGTCACATATTCTAAGGATCCAGCAAAGCAAGGTATGCCTCACCACCACTTTCTTCCTGCATAGTGGGGGGAAGTTCTTTACAAGTCTTGTTGCTTTCATGGTAGGTATCCTTTCACCATACAATTGGTAAATTGGTATAAGATGAAGGTCAGTAGAAGGCAAACTTTGTTTTCCTTTAACCTATGACAGTAGCCCTTACAAGTTACTGTACTCCAGAAGAAAGATTGAACAGATAGGTATCATCTTCAGAAAATGGTACATTCAGTAACTGAGGGATTCCATCAGATCACTCTTGTCAGCTCTTGAGTTTCAAAGACTGAAATTTGAAAAAGTCACTTTGCGTGTGACAAGTGTTTGGAGGAATTAGATTTTAAGTGAAGAACTGGTGTTCTGTATTGTGATGTTTTAGGTACTGAGGATGCCCCAGAGCCAGCCTTTCTTTACCAAGACTTAGTTTCCTGTAAGAAATCACCACCGAGGACAGTACTATGATGTCTGGTGGTGTCCAGTGGTCACAGTGCCACAAGAAAGCTGACAGGCAGTGACGTGACAAACCAGAGCAATGTACAGACAGCAGAGCCATAAGAACTCAGTTAAATACAGCTCCTTAGATTAACACAGTATGATACATACTTGTAGCGATTTAAAGGAATTTCAAAGTCAAACTTTTCACTCTTGAGGTACATAATTGAGACCATCTCGGCTGTTCTAGGATATCTTGGATTTCTAAGGTTTGTAAAAGGTATAATTTTTCCACCATATAAAATGCTTCATTACTAAAATGGTGCTAATTAAATGCATTTTCTCAGTAATACTTGAAACATTGTACTGGAATTTAGAAAAATTAGCTTTCTGATTTGGATTTATAAACTGGAAAAGTCAGCCCTGACCCTTGGAAAAGACTTCTTCCTCCAGAGTTCCTGTGTCTGTGTGTGTGTTTCCATTTTGCACATAAGCACATTTTCCTATTTTCTCACTGCTCCAGGCCTCAACAGATGTGTCTTCCTGGCAGCTCCATTCTGTGAAGTTTAGCTCTGTTCTATTAGTACAACTATCTATAAGGACCACAGAATAGATGGAATTCATGGATGACAACCAGCCCGTATCTTGATGGAAAACAACTGACAGATAGGAAGTTTTGAGGTAGCATGAGCAGAATTTGTAAAACTGTAAGGCATCACCTATCAAAATGGCAATGATTGTAAGCAGTAATTTTTCAAATGTACCTTTACTTAGGATAGTTGTATTTCCAGAAAAGCCATCTATAAAGTTACTAGGGAAGTCTAGTCTGATTCTGTCTGTGAGATAGAGATCTTGTTCTTAGGAGAGCCTGAATATACTAGCTTTTACTAGAATAGAGGTATTAGAATAGGCCACTTTTCCAGGAGCTTGCAGAGTACAAAGCCACCAGAATTTGATGTTCTATTCATGTATAGTGGTCCCAAGTAACAATTTCATTTTTTAATTTTTTTTGTTTGTTTATATTTATTTGAGAGTGACAGACAGAGAAAGAGGCAGAGAGAGAATGGGCATGCCAGGGCCTCCAGCCACCGCAGATGAACCCCAGATGCATGTGCCACCTTACATGGGTCCTGGGGAATCGAGCCTTTAACCAGGGTCCTTAGGCTTCATAGGCAAGCGCTTAACCGCTAAGCCATCTCTCCAGCCCTGACAATTTCATTTTTAAGCATTTTGAGTAAAAAGGAAAAATTAACGTATGTTTGACAGATTATGTAATCCTACCACCCAACTATTATTTCTATGTGTTTTGGGGGTTTTGAGACCATGTCTCTTGTAGCCTGGACTGACCTGAAACTTAACCGTGTAGCTGAGAATGACCTTGAATTCCTGATCCTCCTGCTGCCACCTTTCAGATGCTGGGATTACAGGTATACACTACCGTGCCCAGCTTCAGGTATTATTTTTTGAAAATGTGAAATCAGATATTATTTTGCAAATAAGTTACTTTAAAAAAAGGTTTGCACACATTTTATGGGTCCTTAATTATTTTTCCCACGGCACCATTTTACTAGTATCATAGGCATTCTACACCCCAGATAGCCACAATTTATTTTGTCAATCTTTTATTTTGGCACATTGGAACCATTTCCAGTTTCTGTTATTTAAAAAAATGCTGTGATGAGCAAGCTTGTGGCTCAGTTTTGTGTCCATCATAATTATCTCAGTAGGACAAATTGCTAGTGGAATCCCCAGGTCAAAGAATTAGTGACCTTTTCCATCATAATCATGGTTCCATGTGGCCTTCCACCTCATAGAGAATAGATTTGTTTTACCCTTTTTCTTAGTTTCATTTTCCCTTTTCTTCTAGTTTTGGCAGTAGTCTTCCCCATGTGTGGGCTTGTCTATAGACCTGGTAGAAGTTCAGGGACTCAGAGAAGAAAGTGCAACCAAGTGACAGTTGACATGTGTTCCCACTAAATTTCCTTCTCTTTTCTTTTCCTTTCTCTTCTTTCTTTCTTTCATTTTTATTTCTTTCTTTCCTCTTTGTTTCTTTCTTTCATTTTTCTTTTGGCTTTTGCAAAGCACAATCTCACCATAGCCCAAGCTGACCTAGAACTTACTCTGTAGCCCCTGGCTGGCCTCAAACTCATGACAGTCCTTCTACCTCAGCCTCCCAAGTGCCTGGACTAAAGGCATGCATGGCCACACCCAGCTTCCTGCCATATTTTCATTAAACTAGAATGTTTTCAAAAAGTTTGGCTTGAGATTTTCTGGCATCTCCCACCTTAGAGTGAGAGGTCACAGATCCTCTTAGTGCTAGTTCCATGCTAAGCCTTACTAACTTCAACTCATTCTTAGTGATGCTGCCTCTGGATTTTCTGGAAAGTTACAGTGATGCATAGATGCAAGGAAAAACAGCTTAGTGCCAGAAAAGAAATAGACTACTGTAATGATTTCTGTGAATAGCATTACATTTTCCATGCCATAATATTTATTAAACATCCCATATGTGTCACTTATGTTACATGTTAAGTGAACTACTTGGTCCATAATAACTTTAGTAAGATAAATTACCAAATATGGCTAATGTGTTCTTATTAACCCTAGAAACTGTTCTGTGGATTAATAAATGCTAACTGCTGTATATACTCTTTTCCCCATTTGTAATCACAATTTTACAATTAAGTGTGTCTTCAAAAAAATGATCTGGGGCTAGAGGTTAAAGGCACTTGCTTACAAAGCCTGACAGCCTAGGTTCAATTCCCCAATACCCATGTAAAGCCAGATGCACAAAGTGCCACATGTGCCTGGAGTTTATTTTCAGTGGCCAAAGGTCCTGGCACACCCATATTCACTCTCATTCTCTCTCTCTCCTTGTGAATAAATAAAAATATTTTTTAAAAAATTATCTGGGGGCTGGAGAGATGGCTTAGCAGTTAAGCACTTGCCTGTGAAGCCTAAGGACCTTGGTTCGAGGCTTGATTCCCCAGTACCCACGTGAGCCAGATGCACAAGGTGGCACATGTATCTAGAGTTCGTTTGCAGTGGCTGGAGGCCATGATGCATACATATTCTCTCTCTCTCTCTCTGTCTTTCTCTCTGTGTCTGTCACTCTCAAATAAATAAATAGGCAAAATTTAAAAGAAAAAAATGATCCGGTACAGCTCCTCATTTTGCTATAAGGACATTAGTATCAACTGACATTTAAGATTTCCTTAGTAGATATTGTTCAGCCTGCCTTAATAACATCTACAATAGCTAATAATTCTTTGTTGGGAAGTTACCCACTAACTACAGCCTAATTTTACCATGCTACTCCTTTTCCTTAGTCATTATCAGTGTTAAAATTTGCTTTTGGAAATGGAAGTAGTCTATATGGTTGATATGATTTCCTTATTGTAATTAGAGTTCATTAAGAAGGCATATAATCACTCCCTGAGTGATGAAATGTGGAAGCAAAGATGACTCAATAAACATCTTCAAGAATGTTTGCAAAGTGTGATTTTCAAATCTGAGTTGTACTTAAATTCCCAACTTGTTCTCTGCTCAACTGTTTTTAGTGACTTCCACTTTGGTATGATGCCATTGTCTCCATTGAAGCCTTCATGAGAAACAGCCCTGTGAAACTCCTTACTATATTAACCGTAAGGAGACTCCATGTTTTTTTTTTATTTTTAGTTATTAATTTGAGAGAGACAGACAGACAGAGAAAGAGGCAGAGAGAGAGAGAGAGAGAGAGAGAATGGGTGCGTCAGGGCCTGCAGCCACTGCAGACAAACTCCAGATGCATGCGCCCCCTTGAGCATCTGGCTAATGTGGGTCCTGGGGAATCAAGCCTCGAACCAGGGTCCCTAGGCTTCACAGGCACGCGCTTAACTGCTAAGCCATCTCTCCAGCCCCTCCATTTGTTTTTTTAATCCCATCTGGATGTCACACCAAGAATGCAGTGCTTCTTCAGAACAGATTTGCTAAACACAGACCTAACCAAGCTTTACTGATAGAAAATTCAAGCCAAACTGGCTGACTCATAAGAAATAACTAGAGGGCAAAGGGTGCCCCTATTAGTAGAGTTCTGGGTGGTGCCATTCACATACATTCTTTGTGAACAGTTCACCTTCTGGCATGCACTTTTAGGGTTTTTTGTTTTGTTTTGTTTTGTTTTGTTTTTGTTTTTGTTTTTGTTTTTGTTTTTGTTTTGTTGTTTTTTTTTTTTTTTTTTTTTTGAGGTAGGGTCTCACTCAAGCTCAGGCTGACCTGGAATTCACTATGGAGTCTCAGGGTGGCCTTGAACTCATGGCGATCCTCCTACCTCTGCCTCCCAAGTGCTGGGATTAAAGGCGTGCGCCACCATGCCCGGCTTTGGCATGCACTTTTAATACTTCATTCTTGCTTTCTCCTCCACCCTTCTTTCTTTATTCATTTTCCCCTTATGTTTAGTATTTTATTCAGTATGTCTTTGTAGGCTACCTGAAGTCCTTCATAGACTGAAGTGAAGCATATATGAATGAACTAAAGGGAAGACAAACGCTCCTTGGCTCATGCTACTAATGGCTTCACATCCATGCATGGCACCCACTGTGTTGATCCTTACTCCTGTTAGTGGTTGTTGTTTTAGCTCAAATATATCAGTGTTTGATAAGCTGGCACTTCTATAAAATTAGAATATGATTTGTAAGCTCATGTGAAATGAGAGTCCAATATAGCTATAAACATATGGCTCACACTACAAAATGTTCTTTTTTCCTTTCCTAGGGAGCTTTGAAGAAATATATAAGAACATATGTCCTGTCCTAGGAGTCCCTGCCAGATTTTTTTTTCTAAATTGGACTTAGATATTTCAGATCATTAACTGGACACATCTGTCTGGTATTTTATTTGAATGAGAGAGAGAGAGAGAGAATAAGCTAAGTAACTTTTAAGACAGAAAATATAGCTCAGCATTCTTGGTTTTCCTTAACATATTTAATATCCTCAAACCAGTCAGAAATCCTCCAAACTCTATGTAGTCATTCTTGTTCATCGGTGAAAATAAGTAGTTCATTTTCCTCTTTGCTTTTTTAAAGCATGTATATGTAAGCAATACTTAGTAAATCTATACTTTAGGGAAAAGAACCATAAAGTGAGAGCCAAATGATTCATTTTTAAATCTCACTTCTGTTACTAACTCTGATTTTGGGCAAATCATATAGCTAAATGGCCTTAGTTTCCATGTGTATAAAGTGGATGATAATAATGCTTCCCTAGCTCACAGGATTCCTGTGAAACTTGGATGAGATAAAATATATGAAAGAGCTTTGGAAACCATTAAGCTACTAGACTGCATTTTCTAGGTATGATCAAGTGAGATTACTATACATAATAGCAGAAACACCAGTTATTTGGCTTAAACATTATCCACTCTGTAAGAATACTAGCTCCCTTAAATTCTTCATACCTACCTTTAGCAGTCTCCAGGGATGTCAGGCACACTTTTGGGAATTCCTCATGAATACTCCTGTCCTACTCCATGCTAACTGAGTAGCCTGCCCTCTGCTGCTCACTCAGGCAGGGCTCAAGGGTTTTCAGTCCCTGAGGCTTACTGAAGGGACATATAGTAATCACTCTTGACACCAATCAGCTGCTATGCAGTTCTTAACTGTATCTTCTCTCACAGTCCTGAAGAGCCCCAGTTCATAGCCTTCTTTCTGGTTGGCTCACTGGACATCAACTAAGAAAGAACACCAAGGGAATAGCTGGGATGGAGGTATGCTACAAAGCTCAAGGGCTGCATTGTCCAAATATGATGTAATGCTTAGCTCATCTGGCTGTTTTGAAGCTGTGAGTTGTAACCATATCATGACTGAGGATCACTGGCAGAGGAACTCTGGGTGGGGAACTGAGGGAATGCTAATGACTGGTCATTTTCATTTCCTGGTGGAGTAACAAGACACTAGCTACCTTAGTGAAGAGCAGAGAAAATGAAAATTAACATATAGAAGCTGTTGGGTGACATCTGGATCAGAGACCAGAAGCGTTCTGGGCAGATGTTGGTGCTGCTCTTTGTTGCATACACTGTAGAAGGCAACAGCTGTTACTAGTTCCTTGGTGGCTCCACCTGGGAATCTTGGGAGTCTCTGGTTCTGGTCAGCCTATTTGGCTGAAGCAGGCCCCCTTTCTTGCAGTCTGTTGATTGTTTGGACAGGAAATAAACCTTAGCATCTCCACCCCACCCCAGAACATAAAGCCCTCCCTAGGAGGGCTGTGTGTGTGTGTGTGTGTGTGTGTGTGTGTGTGTGTGTAACCATGTTTACATGTGTGATGAAGCATGTGCATGCTATGCTGAGCTTGTAGTAGAGGTTAGAGGACAACTCTCTGGTGGTCTTCACCTTTTGATTGTTGTGTTCACCAGGCTAGCTGGAGGACAAACTCCCAGGGAGATTCTCCTATCTCCATCTCCAAGCTATAGGTCTTCACATGGGGTTTGCTGATCAGAACTTGGTTACTTAGCTTGAGCAGTAAGAGCCATCTCTGCAGCCCCAGGCCCCATGAGTTGTGATGCAGTGACCTGGAGTCACTCTTCTTAAAACCTTGCACAGGTGGCAGGCCTGGGGGAGAGGTGGAGCTCGAAGGAATTGTGTACCTGATGAGCCGAAGCCATTTGTTGGCCTTTCCTTCAGGCTTGCTCTGTTTGCCTGCTGTCAAGCCTTGACACCTTCCCTCTAAGCAGAAGTTATAGTTAGCAGCTATACTTTCAGTTAACTAGTTTTATTCTGGCAGATGATACACTTGAAATTTTTTTCCCAGGCTCAATCATTATTTCTGTGTTCATTGATTTTTTTTCTTCAATCCTACCTAGAATAGAAGATGAAGATTTATTATTTACCCTGTCATTAATATTTGACTCATTAATGAAGAAAATGGGTGGATGTTTTGTGATATTAGGCAACACTGAAAGAAAGTAGACCCAGGAAAATTTCTGAAATCAAATCAAGTACATATTGAGAATTGACATAATCTATAGAAATGCTGTTTCAGCCAAGAGCGAACTGATGATTGCCTTTGTTGACATTTTCATTTTGCAGATAATAAGGAAGAATGGGATCTGTTGTTATTACAGACTGAAGTTTGACCTTCAAGTGAGGACTGGATGATAAGAACATCAGGGAAAAGTAATTAGTATCTAATAGTGAAGGAAAAGAGCATAAGCTCTGCATGGAATGGAAGCAGAGTCTGAGAAAATGATTAGATGAAAAATAATGTAACATTTGACTGGGGATATGGTTCAGTGGTTAAGGAGCTTGCCTGCAAAGCCACACCAGGACCCAGGTGTGATTTCCCAAGAGCCACGTACGGCAGATGCAAAAGTTGGCATGTGTGCCTGGAGTTCATTTGCAGTGGCTAGAGGCCCTGGCATGCCCATTCTCTCTCTCTCTCTCTCCCTCCCTCCCTCCCTCTTCATCTATCTCTCTCACATAAAAAAATAAAGTTAAAAAATAAAGTTAAAAAAAAACCAAGAAGCCAGGCGTGGTGGTGCATGCCTTTACTCCCAGCACTTGGGAGGCAGAGGTAGGAGGATCTCCGTGAGTTCGAGGCCACCCTGAGATTACATAGTAAATTCCAGGTCAGCCTGAGCTAGAGCAAGACCCTACCTTGAAAAACAAAACAAACAAACAAAAAACCAAGGTAACCTCCATTCCATTGTGCCTAGTCAAAAGAAAGAATATATTATTAAGAAGGGACTAGTCTGCATTGGGTTAGAATAAGGAAGTCAAGGAAAAGCTGTGATCACAGCACTCAATTAGAGAAGAGTCCTCAGTCAACCAATAGGGCTGATCAGAAAATCCTACTGTGGACAGGAATGCATAGAGCTTGCAGAGAGGTACCAACCATTGAGCAGCAAGAGCCATCTCTGTAGCCCCAGGCCCCATGAGTTGTGAGGCAGTGACCTGGATCTATGCTGGCCAAATAACCTGATTGTAACCAGTTTCTAGTGAAGACTATATTGCCAAACCTGAGGGATATTTTTTTATCCTCTTGTTTCAAATTAGTATCTTGTAGATCTATTTCCACTTTGGTTAGTATATGGAATTCTCAAATACTAATATTCTTTTATATAAAATATTGTTTATATTTGCCAAGAAATACCCTCTAGAGAAGCTGTCTCTAGCTTATCTTCCTGTAAATTCACCAATGACCAAGCTCCAGCCTCAAATTTCTAGAGTAAATAGATTACTTGCTCTGATCGATGAAATGTTAGTGAAAATCTCTTGAATTTAATTCTGCATAGTGAATTGAAATTTATAGAATGTCAGGATTAGCATATTAGATATAGATTAGTTCCCTAGAAACTAATCCATTTAACTAGTTTAAACTAAAAAAGGTACAAGGCATAGATTTTTTTTCAAGGTAGGGTCTCGCTCTGGATCAGGCTGACCTTGAATTCACTGTGTAGTCTCAGAGTGCCTTGAACTCACAGCAGTCCTCCTACCTCTGCCTCCCAAGTGTTGGGATTAAAGGCATAACCACCATGCCCGGCAAGCAGGGTATTGATTCTAATTGAAAGGATGTAGGAATGTATCATAGAAACCAAGATCAGGCATGATGACCATGGGAAACTCAGAGCTAAGAAGTAAAAAAATTGAGATGCAAAGTCATGCATCTCTTGTGTTCATAGACTCTCATTTCCATTAATCTTTTTTCATTTCTCTATTAAAAGATTCTCCCTCTCCATCCCTTTCACACATATATGACAGAAACCACCAAAGTACAGAGAGAAAGATTCTTATTGCCCCTACTGACATGTGTGTTCCCTGCTAGTCCATTCTACTAGCTCAGGCTGTCATCATATGGTCTCTTATACTCAAGACCTGCTCTTTAAGGAGAGTCTTATAAAAAGTGACCTTGGCAGAACCATGTGATGGAGACAGTCTCTGTAGACAGTCTAAACATGTATACCAACCTAACCCTACCTCAAATTTAAATTCTGTTTGGAATAAAATAATAAAAGGTAAAGAATAGTCATATTGGGCATATTGTATGATTTTAACATGAGAAAACAAAAGCAGACATACAGTACTTTTTGTTTCTTCTTTAGCAAGAATGAACTCTGTATTGAAATTCTGTAACTGACATATTAAGAGTGAATTAGATTTATTGAGCTCTCAAAAGCTTTTGATTTTGTTTTTACAATATAGGGTCTCACTGTAGATATTGCAAAATTTACCAGGGAGGCTGAGTGAGGTCCTGTCAGTCATGTAGACATACTGGAGAGCAGAGGAGAGATTTGAGGAAGTGGGAGATGGAGAAAATATTTTCTTACGTTTTTCAAAGAGAAGAGAGAAAGTTTGGTTCTTGAGACTTGATCCTGATGCACTGGCAGATCCTATGGGAAGTGACCTAGGTACAGTTAAAGAGTAGCCATCACTAGGGACCAGAATCATCTGTGTAAAGAAGACAGGCACTTGCCCTGGCAGACGAGGAGACATAATGCATCTCGATTTAGCAGGATATTTTAGTTGTCTTAAGACCTCTGTGGACAAGATAGAGAAATGTGTTTTAAATGGTAATTTGATTGGTTGAAATAGATGGAGTCTTTCCATCCTCTCAGAGATAACATATAGCTTAAAAGCATAATACTTGATCTTATATTTATCCATATAAACAGTAGATGAAGAGCTAGAAATCATGCCAATACAGTTTTCAACATTGAAAACTGGGTAATATACAGCAAGCGATAAACTCATCCAAGAGAGCAGAGCCTGCTGGAGCTGGCATCTAAGCCGACAGTATAAAATACAGTAAGTGTAAACAGTATCTTATACTGAGTTCTATCATAAAAAATACAGAATGAAAAATACTGGGCTTGAGAAAAGTTCTAGAGATTTGTGAGGTAGAATGTGATATGCAACAGGAGATTGTCTAGCTTTCTCTGGCTGGCTTGCCGTCAGTGTTGTTACTACTCTCACCACAGACACCCAAACTGAGCAGTCTCCTGCAGCATGGAAGTGGAGATGGAGCACAAGCTTCTTCTATCTGATTTTTGTTTTATTATTATTACTATTTTGGCAGGGTCTTGCTCTAGCCCACACTGACCTGGAACTCACTATGTAGTCTCAGGATGGCCTCAAACTCATGGCAGTCCTCCTACCTCTGCCTCCCAAGTGTTGGGATTAAAGGTGTGCACTACCATGCCCAGCTTTTTTTTTTTTTAAGATGGGGTCTCACTGTAGCTCATGCTGGCCTTGAACTATGTAGCTGAGGCTGATCTTGAACCACTGATCCTTCAGCCTCCACCTACCATGTGATAGAATCACATGCATGAGCTGCCTTCATATGCTTTTTTTTACTTATTATTTTATATTTTAATTTTTGTGTGTATGTGTATATTATGTTTATATGCACTCATACAACATATGCATATTCATGTGTGTGAGTGCAGGGACATGCATACCACAGCTCGTGTGTGGAGGTCAGAAAACCTCAGGTGTCAGCCCTGCCTTTACCTAGTTTGAAAAAGATTTCTTTAACTACTTTGTATGCCAGGCTAGCTGGCCTGCAAGCCTCCAGGGATCCTCCTATCTCTGCTTTCCATCACCACAAGAGTGCTGGAATTTCTGATGCTCTCTATCGTGTCTGACTTTGGAATCCTAACTGGTCTTCATGCTTATACAATAAGCATTTTATCCATTTACCATCACCTCAACCCTCTTCGTCTGCTTTTGTTACATTCTGGCCTTCCAGATTTTCTTCCACCTCTCCCTACTAGAAGAACTTCCCTTTTCTGTGGAAGAGGAATAGCCTGTCTTTCATAGAATGTGGAGGCATACAGACTCACTCACTGGTTCTCAAGGGCACCTCAGAATAAATGAACTATGGGGTAGAGAGTGTACATTTCTAAGAGAGGATGCTTCTGAACTGTTAACCCCATGCATGGAGCAGCTATTGTTTGTTAGACTCTGAGAACATGGTGCTGAGCAGAACAGATGAAGTTCCTGCCCTGAATTAGGTTCCTCGTTATTGAATGTGCAGTGGTGAGCACCTTGTAAGAAAGATTTCTGTCCAAGGACACAGACATGTATGCACAAGGATGTCCACTGTAACATTATTTTCAGAACCAACTGAAACATCTGTCAATAAGGCAATGATTAATTAGATAATATCCATACTACAGAATTTTACACAATAGGGATTAGGTAAGTCTATATATGTTTTTACATAGAAGGATTTGTACTTACACATGTGGATAGATGTTGTATATTCACAGAGACATATATGTCTGCATGAATTTATATTGGAACAATATATAAACATGTATTAACAGTATTTCTCTAGAAGGTGAGAATTAATGCATTTGAAGAGAGAAGAGAAGGAATTTTCACCTGTGTTTTATAAACTTCATTACTTGAATTTTTCACAATATTACTTTTGTAGTTTTAAGACAAAGACTATAAGAAAACTAAAGGGGGGCTGGAGAGATTGCTCAGCAGTTGCCTGCAAAGCCTAAGGACCCAAGTTCAATTCCCTAGTACCTACATAATGCCAGATGTACAAGGTGGTGCATGTGTCTGGAGTTTGTTTGCAGTGGCTGGAGGCCCTGGCATTCAACCACCCTCCCCCGTTTGCCTCTCTGTGTGTGTGTCTCTCTGTCTCGTGAATGAATGAATAAATAAATAGATAGAAAAGTAAGGGGAATATATACTGAGGGTTGTTACTGGTACACAACCTAGTTTACATCCTAAGAATTATTATTTCAAACTTCAATAGGAAACAGGAGATGGATAAATGGACAATGAGCTCTGTTTTAGCTTTCCTGCCCCTTTGTTCTCTTTATTGATGCAAGGCCTTCAGGTGGTCTTCGTGGAGTTACCCAGGCAGTGAAGATGGCCCTCATGGACCCCTTGCCTTGTAGTCACCCTCTCCACTTCATCCCCTCAGTCTCTATGTTTAGCACTTTCTTCCTCTCTCTCCTATTTAGAATGCCTCTTTCCCAAAGCTCCATCTCCTGACTTAGAAATCAGCAAGTCCCCAGTCTTCTTCCATGGCTTAAATATTTTCATCAGTTCTGGTATATTTTGTAAGTCAAAATTGTCCTTCTTCAGAGCCAGCTCTCTGAAGCCCAGAAGGCTCCATAAGGATCAGTATGTCTGGAATGAGTAGGCTTGTACAGGCTTTGCTCTGCTTGCCCATTCCTCTTCAAAATCACTTATCACATCTTACAAGATTAGCATTTTTTCCACTACTGTATTTTGGACTTGCTGCTCTGAAAGAGCATTTGACTTCTGCTAGTTTGGGTTCACCCTTTCAGAATCATGCTCCCCAAGTCTTCCCTGACTTCCCAGTCTTCACAGGGACAGCCCCCATTCTGAGATTCCTCCTATTAGGAAAAGGCTTCCAGCAGCTTTCTTCTTGCTACCATTGTTTCACAGAATAGTCTTTCACAGAATAGTAAAGATTCTTAGCCAATCTAGTAGCTCTAAGCAATGTTATAACTTTCTTTATTCATTCAGTAGTGGATTTTTCAGTGCCCTGGGCATATATCACTGATCAGCCTGTTTAAATTTTCTCTAAATATTTTCACTGCCATATTGATGGTAGAATAAAATATAAAAAGCTCAAGTTTCAAAAAGGAAAATAAGGTGATATCTGTGTCATAGCAAACAGTTAACAACCTGCTAGCTGTAAAAAGTCTCCTTAGTATCCTCAGCATTATTTCATAAATTGGTTCTTTTTATCACATATTGTACAGATTGTGAAGGAACTCCATCTAGGAATGACTTTTTCAATGATGGCTTCTCCTGTGTTTCTGCTAGTGCAAGAAAAAGCCTATGTTTCACTCTGTTTCCTGAATTAAGTCAATACTGTTTAATATAATCAGATAATATAATCACTGTAGCTTTGAAGCTAAACATTATAGATTACCTCTAAATAAATATGATGACATTTTCTTCTTGCAGATGCAGGTATTGGCATTATGATGAAAACCTGCTCACTTCTAGCGTGGTCATTGTCTTCCATAATGAAGGGTGGTCAACTCTCATGAGAACAGTGCACAGCGTGATCAAAAGGACTCCAAGGAAATACTTAGCCGAAATTGTATTAATTGATGATTTCAGCAATAAAGGTAATGGCTATCAAATTGACAATTTGACCATGAAATAAATTAACTATGAATACTTAGAAAAGTGTGATTCAAAATAATTAGCCTTTACTAATTAAGACTATCATACCTATTAATCAAGTTGACGCTGTGCCAAACAATGTATATATACTATTTTGTTTTCTTCTAACAGGAATCTTTAGAAAAGATACTGTTATTGTCTCCATTTTATAAAGGAGGCTTGGAGAAGTCAACTAACTTGCCAGTATTCACAGAAGTGACAATTAACTGATGGATCCAAGTCCATGGGCTCATAAGTCTGTCTTCAGCAATTGTGCTATGCTATATGAATTCTTTGGGGCTCAGAGTTTGCAAAAAATAAGCTACATAAATAAATTAAAGACTGAAAAATGTAATTTCATGTGTATTGCAATGCCTTCTGAAGCTCCATCCATAGTTTTCAAACTGAAACACACAATCCTATTTCTTGCACATAAACAATGAAGCAGAGATTGAATTGGTCTGAAAACATAAGCTACTTTTATTCATGTAGAGTCTTTTAAAGCTCACTTTGAGCTTTATTTGATTTAGGATATTAAATAGAAAGTTATAATTTTTATTCTCAGGGAGGTAGTTGAGATAGGGTGGCCTCAAGTTCCACCTTGAACTCCTGATCCTCCTGCTGTACGTCCCAAGTGCTAAGCTGGTGCCTGGATTTCTTTTAATTCTTTCATCTTTTTTTTTTTTTTTTTGGGGGGGGGGCAGTCAGTCTCACTTCAGCCCAGGCTGACATGGAAATCTGTAGTCCCAGGAGGCTGGCCTCAAACTGTATTGAGACTAAAGTCATACACTACTATGCCCTATATTTTTAATTCTTTTTAAGGACACAGCTGTTGTAGCATTTAGGAAGGCATTAGGTAGTCATGGTTCAAATTGTCAAGAATGATTAAGTAGTGATTTTTTTCCAAACAAGTTAATTTGCTGAAGTTAATTTTGCATATTTTCTTTAAATACACTGTTGTAGGATGAATGTACATTCTTAATGATGCAAATATGAAAACACAAATAATGTTGTGGCTTAGAGCCTAAGTCAGCATGTCAGTGGAAATGGGGTTTTGCAGCTGCAGTCCATATCTATGTATTTAAAGCTTATTACAAAACAGATTTGAAGCTTCTGAAAATGAACCAGGGGTCTCAGAATCTCAATAACTACATGGGGTTTCCACTTTAGCATGTAAGTTTTAAAAGAATTCTTTCTGCATAAAAAGTGAAACCACAAAATAATGACATTAAGATGGGAGACACAAGTAGCATGAAAATACCTTTCAAAATGGCTTTATTAGGACTCTTTCTCCATAACTTAATCTAGAACTCTTGCAATCTGAATCAACCTTTGCTGCTTTTGCAAGGACATGACTAGTATCTGATCTGCACACATAAACGCACAGCATTAGAAAAAAATACAATTATGACTCATTTCCTTTTCCCCTCATTTTTGTGCAGCTAATCACTTTTTTTCCCGGAATCTTTTAGGTAGGGTCTCGCTGTAGCCCAGGATGACCTAGAATTCACTATGTAGTCTCAGGCTGCCCTCAAGCAGTGATCCTCCTAACTCTGCCTCCCTAGTGCTGGGAATCATTTTAATGACACTAAAAAAAAATGTATATTTGTAAGTTTTTTAGTTGAATTGAATGTACTTAGCTTAATTTTCTATGGTAGGAATGTTTGCATCAAAACTATTATTTCTTGGGGCTGAGGAGATGGCTCAGCAGTTAAAGGTGCTTGCCAGCAAACCTTGCCAACCTACATTCAATTCCTAAGCTATCCAAAGCTACCCACATAAGCTGATTGTAGAAAGTGGTGCAAGTACTTGGTGTTCATTTTCACTGTGGCACACATACCCAAAAAAACATACACACACATTCAAATAAATAAAGTAAATATATTTTTCTTTCTCCAAGACAAATGTTTGAATATTTGTTTTAAGGTGATATTGTTGGTCCTACCAACAATTTTTTAAATATTTTATTTCTTTTGTTTATTTTTAAGGAGAAAGAAAGAAAGAGATAGAGAGAATGAGCACGCCAGGGCCTCTAGCCTCTGCAAATGAACTCCAGATGCATGTGCCACTTTGTTCTTCTGGCTTTACATGGGTACTGGGGAGTCGAACCTGGGTCATTAGGCTTTACAGGCAAGCACCTTAACTGCTGAGCCATCTCTGAAACCCAACAATATTTTAAGTTTAGAAAAAATATATATATAAAACAGCTCTCAGAAATCTGATTTGAAGAATTCTTATTAATATAGGAAAAAATATAACATCTTACCATCCTAAAGTTTGGTCCAAGCAAAGAACATAATTTGAGGCTTAAGATATTTGTGCATTTTGCTTCTCTCGTAATCAGGGTCTTACAGCACATTTTGAAGGCAGTCATGGAAGAGTCTGCTTACCTCAGAGTATGCAGAAACTTTGTTTTAACTTACCCAGAACCGAAATACAGAAGATCTTAGCTCCCCCAATTTCAAAACAACTTTAAAAAATTATACAGTGTTTCATTCATCTGGCTTGAGTAAAAAATTGGTTTATCCTTTCTCCAGTATATTCAGAAAGTAAACTTTGAAGTTGTAATTTTTCTTTTAAAGAAAGAATACTAATCTAAAACAAAGAAAAACCTCTTAAAGGAGTTAACTAGTCATAATAACACTTGTCCTTCTGTAAATGACAGTGTCCTCTCTAAACAAAGTTGGAGCATTTAAATAGAGCTGGCTCCGCTCCACACATGTGCATCAGCCAGCTGAGGCTGAGCTGAACTCAGAGAGACCCAGCCCCACACTCTTACTAGCTCGGAACAATGAAGGGTTTTCTCTCCATTTTACCAGATTTCCTGCAGGTCAGCCCTGTCTCTACTCCGTTTTTTTTACTGCAGAACTTGCATTTGCAAAGAAGCCACAACACAGGGTTCAAGGAAAAGCAAGACAGGACCCTTCTAGTGCATCTGCTTGCAGGAGATAGTGGCCGTTTCACTTGCACCTTAGCTGTAGCCAACCATGTGTCCAGCCTGATCAGTGGGTTGCAGGAGGATGATATCTCCCCCAGGGAGACATAGAAATACAGTCTTCCACAAAACAGTCCTAAGTACAGCCTATTCTCAGTGTGAGATCCTAAAGAAGTCAGAAATCACTGGATTCATCATGTCATTTTTTTGGACCATCTTAAGAGTCTAAATGTGAAGAACAGACACTAACTGATTTTCTGTACATTAGGATGCATTTAAGGAGTGTTTAAGTTATATATCTCCCAAATACCCTAATGCAATTCAGAAAGGCTTTACAAAATAATTTAGATCTGTACCAAGGAGGTAGAGGCTGGAGGATCAGGAGTTCAAGGTCAGCCTGGGCTAGCTACATGTCTGAAATAAACAAAACCCTAAAGAGAGTCAAGTGCCGGGTCTGATATACACCTTCAACTGCCAGCTCATCTCTAGATACAAAAACTGGAGGGATTGGGAAGGTTATTTTTGTACTCTTGAGTCAAACTTTTAAACAGTGTTAGGACAATTTTTGTATCCTCAACAAACATCTTTAAAGGTTCCAGGAACTTGTTCTGGCTGAGGTGAGCCAATTTCATGGGCTCATGGTGGTGAACAAAAGCTGCTATTTTACAATAGGAAGCCAAGATGCAAACATGGCCATATGTGCCTGGTTTTCATAACAGAATTTCCTTCACTAAATTATAAACATGTATGTATATCTAATTACAACAATTATAACAATTATAACCTAATTATACACATACTTGTAATGCTAAACTATGGAGAAAAGAGGGTTTTTTTATTATTATTGGCTGACTTGGTAGGAATCATATTCATCACAGCAAGGCAACTTTCAGCCTATTATTGTTGGAGAAAGATGTTCCAAAAACAAAATTAAACAACCTGTACAGATTCCAGTGAGATTGCCTGATATTATTAGTAGACTGTACATCTTTAGCAATCTCGACAACTGCAAAATTAAAAAAAAAAAAAAAGTTGTACCTGGAAGTTTATCAGTTTTACCATCATGTAAACTCTGTATATCTATTAAGCTTAAAGTTTTACTTAAGTAATGTACTTAATCTCCCATCATTTTTTCTTTGTGGGAAGAGTGGTTAGGGATTGAACCCAGAGCACCTCTAATGTGACATACATACATTACCACTGAGCTACCACCCCCCACCCAGCTCATGTTTTCCATCTTTTTAAAAATATTTTATTTATTTATGAGAGAGAGAGAATTGGCATGCCGGAGCCTCCAGCCACTGCAAACAAACTCCAGATGCATGTGCCCCTTTGTGCATCTGGCTTACATGGGTCCTGGAGAATCAAACCGGGATCCTTTGGCTTTGCAGGCAAATGCCTTAACCTCTAAGCCATCTTTCCAGCCCCTTGATCTTTTTTTTTTTTTTTTTTTTTTCGAGAGAGAGAGAAAGTGGTAGAAAAAGAGAGAATGTATTGGGTGTGCTATGGTCACCTACCACTGCAAATGAGCTCTAAACACATGTGCCACTTTGTGCATCTATGGGTACTGAGGAATCTAACTCAGGTCGTTGGGCTTTGCAAGCAAGTGCCTTTAATCTCTGACCCATCTCTTCAGCCCTTATTTTCCATCTTAATCAGTTAAACATTCATTCTGACCCATGTAAAATTATTGACTTTCCAAGACATTAAAATCCTATCCTTATTTCTTGAAGAGGAAAAAAATGTGTGCCTATGAAAGTCTAATTTACAATGTTAATTGAATTGTTCATTCACAGAACACTTAAAAGAAAAACTGGATGACTACATTAAGCTGTGGAATGGCCTTGTGAAGGTATTTCGAAATGAGAGAAGAGAAGGTTTAATTCAAGCACGAAGTATTGGTGCTCAGAAGGCTAAACTTGGACAGGTAGGAAGCATTTGCTATCCTCAGTATCAGCATTTTCCACTTAGTAACTAAAATGGCATATACAATTTTAATTACCCTTCAAGTTTTTTTATTGGAATGAGAATGCTAGCTTGAACAGATAATTTATATGCAAAATTAACTAACATGCTACTTTTCATTAGCATTTAATTGTAAATTGTATGTGATATATGATGTACCATATATGAGGAGTATTCTTTCACCCTGCCTCTTTTTTTTAAGGTTTTGATTTACCTTGATGCCCACTGTGAGGTGGCAGTTAACTGGTATGCACCACTTGTAGCTCCCATATCTAAGGACAGGTAACATTACCTTGCTTTTTTTTTTTTTTCTTTTCTTTTCGAGTTGAAAAGTAAACCTTATCCTAGAAGAACAAATAATATCCTCCTTCTTTGATTCCACTTTCGATGAGTTCATCAGACATTGTGCTTTAAGTGTTTCTTTGAGCTATTTGATTCCTGGGTAAAGCTAGATTGATCCACTGGGCTGATTCAAACGTCACCAATCTGGTACTTGGGAGAAACTAGGTGTTCCCCTAGAGAATCATCTTGTGTTCCTGTGGAGACTTCCTCTAAGTCTGCAGACTTTCTCTAAGAATAATACTAATTGCTCCTCCTAAACTGGGTAAAATTTCTGAAAACTTGAAGAAACATGCTTTGAAATTCTAACTATTGGGGCTTTTTATGTACTCTTAAGTTAATACCATCAATAGAAAGAACCAGCAATTTTTTTGTCAAGTTTTGGGTTCCTATGAAACTTCAAGACTTAGAAATAGATAACCATTCCATGGAAATGTAGTGATCACCATTAACTTTCCAGAAATGTCTGAAATCCCAGAAGGCAGCATCACTCTTCTACTTCCAAGAGTATTTGTTGCTTCAGAATCTAGGAAAATGGCACATGTCCCCCTGGATGGCATGAGTCACAGGAAGAACTGTGAGAGATTTTATCATCACAAGATTTAATGTAGATGGTTATTATAAACATTTTGCACAAGGTGGCTGTCTTAATCCTTGCAGCAACCCTGCAAGGCAGAAATTATTAGCTCCACTTTGCAGAAAAAAAATAGAGGCTTTGAAAAATTAAATAACTTGCCCCAAATTTGGTAATAAACTGTCAACCCGAACACTCCAGAGGAATACCTGCAGTCTTCAAGGCTACAAAAAAGGAGCTTTGCAAATGTTCCAATGCTAATCCTCATCTCCCCCAGTGAAACTCTAGTGCGAGTTCACTTTCTGGAGAGAATGAAGTTCCCTGCTGGAATCTACTTCCCCCATATCAAAATTCTAAGCCTCAGATATTTGTTCCGTTCCTTGCTTTTAAGTATCTGAAAAACACCATAACCTACTTGTGAGAAGCTGTGGTCTCCTTGTAGGCTGTGCCAGAGGGGCCTGGGACATTTTTAAATCCTTTCTGATGAGAGGGACAGGGTTCCAGATTATCTTTATAATGTCAACTTTATGTCCACTGGCTGGCTATACAGTATGAGCATTTTTACAAAACCCAAATACAAGATTGCTTTTTTTTTTCCTCCAAATTTTTAAGTTCTTCCACTTTTTTTGGGGGGGGGTGCTTTTTTTTTTTTTAAGCAGCAATAGAATCCAGAACTTTTTGATTTGGCAGAGAAAGGAGGGAAGGAGACTAAAATACAGAAATACATGTTCATAATAACTCCTTCCACAGAAACAGAGTTGGGAGAAGCTGGCAAGAATGATGTATAAGCTATCAGTGGACTTAATGCACAAATGATCTCAGTGGAAGTGCATGCAGAAAACACACATTAATTGTTAATGACAGACACAGAAAGGAAATGACAGCAAAAAAAATCTTGAAAGTAATGTAGAATTACTATGGGATAGTTGCTAGCGAAAACCCTGGTAAGCTCAGTGGCTTGGTTCTTTTGCTGAGATGTTTATAGAGGTTGAGGACATTCTCCTCTATTCTGCCCTCATGCTAAGAGGGTCCTTAAGACATTCTTTTGTTCTATTTCCCCATTAGATAGTCAAGTTTCCTAATGCAAAAACAAACCCAGTACAAAGGAGACAATGTAGTTAGGCATGCTACATGAGTCAGTTTTGGGTTCTTAAATGCATTTTCATTTTCTGTAAATGTTTCAGAACTACATGTACTGTGCCTCTAATAGATTACATAGATGGGAATGATTATTCCATTGAACCACAGCAAGGTGGGGATGAAGATGGCTTTGCCAGAGGGGCCTGGGACTGGAGTTTACTATGGAAACGTATTCCTCTAAGCCACAAGGAAAAGGCCAAAAGAAAGCATAAAACTGAACCTTATCGGTAAAGACTATTACTTTATTTTTTTTATGTTGAACGTTTACCTAAGTCCTGTTTCTTTTCCTTCCCCATGACCTCGTATAAATATGTCCATATACACGTTTCCATTTGACCTTTGCTGGCATCAAAACAACACAGAACCATTTGCACTGTGCCGCTTATAGATGTCATAAATGGCAACACATATGAAATTGTCCCCCAAGGGGGTGGTGATGAAGATGGGTATGCCCGAGGAGCATGGGACTGGAGTATGCTCTGGAAACGGGTGCCTCTGACCTCTCAAGAGAAGAGACTGAGAAAGACAAAAACTGAACCGTATCGGTAATCACTAAATCACTTACCTATTTCTCTTTTCTCCAGTTGCTGCTAACCTATTAACCTCTTGCCGAGCTGAGAACTTGCTAAGACTGTAGATGCTGTTGCAGATTCCCAAAGAACCTTGTTCCTTACACGGTCTCAGAGCTTTGAAATCACATTTGCTACTTTGTAATTGCTCTCACCCTAAATGCAAGCTCCATTGATGAGGATTACATTCTTCCATTGGGGGGAAAAATTAGAAAGCATTAGTAATTTTAAGTATGAGAGAGGGAAAAAAAAAAAAAACCTTTCTTGTCCTAGAAGACTAGATAACAGATTATGTTCTTTTGATGACAGTGTCATTCTATAAATTCAAAATACATAAATTACTGATAAAGCAAGACTTTAATTTTCACTTTAAAGACGAGTATAATGTTAACATTGAAAGACACTAGCAAGAGATTTTGGGGTTTTTATCCCTTGTGTTTTATATGATAATGCTTAAATACTAATTTTTATATCAGTTGAACGTAATGAGTAAAAGTACATGGTTTTAGAATATATTAAATAGATTTCTTTTATTGCTTTATTCTCAAAAGAATGCTTGATTAAAAGAAACTCTATCCCCAAATCAGTGCTTATCCCTTCTTGTGGTTCTTCAAATAGGACAATTTATTTTACTCTCTTCTTTTTATGTTTTTATTTTCAATATATATTTATTTATTTGAGAGAGAGAATGGGTGCACCAGGGCTTCCTACCGCTGCAAAGGAACTCCATACACATGCTCTACTTTGTGCATCTGGCTTCATAGGTGTTGGGGAATAGAACCCATGCCATCAAACTTTTGCAAGCAAGTGCCTTTAACCACTGAGCCATCTCTCCAGCCCTTTTAATTGGAATATTTTACTGTCTTTCAAAAAACAGTAACTCCAATGAAATGTTTGCTTAACTGTTAGTGTAGTTATTTCCATAATGTGTCTATTTTTATTTTTTTATTTATTGTTTTGGTCCTATAGTTCTACTTTTGGTCTCTTCCTCCCTGTTCCACTGCTGGCAAGACTATAACTCTGGGGCAGGTGCTTCCATATTGTGGAAATGCTGATGGGATTTGGGCATGTCGCAATATGAAGACACTGAATGGCCAACATGAGGAAATTACAGAACTTCAAGCTTTATTGGACACCTTAAAATTTTTCAGTTGAAAACGTCATGTTCACAATAGTCCAGTAATCTGCTGGCCTGTTTAAGTGAGCAGATAACCTGGGAGAAAAATAAATAAAGGTCTTACTACATGTATATTCCTGTTAATTCCATGGTAAAGACTTTTTTTTAAGTGAAGTAGGAAATTTTAAGGGAAGTTTCCCTTTGACTAGTTTGTATGTTAAAATACATTTATTTATTTATTTATTTATTTATTTATTTATTTATTTATGAGGGAGAGAGAAAGAGATAGGTAGATGTGAGAAAGAGATAGAGAGAGGGAGAGAATGGGCATGCCAGGGCTTCTAGGCATTGCTAATGTACTCCAGATGAATGCACCACCTTGTGCATCGGGTTTATGTGTGTTCAGGAGAATTGAACTTGTGTGTTTAGGCTTTGCAGACAAGTGCCTTAACCACTAAGCTATCTCTCCAGCCCTAGGCAGCATATTTTAAGAAGAAAAGTCATAAGAGAATAACTTTCTCTTGATGTTAGTATTAAAAATACTACCAAACTCATTATCTATTCCACAAATACTTAGTGCTTACCATGTGCCAGCCAGGAAGAACACATTCTGAAAATTTGTTTATTTATTTATTAGAGAGAATGGGCACACCTAGGACTCCTGCTGCAGCAGATAAATCCCATGCACCACCATGTGCATCTGGCTTTGAGGGTACTGAGGAATCAAACTCAGGCTGGCATCCTTCTTAAGCAACCACGTTTGGCCATCTCCCCAACATAAAAATACATATATTCTTAAAGATACGTTCTGTCATGGAGTTCAAAACATAGTGATACTGAAGTCACCAAAACCATGAGGACAGCAGCTATAAGAAGTAGCATGAAGAGAAATCACAGATACCAAAAGCTTCTGGGTTGGACCTAGTAAAGCCTGGAGGGTTGGGAAAGGTCTTCAGTGACCTGAGGATGGAAGTAAAGGAAGAATAGCAGCTGAGAGGCTCTAAGACAGAAAGAATGTAGCTTGGAATCCAAGACAAGAGCAGCAGTGGAAAACTCTGGGAGAGGGAGCCAGACACCAGGGAGGACTGGCATCCTGCCGCCCACTTTGAGGAGGCATCTCTGGCTGCTGGGTGATTAGATTTGGATAGGCATAGAACAGAATAAAAGATAGAAGTGGGCTTGGCCTAGAAGGTAGCAGAGAAATGGAAAAGATGTAGACAGATTCAAAATATGTTTTTTTAAGTTAGAATTAATCTAACTCAATGATAGATTGAATATTAGGTGTGAATGATGAACAGGCTACCCTAGTAGCAATAAGTTCCCTAAAACTTAAGAAATATGATCATTAATAATAATTTTTAGCAGAGATGAAGGAGCACATAGGACCCAAGGAAATTCTGCTACTATCTTTTCGCCCAGTAGTTGGAGTTACTTGTCCGTAAAGAGCTACCAGATCTTTTTTTCTTGCCAATAAAATGTGCCCAGGTCAAGATCCTTTGGAGAAAGACCACATCCTTTTGCACCCTTACTGGCACAGTAAGTGACCATGTCCTTACTGTGTTGCTCCATGCTACATTTACAAACTCCAACCAGGGCAGTCCTAAGGTGATTTACACCTTTATTTGGAAAGACCTTGAACTATAAAATTTAAAAATGACAGACTTCTTCCACGCTGTATGGTTTCCTTCATCCTAGAATGACTCATGAATCATTGAAGCAGCAGTTAGCAGACCATGGCTCTGTAGCTCGGAGGTTTTTTTTTTAATTTTATCTAAGTCCGCAATGGAACTAAGATGCCCTCTACTGGTGAAATGACACAATCCTCTAATTTGTAATGAATTTACTTGGTTTCAGTTAGAAATTTCGTAAATTCATCAAGGGATGGTGAACACATTGCTTTCTGAAAGATTTATAGTTTCTTAGTGTTTGGCCATCAGTTTTGTCTCTCTGTGCAAATTTGGGCTGTATTTCAAAGGCTTGCTCTCTGCTGGTGAAGGGAAGCTGGGGGCTTGTCTTCAATGGTTACTGCAGTGTTTCTTTTTCACAGGTCTCCCGCTATGGCTGGGGGATTATTTGCCATTGAAAGAGAATTCTTCTTTGAATTGGGTCTTTATGATCCAGGTCTCCAGATTTGGGGCGGTGAAAACTTTGAAATCTCATACAAGGTACCGTTTCATTTAAATACCTTATTCTAAGTAGTTATTAATTTTTGTGACATTTAGTTCTTTCCAAAAAAAATTGTATAATGCATTTCTTCAAAATATCAGAAATACTTTACAATATATAGGGGGGTTGGTACATAAAGCAAAAAAAACAAGCTTTGGACTTATGTGTTTACAGAGTTTAGCTCCAAATTGTAGCCAATAAGCTTCAGAAATGGAAATCCTCCCTTCTCCCAATCTTCCTCTCTCTCTCTCTCTCTCTTGTATCTTGGAGTCTCAAATTATAATATCCCTTGGAAGAGTCTGTGTATACCAGGGCTACAGTTGACCATCTGCTGGCATAGTTCCCCTCTGTCACTGTAGGATGGAGTGATACAAGATACACAGCACCCCATGATGGACATCCTCAGGCTGACCTTGGAGCACCTCCCAGTCCTTAAGCAACAGTGCCTTCCATGCTCCACCCCACCCAACTTTCACAGAGAAGGGAGGGAATTGGGGGAGATCATAGTTTGAGTTGAACAGGTTTTCACTTCCTCTTGTTTTTTTTAAAGATTTTATTTTTATTTATTTATTTATTAGAGACACACAGAGAGTGAGAATGGACACACCAGGGTCTCCAGCCGCTGCAAATGAACTCCAGACACATGTGCCACCTTGTGCATCTGACTTACATAGGACCTGGGGAAACGAACCTGGGTCCTTAGGCTTTGCAAGCATGTGCCTTAACTGCTCAGCCGTCTCGCTAGCCCCACTTCCTATTGTTTTAAATTTCCTATGCTTTACACTCTGAGGGACACTAGGAATAACAAATCCTTACTCCCAAGGACCTTAGATTTGATAAGAGGAGATTAGACACATTAGCCATAACATGCTAGGCTGGGGAAATTGCTCAGTGGTTAAAGTATTTGCAAAGCTTGAAAGCCTGGGTTCAACTCCCTAGCACCCAAATAAAGCCATGCATCTGAAATTTGTAGTGGAAAGAGACGCTGGCATGACCAGGCTCATACCCTCCCTCTCTCCCTATTTGCAAATAAATAAAAATATTTTAAAAAGGAAATGACAGCTGGGTATTTAATCCCAGCACTCAGGAGGCAAAGGTAGGAGGATTGCCATGAGTTCAAGGCCACCTTGAGAATACATAGTGAATTCCAGGTCAGCCTAAGTTAGAGTGAGACCCTACCTCAGAAAAGAAAGAAAAAGAAAAAGAAATGACATGACATGTTGAAGGTAGAATGTGAGGTAGAACAAGGATGATATTGATAAGTAAATAAAGGAAGGAGAACAGGACTCCTAACAGAAGGACAATGTGGGAAGATATAAACATGTATGTGTAAAGGGTATGTTGGTGTTTGACAGAATCAGAAAGCATGAACAAGAGAGACACCCAAGAAGATATAGTGGGGCCATGCTGAAGAATCTTTAGGAGATTTTTGTCTTATTGAAGCAAGAGGGACCTATCAAAGACATTGAGTTGAATAGCGTGACCTAGAGCTGTCCTTCAGCTATAATAATCTCTTGCAGTAAATAAGGATAGAGTTAGTAGAGAGGAGATGAAGGTAAGGAAGCCATGCAGGAGGTTATTCTAATAACCATCCAGGTAAGGAATACATCTTCATTGAAATGGCAAGTGATGTTAAGACTGAAGAACTTATTTTTGCAAAGTTATGTTGAAACATGGCTGCTAGGGCTACAGGTATATGGGGAGAGACCCGTTAATAGTAACGTATTATTACCATTGCCTTCTTTGTCATTTATGTATGATTTTAATCAAGTATTTTAGAATTGGTTAGCTTAGAATTTTGTGTAGACCTTGTGTCTAAATAAAGATTTACATTTACAGAACAAATTTCAATTATAACTTATTTTTACATTTGAAATAACTTTCACAACAAATATTTCCTTGGTAGATATGGCAGTGTGGTGGCAAATTATTGTTTGTCCCGTGTTCCCGTGTTGGACACATCTACCGTCTTGAGGGCTGGCAAGGAAACCCTCCACCCCTGTATGTTGGGTCTTCTCCAACTCTAAAGGTGAGATTTTTGTTAAAAGAGGATAGAGAACTAACATTTATGTAGCACATTATAGTAGTCAGTACACCACTGTGAGCTCATTGAATAAGGTAATCTCTCTTTTGTGTGTATGTGGTGTGTGTGCGTGTGTGTCTGTGTATTCATGTATGTACAGCTGCTTGTGTGTAACCAGATAACAACCTCAGGTATTATCCTTAGATACACTGTCCACCTCTTTTTGACACAGTGTCTCTCAGCAAATTCCAGGGATCCTTTTGTCTCCACCTCTACCGTGCTGTAGTTACAGGCATGTGCCACCATGCTTGGCAGCTGGGGTCAAACTCAGGTCATCATGTTTGTAAGGCAAGCACTTCATAGACTACACTATCTCCCTCACCCACAATGGGGATAAATCTCTCACTCTCTCTCTATTTTTTCTTGTGTGTAGTATGTATGGTGTGGTGTATGGGTGTGTGCTTTGCTTAAAACAACTAATTCTTAAAGAACCTCCATACCATTAGTATTACCAATGCTAGTTCTTCCTGTCCGTGAACACCGGTTGTATTTCCATTTATATAATTTGTTGTTTCCAGTATGCATATTTTCAACTCCACATCTAATTTATTCCTGAAGGTTTTTGTTTGTTTGATCCAGTGATCTATTCACTCTTGTTTTTTTTTTTAATTTTTTGTTTATTTATTTGAGTGTGACAAACACAGAGAGAGAAAGAGACAGATATACATAGAGAATTGGCACCAGGGCCTCCAGCCACTGCAAACGAACTTCAGACTCGTGCGCCCCCTTGTGCATCTGGCTAACATGGGTCCTGGGGAATCGAGCCTCGAACCGGGGTCCTTAGGCTTCACAGGCAAGCGCTTAGCCACTAAGCCATCTCTCCAGCCCCTATTCACTCTTTTGATAGTTACCTTGCAGCTCAGAAAAAAATGTAATCTGAACACTAAGTATTCTTCCTCTCGATATAAAACAGAGGTCAATAACCATGGCCTACAAACCCAATCCAGATGAACTGTGTTGGAGCTGGGACCACCACTGTCTGTGTGTCCTCCAGGGTGCTTTCTCATCACAGTAGCACAGCTGAATAGTTGCTGCAGAAACTATGTAGCTCACAAAGTCAGGGATGCTTATTGTCACACTCTACAGAGAAAATGTGCTGATGCATGATGTAGTAGGTCTGAATCGAGTAAATAACAGTTCAGTCACATATTAATGCAAGTATTCATTAATTTTAGAAAACCTTAAAAGCTAAATTTTATCAGTTTATGACAATGTCAAATTATATTGGTTAATAGCTGCTTTTTCTTCATGTGAAACGACTGTGGAGATGTTTATTTAAGTTTATAGAGATGGTTCTATCGAGCTAGGTGTGGTGGCTCATGCCTTTAATCCCAGCACTTGGGAGGCTGAGGTAGGAGGATCGCCATGAGTTCAAGGCCACCCTGAGACTACATAGTGAATTCTAGGTCAGTCTGGGCTAGAATGAGACCCTATCTTAAAAAATATATTTTTTTAGCCGGGCGTGGTGGCGCACGCCTTTAATCCCAGCACTCGGGAGGCAGAGGTAGGAGGATCCCCGTGAGTTCGAGGCCACCCTGAGACTCCATAGTGAATTCCAGGTCAGCCTGGGCTAGAGTGAGACCCTACCTCGAAAAAAAAATACATATATATATATATATATATATTTTTTTTTTATATTGTAGTCAGTTTTTATTAAACAAAACTTTGTTTTAATGTTGCTTTCTAAGGTAAGAACTTTCCCCACACACATTAATAATGTGGTTCTAATAAAAAGAAAACGAGGAGTGAAAGAGCACCAGTGTACACCCAGCTCCTCTCAGAGACCCTCTCCAGTCTTCACTTTCTTCCTGTCTTTACAGTAAACAATATATTATCTGTGAATGCATGATCACCTTCTGGGGCTAGGCAGATAGCTTAGTGGTTAAGTGCACATGCTATGTAAGCCTTCTGACCTGAGTTTGAGGTCCAGCACCCATGTAAAGCCACATGTAAAGTGGCACATCATCTATAATCCCAATGCACTAAGAGAATCCCAAAGCTTACAAAACAGCTAGACTGGCCTTCCCAGCAAAAACAAAAACACAACAGCAAGACCCTGTCTCAAAAAACAAGGTGAGAAGAAGAAAACTAATACCTGATGGTTATGCTCTGATGTCTACACACACACACACACACACAATATGAAAAAATTCATGATCTTTCAGCTCAGAGTTGTTGGAGTCTGTGTACATCACTTTGTAATTGAACATGACATTTATACTTGGCAAATGATATATTAAGGTCATTAGCTTACTTGTTTTGTTCTCATTGTTTAATTAAATGCCAGGTCCTATAAAAATGAGTTCACCTTATTTTGGTCATATTTCATGTGTCTAAGTTGGGCTATTTATACCAATATGGCTATTTTTGCTTTTCATATTGACATTAATTTTCTCTTTTCACAGAATTATGTTAGAGTTGTGGAGGTGTGGTGGGATGAATATAAAGACTTCTTCTACGCTAGTCGTCCTGAGTCAAAGGCACTACCATATGGAGATATATCTGAGCTGAAAAAATTTCGAGAAGATCACAACTGTAAAAGTTTCAAGTGGTTTATGGAAGAAATAGCTTATGACATCACTGCACACTACCCTTTGCCTCCCAAAAATGTTGAATGGGGAGAAGTAAGTATCAGTTAGTGTTCAGACCTCAACATGTCTGTGTCTGTCATCTGTATTTGAGAGAAGGCAGAGAGAAATGGAAACGTGTGACTGAAAGAAAAGAGTTCTTGGGAAATATTTGGGTGAAAACTGTCTGGTAGATCCATTACCCTTTCCCTAAATTACCACTGCACCTTCTCCTTCCAGCCTTTACATGGGGTTGTGCAGCCTGAAAAACTCTCCCTCTGCAGGACTTGTCAGTCCCTGTCCTGCACTCTGACTCCTTTTCTTAACTATTTCCAAATTACCTTATTGCTGTCAACTTAGAGATCATGAATACTGACAACCATATTTCATTCCTCCCTACTTTATTAATGAGATGGAGGTCTATGATCTTTCCATAGGTTCTTACCCAAAATTGCCTATCTCCCAGTGCATCTTCTTCAGAACCTTGATTCTCCTTGTGTCCTGATGAACTAATGCAGGGAATCCCATATAGTAGACATACAGTAGACATTCAGGACTTGTCAAAATAATTAGTGGTACCTAAGAAAATCAGGTAAAGGCATTGATTTGTGTTGTCATCTTCCTGTTTCTTCAGACTTGCCTTTGTAGCATCACTTTTAAATTTTTTTATTTATTTACATTTGTGTGTGTATGTATATGGGCACAGCAGGGCCTCTAGCTTCTGCAAGCAAATGCCAGGCTGGCTTATGTGAGGTGGGTGGCTTGGTGATTGAATGTGGGCCATCAGGCTTTGCAAGCAAGCACCTTTAGCCACAGAGCCATCTTCCCATCCCCCTGTAGCCTCATTTATGACTATGTTCTCTCTTATCTTTGCTGATGCCTCATAAGCAACTGAAAATACCATGGACCTTCTAGACTATATGCCTTTGTTTATTTATGCATTCAGTAAATGTTGGTTGAGGACCTAATATGTGCCAGTCATTCTTCTAGGTAGAAAACACTACAAACAATGCCCTTTTCCTTAGAGAACTTGCATGCTAGTGGGAGCGAGAGAGAGAGAGATGCAACTGGCCTGGGAAGCAGTCATGACAAAAGGTGGTAACAGCTGCTTAGCTACAGAGTAAGAAAGGATTCTCTGAGGAGGTGACATTTAATCTGAAATCTGAATGATTTCAATCAGAGAGCCAGGTATGAGTGTTACAAGCAAAGAAAATGATGAATCCAAGCTGTGAGTCAGAAACTGCTTGACACGTTTGATAAGCAGAAGAAATTCACCGTGGTGAGAATGTCAGGTCTGGATACAGGGGGGCCTGCATCCTAAGGGTGGTGAGAAGCCATGGAAGGTGTTGCACTCGGGTTCGCATTGCTGGTAGAAATCACCCAACCAAGAGGAGCTTGTGGGAAAAAGAGGTTTATTTTGGTTTACAGGTTCCAGGGGAAGCTCCACGATGGCAGGGAAAACAATGGCATGAGCAGAGGGTGGACATCACCCCCTGGCCAACATAAAGTGGACAGCAGGAACAGGAGAGTGTACCAAACACTGGCTTGGGGAAACTGGCTATAACACCCATAAGCCTACCCCCAACAATACACTCCCTCCAGGAGGCATTAATTCCCAAATCTCCATCATCTGGAAACCTAGCATCCAGAACTCCTAAGTTTATGGGGGATACCTGAATCAAACCACCACATTTCTTCCCTGGCCCCCATAAACTGATATCCATGCATGATATAAAATACAATGCATTCAGTCCAACTTTAAAAGTCCTCATAGTTTTTAATCAATTCCAATGATGTTCATATATCCCCATAGTTCAAGATCTTCTAACTGAGCCATAATACCAAAATCCCCCCCAAAAAAAACCCATAATGTCACAGAATAAACAATTCACACTGCAAAAGATGGCATTGGGCATGGCAAAGAAACATTCAACCAATACAAGATTTAAACAGGTCAAACATCAGACTCTGTAACTCCAAGTCCAGCAGCTCTAGCCAGTGACAAATCTCCAAGTCTGATAATTCTAAACAGCAACAAGTCTCTGGAGTTCCAATTCTGCCCCTCCAGCTACACTACTCACAATCCTGGAAAACTTCATCTGGGCCGGCAGCTTTCCTTAGCAGCCATCTTGTAGTCCCGGCATCTCCGCTGGGTCTCCACTGCAATCCATGGTTCATCCTCATGGCTCCATCTAGTCTCCATGTAGGCATCCAGCAAACCTGCTTCACACTGCCCATGGCCGTTTCCAAAACACAAGACCGTGTTACAAACTCAATGGCCCTCTCTTTCCTGCATTTCTTATGCTCTACAATATCAGGTAGGGTGCCAATTTAATAATCCAGGGTTGAATAAAACAGACTTTGAAGAACTCTCCTTGAGCACTCAGGCTCCTTCAAAAGAGTCTACATGCTTCCTGCTGCCCCAGTGCAGGTCAGCTGGCCTAATCTCAAAGGTTGTAATCTCTCAAACAATTTGCAGGTGAATGGGCAGCAGTTTAGGCCCAAAGATTTCATTTTTTCTGTGCCATATCTCTGTGCTCACACCAGTCCATTTCTACACAATGGAACCCTGCACAACTTCTCAGGACATGGGCATAAGAGCAAGCTTCTCATACAAACTGCTAGCCCAGTCCAGGAAAAGCTCTTTCTCACCTTCATAAGCCAACCCTCACAGTCCATAGTTCTTACTGCATTCAGATCTTTCAACTCTGACCAAAATGGTCCATCAAGCTGTACTTACAGCACTGCAAGACATCTCATAGGCCAAGTTTTCAAATCCTTCCACAGTCTTCTTGAAAATTAGCTCCAGAAGGCCAAAGCCACACAGGTAGGTGTCTAGCAGCAATCCCACTACTCAGTATCACTTTACTGTTGCAGTCTGGTTCGCATTGCTATTAGAAATCACCCAACCAAGAGCAGCTTGTGGGAAAAAGAGGTTTATTTTGGCTTACAGGCTTGAGGGGAAGCTCCATGATGGCAGGGGAAAACGATGGCATGAGCAGAGGGTGGACATCACCCCCAGCCCACATAAGGTGGACAGCAGGAGAGTATGCCAAACACTGGCATGGCGAAACTGGCTATAACATCCATAAACCCACCCCAACAATACACTCCTTCCAGGAGGCATTAATTCCCAAATCTCCATCAGCTGGGAACCTAGCATTCAGAATGCGTAAGTTAATGGGGGACACCTGAATCAAACCACCACAGAGGGAAATTAAACAGAGGTAAGATGATTTGATTAAGGTTTCCATTTTAACTACTCTGCTATGAGGACTTTGAGTAGAAATAAGGGTGCCAATTAGGAAATGAGTAGGGTAGTTCCAGTGAAAAGTGATGGTGGCTTGGGTGAGGGTGAGTGTGGAAGGGGAGGATGGAGACTAGGCAACAAATTTAAGATACATCTTTTGTCTGGAAGTGGAGAGATCAGGGCTCAGATGGCAGCTGGTTTTTATTGTTGCTGGAGTTTTTTGTTTCTTTGTTTTTAATTTGGGTAGCTAAATAACAGGCACTGAAATTGGAAACACAGCAGAGAATTGATGGGGAGGTGTTAAGGAATAGCTACCTATACCACTGTAGAGATGAGCATTTGGGGACCATCAGTACTTAAGTTGTTGAATGAGGGCATGAAGGGAGAATAGGCCAAGAAGAGAGGTCAGGATCTATCCACAAGAATCTGTTTCATTTGTGAATAAAAGGAACAACTTACAAAGGATCAAACTATTATATTTGTACTTCTAATATCTTTCTCTTTTTTTCTGATGCTCTTATTTCATCTGTCCCCTTGCAGTAAAATGTACTTAATTCACAAGTAGAAAATGAGCTTGTGGGAGTCCCAACCAGATTTTGTTATATTTTAATCTCCCAGACAGCCTGCTGTATGAGGAGGGAATTCTCATGAACTTATCAAATCTCCTGGCTTTAAGACCATCTTAGTGCAGATGACTCTCACATTTCTGTCTTCTGCCCAAATCTCTGCCAGAACCCAGATGGGTATATCCAGCTGCATCCTGGATATTTCCACATGAAAGGCCAACCCACATTTCTACTCAATACAGCCAAAATTGAGTCCCCCTTCTCTTTCCAGCTCACCTCTCCCCATTATTTATTGCTCTAGCCAAAACCTGTGGAGCCTCTTTGGAGTCATCTTTCTCTTACACTTAGCATTCATTCAGTTCCAGAAACTGGCTCTTCATTATGTCGTCTAAGCCAACATCATTACTCGCCAAGATTCACTTTTAGGCCTTCCTATAGCCTGTTCTAAACACATCAAGCGGAGCGATTTTTTTTTTTTTTTTTTTTTGAAGTTGAGCCAAGTCTTGTCACCCCTCTGTAGAAAATCCCATTTCCCCCAATGAAGGTAAAGCCCTTCTGATAGCCTCCAAGGTCTACATTATGTTCTGTCCCTCTGCTCACCTGTCCCTGCCCTTTCCACTTTTCCCCAGCCACATTGTCCTTCCTGTTGCTCAGACTTCCTGCCTTTACTCTTCTGTCTGCCCCAAATGCCTTCCTTCAGACATCTGCAGGCATGAGTAACTCTTACACCTCCTCCAAGTATGTTCGCCATGACATTCTCAATGAGAACTAGCCTATAAAGCTCCCTAGCCCCTTCCTCACTTAACTTGCTTTTCATTTTTCTCTTTTCTGTGCCACAAATGTTATTCTAACAGATCATATTCTGTCCTTCTTTTCCTAGAAATGAGAGTTCACCAAGGCAGGGGTACTGATTTTGCTCACTGATATATCAGAGGCCACAGCATGCCTGCCACATAATAGCTACTTGTACCACTTGGTATTTGATGGATGGATACATGAAGAAGGGAGGGAGGTAGGCAGGCGGGCAGGTAGGTAGGCAGGAAGGAAGGAAAGAATTTAGTTTTCTGCCTTCCTTTTACCATCTCATTCCTGAGTATTCAATTTTTAGATTAACTTCCCTTCTGGAATGTGACCTCACACTTCATTTCTCAGTATTTCCTGAACATTCCAGGGTAAACCCCTGTCTGTTTAAAGAAGTCCCCTGGACGGTCACCACAGTTTCCCCAAAGTCAGGAGAGCCTGTTTCCTCTGTACACTTTCTTTTCCTGACCTGTAATACACCCTTAGTCCCCTACAGAATGTTAACACCTTAAGGACCACAACTTGCTCGTCTTTGTATATTCAAAAGCCCTTAATACATAGTCATTATTTGCTGTATGAAATCATTTATCCAAATATATAGTGATATTTAATTGAGATGAATATACTTTAAAAAATAGTTATTTTAGCCGGGCATGGTGGCACATGCCTTTAATCCCAGCACTTGGGAGGCAGAGGTAGGAGGATTGCCATAGTGAATTCCAGGTCAGCCTGAGCTAGAGTGAGACCCTACCTCGAAAAACAAAACAAAAAAAAGTTATTTTGGTATGAAATTAGATTCCAAAGGTGGAAACTGTATTTACTTTTCACCTACATTATCTGTATATAGCTAAAAAAAAAAAAAAAAGTCACACTGGCAGGCCCCAAGAGCTCTGAAGGCAGCTACTAAACTGCCTCATAGCCATATGAAAGAAGTACTTTTGATGCTGTTATAAATAGCTAGGGCCCATGTCTCTTACTACTGTGGTATGTAGCTTTCCTCTGTCTCTCATACATGAATTATCATGATTCTGAAATTGTGCCTCTGTTACTTTTTTCTTCTGTAGAAATCTATGGGTCATAGTAGTTTTCAATTACAATAAGCTCATTCCACTGTTGACTTTAAGGCCATGGTTTCAAAGATGACAGAGGTGCCCAAGAATACTTAAAAGACTAAAAGTACAGCAATAGCCTAGCATTACATAGCCCCAGAGTTTCTGTGTGAACTATAATACTGAACATGGCATTCTTTTACTGTGATGCTAGCACTTTAGACAAACTAAAGGTTCCTGCCTTTGGTTCTCTCTCCACACCTTTAGATCAGAGGCTTTGAAACTGCATACTGCATTGATAGCATGGGGAAAACCAACGGAGGCTTTGTTGAACTAGGACCCTGTCACAGAATGGGAGGGAACCAGGTAAGTCACCTTTCCTGCCCAGGTTGACCAGCCTCCAGTTACCAGGCTTACTGGTCACAGGCAAGATTTAGTTTGGCTATTAATTAATTTTGTTTCCATAGGTTAAATATTCGGTAAAGATCTAGCAATGCTAAAATTTTTTCTTAAGGGGTACTGATTCTATTACAAGCAATTAGAATGTAGGAATGATGTCTGTATTACACACTACTATGGAAAAGCCTAACCCCCTGAGTTTTTTTTAAGGTGGTTCAGTAACTCCATTTTTCCCAATAAACTAAGGGATCACTGATGATAATATGTATTTTAGTGATATGTTTTCTTCCTTATATAGATATTTTTCTTATGTCCAGTCTAGATTATGAAACACTATGTGGTCTATTTCCAATTTCTAACTTTCCCATTGTTGGTACATTGTTAATAAATATGTGTTAAGGTACCCATTCTGTGTATTACATGCTGAAGAATAAAGAACATAATAAGGTGTTGATGAGGGTCTTCACTATTTTCAAAATAAGTACAATCCTTGCCTATGTACTAAAAGTTCCAAACATGCAGAAAAATTGTGACAATAAGCTAATTGTTCCATTTAATTACAAGTTAAATTTCCTCCTTCTTACTTCTTAATAGCTTTTCCGAATTAATGAAGCAAATCAGCTCATGCAGTATGACCAGTGTTTGACAAAAGGGCCTGATGGATCAAAAGTTATGATTACACACTGTAACCTGAATGAATTCAAGGAATGGCAGTACTACAAGGTATTGTATGCTTCAATTTCTACTCCATTTTCAATAACATATAGCATGTGGGATTGACATGAATTAATCTACATGCACACTGACTGAAATTTTCCTCTTAGCCACTTAGCCATTTGTACAGATTTTCTTGAACACTGAGTGAAGCATTTTTCTATGAGGCATCACTTTTGTTCTTTAGTGAAGTGTTTTTATCTAATGAGACCACAGTGATATCCATGGAAACTCAACACTAACTTCAGAAACTCAAAAAAGTCAGTGTTTTATGAGGCAATCATCATTATTGTTCTAAGATCTAAATCTGAGGGTTAAAAATCTAAATGAGTCGTTCACTAAAGTGAAATACATCACTTATGGAGGGATGGCTTAGTGGTTAAGGTGTTTGCCTGCAAAGCCAAAGGACCCTGGTTCAATTCCTCAGGACCCACATTAGCCAAATGCACAAGGGAGTGCACACATCTGGACTTCGTTTGCAGTGGCTGGAGGCCCTGGTGTGCCCATTGTCTGTCTGCTGTCTCTCTGTCTCTCTCTCTGCCTCCCTTCCTCCCTCCCTCCCTCGTCTTTCTCTGTCAAATAAATAAATCAAAATAAAATAGAAAAAAATGTAGTTGATATTTCATGTTGTCCAGCAGGTGGAGACAGAGACAGACAAATAACCTTAGAAACAGGCTGTCTCCTTTCCACTGTTTGCTGAATACAAGAGGCAAAAGGAAGGCAGTTGCTTGTTTTAAAGGTCAGGTCTGTCTACTTACTATCTGAGCTAGCTTTTCCACTTCAACTATTTATATTTAAAGCACTGTGGCAAATTGAGATTCAAACGTATTAATGGATTTATATATAATTTTCAAAGTCTAGTTTTAGCTAAAATCATTTTATTATGAAGTAAAACATTGAGAAAACTTTCAGTCAAAAAGAATCTAGTAACCTTCAACATTACTCATCTAGTGTTTGCTACCATGCCCTTTCTGTCGTGGAGGCACTTGTCTGTTATGCAGTGACAATATTATGGCCCAACCTCATCTTCCCAATTAGTGTCTTTCATGTATAATTACCAAGAAGGAGTAAACATGTGACAATTGTTCATTTCTTTTGTTGTTGTTGTTGTTGTTGTTGTTTGGTTTTTTGTTTTTGTTTTTTTAAATGTTGCAGTTTTTTGTTGTTCATTTTCATTTATTTAAGAGCGAGAGAGAGAGAGAGAGAGAGAGAGAGAATGGGTGTGCCAGGGCTTCCAGCCACTGCAAACGGACTCCAGACATGAGAGCCCCCTTGTGCATCTGGCTAACATGGGTGCTGGGGAATCGAGCCTTGAACCGGGGTCCTTATGCTTCCCAGGCAAGCACTTAACCGCTAAGCCATCTCTCCAGCCCTTGTTGTTTATTTTTTATATAAAATAGGAAGAAAATTAAACCCTGAGGAATAGAGCATTTATTTTCATAAGAAAAATGAGCAATCAGGGCTGGAGAGATGGCTTAGCGGTTAAGGCGCTTGCCTGCAAAGCCTAAAGGCCCAGGTTCAATTTCCCCAGAACCCACATAAGCCAGATATACAAGGTAGTGCATACGCCTGGAGTTCATTTACAGTGGCTAGAGACCCCAGAGCACCCATTCTCTCCCTCAGATAGCCTAAGGACCTCACTCTGAGAAGCCTTGAACGTTTGTACAATATATGACACAGATTATACTAGAGAGCATTCAGTGGAGAAAGGGAAAGGAAATATAAACAAGAGACATTGCAAAGATACCATCAAGAACTGGTATAATATGAATGAGTGAATATTTTCCTATGTACCAGAAAGCTATTACCTTTAGCTGGAATAGGAAAAGAGTAGTAAGGTTTGGATGGGGCAGATAATGAACTTGGGTTTGTGTACATTGAATTTGATATGCCAGCAGTATATTGTGACATAATAACTAAAGGATTTAGACTATTTACAGGCAAGAGAAATCCAGAATCTGATGCATGGTGGTTTAAGCTTGTCCACTGATTTCTAATGTCAGTGATATCATAAAGTCCAAATAGAAAACTTGTTTGTCGGCCGGGCGTGGTGGCGCACGCCTTTAATCCCAGCACTTGGGAGGCAGAGGTAAGAGGATCGCCATGAGTTCAAGGCCACCCTGAGACTACATAGTGAATTCCAGGTCAGCCTGGACTAGAGTGAGACCTTACCTCGAAAAACTAAAAAAAAAGAAAACTTGCTTGTCCTTACTCTGTCTTCCAGACCCTGCATAGATTTACTCACATTCCTTCAGGAAAGTGCTTAGATCGCTCAGAAGTCCTACATCAAGTGTTCATTGCCAGTTGTGACTCCAGTAAAATGACTCAAAAGTGGGAAATGAATAACATCCACAGTGTTTAGAAAGAATAAGAGAAACCAACAATCTACCTACTGACAAATTTACACAGGACTGAAAACCGCCTGGAACCTGCTGCAACAATTAATTCTGTACAGCTCCAAACCTGGAACCTCTGATCAGTTTGAAGGACATTGATATAAACTGTGATTTTACAATAACATTATCATCTGCAGTTACTGTTTACAAAACTGCTTTTACCTTAAACTATGTAGATGTTTACATCCTTTCTGTTTTGTTTTTAAGATGATGTTGGAAAATTGTGCCTTTAACTCTGTTTTGTGAGAACAGAGTTAAAAGCATGTTGTCTTCTTTGGGATTACACTCAGGGGTCTGAAAGGCAGTTTGAATTTTTATTTTATTTTTTGATTTTTTTAACACACTTGAAAAAAGGTTGGAGTAACCGGACTTTCATATATGACATGGTGATTATCAACCTGTTGTGTATTTAATTGTACATCTTTTTGAAGCACTGCCACAGGTGACAAGCCACGGTGGCCTTCCTTCACAGTCATGCTGCTTTTTTGAAAGGTGAATTTCAACACATTTAGTGCCTCTTTCATTTCTCAGTGTATTTTTTGAGAGCTTTTGATGAAATTTATAGAATGGTAATGATAATGACTGGGTGAACTGTCATCGGTATGGGGAATATTTTTACTACCCAGAAATGAATTTACATGTTGCCATTGCCTATGAAGTTGAACATTATTCGGCTTAGCAAGAATGACAATTTGGAACATTTCAAGGCAATTCCATAGGGTTTAAAGATTTTTGTGGCATTGACCCTTTCACTGGCATTTTCAGTGCCATCTGTTTTTCAACTCTTAGGAGAGCAAAGGCTTCCTCCCAACTAGAGAAAAATCGCCCACAGGCATTTGCAATCTGCTTTCCCCCACTACCTATCACTAAAGGAAAACTATAAATCTTTGTTTTGAAACTTGAAAGGGGGTTGGGAGTAAAGAAATAATAATAAAATAAAACACCAGTATAAACACATCAAAGGTTCGTTCTAAGTAGGGTAAGACTTTCTGAGCCCTTAGACCAAGCCTTGGAAGACTCCTGTGCAGTACAACTCAAGCTGTGTAACCTGTGAAAACAAGAATGAGTTGATGCTTCAGTACTTCATTCTAAAGAAATTCCCTGTACATTTTTACAATGAGAAACACTATTTAGGAATACAGTTCATCAACACATGTGAGCTACTTTCTGTTAAATTGGTAGTTCCCTAGTGCTTTATTTCTTTTTTAGGAAATGTGCTTTTATTAGTATTTTTACCATTGAAGAGATTTGATTTGAACATTGAGACTATACTACTAGAGGAGAACCAAATATTGTGACTAGTCATTTTAGTCTTATTTCCTAAATAGTCTTCTATTACCCAAAAGATTAAAATGCCTAAGTTGAGTGCCAAAAAAATGTGATAAGATTGAGAATGAAAAGCAAATGAAACATGTTTGATCTTGTAATCATGGTACCATTGCAACGAGATGAATTTACAAACTACTGCCAGAAGGAAATATTTTTAAGTAAAGCTTAAAAAAAGAAAAAAACTATATTTGTTTAAAAGAAAAGCCTACAAATTTGTTTTCTCCAAGCTTAGTTCTTCAATTTGGAGAATAAAAGTTAAACATCCTAAACAGAGTGTTATTTATAATTTTGAATTGTCAATTTGTATTTTGATACTGATCTGTGATCAACCATTTTAACTTTCACTCATCTACAGAAATATTTAAAAAGAAATATTTATATGCTTATATAATTGCAAATAAATCAACCATAAAAAAGAAACTAAAAAACCTGGTAATTACTTGCGTGTTTGCAATAGACATCATTTTCCTTGTTGAGGAGATTATAACCTTATCTATGCATAGGCCTAAGAAAGGTGGCACATAAAACTGTGCATATGATTTTATGGGTTAATTAAATGGGTATTTTGTGCAATTTATTAAGAAGTTACTCTATGACCAAGATTCTGTATACTGAAAAGAGAAACTTTACCAAACATGAAAAACATCAGAAGCTGCTGCCATAATAACCATTTTCTACTGTAGTGTAGCTGCTTTGGAAATGATTCCCATGTCCTTGCTTTGTAAGTTGATAATATCACTATGCATTTCTACACATTTTATAAATTTGATTTATGCAGATTTTGATACACTGTATGTTTCTGTAGAAATTGTATAATATTCAGAATTTTATTAGGATAAATTTGAGAAGCTTATGTATATCTTAACTCTTGAGTTGCTTGATTTTTTAGGTGAGAAAAAAATAAAATAATGTATTTTAATCCATAGTTTTTTAATACTTGTTATCATTTCTAAATCTAATTGCATATTTAAAGAATTCCTTTTTTGATTATAGGATTAGTAGCTGAACAAATCATAGCTACTAGTTGAGTATGTGCTTGAGTATTGGTTAGAATCTGCTGCATGTGCTTAAAATACTAAGAGCTTACATATCTGTAGAATGGAAACAAAGATTTCCTTTTATAGCACTTCTGGATTCTGATTATAGTAATTTTCTTTAGTCACAAATCCAATTATAAAGCAGTCTCAGGAAGAGCTATCTTTCTTGGCAGTGTATTCTATAAAATTGCCTATTGGAAATAAAAATACCAGGATGAAGGGATGGCTTAGTGGTTAAGGAACTTACCTATAAAGCCTAAGGACCCAAGTTCAATTCCCCAAGACCCATGTAATCCAGATGCACAAGGTGGCGCATGTATCTAAAGGTTACTTGCAGTAGCTGGAGGCCCTAGCACGCCCATTCTCTCTATCTGCCTCTTCCTCTCTCTCTCCCTCTCTCTCTCAAATTATAAATAAAATATATATTTTAAAAATCTTTACAAGAGAAGGGAAGCCTACCAAAATGAAATTAGAACTAGTCCATATATTTTTCATTTCTAGAAGAATATAATTGAAAATTGACAAAAATTCACACATAAGTCAATGGAAAGCAAGCCTGGTACCTGACCAGAGTCAGCTGGAAAGCTAAAAGTGTAAGTATGTGAAATTACATAGGAAAGCACCTATACAAAGCATTGAGCCCAGCTAAGCAATCTGATGTAAGAAAATGAACAGAAGTTTGAATGGCTCCAGAGAACCATTATCTCTGAAACTGAAGATTACAGAAGACAGTTTTTAAATTCAGTTCAGGAGTTGCAAGTTATCTTAAAGAAATGGACCTCCGAAGCCGGGCATGGTGGCACACGCCTTTAATGCCAGCACTTGGGAGGCAGAGATCGGAGAATCACCATGAGTTCAAGGCCACACTGAGACTACATAGTGAATTCCAGGTCAGCCTGAGCTAGAGTAAGACCCACCTCAAAAAACAAAAAGAAAGAAATGGACCTCCAGAGCTGGGGACATGGCTCAGCCATTAAAGAGGCTTGCTTACAAAGCCTGCTGGCCCAAGTTTGGTTCCCCATGTAAAGCCAGAAGTACAAGTTGTATGTTCCTTTGCTTTGCAGCAGCTAGAGACCCTAGTGCATCCATTATTTCTCTCTCTCCCTTATTTCAAAAGAGTTGAAGTGCAGCCTGGGTTATATGAGACACCCTGTCAGAGAACAAACAAAACACAAAAATGCGCAACTAAGAAAAACATGCTAAAGAGCTCTTGCATCCAAAATAAGAGACAACAGATTCTGATTCTATCTTCCTCTTCTCTCACTCTCACCCCTCTCAAATAACTAAATAAATGAATAAATAAATAAAATAATTTTTAAAACAACAGGGTCAGGCATGATGGCACACGCCTTTAATCCCAATACTTGTAAGGCAGAGGTAGGAGGATCACCATGAATCCGAAGCCATGCTGAGACTACTCAGTGAAGTACAGGTCAGCCTGGGCTAGCTAGAGAGACCCTACCTCAAAAAAACAAAAAAAGAAAAAGGAGGAGAGATGGCTCAGTGGTTAAAGGTGTTTGCTTGCAAAGCCTAAAGGCCCAGGTACTATTCTCCAGGACCTACACATGTAAAGCCAGATGCATAATGTGTGGTGCATGCCTCTGGAGTCTGTTTGTAGTGGCAGGAGGCCCTGGAACACTCACATACTCTCCCTCAAATAATAAAATATTTAAAGGAAAGGGAAAAATTACTTTGAAAAAAAATGAATTGCTGTAAAATTCTCATTTTTAAGATACTGAAATGCTTGTAATTGAGGTAGATACAGTTAGGATTTTTTTAAATATTTTACTTTTATTTGTTTGACAGAGGGAAAGAGAGAGAGAAAGAATGGGTGTGCCAGGGCTTCCAGCCACTGCAGATGAATTCCAGATGCATACGCCACCTTGTGCATACGGCTTACATGGGTACTAGGGAATTGAACCGAGGTCCTTTGGCTTTGCAGGCAAGCACCTTAACTGCTAAGCCATCTCTCCGGCCCTAGGATTTTTTTTCTTTTGCATGCATGCATGTAGTATGTGTGGAGGGTTATGTAGTGTATGCATGTGTATGCACTGATATGGCACTCCATGGGCTCACCTGTGGCAACCAGAGGAGAACACACAGTGGCCCCTTCCATCACTCACCCACCTGTTTTTCCTTGAGAAGGAGGAGTCGCTTACTGATTTCAGAACTTGCTGTTCCTGAGCTCCAGTGATTCTCAGGTGTCCACTCCCTAGGACTTGGGTTACAAGTATATGGACATGAGCCTAGTGTATACATGGGTCCCGGAGATTCAAATTCCAGTAGTCCTATACCCACTCAGGTCCGCATGCTTGTGTAAGATGCATACTTAACCACTGAACCATCTCTCCTGTCCTTGATTGCAATTTGTTTAATGTATCAGGTCTGAGATCTACATGTGAGCAGAGTAACAATGTAAAGCACTTAATCTTTACAGTGGAATGATGGTAACAGTCTGCTCAACAGAATGATCAGATGTGATAGACTCTGAAAGTCTGTTTGAACATGTTTCACTATAAATTACTCAAATGATTTTGGATGAGTTACTTAATGTATCAGTTTTCTCATATGCAAAATTGGAGAAATATGCCTGTTTTGTAGGGTTATTAGGATTAAATGAAGTACATACATAAAGTGCTTATTAAAGGTCCCCATAGAAAATCAGGGCATTGATAATACATGTTAAGTATTCTATTCCTTTTTGTTTGTTTTTTGAGGTAGGGCCTCACTCTAGCCCAGTCTGACCTGGAATTCACTATATAGTCTTAAACTCACAGCAATCCTCCTGCCTGTGATTCCTAAGTGCTGGGATTAAAGGCATGCACCACCACAACCAGATATTATTTTAATTTATTTATTATTCGAGAGGAAGAGGCAGAGAAAGAGAGAGAGAGGCAACAGGTGCACCAGGACCTCCAGCCACAGCAAATGAACTCCAGGTGCATGTGCCACATTGTGCATCTGTCTTACATAGGTTCTGGAGAATTGAACCTGGGTCCTTAGGCTTTGCAGGCAAATGCTTTAACTGCTAAGCCATCTCTCCACTCCATTATTCTAATTTTAAAGTCTGTCTTTAATGACAATAAACTGTCTACACTGTAGATCTCTACAAAACTTCTCTGAGTATATGTATGTTTCATATATCAGATACCACTGCCCCTACTTATCAAGTAAAGAAATGAAGCTTAGAAACTAAAAGTGGAATGGGTGTCATAAGGGAAGAAATTGTTATATCTGCTTCATGACTTCCATCCAACCTGTGTAGAAGGTAGTTTTCAGTGCTCTAATTTAATACTTGGATAGAATTGCCATCTTTAAGATTTCATTTTAACTTAATTTAAATAGAATCTCTCACTTGGTCTTTTGATATGGGTAAAGACCTACTGCATTAGGGATTAAAAACCCCAGGAGCTAGGGAGGTGACTCTTAAAGGCTCTTGCTTGCAATGCTTGCCAGCCTGGGTTCAATTCCCCAGTACCCATATAAAGCCAAATGTACAAAGTAGCACATGCACCTGGAGCTGGTTTGCAGCAGCAAGAGGCCTTGGTGTGCCCATTTCTTCATTCTTTCTCTCTCTCCTTGCAAACAATTTTTTTTAATGAAAATATGTAGAACCAAAATTTTCAGTAGAAAATGACTACAATATAGCAATAGCCTTATTCTGCTTCCCTGAACAACTATAAAGCTAGACAGAATGCAAAGAACCTGGGGAATTGGACAGCAGGCCAAGCAGACAAAGGAAAGGAAAACAAGGTAAACCTCAGGTTCACTGTGCCTGTCACCTGGAGAACTTCCAGCCATAGTGCAACAAGTGCTGGTGGTGCTGAATTGAGAAGGCAAAATGGGGAGTTTAGGACTGAGACAGCTGGGATTTCTGATGCAGAGCTAGTGGAAGTGCATTCACTTGAGTATCATGAATTCTCATTCAGGAATTCTTACATCATTTTCATTTACAAAAGAAAACAAATGCCTCTCAGCAGAATGAACATACAATGGAATATTACACAGTGATGAGCATGAATAATTAGTGCCCAAGTGTACAAGGTAAAGTAAAAAAAGGAAGTTCCTAAAAGGACTGCATTTAGCACTTTTTATGAATATTGAAAGTAACTAAAATATGTAAGTTACACATATGCAATATATGCAATATAAGCTGAATAGTTTCCTTAGATTGACATATTTCCTATTGTGGTTAAGGACAAAACTCTTGTACTTGATATCTCCAGAATTCTGTGAAAGGGACAATCATTCTGTCCTAAAGAATGTGTATATTAAAAAAAAAAGCATGTTAAATGTTTACTTCTGTCCAACTCAAATGTCAAGGATCTTGGCTCAAACTATTATGTTTCTTTCCTTCTTTCTTTCTTTTTTTTCCCCCCTGAGTAGGGTTTCACTCTAGCCCAGGCTTACCTGGAATTCACTATGTCATCTCAGGGTGTCCTCGAACTCAGTGACCCTTCTACCTCTGCCTCCTCCCAAGTGCTAGGATTAAAGGTGTGTGCCACCGTGCCCGGCTTCAAACTATTATTTCTTATCATAGCATTTGTATTAACACACATATATGTATTGTAACACATACCCAGCTAATAATTTAGTTACTATCACTCAAGGTGATCTAATTTTACTGAGGAAACCAAGAGCCTTCATGGCTTGTCTATCACCAGACCATTAAGATATAGAGCTGTTTACAAATTCTGATCACCAAGTCTAAGCTCCTCTTGTTTTATTGCCTTTTGCATGTTTATATTTTAAACTGTTGAGGTTTTTCTCTTCATAAACCATCTTTTTTTGGGGGGGTATGGAAAATGAGACTACCTACATATGAATGAATGTGAAGTGCTTTTATCCTTACCAGACTCAATTAGGACACTTGTCAAATCAACTGCCATGTCTTGGTGAAGGAGATTGAATCAAACAAGGGTCAATTCTAATGCTAGTGACAACCAGCTTGACCTTTGATACTACTTGGTGCTTGTTATTCTTTTCAAAAAAAAAAAAAAAAAACTTATGCTCCCATTTTAATATGAAAGTCTAATTGTGTTCCTAAGTTGCCACTCTATAAATATGGTAACATCAAGGATGAAACTTATGAAGAGATGAAGGTCCAGGAGCACAATGAAGGTCCATTGAAAATTCAGTGTATTTACCTTTATTACAGAGTAATAAGAATACCACTTACAGAACTGGTGACTCTTGGCAGAATCTTACCCGTGGCTGTTTCCTTTGAATCTAAAAATTGCCAGAATTTAAGTCAAATAGCACATTAAAAAAAATAAATAAATAAGCCTAAGATTTTTGGGGTTGGTTAGGAAGATAGCTCAGTCAATAAAGTGCTTACCGCATAAGCACAAGAACCTGACTTCCATCCCCAGTACCCATATAAATGTCAGACCTGACGTTACATGCCAATAATACAAGCCCAGGGAAGAGACAGGAAAAAAAGGTGGACAGCACTCCTGAAGACATCTTGAGGTTGTCCTCTGGTCTCCAAAGATATGTACACATATTACCACACAAACCCCAAAAGAAAAAAAAGGGGGGGGGGGTAAATGGGCCAAGTATAATGGTGCTCGCCTTTTCCTCCCAGCACTTGGGGAGCCAGAAGTGGGAGGATCCCTGAGTTCAAGGCCACCCTGAGACTACATAGTGAATTCCAGGTCAGCCTGGGATAGAGTAAGACCCTACCTTGAAAAAAACAAAAATAATAATAAATGATAACTGGTTCTACTTGGAAATTTTGGGAGATCTAGAAATCCTCTATCCACAAGGATTCTGTCTGCCTCTCCAGCACCAGGATTACAAGCATACCTAATGCACACCTAGCTTTTATGTGGATGCTGAGTATCTGAACTCAAGCCTTCAGCACAATACACTTTGGCTGAGCCATTTCCCCAGCCTAAAATTATTTTTCAAAATTTGAAAGTTCAAAATTTATATTTTTAATCCTCTAGTCACCTAGTCCTCATTAACTTCCTCTCTCTGAAGGACTAAGCTTAGCATAACTCACCTTAAATCTTAGGAAACAGCTCTTGGTTTTAAAAAACAAATCAAAAAAATTAATAAGATTGCCATGAGCTTAAAGCCACCCTGTACTATGCACATCAGCCTTAGCTAATGACACTCTGCCTCAAAAAAAAAAAAAAAAAAAAAAAAAAAAAAATTAAAGGACAGAAAGCCAAAATAGGTTTAAAAAAAAAGATAGCTAAAGGAACCTGAAATGCTTGCCTCATGGGTCTAATTATACCTAAAAATTAGTTGAAAACTTTGTATTCCAATTTTATTGATTATAAAACCATCTCTTCAATACATTACATACTGTAATTTTAAAGTACATTTGCATTTAGTCACTTAAAAAAAGTAACCCAATATTAAGAGAAATAAATCAATGTTCATATTACTAACATTTGATAGAGCTAGGTACATGACTATCAACATTACCCCAAAGGTCTTAGCATACTAACCACCTAGCTCCTGAAAATGCTTCATTTTATGATGAAAGTCCCAAATTTAAATGTGTAATTAGAATATTATTAGCACAACCATACAATTATTTGAAGTTCTTATATATGTGCTCTGGTCATTGGACCAATACTACACTAATATTTAACAAAAATAAAGTAACTCCTTGCTAAATATGACAGGGCCAAGATTTGGGGATTCTAACTAGTTCAGCCCAATAGAAAACTTATGCTCCAGCCTTTTTGGTCACAAATCTCCACCCTCCCCCAAAAGCAAAACAAGAGTTGACAAGCTAGCTAATAAACATATCAAACACAAACATTGTGTTAAAAGTGTCATAGCCCCATTCATGTCTTTAGAAATGAAATTGATTTTAAAACATTAAGACAAACAATACAAGTAATATACATAATTTTATTACAATTAAAAAAAAATTCAACATCCTAGAAATCCCAAAACTTACTACTCATATGAATTCCTATCAACTTTTCTATTCTACAATACACAAGAAATTAAAGAAACCATTAAATATTTAGGAACATTCAACATCAAAAGCTTAAAAAAATCTAACTGTAAGTAGCTCGTCAAAAAGCTACAACTTGCATTCTTACAAAAAGTATTTTCTCTACAAAGAATCTCATCAGCTATACAAAACTCTGTACAGTTTTTATACTGAAGCTAACATTGAGCTGCCTTGAATTTCACATTCTTAGCAAAACAGTTGCCTGAGCACACACACACTCCACACACATTATAGGACAGCCATTTATTCTTCATCTTCATCCTCTTCTTCCTCATCTTCATCCTCTTCCTCCTCCTCCTCTTCCTCATCTTCCGGTTCATTCTTCTTCTTTGAGCCAGTTGGCCGACCGGGGCCCTTCTTTCCTGCCTCACTCTTGCCCTTGGCACGGTATGCCGCAATATCCTGAAATATTGTCAAAATAACATCAGCGTCCGGTGGCATTACTTAGGTGTAAAAAACCACTTAATTGTCAACAACCTAAATACAAATAAAAAAAAAAAAAAACTAAAAGCTGTCCAAAAGGTATTTTCTGTATACCTCCTCAGACTTGGGCACATTTGTTCCCTAAGGCTTTTACAAAGCTGATGTAAAATAGATCAGTGTCAATACTTTTACTAACAGTATCCAGTCAACTCACACTTAGCCTTCCTCTAAGTTAACAGATTAGGCAGTCTATATAATGTATTTCAGCCTACCTACTTTTAAGACAGATGTATACTGCAAATAGCAAGGGCTATTTACCAGGGCAACAAACACTGGTTTCCATTAGAGCTTGTGCTACTTTAATATATAAGGTTCACTTGACCATTTTATAACTGACAATCACTAATAAAAGATACCTAAATGCCTCAACTTCCTACCATATCTTACATTTTAGACGAAAATCTCCATAATTTTAGCCTTAGCTTGTAAAAAGATGGAAATTACCTTTTCATACTTCTCCTTTAGCTTAGCTGCTTTCTGCTCATAGGGTTGCTTATCTTTGGCTGACTGCTCAGACCACATCTCACCCAACTTTTTTGCAGTATCCCCAATGGACAGGCCTGGATGTTCACTTTTGATCTTTGGGCGATGTTCAGAGCAAAACAGGAAGAAAGCAGATCTGAAAAGAAGCGACAGAGTTAATAAGGATAAACGAAAACCCCAAGAGGCAACTTGGCTTGAAAAGAAACTTACGGTGGTCTTTTGGGAGCATTGGGATCCTTTTTCTTTCCTTTCTTATCGCCTTTGGGAGGAACGTAGTTTTTCATCTCCCTGTCATAGCGAGCTTTATCGCTTTTGGCCATGTCCTCAAACTTAGACTTCTCCTTTGCAGACATGGTCTATGGGCATAAAAAGAAGTCAAAACATAGTAAAACGACAAATTCTAAGCCATTTTCAATTTTTTCCTTAGTGGAACAGCATTGTCTTGAGGGCTTTTTTTTTTTTTCTTTTTGCCAATTTCTAAAATCTTAAAAGCAGTTTGCCTGTAATTCTGTAATACTTGGGTTAAGTCCTGAGGGTGGGGACAGTCGAGGTTTACAAGTTACTTTGCCTGGAGCCCCAATTACAAAAAATACAAAAAGTGAAAACCAAGTCTTTTCCACGGCCACACCCGGAAGCTCAGCTCTCACCTTCCATCTCTCGGAGCACTTCTTGGAGAACTCGGCGAAGTTGACCGAGGAGTCGGGGTGCTTCTTCTTGTGCTCCTCCCGGCAGGTCTGCACGAAGAAGGCGTACGAGGACATCTTGCCCCGCGGCTTGTTGGGGTCTCCTTTGCCCATGGCGGTAGAACGGCGTCCACCTGGCCGGGAAGAAGGCGGCGGGCGGCCCGGCAGGTCGGCGCGGGACCCGCGGCGGGCGGAGGCGAGGCCAGCCAGGGCCGGGCCCGGCCGGGACCGGCCTGGCGGCTTCCCGCCCAAACGGCGCCCGCCCCTCGGCGCAGCGCGTCCGCCGGCCCCGGCCCGCTCCCGCCCTCCGTCAGCCGAGCCTCCCCAGGGCCGCCTAGCGACCAGCCGCCCGCGCGCCCCTCACCCGCACACGCCGCCGCCCCCAGACCCCGCGCCTGACAGGAAATGTCCCGCGCGGCTTCCCCGGCGCGAGCGCCGCTCGCACTGCGGCCCGCTGCTGGGGACGCCCCGCCGGCCGGCCGCCAACCCCGCCCGCACCCCAGTCCTCCCGCCTGGTAAAACCAGGGCAACCTCTCCGCCCCGAAACCCGACTGACGTCCGGCCCTAACCGGCAAGAGCAGACCCGGCGACCCGGGCTAGCTCTGACAGGGTTCTTACCAGGCGCGAGCTTCGTTCCCTCAGAGCTCAAACCGAGCAACTTCCTCCTTCAAGCTCCGGCGTGAACTGGTTTATCACTCACGCAATCCTCAGCCTCTTGTTTTGCAGACTTCTCCGCGCCACGGCAACTTGACCAGCCCAGACACAGGCCACGCCCTACCATCGATGATTGGTCCTGACGATTATTCAAACCTAGAGAGACTCCGCCCTCTCACAGAGACGGCTTCCGATTGGCCAATATCTCTCCAGGTCCAGCCCTCTAGCCCGAGCCTAGCATGTTCGGTGGGTCTCTCAGGTCGTTAACTCCCAGACCCGTTGGAACCGGTCTAGAGAGGAATGTACTGCTCGATCCTGATTGGCGGCACGAAAAAGGGTTTGAAAAATGGCGGGCCTAACGCTGATTCGCTAGGATTGTAAACGGAGGGCGTGGCTTGGCCGAAACGTAAATATCCGCCAGATTTAAAAATAGGAAGTCTGAACTCTAGGCCTCGTTCTTGAGGCGTCTCCGCTAGCGTGACAGGAAAGCTCGTCCTTTCTCTCAGCCACCACTCCCGTGCCCCGCCGCGCCCTGCCGCACGCTGTTCTGGAAGCTGAAGTCGCCCTGGGAAGAGCCGGCCGGCTGGCCGAGTGCGCGGCCGCTTCCGTCGTCGCGGCGGCTGAGGGGAAAGCCCAGCCGGACCCGCGGGAGTCCCGCCGCCGGTCATAGGCTGTTGCACCACGGAGTCCCCTGCCCCCCGCCCAGGAAGTCCCCTCATCCTCCCGCCTCCCTCGTGTCCCTCTTTGTCTCGGGTGTCAAGCACCGCGAGGTAAACAAGGGTGCCGGGGGCGGGGCCGGCGGCTGGCCTCGCTCCCCCGCGGGGTCCCCAGGGTGCCATGCGCGAGCCTGCGCCCAGCCCCGACCAGTGTGGGAGCCGGGACGTGAGCGCTGGGGGACCGTGGTGAACCCCGTAGAGCCATGGCTGCCTCCCCGTCTCCCCGTCGCAGTGCACACATCCCACCTCCTAGGCGGCCACCTTACCGCACCGCTTCGGGCCACAAGCGACTTTTTTATTTTTGCTTGTTTGTTTTTCGACGCAGGGTCTCTAGTCCAGGCTGACCTGCTACGTAGGCCTCCAGAGTGCCCGGATTAAAGGTGTACGCCATCCCGCCCGGCTCCGCCAGCGGCTTAGTTGAGTAACCCAAGTGTGTGCCGCCTCTGGTTTTTGGATGTTCCGCCTTCCTTTTTGCCTGTTAACCCGTTAGTTACCCTGATGGTTTCCACCAATTTTAAATACTCTCCCCCTCCCCCAGTAATTGTGCTTTCATTTGTTCAACTGTTCTGTTTGTTTTGTACATGCTAATCATTGTCAGTAGCATTTCAGAATCAGCAGTTCTTTACCTTGATGCATTAATTTAAACCTAAATTTGGGCTGGGAAGATGGATCAGCTGCTAAAGCGCTTGCGCGCAAAGCCTACACTCCCAGGCTGGATTCCCCAGCACCCACGTAAAGACAGATGCACAAAGTAGCTCATGCAGCTGTTTGCATAGTCAAGAGGCACTGGTGTGCCCATTCATTCTCATTCTCACATTCATTCTCTCCTCCCCTCCTTTCCTCTGGAGGCCTGGCTTATTTGAAAACCAACTACAAGTTCAGAACTACAGGACCTTAATTAGGCATGAGTGAGGATGGACTGGCAACTTAGAAAGAAATTTAGTCTATTCTACAAGCAGAGAAGCCACTGGCAAACATCCCGGACAGTGAAATAATTAGATTTCCATCCTGGCAGTGTCTGAAGCATGATATGAATGAGGTCAAATTCATAACTTAGGAATTGATTCACTATGTTCATTCTTTTCTATGACTCCAAAGAGTAAAAAGAAAAAAAATGTGTGAGTCATTTACATGCACAATTTCTCACTACAAGTTAACAAGCTTTAAAAAAAAATTATTTGCATGTGCGGGTGTGTGTGCACATGCCCTGGGGTCTCTTGCCACTGCAGTGGAATGCTAAGCACAAGGCTTTTTGCATCAGGCTTTATGTGAGTGGCTAGGGGATGAAACCTGGGCTGGCTGACTTTGCAAGCAAGAGCTTTTAACCACTGAGCAATCTCTCCAGCCCAAGAATCATGATTTTTAGACCTCTTTGTATTCTAGCACTTGCACTAGGAATTGATTGAACTTGGGGTGCTGATTTTCAGGAAGGTTTTAAAATCACTTTCCAATTGATAATGCCTAGGAAAGGCAAAAGAACATAAAGCAAACAGAATAGATGCTAACTAGCCTCACATAAGTGTTAGGAGCTGACTGCATCTCCTTTTCAAACTTCATATGTTGAAATCCCTACTACTCCAGAAGAAGGTCATTGCAGATTAGTAAAGTACCCTAGTCCGATGTGATCAGTGTCCTTATAAACAGAAGGGATTTGGACACATAGATGGAAGAGCGCAGAGGGAAGGAAATCTTTTTACTTTTGCTTCCAAAGTTTCATTTATGACGTATGCCCGATTTGGAAGTAAACCTGAGAAGTATAGAAGAGTAATAAATAAAACAAGCCAGGCCATATGTACCAACTGGTGCAATGGTGGCATGTCTGTTATAAGGGACACCAACTGCTTTCTGAGTGGACTTGAGGCCTGCATCATGGGAGGGAATTCCTGCTTGGTACTGAAAACCTAATGAAAAGCCTATGACTGGGGAAGTCATAAGCCCTAAGGGGTAAACTGCTATTATCTGGCTCCTAATTCCCAGGCCCAGATTTGTGTTACCCTCCACAGTGAGCTGGAAGAAAATGGTTACCAACAGCATGAATAAGGGGGGACCCTATAGACTATGAAAGCAACTAGATAGATAAGAAGCACACATTTGTGCAATAGTGGCACACACCATCTGCAGGCAACCAACAACTGTGTTGTTGACTGGGCATGAGGCCTCCTCAGTGGGACAGAACTCAGATCTGGAAAATAACATGTTATTTCTAATAATAATAATAGTAACAGGACTTGAAAGCTATGTTTTCTCACAAACATTATTTTCATCTATTTTAAAACTAACTCATTATCTCTATTAAAGCCATGGACCTTTCTCAAAAAGGAAAATAGTTACGCTCTTCACTGAAGAAAAATGCATTAAAGAGGGCTTATGATATAGAAAATTCACAAGATTTCTGGTTTTTTTTTTTTTTTTGGCTTCTGACAAACTAACAGGTTTGAGGGATAATCTCAGGTTCTATAATTCTGATCATATTGTAGGGAAATTAATACAGCACCTTATACAACTGTGATACAGTCAGATGGTTATTGTTACACTTAAAAAGGTAAAATACTTATGTCCTAGGAAATTGTTTGCCTATAATACTACCCACCAGTTACAGGTCCAATTAAATACTGTTTAATGAAGTAAGTGCTGATAGTTACCTGAACATAATATGTGGACCAAACATTATATTGCCCATTATTTCTTTCTATTAGTCTTCATTAAAATAATTTTTGAAAACCGGGCTTGGTGGCACATTCCTTTAATCCCAGCACTTGGGAAGCAGAGGTAGGAGGATCGCTGGATCACAGTGAGTTTGAGGCCACCCTGAGGCTACATAGTGAATTCCAGGTCAGCCTGGGCTAGAGTAAAACCTTACCTTGAAAAAATAATAATAATAATTTTTGAAATAAAATTTTATATAGCTAATGCTGGATTTGAACTTGCTATGTAGCAGAGGTTGTTTGTGAACTCTTGATCCTCCTGCTCCCACCTCCCAGGTGACAGGATTATAGGCATGCACTACTATGCCCGATTTATACAGTGCTGGTTATTGAATGAGCCCAAACAACAGAACCCCTAAGTATCTATCTATCTCCCTATCTATAAAATATATATGTAGGTGCAGGTGAAAAAATTTATACCCCTGCACATAGGATACCAGAACTTAATGTATGATGAGAAACTAGTAATTAATGATTACTAAGCACATAAAATATATTTAACATTATAAATCATTGGACAAATGCTAAGTAAAATCCTGTGGTAGGATCAAAAGTGTGTGCCATCATGCCCATCTAATATGAAAATTATACCACAATAAGGGCTGTTAGAAATCCAGTAACTTGTTTTTGCTCTTGAGTAGAACTTCATTCAGAATGGTCATGGACAACTTACAATGAAAGAGAACTGCAGGATACAGGATGAAAATTGGCATTATTTGATAACAAGGGAATTCAACTAGTCTACAGCTAACAGTGTCAACAGCTTTTGAATTGTAGTAGAATTAATTTGGCACATATTCAGCTACATAGTTTGCCTTTGTGCCTGTAATTCCAGCACTGGACAGATGAAGACCAGGAGGATCCCTGGAGGTTAATGGCTAGCTAGTGTAGCTGAGTTAGGGACCTCTAGTTTCAATGCAAGATCCTATCCTGTTTCAAAGTAAAAGATGGAGAGTGACTAAGGAAGACTTCTCACATCAATTGCTGGCCTCCACATACATACGCATACCTATGTACCTATACCACCCACACACATATACACCCTTACACATACAAACACATACAAACACATACTTGAACACTACACTCAAAAAATTATTTGAGGGCTGGAGAGATGGCTTAGCAATTAAGGTGCTTGCCTGTGAAGCCTAAGGACCCAGGTTTGATTCCCCAGAATCCACGTAAGCCAGATGCACATGAAGATGCACACGTTTAGAGTTCATTTGCAGTGGTGCACCCATTCTTCCCCCCCCCTCAAATAAGTAAAAATAAAATATTAAAAAATAATTTTAAAAAATAAGGCAAATAACTTTGAATTGCAAATTCTGGTATAAACCCTCATATAATGTTACAAATTTATAACTTTGTCCTCTAATTTTGTTACTGTGCTTAGTAGTTTGTGTGTTTAAAAATATATTCACAAACTACAATTTTTTTCAGGTGTACTTTTCAAATTGTCTTAGAGTTTTATATAAGAGTAAAAAATACATTCATGCACAATTAAAGATTAGACTAATTAATAAAAGAGAACCCAGGTATGAGGGTACCTACTATATAACTATAGTACTAAGTAATCTTATCATTTGGGAGGTCAAAGAAGAAGGATGAAAATTCAATGCCAACCTGGGCTACATTGTGAATTTCATCTACCTTGGGCTATATAACAAAACCCTGTCTCAATGTAAGAGATAGACACTGACACTGGCTAGGCAGCTTAGGGTGACAGGACCCCAAAGCGGATAGCTTTCTCTTGGCTAAACAGAGGAATTATCCTTCGCCTGTAAGAGAAAAATCTAGATCAATACACTTTACTATAGGTCAAAAACTTCAGAGGGAACTGGACTTTCTTTATCTCTTTCCACTTCAGGAATCCATCTACTCCCTTCTGACCAAGCCCTTCCTAGAGAATTAAAATTCGACAAAAATTGCACTTTTCCAGAAGTCCTGACTCCAGATACCTGGCATGAAGACTAGACTGGCTAAACCAGCTACCCATCCATGGGGTTCATTAAAAAAGCCCAACCTGAGTCTCAAGGTGGGCTTCTTAAATCCTCTCTTGCCTTCCTGGGCAAGAGCTCCACCTTGCTTCCTTCTCTCATGTTCTGGACTTAACCTCCCCCTTCTCTTCTCCCTCCTAAAGCTTTAAGCTATGATAAAATCTTTCTGAACCTTATTTTCTGGTCTGTAAATTTCACTCATCAAATTCATAAGACAAGGATCTGAGAACAACCCAAATTATTAGTGTGTTCATGTATATTGGTACACTGAAAGTGAACCCAGAATTCCTGTGTTATCAAGATAGCAATAATAATAATACTCATTATTATTATTATTCTCCATGTTCTAGGCCTAGCCAAAATTTTTTAAATATTTTATTTATTTGAAAGACAGAGAGAGAGAGAGAGGGAGGGAAAGACTGGGTGCACCAGGGTCTCCAGCCACTGCAAACAAACTCTATCCAGACAACTGCAAACGAACTCCAGATGCATGCGCCCCCTTGTACATCTAGCTTACGTGGGTCCTGGAGAATTGAACCGGATCCTTTGGCTTTGCAGGCAAATGCCTTAACCACTAAGCCACCTCTCCAGGCCCCTAGCCAAAAATTTAAAGGACAAAAGAAGCAAATATAGACATGGTGGTGCATGCCTTTAATCCCAGCACTTGGGAGGCAGAGGTAGGAGACTCACAGTGAGTTCAAGGCCAGCTTGGGACTACAGAGTGAATGCCAGGTCATCCTGGACTAGAGTGAGACCCAACCTTGAGAAAAAAAAAATCAAAGAAGTGATATTTATTGGGAAAAAAGCACCAAAAGTTATTCTAGAAATTCATAAAAGCAGATTTCTAGACAAATATAACCCTTGTATAGATGCAGCAGAATTCTATCTATTGGAAAAGGAATGATTATGACTCTAGAATCTAAAACTACTGATTATGAAGTGTAAACTAAGTGTAGGGCTGGGGATTTACTTCAGTAGTAGAGAACTCTCCTAGCATGTGTGAGGCCATAGGTTCAATTCCCAGTACCATAAAAAAAGTCTATTCTCAAATTCCAAAATCAAAAGCCAATGAAATCATTCCACACAAATTTTAAATGTGAACAAAACTTACTGGAACAATTTTTATTTCTCAATCCTTTCTTCCTATATGAGATAACCTGACATGCCATACTGAAAAGTATAGATTTATTCTCAGTGTAAAACTTTTTATTTTTCAATGCCAAAGTTACTTCCTAAATCATATAAACCCTCTCAGCCCTAAAGTATCCCCAGATACATATTTTCAGAAAAATTCTTAAACCTACAGACCTATACAATACCCATCCTATGTCTAAAACAAGAAGACATTAAAGAACACACACACTGGCTAATAACAGAAGAGCAATAAAAACAACAGGTGCATAAAAGGACACAGAAATGACAGTGATGAACGCTAATGAGAGCGTGGATCAGGGGCAAGTTGCACAATGATAAATATATAGGGAGAGACTTTATTTTATAAACAATCTCAGACCACATAGTATCATTTATTTGACAAAGATAGTGTTTGATTTGTACTGTTTTAAGCACCATAAAAATATTAGCTCACTTAGTTCCCATAAAAATACCAGTGAGATAAGTGTACTCTTAATACTTTTTTTTAAAAATATATTTTTATTTATTTAAGAGCGAGAGAGAGACAGAGTGAGTGAATAGGGGCATGCCAAGGCCTCTTGCCACTGCAAATGAATTTCAGATACATGTGTCACGTTGTGCATCTGACTTTACACGGATACTGGGGAATTGAACCCAGGCTGTCAGGCTTTGAAGCAAGCACCTTTAACCACTAAGCCATATTTCCAATCCTGATACTTTTGATTTATAGGAATAAACTGAGGCAGGGTAAGGACTTAATCCAAAATCACAGTTTTAGTCAGTGTTCAAGTACAAAAACAAAAAACCACCTTGAATATTTCAGGGAGAATATTTTATGGCCTTGCTAATTGATGGGATCTTTACAAAAGTACTGGAAGGGCTGAAGAAGCCAAGGGGGAAAGTTCCTGTTGTTCAGAAGTGACTTTATGATATTCATAGTTGTTATTAATACTGAGAAGAAACAGCTACCAACCTAACAATACAAAAAAAAAGTGAGTAATGTTATCCAAAGTTCACAAATGTGGTGTTCCTGAGGCTTTTGGAACATAACCAGTAGCCTTCATCCTGCCTGTGCCACTGCTCGCGCTGGGGTGAAAGAGCACAGCACTGCTGACACTGCAGGGTCAGAAGAAAGGAGGATGCGCTTTTGAAGATTCTAGTACTCTTGTAATACGGAGAGTGAAAGAGTAAAAACGGAACTGATAAGCAAACAGCCAGCATAAACAGCTGACAAGTGGTAGCTTAGATCTCAGCCAAGCTGTATCCTAAGTCCATGCTTTTAACTACTACCATCTGTTATGGCACTATGATACGCTATCAGAACAAGCTTTCATACAGTTCTTAATTTATAGTTGATAACCAATGCAGTTTTGAAGCAAAGAAACTATGACAATTGATTTCATTAAATATTCTCTTTTCTTGCATATGTGAGTGGTATGTGTGCAGATGTGTACAGCTCGTGTGTGTGTATGTGTGCAAAAGCCAGACAGAATCTTTCATTGAACCCAGGGCTGATGTTTTGTCAGACTGATCAGCAAGTCCCAGGTATTCTCAAGGCTCTGTTTCTCACATGATTGGTGTTACAGGGATGGTTGGCCATGCTCAGCAGTTTACATGGGTGATAGAGCCCGGACTCAGGGAAAATCAGGCTGTCATCATTACATGGCAAGCACTGACTCTCCAGCCCCTTCACTAAACAGTCTACAAATGTTAAGTTCCTACTTTGTGCCAGAAACAATTCCACTGGATACTGAATGTTGCACTAACAAAACAGAAAAGTTCGAATATTCCTTTCTCCTCCATTTAGATTGAGCAAAGTTCGCTTGGAAGAATTCCAACTGGCTTTAATTGAATCATGTGCCCACACATTGAACTAAGCACTTTAGCTAAGGTGAGGAGATTAGGAGAAATAGCTAAAGTGCAGAGATTAGGAGAAATACCCTGGTGGAAATGACCACTAGAACCCCAAACAAGGATTTTAGAGCAGATACTTATCTAAGGATGCAGGAAACACCAGTGGAAGGTGGAGAAATAAGACAAAGAAGGGAAGGCAGTCAATAAAGGGTGTAGCCTTAAGCCAGTGATCACTGCTGCTGACCAGAGCATAGTCCCACAGGAAAACTCTGGGAAATGGTATAGGACACTGGTTGAAAGTAACCTCATCTGGGAGTCAAAAACCCCAGGTTATCTGTACAGCAAATCTTTGACTGGATACAGATTGCTAGGATAGGTGGTTGTTCATTCTTGGACCTTTCAAAATTGCAATGACTACAGACATGGAGCTGCCTTCCTCTACTTAGGAAAAAGCTCTCAGGGGAAGAAATACTCACTGAAGTAGGAAAGGCCAGAGAGGCACAGGACAAAGATCAGCAAGTTCTGTCACTCAATCACTTCATCAGATAAATTGTCTTCTGCTTTAACAAACAGCTTTATGAATTTCAGAACTCATAATGCCTTTTGAGGAAGAGGAGGAGCTTTATAACATACAAAATGGAATATAAAGACTTAATTATTTAGAAGTTTCTTGAAGACTGGACATGTTTACAATGTTTTTTTTCATAGGGCCTAGTATAGTGTTATGTCAATGACTAAATATTTACTGGCTGAATTTTTCTATTCAATTAACACTAGAATATATTATTTTTTAGGATAGCAGGTTGTTTTAACAGGAGCCATTGCTTGCAAGATAGGAAGCAAGAGCAAGAGCACAGCCTCACCCATTTATTTATTTACTTATTTTTTTTTTTTTTTGAGGTAGTGTCTCAGTCTACCTAAGGCTGATCTAGAATTTACTACGTAGTATAAGGCTGGCCTTGAACCCACAGCAATCCTCCTACCACAGCCTCCAGAGTGCTGGGATTAAAGGTGTGTGCCACAAGGCCAGGCTACCTTGTTCTTTTTGTAACAAATCACTGACAAGAGAACTGACTTGTCCAGAACAATTCCATTAATGGCCTCTGACTGGTCTTCATGTCTTAAAGGTACCACCAGGTGTGAACATTGCCACATTGGAGACTAAGCTTCTAATACATGAGGCCTTGGAAGACAAACCCACTTAAGCCAGAGCAGATCATTTAATTCCCCCCCCCCTATGTTTTAAAAGATATGGAGAAATTCTCTGAACATACTCAATTACTGGCTTCATGTAATGCACAGAATGTTACAGTTTGCAGTGGCCTAATTAAAGTCAATTATATAAATGTTCACACATATGACACTAAGGCTATGTTTAATTTATCTCACAGTGGACTTATAGTCATCTGCAGAATTGTAGTACAGATTTTAAAAATTAAAATAGAGGATCCCCCACACTGAAAATAACCTTACCCAGGCATGGTGGCTCACACCTGTAATTGCAACACTCAGGAGGCTGAGGTAGGAGGATTAACATGAGTTCAAGAATTATAGCTTGGTAGCAGGGAACTCTGCCTAGCATGTATGAGGTTCAACCCCCAGTCCTACAATGAATGAATGAATGAATACAAATACTTGTTACTTTGGGACAAAAATGTAAAAAGCACAGCTGGATGAGAATGTGAATTTATCTAGTTGGCTCAGAAATCTTCAGGTTTTTCAGCATTTGTGAGAAAGAAATAGTGAAGCTCTTCTTTGTGGGAACATAATTAAATTTTTTCTATAATTAATTTTTCAAGTAAAGTGAACAGCAAAGATAATGGATGCAAGAAGAGTCAAGTGTGAGTCAGCACCACCAGAAACAAAAGACACATGAAACAGACTGAAGAAACATAGTCTAAAATCACTCTTCTTGCTAAGTTCTCTGAAGATAAAGTCACTTCCAAATTTTGTCAGGGAACTGGAAAATAAGCCTTTCATTTAAGGTCAAGTTCTATTTAAGGAACTAGAACTATGAATTGCAAGACTAAAAGATATGATAAGGTACAAAAAGTCCTGGTGAGTTTTGGAGCAGATGCAGCACACCTAAAGAGAGTAGGCAAAACTACAAACCAAGTTAAAAAATTAAAAATAAATAAGTATGGAAGGCAGGAAACAGATACAGCTGGAGGCCTCATTTGTATTGAATTGGAATCCTGGAAATGGAAGAGGGAATAAGGGAAGAAATGATTTATGAAGACATAATGCGCAGAACTTTTGAGAATTAAGTTACATCCATGCATAATTGTAAAAGTCCGATGAAATACGCAGGGTTTTTAAAAGTAGAAGGCATTTTCCCTTTTTCCTTTGCCATATCATAGAATGGAAATGCACAGATGACATGGATAACTTTGAGTTTTCACGTAAATGGCACTGTACATTTTTTCGAAAACATCCATTAATCAATTTACCAAGGCTAAAAGCGCCTTCAAATATCGACTGTCTGAAACACGTCAGTATTTCTGTGTAAAGAGAGTCCATATCCTCCCACGTAAGGCCAAGCAGGAGCCAGCTGAAGTGCAGCCTGCGTTGTAGCCACGCCTACTGCACCCCGCCCTCCACCGCACACGTGCGCGCACGAGCCTTCCCGCGTACGCGCGCGGGCGCGCGACACAAACAAGCGCAGCGGCGCACGTGTGTGTGACTCGGAGAAAGGCAGCCCTGCCTTCGGTGTCAGGAGTGACGGTGATCACTCTGTATGCCGGAGCCGCACGACTCGGTGTAGTCGATACTAAACTCCGCCCTCTCCAGATCTGTTTGAGAGAAACCGAGAAGGTTGGCGTGGAAACGGAAAGTAGCCCCGAGCCTGTCAGCTAGACATTCGTGCGTGGGAAGTGCGGTGGGGAAGTAGGGTTGGGCGTTTCCGCCCCCGCCTCCGCCTCCGCCTCCGCCCCCGCAGGAGCCCTATTTGGGTGGCACGTCCAGCAGCCCAGCGGAGATGGAGCTGCAGGACCCCAAGACACGGAGAGCACCAGGTCGTCATGAGGTGTCTATTCGGTCTTCTCACAGAAGCGTGGCCACACTAAAAACAGTGTTCTTCCCCCCCCCCCAATACAAAACAGACACGAAACTTTTTTCCGCACGCTCCCTTAATCCCTAACGCCTCCCGGCTTTCCACACACTATTTGCTTCCCCTTACAAGTTGGATGGCCGATGCACGTCAACTCTGCGGGGGGAAAAACACACACAAACACACACACACACACCAGTGCTTCTGCCAGAGGGAACACGAGGAGAGAAAACCTCTTAAACCTTAACCTCACACTCCGGTTTGCCCTATGCTGGGGAGTCAGAGAAGGCTGGTCACAGCGCGACGCATGCTGGGATAAGTAGTTCTTCCAATATGGAGTCAGAGCCCAACGTAGGTTGCCTATGTGAAAGAGAACTACCATTCCCATGATGCTACGGGGCAATCGAGGGGCGGGGAGGAAGGAGGGGCGTTGTGCCTGCGCAGGTCCGGGGGCTGGAGGGAGGCGGAGGTGCTGCGGTCCAACTGCTGAAGTCTGCATGTGACAGTGATCGGGATCCCCTCTCTGGGCGCCTCTGGATTCTGGGTGCCGGCCGCAAGCACTGTCCACTATCCCGGCGCCTATAGAGACCAGCAGTTCCGGGACACTTGGCGTAGGGCTGTGCCGTGGCCGAACTTGGGGTGCAGAGTGAACTGCGGCCGGCGGGCGGGCGGGGAGGGTGCCCGAGGGACCTGGCGGAGGGAGGCGGAGCGGCCAGGCGAGCGGGGATTTCTGTCAGCGTCCCTGAGCTCGGGAACATGAACGGCTTCACGCCCGAGGATATGAGCCGTGGAGGGGACGCGGCCGCCGCCGTGGCCGCCGTGGTTGCGGCTGCAGCCGCCGCCGCCTCGGCGGGGAACGGGAGCGGGGCGGGCGCCGGGGCTGAGGTGCCGGGCGCCGGGGCAGTCTCGGCGGCTGGGCCCCCGGGAGCCGCGGGCCCGGGCCCGGGACAACTGTGTTGTCTGCGGGAGGACGGCGAGCGATGCGGGCGCGCGGCGGGCAACGCCAGCTTCAGCAAGAGGATCCAGAAGAGCATCTCCCAGAAGAAGGTGAAGATTGAGCTGGATAAGAGCGTAAGTGACGGCGGGACCGCCCTGCCCTGCCCTGCCCGCCGGGAACTGGGCTGTTGGCGAGATTCACACGTCCCCTAGTGCCCCCCAGACTTGGCCGCGAGAGGGATCGGCGGATTCCCTGGTTGGAAACAAAGTCGCTGCAACTCCGGCCGCCACCACCCCGTCGCCCTAGCGCACGCTCACGCGGAGGTTAGCGTCCTCTCCGCCCCCCACCCGGACTCCCGCTGCCTGCGTCTCTCTCTCGCCAGCCAGCCTTCCCTCTTCCTCGATCTGGAAACGAAACAAAGGGGGCCGCCGCACCGAGGGCCCTGAGTAGTTTTCTGGTAGCCCTGCAGCTCCTTCTGGAATGGAGGCGCCTTTGTTTTGCCGCCCTAGCTGGCGTGTGGCCCCAGGGAGTAGCAGCTCCCCTGCTCTGGGGAAAGTGGAATCTGGCAGGACCATACGCCGCAGTGAAGGAAGATCTGTTCTTCTCGGTGCTCTGTCTCATTTCTCTCCGGAGCACAGGCAGGGAAGCTGAGCTCACCAGTTGCCTTGCTCGGATCTGGTTGTAAAGGGCGTTTGCAGTGTCAGCTCTTAGGGCAGCTGCCCCATCCTAGGCAGCAAACAAGCCTCGGCGGCATTGCAGCCCGCTTGGCAGCCATCGGTTTTTCTTTTTCCGTCCTTTATGCACCTCTGTTTTTTTGTTTTTTTTTTTTTGTTTTTTTTGACCATCGATGAGCTTTTTCAGGGACGTTCATTGCTGCTTTTCGGAGCTTTGGCTGGTTGTAAATGAGTAAGATGTAGAACCTAGCATACATTCAATGTATTTTTAACTGGCACTTAGCTTAGAATTTAAAACCCCGTTTACTGTTCTTTTGTGCCCCCCCCCTTTTTAAAGGAGTTAACTGTCACTACGAAGCCCAGTATTTCCTGTCACTATACAGTTCTCAGAAGCACATGCAATTAAAGTTTTTGAAAAGTTTGTGATTTGTGTCTAAGAAGATTTTCAGTGATGGGTCATGGGAAACTTTCTTAAGTGAAAGTGAATAATCTCAGATTAATTGGAAACTGATAATGCAGATTTACATTCATTTAAATTTCAGAAAGGAACGTTAGTAATTGAGATTTAAATATAGTCAGGGTATGACTTCATAACTCATTTTGTAGAAATGCATACTTTGTTTCTGAAATATACTTTAAATACCCAATTAGATTAGGAAGCATACACTTTATAAAATTTGCTACTCTCAAAACTAGAGAAAATAGTAGCAAAATTGTGGGCAGTATCATCTCAACATCTATGGATCAAAATCCAACATGAACTCACTTATTTAGGTCATCCCCACTGCAGTTTGATGACAAAACCCAGAGGATTGGAATTTCTTCCTCTTTCCCGGCTTGCCTGCCTTCTCCAACTGGTACCACCCCTTTCTTCCTTCTTTTCACCCTCCGATCTCTTAACAGTATTGCCACACATGTTTTAATAGGGTACAAGATTTAAAATTAGAAGCATGATATTATCTCAATGTTTTAAGGCTTGTTTTGACTACCTTTTTAAAAACTATTCACTGTGGCCTATGCATTTTTACTACTACATAGACACATTTTTCTGTAATCATAAGCAGTCTGTGAACATTTTTGTTTCAGGCAAGGCATCTTTACATTTGTGATTATCATAAAAACTTAATTCAGAGTGTCCGGAACAGAAGAAAGAGAAAAGGGAGTGATGATGATGGAGGGGATTCACCTGTTCAAGATATTGATACTCCAGAGGTAAACAAAAGTTTTTCTATATTAAGTAGAAATCATAAGTATTCCATTCTGAAACTTTTATAAACTTTAAAGCATTCAAGAAATCAGGACATAACTGCAAATTTAAATATAGCCAATGGACATATATTTCTACTACCATTACAACTCAATTGATAATTATTAGAATTATTGTCATATAGCTTCCTCAGTTTTTCCTCCAAACATTTATAAAATATCCTTAAGATTAAACTGTTGGATAATTCTGTAAGTCTTATTTTATAAAAGGCTTTTAAACAAAATTTTATTGTGCTGAAATTGAATGCTTGTTATTATATAAGTATATTTGTGATTTCAGCAAGTAGTATGTACTGATTCATACATTAATTTTTTTCTAGGTTGACTTATACCAATTACAAGTAAATACACTTAGGAGATACAAAAGACACTTCAAGCTACCAACCAGACCAGGACTTAATAAAGCACAACTTGTTGAGGTATATATGAGTTTAAAACTATTTAAACAAACCTGTTTATACAAACAAGGGATCATTAAATGATAATGAAATTATTAATTAGTGTATGTAATAATACATTTCAGTTAGAAAAGTTAATGTTAACCTATTTTAGAAGAATTTATTTATTTAGAAACATTTGTCTGCTGCTTTGGAAATACCCTTTTCAATAACTACTCAATAGATTGTATGCAGATTGTATACAGCATCTTGTAATAATGATTTTCAAAGTATTTAATGAAAATTTGTTTTGTCCTGATGATATAATTCTGCTTGAATTTCTGGCTATTTAACAAATACTAATTATTTAATACCTAATTGAGGCATAAAATAGAAATAAGCTTTGATGTCCTTATAGAATTTATAGAATTTAGTGTTCAGAATTTCTGGTGGAATAGGTCTACAAATGACCCCTAAAAACAGGATCTCTCTAGTGCTTATTTGATTTGCAGATTTAGTCTTTATTTATTTATTTACAAGGAGAGGGGGAATGGACATTCTAAGGCCTCTTGCCACTGCAGGTGACCTCCAGATGCATGTACCACTTTGTGCATCTGCTCTATGTGGCTACTGGGGAATGGAACCTGGACTGTCAGGCTTTGCAAGTAGTGTCTTTAACCACTGAGGTATCTCCTCGGCCCCTTATCTTTTTTTTTTTTTTAACTAGAGGTTGCTTCTTAATATTGCAAGAAACAATGATCTTTATGAATTCTTTTACATAAAGTTTGCGATGATATAGGACTTCTAGTCCTTCAGTGAATTTTGAAAGTTAACAGTTTATATATCTGTGTGTGTGTTCTCAAGAAGCAATAGAACCAAGAAATCTGTGTACTTTAAGATGTGAATAGGTTTATATTTTATTTATATATACAGTAATTTTAGCATACTGACAGAACAGAAATAGAAAGCAGTTGTCTCATATCCTTAAGCTTGACTTCAGTAATCATACATTTTGTATAATATGCACATTAAATAAGATAAAAAATAGTTAAATTTTTTTATTATTAAAATCTAGTACATTAGCTGTATAACCATAATTTTTTCTATATTTCTTACCTAGGTAACAAAGCTACAGCTTTAAAAAAAATTTGAATTAAAAGATCCAATCTTTTTTTCTGTTGTATAATACATAAATATAGATTTTGCCTATCATGATGAAATATACTGGATATTAACCAAGTGAAGTGTGTTTTGTTTTATGACCAATGAGACCCAAGAACTGGTATCAGTCTTATGTTTAAATATATGTTTATCACTCAAATCTCAAATTTTTAATAATCTGACCTTCTAAAAACAATTTTTATGTTTTAAAGAAACATGGAATCTAGCATACACATCAACCCAGCTTGTTCCTCTCTTAATAGTTGCAGTGTACAGATTTAGATTACTAGCACAATGACAAGACAGGAAGCAAGAAAATCTTCCCTTGGACATCCTTCTTTCATTTCTATTCTTAATTTTTATTCAGAAGGCATTTCAAGGATCTTTTACAACAAATACTACCAATGAGTTGATGAATGTCAATTGCAGCAAAGGGGCTAGGGAGATGGTTCTGTGGGTAAAGTGCTTTCCACTCAAGCCTGATTTCCCAAGTTTGCTTCTCAGACCCTATGTTAAAAAAAAAAAAAAAAAAAAGCCAGAAGCCAGTGTTGGTGGCTTTGGTAATGGGCTTCTGTAATCCCAGAAAGCCCAGAGGCTGGACATCAGAGAAAGAACTTCCTGGAAACTCACTGTACAGCAAGAACAACAGCAGGATTTAGAGAGCACCCCAGAAGCACAAAACAAGGTGGAAGGCGAGGACCAGCTCCTAAAAAGTTGTCCTCTGACCTGCACATGCACACACACATTCACATTCACACAAATACACAAAGAAGTTTAAAAAAAAATTGCAGCAAAGATATTTCTACCTCATAATTTGTTTATTTAATACCAATATTTTTTTCAACTGCATGTTAACATTTATGAAGTCTAAACCATTTCTTGTAGGATACACATAGACACTTCTGAATCATTTCATTAAATGTGTGCTTCATTCATTAAAATGTGTGGTTCTTAATGCAGATTGTAGCTGTGAAATTTAAAATAAAAGGAAATATTTACATCAGTATATGTCTAATTGAGTAGACAAAGGGTCCTTTGAAATCAGACTGTCTTTTGTTTATGACATCTTATTTTGGTACTGTTTATAGTTTGTTAACAATTTTTGAAGGCAGTAGTTCTTATCATTATGTAACACTTTTAATAAAACAGTATCTTTTCACTTTACTTGTGAAGTTTATTATATCTAAAATTTAATCTTCCTCATTTATTTTTGTCTTTCCAGATAGTTGGTTGCCACTTTCGGTCTATTCCTGTGAATGAAAAAGACACCCTCACATATTTCATCTACTCAGTGAAGAATGACAAGAACAAATCTGATCTCAAGGTTGATGGTGGCGTTCACTAGGAGAGGTGGCTCCATATTACAGCTTGGATGTTCAGATGCTCAAGAATGTCTACTGTCTTTCACATGTAGAAATGGTCCTTGTGTATTTTTTCTACAGAGGATTTTCTCTGATTTTGCTATCTTTTTTGGTTGTTTCTGACTCTAATAATTAGGTGGAAACTCATGCAAAATGAGATTCCTAGATTTAAAATATTTTAAATAAAGATTACTATTATTGTTGCTTTAGTGTATTTTGTGAAACTTGGTTCTTTTAAGCATTGAGAGATCAGTATTAAGATTTGATGTAAAGATCCTTATGTTTTAGCCTTTTCTTAGAAATTTCAAGCAATTAGCAAGTAAAGGAGAAGTAACAGATATAACTCACTTGCTTTCTCTAGGACAATCTTATTTGCAAATACCTTACATAGCTTTATTTTCTTAAAGTGCTCTGGAGAGCTAGCATATTTGAAAAAATAGACTTCTACTAACTGCATCCTTTTGAAAATTTCAATTTATATTACTTGAAGAGGAATTAGTCGAAACCAATAGTTTCATTTATGTGCCTATCTCTTTCCAAAGAAGTCTCAATATGCCAATGATAAGCACAGTGCTGAAAGTTGAAATAAGTTAAATAGTTAGTACTTAAAATTTTGTCATAGAGCAAAGCTATATGTGGCATGAAAGTAGGAAATAACTGAAAATAATCCATGCTCTGTGTTGTTTGCATTGTGAATTCAAACTAGTTGAAATTGGTGTGGCAGTTTGTGCTTGTAATGTTAGCACTCTGAAGTATCACAAATTTGAGGCCAAGCTAGGCTATAGCAAAACCTTGTCTCAAAAAATAATAAAAGCTCTGAGGTTGGAGAAGTCTAGATATATCATAAGCACTTTGTTGCAATTAAGTTCGCATTGCTGGTAGAAATCACCCAACCAAGAGCAGCCTGTGGGAGAAAAGAGGTTTATTTTGGCTTTCAGACTTGAGGGGAAGCTCCATGATGGCAGGGGAAACAATGGCATGAGCAGAGGGTGGATATCACCCCCTGGCCAACATAAGGTGGGCAAAGCAAAGGAGAGTGTGCCAGACACTGGCATGGGGAAACTGGCTATAATACCCATAAGCCTGCCCCCAACAATACACTATCTCCAGGAGGTTAATTTCTCATTGCCATCAGCTGGGGAACTTAGCATCCCGAACACCTAAGTTTATGGGGGACACCTGAATCAAACCACCACACACTTCATTTAAATACTGGTTATATACAGCTCTAACTTGGCTTATGTTTTCTTTTTATATTTTGTTCTTTGCCAATGTCCTATCATTTTAGCTTCTACTTTTTCTACTTTTTTTGGAAAGTGTATTAACCAAAGTCTTATAATTATAATGGAAGTTAATAGTTCATGATAGGAAAGGAAAAAAAAAGTGTTGGTAAAGTATTCTGAGATTGGCTGCAAACTTTAACCTAGAAATAGGTAAGATCACTCAAAAAAAAAAATTTTTTTTTTTTTTGGTTTTTTGAGGTAGGGTCTCACTCTAGCCCAGGCTGACCTGGAATTCACTATGGAGTCTCTGGGTGGCCTCGAACTCATGGTAATTCTCCTACCTCTGCCTCCTGAGTGCTGGGATTAAAGATGTGCGCCACCACGCCTGGTCAAAATTTCTTAAGGTTGTCCTTTGTATCTGATTACTTGATGTGAGAAGCTGTCCTATGTTGTAGGACAATTATCATCTGTAACATCCACCCATTAGGAGCCAGTAGGTATAACAACCCAAAGGTCTAGAGGTCTAGACACTGCCGTAGATCCTCTGGGGAATAAAAATGATCACTGGCTGATAACTGCTGATGTTAAAGCAGTGTGTGGAAAGCTCCACTTCACTAGAAGGTAAGTCTGCATATTTTCAAGAGTTCTGATTGCATTCATAGCTAGGAAATATGGTGAACAATAAAGCAATTGCTCTTTGGTTCTTGCTGTGGCCATTTAAAGATGTACTTACTCTACCTTCATTGATAGGCAGAGGCTGTGATAATTGGTATTGTGGAAACCTCATTTCTAGTATCCCACAAGTCTCTGGGAGAAGTAAATGCAAGAAAAAAAAATATTCCACATATCATATTAACTACATAAAGGCTTTTTTTTTTTTTTTTTTTTTTTTGTAGGTTTTTACTGTAGCCAAGGCTGACCTGGAATTCACTATGTAGTCTCACGGTGGCCTCAAATTCATGGTGATCTTCCTACCTCTGCCTCCCAAGTGCTGGGATTAAAGGCAGGAGCCACCACACCTAGCTTAAGGTTTATTTTTTATTAGGTTTACCATTATTTGCACACGTGGAGATGGTTATGCTAGGGTCTGTTGTCACTGCAAATGAATGGCTTTTCTTAGGTGCTAGAAAATCAAACCTGGACCAACAGGCTTTGTAAACAAGAGTCTTTAACCAATGAGCCATCTCTCAGGCCCCAAGACTTCTTCTTTTTTTAAATAAAATTACTATACGCTCTCTATATCTTTATAAGATCAACATTTGGCTAGTTTTTTTTATTTTTTGCATAATAAAACTACAAAAATGAGCTGGAGAGATGGCTCAGTGGTTACAACACTTGCCTTTAGAGCCTAATGACCCGACTTTGATTCCCCAGTACCCACATAAAGCTAAATGCACAAAGTGATGCATGCATCTGGAGTTTGCAGTGGCTGGAGGTCCTGGTGTGCCCATTTTCTCGGTCTTTCTTCTATCTAAGCTGAAAATTTCTAGAATCTCATAAAGTTTGAGTAACAAAAAGCTTTAATGTATGCATTATTTTTACAAAACTTGTAATTTTATGCTATTAAAGTTTTGCAATTATGACTCCATTAGAAGCCTTTTTACTTACCTGATTCTGAATTTAAAAAAAATGGAAACTCATCTTTATATCACTGCAGGCTATTTTTAGTAGAGAATCTAAAGAAACTTTAAATATTCCACAGGAACAGGTTAAAGAACAGCACCAACAAAAAGTCAGTTATTTGCTAACTAAATATAGAAAAAGGTTAAACATTGTGCCTGATATATATATACATACATATGTGTGTGTGTGTGTGTGTGTGTGTGTGTGTGTGTGTGTATGTGTTATTTATTGTCAAGCAGAGAAAGACAGAATGGGCATACCAGGGCCTGTAGCCACTGCATACTAACTCCAGACACATGTACCCCCTTGTACATCTGGCTTATGTGTGTCCTGGGGAATCGAACCTGGGACCTTAGGCTCTACAGGCAAGTGCCTTAACAGCTAAGCCATATCTCTACTCCTTGTGTTTTTTTTTTTTTTCCTAATTAAAGTCATCCTACTAGGTCCAAAGTGAAATCTCATTGTAGTTTTGACTTGTATAGCCTAATGATCAATGATATTGAACATTTTATGGGCTTGCTATCTACTTACTTTGTAGAAATAGTTACTCAGACCTTTTAATTTAGCTCTTTCCCTTGTTGAGTTGTAAGAGTTCTTTAAAAAAAAAAAATATATATATATATATATATATATATATGTAGCCTCTCAGGGTGGCCTTGAACTCGTGGTGATCCTCCTACCTCTGCCTCCCCAGTGCTAGGATTAAAGGCATGCGCCACCATGCCCAGCTCCTTTCTTTTTTGAAAAAAGTTATTTATTTGCATGTGTGTGTGTGTGTGTGTGTGTACATGTGCATCTTGCTGTTGCAAACAAATACAAACACTTTTTGCATCAGGCTTTACCTGGGTGCCAGGGAATTCAACCCAAGACCAGCAGGCACATTTAGCCATTGAGTACCCACGCCTCTTTAATTTCATCTGGAAATTGTTTATTATCTCTAATATACAAGTCTTTTACCTCCTTAGTTAAATTTATTCTTAGGGATTTTAAATTTTGGGTGCTACTGTAAATTAAATTGTTTTCTCACTTTCTGTTGTGGTAGTTTGATTTAGGTGTCCCCCATAAACTTTTGTGTTCTGAATGCTAGGTCCCCAGTTAGTGGAAGTTTGGGAACTGTATCCTCCTGGAGGCAGTGTATTGTTGGAGGTGAGCATATGGATGCTGTAGCCAGCTTCCCCTTGACAGTGTTTGATACACTCTCCTGCTGTTGCTGCCTACCTGATGTTGGCCTGGAGGTGATGTCCAGCCTCTGCTCATGCCACATTTTCCCTTGCCATCATAGAACTTCCCCTTGAGTATGTAAGCCAAAATTAACCCTTTGCTCCCACAAACTGATCTTGTTTGGGTATTTTCTGCTAGCAACACAAAGCTAACTGCAGCAGTGGTATAGAAACAACTAGTTTTTGTGTGTGTTGATTTTGTAATAACTGTGCTGAGTGTATCTGCTATAACAGTTGTGTGTGTACATGAGATTTTCTATATATATATAAAATCATGTTATATATTACGATGGTTTTACATTTTCCTCTCCAATTTGGATATGATTTATTTCTTTTTCTTGCCAAATTGTTCTGGATTGAACATTCTGTGTGGTAGTAAATATCACTGATGAAAGCAAGCACTCTTGCCTTGTTCCTTTTTTTCTTTTTCAAAAGTGATTAACAAAAGAACTCATGTACCTATTTGGCCACTATAAGGAAGTTAAAAATTGCAAAATGATCCATGAATGTTCCTATCTGATCTTCCCTTATTTCAATGGACTTGCTTATTATTTTGTTTTTTTTTTTCTATGTATTTCCAATTCTTTAGTAATCCATTAAGGATCAGTGCTTCTTCCCAGCCAAGAAAAAGTGGGGGTGGGGGGAGATTTCCTGTGGAGTGTGATAAGGAAAAAAAAACTTTATTAGGAAAAGATGTACTATTAGTAAATATTACTATGAACCTTATACTCAACAACATGGGACTTATAGAATGAATGAATATGCAGAATGTCAGATAAAGCTACAGAACTTGTAATTCCAAAAGCATTTAGCATATATGAGCCATCAAACATATACAGATTTGTGTCAGTCCATCTAAAATATTTGCTTTTCCTGAAGTGGAACTAGACTTCATGACATTATTAAACAATGCAGTGGTTACAACTAGATGCTGGAATAAGAACTTGTTCTACTACTCATTAATAATGTGACCTTAGACAACCTATGTAATTCTGAAACCTGGTATCTTTGCTTATGGAATAGGGATAATACCTACTTCATTCAGTTGCTTTAAGTCAATAGAGTAATAATCAATTTTTAACAAAAGCTTCAGTTGTTTTTATGACATTTAATGGAAAAAGTTTCATGAGACAAGTTGTGTCTTTACATTCACTTGATGATAGTGTGCAGGATGTGTTTATGTGTTTATGATGCATTCATTTCTTACTAATATAATGACATTCATATTATAGCTATTTCCAAAAAGAAAAAAAATATGATGAAATAGATTCTATGACCTAAAAAATACCTTTTGTTAAATGTCTAACTTTTTTCAAATAGTATTTTCCCATCAGATTTCTTTCTTTCTTTCTTTCTTTTTTTTTTTTTTTTTCTAGGTAGGGTCTCACTGTAGCCCAGGCTCACCTGGAATTCACTCTGTAGTCTCAGGGTGGCCTTGAACTCATGGTAATCCTCCTACCTCGGCCTCGCAAGTGCTGGGATTAAAGGTGTGCACCATCAGATGTCTTTTTGCACATGTATCTGTGTATGCTGTGTGTTGGAGTTTATGTGTGTTCATGTGTGTGGTTGCAAGTATGGGTATGTGTGTGCATATGTATATGTATGTGCGGAGGCCAGAGAGAAACACAGGATGCCTTTCTCAGTTGCTCTCCACCTTATTTTTTTTGGGGGGGGGGGTTCACCTTACTTTTTGAGACAGATTCGCACACTTAACCTAGAATTCACCGATTCAGCCAGACTGACCAGCAAACCTTTGGGATCCTCCTGTTTCTACCTCCTCAGCACTGGGATTATGGTGGCATGTGTCACCATGCCTGGCTTTATATGGCTGTATGTGATCCAAATTCAGGGCTTCATGATGGTATGGCAAGCATTTTACCCATGGAGCCATCTTCTCAATTCCCTGAAGAAAGGTCTATCAAATCACATGGTATCCAGATAAAACAACTCATGATTCATTTTACAATTCTTTTTTTTTTTGTTGTTGTTTTTTTTTTTTTTGTTTTGTTTTTTTTGAGGTAGAGTCTCACTCTAGCCCAGGCTGACCTGGAATTCACTATGGAGTCTCAGGGTGGCCTTGAACTCACGGCGATCCTCCTACCTCTGCCTCCCAAGTGCTGGGATTAAAGGCGTGCGCCACCACGCCCGGCTTCATTTTACAATTCTTCATGCATTTTATGCACATAGCATTTGAAAACCTGTTCTGACTTGTACAGAATTTTAAGAGGAACTGAAGTATGATTACCATAAAATTGTTTGACCCAATTTAGTAACACTTGTTGAACACTGAATCGTCACCAGTTACTATTTAAGATAAGGTCTTCAAGCCTGGCATGTTGGTGCACGCCTTTAATCCCAGCACTTGGAAAGCAGAGTTGGGAGGATGGCCCTGAGTTCGAGGCCACTCTGAGACTACATTGGGAATTCCAGGTCCGCCTGGGCTAGAGTGAGACTGATAAGGTCTTCAGAAATGAATCAGGGACCTTCAATGTACTTTAATGAAATAGCTTGCTTTTTAGTCACAAAATAATACCACCTAGATTTCTTGTGTTCTATCATGCTTCTCAAACTTTTCCCCACAAGTCTTTGTATATCACCCTCTATTTCTCATAGGAGGCTTCACATTTATAAATATTTGTTTACAATAATTACAGCTTTGTTAGACCTTACGTTCTGGGAGGGCATGTCTGATTCATTCACTAGCAACCCAAAAATCTTAAATGACTAGTACTTAGCAAGTATGTAATAAATACTTCTGGAGTTAACTTTAATGGTCACTATGAATCAACACAACACTTACCTTTTAAAATATGAGGATATTTAAAAGATGAGTTGTCTTCTCTGACAATTATAAAACACCTTTGAAGTTGTTTATTTTATTTCCTTTTAAAATTTATGTAACTTTTAAATTTACATTTATTCTTGGTCTCTTTCATAGTGAATTTTCTTATTGTCAAAAAGCTCTGGTATTTTAAATGACTGTATTTATCTGAAGTTTGGAATTGGAATTCCATGGTAATTTGAATAAAAATGTCCCCAATAGGCTCATGTGCCTTAGTACTTTATCCTTAGATGGTGACACTATTCTGGAAGGTTGTGGGACTTTTATGAGGTGGAGCCTTGCTGGAGGAAGTATCACTGGAAAGTAGGCCTTGTGGTTTTAGCTGGGCCCATCTGTTGTTTCTTTTTCTCCCTTCTCTCCTCACTCTTCCCCCCCTCTCTCAAATAAGTAAATAACATATATATTTTTTAAATTCTTATAAAAAACCAAGGCAAGATAAGGACTGAAGGAAAATAATATGTACATATATATTAGAGAATGGTATTTTGATAAACAGCCTGCTATTTCTGGTTAAAAGACAAATGATTAATATTGATAATATAACATGAAGTATTATTTTGTGACTATACCAATAATAGGAAGATAATCACTCCATAATGGGTCAGCATTTAGTGAACAGTGCTTTGAACACATACCTTGATGGTAGGAATGTAAGATAATACAACTACTCTGGAAAACAGTTTCATAGTTTAGTTTAAATATTAAGCCAGGCTGGAGAGATGGCTCATCTGTTAAAGGTATCCACAGGAAGCCAGATGGAGAAAGTTGCACATGCATCTGGAGTTTGTTTGCAGGGGCAGGAGACCCTGTACACCCATTCTCATTCTCTCTCTCGCTCTCTCAGATTGCTGATCCGGCCTTGATTTCCCTGCCAAAATGGACTGTATTCTGGAACTGTAAGTTAATATATACTCCTTCCATGTGCTGCTCCTCCTCTTGTATTTTGTCCCAGCTACAAGAAGTAGGAACTAAAAATGCTATCTTAAAAGATTTTGCAGCCAGGCACGGTGGCACACACCTTTAATCCCAGCACTTGGGAGGCAGAGGTAGGAGGATTGCCGAGAGTTCAAGGCCACCCTGAGACTACATAGTGAATTCCAGGTCAGCCTTGGCTAGAGTGAAACCCTACCTCAAAAAACAAAAAACAAAACACGAAAAACAACAAAAAAAGATTTTTCAAAACTGTAAAACTAATAGTACTAAAATTACTTGGCACACATAAAGCACACTTAATAATTGGTTCTTTTCCTTCTTAGAAAGTTTCTAGTTTTCCTTCCAAAATGTTCCATTTGTACCTAGTCCTTCCCAGTAACTTTGTATAGTTAAAGCCTGTCAACCAACAAGTGCAAGCATTTTCTGTCTTTGAGCCAGGATTGTGACTATCCATGAGGGGATGGTATTCTTTTATTCAGTATGACAAATACCTCCTAAATAAAAATTCTCTAAGCAATAACATTAATCAGTATTGACATTGTACACAGCGAAAAACTGAATTGAGTTAACTTTTATTACTGCTTGTTAAGCACAGGCTTACTTATCCTACACAAGGCTATAGAATCTGCTTTCTTGCACTGTATAGAAATGAGAAATACAGCTTAGTTATACTGATAGAGTTTGTGGAAAGCAAGGGGTCACATTCTCCAGATTCTCAGTGGTTGTTGCAAGGGATCGCAAAAGAGATCTTCGGTCCAAAGAAGACATCTCTGAAAGAAAGTAGAACATCATTTAATTCAGCTGAAAATAGGACATATGTGTCTTCATCTGGGTTAAAAATGGGTAGCAAGTCATTCCCATGATTTCTAATATGAGTATAGTTGTTATACAGAAAGGAGAAACGTTTATCGAATAATGTGTATAGGAAAAATTATTTCATGGGATTAGTGACATAAATTCTTGGTATCATCATTTAGTAGTGATTCTGAAACTTCATCATGCATCAGAACACCTGGAAGGTTTGTTAAATAGAATGAGGCCCAAGGAGAGACAGGCGTTTTTAGCAGGAACTCAGGTGACTCTGGAGCTCCTGTTCTAGAAGCTGCACTTGAAGAACCAACTGGTTCAAATCTGGGTTCAAGTCTCCATGCCAACATTGGTGAGTTCTATGAATCATTTTGAGTCTGGTACCTTTACTTAGGAAGACAGCTGCTGCTTTTTCTACCTTACAGGTTTCAGAAGAGTGAAAATATGATATCAAATATTAAAAACAATTTTTAAAAATTTCAGTATGAAATGTCCAAGATCAGAATATGTGGAACGTACCTTAATAACCAAAGGAAAATTATTTTTGAATTAAGAGCTAAAAATATTTATATACTTTTGTTTTATACTTAGCACACCTATTTTCCAAAAAGTAAATTGTTTTCAACTTTGATTCATTCACTTCTGGTTAACTCAGGTACAGAACTAGAAAATCTGTCTGTTACTCAGCTTTTCTGTCTAGTTAATTGATGTTGTCTAACTAACTTGTTTTATATATATCTTTTTATTCATTTCAAATTAGTTATGAAGTTCATTTTTGCCAATAATTTTTTGAAGTTTGTGTATGTGTGTGTTGTATGTGTGTGTGTGTGGGGGGTGTATGGACATGTATGTGCCCTTATGGAGCCTGTATGTTTTCCAACAGGGCAGAGTGGAACTTCCGGTGAATCACTCTATCATTCCTCTGCCTGACCTTACTTTGAAGCCCAGTTCCCTTTTGCTAATTCGGGAGTTTGCAGGACTCCAAAGATTCTGGGGTCTCTACTCCCCTGAAGAACTGGGTTTACAGGTGAGCATAACCATGACCCCACTGTTTTACATAGGTTCTGGAGATTTGAACTCAGGCAGCCTCAGTTCCCCTCAGGCCTTCATGCTTGTGCTGAGCCATCTCTCCAAACCCCCAGTACATATTTTTTTTTTCTGGAAAAGTTGGATGGAACATTTAAAATTTAACAGATTGAGGTATTATTTTTCAGCTTTTTATTTAGGTTTAGTTTGTTTTTGTTGTTTGTGACAGGGTGTCACTGTGCAGCCCAGGCCAGCCTCAATTTCCTGATTCTCTTGCTTGTATCTCTTAAATGCAAGCATCCACTACTATTTAGATTTATCAAACTTTGTCAAACCCAGGTTCTTAAAAATAGCACCTTACACAGTTCTTATGGTTGTAGAAAACAACTGAGATTTCAACAGAATTTTCCATAATAGGCTAATTATTTTCAGCAAACCCAATATTGAAGATATATTTAAAAGGCTTGTTCTATCTAAGCTACATGTGGTTGCTCACGTCTATAATCCCAATAATTGTGAGGCCAAGAAAGGAGGATTGCCATGAATTTGAGGCCAGCCTGGTCTACATAGTGAGTTATAGACCAGCTTTATACAACTATAGTTGAGACCTTATCTCATTAAAAAAAAAACAGAAAAAAATTTAAAAACTAGAGATTATAATTGTAACTCATGAGCCTATTGTAAGGATGAAATTTTAATGCCTATAAAGGTTTTGCTATAGGCACCAGCACATAATAAACATTCAGTAAATGTTATATTTCTGTAATATTCAAAATACCCCAGTGGTTAAGGTGCTTGCCTGTAAAACCAAACAACCAAAGTTTGATTCCCCAGTACCTATGTAAAGCCAGATGCACAGTGGCATATGCATCTGGAGTTCATTTGCAATTGCTGCAGGCCCTGGTGTGTCCATTCTCCCAGCCTCTCTTTCTCTCTATATATATCTATCTCTCTGCTGGGCATGGTGGTGCATGCTTTTAATCCCAGCATTTAGTAAACTGAGGTAGGAGGATTGCTGTGAGTTCAAGAATAATTACTAAGAATATTTCCAGGTCTGCTTGGGCTAACGTGAAACCTTACCTCAAAAAACTGAAAACAACAACAACAAACAGACAAACAAACAAACAAAAGCCAAATAATGTATCTTTAGTACACTTATATCATGCTAAATAAAAATATATACTAGAACTTCATAGGTGAATATGAAAAATGTAAAAATATGTTAAGTTTTGCTGGGGAAATAGCTCAATTGGTAAAGTGCTTGTCTTGTAAGCATAAGGAACTGAGTTCAATCCCCAAGAACCACCCCCCCTCCAAAAAAGGGAAAAAAACAGGCAAGGAGTGGTGGTACCCACTTGAAATTCCAGTGCTGGAGAAGAGGAGATCAGCATATCCTTGGGTCTCACTGGCCAGCCAAAGTATTTGGTAAATTCCAGGCCAGTGAGAGAGCTTATCTCAAAAAAGTGGACAGAGCCTGAGCTTGTCCTCTGACCTCCATATGCATGCACATACATGTGCTCCTGCACACATGTAAAGATGCATACATACACATATATAGACAAAAATAGGTTAAGTAAAAAGCACCAATTGGGGTAAGGCTGGGAAGATGGCTTAGCAGCTAACAGTACTTGCCACTTGGGCATGAGGGACTGAGAGAGTTTGAGACTGTCCAAGTTCGATTCCCCAGAACCCACATAAATCTGTGCATGGCCCTACACATCTGTGACCTAAGTCCTGCAGGGGCAGAGACCAGAGAGCCACTGGGGCTATGGATTGAAAATGCCTCACTCCAGGAGAAAGGAGTGATGGACTCTGTCTCAAGGAAATACATGGACGGACAGAGGAGGACACACACCTGTGTACATCACACACACCAGATTCATACATACTGTACACACTCACATATAAAATAAGAGCAGGCTGGAGAGATTTCTCAGTGGTTAAGGCACTTGCTTGCAAAGCCTAATGACCTGGGTTCAATAACCCTGCGCCAACATAAAGCCTGATGCACAAAGTGATGCGTGTATCTGGAGTTCATTTGCAGTGGCTAGAGGCCCTAGCATACCCATTGTCTCCTACCCCCATTTGCTTGAAAACTAATAAATAAATAAAATATTAAAAAAGGAAACAAAGGGCTGGGGAGATTGCTTAGCAGTTAAGTGCTTGCCTGCAAAGCCAAAGGACCTAGGTTCAATTCCCCAGGACCCATGTAAGCCAGATTCACAAGGTGGCACATGTGTCTGGAGTTTGTTTGCAGTGGCTGGAGGCCCTGGTATGCCCATTCTCTTTCTCAAATTAATTAATTAAAGTATTTTTAAAAAGATAAAAAGAAAGCTAGACATGACATATACAGTATATATATATGTGTGTGTATATATATATGTACATATATATATATGTATATATATATATCTATATATATCTATATATATATATATATATATACATTTGTGTAAATTTTTGATCTATATTTTGAAAATTTGTGTAGGCAAATAAATAGATTGAGAAATTTATCTCTATACTAATAATTCCTGGAGTAGATATCTAATTAAAAAGTATCACTTTGGAAATCATAGCAAATAAAGAGCACCAAGTACTAAAAGAAAAGAAAAAAAATCAAGGCTCATTCTACATACATTTCATCTTTTTTTTTAACATTTCATCTTAATACATTTTGTAGTTTCCTTACTTTGGGCAACAGAGCAACTCGCTGAAATTGCAGTAACAAATCATCTCACATCCCTTCCCATCCCAGAAATGATCCTGGACATTTTCATCAATCTGTGTAAGATGGGCTGCTCCCTCTGGAAGGCTGTGACAGTTGCGATCTTTTAGTATCTTTCTGTAGCAAGAAAGGCGATTTGAAGGCATGGCCTGGGTTCCCAGCAGCAAAGTTAAGCTGACAGCAACAAGTACCAAAAATTTCATTTTGGCTTTTGGCCTGTGAAATAATAATTAAAAAGTCAGTATAATCAGAAGAGAATAATCACTTTTTTTTCAAGGTAGGGTCTCACTCTAGCTCAGGCTGACCTGCAATTAACTACTCAGGGTGGCCTTAAACTCACAGCGATCCTCTGACCTTTGCCTTCCAAGTGCTGGTATTAAAGGTGTGCATTGCCATGCCCCACAAGAATAACCACTTTTTTGTTGTTGCTGTTGAGAATAACCACTTTTAACACAATGAACTTGACCTTGCATTATTTTTTTATTTATGTGTTGCCTTTGTATGTATGTATGTATGTATGTATGTATGTATGTATGTATGTATGTATGTATATGGTAGGTATGTGAGTGTTTGGGTACGCACAAGGAGGTCAAACAACCTGGGGTGTTTGTCCTCTCTTTCCACCTTTTTTTTTGTTTGTTTGTTTTTGGAGGTAGGGTTTCACTCTAGTCCAGGCTGATCTGGAATTCACTATGTAGTCTCAGGGTGGGTTCAAACTCATGGTGATCCGCCTATCTTTGCCTCCCGAGTGCTGGGATTAAAGGCGTGTGCCATCATGCCCAGCTCCACCTTTTTGAGACAATGTCTCTCTTTTGTTTTTTGCCCCTGAACATGTGCCTGCAGACCTTGTGTGTTTATCATCACAAACACAACATTCTTAAAGAACTTAGGACCCACCCTGACAGAAACAAAAAACTAACATGCTAATATTAACTAGTAATATTATCTCAATATATTTGTAGTTTGGTTAAGTATTTGTCTGGGTAGTATTATGATTCTAGGATCATTCTTAGGACCCATTCTTATTACAATTTTCTTATCTTTTTCCTTTTTTATCCACATAGAGTACTTCATCTTAGTTGCAGTTGAAAATGTTGAAAATGGTGGTTTGAATGCTCCCTTACATTCACCTAGCCTGGCTTCAAACACCTTCTAGGATGGAAAACTCACTATAGACTGAGTCAACATACTCCATTGATATACTTCTAATGATTTTCTTATTGAAAAATATTTTTTCATTAGCTTTACTTATCAGTGCTGGTTTGAACCAACATGGTATTCCTACCATGGAAAGAGGGAAAATCATTTGAAGAGTACTTCTCTTTGCTTATTATACATTTTTATATATTTTTGTATATGTATGTATATATATAAGTATGTTTATTTGTGTGTGGGTTTGAGTACATGTGCATGTGGGGGGGGCAGAGGTTGATGTCTTTCCACTTTATGTTGATGTTTAAAACTTTTACTGGGAAGTTAATATTTGAACATATTATATATTGGTCATATTCCCATCGGATTATCCTCTTACAGCCCCATTCCACTGAGGACCCTCCTCAATGAGGATAGTGGTAGTCACTGTGGGATAATGGATATACCAGTCAGTTCCTGAGAGGAGGGTAATGTCTCCCAGTACACCTTCTCATCTTGTGGTGCTTATATTCTTTTCACTCACTATTCCTCAGTGTTCCCTGAGCCATAGAGGGCATGATAAAATCAATTTTATTCACTATTTTTTAATAACTATTTTTGTTTTTACTTTCATTTATTTATTTGAGAGCGACAGAGAGAGAGAGAGAGAGAGAGAGAGAGAGAGAGAGAGGAAGAGGCAGATATATAGAGAGAAAGAATGGGCACTCCAGGGCCTCCAGCCACTGCACACAAACTCCAGATGCATGCATCACATTGTCCATCTGGCTTACTTGGGTCCTGAGGCATCGAGTCTTGAACCGAGGTCCTTAGGCTTCACAGTAAAGCGCTTAACCACTAAGCCATCTCTCCAGCCCTCTTTGTTTTTTTTCAAAGTAAGGTTTCACTCTTGTCCAGGCTGACCTGCAATTTACCATGTAGTCTCAGGGTGGCCTCAAACTCACAGCAATCTTCCTATCTCTGCCTCCTGAGTGCTGGGATTAAAGGTGTGTGCCACCACACCTGGCTCTAAAAATCTATTTCAGTGTTGAGTTCTTAGCAGTCTCTAATTTTTGCTTTGTTAAGTTTTGAGTCTCCTCAGTGTCTGCCACTATTTTATTGGAGAGGATTCTCTGGCTAGCCATGAGAACAGCTCTCATATTTAATCTGACATACCCTCTTAACTCTCCACCTTATGTTTTGAGACAGGTTTCCTCACTGAATCCAGAGCTCATTGATTGGGTTAGAAAGCTGTATAGTAAACCCAAACATCCTCTTGTCTACCTCCCCAGCACTGAGAGAATACATGGTGGCCACTATGCTTAGCATTTTTATGTGGGTGCTGGGAATCTGAACTCAGATCCTTATGCTTGCATGGCAAGCATCATACCTACTAAGCCAGTCCCATGAAACCATGACAATCAAGATACTAAGCATATTATTGTTCCTAAATTGAGTTGTTTGTGCTTTACTCCTAAGAGTTTAAGTTATCATTAAAAATTAACCCTCGTTTGGATGAATAACTTGCAAATATTTTTTCTTGGTTCATTTTTTAAGTGGTTTTTATGGTTTGAATGTGACATTACCCCCATAGGCTCATGTGCTAAGTAGTTGAGTTTCAGATGATGGGGCTATTTTGAGAGGTTCTGGAAACTTTAAGAGGTAGGGCCTAGTTGGAGTTATACTTTTGAAGGTCGTGCCTGTTCCCTTCCTCTTTCTCTGTTTCTGTCTGCCAGAAGATTAACAGTTTTTTTTTTTTTCCTTCACACACTTCTATTACCATGATGTTCCATTCAAATACATTAGGCCAAGTGACCATGGATGGAACCCTCTACAATCACAAAGCGAAATAAATTCTTTTCTTCCAGAGCTGTTTTGTCAGGTGCTCTGTTCTAGTGACAAGAAAAGTAACTCATAAGTTGCCTCTTCAGTCTAGTGATATTTTATATGCAGAAGCTGTTTACTTTGATATAGTCCCACTAGTTCTATTGTACGTTTATTGCCTATGTTTTTGGAATCATATCCATTGTCAAGATCAATGTCAAGAAGCTATTCTCCTATAGTTTGTTTTAGGATTATTACTTTCAGTATTACATTTAAATCCATTTTTGTGCTGATTTTTAAAAATTTTATTTGGGAGGGGAGAGAGAGACGGGGGCGGGGGGACGAGTGAATGCCAGGGCCTCTTATGGCTACAAACTCCAGATGCATGCACCACTTTGTGCATCTGGATTTATGTGAGTACTGGGAAACCTAGGTCAGCAGGCTTTGTAGGCAAATGCTTTTAACTGCTGGACCAACTTCCCAGCCCCTGAGTTGATTTTTGTGATGGCATGGAGTTATAATTTCATTCTTTTGAGTGTAGACATCTAGTTTTCTCAGCCCATTTGTTGTTCCTCATTGCATATTTTTGGCAACTTTGTTGAATATCAGTTTATTATGTATACCTGGATTTATTGTGTTCCACACTAATTTACTTTATTTATTTTTTTAAAGATCTATTTTTATTTATTTATTTATTTGAGACAGAGAAGGAGAGAGAAAGAGAGAGGGAGAGAATGGGCACACCAGGGCTTCTAGCCACTACAAATGAACTCCAGATGCATGTATCACATTGTACATCTGGCTTATGTGGAACCTGGAGAACTGAACCAGGGTACTTAGGCTTCATAACCAAACACCTTAACTGCTAAGCCATCTCTCCAGCCCTCTGTCTTTATTTTTTATTTATTTACAAGGAGAAGAAAAAGAGAGAGAGAGAAAAAAAAATGGGCATGTGAGGGCCTCTAGCCACTGTAAATGAACTCCTGACAAATGTGCCACTTTGTGCAACTGGTTTTATGTGGAAACTGGGGAATTGAACCCAGGCCTTTATGCTTTACAAGCAAGTGTCTTTAACAGCTGAGCTGTCTTTTAAGCCCCTTAAATGTGTCATTATTGCCATTACCACATGGTTATTAAAATTGTTATTTATTTGCATGGGGAGGAGGGACATGGAAAGGTCCTATCTGAATGTCTATCTGAGCCTGTCACAGGGTTCCTTGGGAAGTGAAGTCAGGATAGTCCATGGGAGGCACCAGCTCGCCCTTCATGAGACCACAACTCCCAGAATGCTGCTTAAGTAGGATGGGGGAAGTGTGCTCTCCACCGTACTTTTTAAGACAGGTTCTCTCACAGAGCCTAGAGCTCATCAATTTAGCTAAAATAGATGGCCAGCAAGTCCCAGGCATCCCCTGTCTCTGCCTCCCCAGTCTAGGATTATAGGTACTTGTGGTTACACTGAGCTTTTATATGGGTGCTGGGGATCTGGGTTCAGGTCATCATGTCTGGGTAGCAAGCACTTTACCAACTCAGCTATCTCACCAGGCTTTTTAAAAATTTAATTTGAATTTTATGTCTTTGATTTACTTTGTTCATTTCACCATTGGATTAGCAGCAATCCTCTTGTCTCAGCCTCCCAAATGCTGAGATTACCAGTACCACCTACCTGGCTGTTTATTTTGTAACATCTGTAGAAACTTCTTTATGGTTACTATGGAACTTACAAAATATTTTTGATCAGAGAGACCTACAAGGTTTCCTAAAAGACAGACAGATTTCTGTCAGAGTACTTGATGACCCACCAAAGGTTAGTGGTAAGACCCTACTGCTGAAGATACCTTATGTGATTGACATGCAAATTAGAATGGCATGGCTGGAAGTTGGATGAGAGTCAGTCCCCAGACAGTCAGCGCGTCTAGTGCCAGAAGGTGCTACATGGGCGACTGGGGGAAATTGACCAATACCTATCGAAGCAACGCATGGTCTAACCTACTTAGCAGCAAATAACTTATTGTGATGCCCACACAAGTGCAGTGGTGGCACACAGCCATGGTGGGGAACCAACTGCTCTCAATTTGGCTAACTGATCCCCTCACTGGTATGGGACCCATAGCTGGAGCTGGGAAACAAGTCAGAACCATATCCAAACATAAGCCCACTCTCCAGTATCAAGCTACTATCAATTGTGGGCTACAAGAGGGCCTACACCTATTAAATTCTCTACAAAAAAAAAAAAGTAAGGGTTATCTCATTTGTCCTGGTGCTAACTTACTCTCCGTTGGAGAATCTGCTTCTCTTTTTCAGATAGATGTAGACCCTAAGGAGAGAGCCACCCCATCATACCTCAAAAGGGCCCCGGCTGAAACTAAGAAAACTTCGAGAAACAAGCAAGGGGGCTGTTTTCCTGATGAACCGGACACCAGCACAAGGGGGAAGGAGATCAGCATAGAGAAAAATCAACTCCTACCAAATCAGAGAGCCAGAGCCTCAGAGGCCCTCAACACCTCATCACTGAAGCAGACCAAAAATGAACCCAACATGGCTCAGGGAAATTTTGCGGAAGAGGGGGCGGAAAGAATGTCAGAGTCACATGTTGGGTCATGATATGCAGAGACATTTAGCTTACCCATAACTGTGGGCTAACTCCACAATGCATGACCCGTATACCTCAACAAGGAGGGGCCAAGGGGAGGGGGTAGGTCATGGATGAGCCTAATAATGGTACCAAACTGACTGTATTTGCTGAATACAGAACTGACTAATAAAAAAAAAAAAAAAAAAGAAAGAAAAAAAAAAAGAAAAAAAAAACCCCCCCCAAAAAATTTAGAGTTGTCTATTTTAAGGCTATAATTTCATATCAATTGCACATAAAAAATGTCTACATGTTCTAGGTTGTTTTTTTTCTTTTGAAACTGAGTTTTACTGCGCAGTTCAGGTTGGTCTCAAACTTGAAATCCTCCTGCCTCAGCCTCCTTAGTGCTGGGACGAAAAACATATGAAATAGTGCTTGGCTAAAAATTATACATGTTTAAAGGGCTAGAGATATTGTTTTCTAGTTAAGGTGCTTTTTTGCAAGGCCTAAGGACCAAGGTTCAATTCTCCAGTACTTATGTAAGCCAGATGCACAAGGTGGCACATGCATCTGGAATTCGTTTGCAGTGGCTGGAGGCCCTGGTGTGTACATTCTCTCTCCCCATCTCTCTTTCTCCCCCACTCTAAGTAAATAAATTAATAATATATATTTTTAAAAATTAATAAAAATTCTACATGTTTAAATTCTTCCATATTCTACTTCATGTTATTAATGTCATATTGTGTATCTATTTACATTATATAGACATAAACTGTTTTACTTATATTGATTTTTTTTTTTTTTTTTTTTGTTTTTCAAGGTAGGGTCTTGCTCTAGCTCAGACTGAGATGGAATTCACTATGTAGTATCAGGGTGGCCTTGAACTCATGGCGATCCTCCTACCTCTGCCTTAGTTATATTGATTTTTTTTTAATTTTTAATTTTTTTGTTAATTAGTTTTGTATTCAGCAAATGCAGTGAGTTTGGTACCATTATTAGGCTTATCCATGATCTACCCCCTGTCCCTTGGCCCCTGCTTATTGAGGTATATGGGTCATGCATTATGGAGTTAGCCCACAGTTATGGGTAGGATAAATGTCTCTGCATATCATGACCTAACATGTGGCTCTGACATTCTTTCCGCCCCCTCTTCCGCAAAATTTCCCTGAGCCATGTTGGGTTCAGTTTTGGTCTGCTTCAGTGATGAGGTGTTGGGGGTCTCTGGGTCTCTGGCTCTCTGATTTGGTAGGAGTTGATTTTTCTCTGTGTTGATCTCTTTCACCCTTGTTCTGGTACCCGATTCATCAGGAAAACAGCCCCCTTGCTTGTTTCGCCAATTTTTCTTAGTTTCAGCTGGGGCCCTTTTGAGGTATGATGGGGTGGCTCTCTTCTTTGGATCTACATCTATCTGAAAAAGAGAAGCAGATTCTCCAACAGAGAGTAAGTTAGCACCAGGACAAATGAGACAACCCTTACTTTTTTATATAGAGAATTTAATAGGTGTAGGCCCTCTTGTAGCCCACAATTGATGGTAGCTTGATATTGGAGAGTGGGCTTATGTTTGGATATGGTTCTGACTTGTTTCCAAGCTCCAGATATGGGTCCCGTACCACTGAGGGGATCAGTTAACCGAATCAAGAGCAGTTGATTCCCCACCATGGCTGTGTGCCACAATTGCACTTGTGTGGGCATCACAACAGGTTATTTGCTGCTAAGTAGGTTAGACCATGAGTTGCTTGGACAGATATTGGTCATTTTCCCCCAGTCACCCATGTAGCACCTTCTGGCACTAGACATGCTGATTGTCTGGGGACTGACTCTCTTCCAACTTCCAGCCATGCCATTCTATTTTGCATGTCAACCACATAAGGTGTCTTCAGCAGTAGGGCCTTACCACTATCCCTTGGTGGGTCATCAAGTACTCAGACAGAAATCTGTCTGTCTTTTAAGAAACCTTGTAGGTCTCTCTGATTATATTGATTTTTAATAACGTTATCTTTGAACTCTTTTGCTGAACTTAAAAGGTATTTACCTACCACTATTATAGCAGTACAGTATTCCATGTGTGTCTATACATCTACTTTTATCAATGCCTATTGTACTTTCATATGCTAGGCCCTTCATATTAACTTGAGCAACTCCATTTCCTGAAAGGCAGACATAAAAGTGAAGAATTCCCTTTTGTTGCCTAAGAGAGTCTTTATCTCTCATTTTGAAGGACAGTATGAGAAACTATATTTATAATTTTGGTTGCCAACCCTTCTATCCTCATCCTTTCAGTACTTTGAATATGTCATCCCATGCACTTGGGGTTTGTAAGGATCCTGTTGGAAAAGATTATGATAGTTATAAAACTTTCTTTATTTGTAACAAATTAATTTTTTTGTATTGCTTTAAAAATTCTTTGTGTGCTGGGTGTGGTGGAGCACACCTTTAATCCCAACACTTGGGAGGCAGAGGTAAGAGGATCGCCATGAGTTTAAGGCCACCCTGAGACTATATAGTGAATTCCAGGTCAGCCTGGACTAGAGTGAGACCTTACCTTGAAAAACTAAAAAAAAAAAAAAAAAAAAAAAATCTTTGTGAAACTCTTGACAATTTGATTATAATGTATCTCATATATTTCTTCAGGTTCATCTTATTTTGGGGTCCTCTTGGACTTCTTGGTTCTGGCCGTCCATTTCTTTTTCCAGTTTTAGCAAGTTTTCCTGTTATTCTCTCTTTGAGTAAGATTTCTAGCCCTTTCTAGTTCTTCTCCTGTGACTTCCACTATGCATGTTTGATTATCTAGATGATTTCCTGTAAGCCCTTCAATCTATTGATATGGAGTCTGTGGGGAATCCAGGAAAGTCGCTGAACCTCAAACCCTGAGTTTGTGTTTGTACTTAACCAAAGAATTGAATAATGAATCTGAGAAGTATAGTTATTAAATTATTGTATTTATTTAGGGAAATACAAAACCAAAGGAAGGAAAATTGATACACCCATGTGGTCTGAAAGCCCATGTGGTGGGCCTGGAAGAAATGTAAAAAGAGGTTTAGAGAAAAAAGAAAAGAAAGTGCAGAGAGCTCCTGCCATGTGGAGTGCAGGAGGGAGTGGAGAAGGGTCAATGGGATTCTCCCCTCCTCTTGGCCCATGGAGGGGAGAGTTACCAGAACCTGAATGTGCACCCAAGAGACAGAAGCTTGTTCCCTGGCACACATCTATTTATAACCTTATTGTTTTGAGTTTCATGTTCTGGCTCAGGTGAGCCAGAGAGATAGCTAATTGGTCTGGGCTAGGGGCTGGCTCAGGAAGAGGCCAGCCATGACACCAAGTTCTGGGGGATGAACTTGACCAACCACAATGTCAAGATTAGATTTAAATTCTAGGAGAGGGAACTCTCTCTCCCAGGAGGGGGCTCAGGTTGTTTGTGGAAAAACAGAGCTTGGAACTCCTTTAGACAAGAGGTGAGGAGAAGCCAGCTTTTCTGATCTCTAGCAAAATGGAGACTGACATTCTTGCCTTTATTTTTGGTGGCCATTCACCCTAAACTACCTAACAAAGCTACCTGACTCCCTCTCACTATCTTCTCTCATTATATTTTTTCCTTATTTTTCTCTGAGTGGAGGATTTCCAAGAACCTTTCTTTGAGTACCCCTATTTTCCTATTTGCTGTAGTCTATAGTTGAACTCTTCTATTGAATTTTCAGTACAATCATTATGTCCTTCAGGTTCAAGATTTACGTTTGGTTATTCTTACATTTTTCTATCTTTCTGGTGAAATTATTTATGCTTTGTTATGAACTCAGAGGTTTTTGACTTGAAATTCACTATGTAGTCTCGGTGGCCTCAAACTCATGGTGATCCTCCTACCTTTGCCTCCCAAGTGCTGGGATTAAATGCTTGTGCCACCACACATGGCATTTCAGAGTATTTTTATTGTGGTTATTTTTCATTCTCTGTCAGAGAATTTACATATCTCCATATCATTATTGTTGCAGTTACATTTACATTGCTGGGACAAACACCTGACCAAAAGCAGCTTGTGGGAAGAAAGGGTTTATTTTGGCTTACAGACTGCAGGGGAAACTCCATGATGGCAGGGGAAAATGTGGCATGCAGAGGCTGGACATGATCTCCTGGCCAACATCAGGTGGGCAACAGCAGCAGGAGAGTGTGCCAACCACTGGCATGGGGAAATGGCCTATAATATCTGTAAGCCTTCCTCCAATAACCCACCTCCAGCAAGACTCCAGTTCCCAAATTGCCACCAGCAGGAGACCTAGTATTCAGAACACATAGTTTATGAGGGACACCTGATTCTAACCACTACATTCTGCCCCTGGCCCCCTTAAAGATGACCATCCACAGTGTAAAATGCAGTGCATTCAGTTCAACTTTAAAGTTCCCATAGTTATTTTTTTCAGTTCCAGTACTATTCAAACATCGCCATGTACAAGGTCTCTTAACTGAGCTGTAAAACCAAAATAAAAACATGATGGCATAGAATAAACATTCATACTACAAAAGATGGCATTGGGCATAGCACAGAAAGACAGAACCAATACCAAATCTAAAAATATCAGGGCAAACAATCAAATCCCATAGCTCCAAGTCCAATATCTCTAACCAGTGATAAAGTCTCGAGGCCCAATTCTGCCCCTCAAGCTGGCTGCTTGCAACCTGGGGAACAATCATTCTAAACCTGCAGCACTCCTTGGGGGCCTTCTCACAGTCCTAGATCTCCACTGCAATCCATGATTCATTCTCATATCTCCATCGGGTCTCCACGTCGGGACTTCCAACATCCCTGCCTTACATTGCTCATGACCGTTTCCAAAAAACAAAACTGCATTGCTAATCCAATGACCCTCTGTTTTCTGCATTTGTTATACACCATAATATCAGGTGGGCTACCAAATTTGTCATTCCAAGGGGGAATAAAGCCCACTTTGAAGAGCAGAAAAACTCCTTCAGCATTTAAACCATTACTTTCAAAAGAGTCCACATTTTTCCTGCTGTTCCAATGCAGAACATCTGGCCCAATCTCAATGGTTATAATCTCTTAAACAATTGCAGCTGAACTAAACTGCTGTTTTTACCCAGACCTTCATTTCTTTCTGTGCTATATCCATCTGCTCATACCAGCCCATTTCTATGTAATGCAACCCTTCACAAGTTCTCAGGACACAGGCAGGCAAAATACAGCAAACCTCTCACCTAAAATGCTTCTAGCCCAGTTTGTACAATGTTTTTTCTTCCCCTCTTAAACCAAATCTCACAGTCCATAGTTCCTACTGTATTCAGGTCTTTCAACTCTAGTCAGAATGTTCCATGAAATTGTTGTCAACACTTCAAGGCATCTCTTAGACCAAGGATCTCAATCCTTCCATATTCCTTCTACAAATCAGTTCCTCAAGGCCAAAAGCCACACAGTGAGGTTTTTAGCAGCAACACCCTCAATTTTTTTTTTTTTTTTGATGTAGGGTTTCATTCTAGCCCAGGCTGACATGGAATTCACTATGTATTCTCAGGGTGGCCTCAAATACATGGTGATCCTCCTACCTCTGCCTCCCAAGTGCTGGGATTAAAGACGTGTGCCACCATGCTTGGTTTAACAACCTCACTTCTTGGTACCAGTTTTCTGTTACAGTTATATTTGCATTGCTGGGACCAAAAGCAGCTTGTTGGAGGAAAGGGTTTATTTTAGTTTATAGACTAGGGGATACTCCATTATGGCAAGGGAAAGCATGGCATGAGCTGTGGCTGGACATCACCTCTTGGTTAACATCTAGTAGACAACAGCAACAGAAGAACGTGCCAAACACTGGCAAGGAGAAACTGGCTATAACACCCATAAACCCACCCCCAACAACACACATCCTCCAGCAAGGTTTAAATTCTCAAAGCACCAGCTGGGGACCTAGAATGCAGAACACATGAGTTTATAGGGGCCACCTGACTCAAACCACCACATTTGTGGTCAACTTCCACAGTTTGATCTTGTTCTTTTGTTTAGATATTATTTCCTTATTTCTCTCTCTCTCTCTCTCTCTCTCTCTCTCTCTGTGTGTGTGTGTGTGTGTGTGTGTACCTGCACAATAGAAGAAAACAAAACAAAACAAAAAAAAAAACTACTGCCTTTGTCAGGAAAAAAAAAAAAAAAACTTTGGCTACAGGGTCCCAATTTTGTGCTAGTTTAACCCACTATCTTTGGTCTTAGCTATCCCCAGGTATCATCCATATGCCTGTCAGTGCAAGACAGGTACAACAGAAGCCAATCTCCTTAGTGGCTCTTAGCAAAAGTAGGGTATTGGATGTATCACCCAACTCTTTCTTCTTCAGGGAGAAACTCAGTGCTAGATTTTTTTTTTCGCTTACTTTTTGTGTTCATCTGGGAATAGGAGCTGCTTTGATGCACTCTTATATTTCAATTTCTACTTTGATCTTTGTAGTCATAAATGTAGAATATGACAAGTCCTGTCAGTGCTCAAAGACCAGCAAAACAAAAATCAGCCAGTCCATTAGGTAGCATCAAGGAAAAATTAAATGTTAAGTAGGTGGCCTGACTCCTGTGCTCTAGGTTTTCTTCCTGTTTTCTCCGTGCTGAACTGGGGAAGAGCTATGATGACTGACTTTATGTTAGCACAGACTGTTGCGTTGTTCTCTGTAGTCCCTAGAAAGCTTGTGCATGCTGGCTGTCAGCACTCTGAAGCAAGCATGATAGAAGCCAGTCCCTGTGCACCATCTGGGAAAGTTAGGATACTAGATTAATGGTACAACACCTTCCTTCACCCATCAGTAAATAGCTCAGCTGAAATTCCCTCTGTGTGTGTGCCTGCACATGCACATGTGAACATATATTTATGGTATTTTATAAAGTCTATGTTAGGGTTAAAATGAACATTAGGGTTAAAACAACAAGGTCAGGAATACGGGGAAAGGTAAATAAGAGGGTTTGCAGCCAGGATGAGAAAGCCTAGCTAACTAGATGAGTGGAATGACAATGCTCTAGAAAAACAATGAAGCCACTTTCCCCAGATTCTGTACTTCTCCCTTAAAACCCCTTCTTGAGAAACATGCTCAAGATACCATCACCCTTTCCCTTGGTAAACTTGTAAGTTGATGAGTTTGTTGTACCTCTGTATATATTCTTGCTTCTAATTGTAACAGACTGAATTGTGGTTTATAAAAAGGGCTTCCAAGAAAACTTTTGCCTACTCCAGGAAAGGAACTACCCAAGACCACCCCAGGGATGGGCAAGTGGAGTGAAAATGGTAGACCAAGACTTGTAAGTCCTGATACTAGATGCAGCCTTTTGCTGTTGCCCCCTAGCCCAGTCTGCCCTTCATTATGGCGGGAATGCTATCTATCTACTTTTGCTTTCTGCTAACATAAACCTTAATTATGTGCTTGTCTACATGTGCCCTGTTTTGAATTCTTCTCTTCAGGAGCACAAGAACTAATAGTGTTGCTATGATTGGGATGGAAGGGAATGTGGAAGAAGACATAGTTCCCTCTCCATTACTCCTATAGTATGCTGTTATTTTTGTTTAGCCAGTTATATTTTAGAGATCTCAATAGTGAATGTGTGTGTGTGTATGTGCAGTAATTTCAATTTCCAGTGCTTTTCCTTGCTCTGTGTTGATCTATAGTTCCATCTAGTATAATTTTCCCCTATAGCTAAAGACTATCCTTTAATGTTTTTATTTCTTTTTAAAAACATTTTTCTTTATGTGGAAGGAGAGAAAGAGGGGCAGAAGGGGGGATAGGGAGGTAATGGGAGTGTCAGGGCCTCTTACTGCTGCAAATGGTGTATGTGGATACTATAGAATTGAACCCAGGTCATCAGGTTTTGCAAGCAAGCACCTAAATTGCTGTCATCTCTCCAGCCCTCACCCTTTAATGTTTGTATAGTATAAGTTTGCTACTGATTAGTTCTTTTAACTTTGGTATGTCTGAAAATATCCAGCCTCTCTGCTCAGAGTCCAGTGGACTCCCTGACTTAAGGAAATGGAGCTGAGAGCCAGGAGACCTAGATGGATAGAATTCATAGAGCAAAGTACCAAAGAGAAGGCAAGCAAGGAAGGAGCACTCTGGAGTTGTTATAGCTCCACTTAGACATTCAGCAGAAAACTGCTCTGCATATGTAAATTCTAGAAAACTTATCAGCCTATCTATCTATCTATCTATCTATCTATCTATCTATCTATCTATCTATGACAGCAAATGAGGAAACTAAGGTTAAGGGAAAACTTTCAAACTTTCAAAAGGATTAGAAAATAGAGTGTGTGGCAACTCACATGGGGTACTGAGAAGAATACTCAGGCATGTTTGGATTCAGTAATGAGGAATAATTAATCCTACACTGAATTCTATCTCTGGAACCATCTACCAAATCATAAAAGGCAAAATTGTTTCCAAGAAGTTTAGTTGTTCCCCTGAAAAAAATATAGGTTTATAAGAATATAGAGATATATAGCCAGGTGTGGTGATATATGCCTTTAATCCTAGCACTCAGGAAGGAGAGGTAGGAGGCCTGTGAGTTCCAGGCCAGACTGAGACTACATAGTGAATTCCAGGTCAGCCTGGGATGGAGCAAGAACCTACCTTGAAAAAAAATATAGATTATCCAGTAAGATAAAATCTTTCATACTTGTTTATGTGGCAAGTGCTTTACCCATTGAACCATTTCCCCAGCCTTTCTAGTATTAATTTTATTAATAAATTTATATTTTATTAGAAAATAGCCCATCTTAGCCATTTAAAGTTGCAATACAGATTTGTAGAGCATTTTCTGGTATTAAAAAAAATAAATCTTAAGCTGGGCATGGTGGCACAAGCCTTTAATCCCAGCACTTGGGAGGCAGAGGTAGGAGGATCGCCATGAGTTTGAGGACACCCTGAGACTACAGAGTGAATTCCAGGTCAGCCTGGGCTACAGTGAGACCCTACCTTGGAAAACCAAAAATAAATAAATAAATAAATAAATAAAAATAAATCTTGTGGTTGGAGAGATGGCTTAGCGGTTAAGGCATTTGCCTGCAAAGCCAAAGGATCCCGGTTTAGTTCGATTCTTCAGGACCCATGTAAGGCAGATGCACAAGGAGGCACATGCATCTGGAATTCATTTGCAGTGGCTGGAGGCCCTGGCATGCCCATTCTCTCTCTCTCTCTTAAATAAATAAATAAATAAATAAATAAATAAATATTTTAAAGAAGAACTCTTTCTTCTCTCATTATGATATTTCTATGTGTTGCTCCCTCTGTCAGCAATGCTCTTTCCCAGTCTGGCTTCTGGGCTCTGGGGTCTCTTTTTTAATACTAAACCTTCAAGCCAAGCATGGTGGCGCACTCCTTTAATACCAGCACTAGAGAGACAGAGGTCAGAGGGTCTCCATGAGTTTGAGGTCACCCTGAGAGTACATAGTGAATTCCAGATCAACTGGAGTGAGACCCTAATTCTATATACATACATATATATATATATATATATATATATATATATATATATATCCTTCCAAGGTCTTTCAGCATAAGAAAATTTAAATGTGATTCTTTCTGAGTGCACTTTACTTTCTTTTGTCACTAATCACTTTCTTTGACTATTATTTTTAACATATTATTGACCAGTTCCATACATATAGAGAATATACCATGAACATAGGCCCCTCCCACCACCAACCATTTTCCCCCTTCTGAATCATCCCCCCACACACTGAATCTCTTATTCTCTCCAAGTCTCTCTTCTATTTTGATGTCATCATTTTTTTCCCTCTTATTATGCAAATCTTGTGTAGGTAACATCAGCTACTGTGAGGCCATGAATATCATGGCCACTTCATGCCTGGAAAATAGCATTCCTCCCCTTCATTTGGCTGTTACATTCTGTCTGCCACCTCTTCCACAATGGACCCTGAGCTTTGAAGGGTGTTATAGAGATGTCTTATTTAGTGGCATTATAATGGTACTTTGATGGCAGTTATGAGAATGTAAATTATGTATTTGTGAACTTGCTTGTATTTGTTATTCCCATTACACTTAAAGCTCTGAGAGCAGACTGCTTTGTTTATCACTGAATACCCAGTGCTGATATAAAGCTTGGGTCATATTTGTTGAATTGAATGAATGATTTCCCAAAATCACATTTTTATCATGGGCAGGGTCCCAGAGAGGTTTCCTGTTATGTAAAAGACTGTATGAATATCTTAGGTCAATCCTAAAACCTTCCTTCTACTTCTCTACACCTATCATCCATTACTGTTGAGAGAGCTCAAAGTGTGGCCAGTCACCTCTGTAATCCTATACATGTGTTTTAGAATTGTTATTTGTGCTTACCTTTCTCTTCCTTTGATGTTACTTTATCGTAAAGCATCCACTAAAGAAAAGCCTCATAGTCTTCTAAAAAGCCTCTTTGATCCAGTTAGAACCCCTCTCATAGCTCCTTCTCTCTGTTTTCTTATCCCTCATGTTTAATCTGTGTTATAAGAACTGTGAATTTACTAGATGTGCTTTATTATCTCATTATTGTCAGCATGTTGCATAATCCATTTAACCATAGGAGGTCTTTATTTTGTTTTTCATCATGAGAGATTGAACTCAGGACCTTGTGCATGATAGGCAAGCACTCTACCACTGAACTACACTTCCAACCATAGGAGAATGTGGCTCTGATTGGTTATGAGTCATCAGGAACCAAATACTCATATAATAATTTGCTCATTATTTTAATTATATATAGAAAGAAAGATCTGGAACCATCAAGAGCTTTTCAAGATATTGTATAGCGTTCAGATGGCTATTGAGTATATCAGGAAAGTATTGGAAAGAATAGTGACATCATCTGATTTATAACTCAAAAAAATACCCAGAAAAATTTGGCTTGTGGTTGGGAAAGATTTGAGGTAGAAAATGTGAAGTTTTGTTGAGAACTGATGGAAAACATGAGGCAAAAAAGAAAGATTCAAGGCTGATTCTTAGGTTATTGGTCTGAATGGTATTTCTACTTACTGAACAGGAAGAATTAGAAGAAGCCAATTTTAGAAACTTTTGGGGATAGTTAAGTTTGAGATGATAATTAGACGTCTCAGTGAAGAGGTTGAGTAACTCAACAGTTGAACATGAGCTTGAAGGTCAGGACTGGAAATACAAATTTGAGAGTAATCAAGATGTTTATTGATTGTAGTTTTATGGACCTGGTAGAGCAGAGAGTATAGACCAAGAAAAGAAGAGGTGAAGAATGGAGGCCTAGAGGGGGATGACATTCAGAAAACAAGGATTTTTGGTTTTATTTTTAATCTCTCAGGACACCTCCCTCCATGCTGGGCTCATAGTAGGGTTTTGAAGACATTCACTGAAGGAATGAATAAATGCAGCTCTGTGAAAGCAGATGTTTCCCTACCATGTATGTCACATCCATACTGGAGCACAACATAGTGTTTCTGCCCAAGTCTCAGTCTACAATGATGGAGACTTCCACACCTGGCAAGTACCTATGGCAGTTTTTTTTTTTTTAACTTTATAAATTACACATTTTAACTGAAACATTCTTTTCTTCCTTTACTTAGGTTAAAGATAAATAGCTTTAACTCTCAGCAAATGGAAAAAAATGCCCAAACCAGTATGTTCCTGGGATTCAAACAAAACAAAACAAAACAAAAAACAAACAAACAAAAAACCCCATCAACTTTAATCCTTGGCAACCCATCAAAATTTTATGCTTTCAAAGCTGGGTGTGGTGGCGCACACCTTTAACCCCAGCACTCAGGAGGCAGAGGTAGGAGGATCACCACCCGGAGACTACATAGTGAATTCTAGGTCAGCCTGGGCTAGAGTGAGACCCTATCTCGAAAAACAAAACAAAACAAAATTATGCTTTCAAATGCCAAGCATAGTGACTTTGGTCAATCAGAAGCAAATTTTCTTTCTCTCTTTTTCTCTTTTAGTTGAAGTATATGCACTTAAAATTCCTCCTGGAGTACATTCAAATTACAGACGAAAACAAAATGAAAAAACTGAAGACTTAAAGAAAAAGTAAGACAACCTTAATTGGGTTATACATCAGGGTTTTGTAAATTCAATTTTGTGACATTAACCTTGCTCCTAATGTATAATACTATTCATATCCCTGCATTGTTATAATTTTTGGGAATAAATCAATGCATACTTATGAGCAAGACACTTGTAAGTAAGCAATAAATCATTGACACTGTCATTTGGTAAGGAATTGCAAAGCTTGGTTCTGTCAGTCTTTGGCAAGCTTTTGAATGGCTGGAGTTAAATGAAGACTTAAAAGGGAAAATTAAACCACTTAATGGCCAAAACTAACAGGCCCATGTAGCTTAAGTATTCAGACATTTATGGTACAGGGCTCATCCAGCAGCTGATGTCAGTTCTGGGAACTGGACATAAGAGCAGTGGGATGAAACCAAGTTAATGGGTTAGACAGAAGAGCCATCCATTTTCAGATTTCTCTCAACAAGCTGTAAGAGAAGAAAAGCTGAAAAACCAAATGAAAACTCCAGCACCAAACCTGGCATTTGAAATATGAAAATTATACTTGGAAGACATAAAAGTTGTTGCCCAGGCTGTATGCCTTTCATCCATCTCTCTTAGATGATGAAAAATCAGTTATTTTTAAAAATTCCTTTCTTTTCCTTGTTTTTTTTTCCTTAAGCATCTTAGAGGAAGTTTGTATTAAAATGCCTGAAGTAAAATTTCTCAAATCATATATAAGGGAACATAAATCATATGAGAAGATGGATAAGTCTTTCAGATATCCTTGTAATACACACAGTAGCCTAAATACTCAAGATACCTTCACCACATATTCACTAAAGGTGATCTGTCTTCAGGCCTCTCAGAACATGCTACAAGATGATATTACCATCTAATCTTGAAATCATTTTAATAGTTTTTCTGGCCACAATCAATCATCATTACAGGAGTAAAGGACCAAGATGGGAGAGAGTTTCCACAGCCTGAGTAAGTAACAAAGTTAAGAAATTTTAAAGAGCCATTTTTCTAAGCCCCAAAGTGAACAAGTCTTCCCTTTATCTCAACGGTACAAGCTCTGTGTTGTGTTCCATGGTAAGAACACCAGGGATGAATTCAGTGAATTCCCTCTTTGTGTCATGCACTTATACCAATTTCTTTTCAGGAATCAGTTTCTGAAAGCAAAGGCGTTCATGCAGTTAACTTTTTTTTTTTTTTGACATTGCAGTTAACTTCATGTAGAGCATACCATAGCTCTCGCATTCAGAATAACCTTATGTATACTTCATCACCCACACATAATTCTAAGGGGCAGGATAAATCCTGCTGCAGAGGACTAGATTCAGAGCGAATCTGTACATGAGCTGAAGTGAGAAATCTGTCTCTGCTTGAAAGTACAGTTAAGTGACTTTTCCAGTCAAAGGTTTACATTTTCTATCTTCATTAGATTCTTTTGCTGTTATGTCTTTTTTCCAGGGCACACATCAATCTCCCTAGAGGATTTCTTTGTCTCTTTGTTTTTTCCCTGACTCAACAAACATACATATTTTTGCTCTCATTTGTAGTAGCAATTTGGAGTAGAATAAGCAACATAAAATATATTCTTAAAGAGAAAAAAATTACATACCCTTTTCCTTCCTTTGGTCTCACTGGCAGAAGAATCTTCTTAAATGCTCCAACTCACTGGGTAGTTGGAGCAAAAGAGAGGAGGTTCTGGTAGGATGCTCTTTACAAATGAACCTTTATGTGCCTGGTCTCCTGCCTAGGAGTGACAGACTGCCTGCTCCAGCCAGGACTGGAGGAGGAGAGGAGTGTAAGGAGACAGGGCTGTAGGGACTGCCTCCCATAGGCCCTTCCAAATTAGGCAAGAAAGAACTCAACATCTTCTTTACAGAGGGAAATAGTCTGTATAAGGACCTCAGAGGCCAAGATCTTAGAAACCTGAAGGAGTTTTAAAAATGAGCAAGAAGTGATATTTATCTTAAAAGGAGTTTGTGGGAGGCGAGTGGAGGGAAGGAGGGAAAGCAAAGAAAGAAAGGGGATGGTTAATAAGACTTAGGAAAAGGGCTACACACCTCTTGTCCTTTCAGAATATCTTTGTGGTCTACCCTCCACCATCAGGTTTCCATCACCATTTTCACATCTTAGAATATTTTTAAAAAATTTATTTTCAAGCATACAGGGAGAGGAGAAAGAGAAGAAGAAGAGAGAGAAAAAAGAATGTGTGCACTAGGGCCTCTTGCCACTGCAGACCCACTCCCAGACACATCCACCACTTTGTGCATCTGGCTTTACATGGGAACTGGAGAATTGAACCCAAGCTGTCATGCTTTGCAAGCAAATGCCTTTAGCCACTGAGCAATCTCTCCAACCTTAAAATATTTAATTTAACTTAATTTAATTTAATTTAATTAATTTATTAGACAGAGAAACAGAGAGAGAGAGAGAAGAGAGAGAAGAGAGAGAATGGGTATGCCAGGGCTTCCAGCCACTGCAAATGAACTCCAGACGCGTGCACACCTTTGTGCATCTGGCTAATGTGGGTGGGTCCTGGGGAATTGAACCAGGGTCCTTTGGCTTTGCAGGCAAATGCCTTAACTGTTAAGCCATCCCTCCAGCCCTAAAATATTTTTATAGAAGATATAACATAATCCATATTCCATTCCCCCAGCTTCTCAGATATTCAGTCAATGGAAAGTAGAAGTAACTAAAGCCAAAATCTATTTTGGAGCTCAGAAATAAATGCTCAAAAAAGGCATTTTACTCTGTATTGAGCAAACAGTATTAAATTCTAGCATTTGTATCTCTTTTAGGGTTTATTATTATTATTTTATTTATTTGAGAGAGAGAGGGAGGGAAAAAGAGAGAGAGAGGATGGGTGCACCAGGGCCTCCAAACACTGCAAACAAACTCCAGACACATGCCCCACCTTGTACATCTGGCTTACATGGATCCTGGGGAATCAAACCTGGGTCCTTAGGCTTTATAGGCAAGCACCTTAACCACTAAACCATCTCTCCAGCCTTGGAGAACTTTCTTTTTTTATAATAATTTTTATTTTTTATTGACAACTTTTATACTTACAGACAACAAACCATGATATTTCCCTCCCCTTCTCCACTCTCCCCTTCACAACTCTGCTCTCCATCATATCCTCTCCCTCTCTCCATTAGTCTCCCTTTTAATTTGATGTCATCATCTTTTTCTTCTATTATGAGGGTCTTGTGTAGGTATTGCTAGGCACTGCAAGGTCATGGATATCGAGGCCAATTTCCATCTGGACAATTGCATTGTAAGGAGTGGTACCTTTCCTTTGGCTCTTACATTCTTTCCACCACCTCTTCTGCAATGGAACCTGAGCCTTGGAGGGTGTGATAGAGATGTTTCAGTGCTGCACACTCCTCAATCCCTTCTTCTCAGCATTATGTTGCCTTTTGAGTCATCCCAGTGATCATCATCATCTGAAAAGAGAAGTTTCTCTGTCCAGAAGTGAGAGTAGCATTAATATATGAATATGAACATTACGTGTAGTGCTTTCAGAGCAGTTTGGTGAGAATAACATACACATTTATCCAGACAAGAGTAGGCTTTATACCCCTAAGGCTCATGACCTCCCCTGCCATAGGGTTTTGATTAGGTTTTCAGTACCAGGCATGTATTCCCTCCCATAGAGTGGGCCATCAGTCCAATTAGAGAGCAGTTGGTTTCCCCCAGAGCAGACATGCCACTATTGCACTCATTTGGTTGTTTGGCCTGTCTGGCCAAACTTGAGGCTCCCAGTGTCCACTGTTTTCACCACTGATAACTTCTGTCTCCCATAGAGCTGCATACAGTGCAGCTTTTTCCAGCTTTCAGTTGGCTGGTCTACAGGGAGAAGGTTTTCTGCTCAGCACCAGCTTGATTTTTCAGTGACTTTGCCTCTCAGGCATGTGAAGTCCTTAGCAATAGGGTCTTCAGCTGTTTCTCAAGGGAAACCAAGGTCCTTGGCAATAGCCTGTAATGTTTTGGAGCCAACGGGGACCTCCCTGGCCAACAACTCACTGGAAGGTATCATTTTAGGGTTTTGTTTGTTTGTTTGCTTTTTTTTTTTTTTTTTTTTTTTTTTTTTGGAGACAGGGTCACACTATGCAATCCTGGTTGGCCTGGTATTTGCTACATAGACCAAACTAGCCTGGAATTTGTGGTGACACTCCTGCTTCATCCTTCTGAGTGCTGGGATTACAGGCAGGTACTACACAGCCAGGTTTCTTTCAGAATTTTACAATTCAATTAGGAAGCCTGGTGGGGTGACTCATCCTTTAAGTTCTATACACGAGAAGCTGAGTAATGAGTTCAAGACCAACCTGGAATACAGAGTGAGATCTAAGTAAGCTTGGGCTAGAGTGAGATCCTGTCTAAAAACAAACAAAAAAGAAAACAGAAGAAGAAGAAAGAGCAGGAGGAGGAAAGAAAAGAAAGGAAAAAAGAAAGAAAAATTTCATTTAGTTGTAGTGTTCTGGGAACTAGAAATATCATAGTAGAGTAAGAGTTATTTAGACAGAATGGAAAAATGGATATCCCAGATTATATTAATAAAAATATGATAATGAAGGTAGCGTTTTCATGGCTGGATCTAGGCGATGAAATTAGAAAGACAGAAAGTAACAAGTGGACAAAATACCTCAAATGCCAATGCTAAAATGTTGGGAATTTTTTTTTTTTGAGATAGAGTTTTATTCTCTAGTCCAGGCTGACCTGGGATTCACTATATATCTATATATTCTCATGGTGGCCTTGAACTCACAGCAATCCTCCTACCTCTGCCTCCTGAGTGCTGGGATTTTTATCCTGAAAGATAATACAAGCCTATTAAAAAGGGTGAATCCAATTGCAGTATAAAGGGATGATGATGTGAAGGGAAGACACTAACAGCAGGAAGAGAAGAATAGGAATGGCCTCAGTCCGTAATCCAGAAGAGAAGATTCTAAGAAGGCAAAACTGAAGGTAACTCAATTATCAACTTGGCCATGTTTGAGAATTAGCTATCTGAGAAAAGGGAGGAAACGTCATTAGCCTTCAAAGGCTTAGGACTTTCATGGGTGATGTAATTATTCAGCTGGAAAAAAGCACACAAAAGGAGAGCTGTAATTCAAACAGTAAAATGAATATTAGAGTTTTGACTAGAACCATAGTGGAAAGAGAGAAATGAGTTAGTTGGCAAATGTTGAGTTAAGAACTCCTCAAGGTGAGTTGGCGAGATGACTCAGTGGTTAAAGATGCTTGCTTGCAAAGCCTGGTGGCCTGGGTTTGATTCACCAGTACCCACATAAAGCCAAATGTGCAAAGTGACACAGGCAACTGGAGTTCTTTTACAGTGGCAGGAGGCCCTCGCATGCTCATTCTCTCTCTTCTGTCTGGTTCTTTTTCTCTATGTCAAATAAAATAAGTAAATAAATAAATAAATAAATAAAAGAACTCATCAAGGCATTTGGGAATGTTTAGTTGGAAACTGGTTAAATTGACCTGGAGCTCAGGGGAAAAAAAAAGTCTAGTCTAGAGAATTAGAGTTTATCAATCAAATAAATGCCAGATAATATTAACTAAGTAATTCATAGAGTTATTCAACTAAGTGATTGCTAAAGCTATGGCTATGCTACCTAAAAGTTACCATGCTCTTATAGTATGTTTCTCACATGTCAGGACATAGTCACTGTCCCTATGACTCTCTGAAGTAGATACTATTGTGAGTACTACCTCATGAGTGAGGAAACATCAGAAATGCTAGATGCTAGATAACCTGCTCAAGAGCACAAGGCCAGAATATAGTAAGATCAGTGCAATTTCTAGCATCCTTGCTTTTCACCTATGCTATAATAAGTGTAAAGTAGATAATAGCGGAAAGAGAAGGGCTGGGATCAGTATCTTAGGGACTACCAGCTTCTAAGTGATAGACAGCTGAGAAGGAAAGCACCAGAAGTAGCAAAAGAAAAGTAGAAAAATTAGGAGAATGGATAGACGTCAAAGGGGGACTGACTATTTCATGAACACTGAAGATAAATGGAAGCACCTGAGAGTAGTTTGAGGGAAGATGTACACATCCACCCTGATATGGAGATAGGTCAAGCAAAGGGAGGGTCACTAAACTAGAAGCATTTACTAATCCTGCAAGAGAGAGATCATGTCTCCCTGAGTTCCATTTTGTTGAAGTTGGAACAAGTGGTGTGGACTATAGGAAAGGAGATGGGAGTTCCAGTGAAATGTTTATTTTCCTTGCACAATTATAAGCATCTGTTAGTAAATAAAGATTGCATCATAGGTGGGGTTAATTTGGGAGTATGCCTGGAAATATGAGGTGAATGGAAGCTGGTCATCATTACATCTTAAGAGCTATCCATCTTATTTATGTTGTGTAGCTCTAGAGCAGAAATGTGGTTCTAGAGCGAAGTGATATTCTCTACATGTGGATCTGCTCTTCCTCCTTCATTTTTCTCTCATGTCCCTGTGTGTCCAGTGTTTCTTCCATTTCTACTCTGCGTTGCCCTTTCTGTCTCTTTGGATCTGAATGCACACCCAAGTCCATGCCATATGGTTTGCACTGTGAATCTTACATGTTGGTTTCATGCAGCTCTTCAATGGTCTAATAGTATTTGGATCACATTCTAAGTTCCTTATGAAAGCGTTCCCTGAAGACACAACTGGACCCTGGCTTCTGACTTCCTTGTTAGGTTGTCATTCATTTATTATTAGCTAGACTTTCTGTTGTTTCAGTGGGAAATTATTACATGTTAAATTGGGAAAGGTTTGCTGTTATTCATTACATAGGGTTATCCATTTTGAGAAGCAATTGAATTGCCAACCAAGACTTATAGCCACCCTTGTGATTTTTAATTTGGGGCTCAAACCTGGCATGCTAAGTCACACCTGCAACTTTATCATTTGATAAACTGAGGTAAGAGGATCTGAAGTTTGAGGCAAGCTTGAGCTATGTAGTGAAATCCTGTCTCAAAAAAAAAAAAAAAAAATTAAGGGTCTAGGGAGATGGTTAAAGGTGCTTGATTGCAAAGCCTGTCAGGCTGGTTCACCTTCCAGCACACACATAAGGCCAGATGCAAAATGGCACATGCATCTGTGGTCTTAAGGCACCTACAACAATGGGAGACAGAGATAGGAGAATATGAAGCTTGCAGGCCAGTGAGTCTGACCTTTTTGTACAGTCTGACTGTGGCAGCAAAGAACGCTGTAGAAGGTGGAGCACAGACATTTTGAAGTTGTCCTTTGACCACCACATGCACACTGTGGTATGCACACACACACACACACACACACACACACATACACACACACAATAAATAACATTGAAATCACTATTTGTTGCTTTATATAAAAAGCATTAGGCATTTTATTTTCTCCCTAATGAGCCTGTTTTCAGTTCTCTTGTTGAACCCTATTCATTTATTTAGTTAATTTTATCTTTTAAAAATAGTTATTTATTTGTTTTATTTATTTATGAGAGAGACAGGGAGAGAGAGAGAGAGAGAGAGAGAAAGGCCTCTAGCCAGTGCAATCCAACTGCAGATGCATGAATCACCTTGTGCATCTGGCTTTATGTGGGTACTTGGGAATTAAACCTGGGTCCTTTAGCTTTTCAGGCAAGCAACTGAACTGCTAAGCCATCTCTCCAGCCCCTTATTTATTTATTGAAGTAGGGTGTCACTTTAGACCAGGCTGATCTGGAACTTACTCTGTAGGATGCTCTCAAATTCACAGTGATCCTCTTATCTCAGCCTTTCACTTTATGTTGTTCTGGAAGTTGGCCACCTGTCTTTGAGATGCTCACAGAAGAAACCTGCCAAAGTGAACATCTTTTTTTTCTTTATTTTTTATTTTTATTTATTTATTTGAGAAAAAGAGAAAGAGATATCTCAGTTATAAATGATTTCAGCATCAGATATCTTAATTTTGTGAAAACAATGCAACATACATAAACTCGTCCTCTAATTTCCACTTGGGAACTCACATGTATGCCCTGACTTAGAATCTGCTACTTTTCGGTTCCATAATTGACGCTTTTCTCTCATTTCCCTCAGGCTCAAGTCCTTCTGGAATCTCTGAGGTTGGCAACACAGGGGGATGCAGCAACTGGCTTTGGCCTTCACAGTTCAGAGTCTCCCAGGAGAGGGCAAGACTTAATCTAGTACTCCTGACAAAGGAGTCCCAAAATTATTCCACAAATTGAAAATGAATTCACAATATGTTTCTTGAAACAATAATGAGCTCTATAGACAAGATTACTTTTTTAAAGTACCTCATAGTCTTTCATCATTTAAAAAGAAAGATGCTGCATTAACTCAATTATTTTTCAACTCTGTAAAAGAGTTTTCTTTTTGATTAAATCTATTTAAAAGTTTCCCTTAAGACTCCTGCAGAATATGGAACATTTGTGCTGAGAATGATTTTTGCAACTGGGTTGAACAACATAACCTCTATTACTCAAACTTAGTTTCATGCCACTGAAGTAAAACTTATGCAAACAGACTGCCCTGAGGAGTCTCCAATGAGGCCCTAGAGGGGAGGGAGAATTACCAAGTAGCTGGTAAGGTCAGATGTTCAGCTGATGCTGCTACAATATCAGGAGAGGACTGCTATCAAGAGAAGACTGTTTTGATATGTTTGCACCCAGGCATGTGTGTGGAGGCCAGAGGCTAATTTGGGGGTATTGTCTTCTCTTTCTATCTTGTTTGACACAGGGTCTCTTTTGTTGTTTTTTACCACTGGGAAGGCCAGACAAGATGGTCCATGAGTTTTAGGATTCTTCTTACTCTGCCTGTCATTGTCTTTGGCATATTGGGAGTGCAGACATGTACGCCACTGCACATAGAACTTTACCTGGATGCTGGGGATGTGAACTCTGGTGGGCAGGCTGTGAAGACAGCACCTTTAATCACTGAGCTATCTCCCCAGCCTTGGTATGTAATTTCAAAAGTGTAACATATTGGGAAGTGCCTGCCCCAGCTGTAACAGTAATAATGGGAGAATCTTCCCAATCAAAGGCTGTTATAACAGCAAGCATAAACTCCCTTTTGCCTGGGCAGAGAGACTTAGTAAGGCATCTTCTGGGAGGGATGGACTTTTCACAGAATTTATATTTATATGTCATGAGCATCTTGGGTAACATGATCTTTAAATGTAATGAGAAATAAAATCAGATAAATGACCATCGGGAGAGAAGTGTGTTGAGAAAAACAATCTAATTTAGGAGCCCATGGAACAGTTAGAATGAATGCTAGTGTGGGAATAAACTTTGGCAAAAGGCCCAAAAAGAAAGAAGCTTGCAAATAACGCCTTTAGTTCCTCAGAGGTCTCCAAGGGTACTGCTGTAGCAGCAAATAGAATAATATTGCGGGTCCCAGCAATAAGTTTGTGGTTTGTTGGAGAAAATCCTGTACACTTAACAAACCAGGAAAGATTAGGTATTCTGTGATAAGCTCCAAGTTATTGCCCTAATCTTGGTTTAACAGATACAAGCATCTGCTTGGTTGATAATGTTAATAATAACAACAGTAATGGTACTAGTAAAAATAATATTGTCATTGCCAAGTGTGGTAAACCAGTGATATGAGTATTTGGTATATCTGCTATGAATAACTTACTTTTTTGAGGTAGCTTTCAGATAAAGAAGCTGCGGTTCAAAAGAATTGAGTGACTTGGCCAAGATCATACAGTTGGTGAGTCATGGAACTCAAACTAAAAATCAAAATGAAGGGCTGGAGAGATGGCTTAGCCATTAAGGTGTTTGCCTGCAAAACCAAAGGACCTTCGTTCGATTCGATTCCCCAGGACCCACATAAGCCAGACGGACAAGGTGACACATAAGTCTGGAGTTCGTTTGCAGTGGCTAGAGGCCCTGGTGCTCCCATTTTCTCTCTTTCTCTCCCTCCATCTCTCTCTCTCTCTGTCTGCCTCTCCCTCTCTCAAATAAATAAATAAAATTTAAAAAATCAAGACGAAGTTACGCTTCTAGCCTGTGTGCCTCTGTAAAGAGAAAAAGGAGTAGAATAAGAGATTGAAGAGTATACAATAGGGTTATTTTTTTTAACTTTTAGCCCATAATTTAAGTGTTAATGAACCACAAATGTTCTCTGTGAACCACAGAACCAGCACTGTTACCAGTGCTTGCTCAACCTACTTTCTGTTAACGCTTGCCTTGAAATGATCACTTAAATCAATTGAACAGTCTTCTGCAAGTCAGGAAAGGAAAATTGCTCAAGTGTCAGGTCTTCCTAAGAGATTATAATTCTAGGATTAAAATTACAGTGCCAGGCACTCAGTGTATATTTGTTAATGTAGATGATGGCATATCATCACTAAAGGAAGCCTAGCCAATGGCCACCACTTTTCTCTTAAGGTCCTCTCCAAAAAGTAAGTTACTTACTAGATATGACTATTAAACCCCATTTCAGTTTCCTTCCTGATAGAATATGAGGTTAAAGAATTATTTAAAAATATTTTCATTGCTGGGCTTGGTGGCTTATGCCTTTAATCCCAGTACCCAGGTGGCAGAGGTAGGTGGATCACCATAAATTCAAGCCTGAGACTACATAGTAAATTTTAGGTTAGTTTGGGCTAGAGCAAGACTCCAAAAAGGTTTTTTTAAGCATTTTTATTTATTTGTGGTGGTGGTGGGTGGGGGGAATGAATGAGCACCCAGGGCCTCTTGCACCTACCTGCAAAGGAACTCCAGATGTATGTGCCACTCTGCATCTGGTTTCTTGTGGGTACTGGGGAATTAAATCTCAGCTGGCAGGCTTTGCAAACAGGAGCCTTTAACCACTGATCTATCTCCCAGCCCAAAAGAATCATTTTATAGTCCTTTCCATTTCCTACTTTCTGTGATTACCTAATACTCTATGTCTTATTTAACTGAATTCATTAACTTATTTGTGTGTGTATGTGTGTGTACACATGTATGCTCATGCTCATGTGCCAGAGTCTCTTGCCACTGCAAGCCTGCCCTACTTTATATGGGTTGCTGGGGAATTGCACCCAGGTTGTTAGGTCTTACAAGTATATATATGTATATATTTTATTTAAATCAGTTTACATTTATAGCTGTCTCCTTTATCAAGTGGAAAGGCAACATCACAGCCTAACAGAGAGCAGCAGTATGAAAGCATGTGGGACACAGGCAGCTGGAGATTTCAACAGGTGGCTGGGTGATATCAAATGAGGCCAATTTAATGCAATTTGCATTGACTGGCCAGCTTATTGAGGGCCAGCAGTGATTGGGGAGAACAACCCTGTACTCTGACTATGCAGCGGATCACTTCTGAGACAGCTCTGCCATGCCTCAGTGGCTGCATGGTGCCAATCTGACTGGCATGCTGATGCACAGTGCCTTAAGCTCTCAGGAACATTGCTGCCACCCACATGGTGGAGTTCATGCAGAAGAAAGCATGAGTCCACACTCCAAAAGAGACATCCAATGGGTGTATCAACTATCCTTAGAAGAAAACACCCCAGGCCAATGTGGCATACCTGACAGCCTTGCTCCTGGACCAGTACAAGAAGAAGCCCTAACTGTTTTGAAACATGTTCTCCAGGTGTCATTGTGCAAGAATTTCCAATATGACAATCCCCAGGACATGCCTAGTTTTTCAACTACCAGCAGCTCTTTTACATCCTCAGTAGCAAGCCTGAGGACATCCGGGACATCCACATGTACGCCAGTTCAGCACCTTCTCTCAGTATTTTGATGTTCTGTACAAACATCAAAGGAGGAGGGAGGTGGAGACAGGAGCTTAGCCTCCAGAGTTACTTGTGCTAATGGGGGATTCTTTTTCCTTTGCCAATTAAGAAGACCATTATTGGAAGATGTGGTAGTATGAATGTGAAGTGTCCCCCATAGCCTCATATGTTTGTGATTAACCTTCACTTAATCTCCAGCTGGTAGGGCCTTTTGGAGGTGAAGTATTACTGGAGGAGATGAGTAACTGGGAGCAGACCTTGTGATTTATTAGCCCATCTTGCCAAGACTACCTAGCTCACTCACTCTTGCTACTAACTCGCAGCTGATGTGACAAGGTGTGATGCCTAGCTGTGATGTCTGCCATGTTTTCTATGCCAACGTGAAACTTCCCCTCAAGTTGGTAAGCCAAAATAAGCTCTTTCCTTCCACCAGCTACTTTGGGTTGGGTACTTTGTCCCAGAAATGAGAAGGTAACTGCTAGAAAAGGTTGTTATGCTTCCCAACCTTTCTACAAGAAACCGAGTCCTAGAAGTCTACCTGCCTGATGATGAGGAGTGGGGTTGGGGATAGAGATTCTGTATAGCCTGGCTGTGGCTTATGCCTTCTCTAAACTGGCTGGTTAGTACCCAATGCCCTTCTAATTGAAGTTCAGTGAGGCTCTTACAAGACAATAGTGTCACCACCAGTGGCATCACTAGGGAGACAGTAGTGGTGGACTACAGGGTCAGGCTTCCTTCTGTACTCCTCTTCATCCTGAAACAGGCCACTCTCTGGTGCTGGGGACAAGGAAACTTATCACTTTGACTCTGATGCCCCTTTCCTCCAAGCAGATGACATTTACTTTTAAATGATAATTTCCTACTAACTGGTGACCCAGTTGTGTTCCTCATCCATGTTTGTGATGCTTTTCAACTGCTTAAACAAAAGTGGCTCAGGCTAGGCATGGTGGCACACACCTTTAATCTCAGCACTCAGGAGGCAGAGGTAGGAGGATCATCATGATTTCGAGGCCACCCTGAGACTCCATAGTGAATTCCAGATCAGCCTGGGATAGAGTGAGATCCTACCTCAAAAAAACCAAAAAAAAAAGTCTCAGTGGGGTGTCCCTGCTGGTCATCATACCCTGAGGACATGACCTTTTAAAGGAGAGTTAGCCTATGTGTGTGCAGATGAGCATCCACAGGAGCTCTGCCAATTGTCTCTGGCATCTACCAGGTGGTGTCTGTGCCCATCTGCCTGTCAGCCCTGGGCCTGAATGGGCACCTGCATGGCCTGAAGCTATTCATCAGCGGGTATGAAGCATGCCCGCTCCACATCACTGACTTGAGCATTGTTGAGTTCACTATCAGTAATCACTATAGGTAGGTCTGGTTCTCAGGCCTTACTAGGCTTTCCAGGAGCTTCCGAGGGATGAATAAGGAACAGGAATAGCAGGTGGACATGAAGTTCTTTGTCTATGGTTTATATAAAGTTCCATATCCTATCTCTTCTTGCCTGATGGGGATTCCAAGTACCACACCACCAACTATGCTGAATCACTAAAGACCCTTTCTTCTCAGAGGTGGTGGTTATATACCACAAGCATACTCACCAGGTGGTCCAACTTTATAACCTTCCAGGAGTGGAGAAGCTGTATTTGGATACATCGTTCCTGGTGGACATCCAGGACTATGCCAACAGAAGCTGGCTCTGCACATTCATACAGATATTGACATTCAACATGCTTTCTTCACAGACCTCAAAAGAATTTGGGGTACATACAGCCCTAGAATTATCTAAGGAAGTTGTCCTTACAACCCAACTTCTACACCATTCCAGTCACGGCCTTTGTTCACAATGTGCAACAAAGCCTCATGATACACGCTGTTCAGGCTGTGGTTATTTTAAACCTCAGACATGGCCAGCTACAGGTGATCTTGGACCAGTAGCTAATGCTGGATGATAACTGCATCTTAGGCCAAGGGCTCAATGACAACATGGAACTGCTTTCATATCATGTTAGAATAGCAGACTACAGGCAGTCATTCTGGCCTTTTCTCCAAACTGGCAGTTATTATTAATAGCTAAGATCTTTCCCAGCTGTGGGATTAGGAACACAGAAGTCCCAGATGACTGTTCCACTACTTATCTATCCCTCCTCAGCCACTTGACTTCCATGTACCAAATACCCCAGCTTGTCTGCCTATAGCCAAGAGGTAGCTATTAGACAATAGCCTGTGTTCATTTCATCCTCTAGTCTCTATACTACCCTGGGATTTCCAACTGCTTAAAACACCAACTTCCCTTTGCAGACACAGGGCTCATCTTATGCAAACATTTTGACTGTGGTCTTTAGTCCAAGAACTTGGGCTTCCAACTACACTAGAAGCCAAAGTAAAGTAGCCCTGGAAAGCCTTTTACAAGGCCTTCATATGGGGTTCTTACAGTTGGCCTCCTTAATATTAAAATATTCTGGTAGAGCTTGGCTCAGAGGTGAAAATCACTTGCTGCACAAGCCTGACAATCAGAGTTCAGTTCCCCATAACCTACAAAAAGCCAGACACAAATAGTGCACATCCCAATATGCTAAGTGCAATGAGAGGCAGAGTCAGGAGAATCCTGAAGCTTACAGGCCAGCTAGTTTGATGTTTGGAGTAGAAAACAACATGAGAGAGACTGTCTCAAACAAGATGAATGTGCAGTTGTATAGGTGCCATGGTGCTCATGTGGTGGTTAAACAACAACCTACAAATGCGACATTTGCAGTTTGTCCTTTAACCACCACGTGAGCACCATGACACCTATAAAACCATGCATTCACTCCTCCCCCGACAATACTCACTGGCTTCACTTTCAAAAGGCATCACTATCAATTTGGAGATTGCCAACTTTCACTTCAACTTCTGTTAGAGCTTCCTGTGGCCTGAAGAGAGAGTGCACCCACAGACAACCTATTAGTCCTAAGGTTGGTCTAGACAAGCCACAGTGGGTATCCCCTTCAGATTTTCAGGTGATAGCTCTAGGGAATTCCTGTGGTGGTACAGAGACCCCAGGCCCTGGCATGAGGAGCAGGATCAGAATGATTTTAGAAGGAGAGGGATGGGGACCCACAGTTGACAATGAGGTTGAGAAATAGAAGGAATCTTTACTTCTTTAAAAAAATTTTTTAAATTTTATTTATTTATTGGAGAGAAGGAGGGGGGAGAGAGAGAGTGAGAATAGGTGCACCAGGACCTCCAGCCACTGCAAATTCCAGAGGCACATGTCACCTTATGCATCTGGCTTACGTGGATACTGGGGAATTGAACCTGGGTCTGTAGGCTTCGCAGGCAAACACCTGAACCACTAAGCCATTTGTACAGCCCCTAGTTTTTATTGTTGTTTTTGGTTTCTCGAGGTAGGGTTTCACTCTAGCTCAGGCTGACCTGGAATTCACTATGTAGTCTCAGGGTGGCCTCAAACTCATGGTGATCCTCCTACCTCTGCCTCCCAAGTGCTGGGATTAAAGGCGTGCACCACCGCGCCGGGCCCTATTTTTGTTTTTATGAGAGAGAGGGAATTGGCATGCTGGGGTCTCCAGCCACTGCAATCCAACTCCAAACATGTGTACCACCTTGTGCACACATATGTGACCTTGTGTACTTGTGTCACCTGTGCATCTGGCCAATAAGCCTTCTTCCCCCACCCCACTCCACTTCTTTTAAGAGCCCAAAGGATTTGCTATAGCTTTCTGTAATGAAGCCTTTTCAAATGTCACTTTGGCTGCATGCCCTGGCTAGGTTCTACAGGGTGGAAAGGAAGGATTTGCTAGAAACTGGCATGGCCAGATGTCACAATACACTTCAGGTACCCCTTCCTCAATTTCAGATTGAGGGGTGTGTGTGTGTGTGTGTGTGTGTGTATGCGTTGATTTGTAGAGTGGAGGCAGAGGTGGCCGGGATTCTTCTACCCTATCAGATACCAGATTTCTCTTTTTTCTCTTTACTCCATGTACCATGTTTCCAGGAGCACCTTCCTATCCCAGTATACTTGATCCTTGAAACTTCCTGTACCTGGTAAGGTAGGAGAGCCTCCAAGATGCCTGTTCTTGACAAGGCATTCAGTCCTGGGGCCTTTGATGCTGGACCATTGTTCCATGTACAGAAGTATGCCATTCCTGGCATGTGGGATGAGGGTTATGCAGACTAAAGAAGATGGCAATGGGCTACTCAGGAACTTTCATTTCAGCTTTGATTAAAAGAAAAAAAATTGTAATAGTCTCTATAGATGCTGAAAATGATATCTAGCAAAAGTTTAAATTCATCTTTTTATGAAAATTCTTAGTAAATTAAGACTAGAAATAAATATCCTAATCTAGATAAAGGTCTCTTTCAGAAAACATCTATTGCATTCTAAAAAGTCAGACAGCATAGGGATTTCCACAGGGTTCCGAAACTAGCCCAGGTGTTCACTCTACTATTACCACTGTCCCGGCACTACTATCCCTGCTATCATAAGGTAGATGAAAGTAATAAGGAAGAATTATAATTGCCCTTATTTGTAGATAAAAGTGTAGCTTACCTGGGAAATCTGAAAGAAACAGCTGTAAGTTGTCCCAACCTGTACATGTTCCTGTAAAAATTTCTGTTCTCTCCAGTCGATAAATTCCATGTAATTATAATAAATAAAAATAAAGATGCTTGCCATCAGTTGGATCGGAAATGTCTTCTAAAGGCCTGGCTATTTAAGGATTAGTACCCAGTCCATAGGGGTACTGGGAAGGGGTAAACCTTTAAGAGATGAGGCCTACTTGAAGGAAGTAAGGTCATTGGTGGCAAGTCCTTGAAGGGACATAATGGGACCCATGAGCTTTCCTGTTTTGCTTCCTAACTGCAGTGCAGTGAGCTGGCCTCATCACACATTCCTGCTATGATGTTTGGCCCAAAGCAACAGAGCCAAAAAATCTTAGTTTGAAACTATGACCCCAAATGAAACTTTTCTTTATATTGGTTGAAGTATTTGTTACACTAGTGGAAAGCTGACTCCTGAAGTCTTATAAACATCTGTGCATATGTTTTATGTGGCATACATTCTCAATAAAGTTGTTAATATCTTCTGGATATTTATTAAGTGAATTGAAGTTGTTGATTTATATGGTTTCTCAAATGTAGCTATTTAAATATAATAAACATGTTAATTTAATAAATCCACTCAGAATGAAGCACAATTTTGTATAACAGGATAAACAAAGAAATCAACTTTTTTTTTTTTGGAATAAGAGAACTTTAACTATAGGGTAATTTAGTATTATTTCCATTTCATGTGCTTTAAAATGTGAGAAGACTGGTGGTCTGACAAGGTAATTTCTTTTACATTGCACATATGGAAATATATAGGCATCAAATTAGCTGCAAAATTGTGCCTTTATCATTCTCTCACTAGTGAAGCATATTACTTACATGTTATTTATCCTTAATGCTGAACCTAGATAAATAAATATTACATTAAAATACCCAGGCCAATCATCAAGAAAACACTCGAGAAATGTTGGCAAGGATGCAGGGAGAGAAACTCTCATCTACTGGCCGGAGAGCAAACTAGTATATTCATGTGGAAATCAGTATGGAGAATGGATGTATCTCCAAAAGTCCGAGCTAGACTTCCCATATGACCCAGTCATAACCACTTCTGGGTATATGCCCTAAGAACTCCACACTCTACTACAGCGATACTTGCACATCCATGTTTATTGCAGCTCTACTTACAATAGCTAAGAATTGGAACAGCTAAGATGGCTATCAGCGGGTAAGTGGATAATAAAAATGTGGTGCACATACACAATGGAATTTTATATTATAGTATGAAAAAATGAAATAATGAAATTTGTAGAAAAATAGATGGATTTTGAAAGAATCATATTAAGTGAAGTGACTCAAACTCAGAAAGACCAAAACCACATGTTCTATCTGCTATGCTGGTCTTAGCATGTAACATTTATTAAATATGTATATATAGGGAACAAATAAAAATTAAACCTATAAAGACAGAGCCATCACCAAAAGTGAATACAAAGAGGTGAGCTGGAAGAGAGAGTAGTGAAGGGCAAATGGATACATGTGATAAAGGGGAGAGGGGAATTGGAAGGAAGAGGAAGGAGAACAGGAGGGTGAGGGGAATAAATAACTATACTTGAAGATGCCAGACTATATGATGCCTAAATATCTCTATGTCAATTAAAAATTCATATATATATATATATATATATGTTTCCAAATTAGAAAGCAGGGAAAGGAGGAGAAATCCAGGACTGGTGTAAGGGCTCATGCCTTTGACCACAGCATTTAGAAGGCTGACGTAAAAGGATCACAGTGAGTTTGAGGCCAGCCTAGGCTAGAGTAAGTTCCAAGTCAACCTGGGTTAGAGTGAGACCCTGCCTCAAAAAATCCAAATAAGGGCTGGAGATATGGCTTAGTGGTTAAGGTGTTTGCCTGTGAAGCCAAAGGACCCAGGCTCAATTCTCTAGGACTCATGTAAGCCAGATGCACAAGAGGCACATGTGTCTGGAGTTTGTTTTCAGTGGCTAGAGGCCCTGGCATGCCCATTCTCTCTCTGTCTCTCTCTGCTTGCAAATAAATAAATAAAAATTTAAAAATCCAAATAAAAACATTTCCATGTTGAAATAATAGATTCAATAAAGCTAAAACGAGGTCTCTTCATGTCCATACATATCAGAGAAGACATAAAACACCAATAAATAGTAAACAATGGAAGTATTTTCCCTAGATCATTCACCTCTAAATACATGGTATGAATTACATGCAGTGTACTCCTATTAAAACATATTTCCTAGAATGTGGATATGTGTTAGAGACAGAAATATGCCCCTAAAATCTAAAACACACTAACAATTCTCTAGAAATAAATAAAGGGAGGGGGGAACTCTTGAGACAGGGTCTCATGTAGCTAAGGATAGCCTCATACTCCCTATCCTTGAACTCTAGATCCTCCTGCTTCCACTTAGGTTATAGGTGAATGCTACCTTTCCTGGCTTAGAAAAACAAAAACGGGGATGGAAAGATGGCTTAGTGCTTAAGGCAATTACCTGTAAAGCCATAGGACCCAGGTTCGATTCCCCGGTATCCACGTAAAGCCAGCTGCACAAGGTGGTGCATGTGTTCATTTGAAGTGGCTGGAGGTCCTGGAATATCCATTCACTATTATCTGCCTCTGTTTCTCTCTCTCTCTCTCTAAATAATTAAATAAAATATTAAACAAAAATAAAAATGAAACAAATCAACCAACCAAATGAATAAATACCCCCTCTAACAAACAATCAAACAAAAAATACCTATCTATAACACCTATCAAATGGGAAGTATATTTTCACCTTTAATAGTTCTAAGGAAGTCTTCTTTTTAGGGGTTAAATTAACAAAAATTTGGCCCAGGTTGTGACTCATTTATAGAATTTTTGCTATATTGCTCCACTGTGGCTTGTGTTGTGTGGCTCAGTCAGGCCCAAGTGCAAGAATCTCAGTATCAGAAAGCTTTAACAGCATCAAATGCTGGAGTTTGCATATTCATTAATTTTGTGTCTTGTGACTTATGTTTTAAATTACTTGATGTAAAAATCAGAGAAAATAAGAAGGCCAAGTGTCAATGAGAATGAGGGGTTAATAATATCATACTAGCCAGGTGTGGTGGTACAATCCTTTAATCCCAGTAGCATTTGGGAGGCAGAGGTAGCAGGATCGCTGTGCATTAAAGGCCATCCTGGGGCTACAGAGTAAGTTCCAGGTCAGCCCTGGGCTCAATGCATTTGTCCTTTTTGTGGAAATCATGACCTTTTAGTGTCTGAAAGTTAGTAAATCTGAAACCATTTCATCCAATGCTGATAATTTTTTCCCCTGATGTAAAAGGTTCTAAGAGAATAGGAGAGATGGCTCAATAGTTAAAAGCACTTGCTGTGCAGGCATGAGGGCCTGAGGAAGTCTGAGAGATGGTTTGATCCCCATGAGCCATATAAACAGCTGGGCATGGCCGCATTCGTCTGTGACCCCAGTCCTCTAGGGGGGCAGAGAATCACTGGAGCAAGCTTCAGTATCAGCAAGAGACTTCAGCTCAAGTTAAAAACTGGTGGAAGGGGCAGGAGAGATGGATTAGAGGTTAAGGCATTTGCCTGCGAAGCCTAAGGACCCTGGTTTGATTCTATTGGACCCACGTAAGCCAGATGCACAAGGGGGCGCCTGCATCTGGAGTTGTTTGCAGTGGCTGGAGGTCCTGGTGTGCCCATTCTCTCTCTCTCTTTCTCACTCTCTACCTCTTTCTCTCTCAAATAAATAAATAAAATATATTAAAAAAAGAACTGGTGGAAGGCCGGGAGTGGCACTTGAGAGGCAAAGGTAGGAGGAGCACCCTGAGTTAGTTCAAGGCCACCCTAAGACTACATAGCTAACTCCAGGTCAGCCTGGGCTAGAGTGAGACCCTACCTTGAAAAAAAGAAAAAGAAAGAAAGAAGCTGGCAGAAGAGCAATTGAGCAGCAGGACACCCAACATTCAGCTCTAGCCACTGCATGGGTGCTGCATGGGAACATACATGTGCATATGCCATGCCCCCCACAAGCAAAAAATTAAAAGATTCTGTTTTATCCATTGGTAGCTTCCTCACTATGACATGAAAACCAGCTTACCAAGCACTCTAGAAGTTTGTAAGGATTAAAGATTGAGTTTACAAAAAGAAATTCAGGAGCGAATTCCTAAGAGTCTAATTCTCTCTGAGCTGACTAGACGTTACAATACATTAGATGAGTGCTTTAAGTACATTGTATCCCTTCTAATATGCAAAATAATAAAAGGAAAATCTTTCATTGCCCCCTCACCATGTGATAGGGACACCTTCAGGAGTTTAGTTGCCTGCAATATCATGCAACCTCTCTCTCTCTCTATTTCTCTCTCTCTCTCTCTCTCTGTGTGTGTGTGTGTGTTTGGGTGTAGTAAATGCACATTTGGTGCAGATATGTTCAACCCATCACTTGCAGAGGCCAGAGGAGAATGCGGAGTGTCCTCTATTGCTCTTCTGCCTTTTTCCCTGAGACAGAATCTCTTACTGAATCTGGAATGCCTTATTTTTTGGTTAGACTGCCTAACTAGTGAGCTCCAGTGATTCTCTTATTTCTGCCGCCCTCCCCCCAGCATACCTCTGGAGTTACAGGAATGTGGGACCATATCTGGCTTTTTACATGGGTGCCAGGAATTGAAGTTAGGTCCTTGTGCTTGCACAGCAAGCCCTGTTACCACTGAGCCATATCTCCACCCCTCACACAATCTCTTTCTATTATTTGCTTTTTCCCTTTCTTTTCTTTGTCCCCACAATTTATTAGCACTATGCTTTATATCCTCCAAAACTTAGATAACTCTCAAATAAAAAGACATATGATAAGCAGCCTGGGAAGAACTATTTGTAATCAATGATTTGAAAGTCTGTTATCTTCCCAGAAACATTTGTAGTAGTTTGAAACCCTTTTTTTTTTTTTTTTTTTTTGGTTTTCTGAGGTAGGGTCTCACTCTAGCTCAGACTGACCTGGAATTCACTATGGAGTTTCAGGGTGGCTTCGAACTCATGGTGATCCTCCTACCTCTGCCTCCCGAGTGCTGGGATAAAAGGTGTGCACCAGCACGCCTGGCAAAACCCTTTGTTTTTGGTGGTGCTGGGGTTTGAACTAGAACCTTGTGCTGAACCCAGATAGGCAAGCACTCTACCACTGAGCCACATTCCCAGTCCCAAGTCAATGTTCTTTAATATAACTGAACCAGCTTTTTTGAATGTGTATATGTATGTGGTAAATATTTTTATGTGTGGGAGCACACATTTGTGTATGAGTACATGTGCCTCTTTCTCTCTCTGTCTCTCTCAAGTAAATAAATAAACAAAAAAATTTTTAAAAAAGTTGGAGAAGCAAGAAAGACATTGGCCCCTTATATCTTATTTAATAACTCCTGGAATACCCTTAATTTTGCCAATATAGAGTGGCTATAGATACATGTCTGTGGGCCTGTGGTTAAAGAACATTCTATTGGTTCACAAAGGTTGCACTTTACAGTATTGCCCTGATATACCAAACTAACACTAAGGGCCAAAGATCTTCCACAAGGAAAGGGATTCAGACCTTATCTTCTTTCCCCTTAACATCCAACAAAGCTGGAACTTCAGAGGGCTGAGATAGTCCTGACTTGAGGCCCCCAGGGAAGAAAGCAGGATGCTGGGATTGTGGAGGCTCACTGCCAGAGCCTTGAGGTTTGTGGGGGACAGCTTGTTCTAGGTTCTGTGTATGACTGTGTTTTGAAACCCAAATATACCTAACCACCTTGGCAAGGCAGTGATGTTTGGGAAACAGTCGCTGATTGTGTGATTCTTGTGAGCTCTCCTGTTGTGCTTCCAGAAGCACAGTGCTACCCTTCTTCCTGCCCAGAGTTCTGCAGCAGCAACAGCATCCTTACAGTAGGACAAGAACTCACTGGGTCCTGTCAGAACCAATTTACAAATATAGAATATTGTACGTATATGTGACTGAAAGCAGAACTTGTCGGCTGAGGGTGTAATGCAGATGCTTAGCATGTACAAGGTGCTGGAGTTAATCCCCACTGCCACAAAAGCCAAACCAAATCAAGGGCTAGAAGATGGCTCTGTGGTTAACGGCACTTGCTTGCAGAGCCTGTCAACTGGGTTCAGTTCTTCACCACCCATGTAAAGCTGGACATAAAAGGAGCACATGCATCTGGAGTTTGTTTACATTGGCAAGAGATCCTGGAAAGCCTACATGTAGACAACACACATGTGTAAATAAGTAATAATAATTATTAAAACAAAACAGAAAATCGCTTAATAGAATAGTTTTTTCCCACATGTAATGTTGAACCAAGACTACTCCCTTTTTAAAAATTTTTTAATTTTTTTATTTTTATTAACAATTCCATGATTATAAAAAATATCCCATGGTAATGCCCTCCCTCCCCCCACTTTCTCCTTTGAAACTCCATTCTCCATCATATCCCCTCCCCCTCTCAATCAGTCTGTCTTTTATTTTGATGTCATGATCTTCTCCTCCTATTATGATGGTCTTATGTGGGTAGTGTCAGGCACTGTGAGGTCATGGATATCCATGCCATATTGTGTCTGTGGGGAGCACGTTGTAAGGAGTCCTACGTTTCCTTTGGCTCTTACATTCTTTCTGCACCCTCTTCCACAATAGACCCTGAGCCTTGGTATGTGTGATTGAGATATTGCAGTGCTGAGCACTCCTGTCACTTCTTTCTAGCACCATGATGCCTTCTGAGTCATCCCAAGGTCACTGTCATCTGAAAAGAGAAGATTCTCTACCAAAAGTGAGAGTAGCATTAATACAAGGGTATGAACATTAACAGAAGTGCTTACTGGGCAGTTTGATAAGCATAGTATACACATTTAGCCAGACATCAGCAGATGTTATACTCCCTAGGGCTCATGACTACACCTGTTTTAAGTTTTCAGAATCATGGATGTATTCCATCCCATGGAGCGGGCCTCCAGTCCAATTAGAGGGCAGTTGGTCTCTACCATGACAGATGTGCCACTATTGCACCCGTTGTCTCATTTGGCCTGGCTGGCCAAATATAAGGCTTGCAGTGTCCACTGTTTAGTATCTTCACTGGTGATTTCTCACTCTCCCATTGAACTGAATGCAGAATGGCTTCTTCTAGCTTTCTGTCAACTGGTCTACATGGAGGAGGTTATCAATTCAGTTCCAGCAGGATTTCTCAGTGGGCTTGCAGCCCAAGTATTGGAGTCTTCAGCAATGGGTTCTTACCATCTCTTCCTGGTGGGAAGCCAAGGGCCTTGGCAATAGCCTATAATGTTTTGGGGGCATCAGGGACCTCCCTGGCCAACAACTCACTGGAAGGTATACCATCCCTGGCACTGAAAAATTTCTAGCAACAATCTATGGCTCCTGTGTATTCCATTGTCCAAAAAAGTAGGTTTCCATATGATTTATTTATATCCTCTTAGACTTTGATTACCCCTTTCTCCATCTTTCCTTTACTCAATCTCTTCCCCTGACCTCACTTTGGGCCTTTTTACCCCCATTAATCTATTCTTTTACTTACATATATACAATACCATCCTATTAAGTACCCCCCCACACACACACACCTTCCTTTCTCTTCCCTTTATGTCTCTTTTGTAGCTTACTGGCCTTTGCTACTGAGTTTTCTTCCTACTCACACAGAAGTCCAATCATTTGTAGCTAGGATCCACACGAGAGAGAACATGTGATGCTTGGTTTTCTGGGCCTGGGTTACCTCACTTAGTATAATCCTTTCCAGATCCATCCATTTTCCTTCAAATTCCATAACTTCATTTTTCTTTACAGCTGAGTAGAACTCCATTGTATAAATGTGCCATATCTTCATTATCCACTCATCAGTTGAGGAAAATCTAGGCTGGTTCCATTTCCCAGCTATTGTGAATTGAGCAGCAATAAACATGGTCAAGCAAGTATCTCTAAGGTAATAAGATGAGTCCTTAGGATATATGCCTAGGAGTGCTATAGCTGGGTCATATGGTAGATCTATTTTTAGCTGTCTTAGGAACCTTCACACTGATTGCCACAATGGCTGGACCAGATTGTATTCTCACCAACAGTGTAGAAGGGTTCCTCTTTTTCCACATCCCCACCAGCATTTATGGTCATTTGTTTTCATGATGGTAGTCTATCTGACAGGAGTGAGATGGAATCTCAACGTAGTTTTAATCTGCATTTCACTGATGACTAGGATGTAGAACATTTTTTAGATGCTTATATGCCATCCATATTTCTTCTTTTGAGAACTCTCTATTTAGTTCCATAGCCCATCCTTTGGAATTCACTATGGAGTCACAGGGTGGCCTCAAACTCATGGCGATCCTCCTACCTCTGCCTCCTGAGTGCTGGGATTAAAGGCATGCGCCACCACGCCCAGCTCCATAGCCCATTTTTTAATTGGGTTGTTTGGTTTCTTATTATTTAATTTTTTGAGCTCTATTTGTGTCTCAAGCAAGCACTCAGTTTCTGCTTTCATCTTTCTGGCCCCCTACTAGATCTATACAAATGTGCAAAGAGATCAAATCTTAAGAAATTCAAATTCTGAATGCTCCTATGGACATGAACACACAATTTCCTTGAGGTTGAGTCCATAAGTTGCATTTCAGGGAAAAAAAAAAAAAAACAAAAGAAAACAAAACAGACCTGACATGAGAAGGAAACCACTTTTAGTTGCTTCATTTCCTAAAGCCTACAGCTGGCAAAATGCCTAGGACAAGATGTATTCAATTCGAGTAAAAGCACTGTTGTTAGGAGAAGCAGATGGCCCACCTAAGGTGAAAAAATTACTTTCTTGTGGGGAAAGGCGGGTGGTTTGTTCACCTCTTCTCTTGGAAGGTGGGAATGTGCAGAGGCAAAATAAATAAAACCCATTACAAATGCATTCCACAGATGAACAGAATAATTGTTGCCGAACAAGGCTGTGGGAGGCATCTTCCTGCCTCCAGGCAGGCTGGAGGAAGTTGTCACATGTGTATTAAAGTGCTCCCAGAACTTGAAAACTGTTCTGTAAGAAAAAAAAAAAAACTAGTAAGAACCAACACATAACTAAAGAGACAAACCATCAATAATGCTCACTGAAGATTGGTAACAGAAGTGAAGACTGGTCACCTAAGACAAACCAGGGCAAGTACAGAAAAATGATCTTATATGTGGCCCAGCAAGAGTCAAGCTCCTTCTGCAAAAATAGGGGATTAACATTGGTGGAAGTTGAGGAGTGATGTGAGCTGCATTTATTTAGGAAAGGGGAAATTAGCAAGGATTCCTTGCTGAGTATCTAACCCTTTTCCAAATAGAGATGATTTTTCCTGGGAGTTACTTGTGCTTAGGTCATTTGGAAAGCCTTCTCAGTTCTTCAAACTTTGAAATTTATTTAATATTAGTATTTGGACTCTGGACTCCAACCCATTTGAGTTTTGAAAGATCACCTCTTAGGCAATAGACTAGAAAATAACTGGTACTCATAAAGAAGAGAGGGCATTTCTCAGGTCCCAGGTCACTTCTGTGCTCAGCTCCATCTTTTCAGATCTGCTGAACACTGGACCCTAATGAGGGCTCCATTCATTTGCTTTTTATTTTATTTATTTATTTTCAAGGAGAGAGAGAGAGAGAGAGGAGACAGACAGAGAGAAAATGGGCATATCAGGGCCTGTAACTACTGCAAACGAACTCCAGATGCATGTGCCCCTTGTGCATGTGGCTTACGTGGGACCTGGGAAATTGAACCTTGGTCCTTTGGATTCACAGGCAGATAGATGCCTTAACCACTAAGCCATCTCTCCAGCTCCAGTTTTTCTAAAATTCAATTCTTTTACTCTTATTCTTTGCTCACAAACAATATTCTGATTATGAATTTGAGCCCATTGTCCCTTTTGATGGGTAGGATACAGATTGGCTTAGAGAAACAGGTTAGGAGATCACTGCAAAAGTATATATATATATATATATATATATATATATATATATATATATACATATATATATATATGTATGTATGTATATATATTACAAATAAATAAATTTGTGTCATATTTGATCCATCAGTTTCTTGAGGATTGGTTTTCATAGGTTAGTCCCACAACCTAGTCACTCAGAAACATGGACCGAACCATCTCTTTGGAGCTGCAAGTGATGGTCAGAGTTCAGAACGCTAACCATTCCTCATATGGCCATCTTATGAGGCTCCATCCCAGCAGCTGCAGTCCTTTCTTCACGAGCTCTTGTTGTCTCTCTTCAGATGTTAACACCAGTGACCAAAGAAAGACATCCACCTGCTAAATTCTTTACAGTCAGCAGAAGTTAAGCTTAAATTCTTTTCTTTTGATTCACTCTGGTGTCTCACATCCCCGAGTCAAGGAAACAAGTTACATTTCACAGACTGCAACCATATAGTTTCACCCAATAGCTAGCTTACAGCTTTCTGCAGTGATCCTCCTTGAGAGCCGGAGCTGTATGCAGGCCACACAATGGTACATAGAGCATCATTAAGCAAGAAGAGGGAAAGGAAGGCCTGGGCTACCGATTATAACTCCTGTCCAGAGATGTCCACACCCTTTCAGCATGTAACTTAAAAAGAGGGTAAATTGGGGATAAGGATGTATCTCAGTTGATAGAGTGTTCACCTGGCCTGCACAAAACCCCCCATAATCCAAGAACAGTACACACCTGTAATGTCAACACTCAGGAGATGGAGGTAGTAGGATCAGAAATTCAAGGTCATCCTTGGTTACAGAGTGAGCTTGAAATCAGTGTGGTATACATGGGACCCTGTCTTTAAAAGGGGAAGAATAGCCAGGTGTGGTGGTGCACGCCTTTAATCTTAGCACTAGGGAGGCAGAGGTAGTAGGATCACCATGAGTTCGAGGCCACCCTGAGACTACATAGTGAATTCCAGGTTAGCCTGAGTCAGAGTGGGACCCTACCTCAAAAAAAAAACCAATAAATAAATAAATAAATATAAAAAGGGGGGGAATAATATAGGTTGTGAAGAAAATTTGGAGAGCTCTCATCCCCAACAATATAACTACATGCTACTTTTTTGCTGCCAGCTGTGTTCATTGCAGTTATGCATGAGTGTACTGATCTGCCCATTTCCCAGTGTGTGCTTCAGAGGCTCACCCTGGCATTCTCAACACTGGTCCTTGTAAAGCACTTCAAGTACTTTCACTTGGCTGTCATGTTCCTTGTCAGTCAGTACTGACCCTGTGCATCCCTCTGTGGATGTCACATGGTTGTTAGCTATACAGCATCTATCCTCTTGTAGTGTGTGTGTGTGTGTGTGTGTGTAGTATATGCATGTGTGTGTGCACAGAGGCATGTGCCCTCTGTATGTGGGAGGCCAGAGTAGAATACTGGATGTACTCTTCTATGCTTCATCTGAGTTCTTGAGATGAAGTCTCTTATTCAAACTGGCTGAACAGTAATCAGATTTTCTAGTAATCTGGTGTGAGTTTGGAAGACCAGAAGGCTGAGAGAAATGTGGACTGTGGTGGTTTGACTCATGAGGTTCCAGAAGGGGAAAAGGACTTTATTGATAACTGAGGCAGAGGCAGTTTGTGTGATATTCTGACAAATAAGCTATCTGCATTCTTCTTGCTTTCCAAGAACTTGAACAAAATTGAATTTAAAAGTAATGGATTGATTTGTTTTGCAGAGAAAATTTCAAGACAGAAAAATACTTAGTCTATGGAATAGTTTCTCTTTGCTAACCTGTTTCAGATCTACAATGAAGGAAAGAAAAATACAGAGCAGAAAAATATGAGAATGTAATGTTTGACATAGAAATAAATATGAGCAAATTAGAAATCTCAGGCTCATAAGCTTCAGATTCTGTTTTTTAAATTTCATCTGTCTATCTACCTTCCTACCTATCTACCTACAGAGACAGACAGAAGAAAGACAGACAGAATGGGCATACCAGGGCCTACAGCCAATGCAAACAAACTCCTGATGTATATGCCACTTTGTGCATCTGGCTTTATGTGGGTACTGAGAATCAAACTCAGGTCCTTAGGCTCTGAAGGCAAGTGTCCTAACTGCTGAGCTATCTCTCCAGCCCAGGCTTCAGCTTCTTTGTCTTTAAATGTTAAGGAGCTTACTACCATTAAAGGGAACTCTACTGCTGTGCTCTGGAACAATAGGAAGGATACTCTGAGAACAAGACCCAACCAATTGTAGGATCTAGATGGGAAGAATGAAAATTCTTTTGAAAGGAAAAGGTTGGCTGCTTCTTTGCATTCTGTGGGTGCCAGGCTTCATTCCAGTCTGATAGCAGAATTTGGCAGCATTGCCCATGTGGTACTAGTTTTATAAGAATGACAGGTATAAGATACAGGGTCATGAAATATTTCACCACAGTTCCAAAGATCTGTTGAGGCTAAGTACTGCAAGGGGAAGAGTGTCTGCATGCAGGCCATGAGAGGCCACTTCTTGAAGCTGTGAAGATGAACTGTAAATTGCAGTGAAGATTCAAAGATGTTAGAGGTGCTAGGATCATGGGACATCTGCCAAGAAAAGCTGTGGGCTTGGGGCAGATTCAGCCTATAAGAAAGTCTACATGCATCACAGCTGGAGGGGCAGCCTTGTGGAGCCCAGGTGATTTCAGCATGAGTCCCAGATACTAGACATGGAGCTGCAGGATTTTATGTCCACCCTGCTGGGTTTTGGTCTTGCTTTGGTTGATTATCTTAGCTTTGGCTCCATGCTGACCTTTTGGACTGGGAATGTTTACTTTATGTCTGTGCATGCTGGAAGCATGTAACTCATTTTTTAATGTCCTAGGATCCCACAGTTAAGAATTTGGCTGAGTCTTAGAAGAGATTCTGCACTTATATTTTTAGTAGTATTGGAAGTGTTACAGACTATGAGAACTTTTTTTTTTTCTTTTTCTTTTTTTTTTTTTTTTTTTTTTTTGGTTTTTCTTTTTGGTTTTTCGAGGTAGGGTCTCACTCTAGCCCAGGCTGACCTGGAATTCACTATGGAGTCTCAGGGTGGCCTCGAACTCACGGCAATCCTCCTACCTCTGCCTCCCGAGTGCTGGGATTAAAGGCTGCGCCACCACGCCCGGCTCTTTTTCTTTATTAGGTAGTTTTGTATTCAGCAAATACAGTCAGTTTGGTACCATTATTAGGCTCATCCGTGACCTACCCCCTCCCCTTGGCCCTTCCTTGTTGAGGTATATGAGTCATGCATTGTGGAGTTAGCCCACAGTTATGGGTAAGCTAAATGTCTCTGCATATCATGACCCAACATGCGGTTCTGACATTCTTTCCGCTGCCTCTTCCGCAAAATTTCCCTGAGCCATGTTGGGTTCATTTTTGGTCTGCTTCAGTGATGAGGTGTTGGGGGCCTCTGAGGCTCTGGCTCTCTGATTTGGTAGGAGTTGATTTTTCTCTGTGTTGATCTCCTTCCCCCTTGTGCTGGTATCCGGTTCATCAGGAAAACAGCCCCCTTGCTTGTTTCGCCAATTTTTCTTAGTTTCAGCCAGGGCCCTTTTGAGGTATGATGGGGTGGCTCTCTCCTTAAGATCTACATCTATCTGAAAAAGAGAAGCAGATTCTCCAACGGAGAGTAAGTTAGCACCAGGACAAATAAGATAACCCTTACTTTTTTTAAATAGAGAATTTAATAGGTGTAGGCCCTCTTGTAGCCCACAGTTGGTGGTAGCTTGATATTAGAGAGTGGGCTTATGTTTGGATATGGTTCTGACTTGTTTCCCAGCTCCAGCTATGGGTCCCGTACCACTGAGGGGATCAGTTAGCCAAATTGAGAGCAGTTGGTTCTCCACCATGGCTGTGTGCCACTACTGCACTTGTGTGGGCATCACAACAAGTTCTTTGCTGCTAAGTAGGTTCGACCATGCGTTGCTTTGACAGATATTGGTCATTTTCCCCCAGTCGCCCATGTAGCACTTTCTGGCACTAGACGCGCTGACTGTCTGGGGACTGACTCTCTTCCAACTTCTAGCCATGCCATTCCATTTTGCATGTCAATCACATAAGGTGTCTTCAGCAGTAGGGTCTTACCACTAGCCTTTGGTGGGACAGACTATGAGAACTTTTAAAGTTGAACTGAATGCATTTTGCATTATGTGATGGTCATGAACCAATGGAGTCAAGGTGTGGAGGTTATAACTTAATTATGATATGTTTGAGTGTAAAGTTGACAGGGGTTAGTCTTGTGATGGTTATATTGATTGTCAAACTGACAGGACCTAGACTTATATGTGAGGGATTAGGCTAGCCTTTTGGCATGCCTGTATGGATTATCATGATTAGGTTAATTGAGATGGGAAGATCCATCTTAATTTCTGTGGAGGGTACATCTCAATGGGCCAAGGCTCTGAACTGTATTAAAAGGAGAGGTTTTGTTGGGCAACAGCATTCATCACTTTCTGTTTCCACACTGTGGGCTGAATGTGACTGCCTGACTCAAGCTCCTGCCACCATGCCTTCCCCTCTATGATGGTTATAACTTGGAACTATAAACTCTTCCTCCCTTAAACTGATTTTTTTGTCAGTTATTTCCCTCCAGGCAATGAGAAGATAACTAATGCATACCACAAGAGCTCTTATCTTCTGAGAGGCATCTCCCCAGCCCACCACTGATGTTTTAGTGACCAGTCTATTATAACCTCTACATAACTGGATGGAAGTAGCAGTGACCCAACTCTGGAACATATTTTCCAGCCTCATCTTCCAGAAATTGTCCTGTATCCCTTGAAAAGAGCAAATTATCTTTCCTTTGTGTGAAAAATAGAAATATTAATATCACATACTAGTTTCTCCTCCTAATTTATAGAACTTACAGAAAGACTAATAACAACGGCCCTTCTGAGTATTTTCTCAAAATATTTACTTCATAAATAAATAAAGTTGGCAACCTATTTGCTGCCACTGAGATTTATGAAAGCTCTGTGAGGTAGCAACACAGGCTTTCCAACTCAGGATGTTTATTGCTCTTGGGCTGTGGCTAATGTCTTGTGAAGCAAGGTTTCAGTTAGGGAGAGATTGAGTAACTGGAACAGATGCATTGTGAAACTGCTTGTTCCCCTTTATTCCTTGTGGACCAATGAATATCATAAGTCTTAGGCTGTACAACAGCTTAACAGATTTAATTTTTTGGTATCTCATATAATAAGAGCTCAGCATTTCTTGTAAAAAGTGGTCACAGATACCTGAGGACATTGTGTTTGTCTCTGCTGATGTTGACTTTGTCTGACCTGTTGACATAAAGACATCCTACTAGCCAATTCTCTAAAGGGAAAGATATGTGGCACTTACCAATGGCTTTTTGCTGATTTCCTGATCATGTAGCCACAGTACCTTTATTTCTCATGGCAGGTTTCTGACAGGTATTATTTTCTATTATGTTCTAGGTGGGATAGAGTTTCTGAGTAATTAAATAAATTGTTCAAGGTAACTGAAAACTTAGCAGCTTAAAATGAACAAGTTTCCTTCTGAATTTTTACATGGAAGCAGCAAGGTGGTCATACTGGAGAGCTGGCTGTTAGTTACCATGTAAACTTCAGCCTATCTGTCCCCAAAGCCACTGTTCCTTTCACAGGCCTTGCTGTGGCTCTAGCAGGCAGGAAGCTAGAGAGTTGCAATAGGATTTCAAGGCACCACAAGTAAAATCATATGTGAGGAACATGTTTGAAAAACTTTAGTTCAGCTCATGTGTCACAGCTGACTAACACGCACACTGAGGAAAATTAAGAGAGAAACTTTTATCTCCTAAGCCTCTGAGACAAGACTGGCTGTCATTCAGGAGACCCCCATCCTCTCCACCACAGGCAGGTCGTTGGGAGCTTTTAAAGCCCAGCCTTGTGCACCAGGACCAAAGAGATCCTTCTCAGAATAAATGAGCAGCTCAGGAAAAACTGCAGGGCATACTGCCACCCAAAGTCACTTTCCGTTGTGTCAGTGGCCCTAGTTATCCATGGACCTCCTTCATAACATGTTATCTAACTCAAAGCTTATTTTAAATATGCCAGGAGACTGTCAGGACAACAGCTTACCACTTTAGTGCTCATTTCCACTACACTGTCAGCCCAGTGTGTGCAGCTTCTGGTCTATTGTAAGTCTCCTGAGTGTTCTCCTTCCTACCAGCCTCTTAGCTCCTACCACAGGATTGCAGTATAGATCTATCTCTATCTCTGCTCAAAAAGAGAGAAACTTCCAAGTTTCAATGACAAATGGGAGAAACTGTCTCTGAAGGCTTTCTCTTCTAGTGAGGTCACAGGATTGAAGTGCTCACTTTGTTTTTGGATGAAAATAGTGGTTTCTGAAGAATTAGCTGATGCAAACATCCTGCTGCATAACAACATATAGCAAGAAAGTAAAAATATTATAACTCCGTTTGTACCATCTTTAAAAAAAAAAAAGCCAGTTGTTTTCCATTAAGTTGTTGTTTTGCGCCACCTGGTGTTCAAACTAAATAGTGGCTTTAGACTTTTTTTTTTTTTTTTAAGAAGTCAAAGTTTTTACAGACTCCATGTTGGCATGAAGAGAATCCATATGACATTTAAATTGAGAGAAGAGCAAAGAATTAGATGGTGTAGAATAACATACACAAACACATTTTTCTATACACACACTTTTTTTTTTTTTTTTTTACAGATCACCTACTTTTTCAAAATAGGATCTATCAAGTACCTACATTGTGCTCCTGCATGTATTGCCCTTACAGTGCTAAGGAAGGCTTAAACGATCGATTCAGAAGAATGAATACTATGACTGGAGTGGTATCTGAGAATATAGGAACCCTTACCAGGAGGAAATTGTTTAGAAATAGGGGACCTCTCTGAACAAATTTTAAATAGGTTTAAATATGTTATTCTTTTTTAATTTTTAAAATTATTTATTGACTTTTTTAAAAAAATAAAAAGATTGTACTCTTAGACCTCCTCTTGCCCATCCCAATTCTGCTGAGGGTCTTTTTCATTGGGGCTATTGGCATTCATTGTGGGAACCAAGAGGCCTCAGTCCGAGTGGGGGAGGGGGCACCTCCCTCAGGTTATTCCCACTCATTCCAGGCTCTTACAATCTTTCCACTACCTCTTCCACAATGTTCCCTGAGCCTTGAAAGGCAAGATAGGGATCTGATTTAGTTTCACTTTCTCTGTAGCCTCTGGATCTCTGTTCTGATGAGGTTTGATGAGTGTAGCCCTGTGGGCCACTCTAGAGATGTACTTTTTAAAGTGACTACAATAAATTTTTATCCCAAATCAAGCACTGGGAAGAATCAAGATAATCATTTAGACAGAGATCCCATTTTATGGGTTAGTAAGTTATTCAGGCCTAAGAATTACATTTCTTTAATCCCAGGTTCCTCAACTGTCACGGATGTCCCTGTTATCTCTTAAGCTTCTGAAAGAATTGAGCTAAAATTATACCACCTCTATAAGACCTTTGTTAGTTTTTAAATCGTTATTGCCTTTGTATGTGTGCGCGTGCATGTGTGTGTGCTCATACATGCTGCTGTGGCTGTGCCCGTGGACGTAAAGTCTTGGGAGTCCTCACCTGCCATCTCGTTTGAGACAGTCTCTTGTTCACCACTGTGTAAATGCCCCACTAGCTGGTCCACAAGCCTCTAAAGACTCTCTTGCCTCTTCTTCCCATGTTGCTGTAGGAGGGCTGGGATTGCAGACACTCACTACTGAATGCTTTATGGGGATTGAACTCAGATCATCACATTTGCACAGCAAGCACTTTTACCTACTAAGCAGTGTCCCAAGATCATAGATTCACAGCTGGACACAGTATGATTCAAAGACCTGCCATGCCTCTTGGACCTGCTTCTTGCCACTACAAATGAACTCTAAATGCATGTGCCACTTTGTGCATCTGGCTTTACCTCAGTACTGGAAAATAAAACTCAGTCAGTCAGGCTTTGCAAGAAAGTGCCCTTAACCACTGAGCCAACTCCATCTGTAGCCTTTTTTTTTTTCAGGCAAGCCCAATAGATGGACCTTTTTAATGAGAGAGAGAGAGAGAGAGAGAGAGGGAGAGAGAGAGAGAGAGACAGGGCCTCCAGCCATTGCACTCGAATTCCAGACATGTGTGCCCCGTTGTACCCATGTGTGAACTTGCATGCTTGCATTACTTTGTGAGTCTGGCTTATGTGGGACCTGGAGAGTGGAACATAAATCCTTAGGCTTTGCAGGCAAGTGTCTTAATTGCTAAGCCATCTCTCCAGCCCCCAAGTTTTGGGGGGTTTGAGGTAGAGTCTGCCTATAGCCCAGGCTGATCTGGAATTCACTATGTAGTTTCAGGGTGGCCTCAAACTCATGGCAATCCTCTTACCTCTGCCTTCTGAATTCTGGGATTAAAGGCGTGTGCCACCACACCTGACCTTTAGCCCAATTTAAAAATGTTTTAAGTGGGGTTGGAGAGATGGCTTAGCGGTTAAGGTGCTCACCTGAGAAGCCTAAGAACTTAGATTCAATTCCCCAGTAGCCGCATAAGCCAGACTCACAAGGTGGTGCATACATCTAGAATTCAATTGCAGTGGCTAGAGGCCCTGGCATGCCCATCCCCTGTCTTTCTAACTGCTCTGCCCTCTCTTTCTGATAAATAAATTAAAAAAAATTTTTTTGAGGTAGGGTCTCACTCTAGCTCAGGCTTACCTGGAATTCACTCTGTAGTCTCAGGGTAGCCTTGAACTCATGGCAATCCCCCTACCTCTGTGTCCCGAGTTCTGGGATTAAAGGTGTGCACCACCACGCCCAGCTTAAATAAAAAATAATTAATAAAAAATGTTTTAAATGTACTAAAACACACAAATTTAAAAATCTACCACTTTGTCCATTTTTATGTGTACAGTTCATTGACAAAGTGCATCCATATTGTTGTGCAGTCATTACCACCACCCATTTCCATAACATTGCATTTTGTGAAACTGACTTTGTTTTTTTTTTTTTTTTAAGATAGGGTCTCACTCTAGCCCAGGCTTACCTGGAATTCACTATGCAGTCTCTGGTTAGCCTCGAACTCACAGCGATCCTCCTGCTTCTGCCTCCGGGGGCTCGGATTAAAGGCGTACGTCACCATGCCTGGCTCTTTTTTTTTTTTTTTTTTCCTGAAGTGGTACATATTGAACCTAGGCCTTATGTCTGGTAAGCAACACCGTGGGGCTGCATCCAGCCTGTGAAACTGAAATTCTGCATGCATTAAACAATAACTACCTATTTCTCTCTATCTCTGGCAACTGATGAACATACTTTTTATTTTCTGTTATCAGTTTGACTGTTCTAGATACCTCTCATGAGAGCTATGGAATACCTGTATTCTTGAGACTCAGCACTACAGGCCCTTTTGGGTCATCCCAGTGGTCACTGCCATCTGAAAAGAGAAGCTTCTCTAACCAAAGTGAGAGTAGCATTAATATATGGGTATGAATGTTAAGTAAAGTGCTTACAGCAGCCCAATACTTAAAAAAATTTGTTTTTTATTTTTTTATTTGCAAGGGGGGAGGAGAGAGAGAATAGGCATGCCAGGCTCTCTGGCCTCTGCAAGGAATGAACTCCAGAGTACATGTCACCTTGTGAATCTGGCTTTACATGGGGAGTCATGCCAGGGTCCTTAGGCTTTTCAGGTTAAGTGACTTGACCAATCATATTTACAGCCCAGTACTTTTTAAAAAATATTTTTATTTATTTATTTGTAAAGGTAGGGGAGAGAGAGAGAGAGAGACAGAGAATGGGCACACCAGGGCCTCTGGCTTCTGGCCTCTGCAAAGGTCCAGATGCATGTGCCACTTTGTACATACAGCTTTATATGAGTACTGAAAAATCCAATCTGGGTCATTAGGCTTTGTAGGCAAGAGCTTTAACCTCTGAGCCATCTCTCCAGCCCTCCTTAGTACTTTTGATTCCCTTGACCTACTTTTGTTTCTCTTTTTAGACGTCCTTGTTATACCAAGTGCAGAAGTGTGTGCCTGTAATCTCAGCACTTGGAAGGAAGAGGCAGGAAGATCGGAAATTCAAGGCCATCCAGAGACCCTCTCTCAAAGAAACCAAAAATAAAATAAAATACATTTCTTACCTTCAAAAACTATAAATCAACCTTTATTTATAATGTTTACAGCTTAAATGTTTCTTCTGACAAAATGTTTTCTATTTTTTATTTGTTTGTGTATGTACATGTATGTATATGTATATGATGTGTGCATGTATGTATGTATGTGATGTATATATATGTATATAACATGTGTATATATGTATGTGTATGTATATGATGAGCGTGTGTGGGTGTGTGAGCATGCTCTTGCCACTGCATGTATGTGGAGGTCAGAGGAAAACCTCTCCTCTCCTTCCATCTTTTTTTTTCTGGTTTGGATAGGGAGAGTGTTGTTATAAAAACTTTTATTGACAAACTCCATTCATATACACAATTTTTCCTGATCATGATCACCTCCCACAACCGTTTTTTGTTCTCCCAACCCCCACCACTAAACCCCTAGATCTCTCTTTCCACTGCTGCTTCCAGATTCTGCTGGTCCCACCTACCTTATGGGGATTACAGTTGTGTGTACATTGAGGAAGACCGAAGTCAGGTGAGCAGGCTTGTGAACAAGCACCTTTAATTGCTGTGCCATCTCCCTAGCTCCTTCTCTGAAAAATTTTAAGAAGGAAGGGCTTTGTAGATTAGCATCTCTTACCAAGGCCTACTAGATGGTGAAGATAAAAAGTATTTGTTAAGTGAACAAATGACAAGGAACTATCTGGGAGGATGGAAAGGAACCAGTTAGAAGGGGCGGGGACCATTGGAGAGGACAATGGGAGAGGGGAATCGATGAGAACAAAGAATAATGCATATATGTATGAAAGGCCATAGCAAAACCAATTACTTTGAATATTAAAAGTTAATTGAAAATCAATCAATAACAAAACTTCAAAAAATTAAAATGAATGTCAGAAATGAAGACTTTTTCTGAATGCTACCTGTTGTACTTTAGGAGAATGGCCAGTAGAGGTCAGAAATGAGTTCTTCAAGTATTTTGGGATTAATTTCATTTCTGTGGTATACAAATATCTGTCCATTGTAGGTGATGTCTGTTGATCTGCACACAATGCCACTTAATCAACTTTATGAGGGCAATTGTCTTTGGTCACGATAAATGCTAAAAGGTACATAATGATGATACCTCAGATAGGCTGTCCTTTCATACATGACCTGGTCTTCAGACCCAAGAAGGATGTGGGGGAGCAATTTCTTTCTGAAAAACCGTACAAACAGAGTTTATTTAAAGTTAAATATAACTTTATATTATTATTTATTTATTTTTATTTTTTTATTTGAGAGAAGAGACAGAGAATTGATGAGCTAGGGCCTCAGGCACTGCAATCAAACTCCAGATGCTTGCACCACCGAGTGGACATGTGCAGATCTTGCGCTTGCTTCACCTTTGTGCATCTGGTTTACATGGAGTCTGGAGAGGAGAGTAGAACAGGGGCCCTTAGGCTTTGCAGGCAAGCACCTTAAGCACTAAGCCATCTCTCCAACTCAACTTTATGTTACTATATTGGATTATAAACAAAAGTTAAATTCAAACAAGCAGAGAAAACAATAAATGCTTATGTTCAAATACAAAGCTATTCACCTGCATTAACACCACTTCTCCCTAAGTGAGTGAGTGTGTGTTTAAATGCAACCCATTGTGGAGCTGGGAAGATGGTTCATTGGTTAAAAGTACTTGCTCCCTAAACCTGAAACCAGAGTTCATATCTCCAGAACCCATGCAAAGTTAGATGCAGTAGCATGCACATGCATCCCAGAACACCTACTGGTAATATGGGAGGTGGGGTCAGCTAGGCTGGTGTACATAGCTGCAGACCAGGAGATGAACACCCCTGGCACATTAGCTAGGGTCCAGGTGAAACCACAGAGGAATTGGTGAGATGAGCAAGAATACTGCTACCATGGTGAGTCTGACAACCTGTGCCAGAGTGATGGAGACAGACACTGAGGATATTCAAAATGTATGAAAGCAGAAATCCAGAAGCTGCTGAGAGCTCAACATTAAAGTAGACTTAAAGCACACACACCAAGGCTCAGGAAATTTCGCAGAAGAGGGTGGGGGAAGATTCTGAGAGCCACAGGATAGGAGGGAATATCCAGAGACATTACCCGCCCCCCCACAATCACTGACTATTGCTCTCACAACTCAACCCACAACCCTATGGCGAATACCAGTGATTCCACTAAGGAGGGCTTTCAGTGGAATGGGGGTAGAGAGGAGTGCAGTGATGCTACCAACACATGATGTGTCCATGCAAAGTTTCTACATAACAAAAAAAAAAAAAACAAAGAAAGAAAGAAACAAGGAAACAAAGAGACAAAGAAAGAAAGAAGGAAAGACTGTCTCAATTAAGGTGGAAGTGACAGGCCAATACCTCAAGGTTGTCCTCTGGCCACACATGTGCCCATACACACACAGCAAGAGCAATACACATGTGTGAAAATGTATTGTGAGAGCTATCCTTTGTTGTTGTTGTTATTATTATTATTTTGGTTTTTAGAGGTAGGGTCTTGCTCCAGCCCATGCAGACCTAGAATTCAGTCTCAGGCTTGCTTCAAACTCACAGCAATCCTCCAACCTTGGCCTCCTGAGGGCTGGGATTAAAGGTGTCAGTAATAGCTAATCTTGATTGACTATCAACTTGACGTGATCTGGAATCGCCTAGGAGACATTCCATGTGCTTGGGTCCATGACTGAATAAAATGGAGAATGGAGATGATGGGGGTGGGAGCAGTAGCATTCATCTCCTTCTGCCTTCTGATCACAGATGTGGTATGACCAGCTGCTTCATGTTCCTACTGCAACATCTTTCCTACCTAGATGGACTGTGCCCTCCAACTGTGAGTCAAAATAAACATTTCCTTCTTATGTTGGTTTTTGTTAAGTATTTTGTCTCAGCGAGGAGAAAATTAAATAATGCACCTAATAACACTAGGATACTTCACTGATCTTTCCTCTCCTTTTTCACAACACAATAAATGGCAAACCAAGGTCACAAGCCACACTTCTACCTGAATGGGGCTTATTATCCCTGGCTCAGTAGCTTATGCTTAAATGTCACAGTATATAGTGACTAATGGAGAGGGTCTAAAGAAATAACGGCAATAGATAAGTAGTGGATTATTTTGTTTTGATCTCATTTTTACACATGTATGTATGTGTGGTGTGCACGTTTGTGTGTGCAGGTATGCATGCACGTATGTGCATGTGCGTAGGCCAAAGGTAGATGTCAGGTGTCTTCCTTGATTGCTTTCTACCTTATTTATTGAGACAGGGTCTCTCAATTAAACCCAGATTTCACTGATTCTGCTAGTTTAACTAGTCAGCTTGCCTCAGGAAATCTCTGCCCCTGCCTTCCCAGTGCTTGGATTATAGGACAGCTGCCTTTTCTGCCCAGCATTTATCTGGGTGCTGGGGATCTGAACTCAGGTTCTTACACTTGCAGAGCAAATAGTTCTTTACCCAGCCATGTCCCCAGACTCTACATATTGGTTTTGATTGATTAGCTCAAGGGTAAATATTTGAGAAACAAAAGGAAGTGTACTTTTACTGATTGTTACCTACACATCAGGCACTGTGATACTTTGCTTAACCTGTTACTTCACTCCTCAAAATGAACAATGTCAATCATAGCATCTAGAATTTAGTGGGATCTCAGTGATTATCAAGTGAATGAGTGGGTGAGCAAGTAAAGAACTATTAGGAAAATAATTTGTTTCTAGATTTTTGTTTGAGGGAGTTGGCATGTTTCATTTTCTTGACAGAACTAACTCTGATTTAATTTCAGAATGTGAGTACATTTTATGTTCAACAATTTAAAAGAAATTATTATTATTATTTTTTATTTGACAGAGAGAAAGAGTGAGGGAGAGAGAGAAAAAGAGAGAGAATGGGTGCGCCAGTGCCTAATGAGCTCCAGACACATGTGCTACCTTGTGCGTCTGGCTAATGTGGGTCCTGGGGAATCAAACCTGGGTCCTTTGGCCTTGCAGGCAATGCCTTAACCACTAAGCCATCCCACCAGCCCAGCAATTTTTATTCATCAGTTCGCCAAAGGTGTTCTTTTGGGGGCACTGAAAAGTATACACAGAATGTAGTCTCTGTCAGGAAACACTGAAAGGTGGGCATGAATAGTGAGGATGTTGATTCTGGCCCTGCTTTAACAAGTGGTCTTTCCTTTTGATTCTGTACAATTAAAATACTAATAATATAGTTCTTCCCACTTCACATGTCATGGGATAAATGTAAGATGCTATCTTTGAAATTTTTTTGAGTTAAGTGGGTAACTTAGTTCATAAATGGGAATTTAATGAAAAGATTTCGATGATGCCTATTGGGAAGGAAATATGACTAAGTCAAAAACTCCAGTCATGGCTGGAAAGATGACTTAGTGGTTAGGGCACTTACCTATGAAGCCTAAGGACTCAGGTTCGATTCCCCAGAACCCATGTAAATCCAGGTGCACAAGGAAGTGCATGTGTCTGGAGTTCATTTTCAGTGGCTAGAGGCCCTGGCACAGCCATTCTCTCCCTCCCACCCCTTCACCCCACCTCCATGCTATCTGCCTCTTCTCTCTCTCAAATAAATAAATAAAATATTTTTAACTCCACTCAATGTCACACATTGCTGTGGTTGAAAGTGTGGACAAATGAAACAGATCAGCAATCTTCATATCATGTGCTTCTATATCCATTCTGCTCCTCTGGATGGTGTGTGTCTACACTGGGGAACTCTGTTGTGCTGGAATGTTAGAGGTGGTTGACTTGAGGTTAGTTTTGGCAAGGAGCCAGATAGCACAGTTTTTACTCTATACTGAGACTTTTAGCCAGGCAAACACAAGGTTAAATTCTTTTGGGATGGTGTGATAGAATATGCAAATGACTTAAAAAGATTCTCTCAGTGTGGGGTAGGATGAAACGTTGGGGAAGATCACTATGGCAAAACAGTTCCCTGGAAGAGCTCACAGAAGTTCATTCCATTGTGAACACAAGTAAAACAGGATTTCTGTCTTTCTCTCCTCTTTCTTCTCCTCCTTCATCAGTGCTTACAGCTTCAGTCAGCTGTGAGACATATAATATATAAATTTTAAGCATAATCATCACATAGAATGTAAAGATGCCAAGTGCTTATGAACAAATTAGAGGTTCTTAGTCAAATCCAAACAAATATATACCTGATAATGGTTTTGGCTGAAATATATTTTTATATTTTTCATCATGTTCACATTTGCCTGTGGTTAGAAAAGATTAAGCTTGCCAAATTTTAATGTGGTACAAATGCCATGTTCAAGGCAAAGTCAGCAGACTGTTAGAGGGTCTGCAAGTCAAAAGCATTATCAACAGCTGTGACTTTCACATGCTTGTGAGACTGAAATAATAAAATCATATGCATTTGAAGTGGGTGCAAATTCTCCCACTTTAAAAAAAATAACATGATCACTGGTAACTTCACTTGGTGTTATAATCAGCTTTGTATTTTATTAAAGAATAGAATAATGAACCAAAGACAAAAATTCAAGAACCTAATTAACTAATTAATGATTTATTGAGTGACTCTTCTATTAGTGCAAACTGTAGGCAGTTGGTTCATGTCCTTCCCCAGAAATGACAAAAGGGTAAATTTGACTCTTCTGTTTTTCCATTTATTGCAGCTTTAGAAAGGAAAAGTCAAAAGGAAAGAGAATTGTGATAGGAATGGTGAAGAACAGCAGTGTTGTGATACCAAAAACTAAGGGAAAGGTGACAGAAGATTGACATTTTTTTAAGGAATATTTTTGTTTATTTTTATCTATTTATTTGAAAGTGACAGACAGAGAGAGAGAGAGAAAATGGGTGCGCCAGGGCCTCCAGCCACTGCAAATGAACTCCAGATGCGTGCGCCCCCTTGTACATCTAGCTAATATGGGTCCTGGGGAATTGAGCCTTGAACCAGGATCTTTAGGCTTCACAGGCAAGTGCTTAACCGCTAAGCCATCTCTCCAGCCCAAAAATTGACACATTTTTTAAAAATTTAGTAGCTTGAATTGCCTGTTTTGTATAAAGGAAATATGTCCACATATGACATAAATCATTATATTCAAAAAATTTATTTATTTACAAGCAGAGAGAGATAGAAGAGAGACACGTACAGAGAACAGGCATGCCAGGGCCTCCAGCCACTGCAAACAGACTCAAGATGCATGTGTAACTTTGTTCTTCTGGATTTATATGGGCACTGGGGAATTGAACTTGGATCATTAGACTTTGCAGGCAAGTACCTTAACCACTGAGCAATCTTTCCAGATCATAAATAACTATTTTAGTATTTTGGCTTTCCATTCTACATTTTAAAAGTCAAAACTATTTATTTATAATTATCATCATGAAAAAATCAATTCAAAATAGCCTCTTTAGTAGATATAGAAAGAAAAAGGGGAAAATGGCCAATGGGTGATTACCTAAAGTCCATATTTTCTGTGTAGGATCAGCATCTACTCAGTTTTCTGCCAGGAGGTCTCAGAGGATCATACTGGATGGCAGTGTTGTTTCCTGCTGCCCACAGCACCTAAGAGATTCATGACTCACCTGCTTTGCTATGCACAGAAATTGCTACCAACTTCCCAACACTGAACTGATAAGAAAGAAAAAAATCCCAATTATGAATTATGAAAATTCCCAAGTTGTAGAATTTTGGAAAATGATTTCATTAGTTTCAAATTCTTTAGCAATATACTTGATAATTCCAAAAGTAGTTTAACACTAACACTGTTGCCTAGTGGAAGTCCTTTAAATATTTTTATGTGTGTGTGTTGCTGTGTGTGCAATTGCACTTGTGTGCATATGGAGGCCAGGGGACAACCTCAGGTTTCCTCAGGAGTACTGTCCATTTCTGAGACAAGGTCTCTCATTGTCTTGAAGCTCACCAATTAGATAAGACCAGCTGGCCAATGAGCCCCAGGGATCTTCCTATCTCTTCCTCCTCAGCACTGGGATTATAGGTATGTGTCACTATGCCCAGCATGTTCATGTGGATTCTGTAGATCCAACTCAGGTCCTCATGCTTGTAAGACAAGCAATTTACTGATGTAGCTATCTCTCTGACTCCAAAAGATGTTGTCTAAAACACATGAAAGCAGGACTGGAGAGATGGATTAGTGATTAAGGCACTTGGTTGCGAAGCCTAAGGACTCATGTTTGACTTCTCAGTTCCCACGTAAGCCAGATGTGCAAGGTGACTCATACGCAAGTAGCGCATATGCACAAGGTGGCACACACACCTGGAGTTCCATTACAGTGGCTGGAGGCCCTGGTGTGCCAATTCTCTCTGTCTCTCACTGTCATTAAAAAGAAGTCAGTCTATAGGGCTTGCCTCAAAAAACAAAAAAGACATGAAAGTAGGAGGGGGACTATTTTGAAAGAGGAAAGATATCAGTGGGAAAGAGAGGGACAAGAGAAGGTAAAGGGAGGTGACTATGATAAAAGTACATTGTATACAAATATAAAAACATCATACTGAAGCCTATTATTATGAATAATTAATATATGTTAATAACTTTTAAAAGTATTTCGTGAAAGAGAGAGAGAGAGAGAGAGAATGGGTGCACCAGGGCCTTTCAGCCACTGTGAACAAACTCCAGACCCATGTGCTCTCTTGTGGGTATGCGACATTGCATGCTTGCGTCACTTGCAGATGGCTACATGGGATCTGGAGGATTAGAACAGGCGTCCTTAAGTGTCACAGGCAAGCACCTTAACTACTAAGCCATCTCTCCATCCCACTAATAACTATTTTTTTAACTTATTTATTTAAGAGCAACAAACAGAGAGAGAAAGAGGCAGAGAAAGAGAATGGGCGTGCCAGGGCCTCCAGCCACTGCAAATGAACTCCAGATGCATGCTCCCCCTTGTGCATCTGGCTAACGTGAGTCCTGGGGAATTGCGCCTCGAACCGAGTCCTTAGGCTTCACAGGCAAGCGCTTAATCGCTAAGCCAGCTCTCCAGCCCCTAATAACTATTTTTAAGTGAAAAACCTTTTATTAATATCTTTACTGTTAATGAAATATCTTCATATGTTTAATTCTTTTTCACTTGAGTAATATTTTCCTTATAGTGTTTTGCTATGACAACCACCTCTCTAATGAAACCTTGGAACATAGTGAGTTCATTTTGGTGGAGAATCTTAGGAAAAAAAAAACTTCAGCGAACCACAAAAGCTTAAGATATCTGAACACAAAATGAATGCTTTATTTAGCTGTGCTGTGTGTGTCTCATTCTATCAGCATTTAGCTATTTGGTTAGCCTCATATCTTAGCAAAATAAAAAGTGTGTCTTGGGCTGGAGGGATGGCTTAGTGGTTAAGGCTTTTGCCTGCAAAGCCAAAGGACCCAGGTTTGATTCCCCAGAACCCACGTTAACCAGATGCACAAGGAGGAGCACACATCTGGAATTTGTTTGCAGTGGCTGGAAGCCCTGGCGTGCCCATTCTCAATCTCTCTCTCCCTCTTTCTCTGTAAAATAAATAAAAATATTTTTTAAAAGTGTGTCTTTTTTCTCAGAACAACAAAAAAGTGACAGAAAACCTTATAGGGCAACAATTTATTATGAACAGAAGCCTTAATTTTCTGTCATCATATCACTAAAAAATTAAAATATATATTATTAGCTTTTTTTTTTCCTACTAACCTAGAGTAGCCTCATTTAAAAGTAAATGAAGCTGGGCATGGTGGTCAATGCAATAGTTTCAGCATTCCAGAGGTAGAGGGAGAAGAATCGTGACTTCAAGGCCAGCCTAGCTTATAATTATTCCATACAGAATATGCTTTGCATTTTGATTCAGTTTTGCTTTATTTCAAAGTGCTTAGTGTTACTAACTTGTGATTGGTTTTCCTATTAAAAAAAAAAAAACAGTTAGTGTGTGTGCATGAGTATCAGAGACAGTATGCAAACTTAAATTTTTTTTTTTTACTTAAAATACAATTCAGTTTAAGACTTATTTTAGACATTTTCAGGAGGGTATGGTGGCAGACACCTGTAATCCCAGTAATGTGGGCAGTGGAGGCAAGAGGATCAGTAGTTCAAGGTCGTCCTCAACTAGATAGCAAGTTCAAGGCCAGCCTGGATTACCCTGTCTCAAAAAAAAAAAAAAAAAAAAAAAAAAGTAAGAAAAGATTTCTTCATATATTTGTAACAGCAGGTTAAATAAAATAAAGTTTCTGATTTTTTGGCATGACATTGTTTTTACAAACAAAATAACATTTGAGCTAAGCAGAATATCAATAAGTATTAATATTTAATATTAATTAGACTAAAAGGACTTGTATGGTATCTATAGATTGCATTTATTCTGGAAATGGTATTATGCCCTAATTATCAAGATTTCTAAGAAGACCTTATCTTTACACTTTTTTATACTGACTAGTGAAATTTTATTATACACATATATATTATTATACATATATATTACTCCATAAATTTTTAGTTTGTAAGCAGTTTCATCTTTTTAAATAGGTGACAATTCATGGCTTTTGCATTTTAAAAACAGAAATACCTGACATGCAAATTCATTGAGAATTTCAAGACTAATCTGGAATAAGGTGTTGATCAATGCAACTCAAATTACTGAGCAGTTTATCCATTCTAATGTTAAAAAATGAATTTAGGTGACATTAAAATCTTTCTGGTTAATGAAAACCTGCTTTTATCAAAAGAAAAGAAAGAATAGCTGGGCGGGGCGTGGTGGCGCATGCCTTTAATCCCAGCACTCAGGAGGTAGAGGTAGGAGGATCACCTGAGTTTGACGCCACCCTGAGACTCTGTATTGAATTCCAGGCCAGCCTGGGCTAGAGTAAAACCCTACCCTGAAAAACCAAAAAAAAAAAAAAAAAAATTAATAACTAAAAGGAAAGAAAGAAAAGGGAGGCAAAGGAAGGAAAGGAAAGGGAAAAAGGGAAAAAGGGAAGGGAAGGAGGGAACTCAGGAATTGAGGTAGCACAGTGGCAAAACACTTGCCTAGCACACACAAGGCCCTGGTGTCCATCACCAGCTTTACAAACACACAAACCCCAGCCAGTGATGTTATCCTTGGATCAGTCAGCCCAGTATGCATCTGTTTGGCACAAAACACTGCTCTAAAGAGCAACTGATTCTGGTGTAACCTTCTGGACCATTAATATCCAAGACCATTTTCTATAGCCACTGAGTTCTGAGGCATGTGGGCTGCCCATCACCTTGGATGATTTTTACAAACGGAAGCAGACAAGGTGCTATGTAGAAATTGTAAGTCACCCTCTATTTCTGTCAGCTTTCCAACTTCCTGTGCCAATCATCAGGGAGAAATTACACACACTCTTAACACTTCTTAGCTGACAAGACTTCGTTGTTGTGAAAATGCTTCTCTCATGGGTGTGTAACATCACTTTAGAGTTTTAAGGCTGAGAAACCTAGAAGTAAAAATAGCTTTTTAAAGAGGAAAAAATCAGAATTACCAGTAAGTTGTCAGTTTCATGACCAACATTTCTATTTTTTAATTTGGTGTTATGATATCATGCTCATTTTCCAAAAGATTTTTCTTACAAATTAGAAGGATTTAGTCATAAATTCAGAAGGTAAAGTTGTTCAAAAGGAGTCCTGTATGTTTTTCTTGAGTTTGATTCAGCAGCAAGGAATTTTGGGGTTGTTTTAATTGGTAACTGGCCTTCCAACAGTTTTCCAATGCAGTAATACTATGTCACTCACTTAAGGAACCAGGATTGGAATGTTGCTCAGTTGGTTGAGTGCTTGCCTAGTATACATGAAACCCTGGGTTCGAGGCCCAGTACTCCATAAACTTGGCAAGGTGGCACATGCCTATAATTCTAGCACTTGGGGCGGGGAGGCAGGATGATCAGAAGTTCAGGGTCGTCCTTATCTACATAGAGAGTTGGAGGCCAGCCTGGGATATACAACACCCTGTCTCAGGAAAATCTATAAACAAACAAACACACACACATACACACAAAAAAGCTGTCCACTAATTTAGAGGAAGAGGGGCGGGAAAGATTGTAAGAGTCACAGATTGGGACATCATACCCAGAAGCCTTGCCCTCCCCGCTAATAACTGACAGTCGCTCTCACAATGCAAAACCCACAACCCCATGGGGATCATCTGTAACCCCACTGAAGACGTCCATCAGTGGAATGGTGAGCAGGGAGGAGAGTAAAGATGGTACCTACACATGATATAACCATACAAAGCATATTCTTAATAAAAGAAAGAAAGAAAGAGACAAAGAAGGGAATAAGGGAGAGAGAGGAAGGAAGAGGGGAGGAAGGAGGGAAGAAAGCAAGATGCTGAAATAGACCCTTATATATAAACATCCATGGAAGCATAATTCACAATAGTCAGAAGGTAGAAACAGCTAAATGTCTATCAAGAGTTGACCTTGGGATGACTCAGAAGACATCATGGTGCTGAGAAGAAGTGACAGGGGAGTGCTTAGCACTGAAACATCTCTATCACACCTTTCAAGGCTCAGGGTCCATTGCGGAAGAGGTGGCAGAAAGAATGTAAGAGCCAAAGGAAGGGTAGGACTCCTTACAACATGCTCCTCCAGACACAAAATGGCCTGGATATCCATGACCTCACAGTGCCTGACACTACCTACACAAGACCATCATAATAGGAGGAAAAGATCATGACATCAAAATAGAGACTGATTGAGAGGGGAAGGGGAAATGATGGAGAATGGAGTTTCAAAGGGGCAAGTGAGGGGAGGGAGGGAATTACCATAGGATATTGTTTACAATTATGTAGGTTGTCAATAAAAATTTTTTTAATAAAAAAGAGTTGAACAGTTAGTTTTTTACATATATGGTGTAATGGAATAGTATTCAGCTATTAAAAGGAATGGAGACATTATATGAGCCAATAATAACTTGAATAATCCTCAAAAACACTTTGATTAGTGAGAGACACCAGGTATAAAAATCATATATTGTATGAGTCTCTTATCTGAATATTTAGAATAGCTAAATCAACAAAAACAGACTCAATATCTTGTTGCAGGAAGGAAAGAATAGAAAGTAGTTGTTTAATGTATGTTTTAGGGGATAATAAAATTTACACTGAGCTAGGCAAAGGTGGGTTATACAAAAATGTGTCACAGTAAACGTTGCTAATTTTTTTTGCTTTAAATTGGTTGAGTTTACATGATGTAAGTTTTATCACAATAAAAAAGAATATTTAAAAAAAGCTGTCTGCTTCTTTGTCTCATACATCTACTGACTCTCGTCCTTTTTCCCCTCAGGAAGAAGGGCAGCTGACTACTATATCTTGGGCTTGAAGATACTGCTCTCTATTATTTTATTCCATTGGCCTGCGGACCAGTTTTGACTCTTTGATCAGTAAGAGGGCTGAATCCTGAATGTTTGATTCTGAAGCCAGCATGCTTCACTCATCGTTTATCTAATATAAACCTTGCCAGTGTCAGTCTGCTCCACTCTTGCCTGTGCCATTCCCTCCTGTCCCTTACCTCCAACTCTTCTCCAGGACCTCAAAGAGTGTTTCATTAAGGGCTACAATGATAATAATAGGTAATCTCTACCTAGCACTTACTATGGGCGACACAGTCCAAGAACTTTAAGTATAGGACAAGCCCCAGTCACCAACACTTCTGCTGCCACTTCTATGCCACCACTCTCACTCAGGTGTACTGAGGCCCCAATCAAAATAAGTTGCCATATTTAGCAAACACAAATATAAGAAGTCTTGTTAAATTTAAATTTCCAACAAAAATATAAAACACTCACTGTTTGTCCTAAAAAACCTTAGTGAATGTACAGAAGTTGCCTATAAGAAAAATAATTTGTTGTTGATGTGAAATTCAAATAAAACTGAATCATCTTTTTTAATATATTATTTTTATTTACTTATGAGAGAGAGAGAGAGAAAAAATGGGTGCACCAGGGCCTCTAGCAACTGCAAATGAACTCCAGACTCATGTGCCACCTTGTGCATCTGGCTCATGTGGGTGCTGGGGAATTGAACCTGGGTCCTTAGGCTTCACAGGTAAGAACCTTAACCACTAAGCCATCTCTCCAGCCCCTTCACTGGAATTTTTGTAGCTTATATTCCTGTCTGGGAGTCTCTATATACTCTATTTGTGGATATAAAAAACAAATATTCTCAATTTTTCCTTTCTCTTTGTTTCCCAGCCAGCATGAGGTGAAGCAAGCCGCTGTCTTTGCTGTAGGCTCAGACCTTGATGGACTGCCTTACTGTAGACACCAAAGCAGTGAGGCTAAACAACCATGAACTAAAACAGCCACGAGCCATAATAAACCTTTTTCCTTATTAAGTTCATTGTCTCAGACATTTGTTATACTAACAGAAAGCTAACACAAAGTAATAGCCACCAGATTCTGCTTTTTTTCATGTTCAGAGAGTCCAACACAGTTTGATGTTGGGACAGTGGATCCTTACAAAGGCTGCTGGAGTCTACGGTGTGCTTCTGTGTGGGTTCAAAAGAAGACAGCTTTTGCTGATCAGGTGAAGAACTGAGCAGGAAGAATGAAGGCTGAATTTCATTTCCAGTTGCTGCCTGACCAGGCACCTTTCTAGACTGAGAAGTCTATAGTTTTTTGGGTCACAGTCACTTTCTTAACATATCTGGCACCCAGACCAGTATGTAGTCCATGATAGCTGTTAAAATTCAAAGAATCAGGGCTGGAGAGATGGCTTAGTGGTTAAGGCACTTGCCTGTGAAGCCTGAGGACCCAGTTTCAATTCCCTAGGACCCACATAAGCCAGATGCACAAGGTGGCACATGCATCTGGAGTTCGTTTGCAGGGGTTGGAGGCCCTGGTGTGCCCATTCATTCTCTCTCTCATAAATAAATAAAATATTTTTAAAAAATTCAAAGCATATTTCTTTCCTTCAGGTCTTTACCTGTTTTTATCTATCTGTTCTCTAAGTGTCTTGATACCTTCTTCCCAATTCAAGCTGTTTTAATACCCACTGGATCTTCTTCCAGGGAACCAATTCCATTTCCTTTTCTCTCCATAGCAGCCTGAATAAAACAAACACAAAATTAATTTCCAAAGGCCCCCACACTTGTGTCTGGTTCACGATCCTAGTTCTTACTCATTTTAGGGCAAAGTGGCAGCAGGAAAGAACTTGTCCTCACCAGAGTAGGTCAACACTCCAACCACCTTTTAACTTTCTACAGTAGCTCACTTTTCAAAGAAAAAGAGAATTTTCAGAATCCGCAGTATAATAATATCTTGACTGGGCTAGGAATAAGGTACACCTTATAATCTTAGCACTTGAAAAGCTGAGGCAAGAGGATCATAACTTTTAGTCTAGCCTGAGCTAAATAGTGTTCAGGTTAATCTGGGCTACATTGGAAGATTTTGACTCAAAGAACAAAAATACCTTGACTATACAATTCTACATAAACTCTCTAAGATTGTGTGACCTCTGTGTATGTGTGTGTTTTCTTACATGTATAGATGAAAAGAGCAGTAACTTAAGGCAATACAATATGAGTATAGAATCACGATGAAATAATGAAAAGAACAAGGCTTTAAAAGAAAACAGATATGGGTTAAACGACAGTCCTACTGCTTACTATCCATGTGATTTGTGAAAAAGGTCTTTTTCCTTTTTCTGTGTTAATAAAAAGAGAGTAAGACGTAAGTTGTAGGGCTGTGCATAGTTTTCTAGGGATGCCATTGCAAAGTAGCACAAACTGAAGGACTCAAACAGGACCTTTATTGTGACCTTGATCCGGAAGTTTGAAATCAAGGTAACAGTAGATTACCTTCCCCACAAGTAGCTGTAGGAAGTATTGAGTTCCAGACCGCAACAAAGTCTTTCTTTGGCTTATAGTTGATGATTTTCAGGTTCACTTGTATATGTCTGTGTGTCCAAATTAATCCTTTTCTTAAGGACACTAGTCAGTCTAGATAAGAGCCTATCCCTACAACATTACTTTTTTTTTTTTTCTTTTTTGAGATAGGGTCTCTCTCTAGCCCAGGCTGACCTGGAATTCACTATGTAGTGTCAGGGTGGCCTTGAAATCACAGTGATCCTCCTCCTACTTCCTCTCAAGTGCTGGGGTTAAGGGAATGTGTCACCATACCTGCCCAGTACTTTTTTTTTTTTTTTAAACACAATTTACTCTATAAAGACCTTCAAATAAGGTCACACTCTCAGGTACTGAGAATTAGGACTTCAACATACTTTTTTTTTTTTTGAGGAACATTTTTCAACTAGTAATATATTACTAAGAGAATTAGATAACTTATATAAACTACCTAGCAAAAGATCCTGAGGTATAAGAAGTGTTTAAGGGCTGCGGAGATAGCCCAGCAGTTAAAAGTGCTTACTTACAAAGCCTGCTGGCTCAGGTTCAAGTCTCCAGAACCCACTTAATGCCAGATGCACAAAGTGACAAATCTGTCTGGAATTTGTTTGCAGTGGCAAGAGGCTGTGGAATGTCCATGCTCTCTTTTCTCTATCTTAAATAAACAAATAAGTAAATAAATAATGCTTATTTTTATTTTAGAGAGAGAGACAGACAGACAGAGGGACAGAGACAGAGAAAGAGAAAAATTGGGGAGCCAGGGCCTCAGCTACTGCAATGGAACCCCAGATGCTTGTGCCACCTAGTGGGCATGTGCGACCTTGCACTTGCCTCACTTTGGTGTGTGTGGCATATGTGGGATCTGGAGAGTGAAACATGGGTCCTTAGGCTTCGCAGGCAAGTGCCTTAAGTGCTAATCCATCTCTCCAGCCCTAAGTAAATTTGTTGTTGTTTTTTAAAAAAAAATTGTTCATTTTTGTTTATTTATTTGAGAGTGACAGAGAGAGAGAGAGAGAGAAAGAGAGAGAGAGAGAGAGAAAATGGGCACACCAGGGCTTCCAGCCACTGCAAATGAACTCCAGATGCGTGTGCCCCCTTGTGCATCTGGCTAACGTGGGTCCTGGGGAATCGAGCCTTGAACCAGGGTCCTTAGGCTTCACAGGCAAGCACTTAACTGCTAAGCCATCTCTCCAGCCCTTGTTGTTGTTTTTTTGAGGCAGGGTCTCACTCCAGCTCAGGCTGACCTGGAATTCACTATGTAGTCTCAGGGTGCTCTCGAGCTCACAGCTATCCTCCTGCCTCTGCCTCCCAAGTGCTGGGATTAAAGGCATGTGACACCATGCCCAGCTCCTAAGTAAATATTTTTAAAGAAGTGATTGATAATTAGTGGCTATTGGACCTGTTAATATTTTGTCTTCTGGGTTGCTGAATGGTCTAATGAATACATAGTTACTCTCTGGGAGCACATGAAGATAAAGCCTATTTGGAAAAAATGCAATTGAAAAAGTATAAATATCAAAATATGTCAGACACAAGAATTAACCATAAATGACAAAAAATTGCTTTTCTATATGTATTTGGGGTGAAAGGGAAGGAAAAAGAAGAGGTGTGGGACAGGTGTGAATGGAGGTGATAGATTTTAATGATACAGGGTGATGAACACTGAATGAACACTTCATTTTGGCTTTCCTTTGGAGACAAAGATGGAATCAGAGTTTACCCTTGAGCAATGTAATTTGTTCCAGAAACAGAATCTTTTTTTAAAGTAAAGGGGCATTGAACAATCAACCATTTGATTTTGATGACAGAAAAGCTCAGACAGTAATTACTCCACAAATAGTGTTACTTGGAAAATGTTTTCTAGAATAGTGTTTTCAAGCCTCTGTGGGATTGAAAAGTGATACATTTTCCATGGCACCTTTGACTCCAATGTGTGATTTGGAGAGAAATTCTCACTGTTAATAAAACTAGAAAGGGGAAAATTACATTTGTTAGGTCATGAAGAGAGATGCTTGTTTGATCTTGAACTTTTCCCTTCAGGACATCCTCCATGACAGCCGGGAACCTAAGGCAATGCATGGCTGAGAGGGAGGCCTCCAGGAAGATGAAGGGTTAGTCCTAAGAATCTGGTCTCCATTAAGTATAGAGAGAGAGGGGAAATATGTTTGAGTTGCCGAAGGAAGAATTTAGACTAAATCCAACTACTCTCTGTGTTGGCAATCAGCAAAATATATGTCCAAGAGAAGGGAAAACCATACAACTCCTAAGTAGATCTGTAAAATACTGGCAGATATTACATTGTTAACAGTTTTCAAAAATTACAAGACCTTCTAAATATTCTGCATATGGAACGTGCATCACTCTACTCACTTTTCTAATACTACCCTTATATTTCCTAAATTATTTCTAAAGTGTTGGATCCCTGTTACTCAACTCAGTAAGATATTTTTTATTAGTTATGTAACAGTCATTTTGGTACCATCATTAGCCTCCTTCCTTCCCTTCCCCTTCCACAGGGACCCTCTTGTTGGGGAACATGGGTCATGCATTGTGGGGTTATCCATCAGTTATGGGTAAGAGGCAATGCCTCTGTGCATAATGACCCAACATGTGGCTCTAACATTCTTTCCATGCCCTCTTCCACAAATTTCCTTGAGCCATGTTGGGTTCATTTTAGGTCTGCTTTAGTGATGAGGTCTTGGGAGCCTCTGTGTCTCTGGATATCTGGTTTGGTAGGAGTTGAGTGTTCTCTGTGTCTATCTCCTTCCCCCTTGTGCTGGTACCAGGTTCACCAAGAAAGCAGCAGTCTTGCTTATTTCCCCAATTACTCTTAGTTTCAGCTCTGGCCCTTTTGAGGTGTGGTGGGCTGGTTTTTTCCTTAGGATCTGCTTCTATCTGGAAAAAAGAAGCAAATTCTCCAACGGAGAGTAAAGTTAGAACCAGATAAATGGGATAACCATTATTATTTTTTTAGAGATAACTTAATAGTTGTAGGCCTTCCTGTAGCCCACAATTGGTGGGAGCTTGACAATGGAGAGCGAGCTCATTTTTGGATATGGTTCTGACTTGTTTCCCAGCTCCAGCTATGGGTTCCATTCCACTGAGCAGATCAGTTGGCCAAATCAAGAGCACTTGGTTTCCCACCATGGCTATGTGCCACTATTGCACTTGTGGATTATTGGGTGCTGGAGAGATGGCTCAGAAGCTAAAAACACTTGCTTGCAAAGCCTGCTGGTCCAGGTTCAATTCCCCTGTGCCCAAGTAAGTCCAGTGTACAAAAGTGGTGCAGGCATCTGGAGTTCATTTGCAGTGGCAGATGGCCCATACTCACACCATTCTATCTATCTGGTCTCAAATAAATAAATAAATAAAATTTTTAAATGGACTTTTGAATTTGATTAAGTTGATCAATTAGAAAGTTATTTTTGATGTTTTAAATATATAATATTATCATTTTTCTTACTCAAAGATTTCTACTAGTCAAGCAAAAGAAAAATAGAAAATGAAAATAATTGCAAGTATTAGATTTACATCCTAAAGCTAATTTTCCTTTCAGAAAATAATATCAAAAGGTGTTACAGCCTGATAACAATACAGGGCCCCTGATAAGAACAATTCAAAACCTTCTCCATCCAGAAAGACCTATTTTCAACCTAGGCTGCACAAAATCTCTGTAGACACACTCCTACCAAATGTGAGCTCACAGTTCTAAATTTTTATTTGTTTATTTATTTGAGAAAGAGAGAAAGCAAAGAGCGAGAATGGGCACACCAGGGCCTCTAGCCACTCATATGAACTCCAGACACATGCACTACCTGGGTTACCTGGGTACTGCAGAATTGAACCTGAGTCTTTAGGCTTCACAGGCCAGAGCCTTAAATGCTAAGCCATCTTTCCAGCCCCACAATTCTAAACTGCTAAATGCATAAACAGTCTAGGATCATCAGGAATAATAGTATGTTTAGTCCCTACTTCAGAAAGAGCCTATAAAATAAATGTTTTAAATTGTTAAAGACAAAAGGCAACCACTGCTGACGTACTTTTTTGGATTACAAAAGGGTTAATTTATACACTGTCCCTGAGATAGAATTTACTTATGAAATAAATCATGGCCAGAGTTCTGTTTATGGGCGTGCCATGTTACTGCTAGACCACTCCTTTCTATACTGGCTGGACTTGAAGGAGCCGAGCTAAATAAGAGGTTGAGGGTGCTGCTGGCCTTCAGTGGTAAGCCACTGAGCAGAGGGAAGTTTAAAATCTGTGCTACAAATGTAGTTGAGTTAGCAAAGCAGAATGATTCATTCCAATAGGGAAGCAAGAACATCAATAAAACGAAAGGGAAGTAAGACAAAGCTAATGAGTTCAGAAGGCAGAGGATGTGGCAAAAGGGAAGCAAAAGACAGTAAACACAAAGAACCAGTTACAAGCCCTCTTCCTCAGACAAGCCTGTGGCTGCAAGCTGACTTGGGAACATTGCTTTCCCTGTGAAGTGAAGCCAGATCCAATGAAAGAAATCTAATTTGGGAAAGAAATTTTTGAATTCTTTGGGGTGTTAATGAGCAATTTTAATTGCAGGAATGATTTTTAACTTGGTCTCTCCTGACTCTACCACAGGAACTTCTGTCCTTTGTTATGTGGGTGTTAGTGACAAGTTTTCCAGAGTCATATGTCTCAAGTGAGTACCTTCTAGAGCAGAGGGACAGAAAGGTTCTTGGCAAGCCTTGATGTTTCATTTTGGTAAAATAAAATTAGTATCATGTCAGGTCTATAGCTTACCATGATGCAAAAAGAAGCACTAAGGTTGTGTGATCATGACTACTAGGAGCTTTTGACACCTGCTTTTATTGTAGGAAATGAAAGTGTCAAATAAATATATAAAATCATCCAAAATGCTTTAGATTAAGAAAATTCCAGCCAGGCATGGTGACCTACACTTATAATCCTGACCCTCAGAAATGGAGGCAGGAGAACCAGTTCAAAATTATCCTCAGTTACATTATGAGTTAATCCCAATCCAGGCTACACAAATAAGTAAAACACATTCTAGATATCTAGGCAGAAGTCAATTGTCTTTATGAAACTATATCCAACTCAGAGGTCAAACTTGATGGGCTACACTTGTATTAATTAAATAACACTGGGGTGTTATAAAAATGAAATATTCTAGTTAAGTGGGAAGAATTTATGTCTGTTCTCCATGAGATCTGGAAAGCCATCCAACCAACCTTCTTTCTTTCCTTCCTCCCTTCTTACTTTTCTTCCACCTTCCCTCCTTCCTTTTTCTTTTTATCTTTCTCTCATTCCATCCCTCATTTCTTCTCACTTTCCTTCTTTCCCCATGCCCATCCCTGATCATTCCTTTTTTTTTCCCCAAGACCTGTCTTTGCAAATGACCTCTTCTACTCACTGTCCTGCTAAAAGGTGGCCTCAGACCCAGTGTCCGCTCAGCCTTCCAGATCAGCTCCAAAGTTCACAGTGCTCCCTCTGAGTTTCAGTTCTGTAGGTATCACGTGTAACACAGGTATCCTTCCAACCTGAGGCAGGCATGGATAGGGTGGATAAAAATTCCAGAGGCTTAAAACTTACAGTATGGTACAGAGCAGTATCTTCTTATCTCTTGCATAAAAGTAGAGCCTCTCTTGGGCCTATAGGATGATGTGTAAGTTCCCCATGTGAGCAGTACAGCTGAGCATCCTAGCCACCCTGCAAAGACATGAACAAGTTTCTGTAATCCTCTGTTGTTCTGTTTTATGTGGAGGGTGGTTACCTTTGTTGGAGTTTATGGCATGTAATCCTTCCTGCAGTTGAGGGAGGAATTTTTCCCTGAAAGCATGGTAAAGGGGAGGCAAGGAGCTGCCTTTTAGCATGAAAGAGAAGTAATTAGAAAGAGTACTTAATATGTAGAATTCTAGATTTCTTTCCAGATATTTGATTTTACTTGGACATATTGTTTTCTTTTTTCTTCCACCTTTAGGAACTGACAGATAAAAACAAGCCATTTGGACTTATATAGCATGGTTTATAATAGCATTTACAGGAGTTAGTAAATTGTATTCACACTAAGTAAAATTTTTGCATGTGTGCAGATATGCATGCACATATGCGGAGGCCAGAGGACAACATCAGACATCACTCCTTAGGTGTTGTCCACCTTTTTTGTGATAGTCTCTCAATGGTTTGGAGCTCACCAAGAAGGCTAACCTGGCTGTCAGGTCTGCTTTTCTGATGGGGTCTCAATGTCCCCAACTGTAGAAGAGCTTCTGTACCATCTGTATGGCACAGAGATCTAGAAAAGGGTGGAAGAGTGTGAAGAACCATCAGAGGAAAAGCCTTGGATTCTTGCCTTGAGTCTATAGCAGTGTCCTTATAGCTTGAACAATTTAAGAAAACCCAGAAGAAATGAATTTCAAAAAACTCGACATCTGGGCTGGGGAGATGACACAGTAGTTAAAGGTACTTGCTTGCAAAGCCTGCCAGCCTGGGGTTCAATTCTCCAGTACCAATGTAAAGCCCGATGCACAACATGGCACACGAGTTTGAAGTTTGTTTGTAGTGCCCATACTCACTTTCTCTCTCTCTCAAATAACTGAATGAATAAATATATAATAAATAAATATATACATATATTTTTAATTCTACATCTTGAATGTTATAAAATAGAATTATGAATTTCTTTTTGACTTACGTAATTATGAATTCTATATTGATATAAGCTACCAAGTGACTTCAGTGAAACTGTGCTAAGAGTATCCTCCCACAGGCTGTACTTACTACAACCATGTATTGACCATGAAAAGAGAATGGAAGGAAACAATGAAGTATTGGAATTGGGAGGCAAGAACAAATAACATATTCTCAGTAGAACCTCTGAAGATATATTTAAAACACTTGGTTTAAAAAAATCACTAAGCTTTCACTCTGAAACATGGCTGATCATTAGAATCATCTGGAGCACTAAAATTATAGATCGTACAGCATGACCCCAGGCAAAAGCATTCAGATGCTTAGCTCATGATCCTAGAACTGGTGTTTCTTCGTTAAAAAAAAAAAATCCCCTCATGTGATCAAGGGATTCTGATGATCATCAGGTTTAGGATCCATTGTTGTACAGAATGAAATTCAGCTTTTTCTTTCTCTCCATTAGAAGTATGCTCTTGGAGCGGCACAGTGTTGACAGTCCCTATCTTGGCAGGGGGCAGTCAGGAAAATGCTGGGCGGGAAAAGACAAAAGACAAGGCATTTTCCCGGGGAGGCTGGTTTTTGAAGAGCTTTTGATCATCTTCTACCCAATGTCAGAGTCAATCATGCATCCTCAGCGCCAACTCAGTCCTGGCAAATTCTCTTGCGTGCTGCTGCTCATCTCCAGGTGCAAGGGCCCCAAAGTGGTGTCCTGCTGTCAGGATACCACAGTCCCAAAACGGGCCTTTCACTCATCAACACAAAACTTTTTTGTTAGGCTGTTATCTTTATGTGATTTTAAGATTCAGTGACCAATGACTTCTTAACACAGTCCAGTATGTCCATGGAGACTGCCAAGAGCTTTTCTAGTCAATAGAAGGTAAAGTAAGTGAAAGAACCCAGCCAAGGTGAACCTCAAGAGAGACTCTTTTTTTTTTTTTTTTTTTTTTGTTTTTTTTTTTTTTTGTTTTTCGAGGTAGGGTCTCACTCTAGCTCAGGCTGACCTGGAATTCACTATGTAGTCTCAGGGAAGAGAGACTCTTTCGATGTTAGCCAAAGTCACGTTACTGTGTGACTTTGAAGTGAAATACAGAGGGAATGGTTGTCTCAATATTTTTTAGACCTTGTTGGAAAGTGAAAAAAGGTCCAGGCTGCCTGGGGGAACTTGTCACCACACCTTGAAAAATTGAGGAAACCAACGGATTCTCTCTCACAGTCAGGTGACACAATGCAAAATCTGTCAAGATGGAGGAAAATAAGGAGCAAGTGAAATTAAAAGGTTGATGCAACAAATACCTTTCTACCTTGTCATCACACACAGAGAGGAGGAGGTGGTACTAGTGTCCCTGTCCCAGAGCTGAAATGAACCAGAGACACTGACTGAACTGTATTTTAAAAATTAACTTCAAACAAACTGAATTAATTCATTCATTGTTTTAAAAAGAGTGAAAAAGCTATTTGTATCCTAATTGATCCAGTCGGCCAAACACCCCATGGAATCTGGTTTGAGTAATACCACTGGGTTACTTGGTGTTCCTTGGTGTCCTGGATTTGATCAGGAAATTCTCTAGGCGTGTGGCTTTTCAATCGTGGAATCTGTTGACACGAGAAATCCTCAGCACTTTGGGTGATTCAAATGCACTTTCATAGTTTTACCCCTCTGTTATTTCCACATTCCCCGGGAATCCATCACTTCTGTCTGAATTATGTGCTGTTTAGAACCAATGCTCATACCACCCACTCAGTGAGGGCAGCCTCGACTTCTTGAACTCACAGACCTATTGTTCTGTCCCTTTCTTACCCAGTGCTGTCGCTGCAGCCCTGTACCTCCAGCCCAGAGGGTGGAGAAATTACTCCCTAGAGAGCCATTGATCATAGCAATAAATGCCCGTGTTTTACTAAGTTCCATCAGAGTTCACCTACATGCCAAAGCCAAACAATAGTCCTCTGTGTGTCCTTTTTATTCCTTTTGTGTAAACACAAATACTGGCCATAAAAGTGCATCAACCATTGGTATTTGTGTGATGGGCTTGCTTGGAGCTATGCAGCAGCTGTATACAAATTGTGTTTGATGTTTTGTTTTTCAGGAGGGTGGGGCAGGAGTCACCTTGATGCCTTGCTGAACCCCCAACTTCATAGTCTTCCTCTGCACTGAACAGCCTACACATTTGGATTTTCATTAATTCTCTTCTTGCATTTTCATCTGGGACTTCCAGAATTGCAGGGTATGTTGACTTTAATTGCTTTTATCAGTTAAGTATCTCCAAAGACTGTAAGAGTTTAGTTAATAGTCCACATCTCTGCTGGCTTGCTGGCTTTCTCCAGTTTTCCTGGTCCTCAGCCTCTTTTGGTGCTCACACACCTGAATAAGCTGGAAGCATCTACTGCTCAGTAATGAGGTTGAGGTTCCTCTCCATGGACTCCAGGAATATATAAAAGGCAGCCCACTGGTCTTTATGTTAACATCAATTCCTGCTTTCATTGACTTCATTCTAGTCTATACTTTCTGTTGACTTCTATTTTTGGAAAAACCAACTATTATCCTTGTTTCTCAGGTTCTCACATCATTGAGTGGTGTTATTGAATAATCTTAAGACAATTCACTAGGAAGGGCACCTAAAACACACACACACACACACACACACACACACACACACACACACACTGTGAGGGAGAGACTGACTCAAGACAAGACATTAAAACAGTTTGGTTATTCTTTCCTTATTTTAAAATTTTATTTACTCAACAGAATATTTATTAAAAGCACATAGCACTTGTTTTTCCTGGCTGTTTTTGATGCCATAACATGCACAAAGAAAGGCACAAACATTTAGCCACAGATGTCATCAAATAAAGGTTGGCAATAATGGCATACAATTGAACATTTGGACTTTAAGAGATGTCTTGTTAAGAAAACAAAAGAACTTATTAATTCACTCCCCTTAATAATTCTGTTTTTGAATAGACTGTGCAAACACCCAATTAGAATGATAATTTATAGGGTCACACATTAGCAAGAAAGAAAAAGGAAAAGCTGGAGAAAAAGCTAGAAATTACCAAAGGTTTACCTTATTTAGGTTATGTTATATTTCTGGCATGCTGATGATTATCTATCCCTTTACACATTAAATATAAACAGCTTAGACTCAGTATCTGCCTCTGCATCTCCTCCTTTTCCTCTTCCTTTTCCTTCTTTTACTGTTCTTGTGCTTTGAGGCCAGGTTATGAATTCTAAACTGGCCTCCAACTTACTAGTAGTTGAGGCTGGCCTTGAAGTCCTCATGCTCCTGTCTCTACCAAGTGCAGGGATTTTACCATCTAGGTGCCACCCCTCCCAGTTTATTACATTCATCTTAAAAAATATTTTTATGTATTTATTTGAGATACAGATAAAGAAGCAGACCGAGATAATGGGTGTTCCAGGTCCTCTTGTCAGTGCAAACAAACTCCAAACGCATGCACCACTTTGTGCATCTGGCTTTATGTGGGTACTGGAGAATTAAACCCAGGCCATCAGGCTTTGCAAGAAAATACCTTTAACCACTGAGGCATCTCTCCATCCCTGTTACATTCATTAATTGCAGGAAAAGACACAGAACCACAAGCAACAATAAAATGAAGTCTAGGCTAGGCCAACTTGCATCAGGAAAGGACAACTTTAAACATTGTGTTGAACTTAACTTTCCCTTCATTGATCCACAAGCCTGCTGTGATCACTGGACCTGGAGATGTGCACTTCTTGAAGGCTAGTTCTCAAATGGTGGTTCTATCAGAGATGTGGAAACTATAAGAGGTACAGGCCTTGTTGGAGGAAGTAGGTCATTGCAGGTGTGCTCTTGAAGTGTATTTTAGGACCTTAGCCTTTTCCACTTTCTGTCTTTATTTCCTAACATATGAGTTGAAGGGTTTCCCTCACCATATGCTTCCTATCATGATGAATTGTCTCAACACAGGCCTAAAAGCCAAATAAACCTTTCCTTCTTATGAACTGATGATCCCAAGTGTTTTTGCACTGTGACTAGCACAACTGTTATAGCATTTTATTCCAAGAAACATGAAGATGTTAGGAGTTTGCTGTGGGTGCTTCCAGAATGATCAATTGAGTTGATCAAGACTGTGGTTGTGTAGACTCTGCCATTCTCAAGGCAAGAATAGGTAACCAAAGATTACAAACAGGTCCTTTTTTATTTTTTTAATTAAAAAAAATTTTTTTAGGAAGTGCATTTTTTTGGTGGGCCTTTATATTTATTTAATTTTTCTCAATTTTTATTAATATTCCATAATTATAAAAAATATCCCATGGTAATACCCTCCCTCCCCCTAGGTCCTTTTTTAAAGGAATCTGTAACTTACGATTAAATCTCACATGACAATAGCTATTATTTATTAAATTACTATTATGTAAAACTATAAACTTTGAATGCCTCTGTGTATGTGTGTGTGTATGTGTGTGTGTGTGGTGTGTGCATGCACACCCGTGCACACATGTATGTATGTGTCCATATGACTCTCCATGTGCTTGCCTGCAGCACGGTGCACTTGCCTGAAGTGGCCAGAGCAGATTGTCAGGTGTTCACTTTATCACTCTTCTGCTGCCCATCATTCTTTGAGCCAGAGTCTCTTACTGACCCCAGAGTTTAACATTTCTTTTTATGATCATGCCTCTGATGGCTCCCATAGGGGACTAGGGTTATAGATATATATGGCCACATCCAGCTGTTTGATGTGGGTTCTGGAGATTAGAACTTGGACAGTTTCAGCCCCCTCAGGCCCTCATTCTTGCACAGGAAATGCACTTAACTACTGAGACATTTCCTTAGCCTCGAGGTAAGAATGTCTTAATGAAATATTGGACCCTGACCAATATAATGATAAATCAATAACTAATATAGTATTCACAAGCTTTCTAATAACAAAACATTCAAGGGAAATGATATAAAATATCATATGCATGTATATTTGTGTTCTAAATATCTGCAGACTTTATTTTGATAAGAATCTTGCTATGTACCTCAGGTTGACCTTGAACTCATGATCCGACTGCCTTAGATTCTTTTTTCATTTCTTTTCCTTTCTATTTTTTTTCTTTTGAGGCAGGGTCTCACTGTTGTTTGAGGCTAGGTCTCATGAAGCCCAAGCTGGCCTCCAACTTAGTAGTTGAGGCTGGCCTTGAACTCTTTATACTCCTGACTCTGTCTACCAAGTGTGGGTATTATAAGCTGGTGCCGCCACTCCCAGTTGACTTAGATCTCACTCTAGCCCAGGCTGGCTTTGAACTCACAGCGATCCTCTTACCTCAGTCTTCTGTGTGCTGGGATTAAAGGCATGTGCCACCATTCCTGGCTTTGCATTAGCTTCTTGGGTGCTTGGATTCTAGGCTTGGCACTAAGCTTGGCTTGATATTGTTTTGGTGCTTGTGTGGTATATATATGTGTTTGTGTGCAGATGTGCTCATCCTAGGTGCACATATGCACAGGCCAGAGGAAGAATCTGGATGTCCTACTCTATTGCTCTTCTACCTTATTTCCCTGAGATAGTCTCTCACTGAACGTGGACCTCCCATTTCTGTGATTGGCTGACCAGGGAGCTGCAGTGAGCCTCCTGTCTCCACCCCCTCAGTACTGAGGTTACAGGCATATGTGAAGCAGGTACTCTTATCTATGAGCCATCTCTCTATCTCTCTTCTTGTTTTATTTTATTTTTAAATTTCATTATTTAGGGGCTAGAGAGATGGCTTAGTGGTTAAGGCACTTGCCTGCAAAGCCTAAGGACCCAGGTTCAATTCCTCAGGATCCACATAAGCCAGATGTACAAGGTGGCACATGCATCTGGAGTTCGTTTGCAGTGGCTAGAGGTCCTGGCATGCCCATTCTTTCTTTCTCTCCAATAACTAAATAAATAAACACATATGTAAGTAAATAAATCTTTTGAATTTCGTTATTTATTTGTGGGTGTGTGTTTGTGCATGCATGTTCATGTGTATGTGTGCATGTAAGAGTGCAATCATTCTACACTGGCACGTGGAGGTCAAAGGACAACTTTTAGGTCAGCCCTTGCCTGTCTACATCATTGGAGGTCAGGGTTGTCACTCTTGACGCTCACTTTGCTATACTTGCTATGAGCTTCTCCATGTTCTTTCTTTCCTGTTCTGCCAGGTTAATGCAAATAAGTTCAGTATTTTTAAAAACCAAGTGCTGAAAATGACACAACCAGAGGATGAATAGACTTGTATCCCAAAAATTATCCTGTGAAAGAATATATCACAGCAGTTGGGAATAGCCATTTCTGTAATCAAGAAAAAAAACTGCATTAAGAATTTTCGTATGCTTATATGTGTATGCATATATATTATACAAATTTATATTTGCAAAGTAAATATTCTAGCACATAAACGTATTCCAACATAAGCTTTCTTACAGGTCTTCACTTCCTGTAGGCGAAGGTGGAAAGAAAATCCTTGCTAGCTCCACATGGTGGTGCACTTCTAAAATCCTCAGTCAGGAGGCTGAAGCAGAAGGATCACCACTTCAAAGCCTCCTGGGCTGCAGAGTCAGACTCTTTTTCAAGAAAGAAAGAAAAAAAAAAAAAAAAAAAAAAAAAAAAACAAGAATAAAGAAAACCCATGTAGCCAGGGATATGAGCTGGTGATTAATGGAGCTTCCTCTGCAAACCTGGAGGGTGAATCCTCAGAACCCACAGAAAAGCTGGATGCAAAGTGTCCGTCAGTCTGTGATCCCAATGTGCCTATGACAATGGGAAGCTGAGTCAGAAGAATCCTGAAGTCGTGGGCCAGCTAGTTTAGTGTTCCCATCAGCAAACACCAAGAGAGACCCTGTCTTAAACAAAGTGGAAGGAGAGGACTTTTATATATCCACTATGACATGGCTGTGCATGTATGCGCACACACACAAACATATGCGCATATATATATATATATATATGTATATATATATAATATATATATACATATATATGTATATATACATATGCAAATACTTGTTCTTTCTTCTTGGCAGGTGGAGCATGGATGCATAGGCATGTGCCCCTAAGTGAACCATCAATCCCACATTTGTTGACACTAGAGGAAGTAGCACTAGTAGCACTAGCACTACTAATTGTACTTGTCCTTGTTCTGAATAAGGACATTATTTTCCTGTTAGATTCTAACATGGATACTTCTTTTGTGACTCTTAATCCAACTAGGCAATTATGAACATCTCTAGTTGAAGTTTCCAAGAAGCACTTCTAAGATGCTGGCCACATTTCTACAAATGTTGTGATGTTCTGTCAAAATTAGGAGGCTCCAGTTTTATGGTCTACTTAAGCAATGTTTTCTATTTTTACTGTTTGGAAAATGATAATCCCTACACTTCATTTTTTTAACACACTATAGTGGAGGCCAGTGGACTTCAGCATGTTTATGATAGGAATTCCATTACTAATTTTTGCCCTCAACATATTATTAGTAGGTTGGAAGGTTTTTGTTCTACTAAAGACTTTTATTAAGTAGTAATAAGTTTATGCTTCCATATTTTGCTACTTATTTCTTACTGCTCACCCTAGAATAAAGTGACAGATTGATATGACTTTGACATGGGTTAGGGGGAGTTTGGAAGTTTTGCAAGCATGGCATATTTGAACTTTGTTGGACATTTGGAATTGCTAGTGATACACCCATCAGTTTGTTTTAATAGCATTTATTTTTACACATAGTGTTAGAGATACCAAAGTGAATAAGACATGCTTTACCTTCCAGAAACCATCATCTGGGAGGTGAGGCATGAACACATAAAGAACTTCCAGTAAGACACGGCAGTGCTGTGTGTGGGCAGATGGGAAAGTAAAGGGCTTTATGTCAATTTTCTACAGCTGTTGTGACAAAGGACCACAAACTGAGTAGCTGATAACAACAGTAATTTATCTTCTTATAGTCCTGTAAATGCGAAGCCAAGATCAGTGTGCTGGAAAGGTAGCATTCCCTCTGCAGGCTTTAGAGAAGCATCCTTCCATACCTCTCCTAGCTTCTGATAGTTGCCAGCAATCCTGGCATTCTTTGGTAGATACATCACTCAACTCTTTGTCTCTGTCTTCTTATGGCCTTCTCCTCCATGTGTGTGTCCAAAATTCCCTTTCCTTATAAGGACCTTGGTCATATTAAGTTTGGTGGCCACCCTAACTTCTTATGACTTCATCTTGACTGGATTTCATCTGAAAGAACTCATTTCCAAATAAGGCATCTTCACAGGTTCCAGGTAGAGCTGACTTTGGGAAGTATAATTTTCAATCCAGTATAGGCATCTTGTCCAGGTGAGATGGCCAAAGGGTGTTTCCTAGGGAAGATCATGGCTGAGCTGCATCTTGAAGGGCGAATGGAAATTAAGACAGAACTAAGATGGCTCATCACCTCCACCTGTGTGATACATGGAAAGCAGGTTGAAAATGCCTTCTATAAGGAACTTTTACTGTGCTACTCATTGTCATCAAGCTTAAATTTAATCTCAAACATTTGCTTTCTCTTTTCATTATAACAAGGTCTCATTCACTGCTCTAATCCAGGCAATCCTACTTTACTTTCAGCTGTGAAATATTTAGAGCCCATGTACTAAATATAAATCATATTAACACTTTCTGGTGTAAGAATATGTCTGTACCCCAGTCCACTTGGCCTGTTTATAACTGTGAGCATTGGGACATCTGTAGGTCTCTCATTTTTTTCTTTGATTTGAGGGAGAGAGTCATTCTTACTCAAAAGGAAGTATAGAAGATCACTGTGTTAGCCTCAAAGTTGACTTCCTTCATTCAGCCACCAGTAAGGTCATTCACTCATTTGAATAAATTTTTGGAGTATTAACTGTATATAAACAACTGTACTGGATGTCAGGAAATTAAGAGAGTAAATACAATATTGGTCTTGGCCTTGAAAGGTCTACAGTCTAACTGGGAGAAAGAAAACTGAAGAGACAAATTATATGACAAAAGAGATCATATTAACCTTGTTTATGAAGCTGTTCCCAAACAGTTCAATTTCTGGTCCTCAAAAATGGCTACTAAGTTGAATAACTAGGTATAAACATAATTGGACAGAAGAATATAATTTCTCTCTTCTTATATGACCTTACACTCTCTGAGTTAGATCCTGGTCACCCACTTGCCTGGGTATTTATTATGTACTTGATTCTGCAAGCCTTTATCAGGTTTGGAATTCTGCATTTCACCTTGTTGGAATCTCTGCTGCTTCCCCTTATTTCTTCTGTGATTCTCATTTGTGCTTTAAGCTTAAAGTGATGATGTGTAACCCTCCTGGAAGCAGCCATGCCTCAGATGGATGCCTCAGAGTTTCCTGTTAATGACTTTGAGAGTCACTGGAAGGGCAGAGACAACCTTGATTATGTGGTAGGACACACACGAGGTTTTATTTTTGTATTTTCTTTATTTTTTTTCCCTTTGGGGCTGGGAATTGAACCCAGGGCCTCACGCATGCTAAACACACGCTCTACCCCTGAACTACACCCAACCCCTGATGCAAGCTCTTTCTCTTCCCTTTAAACTGCTACAACTGCTTCATATCTAGTTCTCACCTCATGAAACTCAGGAGAAATCTGACATCATCAGCTCAACATCAAACTCTGTGTTCCGAGGAGTCCTGGAAGGCAGATGGCATAGGAATTTGAAGCGGTTTCCCCACACTCGCCCATACATTCAAGGTTCATCCTTTAGCACAGTGCTGGGACACAGTGGTGGACATCTAAAGTGTTGGGTTAGGAAAGTACCTGAAAGCGGGAGGTTTTAGGTTAAGTAGAAGGAATCACACATTCCTCTGAGCAAATTCAAGGAATTTATGATCATTTTCAATGTAATGCCTCAACTGGAATAGGCACAAAACAGGATCCATGAATAGATATTATTGGGAGCAGTCTACATAGTGGTTATTGGGGACTGAATTGCTAAGTTGATGTATCATTCAACTAAAGAGAAGATTAGAATTGCCAGCTTGTTTCAGCTAATTCAGGTTTCCTAAATGATCCAAAAATAGATTTCCTATGAAGTTTGATGATGCTCTCCTGATTGCCTATGTGATTTTTTTATTTTAACACTAAAACTCCTACATCCCAGAAATACTCTCAGATCCAAGCAAACCAGCATGTTGGTTACCTTTCTTTAGAGTGACCAAGTGGCATTTCCCTTCATTTCTATTTGACCGGGCCTCTCTAGACAAACCAAGGATGGAGGCCTCTGTTGGCGCCACCATCTGACCTTCTAAGGATGAACATGTCAGAGGAGGGACGAAATGCCCAGAAATAATCCTCAGCCCTATAACAACATGGCTATAATTTCTTCAGGAAAGCCTCAGAATTTTGGCTTACCCAGCCACTCCTTTTTAAGAATGATTGCTTTTCAGAGTGAGTCATCACTTCTTATTTTGTCCGGTTACTTGTAGGAAGACAAAGCAACAAGCCTGAAATAGCTCTCCTGAGAACACAGTTTTATGCCATGAGTTGCTATGCCAGCAATGTTGTGCCCCTAGGGGAAAATATTCCAGTTTTACCATGAGCAAAATGAGGATTCCATTTTATTTTTTATTTATTTTTGTGTTTAAGAGAATAATGACAATTTCATTCTTTATACACACCTCAATTTGTGAATTTTTTTCTCTTACTGCACTCTCTTAACTGGATCAAAGTATGATGATTTATGGAACTCAGTTGTGCCAGGCATCATTTTAAATGTGCACAGCTGCTCAGCAGTAGTTTAACTTGGCAGATAGTATTAAACCATTGAATTGTGTCATGTATTTGTATATGCATACAATAGTCTCCTTGTGCAGGTTCTTCAAAAATCCTTGCAGGAATGGGTTGGAACTGGGCAGTTAAGAAGTCTCAGAGAGTGATTTATTCTCTTGGAAGATTGTCAAGAGTTTCCAGAATGAAGAATGGGATAGCACTTTGTATGACTGATAAGTTTCCAGGGGAATCATGAGACAAGCGAACACAGAGTGAGGTTATCACAGGGAGAGGTATGGAGCTTGCATTGGGGAGCTCTGGTTCCAGTGGTCATTTAGCTACTATAGGACATGCTGCTGCTGGAAACAGTCTCACTTTCCTTATGATAGGTCTCAGTGGAGTAGCGAAAGAAGGGACTGATCTAATACAAGTTGCTACAGGCATAAATAACTTGAGAAGCTCTGTTAACAATAAAAACATCTTGAATTTGCAGTAGTTAACAATACTATCTTCAAATTCAAAGGGCTCCGTGATTTGACACTGCTGTCCTCTGTGGGCAATGATGATATTGTTGACACCATGGTAATGCCTGTAGGAAAGTGTGGCTAAAAATACCCCAATGTAACAGATGATAAGGTGTTTCTGCAGAGTGTAGTGGAAAATCTGTGTGTGTGTGTGTGTGTGTGTGTGTGTGTGTGTGTCTGCTGGACTTCTGGGGCGTAGCTTGCCACAAAGTCATTATGTCTCTGCAGCAAATCCTGATGTTCTGGATATGGTCTCCTGGCTTCAGCATCCCACAAGTGATTGCTTGGATATCTCTCTGTTGAGATATTGGGACCATTACACCTCCTATCTGGTCTGCTTATTGTCATCTATACCTAAACCAACCAGTCTAAGGCCATCTATGCTATAGCTTGTGAGAGCATAACTTTGAGTGGACCTCTATGTTCCCTCATGGCTTTATTTATTAATGATTTTATTTTGCTATTTGGAAGTTTTGAGTATTTTCCACTGCAATTATCTGAGGTGGAAAGAATCTCTCCACCTAGGCTCTAGGTTGAATCCCTAGTACTACAGCAATAGTGATAATAATAATACGAGTTGATTTTCAAAATTCTGAACAAGAACATATGAAGTCTGACAGACAACTAAGAATGAGTCTCAACTGAGCCCCTAATGGCCTTTTAAAATAGTGAGCAATAAACTTGGGTATGATGATGCACATCTTTAATCCCAGCACTTAGGAAGGTAGAGGTAGGAATTTTGCTGTGAGTTGGAGGCCAGTCTGGGACTACAGAGTGAGTTCCAGGTCAGCATGGGCTACAGTGAGACCCTACCTCAAAACCCTCACTCCCCCCCCCCCAACAAAAAACAGTAAGCAGTAGTATTAATACAAGATGAACAGATAAAATGCCACTTCTGTTCCTGGGCCGTTTTGAAGATTTATTGAACAATTTGCTATTCCATGACCATTGTCAAAATTGCTTTAACTAATGAGTCTGTAGCAGTTATCTTCCTTTTTCTTTTTTTTTGTCTGTTTTTCGAGGTAGGGTCTCATTCTAGCCCAGGCTCACCTGGAATTCACTATGTAGTCTCAGGGTGGCCTCAAATTCATGGTGGTCCACCTACCTCTGCCTCCCACATGCTGACATTATAGGTGTGTGCCACCATGCTTGGTGGTAGCTACCTTCTTGTTGCTGGACCAGACCAGAAGCAGCTTATGGAAAGAAAGGGTTTATTTTGGCTTACAGTTTCAAGGAGGAAGTTTTATTGTGGAGGGGATAAAATAGCTTGGCATCACATGGAATAAAGGACAGTGAACTAGTTAGTGAGCACCCAGTGGGACTAGACTAATAAACCTCAGGACCTGAGGCTGAAAAGATGGCTCAGAGGTTAAGGCAATTGCCTGCAAAACCTAACAACCTAGGTTTGAGTCCTCAGTACCTACATAAAGCCAGATGCACAAAGTGGTACATACATTTGGAGTTCATAGTGCTTATAGGTCCTGGGGTGCCCATTCTCTCTCTCTCTGCTTGCAAGTTAATAAATATTTTTTTAAAGCCTCAAGGCCTGCTCCCAATGACACACCTCTGCCAGCAAGGCTCCACTTCCCAAAAGCTCTGCCAGCTTGGGATTAAGTATGAATTTAATCATAAACACATGAGGCTATGGAGGACATTTTACACCCACACCACCACAAAATCTTATTTAATTTGTTGAGTCAATATAATGTCCTTAACCTCCACTATGTGTGCTGGACAAGAAGTCAGGAAGAACTAGTCACTTGGTGTTGCAGTCAGGTTCACATTCTGGCAGAAACCACCTGACCAAAAGCAGCTTGTAGGAAGAAAGGGGTTTATTTTGGCTTACAGACTCAGGGGGAAGCTCCATGATGGCAGGGGAAAATGATGGAATGAGCAGAGGGTGGATATCACTCTCCGACCAACATAAGGTGGACAGAAGCAACAGGAGAGTGTGCCAAACACTGCCAAGGGGACACTGGCTATAACATCAATAAGCCCACCCACAACAATACACTGCCTCCAGGAGGGCTTAATTCCCAAATCTCTATCAGCTGGGAACCTAGCATACAGAACACCTAAAATTATGGGGATACCTGAGTCAAACTACCACATTCTGACCCTGGCCCACATAAACTGATAACCATACATGATATAAAATGCAATGCTTTCATCCAACTTTAAGAGTCCCCATAGTTTTTATCAATCCTAATGATGTTCAAATATTCCCACACTCCAAGGTCTTTTAACTGAGCCATAATACCAAAAAAAGCCCCCAAAATCCCATAATGGCACAGAACAAACACACTGCAAAAGATGACATTGGGCATAGCAAAGAAATATTCAACCAAATACAAGATTTAAACAGGGCAAATGTCAAACTCTGAAGCTTCAAGTCCAACAACTCTAGTCAGTGTCAAATCTCCAAGTCCAATAATTGGAACCAGCAACAAGTCTCTGGAGGTCCAATTCTGCCCCTCCAGCTAGGCTACTAACAGTCCTGGAAAACTTCTTCCAGGGCCTGCAGCTCTCCTTGGCAGGCATCTCATGGTCCCAGTATCTCCACGGCAACCCACAGTTTAACCTCAAGGCTCCATTGGGTCTCCATGCAGATACCCAGCAAACCTGTTTCACAATGCCCATGGCCATTTCCAAAACACAAGACCATGTTGCAAATTCAATGACCCTCTCTTTCCTGCATTTCTTATACTCTGCAATACCAGGTAGGGTGCCAACTTGTTAATCCAGGGGGGAATAAAGCAGAGAAGAACAAGACATTCCTTGAACTCTCAGGCCCCTTCAAAAGAGTCTACATTCTTACTACTGCCCCAGTGCAGGTCAGCTGGCCCAATCTCAATGGTTGAAATCTCTCATAATTGCAGCTGAATGGGCAGAAGTTTCAGTCCCAAAATTTCACTTCTGTGCCATATTCCTCTGCTCACACCAGTCCATTTCTATGCAAAGCAACCCTGCACAAGTTCTCAGGACATGGGTGTAACAGCAAGCCCCTCACACAAACTTCTTCTAGCTTAGTCCAAGCAAAGCTCTTTCTCACTCTCATAAGCCAAACCTCACAGTCCATAGTTCTTAGTGCATTCAGGTCTTTCAACTTTGACCAGAATAGTCCATCAAGCTGTACTTATAGCACTGCAAGACATATCTTAGGCCAAGGTTTCAAATCCTTCCACATTCCTCTTGAAAATCAGTCCCAAAAGGCCAACGCCACACAGTCAGGTGTCTAGCAGCAAATGACCCCACTCTCAGTACCAACTGTACTGTGGCAGTCAGGTTCACATCGCTGGCAGAAATCACCTGACCAAGAGCAGCTTGTGGGGAAGAGAGGTTTGTTTTGGCTTATAGACTTGGCGCATGGGGGATGGGGGATTCCATGATGGCAGGGGAAAATGATGGCATGAGCAGAGAGTAGACATCACCCCTGGCCAAAATCAGGTGGATAATACAACAGGAGAGTGTGCTGAACACTGGCAAAGGGAAACTGGCTATAATACCCTTAAGCCCACCCCCAACAATACACTGCCTCCAGGAGGCATTAATTCTAAAATCTCTACTGGCTGGGAACCTAGCATTCAGAACACCTAAATTTATGGGTGACACCTGAATCAAACCACCACACTTGGAGATCATAATAATTTTGAGTTGATGGGCAACCAGAAGTTTTCAAATTATAAATGAAAAATCCTTTGTAAATTTATAAATGCCCAAAAGGCTTATTACATATGAGTTTTTCTGTTGAATGTCAAAATGTCAGAAATCAACACCTTCATGAAATATGATAGAATGAGATCCTTTAAACACAAAGTTCCTTCTCATGAACTATTTTGTGAAATTTTATGGAAATTATCTTTCTTTTGCTGACAGGTGAAGACATTGAAATGAGGCACAAACCTCGACAGGTGAAGACATTGAAATGGGGCTCAAACCTCTTTGAAAGTATCAAAACTAGAACTCAGAGTGAGTGCAATTAGCATTGCCTGACTCACTTCCTTCTCCACATTTTGCAGTGTGTTGTGTAGCAGATTACTGTGTATTGAAATATTCTATCTTGATAAGAGGAAGAAGGCTCTGGGGATTCAGAAAAATAATCTGGGAGACCTGAAACTTAAAGGTCTCACAATCACTCCCTAAGGTTATGCTAATTAGAAACTGAAATATAAAGACTCAGAAAGTCAACAAGTCTGAGAAAGGGTTGCAAGAACCCGATCTAAGGCTATATAAAAGGGAAACAACTGCTTGGGAGGAAACTCTTCCATTGAGCTGCCTGCAAATGGTGCAGTGTGCTTGGGACTCTGATGTTCAAGACTGTCTGATTTAACAGCTTGCAAGTGGTGCAGTATGTTTCAGAGGCACAGCTTCACCTATGCTGGGGTGGACTTTCTGGTGATGAAGCTGCCTTTGAGGCAAAATAGCTATGGGGAGGTTGTCATCCAGGATGGGATGAGACTTCTTCTTCTTTTTTTTTTCTCCACAATTACTTTATAAAAATATGGAATGCTTCATGAATTTGAGTGTCATCCTTGCGCAGGGACCATGCTAATCTTCTCCATATCGTTCCAATTTTAGTATATGTGCTGCCGAAGCGAGCATGGATGAGACTTCTCATTGTGGGGCTGCGTTTGAGTCATTTATTGCTCTTGTAAGTAACGCCTTACCTTGTTCTGTATGTAACGTCAATAAACTCACTGGTTCACCAAAACTGGTTTGAGATAATCATCCTCTGGTCTGTCATCTGTGTCCTATCTGGGGGAAAGAAGTGTGTTCATATACTCTGGGGAAAAGGTTTCCCACTACACAGTTTATTAAGAATTATACTTTTTTTTTTTGAGACAAGGTCTCATCTATCCTAGGCTGATCTTGAACTCAGCTATGTATCTCAGGATGACCTTGAATCCCTGATCCTCCTGCCTCTATCTCCTAAGTGCTTGGATTACAAGCATGTGCACCATGCCCAGTTTATGTGGTGCTGGGGATTGAACCAAAGGCTTCGTGCATACTAAGTAAGCATGCTACCAATGGAGTTACTTCCCTAACCCATGAACCATACTTTTGCATAGCACAGCCCCTGATAAACATCAATTAGCCATCTATTGGGTCTCACTCCAGTGCTAGGTAGAAGCACTTTTTAGTTTGGGACTGGTCCTCAAGCTTTAAATCATGGTTGAACTTATGACTAGGGCACAAGAAGAAGAATGCTAGGGGTGAAAGTGAGGCTCAGCCTGAATGCTGGCTGTACTAGTGTGCTATATGATTTGAATTTATGTATCCTTCCAAAATTCAGGTGTTGAAACCTAATATTCAGTATGATGGTTTTAAAAAAGTGAGGGGTTTGAGGAAATTAAGCCATGAGTATTCCAGCTCCATGATGTGGTTAATACTCTTACAGAAGAGGCTTCTGAGTGTTTCCTGACACCTTTGCCTTTTCCTCTAGGCTACTATGTAAGTACATAGTGTCAGTCTCCCCCAGAGAATGCAGCCAAAGGCATTGTCTTGGAACCAGACACCACATTTGATGGCTCCTTGATCTTGCATTTCCCAGCCACCTTGACGCTGGGAAATAATTTTATATAGTTTGTTATCTACCAATTTATTATTTATATATTTTATTTTTTAAAGAGAGAGAGAGTGAGAATTAGCAGGACAGGGCCTCAGCCATTGCAATCACTGGGCAAGAGCGACCTTATGCTTGCCTCACCTTTATGCATGTGGCTTAGGTGGGATCTGGAGAGTTGAACATGAGTCCTTAGACTTCACAGGTAAGCACCTTAACCACTAAGCCATCTCTCCAGCCCAATATATATTTTAAAGCTTTTGTTGTTGTTATTGTTGTGTGTAGCACTGCGTGCATGTGGTGGTCAGAGGACAACCTAAGGATATTGGTCCTCTCCTCCCACCTTGTTTGAGACACAGTCTCTCTTGTTTGCAGTGGGACATGTCAGACTAGCTGACCTGAAAACTTCAGGGTTCACTGACTCTGCTTCCCATCGCTGTAGGGGCATGGAGGATCACAGACGTTTGTGTAACTTTGCATCTGGCTTTACATAGGGATCTATGGTCTATAGGCTTATAGGGAAGCACTTTAACCACAGAGCCATCTTCCCAGCCTTAATTTATATAATTTGTGAATGACTTGGTGACATTTTATTATAGCAACACAGAATATGACATAGTAGCATTTAGTGCCATGAAACATTTTCAAAGTACCTATGAAGTATTTTTAAAGTTTATATATTTATTTGAAAGAGAAAAAGAGGCAGATAGAGAAAGAAAGATAATGGGCACACCACGGCTTCTAGCCACTGCAAATGAACTGCAGATGCATGAGCAACCTTTCTCATCTGGCTTATGTGGGTACTGGGGAATTAAACCTGGGTTCTTAGGCTTTGTAGGCAAGCGCCTTAACTTCTAAGCCATCTCTCCAGCCCAACTATGGAGTATTTTTTGTTGATTTAATTTTTATCCTCAAGAAATTCCATGATTCTCTGACTACTTTAGAAGTTTGACTTTCTAGATTGTCATGCAAGGCCTCCAGGCAACTCTGGCACCAAAACTTCAGCTTCAGCTTTTCCACTTAGCTATAAGAATATATTCAATCAGGACTGCTTAGTATCCTCCTGAACAAGATTTTCAACAGAGGCCAGTATGCTTCAATTCATCCACAGGTTTTCCTCAAGCATCTTCAAGGATGTTGACATTCCCTCCTATAGTAAGTCTCAGAGCTGGCAGTTTCTCCCAAGGCATCTCTCCAGCAGAACTGTTCTCCTTAGTTTCCATGCCCTTGTCTTTTCTCATCATTTCAGGTGTTTATGAGCAAGGCACAATGCTATCATACATCAACATGCAGCCCTAAGAAGAAACAGAAGCAAGTGGTCCTTGCTGCCCAGCCACCAAGTACCATCACTACTTTCTTGACAGCCCAAGGCCAGCAGTGAGTATAACTCCTGCAGGACTAGTACTGTTCGTTGCTCTATCACTAATCATAGTCACAACAAAGACTTATGCACACTTGTTGGCGTTTATTCAGATGGCTTATGGAGCCAGTTTGCTAGCTTGCTTGGGAGGGGTCAGATTGGGTGTGATAGCACTCCAGCCAAACCAGCCTACCTTACCTAACTAGTTAACAGTGTGGGTCCTGTTGTGTTTACGTGGCTTGCTATCCTCTTTTCTGAACTATATGAAGCTGTCGTCACAATAAATATAGGTTTTGGAGGTAACATTATATATTTGCTTTGTCCTCTTGCCACATTATCACAAGTGGCTCAAAACCTTGGGGCCAGTAGTTACTTAAAAAAAATAGAAGAGGGACTAGGTAGAAAGAATAATGATTTCAATGGAAAGGAGGTGGAGGAGGGGAGACAAAAGAAATAATGGGAAAGGATGATGATCAAACTATATTATGTATCTATATGAACATTGTCAATAAAAAAAAGATTTTTAATGAAAAAAAGAACAGAGCTCAGAAGATAGGCTGTGCAAAGCTTCTATGGTGGCTTCGTGTCAGGGGCTCATGCTTTTCCTGTCTTGTATTTCATGTGTGAACTTCATGGTCCAACATGGTTGCTAGAGTGGTAACAATTACATCTGAAACCCAGGAGGCAGGAAAGAAAAGACGCAAGATCAAAGGCATTCTCTCTCTTCCACTTCTAGTTACAACTCATTAGCTAGATCCCAAAAATATAGCCTACATAGCAGGTTGATAAATATATTGTTTTAGCTAGCTATAATGCTTCCATATTTAAAAACATAAAGGGTTTTTTGACAGAAGAAAAAAGGGAAATTAACTTTTAGAAACCCTTAAGTGTCTTGGACATATCTTGCTGTTACGGAGAGCTCTAAGGCTTCAGGAGGTCCTTTCTGGCAAGACAAGTATTGTAGTTTGAATAGATGGCCCCCAATACATTCGTTGTTTTATTAGTTTGCAGTTTGCATATGCAGCCACCTGGCTGGAGGCAGTGTCACTGAGCAGATCTTAAAGGTGTGGCGGTGGGTTTGAGATTTCAATCTAAAAATATGCAAAATGTGCCTAGCTGTAGTTCCTGAAGTGTGCTGTGCTGTGTGGCTTTTGGCTTTTGCTTCTCTCTGTGTGTTTGGTCCTGTGAAAGCAAGCCAGCTTCTTCTGCCATTATGGAACTTCCCCTGGATCTGTAAGCATCAATAAATATCCCTTCCTCCATAAATGTGCCTGGTCTGGAAGTTCATCTCTGTAAACCTGAAGCTGTCTACTCCAACAAGGGAGGGCTTTGGTGTGGAGACAGATGAACATAAGAGACACACAATGTATATGAGAGATCAGTTATAATAAATGTCAATTTTCAAAAAGAAAAAAAAAACAGGACAAAGGATATATACCCGAGGAAGCACAGGACACTAGGGATATGCTGATAAATAAATAGCTCTATCTTTGACCTCCAGATTGCAGTTGAAATTCTTTGCCCTGTAGTGGTTTCCTTTTATTCTCATGTAATACTTAGTGCTGGTTTCTTGGTCTTGTAAAAAATGTGGGTAAGTCATACACCTGCTTTTTCATGATGAATCAAGTGACACTATAAATGTTCTGCACTTTTACTATTCTCAGGGGGACACTTGCAGTCCTAGGTGCTCAGCACTTCTGCAGTGAGGCCACCAGAATACCAGTGAAGCTTTTGGAAAGCTACTGAACAAGCTGACTCCTAAATATTTGTAAGAGTTCAAGTGTAAGGGTCTGAGAATTTCTGAAGAAAGACCCCAGACTCAAATAGTATGTAAAAACAAAGAACATTTATTCTGCAGAATCAGCCAGCATGCAGGGGTCAACCATTCATATGAAATGGCAACCCCGAGAGGAGCACACAGGCTCCTTTTAAGCACAACTAAGGGAATTCCAGGCGGGTTAGGTAATCTTCTGACATGATTGGCTAGGCAAACAGCCATTATAGTTGTGTGTCTTTGATTGGTTGGGGCAAAAGCCCAAGAAAGGGACATGTCTCCAGGAGCTGACTCAGCCCCCAGAGTACAAAATGGTGGCTATCTTCCCCAGCTGCATGTCAGAGTCACTGTTGTTTAACAGCCTGCCCTTTGTTTGTGGTTTTTCCCAGAAGTCTTGCCTACCTCTCTGGGAAACTGAAACTTAGGCCTAGTTAGGGCGGCACCTTACTGAAGCCTGTCATGGCATCAGTTTGGTCCCTTCATTCCCCCCCCCCCCCTTGATTATGGCCTCATCTTGAATCCTTGAGATGTATCCAAAGGCTCCAAAAGTTGGTACTGTTGTTTCAGAACCATTAATTGTATTGTGGCTAGGCGATCCTTAACAAATTTTATCAAAGTATTAATGATACAAGGTCTACAGGTGAAGGCAAGCAGTAAAAGAATAAGGGGACCAGTTAGGGCAGAAATTAAAGTTGTTAACCAAGTTGTTAACAAAGATTCATACCAGTTTTGATTTTGCTGTCTAATTTTGGCCCTTTCTTCTAACTTTTTGCGGACCATGGCTAGGTTGTTTCTGACAATGCCTGAGTTGTCGGTATAAAAACAGCATTGTTCTCCCAGGGCCTGGCAAAGCCCTCCTTGCTATAGAAAGAGCAGGTCTAATCCCCTTCTATTTTGAGGTACTACTTCAGCTAGTGAGTCCAGTGACCACTCTAGGTGATGGACAGACTTCTCTAATCAGCAATATCTGAGTCTATAAGGTTACTTAGAGTCTGATAAGTCTGATCTGCCCTGACTAAGGCCGTTGTATCAGTGCCAATTCCTGCAGCTATGCCAGTCCCAACCAACACTGTGAGAAGGATCACTGAGGCCCCCAAATCTCATTTTCCTCTGTGATGGTCTGGGACCGCCTCCATATAGGAGCTGAAGGGAAGGTAATAAACCTGAGGAAACAGTGTTACTAGAATGCACATGCTGGAATTCTGAAGTAACAATGGGTGGATGTAAGGAGTTAAGCCAGAGGTGCATGCAAATCAGGTTCTGTTAGGGGGCACAAGGTAGGACTTACTAGCACTTGCAGTGATAGTATGATTACAGAGAGGTTTAAGGTGAGGGAAGCTATCTAATTTTCCCTCTGTTCCTATCACACATAGTCCTTTCCCAGTCACAGCTTGAAGGGTAAGAACAGGGGACCTTCCCCAAGAGCATCTTGGTGAGTGTGGTGGTTTGAATAGAATAGATGGCCCCCAATGTATTCAGTTGTTTGTTTATAGTTTGCATCTGCAGCCACCTGGCTGGAGTCAGTGCCATTGTGTGGATCTTAAGGTGTGGTGGTGGGTATGAGATTTCAATCTAAAGATATGCAAAGTGTGCTGTGCTGTGTGGCTTTTGAGCTTGTGCTTCTCTCTGTCTCTGCTTGGTCCTGTGAAGGCAGGCCAGCTTCTTCTGCCATTATGGAACTTCCCCTGGATCTGTAAGCTTCAGTAAATATCCCTTCCTCCATAACTGTGCTTGGTCTGGAAGTTCATCTCAGTGAACCTGAATCTGTCTGCTACAGTGGGCTTTCTGAAGGAGTTGACAGATTTCCTGTGGTAGCCCAGCCAGTATAGTATGGGGGCTTGGGGTCTAAACAGAGCCAGCAGTCTTCTCTGGTGAGGTTAGTGGTAGAATTGATGAAATTAAAGGTGAAATTGAGTAACCTAAATAAAATGCTGAATCAGGGGATGCGGGGGGGGCATGATTAACCAGGGGATGACTGGGTCCGTGGGGGAGAAGGTGCCTGAAACTAAGACCGGTGCCGCAGGTTCTAGAATGGGCAAAGCCGGAGCTACTGGCCCTATAGCTATGGGCGGGGGGGAGGCCCTGCCAGGATAGCCTGTTTCTGGATCTGAAAGAGGAACCCCCTATCCCCTCCTGATGCATACAACCTTAGGCCCCATATTTTTCTGGCTTCCCATCCTCTGCTAGTTTGTCCCTTTCTTGTCATTGAGATGGAGATGGGGTTTCTCTTTCCCTGTGATATCTGTTTTTTTCTTCTACTGATCTCGATAAGATCTCGATTATTCTTTATCCTGGGGGCATTGGTCTCACATCCCCATTTATAGCAAAAGAAACTTTCCATTCCCCCACCTCAAGTCCCATCATCTTTTGTCCCTGGGCAAACATAAAATTGCACAGTTGAAAGTTTTTGTTCCTGGCATTCATCTCCACAGGTTGTCACAGTGTTTTGTTGGTCTTTATAGGACCAACAATTTCCGCCCTTTGGACTTAGATGTCTCCATATGGAACCAGCCAGGGCATAAAGATCTAGGTGGAAGACAGGAAAAGTGTTACTCACCAGACCACTTAATGTCAAAGTCTGCATACTCTCCCTAGGTCTCGTGGGTAAGTCTCAGGGCCCCAAAGTATACATTTGGTAGTAACAGCTTGGTACGGGTTAGTGTCTGATGTAGTCTGAACCCCAAGCAGGGCTATCACAAGGATCAGGTAGATAAAGTTTTTCTTTTTTCCTTTTTGGTCTCTAGGGCACAGCAGAAGGTGTGGAAGGTAAGAGAATTTGGATCCTCAGTTTGAGTGGATCTTGTGGGTGGGCGACAGCTCGCCATGGTCTTGTCTCCTCTTTGGGTGTGTAGTCATCTGGGTCCACGTGAGGGTTGACAGCCTTCACATGTGAGTGATGTATCCAGGCTGGGATGCCGTCTACCTTGATGGCCATTGGAGTGGTCAGGATCACGGTGTAAGGTCCCTTCCAGCCAGGTTCAAGAGTCTCCTTCTGGTGTCTTTTGACAAGTACTAGGGCCCCCCGACTGAACCTGTGGGGTGTAGGGGGTAGTGTCTTTTCATAGATGACCTGCAGTTGGGGCCAGAGACATTCTTGCACCTGAAATAAAGCTTTAAGGAGGAGAGAAATCTCTCAGCATCAAATTCCGTTAACATTTCTGTTTTTATGTTGGGCAACAAGGGTGGGGTCTTGCATACATGATTTCAAAGGGAGTCAGCCCCATGGTATAGTGGAAGTTTCAAACTCAGAAAAGGGCAGGGCAAAGGGAAGGAGAGATACCCAGTCACCGCCACTAAGGGAATTCCAGGCGGGTTAGGTAATCTTCTGACATGATTGGCTAGGCAAGTAGAAGTTACAGTTGTACATCTCTGATTGGTTGGGTCAAAAGGGCATGAAAGGGACATGTCTCCAGGAGCTGACTCAGTACCCAGGGCACAAAATGGTGGCTATCTTCCCCAGCCACATGTCAGGGTCCCTTTATTAACAGCCCACCCTTTGTTTGTGGTTCTTCCCAGAAGTCTTGCCTACCTCTCCGGGCAACTGAAATTTAGGCCTAGTTAGGGTGTCAGTTTGATCCCTTCACAACAGTGGCAGGGATCACACTTTACATTTCAATGGGGAATTGAAAACAACTATTTCCAATAATTTCCTATGTAGATGCTTACAGACACATTATACTTGTTAGAGAAAACATGCCTATTGCCAATCTTCCAGACAGGAGTGAATAATGAGAATGAGAAAGAAAATGTGATTTTTTTTCTTTTCTTTTCTTTTTCTTTTTCAGAGGTAGGGTTTCACTCTAGCCCAGACCTGGAATTCACTCTGTAATCTCAGGGAAGCCTTGAACTCTCGGCAATCCTCCTATCTCTGCCTCCCAAGGACGGGGATTAAAGGCGTGTGCCACCATGCCTGGCTGATAATGTGATTTTTTTTTCAAGGTATGGTCTCACTCTAGCCCAGGCTGACCTAGAATTCACTATGGAGTCTCAGGGTGGCCACGAACTAGTGGCGATCCTCCTACCTCTGCCTCCAGAGTGCTGGGATTAAAGGCATGCACCACCATGCCCGGCTTTGATAATGTGATCTTTTTTTTGTAGAAGTTGAGCATACCAAGTTTTCAGCTGGAAATGTAGTAAGAGTTGGCAATATCTATTTATCTGTCATCTATTTACTTATCTATCTATCCATATTTTGAGACACATTCTTGTCATATGGCTCAGGCTGACCTTGAACTCATGTAGCCAAGGCTGGTCTCAAACTCCAGGCAATCCTCCTCCTTCAGCTTGCTCAGTGCTGGGTTGACTAGAGTACACTACCATGCCTAGCTCAGCAGTTTCTTCAAAAGAAGTCCCCTGCCTACTTGCTGCCTGGGGTACATAGTCCACAGTTTTGGAACTACCACACTTGGTGAAGGAGCAAGGACCTCCAGAGGCCTTACTCAGACCAATCATTAGGTTGTTCCTGGAAGCCTGGAGTCACATTGAGCAGCATAAGCCATCAGGAAGAACTGGAGCTAATGTCAGGGGTTCATATAGAGAAAAAGCGATCTGTAGTAAGTGAAAATCTACTGATGAAGGGAACCAGGCATAAAGCACTGTGTTTGACTGTGGACCCCACTGCTAAAAAGGAATTTTAACCAAGAAATGAGGGCTGAGGCTCTGGCTTAGGGGTAAAGCAGTTTTGTAGCAGATATAAGGTCCTAAAAGCTTAATCCCCTATAAGAAGGAACAGGAAGAGGAGGGAAGAAAGAAGGAAGGAAAGAATAAAGTGGATGTTGCAGTCAGGTTCTTGCTGGCAGAGTGGCTTGTGGGAGGAGAGGTTTATTTTGGCTTACAGACTTGAGAGGAAGCCCCATGATGGCAGGAGAAAACAATGGCATGAGCAGAGGATGGGCATCACTTTCTGGCCAACATCAGATGGACAACAGCAACAGGAGAGTGTGCCAAACACTGGCAAGAGGAAACTGGCTATAACGCCCATAAGCCTTCCCCTCATAATGCACTGCCTCCAGGAGGCTTTAATTTCCAAATTACCATCAGCTGGGGCCTTAGCATTCAGAACACCTAAGTTTATGGGGACACCTGAATCAAACCACCACATTGGAGAAGGATGGGAAGGGAAGAAGGAAGGAAAGCAAAGGGAAGAAGGAAGGAAAGGGGAAAAGAAAGAGAAGAAAAGAAGGAAGGAATGAAGATAGGAAGGAAGGACAGGCATTCAGAGGAGAGTTATATTTACGCCAGGCTGATAAGAGGTCAGAGTCCATGCCACGTTGAGAAGAGTTGAAGAAAAAGAGTACATGTGGAAAGTAGATGGGGAAGGCATGGTAGTTGTTCTCAAATGGTTTGAGGGTCATGAAGAGGAAGATTTCCCCAGGGGCAGCAAGGCAGAAATAACTGACAAAAGTATCAAATGCATGGTATTCTGTTAAGGTAGTACTGATGCTGATGGTGATAGCAGCAGTAAACAAGGTTTTGTCCCACTTCAAAATGCTCAGGGTAGGAGCCATTTCTTCATGTATCTTCCTTGTTATAAGGAGAAATGTGTCTTGTTTTTGTCTTCAGATTGTCTGTTTCCCACAGTCAAAACATTGGGTAAGCACCCTTGCTCATTAAGAGCATACTTGATCCGTGGGGCCTGGCAGTTCTGCATTCTCCCCATGCACTTCCCGGGGAGGTTTCTGCCCTCCCAGAAGTGGATTCAGAGTATGTGCTCTCAACGTCAACATCTGTGAGCTCGGATAGAAACCTACTGTAACAAGATATACTTTCCCTCCACTTTTAATGTAGACTTTATCTCTATGATCTTGTCATTTGTAATATTTTAGGCATAACATAGCATGCCTATTAAAAAAAACAGCCATAATCTTGCAGCTAGCTAAGGAATGTGTGGAAATTATACTATGAGAGAGCTTGATTTGTAGGTTCTTTTCATCTTGTATTTGAGCCCTGTTGTCCCTCCTCCCCCACTCTTCCCAGCATCTTCTCCCTGAAAAGCTGACAGTATTTCCTTGTACCCTGAGTTAGAACACCCTGTTAGTGTAAAGTCTGAGTGTCTAAATCCATGGTAAACTCTGGGCTGCTCTGGATTCTAAAGGTAATTGTGTGACATGAGTGCACTCTTGATGACAGGTCCTTGCTGGGCTAGGAATAGAATGTCCTCTGAATTCCCAGAATTGGGACAGTCTGCTCAAGATCCCTAGCTGCTCTCAGGATGCCCACGACTGACTGAAGTAACTGGAATCAGGGGTTGAATGTAGACCTGATAGGGTCATTTGGGGGGCCTGGGCTGAATCAGGGTGAATTCAGCTAACCTGATGGTGTCTGACCAAACTTTAAAAACATAAAAATTAGTGTCTGGGGAAATGGCTTGCTATGGAAACATGAGGTCCAGAGTTAGGATGAATAACACCTATGTAAAAGCCAGTTGTGAAAAAAATAAAAATAAAATAAAAAAGGGCTGGAGGGATGGCTTAGCATTAAGATGATTGTCTGCAAAGCTTAAGGACCCAGGATTAATTCTCCAGGTTCCACATAAGCCAGATGTACATGGTGGGGGCAGTGTCTAGAGGCCATGGTGTATCCATTCTCCTTCTCTCTCTATTTCTCTCTTCTGTCCTTCTCTCTGTCTCTAATAAATAAATATAAAAAAGATTTTTTAAAAGACAGTTGTTATGGCACATGTCTGTAATCTCTGTGCTGAGAAGGTAGAGACAGAGCATCCCTGGGCTTGTAAGGTAGCACATTGTTGTAGTCAGCCCACCTTGCTGGTGTGAACATACAAATCCGGCACAGATTATGGGAGGAGGGATTTATTTCAAGCTTACAAATCCAGGAGAATTTCCATCAAATAGTGGAAGAAGAAGCAGCTTCCATACATCCAAACAGAAACCATCACCAGCCAGCAAATGCCAAAAACCACAAGCAAAATACTGGCAGCAAGCAACAGAGACTGAGGTAGAGCTCAAACTGCTATGGTATACCTCTACGTTGTACATACCTTTAGGTTGGAAATCAGATCTGTCCCAAACACGCCTTAGGGCTAGGCCCCATGATCCATCCCCCAATGACACTTATTCCAGCCAGGAAGCTGTTAATCCAAGTTATAAGCTTTAATAAAACATCTGAGTCTATGAGGGACATGCATTCAAATTTCCACACTCATCTAACCAAAGTGGTAAGCTCAAGCTTCGCTGAAAGACACTGTTTCAAAAAAAAAAAGGTGGAAGGGGCTGGGTTGATGGATCAGTGGGCAAGTGATTGTTGTACAAGCATGAGGACCTGAGTTTGATCCCCTGACCTTACATTAAAAAAGTTGAACATGGCTGCATTGAATGAGACAGAGAGAGAAAAAATATCACTGGACTCAATGGCCAGCTGGCCTAGCCAAAAATGGTAAGCTCCAGGTTCAGTGAAAGATTCTCAAGCCAATAAATAAGGCAGAAGCATTATAGTGGACACATGACTTCCTCCTCTGGACTCCATATGCATGCACCACATTCTCAGACACAGATGCCCCCACACACACCATATATACTACACACACAAACACACCAAAAAGGTGTAGAAAGACACCTGATACTAACCTCTGGCTTCCACAAACACATACATATGTGCATATAAACCTACATACTCATATGTATCCACACACATACATACATGCACATGCACACTATGCACATACACACACTATGCAAAAAAAAACCAAACAAGCATAAAAGTTCTTCCAACAGGGGGCTGGGGAGATGGCTCAGTGGTTAAAAGTGCATGCTTGCAAAGCCTAATATTCTGAGTTTGGTCCTTTCTCCCTGGCATCCACACAAAGCTGGGCACAAAGTGGCAGGTGATCAGTATGCCTGAAACAATGGGGAAGAGAAGCCAGGAGACTCTTGAGCTCATTTACAGTAGCAACATACCCTGTCTCAAAGAAGGTGGAAGAAGAACACAGGTGTCTTTTAATTTTTTTTATTTTTATTAGCTTTGAACTTAACTGTATGAACATATTGCATATTGGTCATATTCCCACTGAGTTCCCTCTACCCCATCCCTATTCCACTGAGGGTTTTCCTCAGTGGAGTTTTCGGTATCCACTGTGAGGTCATGAATGCACCAGTCTCTGTGAGAGAAGCAATGCCTCAGCATATACTTCCCCACCCAGTGGTGCTTACAAACTTTCAGCCTCCTCTTCCACAATAAGAACACAGACATCTTGAGGTTTCCCTCCAGTCTCTGCTACCGGGCTGTGGCACAGGAATACCCAAACACACACACATACATACATATGTACACACACACACACATACACACATGTATGCAAATAAATGAATTAACTAAAATGAAGCAAATAAATTTAATTTTAATTTTATTCAACTAACATATGACAATATCATTTCAATATGCAATCCACATAACATTATTCACAGAATATTTTACATCTTTTTATACTACATTTAACAAAGCTCTGGTGTATTTTGCACTTATTGCTCAGCTCCATTCAGATTAACCATGCTTCCATTACTTATTGACCACATTAGGCTGCCATATGAGAGTGTGAAGCTTTAGCCAAGAACCTATTTTCAGTTCTGTGGCCTGCATCTCCTCAGTAATGTTGTTACTATTGAGTTGTTATCATGGTGCCTTGGAGTCTGTACATATTCTATTCATGATTGTTCATTCCATGAACATTATTTCACATGCTTTGTATACAACCTCCATGATCTTCACAGACAGGCCTCTACTTTCCTGGACTTTATATTCTACTGTCTGCACAGGCAATAAATTAATAAATGAATGAGACTATAAAATGATTGTTGCTCATAAGACTGATATGAAGAAAATAAGCACTCTTGACAGGCTTACTGAATTCTTGGCAAAGATGACATACCCTTGGCTTTGACATGTACGTGTTGCTCTAAGAAAGGCACTTGTATCAGACTTGGGGTGAAGGGATGGGTTGAAGGCCCTTCTTGGATGTGGAGTTACCACACACTTGCATTCCTGGAATACAACCTCTTCATAGTTCTGTCTGGTATCAGTCATGGGTATGGTCACTTGCCAATGCATGAAGACATGCAGAGGAAAGACACCTGGCCTGAGAACCAGGAGCCATGACTTCTCATTCTTGAGCTGTTGCTCATCAGGTCTGCACCAGCCTCTTAACCTATTGGGGCTTCACTTTCTTCTGTCACCCCTGAACTTCTCATAAATTATAGTTCTATGTTTATTCCAAAGAACTTTCTTGCCTTAGAGACCCTATGAAACATCACTGACAATGTAGACTGAGAATTTGGGACACTTGAGGAAAAGGACAGATGTATGGACTTGACTTGTATACAATAATGCAGAGTATAAGGCTCATATTCTGGCCACATCAGCAGCAGCACAACAGTGAGTAAAAGAACTGAGCTGGTGGTATAAATGACAGCTAGGTCAGAATTAAATGAGCATGAGGGGTGAATGTTGATTTGCACAGTATTTACACAATATATATGACCAGATTTCAAAATTGTTGAAAGTCAGGGAGGAGCAGTTTGGGGAGTGGCCCTTCCAAATGATTCTGTAAGAATCTCAAACTATTCTTCCATTTAGACTCACCCAATCCCACAAAGTAGCAAATTGAAATTACTTGTAGAATAAAATAAAAATCATTTCACCTCCCCAGGTATTTTATTTAAAAAAAATCTTTGGAGATGACCCATTCACCTTTTTACACTTTTTTCTTATCACAAGGAGTGAAATCAATAGAGCCATTTGTCATTGTTATCCATAAAGTAAGACTAGAAGGTGTTGGGGGGAGGGTAGATACAGTTGGAAACATTATTACCTGCATTGTATCAATGAACAAAATAATCACCAGATTAACCACAATTTATAGTTTTGACAATGTCAGAATAGTATATATCTTCTGTCAAAGTGTAGTCTTCAAAAATGTCAATAGCATATGGCTGGTAGGGCTGAGTGTAGCTCAGTGGCTTGCCAAGGCAGGTGTATGGTTCTGGGTTTGATCCCTTAACACTAAAATCATACATACACACATAATACATATATATATATATATATATATATATATATATATATATACATACATACAGACAGACAGATATGCATACATAGTCATATATAACTTAATATAGTCCTTTTTTTACTTTTAAAAATACTTTTACTTATTTATTTGAGAAAGGGACACATAGACAGACAGACAGAGAGAATGGGCATGCCATGACCTGCTGCTGCTGTATACAAACTGCAGATGTGTGTGTCACTTTGTGCATCTGGCTTTATGGGAATTGAACCCAGGGTTAGGCTTTGCAAGCAAGCACTTTTAACCATTGAGCCACCTCTCTAGCCCCTATTTTTACTTTTATTGGAGACAAGTCTAACTATGGGGCCAGGCTGGATTTGAATTCACAATCCTTGTGAGTATGGCCATTATTTTTTAAAAATATTTTTATTTATTTATTATAGAGAGAGGCAGATAGAGTGTGAGAGAGATAGTGGGTGTTCCAGGGCCTCTAGCCACTCCAAATGAATTCCAGATGCATGTGTCACCTTGTGCATCTGGCTTACGTGGGTACTGGGGAATCCAACCTTGGTGCTTAGGTTTTGTAGGCAAGTGCCTTAACTGTTAAAGCATCTCTCCAGCTCCTGTTATTTTTTACAACAGAAAATAATACAGAGAAATGAGAAATTTCATGGATTGCAGTTGGATATGTAAAATTATGTAGCTACTACAGAAAATAGTTCAGATTTCTCTCAAAAAAGTTAAACAAATAGCCAGGCACAATGACTTATGCCTATAATCACAGCACTCTAGAGGCTAAGGAGGAGGTTACTACAAATTTAAGGCCAGCCTGGCCTACATAGCAAGTTATAAACTATCCAGGGTTATATACTGAGACCTTGTTTTAAAAGAACTCCTAGGTAGATAGCCAACAGCACTGAAATTTGGACTTGGAAAGAAATTTGTACACCAATGTTCATAATATCATTCACAAAGTCGAAAGAGCAAAACAATTCATATGTCTAATGATAGAAAAATAGATAACCAAAACATGTTATATACATACAATGGAACAATGTGTATACATATAATGTTAGCCTAAATCAGAGGACATATGTTGACATATGTTTCAACAAGGGTGAATTTATTTTTGCTTCCTGTTTTCAGTGCTTCTTTCCCTTTACTTTCCCATAATACTTTGAAAGCTTTTGTGAAGTTCAAGAACAAATGTCACAAGTGGCCACAGCCTCATCCAAGTCTTTTGATACTTCCAGCATACATGAATCTTGAAGACATTATATTAAGTAAAATAAGTCTTAACAAAAGGGCAAATGTATAATTTCATCTATGTGAAGTACTTAGATTACTTAAATTCATAGAGTCAGAAGTTGACTCATAGTTACCAGGGCTGGGAGGAGAGGGGAACTGGTAGTTATTGTTTAAGGGATTAGACTTGCAGAGTGTACGTACTTAACGCCATCTAAGTGCACAGTAACAAATTATTAGAATAACATGTTACCTATACTGTACCGTGTGTGTGTGTGTGTGTGTGTGTGTGTGTGTGTGTGTAGACCATACCTTTTCATGCATGGGCAAATGGTCTGTCCTTCTAGGTATGAAAGATTCTTTTCTTCCAAGGCTTAATACAAAGGAAAATTGCCAGCAATAGGAGCAATTTGGCACTAGCTTAGATTAAAGCTTACTAACTCTGGCATAAAAAACATTTCTGGATAAAATGTCCATTTTTTTTTTTTTTGTTTTTTGGTTTTTCGAGGTAGGGTCTCACTCTAGCCCAGGCTGACCTGGAATTCACTATGGAGTCTCAGGGTGGCCTCGAACTCACGGCGATCCTCCTACCTCTGCCTCCCGAGTGCTGGGATTAAAGGCATGCACCACCACGCCTGGCGAAATGTCCAATTTGAATTAAGGAAGAAGAGGAAGAAAAATAGGAGGAAAGGGGCAGAAAGACAGGTTTAAAGAGAAGTAGAATCTTGTTAAACTTTAGAGGGCTTACACTTGTGGTCAATGAAACAAGTTTCTCTCTCTCTCTCTCTCTCTCTCTCCCTCTCTTTTTGATACATAAATTTGTAAGAAAAACACTCAGAGGGAAAATTCCCAAGCTACAGTGCTGGGTTTAGAGTCAAATTAATCATAATAGATTTTCTTGCCTTGAATACATCAGCTGGAATATGTTACATTCCATCCCAGGAAGAGAATCTAAATGAATGATTCCCAACAAACAATTGCTCAGTCTACAGGAAAGTCAAAGCCCTTAAGTCTCTTCACTGCTGTTTACTTGATCTCTCCATGATCTTCTAGTTGAGGAGATGTTACATGGAAGAATGAGGACTGGAACCTTTTACAGAGTTTTTGCAGAGTTTTGAAACCAACACAGTGCTGGTATTATGGGGATTCTAATCAAAAGGCATTGCTGGGTTGGATACAAGAGTCACTTAGGGAGAATGGGGGAAAAAAAGCCAGTCCTGATAAATATTTCAAACAAATTTCAAGAAAGAGTCCAAATGTTTAGCTCAGTCTCTCTTCCTAGTACTACATCTAAACAAGTGTCTAATAGTGTAATTATAATATGTCATGTAATATTTGACACAGTTATACACTTAATACCTAAAGTTGAGAAAGTATGCTTGATTATAATCAGTTTGAACATGACACTATTTTAAAAAATATTTTTATTTATTTATTTGAGAGGGAGAGAGAGAGAGAAAGAGAGAGAGAGAGAGAGAGAGAGAGAGAGGCAGAGGAAGAGAAAGAGAATGGGCGCATCAGGGCTTTCAGCCACTGTAAACTCCAGACACATGTGCCATCTTGTGCATCTGGCTTATATGAGTCCTGGGGAATCGAACCTGGATCCTTTGGCTTTGTAGGCAAGCACTGTAACTGCTAAACCATTTCTCCAGCCCCTTGATACTATTTTTTAATGGTGTATGTGTGTAATATGTGGGGTGTATGTATGCACATGCGTGTGTAGTGTATGAACATGTGCATGCAGAGGTATGCACAATGCACATATGTGCAGAGGTCAGAAGAGGACACAGCTCTTGATCTTAATTTCCTGAAACAGAGTCTCTTGTTGAATCTGAAGCTCCCTGTCTTTTGGATAGACTGCTGACCAGAGAGCCACAGGATCTTCCTGTCTCTGTCCCCCTCAGCTCTGGGGTTGGAGGCATGAAAGGCCATACCCAGCTTTTTATATGGATGGGTGCCTGGCATAGAACTCATGCTTGTGCAGCAAGCAATCTTACTTTCTGAGCCATCTTCACAACCCCAGTACCATTTTTTAAATGTAGAAATTTATAATTCTGCAATGCTATGGTCATTTCCTTCATTTGAAGTAAAACAGGGAAGTATGCTATCTCACTCCATCAATTTGGTGTATGTAGCCACCTTGATCAGGAATGTTCATAGGATCAAAATGAAGTTGACTATAAACCAACTTCCCTAGGTTCTGAATGTTATCAGATATGAGTTCTCCCTCTCTTCCAAATTTGAGCCTGACATTAGTGAAACAAGAAAAAAGACACACACACACACACACACACAGTGGGAAAGTACAGTTGAAAATCTGTTTAGATTATTTGGATTTAAATATGTAACAGAAGCAATATTCTTTTTTCATATTTTTATTTATTAATTTATTTGCAAGCAGAGAGTGGGAGAGAGAAATAGAAAATAAGCACTATAGGGCCTCTTTGCCACTGCAAATGAACTCCAGATGCATGTGCCACTTTGTGCATCTGGCTTTATGTAGGTTCTGGGGACTCAAACCTAGGCCAACAGGCTTTGCAAGCAAGCACCTCTAACCACTGAGACATCTCTCCAAACCTGAAGCAATGTTGTTAAAGAAAATTTATTTTCTTCATTTATCATGTCAATTTTTCCTATGCCCTTGGTTGAATATGAGTTAGAAAGTCTCTCTTTTATCTCTCTCTTGAGACAGATCTTGCTATGTAGCCAAGACTGCCCTAATAACATGATCTTCCTTCCTCAGCTTCCTGAGTGTTGGTATGACAGGCATGCACTACTCACCTAAATTTTGACTTTCAAGAAAGGCATCTTCCTTGAGCTGGGTGTGGTCATGCACACCATTAATTCTCGCATTTGGGAGGCAGAGGTAGGAGGATCACCTTGAGTTCAAGGCCACCCTGAGACGACATAGTGAAATCCAGGTCAGGCTGGACTGGAATGAGACCTTACCTGGAAAAACCAAAGGGGGGGGGGGGGGAAGGCATCTTCCTTTTGTAGTAAAGAATCACATCATCTAGTTTCCTTATGTTGGCATAGATTTTATACACCATATTATGTCAACAAAAGTAATAGAATTTAGTTTGTCTCTACTCAATGCAGGAGAATTAAAAAATGAATTCACTCAGCAGCCCAGAGGACACAAGGGACAAGATTGGTACTTAGCATGCTAATTGTTGCCTTTGGGGTTCATAGGAGCATGGATAGTTTAGAAGAGACTGAACTTATTGACAAAAGTTGCTGTTCATTTGAGGACAGTCTTTTGTCTTGGAATTTTTTTTAGGGGTTGTAGTTCTTTTTATTATTTTTTTATTAATTATGTACACAGTGTGTATGCAACCATGTTGGTCCCATCGTTAGCCTCCTCACCGTCCTCTCCCCCTCTGCAGGGACCCTCTTCATTGGGGATTTTGGGTCGTGCATTGTGGGGGTAGCCATCAGTTATGGGTAAGAGGCAATGTCACTGTGCATAATGTCCCAAAATATGGTTCTAACAATCTTTACTCCCCCTCTTCTACAAATTTCCCTGAGCCATGTTGGGTTCGTTTTAGATCTACTTCAGTGATGAGATCTTGGGAGCCTCTGTGTCTCTGGATATCTGGTTTGGTAGGAGTTGAGTGTTCTCTGTGTCTATCTCCTTCACCCTTGTGCTGGTATCAAGTTTACCAAGAAAGCAGCACTCTTGCTCATTTCCCAAATTACTCTTAGTTTCAGCTGGGGCCCTGTTGAGGTGTGATGGGATGATTCTCTCCTAAGGATCTGCATCCATCTGAAAAAGAAGAGCAAATTCTCCAGTGGAGAGTGAAGTCAGCACCAGATAAATGGGATAACCATTATTATTTTAGAGAGAATTTAATAGGTATATGCCCTCTTGTAGCCCAAGATTGGTGGCAGCTTGATAATGGAGAGTGGGCTTGTTTTTTGGATATGGTTCTGACTTGTTTCCCAGCTCCAGCTATGGGTTCCATTCCACTGAGTTTATCTGTTAGCCAAATCAAGAGCAGTTGGTTTCCCACCATGGCTGTGTGACACTATTGCACTTGTGTGAGCATCACATTAGGTTTTTTGCTGCTGAGTAGCTTAGACCATGAATTTCTTGGACAGATGTTGGTCATTTTCCCCCAGTTGCTCATGTAGCACCTTCTGGCACTAGAACAGCTGACTGTCTGGGGACTGACTCTCTTCCATATTCCAGCCAGGTAACTCCATGTTCCATACCAACAACATATGGTGACTTCAGCAGTAGGGTCTTACCACTAACCTTTGGTGTGTCATCAAGTACTCTGACAGAAATCTGTCTTCTTTTGGGAAACCTTGTAGGTCTCTTGGATCAACAACACATTGTGGATGCTAACCATATCCTGGTACTGGGAGTTACAGGCCAGCACCAAGGAAAAGAAGGAAGAAAAAGATAGGTAATAGAGAGAAGAGAGAGAAGAGGGGAGAGAGACAGAAATAGAAGAAGATTAAGGTTAGTCTTCATCATGCCTTCTCCAGGGCCCTGTGATTCAGGTGTTCCCTCTAAGGACCTGATGAAGGTTCAGCCATTTTGTCTGTCTTTTAGGATGTAGAATGTTATGGTACCATTGCCATTTGGGTCCATATTTTGTCCCCCACCCCATCCTTACCCTTCCCTCACACCCCACCCTCCATATTGTCCGGATTGTTTTGAAAGAATTTTGCCAAAATATTTGCGAAAATATGAGAACTTGAATATTTGCCTATAATTCTCATAACCCTCCCAGATGTATCTAAGTATTAGTTTCATAACACACATAATTAAGTGGTCCTTTGAGATTTAGTGTCTTTAGAATGATCAAATCTGCTTCATCACATTTCACCTAGCTTCTAAAAGATCCATGTGTTATCATGTTCCAATTATGTTGAATCACATTGTGTTACGCAAGAAAGCAAGGTTTTGGATTTAGTGGAAGAAAACATATTGAAATAAATTGGAAAAAATGTGCTTTTTAATTATGGGGGTGAGGGATGAAGAGATTTTCTCCAAGTAATTAGACCCAAACAAAAATAAAGTAGAATTATTGAAAAATGTTCATAGAATGATATCTAACTGCTGAGACAGTAGTTCCCTACATGTTTTCACCAACTTAAGTCCACAAAATTCACACTCTTATCCAGTGGCTGATGGATACTTGCTGAATGTTTGTTGTATATCAACTGTATAGCAGCATGTTAGCACTGAAATGGAAGGGAAATGAATTGTCCCCTGGCCTTGCTTGGAGTTCCATGCTCAAGATGGCCCCAACCAACCTGCACAACTACTTGTACCATGTTTATCTCTCTGTTACATGTGTTCTCACAAAAAGAAGACTGATTCAGAATGATTTGTAGCATTTCATTGTTCTGTCCTCTGCGATTAACTGGCATCAGAAAAGGAACCTCACACAACTGAGAGTCAGGCACCCGAAGGACACAATGTGTGGCTTAAAATCACTCAGCCTTATTTTGAAACCCATTCTTAAAAAAAAAAAAAAAAAAAAAAAAAAACCAACCAACCAAACAAACAACAAGCAAGCCAAAAAAAGTTTGCAAATACTCAAATCATGGGGCTGGAGGGATGGCTTAGTGGTTAAGACGCTTGCCTGCAAAGCCAAAGCACCCAGGTTTAATTCCCCAGAACCTATGTAAGACAGATACCCACGGTGGCACACTCGTCTGGAGTTCGTTTGCAGTGACTGGAGGCCCTGGCACACCTCTGTCACTCTTTCTTACTTTCTCTCTCTCAAATAAATAAAATAAGACAAAATTCAAATCATGTATGCTATACCAATAATAGCAGTATGTTACATCAGTTGAAACCCATTCTTAAAGTTTTGCTTCTAGAGACACAGTAATGTCACAGCTTCAGAATCTATTACAACAGACTGGTAAATTGGGCACTTGGACCTATCCACCTTTGCATCTACAGTACCATGATACATAAATATAACATATATAATGTTATATTATTATATAATATAAATAAATATATTATATATACATATATGCGCATATATGTATGTATGTATATGTACATACATACATATATACACACGTATTTATTTATTTCATCTGGAGCAAAAGGAGTGAAAATCTTTGACAGAATGACATCTGAAGTGTTCTCAGAAGCAACAAACATATTCAGAGGTTCAGGAGCAGCCCCGGCAGTGATCCATGTAATTCAATTTTACCCCTATGCATAAGCACAGACTGCTAAGGCATTTTCGTTTTATTTAGTTTGGAAGTCACTCAAGGCAGACTGCAGAATTAAAAAATAGAATACTATCTTGGATATTGGTGATGGGCCATGGAAAATAAATTAGATCCTTTATTACCATGTATAAAAATCTCAGGGGTTGTTGAGAGAATAAAAGACAAAGCAAAATTTTCCAATATATTTTTCTGCAATTAATCAAATATTTGAGGATTTAGACAATATAACAGATTCATAATTTTGTCATAAAACTGCCAAAATAATAATATAAAATAAATATAGAATACTTCATTGTTATGAATGTGTGTTTTAAAGAACATAGAGACTTTGCCAATTTATCCAACAATCTTCCAACTGTGTAAAGTATTAAAATTACATATGCTACTTAAAAATTATTAGGAATCCATTAAATTGGCAAGATATCAGATTTCACATATTCAAAAATTTGCGTTGGCAGGAAGTAAATTTTATAAACTCTCTATTGGAATGAAGTGTTATGGGAATTAGGTAATTTGTGAATATAAGCAGTAGTTTTTGCCTAGCTGAAGGGAAAATATTGTCTGCGAATGTGGATGTGGTGGTACATGCCTATAAGCTCAGATCTCAGACAGCTGAGGCAGAAGGATTGTGAATTGAGTTTACACAGTGAGACCTTATCTCAAAGAAAAGGAAAGTGCAAAAAGCTTTGCACACAGAACTATGAACTGAACCAACCTCCTCTCTTGTCTTCCTTGTTGTTATAGCTAAGAATTTCTTTCATACAGATACAAAAGTATATTTATTGTTGATAGTAATTATAAAATGAATGAGTAATAAATGTTCATTGACTGAATTCTGCCCTTAGCCTAAGGCACCAACAATAAAGGAGAAGTGAGATCAACCGGAAGGGGCAATGACTCTCTGGCCCATCAGAATTTTTGCTGAATCTGAGAAGCTTGTTGCTGCAGTGCCATTGTCAGGATAAGAACAGCATTCCAGAGACCTTTGCATGTGTCCCGGAGGAAGCAATCCAACCAGGCCAGAGGGTCAGATCTTGAAAATGGAGAGAGTTACTGCATGAGGCTCCAGGAGGCTGTGGGATATGGGTGCTGCTCCAGAAGGAGCACCTAGATGCAGCTCAGGTGCTTGGTTCTCTAAGATCTTCAAACTGATTTCTTCTTTCCTTCTAATTTCTTTTCTTTTCTTTATTTTTGTTTTTGCTTTTGCTTGTGTGTGTGTAGGTGGATCGGGGTGGCACCTCATAAGCTCTCCTGTAGCAGGGGGCATTTGCCTGTGGTGGCCAGAGGGGAACTTTGGGTGTTCCCCCTCCACCACTCTTTCCCCTGGTCTTGTTTTGAGCTGGAGTCTTTTCACTGACTCCAGAGCTTGGTGGTGTCCTGTGATTCTTGAGTCTCTGCTTCCTACGTGGTATCTGGCAGTCAGTCTCAGGCTGGCACAGGGATTCATGCTTGTACCAGAAGCATACTTATTGGATGAGTCACCTCTCCAACCCCACTCCAGGGAGCTCTGCCTTGTAGCTACCCGAGCCCTGGTTGTGCACATGTACTACTCCTCTTCTCAGCAAAGCGTGATAGCTTTCAAGGTCCTGCCTTCTGCTGGGGGAGCCGAGAACATCTGTAGGCCAGGTAGGAAACCCAGACTAAGTGGATATAGAAGAAAACAACAGGTCGTCCTAGTGATCTGCTTCCTTCCTCTGGTTTTCCCCTCTGGTTTTTGGGTTTGTTTGCAGATATCATTGGTAAGCATCTCAATATGTGTTTTCCAAGTTACACAGTTACAAAAATGGATTAGATAACAAGACTTTTTTAGGTACCTACAGTGGGCATCTATTATATGCAGCAGACCTTGTAAATCAGGTGGGATGATGATTATCAGAACTGTGGTCTCTGTTTAGAGTTTGCAGTCTAAATGTCTAAAATCACCTCATGGGTACCTGGTATTTTAGGAACATTGATATGTCTAGTAGTCTGCTGTTGCTGAGCATGTGATCAGAATGTCTGTGAAAAAACAAATCACTCTCCCACCCAAGCCAATTAAATAATGAAGATAAAATTGAATTTACCATTTGTTGTTTTAAATGTAATTTATAAAGACATTTGTGTATGAACATGAGTTTTTGTTTTATGTAACATTAATAAAGGCCAAATGGCCCATTTTATTTGTTTAATATAGTTATGGTTTAAAGTAGTTATCTCTCAATGAAATTATCTGAGTTAAGTACTTTTGATTCATTTTTTAGCAAATTTTTACAATCATTCTTTAATAATGATTGAATACAAATGTATTTACTAGTTTTAAAATGTTACATAAGTTGATAGTTGAGTATCAAAAGTGACTAAAATTAAGCCGGGTGTGGTGGCTCATGCCTCTAATCCCAGTACTCAAGAGGCAGAGGTAGGAGGATCGCTGTGAGTTCAAGGCCACCCTGAGACTACATAGTGAATTCCAGGTCAGCCTGGGCCAGAGTGAGACCCTACCTCGAAAAACCAAAAACAAAAAAACAAAACAAACAAACAAACAAACAAACAAACAAAAAACCAGTGACTAAAATTGACAAAGCTCATAAAAGATCAGTGGATTCTAGAAAACATTTTAAAAAATCCTCTGCAAGCAATATATTTTAAATACATTTTTCCAATCATCAAAGGGATGAGTTGAGATGAAACATAAAAGCTCTGTTTGTTTTTAATTTTTAATATTTAGGTACTTAAGAAAAAATAACAGCTGAAAATATAACTTAAAAAAAAAAAAGAAACGTAGCAATTCTGCTCCTGGGGTGAACTAGTAATGCATATACACAAGGAACTTTTTTAATTTTAAAGTGTTTTTATTTATTTATTTATTTTATGAGAAAGAGTAAGTATATGGTTGTGTCAGGGCCTCTTGCCGCTGCAAATGAACTTTCTTTTTTTATCTTAATTTTTCTAGGTAGGGTCTCATTCTGGTCCAGGCTGACCTGTAATTAACTATGTAGGCTCAGGGTGGTCTCAGACTCACTGCAATCCTCCTACCTCTGCCTACCGAGTGCTGGGATTAAAGGCGTGCACCACCACGACCGGCTTCAAATTAACTTTCAACGTATGTGTCACTTTGTGCATCTGTCTTTATGTTGGTACCAGGGGATTGAATCTGGGCCATCAGGCTTTATAAGCAGGTTACTTTAACTGCTGAGCCATCTCCCCAGCCTTTTTTATTTTATTTTATTTTATTTTTATATTATTCAAGAGAGAGAGAGAGGGAGAAAACAGCAGCTGTTTGCCTCCAGCAAACGAACTTCAGGTGCATGTGCCATCTTGTGCATCTGGTTTACGTGGATATTGGGGAATAAAACCTAGGTCCTTAGGCTTCACAGGCAAGCACCTTAACTGCTAAACTATCTCTTCAGCCCTATTTTATTTTTAGTTGGCATACAGTGACTTAGGTATCATTGATTCTGGCATTTGTCTCAAATACCATTTATACAAAGAATTTAATTTTTCTCCAATCCTGAAGTGCAGAAAATATACTGTCAAGACACAGCTGACTAACTCACCTGACAAAAGGAAATCTAATTTTGTCACGTTCAACCATGAGCTACCTCAAGGCTTCACATAAAAATAAAGTGGTGCTGTGAAATTTTATCCAAAAAAGTCCAAATAGAGGTTCAGTTGAAAAAGTTGCCCAGTAGACACTTGCTCTCCCCATGGATATTCAGAAGAGTGAGCAAAGCTCCCCAAATTAAAGAACATCTTAGCTCTGAACATCACAGACTATGACAGAACTTAGAACTGCTATAAGGAAGTTTTAGAATAGTGAAGCTCGTCTATTATGTGTCTAAGGATGATCTTGTACCCCTGATCCTCCTGCTTCTACCTCATGAGAGGTAGGATTATAGGAGTGTGCCTGGTTTATTAGTTGCTGCTTCTTACGGATTGACCAATGGTATAATATAGAGACTTGTAGATGAGGAGGCTGATGCAGAGAGATTGGATCATGTAGACGTTCCCCCCACAAGGCCCTTACCATTTAGAAAAGTAGATTATTTGAACTTTAGAGGGCTAAACAATAGAAAATGTATCCAAAAGTTAAGTTAAAAAAAGGAAAAATACACTTTTAGAAAAGTTGGCTCCTCTAAATGGTATGTGAACCCTTGAGGTTTAGTAATTTGACTCAATTATACTGTTTTTAGAAGATGACAATGATCACTACCTGAATCTTCTTGATTTCCCATTAGAGTTACCTGAGGTCATTAGACATCAAAATACCTGACATGTCACAGCCACTGAGAGACAAATCACTAGAGAGTATAATAGTCCAGACAGGACTTACATTCATCACCAAAATATATGTTGCTAATATATTTCATCCTGTCTTTGAAGGATGTGTTGGAAGTCAAAGTCACTTTTAGAAAAATCTGAATTGGTCTGAAAAGAAAATAAAGATTACAAAAATGCTTAGTTACCCAAGAGAAGAAACACATAGAGAAATCCTGTGATCTAAGTTACTGTTTTGAAATATTTCCTCTCCTTCCCCTCTCATCCTCTCTTTTCTTCCTCTTCCCTTTCTCCTCCTGTCTTCTTCATTCCTTGCCTGCTGAATTAAGGAAGGGATGTGAGAACAGGAAAGAGAAAAGGAGAGCCATAGAATTCTTATTTTACAGAGATAAGGCATCAAAAATTATTCATGGCACAGACTGAGGTCTAATTGGCAGCTTGCATAACCCCCCTCTTAGAAATGCACGGGGTAGAGGGAAGTGTTTTTCACTGACAACTGGGAAGTAGTATTTCATTTCCTAAAAATAGCCAATGGGGCCAGGGAAGCTAAGCTTTCTTCGAAGAGTAGTGCAGTCCTGCAAAACAAGGAAGGGGAAAACCCAAATGTCAAAAGCAACCTGTTAAAAACCTTGGTTGGGGGTGGGTAGGGAGGAAATGAAATCCTACATATGGCTAGTTGAAATGTACAAAGTGGAAGTGCTGTGAAAACCAGTACAACAATTCAACAGTTATCATAAAATCCAGCAGCTCCGCTTTTGGGTGTATGCCCAAAACAACTGAAATAGGGACTTGAATAGAGCCTGTGCACATAGCGTCACTGTGCACAAAAGCCAGAGGTGTGATCAACCCAAATACCCATTAAGGGATGAATGACTAGACAAGAAGTGATACATTTCTACCATGGAATATCATCCAGCCTAAAGTAGATGCTGCAAAAGAGGGGAACTCTGAAGACATCACATTAGGTACAATAAGCCAATAACAAAGAACAAATATTGTACAATTCCACTTATATGAAGTACCTAGAATAATCAAATTCATAGAGACAAAAAATTAAAATGGGAGTTTCCAGGCTGGGGGAACAAGAGTGGGGAGTTAGTGTTTATTGGTTAGAGTTTCTGTCTGAGAAAAAGACAGTTTTAAAAATGGAGAGCAGTGATAGTCTTACCTGTTGTCCCTGAACTGTATATTCAGCAGTGGTTTAAATGGAGCTGGGGAGCTCAGCTGGTAGAATTCTTGCTTGGCATGAATAAATCCTTGAATTTGATTCCCACCTTGTATAAACTGGATATAGTGGTCCACCCCTGTGGTCCCAGCACTCCGGAGGCAGAGGCAGGAGAATCAGAAGCTCAGGGTGCTCCTCAGCTACATGGCTGAGTTTGAGGACTACCTGGGATACATGAGTCCCTGTCTCAAAATGAGAAGGAAATGAGGCACAAGGCTAACTGAACCACAGCTCTGAATTTACGGGTTTTTTTTTAAGAATTAAAAAATATATATTTATTTATTTGAGACGGGGAAGAGAGAGAAAAATGGGAAAAATGGGCACAGCAGGGCCTCTACCCACTGCAAACGAACTTCAGACACATGTGTCACCACTATGTGGGTACTGGGGAATTGTCCTTAGGCTTTGCAGACAAGCGCTTTAACCACTAAGCCATCTCTCCAGCCCTTAAGCATTTTTAATGAGTGAGTGCAAGAGAGACAGAGAGACAGAGAGAGAGAGAGAGAGAGAGAGAGAAACGGAAGTGGTGCTCCAGGGCCTCAGCCACTGAAATTAAACCCCAGACACTTACGCCACCTAGTGGGCATGTGCAACCTTGCATTTGCCTCATCTTTGTGCACCTGGCTTATGTGGGATCTGGTGAGTCCAACATAGGTCGTTAGGCTTTGCAGGCAAGCGCCTTAACTGCTAAGCCATCTCTCTAGCCCAGGATCTAGTTTTGATAACTTCTGACACCTTTGTGCTTTTGTCTTATTTCAATTTCTTCACCTGACAGCAAACAAAGGATCATTCAGGCTGTGAGTCTCCCTGGTTTTCCAAGAAATTTCATGAAATGATTCATAAGGAAGAGCTTTGTAAGTGAAAGGGTCCCATTGTGTTACATTTCACAAAGCGGAGCTCTGCAATGCCTTGGTTCTGTGTAAGCCACCCCAAAAGTCATGTATGACACAGATAGAGGAAGTTCCTGAACTGACTGAAGGAGGGCTTGGACTAGAATTCAAGGTGTTACCATAACAGTTAATTTCCTGTCCTCTGAGTATCTGGGCTGATATAAGACACCATTATGACATTCCTACAAGCTCTGTAACTGCTTCTCAGACACTGAAGGTCTTCATAACATTCCACAATAATTTTCTTACTCCAAAAATAATTTTCATCATTATGCCTTCAGTGAGCATCATTGCATGCTCACCATGGGTTCTTTATTTTACCTGTATCAGAAGGAAGGAATTGGTTGCCCAATCTGAGAATTTGATTGATAATGGGAGCACTGCACCAAAGTGAAAAGCATTTGTTCAAATGATAGTAAGTAGAATATGGATGCTCGGGAAACTGTCTTCCTTGGCTCTTCTGGCCAAACTCCCTTCAGCAAGAGGCATGAAAACTGTATCTCAGTGTTTATTACCCTCTTCTCTCATTTCTCATTCCCCTCAAAGCTTCCACAATGAAGGAACCCGTTGCAGTGAACTGCTGGGTAGTTAACAATTGCCTGAAACACAATGTGTGGTCTGAAATTTGAGCTTCATATAAAGGTGTGAGTTACAACTTCCTTTGAAGGGCAGGGAGATGTACACTGCATGAGGAATAGGAAAATTTCTCTTATTATCTTTTCTTTACTATTAGGTAGCACTTTTCCTCACACTCTCATTCCCAAAATGCACTGGGGTAAGATTATTAATATATCACATTCTGGAAGGAAAGCTGGACTAGCTCAACCCATATGAAATAGTTTTCAAGTGTGGGTGACTCTTTTTTAATTGGGATTAGTGGAAGGAAAGTGAGTTGAATAAGCACAATTGAGCTACTGGCATGAGGTGCTTCAGCACATGATCTTATGTCTGGTTTTCTTTAAAGTGACAATGCTAAGCCCAATGGAGTTTTACCTGGGATTGACTCCACAAACACCTGGATTTTAGTATCTAAATTGCAACCTAATTGGGAAAACAATTCTTACCACTTTATATAGATTTCACCTGCTGAAATCAATTTAACATGATTATTCCCACTGTTAATTTCCACATCTCACTATTAGTCTCATGTAATTGGTAGATCCAGTAGAATCCTTTCTGTTCTCTTTTCTCATTTTATAGCAGATAAATGTTCCCTGGGCTGTTCAGTCAAATCCTTGTAATCTTGGGAATGTGGTCCTTAAGTAAGTAACCTCTTGTTGGGGGAAAAATAGTCCTGGTCTTCATCACTTTTCCATACTGCACTGAGCTCAAGTTTGGGAAGTTTCCAGTTTTCTGGTGTCTAGAGACTTCATCTGCCTATATGACTTCCGAAATTTCTTGTTTTCCTCATATTTCTGTTGTGGGCCATCTCATAGTTTTAACCCTCCCTCATGCTTGTCTTCTTCTCTCTCTCCCTCCCTCTCTCTCTCTCTTTTCTTTCCCCTTCACCCTCGGAATTAAAGGTACTTGTTCTGTAGTCTCAATAACACTGGCTTTTTTTTTTTTCTTTTTCAAGGTAGAGTGTCACTCTATCCCAGGCTAGATCTGGAATTCACTCTGTATTCTCAGGGTGGCCTTGAACTCTGAGCAATCCTCCCACTGCCTCCCAAATGCTAGGATTAAAGACTTGTACCACCATGCCTGGCTAACACTGGCTTTATGTAAGACTTCAGTACAAAATAACAAATGCGATTTTAAACAATGTCTGAAGTGGGGGCAAACCATGCATTTCATATCTCTATGTTTCAAGACTGATATCCTTGCAGAAGCCATTGTGGAAGATGACAAAAGGCAAGTAAATCACAGATGAAGGTGAAACAAAAACACATAAAATCAAGAAAATGAACAGACATAGACTTTAAAATGATTTCCTATTCATAATTAGGCTTGATACCACCATGTTTGGTTACTGGTATGTTTTTCACTCATGTCTTTTTTTTAGTTTTTAGTTCTATATTTTATTTTTAATTATTAATTTGAGAGAAAGATACAGAAATAGGCAGGTAGAGACAGAGAGAGAGAGAGAGAGAGAGAGAGAGAGAGAGGATGGGTGTGCCAGGGCCTCTAGCTACTGCAAACGAACTCCAGATGTGTGCACCCCCTTGTGCATCTGGCTTATGTAGGTCCTGGAGAGTTGAACCTGGGTCCTGGGTCCTTTGGCTTTGCAGGAAAGCACCTTAACCACTAAGCAATCTCTCCAGGTTTTCTTTTTTAAAAAAAAATTGAAGTATTTATTTATTTGAGAGAGACAGAGAGGCAGAGAGAGAGGGGAAGAGAGAGAAAATGGGTGTTCCAGGGCTTCCAGCTGCCGCAAACAAACTCCAGACACGTGGGCCACTTTGCACATCTGGTTTATGTGGGTCCTGGGGAATCAAACCTGAGTCCTTAGGCTTTGCAGGCAAATGCCTTAACTGCTAAGCCATCTCTCCAGCCCATTCACTCATGTCTTTTGGATGAAGCAAAGAAATCATTTCACGGGTGCCACATTTGCATTCCACTGTGGCACAATTACCTCATAGTGAGAGTCTACTAGCCATCTACCAGGCTTCTGGATCAAGGCTTCTTCCTTGATATCATTTTGTTACCCATACTGTATTGGTCAGGGTTCTATACAGGAACAGAATTGCTAGAATGAGTATGTGCTCTAAAGAGAATTTATTGGATTAGCTTACATGATACAAGACGAGCAGTCCAACAACAGCTGTATGCAGACTTGAACACTGAGGCACCCAGTATCTGCTCAGTCTGTGAAACTGGATGCAGACTGCAGATTGGGAGAATCTGGTAGTTGTAGTCCACAGGTCTAGATGCCGCAGCAGTTCCAACCTGGCACGAAAGGCCTGGAGGATTCCTGGAGAGCCACTGGTCTTCATCCATGTTGATGAATGTCCATGGAGGATGGCCAAAGCAGGGTAGATGTTCACATGAGTAAGTGGCATAGGAACCAGGCTAAAGACACTATGATTATCCATCACTGGAAAGGCCACACACTCTGGGGGAAGGGTTTTTATTCCTCAGTTAATCCTTTCTAAAAATGCTTTCATAGACCTGCCCAAGAGGTATGTCTCTTACTTGATTCCCAGTCTGGTAAATTTGACAACAGAACTTAACCATCACACATGTCAGTATGACATTCACTTCCACGGTGAATATATAAGGAAACTACAGCACCTAGTTTCTAGAATGCACTAATGCCCAATTCACTAGTCTAGGTTTGCACAGTGACTGCTGTAAACCAGAATGATATCCCAAACAACACACACACACACACACACACACACACACACACACACACACATATATATGGGCTGGAGAGATGGCTTAGTGGTTAAGCACTTGCCTATGAAGCTTAAGGACCCTGGTTCGAGGCTCGATTCCCTAGGACCCATGTTAGCCAGATGCACAAGTGGGCGCATGCATCTGCAGTTTGTTTGCAGCTGCTGGAGACCCTGGCGCTCCCATTCTCTCTCTCTCTCTGTCTCTGTCTCTGTCTCTCTCTCTCTCTCTCTCTCTCTTTCTCTCTGCCTCTTTCTCTCTCTGTCTGTTGCTCTCAAATAAATAAATAAAAGTAAACAAAAAATTTTAAAAAAAGAAAGAAAAGAATAACCTAAAGGTTTAAATTAAACATTAGTTTATTTTCATAAGTTTATGTTGAATGTACCCTAATCATGGGACTGAGGCCCTGCATTTAATGCCTTGCAGCACAAAATAATGATGATCATAATAATCAAAAGCATAATGTTTTTTATAAAGATTTTAAAAAACAACTCACTTTAGAGAACTATATTTTTGCATGGCACCAATGATCACCCCATTGATGACTAAAATATTAAGAAGGGAAAGGCACATCTTGATAGTGAAGAAAGTGGTAGATGCTGTCACCTTAACCTAAGGAGCGTACTTGGCATCACTGGTGGTTCATGTGCCAGCTTCATGAGCCCCTGACATTGTATTCTATGAAGTCAGCCATTTCCCTGTTAAGCATTCTCTGAAATGTGTAACTGGATCCAGTCAGGATTTTATATGTATGTACTATATCAAAAGGAGCAATTTAAAGCACCATGAAGATAGAATAAAAAAATCTAGGATTAGAGCATCCTATAGGACAATTAGCATGGCACTCTTTGATTATATTCTAAATTGGAAAAAAAATGTAAGTCAAGGTAATGATTTAAATATGGACTGAGGGGCTGGAGAGATGGCTTAGCGGTTAAGCGCTTGCCTGTGAAGCCTAAGGACCCCGGTTCAAGGCTTGATTCCCCAGGACCCACGTTAGCCAGATGCACAAGGGGGCACATGCGTCTGGAGTTCGTTCGCAGTGGCTGGAGGCCCTGGCGCGCCCATTCTATCTCTCTCCCTCTCTGCCTCTTTCTCGCTCTGTCACTCTCAAATAAATAAATAAATAAATGAAAACTAACAAAATTAAAAAAAAATATGGACTGAATTTTACATGGTTTTAAGGAATTACTATTAAGTTGAATATATTGGAATTTGGTTATGTAACTAATAAGTTGTTCTCACTTTTGGAGATATATTCAGAGTACTTAGGGGTGACTAACTTTAAAATGGTCCAACAAGAAAAAATTAGATAGATGAAGCAAAGATGGCAAAATGATAAATGTTGAGTAAAGATTTTGGGTTATGGTGTTTATTTTGATGTTCATTTGCCATTTTTGTACTTATCTTCATTTTTATATTCTTGTTTGAATTTTTTTGTTGTTTTTTTGAGGTAGGGTTGCACTCTAGCTCAGACTTACCTGGAATTCACTATGCAATCTCAGGCTGGCCTCGAACTCACAGCAATCCTCCTACCTCTGCCTCCCACATGCTGAGATTTAAAGATGTGCACCACCACGCCCGGCTTGTTTGAATATTTTTATGATGAAAGGGTTTTTTTTTTTTTCTGAGATAGGGTCTCATGTATCCTACCCATATTAGCCTTCTTATCTATGTAGGGTAGACTAACCTAACTTCTGATCTTTTTTTTTTTGGTTTTCGAGGTAGGGTTTCACTCTAGTCCAGGCTGACATAGCATTCACTCTGTAGTCTCAGGATTGTCTTGAACTCACAGCAATCCTACTTCTGCCGCCCAAGTGCTGGGATTAAAGGCATGCACCACCAGGCCTGGCTAACTTCTTAGCTTCTTATCTCTACCTGCTGAATACTGGCAGTACAGTTATGTCCTACCACACCCCAGTCTGATAAACAGTTGTTTTTTTTTTTTTTTTTAAGATCTTACTTTTGCCAGGCATGGCAGTGCAAGCCTTTAATCCCAACACTCCAGAGGCTGTGAGCTCAAGACCACCCTGAGTCTACAGGGTGAATTCTAGGTCAGCCTGGGCTAGAGTGAAACCCTACCTTGAAAAACCAAAAAAAAAAAAAAAAAAAAAAAAAAAAAAAAAAAATCTTACTTTTAAGAGTGCTTGGACAAAATGCATGAGGCCATGGTTCTATCTTCCAGTACTGCAAGCAAAAACAGAGGGGGAAAAGCCGACTGTTTTACTTTTCTCATTGCTGTGATCAAATACCGGACAAGAAGCAACTTAAGGGAGGCATTTTTTTTTCTTTTCAAATTTTTATTAACAACTTCCATGATTATAAAAAATATCCCATGGTAATACCCTCCCTTCCTCCGCTTTCCCCTTTGAAACTCCATTCTCCATCATATCCGCTCCCCATCTCAATCAGTTTCTCTTTTATTTTGATGTCATGATCTTTTCCTCCTATTATGATGGTCTTGTGTAGATAGTGTCAGGCACTGTGAGGTCATGGATATCCAGGCCATTTTGTGTCTGGAAGAGCACATTGTAAGGAGTCCTACCCTTCCTTTGGCTCTTACATTGTTTCTGCACCCTCTTCCGCAATAGACCCTGAGCCTTGGAAGGTGTGATAGGGATATTGCAGTACTGAGCACTCCTGTCACTTCTTTCCAGCACCATGATGCCTTCTGAGTCACCCCAAGGTCACTGTCATCTGAAAAGAGAAGATTCTCTACCAAAAGTGAGAGTAGTATTAATATAAGGGTATGAACATTAAGAGAAGTGCTTACTGGGCAGTTTGATAAGCATAGTATATACATTTAGCCAGACACCAGCAGACGTTACACCCCTAGGGCTCATGACTACCCCTGTTTTAAGTTTTCAGTATCAGGGATGTACTCCCTCCCATGGAGCAGGCCTCCAGTCCAATTAGAGGGCAGTTGGTTTCCACCATGACAGACATGCCACTATTGCACCCATTGGCTCATTTGGCCTGGCTTGCAGTGTCCACTGTTGAGTACCTTCACTGGTGATTTCTCTTTCTCCCATTGAACTGCATGCAGAATGGCGTCTTCCAGGTTTCTGTCAGCTGGTCTACATGGAGGAGGTTATCATCTCAGTTCCAGCAGGATTTCTCAGTGGGCTTGCAGTCCAAGTATGTAGAGTCTTCAGCAATAGGGTCTTACCATCTATTGCTGGTGGGAAACCAAGGAAAGGGAGGCAATTTTTTGTTGGCTTACAGTTAATGAGAATATAGTCCACCACTATATGGGGAAGTGGGGAAGACATAGCAACAGTGGCATGGGGCCACTGGTCACATTACATCTGCAGTAGGTTAACAGAAAGTGGACAGAGTTGGGTTAGGCTTTCAAACTTCAAGGCCTACTCCCAATGACTCACTTCCTTCAGCAAGGCTCCAGCTGCTAAAGCTTCCAAAACTTTCCCAAACAGTGCCAACCACCTGGAGACCATGTGTTCAAACACATGAGTCTATAGGGAACACTTCACATTCAAATCATAACACCTACCAGCAACTTAACTTTTTGTCAATAATGTATGAAAATCAGATATTTCAAAACTAATTATTCTCCATCTATTTAGATATCAGCATGCTAAATCAACCTCCCAATTAAAAATACAATGAGATAGTAATGCATTTAAAATATTTATTTTTATTTGTGTATGTTTTTGTGAGATTGAAAGAGAGAGAATATGAGAATAGTAGCAGCATGGCCTCTTGCTGCTGCAAACAAACACCAGATGGATGTACCACATTTTTTTTCTTTGCAAGCAAGAGCCTTTACCATTGAGACATCTCCTCAGCTCAGTTATGTTTTTTTTTTTTTTTTTATCAGTAAAACTAAGCACACACCTTTAATTCCAGCACTTGGAAGACTAAGGCAGTAGAGTTGTAACTTTGACGCCAGACTGGGTGACATAAAAGCCTGTCTTAAAAACAAGTAACTACACAATAGCAGCAGCAAAGGAAAACCTGCAGCTATCCAATGGCAACAGAAACTACTCCAACATAAAGGAAATTGTTTAAACTAAATCACATCACATTTCCTTTCATTATTTTCATTTTAATGAAGGAAGAACAAAATCTTGAATGGAGAACAGTGTCTGGTTTCATGTAAGTTAAAATCAATACATTTTCTTGTTCTTACTATGGTATGACATTTGTTTTTAAGGTTCACAAGATTTCATTAGATTATAAGTAGGACTTAAGAGAAGGAATAAATGCCGTGCTCATGCCCAAGAGAAAGCTTGATCAGGATTTCTGGAAACAGAGAAGCTCAGAGATTAAGAGAAGGAAGAAATGCAGATCTCTTGCCCAAGGGAGTAAATGAGGGTTTGAGAAGCCCACCTAGAAAGCCAGATTGGAGCCTTCCTGAGGTTCTCGATGGGGGCCGAACTGATCAGCCAGGGTTTGTGGGTGGTGTGGTAAGATTTTTTAAATAGATTACAACTCATAACAAGCAAACATAAGGGGAATACCAGCAATCTCACTGAAAAGGACCCTCAGCAGAATGGGGAAAGGGAGGAGGGAATGATGGTACTAACATATGATGTATCCATACAACTTTGTACTTAATAAAAAAAATTAAAAAGTTAAAACAAGCCTTCTAATAGTCAACTTTCCCTTGTGTGTTCGTTGAAGCACAGACATATACCTGTCAGCCAAAAGAGAGCTATACTTAAGGACCTGCCCACATCTGTGCCAGTTTGAAGATTCACAAGATCATTGTTCCTCAATATATTTTTTACCAGCCTACTTTCCTATCTGGATGTAGGTGTAGACTATGCCATTCCAATAAATACTTATTTTTATTATAGACATTTATTTACTATATTTACTACATACATTAATTTAACTTGTCCTGATGTGATTAATTTTTTAATATATATATATTCTTTTTATTGACAACTACAACAAACCATGGTATTTCCAGCCCCTCCCCTGCTTTCCCCTTTGTAACTGCTCTCTGTCATATCCCCTCCCTCTCTCCATTAGTCTCTCTTTTAATTTGATGTCATCATCGTTTTCTCCTATTATGAGGGCCTTGTTTGGGTATTGCTAGGCACTGTGAGGTCTTGGATATTGAGGTCAAAATCTGTCTGGACAGTTGTATGTAAGGAGTGGTACCCTTCTTTTGGTTCTTACATTCTTTCCGCCACCTCTTCTGCAATGGACCCTAAACCATGGAGGGTGTGAGATGTTTCAGTACTGGACACTCCTCTGTCCCTTCTTCTCAGCACTATGTTGCCTTTTGGGTCATCCCAGTGGTCACCGCCATCTGAAAAGAGAAGCTTCTCTAACCAAAAGTGACAGTAGCATTAAATATGAGTATGAACATTAAATGTAGTGCTTTCAGGGCAATTTGGTGAGAGTGATATATGCATTTATCCAGACAAGCGCAGGCTTTATACCCCTAAGGCTCATGACCCCCCCCCCCCGCCACAGGTTTTTGATTAGGTTTCCAGTACCAGGCATGTATTCCCTCCCATAGAGTGGGCCTTCAGTCCAATTAGAGAGCAGTTGGTTTCCCCCAGAGCAGACATGCCACTACTGCACTTGTTTAGTCATTTGGCTGTCTGGTCAAACTTGAGGTTTCCAGTGTCCACTGTTTTCACTGCTGATGACTTCTGTCTCCCATAAGACTGCATGCAGTACAGTTTTTTCAGCTTTCAATTGGCTGTGCTACAGGGAGAAGGTTTTCTGATCAGCACTGGCTTGATTTCCCAGTGAATTTGCTGCTCAGACATATGAAGTCTTCAGCAATAGGGTCTTACCATCTCTTTCTCATGGGAAACCAAGGGCCTTGGCAATAGCCTACAATGTTTTGGAGTCAACAGAGACCTCCCTGGCCAAGAGCTCACTGGAAGGTATCCCGTCCCTGGCACTGAAATTTTACTAGTAACAATCTATGGCTTCTGGATATACCATTATTCAAGAAACTAGATTTTCACCAAGTGTGGTGGTGTATGCGTTTAATCCCAGTACTCGGGAGGCAGAGGTAGGAGGATCACTGTGAGTTCAAGGCCACCCTGAGACTACAGAGTGAGTTCCAGGTCAGCCTGAGCTGGAGTGAGACCCTACCTCAAAAAACCAAAAAAAAAAAAAAAAAAAAAAAAAAAAAAAAAAAAAGTAGATTTTCATATGTTTTATTCAGAATATCTTGAATTTTGATACAATATCTTCCCCTGACCTTGCTTAGGCCTTTCTCCTCCCTGTTATCTGTTCTTCTGCTTACGTATGTACAATACCATCCCCTTAAGACTTTCCCTCTCCTCCCTCCTTTATAGACTTTTTCTAGCTTATGGGCCTCTGCTACTGATTTTTGGTTCCAGATCACACACAAGTCTATACATTTGTACTTAGGATCCACATATAAGAAAGTACATGTGACATTTGGCTTTCTGGGCCTGGGTTACCTCACTTGGTATAATCCTTTCCAGGTCCATCAAGTAATTTTTTTTTTTTTTTTTGAGATAGAATCTCTTTTTTTTTTTGTTTGTTTGTTTTGTTTTTGGTTTTTTGAGGTGGGGTCTCACTGTAGCCCAGGCTGAACTGGAATTCACAATGGAGTCTCAGGGTGGCCTTGAACTCAAGGCGATCCTCCTACCTCTGCCTCCCTCCCGAGTGCTGGGATTAAAGGCGTGCACCACCACGCCCGGTGAGATAGAATCTCTTGTATCCTGGGCTTACCTTGAATTCACTGTGTAGTCAAGGATGACTTTGAACTCCTGATCCTCCTGCTTCTATCCCTCAAGTGATGGGATTATTGCTGCGTGCCACTATGTGTCTGATTTATGTGATGGTGATGATAGAGCTCATGGCTTAGTAGGCAAGTATTCTACCAAATGAGTTACATATCCAGCCCCCTTAACTGATGATTTATTTATTTATTTATTATTTGTGTGTGAGACAGAGAGAAAGAGAGGGAACACATGTGTGTGCATGTGACTATGGAGACCAGACGACAACAACTTTGGGTGGTCTTCTTTCAGGCTATTCATCTTTTTTGAGACAGGATCTCTCTTTGGCTTTCATTAAGCAAGACTGGCTGGCCATTTAGCCTCATGAATCCTCAAGTCTCTACTTCCCTAGTGCTGTGATTACAGGCATAAAATTTTATAAAATTGGTTAAATTCATTTCTTGAAATAATAGGGTACCAGGTGAGCATAGTACAAATGGCATGGAACTGTGAATTATGAAAACTGGGTGATAGACAATGTTTACAAATATCTATTTGGTCAACTCTTTAGCCTCTATGAGTTTTAGAATCCTCAATTAAATATACCCATCACTCAAACTGATTGAAGGATCTTTTCTTGGTTTGGGAGGATATGTGAAGCTCCTGAAGTTAAAATATTCCACATGTATTAATGTGCATGCTTTTTTCTGAGAAAGGGTGTAAAAAATTAAATTGGTTTCAAAAAATGTGGAATTCCCATCTGAAGGTGTTGTCTATTTCTCTGTCAACTGATGTGGGCTGACTCTAAGTTGTTTCTACTAAAGAAAGAGGCAGAAATAATATTATAAGGCTTCTAAGCCTTGACCTTAAGAAGTCTTGTGGCTTTTGTTCTCACTCTTGGAATGTTGCCATCAAGAAGTAAATTAGCCCCAACTTGCCTGCTGGAGACACATGGCCCTGCTACCAGACAGCAACAACCACCAAACATATAGTGAGGGCTACCTGACACTTTAAGCCTCATGGAAGCATCAGTTGACTAAAGATACCTGAGTGATTCTAGCAAAAGTCAGGTGAGGAACCAGCAATGTTGGTCCAGTACAAACTGCAGATAAATAGAACTATTATATCCCATACAAAATGTTTTGGATCAAACGTTTGCCAACATGAGATTGGTTTTGTGTTTTGGAATATTTTCATATGCATAAGGAGATAGCTCAAGGATAGAACTCAAATATAAACATGTTCATTCATGTTTCATATATATCTTTAAAAATTGGTATATGCGAATGCACATATTTGTGTGGAGGTCAGAGGACAACCTTGGGGTGTTTGTCCTCTCCTCCACCTTCTTTTTTTGTTTAGTATTTATTTATTTATTTGCAAGCAGAGAGGGAGAGAGAAGAGAGAGACACAGAGAATGGGCATGCCAGGACCTCCAGACCCAGGCATCTGGCTTTTTGTGGGTACTGGGGAATTGAACCCAGGTTGTGAGGCTTTGCAGGCAAGTGCCTTAACTACTGAGCAATCTTTCCAGCACCACCTTCTTTTGAGATGGGGTCTCTCATTTTTCTACTATGAGTGTCAGCATGGGAATTCTTTTGGCTCTGCCTTTCACTGCTGTAGGCCAGTTGGAATCACAGATGCATGTCCCACTTTGTGTCAGGCTTTATGTGGGTGCTTAGAAGGATTAAACTGTGAGTGGGCAAGTTTGCAAGCCAGTGCCTGTAGCTGCTGAGCCATCTTCCATTCCTCACATAGATCTTATACACATAGCCTGAAGGTGATTGTACTGACCATTGTGAACCTGTCTCCACTTGACTGCTATTGGTCACATGAGGTCAAGTGTGGAATTTTCCACTAATGGCAACATGTTGGTGCTCAAAAATTTTGATTTTAGAGTTTATTGTTTTGGATTATGAATGGCCAACCTATAGTTGCTTTAAGTCACTAAATTTTGGGATAGTTTCTTATGCCTTAATATCAAACTACTTCAAAAGAACTTTTATCTGATTTTCAAATATTATGAATTACTGTATTTGCATTAGCTTATTTAAAATATCATGATTTCTTGTTTCTACTCTTCATGAACTATGTCATAGTTTTGTTTTAAAATTTAGCAAATCTTTCATTCAAACTTCAGTTTGAAGTAAATCCTAAAATTTTTTGAGCTGACGAAGCAACAGGTCCTTAAACCTATATTTGTTCTAAGACTTTTCTTACTTTGCTCTCAGAAAACAGAAATGTGGGGCAGTATCCTCAAATCCCTCTCATTCTCCATATTTTTCAAAGATTAAATCAATTGCACCTGAAAATTCTACTAACACTCTGGTCTATTATTTCTAGGTCAATGTTTGAACTTATTTAGGAGAGCTGCCATTTCCTCATAAGTGTTCTTGTCCTTCCATTCCTTCTTAGCAAATATCACCTCTCTACGTGTGTAGTCTATAGGGTAACTAGCACCTGAAAGTGCTCCCTTGTCTCTTTCACTTGGGACATGTCAGTAGAGCTGTTCATGGATCCTACATTTTCTTGCTTTTGATCCAGAGGTTCTCTTCATCAAGTAACATATTTGCTACTTTCTGTATTTAGTCAGAAAGACTATTCTCTCACATATTCATGACATATCTTTTATATTCATGCTATTTTTTCTAAATCACCTTTCACACTTACAAACCTGATTACAGATATGATTAATCTCAGCACAGTAGCATCAGAGTTTTATTTTGAGGATTATCTCCTGCATGTTTTGGAAACTCAGAGCAGGGTGTGAAAGTCAGGCTTTTATAATTTCCTGAAATTTCCTTAAGCTCAGACTAACAGTGTGTGCCTGGTGGTGACTACATCCCTCTGGAATTTTCTGATGGCCAGGTGGGCCTCTTCCAGAGTTCCTGTCACTTCTGATTTTCCATTCAAAGCCTCTTAGTTGGCCAGAATTAGAAGCAGGGTGTTATCCTCCTCATCACTTCCCCTCCCTTCTGAAGGTTAAATTACCCTGTAGGTTAGTCACTGTCAGACTGGCTACATATTTGAATCACGTGGGGTCACTTAGCAACTACAAGATTTGGAGCCCCACCCTGAGAAGTTCTGCTTTAATTAGTATGGGATGGATCCTTCATGTCATTTTTTTCTTTTGATTTTTTTTTTGAGACAGGAAACTGCTATGCAGTCCAGGATGGCTTCAAACACTCCATCCTCCTGCCTCAGCCTCCTAAGTGCTAGGATTACATGTGTGTACCACTACCCCCAGATTAAGATAAATGATCCAATTTATTTGGTTATTTTTGCATTCCTGGGTATCAAACCCAGTTCATGGAGGCAAACTTTCTACCACTGAGCTACATACCCACCCTCACTATTTTCAATTGTAAATGCCAAAAATATCCTAATGTGCAGTCAAAGCTGCAAACACTAATTGAGGAAATCATGGATTTATCAGATGTTCTGAATTTAGGGAATGGGACATCTGCCAGATGCCTGAGTAGTCAGAGCCTCCATCATTAAGATTTTTGAATGCTTCTCTTCTCCAGTCCATTAAATTTTAACACAGGCAATCTAGTATCCAGCATGTCTAAACAGGATAATGACAACCAGAACCATGATATTACTTTCTGATTGTTGATATTAATCTCAACATAGCTCTAACATCTTTAAACAAGATGAAGCTAAAAAGCAAAAGCCCTCGGAAACGTTCAAGAAAGCATGGTTTGGAATGCTAGCTCCTCTGAAATTCCAAATAAAGATGAACCACATTGCTTTTGAGGTTTCTCTTATTAAGATAACAACCAGACAAAACAAGCAAATTTCAATAAGAAAGTGAAACAGTTTTTTCTCTTAAAATAACTTTGGTCAATTTTCAGGTTGCTAGTTCTGTCATGGTCAAAAGGCAACTGATATGTTCAATACATTAGATGCTTGAAAAATTACTTCCTGCCACATCCTGGGTTCAATTTTCCAGTACCCACATAAAGCCAGATTCACAAAGTGGCACTTGTATCTGGAGTTCATTTGCAGTGGCAAGAGGTCCTAGCACACCCATCTCTCTCTCTCCTGGCAAATAAATTTTCAAAAATATTTTAGATGTATTTTAAGTGAATTTGGCCCTGTCTTACTCTCTTGCTCTTCTGCCTTCTAAAGTGGGATGGCACAGCACAAGGGCCTGCTCCAATGCCAGTGCTATGCTCTTGGAATTCTAAGCCTCCAGAGCCATGGGCCTACTCATTATAAATTGTTCTGCCTAGGTATTCTGTTACAGCAATGCAAAACAGACTAGGCCAGTCACCAAATATGCCAATTCTGTTGACCATAAGACTGTTTTTCTCTTTTCTCAGAAGAAATGGCCTTGTTTCTAGTCACTGCCAGAGCTAACTTTGATGTCATTCTCAGAAGCAGAGTAAGTGTTGGGTAAATTGATGCATTTTGGAACAAATGACAAGTTCATCCTAGAGACACATGTCATGAAATAAACATCTTATCAAAGGACCTTGAGGACAACATTGCTGCATCTTGGCAACCATCAGCCTATCTGGGGGATAGCCAAGTATGATTATGTGATTTGGTCTGTGTTATTGGACATGATAAGCATGAAGGAGGAAATAAGCTTCCTATGGATTAAAGATGACCACAAAAGAACATGAAGATGCACTTTCCCTGTATGCTAACTCAGGGAAGAAAAAGCCTCCTGAAGCAGTACGTTCTAAAACTCAATTTTTAGTCTGTTCTGAGTTAGCTATGCAGACTGCTGTCCAAGAACAGTAGAAGTCCAGAGATAGGGTCTGTAGGAATCTACAAACACACCAACAGAAAGGAAATACAACATTCTCACATTGAAACACTGTAACTGCTTTCAATCAAGCAGGGCTGTTGGAATTAGAAGCATTTTGTCAATAATTTAGTTTTGCAAATGTTTTGCAATCTGGTTTCATCTGACAAACTCTCAGTAGAAAGAGCATGTAGAAAAATGGTGCCAAATTACATTAAAGAGTATGTTTTGAAACTGTGTACACTAAGAAAACCAGTGTTGGTTCTCTCTCCAACTCTAACTCATGCCATCTTGTGCTAGGATTTTCAGAATTTAAAAAACAATGGGAAGATGGTGGCATGAAAAAAAAGTTTGACCAAACAAGGCAGAGTTAACAGCAGAATAAAGACAGTTGGTACAGGGTTTCCTAAAACTGTTCAGTTTAGACCAGACTGTTATTTTAATGTGTTGCCCATTATATGTTGATAGACATGCCTAACCACACAAAAATACTTCATCATCCTCTATCAAACATCAACACAAAAACAATGTATATGGGCTGGAGAGATGGCTTAGTGGTTAAGCGCTTGCCTGTGAAGCCTAAGGACCCTGGTTCGAGGCTTGATTCTCCAGGACCCATGTTATCCAGATGCACAAGGGGGCGCACGTGTCTGGAGTTCGTTTGCAGGGGCTGGAGGCCCTGGCGCGCTCATTCTCTCTCTCTCTCTATCTCTGCCTCTTTCTCTCTTTGTCTGTCACTCTCAAATAAATAAAATAAGAAAAAAAAAATTAAAAAGAAACAATGTATATATTTTTTTATTTGCATTAGGGAAAAAAGCATAGATTCCTGAATAAGCCTTTAAAGACATTTTAAAAATCAGGTTACATTTCTGCTCCTACAAAACTTAGAGCCTTCCTTCCACCCATCTCTCTTAACTCCATTTCCATTTTTGTACTGGGATTTGAAACCAGGGTCTCCACAACATGCAAAGAATGTACTGTACCACAGAGCTACATGCCATAAAATGAAGTCTTGCTAACCAATCTTCTGAGAAAAATGAGAAGATCCTCATTGTTTCAAATTAAGGTTCACATATTGGTTTAGATGTTATTATTTATGACTAGTTGACAATAGATTATTTATTTTACTTAGAAGTATCCAGGGTTTGGCTGTGTAACACAGTGGTATGTGCTTGCCTGGAATGCATGCTTCTCTGGGTTCAATTCCTATCACTGAAATATTTTTTAAGTATTCATTCTATAGTTTGCCCTAAGAAAAAGGATCATGCTCAAAAATGAGGTATATATCATTAATTGCTCTTTCCATTTCTTTCCTCAGCAATGCAGAAAAAAAAAAAAAAACGTATTTAGCACTTACAATGGTTGCTTTGGTTTGGGTTTTGGTTGTGCAAGCATTATGATCAACCTCCCCAGTTCGTCCTAAAATAGTAAGCATTCCAACTTTGGTGTAATCCAACCAGAATTGCACAAATGCTTGGATCAAAAGGAGAAGACATTTTACCTCATCTGAATTGCATTGATGTGAATTAATTTAAAATGTCAAAATGGATTTAGATAAAAACACTCTACAAACAGTATTGTTTGGTTAAGAAAGAGGTTAATGAAAAAAATGTCATCCATACTCAAATGCCATTGGAATGCATAGCCACATTTATTTGCATGTGGTATCTGTAAAAGGTCCAAGAAATTTTGTTTTGGGTTTTTTGAATTGTTTATAATGTATTCTCTTTTTATTTCCATCTACTAACAATTCCCAGAAATGACAGAAATCAAAAGACAGAAAAATATAAATGAATTTGGTTCTAAGAAAATTACCCGTTGCGACACCAACTCTAGCCACAGTTCATAAAGCAGGTGATTATGGGGACAATAAGGAAACATGCCATTAAATCAGTAAAAAATCCCTCAGCTCTTACCGACTCTGAAATAGCGCCTAGAAGTCTGACACTTCAAAATAGTCCATGCCAAATTTTGCAACAAAATTTCACCAATAATGATGCTCATTTGCAGGGATTTGGTTTAGATACTCCAGTCTGCTGAACATGAAACAAACCGGATAATTTTTTAGGCTGTTATGTTTTATTAAATCATTCCCAAAGTGTCAAATGAAACAAGTCTATTCTTTTAAAAGTAATCCTGGACAGGTCAACAACTTTTCAACAGAATGATTTCTCATCTCACTTTCAGGCTCTTTCCTTGTACATTTCAGGTTGATGAGTTGCTTCATTAAAAACACCAGATTTCACAACAACCCTGTTTTCCTTTGAGATTCACCAGCCAGAGCAGAGCCCAAGGCTGGGAAGCCACAGACCATCAATTCACAAAGAGCCAGGCTCTAGGAGCCATGGGATGTCCTGGCAGACAGTCACATTAATGTCAAGCTATAGTTTGCATTTAATATGGAATGGCTACTCGGTTGCAGAACCATGGTAAATATTACCTTTAATAATAACAAAATTATCACTGATTAAATTTTTATTTTATGCCTTGATCTCTCAATTTATTCCCCCCAAGTCTTTAAAGTATACAGAATAAAAATAACAAAAAATCAACATGTTTAGGACATGTTAACTTTTCTATTTCTGGCAAGTTCTTTTACATGCATGGAGTGATATGATTCTATTTTATCAAAATCCTTCTGGAAACCTCTATTCTCTTCCACTAAAGTTTTTAGTGGACAGGACCACCTTCCCATTGCACACTCTTCTTAACAGGTCATAGAACAGTGGTTCTCAAACTATGTTCCTGGGGCCAGTCTTAGCATCACCTGATACATTATTAGAAATAAAACTTCCTCAGATGTGATGAATCAGAAATGATGCGTGGATCCTAGTCATCTGTTTTAACAAGCCCTGTAGGTGATTCTGCTACCTCCCACAGCTTAATAATAAGTGTTACAGTGGATAGTACATTTCTAGAATACTAGAATATGTGAGTTACTATCTTCTCTTTTAGTCTTTAAAAAAATTTTTTTTTGCAAGCAGGAGAGATAGAGAGAAAAGAGACAGACAGAGACAATGGGCACACCAGGGCCTCTAGCCACTACTAATGAACTCCAGAGACATGTGCCCCTTGTGCATCTGGCTTATGTGGGTCCTGGGGAATCGAACCTGGGTCCTTAGGCTTCGCAGGCAAACGTTTTAACTGCCAAGTCATCTCTCCAGCCCAGGTACTATCTTCTTGATTTGAAGCAGGGTAAAACCAATGTATATCACATACAGAGCTAAAGTGGAGTATGAAGCTATGTTTATCTCATCCCAAATCCATATCCAAGTCTCCTTTCACCCAGACTGACCACATGATGCAGAAACCCAAAGCCATGGCCAATATGTTTGCAGAGGAAGAGACACACCTAGCTTGGATCTTGGCTCAGCTATGCAGTCCAGCATCTGGCATGGAAATAAAGAGGGAGATGATTGACATTCCTAAGGTTAGATCCAGAAGGTCAAGCATGGTTCAATCAGTGTCCTAAAATTTGAACAACAGAAACAGGTTGCTCTTAGTTGCTGAAGCATAGAGCTAGGAAGAGGTACAGAAGCACTTCTTACACTTTACATCAAGTACTGAGTCCATGAAGTGCTCTCCATGCTACAAAACCATCCTATCTGCACCTAAGATAATGGGACCATTTTTCCAAAGCCCCCTCCCCTCCCCACCTCCGCACGCAACTTGAATAAGCAGCTTCTGCTTGGTTCTTGCCGCCAGAGCTCCTCTCCTAATGATCTTCCTGTTGCTACCAGTGCTTGGCTAGGCGTAGGTCTGCATGCCATTGTCTCTTACCTGTCTTGCTGGGGCTGGAAAGCTGACATGATCAAGGGTCCAGTATTATTTCGTAATCAAGAAAACAGTGACTGTGCTGTCATTTAAACATTTGCATGCTCACCGGCCAGTTTTGTCACGGAAGATGTTGTTCAGCGGAGTCAGTAGGTCGCCTGGAATAAAGCCCACTGTATCTCAATGTGGGGCAGTAGGGGGCAGCAGGGGCCTCAGTCTCTTACCCCAAACCCAAAGTGCATAACACAGATGGGAATCTCCTTAGAGAAACATGAATATTTCTCAGACTACAGTTTCTAAGTTCTTCCTAATACAATCCACTAGGAATACATGTTACATTGACAATACCCACAACCTATGGGGGATGGGGAGATTTGTGGATGTTTATTCTTATCAACCCCCAGATATTATCTATTTTATCTCATCTTCGCTCAACAATTTTTTTTGTTTTGTTTGTTTTTTCGAGGTAGGGTCTCACTCTAGTCCAGGCTGACCTAGAATTCACTATGTAGTCTAAGGGTGGCCTCGAACTCTCGGAGATCCTCTTACCTCTGCCTCCCAAGTGCTGGGATTAAAGGCATGCACCCAGCTTCAAACTATTATTTTTTATCATAGTATTTGTATTACACATATGTATGTATTATAACACATACACAGCTAATATTCATTTAGTTACCACGCCCAGCTATTTTATTCCATCTTTAAATGCTAGCCAAGTTCCATACTGTTAATGAATGGTCAGCAATCTGCAGTTTTGAAAACATTACCCTAAGAGGACACTGTAATAAGTGTAATAAACACAAGACCACAATTATTTTTAAAAAATCAACAGCACAGTGTCCTCCCTAATGTTGCTGAGTGCTCTATGTGTTAGTGTGTGTTTTTCTGTCATTTCAATTAAAATCTTAAAACTGCTATAGACCACAACACTGACTTTATTCTCTTAGCATGCCAATGAATTAAAAAACTTAATTTTATTGAATTGAATTTATCTCAACTTCATTCTGGTGATGATTTCAGCTGCAGCAACGATCAGAGTTTCATGACCAGATTAGGACTTGTTTGTTTGTTTGTTTGTTTCCAAGTTTCAATAAGCATCTTCATTCAATGGAGTTTAAAATCAAGTTAATCAATTTCATTGTTTAATGATGGTGTTATCTCACCTCTCCGTGTTAATATATTGTAGCTTGAAGACTGGAAACATTTCAAGCATTGAAAGAGTAGGTCTTGAAGATGAAATGTATGCGTTCCTTGAATAGATGCACACTCTCAGATATCATCTAAAGGGACCTCAAAGCTCTCCTCCTACCGCTGGGAGGATTTCGTCGTTATAAACATGCATATATTCTGTCCCAGAAATAGGCCCCACACACGACCTACGGATTCGTGGTCCTGCACTCATAGGAATGTGCACACCGAGGCTCACGTGCCCACCCGGCCTCACACGTCACCTGCAACCAGACAGATTCAGGATGCTGGTAGATTGGAACCGGCCTTAATCTCTCCACTCTCTCGTCCCATAGCAAAACCCACCGTAAACTCCGCGAAGAGTCAGGAAACCTCATGCCTTTAATCATTTCCTTTCCCCAAGCTCCATGTGGCACACAGGACGCTCCGCTTTTCTTTGGGCTTGCCGGCATCTTGCGAGGGTGCGGAAGAATAGAGAAAGGAACAAAACGAGAATAGCAAGTCTGTTTTTCCAGAGGGCGGAGAGAAAGCCGAGCCCCGAGCTGCGCTCCTCCATCCACCTCTGCGCTCCACTCCGAGCTGGCGATAAAACCGGGCAGCCCGCGCTGAGCCGGGGTTGAGAGTTGGCGCCACCTGGCTTTTTCCAAGAAGAACGCGAGGCAGGAGGTAGCTGAGGTCGAAGATCCTTTGCCCCCCCCCCCCGCCGCCCCTCCCCGCCGCGTGGGTACCAGCCTGCCTGAAAGGAGGTACTGGGGCACTTTCCACCGCCAAGCCCTGGGTACGTGGCCGCTACATCCCAGCTCTGCAGTCACCCAACAGCGGATCCACAGCGGATTCCAAACCAACGAAGTTCCGAAATTACCATGGCTATTTAAAACATTATAAATAAGTACTGGCCCCGGCTTCTTCGTTTCTATGGGTCACCTTCTCTGTGCAAAGGTCCTAGTCATTCAGAGAGAGAGAGAGAAAAAAAAAAAGGACAGGAGAAAGGGCTTCCTACAGTACTGATCTCTGTCACTCAGCTGAGACTTTGGAAAGCAATCAGGCTAAATGGATCCCCACCCCAAAACCCAACCCCGTGCCTTGGTTAACTAACACACAAAACGGGGACAACAATGCCTTCCGTAAATGTTCCAAGGGGCTGAGGAGAAAGTTAAATGAACACCTAGGACGAAATTATTTTCAATGTTACTGTGGTGGGAAGATACAAAGAAAATGGTAATTGGCTATGATTGCCCATCCACTGTCTTGTTGTTTTTTTTTTTTTTTTGTTTGTTTGTTTTAATTTACAGCTTGAATTTGTAGGTATGGATGCAACAGATTCGCAGAATGTTAAGTAGAATTTACAAACTGCTTTATCTAGAACATGCAAAAGTTGTCCAAAAGCAAATGTTGGGCTGTGGGTATAGTTTGTAGAGCATTTGCTCTGCATGCATCAGGCTCTGGATTCAATCTCCAAAGTTAGACACACACACACACACACACACACACACACACACAAACCACCCTATTTGTGATCTATATCAGTCTACCTTTTATTTTGTTGCTTTTTTTTTTTTTCCAGCAGGGTATCGTGTAGTCCAGGGTGGCCTTGAACTGTCTGTGTAGCCAAAGTTGACCTTGAACTCCTGATCCTTAGACCTTCACTTCCCACGTGTTGGGATTGTGAAAACGGCGCACCACTGCCACTATACTCAGCTAGATCTGCCTTTTAATTGGTATTTAAGGAAATTTGTCTGTAAACTGCCTTTCTTTTCCATGGTACCATGCAGAAACACACAGACAGATGAATGGGAATAATACATTCTATTAAGTGATGGAACAAAGGTCGACCCAAGAAAGGCCTCAGGCATGTGCAGCCTATGTGCTGCACTAACTGTACTTGATGTGTGCCTAAGGACAAGACCCTTAAGAAGTTTGACATTTGGAACATAGTAGAGCTGCCACCATCAGGGACATTTCTGAAGCAAGTGTCTTCGACGCTTATGTTCTTCCCAAGCTCTATGTGAGGCTGCATTACTGTGTGAGTTGTGCAATTCTCAGTAAGGAGGTCAGGAATTGATCTTGAGAAGCCTGGAAGGACGGAACCCCTCCACCCAGATCTAGACCAGCTGGTGCTGCTCCACAACTGCCACCAAAGCCCATGTGGGGAGCGGGATTCTTAGGACTGAAGAAAAACCATCGTCTGAGGAAACAAAATAAAGTGGAAGGAAATTTCAGTTTTTAAAAAAGGTGTAAGGAAGGGACTAAAGTGATTCAATGACATATGCATTTGTGTTATATAAAGATCAGTCCAGCTGTAATGATGACAGACTGGCTGGTACAATGGAAAGAGATAAAGTGGTGAAATGGTGCAGGCAAAACTCAGTATCTATCATTATTACAATGACATCATTGAGTGGCTGCTGGACCTAGGCAGCCCATTCTCACACCACATATAGTCTCTGCTGAGGGATACTCCCTCAAACCTGCTCTAGTTGGGGGGTTTTCTCTCTCTCTTTCTTTCTTTCTTTCATACTTACAAGGGTGCACATTTGCCATAGCACACGTGTGGAGTTCAGAAGACAATATCCACCCTTGCTGTTCACTTTGTCTAAGACAGGGTCTCTCTTGTTGTCTGCCTCTTTGAAGGCCAGACTAGCTCACCTGTGAGCTTTGGGATTCTCCAGACTCCGTCTCCCATTGAGGTTGATGTGTTGGGGCTATGGATGAATATGCAAGCATGCTCCTTGTTTCTGGCTTTTATGAGTATTCTAGGGATCTGAACTCTGCTTGTCAGGCTTGTGCAACAGTACTTTTAATCACTGAGACATTTCTCTAGCACTTTTCTGGGGTTCTTTCAGTATCCAAGTTGTCCATGTTTCCAAGCATGAACATGGCAAAGGAAAGCTACTTTCAGTACAGAGAAGCTGGCTGGTTTACAACACATTCCAACCGTTCCTCTCAATTTGGACTCTAGCCAGGCAGTGTCTATCCTACTGAATCAAGGTCAGCCAGGGCAATGTGGGTGAGAGGAAGTGCCCTAGGCTTCATTTTCAACATGACAGTTCCATGAACCATGTTCTCTTGCTGAGGAATTCTTATCTGAAAGCAAGAACAGAGTTGCTACCTTATTCTTATGGTGGTCACTCCTCCTGGTGCTCCGAGCATTGATGACTTGGTAGTTGGATATGATTATGAACATGGGCTCTATTTCATTGATTGACCTATTAATTTGGCTTGACTAGGGATTTTTTGAAACTTTTTAATGACAAATTTTACACATGTACATAAGGTATTTAATCATAGTCCCTGTCATCATTCTCTTTCCTCCATTTCTTAATAACCCTTCCACTGAACTCATTCCTTCTTCCAACCATTCCCTCTACTATTTTGATGGCTTCATGTTTTTCTTGCCTTCCTTCGTCATCTATGATGACATATTGATGGGCCACAATGAGGTCACAACTACAGCAGCCATCACATGTATGGGATATAATGTTCCAAAGCACTGCTCCTTATCATCTAGCTTTTTTATTCTTTCCACCAGCTCTTCTGAAATGTTCCCTGAGCCATGGCAGGTGTGACAGCGATGTATCCTTTAATGCTGAGCATTTAACTGTTGCTTCTTCTTAGCACTTTGATGAATTTGAGGCTCACCGATGGTCACTGCTATCTCTGAAAAGCATCTCTGATCCAAAATGAAAGCAGCACTACTCCATGAAAATAAACATGAGTATGAATGGGACAACATATCCATTTAGCCAAACAATAGTAGTGGCTTCCACTCTAGCACCTATGACCTTCCAAGCTATAGGCTTTTCATTAGGTCTTCAGTACCAGGCATGAATTCCTTCCCATGAAATGGGCCTCAGTTCCCATCAGAGAGCAGTTGCTTACCCCTATCAAAGTCATGCCACTATTGCACCAATGGGCACATCTTGCCTGCCTGACCCATTGTATAGTTTGCAGAATTCACTGCTGGTTAAGACTGTTAATGAGCTTTCTTCCCAAGCAGCCTGAACTTTCCAGCACTAGAAGCTTGCCCAGTACCAGTTGATTATGAGTAGAGATTTTTGTCTTTCCTACCTTGAAATTGGGTTAAGAAAGCAAGTGAGATTTGCTACTGTACTTCTTACCAGAGAAACTCATTGTCCAAGAGGCCTTGAAGCACTCACAACTTCCACAGAAGAGCTGGCTATGTTTGAAGAAAATGGTACTGACTTTGAGTTTTGCTTTAAATTCATGCTTCTGAACCCAATTCTTCACAGTATAAAGGAAAAAGCAAAGTGAGGCAGGCAAGATTCTTGGAGTGGAAGGTAGAGGTAGTCTAAAGATGTGATCCCTGCTAACATAAACCTGTGGCAAAGACTGGTGGGCCCTATCTCTGCCATGGTTTTCTTGGAGGAATACAGCACTGTGTAGGAGGAAGCTAACCTGGGCTCTCCAGTTGTGTGACCTAAGGAAGTCAAGGTCTATGGCCAGCATACCTATATGTAGGGTGAAGTTGGGTGTGTTGTCCCAGCAACAAGAAAGTAACTGCTACAATATAAGAATAAGCATGGTGCTAGTATTGGCTCTATAGGTTCTATCAGAGGTTCATTACTATTGATACATATATTAGATTTATGGGTCACCTAGATTACAATTTTTTTTTTTGTTTGCTTTTGTTTTTCAAGGTAGGGTCACACTCTAGCTCAGGCTGATCTGAAATTCACAATGTAGTCTCAGGGTGGCCTTGAACTCACTGTGATCCTCCTACCTCTGCCTCCCAAGTGCTGGGATTAAATGCGTGTGCCACCATGCCCAGCTTCCTATATTACAATTTTATATTTATATGTATAAGCATACATATTTTCTATGTATAAACACACACACACACACATACATATATATATATTTTTTCAAGTAATGTAGAAGGTTGATGGCCCAGTTAGGTCTAAAGTGCCGATTTTCTAACTATTGGTAGGGTAATCTGCTGACTGGTCCCTGTGTATATCATACATGTCCCCAGAGAGCTGGAAGATATGATAAGACTCATGGTTAACCAGCTCCATGTGTGCTGTGCTTCCTTTCCCAACACCATCAATATTATGTTAGAAAAAGCTGCATGTTCTGGCGACAGCATGGATCTTCTTTTCAATGGGAGTCCTAAGAACTCATCCCTGCCTTTAATACTAACTCTGCATGTAAATTTGCTGAAGGATAATATCCTGAGATCATTTTTCAGAGGTGGTGAAAGAAGTCCATTTAATCAAAAAGCCTAAAGGAGAGGAAGTTATGTAGCTTGCTCTCCTACCAAGATGATGTGGGATTCTGAGCCCAGCCAGAAGAAGGCCTGCAAAAGTACCCATCTTTTGCTCCATTCTAGTTGTGTGCCCTTAGAAAAAAATTTTATGTCTTTTGGATCTCAGATCAACTTTAGGAAAATTTAGAAGTTGAACTAGATCACCTTAATGAACCTTACTGTATTAGTTACTTTACTCATTTTCTCAGTGCTGTGACAAAAATACCTGGCAAAAGTAACTTAAGGAAAGAAGTTTTGAGTTTTGTTTCTTGTTTTTTTCCCTCACAGTTACAGTCCATTGTGATGGGAGGCAAGGCAGTAAGAACATTATGCTTCTAATTACATTTCATCCTCAGTCAGAAAGCAGAGAAAGATGAGTGCTGGTGCCAAGCTCACTTTCTTTCTTTCTTTTTTTAATACAGTCCAGGATCCTCCATCCCCCATGAAATGGTGCCTTCCACACTTAGAGAAGATCTTCCCACTTCAATTAACCTAATTTACAAACTCCCTCACTGACATGCCCACAGGTTTGTTTCCATGGTAATACTAAATCCCATCAAATTGGCAATCAAGATTAACCAGCACACTAAACCCTTAATCCCAGAACTCCAGGAGGCAGAGGTGGGAGGATTACCATGAGTTCATGAGTTCGAGGCCACCCAGAGACTCCGTAGTGAATTCCAGGTCAGCCTGGGCTAGAGTGAAACCCTACCTTAAAAAAAAAAACAAAAAACAAACAAACAAACAAACAAAAAATATTAACTAGTACATTGACTGACCATTCTGAAATTTCCTTTAAATTCCTGAAGCAAATTATCTTAACTTTTAGCCAACTACCTATCTTTCTTTGATGGATCATTTATAAGGCTGAGACAAGGCTGGGAAGACAGGGCTCAACCATAGGAGGTACTCACTTGCAAGGCCTTCAGACTTGGGTTGGATTCTCCAGTGCCTACATAAAGCCAGGTACACAAAGTGGTGCCTGCATCTGGAGTTCGTTTGCAGTGACAAGAGGTCATAATGTGCCCATTTCTCTCTCTCTCTCACTCACTCAAGTAAATATTTTCTTGTAAAGCTAGGACAGTTGTCTAGATTATACTGATAAGAAGTTTTGCTTAAACTGATCTCTCTTATACAAAAACTAAAAGTGGATTGACAGATTATTGCCTTCAATTAGTTAGTTCAACATTCAGCACATAGGAAGTGCCCCCATGCAGCTTTGTAAATAGCCAGTGTACCTTGACCACATTACGGAAGCAGTTGTCAACAGGAAAAGGTGCACTTAAAGGAAAAGGGCAAGAGTTTTAGCATCTTTGAGTCTGAGGATACTTGATGTTTCAGCTGTCACAGCCCATTCTGGTTCCCTGCCAAGTTACACAGCATCTTTACCTGGCCCTGACAGCTTGCCCACCCTCAAAGTCCCTTCCAGGTTTAAATTCTGTCCCTGAAATGCCTTGATATAGCTTCCAACTGCTTCACGTGAACACAAAACGCCCTAAGTAACCTGAGCCGGGAGATTCCCTCCCATCTGGGGAGGAAAAAAGATGGGGGTGGGGAATCCAAAGAAAAGAAAAAGAAAAAATACTGAGAAACATGTTTTGGCAGGCAAGGCCTTCGGAGACTACCATATGTGCTCCATATTGAGCAACCCCTGGTCTTTGATGTTTTTTCTGAATGTAAAGGCATTATTCTTTCTCTAACTGCGGCTAAGTAGTACAGACATTAAAACAATGAGGCCAGAAGACGCAGACGCGGGTCCAAGTGTTTAATTCGTCCTTCACTCAAGTGCCTGCCACCAGTTAGCTGCCCAGTTTGCACCCAGGCAGCTGGCAGGGCTGCCAACTCCTTCGGCCCCATCCCCCTTTCAGACCCGGGTTTGTCTGCATCCTAGAACACCTTAGCGCCAAGTTCGGAGGTAAGTACTTTCCCAAACGCGGGGAGAAATCTCCCCAGATGTTTCCTGTGTCACGGAAACGAGCCCAGGTTGGATCTGAAGCATTCTTACGACGGCTGGTCAGGGGGCCCGCCCGGCGCCCGCGAACCCGGCTCCCCCAGCGAGCTGCGGGGTGCGCCCGGGGATTCGCGCTCATCCCGGCTCGGCTGACGCGACCACTTACGGCGTGCGGAATTATGAATCTCGATCGGAGACCCCCAGCAAATTGACATTGTAACCTTTGGGGGATTTAACAGTCACCCGTGGACCTATTGTAAATCCCTCCTTCCTTTTGCCTCTGTCCGACCCACTGAGGAGCGACTTTGAAACAGGGTCTAAATCCACTCTAGGCCTCTCTAGGGAGTTGTTCTTTACCTACCCGGCAAGCCGCTACTGGAGATCCCAGAGCGGGGCTCGGACTGGGCACCTGCTCTAGGGGACCTGAGGCTTTGCACCTCAGTGGACCCAGTGGCCACAGCCACTCCTGGGGAGGAGGGCATCCAGCTTCCGGGTCTCGTTAAGCACTTCCGGAGTGCGTACCAGTGGGCTTAACCTTAGCCGAGCAAGACTGAATCAGATACACCGACCGGAAAGATTTGCGTCCGAAGGGCACAGTTAACCACCGCGGTATGGGTCTAGAGGAAGCTCCAGAGCTCCAGCACTTCAGGGTCAGCTGTTGGGAGAATTGTAGCCTGGGTCTAGAGAGCTGTAAAGCCAAGGCCTCAGCCAGGGTCGCAGGCTCCAAGGTGTGAGTGGAATGCTAGTGTAAATTTTCTAGAGTAAATTCACTGGGCTCAAGATGAATGATCTCTAGGGATTTCTGCTCCTAGTGGTTTGAATTATGCCTGGCCTTGGGCTTGTGGACCACTGCTGGCTCTGATTCTCCCAGGTTAGGAAAGAAGCCCAGGGGTCATGGTCAGGCCCTGCCGGTTGAATCAGCCAGCCATAGCGGGTTCCCTCCATGCCTACATGTGAGTTCTGCAGAAGTCAAGCAAACACCTTCTTAGCATGTCTAGTGTATGGGCATGAAATGAACTGCACAAAAGCTGTATGTGCCCTCGCAGGCCTTTGCTTGCAGTTGCGCTCAAATAATTGCCCTTCACCGTCTGAACATTCATCTGCCAACCAGGATCATTGTCAGAGCTCTTACTGTGTGCTCAGATCTTTGCCCAGCTCCTTGAGGAAAACAAGGCCACAGAAGGTAAGGTATGTGTGCAGAAGCCTGGCTCTGAACTGGAAATTAGTTGGTCAAATGGAGACAGGGCACCCACTGAAATTACTTTCCTGAGTTGCTTTGTTGCTTTTTTTTTTTTTTTTGTCCCCCCTGGAATGAATCAAAGGCACACAGAGGAGATGATATTGCACACCCAGACTTGAGGTTTGGCTTCCTTTTTCTGACCCTTCCTCAACCCAGCTTTCCCTACTCAGGAGATTTGGAATTCCCCCTATAGGGAAACGGCCAGCCCAGGTAAAAGTATGGAAGCCACATGGTCTGGCGAAATGAAAAAGGAAAATCATCTCCAAATGCAACCAGCCAGGTGGGGGTAGATGGAAACCGAAAGAAAATGGGAGATGTAAATACCCCACCACCACCACCTCAAGGTGGACTCTATACCCAGTAGTGAGGTGTGAGAAACAGTCAGCATTTGCAGCCCTGGAGTCAGAAGTTTTGGCAGCTGTGAGATAACTTCCTGATCTGCAATAAAGCTCACGTGACCAAAAACTAAGTTTCTGCTGTTGCCTGCCTTCTCTCTCTCCCCCTCTCTCTTTCCTTCCCTCCTTCCCTCCGTCTCTCCAGGTGTACGAATTTTAAGAGATTTTACTGGGACCAAATGGTGGGAGGTGTCCTGGAGGTCTGGCACTGGACTGTTCCAGCAGGGGCAGTTGGAAGCTCACTGACCTGTGGTTTTTCCAGTAATCACCTGCAAGGGAATATAGGACGAAGAATCCAGGCGGTCTCCTTTCCAACCATCAGATTGTCGGTTCCTGACCCTCCCCAAACGGTCCAAACTTTTTTGGAAATCTATGTGACGTTCCACGAGTCTTCCGCGGCCGGCGCCTTCCGGCTGCAGTAGTCATGATTCTGGAATCATGCATAATTAGAGCCTGACCACTATGGAAATATATACAAGATGTTTACTTTCCTTACTGAGAGGGGGGCGGGAATCAAAAGGAGGTCTGCTGCTCAGAGCGGGATTCCACGGGAAGCAGCGCGGAGAGGGTAGATAGAGTTCTTGACTTTGAACTCTTCCAGGCCAGCGGGGCGTCGACTTCGGGGGAGGGGCGTTGAACCCTGGCTCTGGCAGTGCCCCTCGGGGCTCTGGCGCTGCCATTTGGTCTCTGAGGCCTGCTCGAATCCAGATATCTCAGAACCTCAGGTCTTCTAGCCAAGCACGTGCGGGCTGACCCGTGGGGCAGGCGAGGAAGGAAAATAGCGTGCCTTTCCCCCTCAGTGTTTGCGTGAGTTCGCGCCAGCGGCAGGGTCTTCTTTTGGGGCCGCCCTGGGCTTCCTCAAAGTGCAGCGGTGGGAAAATAGAAGGCTGCAGATCACATCTTGCCCAGCAGGTTGGAGAGTGCGCATGGAGGTGTGTTTGAGGACCTGTTAGAGATACCAGGGAAGAGCTGAAATTCATGGGGCTGGGTCGCTTGGTCAAGGAGCGCAGGTAGAACTCCCGGTCTGAAAGGCCACATTTGCGCAGGAAGTCTTGAAGAAATGTACAGTGATGGGGATTGCCACTAGTCCCCAAGTGGCACTTTCAGACTCACTATTTGGCAAATAATTTTGCAAGTGCAAAGATAAGTAGGCCAAGATGTTGGTTCACAAATCCAGTACCGAAGCCAACACAGAACCCGGGTGTGCGACTCACACTTACCACCAGCCTAATGACGGCTTTTAGAACTGTGTCATCCTTAGTAGAGGAAAGAAAGGAAATTAAGCTTTTGGTTTGCTTGGTTTTTGAGGCAGGGTCTCACTCTAGCCCAGGCTGACCTGGAATTTACTCTACAGCCCAGGCTGGCCTCGAACTCACAGCAATCCTCCTACCTCAGCCATCCTCGTACCTCACCATCACACCCAACCATGAGTAAGCGTTTTAAAAGTATGCCACAAACGTATTCTAATCTCAGTGGACTGTAAGCAGCATGTGGTCTAAAGGTGTCAAGTAATTGCCTCCCAGTGGCCAGGCCCACAACTTCAAGCTCACAAGAGCAGGGCACAAAAACCCGCATCACTCGGGTCACCAAACCCCTGGATGCCTGAGCAGCAACCGACCCTGTCACGTCAGCGGGTGTGATTCAGGTTCCCATCCTCGGCTCACAGCCCGAGCTGCGACTGTTTTTCTCATTTAGATATCTTACTTTGGGGTATTGGCCTAAGAAATCTCTCTGGTCATTAATAAATGAAGTAAGATTACTCTGGCCCAAATCACCCGCATGGCCCCGAGCCCAGAGGCTGCGGCTCCGCGCAGGGGAGGGCCTGCTCCCGGCCTTTCCCCACCCAAGTCCTGCCACCTTCCCGGCTGCAGGCTGCGTCCAACCACCCCCAGAGACAGAGACTGGACCCGCTTGCCTACAAATGTGCGGGCTAGGAGCTACAGAAGCTATGGATCAGGAAATCATCTCTAGAAGCCAAGTGGAGAAATCCAGTGAAGTGGAGGTGCGTGCGCTTTAGATAGGGTATTTGGAAACTCCTGAGAAATGCTCATCAAATGTTGTGAGCAACTCATGTCTTTCTCTTTTTCCTTTCTCTCCCTCTTCCACTTCCTTGTCCTTTAAAAAACTTTTGCAGTTTCCAGATGACTGGGGTCCATGTGAGATGAGAAAATGTCCTCATTTGGCACTGCTGGCCATCCTGAAAAGAGGGAAAATTGAGTTTAATTCTAATGGGCATCCCCATCCCAGATCTTGTATCTTCAGCCAGTTCTGTGTGTTCCTAGCACCCAGTAACTGCAGGGACTATGACAGAGGATGATACAGAGATGAGAAAGTCTTGTCATTTCTGAACTTGCTTTTCACTTGTCTGTTAGTGGCCTTAATTGTCAGTGCTTGGTTAATCCATACTGTGACTGAGGAAAATAAATTACCAGATTTCCTCCTCTAACCACAGCAACTATAAAATAAATTAATATGTACCCCTTTAGGGTTAAAAAATACCATCAAATAACCAGTCATTTACTCACCTCCAAGTTTGGCTTAGTACTCCAGGAGTAATTAAGGCTTTATATTAACCACAAGTTTAGGAAATGCACCTCTCCCCGCCACTACACACATCTTTTATATAGCAAAGGGATGCGTGAGGCTTTGGGAATTCTTCAAAACAATTTATCCTTAATGCCCACCTGAAAAGGGTGCCCTATATTTGACCAAAGAGAAGAATGTGAGAGTGAGGATTATGTCCCCAATTCTTATTCCTCTCCTTTTTCTTTTTCCTTTTCCTTTTCTGTGTTGGGACTCTTGTTCAACCCTAGCATCAGGAAAATGAAAAAGAGGGATAGGGCTTTGGCATAATAAGGCATACCTGTAATCACCCAAATTTGGGAGACAAGGGAGGAGAATCTGAAGTTCAAGGTCATCCTCAGCTACACAGCAAGTTTGAGCTCAGCCTGTGCTACATGAGAACCTGTCTCAAAACACCAAATGGGGTGTGGACGTGGCTAAGATTGGAGAAGGTCTGTTCTGGGGCTGTGTCTTTGTAGGAAAGGAAATCAGGGAAAATAATCTCCCAGAATGGTCCTCATATCACACATGCCTCTCCTCACAGGCCTGTACACTTTCCTTATTCCTGCCTTCGCCTGTTCTGTGTCATCCCTCTTGCTTTCTGGAGATTCCTCAAATCTAAAAGCCAGTGTCCAGACTACGTCTCTAGATGAGAAAGATGTCCATGACACCTCAAAGCAAGTACTGGATGAAGGCTGACAGGTAGATGTGCAGATAACAATGTCTGGGAGGTGGAACTCTTGGGATTCTGCTTCCAAAGACTGACATATGGTTTTCAGAGCCCGACACTCAGCATTCAGTCTTTTCCCAGATTTGGGGGAAGTGACCCCTTCTGTTCATCTGACAAACTTCTGTACCCGATGAGCAGAGACCAGCTACAGTAGAAGCATTGCAAGTTAGAACCAAGTTACTTGCTTCCTAAGTCTCTCCAGGCAGTTGTCCCTGCCCCAGGCTGAAGAGGGAGCTTTGGGTTCAGTTTAAATGATAGGAGCAGAAACTCAAGTTCAGTGAGTTTGAATTTGTATTTTCTTAAACCTTGATGAGATTGAGCAAGAAAAGTGACCTTTTAGGGACCCATTGTAGAAGCTGTGCTCCACTGATTAACTTTCTCATGACTATTTTAAATGATAGATATAAGGGAACTACAGCTTAAAATGATGCCCAAAGTTTTAAGTACTTGTGATTTTCCGTGGCTTAAACTACACTTTAGAAGTAATACAGGCTCATGGGAGGCAGTCCAAGTCCCTCTGCCAGGTTAATAGAACCAGTCCAGACTACAGGATCTTGCCCAAAGCCGTCAAGAACTAGGAGGCTGAGAGTTCATTTGGATACACAGATCTATGGCTCTGGCCAGAGTTGTCTTTTGCACCTGTTTTTTTTTTTTTTTTTTTTTTTTTTTTTTTTTTTTTTTTTTTTGCAGGCACACAGGCTTGGGAAAGTTCTTCTCTGCACTTTGTAAAGAACAAACAAGATACAGCCTAAAAATGTTCGGCATACAATAGGCCAAATTCGTTAATAGTTCCTTCCCTCCGTGTGCTAGATATAGGAGATTGAGCAGATTATATTATTTCCCTTACTGGAGGAACTGAAGTGGAACTGTGGAGGAACCACACAGGACCACTATTAATATCCCTGGACTTCTTGCAGTGAAGTCCCAAGGTCATCAGATTCAGTTCCATAAAGGTGGCAGACTGTAAGGTCCTCAGAGGCCCCCTTGAAGGTGAGGGCTAGGACAGAGGTGTCCAGTACTCCATTCTAGGCCCAGCCTACTGTCACTGGGCTCTGAGAATGCCACTGCTATAGAACAGGGATTTAATAATCCCTACTCCTCTCTGCCTTCAGTTTACAGAGTAGCCCCTCTACAGCCCTTATAGCTGCAGCAGATGGAAAGAATAGGGAGCATTACACTCTACAGCTTCAGAGTTCTTTAATGCTTAAATGCTATTTATCAGGCCAGGTGCCCATGAAGGAAAATGAAGGCCACACATTTGTGCTAATTAAGAAGCTCAGTCTCCATTTCTTGATCAAGACCTAGAGCATAGCCCTGTTTATTTGGCGGCACTGTGGATGGAATCCAAGGCTTTTCTCATGCAAGACAAACACTGATATTTTAAAATTTAGCAATTTGAGCTCACAGTACTAGGAAAGGCCAGCTCTGTCCCCAAGACCTTTCTTCCCACAGCCACCCCCTTCTACCACCTTGAAAATGAGTGTGAAGGCTTCCTCTACACCTGAGTGCCCAATCCAGCCAACCACCACCATCACCACCTTACTAGGTTCTGGGGCCAATGTGAAGAGGAAAGAAGAAAGAAGCTAACAGCCTTCAGGGGTGAAGGCGCAACCTTCTTTCCTATCACCAGAAGGCAGACGATCTGGAGTGGATCTGGAGTGGTCGATCTGGTGTGGTCGTGAGAGGCCTGGCTTGGTGCATGGAAGTATTTAGCAGGTTCAGTGCCATTACTGCCTAACAGGGTGTGAAAGTAATATGAATGTGAAATACTGTGGGAAAATGGAGAGTTTCCAAAGCAGGGAGGGAGGCCCATCCTCTGGCTGGCCTGGAATATCCAGAATCCCTAAGGCCTTTGAGTGGCTCCAGGAGTTGCTGCTACTGGGTTGGAACAGGGAACAGAAGAGGGAAAGCGACTGCGAGAGGTGCACACTGAGACCAGCCAGTGGGAGACAGAGCCCCAACTGACAGAAGAAACCTCAGTAAAGCCCTGCTGGCTCCTGAGATAGGGTGCTAGAACTTCCCCTCCTTCTGCTTGAATGCACATAGCAGGGTTTGAGGTTGAAAACTACACACGTGTAAGTATGTGTATATAGTTTTTAACCTCAAACTGCGGATGGCTGTGATTTTGAGGCCAGCCTGGGACTACAGAGTGAATTTCAGTTCAGCCTGGGCTAGAGTGAGACCCTACTTCGGAAAAATAAAACATAATTATATATTTCCATTTTATGCCTACATGTGTGAGAAGTTGAAAACATGCTTTTACCAATTTTATGATGAAACCTGTCACTGAGAAAAGATTACTGAAATGTGGGTGCTTATTCAGGAGGTAGGGATGAGAGTTGAATGTCAAAGGTCCTGGTGCTGGTGTTGATGTAAATTGCTGTAACTACAGATCTAGAGCGAATACGCCTGACAAATGTGCCCATTAGACAAAGCCCTCTTCTCACTGACCATAGCTGCCCCACCTCGAACATACAAAAGGGTTTCTTACTTTCCCAAATTCTGGCTTCAGCAAATCCTGTCTTAGGCAACAGGGGGAGCCAGACCCCTCTTCTCACCCGGCCCTAGGCAGCAGGTAAGTGCCCTAGTAACTTCTATTGCTGGCAAAGCCCCACCTGAAAGGTACAAGAGAAGGCTTGGGACCAGATCCCCTGGGTTCAGGGTGGAATTACACCCCTTCCCCACCCCTTCAGTGCAGCTGGACGTCGCCGCCTCATTGCAGACGTGAACGCATTCCAGGGCCATGAGGTGACCACTGGACACTCAGAGTGGTCCCGGCAGTGGAGGTGGGTATGCCTGTGCTTGGGGCAGGCGCCAGAGCATAGGCTCTGCGTCTGGTCCGTTTGGAAACACTTGCCTCGCACTTTTCCATCAGACTTTAGAACCGTTCCGCCGCAGCCTGGTGATGGTGCCTCAGGTTGCAGTTAGTGCAAAATTTGAAAGCCGAGCGAGCCGCATTCTACCTCACATGGACCGGGTATTCGAAAACTGGTGGCCACAGTCACCGGTTTTCTCTTGCAAACAACTCGGCGTTCAAACAGCCCATGGAAACCGTAGGCTGGGGAGACGGCTCTGGTTAAAGGAAGGCGCTTGCTTGCAAAGCCTGGTTCGATTCCCCAGTACCCAGTAAAGCCTGCGCGCAGGCGTGGAATTTTGGGGACAGGGAGGCCCCTGGGCTGCAATGAACCTCGTGTGTCCTCAGACTTCACCTTGGGACCTCCAGGCCTAAATCTCCACAGTCATGCCGGCGCACGGGCCCCAGCTCCTGGGGAGCCCCGAGGCGCGGGGAGACAGGAGCAGAGCCGGCCTGGGAGGACCATGGCCCCGGGCTCGCCGCGCCTCCCCGCTCTCCGCGGGCGCCAGGCCGCCGCTCGTGACCGCCGCGCTTCCTCCCCGCTCGCGCCTAGAACCCGCGGCAGCCCCGCAGCGCACGGTTCCTCGAGCCCGCGGCCTTCCCCGAGCTCCCTGGCCGCCCGGGCGCTAGCTGGGAGCTGAGTGAGATTCCTCCAGGAAGGAAGCGGAAGTGGAATCCTTGGAACGGAGAGGAAATGGCTTCTTTAGTGGCCGAACTCCAAGCGCCTGCTGCAAGGCCCCAGAGGCCTAGGCGATTCTTTTAATGCCCCTTTGACTCGGGGTCCAGGGGCCTGCATCCCGTTTTCCAGCCTTCATTCTTCTCAGCCCCCTTTCCCTCCCTTTCTCATGTTAGGTCGCTTGTGTTTTAAAAATTCATATGTAGGCACACTTAAAAAAAAAAAAAGGCAATTTCGCATTTAAAAGTCGGCGGTAGCAGAGGGAGAATTACAAATAGGGTTGGATTTAATTAGCTGGTAATGCTCCTCTCATGCCCTATAATTAAACAGAGGTTCTAGTGGCGCTTTCGGGGTTCATAAGTGATTATTACAAGCATATTTTACGTTTACATTAAAACACTGTCCCCAGGGTGTAATACAGGATCTAGCTCCATTTATTCAAATTTCAAACAGGAGCACTGAGGCCAGAAAACAGCTTTTCAGCAACGGAAGGCTGGAGTGTGGGGCTTTCTTTTGAATTCCTTAGCTCATCTTAATGTTTGTCCTGCTTTATTTATTTTGAAGCCTAAGCAAAGGCTCCTGAGGCCACTCTGTATCTAACCAAGCCATCCATATAGCCTTGGCTTCTACTGAGACCCCTTCCAAAAAAAAAAAAAAAAAGTTTAAATTTATGCAAAACCACAGCAACTTTGGTGGTTTCCCACCCTACACAGAGGATCCACATGGAACAACACACGGAATATCTAGAACATCTAGGTAGCCCCAAGACTAGACTGATTCGAAAGCTACTCTGAGAGACTATAGTGCCTTTTGGAAATCCAGAAGGCCAGGTTCATACCTAAACAATGTCCAGTTCTTGCCTCTTCACCATTTGATCTTTCTACACCCTACTACTATTCCTTGTGAATCCATCCTAGGTCCACAATCTTTCTCCAACCAAGGTACAGGACACCACAAACCAGTAACCAGCGTGGGCTTTCCTTGGCACCTCTCTGCCATCTCCATGTCACCTCTGCCCATAGGACAATCTCCAGGTCTTAAACCAAGAAAGTATCTGCATTGTCATCAACTTTTGATGAGACCTGCTTCTCTTTTTGGAACAGTTTCCCTTTTCCCAGGAGAGAAGAATCTATTCTTCTGTGCTGACTTTAAATAATAACCAAGACAAAGTACCTGCAGTGAGAAAATCCCAGTCTCTAATAGCTGTCTTGGAGCTGAAATGGTGAAGATAGGCCTGTTCAATTATCTGATCTTCATATTGTCATTTCTCTCTTCCCCACATGGCCCTTTATGCTGTCCCTTCATGTGTTGAAAGTTCCTTTTATGCCATTATTTTTCATAAATAAGAAATCCTTAAAATAACTACCCAAAGAGGAAGAGAATCCTACTAACCTCAGCTCCACTAGTTAATGGGATATGCTGGCTAGGTACCGGGAGCATCTTTGAACTTCATCCTATGCAGAGAAGTGGTCAGATCAGATGAACTCTGAAGGCCCACTTTACTGTTAAGTTCAACCCTTTTAAAAGACATTCTTGTATATTCACATTATATATATGCAAATTCACACTTTCAAGAATACATTGTACTATATTCAGGAATATGTTCATATATATGTGTATATATCATTTGTAATGCTCTGTACCAGGTTGCAGATGGGGAAAGCATGTTAACTTTTCCAGGGCACCTTCCTTGGTTGGTCTCTGAAGGCCAGCCTTCCCTTCTGGGAATAGAAAGACAATCCCAGGATGAAAAGCATGCATGTGTGTGTGTGGGGGGGGGGGGAGATCTCCTAAATATAGCCACTATCCAGGTCCACTCACAGTCACATGATTCATTAGGACCCTTAATCCCCATGAGAACACTAGCATCAGACCCTCTGACCCTGCTAGTGAAACCTCATAAAACTGGCCAAGAGGCTGGCCAACATATGCACATGTTAATTAGAGTGACATGGGCCTTTGGCTTCTAGCCTGATGAACAACTTCAGGGCTGCAGGGGGCAGAGGGTTTGTGGTCCCTTTCACCACCAAATGCCCTTTGGTCCCACCAAGGCATCAGTTGAACACAGTAGGTAATATGAAAACTAGTCACTTTCACGAGGTATCTTAATTTCAGCAAGTAAGGCAAAACCCTGACAGTGGGTTCCTCAGAGGGACATGAAAAAATCTACTCAAAGGAAGAAACATGAATAAATTTTGAGCATTTGTGTGATTACTACAAGGAGCATTTTTATTATTAGGACACAGCGGTAGGGAAAAGTCCAAAGTGAAAGACGACATTTGTTATAAATGGAACGTATGAACACTTAGCAGCCAACTTTTTTTTTCCAAGTAAGGTTTTGCTCCAGCCCAGGCTGACCTGGAATTCATGATGTAGTCTCAGGCTGGCCTTGAACTCAAGGCAATCTTCCTACCTCTAAGCAGCCAACTTTCTTAGCACACACATGTACCTGCATGTACACACACATACTCTGTAACGTCTTTAGTTCATCCAAATGCTTAAATTGCTTCCAACACCATTAACAAAGAAAAGTAGTGAGAAATAGCATGTTATCAGGCCAACATATAACTATAGTTCTGGCTAAGTACCAGAAATCCCAGAACATCCAGAAGACAGAACTGCTCCATCCCTTGCAAAGGTTCCCATTCATAGCACTTTTCCTAGGGAATATATTCTCTTCTCCATCCATATATAACTCCCAATGGAAGTTTTTCAGGACAAGACACTGGGTTAGAATAAGAAACTAGACCCCTAAACCTCCCAAGGGCACACAGGTGTAAATGCAAGTATTATTTACTAGAAGCTTTGAAGAAGCTGACAACAAATACAATCTAGCTGCTGAAGAGAAGCCAGAGTGCTTGCTTTATTTTCATGCCCCACATATGTGCATGTGTGGGGGTATATATGTTCCCAGGGTTTAAGCCCAGAGCCTCAAGCACACTGGTCAAACTCGCTATTGCTGTTGAGTTGTAAAGGACAAAAATGACCAAGGTTTAAGCCTACACATACCAATTACACTACAGAATTTATCTCAGTTATTGTGTAATAAATATATATTTCCTAATCCCTCTTTCTTCTATTTGTAACACATGCAAATTAACTAGAACATAGAGAAACCTCTCTTCTAGTAAGAGAAATCATTCATGGCTTATTTGATGCATATCAATGTAGCCTTTTTGAAACTGAGGTGGAGGCTGGCAGTGTGGCTCAGTGAGTGGCAGAGAAAATTCTTTTTTGTTCTATTATTATTATTAAAAGTGTAACCAAGGCTGGCCTCAAAATCCTGATCCTCTTGCCTCCATCTCTTCAATAGTTGTCTACCAGTATGCACCACCACAATCAGTGGTAGAGGGAATTCTTAGTGTGTGCAAGGCATGAACTCAGTCTACAGAACCCAAAACAACAGCATTAAAATGGAACAATTTGAACTGTAGGGAGAGGTACAACAATGATTATAACCTCCACATTTCTGCTGGCTTCATTTTCCCTTTCTTATTCTCTGACCTCAGTCACAGATAATAGATGATTCAATTTTGAGCCTCAGCAACCATTTGTTCTGCTTTACATTTTAAATCACAACCAAGAGGCACCATACCCATCACTAGGTTGTAGTTAGTGCAAGCTTCCAGTGATTTCTCCCATCTTTTGGGAGATATCAGCTGAATGGATTTATCCCACAGCCATAGTAAATATTCTGTTTGCTTTTCCATGCATTTAGAAACAGAAAAAATGTACCAAATAATAACTAACAGTAAAGAAAGTAAATGAAAAGTCTTTTTACGTATACATTTTGTATATAATCTTGAGTCTCAAAACATCATGCCTTTTTATTAGAAATAAATCCAATAAACCACTGGGCATGGAGGTACATGCCTGTAACGCTAGCACTGGAGACACTGATGTATGAGGATTGCACATTTAGTTTGAAGCTAACCTGTGCTACAGAGCAAGATTGTGTCTCAGAAACCAAAACAAAACAAAATAAATTAGTGATTGAAAAAGAAATCCTCAATAGGTATATACAAGAGATAATAGATGCTAGATATACTTAAACATACTATGGCTTATTGAGGCAGAAACTCTAGTTGTTATCTACTGAGAACCTGAGGTTGAAAAATGTAACAAGCTTTCTGTTTTGCTTAATGATCCCAAGTTGGAATTCTGACTAGAAAATAACATTTGTACACAGAAAGATAAAATTTGAGGTGAGGCAAAATGCATGTGCATCTTCTTCTGTTCTCCTAAATGGGAGAAGTGCCAGTGTAAAGCCACTAACTTTTCTATGAAGTCACTGAGAAGGCCAACTTGTAGGTCTGGCAGAGCTTTCAATCCCACATGAAAAGAAAAACTAGAACACAACCAGAAAATAAAAATGACAGTTTCTAGTAGATGTTTCAAAATGGACAATGTCTATTACAAAAAGGACAAGATACTTGCTTAGAAATGCTGCCCCATCACCCACATCCTCCTACACCTCTCAGGGCAGACTGCACACTTTGCCAAGACTTGGGTGAAAACTTCTTGTTAAGCAAATTTTACTTGGTAAACACCATGCCTTTAACCCGTTGTCTTTTGTTGTTTCGTAGCAGGGTCTTACTGTATAATCCTGGCTGGCATGGAGCTCACCATGTAGACCCAGTTGGCATCAAATTTATGAGAGCCATCTTGCATCTGACTGAATGCTGAAAACAGAGGTGTGTGCCATCATCCCAGCTCAAAGGAAAATTGTAAAACAGAAGACTAAGAGCCTCACAACTAAGGATGAATTCAGAAAGAAAATGAATCAGCTAAGTTTGGAATTGAATAATTGACCACTTCTTCCACTATTTCCAGGTAATTAAAGAGCCCTTAGATGCCAAAAGGTTTTTAAGGCAGAACTGCTGTGCTCTTCAAGAAATATGCAAATAAACAAATCTACCGGCCAAAGTACACAGCGCTGTGGTTCACACTGGTGTTTATGTCTCCAGCAGCTTTTCATGTTACATAGTCCCTGCTAGTAACCAATTTAAACTGCTCTCACGGTTTAAGGTCAAGTCACACAGTGAAACAGATTTAAAAGGGAAAAACTGTCTTTTTAAAAGGTTTGGTACATAGAAAATAATCTCTGCTCTATCCATTCATGTTAATGAACAGATGAGACACAAAACTAGGTTGCCTTTTCCCCCAAAAGCAGGTGGTTATATGATTCACACAGAGTGTCTGGGTGTGTTGGAATCTGGGAGGGATTTCATATAGATGCCAGGAGAAAGAATGTTACCAAGACCCCAAAAAGGTGGCAACTGAGTCAAACAGTGGGGTAGGAAGGAAATGAAAGAAAGTTGTGAGAAGACTCAGTTTCCCCAGCTGTTTGCAGGAGTTGGAACATATGGTGTTGGTGCTTTTCAAAGATGACAAGGGCTAGACAGTAAAATTCTTTTTCCCCATAAAGAATGCCTTCCCCACAAATTAAGACAGGTTTTCATGCTGAAGATGTTTCCCCTTCCACAGAGAACAAACAGAGGTCACTTAGAACAAATTCTTTTCCTTTAGTAAAAATAACAAGGGGATTATGGAAGCAACAGAAGGAGTTCAAGGTGTTTGTACTTAAATAAATAAATAAATAAATAAATACTTCAAGACTTCAAGACCAGGCCTGGCCTGAGTGGGACTATCCAAGTGGGTTCTTCATATTTCGTGTTTTATAGACAGTCTTTCCCCTAAAGGATATACTTTCATTATCTCATAAATGCACCAACAGATGAGAGGAGAAAAGAGAGGGGGGGGGACATGCAAGCTTGCACTCCCCCCCCCCACACACACATACATACATATGCTTGTCAGGGCTGAGAGATGCAGACAGACTGGACCAAGAGAAGATGGCACCCTGTTGTGGAGGTTGTGCCAGGCACCACCAAGAGTTGAGACCCAAAGCTTTTTAGCCCTTCAGCCTCATGATCTTAGTTTTTAGGGTTCCCTTGCTTTTGTCTGAAGCCTCTAGTGCGCGCGTGTGCATGCGTGCGTGCGTGTGTGTTAAAGTTTGTTAAAATTTTAACTCCAGGACGTTTATTAGTTTCGTCCTCCGTGTCTAGGTTTAGATAGGAAGTGGGCTGAGGACTTGCAGTTCTCCCTGCACGTTGGTTTCCAGATCAGTGAGGCAAAATGCAGGGCGCTCCAACCCTCAAGCCGACCAGTGAGACAAAACGCTCTGTATACGTCCCCCAGAGGGCACCGCTGCGCGCCCTCACCGGCGAATGCTCTTCCTCTCCCTCTCGCCCTCCCTGATACACAGGGAATCGTCCCGTCTCCCTGCTTCTGCTAACTTCTTCCAGCATATTTCTCAAAGCTTACTCAACAAGCTTCAGATGGTCATCTCTGTGGAGTCCTGAAGAAGGCTGAAAGATTCACACAAGAGTTGGCGCAACCCCACCTGGATGACATATTTCCTGTGGAAGCCAGGTTAGCGAGAGACGCAGGATCATATCCCATGTCTAAATCACAACCTGAATCGCGCAGAAAATGTTTCACTAAGGACTTGCACCTGAAGAGAGCTGGAGCAAAAATTATTTTTCTCTCTCAATTCTGTTTCTAAAGAAAGGTTTGTAATCAAGGACGAGTTAGGTAACGTGTATTAAAAGGCAAGCAGGTCGCTATCGTTGGAACCCAATCAAAGTTTGTTGTTTAAGGCAAACTACCTTTAATTGACACCGTATATATTCCCCTGCTTGTCTCAGACTGCCTTGGCAGGGACGCCCAAGAGTATTTATTTCTAAGGCTGGAAACAAAACAACCACCTCCGTCTACCGCGTTAAGAGAGCGCTCCAAGATGAACTGCTGGAGAAAGGCTTTCTGACCCTGCTGGAAATTAGTCATATTGACAGCCGCGCAGGGAAGGTAAATTACCCAGCGCGCTGACGCTACGCAGAAGCGCGCGGGTTCCGACTCTGCCAGAGACTCCCACTTCTTTTTCTCCAGATTCCCATCTAGTCCCTCTTAGTTTCTCTGGATCTGGTGTTTCAAGTGAAGGTGACGGAGAGAGCTCTAATAAGATGCTAGAAAGGAAACGACAAAAAGAAAAACAACAGAACAAAACACAGAAGGAGAGAAAGAGGTTTTATCCTGTATGCAGCAGGCAGGAGCTAGTGTAGCTCCCCAGAAAACTAGCCATCAGGAGGGGAGGGACAAGGGGAGGAGGCTGAGAAGGCAAGGACCGCTGAGTCCAGGCCGCCACCTGGGAGGTCCTGGCCCCAAAGCCAGCAGGGTCCACCGTCCCACCACCCACCCCAGGAGGATCGTGGCTCGGGCGGGGTCACAATTACACCTCGGCTCCAGGCGAGGAGTTAAAACCAAGTGGCGGGACTGCAGTCTGGAAGCAAGACCCTGCGGTCATCAGAGGAGGGCCAGGCCCGTGCACAGGACCTTTTACAAGGCATGTGGGTATAAGGGGGAAAAAAATCAAAATAAACTACTTTCATCCAGCATGGGCAGTGACAATAAAAGCTGCTTTCTTAGAGGAGGTGAGCGGTAATTTTGAAATTCGGTGTGTTTTGTTTTTCTATAAGGAGTTTTGAGGTTTTGCAGGACAACTGAAGGGGGGATTATGGGTGGGGGAGAACTATTAGATTGAGGGGCTTAGAAGGCTGTAATTAGGGTCCATAGACTCCCCTAAATCAGGAAGAACCAGGGGTGCAAGTGTCCGCATCCATACCTCTCATTATAAGAACAGGACCCGGTTGCCGGTGGCATGGAGGGTCTAGCTCCCACTTCTTTCCCTCTAAAACTTGCGCTTGCGTTTGAAGAAGGGATACGTTGGAAGGCATCAAGAGTGTGGCGTCTGATTTTACTAGATTGGACCAACAGTTTTCTCTAAGGATGACTATCAAGGCTATAAAAGACCCCCTGTAGGTCCCCCAAAAGGTCAATTTTGTTTTGTCTTGGTAGTTGCAGTGTGGGAGCCCTCCCGCCTATTCTGGGTTCAGATCTTGCTCTCAAAGAAAGGGACAGATCTCCACTGCCCTGCTTGGCTCTGGAACAGACCTGGTGAGAAAGGAGTCAGAGCTCTACTGCTGACGATCCGCTCCCTGTCCCCACTCCACGCTGTCGTGGTGGGTGGGTGCTCCAAGCCCCTGGGGCTGCTAATTTTAGCTCCCCTAGATCCCTTTCCAAGAGGGGTTGTTGGAGAAGGATGAAAGGAAGGAAGGAAGGAAGGAAGGAAGGAAGGAAGGAAGGAAGGAAAGAAGGAAGGAAGGGTGTTTTGAAGGAAACACTGTTTATTTTTAAGTTTAAACAGAACAAAACTCTAGATTCTATCTAGATTCCTCTCTTTCTGTTTTCTAGCCCCCCCCCCAACACACCACAATCCACAATTAAGAATAAAGTGTGTGTAGGGGGGTGGCAGGGATGGGTGGGGCCTAGAAATCTGCTCGGAATCTAGGTCCTATCTACAACCTTTCCCTCTTTCCTGGTCACTTTCCCCAGCCAGGCACGACTGGGAAGCTCTTCCAGGAATACTGGTTGCCTCTGGGAAGAGAGGAGGCTTGGGTCGAGGGCATTTAGGAAGTTACTTTAAAAGAAAGTATTAAAATAAAGCCACACATTTCTGTAGCAGAATCTCCAATGCAAGTCTGTCCAGAAATGTGACACTTGGCATCCAGACTGGGAGGAAAACTGCTGTAGAAACTTCGATCTATACGTGTCTCCTCTCACCTTCAGGAAGCTCCAGTCTAGTCTCTCGGTTCAGATCTCAGCCCGCCTTTCCGCATCGTCCACTCTCTCCATTCTGTACTCTGCTTGTCCTCTTTTGGCTTTCGGGACCCGTCCTCACACCGCTTCTGATCCCTACAGTTAGCCTCTGCCTCCCCTTCTTGGATTCCGCACTGCCCTTTGAGAGAGCCCAGGCTGGTGGTTTGGTTCCGTTCATCGCGAGGAAAATAACCGCAGCTGGTGGGAGCAGGTCCGGGTGCCCTCTCCTGTCTCCTTTTTCACCCACTGCCCCCCCCCCCCCGCCCACAGCTTCTCCGGGTTTCTGCAGGAGAAAATTTGGCTCCTGGCCCCACCCAGGGTTCCAGAGCTGCCCTGGTGTTCGGGATGCTGCTCCTCTACCAACCGGATTGCCTTGTGGGGCGGGGGCTCGGTGCTGGGTCGTCCGCGTGGCGTGGGGAGCGGCTAAATAAGCATCCCCAGGCCCACCACGTCTACGCTATAAGTGAACTGAAGATGCTGAGGAGGAGCAAGTACAGAGAAAAAGAGGAAGGGGGAAATAAACCACACACACACACACACACACACACACACACACACAAACACACCGCCAACTATGGAGTTGAGCTGTTTGAGTTTCACACGAAGAGACCTGTAGTATCTGGAGAAGGTTTTTGAAGACGTGTAGGAGGAAGGGTGAGTTTTCTGCTGAGAAACTCAATCTGCCATACAGTAGCGGCCCCATCTGGGATCCGTCACTGCTGACAGCACCACAGGGCACAGCCACGATCTTCTGCACAGCCTTCACTCCCCGAAATACCCTCCTTAATCAAAGGATGTCTGCGCTCCAAGCTCAGCTGACCGCGCCGCTGGGAGCTGAGAGGCCTGTGGATTCCGCCCCCGCTTGCCCCCTCCTCACGCTCAGCCTCGGCCCCTCTGGTCTTCCCAGGGATTAATTAAAAGCGGAAAAGAGAGAGAGAGGCTGATGTCATTGCTTCCAGAAGATCATAAACGTAAGAGTCATCCTGTGAGAATCCCTGAAAATGACTTCAATGAATAATTTTAGAGACAGTTATGGCATTGGGTGATTACTGAGCTAGAATATGAAAACCAGATTTCTAAGAGAAAGGTGATGGTCAAGTGGCCTAACTGACACTTTCGCCCATTTAAAACCGAACCAACTTTTCATTTCCCCCAAGTACTAGTTGTAAACTTAGGTTTCCTTTTCAGGTTTTCTTCTTTAAAACAAAAGCCACAAGTACTCCTTCCCCTCTCATTTCTGCCTTGTCCTAAAGACATACATATCAGCTCCAGACAAGCACAATAGCAAAAAAATGGAAGGCATGCATACATTGGCCTCAGTACCATTGGCTTCTCTCTTTCTACCAAGGACGGATTTACTACCATCTTGATTTAGAATAATCATCTTTTGGTCCTCTTGTAGGTAATGCCTTACTGAAGGTTAAAAACTCTTCTCTTGAGGATGTTGTACACTGCTTATTTTAAATCATTTCAGCTAGTAGAGCAGCAAAGCAGGCCCAAATGATCAGCCTGAAGAGAGAATCTGCAGGGCTCCCTGACTCTTAGGTCATGCTCACCAGAACAATAGTTTGATGCTACAGCAAGGAGTGATGTTTTGAAACATTCTTTGTAGAGACAAAGAATATAGTCTTTGTAGTCATAGAGAAGCATTGGGTCTGTTACTCCTGAAGGACGGTGCATTAAGAATACAATTTGAAGCCAAGGATGGTGACATACACCAGTAACCCTAGCACTGAAGAGTTGGAGGCAGGAGGTTTCACACAAGTCTGTCCAAACCAGCTAGGGTTATATAGAAAGACCCCATTTCAGAAAACAAAAACATGTGTGTGTGTGCACATTCACTGTTTGAAAAAAAGTACTAAACTCGTAGAGGTATAGGTTGTGGGTAGGGATTGCTGAGTGAGTACCCTCTGTAGCTGCTTACAAGTCCACATTCTTGCTTGGGATTACAAACTAAGAATCTCTGGGGCTGTGGCCTATGTAGTTTTTCCCTTCTATCTAATTCATATTATAGAAGTTCACTTATAACCTGATCAAAGACTGCTGTATGTCAAACTGTTTCAGAATGCTGTTGTTTTTAGTGGTCTGATTGGTTCAAAAAGCTGGCTGTCTAAGTAGATGCACCATTAAGGCAGATCACAGACACACTCACTTAGCAACACTCAACACACTGTGCTCTGTCCCTACTCCTAGAAGCACAGACAGGCCAGGGACCCCATCATCAAAGATACAACTGTCTGAAGGCCTCCATTTCTCATTCCTAGCCTCAAACTTTCTTCCCCCTGGGCTGGGTACAGAAATGGGTGGGAGCTGGAAGCAAAGCCTTCAACATGACATTTTCCCTGACTTAGGAGAAAATAATACCTTGCTATCAGAGTTTACATGAGGCATTTAGAATTTGCAAATTCTGGATATTTTCCTCTGTTGAATTCTCAGGTTAGTTTTGATACTCTTGGTCTGACCCCATAGATCTCATCATTCACTTAAAATCACTGGCTGTCTTCTTTTCCTTCTAGATAAATTCATTGTAGCCTCTAATTAAACATTTGGTTTGCCCTTTTTAGTACATGCAGAAGTAAGCAGCATGCTAGGCAAGCCACTACCTCTAAGCCAGCCCCTTGCTTTCAATTTTTGCATCATGCCGCTAACTTGCTAACTCCAGGTGGAGGATGGTCCACGATATGCCAGGCTCTCTTCTGGTAGAGACTTTAACAATGAAAGGTTGGGACTAATCGGTCCTTTTCCTTGATAGAACCAACCTTACCCACACTAGACAGTGTTTCCTAAGGGCCAAGGAAAATAGGCTCAGGGTGCAGAACCAATCGCAATGGGTGGGTGTGGCCTTGGGTAGTGATTCCAGAATTCTCTGGGGGAGTGCTTAAAAATTGCAGGCACCGGAATGAAGTTCCTGGCCTGTTTGAATCCAGTTATCTAGGGAATGGGCAGCCCCAATTTAAAGAGTTCAGGTTTTGTTTCCATGCCAATACTTCTTACCACAAGATCAGCCTGCAGAGCACCTGGATCAGAGGCCTGACTGCCCATTCAGAAACCACATATACATATCCACCCAGTCCTCTCAACACTGTGGCGCTTAATAGTACAATGCGGCCCCCAGACCTGATGTGGAGAAGCTCACCTGCTCCACTGGGCCCTAATGGCAGGTGCAGAAGTGGCGACCTTGTATCAGATCGCCCCCTGAGGCAGAAACTCTCACCCTTTTGACCAGGAGAACTGTGGGGCAAATGGGGGCCAGTGCGTGGAGGCACTAATCATTCTCTAAAAGCTACCCTTAGAGATGCCTGACACACCCTAAGAGTCTCCTCTCTCTCTCTCTCTCTCTCTCTCTCTCTCTCTCTCTCTCTCTCTCTCTCTCTCGCCTCGCAGCCTTCCACTGGTATCCCCTCAGACTGCAGCTGATGGAGGAGCGCGGCGAGCTGGGAGTGCCCGCCGACGGGAGCCAACGGAGGGAGGAGGCCAGCCAGGAGGAATACACGAGAGGTAGAGGGCTGGAAAATTTAAAGTGGGGAGGGGGCATTAGCATCAGCCGGCCCCTTCTCACCCCAAACAAGGAAAACACAAAACTGTTCTGGGCTATAAATACATATTTAGAGAGTCCCTGTGCGCAGGCGGATGGCGCGTTCCAGCTGCCGGGCTGGCGCGGGGAGGACTTGGCCGCGCAGCCGGCGATTACACCCAGCTCGGCGGGCCGGGATGGCTCCGAGCCGTCTGCCCTGACGTCAGCGGGGCTCCGGGCCCCGGCGCGGCCAGATAGGCGAGCGCGGCCCGGCGGGCGGGCGGGAGGGCGCGATGCTAATCACTCCCAGATGTCCCTAATAGCGGAGATAAAGACCGACCAACGGACTGACGGACGGGCGGACGGAGCGCCCGGGGAATAAATTTGTAATCAGGGCACTACCATCTGATCATCAAAGCTCCTCAAATGCCGGGAAAAGTTTGGAGAGAATTTGGATGCGCAAGGGACTGCGTTTGGGAGAAGGAGTTCGTTCCTCAATGGGAACTGACCGAGACGGGGTGCGGCGGTGAGAACCGGAGAGAGTCCTGGGAAACCTGCACGCACGTCAGTCAGATATTCAGTGTATTTTAATTTCCATCAGGTCGATAGGCCGAAACCGCCGAGCCCTTAGGTATAGCCTCATTAGAACAGGCACACAGTAGCGGGAAGGTCGCTTGGCTAGGTGGCGAGGCGTCGCTCTTAGAAATGTCGCCCCCGGAAATGGATAGGTTTCCTCCCCTAGAGCAACCCCTGTCTTGCCTTTTAAAAACAGTTAATACCTAATAGCCCCCCCCCCCACACACACACATCTCTACAATAGCAACTCGTTGCCTCGCTAACCTTTTCAGGCCGCTGGGGCCTCCGGGGCGTTTCTGAACCCCAGTCTCCGGGTCGAGACTCTTGAGCCAGCGGGAGACTCGTTAGCGCCCTCTCCCTGTGCGGAGACTGGGTCACAGGAGTTGATGGGTGCAGAGGAATGGGTTCCTTCAGGTCAACAAATACAAGGGCAGGGCTGAGTGGTCAGATTCGTCCCTGGGGTTCACGCCACAAAGTTCCTTCCAAGGCCACCTCTGCTTGGCACCCATCATGGTTAATGGCTATCCTTCTTTCTTCCAACTCCCAGGTGTGGGGTTAGGACTGATACACTGGAAAACGCAAGGGGAGTGCAAGAAGGCTGTGGAAGAGAAAACCCGAGCCTAGCCCAGGAGTACACACATTAGAGACCCTTTAGTGGGGGATTTGGTTAAAGCTCCAGGAATAACCAAGCCCTTTCCTGTGCTTCTTTAGACCGTCCTTCAAGTGCAGTCCTTGCTTGGTGGCTTCCTAGGTTGTGCCCGCCAGTTGCCTGCATACATACTTAAGTCTTTGCCAAGTTTCTGAGTAGCACTCAGGCCTTCTTAGACTCCCTGTGGTTTTGTATTTGGGCTTTCTCTTACACACCCTTCCCCCGCAAAATCCACTAGCACGCATCTTGTGTCCCGCTACTTTAGCAAGGTCAGAGACTACCTCCAGCTCTGCAGCTTGGGACAGCAGGCTAGCAGAGTCGTGGCTGAGGGGAGGAATCCAGCCAGTCTCCATCTAGCAGCTTCTCCAACAGACACGTCTGTGTCTATTTGCTGGTTGAAACCAGTCGCCCATTAGGTCTTTGTACACCCGAGGAGGCCCAAAATTACTAAATGTTGCGACCTATGGGCTGGCCCACGGAGCTCCCTGCTCCCTCCCCACAGTTCCCGTGTGGTTTTGGGATTGAGAAGGCAAAGAGAATCCCTGAAAGCTGCTGTCAGTGCGCTGGCTGGGCAGAAACTCCTGGAGCAGAGACAATGGTCAACTCCACTCTGAAAGTCTCAGTTTCATTCCTACGTGAAGTGAAAATGAATGTTCAGAAACACACACACACACACACACACACACACACACACACACAGAGAGAGAGAGAGAGAGAGAGAGAGAGAGAGAGCGCTGCATAGCAAGCTGGTCTCTGCCTTTCCAGTGCTACAGGGTTATCAGGCTTTTGGCCTGCCGGCGGTCTGGGGGCCTAGCCCTGACAGCCAGGTCGACCATCAATTTACCTTCCTAGTCCCAGCTTCCCATTTAGCTTTTAACGTCAAATCCTACATTTTTGTCGGCTCCGGCCTGTCTAGAGCGCTTGTGATTTCGCTGCAGGAGTGATTGCTCTTAACAAAATGGCAGCAATCACATTATCCAAGCAATTAAAACAGAGGCCTTTTAGTCAGTCCCGAAAGCAAGGGCCAGGAAATGCATTTTCCCCTTTTAAACAAAGAAGAAAAAGTTAAGAGAAAGAGGTGTATAGAAGAGAAAAATATAGAAGTGCAGCAAAAATGTCTGCCCAACACACCAGCTTACTTCTCAGGGTTATGATAACATGGGGCAGGACTATTTCCTTTGGGAAATTAGTTGGCTGCGGTAAAGGATAATCTGGGTGTCTTTCTGGTTCAAGTGTCTGGTCAGTAGTTACAGGATGTGTACGGCCGGGAGGTTTTGTTCACCTGAGGTGTTGGAGTGCCTGGAGCCTTTTGCTGGCTGGAGTATCTAGTCAACTGGGTTTCTGGCCAACTGGAGTTTTCCTGGCAGGTGGAATTGCAGAGAGATGGGGTGTCAGGGTTTGGTGCTCTAGGAGGGAACTGGAGGAGGGAGTAGGTCTGCACCTGGTAGACCCTATCAGACAAAGTTTCTGGGTGTCTGGAGTACTGGTCTAAAAGCATGGGGATTAGTAAACTGCTACCTAGTGACAGACAGTACCTCAGCATCTTTTACTTCCCCTCTGCTGGTGTTTGATAATTATATAAAAAGTATGTAAACAAGTAGAACTTCTTTAAGGTCCAAAAGAGAAGGGAAACTATCCAAGGCACACACTCATAGTGAAAAGAATTCCTCTCGCTATTCACTCCATTACTTTTCTAGATTCCTCTGCTCACTTCTAGGACCTTTTCTTGAGTCATAAAAGTACATGCTGAAGGCGACTACAGGAAAGAAGAGAGGGCCACTCTGTCAAATGGGCAAGGGTAAGCAAAGCCACGGAAAGCCAGGGCACCACTTTGCTTGCACTCCCCCCCTCCATTGTTATAAACAAAAGCCAAGTATCTGTAAACACAGCCCATCTCCCAGCAGGCCGGCCCAAGGCCTGCTGACCTGAGGGGAGAAAGTTCAGATCACTTTGTCCGAGTTGTTCTAACCCCTGGCCCTCACGGTTGTCAGCCACCCGCAAAAGTCCAAAGAGCCACTCGCTCATCTTTCCCAGGCACTTGTGAATTCGCCCTAAGTTAGCCCGCCCAGCCCACTACAAACAGCTGGGTTAGGGAAGAGGGAAGTTGGGATCTTGCACAAGGGTCTTTGCCCACATTACAGGTGAAAATATCACCCCAGGATGGGTTCCAAGATGGAAACCCTCTGGGCAAGCTTTTCCAACAGCAGATTTATATGCGCGTTTCATGAAACAAACCACTTTTTAATACCTTTCACCTTTTCCCCTCCCCTTACTCGTCCTCCACGTGGGCAGAGTGGGTTCTTTGGGGAGCTTTAGTTTTTTTCTAGTGTGTGGAGTACCGAGCAAAGATCTAGCCAAACTCCCTGGAGTGATGCGGGAGGCTGGGCCGCAGGGATTTTCTTCTGGATGACACAGTACTCTAGAAGCTCAAAGTCCACCCCCTCCCCACAGAGAGAAGTTCCAGCCGCTGGTAGCCAGGAGAGGGTTTTGCTTGCTCTCTGAGCTGCAGCTGAGACACCGCAGTTAATATTGAGTTCCTTGTAGCTCCTTGTAAATCTAACCCAACCCCTCACCCCCCTTAAAATCTGTGGTCTTGTTCGCGATTTCTTACTTGACGTAAAATTCCTTGTTACCTAATCATTGACTTTTTTTCCCCCAGAAACAATCCCTTTCCCCACACACCACCCTTGCTCAGATGAGAATCTTCCCATCTAGCCGACAAGCAAGACCTCCTTCTCTCTTTTTTCATTTCTTTGCTTTCTTGGATGGAAGCCCTATATTTTGAACTAAACACTCGACAATTTCCTGTGGCGGTAATAAGGCCTGAGATCCTCCTCACTCCTCCTTCACTGAAAACAGGGTCCCCAAACACAAACTAAAGCCTCCGCAAAAGACATCTGGTTGATTTCTGTAAAACAAGAACACCTTTCCACCTTCTGTACCAACAGCAAGGCATTCTTCTGTCCAGACCTTCCATCTTAAGACCATTCAAGCCTCTCCTGGGAGTTGGGGGCAGAGGGAAAGGGACCAAACTTCGACAACCCAGGCCCTTGGGCAGGATTTTCACCATGGACACCTCTTTAACAGCGCCTCCTCAGCCTAAGGTCATATTGATTGATTAGAACCACTGACTCTTTCAAATACAGTTAGAGGCAATTATGATAACTTAGTTTACTTCTAAATGTTTTAAATATTATGAAAACAAATATAAAAGCTTTGTTTTCAAAATTATTTTGAGGTATCAATCATTAAAAGATTAGGGGTTTGTAAAAAAACACACAGTGGTTTATTGAATACTTACAACGTTTACACCTTCAATATTAATTAAACTCCATTAGTTTTAGAGGACGGAAGTGCACAAAACGAGTAGCTGTTGGAAACATCTTTGGATAGGGAGCAACAACATATGAAAAGACAGCACTAGATACCGACCCCAACAGAAATGTTAGCGGCTCTGTTTTCTGCTTTGAAATAAAACTTTATAATTCCCAGGAATATTTATATCCAAAGGCCAAGTATTAAAGATACACTTCACATACACACTAGTGTCTGCTGTCTTTATCTGAAAGGGATTGGATAGGTGAGGAGGGGACAATGCTGGTGTCTACACAGCTGAGAGGGAACTTTCACACAGAGAATGACGGTATCCCTTACCACACGGGAGTGTCCTCTTCATATTAAAATATGGAATGCTTTTCTTCAAATATCCATTTTTTTTGTTGGAGAGGGTGGTGGGGAGCAGATGCTTCAAAGGGGGCAAAGGGAGGGGGAAGGAAATTGCACATAAATAAACCGGATGATCCAACTGCAAGAAGTCCTCAGAATGAGCTCGAGGGCTTGCCAGGAGTCTTGGGTCTGCGTGTGTCGCCTAGGCCCAGGCTCATTTACTCTCCTCCTCCTTCTTCTGTTCACTGCTTGAGCTCTAGGGCCCAGACGTGCTGTGGCCATCCTGTCCGGCCTTTGGTTTTCTTGTCGTTGTTGCTCACCGTGCTTTTCAAGATTTCATTCTGAGCAGAAAGAGAAGTGAGGGTGAGAAAAAATGGAAAGAGAAATTAGGGAAGATAGTGGGTCCCAGCCACCTCAGTGCTTCCTGGGCCAGAGGACAGACACCACAAGAGTAGACAGAGGATGGTTACCAGTCCCAGGCCCTTGCAGAAAAGCTAAGCAGTCTACAGTGCCCTAGCTACCACTGAGGCCTCCATGCAGCAACTGAAGAATCCAATCATCACATTTACAAAGAGATAGAGTTCTATTTGTTTATGGAGGAGCCCAGGGTCTTTATTCTGACTCTCTGTGTTAGGGAGACAGTAGCGGTTGGTACTAAATGTGCCTTCTGTTTTCAATACAGATCCGAGATCCAAAGGCCTCTCTTCTGTGGCCTGGGCCTCTCTTGCCAGTAGCTCTGCACCAACAAGTTAACAGCATCTCTTCTCCAAGGCCTCTGAAATCTCTGCTTATTCGGGAGGTCACTGTATTATACAGACATCAAAGTGTCACAAGCCCCAAAAGAGAAAATTTCTACAAATGGAACAATTTTCTTTGCTCTCCTTGGCCAATAGCTCTGTCCTGAACACCACCACCCTACAGAGACTCGGTGGGATTCTGAGTTTAAGTGGTTCAATATAATTTCGTTTTATTAGCAAAGACTATAGTCATATTTACTTTTTGTGCTGTTAATATGCACAAGATTATTCAAATAAAATCGTAATTCTCCTGGAATATAGTATCTAGAAAATTATGTTTTAACATCACAGTCAAAGAGAAACTGATGCTGTATTGTTAGGTTAAAAGTACTAAAGTACTTCATGATTACCTTCCCCTCTTCCTGGCGTAGTAACGAGAACAACTATTACATTCTTATGGCTCACCATCGGTGGCAGCTTCGTTTGTTTTTCGGAGCGGGCAATGCCATCAGTAAGGAACTAATTGGAATTGAGACGTTATGGGCAACTTACTTTAGAAATATTTAAAAGCGAGGTTGAACTGTAAGCCACAAGAAGTCTCCAATACACAGAGAACGAGGTGTACGGGCCTGAGCGACTGGGACGTGCGTCTCTAAATACTTTGAGAGGCCTGTCCTAGGTGCCTGGTAGAGCAGTAGGAACCCGCCCGGAGGATCAGATGGGCACTTACAATCTTTTCTTCCTGCTGCTGACACCCCCCTCCCTCATCTCCCCATTCCTACCGCAACCTGGTGCAAATCATCTTGAGGCACTACGCAGCCAAAGACTGCGGGGATACCATTTCTCAGCCCAATAGGAAAGAAGAGAACAGCAGTGCGCTGCGCTGAACTTTGAGCCCCCAACCGTCCTCTGCGACGCGGTACTGACCAGCTCCTTCTTCCTCTTCTCCTCTTTCACGTCGGTCTTCTTTATCTCCGCCTTGAAGGCCTCCGCCTCGCCGTTCTGATCGTCCTTGGCCAGCAGGTCCATGAGGTAGGCGATGTAGCTGGTGGCCAGGCGCAGCGTCTTGATCTTGGAGAGCTTCGTGTCTGCTGGCACGTTGGGGATGCACTCGCGCAGCTCGGCGAAGGCGCTGTTGATGCTCTGAGTCCTGCGCCGCTCCTTGCGGTTGGCGGTGCCCCGGCGCTTTACCGGGCGCGGCCCCCCCAGGCCCGGAGGCCCGGCGCCGGGCGGCACTCCCCCGTAATGGGAGTGGTCCAGGCCAGCGGCGCCGCTGGCATACTCGGGGCTGTAGGACAGGGCCATGCTGTAATCGGGGGGCGACATCTCCGGATGGCCGATGAGCCAGCCGTGGAAGTAAGGGTTCTCCTCGTGGCTGCAGCGGCTAGCGGCGGCTGCGGCAGCTGCGGCAGCGGCGGCGGCGAACGGATAGCCCTCATGGTGCACCACGGGGTGGTGGGGAAAGCCCCCCACGAGACTCATCTCTCCCTCCGCGCCCCTCCACGCGCCCCAGCACGCGCGCAGCCCCGCCGCGCCCTCCGCACGGGCCCTGGCTTCGGCGCCCGGCGTCCTTCCCCACCCCCCACCCCCCAGCCCCCGGGCGCCCGGGCCGGCCCCGCAGCCGCACAGGGGGCTGCTGCAGCCCGGGCCCGGGTCCCCCGCAGCCTGGCCAGCCGGGCCCGCCTCAGCTGCGCCTCGGCCACCGGCTCCCCATGGGGCGCGGCGAGCTGGTCCCGGCACCGTGCGCCCCTGGCCGCCGCCGCCGCCGCTGGTTCCCGCCCGGCTCTACGGCCCGCGCGCCGGTTCCTGCTTCCCGAGCAGCTGCGAGGATAAGGAGGAGGAGGAGGAGGCACAATCCTCTGGGGCTCATGCAAAAGTGCCTGGGGTTCCGCGAGGCTGGTTCGCGGAGCCGGGGGACTTCACGTTCGGGCCGCGCTCCGGCGAACCTGGAATCCGGGATGCGAGTCGAAGACCCTGCTGCGAGGAGCGGGCCTGGCTCGGGCGGGAGGCGGCGGGTCGCTGGCTCACCGCAAAGTTACCTCCAGGCGACCCTCCCCTTCCTGCCTCCCCCTCCCCCCACCAGCCCGATCTGGGTTCTTGGGCGCTTATGGCTTTAATGAATTTTTTTGGTAGTTGTTTTGGTCCTTGAATGTGATTGTTTTGGCTGAGAGTAACGTGTCCTCCCCGCTCCTCTTAGGTTCTCTCGGAGGGTTTTCAGAGAGTTCTCATCGCATCCATTTTCTCAGATCCTCTGCTTTCCGGGCAAGGATCTGGGGCCCGAGGACGCCTCGGAGCTCGGACGCTGCGACTTGGGCTCTCCGAAGGGTCTGCGCGGCGGCTGGTGGAGCTCCGGGTTGGTGGCGGCGGCTGTTCTCCAGGGCTGGACGCCGCGAGCGAGGGGAGCAAGCGGATTTTCCCGGCAAGAGCTCCATGTACAGCTACATCTTTAGGGCCGCTCGGGTTAATATATGTCGTCAGAGGCTCCCCACGCCAATCCCAGGACGGCGGGGGCGGCGCCTCGCGCTCTCTGCAATAAAACTTTTTGATGTTCACGTTGCTAATTGTCGAGGTCCTCTTCCAGGATTGGTTGTCCACTCATAACCATAAGATAATTAAAACGAGGGGGGGGGCAGGGTTAAAAAAAACTTATCAGCCAGAGGTTAATACAAGTGTTTAACAGATGCTTCGCTATTAAAATACGCCCCCCCCCAAGTCTCAAATATTGAAGAATCTCAAAACAGGTACAGTACCGTTCCACTTTCTTTTCTGGTCGGAAAAAAAAGATGCACCGAGATAGCGTTTTTGGAAGTGGTTTCTGGTAAGCGAGATAAAAATAACCATCGGGCAGCCTCCTGCAGTTTGGTGCTGGGGTGGGGGTACAGAGAGACTAGCGGCAGATGCAGGGGTCCTCACAAAACCGCTGCTGGGAGCCAGCGCTGTCTCCTGGCCCAGGCCAGAACCCCGGGCTCCTTTTGATTAGGCACACGCCAGAAATTACCATCTGGGGCCTTTTTGCCAATCGACCCAGTTACCTCCGTTGAAGCTGCTTTGGGGGGGGGGACTTAGGTTATTGTGACAACTTCTGAAGATCTTGGTGGAGACCCTGGTTTTAAATACTCTCATTTGCATATTCTTTAGGGACCCCGGCCCAATGGAGACTTCGGATGATTTCAAAGGGCCGGCTCCTCGATTTCCCGAATTATTGGTGTGGCCGGTATGCCGGTGTTTCTCTGGTGTAACTGGCCTGTTTGGTAAGTAATTGAATATTTTTTACAGCGTGTTCAGAGCTTATTTTCCAGTTTTTATGAACAAACATATAAATATATCTGTGCATTCCTGCGTCCCTCATAAAAGCGGGCATCTATGGGAAGCAGGTTTAGTTATCGGAGGGGAACCATTAAACTCCTGTTTAAGAGGCAGGCCGGGAGGAAGGCTCGTGGATGTTTAGACTGCTGGCCTTGCTGATCTTGAACGCATTATAACGGAAAATGGATCTCCACTTGTAAGTCTGTGGGCCGCGGGGCACCCAGGCCGCGGCGCCCGCATGGCGTGGGCGTCTGGAGCGCGGCCCTGAAGCCGCAAGGTTGGGGGGGGGGGCGGTCAGTGGCAGGAGCTGAAATCACCCAGGGTCTTAGCCCCAGCCGCGGGAGAGGCTGTTGTGCTGGTGAGGACTGCCCTCCTAGATGGAGTTAAGGTGTGGAACAGGGTGTCAACAGGACCCCGAGGGCTGTAAATTAGAAGTGTGTGCAGGAGCGCGCCCTCAGGCCAGGACGGCCTTGAACCTGGCCAGGAGAGCCCAGGGCATACCGCTGACTCCACCTTGGCTAACTCCGTTTGTAGGTAGGAGTCCGGCTTCAGGCAGCAAAAGGAATTCCAGCCTAAAAACTACAGGGACCGTCCTTTCCTAGCTAGTACAGCTCACCGCCTCCAGATAAGGTCAGTTAAAACCGAGGGTGCTAAACTCCCTTTCTTCCGAGGACTTCGGGCTTGGGCCCCATGTGCCACTCTCCTTTGAGTCCTGGGCAGCCTGGCCAAGAAAAAGAAAAAGTTTTTCAAAGGCTTTTTGTGTCTGGACCGAGGGAAAAGCGGGGGGGGGGGGGGGAACCAGGGATGTAGAAACCTGTGCTGGGGGTTGACTGGAACTCCTCTTCCTCCCTGTAAGGCGTCAGCTTCTCTTGTCTGCTCTCAACAGAGCTTCAACCGAAGGTGGAGAATAGTTGAAACCAGGTTCCCTGGCAAGCCCAGGGTCTTGTATGTGATAACAAGATAGGGACCTATATAACTACCCTACCTCCCAACTTGGGTGGGTCTGCAGTTTGGGGCACAAAGGGATTTTTTTTTTTTTTTAAAGAATTGCTGCTTCAAGGAAAGAATACAGGTACTACTGTGGTCGAGGATTCTGTTTACATTTTTACCAGGAGACATATCCTGAATGTGTAAATACTGGTAGTTCAATGCTGACATCTGATACATTTTTAAAAGTCTGTTTATAAAAACATTTAGGTCTTGGGAGCAGGTAGACTAAGATCATTGCTCCATGGCTGGCAACAGACAACAATTTAAGGAAAGCAGTTGCTTGGCTGCTTTTGGAAACAGATTTTTTTGTGATTAGAAAGAGAAAGAAGAAACTAGAATAAGGCTGGGTGGAGGATGGAGAAGCTGTCGGTCCCCCAAAGGGGTAGGTTCAGTTTTCAAGGGCTAGAACTTGCCACATTTAGTCTTTCTCATGCTTTTTAAATTGAAACAAACAAACAAAAAATGAGTAATTCAATTCATGGTCCCAGATGGCATCATCACAAGTGATAAAGGAAATGGACAACTTGGGACAAAAAAAAAAAAAAAAAAAAGGATTGTAAAAATGTTAATCTGAACGTCAGTCCTCGTAGATAGCATCATTATCAGTTAATTACTGCAATCGAGGGATCTGAAACTTTGTGCATCTTAGAAAGTAAGCCCAAAGCCTTAGAAAGGGGATCTGTAAGAAGTTTGGAGAAAGGGGACAAGTAGGCGAATAACTTTAGTTGTATTCCCAATGGTTGTACCAATTGGTTTTGATCAGCTGAACTGCACCCTGAGTATACAACTGAACATACTCACTTTTTCCTTTTTTAGTGTCTATTAGCACATTTTACTCCAGGAATCCTGGAATGTTAGGTTACCTTGCTGATTTAGAAATTTGTGAGGCTAAGATGCCACTTTAAATTTGACAACTGTTTAGGTGGCCTGACCATCCAGGGGTGACAGTGATAGAGTTCATGCACTGGTAGTAATGGAGGAGAAGTTGTTGCTGGTGGTGAGGGAGAAAGTAGGAGAAGGGGTATAGTCTCTAGTTAGATGCCAGCCTCAGAACCCACTCCTGGACTGTAGTGGCCTCTGGTATACTGTTGCCCAAAGGTAGGTTTTCAGAGCTCTCAAAGGGCCCAGAGAAACTGTGAGCATGCTGGCCAGGAACCCTTGTGAGTTTCTTGGATGAATCTTATGAAAGGACATTTCTTTCTTGGAAGACTAAGGGCTGGGAAGCCTCTCAGGTTCAGGAGAATGTTGGCTGTTCTGTGGCTATAGTCTTCCCTGTAGCTGATGCTGTAACCCCCTCCCCCCCCACCGCCCGCATTACATCTTCCTCCAGCCAACACACAGAGAGCCATACTCAAACATTCACTTTGTGTTCATGTCGCTTGTCTCCTTTACTTTACTTCCATTGCTTCCCCTGGAAAAGATTCAAAGAGCAGGAGGAAGGCTGAGTACTCCCTTGCACACATTTTGCTCTTGTAAGATATTACTTTTAAAATCAACCTGGTTTAAGCTAAATATTTGTTTGAACTTCAGTCTGTTTTTAGGCAAAATACAGAACTTTTTGAGATATTTATTATTTCAAAGGCAAGGGCAATTTTGTATCTCGTGTTTTGCTCATGAGAACTCAAAATAAACTGGACCTGAAAAGAACCAGGCCAGAAGGCCATAAACACACATTTTGTATTTACAGGAATTATGGCTCAATTCCCTTCATTGGCCTGTAAGCCTCTTTTTACCTTGTTTTCCTAACTGAAGTAGTAGAAATGATTTTGAACACACCTCAAAATGTCTGTATAACAATGTGAATTCTAGAATATGTTAAGAACCCAGAAAGAACACCTCAAACCAGAAAGGTGATAGAAAATGATCCTATTTATGTAGACTTAGCTCCATCCCCACCTGCTCCAAAGTCAATACTTTTGTGATACTCTGGCAACTCTAAATTCCTTTGCATCCCTGCGGAGCATTGAGTCATATTGCATGTTAGCCCCTTAGTCCCATAGTGTTTAGGACACCCAAAACAAGGAGTATTGGTGGCAAAGGTGTCACTCTAACTGGGGTTCTCTCATTCTTCTCTTTCTTTTTTAATCTTTGGAATAGTTGTCTAAAGACATGGAAAATGACAATGGTTCAAACTACACATCTATAAAGTAGGCAAGTCCGATTAGACTTTCACATCTACTAAAATACTGAAGGGCATGAAACATTGCCCTTGACTTTTATGTGTTTTTAATTTATTCTGGGAAATTTCTTTCTGGATTATTTTGGAGATGTTGGGCATTTGAGAAGTGGACCTTCTTTCCTCATGTTCCCCATTCAAAGCACATTTATGGAGATGTAGGGGTAAGGACTACTAGTTCAGCTGCAGTGTTGGTTGCGGAAGGGTGTTTTTTTTTTTTTTTTAAATGAACACTTTAGTCCAATACTGAATAAGAAACAGTTAAGTTAGTACTTGATAAGTGCCTTTACATTCTCTCCTCCTTTCCCTGCCTCCCTTCCTTCCCCTTTTTTCTTCCTTCCTCCATAATTTACTCTCCAGAAGTGTTTGGGTTTATAATCTATTTTGCCCTGTTATTTCTAAAACAGACCCAAGACTATTGCAGAAGAATGAGATACTGGCTTATCCTTGAGTCTTTTAAGAAAAATTCTACTGTCCAGTATTACAGACAGTAGAATTCTCATGTTCTCATACAATCCATGGCTATATTTCTTTATTAACTGGAAGATATGTAGCTGCTCTGAAAAGTTCTCATTGTCAGGTATCCAAGTCTACCAATGAAGCAAAAATTCTCATTCAGACTAAAGGCACCACCAATTAGATGTCTTAACAGGATAGCACGATACATACACATCTATATGCTTATGCTATTAATATCATTTTACTAGTCCTAAGAACTATGACAAATCTAATCTTTGCTACTTTGTAGTAAAACATAGATTTTAGAGCAAAAGTGACATAAGAAAATACATTTTACAGAATTTATTTTAAATACCAATATTCTCATTTTTCATAAACTGCATTCACTAGATGCACATAAATACATTCACATTTTCAGGACTGGAGGTGTGCCTGACAGGGAAAACACATGCCCAACATGCTTAGACCCTGTGTTTCTTCTCGAAGATGACAAAACAACAACAAAATCAATAAAAATAAAATAAAAATATTTTTAAAAAAACAGAGAAATATGTTCTTTTAAGCTGAAGGGAAATCATTCATAATTCAGATATAGTTTTTCATACATGCCCACTGGAAACAGTAAGTACTGAACTTAAATTACCACAAAAAACAGTCCGAGGTTCAAAGTAAAATAGGGAAATGGCAACTTAAAATTTGGGGTTTTGGAGACACAATTTATGTGACAAAGATTTACTTGAGGCTTGAGGCCCCATTCATTCTGTTCCCCATTCTAACTGCCAGATTAAGGACATTCCTGTGAAGCCCTACAAGGTGCCTTCCTTTGCAAATCTATATAGATGGGCTTCTATATTTCTGACAGTCCCTTCCAAAGCTTTTCTACATTCTTCTAGGGTCTTTTCTTATGGAAAGGGCCTTGAGCCAGGATAGTTAGGTTTCAGGTTAACAAAAAGAAACACTTTTATTGTCAATATTAATGGCAAACCTCGGTTTTTACAAGGATTGAGTTTAGCAGCATGAGCAGATCAAAAGCAGCTTGGCTCGATTTCTCAATATTCTCTTGAGCTTAGACAATTAACTGCAATTTTGCTTCTAACGAAACAATGCAAAAAAAAAGTTAGTTACAAAAGTGGTGAAGTTAGTTTTGCAGTACTGATTTCTACCTTTGCATAACATGTTCCAATCTAACAATTCATTCCTTCAACTGGAGCTGACTTTTGAAGGAGAATTTCTTTAAGAAAATGTGTTTGGGTAGTGTCCCCATGTGTAATGTCAGGAGCCTCTTTCAGAGTGTACATTCCATGCTTGCCTTTCTGGCTGGGTAAGGATCCGGCAGACTGAGGTCTTCCTGGTAATTTGGGTACACCAAGTCTCCAGTTAATGATAGATAATCAGCCTTTGGGTCATTCGGTCATTCTCTTATTACAAACCCCTCCTGCTCTCTCTGATCTCCTTTCAAACTAAATTTCACACAAACAAATAAAGCAAGACAGGGACAAGTTCTTTTAAAAAAGAGGGAGAAATAGAAACTTCTGATACAGAACTCTAAACAAGGAAAGGCCAGCTAAAAGAGGATAGAAAAGAACATCTTATCAAAAATGAACATGTTGTGTACAAAACATAAAAAGAAGAGGCTCTGGTTTCTGTTAAAGTGACAGAAAATTAAAATAAAAATAATTGCAGGCAGCAGAGTTATAAACAGAGAAGTCAGGGTGCTTGCTAGAAATGCGCAGCACTAGGAGGCTAATTTGTTGTTGCAGATTCTAGATCTTTACCGTGATTAGAAAAATACTACTTTGTTTCATTTAACAAAAGAGAATGGTTTTCCTTTTAATACTTGTCTGAGTGCTCATTTAAGTCAACACAGGCCAAAACCTAGAGGAACACAAAGTGGAACTGCATTCTTTTTTGCAACGCATCCAACTTCAAACAGAAATTGCTTAAGTAGGGAAGAGAGAGAATTCCATTCAGAATACATTTGGAGACTTCCCTAGATCCCTGTGAATGATACTTTTTTTTTTTTTCTGACAGAAGACACAGTTCTTTCTTAGGCAAATATAAGGGAAACCAGTGTTCCTTACCCTCCTGGGGTCTTTCTTTCCCCGTGTACATCTGTGTGTGACTTCAGAAAGAAACTTCAGATTAGTCTAGGTACCTCTCAGATTAGAGCCCCAGGGAAAAGGAGGGAATGTGACTCCCTAGGTTTTCTGGAGAGAGCGCCCCTAGTGCCACTTTCCCCTCCCAGTCCTTGACAACTCATTTATGTAAGTCCTGGGCTCCAGTAGAACCAGCCTGCCAGCTAGCATCATTTTCAAGCAGGGATCAGAGGTCCTTCAGCTCTCCAACTTAGAAGAGCAGCTGGGAGTTGGCTAAAGGTGGTGATAGTGTGACTTCCACATTGCTACCAAGGGGTGTGGGGGGGGGGCGGTCAGGCACCCCTTGACTTGCTCTTCAACTCTGGCAAACAGTCCATCTTTTTTGCATGTTAGAGAATCCACACTTCGTTGTTGCCTCCAGACCCATCCTAAATGCCCCCAACTCTATTGGGAAGCCTTTCAAGATACTGCTTCCCTTCTTCCCCAGATCAAGCCTTCCATTCTTTGAAATCCTTTCTGATGCTGTCACTCACACTCTCCTTGGTGGTTCTCTGGGCACACATCTTTCACCTCCTGTGACCTCATGACAGCACAATTTATGATTTGTACCAAAAAGATGCTCACTGCTGATACAAGCCAGTGGAACAGAGATTTAGAGAAACCTAGTGTTCAATTGAAATCGGGTTGGTTTCTGTTCTTTTGGAAGTGATTAAAACTGGCAATGGAGTTGGCAGTGGTTACGAAAGGAACGACCTTCAACCTCAAGTCTTTGAGGGAGATTAGGGAAGGTGTCTTCCAATCAATAGGGCTGGCATACTGCATTCTAGTACTCTAAGCTCCAATTCTGTGGTATGCAGGGCCGCCTCAACACTTTCCACAACAGGATGCACGGTTTTGCGAAGGCTCTATGCCTTACTTTCCCCATGTGAACAATCCAGAAAAGGACTCTGGCCTTTGTAGGCTTGTTCAAAAAAAGATCAAGGCGCTCTTCAGAGAGTTGCCCAGGCTGTGCTCAACAATTGCTCACGTTATATTCTCTTTCTGCCTCTTTGTTTCTCACCTCCCACCCTTCTAGCTGCCTGGAGACCTAGTTCCATAGCAATGGGAGCCTCTGGTGTCCCGGAGACAGTCCATCCTGAGCCGCCCAACTCTGGACATCTCTTCTATACACTCGTGTCATCCAGCCTCAGTGCTCTGAAGCAGCGCAAACGGGCGTCACCCGGGCCTCAACGCTCAGAGGAGAGGGCACCGGGCAGGGAGACGCGGTGCGGCTGGGGAATTTTGTCCGGCAGCAGACACAGCCAGAACGCCACCCAAGGACATAGATTTCCTGCGGTCCAGCACTTAGGTGATTGCTGGGCCACTACATCCACCCTGGCTCAATTTTGGTTTTGATCCTTGAACCCTTCTGGATCGCAGGCTCCAGGAGACTAGTCCTCCATGGCTGTGGAAACCACGGTCCCGCCGCTTCCTCCACACATCTTCCCGGCCTTTTCGCTGGAGGCGGGCAGGAAGGGGTTAACCGCATCTCTCTGCCACCTCGGAGCCCTTGGAGCCACGCGAAGGCCACGGCTTCCCTCTGGAGGTCTCATTAGGGAAACCCTCGCCGCTATTTTCAACATTTCCTCAATCAAGTGCCTTTAAATAGAGCTGCACAAATAAATTGGCGGCAAAAGCGTAGATCTTGTCACGATGGAGACCAATCCAATATTTCAGTCTTGTTTGCTTTGCAATTACGGCTTGGCATGTGGCTGCTGTGCCACCGGGGCAAATCTGCAGCCGTCTGCTTGCACCCTTGGGCGGGTGGAGGCAGCGACCCGCGGAGCCGCTGCAGGGAGAGGAGGGGGAGACGCGGGCAGGGGAGACCCTGGCTGATGGGGACTGGCAGACCCCTGCCTAGAGCAGCATGCAGAGGGCGCGCAGAGCGAAGTTAAAGGACGTGGGCTTTCAGGGCTCTCGTGAGACACTGAGGTACACGCATGGCATAAACAATAAGGGGTAGAGTTCACGTAAGGAAACCCGTGCCGTGTCCTTCGCTTCCTTTCTGGGCCACTCCACCCTGCTACCCCATCCTCTCTCTATTTTCCTTACATTTTTCTTAGCTGTTACTGGATTCTCCCTTGTTGTTAAACTGCTAGCATGATTTGTTATATTTTCCATAGTTGCTTCTTGTTTCACTTTTTAAAAAATACAAAGTCATTTTTAAATCTGCTGCGAAAAACGAGCCCCAAAGCCCTTTGGATGGATGGCCCAGGTGGGTGGGGGCCGCCAGACCACTTATAATTCTTCCTGGGTAGCCCTTCAGAGCACGTGGGTGTCTTCTTCATTTGTGTCGGGAGTCTCGCTGGTCTCAGCAGAACAATAGTTAAGTCGGGTCTAAGCCTTATATTTCACAGACAATTAAATCTTGCCTGCTGTTTAACAAAATTGTAATATTTACTCTGTTCTATACGGAGGAGCACTTTTGGAGTTAAAAAATGCAAATACTACATTTCAAACAGAAAATATGATAATAAATCTCTTTTTATGAAGTCTGTCTGTGTAACTAGAAACAACAGCATTTCAATCCCCACAACTCCATTCACCCTTTCCCAAGCACTGCTGAAGTCCTAAGGTACTATTTTTAAACTCCTGTTTCTATCCCTGATGGACAGACACCTGCATTCGTTACATTCAATTGCGTTCCAAGGTTTGACAACCCCTCTAATGTGTTCCATGAATGATTAAATAATAGTGACTTGAATTTGAAGTCGCTTTACATGAGCTCAAGAAACATGGATGTGACTTACTTATAATTTTGTGACTTCATATCACTTTGTAAATAGACCCTCCTCTTTTCATGTAGCTTTTGTAGAAGGAGGGAAGTTGAGGCAGAGAATATAATTATGAGACCTTGGAGTGCATCCTAAAATGTTCTATATTATTTAAGAATGTTTAAGATTTAGACCTATTTTGGTTTGTCCATGGTCATAAGCTAAATTCCTAGCCATTGTGTTTAATAAGCAATCTTGTTCACTATTCAACGTCTGTTTTTCAGTTTACACTTTCACCTGGATGGCATCCTCACTGTTCTGCATCACCTTCTTGCTCTTATTTAATGTAAATCTTATAAATGTTGGCTTCACTAGATCCTGCAGTGTCAGTCATAGAATAGCAAAGTGCATACAGTCATTCATGCCCATGCTTATCTTTCACATTATTTTATCACGCACTGATTGCTTTAATATTTCAAGGAATAAGAAGCAATAGCTAAAAGGGGTACAATTTCATAAGACTTCTCACCAAAAGAATTTGTCTGGTATATTATTCAATGTCCACATTATACTATTACTTTCATGTGTGTTAATCTGTTTGGTATTAAAACTGCTACAGTGTCTTAACCATGAACACGTTTTACCACAACACTTTTCATGGGGTAATCTCAGATAATTATGAAGATGTTGATGTTAATCCCATGCTAAGTGAACGACTATGAAAGTAACCTTAAGGCATTATTATTCTCATATAAATGCCAACAAACACAATTGTACAGGGAACACAATTACATTTTATTTGACTTTATCCTATAAGGATATGGCTACATTCATTTCTTTTAAAATCAGAGAAGTTTTCAAATACTTTTCAATAGAACTTTTTTTAACAGAGTATTTTGCAATTCCAAAAAACCACAGTAACTTGATACTGACAGATATGCATTTTTATAGATTATCATTCATCGTTATCTTTGCAAACTAACTAAAAAGAATAATATTAAAATATCAACATATAAAGAACAATTATTAGGTTCTACATATTTATTAGGTAAGCCAATGTTATTAAAATTAAAAACATGTGCTTGGCATAGAAATGTTTCTTTAAGAATTTTTTTTGGATGCACAGTTATTTTTTAACCTGACTCAGATTTCCACATACTGAGTTTTCGTTCTGAACAGGCATTGCATTGTTTTAAACAGTAGCTCCTGGAACGATATCTTCCTTAGTGTTTTAACTTTCAAACAATTGGGATTAGATAAATGCTTTCAGCTGGGAGCACTTTGCTAATACCTTTGTAGGTAACAGGCTTCCCTGTTCCTGCTGGGTGACAGGCAGTGTCTTCGACAGATTGTCTACTCTGCACAATCTACCAGAAGATGGAGGTTTTCTAGGAGATTGCTTGTGGTACATCTAAAAAATCTGTTAAAATATGAAATAGAAAATGAGCAAGTGCTCTCCTAAGTGTGGTTAAGAAATTATGAGTTAAATAGGTTTATAAAAAATAAGACAGGATGGATGCAGAATCACAAGATCTGAATAGGAAAGTTTGTTTAGGTAGATCTAACTGTCTTTGTCTATGAATTGGGGCATGAAGATTCAAAAATACACAGGGCCAAATAGATTGCTTTATGTTTTCTTCAGTACAGTGACCTAAAATAGTTTTTTCACTGATGCAGAAATCGAACTAAGAAAATACATAAAAATTCTTGCATATAAGAAAAATTTAGCTTCTGTGATATTTAATACTAGGTTGAAATATAAGAACTTTTGATGGTGATACCACTGTTCTTTATACTAATATGTGGTACAAATAATTGCTGTCAAAAGCACTGATTTTTCAAAACAAACCAACTTGTGTTCATGAGATGATTTTTACAAGGTCTGAATTGCTGAGAAATGTGAAAAAGCTTCTTCTGGAAGAAATCAGGCAACTTAACTGTTATTAATCTGGCATAAATAAAGCAGGAAACTGCCTCCTGACAGTCCTAGTAATTCTTTTTGCTTTGGCAAATATTGTTAGGTTCTATGCATCTTGTGATATTCAAGTAAAGATGATGTCAGTAATCAAATGACAGAATCTAATCAAGTGAGTATTTTTGCTTCATTACAAAATTTATGCATCATATTGGACTATTGAATTGCTTAGTTGTTTGAATGCTGAATTTTCTTTTTTTCAGATACAGTGATATTTAATATCATTTATAAAGCTATGTATGAAGATAAATATGATGGTTTTATCACAATAAAAATAGTCATAGAAACAAATTAACCTTCAAGTGTGCATTTCGATTGTGCTTTGTAAAACATACTGTTTAAAATCATGTCTTAGGTATTTATCGTGGGAGCATCTGAGAAGAGAGAAACTGGAGGCCTCATTATGCACAGCCAAGAACACACAATTATATAAGGGAGCATTTCCTCTGAAGCGTTTGTATACAGACCTTTCCATTTCCCCTTTTCCTCTACTACTTCTACTTGCAGTGTTTTATTAGAATGTTCCAGAATTAGGAGTGGTTGCTCCAACTCACTGGACTTTCTCTGCTTAAGCACCTCAACATCAGAGTATTAAGTTATCTATGTTAGTGATTGAAAAGACCTCTCAGCTGTCCCAGTCTTGCTTTTGCTGACATTGCCAACTTGCTGAATATTTGGAAACCACTGAGTCACATGCAGTCTTTTTCTCATTTTATAAAATGTTAGCAATTTAAATATAACCTGAAATACAAGTGAATAAATAGGAATTATACATAATTTATTGTGTTGTTATATTTGTCTTGCTTAGTATATATCCAAAAGTAATTAAAACAGTAGTTTCAAGAACTCTTAAAATGAAGTTTTCAAAATCTGTTTGTAAGGATAATTCATGTAGATTGCAATTTACTTTTGAGATTTATTACAAGATCAGAGACGTGTTCTGCTTAATATTTTGATCCCAAGAAGAAAAAAAAAAAGATTACAATGAAATTGCAACAAGTTTTAAAATTACTTTTGTTGTAAAGAAGTCTTAATGATATTTAAGGAAGGTACTACTGGTCATGGTGAAGCTGCTGACTGTAATTAAGAGCAGCATCCAGGGAGTCTTAGCAACACTTATTAGCTCTATGATGTTTGAAAAATTACTTAGCCATTCTCCAATTTGGCTATCGCAATATCAGAATATTGAATGCAGTGATTCACATAAGGTAGAGGTTACACATTAGTAGAGGTTCTGGTGTATAGTAGGTGTTCCATAAATGTCATCCATTTTCTTTGGTATAGCTTTATAGTGAGTGGCATATGCCACAGTCACTCTCCTGAGAACCACTAAGTGTGAGAATGTTGGTGACCCATGGTCCTCAGGAGCTTTGTGTGAGGAGCCTGCATTGTTTTCCACCCTTCAAGCTGACAGGGTGAAGGAAAAGTTTCTGCTGTCTCCAGGCCCCATAAAGATATGGCGCCTGCATAGTGGTGTGTGTCTGTAATTCCAGCACTTGGGAGGCAGAGGCAGGAGGGTAGCCATAAAAAAATATGTGGAGATGATCTTGGAGATAGTAGATTGTACTGTCTCTGAAAATCTAATAGTGTCACCTCCACCATGTATAGTTTGACCTATGGTACTGACAGAAACTGTAAAAAATAACAAAAAAATAAAATACCCCTGGGCAATGGCTTCCTCATCTTTTATTTCAAACCCTAGCAATAAAACATTTCATATAAAATTGTCAAAAATGAAATAAAATAAACACATTTTATGTATATCTATTTGAAAATTAAGTATCTCTATTTCTTTATTGCTATACACATTATGTACCCATGAAAAGAATGAACTAACAATGGGTAAATACTGACAATTTAGACAATAGGCTTAAACATCTTTGGATGAGTCTTAGTCTTGGCTGCTTAAAAATATTTGGACTGACTATTGGATTGATGTCATCACTTTTTGCCCTGTTTTGTAGCTGGCAAAAGCTCTTCACTGATAAGAGCAGTGGTGTTGGTTCTGCAGTTCTCATGGATGGTTTCTGCTGCATTTTTCATGGTCTTTAATGACCCTTGAAGGCTTCAGTTTTCTAAAAAAATATTTATTTATATTTAAAAATTCTTTAAAATATTTTATTTACTTATTTTTGAGAGAGAGACAGAGAGAGAGAGAGAGAGAAAAGAGGGAATGTGCGAACCAGGGCCTCCAGCCACTGACTTATGTGGGTACTGGGAAATCCACTCTGGGTCCTTAGGCTTTGCAGGCAAGCACCTTAACCACTAAGCCATCTCTCCATCCCTTGTTTGCTTATTTATTTGAGAGAGTAAGAGAGAGAGAGAGAGAGAGAGAGAGAGAGAGAGAGAGAGAGAGAATGAATGAATGAATGAATATGGGCACACCAGGGCCTCCAACCAGTGCAAATGAACTCCAGACTCATATGCCATCTTGTACATTTGGCTTTATGTGACTACTGGGGAATTGAACTTGGGTCCTCAGGTTTTGCAGGCAAGCATCTTAAACACTGAGCCATTTCTCCAGTCCATTTGAAATTTTTATTTATTTCTTGATGGCATCTTTTTTTAAATGCCTTGTCTATGATGAGAGATGATTTAGTTAAAACTGGATTATATAATCTACATCTATCTAATGAATTCAGGCAAATCATAACACATAGTCTGTGCATGTGAAATGGTCATAGACAGGCCAGTCCAGCGGGAGTGAAGTCCCTTTGCCAAAGAAAACCTGCTGACATAGGACCAATGGAGACTGTTAGTGCCAATGGTTATATTGAATATTAGTGCACCATTTTGGATTATTTATAGTAAAACAAATATGAAAGGGATTTCTTTGAAGCATGGTCTCATTCTATCCCAGGCTGACTGGGAACTTACTCTGTAGTACCAGATTGGCCTCAAACTCATGGTAATTCTCCTACCCCAATCTCTTGAATGCTAGGAGTAAAGGTGTGTGCCACCGTGCCCAGTGAATGAGGGAAATTTTGAGCATAGTTCTGGTACCCCATTCTTTTGGGCACCACTAGTTTAGAATCATCATGTTTTCTGACATTTTTCTACCTTGACCATTCTATGGCAAATAAGACCTTTGGGCAAGCTGGACTTCCTTTTCTGTAATTTGCCTTATTGAATTTCCATGGTCATGTCACTCTTTCCTGTCTATAAATCATTTTTACAAATTCTCTCATTTGAACTCAGCACATTTGTAAAGCAGGCAACGTAGTTCTGAGTCTAGTATTCTAAAAATGAAGGAAATGAGACATTAGTGGTGTTGACCAGGATGTCACACAATTACCTGAGATTAAACAGTGAGTTAGGAGAAGAGCTGGATTAATTTTTTTAAAAATAAGGGCTGGAGGGCTGGAGAGATGGCTTAGTGGTTAAGTGCTTGCCTGTGCAGCCTAAGGACCCCAGTTCGAGGCTAGATTCCCCAGGACCCACGTCGGCCAGATGCACAAGTGGATGCACAAGTCTGGAGTTTGTTTGCAATGGCTGGAGGCCCTGGCACACCCATTCTCTATCTCTCTCTCTATCTGCCTCTTTCTCTCTCTGTCTGTCACTCTCAAATAAATAAATTAAAATAACAAAAAAAAAAATAAAAATAAGGGCTGGAGAGATTGTTTAGTGGTTAAGGTGCTTGCCTGCAAAGCCAAAGGACCCAGGTTCAATTTCCCAGGGCCCACATAAGCCAGATGAACAAGGTAGCACATGCATCTGGAGTTCATTTGTAGTGGCTGGAGGGCCTGCCATGCCCATTCTCTCTCTCTCTCTCTCTCTTTCAAATAAATAAATAAAAATATAAATGAAATCATACCACACTTTCTATTTTGTCACCTTAAGTAATTCTTTTTTTAAAATTAATTTACTTGAGAGCAACAGACAGAGAGAGAAAGAGGAAGAGAGAGAGAGGAAGAGAGAGAGAGAGAAAGAGAGCATGACCATGGGCGCTCCAGGGCCTCCAGCCACTGCAAACGAACTCCAGACGTGTGCGCCCCCTTGTGCATCTGGCTAACGTGGGTCCAGAGGAATCAAGCCTCGAACCAGGGTCCTTAGGCTTCACAGGCAAGAGCTTAACCGCTAAGCCATCTCTCCAGCCCTTAACTATTTCTTTAAACAATATTCATATTCAGATGAACTGAGGGTAGAAATAACTTTAAAACTATGCAGAAGTGATGAGTGCAAGAGATTCTGAAAATGCATGAAAAAGAAGCACATGTATTCAAATATATAGTAACCAAATAGGCTAGAGATGTTAGCTTAGGAGTGGAGTGTTTGTTCAGCATGCACAGTGACCTGGGTTCAACCCCTAGCATCTAAACCACAAACAATTAGTATGAAGGAAGAAATTCCACATTTATTATGCACATATTGTATCCTACATATGTTATGTGCATTGTCCTTTTAATATAGTTTTTAACTTGGAAGGGCATATTTTCCATAAGAAGAAACCAAGTCTCATTTACCTAAAATGCATTATTTTTAATTCATAAATTTAATCAGATATAATAGATTCAATTCATAATTTTAAAGTCTTGCAGGTTTTTGTCCCAACTTTGACCTCTGGCTTTGGTTAAATATTAACCATGGGGCTGGAGAAGATGGCTTAGTGGTTAAGGCATTTGCCTGCAATGCCAAAGGACCCTGGTTCAATTTTCCGGGGCCCACATAAGCCAGATGCACAAGGAGGTGCAAACATCTGGAGTTTGCTTGCAGTGGCTGAAGGCCCTGGCACACCCATTTTTTCTCTCTCTCTCTCTGTCTCTCTACCTCTTTCTCTTTCTCTCTTGAATAAATAAATAAATAAAATGTATTAAAAATTAACCATGACAGCACAAAATACTGATAATAATAAAAAGAAACTAAGTCCTACAAACTGCTGGAGTGAATTTATGATATAGCTCCTGGGAATCAGTTTAGCATCTTAGTAAAAACAAATAAGCAAACCAACAAATAACTATATGACTCAGTGTTGGACTGCTGATCGTTTACCACAGATAAAAACTTAGCAGCTATACAGATTATTTATAGAAGTTTTATTTGCAATAGTTAACCATTGGAAATAACATAGTTGTCCTTCGTTGAGCAAACACAGTGTTCACCATTTAAAGATGAGCTATTAATCATGGTGCATCCATATCATGGGATACTCTTCAACAACAAGAAGAGTTACTGAAGGATGAAAACTTTGAAAGAATGTTTAGAGACTTATTCTAGGTGGCAAAAGCCAACTCCTGAAGGTTATTTACTATATGGTTCTACTTACAAAATACCCTTAAAATAACAAAATTAGAGAAATAGAGAAAAGATTTGTGGTTATCAAGAGTTAAGGAACAATGTGAGTGTGTGTGTGTGTGGGGGGGGGCATTTGGTAGAGGAAGGGGAAATGGGTTTGGTTTCATAAGGGCAACCAAAGCATTCCAGTCATGATGGAAATATTCTGTAACTTAACCTTGTCAGGGCTGAAGACCTGGCTGTGATATTGCAAAACAGTGCTAGTGAAGCAGGGCAACAAATTGTGGGATTTCTACTACCTCATCCAAGTGCATGAGAAAAATTATCTCAAAATAAAACAAGCTTAATAATAAATCAATGCACATTCTGGGAATGTGATTCCATATCTTCTAGAACTGAGAAGGTAGGATGGAATTGAGAATAGGTGCTCCCAATTTTAGGAAGAATCCTCATGATAATGCTCAAACTGTACTGTTTACTCAAACCCTGTGATATTTATTGTTGATTGTATCACTATTTTGGGAAAGAAAAGATGCCCTCTCTCTGCCAGAGGACTTTTAATTTGCATAGGATTTTTAAATCTATTCTCTAGTTGACTTGTACATTAGAAGTAGAAATTAGATTGCATTAGATATGATTGTCACAATCTATTTCTAAAGGTTTTTGTTATCTTTCTCATCTCCTCCTGCCAATTCAATTACTTCTTTTCCTTTATTCTATTTTCAATCCATATTTTTATGTTGTGCTGTTTAGTCTGAAAAACATTAAGAATTTTGATATTTTTTTTTGAAGCAAGTTTTGATTGTATATCTCAGGCTGACCATGAACTTTCCATCCTCTTGCTGCCTCAGCCTCTAGCATGTTGGGATTACAGATGTGGGTCACCATGCTCTAATAGAGTAAATTTTCTTATTGTTGATTAAATTAGTGAAATACTTCCATTCTTAAAATGTTAAATGTAAAGAGTAATGAGCTTGCATCTTATGCTTGCAGTATGCTTATTTTCAGAGAGGAGTACTGGAGATTATGAATGTTATTAAAAACTTTACTTGGGCTAGAGAGATGACTTAGCAGTTAAGATGCTTTCCTGCAAAGCCAAAAGACCCAGGTTCGATTCGCCAGGACCCATGTAAGACAGATGCACAAGGTGGTGCATGCACCTGGAGTTCGTTTTCAGTGGATGGAGGCCTTGGCATGCCCATTCTCTCTCTATCTGCCTCTCTCTCAAATAAATAAAAATAAAACATTAATAAAACTTTACTGATGGTACAGTGAGAAGATAAAGTATAGCAAAAGTACAGAGAGGTTATCTCCCCTTTCCAGACCACTGGTGTAACCACAGAGCTTTCTGTAGACACCTGCCAGTGCTGTGGAGAGCAAGCCAGTCCAGGGGAGTGGCTGGCCTGACAAATAGGGGTTAAATGTGAGAATTTCAGGACCTACTTTGGGAAGGATTGAATAAATCAGGGGACTTGCTGACAGCAAATAGTATCTTTGAATGGCTGATTTGAAACACAGAATGTAAGAGTTGAGATGAATACCAGGTGGTCATTGGGGGTTGATAAAAGTTCTAATGAGTTGGTTGACTGCTCAGCCTCAGTTCCACATCACTGAATAATTTTTAAGTGCTGGGTTATTACCTGTTAACTTAAGAAAAGATTATACTCAATACAATGGTAGACTCAAGTTACATTAACCTAGGGATCATACCTCTTATTCTCTTAAAATTATGACAAATACAATTCATTCAACAATGCATTCATGGATAAAGAAATGAACAATTTTCACTCATATAGGGGGCAATGGTAAGAAAGATGTTGGGAAGTGAAGTTGATGCCACTAAGCTGGTAGAAACAATTTCATAACTTATGGGCACCTCCTGGTGCTGAGAGGAAGTGTCTTGAAGGGGAGGGCTTCTGAAATAGTGAATGTTGGGGACCAGAAACTAGGTGCTTGGCCACTGGACTGGAAATAGTGGATTGGCTGGTCCACCTCACTTATAATTGCTCTATGCCAAATGGACAAAGGAAAAAAAATCTCCTAAAACTAAAACCAATCAAAATCCTGGAATTAACAATAAAACACAAACATTAATATAATAGCAAAGAAAAATTGGATTTATTTTATGAGATCAAGTTGGAGTCAGGAAAAGATGAGGAAGAAGGAAATCATCAAAGTCAAGACCAGCTCAAAGTGAGGTTTAATCGCAGCTATCATATTACACCTGAGTCTTGACTGCTTCAGATGCAGCTGTTTTGTTTCAAAATGCTCCTTCTCCTATTCCACTCACACAGCCCTTCAGAGCTGGGTACAAACACCATGGCACATGGTCCACTCTAGATCACTATAACTCCATTAAAGTTATGGCCAGGACAGGCATAACAGAAATGCGCAAATTCAATATAGTATTCAACTGAATCATTGAAGCTAAGCCCAGGAAACAGTTAGCATTATTGGAAGTCTCCTTGTACCTGCCAAAAATCACACTAATGGAATTTTGTAAAAATGGATGTGTAAGAAAAAAATATGTTTAGCAGTGATTAGCTTAGTGCCTTCCAGTGCAATAGTGGAACAGGCATTATGGAGGTAACCAACTGCTCTCTCTTTGGATTTAGGGCCTGCTTCACAGGAGGGACTTCATGCCTGCTACAGATGGCCTAGACAAAAGACTATGGTTTGGAAGGTCCCAGGCCCTAGAGAGGAAGATATTACTGTTACTTGGATAAATGGATATGTTGTGCTCATCAAATTGCTTTCTAAATATTTGTGTTTATGCTCATAGATTAGAGCTGCTCTCACTTTTGGTCAGAGTAGCTTCTCTTCTTAATAGAAGGAAGGAACTATCGGGGAGACTCAAGACTCATGAAAATGCTGTGGAGAAGTGATAGGTAAGTGCTCAGTAACAATGAGACATATCTACCATACCTACCAAGGCTCAGGATATTGTGGAGGAGGTGGCAGAATGAATGTAAGAGCTAGAGGATGGGGAAGAGTGCTTTGAATAGTTGTTTTCTGGATACAAAGTGATTGTTGCTTTCATAATCTCACAGTAGCTGTCACTACCCACATATTTTGGGTCCATCAACATGTGGTCACAGATGATGGAGGAAGACAAAAAAAGTTATTAAAATAGAAGAGGTACTAGTTAGAAATAATCAGTAAAAAGGCATGGGGCAGGACTGACAAAAGTAATGGTAGAGGAGTATGATCAAAATACATTATGTATATTTATGAAAATTGTCAATAAAAAGTTAAAAATTATTAGTTTATCCACTTATTGTTAAATAATTAATTTCAAGAATGAGTCTCACTTTGTAGTCCAGATTGGTTTAGAGATCACTATGTAGCCCAGGCTGGCCTTGAATTTATGACAGTATGCAATTTTCTTGCCTCAGCCTCCTGAGCGCTGGGATTACAAGCATCCTGAGTGCACCACCATGCTTGGCTTTGATGACCTTTTTGAACACAGGAAAACATTAGTTTTTATTGATTTAAAATATTATTTATTTATTATTTGTGTGTGTGTGTGTGTGTGTGTGTGTGAGAGAGAGAGAGAGAGAGAGAGAGAGAGAGAGCACATGAGTGATCACTCCAGGGCCTCCTGACTCTGCAGAGGAACTCCAGAGGCATGTGTTGCTGTGCATATGACATCTGTGCATGGGTACTGGGGAATTGAACTTGGACCAGCAGGCACTTTGTAAGTAAGCACCTTTAACTACTGAGTCATCCCATAACCCCCTTTTTATTGAGAGTTCACTTTATTGAGTGGTGAGCTTTATGTTTTAATTCAAAATGAATGACTTATTAGAGAGATGAATGTTTTTGTAGGGAAATGGGCACCTGTATTTTTGCATTATATTCTGCAAGTTGATTTACTACTTTACACCATAAATGAGAAGTAATAATGGTGATAATAACAATATCAATACTCACTATATCAGACCACATTATAAGTGGTCCTAAGTACATTTCTCATATGAGGTCATTTATTTTTATATTTACTCATGAAGTTGTAGCTTACTATCCCATGTTATGAAAAATAATGAAAATATTGACTGAGTTGAACAGTAACATAGGAATGAGAACCATACAGACTGTCTCCTTGGTATATTCTCTAATCTGCCTTTATCCTTTTCATCCCCAAATATTTATTGAGCAGTTAGTATAAAATATTAGTGAATCGACTAATCTTTGCTTTCTTTGGGCTCATATCTTTTTTGGGGGGGCTCATATCTTATTGAACATAAAAGTGAATGACTTGTTGGATAAGGAAAATGAGGTTTTATGAGATGTACATTGAGTATCTATTAACGAATATTTTATTTATTTGCAAGAAGAGAGAAAGGGGGAAGGAGAGAAAGAGAGAGAGAGAGAGAGAGAGAGAGAGAGAGAGAGAGAGGGGTCTGGGAAAGAGGAAAGGAGGGGAAGGGGAAAAGAAAGAGATAAAGAAAGGGCATGCCAGTGGCATTTGCCACTGCAATGAATTCCAGATACATTTGCCATTTTGTACATCTGAATTTATGTGTGTCCTGGGGTATTGAACAGAAGTAGTAGGCTTTGAAGAAGGCATCTTTAACCACTGAATCATATTCCCAACCCATAAGTTGATTCTGATCTATGCCCTTTGAGTAAACCAGAGAGCCTGGGTCTTCCACAGCCTCATTGTTGCTTTTATTTCTCTCCAAGGTCAGAGGATAGGAAGGCTGCTTAATAGATATGAAATCCCAAGATCAGCTTCCTTCTCGATTCTCTGCTAGGTGTCAATGATCACAGAAGTAACTATACACAGTAGCAGTCACCATAGGAGAAGGAGTTGGGGGTGGGATCTTAGAGTATGCAATAGGTATTTTATAACTGTACAACTCTGGAAGATGACTCTGGCTTCACTAACTCAAGGGTGGCCTTAGGAGGGGATTTAGAAAGATGGTCCCAAGAGCCCTTCTTCATCTCTTTCTCCTTCTTCTTCTTCTTCTGTTTCCTCTTCCTTTTCTTATTCCTCCTCTCCCTTCTCCTTCATCCTCTTATTGTTTTTACAAAGGGACATCCAAAGCACTTCTTTAAAATATTTTTGTATAGGATGTGTGGTATGGATGTGCTTTATGAATGCATGTGTATAGACACTTGAGCACCATACAAACACATGGAAGCAGAGGAAGATGGTGAATATCTTTCTTTATCACTCTTATTTCTTTGAGATGGAATCTCATTGAACTTGGAGATTACTAGTTTTTGGCTAGACTAACAGCCCATGGAATCCCAGTGATCCTCCCTGTCTCTCTGGCCCTCATCAACACTCAGGTTCCAAGTGTGCACAGCTATATTCAACTTTTTACGTGGGTGCTGGGGATTGAATTCAGCTCCTCATTTTTACACGGCAAGCACTCTGTGATGGTTTGCATGCAAAATGTCCCCTAAAGACTCATGTGTTTGAATACCTAAGCTTCAGTTGGTGGCACTATTCTGGAAGGTTGTGGAACCTTTGGAAGGTGAAGTCTTATAGGAGGGAAATATCACTGGGTGCAGGTCTTGAGGTGCTACTTGAGGTGTTGCTTGCTTTCTCTACTTCCTGTATGCAGATGTAAAGATGAAGATAGTTCTTGCTCAGGTCTTTCATACATTCCCTGCCGTAATGGACAGTATCACTGGAAGATGCAGGCCAAAAATAAACCTTTTCCTTGCTTAAACTGTACCAGCAATGAGAATGTAATACTTATATGATGAGCCATCTCCCCACCCCAAGGTATATATATAGTCACATCTATTATGTTTGATCACTTTTGACTGAATATTTTGAAAACCTTAAGACTATTTCTTCATTTGTTTCAAATTCAGAACTAAGTGGAATTATCTACACAGTAGATATGGGCTGAGATTTTAAGATTTTTATCTTGAATTTTGTCTTGGATCTCCTCTAGAGTAATCTTTTTATAATCATGGGTTAGGTTTCCAAGTTCAGGTGACGGTTATTCATTCATTCATTGATAAATGTTTTTATTAAGATTTAGAATAGAGTGAGATCCTGTAGTTCGTTATTCTTCTCTCCTTTCCTTTCCTCTTCTCTCCCTCCTCTCTTCTCCTGTTATCCTTTTCTATCTTCCCCTCTATCTTCCCGTCCCCTCACTTGTCCTTCCTTTCCCTCCCCTTTTTATTTTCTGACCTTTTCCCTCTCTCTTCTCTTGCACCTTAAGCCCTCTCTGATTTCTTACACATTCTAAAAAGAAAAAATGTTAACTTTATATTAACACCACTCTTAATAATATTTTTGTTGTTTATTTTTATTTATTTATTTGAGAGTGACAGACAGACAGAAACAGAGAGAGCATGGGCACACCAGGGCCTCGAGCCACTGCAAACAAACTCCAGATGCGTGTGCCACCATATGCATCTGGCTTATGTGGGACCTGGAGAATTGAACCATGGTCCTTAGGCTTTGCAGGCATGTGCCTTAACCACTGAGCCATCTCTCTAGCCCCACACCATTCTTTTCTTAAATTAAGTATATACTTCATATGAACACATAATGTGTTGGTCCCATCGTTTCCATCCTTCTTTGACCCCATTCCATTGAGGGCCCTCCTTAGTTGGATTGCTGGTATTTCCTATGGGGTTGTGGGTTATGAATTGTGAGGGCAGCAGTCAGTCACTGTGAGGCAATGCCTCTGAATATGCCCTCCCAACCTTTAGCTCTTATAATCTTTCTGCTCCCCTCTTCTGTAAAATTCCCTGAACTGATATTCTCATTATTTTTTAGGGTGAGAAAGGGATAAAAGCAATTCAAAAACTTGTTCAGATAAGAAATTCATGATTTATTATTCCGTCTCCTCTGGAGCAGAGTACTCAATTTTATTATTTTATTTTATTAAGAGGGAGAGAGACCGAGCAAGCGAGCGAGTGAGAGAGAGAGAATGGGGGTTCCACGGTCTTCAGCCATTGCAAACAAACTCCAGATGCATGTGCTACTTTGTGCATCTGGCCTATGTGTGTCCTGGGAAATTGAACCTGGGTCCTTTGGCTTCGCAGACAAGCTTCTTAACTGCTAAGCCATTTCTCCAGCCCATAATCTCAATTTAAAAACACTGATTTGTGATTACCATATGATGAAGCAGTTTAATTTTTGTGAGAACATATTAAACCATGGACACTGAGTTCTACCTCTTCTGAATCTATGAGAATCAGTATGTGCATGAGGGCCCAGCTGATTAGGAACAGTGTTCTATGGTGTTTGCCATTTCTGTATGTGTGTGATCAAACCCTGCAGAAGAGTCTGTCTTCAAGTATTTGGTACATGCAGAAAACTGGTAAAATGATATTGAACTAATGATCTGGTGTGTCGAGAGGAAAGACCACTGGACTAACACCTTCCTAACTTGTAGCTGTCAACATGTTTAGTTTGGTTCTAATGGGAGCTACCCTGAAGAAGGGAAAAGTTTTGTAGAGAAGGGTATGTGATATTAATAAGAACCATATTATGTTTGATGTTTTCTCAAATTATATGTCCTTTATCTTCCTAAGATGTTGAGACATTCAAAAATAATGAATCCTTCTTTTCTATGGCCCACAAATAATCAACATTTTGGATGATCAAAACAATTTTGTCCTAAAGATATCCTCACTTCTAGTCTGGCTTTGGTTGCTGGTGTTGATTTATTGCTGAAAGCACCACTTCATAATTTTTCCAAGCATCAAAGTCATAATGTGTTTTACAAATACTCAGAAGTGCTTAAAATCCATGAACCTCTGTATTCCTATTTTTTCATTTTTTGTAAGTATGTATTTAAATTGGTTAAACAGATGGCTTTCTACTTATGAAAAAAAAACCTTGCTGAGAATATTCATCTCATGATGGAAAATGCAGGTTAAATTTCATTCTGGAGTGTACTTATACTACTGTGTAATTAACCTTTGAAAATAAGGGTATTTGAAGGAATGAAAAGAGTGTTTTTGAAATTTATTTTAAACTTAAGTTGGTATCATTAACAATAGTGTGGTAGATTTCCCAGAAATAGAAACAGTCCAGAAGTTTAGTAATCAAAGATTTTAAAAATTATATATATATATATATATATATACACACACACACACACGCGCGTGTGTGTGTGTGTGTGTGTGTGTGTGTGTGTGTATTCAGTGCTGAAGGTTCAAACCCAGGATCTCATCCATACTAGAGAAGTGCTGTACCACTGAAATACACACCTAGGTCTAATACTTTAAAAGAAATATTTTTGGATCAGTAAAATTATCTGGTAAATTATACATTTCAAATGTTGATGGTTCTTAAATAAAATAATATTTCTACATGATTTCCTGGGGTACACTTGAGTTTCTACAGTTCATCATTTCTTTTTTAAAACAATTTTTAAAATAAATAAATTAAATTTTAATTTATTTTTTAATATAAGTTGTAATATGTCCCCCTATCAGTTCCCATTTCCCTACTGGCCCTTCTCAATAGGGTTATTGGAGTTCACTGTGGGGTAATTAGGGCCTCTGTCTCTGGGGGGAGCTGTATTTCATGGTATTTTTACCCGCCTGTGGCTTTTACAATCTACCTGGCCCCTCTTCAGCCACAGTCCCTGAGCCTTGGCAGATATATGTTGGTGTTGACTTCTTTGTAGCCTCTGTATTTCTGTTATGATATGTTTTTTTCATTCACCACAGCATCGTTATTTTCATGGATGTGGATGTCAAGCAATACTCTTGTCACTGCTTCCTCCACAATTTCTTCTGAACCCCAGTAGATGTGGTAAAGATGGCACATCTCCAAGCATTAAGTTGTCTTTCCTTGTGTTGGCAGATCTTGGATCTCCTCAGTATCTTCTGCTATCTATAAAATAAAACATTTTCTGACTAAGGGCAAGAGCAGTTTTGATTAAAGGGGATATAACTAGGAGCTTAAGACACTTTTTTGTTTATTTTAGACTGGGTCTCACTCTAGCCATGGCTGACCTGAAATTCACTTTGTAGACTCAGGCTGGTTTCTAACTCATAACGATCCTTCTACCTCTGCCTCCTGAGTGCTGGGTTTAAAGGTGTGAACCAGCACATGATGGCTTAAGAAACACTTTGATGAGGCTACCATTTAATCTGTACAGGGAACACTGGAGTCTTCTCTCTGGGTATTGTGATTTTCCTGACCATGGGATGCTCACTTGGTTTCCAGTAGCAGTTATGATATGAATTCCTTTCCACTGAGTGGGCCTCATGTACAATCAGAGGGCACTTGGTTACCCACAAAGGCTGTGTGCCACTATTGCAGAAGTGTGTAGTTCTTATCTAGCTGGTGCATTGTGTGACTTGCAGGATCTCCTGTTTATTCATGCTGTTGGTGACCATTGTCACACAGTAGCTCTCATAGCACTTTCCAGCATCATGAGGGTTCTGAGATGGCAGCCAGTGGTGTCTTCAACTATAGGATCTTACCTTTTGGTTCTGTCTGGTAACCAAGTGCTTGGTAAAGGCCTGCATTTTTGGGGGGAATCACACAGATCACCATGGCCAATTGCTCTCTGTGGAGGTTAATCCAGATCTAGCTCAGGGATCGACAAGCCAGAGCCCATGGTTTAAAGATTAAGATTTCTCTCCCTTCTACTGGCCATTTTGGTATGGTCTGTCCACCACCCTTAATTGGGGGTTCTATTTTGTATAGTACACTGGCTTCAAGGAGGAAAGTTCCTGTGGTGGTTTGATTCAGGTGTCCCCCATAAACTTAAGTGTTCTGAATGCTAGGTTCCCAGCTGATGGAGATTTGGGAATTAATGCCTCCTGGAGGCAGTGTATTGTTGGGGGCAGGCTTATGGGTGTTATAGCCAGTTTCCCCTTGCCAGTGTTTGGCACACTTTCCTGTTGCTATGGTCCACCTTATGTTGGCCAGGGGGTGATTTCCACCCTTTGCTTATGCCATTGTTTTCCCTGCCATCATAGAGATTTCCCCTTGAGCCTGTAAGCCAAACTAAACCTCTTTTTTTTTTCCCACAAGCTGCACTTGGTTGGGTGATTTCTACCAGCAATGCGAACCTAATTGCAACAGTAAAGTGGTACCAAGGAGTGGGATTGCTCCTAGATATGTGACTGTGTGGCTTTGGCCTTTTGGAGCTGATTTTCAAGAGGAATGTGGAAGGATTTGAAACCTTGGCCTAAGAGACACCTTGCAGTGCTGTAAGTACAGTTTAATGGACTATTCTGGTCAGAGTTGAAAGGCCTGAATGCAGTAAGAACTATGGACTGTGAGATTTGGATGATGAGGGTGAGAAAGAGCTTTGTCTGGACTGGGCTAGCAGTTTGTGTGGGCAGCTTGCTGATATGCTTGGGTCTTGAGAAGTTGTGCAGGGTTGCTTTGTGTAGAAATGAACTGGTATGAGCAGAGGGATATGGCACAGAAAGAAACATCTTTGGGTGAACTGCTGCCTGTTCAGCTGCGATTGAGAGATTGCAACCTTCGAGATTGAGCCCGCTGACCTGTGTTGGGACAACAGGAAGAATGTAGACTCTTTTGAAGGGGCCTGAGTGCTCAAGGAGTGTCCCGTTCTTCAAAGTCTGCTTTATTCCCCCCTGGATTAACAAATTGTCACCCTACCTGGTATTGTGGAGTGTAATGCAGGAAAGAGAGGGTCATTGAGTTTGCAATACAGTCTTGTGTTTTGGAAATAGCCATGGCAGTATGAAGCAGGTTTGCTGGATACGTGCATGGAGAACCCATAGGGCCATGAGGATGAACTGTGGATTGCAGTGGAGACCCAGCGAAGATGCTGGGACCACGAGATGGCTGCTAAGGAAAGCTGCTGGCCCCAGATGAAATTTTCTAGGACTGTGAGTAGCCTAGCTGGAGGGGCAGAATTGGAAGCCCAGAGACTTGTTGCTGGATAGTTATCGGACTGGGAAATTTGTCACCAGCTAGAGTCGTTGGACTTGAAGCTACAGAGTTTGGCATTTGCCCTGTTTCAATCATGTATTGCTTGAGTATTTCTTTGCTATGCCCACGGCCATCTTTTGCAGTGTGAATGTTTATTCTGTGCCCTATGGGTTTTTGGGATATTTGGTATTATGGCTCAGTTAAAAGACCTTGTACTCTGAGGATGTATGAACATCATTGGAATTGCTAAAAACTATGGGGACTTTTAAAGTTGGACTGAATGCATTGCATTTTACATCATGGGTGCTTATCAGTTTATGGGGCCCAGCAGCAGAATGTGGTGGCTTGATTCAGGTGTCCCCCATAAACTTAAGTGTTCTGAATGCTAGGTTCCCAGCTGATAGAAATTTGGGAATTAATGCCTCCGGAGGTAGTGTATTGTTGGGGTCAGGCTTATGGGTGTTATAGCCAGTTTCCCCTTGCCAGTGTTTGGCACACTCTCCTGTTGCTATTGTCCACCTTATGTTGGCCAGGGGGTGATGTCCACCCTCTGCTCATGCCATCATTTTCCCCTGCCATCATGGAGTTTCTCCTCAAGCCTGTAAGCCAAAATAAACCTCTTATTACCACAAGGTGCTCTTAGTTGGGTGATTTCTACCAGAAATGCAAACCTGACTGCAGCAGTTCCTATAGTGCACACTGCTTTAGTCTGTGGTTTTGTGTAGATCCCACCCCCACTGTCCCACCCCAATATTCTTTCCCTCTATTGGTTTGTGTGGTACCCCCTTCTCTCCCTCCCTGGTTCTTCTTTTATCTGGTCTCATTTTATTTACATGCCCAAAGTCCTAATGCTCACTCCCTTTTGTACTCCTCTTCTACTGGTCGTGTTGAGAAGCCACATATAAGAGAAAACATGAAAGGTTTGTCAGTGTATCCTCACTTAGCATGATATTTTCCAAGACCATCCATTTTCCTGAAAATGTCATTATTTTATTTTTCCTTACTGCTGAATAGAATCCCACTGTGTAAATGTACCACATCTTCGTTATCTTTTCATCAGCAGATGGGTATCTGAGTTGATTTCAATTCCAAGCTATTGTGAATAGAGCACTGATAAACATGGTTGGGCAGGTACCTCTGAAGTACAGAGTGGCATCTTTAGGACAGATATTGAGGAGTAGAATAGGTAGGTCAGATGGTAAATCAATTTTCATCTTTTTCAGGAATATCCAAACTGCTTATATAGTGGTTTTTTACCAGCTTGCATTCCCACCAGCCTTGAATAAGGGTTATTTTCTCATAGCCTTGCCAACATTTTTGTCATTTGATTTTTTGATGTATGCCATCTTTTGTTGTTGTTGTTGTTTTTTGAGGCAGGGTCTTGTTCTTTAGCCCAGGATAACCTGGAATTTACTATGTAGTCTCAGGGTGGCCTTGAACTCAGGACAATCTACCTACCTCTGCCTCTCGAGTGCTGGGATTAAAGGCATGTGCTACCATGTCCAGCTGATGTATGCCATCTTGATTGGAATAAGATGGAATCTCAGAGTTCAGTTCTCTTTCTTTTCTTTTTTTTTTTTTTGCATTTCCCTCATGACTAGGGATGTTGAACATTTCTTTAAATGAGTATTAGCCAGTTGTATCTCATCCTCTGAGAATTCTCTGTTCAGTTCTCTGTCTCACTTTTTGAGTGCACTTTTTTCTCCTTTCTGTGGTTGTCTGTTGGCTCTATTATGGTATGCTTGAGATACCACTGGTTGAGTGTTTCCTAAGCTACTGAGGTCCTATCCTGGAAGTCTTTCCCCACTCCTGTATCTTGAATAGTTCTCCTTATTCTACCCTCCCCAGTCTTTTAGAGTATTGGGTCTCATATTAAGGACAGTGTAATCCATTTGGAGTTGATTTTTGTCCATGGTGAGAGTAGTGGGTGTAGTTTCATTTTTTTTTACATGTGGATATCCAGTTTCTCCAGCAAGACTTGTTGAAAATTCTGTCTTTACTCCAGTGTACTTTGTTGGCTCCTTTGTCAAAGATCAGGTAGCTATAGTTACCTGAAATAAGGCCTGGATATTCTATTCAAATCTATTGATCTATATGTTTGTTTTTGTGCCAGTACTATGCTATTTTTATTACTTTGGCTTTTTAGTATAATTTGAAGTCAGGTGTGGTGATACCTCCTGAAGTATTCCTTTTGGTGAGGATAATTTTGGATAACTTAAGCCTTCTGAAATTCCATATGAATTTTGAGATTTTTTTTAAATCTGTGAAGAAAGTTGCTGGAGTTTCAATAGGTATTGCATTGAATATATAAATTGCTTTTGGCATAATGGCCCTTCTTAAGATACTGGTTCTTCCAATCCATGAGCATGGGAGGTCTTTCCATCTTCTCATGTTCTCCTTGGTTTCTCTATTCAGTGTTTTAATGATTTCATTGTATAAGTCTTTTACTTCCTTGGCTAGTGAAATTACAGGGTATTATTATTATTTTTTGTAGTTATTGAAAACTGGACAGCCTCACTGATTTCTTTCTCCATATGTTGTCTTTAGCATATAGGAAGGCTACTGATTTTTGTGTGTTAATTTTGTATCCTGCCACTTTGCTAAGTTTATCACCTTCAGAAGATTTTTGGTGGAGTCTCTTGGGTCACCTATATATAAAATCATGTCACCTGCAAATAGGGCTAGTTTTACTTCCTCCTTTCCAATTTGTATCTTTTTTGTTTTTTTCTCCTCTTATTGCCTGGCTTAGGACTTCTAGTCCTAAGGTGTAGAGCAGCTCTGAGAGAGGGCACCCTTGTCTTATTCCAAAGCTTAATGGAAACTCTTAGAACTTTTCCCCATTTAGTATGATTTAGGACTTAGCAGCTTTAAATATAGCCTTTATTATGTTGAGATACGGTCCTTCCATCCCTACTCTCTCCAGCATTTTGATCATGAAGTGATGCTGTATATTATTGAAGGACTTCTCTGCATCCATTGAAAAGATCATGAGGTTCTTGTGTTTGTTTATTAATATGGTCTATTACATATATTGATTTTTGTATGTTGAACCATCCCTGAATACCTGGAATCAAGCCTACTAGATTGAGGTGGATAATGCTTTTGATGCACTCTTGAATTCAGTTTGCAAGGGTTTTAATTGAAAAAATTTACATCTATGTTTATCAGGGACATTGGTCTATACTTTTCCTGTGTCTCCGTATGGTTTTGGTATGAGAGTAATGCTCAATTCATAGAAAAAGTTTGGCAGCATTTACTCTTTACCAATGTATGAAATAACTTGAGAAAAAAATGGTTTCAGTTCTTCAATGAAGGTTTGTTAGAATTCGGTTGAGAATCATCAGGTCCTGTACGCTCTTTGGTTGGAAGGTTTTTAATTACATGTTCTGTATCATTCCATAAAATAGGTTTGTTTAGAAAGTTTATCTGTTCAGAGTTTAGTTTTGGTAGGTCATATTTGTTTGGGAATTCATCAAATTTTTCCAGATTATCCAATTTATTGGAATAGAGGTTTTGGAACTATTTCCTGATGATTCTTCCAATTTCATTGGTGTAAGTGTGACTTCTCCATTTTCATTTCTGATCTTATAAATTTGAAACTTATTTTCTATTGATCCAATTGGCCAGGGGTTTATTGATATTATTTATTTATTTATTGAGTAACCAGCTCTTTGTTTGCTCAATCTCTTTATTTGTTTTCTTAATTTCCAATTCATTGATCTTATTTCTTCCCATGTGGAGCTTTTGGGATTAGAATGTTCTTGTTTACCCAAACCTTTAGATAATTATTAAGTTAATAATTTGGAGTCTTTCTGTCTTTGATATATAGCACTTATTGCTATGGATTTTTCCCTTAGGTCTGCCTTCATTGTGTCCCACAAATTCTGCTGTGAAGTGTTTTTGTGATAATTCAATGTTAGACATTCTACAATTTCCTTTTTGATTTCTTTCATGACCCATTCATTGTTTATTAGTGATTTGTTCAGTCTTCAGGAGTTGGTGTGTTTTCTATTATTTCTCTTGTTATTAATTTCTGGATTTAATGTATTGTGGTCAGAAATAGGGAGTTATGTCAATTTTCCTAAATTTATTGAGGCATGCTTTATGCCCTAATATACATGGTCTATTTTAGAGAAGGTTCCATGAACTGCTGAGAAGAATGTGTATTCTGTAGAATTTGGGTAGAATGTTCTATAAATATCTGTTAGGTCTAATTGATCTATGGTGTTAAGCTCCATTGTTTCCCCACTGATTTTCTGCTTAAATGATCTATGTATTGATGATAGTGGGGTATTGACGTCCCCTACTATGATGGTATTGGGATTTATTTCTGATCGAGTAGATTTTGCTATATAAAATATGGTGCTGGGGTGGAGAGATGGCTTAGTGATTAAGCCATTTGCCTACAAAGCCAAAGAACCCATGTTAGCTTCCCTAGGACCTTCATAAGCGAGATGCACAAAGTGGCACATGAATCTGGTGTTCATTCACAGTGGCTGGAGGCCTGTTACACCCATTCTCTCTCTCTCTCTATCTGTCTCTCTTTCACTCCCTTTCTCAAATAAATAAAAACGTGGTGCACATTTGATTGGTGCATATAAAGTTTACAATTAAGATATCCTCTTGTTGGGTCATTCCCTTGATGAGTAAAAACTGACATTGTCTGTTTTGATTACTTTCGGTTTGAAGTCTATTTTGTCAAATGTTAGTATAGCCAAACTTGTTTGCTTGTTTCTCATTTCCGTTTGCTTGGAAGATTATTTTTCCATTCTTTCACCCTGAGGAGATGTCTATATTTGACTGTGAGGTAGGTGTCTTGTAGAAACTAGATGGATGGATCCATTTTTCTGATCCAGCCAATTAGCCTGCATTTTTGATTGGGGAATTGAGACCATTGATGTTTAGAGTTATGACTGTGAGGTTTGATTTAATACCTGTCATACTGAAGGCTTTGAGGGTTTTGGTGCTGTGTTGTTTTATAGATTTTTGCATCTGTTCCAGTTTTGGTTATTGTTTCCCCCTCTTGTAGGATATTGAGGTTGGTTGTTGGACTAGTATTCTCTGTTAGATTGGCTTTGTGTTCATTTGTTCATAAAGGTGACTCTTATTATGGAAAGTTTCTCTTTAATCTTCTACTATGAGGGAAACTTTTTCTGGTTATAGTAATTTTGGTTGGCAGCCATAGTCTCTCAAGGTTTGGAGTACTCCATTCCAAACTCTATGGCTTTTAGAGTTTCCAATGTAAAATCAGAGGTGATTCTAATGAGGTTACCTCTGTATTTAATGCTTTATTTTTTTGTTCCTGCTTTTAGCACTCTCTCTGTTTTCATTTTTTAGGTTTTAAACTATAACATTATGTGGAGAGGTTTTTTTTTTTTTTTTTGGTCTTGTCTATTTGGTGTTCTATGAACTTTGCACTTGGATGGGCCTCTCATTTGCAAGGGTGGGAAAATTTTCTTCAGTAATTTTTTTGAAGATGTTCTCTGTGCCTCTGGCCTGTATTTCTTCTCCTTCTTGTATGCCCATAATCCAGATATTTGGACCTTTTAGTGTATACCACAATTCCCTGATAATCTGTTCACATGATTTTTTGAATTTATCATTGTTTTTGGACTTCCAATCCAATTCATTTGACCTGTCTTCAGGTTCTGAAATTCTGTTCTCAACATCATGTACTGTATTCGTGAGGCTTTCTAAGAAGGCTTTAAGATTTTTTTTTTTTTTTGCATTCTGTGCTTTTATTTTATGAAAAAGCTGATTTCAAATCTACATTCAACTACATCAAATACAAAGTCTTTGTAATGAAGGCCTGGAGTCTCATTTACCAAAACTTGGCTAGTGTCCTCTTTGGCCTTAAAATTTCAGGAACAGCACTTCAAATGGCTTTGTGTTTGCATGTTTCAGCGCCAGAGCATAGGAGTAGACTCTGGCATCCATGGTGAGATGTTCTTCAGCTACCATGCATCAAGTCTATTCAGCAGGTCATTCTTTGGTAAAGAAATGACTTCTATAAATTCTTCATCCCCTGGTTTTGGCTTAGGCCTTACATTTTCTGCGTCATCACCATTGATGGTTAACTGTCACATGTGTAGTGCAGTTTGATAAACCTGGATCCATACACACAGCTGGAGAACATTTGGCAACATCTCCTTTGTAGCCAGTCTCCTCCTCCAGCTCTCGAAGAGCAGCTGCTTCTGGGCTCTCACTGTCATCGATGAGGCCTGCAGGGAACTCTAGGCAGTAGCCACCCATCGGTGTGGTCGGAACTGTTTCACCAGAATAATACACTCATAGTGAAGAGTTCTTTGTAGCACTGGGATGATTGATATACCATCAGCAGTCTGTCCCTTTCTGGTTGTCCGTTTCACCGTTTCCCAAGTTCTAGTTTTACCAGTAGGATCCATGTAAGTTGTTTTTCAAACTTGATCCATTTTCCTTCTGAAATTAACTGTTCTGAAAGCACACACTGCTTGGTATTCTGAGAGGAGTCTGGCGATTGTTGATTCTACATTGCCAACCTTGTCAGTCCTCACAGTCCTCAGGTGAGAAGGCCACACTGCACCAAGCGAGGGATGGAGAAAAGACCGGGACGAGAGGAGAAAAGGACACGCCTGAAGTCCTAGCTGCAGCAGCCATCCGGCCACTGCTTAAGAGACACCGGCGGGCGCCTCTCGTGGAGCAGTGAGGATATGCACGCGTCCTCCTAGCAGCACCCGTAGTAATCCCGCCCTGAGATTATTACCTTCCGGGTCGAGGTGCGCTTCTCGTGAAAGCGGAGCTGTACGTTTCCTAAAATTCCTTTCTCTGCACTTTCGCAGTTACCCTTTTGGGACTTGGACTGTTTTTGTGTCTGTGTGTGTTCCTGTGTGTTCGTGAGTGTTCGTGAGTGTGTGTGTGTGTGTGTGTGTGTGTGTGTGTGCGCGCGCGTGATTTCCACCGACTCCTAGCTTTTACCGGCTTTAAGATTTTTGTTCTGTGCTGTGTTTTTCTGCATCATTTCTCTCCCTTTACGGAGTTTCATTTTCAGGTCCTGGTTTGAATTTTTTGTTGTTTCTTAGAATTCATGCCTGCATTTAATTATTTTCTCATTAAGCTTGATCCACTGGTTGTCAAGGTCATCTTTTTGTTGACTCACCTTCAAATCATTAACCTGTGTAATGAGCTGTCTCCGATTTTCTTGTATTATGTTGAGACAAGAATTGAGAACTCTGTGCTGTTGTTGATGCATCTCTTGCATTTCATTCATGTGATTGTTGGCAATTTGATGATTTTCTTCCAGGTCTGTCACCTGTTTTGTTTATGGTCTCATTATTTTTGTTTGTTATGTTTTGCATGTCTCCATTATGGGACTCTATGTCTCAAGTATTATCTGTGTTTTCAGTGGAGGCTTCCATTAAGAGGGTAGGTAATCTTGGTGGGGATCTGTTGATTTGATGTCTTGCATTGATTGTTTTGCATTGGGGTTTGCCCATCTCTAGTTTGACCTCTTGTGTTCAGATAGCAGTACTTTTTCCACTTGTGGTCCCTGAGTTTTATCAATGGATCAGCTTAGGTTAAGAGGGAGTATGGGGATATTGTCTGCCCACTTTCTTGGGTTGGGTGACCTAGGGTCTATGTGGGGTTCACCTTGTGTGTGTCACCTTCAGTTGGGTTGTAGTGTGGTCCTAGCCTGCTTTGGTTCCTTGTTTCCCAAGAATGCTCTTTTCTCCCTGTGTTATTTACTGCCTGAGGACTTGGGGTATGATTGCATTGGGGTTAAGTTGGGCACAGGGCTGATGTCCCAGGCTGACATACATGTTTCTCTGAACTGAAAGGCTCACAGGGGAGCATGCTCACTTGAAGATGACTTTCCTGCCTTGCCCCCCAGTTTGCTCTTGCTGTGCAATCAGCCATAAGACCATGCATGTGCTAGGACTGCAGCCACAAGCTTGTCTGTTTGAGTATTCTAGTCTAATGAATTGTATCCAAGCTTGAGGGGTTTTCTAGATTAGATTGAGTTAGGAGGACCCACTTTAACTGTGGGCAAACACCATGCTTTTGGCTGGACTTCTGGTCTACATAAAAAGGAGACATAGCTGAGTACTCAGCATTCATCCTTCTCTCTACTTCCTCCCTGTCATGCTATACTTGATATGTTGGACTCTACCCTCTGGAACTGAAACAGAAACGATTTTTGTTCCCAAACTGCATCTGGTTGTTTGGATATTTTGTCCTAGCCACATGAAAGTAATTGAACACAGATAATTCATTTAAATAAATGAAGAGAAGGGTAGAGAGGCTTGTAGGTAAAACTTTATGTCTTCCTTTGATCCAAAACATAGGGCTTAAAACTACAACTGTACTTACTGTTAAATTGCTCACCTATCTGAGAATTTTCTACACATAGTGAGCATTACATTGAGGATACCATCTTGGTGATCCTTACATAGGAACCAGAATAACTGTCTATTCAGGGTTCCAAAGAAGCTTTTAAATTTATATTTCTGGATGTCAGAGATATCCATGATTGTAATTTCTGAGAGGAGAGTCCCTCCCAGTTGATAGAATTCTGCAGCTAAAGGTATTGAGACACACAAAACTCCCTAGAAATGCATCAGAAATTCTAGGTTGACAGACTGAACATATATTATTTTTCCCATGAAGTTTTGATTGCATGGGTTTTATATCTTCTACTCACAAATTTTAGCTATTGTTTTCACTTCTAGATTTATCATCCACTAGTCTCATGTTTATTTCCATTTAACTTCAGTTGAACCCAGATAACATAACCATCTAGTCCATGCTGGCTAACTACCAATTTCAATGGTCAATCTCTTTCTTTCTTTTTACTTTTTTATATCTCTTTATTTATATTATATAGAATCATATGTCAGAAATAAAATCAAATTCCCCTAATGCAATCATATTTTGCATTATGATTCTCAGCTTAGAAAATGCCACTGTGGTATGGGATATAAGTTATACAACTTACAGGAAGGTGTAACACCTAAGTACCAGCTTTATGATTTTATACCTGGCTTTGACACCTACACACAGACATCTATCTAAAGAGTGTTCCATTTATTCCCATTTTCTGGCTGCTCAGTTCAGGTGGTTAGGGCATTGAGCTAATGAGAACAAGGTCACAGGTTCAATCTTTGTGTGGGCCAGCAAGATTTTCTTTGTTCAGTGGTCACACTCCTTGCCCAGCCAGCTGTCTAGCATATGTCTGTTCCAGGTCATGAGAGGACAAGGCATGAGTCTATGGATGGACAAGAGCAAATCCATCACCACTATTAGCAAAAGCCGATCCAAGCATGTTTCTTGCTAATGGGGGCCAATAATGTTTCGTTTAAATGAAGTTGACATTTTATTACCTCTTGCTGTGAAAGTCTTTTGAACACGAACATTAAGCATTGTTTCATGTGTGGTATGTATGAGAATACATTTCTAATAAAGAAAATACCGTATAAGACCTCAGATAATTGCAGGTTTCTAAGTATAGATTAATTACTTAAATGTTTAAGAAGTTTGTTTACTGTTTAAAAAAGAGTTCAGTACAGTTATTCAGCTACCTTCCTTTTTTCCTTCAAATATGTATACACCAACGAAATGAGAAAAATTAATTCTTCATAAATGGTTGATAATTACTGTTTTAAGTTAAGAATGAATCTATCTAGATGACATTGGCCTAACCACACTGCAACTCCCAGGGAAGTAGAGGAGAGGAGAAGGGGTCACTGGGTCTTTTAGGGGAGAGAAATCTCTAATAGATTGCCAGTGGGAGGGCATGGAGGGGCAAAAAAGGGAATTGGCTGATACCCACACTCTCAGGTAAACCACCATCCACCCAATTCCCCCAAGCTGCATTCTAGCCATAGTCCCAGCCTCAGGCTACTCCTGCACTAACTGCAGGCAAGGGGACCCAGGCCAGAGTAGTTCCACCTGCACCACTGGGCATAGGTGATTGCCTAGACCCCCCAACTGCCTGCACATCATCAGACCTTCCCTTTTCTACCGTGCCCCCACCCACAAATTCTAACCCTCTCTGATTTGCTCTGCCCCCCACAACTTTGAAACCTCTCTGTTCCATCCTGCCCCCTGCAACTTTGGACCCTTTCCATTCCACCCCACACCCCATGACTTTAGAACCTCTCCGTTCAGCCCTGCCCCTCACAAATTTGGACCCTGTCAGTTCAGCATCACCCTCACCCTGCGACTTCGGCCCCTCTCTGTTCTGCCCTGCAGCCCCTATGACTTCCAACCCTCTCCATCTACACTTCCCCATCTCCCCTGACATTGGACCCTCTCTGTTCTGGCCCACTCCCCCCATATCTTCAGACACTCTCTGTTCTGCCCTTGACCCCCTTGACTTCAGACCCTCTCCACTCTGCTCTGTGCCCCCCATCTTAGGACACTCTTTGTTCTGCCCTGCCCCCCTGCAATGTCAGACCCTCTCTGTTCTGCCCCCACCACATCGGACCCTCTCCACTCTGCCCCACCCCCCACTTCAGACCCTCTCTGCCCCACCCCACCCCTACACCAGTCCCCACCCCTGTGAAAAGGCACCACTTCCCCTGCCCATCACGACCATAGTCCCATTCTCCCTGCCCCCACACTGTGATGGGCAGACCACAGCACAAAAGGAATAATATAAAAAATCAAATGCAAGTACATCCAATAAGATTGCCCAGTCCTACAATGGATGTCTCTAATCAAAACATAGAAGAGACACTAGGATCAGAACCCAAAATGAAGTTATGAGCAATGCAGCCCTGACCAAGCTACTGGTAGAACTTGCAGAAAAACAACAAAGGATCATGTGGATGCTGCCATCACTAGACTAAACCTAATAGATAAGAAAATGGAAGGGTCAAAAGAGAGTTAAAAGATATGAAGGAAAGCAAAAAGAAAAGAGGACCTCAAAAACCAGCTGGATATGCTAAAGCAAGACATAAAGAAATGCAAAGATGATTTCCAAGATGAATCATGAAAATCAAAAATGATGGGAAAAGGGAACTTGACAGAGGGGTGGAAACCACACATAGAAAAGTAGTAATAAAAACAGCATGGTACTGGCATAAAAACAGGAGTATAGACCAGTGGAATAGACTTGAGGACCCGGACTTTAGGTCAAGCAACTATAGCTACTTGATATTTGATAAAGGCCTGAACAATATAGGCTGGAAAAAAGACAGCATCTTCAACAAATGGTGCTGGACAAACTGGATAACCATATGCAGGAAACTGAAACTTGACCCACACGTTTCACCATGCACTACACTCAAGTCCAAATGGATCAAAGACCTCAATATAAGACCAGAAACTTGAATACTACTGGAAGAAAATTTAGGAAGTACTTTCCATGATATAGGAATGGAAAAAGACTTCCTGAACAAAACCCCAGTAGCTCACGATCTTAAATCATCACTCAAGCAATGGGATCACATGAAGCTGAAGAGTTTCTTTACAGACAAGCATACAATAAGCAAAGCCAATAGATTACCCACAGAATGGGAGAAAATATTTGTGGGTTATCCAACTGATAGAGGCCTAATCTCTAGAATCCACAAAGAACTCAAAAATCTAAACAGTAAAAAGTCAAACACCCCGCTCACAAAATGGGGCAAATTGCTGAACAGGCAGTTCACAGAGGAAGAAATACAAATGGCAAACATACACTTAAGAAAATGTTCATCATCCCTAATCATCAGAGAAATGCAAATTAAAACAACTATGAGATTCCACCTTACCCCAATAAGGATACCAAACATCAACAAATCAAATAAAAATAAATGCTGGAGAGGATGTGGAGAAGTAGGAACACTCATCCACTGTTGGTGGGAATGTAGGATGGTACAACCACTTTGGAAAGCAATATGGAGACTTCTGAAAAAGCTGATGATAGAGATACCAACAGACCCAGTTATTCCCTCACTGGGCATCTACCCTAAAACCTTCAAACCACAGGCTACAGAGATTTGCTCAACCATGTCTTTAGCAGCTCAATTTGTAATAGCTAAGAGCTGGAATCAATCCAGATGTCCATCACTAGAAGAATGGATAACTAGGATGTGGTATATCTACACAATGGAATTCTATACAGCACTAAGAAAAAAAATCACACAATGAAATTTGAGGAAAAATGGTTGAACCTGGAACAGATCATTCTCAGTGAACTTACCCAATCACAGAACAAAAATCGCCACATAGTCTCACTCATCTACAGCACCTAACCTGAATCTACCCAAGATACCTTACATATCCAGAAAGCATCTCGTGGACTAGACACTAGGATGGAAGGGGAGGGACGGGAGAGCATCAAAGGGGTGGGAAACACAAATCTAGACCCAAATGGTAATGGTACCATAAAATTCTACTTACTAAGAGACAGACCAAATGGCTGATCCTTCACCAGGCCCTTACAGGGAACACCTGAACCATAAGACATTGGAGAGGGTAGGATCACGACTAAGCTTAATCTTCTACATCTTCCCTCCCTCCTTCTCCCTCTCCCTCTCTCTCTTTCTCTTCTCTCTAACTCTTGTATATTAGTTATCTTTTTCCTCATTTTCTTAGTGGGCACTGACCTAACTCCCAGTACCACCATGGGGCTATCATCCACAATGAGCTTTTGATCAGAGAGACCTACAAGGTTTCTTAAAAGACAGACAGATTTCTGTCAGAGTGCTTGATGACCCACCAAAGGTTAGTGGTAAGACCCTACTGCTGAAGACACCTCATGTGGTTGACATGCAAAATGGAATGGCGTGGCTGGAAGTTGGAAGAGGGTCAGTCCCCAGACAGTGCGTCTAGTGCCAGAAAGTGCTACATGGGCGACTGGGGGAAAATGACCAATATCTGTCCAAGCAACTCATGGTCTAACCTATTTAGCAGCAAATAACATGTTGTGATGCCCACAGAAGTGCAATAGTGGCACACAGTCATGGTGGGGAAACAACTGCTCTTAATTTGGCTAACTGATCTCCTCAGTGGTATAGGACCCATAGCTGGAGCTGGGAAACAAGTCAGAACCATATCCAAACATAAGCCCACTCGCCAATATCAAGCTGCCATCAATCATGGGCTACAAGAGGGCCTACACCTATTAAATTCTCTGTTAAAAAGGTAAGGGTTATCTCTTTTGTCCTGCTGCTAACTTACTCTCTGTTGGAGAATCTGCTTCTCTTTTTCAGATAGATGTAGATCCTAAGGAGAGAGCCACCCCATCATACCTCCAAAGGGCCCCGGCTGAAACTAAGAAAAATTGACGAAACAAGCAAGGGTGCTGTTTTCCTGATGAACTGGATACCAGCACAAGGGGGAAGGAGATCAACACAGAGAAAAATCAACTCCCACCAAATCAGAGAGCCAGAGACCCAGAGGTCCCCAACACCTCATCACTGAAGCAGACCAAAAATGAACCAAACATGGCTCAGGGAAATTTTGCAGTAGAGAGCACGGAAAGAATGTCAGAGCCACATGTTTGGTCATGATATGCAGAGACATTTATCTTACACATAACTGTGGGCTAACTCCACAATGCATGACCCATATACCTCAACAAGGAGGGGCCAAGGGGAGGGGGTAGGTCACAGATGAGCCTAATAATGGTACCAAACAGACTGTATTTGCTGAATACAAAACTAACTAATAAAGAAAGGAAAAGAAAAGAAAAGTAGTAGAAAATGAAAACCTAATTGCACAAGAGCAAAACTCTTTTGAAGCTGTCAAGAATAGAGCCAGCCATGTGGAGGATAGAAAATCAGATCTGGAAGACAAAACAGAAGAAACAGTTCTAGAGTTCAAAAGCTTCAATATGTTCAAAGGTTTCTGTGAACAGAACATGAGAGAATTGTGGTAAACCCAAGAACATCCTAACATTTGGGTCATGGGACTACCAGAAAGGGAAGAATTTCAGACCAAAGTAATGGAGAACTTATTTTACAAAATTATTGAAGAAAACTTCCCTACTCTCTCAAAAGAAAGGCCCATCAAGAAACCAGGAGCTAACAGAACTCCAAACAGGTTGGACCAAGGAGAAACTCTCCAAGACATATTGCCATTAAGACTCTAAACACTGACATCAAGGAGAAAATCCTAAAAGCAGCTAGGGAAAAACAACACATAACATTTAGAGGTAACCCCATCAGAATCACTTCAGAGTTCTCAGTGGAAACCCTGAAAGCCAGAAGGGCCTGGAATAAAACACTGCAAAGTCTAAGAACCTATGGCTTACAACCCAAACTACTCTACCCAGCAAAAGTATCTCTCATGGGCTGAGGAGATGGCTTAGTGGTTAAGCGCTTGCCTGTGAAACCTTAGGACCCCGGTTCAAGGCTCGATTCCCCAGGACCCACGTTAGCCAAATGCACAAGGGCGCACACCCGTCGGGAGTTCGTTTGCAGTGGCTGGAGGCTCTGGCATGCCCATTCTCTCCCTCTGTCTCTATCTGCCTCTTTCTCTCTCTGTCACTTTCGAATAAATAAATAAAAAAAAAATTAAAAAAAAGTATCCCTCATAATAGATGGTGAAATAAACACCTTCCATGGCAAAACTCAGGGTTACAACTATATGAACACAAAACCAAATCTACAGAGACTATTTCAGGAAATTCTCTACATAGAAGAATCAAATTATCAACCTCAAGTTCCTACAAGAAGCAGATCACAATAACCAAACTCAGGGAAAGCACAAAAACCTTCAAAGTCCACAAAAACACCAAACCACATAAACCAACACAATATGGCAGTGATCAAATCAAACCTCACACTAATACCCTCAATATTAATGGCCTTAATTCACCCATCAAAAGACACAAGCTAACAGGGTGGATCAGAAAATTAGACCTCTCAATCTGTTGTTTGCAAGAAACCCACCTCACTACTAAAGACAGACACCTCCTCAGGGTGAAAGTGTGGAAAATGATAGTCCAAGCAAAAGGGAATAAGAAACAAGCAGGTGTAGCTATATTAATATCGGATAAAATAGACTTCAAACCAAAAATAATCAAAAAAGACAAAGAAGGCCACTTCCTTCTTATCAAGGGAATGATCCATCAAGAGGATATTACAATCATCAATCTTTATGCACCAAACACAGCTGCAACACAACTCATAAAACAAAACCTACTCAACAATAAAACTGAAATAACCACCAACACCATCATAGTTGGGGACTTCAATACATCATTATTAACAATAGATAGATCATCCAAACAAAAACTCAACAGGGAAATGAGAGAGCTCAACAAAACCATAGAACACTTAGACCTAACAGAAAACTACAGAACATTCCACCCCAAATCTACAGACTGCACATTTTTCACAGTAGCCTATGGAATCTTCTCTAAAATAGATCATATACTGGGTCACAAAGCCTGCCTCCATATATTTAGGAAGATTGAAATAACCCCCTGCATGATATCAGATTGCATGCTAGAAATTAACAAAAGACCCACCAAGAATCCCATTGGCTGCTGAAAACAGAGCAGCACACTTTTAAACAATAAATGGGTAATGGACGAAATGAAAAATGAAATGGTGAACTTTCTAGAAATGAATGACAATGAGAACACATCACCCCAAAACTTGTGGGACTCAATGGAGGTGGTTCTCAGGGGAAAATTCATAGCACTTAATGTCTTCATAACAAAGACTGAGAGATCCCAAATCAATAAACTAACCATCCACATAAAGCACTGGAAAAGCAAGAAGAATCCAACTCAAAAAGCTCCAGATGGAAAGAAATAATTAAGATCAGAGCAGATATTAATGAATTGGAAACTAAGAAAACAAAAAAAAAATGAAACAAAGAGTTGGTTCTTTGAAAAAATAAATAAGATTGACAAACCCCTGGCCAATTTGATCAAGAAAAAAAAAAATGGTTCAAATTAACAAAATCAGAACATCTACCAAAGCTAAACTGAGAGCAGATCAATCTCCTAAACAAACCTATCACACCCATCAAGGTTGAAAAGGTAATAAAAACTTCCTCCAAAAGAAGAGTCCAGGACTATATGGCTTCTCAGCTTAATTCTATCAAACCTTCATGGAAGAACTTAAACCAATTTTCTCAAACTGTGCCACACAATTGCAGAATAGGTAAAGCTCCCCAGCTCCTTCTGTGAAGCTACTATCACCCTAATACCAAAACCAGACAGAGATGCCACAAGAAAAGAAAACTACAGGCTTATTTCCCTAATTAATGTAGATGCAAAGATCCTGAACAAAATCCTCACAAACTTAATCCAACAACACATGAAATCCATTCTCCACCTTGATCAAGTGGGATTCATCCCAGGAACGCAGGGGTGGTTCAACATATGGAAATCTGTCAATGTAATACACCACATAAGCAAGGTTAAAAACAAAGACACATGATCATTTCGAGAGATTCAGAAAAGGGCCTTGAAAAATACAACATCACTTCATGATCAAACATTGGAGAGAATTTTAACACAATAAAATATAAAGCTTTTAAAGCCCAAGTAATACTTAATGGAGAGAGACTGAAGGAATTTCCATTGAGACAGGAACCAGACAGGGGTGTCCATTTCTCATCTCTGCTCTTCAATATAGTACTGGAAGTCCTAGTTCAAGCAATAAGACAGGAGAAAGAAATCAAAGGGATATAATTTGGAAAGGAAGAAGTTAAGTTAGCTTTATTCACAGAAGACATGAATCTATATGTAAGAGACCTGAGAGCCTCCACCCCCAAACTCTTAAAGCTGATAAACTTCTTCAGAAAAGTAGCAGGATACAAAATCAATGCACAAAAATCAGTAGCCTTTCTATATGCAAATGACAAACATACAGAGAAAGAAATAAGTGACATTGTCCCATTTTCAATAGCAACAACAACAACAAAATACCTTGGAATAAAATTAACCAAGGAAGTGAAAGATCTATACAATGAAAGCATAAAAACACTCAAAAAAGAATTTGAGGAGGACTTGAGAAAATGGAAAACCTCCCATGCTTCTGGATAGGCAGACTCAACATTGTGAAAATGGAAATCCTTACAAAAGACAATATACAAATTTAATGCAATTCTAATCAAAATCCTAACATCATTCTCCACAGAGATAGAAAAATTGATTTCAAAATTCATATGGAAAAGCAGAAGGTCTCGGATATCCAAGCATATCCTCAGCAAAAGAAACATCTCTGGAGGCATCATCATACCTGATCTAAAGCTATATTACAAAGCCATAATAATAAAAACAGCATGGTACTGGCATAAAGACAGGAGTATAGAGCAACGGAATAGAATTGAGGACCCAGACTTTGGGTCAAGTAACTACAGCTACTTGATATTTGACAAAGGCCCTAACAATATGGGCTGGAAAAAATCAGAATCTTCAACAAATGGTGCTGGACAATTGGATAACCATATGCAGGACATTGAAACTTGATCCACACATCTTGCCATACACAACAATCAAGTCCAAATGGATCAAAGACCTCAATATAACACCAGAAACTCAGCTACTACTGAAAGAATATATAGGAGGAACATTCCATGATACAGGAATGGGAAAAGATCATTCTCAGTGAACTCACTCAATCACAGAAAGATAATCACCACATAGTCTCACTCATCTACAGCTCCTAACCTGAATGTACACAAATTCCCGACATACCTAGTAAGCATTTCGAGGACTGGAGATTAGGGAAGGTGAAGAGGGAGGAAAGGGTAAGGGAAGGGGTGCGGGACACAAAAATGGACCCAAACACCAATGATACCATAAAACTCTACATCCTAAAAGACAGACCAAATGGTTGAACCTTCATCAGGCTCTTAGCAGGAACACCTGATTCATAAGACCCTGGAGATGGTACAATAAAAACTGACCTTTATCTCCCCCTGTTTCTGTTTTTTTTTTTTCTCTCTCTCCCCTCTTCTCTCTCATCTCTCTATCTCTTTTGTATCACTTATCTTTTTCTTCCTTCTGTTCTTGGCACTGACCTGTAACTCCAGTACCAGCAGGTAGGTGTCATCCACAATGAGGTTTTCATCAGAGAGACCAATAAACTCCCCCCACCAAAAAAAAAAAGACAGATTTCTGTCAGATCACTTGATGACCCACACCAAAGGTTAGTGGTAAGAGCTTATTGTTGAAGACAACATATGCTGTTGGCACACAATATGGAGTGACCTGGTTGGAATCTGGAAGAGAGCCAGTCCCCAAACAGTTAGTGTGTCTAGTGCCAGAAGGTGCTACATGAACGACTGAGGGAAAATGACCAATATCTGTCCAAGCAACTCATGGTCTAAACTACTTAGCAGCAAACAACCTGATGTGATGCTCACACAAGTGAAATAGTGATGTACAGCCATGGTGGGTAATCAACTGATCTTGATTTGGCTAATTGGTCCACTCAGTGAAGTGGAACCCAAGCTGGAGCTGGGAAACAAGTCAGAACCATATCCAAAATTGAGCCTTCTCTCCATTAACAAGTTACCACCAATCATGGGCTACAAATGGGCCTACAACTATTAAACTCTCTCTAAAAAATAATGGCTATAACATTTATCTGGTGCTAGCTTTACTCTCCTTCACAGAGTTCACTTCTCTTTTTCAGATAGATGCAGATCCGACCACTCCATCATACCTCAAAAGGGCACCACCTGAAACTAAGATTAACTGGGGAAACACACAAGAGTGCTGTTTTCTTGGTGAACCAGGAACCAGAACAGTGGTGAAGGAGATAGACACAGAGGACAACCAACCCCTACCAAACCAGATATCTAGAGACCCAGAAGCTCCCAAGCTCTCAACGCTGAAGCAGACCTAAAATGAACCCAACATGGCTCAGGGAAATTTGCGGAAGAGGGGACAGAAAGAATATCAGAGCCACATGTTGGGTCATGATATGCAGAGACATTTCCTCCTACCCAAAACTGATGGCTAACCCCATAATGCACAATCCACATACCCCAACATGCAGGGTCCCTGTGGAGGGGGAAGGACAGGGAGGAGACTAACAATGGTACCAACTTGACTGTATTAACTGAGTTCAAAAATGATAAAAAATAAATAAGAAAAAAGAATGAAACTATCCTTTTCTTCTTTTTGTTGTAATACTGAGGATGTAATTCAGGGACTCAGAAATGAGGCAAGTGATATGTCACTGAGTTACATCACCAGTCCCAACATGAAAACATTTTAAATGACCTTTCTGATAGCCAAACTATTACATATTAGCAAGCAGTAGATATAATTAATAATGTGTTCCTCAAAATTTTGCTCATAATTCAGCCAGCAAATCCAAGCTTTAATTTTTAGGCAAACATGTTCCCTTATCAATTTCATTATTTAGCATTAGGTCTTTTTGATTTCAAATTGGATTAAAACCAACTCAACTCCAAAGTCTTTGTGAACAAGTTATTTGATGTAGAAGGGGGATGGCAGAGAATAGAGGGAAATTTATGAATGGAATAATATGTCCAGAGTTTTTAAAAAATTCATTTATTAAACATTCTAGTCATGAGAATGGAAATGCATACTTTGAAATTCCTTGGATAGGTAATGTAGTTATATGGGTAAAATGCAAATGTGAAATAGTATATTGTGAAAACTTTTGCTCCTTTGCCTCTTTACCAAATATCCAATCTATCATCTTGTGTAGTCATTTTATTAATTTCTTTTATGTTTTCCTGGAATTTCTCTGTGTCAAAATGTACTACATCCTGTCATTTTTAAATACAAACATTAACCCTGTAAGCACAGCTCTTAATATTGCTTTATCTACTTAACAATATATCACGCAGATTTTTCCAGGTAAACAGAATGGTTTCATTTTTATAGTTATATACTCTCCAATTAAATTGGTGGACTGTAATTTATTTTCATCCCTAATGATGGACCTCAATATATTTTATATTATATAAATGAAAGTAATTAATTACTCTTGAATTCAGTACATAAAAAGCATTCTTATTTTTAAAATACTTGCCTATCAGTTCTTTGAATGGAGCCATAATTTACTTATCCCTTAGTCCCCTCTTGATGGATATTGCCTCCAATCTTTCGTTATATACAGATATAATAATAAATAATCTTATATATGTGAAAATAATATAATTACTTCATAGGAGTCATATTTTTGTATAAAAATGGAAATCTTAATAAAAGTTACCAAGCACATCACATTTTATAATAAAATGTAATTATTTCCAAAAACCCTCTGTGTTTGTTTCTTCCTGATTGTAGACTGTAAATTATATTTTATCTTCCACTTGAAATTATAAAGACATTTGAAAGATATAAAGTTTTGAGGTTTGACAAAAATTTAGAAAGATAGGAGAAAAACACCAAAATGTTTGGTGGAGTGTGACAGAGGTCATAATTGCCAATTAGGTAGTGTTAGCTACACCACACACTTAAAATGAGAAACTAGAAAAGTATGTATAACTGCTTACAATGAAATCAAATGACTTAGATGAGAAGTGAGGGTCCATGATCATAGCTTAGCTTAAATATTCAGATATTTTTCCATTATCGAAAATTTTCAGGTATATTCATTATTAGTTTTAGAAAAAAAATACAGAAAAGCCTTTTAGTAACTGAGTTAGAAATCTTATGAGAACATAAGTCAATGCTAGTAATGATTAATATTGACATGTACAGTTTAAAAAAAGTAAAGTCATACAGATAATTTGATTTGAATGGAAGTAAACCAAGAATTACAGCACTTATTTTAAATAAATAAAGAGACAAAAAGGTAAAATTAGGGAATGAGACCAATGACACTACTCCTTCCTAGTTCTCAGCCTGATCTGTAGTCTACTGTTTATAGACATTTGCTATTATGTGTGATGAGGGGTTATACCACCCATTAAATGTTCTTCTTTTCCACATGGCACTAGCACAAAAGCAGGCATATAACAGACATACAGAACAATGAAACAGAAAAGAATACTCAGGTGTAAGTACTTATAACTAAACCTACCTTTTCAGTGACAAAGAAGCCAAAAATGCACACTCGATTAAAGACAACATTTAAAAAAATAGTGCTGGAGAAATTGGATAGTCCCATGTAGAAGAATGAACCTGGACCATCTTATCTTACTGTTCACAAAGATCAACTGCAAATTAATCAGGATCTCAACAGAAGACCTGAAACTCTCTTTTTAAACTTTTTTTTTTCTTTTTTGGTTTTTCGAGGTAGGGTCTCACTCTAGCCCAGGCTGACCTGGAATTCACTCTGTATTCTCAGGGTGGTCTCTAACTCACAGTAATCCTCCTACCTCTGCCTCCTGAGTGCTGGGATTAAAGGTGTGCGCCACCACACTCAGCCTTTTTAAACTTTTTAAAATTTATTTTTATTAGATATGGACATATTTACTATGTAAAGAACAAATGCTGGTATTACCTGTCCCTCCTCCCAGACCCTTTTCAGAAGAGGCCATACTCACTCTGGATCTCTGGTTTGGTAGGTATTGAGTGTCCTTAGTGTCTAGCTCCTTCACCCTTGTGTTGATATCAGATTTACTAAGACAGAACTCTTGCTCATTCCCCAAATTCCTCTATGGTTTCAGCTGGGGCTGGGGTGGAGTGCATTGGATTATTTATCTCCTCAGGTCCCACTCCCATCTGAAAAAGAGAAACATCAATGGAGAGTGAAGTTAGTACTGGTTAAATGGGATAACCATTATTAATTTAGAGAGAATTTAAAGGGTATAGACCCTCTTATAGCCCAAGATTAGTGGGAGCTTGACAATGCAAAACAGAATTGTTATCTGGACATGATTCTGATGTATTTCCAAGTTCCAGATATGATTTCCTTTCCACTGAGCTGATCTGTTAGCCAATCCAAGAGCAGTTGGTTACCCACCATGTCTGTGTGTCACTATTTCACTTGTGTGAGAATCATGTCAGGTTGTTTGATTCTGAGTTTCTCAGACTTTGAGTTGCTCAGACAGATGTTGGCCACTTTCCCTCAGTAGCTCCTGTAGCACCTTCCAGCACTAGATGGGATAATTGGGGATTGGCTCTCTTCATGATTCCAACCAAGACCTGAAACTCTTAAAACATTCAAAGAAAATACAGGGAAAGCACTCCAAGATATAAGTGTAAAGAAGGATTTTCTGAATAAGATCCCCGTGGCCCAGGGAATTCACAAACACTCAACCACTGGGCTCTCATGAAACTAAAAAGCTAGTGTACAGATAAACAAAATTAACAAAATCAATAAACAACCCAAAGAATGGGAACAATCTTTGACAGCTATACATTGGGCAGAGGTTTAATATCTAGAATTTAGAAAGAATTCACAAAAATCTTAGCAATAATCAAGTAACCCTCTAAAAATGAGTAACAGAAATTAACAGAGAGTTCTCAAAGGAAGAAATTCAAATGGTCAATAAACACCTAAGGAGTTGTTCAATATTTTTAAATATAAGGGAAATGCAAATTGCAACAACTATGAGATTCCGTCTCACTTTTGTGAGAATGAAAAGCATAAAAAAAAAAAAATCAAGTAACAACAAATGCTGCTGGAGATGTGGAGAAAAAGAAACCCTCATCCACTGCTCTGCTGCTGGGAGTGCAAACTTGTATAGCCACTATGGAAATCAATATGGAGACTACTAAAAATGTTGAAAATAGACCTACCATTTTATCATGCTATAGCACTCCTGCTTATATACCCTAAAGATTTCACTATATATGATACAGATTATTTTCAGCCATGTATATTGCTGCTTTATTCCAGGAATTGGGATCAGCCCAGATGCCCATCAGTACATGAATGGATAATAAAGATGTGGTACATCTACACAATGAGTCTCCTTAGTGGTGAGGAAACATGAAATAATGAAATTTGCAGGCAACTTGAGGAACAGAACACAGAGAGTGGAAGGGTTATCATAAAAAAGGAAGAATGAAAGTTGAGGGAGATTTACAGATCCCTTTGCCCTGGGCCCCTCCCAGTTTCCTGGTCTCTGTAGGTTCCCCTATGGCTGGATTGGGGCTGCTTGGATCCTGCTGCCAGCTTGCTGCAGAAGCAGGCCCCTTACTCCACCTTCCTGACTGAAGTGCCCCTGGGACCCCAACTCTCAAAAATCCTGTTCCTGAAGGTGCCCACCAGAGGGTGTGCTTGGTGCCAAATGAATAGGCCAGATTTCCTGGCTCCTCTCAATCTCCTGGTCACTGTAGGTGCACTGAGCCTGGCTTGGGGAAGTCTGGTCCCTGTGTGGGAGCTGTGGAAACAGGCCTTTTGCTCTGGTATCCTGACAGGCTCTTGGGTACTCACATCAATATTCCCCTGAGTCAGAGGGTGCATGGGCCACTGTAGGAATTGGCCTCTTGTCTCTGGCTATCCAGCTTCCTATGGCCTGGCTTCCCAGCCCATGATTCCCCAATGCTGAAGAGTATGTGCAAGTGGAATAAGTAGGCCTGAGCTCCCAGTTCCCCAGGTACCTTTGATATGCCTGCAATATCCATAATCTGTACATGAATATAACCCCATCATATACCAGCATAGCAATCCAGTTCACATTTAAAACAGAACTGCCTCTGAAGATCCTACAAGGACAAAAACTTGCTTTCTCCTCAGTAGAATAAAGTATCTCCTCAGAATGGGTAGACCACAATGCAAGTAAGCCAATGAAAGTCAGAAAACAGAGATCTCCACCAAGGATGCCTAGTGTAACAACAGAAGCCTCAAATGAAATCATAGAAAATTCAACAGCAATTCAATCCCAAAATGAAAACAGAACAACCAATGAGACCTTGATTAATACAATTGCTGAACTGGAAGCAGACCATCAAAAAACCAGTAATAGTATCAATGAAATTGAATAGAATCGTCTCTTAGAGCATTTGGCTTGTGACTATAGGCTTAACTTGATTGAAGAAAACACTAGACTCCTCAAAATAGATATGAATGAATTGAAGGTGAGTCAAGAAATGGAAAATTCAATAACAGATTGATTAAGCTTAATGAAGACTTGATCAAATGTAAGAATAAATTCCAGGAAGCATCAAGAAAATCAGAACTTGGAGGGAATTCTAGGTAAAATGCCTGCATAGGAGTCACACCAATATAGCCTAGGGAGGGATTTGAGCAAACCCATAGCAAAAATAAACTCTTTGTCTGAAAAGTGAAGGTTTATAGGATTTTATCAGCCACAGCAGAGAAGCAGGAGAAACTAACATCTATCAGAAAGGAGGAAACTGGCCAGAATCCCACCAAGGAGCTTGAGGACCTGGACCCAATCTGTGCCAGCCTGTGCAGATCTGTGCGCCCACCTAATACCCAGCTGCAGAAGCAGAGACCAAACAAGGGGAATTTCCAACCTCATAAGCTTTCTTACAAAGTCAATAAACCTGAAGGGGGCACAGAAGAGGAGCTGCTTAAGGGGACACAAGCAGGGCCAGCTAAGTAATTCAAGTACAACTCCAGGCTTCCTGCACTCTCCTATCCCCCAACTACCAACACTGTGACACTCTAGTGAACACATTCAGCTCCTGGGGACAGGGCATGCAGCACAGCTGATCAGACAACCAGATTCACAGCACAACATGGAGGGATCAGACCACCAGATTCATAGCACAACACAGAGGGATCGACAGGGCACTCAGCATTGGTAAGATTTGAAGACACCCCAAAAGTTAATGAGGCCAATGGACAAAAAATGCAGGTACATAGGCCTGTACTGGAAATGCTGACCTCTCTTTCCATGTCAGGGAAAGTTATGGGTTACATATTCTTGGTTGGCTTTACCATTCTCAATTAAGCTGTATTTGGGGATTGACTATTGTTGCATTTGATTCTTTCAGCTTCATAGGGCCTTTGTCTTTTTCTTCTGTCAGGGTCTGATTCAGACCCAGGCTGACCTGGAACCCATTTCAGAACAGAAATCTCACCCTCCCAGCTGATAGGATTAAGGGTGTAGAGCAACACACACCCTTAGAGATTTTGGCTTTATAAGGTTATGTGTTTGTTTTAACACAGTTGCATACTCTGTACTGGTTTTTATTGAATGTGTATATTACTCAGTTGAATTTTAGAATTTCTCAGTAACTTGCTCCACCCAGGCCACAGGAATACTTGAATAGCAGGAAAACTTAACACCTAGGATTAATTCTGCAGTTTGATTGGAGTACAAGAGCTACACTTGGCACCTTAAACTCATATCCTGAAGGTATATAAAGTTGGATCTCCACATATAAGAATACTGCAGATTATTAGAAAACCCAAGCATCAAATCAACTCAGGATGCAAAAATTCCAACATTATAATACAGAAACACAAAGAATCAAGACAATACAATCCCACCAAAAATCATAAATACATCAAAATGGCTCCCAATGAGACTGTTTTAGATGAAATACCTGACAAAGATTCCAAAAACAAATATTTTATTTATACTCAAAGAAATAAAAGAAGAAAACAAAGGAATTAAAGGAGAAATCAAACTCATGAAGGAATTCCAAGAGAGCACAGGAAACCTGCTTACCGAATAAGGAGATCACTACAAGATATGAGTAAGAAAACAGAAATACAAAAAAAAAAAAAAAAAAAAAGGCAGAAATTCTAGCACTGAAAAACACAGTCAGTCAAATAAAAAACTCTGCAGAAAGTCTCACCAGTAGAATGGATGAAGGAGAGAACAGAATATCTAAACTAGAAGACCAGGTGGTAGATCTAATACAGTCCAACAAAGAGAAAGATAAGCTAAAGGAAGGTATGAATGGGAATTTCAAGATATCTGGGACACTATGAAAAGATCAAACATAAGAATTCAGGGTATAGTAGAAGGAGAAGAATTTCAATCCAGAGGCTTAGTATTTTCAACAAAATCATAGAAGAAAAATTTCCCCAAATTGGGAAAGAAATGCCAATGCAGATACAAGAAGCTTTCAGAACACCAAACAGAAAAAAATCTGGAAAGAACCACTCCTCATGTTATAATTAAAGTACTAAACATGTGAGCCAAAGAAAATATATTGAAAGCTGCTAGAGAGGAAAAGCAAGTCACCTATAAAGGTAAGCCCATCAGGATCACAGCAGATTACTCAACACAAACTTTAAAATCTGGAAGGGCGGGGCTGGAGAGATGGCTTAGTGGTTAAGGCATTTATCTGCAAAGCCAAAGGATCCCAGTTCGATTCTCCAGGGCCCATGTAAGCCAGAAGCACAAGGGGGCACATGTGTCTGGAGTTTGCAGTGGCTAGATGCCCTGTCACATTCATTCTCTCTCTCTCTCTTTCCTCTCTCTCCCTCTTTCTCTCTCTGAAATAAGTAAGTGAAAAATATTTTTAAAAAATCCGGTAGGGCTCAGAATGATGTACTCCAAGTTCTGAAAGATACCAACTGGCAAGCAAGAATACTTTATCTTAGGGCTGTAGAGATGGCTTAGCACTTAAGTGCTTGCCTGTGAAGCCTAAGGACCCTGGTTCGAGGCTTGATTCCCCAGGACCCACATTAACCAGATGCACAAGGGGTGCACATGTCTGGAGTTCGTCTGCAATGGCTGGAGGCCCAGGCATGCACATTCTCTCTCTTTCTCTATCTGTCTGTTTCTCTTTCTGTGCCTGTCGCTCTCAAATAAATAAATAAAAATAAAAAACAAAAAAGAATACTTTATACTGAAAAGGTATCTATCCAAACTGAAGGCAAAATAAGGATAGTCTTCAACAAAAACAGGCTAAATGAATTTATGACAACTAAACCAGCTATACAGAAAATACTTGAAGGAATCCTTCATGCTGAAGAGAAAGCAAAGCACACACATGAGGAAACAGGAAAAAATAAGCCTTACTCAAATAACATTTAAAAGCAGAGAGTAAAGGGAAACAGGAAGCACTACCAAACAAGAAGAATGGCAAGAATAAACACATACCTTTCAATAATAACACTTAATATCAATGACCTCAATGCCCCAACCAAAAGGCACAGGTTTGCAGGCTGGATTAAAAGGCAGAATCTTGCTGTTTGTTGCCTCCAGAAAACTCATCTCCCAATAAAAGTTAGACACTGTCTTAGGGTGAAAGGATGGAAAATGGTATTTCAATCAAAGGGTCCTAGGGAACAAGCAGGAGTTGCTATCCTGATATTTGACAGGATAGACTTCATACCAACATTAGTGAGGAAAGATAAAGAAGATCACTTTATACTCATTAAAAGAACACTATAACAGGAGGACATTACAATCCTAAAAATACATGCACCTAACATGGGGGCTTCCAATTTTATCAAACAAATACTATTAGATTTAAGAAAACAGATAACAATAGTAATGGGTGACTTCAATACCCCACTCTCATCAATTGAGAGGTCATCCTAGCCAAAAATAAACAGAGAGACATCTGGATTAAATGATGTCATGGAAGAAATGGTCCTAACAGTTATCTACAGAGCATTCCATCCATATGCTGCAGAATATATATATTTTTTCTCAGCAACACACGGAATATTCTCCAAAATAGAACATATATTAGGACACAAAGCAAATCTTAAAAATAAAGGAAAATTGAAATAATCCCTTGTACTCTACCTGACCACAATGGGATTAAAATACAAATAAGCAACAAGAAAAACAACAGAGCATACACAAATTTATGACACTAAAATGTATATGATTGAAAGATGAATGGATCATTGAAGAAATTAAAAAGGAAATCAATGAATTCATAGTATCAAATGATGATGAGACGACAACAAACCAAAACCTTTGGGACACAATAAAGGCAGTCCTGAGAGAGAAATTTATTGCCCTAAGTGTCTATATTAAGAAATTAGAGAGTTAGCAATTAAAAAAAAGATTGCCCTTGGGGCATTGGAAAAAGAAGCAAACCAAAAATCAGTATATGGGAAGAAATAAAGAATAGGGCAGAAATTAATGAAATTAAAACCAAAAAAATAAAAGAAATAAAAAACCCAATGAATTAATGAATCAAAGAGTTGGTTCTATGAAAGGATAAACAAAATTGATAAACCGTTAACAAATCTGACCAGAAGAAAGAGGGAAGAGACACAAAAAAAATAAAATTAGAAATGAAAAAGGCACCATTACAACAGACACTAAAGAAATCCAAAAAATCATAAGGACATACTTCAAGAACATATACACCCTTAAATTTGAAAATCTGAAGGAAATGGATGATTTCCTTGGTTCATATGACCTATCAAAATTAAATCAATATGAGATAAACCATTTACATATACCTATGACAAATACTGAGATCCAAGCAGTTATAAAAATTCTCCCAACTGAAAAAAGTCCAGGGCCAGATGGATTCACTGGTGAATTTTATCAGACCTTCATCGAAGAAATAACACCACTGCTTCTCAAACATTAACATAAAATAGAAAAGGAAAGAATTCTACCAAACTCCTTCTATGAAGCCAGCATCACCCTGATACAAAAACCCAGCAAAGACACAACAACAGCAACAAAAAGACAGAAAATTACAGACCAGTCTCTCTCATGAATATAGATGAAAAAATTCTCAACAAAATATTGTCAAACAGAATATAGAATATATCAGAAAGATTATTCACCCTGACCAAGTAGGTTTTATCTCAGAGATGGAGGGATAGTACAGCATAAGCAAATTGATAAATGCAATACACAATATAAATGGACTGAAGGACAAAATTCCCATGATTATCTCAATAGATGCAGAAAAGGCACTTGACAAAATCCAACATGCCTTCATGGTAAAAGTGCTACAGAAACTGGGATTAGCAGGAACATATCTCAACATAATAAAAGCTATTTATGATAAACCTGCAGCAACCATAATATTAAATGGGGAAAAACTTGAAGTTTTTCCACAAAATTCAGGAACAAGACAAGGATGTCCACTCTTCCCACTTTTATGTAATGTAGTACTGGAAGTCTTAGCTATAGAAATAAAGCAAGAGACACTCATAAAAGGGATACAAATTGGAAAGGAAGAGATCAAATTATCATTATTTGCAGATGATATGATGCTATACATAAAGGACCTTAAAGATGCTACCAGTAAGCTGTTGATTCTCTTTTCAATTAGCAGGACACAAAATAAACACACAGAAATCAGTAGCTTTCCTATATACTGATAACAAGCATTCAGAGGATGAAATCAGGAAATCTCCCTCATTCACAATTGCCTCAAAAAAAAAAAAAAAAAAAAAAAAAAGGTTCTTGGAATAAACCTAACCAAGGAAGTGAAGGATCTCCACAATGAGAACAAACACTCAAGGGAGAAATTGCAGAAGACACTAAGAAATGGAAAGACATCCCATAATCTTGGATTGGAAGAATCAATATTGTGAAAATGCCAATTTTACCAAAATAAATCTACATATTTAATGCAATCCCCATTAAAATTCCAATGGAATTCTTCACAGAAATAGAAAAAAATCCTAAAATTTATTTAGAAGCACAAAAAAACTTGAATAGCCAACATTATTTTGAGCAATAAAAATAAGACTGGTGGTATCATCATACCCAATTTTAAGCTGTATTACAAAGCCATAGTAACAAAAATAGCATGGACTGGCACAAAAACAGACATGCATTAATAAAATTAATTTTAATACATTAATTAAAATTAACAAAAGAGAATAGAATACACAGATATTAATCCAGGGAGCTACAGCAATTTGATTTTGACAAAAATGCTAAAAATATTCATTGCAGAGTCAGTCCCCAGACAGGTAGCTCATCTAGTTCCAGAAGGTGCTACATGACTGACTGGAGGAAAATGACCAACATCTGTCCAAGCAACTCATGGTCCAAGCTACCCAGCAGCAAACAACCTGATGTGATGCTCATACAAGTGCAATAGTGGCACACAGCCATGGTGGTAAGCAACCACTCTTGATCTGGCTAATTGATCTCCTCAGTGGAACAGAACCATAGCTGGAGCTGGAAAACAAGTCAGAACCATATCCAAAAAATGAGCCTGCTCTCCACTACCAAGCTCCCACCAATCATGGGCTACAAGAGGGCCTACACCTATTAAATTCCCTCTAAAATGATAATGGTTATCCCATTTTTCTGGTGCTGACTTCAGTCTCCACTGGGGAATTTGCTCCTTTTTTTCAGATGGACGTAGGTCCTGAGGAGAAAATCAGCCCATCGCACTTCAACAGGGCCCCAGCTGAAACCAAGAGTAATTGGGAAAATGATCAAGAGTGCTGCTTTCTTGATGAACCAGGTACCAGCACTAGGGTGAAGGAGATAGACACAGAGAACAATCAAGTCCTACCAAACCAGATATCCAGAGACACAGAGGCTCCCATGACCTCATCACTGAAGTAGACCTAAAACAAACCCAACTTGGCTCAGGGAAATTTGTGGAAGATGGGGTGTAAAGATGGTTTGAGCCACAAGTTGGATCATTATACACAGACACATTGCCTCTTACCCATAAATGATGGCTAACCCCACAATGCATGACTGTGGAGGGGGGAGCACAGAAAGGAGGCTAACTATGGTACCAACATGACTGTACACACAATGTGTACATAATTAATAAAAAATATATTCATTGGAGAAAAGACAGCCTCTTCCACAAATGGTGCTGGGAAAACTGGATATCTATATGTAGAAGGATAAAAATAGATCCTTGTCTTTCTCCATGCACAAGAATCAAGTCCAAATTGATCAGGGACCTTAATATCAGACCTGAAACTCAAACTTCTAGAGGAAAAGGTAGGGGATACCACACAGCATACTGGCATAGGAAATGACTTTCTCGGTATAACGCCAGTTGTTCATGAGATAAAACCACTAATCGACCACTGGGATCTCATGAAATTACAAAGCTTGTGTATAGCAAAGGACACTGTGAAAAGAGAAAAGGGACAACTTATAGAATGGGAGAAAATCTTTGCCCACTATGTATCTGACAGAGGATTAATATTCAGAATATACAAAGAACTCAAAAAAATAGAACAATAAGAAATCAAACAACCCAATTAAAAAATGGGCCATGGAACCAAATAGAGAGTTCTCAAAGGAAGAAATACAGATGGCATACAAACATCTAAAAAAGTGTTCTACATCCTTAGCCATCAACGAAATGCAAATTAAAACTACTTTGAGATTCCATCTCACTCCTGTCAGAATGGCCATCATCAAGAAAAAAAATGACAATAAATGTTGGCAAGGATGCAGTAAAAGGGGAACCCTTCTACACTGTTGATGGGAATGTATTCTACTACAGCCATTGTGGAAATCAGTGTGGAGACAGCTAAAAACAGATTTCCCATATGATCCAGCTATAGCACTCCTAGGCTTATATCCTAAAGACTCTTCTCACTACCTGAGAGATACTTGGACAACCATGTTTATTGCTGCTCTATTCACAATAGCTAAGGAATGGAACCAGCCTAGATGTCCCTCAACTGGTGAATAGATAATAAAGATTTGGTACATTTACACAAGAGCATTCTATTCAGCAGTAAGAAAAATGAAATTATGAAAATTTCATGGAAATGTGTGGGTATGGAAGGGACTATAATAAGTGAGGTAACCAGGCCCAGAAAGCCAAACATCACTTGTTCTCTCTAATATGTGGATGCTAGCTACAAATGTTTAGAATGGTGTGTGAGCTGGAACCAAAAATTGGTAGCAGAGGCCAGTAAGGTAGAATAAGGGTATAGGGCAAGGAGGAGAGGGAAGGACTTTAGGGGATGATCTTGTATATATGTAAGTAGAAGAACAAGTTACAAGGATTGGAATGGTCTAAGTAAGGCTAGGGGAAAGAAATTGAATAAGAAAAGTGTGTGAGAGGGTTAATCAAAATTCATAAGATACATGAATGCTTAATTTTTTTGGATAATGGCACATCCAGAAGCCATAGATTTCTACTAGAAAATTTTCAGTGCCAGGTATGGAATACCTTCGAGTGAGTTGTTGGCCAGGGTGGTCCGTGTTCCCCCCAAAACATTACAGGCTATTGCCAAGGCCCTTGATTTCCCATGAAGACCCTATTGCTGGAGACTGCACATGCATGGGCAGCAAGGTCACCTAGAAATCAAGCTGGTGTTGAGCTGAAAACCATCTCCCTGTAGACAAGCCAACAGAAATCTGGAAAAAGTTGCACTGTATTCAGCCCTATGTGAGACAGAAGTCATCAGCAGTGAAAACAGTGGACACTGGAAGCCTCAAGTTTGGACAGACAGGCATGTCTGCTTTGGGGGAAACCATATGCTCTCTAATTGGAGTGGAGATCCACTTTATGGGAGGGAATACATGCCTAGTACTGAAAACCTAATCAAAAGTCTATGGCAGGGGAGGTCATGAGCCTTTGGCATATAAAGCCTGCTCTTGTCTGGATAAATGCATATATTATTCTCACCAAACTGCCATGAAAGTGCTACACTTAATGTTAACATTCACATATTAATGCTACTCTCACTTTTGGTTAGAGAAGCTTCTCTTTTCAGATGGCAGTGACCATTGGATTGACCCAAATGGCAGTGTATTACTGAGAAGTGACTGAGGAGTGTCTAGCACTGAAACGTCTGCATCACAGCCTACAAGGCTCAGGGTTCATTGTGGAAGAGGTGGCAGAAAGAATGTAAGAGCTAAAGGAAAGGTACTATTCCTTACAATGCAACTGTCCAGACTGAAATTTGCCTTGTTATCCATGACCTTGCAGTGCCTAGCAATACTTTCACAAGACCCTCTCAATAGGAGAAAAAGACAATGACATCAAAATAAAAGGGAAACTAATGGAGGAGATATGATGGAGAGAGGAGTTGTGAAGGGGAAAGTGGAGGACAGGAGGGAATTTTCATGTTTTATTATCTGTAAGTATAGACATTGTCAATAAAAAAATTAAAAAAAAGAAAATCAGAACTAAACTGAAATCATACCTCAAAAAAGAGGTGGGCATGATGCAAAACAACACAATAGGAAATTAAATCAAACAGAGATTATTATAAAGCCTCTCTAGAACCCCTCATTAACAGAGTTACTCATGTGGAAGACAGAACCTCTGTCCTGGAAGACAAACAGAAGAAATTGATTGGGAATTGGAAGACAAACAAAGAAATTGATTGGGAATCCAAAAAGTCTGCAAATTTCAAAAAATCAAGTGAGCAGAATATGGGAGAACTGTGTGATACCCTAAAATATTAAAATATACAGATCATGGATATACCAGGAGAAGTGGAAATCCAGGCCAGATTAATGGAAAACATAGTCAACAAAATTATTGAAGAAAAATTTCCCAATCTCTCAAAGAGAAGCCCATCCAGATACAAGAAGCCCACAGAATACCAAACAGACAGGAACGAAGAAGAAACTCTCCAAGGCACATCACAGTTAAAACTCTTAATAATGAAAATAAAGAGTGTTAAAAGCAGCAAGAGAGAAACAACTCACTACATACACAGGCAAGCCCATCAGAATTACCTCAGATTTCTCAATGGAAACCCTGAATGCCAGAAGGCCTGGTATAGAACACATTAAAGTCTTAAAAACTATGGCTTCCAACCCAAGCTACTCTACCCAGGACAAGTATACCTCATAACTGATGGTAAAAGGAAAACTTTCCATGAAAAAAGTCAACTCAATGATTACATGAACACAAAGCCTAACCTACAGAAAATACTGCAGAGTCAAACAACCAATCTGAAGAGCCAACAAGAAGATTACAATAACCAAAAATAGACTAGGCTCAAAAAACACAAGGAAGCACCAAACTTCATAATGCACCTCATCATGGCAGGGATTAATTTGAACCTCTCACTAATAACCTTAAACATTAATGGCCTTAACTCACCCATCAAAAGACCCAATTTATCAGGATGGATGAAAAAATGGACCCTTCTCTGCTATTTTCAAGAAACCCACCTCACCACTAAAGATAGACACCTCCTCATGGTGAAAGGATGAAAATGATATTCCAAGCAAATGGAAATAAAAAACAAGCAGGCATTGCTATATTAATACCTAATAAAATAAGACTTCAAGCCTAAAGTAATCAAAAAGGACAAAGAAGGCCACTTCTTACTCATCAAGGGAATGATTCCACATGAGAACAACACAAGCATAAATCTATATGTGCCAAACACAGGTGCACCACAGTTTATAAAGCAAAACCTACTTGAAAACAAAACAGAAATAAACACCAACACCATCATAGTTGGCGACTTCAATACTCCACTATCATCAATAGACAGATCATCCAAGCAGAAAATAAACAGGGAAATAATAGTGCTGAACAATTCAATAGATCAACTAGATCTAATGGACATCTACAAAACTTTCTACCCCAACTCTACACAATACACATTTTTCTCTGCAGCCCATGGAAACTTCTCCAAAATAGACCATATATTAGGCCATAATATGTGCCTCCACAAATTCAGGAAAACTGAAATATCAACCTGCATCATATCAGATTACAATGCTTTAAAGCTAGAAATCAACATCAAGAGAGTCATCAAGAGCTCCTACAGCTACTGGAGACTAAACAACACACTTTTAAGCAATGAATGGTTTGTGGAAGAAATCAGAACAGAAATTGTAAAATTCCTAAAATTGATTGATAATGAAAACACAACCTACCGAAACTCATGGGACACAATGAAGGTAGTCCTAAGGGGAATATTCATAGCACTAAATATCTTCATAACAAAGACAGAGAGATCCCAAATTAATAACATAACTGTCCAACTAAAGGCACTGGTAAAACAAGAAGAATCCAACCCTAATAGCTCAAGGTGGAAAGAAATAATCAAAATCAGAGCAAAAATTAATGAATGGGAAACTAAGAAAACAATTTAAAAAATCTATGAAAGGAAGAGCTTGTTCTTTGAAAAACTAAACAGCATTGATAAACTCCAGGGCAATTTGATCAAGGAAAAAAAAAAAGAGAGAAGTCTCAAATTAATAAAATCAGAAATGAAAAAGGAGAGGTTACAACAGACATCAATGAAATTGGAAGAATCATCAGGGTATATTCCCAGAATCTCTTCTTCACAAAGTTGGATAATCTGGAAGAAGTTGATGAATTCCTAGACACATACCACCTACCAAAACTAAACTCAGAGCAGATTAACCTTCGAAACTAACCTATCACATTCTTTGAGATTGAAAGGATAATAAAAAAAATCTCCCCAGGAAGAAAAGTCAAGGGCTGAATGGTTTCTCACTCAAATTCTATCAAACCTTCATTGAAGAACTGAAACCATTTTTTCTCAAACTGATTTGCATACTTGGAGACTAGGGAATCCTCCCCAACTCTTTTTATGAAGCTAGCCTCACCCTAATATCAAAACTAGACAGAGATATAACAAGAAAAGGAAACATAAGCTTATATCCCCAATGAATTTAGATGCAAAGATCCTGAACAAAATCCTTGCAAACCAAATTCAGCAACACATCAAAAGCACTATCCAACTTGATCAAGTAGGCTTCATCCCAGGGATGAAGGGATGGTTCAACATATGGAAATCAGTCAACATAATACACCACATAAATAAACTTAACCATGAGAACCACATGATCATCTCAATTGATGCAGAGAAGGCCTTTGACAAAATACAACACCACTTCATGATCAAAACACTGGAGAGAATAGGCATGGAGTGTTTATATCTCAACACAATAAAGGATATATATATATATATATATATATATATATATATATATATATATATATGTATGTATGTCACCTAAAGCCCAAATAATACTTAGTGGGGACAGACTCAAGGAGTTCTAGCTGAGATTGGGAACAATACAAGGGTACCCACTCTCACCACTGCTCTTTAACATAGTACTAGAACTACTAATCCAAGCAATAAGACAGAAGAAAGAAATAAAAGGGATTCAAATTGGAAAGGAAGAAGTCAAGTTAACCTAATTTGAAGATGACAGATGACATGATCCTTTACTTAAGTGACCTGAAAGTCTCCATCTTAAAACTTCTAGTGGTGATAAATTCCTTCATCAACATGGCAGGATACAAAATCAATGCACAAATGTCAGTAGCCTTTTTATATGCAAAGGACAAATATACAGAGAAGGAAATCAGTGAGGTTGTCCTATTTTCAATAGCAACAAAAAATTTAACTAAACAGGGTATGAAAGACCTACATAATGAAAACATAAAATAACTCAAGAAAGAAATCGAGGAGGTCTTGAGAAGATAGATAGACCTCCCATGCATTTGGATAGGTAGAACTAACATTGTGAAGATGACAACTCTACAAAAGCAATACACAGATTTAATGCAATACCAATAAAAATACCAACATCATTCTTCACAGAAATTGGAAAAATGATGTTAAAATTCATATGGAATGGCCACAGGCCCTGGATATCCAGACATATCCTCAGCAAACAAACAAAAACACCTCTGTAGGTATCACCATACCCAATCTAAAGCTATATTACAAAGCCATAGTAACAAAAACAGCATGGTACTGGAATAAGAACAGAAACATAGACCAATAGAATAGAATTGAAGCCTCAGACCCTAGGTCAAGTACTACATCTACTTGATCTTTGACAAAGGAGCCAATAATGTAGACTGGAGGAAAGACAGCACCTTCAACAAATGGTGTTGTACAAATTGGATGACCATATGTAGAAAAATGAAACTAGCCCCACTCACCTCTCCATACCCAAAAATCAAGCCCAATTAGACCTCAGTATAAGACCTGAAACTCTTCTCCTAGTGGAAGAAAAAATAGGAGGTACTCTCCATGATATAGGAGGGAGGAAAGGCTTCCTAACCAAAAGCCTAGCAGCCCAGGAAATAAAACAATGACTCAACCAATAGGATCTCATGAAGCTAAAAAGCTTTTGCACAGACAAACACACCATAAACAGAGCCAATAGATTACCCACTGAATGGGAGAAAATCTTTATCAGGTATACCACTGACAGAAGCCTAATATATAGAATCTACAAAGAATTCAAAAAACTAAACAATAAAAAAATCAAACAACTCTCTCCAAAAGTGGGGCAAAGAGCTGAATAGGGAGTTCTCAGAGGAATGATTACAAATGGCTAACACACACTTAAGAAAGTGTTCAACATCCCTAACCATTAGGGAACTGCAAGTTAAAACAACCATGAGATTCCACCTTACCCCAGTAATGATGAAAATCATTAAAAAAAATCTAACGATGACAAAGGCTGGCAAGGATGTGGGAAAGGAGGACCCTTATCCACTGTTGGTGGGAATGTAAACTTGTACAACCACTATGGAAATCAATTTGGAGATTGGAGGTTCCTGAAAAGGATGTACATAGAGCTACCAACAGACCCAGTTATTCCCTTAATAGGCATTTGTCCTAAATGTTCCATGCATCAATACAGAGACATTTCAACCATATTTATATCTGCCCAATTAATCATAGCTAAGAACTGGAATCAACCCAACTGCTCATCATTGGATGAATGGATAATGAAGTTGTGGTACATTTACACAATGGAATTCTACTCAGCAGTAAGAAAAAAATGATACAATGAAATTTGTAGAAAAATGTACAGACTTGGGACTGATCATATTCAGTGAACACACACACCACAGAAAGACAAACATTGCATGGTGTCATGTCACTTATCTGTGGTTCCTAACCTGGACCTGCTTGAGTTGCTGTCATACCTGATAGGCAACTCAAGTCCCAGACAATAGGGATGGTAGGGTTTGTGGGGAGGGGAGGAAAGGGAGGAGGGAGAAACAAACACAAACTTAAATCCAAAATGAGCTGATACCATAGAAACCTTTACCCTTGGAGATAACCTAAAAGATATAACCCTCAAAATGAGTAAGGGTGAACACCTGAAAATGAGGGCTCTGGGTGAGGGTGGGATGATTCTTAAGCTTAAAAGAAAAAAAAAATTTCTGTCTCTGACCTGTAACCTCCAGTAGTAGTGATTTGTTGCTATCCAAATTGTGCTGTTGATGAGAGAGACCTATGAGGTTGCCAAATCAATGCAGCTTTCTGTCAAAGCACTTGATTACCTGCCTGAAGGAAAAGCTAAGACCCTACTGCTGAAGGTACCATATGCTTCATGGAGAGACCTGGCTGGAATCCAGAAGAAAACCAGTCCCCAGGCAGTTAGTCTGTCTAGTGATCGAAAACACTACATGAGCTACTGGGGTAAAATGGCCAACAATAGTGTCAGCAGCCAGAGGTCTAAACTACTCAGAAGCAAACACCCTGACAGGATGTACATGCCAGTGCAATAGTGGCACACAGCGTCATTGGGTAAGCAATAGATTTCTGATGGGCTAAGAGGTCTGTTCAATGTAAAGAAACCCATATCTGGAATTGGGAACCAGATCAGAATACTATGTAGACAAAGATTATGTTCTGCAGTGCTAGGGCTTACATACATCAAACTCTCCCTAAATTAATAATGCTTATCCCATTTAAACTATGCTGACTTCACTCTCTGTTGGAGAATCTGTTCTTCTTTTTGCAGGAGGTAGCAACACTGGAGGAGATAAACTACCCCTTGCACTTCAGCCAAGCCACAGCTGAATCCACAGAGGAATGGGGAGACGTGCAAGAGTGCTGCCTCCATGTTGTTCCTGATAATCTGTGTCAGGGTGTAGGAGACAGACCTAAGGATACTCAACACCTACAAAAGTAGAGACTCAGAGGCTCCTAAGAGCACATCACTGAAGTGCAGTTAAAATTCACCCACTATAGCTCAGGGAATTTGCAGAAGAGGGGGTGGAAAGATTTTAAGAGCCACAGGTTGAGACATCATGCCCAGAGGCATTCTTTCCCTGCAAAAGTAACTGACTACTGATCCCACAATACATAAAGTACAACCCCATGAGGAATACCTGCAACCTTACTGAAGAGCGTCCTCAAGGGAATGGGGTCAAGGATGAGGGAAAAGAGGGTACCAATACATGATGTATCCATATGAAACATCTTGTTAATACTACTAATAATAAAAGCATAAAAATACTTGGGGAATGATAGTCATTGACTCCAGAGTCTTTGTCCAAGAAGAGTGGCCACACCTATCAAAAAGTCTCTCAATTAACTATGCTTATCCTCTTTAATCCAAACTGCTCTCACTCTTGGCTGGAGATATACATACATATATATTTTTAAAGCTGTCAGCAAAAACATGGGAGAACCTAGATCCAGCTGCTTAGCATGAGATGAGCCACCTCTAGTACATCTGCCAGGGCCCAGGAGACATCACAGAGGAAGGTGGTGATTTAAATTTTAGTGCTGGTCTCACTGCTGTCCTGAGAACCTGTTCCAGGGAGACAGTGGTAGATACTAAGGACACTCAAAACTCATCAAAGCAGAAATTGACAGGTTGCAGAGAGCAACACTAAACTAGGCTTACAACACACATGCCAAGGCTCAGGAAACATTTCAGAAGAGGGGGTGGAAAGATTGTAAGAGTTACAGAGTTGGATGCTTACATAATAAATGGTGAATACCAACAGTTCCACTGAGGGGAGCCCTCAGTGGCATAGTGGTGTGGGAGAAGAGCAATGTAAGAGGATAACACAAGGAGAAGGGGACTAGCACATGCTTTGTTCATGCAGTAAGCTGCATACTTAATAATAAAAAATGAAGAGAAGGAAGAATTTATTTTTCAAGGTAGGGTCTCATTCTAGGCCAAGCTGACCTGGATCTTACCTCTGTAGTCCCAGGCTGGTCTCAAACTCATGGTGATCCTCCTACCTCAGCCTCTCAAGTGCTGGGATTAAAGACTTGTGCCACCATGCCTGGCTAAGAAAGGGGTTTTAAGTGAGTCATGGTTGAAAGGCTGGGTAAAGGTGGGACACTGTAAGCCTGGGTTATTTTAGAGCCTATAGCAATTAGACTCATGAATATTCATTTACTCATAATCCATTCACTTCATTGATTCATCCTTCTGTCTTAGATTTTATCCCTAGTTGGCTGCTAGTATTCAACTTTATTGTACTAAATACTAGAAAATTTAAGAAGTACAAGGAAGTAAGCAATGGATTTACAATAAAATAATAATAAGAATGCACGGTGAGGGGTTGGGGAGATTGCTCAGCTATTAAACACACTAGCTTGCAAAACTTGCCAACTGGGGTTCAATTCTCCAGTATACACATAAAGCCAGATGCACAAAGTGGCACATGCATCTGGAGCTTGTTTGCAGTAGCAAAAAGTGCTGATGTGCTCTCTCTGCCTTTCTCTGTCTCTTCTTCTTCCTATCCCTTTCCCTCTCTCAAAACTTAAAAATAAAAACTTTCAAACAAAAGTACACGGCGAGTCCCTCCACAATGATATAATGCACCATGGCAGTTCCAAAGAAGAAGAAAATATTTTTAATAGGAAAGAAATGGTGGCATTTGTCCAGGAGAACAAGACAATTGGAATATGAAAAACAACATAATAGATTTTACTTTAAATGCAGTGATTTATTGAAAAACTATGTTTTGGTAGTTTATGACTGGAAACTGTCAGACCAAAGCTGAAAAAGGGAATATTACCTTGCCAATTGCCTACCTTCCCATGGGGTTAGGGCTGACAATTCACATACTTGCATAATCTGGTCTCATGTTGTCCATGAGGCTGAGTGGGCTGTTTGGCAGAGTATTTTGGTGCATATCAACATGCACATAAGGATATTGTCTCAGTTTTTCTAATTGTCTAAATGATCTTCCTTTTGTATTTATTTAATACACACTTCCATGTGTGAAGAGTAGGGAGAGTTTGGTACAGCTGACAGAAATTTCCATGGGCACAGTAATCATGGTTCTTAGATAAGAGAAAGGAAAATTTATAGTATTATAAGAAAATATGTTAAATATCTTAAAAGATAAGAAATATATAAAATATAAAAAGAAGAAAATATCTTAAAAATACACATGTTTTATGTATTATACATGAATCATGACAATACAATGATAATAATGTGCTTAAGTAAAAGTTAGTTGGATCTGTTGGTATACCATTAAATGGATAACTGTGATTTAACATATCACTCTAGAACAGGTCTGTTTAATTACAATTTTGGCAGATAGAAATTTCCCTTATCTGTTGTGTAATACAGTAGCTTTTAGTCACATGTAGTTTTGAGCAAGTGAAATGGGGCTAAAAGAAATGAGCAAAACTGAATTGTACCTTTTAATCTTGATTATCTTGAATTTGAGTTGTCATGGTTCCATGTGAGCTAGTGGCTACTGTTTTGGGTAGAGCAGCCCTACAAGTGGAAGCATAACATTTAAGAGCTGGAGTAGAGCTTACCTCATTTGGCACTGTGATCTTACAAATGAAGAAACTGAATCCTAAAAAGTGAAAGACTAAGTCCAAAGGAATGCTAAACAGAGTGAGAGCCTGGCCTTTCAAGGTCCTGAGTCCCAGCCTGATGGACTTTAATCCCACCATGCGGGACCAAGTTAGGTCTGTACAACACTGACTAGACTCAGCTAAAGAAGACGGATTCATAGATTGGAAAGTAAGGCCAAGCCTACAACTGCAAGTCAATGAATTAAGAGATAGCTGGTAGACAAGGTTCCAGGCCTGAGATCAGTGAGGAGAGTGTTGGAGGAAAGGGACTGCAATGTGATACAAGGAACCCGCAATATTCAGAAAAACCAGAGAGAGGTAGATTTTATCCATAGCTATGCCTTTAATATTTTTACCTTTAAAATATTTTTCTAAGTGTATATATGCCTAGCATAAAGTAGTTCACGTGAGGTAGGTGAGCAAACCCTAGTTAAGGTTATAGAAATTTAGGGGGACTGCTGTGGATAAAAAGTCTGAGAAAGCTTCAGGGGAAAGGCAAGGCTTAATCTTTTTTGTCCTCTTGGGCTGGGGATCAATAGAAGGTTCAACTTACATCTTTATAAAGTGTCTGATACAGGAGATAAAAGATGATATTAATGTTATTTAAATTTAACAATGGTTTATATGAAGCAAACGTCTGATCTGTAGTTTTTTTTTTTTAAACTTTACTTACTTTGTAGTTCAGGGTGGTCTATAACTGACTATCTAGTGCAGACAGGGTCTTACCCTGTACTTGAGGCTGGTCTAGAACTCATCATGTAGCCCAAGTTGGCCTCAGACTCATGGGAATCATCTTACCTTAGCCTTCAGAGTGCTGGAATCATAGGTGTGAATTATCATGCCAACCTCCTTGGTTGAGTTATATTTTGAGTAATGATTATGCACTAAGTTGTATTATTGTATCTGGAGTCTTAAAATGGGGAAAAAGTAGTTTGTTTCCAGATTATCTTCCTGTAGGGTAGCAATCAAATAGAATTAATCAGTATTAAAATTGATTCATTAGGTCACAGAAAAGTAAAGAGCCCTACTTGGCTGTGTATTTAAATCAGGTATTGTGTAGCTATATCAGGGAGATCAAATTCTCATTTGGCTGACTGAAGTCTCAACCTAGCAATACATGACAGTATTTCCAGAGATTGTTTTCTATAGTATAGCCAAGACAAAGGGGACTCAAGTGCTCATAGAACATTTCAAAGAGAGAAGTAGAAAATGTTAGACTCATTACTAGATTTGGCAAGATACATAACTATAAGTGAAATGGGGAAAAAGTCTTTTATTATTTTATCTGAAATGCCCTCTGTGGCTGTGTTCTGTTTTGATTATTTATAATCAGAGGTGCAATATGTGCTTATTGTATTCTTCTAGGAAGATAACAGGAAGAGACTAAAAATCCCTCAGTCTTCCACAGATTACCACTTTTAATCTGTGCCTTCTTAACACACATTTAAAAAATATTCAGATAGTGCATATTGGCTAGAAAAATTTGCAATTATTTCTTATTCACTACTGACATATATATTTGTGTATATATATATATATATATATAAATTTTGACACTTTCATACATGCATATAATGTATTTTGATCCTATTCCCCAACTATTTTCTACTGTCTTCTCTTCCTCCCATTAACACCTGTTTTCTTTAACAAGTACTTGTTAGGTGGGTCTCAAATTCATAATCTTGCTGCTTCAACCTCCCAAGTTTTGGGATTATAGACATGAATGAGTATGTCAGGCTCTCAATTGTGTTTTGAATGATGAATTTTCTGAGGGAAAATTTGTTACAGGGAAGCCCATGCTTCCATACAAGACAATAAATCCATGTGACATCTTCTGATTCAGTAGTTCTTTAAAGATGGTAGCAAATTATGCATGTAATCAGTTGTTAATGAAAATTTTCTTTGTAGATGTGCTTTGGTAAGAAGGTAGAATAACCTAGGTGGTACCTTACTAGAGACTAATTGTTAATTAAAGTTGTATATCAGTTTGTTTGAAATCCTCCTTGTGGCTAGACTAGAGTCATGAGAACTGCTATTTCAGAACATATTTGGGTCATGAGCTAGCAAGGCCTAGAACTCCCCTGCTGTTGACTCTTTAGAGGAACTTAGTCTCTTTTTAATGGGAAAAGTGTATGTAATCATGTACTTATTAAACAGATTTTCTTCATGCCATAAAACTGAAGATAATACCATGTACTCTTTTTATTTTGTTTTGCTCAGTCACCAGGAAGGATACTTTGTTTGGCAATTTGGCAATTTGTTTTAGTGCTCATTTCTGCTGCAAATAGTCTATTCAAAATAATGCCAACATATTTGATTGAACTTGGGTAACAAAGATGATATTCAGTGCTTACAAATCTTGAACTTTATAAACCAGTTTCTCATACTCAGAGGAATTTTTTAAAAAAGATGTTGTTTCCTGCACAATTATTGTCTCCTTTGATCTCACACTACATTTGGTCTTTCAGATAAGGGAGGCCAATAATTCCTCAGCTATAACTTTAGCAATGTAGATAACTATCATGTATTGTGTGATGTGCAATTTGCTTTTCAGTTGTGAGTAACCACTGTGGTCTGATATTAAATGTTTTACAGTATATCTCTTCATGGTTCACTGAGTTAATATAATACACAAGGCTACCCTTTATGTGTCCAAGAGGGATAAATAATTCTTTATGTCATTTAATGGTGTATTATATTTAAATTAAAATATTTAAAGATATCTCAGTGAAAAGAATAACTATCAAAGTGTATATATATGTATATATATATATATATATATATATATATATATATATAGTCTTAGTGTTTTAAAATTGTCTAGAGTGAGGGGCCTCCTCTCTTTGATGTGCCTAGAAATTCTCATTATTTCCTTTTAGATAAACTGGATGAATATGAAGAAGCTAGATTTAGCCTTCATTAATCTTATGACTACATTCCATCACTTCTCCTCTATCCTCTGTAATGTACCATTGAGTTATTTACCCTGCATAAAAACTTCCTTGGAATGTAATAGAGAACAAAAGATTGTTTCAAGATTTGATCACATTCTTAAGGACAATCTTCCTACAGTGTTCAGTTCACCAAATAAAGTAGTCTGGGAGATGGATGGAAGAGCAGTTTCCTATTTGACTCTTTGGCCAGCTGAAATTCCACCTGCTAGGATTTAACAGTGTGGAGATTGTTATTCAGTGGGTATTTTTGCAACTTTCTGTTTGGCACTCAATAAAGCAGATTGTAGTGTTGTACGGGAAAATTTTAAGTTGCTGGTCATCTGAAGATTAATCTATCAAAATATTTCCAAACTAACAAAAGAACTATTCTACATTTGCCATCAGAAAGTTCTTGGTTCATATTGGTATTTTTAATTTCTTAATTGAATGGTTTTACTTCCTAGCTTAATGTAGACATTATTTTCAGATTATTAGTGAAAAGGTTAATTTGTATCTTGAATTAGATGTTTGTTACAGACTGAAAAGCCCTTTTGTAGCCCATGATCATATCATCCCCAAGATTGTGTTGCTCTTTGCCATCACTTCTTCTGTACCCATGGTCCTCAAAAGAACACGCCCCATTTCTCCATTTCTCCTTTTCATCAGTGATACTGCATCAGCCAGCCTATATTCACCCTTTCATCTACTGTTTACCAAGCATATTAGCAGGGATATTGATATTTACTATGCCTGCAGAGGAGAGAAGTGATGAAAGCACCCAGGTTGCCATCATAGACATCACAATCCAAGTATGGTCATTTACAACATAAATCTTAATTCCCCTCAAAAAGGTTTTTGTATTTCTTTTCCTGAAGAATCAATTCAGGCTGGATAGACTGGCATGCACTTGTAGATTAGCACAAAGAAGCCTGAATTAGAAAGATAACTGACTCTAGGGGTCCAAGATCACCCTGGGAAACAGCAAGATCATTATCTCCCCCAAGTTAATTAAGATGACAATGTTCATGAAGTCCCTTTTTAATGCCTACAGCTAGTATAAAAATCTAGATCAAATGCTTTTAAAATTTGTGCTTTAATTTTCTCAATCATGTCCAGGGCCTGTGTTCTTGCTTTCGCTGGTGTTTGTGTGAAATTTTAGTAGATGAGTTTCAAAGCATGCTTAAACTTGGAAACTAATTAAAACAAAACAAAAAAATTAGTTTGAACTAGTTTAAACCTTTAAAACATAACAGTTGGCCTTGAATTCTACTGTCCTTCCTTGACTGAATCCAGTTGGTATATACACATGTGTATATCTGGTTTGTATCTATGCATGAACTATTGACAAGAGACCTTACTGACAGAAATATATTCATATAAGACCAGATTAAGTGGTAAACTTGGACTACACAGAATTAAACTGATGGTCATATTTCCATTGCTTTAGTCATGATTTCTTTTTTCAAAAACATGATAGTGAGAAAATTGGGAGCACATTCTTGAAAGGTATATCTTGTCTCCAGTCCTTCTTTCTGTGAGTTCTGACCTCCATGAGATGTTCAGCCTCCACTCATACTCACGTCATCATGACATTCAGCCTGATATCAGTAGAGCAAGCTGACTGAAATCTCTGAAACTGTGAGCCAAAATAAATCTTTCTCCTGTTAAGCATATGATGGTAAATCTGTACCACTTCTAATAACCTACAGGGGATAGACTCTGGGTACTATTAGTGTTAGTGACTTATACATAGCTAGGTCAGGCTTTCTCCAAGAAAGATAAAGTCTATGCTGATAGCAATCTTTTCTTAAGCCATTTCTTTGCACTGTTCACATAAACTATTTTCTTTGCTGAACTTCCAGGATACTGAAACAAGGCAGGCTCTTTGTTATACTAACAATTCATTTGCTTTGGCCTTCTAAGTGCTGGCATTAGAGGAATGCACCACCATGCCCAGCCTTTTAGAATGAAAAGATGACGGTTTATAGTGTTTTAGATATGAATCTTTGGAAAAATCATGTTTCTTCCTGTAAAAAGTGGTTAATAACATTACCTGCTTAATAGAGTTAGTGCGAAAAAAGAGAATTATATATGTAAAAGTGCCTAGTAATGCCTCACATGTAGTGGGCATTTTATGTTTATAATATGACAAAAATTTGTTATTATTGGTTAAACACTCAACTATTGTTTTGTACTGAGGCATTATCTCATTAGTGTTAATCTTAAACAAATTATTATTGGTGTCATGTGATTAAACTCCAATGAGAAAAGAAAAAAAAAATATACGTAGTAAGCCTCTCCTGTTTAGTTGAGAGGGACCTAAGAATTTTCTTTCTGGGGGGTCTTATTGGATGTCTAATTTCTTGTCTTGTAGTGGCTATTTTCTGACATATGTATCTGTAAACTTTTAAAAACTTTATTTATTTGTGTGTGTGTGAGAGAGAGAGAGAGGAAAGAGAAACACACATAAGGAGAGAGAGAGAGAGAGAGAGAGAGAGAGAACAGAGAAAGAAACACCAGGACCTTCTGCCCTTGTAAGAGAACTCCAGATGCATGCACTATTTTATGTGTCGGGTTTTACTTGGGTACTGGTGAATCAAACTCAGGCCATCAACTTTGCAACCACCAAGTAATCTCACCAGGCTTCAAATATTTTTAATGTGGGCTCCCTGAGACCCTATGCAGCTTTCCCTCACCCCACCCTCATAATCCCCAGCACTAGCACAAGTTCATTTCCTTTCTAAAATGGCAGTAAATCTTAGAGACTTGGGAGTTGGAAAGGACCAGAGTGGAGAACTGGCAGGTTTGGTTTTTCTCCAGGCCTGATGTTTTACTGTTGGCCTCAGTGAGCTTGAAAAGGATCACAGGTTGGTCCCCCAGCCTTTTGACATCCTAAGTGTCCTCTTCATGGTAGGAAAGGCTTTGCCTTCCATCTGTAAATCACTTCTGGGGCGTGTCCAAGGCTCTGAAGAGGAAAGGGCTTTGTCAAGGATAGACATGGTTCTCATGTGAGGAATGTGTGGCATTTGAATGACATGCTTTTGTCCACTGGTGACCTAACATAAAATACTATAGTCCCTGGAGCTACACTACCCTCTTTTAGTCCATGTTGGGCAGTACTTTAAAGGAGAAGCTCAGGCCTGGGGATCTTTTTGTTTCTTCCCATTTATTAATTGGGAAGAGGGAGGTGCCTAGACTCAGTAACCCTTGCTAAGTTGTATGCATGTTAGTTTCATCTTCTTTGTTGAAAACTGGAATGATAATATGACCTCATGTAGTTCTGAGAGCATTGAGATGTATGCATTGCACTTGGCACATTGTTGGTTCTCAAATGCATGTGATATATTACTAATGCTGAAAAGGTAAGTTTTAATAAGTATTAGAAGCACTTCAGAATCATGTATCTTTTCCTTCTTGAGTAAAGACAAATGATGCTGATAGAAATGTGGGATGCTGTCACCTACCCTTGCTCTGCAGGTCTTTGCCTTTAGTATGTAGCATGGGAGAGTTAGGCTGGCTGGTCCTACACCTGTTCTATGGCTTAAGTCACTGCTGGTTCTGACAACTGTAGGGTGCTCTGGCTGGGGGAAGGCATTTGAGAGTGGTAGGATTTTCTCCATTGGTTTCTCAATGAGCCATAACTCTTTCATATTCACTGTTCACATATGGATTTCAAGCAGATCTGGCAGTTTCCATCCACGATACAGACTGGGAAAGGTAAGGTCTGGAAAACTCATAAAAGCAGACTGAGTGGTAAAGGAAAATCAATCTTCTCCTGCTTTGGACCAAGTTGACGAGAATCATTCTCCCTGATTCTCCATAAATTGGAACAAGGCTTAGGACACTAATCCTACTGTAATACCATTTGAAGACGAACACTGACATTTGTGACATTTAAATAACAGTTGAGGTCTGCTATTAAACCAGGGCCTCCAACTGTTTAACTTTTGCCCTTGTGTACGAATACCCTTGGCCCATTGCATGCAAATGTAGTTGTTAATGCTTTTCAGCTTTCTGATGCCACATGCTTAGTTTGGCACATATGTTGCTTAATGTGAACTGTGCACCCAGCACAAAATTTGTTTAAAGTTTTTAAATGTGATGCATTCCAAGGCTCTTTCTTAGATTGTTTTTATATAGCTGAAACTAAATAAAAAGTAGAGGCAATTATCTAAAGGTCTTCCTGTGGATAAGGAAACGTTTTCTTTTTTTGAACTAAAAATAACTATATAGATTTAAAGACCTTCATTCATTCAATAAATTTTCCTAAGGGTCTTTTATATGTCATATATTGTACTCAGCATAATGTTGGTTTGCCACTCACCCTTAAAAATGCAGTTATCAGGGCCTGGGAAACAGCTCAGCAAGTAACAATGCTTGCTGTGAAAGAATGAGGGCCTAAGATAGCCTGAGACAGCATGAGTTTAATCCCCAGCACACATGTAAAAAGCTGTACACCTGTAACCCCAGTCGTGATGGGTTGAAGAATCGCTGGGACTAGTAGATCAGCCAGTCTGACTGAAAAATCAGCAGCTCCTGGTTCAGTTAGAGATTCCTTTTCAAGCAAGCAAGGTGGAAGAGCAGTAGAGGAAGACACCTGACCTCTTCCAGCCTCCACAAGTGTGAGCACGAGTGGACACACAGGCAAGCACATCTGCAAACATACCACACATAAAAATGCAGTTATGAACGTTTATGGCCTTATTTCTATAATTATTATGCACCCATAATTATGTGCTTCTTACCTCAGACTTTGTCTAATTTTGCATGCAGAATCTTCCCAGTTTTCAAGAAGCAGATTCTCATTCTACATTGACTAGTTAGAGGATAAGTGACAGGTCTTTATTACTGAGATATAATTTTTTAAAAAGAATAAATTTTGGTATTAGAGTTATGAACAACTTTTCCTTCATGTCTTAGCAATTTTCCTAAACAGAGGAGGATACTTTTTATAATTCTCTTTTTGTTTTGAGACACAGGATTTCTCTATGCAGCCTAGACTGGCCTGGAACTCACCATGTAGCCCATGGTGACCTCAAACTCACAATCCTTCTGCCTCAGCCTCATAAGTGTGTGTGTGTGTGTGTGTGTGTGTGTTTGTGACAGGGCCTCTTGCTGCTGAAAATGAACACCAGATGTTTGCACTTACACCACATTTTTTTTGTGCCTGGCTTATGTGAGTGGCTTGGAAATTGAACCAGGCTTTGAAACCAACCATCTTTAATTTCTGAGTCATCTTCCTAGCCCCCACACTATATCTTCAGCATCATAAAATTTACATGCATCTGATAGTCACTTTAATATTAGGGTCACTTCAATAACTGAGATTCTGGTTTGGTTTCACATTAACTTGATCACAGCCTAGCATGGTAATTGATAGAGCTGAGATGGATGACTTATTCTGCCAGTTTATGGATTTGTGAAATTCAGTGTGATGCTTCTCTTCTACAATCACTGTTTCCTCCTCAAAGAGATGGGTTAATGGTGTTTACTTTGTTGAGTTATTAGGTAGAGCACAGAAAACAGTTCTATTTGCTCTGTTCCTCTTGCTTTAAAGAGCTCCCATCCCTCAACTCTGTCTAGCTCTAAATGTTCTCTAGTTCTATACATCCTCACAGCACATATTTTTTCCCTGCTAGGCTAGTGTTTTTTTTTTTTAACTGGGACTGTTTTGCTCTGAAAACACATTTGCAATATCAGGAGATTATTTTGGTTGTTACATCTTTGGGTACATTGTAGAAAGCACAGAAAAATCTCTTTCCACTCAATAAAGAAGACACCAGTGTAAGATGTCATTAGTCCAAAGGTTAAGAAACTCCATCTCAGATCATTCCTGGGTCCTCTGATACTGACATTCTTCTCTCTTGCTCCATACATGTATGATTTATTTGAGAGAGAAAGGGAGAGAAAGGCACAGACAGAAGAGAGATAGGGTGGGGAGAGAATGTGAGTGCCAGGGCCTCTAGCTATGGTGAGATGGAGAGGACATGGAGTGGCTCTTAGGCCAGCTTTCTCCTTCCAGTGTACACATTCCAGTGCACAACTCATAGGAGCTAAGAATTCTAAGTCAGAATGGTGTCTTCCAAGTTGTGATGAATGTGTATTTGTTGAAGTCAGAGAATAAGGCATTTAATCTAACAGATTGTAAGCTTGATTTATGGTCTTAGAACTATTTTGACATATGATATACGAACATTTGAATTTTTGCTATGTGCACTACAAATATTAGATATGATTCGATTAGCTAGATTTCCAAAACTCTGTATCCTTCTCTCCCCATCTCTGGGGTTTCATAGTCTCCATCTTTCATGCTTTGTCATGGGAGCTCACCTCTCCTTATAACAGGTGAGATACAATAAGCTCTGTTGTCACATGTATCATGTGCTGACAGTTGGCTCAGAACTGGTTTGTTTTGCTTGCTGATTTGTTCCACAGTTTGTGATCTTTTCCTTTCTTGGTTTTTCAAGGTAGGGTCTCACTCTAGCCCAGGCTGACCTGGAATTCACTACGAAGTCTCAAAGTGGCCTTGAACTCATGGTGATCTTCCTACCTCTACTTGTGATCTTTTCTTTAGCTGAAACATTTGTGGTGATAATACTTGCAATCTTTTCATGAGAACATTACTTCCAGCTCAGCCTTTGGCAAACATGCTAGTATCATTTGATCCAGGCAGAGGCTCCCTCAGATTTGATACCAATGTGCAAAATCAGACTCTGAAAGCTGTATTGCCAATGCTAAAACATGAGAATTACTATAAGACATTGATATCTCACCAGAAAGGCAATGTGAACAGAGGAAAATGGAGAGGAGAAGAAGAGACCTCCTTGGATTCTTGATGCATTTTTGGGACTTGGAAGGATCTCTGGGTTCCATCAGATACGTCAGTTTCTTCCAAAAATTTCTTCTGTTTGCTTAAGCTGGATTGAATGAGTTTCTGTTATTTGTAACCATCAAAATCTTCATTAAATTTCTCTATTGGTAACTTGGTTTAAATCTTGATGCCTTGCTGTCCTTGAGATCTGGCCCTGGAGATACTGATGCACAGATTGATGAGTGAACAGAGGATAGAGCTCTTGTTTGATGTTACCCTTTGTCAGTTTGTAGGACCCATTCCTTATCATCATTAGTAGAGACTCGATTCCAGGAGCTGTCCAACATTAGTGAGTAACTTTGGTTTTAGATCTCATACATGTCATTGCAAAGGGACAGGGTGAGTCAAGTCATATCATTCAATGTAATATGTTCTGGTTTCTAGAAATTTGCAACTTAAAGTTGTGTCTACATGCTTTTGAACATAAAATTAAAGCTCTCCTAATGATGACTAATTGTACATGAGAAATTTATGAACAATAGATAATAAAATTGGGCTGGAAAGATGGCTTACTGGTTAAGGTGCTTGCCTGCAAAGTCCAACTACCCATGTTCTACTCTCCAGATCCCATGTTAGCCAGATGCACAAAGGTGAGGCAAGCGCAAGGTTGCACATATCTACAAGGTGGCACAAGCATGTAGAGTTTGATTTCAGTGGCTGAGGCCCTGGCGCACCAATTTTCTCTCTCTCTCATACTTCATAAATATAAGATAAGAAATATAGACAATAAGACCATTTTACCTTCCATGTGCAATTTATTAGATTTACTCTTAAGTTCATATCACTGTAGAAAAAAGAGTTCGTACAAACAAAAGGCCAGATTGGAGGACATGAGTGAAGTTCTACCATTATTTCCAACTTTACAGATAAGAAACCTGAAGGTTCTACTGCAGATGAAAGTGGAGGTTAAACTTAAATATTAGTAGAAGTTTGGTAAATGTAGAAAGCATTGGTGATTTGCAGAAGAGAAATATTGGGGACAGCTAGTTTTTTTTTCCAAATCTTTTTGTGTCATGCCATTCTATAAAAATGGACAGATGGAAAGTCAGGTAGACTTTTTTTTTTGTTTATTTTTTATTTATTTAATCAAGAGCAACAGACAGAGAGAGAAAGAGGCAGATAGAGAATGGGCGTGCCAGGACTTCCAGCCACTGCCAACGAACTCCAGACACGTGCGCCCCCTTGTGCATCTGGCTAATGTGGGTCCTGGGGAATTGAGCCTCTAACCGGGGTCCTCAGGCTTCACAGGCAAGCACTTAACTGTTAAGCCATCTCTCCAGCCCGTCAGGTAGACTGTTTGCTATGTTACTTAACAATGGTGAGTTACATGGACTTTGCAACTTATGTTTTTCTCCTTACTTGAGGATTTAAACCAGCTTTCAAGAAAGCATCTTGTTTCATTGATATAGCCAAGTTTTGGTTATGGACAAAAAAATGTCAAAATAGCTTTTCAAAAAGTATTTTTAATGATTTTATTTTTATTTATTTATTTATTAGAGACAGAGAGATGGAGAAAGAGAATGGGCATGCCAGGGCCTCTAGCACTGCAAATGAACTCCAGATGCACATGCCACCATTGTGCATCTAGCTTATGTGGGACCTGGAGAATCTAACCTGGGTCCTTAGGCTCCATAGCACCTCAACTGCTGAGCCATCTCTCCAGCCCCAAAATAGCTTTTTGATGTATTGTCATTGAGACAATTAGTTGGCTGGATTGCCTATTCTCCCTCCTGATCTTGTGATATTATTTGACTTTCCTTGCTCTACTTGTCAGTCTTCTCATCTTTATCCAGATGTCTACCAATTTATTTGGGTGGGTTTGTTTGTGGTTTACTTACATCTAGACTCAGGATAGCTTTCTGGCTAATCTGATCATCTATGCTAATATTATTGTTAGGATGACTTAGAAAAAGTAAACCAAAAATCAATTCCACAGCCTCCTAAATATTCCATTTTTGTGTTTCCAGACATGCTCTGGCCATAACCTTAAATTCAAGTACTTAATCTGATTATAGAACTATGAAAAGGACACTTAGAATCATGATACAGAGAATTCTGTGCCAACAGTATTATGGCCTAATTTTGCTTTGCAGGCAAGTGCCTTAACCACTGATCCATCTCTCTAGCAGTATGATAGCTTAATTTTGTTTATTACTAAGATTCCCAGTCTAATGTGCATATCCAGGATCACATCAAATAAGGAAGTCTTACTGTGGTCATTGGGTAATTACATTTTGTTTTCAAGCTTTTTTTTTTAGCATGCATTTTAGCCAATAACTAGCAACAGTTAAAGTGTTAAAAGTCCCAGTAGGTATAGAAGAAAGGTAAAGGACAAATGAAAGATCTGTGTCTACAGTAGAAAAAAAGATGAATCTTTTCATCACTCATCAACAAAAGGGATGTTCCAACTACATTGGTTTTTCTCTGTACTTTGCCGTTATTTATTGGCCAGAAGGGAGGGTGTACAAAACCTCTTTTGAAGTTAAACATCTTGCTTGGATGAGCAGATATGTTGCATGGAATCAAAGTAATAAAAAGACAAAATGCTTTATTAAATCTTCTTTATCACTATATTGTGCTCCAATAGGATGATCTAATTAAAGACATTGTTGAGCCACTTTTCATTTAAGAGGAGTACACAGACTTTCATTATCAAAAATTTGCACAAACATGAATACACTGCTGTACTGCTTCCAAGTTTCTCTGTGGTTCCTTCTTCCTGTTTTGCTCTCATTGTTAAGGATGTTTTGGCTGACACTTCATGGCTTGATAGTAAGTAGTCTTTTTCATCTTCAAAGCACCTGTAAAACACTAACATGATTAATATTCACCATACCATTCTGAAACAGGCACTGGAAATGCTGCATTCTTCTCAAAGACATGGGGACAAAAGAAATTAATTTGAAGCTGTATCTATTTGAATGGTGATGATGAGCACTTTACTTTCTGGTTCTAAACTCTTTCTTCTGCATCTCTGTTAGATACTTTCAACTCATTCACTATCCAGAGACCTCTTCAAGTAGTCAAACAAATCACTACAAAGACAATAAAAAAATGTACAAAATTCAGAGAGACCCCAACTAGCAACTGGCCCTCAGTTTTATTCTTCCTAGGACCCCTTGATTTAACAAGCATCAATAGATACTGAATCATGCTTTCATCTAATTCCTAAATACTATCATTCTTAAATAGAAACTGTACTCAGGACGGACTGTATTTGGGATCAAAAACTTAGTATCCTTTCATTTCCATCACAGATCCCACTATACTCTATTGCATTCCAGAGTTGGTCCTGCCCAGTAAAGTCACATGTCTCACTATAGAAGGCATTTGCATTGACTGGATCAAGACTTAGGCAAGAAGAATTATCTTTTTTTTTTCTTAAACCAAGGAAAATTTGACAAATTGGAAAAATTGGTAAATTGTTGAATCTGACATCATCATTTCACTCTTGCCCTCAAATGATCCTTTCCCTTTCTCTGTCAATGTTTTATTCTTTGATTGCATTTTGCATTTTCAAAGGCAAGTAATGTAATAAAGGAATATGTGCTGAATTGTAAATGATTATGCAGCTGGAAGTTTAAAAGAGAATGGTGACCATGCCTGGATTTCTGGCATCTCAAGCCACTGGAGACATTGTTCTTTGTGTGTATGTGTGTGTGTCGGCTGGGGGGGGGGTGTTATTAAAAAAATATTTTATTGGCATGTGTAAAATATATCTAATCATTACATAGTTGTGATTATTGGTTTGTACATTGTATGATATAAGGTAGGCCTCACCCCAAAGCCTGTTTTATTTTTTTTTATTTTATTTTTTTTGATGTAGGATCTCACTCTTGCTCAGGCTGACCTGGAATTCACTATGTAGTCTCAGGGTGGCCTCAAACTCATGGTGATCCTCCTACCTCTGCCTCCCAAGTGCTGGAATTAAAGGCATGTGCCACCATGCCCAGCATTGTTTCTTTTAAATTTATAATTCCTGTCAGAATCTGTAATGCTGGAAGGTACTGAAAAGTATATATTAGAGGGCTAGAGAGATAGCTCAGTCTGTAAAGTGCTTGTCCTGCAAGGATGAGGAAATGAGTCTGGTTCCCAGAACCCATGTTAGAAAAAAAGCTGGTGTAATGGAATGTATTTATAATCCCAGTGCTGAGAAGGCAGAGACAGGTGGAATTCTGGGGCTTGCTCACCAGCCAATCTAGTCAACATGACAAGTACTTCTAGCCTACTTGGCAAGTCATAAGCCAGTGAGAGACTGAATCTCAATAAAAGGGAATGGCACCTGAGGTATGACACCTTAGGTTGTCCTCTGGCCTCTACATGCACATGCATCCCCATACACACATGAACCTGCACACATACATGAACACACACATGCACACAATGATATGCCCTGTTCTCCCAGCCCTTAGGAGGCTCAGGCAGGAGAAGTTTGAATTTGATGCTAGCCTGGGCTACATAGGAAGATTCTCTTTGAAACAAAAAAGCAAAGCAAAACTAAGCCAAAAATGACAGGTATATAAAACATTGTTCATTTATTTAGGCTCCTCTAGAGTACCCATGATGCCAAATGGAAGAGAAAACTCTGACAGAGAAAGCAAGGCAGACACTCCTGCATTTTGATTCCCATTTTGAATGGGAGGCTGATAGCAAGACTTTGGAAGTTTCTGATGCAACCGGAACAGAGCTTTGTAGCATGAGGAAATGACTTCAGACAGGAGAGACAGTTAGGGAACAGGCACTGTGAGGGAAAAACATGCCCTGTTTCAGAATGCAACTGAAGACCTGAGAGGTGAAAGTGCAGAGTCACAACCTTGCCATCTTCTCACTCTTCCCCTCTGCGTCATCACCATTCACTGTCTCAGACATAAGTCAAACTAAGTTCTCAGAGGTTCTGGCAGGGTACAAGCAAGACATTTCTTAAGACACATGTATCTTCGTCAATTTATTTGGCCTTTCATTTTTAACTTTTATAGGCTTTAGCTTTAGTTTAACAATAATTTGTGATCAAGGTTAAATTAAAGTTTATTTTATTTTAAATGACATTTTCACAACTAATTTGAACTTAGGTCTCTCCTTGGAGAAATATTTATCAAGAAACAACATCAAATTGCATGGTATAAATGCCATGCCATTCAACTATGTAAATAGCAGCCAAGATGTTTAATTGAAAATGAAACACTGGTAAAATGTAAACATTATTTTTGTTCCAGTTGCTCTGAGAGCTTCAATAGCACAAATGAACTCAGTAACTGATGGTGGAAGTAGGAGTTTGTAACAGGACCAATAACTCAAGTGTGTTTGAAACCCCTTGAGTAATTATTATCTTCTTCAGCACTGTTCAGTTCACATCTCAAAGTGCATGCATTTTATGTCTTGAAGACTGCCTGTTTGAGATCCCTTCAACTGGCACTTTAATGGACAATCCAGTGCACATCAGGGACTTTTTCCTTTGGCTACAAATTTAGTACCTTTCTAGATTGCTTCATTTTTTTCAGTCTATTAAGAATATACCTGGTACCCCAAGTCATCAAATTAAGCTTATATATTTATGTATCATTGTTTCACCATGTCTGCAGGTTGTGCAATCACAGATTCAACCAACCTGAGATGGAAAATAAGACAAAGATCATGTCAGTACTGAACAACACCAACTTTCAGTTGTTGTCATCATGCCCTAAACAATACAGTAAAACCACTGCTTACATAGCAATTATAAGTATTGTAAAGATGATTTATAGAATATGTGACTGTGGATACAGATTATATGCTAATAGTATACCATATTATATACGAAACTTGAATACCTACAGGGTTTGGTTTCTTCAGGGGGTCTTAGAACAGTCCATCCACGAATATAACTATTCCTCTGCAATATGGAGCCACCTTCATACCCTGATAAAAATATCCCACAGGTCACATCTTGACAAGCATAATATTGGAGGAAACTCACATACTTGGCCATGGGAAGGAGTGAACAATTATGTTAGGGATAGTTTCTAAAATCATCTATTTTGGGGAAGAGGAATCCTCCATTCCAGATTTATCAGCCTTAATATATGAGGATGAAATTGTAATGTATTTTGACCAAAACTTTGGTGTAGGAGGAGGATGGTGTAGGATGATTTCAACAACTCCAACTGATTATACAATATATTATTTTTCTATTTTTCTTTATACAAATAAAAGAGCTTATAATGCTTTTCTTGAAAAACTGTAGCCAGAAAGGAGTTATAACTTACAAGGAAGTGTAAAGATCTGGAGTCATATCTCTTAGTTTAGAAGTTAAACCTTTGATAAATTACTTGACTGTTCTACCACCTAACTTTTTCATCAGTAAAATGAGTATACTACTAAGCTCATTACATTGTTATAAGGTTAAATGAGGTATCATTGGTAAAGTGTTGGAAACAGTAACTTCCATGGCTAATATGACACCAATATAATTATTATTCATTTAAGTAGTGAATGCTTATTGAGAGTTTTAATATTTTTTAAAAAATGTTTTTATTTATTTATTTGAGAGAGACAGATAGACACTGAGAGAGTAAGTTTGGGCATGACAGAGCCTCCTGCCACTGCAATGAAATACAGATACAAACACCACTTTGTGCATCTGGCTTTAGGTAGGTACTGGGGAATTGAATTTGTACTGTTAGGCTTTGCAAGAAAGTGCCTTTAACCACTGAGCTATCTCTAGACCTAGAGTTTTATATTTAATGTTCAATATTAGGCATCATCTTTCTATATCGCTGTAATTATTGTTATTATTTTTTTTGAGGTAGGGTCTCACTCTAGTCCAGGTTGACCTGGAACTCACTATGTAGTCTCAGGATGGCCTCGAACTCATGGTGATCCTTCTACCTCTGCCTCCCAAGTGCTGGGATTAAAGGTGTGCACCACCGCACCAGCTTACTGTAATTATTTTTATGTAACTTCTTTCTTTTTAAAATGTACACACATTTTTAAAAATTGTGTGTGTGTGTGTGTGTGTGTGTGTGTGTGTATGTGTGTGTGTTTATGTGAGTGTGTATGTATGTGAAATAAGTGTTTGGACATGCCAGAGTCTCTTACTACAAATAAGCACCAGACACTTGCACTACTTTTTCCATCTGGCTTCATGTGGGTGGCTGGTGAATTGAACTAGGCACGTAGGTTTTACAAGAAAGCACCTTTAAAAAGCACCTTTAACTGCTGAGCCATTTATCTACCCAACCTCCGGAAAACAATTGTTTAAGAAAATAAATCTTATTGTAACTTCTTACTGTTTCTTTTCCAACAGTGAGGTTACTTTCTGAAGAGTTAGGTAAAAATATGATCAAACCTTACAAAATTCTTCCTATGAGTGCTCTATTTTTTCATCAGTATGGTAGCATCTGGGCCTTACTGAGCAAATGCATAATAAAGTATTATTTTTAACTTTTTAGAAAGTTGATCTTTTATTCAAATAATAAAGACACCACAAAGACAGTTCATGTTAAATTGCATTTTTTGCCATCATTTGTAAAATTTTCATGTTCAAATAATTAGTTTTAAGCCAGGTGTGCTGGCACATGCTTTTAATCCCAGCACTGAGGAGGCACAGGTAGATGATGGCCATGAGTTCAAGGCCAACCTGAGACTACAGGGTAAATTCTATATAAGCCTGGACTAGAGTGAGACCCAACCTCAAAAAAACAAAAAAGATTTAGTGGGAAAAGACTTCCTGAACAAAACCCCAGTAGCACAGAATCTTAAACAATCACTCAACCAATGGGATCTTATGAATCTGAAAAGTTTCTTCACAGACAAACATGCAATAAGCAGAGCCAATAGATTACCCACAGAATGGGAGAAAATATTTGCTGAATATCTGAGTGACAGAGGCTTAATTTCTAGAATCTACAAAGAACTCAAAAACCTAAACAATAAAAATTCAAACAACCCACTCACAAAATGGGGCAAGGAACTGGACTGGCAGTTAACAGAGGAAGAAATACAAATGGCAAACACACACCTAAGGAAATGTTCATCATCTCTAATCATGAGGGAAATACAAATTAAAACTACTATGAGATTCCGCCTTATACCAGTAAGGATAGCAAACATCAAAAAATCAAACAAAAATAAATGCTGGTGAGGATGGGGAGAAATAGGAACGCTCATCCACTGTTGGTGGGAATGTAAAATGATACAACCACTTTGGAAAGCAATATGGAGGCTCCTAGAAAATCTGACTATAGAGTTACCAACAGACCCAGTTATTCCCTTACTGGGGATGTACCCTAAAAGCTCCACACCTCAGCTCAGAGAGATTTGCTCAACCATATTTTTAGCTGCTCAATTCATAATAGCCAAGTGCTTGAATCAACCCAGATGTCCATCACTGGACCCACCATAGGTTAGTGGTAAGACTCTACTGCTGAAGACACCATACACTGTTGGTATGTATCATGGAGCAACATGGCTGGAAGCTGGAAGAGAGTCAGTCCCCAGATAGTTAGGGTGCCTAGTGCTGGAAGGTGCTACATGAGTGACTGGGGGATAAAGACCAATATCTGCCCAAGCAATGCATGGTCTAACTTACTTAGTAGCAAACAACCTGTGATGCTCATACAAGTGCAATAGTGGCACATAGCCATGGTGGGAAACCAACTGCTTTCAATTTGGCTAACTGTTCTGCTCAGTGGAACAGAACCCATAGCTGGAGCTGGGAAACAAGTCAGAACCATATCCAAAAATGAACCTCCTCTCCACTAAACTCTCTCTAAAGAACAATGGTTATCACATCTACTTGGTGCTAACTTTACTCTCCGTTGGAGAATCTGCTACTCTTTTTCAGATCGACACAGATCCTAAGAAGAGAACCACCCCACTGTACCTCAAAAGGGCCCCAGCTGAAACTAAGAATAATTGGGGAAGCATGCAAGAATGCTGTTTTCTTGCTGAACTGGGAACCAGCACAACCGTGAAGGAGATAGATACAGAGAACAATCAACCCCTACCAAACCAGATATCCAGAGACACTGAGGCATCCAAAATCTCAACACAGAAGCAGACCTAATATGAACCCAACATGGCTCAGGGAAATTTGCAGAAGAGGGGGCGGAAAGAATGTCAGAGCCACACGTTGGGTCATGACATGCAAGGACATTTCATCCTACCCGAAACTAAAGGCTAACTCCACAATGCATGACCCATATACCCCAACAAGGAGGGACCCTGTGGAGGGGGAAGGACAGGGAGGAGACTAACAATGGTACCAACTTGACTGTATTCACTGACTACAAAAATAAAAAAGAGGGGCTGGAGAGATGGCTTAGCGGTTAAGCGCTTGCCTGTGAAGCCTAAGGACCCCGGTTGGAGGCTTGATTCTCCAGGACCCACGTTAGCCAGATGCACAAGGGGGTGCACACATCTGGAGTTTGTTTGCAGTGGCCGGAGGCCCTGGCGCGCCCTTTCTCTCTCTGTCTATATCCGCCTCTCTCTATCTCTCTCTCTCTCTTTCTCTCTGTCTGTCACTTTCAAATAAAAAATAAAATAAAAATAAACAAAACAAAATTTAAAAAAGAGAAAAAATAATTAAATAAATAAAAACAATAAAAAACAAAAAGAAATAATTATTTTTTACATTTCCTATCTCATACAAAGCAAATTTAGCTAATGGTTGACAGGAATAACCTAAAGTGAAAAATAAAATAGATTTGACTTAAGCTCACAAACTTTGGAATCCATTCTGATACTAATTTTTTTTCAAATGAGAAATGGCTGAATCTTGTTTTCTAGCATAAGGGTAAAACATCATAACAGATTATTTTCCTGTCTATTGTAGCTGCATTTTACTGTATAATTGGGGCTGGGTAAGATCCAGAAACCATTTTATGACCTTATGTGCTGTAGCAGATATTGTGAGGCAAACATGCTTATGTCTTTTTAAAAATATTTTATTTATTTATTTGAGAGAGAGAAAGAGAGCGAGCAAGTGAAAATGGGTACACCAGGGCCTTTAGCCACTAAAAATGAACTCCCAACTTATACACCACTATGTGCATCTGACTTATGTGGGTTTTGAGGAGTTGAACCTAGGTCCTTAGGCTTCACAGGAAAGCACTGTAACTGCTATGCCATCTCTCCAGCCCACTAATGTCTTTTTGCTATTGTTGTTCCTCTGCAACTCAAGTAGACTTCATCAAAAATAGCAGAAACAAAAACTTATTTTCCAAATTCAGAAGCTTTTAAAGAGCAAATAAACAAAGATATTTGTAGTAAACTTCTGTCAGTGTGTGTGTTTGTGTGTGTGTGTAATGCTGTATTTAACTTCCCTTCTCATATGCTCCTTTTCTGCTTTTGGTAAAATCTCACTAAGAAGCCACAGAACTGGATAAAAGGGCCAGATGTGCTTTCTTCCTTCTCTAAATGGCCATGTGATTTAGATTTGGGCAATCATCCACTTGCTATCTTGGGACTTTGAATCCTGAGCAAGTTGTAAGGATGGGCAGGGAGTACATTTGCCATAGTAGTAGCTAGGATGGGAATGCCTGCTTTGCTTTTCTGGATCACTAGTCATGACCTGGAGAGCTCCCAGTTAGCTTCCCAACCTGGTTTTCCAGCCTTCCACCAATTCTTCAACCCTCCATATTCTTCCTTCCCATACCCTCTCTTTTTTGTGCTTTCCACATGGTAATCAGTATAAGCATCTATTTCTTATAAACAAGAACTTTCACTGAAGCAAAAAATTTCAAAGTTTGGATAACAAATGTATACCATCTGTATACACTGAATTATCAATACAACCAATGGTAACCAGTTTTAGTTTATTTGATGCTTTGAGCTGTTGTGAAACTGTTATCACTTATCTGCCTCTGTGAGATTTTCACAGATAAGATTTGTCCACTTGAATTTTGGCCTGGTAGTCATCTCTAAACACTCAATGATGGTGGACACTATAGCTTAGCACAATCTTTTTTTTTTTTTTTTTTTTTTTTTTTTTTTAGCATCTTTGCTACTTTCATTGGAATTACAATGTTCCCACCGCTGGAGTGAGGTCTTGTTGTCTTGAGATGTGGGGGAAGGGAAATGAACAGACATGTAACTGGCTTCAATGCCATGCTTTTCAGAAGTGAAATGCTTGTAATGGCATTATTAACTGAGATATTGTAGATACTTTTACATGTCAGGAACAATTAACACATGTCCTGTGGGTCTGATTACCAGCAATAAGGAAGTTCTGCTCTGCATAAACCCTAAAGCAAAACCTCCAGGAAAATTAAAGGTCCCCATCCTACCATTAAAATGGGAACATAATGTGTGCTTTTTTGATTGACTATAAACTTTGACTCTTGGGACTTTGTTCTCAAAGGTGAAAGCAAACACGAGTAGGAGACAAGTTATTTTCCTTACAAATTCTTAAATTTTTAGTCAAAACCATTTATCAAAAAATTTCTTAAAATAATACTAAAGCAATATTGCCTCATGGTTAAAAACAAAGGAAAAACAAATTAACAACCCCAAATGGATACTTTTCTTAAAATATAGCACAAAATATATTTTGCATGTTTTTAGGCCATTAGAAAAATGCTAAACCTGATTATTTGATGTGTGAAATTGTTGTAGGCATTGCATGTGAAGCTGTAATAATAAAAGATTTTCAGAGCAATTAAATCATTGAAAGTGAATTTATGAGACATATTAATTATTACATATCATAGATCCTTGAAATGCAAAATTAATTAGATACTCACATGAAACCAGTAAATTAAATGCATTACTAGTAATGTAGTCATACTTAGAGTCTCCATTTTGTGTGTGGAGAAAGTCAAGTTGAAAACTCAACCTCATGTTTCCACTTTCTTTCACTAATCAAGTAACTAACCTGAGGTCAGTTTCTTCAAATGAAAAGTGAAAAATTATAAGATTCTATCACTTCTGAAATTCCATTGTCATCATTTTAAAGTAATCATAATATTAATCTTTTGTGTAGTTGTTTATGTTTCTCTCTGCACAGAAGAGAAAAAGAACACAGAGAAATGTGATTTCTAAGCAGTTTAATCCACAGTGTCTGACCTCTGAGTGGATTTGGGAATGCAGAAATTTCTTAGTTCACAACCTTACAATCCAAAAATGGTGGGTGAGAAATTTTGTTCCTCTAGCAACCAGCATCCAAAACATAGAAAATTTGTCTTCATACCACACAAAAATCCTAGTGTCAAAATAAAGTGCTGTACTGAAGAAATGATTTCTGTCTCTGTAATAAGTAGCACATAGTTTTGCAAAAATTATGTAACCTCTGTGGGCCTGTATCTTCTAATGAGGAGGAAGGCCAGGCTTTCAAAGATTTTTCTAACACTTATATTCTTTGATTCAAAGAAGCCATGCTTGAAAATAACAATCTTGAAATCTGTGGTTACATTTTCTTTATTTTGTCCAACAAATTATTTGAAGTTATAAAGTAAAGATAGCTCCAAAATTGAGACTAAGGTTGACATTTTAAATTATCACGGACAAATTTAGGAGTTTTCCTTGAAGAAAGGAAATAAAAGAGTTAGGTACATGGTCAGGCCAACTGTAAAGTTGTGGGAAGATAGAAAGATTAGACATTTTTCCACCAAGGGCAAGAAAGTTGTAATAGGAAAGTTTAAAAAAATAAGGCAGAAGGAAAGAAGTGGGGGAGGAAGAAGGAAACAGAATAAGCAGGCCTCTCCTGGCTGTGGGTCTTTGAAGTGCAGCCAAAACTGAGGCAAGGAATTGTGGGATAGGAGGTCAAGAGAAAAAAGTAGATGGAGACCCTTTATTCAGAGGTTAATAGTTAGTGTCTTAAGTGCTTTATCAGAGTAAACTGCCCTGTGCAATTTTAGATACTTTTTAGAGGAGTTAACGGATTCTGTAGACGTTTCCCATGGTTCTTGTAAGAGTTCTTAGGTTTATAACCTCCCTCCCCCAAAGATATTCTGCAATTAGAGGACCAGCTTTAATTATAAATAACAAAAAACTACAGAAGAGGTCCATTGTTTTCTATTTAAAATTATTCAAAACAGACTGTTTCAGTTTTTTATTTTGGGGGCTCAAGGGATGGGTGAGTGAATCAGCTGATGGTCATCTGACTTAAATGCTCACAAGTGTCTGCAGTGTCTCTACAAAGTTGATGCCATGCAGCTCTGTAAATTATGAAGGACAGAAGCCATCTCTACTCACTCTTCTTAGGCATTCTGATTCCTAAGGATTCCAGCCAAAGGTCAGAGCATATTTTTTATTCATGCTTGCGTAAATTAGCAGAGGTCAGGATGGAAACCTTAGGGAAGTTTATTGGAAGTGCAGGATCAGTAGCTCAACCAGGATTTCCTTCAATGAGTTCTTCAAAATGCTTAACATCAGCAAGTTCCAGGAAGGTAGTTTACTTTTTTCTTTTTAAAGAAAGTCAACATTTTCCTTTACATTTGGCAGCTTTCTTTGTGTGAAAGTGATGTGGGCAAGTTTTTTATTTGTATAGCTTTCCTCAAACGTGCAGACATGCAGCCACTGGGATGATTAAGAAGACTCACAGGAAACCTCCACCTCTGACTGCTTAATTTACCAGGACTTTTTAAAAGTGAGGCTGATAAAATTCATAAATTTATCACATCTCTGTCAGTTGATGACACTCATCAAGTCCCTTTCTAAAATTCTTTGGTTCTGTGCTTTTGCAGAGCCAGGTCACTGATGACAAAGTTAATGCAGAGTGATCAAGTCATAACTAACCTTTAAGTGTTTCCTTGAAAGTTAAGATTGGAGAAGCTGGATAAAAAGTAGCAGCATCCCTGCTCTGATCTTTCCTGACATTTCCCAAACCCACAATGCAAAGCGTGTGTTGTTGGGTTGGAGCATAAACTGCTTCATTCTCCTTGCTCTCACTCAGGAACACTGGCAAGTTAGTTTTAGTGGACAAGGAATGGAATATACACATCATGCAGCCAATGTTTAGTTATGGTTTATTTTAAAATATTGTTAGAGCCACAAGTTGGGACATTATGCACAGAGACATTGCCTCTTCCCCATAACTGACTGCTGCTCCACAATGCACTACCCAGAATCCCCATGGGGATGAAGACATCCCCAATGAAGAGGGTCCCTTTGGAAGGGGACAGGGATGAGGGAAAGGATGGTACCAATATATGCTGTTTACATACTGAGTATGTCTATAACTAATAAAAGAAAAGCAAAGGAAAAAACATAACAAGTTGAAGAACAAATGGAAAAAATGTATTTATTTATTTATTTGGGTATGCATGCAATGCATGAATGTGTGTGAGAATGTACACCTGTGTCTCTTGCTACTGCAAACAAACACCTGACTCATGGATTACATTCATGTATGGCTTGTTATATTGGGTGCTGGGGAATTGAATCAGGGCTAAGAGATTTTGCAAGCAAGTACCCTTAACTGTTGAGCCATTTCCCAAGCTCTGTGAGTCTATTTTAAATAAGCACATCAGAATTACATACCTGCATAGGCCAGATATTATAAACATATAACCTCAAAAGGTTGATTGCAAGTTTTTATTTTTTGATGCATTAAAAATATTCTAATTCTTTCAGACCTTTCTAGTACAGTCATATAACAACTGACTTAATATTATTTTGGGATTATTTAAATGCTTGGAAGTTTGGTTAGTTCTTGAGAAAGGGCTGTGTTCCATCCTCTGAATTGTGGGTCGAACTTTCTCTTATAATGCAATGGTGTATGTATGTGATATGAAGGAAACAGAATGTTTCTTATAGGTTGGATAGTTAGTTGTCTTTGTATAACCAATTATCAATCTCTGAAAAAACAGGCAAGTAATGTTAGATTTAGTAATAGCTCAAGGTACTTTGGGCACCTCTCAAATCAATAAATAGAGAGGTAGCCTGATAGCAATTTATGAAGCACAGTCCCCTAGGGAGACATATTTCAAACCATAATTTCATCTAAACTGTTTATCGGCTAAGCTTGCTCAAATGTATGAAGTGTCAAGAAGTTTCCTTGACATTATGCTTGTTATTGTCCTTTGATTTATGTACCAAAGCAAAATGTAGTAAATAAAAAGATTGTTTAGTGGTTTGTTATTTTAAGGAAATGATTAGAAACATTTGCCAATGCTATTCATTTTATACAGTTTTTTCCCCTTTCCAAATTAAACAAAAAGTGTTTCCATCCAGTGAATGACTTCATAGTAATGGGACCTTAAATGATCATTATAGCAAGTTGAAATGCCAATGCAGTTACTATGAAATATTCAGAGAAACTCTAATCTGACTGTGTACTGTTTTTTGCCTTGAATTTTTCATGACTAGCAGTTCACAAAATGCCCTGTTTATAATCTGAGGCACATTTATGGTGGTAAATTTGACTTACTAAAATCATAGTTACCAAATCTTACTTGTTTTTTGTAGAAACTTTCATATGGAAAATACACAGGACTATTCTTTTGAAAAGCATCCTTAAAGAAAATTTTTAGGTATAGATGAGGCATTTTATTTTGTTAGAAACATAAATACTAACTTTATATATTGCTTTCATGTTGAATGTTGGGATATTATAGTTACAAAATGCATCAAAAAGCAAACTATAAGACAAATGTTTTGAAAAATATTTCATTTGGATATTTTATCCCAGAATTTAACATTTTATTTCAATTTGAAGATTTCATTTTTATAATTACATAATCAGATTTTCATATTAGACAAATTTAGGCAGAATTTATATTAAAAACCTAGATATGTGATCATAAAAGGTGATTAAGAACTCCAAAGGAATGCATTATGAATTTGTAAAAGACCATTAAAAAATCTGGGGCAAATGGAATTCACTTGCACATTGAGGGAAAATAAAAATCCTAATGAAGATGGACATATTTTAATGTAAAAGTTGCTTAAGTGAGGGCTTTTATTGTTTCTAATATATATTTATTTTGAGTTTAACTACTAAGTCTAAGTTGATGGGCATCATATAAACATCACAGATATAAAATAACAAATGAGGAGAGTGATATCTCTACCAGCATTGTTAACTTGTTAGTGAATCTGTTTCCCTGAAAACAAGATACTATGAATCTGTGTATATTTAATGGAAAGTGGCTACATGTACTGGACACAGGAGAAAACACTTCTCAAAGAGTCAGAATTTCTGATCTGCTACCCATCAAATAAAGCCTGTTTCCTTTGCTGGCCAATATTCTGATGGACTAACCTAGGCCTATTGATAAGTTATCGGATTCCTCTCCGGAATCAGCTGGTCAGGAAGGATACAGAGAGGAGGGAGCAGAAGGGAGAGGGGTCTGATAATGGCTTTGTAAGATCGCCAAGGTAGGAGGTGGTGGAGTTCTGAGAAAGGAAGAACAGGAGAGGTAGGGACAGGAAAGCAAGGTGGGGTGAGGGAGAGAAAGGAATCAAAAGAAACAAAGCAAAATAAAGCAGGGAGAGGATAACAAGATAGACAATATACATCCTTGTAAGTTAAAAAGCATTCCAGATATCAGGCACTTTTGAGTAGGGACTCCTAACTTGAATTTTATGGATTCCCAAGTCAGTAAATCCACTGAAAATGTTCATGCATTTTGGTGAGTATATGTTTGTATGTTTTTCTTTCTCCTAGGAAAAGTATGATTTTTCTTTGATCTGATTCTCCAAGGGGCTCCAAAATACAATAAAACTTAGTAACTACTACTTTAGTGGGATCTTATACACTCTTTAAAGGCAATGTTTTTAAATGAGTCATTGAATGGTTAGGATTGACTGTAGATGGACTGAGAATATTACATTCTAGTATTAAGTTGTGGGCTCTAGGAAGATTTTATATGCTTTTAAACTTGTAACATACAATTCAGTCAAATAGCATTATTTATTTGCAGTGAGTAAGTTAGTGTTTTTCCTATCAGACATCCTGGCCTGAGAGGGAAAACTGTGGTATAGAGGAAAGGTTGGAGCCGGAGACAGAAGGCATGGTGGTGTACACCTGTTCATATCACCACTCGGGAAGAAGAGGGAAGAGGATTCCAGTTCATGGCCAGCATGACCTATATAGTCAAAAACTCTTTCAAAAAAACAAGCCAAACCAAACCAAAACTAAACTAAAAACAACAACCCAAGGCTGCATATATAACTCAGCAGTAGAGTACATGGGTTCTATTTCTAGCACTGGAAAGAAAAATTTGAGCCGACTATCTCTGGGACATTGACACTGTCCGGAATATTAACTAGTGGTATGAGGTTAAATCACCTTCTTAACTTTGATTCCTTCTGTTTTATTTGGTCATTTTGTAGCTGTTGTGACAAACACCTAAGCCAACAGTTTAAAAAGGAGGAAGGACTTATTTTGGCTCATGGCTTCAGAGGCTTTAGACTACCGTCAACTTGCTCCATTGCTGTGGGCTTGTGGTGAGGCAGAATGTGTGGTGACAAGAGTGGCTTGTGAAGTAGCTTACCTCATTGTGGTCAGGAATCAGGCAGACAGAGGAAAGAACCAGTCATCAAATTATATCTTTTCAGGGCAAACCTTTAGTGGCTAACTTCCTCCACCCAGACCCCACCTCCTAACAATGCCATCACATAAGTCCATTAAGAGAATAATCCATTGATTAGGTGAGAGCTCTCAGGAACAAATCAATTGGTTTCAACTCCTGTTAAACCAAGCCTCTGGCAATGAACCTGTGGGAGCACAGTTAATAAGCCTCCATAATATGAAAATCATGATCATTCTTTTATAGGGTGATTATAGAGATGAGCAGAAATAAAACACTAACATACATTTATTGGGTGCATTTTTATCTTCCATGTATTATGACATATTTTATATGCACCATGTAATCCAATATTCTAGACAGATTTATTTATTTATTTATTCTTTTAGGTAGGGTCTCACTCTAGCCCAGGCTGATCTGGAATTCACTCTGTATTCTCAGGGTGGCCTTGAACTCATGGTGATCCTCCTACCTCTGTCTCCCAAGTGCTGGGATTAAAGGCATGCGCCACAATGCCTAGTTCAACATTTTTTAAAATTGGTGCTATACTTATTTCAATTTTATAGATGGGTAAATTGAGACAGAGAAGTCAAGAAATTTGCTCAAAGTCGTGAGGGTAACAAATGGTGGAGTGGGAATGTGAACACAGGCCACATGATTACAGAGCCCAAGCTTTTGAACTGTGAGACAGGATGATGAGAACAGACTGAGTGGTATGGTCGTTTAACTGCTGCTGCTGCTGCTGCAGAAAATCCTGTTCCTACTGTGGAAGGGTTGCTATGGCACAGGATGCACTGCAGATGTCTTTCTGAATCATGAATTGTTATTTTATTTCCACCCCTTTCCAGATGAACATTGTATATTCTTCTGTTCTACTTCTCTCTCCCCTTTCCAGATGTCTTTTTTTTTTGTTGTGGTTCTGTAATTATGTGGAAGAAAGGTTGATAAGGGTCTTGGTGTGAGTTTCAGAACAAAATTAATTTATAACCTACCTTAAGTTATTTCTTGGAAGCACTAGGAGAAATTGTGCCTCCCCAGACATTTGGTTTTCTATCAGAATGAGGCCCAATGCCATGGGAGAATTGTCTCAGTTGGCTAAGATCCCACCTACTGTATTTTCTATAGCAAAATCTTAGAGACAACTGTTTTTAGCTTGCAATTTTCTGTGGACAATTATATAATGTAAGCAGGTATTTTTATTACTTGTTACTTTATATTCAAAGAATATTCAGAATATTTTCCCTCTTGAAATGCTTTCCTTTTTTTCTGTGAGATTTGAGCATTCATTGACAAGTTTAGTGTACTTATAAAAGCACACATACAAAATTGCATATTATTCTGATTATCAAATCTCATTTTTTATTGTTTATCAACAAAATGCAAAGCATCAGCCTTATGAAAATCTTATCTAGATTTTTGGGAGATTTGAGAAGATACATTAAGGTTAAAAAGGACCTTGTTTTTCTTCTCAGAGAGAATGATTTTCAGGAAGAGCAAGGACACATATGGAAGGCCTTAGCTTATCTTTAGTGCTTCATACACCCATTCTGGAGACTATGGAAAGGCCACTGAATTGGATTACATCTGAGAGATAGGATGTCAGTCGCCATGAAGAATGGCTTAGAACATTCTTTAATTTTTTGGGGTTGTCACATGTAAGAAATAACTTATCAACATTGCAGAGTAAGTTATTAACAATGAGATAGGATATAATTTTGTTTTCCTTATGACTCTGCTTAAAAATTAAATAGTTACCTTGTCTCTTAAATGATTTAAATGAAGCTCAGGTGAAGAAAAGGTGAGTTATCAGATCTCTTATGGTGAATTTCTATATGTTCTATTCTGAACATGAATCCCCTATATTGTATAATTAAACAGAGATCTGAATAATTTTATTTTCATTGAATCTTAGATCAATATTTCCATCACATTGATTTGGAAAAAGTAATCAGGAGAATATTTGTTTCCCACTGAGCAGTTAAATAAATGAATTATTTCAGGTTATTTTCTCACAGCCTAAATAGCTGATAAACATCCTTGAGATTCTGTAATAAAGACTTCTTTGATGATTTCTTTTTCCACATATAATTATCTTCCTTTAAACATCACTTTTTAAATCTGAGGAAATAAGGGCAGCTCACTGCCTTTCAAAACTTTCAGTTTCCAAGTCAGAAAGGAGTCTCAATATTATATATAAATGGACCTCATATCTGTTAGGGGTAGTTTTAGTGAGTATCCTAGGACTTCCAAGCTTCAAATATTGCATGAGCAACTCTTCTCTGAGACTCCTGAAAAGCTGGGAGTGACCTGCTACTTCTTGACCTGAAACTCCCTTAACATCTTCTCTCACTCTTTTCCCTCCTAAGAAGTCCTGTAAAGCAATGGGCTCCACAACTGGTTTTCATTGGTGCCTGGTAGAACCTTAATTCCTTTCTGTCAGCACTTACCCAGTCCACTCTTGTAGTTGGGATAAGGACTGGATAAGCAGTTGAACTTGTGGGTACTTTTCCAAATGAAATTCAACCTCTAGACCTCTGGGGGTTTACCCATTCTTCCTCACTAATGTAAGATGAGTTTGGAATGAATTTTCTCTTAATGGATTCTATTTGTGGGTGGGAGAAGCATTTTCTACATTGCTCAGAGTCATGAGCATAACTTCAAATAAGGGAACAGGACCATGCAGGAATTTAAGAATAGATGTGATCCTGAGGAAGGTGTGTCTGAGGAGGTGCTGGGAGATGCTGATCAGTTGTTGAATGGAGATATTGTATATTAAAGGACAGAAGTCACCTCCTGACATTAGAGTTGTGTTTGAGTGGTGATTTTAAAATAATTTAGCTGATAAAGAAATATGGATGGCATTACTATGAGATACAGTAAAATGAATATGTAACATTTGAGGTGAATTTCCAAGTACTGATGAGCTGGGAGAAAGGTGATAAAAATATAAAGCATAGAATTGCAGAAGTAGCACCCTGACTAGGTGAGACTATGCTTCTTGTTGTTTCTATATCTATCTATCTATCTATCTATCTATCTATCTATCTATCTATCTATCTATCTATCTAGCAGAAAATCATATTGAATTATAAGAATTGAAAAAAAACTATTTTAAAATGTAAAAACTATTTTAAAATGTAAAGTTATTAAGTTCTCACTCTACTTTCTTTTTTTCTTTATTAGTTATGTAGATACTCAGTGTGTAAACAGCACATTTTGGTACCATCATTAACCTCCTCCCTGTCCTCCCCCTCTGAAGGGAACCTCCTCATTGGTGGTTGTGGGTCGTGAATTGTGGGAGTAGCCATTAGTTATGGGGAAGAGGCAATGTCTTTGTGCATAATGTCCCAATTTGTGGCTTTTAACAATCTTTCCACCTCTCTTCCATGAATTTCCCTGAGCCATATTGGATTCATTTTATGTCTACTTCAGTGATGAAGTCTTGGGAGCCTCTGTGTCTCTGGACATCTGGTTTGTTAGGGGTTGAGTGTTCTCTGTGTCTATCTCCTTCACCAATGTGCTGCTAACAAGTTCACAAAGAAAGCAGCACTCTTGTTCATTTCCCCAATTACTCTATGGTTTCAGCTGGGGCCCTCATGAGGTGAGATGGGCTGATTCTCTCCTCAGGTTCTGTGTCCGTATGAAAAAAGAGAAGCAGAATCTCCAACAGAGAGTGAAGTCAGAATTGGATAAGTGGTATAACCATTATTATTTTTGAGATAATTTAATAGGTGCAGTCCCTCTTGTAGCCCAAGATTGGTGGGAGCTTGATATTGGAGAGTGAACTTGTTTTCTGGATATGATTCTGACTTGTTTCCCAGAACCAGCTATGGGTTCCATTCCACTGAGAAGATCAGTTAGCCAATTCAAGAGCAGTTGGTTACCCAACACAGCTGTGTGCCATTATTGCACTTGTATGAGCATCACATCAGGTTCTTTGCTGCTGAGTAGCTTAGACCACGTATTTCTTGGACAGCTGTTGGCCATCTTCCCCTAGTCACATATGTAGCACTCTGGCACTAGACAAGCTAACTGTCTGGGGACTGACTCTTTTCTAGATTCCAACCAGGTCTCTTCATGTTCTGTACCAACAGCATATGGTGTCTTTCAGAATGATCTTACCATAAAACTTTGGTGGGTAATCAAATGCTCTGACAGAAGTCTGTCTTCTTTTGGGAAACCAAGTAGCTCTCTCTGATCAACAGCTCATTGTGAATGTTAACCACATCCTGATACTGGAAGTTACAGGCCAGCAGCAAGGGAAAATAAGGAAGAAAAAGATAGGTAATATAAAAGAGAAAGAGAGAGAGAGAGAGAGAGAGAGAGAGAGAGAGAGAGAGAGACACAGAGAGAGAGAGAGAGACAGGAGAAGATTAAAGTTAGTCCTCATCATACCCTCTCCAGGGCCCTTTGATTCAGGTATTCCCTATAAGGATCTGATGAAAGTTCAACCTTTTAGTTTGTCTTTCAAGATATAGAATTTTATGGTACCATTGCCATTTGGGTCCAGTTTTGTGCCCCCTCCCTCCCCTGCTGGCCCACCCTCCTTATTGTCCAGTTCTCCAGATGCCTATTAGCTATGTTAGCATCTTGGGCAAATCCATGTTAAGAGTCACAGAGGAGAGAGACCATGTGACAATTGTCTTTCTGTGATTGGGTGAGTTCGTTGAGAATGATCTGTTCCAAGTCTGACCATTTTTATTTAAATTTCATTATGTCATTTGTCCTTACTGCATGTAGAATTCCATCATGTAGATATACCACATCTTGGTTATCCGTTTGTCTAAGGATGGACATCTGGGTTGATTCCAGTTCTTAGCTATTATGAATTCAGCAGCTATAAACATGGTTGAGCAAATCTCTCTGTACTGAGGCATGGAGCTTTTAGGGTAAATGCCCAGTAAGGGAAAAGCTGGGTCTGTTGGTAACTCTATAGTCAACCTTTTCAGAAGCCTCCATATTGTTTTCCGTAGTGGATGTACCATCTTACATTCCTACCAACAGAGAATGAGGGTTCCTATTTCTCCAGATCCTTGCCAGCATTTGTTTTCATTTAATTTTCCAAAGTTTGCTATCCTTACTGGGGTAAGATGGAATCTCATAGTTGTTTTAATCTGCATTTACCTAATGATTAGGGATGTTGAACATTTTCTTTAGTGTGTGTTTGCCCTTTGTATTTCTTTCTCTGAGAACTCCCTGTCCAATAGTCTGCCCCATTTTGGGAGTGGGTTGTTTGACTTTTTATTGTTTAAGTTTTTGAGTTCTTTGTAGATTCTAGAAATTAGGCTGCTGTCAGCTGTGCAGCTTGCAAAAATTTTCTCCCATTCTGTGGGTAATCTATTGGCTCTGCTTATGGTATGCTTGTCTGTGCAAAAACTTTTCAGCTTCACGAGATCCCAAAGGTTGAGTGATTGTTTAAGTTCCTGAGCTACAAGTTTTTTTTTTTTTTTTTTTTGGAAGTCTTTTCCCACTCCTATATCGTAGAAAGTTACTCTTATTTTTTCTTCCAGTAGTAGCAGAGTTTTTGGCCTTATATTGAAGTTGTTGATCCATTTTGACTTGAATTTTGTGCATGGCAAGATGTTGATTTAGTTTTATTTTCCTGCATATGGTTATCCAGTTTGTTAGGCACCAGTTGTTGAAGATGCAGTTTATTTTTCAGTTTACATTTTTTTTTTTTTTTAGTCAGTTCTGTATTCAGCAAATACAGTCAGTTTGGTACCATTATTAGGCTCATCCGTGACCTACCCCCTCCCCTTGGCCCCTCCTTGTTGAGGTATACGGGTCATGCATTGTGGAGTTAGCCCACAGTTATGGGTAAGCTAAATGTCTCTGCATATCATGACCCAACATGTGACTCTGACATTCTTTCCGCCCCCTCTTCTGCAAAATTTCCCTGAGCCATGTTGGGTTCATTTTTGGTCTGCTTCAGTGATGAGGTGTTGAGGGCCTCTGAGGCTCTGGCTCTCTGATTTGGTAGGAGTTGATTTTTCTCTATGCTGATCTCCTTCCCCCTTGTGCTGGTGTCCGGTTCATCAGGAAAACAGCCCCCTTGCTTGTTTCTCGAAGTTTTCTTAGTTTCAGCCGGGGCCCTTTTGAGGTATGATGGGGTGGCTCTCTCCTTAGGGTCTACATTTATCTGAAAAAGAGAAGCAGATTCTCCAACAGAGAGTAAGTTAGCACCAGGACAAATGAGATAACCCTTACTTTTTTTTTTATAGAGAATTTAATAGGTGTAGGCCCTCTTGTAGCCCACAATTGATAGTAGCTTGATACTGGAGAGTGGGCTTATGTTTGGATATGGTTCTGACTTGTTTCCCAGCTCCAGCTATGGGTCCCATACCAGTGAGGGGATCAGTTAGCCAAATTGAGAGCAGTTGGTTCCCCACCATGGCTGTGTGCCACCACTGCACTTGTGTGGGCATCACAATAAGTTATTTGCTGCTAAGTAGGTTAGACCATGCGTTGCTTCGATAGATATTGGTCAATTTCCCCCAGTCGCCCATGTAGCACCTTCTGGCACTAGACGCGCTGACTGTCTGGGGACTGACTCTCATCCAACTTCCAGCCATGCCATTCTAATTTGCATGTCAATCACATAAGGTATCTTCAGCAGTAGGGTCTTACCACTAACCTTTGGTGGGTCATCAAGTACTCTGACAGAAATCTGTCTGTCTTTTAGGAAACCTTGTAGGTCTCTCTGATCAAAATCTCATTGTGGATGATAGCCCCATGCTGGTTCTGGGAGTTACAGGTCAGTGCCCACTAAGAAAATGAGGAAAAAGATAACTAATATACAAGAGTTAGAGATAAGAGAGAGAGAGACAGGGAGAGGGGAAGTGAGGGAGGGAAGATGTAGGAGATTAAGGTTAGTCTTAATCTTACCCTCTCCAGTGTCTTGTGGTTCAGGTGTTCCCTGTAAGGGCCTGGTAAAGGATCAGCCATTTGGTCTATCTTTTAGTAAGTAGAAGATTATGGTACCATTGCCGTTTGGGTCTAGATTTGTGTTTCCCACCCCTCTGATGCCCTCCCCTCCCTCCCCTTCCATCCTAGTGTCTAATCTAGGAGATGCTAGCTCGGTATGTAAGGCTACCGAAGATACCTTACATACCCAGTTTACATTTTTAGGGCTTTCGTAGAATATTACATAGCTGTAGTTACTTAGCCCAAAGTCTGGGTCCTCTATTCTGTCCAGTTGGTCTATAATCCTATATTTTTTTTTTTTTTGCCAGTACCTTGTTGTTTTTGTTACTATGACTTTGTAATAAAGCTTTATATCAGGTATGGTGATGCCTCCAGAGGTGTTTCTTTTGCTGAGGATGTGCTTGGATATCTGAGGCCTTCTACCATTCCATATGAATTTTGAGATCATTTTTTTCTATCTTTGTGAAGAAAAATGTTGGGACTTTTATTGGTATTGCATTAAATCTGTATATGGCTTTTGGCAAGATTGCCATTTTCACAATGCTAATTCTGCCTATCCAGGAACATGGGAAGTTGTTCCATTTTCTCACGTCCTCCACAATTTCCTTCTTGAGTGTTTTTATGTTTTCATTGTACAGGTCTTTCACATCCTTGGTTAATGTTATTCCAACATATTTTTGTTGTTGTTGTTGCTATTGAAAATGGGACAATGTCGCTTATTTCTTTCTTTTGCATATAGAAAGGCTACTGATTTTTGAGGGTTCATCTGTATCCTGCTACTTTTCTGAAGGAATTAGTCACCTTTAATAGTTTTGAGATGGAGATTCTTGGGTCTCTTATGTATAGAGTCATATCGTCTGTGAATAGGGCTAACTTAACTTCTTCCTTTCAAGTTTGTATCCCTTTTATTTCTATCTTCTGTCTTATTGCTTGAGCTAGGATTTCCAGTACTGTGTTGAAGAGCAGAGATGAGAGTGGACTCCCCTGTCTTATTCCTGATATCAGTGGGAATTCCTTCAGTCTCTCCCCATTAAGTATTTTTTGGGCTTTAGGAGCTTTATATGTAGCCTTTATTATGTTGAGATGTAAACCATCCATGCCTATTCTCTCCAATGTTTTGATCATGAAGTAATGTTGTATTTTGGCAGAGGCCTTTTTCGCATCTGTTGAAATGATAATGTGGATTTTGTGTTCAAACTTATTTATGTGGTGTATTACATTGGCAGATTTCTGTATGTTGAACAAAAACTGCATTCCTGGAATAAAGCCTACTTGATCAAGGTTGCTAATGCTTTTGATGTGTTGTTGAATTCAGTTTGTGAGGATTTTGTTTGGGATCTTTGCACCTAAGTTCATCGGGGAAATAGGCCTATAGTTTTCTTTTCTTGGGCATCTCTGCCTTGTTTTGTATTAGGGTGATACTTGCTTCATAGAAGGAATTGGGGAACTTTCTCTGTTCTCTGATTGTGTGGCACAGAAAAATTGGTTTCAGTTCTTCCATGAAGGTTTGATAGAATTCAGCTGAGGAGCCATCTCATCAAGGACTCTTCTTTCTGGGGATGTTTTTGATTACCTTTCCAATCTCGATGGCTGTGATAGGTTTGTTTAGGAGATTAATCTGCTCTGAGTTTAGCTTTGGTAGGTGGTATATGTCCAGGAATTCATCCATTTCCTCCATATTTCCAGTTTTGTAGAGTAGAGGTTTTTGAATAAGTCCTGAGGATTCTCCCAATTTCAGTTATGTCTGTTGTGGTCTCTCCTATTTCATTTCTAATTTTTAAAAAATATTTATTTATTTATTTATTTCTTTATTTGAGAGCAACAGAGAGAAAGAGGCAGAGAGAGAGAGAGAGAGAGAGAGAGAGACAGAATGGGCACGCCAGTGCCTCCAGCCACTGCAAACAAACTCCAGATGCGTGCGCCCCCTTGTGCATCTGGCTAACCTGGGTCCTGGGGAGTTGAGCCTCGAACCAGGGTCCTTAGGCTTCACAGGCAAGTGCTTAACTGCTGAGCCATATCTCCCGCCCTCATTTCTAATTTTGTTAATTTGAAGCATCTCTTTTTTTTCACTTGATCAAACTGGCCAGGGTTTATCATTCTTGTTTATTTTTTCAAAGCACCAACTTTTTGTTTCATCAATTTTCTTTTCCTTTTTTAAAAAATATTTTATTCATTTTTATTTATTTATTTGAGAGTGACAGAGAAAGAGGGAGAGAGAGAGAGAGAGAGAATGGGCGTGCCAGGGCCTCCAGCCACTGCAAACAAACTCCAGATGTGTATGCCCCCTTGTGCATCTGGATAACATGGGTCCTGGGGAATTGAGCCTCAAACCAGGGTCATCAGGCTTCACAGGCAAGCGCTTAATTGCTAAGCCACCTCTCCAGTACACATCGATTTTCTTAATTGTTTTCTTAGTTTCCAATTCATTAATTTCTGTGCTGACCCTCATTATTTCTTTCCATCTGAAGCTTTTTGGGTTAGATTCTTCTTGTTTTTCCAATGCATTTAGGTAGGTGGTTAGGTTGTTGATTTGGGATCGCGGTCTTTGTTATGAAGGCATTTGGTGCTATGAATATTTCCCTAACTATTGCCTTCATTGTTTCCCATAAGTTTTGGTATGATGTACTCTCATTGTCATTCATTCAATTCTAGAAATTTCACAATTTCATTTTTTATTTCATACACTACCCATTTATTGTTTAAAAGTGTGTTGTTCAGTTTCCAGGAACTGGTGGGATTCCTGGTACATCTTTTATTGTTAATTTCTAGCAATACAGCATTATGATTTGATATCATGCATGAAATTATGTCAATCTTCCTATACTGTAATGAGGCAGGTTTTATGGCCCTGTATATGATCTATTTTAAAGAAGGTTCCATGGGCTGCTGAGAAGAATGTGTACCTGTGGATTTTGGGTAGAATGTTCTGTGGATGTCCCTTAGGTCGAATTGGTCTGTGGTGTTGATGAGCTCTCTTACTTCCCTGCTAATTTTCTGTTTGGATGATCTATCTATTGCTGATAGTGGAGTACTGAAGTCTCTGACTATGATGGTGTAGGTGGTTATTTCTGTTTTGTTGTCAGGTATATTTTGTTTTACTAGTTGTGGTGCACTTGTATTTGGTGCATAAAGATTGATAATTGTGATATCCTCTTGTTGGATCATTCCCTTGACAAGTAAAAAGTGGCCTTTTTTTGTCTTTTTTGATTATTTTTGTTTGAAGTCTATTTTTTATCTGATATCAGAATAGCTATGCCTGCTTGTTTGTTATTTCCACTGGCTTGCAATATTTTTTCCACCCGTTCACCCTAAAGAGTTATCTGTCTTTAGTGGTGAGGTAGGTTTCTTGAAGACAGTAGATTGAGGGGTCTAATTTTCAGATCTACCCTGTTAGTTTATGTCACTTGATGGTGTAATTAAGGCCATTGATGTTTAGGATAATAACTGTGAGGCTTCATTTAACCCTTGCCATATTGTGGTGGTTTATATGGTTTGGTGTTTTCTCTTGTATTTTGTAGTTTTTAGTGCCTTCTCTGATCTTGGTTTTTGTGATCTACTTCTTGTAGGCACTTAAGGTTGGTTATTTGACTCTTTTTGTGGAGAATTCCCTGAAGTACTCTCTTTATGTTTAACTTTGTGTTCATATACTTGTAAAGCTGACTTTTATCACTAAAGTTTTTCTTTCACCATCTAATATGAGGGATAATTTTGCTGGGTAGAGTAGTTTATGTTGGAAGCCATAAGTTCTTAGACTTTGCAGTGTTCTATCCCAGGCCCTCTGGCTTTCAGGGTTTCCATTGAGAAGTCTGAAGTAATTCTGATGGGGTTACCTTTATATCTAATGTGTTCTTTCTCCCTAGCTGCTTTTTGTTTGTTTATTTATTTGAGAGCAACAGACACAGAGAGAAAGAAGCAGATAGAGAGAGAATGGGTGTGTCAGGGCCTCCAGCCACTGCAAAGGGACTCCAGACACATGTGCCCCCTTGTGCATCTGGCTATCTTGGGTCCTGGGGAATTGAGCCTCAAACTGGGATCCTTAGGCTTCACAGGCAAGTGCTTAACTGCTAAGCCATCTCTACAGCCCTCCCTAGCTGCTCTTAAGACTTTCTCTTTGTTATGAATATTTAGATTCTTAATGATAATATGTCTTGGTGAATATCTCCTTTGGTCCAGTCTGTTTGGAGTTCTATTAGCTTCTTGTAGCTTGATGGGACTTTCTTTTTAGAGGGTTGGTAAGTTTTCTTTGATAATTTTGTTGAATAAGTTCTCCATGCCTTTGTCTTATTTTCTTCCCCTTCTTATGTTCCCAAGATCTGAATGTTGGGATCTTTAAGGGTATCCCACACTTCCCTCATTTTCTGTTCATAAAAATTTTTGAACTTATTGAAACTTTTTTTTTTAAAGGAACCATAACTGATTTAATGAGCCATTCGCAGTTTCACTGTACCAGCCGTGCGTACTTAGACATGCATGGCTTAATCTTTGAGACAAGCATATGCTACTGGCAGGATCAACCAGGTAGGAGCGCGGAACGATGAAAGTTCTTCTGTTTTGTCTTCTAGTCCTGAGTTTCTATTCTCTGCATGCTTGACGACTCTATTCTTGACAGCTTCTATAGAGTTTTGGGCTTGGTCAATTTGGTTTGTATATTCTACTGCCTTTTTATGTACAGTATCGAACCCTCTGTTGAGTTCCATTTTCACATCATTTTCTGAGTTTCTTAATGCTTCTTGGAATTCATCCTTGCATTTATTTATGTCTTCCCTGAGCCTAGGCAGCTGAGTATTGAGGTCCTCTTTTTTTGGTTCTCCTTTAGATCATTTAACTCTCTTTGGAGCTCTTCCTGGTTCTTTTCCATTAGGGATAATCTAGTGAGGACAATATTCATTGTGGGGTAAATAAGGTCTCAGTCAATCTCTGTGGGGGAGTCTGTGCATCAGGAAATTTCTATGCCCCTTCAAGCTCTTATAATCTTCCTGCCCACTCTTCTTCAATGATCCCTGAGCCTTGGCAGGTCTGTTAGCAGCTTGATTTAGTGCTGAGTTCTTGGTAGAACTCTGGGTTTCTGCTTATTTGTACTTTGATTCACCATCCTGTCTACCCTTGTTCCCCTAGAGCTAGTTGTCAAGCCATCAGTGGTAGCAATACCTGTGTCGCTGCTAGCTCTGCAACTTTATTCTAGGTTCTAGTAGCTGTGGAATAGGTTGCATGTCTCTTGGAAGGCACTCAGGTATCTTTACTTGTGATACTGATGGATCTTAGAATAATGAGTCTTTGATTTTATACCAGAGCTTGAGCTACTGAGACATGTGTGGGGCGTTCAGGCTTTCCATTAGTTCAATATAGTCACAGCACTATTTCAATCTGAATGTTTTATTTAATAAGTGGCTAGACCTCAGAGATATGTGCACAAATGCTGTATCTCCATGTAGTTGCATTGCTAATATTGCAAATATTGGAGATAATATATGAAAATGGGAAATAACATTCATTTGCATTGTCTGTTCTTTGTAGATGAGTCTTTCCTGTTAGGAGAAAAATAAATATGATCCTATTTATCCCCTTAATCAAGAACAAAGAATTCTCCAGCAACGTAGCTTACTGATAAGCAGTGAAGTTACCAAGAGGGTTACAACTCAATTTTACCTTCAGTAAGTTTATGGTCTATGATAATTTGAAAGTAAAATGTCCACCACAGTTTCATGTGTTTGTGACTAAACCTCATATTTAATTTCCTGCTGGAGAAACCTCTGGGAGGTGGATCCTTGATGGAAGAGGTATGTCACTAAGGGTGGGCCTTGAGGCTTTATAGCCCAGCCCAACTTACCAGTGCTAACTAGCTCACTACTCTTCCTGATGCTATGGAGATGTGATGCCTCACTATTTCTGCTATGATGAAACTTCATCTTGAAACTCTAAGCCAAAATAAACCTTTTCTTCCATAAGCTGCTTCTAGTGATTCCTTTTGTCCTGGATGTTTTGTGTGGTGCTGAAGAGCAGCATTCCAGGAGGAGCAGGTAGTATTTAGGGTGGGTGAGCAATGCAACTCCATCTATAGCTTGAACAGAGAGGACCTACGAGTATCAGAGTGAGGAAGAGGATTCTGATAGTGGGAAAAGGGCTTGTTCACAATTATTAATCTCTGTAATTCCCTGTAGAAAAATTATATATATATATATATATATATATATATATATATATGTATATGTACATTCACTTGCTAGCTACAATGCCTATTTTTGCAGGGGAAGTAGAGATAACATTGGGGCAGTTGGCTCATTTATGTTTTGCACTGAGTACAGTGTGTCACAGCTAATGGCAGCTTCTTGGATTTGGGTTCAGGAATGAAGAGAAACACAAAGTTGCAACATGGAACAGGGCTCAAACTTATTGAAAACCTACACATATTGTGAATGAGAAATAAAGACTTTCTATTTTATTTTATTTTATTTTTTTGGTTTTTTCGACATAGGGTCTCACTCTGGCCCAGACTGACCTGGAATTCACTATGGAGTCTCAGGGTGGCCTTGAACTCACGGCGATCCTCCTACCTCTGCCTCCCGAGTGCTGGGATTAAAGGTGTGCGCCACCACGCCCGGCTTAAGACTTTCTATTTTATTCACTAAGGATTTGGAAACTGTTTGTGCCTGCAGCAGAGCAAAGGAATACATCTTGAGCAAATGTGTTAGAACAAAAAGCTACATGTTTGAGGAGCAATAAAAAATATCAAATTCAACCTAGATAAAGGATTTTTGTATGAAGAGAATTTAAAAAAATATAAGTTGAGAGGCTACAGAGATGACTCAGTGGTTCAAAGTTCTTGATTGCAAAGCCTACTGGCCTGGGTTAAATTCCAAAATGCCTACATAAAGGTAGACAGGTATGCACCCACATAAAACCAGCTGGGCATTTCTTTGCAGCAGCAAGAAACATCTGCATGCACATGTGCACACACATACACACAATCATAGTCACACACACAAGTAAATAAAAGTAAATTAAATAAAAGACGTTGGGTTGCATTATTAAATTGGCAGTGGGAAAACACTGAAGGTTTTGAGAACAGAAGTAACAAAGGCACACACACACACATATTTTTTTGTTTGTTTGTTTTTCAAGGTAGGGTCTAGCTCTAGTCAAGGCAGACCTGGAATTCACTATGTAGTATCAGGGTGGCCTTGAACTCATAGAGATCTTACCTCTGCCTCCCAAGTGTTGGGATTAAAGGAGTGCACCACCACTTCCAGCACAAAGGCAGAATTTTAAGTATATATTTTTTTTCTACAGTAGTGTTAGGATGAAGTAGAAAGTGAAAATACCAGTTAGAAACTGTATTCTTAGGCATATGATCTAAAAATCTGATGAAAAATGATGATTTTGTTGAAAGATGGAGCCTACATATAAAAATGCAAAAATGGTCTGGATAGCACTTGTTTTCAAAACCTGACAGCCTGGGTTCAATTCTCTAGTACCCATGTAAAGCCAGCTATACAAAGTGGTACATGTGTTTGGAGTTTGTTTGCAGTGGCAGGAGGCTCTGATGCACTTATTATTTTTCTCTCTCTCCTTGCAAATAATCAATAATATTTTTTTAAATACAAAGAATAAGTATCTAGTGGATACAACAACTTTCTGTTAGTTTTGAGAGTCCTTGCTATGTCATCCTGACTAGTTTGAGGCTCACAATCCTCTTACCTCAACATTTCAAGTGCTGGGAGTATACATATGTGTGTGCCAGCATACTTGGTTCAACAAGACAACTTTAAGATAAAATAAATTTCTATGCACCTTATAACAACAATGCCTTTGCAGGGAAAGAAACAACAAACTATCATTATTGATTGGTTGGAATCTTCTCAGGATGGTGATCCTTATAACTACATTAACCACATCAGGCTGAAGCCTTCAAAGCCTTCATAATTCAAGTTTGCTTCTTTTCTCTAAACAGACATTTCAAGTAAGGCACAATATTTTCCTCTGGTTTGAAGATTCACTGTTAATGTTCATTTCATTGTGTCTTTCCTTCTTTCTTTCTTTCTTTCTTCCTTCTTTCTTTTTTCCTTCCTTTCTTTTTTCCTTCTTTCTTCCTTTCTCTCTCTTCTTTCTTTCTTTCTTTTTTTGAGGCAGGGTCTTGCTCTAGCCCAGGGTGACCTGAAATTCACTATGTACCCTCAGGCTGGCCTTGAACTCACAGCGATCCTCCTACCTCTGCCTCCCAAGTGCTGGGATTAAAGGTGTCTGCTACCATGTCCAGCCATTGTGTTTGTTTTTGAGGTAGGGTCTCATTATAGCCTAGACTGACCTGGAATTCACTATGTAGGTTCAGGCTAACCTCTAACACACTGTGATTCTCCTACCTCTGCCTCCTGAGTGTTAGGATTAAAGTTGTGTGCCACCACACCTGGCTGATGTCATTATTATATATATGGATTGTATGGACTCATTAAGCAGAAGAAAAGTAAGAAAAGTAAGAAAAGTAAGATACAGAAAATTTGTAGATGTGTTGTTATTGTATTGTCATTTACAAAATGTGTAATGTATAATGGCCTTTACTACACACGTACAGAGATAGAAGTTGATGTTAAAGTGAGCATCTCGTGTAATAAAACTATATGTACCTACTTTCCACTTTTCTTACTACTTTTTCTGCTTTGAGCCCACCCATAAGTATCTTTTATAGTAAACAGGACAATTACTCCACATAGATGCTATGAACTCTCTCACATTTTCCTATTTTGTCATGACAGATTAGTTCAAGGAGAGATACTAGAGGCTCATGCCAACAACACCCAGTCAAGAAAGCCATGTGTACATTACAGTCCTTGTCTATGTTCAGACTTCCATTTCTAATTTATCAATAGTTTCCTTTTTATTCTCCCCAGTCACAGTGTTTGCCCTCAAGTAACAAGTGTGTTACTGCTGTCTGTAAGTCTCCTGTTTTGTGAGCAACACATTTAATAAATGAGGATTATATTTGCCCATTGCCCAGCACATTCCCTTGAAAATGGAGTATCCTTGGAGCAGCTATAGCTATAGAAATTCAATTTAGTTCACTTAGGATGAAATGAGGCACTTGAATTTTAAGTGTGGAGCTGTACAGTCTTTCAGGCCAGTAAAAGTATGGTTTCAGGGGATGGCTGGAACTACATAGAATTGTTTCAGTCCAAATTATTTTTTTTGTGAGCACATTCCCAAACTCATGATCATGTTTTGATAAGAACAATCCATTTCTCCAACAAGTTCTCAGGTCCCATTCATTGGCCCCTTGCCCTCAATTGTGGAACCAATGTCAGGCTGTTATGTGGCTTTGTTCTTGGTGATATGTTTTCAATTGGAGTCAAGTTGAGGAGAGAAAAATTACTGAAAAGGGAGTGAGCTGTGAGGTGACTAGGGTTTTCCTATCGAAGTGGAGGTATTTTTAAAAGCATTTATTATTTTAAACTAAAACATTTATAGAAAGCCTTGAGTGTGAAGTATATGATTACCGGTTGCAGCTTTGTCCTATTGAAAAATCCCGGTTCATAGGGAATATTCATTCACTCCTGAGGCTGTGGCCAGAATGCAGTTCAGAGGAACAATTTGATCCAGAGGGCCTGTCAGTTTAGAACAATAGTTCAATAGCATACTAGTAACAGGCAATTAGGGTTGATAAATATTGCCATGATCAAGACATAACTTTGGGTTTTAGATGGAAAAACTTCGGTTGTTAAAAAAGCAGAATTTAAGCCAGGCGCGGTGGAGCACACCTTTAATCCCAGAACTTTGGAGGCAGAGGTAGGAGGATTGCCATGAGTTCGAGACCACCCTGAGACTCCATAGTGAATTCCAGGTCATCCTGGGCTACAGTGAGACACTACCTTGAAAAACCAAAAAAGAATTTTAATAATGTCTGTATCCATATATACACATGAGATGAATGAGGGAAGTGGGAAAACAGCTCTTCCACATTCAATATTTGATGAGCTCTGATGTAACACAGTTATTTTTCTATATTAAAGATGATGAATATTGATTTTGGCAATTTGTTTCATTTAAGAAGAATATTTAGCTTATGAGTGAAAAAAGTCTCTTTGATCATGAATTAAAGAGAGGTTGCATAGCTAAACTTACTCTTTTTTTCTTTTTTCTTTTTTTTTTTGTATTTTTGAGGTAGGGTCTCACTCTACCTCGGGCTGACTTGGATTTCACTACTTTACCTCAGGGTGGCCTCGAACTCACGGCAATCCTCCCTCTGCCTCCCAAGTGCTGGGATTAAAGGCATGCACCAACATGCCTAGCTAAACTTACTTTTTGATAAAAGGACAGATTTGTGTGATATTTTCTGGAAATTTGTTTAGAACACATTAAATTCTCATCATATGAATTCTGGGGTTCCGAGGGAAATATATTTAATAACACTGTGTGAGAGCATTCCATTTTATGGGGTTTTTTAAGCAACCTCACAATATTTTTCCTAAATTATATGTCATAAAGTTTATTCCACAGTAATGGTCTTGGTGCATTACTGAATAAAAAGCAGACCATGAACAGTATTTATTATCTACCACACACATAAAAGTTTGTGTGTGTTTGAGCATTTGTGTATGTATGTGTGTGAAGAGATGTCTTGACGGTTGTTAACAGTTAACTGTATGAGGTGGGTTTTGAGTAATCATTATATTTTGTATATAGTTTTCAAAATAGTGCCAAATTTTCTTTTGTTATTGTAAAAGGTGTCATATATTTGAAAGAAGACATATGTGCTGTGTAAAATATAATTAGTCTGGCATGGCAAATTCATACCTTTAACTCCAGCACTAGAAGGCTGAGATAAAGGATTACCCTGAGTTTGAGGCCAACCTGGGTTACTGAATGAGTTCTAGGTCAGCTTGGGCTAGTGTGAGACTCTGCCTGAAAAAACAACATCAAAAACAAAAACCGAATTCCCACTGCCTAGTGAAAAAATAGAATATTAGGATTAGAGAAATAGTTTATGGTTAAGGTGCTTGCCTGAGAAGCCTAAGGACCCAGGTTTGATTCTCCAGAACCCATGTACGCCAGATGCACATGGTGACACATGTGCCTGGAGTTCATTTGTAGTGGCTGGAGGCCCTGGTATGTCCATTCTCACTTTTCTATTTTTATCTCTCCCTCTCTCAATAAATAAATAAATAAAAATAAAATATTAAAAATATTACTCTGTCTTAGGAGGCAAGCCTTCCTTCTGCCCCAGCTTCAACCAGGAAGGTAATTATTTTTCCTGGATTTAATAGTAATCATTTCTTTGATTTCTTATACACTGTAGCCACCAATTAATATGTTTATTTCATAGATTATTTTACTTTCCTCTGACCATTAAATAAAATATCAGAGGTTTTGTGTGACTTTTTTTTACTTAAGTTTTTTTAAATTTTTTAAAAAAATTTATTTATTTATTTGAGAGTGACAGAGAAAGAGGCAGAGAAAGAGAGAGAGAGAGAGAGAGAGGGAGAGAATGGGCGTGCCAGGGCCTCCAGCCACTGCAAACAAACTCCAGATGTGTGTGCCCCCTTGTGCATCTGGCTAACGTGGGTCCTGGGGAATCGAGCTTCGAACCAGGGTCCTTAGGCTTCACAGGCAAGCATTTAACTGCTAAGCCATCTCTCCAGCCCTTTAGTTATGCTTTTGAGACTTATCCATGTCAACATGTATCTGATTCTGTTGGAAGATTTTATTTTAGTCACATACAAATAAACCAATGAAGTTACAGTCAATTTGAAGAGGAACATCTCATGTGGATATTATAACTATATGTACATAACACACACACACATGCACACACATATTGTATGTGTGTGGTATGTTACAGGAAAGTTGAAATAACCATGTACTTTTTTATTAAGTAGAAATTTGTTATTAATTAGTTTTGTACTCAGTGAATACAGTCAAGTTGGTACCATTGTTAGCCTCTTTCATGTCCTACCCCCTTCCCCGGGCCCCTCCTTGTTGAGGTATATGAGTCATGCATTTGGAGTTAGCCCACAGTTATTGGTAGGATAAATGTCTCTGCATATCATGACTTAACATGTGGCTCTGACATTCTTTCCACCCCCTCTTCCACAAAATTTCCCTGAGCCATGTTGGGTTCATTTTGGGTCTGCTTCAGTGATGAGGTGTTGGGACCTCTGTGTCTCTGGATATCTGATTTGGTAGGGGTTGACTGTTCTCTGGGTCGATCTCCTTCAGCCTTGTGCTGCTGGTACCAGGTTCACCAAGAAAACAGCACCCTTGATTGTTTTGCAAATTATTCTTAGTTTCAGCCGGGACCCTTTTGATGTATGATGGGGTGGTTCTCTCCTTGGGATCTGCGTCTATCTGAAAAACAGAAGCAGATTCTCCAACGGATAATAAAGTTAGCACCAGATAAATGTGATAACCATTATTTTTTTTTAGAGAGAATTTAATAGGTATAGGCCCTCTTGTAGCCCAAGATTGGTGGTAGCTTGATAATGGAGAGCAGGCTCATGTTTGGATGTAGTTCTGACTTGTTTCCCAGCTCCAGCTATGGGTCCCGTTCCACTGAGGGGATCAGGTAGCCAAATCAAGAGCAGTTGGTTTCCCACCATGGCGGTGCACCATTATTGCACTTGTGTGAGCATTACGACAGGTTATTTGCTGCTAAGTCGTTAGACCATGAGTTGCTTGGACATATATTGGTCATTTTCCCTCAGTTGCCCATGTAGCACTTTCTGGCACCAGATGCACTGACTGTCTGGAAACTGACTCTCTTCCAGCTTCCAGCCATGTGATTCCATTTTACGTGTCGAGCCACATATGGTGTTTTCAGCAGTAGGGTCTTGCCACTAACTTTTAGTGGGTCATCAAGTACTTTGAGAGAAATCTCTCTTTCTGTTAGGAAACCTTGTATGTCTCTCTGATCCAAAGCTCACTGTGGATGATAGCCACCTGATGGTACTGGGAGTTACAGGTCAGTGCCCACTAAGAAAAGGAAGAAAAAGATAACCAATATAAAATAGTTAGAGAGGAGAGAGAGAGAGAGAGAGAGAGAGAGAGAGGCTATAGAAGATTAAGTTCAGTCTTCATCATACCCTCTCCACTGCCTTGTGACTCAGGTATTCCTTCTAAGGGCCTGGTGAAGGTTCAACCATTCAGTCTGCCTTTTAGGATGTAGAATTTTATGGTACCATTACCATTTGGGTCTAGATTTGTGTCAGCCATCCCCTCCCTTGCCCTCCCCTCCCTCTCCACCCACCCTATTATCTAGTCCTCGAGATGCTTGCTGGGTATGTTGGCATCTTGGATAGATTCAGGTTAGGTGCTTTAAGTAGAAATTTTGTATGGATGCATCATATGTCGTTACCATTATTCCCTTCTTCCCTGCTCCTCTCCACTGAGAGTCCTGTTAGTGGGATTTCTGGTACTCACCATGGGGTTGTGGGTTATAAGTTGTGAGAGCAGCAGTTGGTTATTGTGTGGTGGTGATGTCTCTGTATATTCCCTCCTATCCTATGGCTCTTATATTCCATTTTCCCCCTCTTCCACAAAATTTCCTGAGCCTTGGTAGGTATGCTTTAATACTACTTTAGTGTTGAGCTCTCAGGAACTTCTGTTTTGATACATTTTGAGTTTCCTCAGTGTCTGTCTCTATCACCCTGGTGCAGGTTGCTAGGCTTGTCCTCTATGGTGTCACCTGGACCCTAGCTACTGTGCGAGCAATGGCTCATCTCCTGTCAGGGAGTCAGCTATGTATTTTTATATTATTGATAGATTTTGAATAACTATGCTTTTGTTCATTGAAATACTTGTTTATTCTTATATGTCCATATTCAAATAGCTACCTAGTTGCCTAAAATGTGATTTTAGGAACTACTGAATACATGCCACTTCCAGAGATATGCCTATGATTCTTTGCCCTGCCATCTAGCCTCTATGTATGAAATATAACCATTAGCTATTTTCTCTCCAAGGTTTTAAAGAACTATGTCAATAAAGAGAAAAAAATGTGTTATTGGTCATTTGACATGAATTAGTTTGGCCAGTGATCACTTTTAGTGTTTGGAAAACAAGGAGTAGGTCTTGAAGGGCAGAAGAAAGGGGTTATTGTAGATTTTGAGAAGTCTGGAAGATGGGTTTCCATTCAACATTGTAACAAAGACCTGTGATAGCCAGGATTATAATCAACCTAATAATCCCTTCATGGATGACTGCAGAAAGTGAAAATGGTACATACATGCAATGGAGCACTATTTAGCCTTAAAAATAATAAAATTCAGTCATTTGCAACAACATGGATGAATGTGAAGGGTGTTATTATGTGATGTGAAGTGGGCATAGAAGACAAATGCAGCACAAGCCCATTGACATGTGGAATCTAAATAATTGAAATTTTCAGAAGCATAGAGCAAAGGGCTTGTTGCCTGGGTATGAGAGTCAGGATTATGGAAATGTTGGTCAATGAATATAACATTTTAGTTATATAGGAGTAATAAATTCAAGAGATTTATTGCACAATGTAGTGCCTACAATTACTAATGCATTGTATACTTGAAAATTGCTGAGATAGGGCTGGCCATGTAGCTAACTGGTATAAAGTTTGTCTAGTATGTGTGACACCCTGGTTCAATTTCCAGCATTGGTAAAAATTTGCTAATAGATTTTAGTTGTTTTCACTACAAGTAAGCATGTGAGAAAATGCATTTTCAGTAGCTTGATTTAGTCTTTACATAATGTAAGCATGTTTCAAAACATCATGTTGAACATCACAAAAATATTGATTTTTATTTCTATTTTTTTATTGAAGACTGAACATTTTCAAAGTAAGTGAGGATGGACTGAGCAGTCAATACCCAGGCATGTGAGATAGAGAAAAAAAAAAAAAAAAAGAGGTGGGAAGGCAAAACTTTCCCCAACTTACAACTTTGCTCACATATAATGACAAGCACTTTTTCAGTAACTACAATATCAAGGTCCATGCTAGGCACCTGCCATTTGAAATACAAGTGCTAGTCTGTGATACATTAGAAGAATCAGCCACAATAACAATCTGTACTACATCCCAGTGAGAAAGCACAAAAGGACACTGACTCAGTACATGGAACATCCAATGAGGAGGCTCTTCTTATGCCAAGTGACTCTTTTGTTCTTTTTTTATTAAGAACATAACTTTATATGGATACATCATATGTTGGTACCATCTTTGCCTTCCTCCTTGCCCACATTCCTCTGGGGCCTATCGTCAGTGGGGTTTTTGGTATTCCCCTGTGGGGTTCTGGGTCATGCATTGTGTGAGGAGCAGTCAGTTATTGGGGCGGGGGGAAGCAATGCTCCTGGGCATGATGCCCCAACCTGTGGCTCTTACAATCTTTCTGTCCCTTCTTGCAAAAATTTCCTGAGCTGTGGTGGATGTGTTTTAAGTCTACTTCAGTGGTGAGCTCTTAGGAACCTTTGAGTCTCTGCTTTGGGAAGTATTAAGTATCCTCAGTGTCTGTCTCCTTTACCCTGGTGCTGATTGTCAGGCTCAGCTTGGAAGCAGCACTCTTGTTTGCCTCCTCACTTCCTCTGTGGTTTTGCCTGGGCCTTGATTGAGATGCAAAGGGTGGTTTATCTCCTTGAGTCTTGCTACCTTCTGAAAAAGTAAAACAGATTCTCCAATAGAGGGTAAAGTCAGCACAGGTTAATTTGGATAAGGATTTTTAATTTGGGGAAAGTTAAATGGATGTAGTCCTTCTTATGACCAAACAATAGTGAGAGCTTGACACTGGAGGGCATAATGTTTGTCACCATAGGATTCAGACCTAATTCCCAGTTCCTGATGTGGGTTCCTTTCCACTGAGTGGATCTCTTAGCCAATCAGAAAGCTATTGGTTACCCACCAAGGCTGTGTGCCATCATTGCACTGTTGTGTATTTCTTGTCAAGCTGGTTGTCTCTGAGTCACTTACACCCCTGCTTGCTCACACCAGTGTTGCCCACTTTCGGTCAGTACATGTAGTACTTTCTAGCACTAGACAGGCCAACTGTTTGGGGACTGGCACTATTCTGGATTTCAGCCAGGACTCTGTGTCAACAGCATATGGTGACTTCAGGAATAGGTCTTACTTTTTAGCTCAGGCAGGTAATCAAGTGCTTTGACAGAAGCCTGTATTGTTTTGGGGATCAACAGTTCAATGTGGATAACACCTATTTTTGCTACTGTATGTGGGTCCCTGGATCCTCAGGGCTTCAGCTCCCCAGAGACGTTCAGGCAACTTGCAGAGCAGGGTCTTGAGAGGTCATGAGTGTGATGGGGAGTACAACAGGGAGACAGCTTCAGAGAGTAGCTCATTTAATTTGTCAGAGGACTGAGTTTCTATAAGCTGTTAAGAGAGAGCGGGAAGAGGGTCCTAAGGGGATTGGTGGGTTCAAAGGTTTCTTGCTGATACCTAGGAATGTTCATTCTAGCACATAGGGAGAGAGTCAGGTGATCTATGTAGTGGCAGGAAGATGGTCGCAGGGGGGATGGGCTGTGTGAAGGCTGCTGGCTGATAAGGAGTTTCCTAGGCAACTAGCTAAAGGACACAGGGCTATGAGCCAAGCCTAAGTTTCAGAATGTTCAGGTGTCCTGGGCTTGGAGAAGGAGTGGCCTCCTGTAGCCCATGGGCCCTTAGCCATGCCTGGCAGCTCAGGCCTGTTTTAACCCTCAGTGGCCTTTACCTGTGCCTGACAACTGTGAGTTCTAGGTCAGAGCCAAAGTTTTTAAGGTTAGGCTTCATCCCACCCTCTCCAGGAACGATTTTTGGGTCTTCCCCTTTTACTCCTGTTGAGGGTTAAATATTTTAGTCTACTTTCAAGGAGAAAGTATTTTATTGTACTGGTTCATTTTGGGTTTAGTTTTGTGTTTATTTCCCCCCACCCTCAAACCCTTCCATCTCTGCTGTCTGGGCCTCAAGTTGCCTATCCAATATGCCAGTAACTCAAACTGATCAAGGTTGCAGCGGTTGTCTTTCTGTAATTGTATGTATTTGCTGAGTATGATCTGTTCTAAGTCCATTCATTTTCCTATAAATTTCACTGTATCTTTTTCTTACTGCTGAGTAGAATTCCCCTGTGTATATGTAACACAACTTTGTTACCCATTCATCCAATGATGCACACCTGGGTTGATTCCAGTTCTTAGCTATTATGAATTGAGCAGCTATAAACAGGTTGAGCAGTATCTCTGTAGTGAAATGTATAGCATTTAGGGTGAATGCCCAGTAAGGGAAGAACTGGGTCTGTTGATAGCTCTATATTTATCTTTTTCAGGAATCTCCATATTGATTTCCATATTGATTGTATAAGTTCACATTTGCACCAACAGTGAATGAGAGTTTCTCTTTTCCCACATCCTCACAAACATTTGTTGTTTGATCTTTTTAATGATTGCCATCCTTACCAGAGTAAGGTGGAATCTCATAGTTGTTTTAATTTGCATTTCCTGAAAGTTAGGGGTGCTGAAAATTTTCTTAAGTGAGTGTTAGTTATTTGTGTTTCTTCCTCTGAGATCTCCCTATTCAGTTCTGTACTCTATTTTTTTTTTTTTTTTGAGTGGGTTGTTTGATTTTTTTATTGTTTAGTTTTTGAGTTCTTTGAAGATTGTAGATATTAGGCCTCTGTCAGTGGTATACCTGCTGGAAATTGTCTCCCATTATGTCAGTAAGCTTTTGACTGTGGTTATTGTATGTTTGACTGTGGAAAAGCTTTTTAGCTTAATGAGATTCCATTGACTGAATGAGTGTTTAATTTCCTGACCTACTGAGGTGTTGTTCAGGAAGTCCTTCCCCACTCCTATATTGCAGAGAGTTCCTCCTATTTTTTCTTCCAATAGTTGAAGAGTTTCAGTTCTTAAATTGAGGTCTATAATCCATTTCAAATTAATTTTTGTGTATGGTGAGACGAGTGGGTGTAGTTTCATTTTTCTATATGTGTTTATCCAATTTGCCCAGCACAATTTGTTGAAGATGCTGTCTTTTGTCTGATCTATGTTGTTGGCAACTTTAAAAAAGATTAAGTAGTGGGACATCTGGTCAAGATAGTGTCCTCCTAACTGTGCCACACCTCCTGGGAAAGGAAAGGTAAGATATTTAAGGTTCATTGGATCTTCTAGGGGTGAGCAAACTCTAATTGACCTCCAGTGGGAGGGAATGTAGAAGCAAAGTAGGGAATCTGCTGACTCCCCTGCTCTCTGGTAGCACAGCAGTCCTTCAGTCCCCTCAAGCAGCCATTCTAGTCACAGTCCGAGCCCAGGTTCCTCCTGCACAGACCACAGGCAAGGAGACCCAGGTCAGCAGACTAGCACAGCTCCACATGTGCCTCCAAGTTCATGAATGCCATCCCACTCACCACTAACCCCCATCCCTGTGTGTGCACCCAGGCCAGTAGACTAGCTCTCCCCCCACTGCCACCAGGGACTGCCCCTCTGGCATGGACCCAGGCCAGCAGGCTAGGGTTCCCCCCTCCCTAGGCTCTCCCACAACAGGGGACCTCCACACCCTCCCCTGCATGTCACCTGACATACAGCAGTCCCATATCCCTGTCCAGCCCTGTCACACTAGCCAGCAGTCCCATCCACCCCCTGCTACAAGATCCCAATGGACCTGCTTTCCCATCCCTTCACCCTTCAGCATCAAGGAACCACCATGCGTTCCCATTCCAACCCCCTCTTCAGCCCAGCAGTAAGATAAGTCTGCTTTGTCCCATTACCCTGTACCCTCTGTCCCCTCATGCCACCTGATCACGCAGTCCCATACCCCAAATCACGGACAACATACCCCTTCATTAGGTCCTCAGACTCCCACCAGAGCCTCTTGGACTCCTTCTCTCTGAACAGGCAGGCCCCATTGCCATCAGAAGCCTAGTGGACCAAACATAAAAGGGAATAATCACCGAAGATGATTCAAGGGTAGACTACTGTTTCCTCCTAAATTAAATAAGATTCCTACACTGTTATGGGCAGGCCACAGTGCAAAAGGAATAACAAGAAGAGTCAAATACAAATAAATCCAACAAGATTACCTAGTTCTACAATGGATGTCTCTAATCAAAACATCAAAGAGACAATAGGATAAGAACCCCAAAATGATGATACAAGCTATGCAGCCTTGGCCAAGCAAATAGCAGAACTTGTAGAAAAGCAACAAAGGGCCAATAATTGTATGAATGCTGTCCTCACTAGATTAGACAGAAAAGAACAAGGAAGAGTAATAAAGACAGTTAGATGACCTGAAGGTGAGCAGGAGAAAAAAAGAGAGGGCCTCAATAACCAGCTGGCTAAGCTCAATGAATTCCAAGAAGCATTAAGAAAACCAGAAAATGATATGAAAAGGGAACACAACTGAAGGATGGAAACTATACATAAAAAAGTAGTAGGAAATACAAACCAAATTGAATAAGCCTAAATCTCTACAGAAGCTCTCAAGAATAGAGTCATCCATATGGAGGGTTGAAATTCAGAACAGGAAGACAAAACAGAAGAAACAGTTTGAGAGTCTAAAAGTTTCAATAAGTTCAAAAATTTTTGTGAACAGAAAATGAGGGAATTGTGGAATACCCTTAAACATTCCAACATTTGGATCATGGGAATACTAGAAGGGAAAGAAATTCAGAACAAAGGCATGGAGAACTTATTCAACCAAATTATTGAAGAAAAGTTTCCCACTCTCTCAAAATAAAGTCCCATCAAGTTACAAGAAGCTAACAAAACTCCAAAAAGACTGGACCAAGGAGAAACTCCCCAAGACATATTATCATTAAGACTCTAAACATTGCTACCAAAGAGAAAGTCATAAAAGCAGCTAGGGAGAAAGAACACATTATATATAAAGGTAATCCCATCACAATTACTTCAGACTTCTCAATGGAAACCCTGAAAGCCAGAAAGGCCTGGAATGAAATACTGCAAAGTCTCAGAACCTATGGATTCCAACCCAAACTACTCTACCCATTACAAGTGTCCCTCACAATAGATGGTGAAAGAAAACCTTTCCATGATAAAAGTCTGCCGGGCTCTCCAGCAGGTAGGGCTGTAGGAGAGCTGGTCCTGCCGGTCTCTTCTTGGGGCTGAGTGGGATGGAGAGTGTCGATGACCCAGACCCTCTCCTAGTCACTGGAGAGAAACACACTGAGTTGGGAGACTTGTTGAAGCAGGATCTCATTTTATTGTATCAAGCAGGCACTTATATAACATCAAGGTAGGGGGTGGGAGTCTTAGAATAGGGTGAGGATTAAGGGCCAATAATATTTCACCACATTAGTAGTAGCTGGGCAGAGGCAGTTTCAGGTCAGGTCTCACTGAGTCATTCCTATGAGGAAGTCATAGGCCAAATAATCGGACAGAGGTGAAGCCAGGTGAAATCTGTTATCTTAAAGGGGGTGACAATAAGGTGAGGTTCTGTACCAAATAATCGGACAGAGGTGTCTCTGCCCTTGATAATGCAATCAGCAATCTGATTGGTTATAGAATAAATTCTGGGGGTCCCACCAATCAAAAGGTGAACCCATTGGATGGGCTCACCTTCCTGAGCCAAAAGTGTGGTACATAATGTTTCCCCAGAGAAAATGAACAGGGAGATGGGTAAATCAGGATCGAACCTCTTTAGGGGTGCAATATTTATAGCCTGCTGGACCTTATGAAGAATTTGTTGATGACAAGTGGACAAAATTACCTGAAAGGAGAGGTTAAGACCCTTTAGGAGGTCAAACAAAGGGGACAGCTCTTTAGTAGTTATGGGTATCCAAGTAATTTCTCCCAATACCTTTTGGAGCTGGGGAAGAGTATAAGAATCCTGAATATGAAGTTGGGGGTTGACAGGAGAAACAGTATCAAGGGATAGTACAGAGCCCAAAATCTTAAGGGGAGGGACAGTCTGAATCTTTTCAGGGGCTACCTTAAAGATTTGGCCTGTAAAATGGCAAGACATTTGGCAGTAAGGTCTTGGAGATCAGATGGGTTGGAACAACCCAAGATTATATCATCCACATAAATATAGAATAGAATATCAGAATGGCCAATCAAAGAAGAAAAAATATATAACATATAGTACTGACAAATAGAGGGGCTATTGGCCATGCCTTGGGGCAGGACGGTCCATTCAAACCTGAAGTCTGGCCCACAAAAATTAGTTGAGGGTATGGAAAATGCAAATTTTTCAACATCATTTGGATGTAGTGGGATAGAAAAGAAACAATCTTTAATATCAATAATGGTTAAATAATAAGTGTCGGGGTGGCCAGAATCCAAGGGAGTCCTCTCTGAGGGGTCCCAAAAGGTAACATCCTCTCATTTATTTTTATTAAGTCATGCAGAAGTCTCCAAGAGCCACTAGGCTTTTTAATAACAAAAACAGGGGAATTCCAAGGACATTTTGAAGGCCGTATATGTCCCAAAGCTAGCTGTTGTTTAACTAACATATGAAGATGTTGGAGTTTAGGGGTAGGTATAGGCCACTGCTCAACCCACACGGGGTCCCCAGGTACCCATCAAGTTTTTGGCACTGGGGGGTGAGCAGTGGCCCTTAGAATTGGGGGTGGACCCGAGAGTGTTTTTGTCTAATCTTTTCAAAATGAGGGTCATCTCTGTGGTTAGGGAAACTGGCCCATCCTTGCTCAAACTGTTGTTTATACTCTCCCTGGTCTAGTATCCCCTCATAGAAGCCCTAGTGATCAGTGGTGATACAAGCCTCAGCTTCTCCAAGTATATCCTGACCTAGGAGGTTGGCCGTTAAGCCGGACACCACCAGAGGGCGCACCTCCCCATGGTTACCATCAGGATCAGTTCAGGGCTGCCAGTTGGCCATTTCCCAGGATGTTGACTGCCCACACCAAGTAAAGGTGGACCAGGGACTAACTGCTATGAAGGAGGGACTTCCTCCTTTCTTATTACAGTGCAGTCGGCCCAGAGTCAATGAGGTACTTGAAAGTTTTTTCACCATCTGTCAGGGTCATTTCTGGCCTTAGTCCCGGAATCAGGGGCACGGTCCAGTGTGTCCTAACCACCTTCTTCCCCTTATTTAATGGGCCTGAGGATAGCCCCTGGGGGAGTTTAAAGGCTCACTCTGAAGGTTGAACTTGGATTTGTAATCCTTGGCCCAATGGGACCCTTTCTTGCATTGGGGGAAGGGCGTGCGAGGCAAACTAGGGGCTGTAGGAATTGTTGGGGCATTCTTGGCCCAGTTAGGGCACTCTCTTTTAAAATGACCTTGTTTACAGCACCCAAAACAAGACCTCCCCTTTCCCCCTGAGGCCTGTTGAAGGGCACAAACTAGGGTGGCCATATCTTCATGGCGGGCAGTCTGTAGGGCCAATGCCATGGCCCTTACCTGATGGGAAGTGGATCCTACATCTTTAGTGGCCACGATCCACTTACTCATAGAGTGATCTTTTAGCCCAGCACAGGCCAAGTTATGGTCACTCGTCATGCCTTCCCAGACCAGCATTTTAATGAACTGGTCTCATAGGGGGCTGGGGGAAACTTTCTTTGTAGACTTTTTTCTACCCTCTTTATGAAGGTAGCCAAGTCTTCACTAGCTTTTTGTGTGATTCTTGTGATGGGGGGCTCAGATGGGCCTACCTCCAGTTTCCTCCATGCAGCCACTCCCGAAGCCCGCACCTGATCCTGGTCAGGGATGGCAGCTTGCTGGAGGCCCATGGAAAATGCATCAGTGGTGCCTGAGAGCATGCCAAAGGTGATTTGGACTGGGGGCTAAGTGGCCTGATTCTGCTCAACCTGAGTACGGCACTCATCCTGAAAGAAGGCATACCATTTTATGTACAGGAGGCCAGAAAGAATGGCTTTAGCAAGGTTTTTCCAATCTTGTGTGGTACACTAATGATAAGCCAAACCCTGGAGGATGGTTTCCACCCAGGGGGAATTAGGTCCATCCTCTGAGACAGCCTTCTTAAGGTCCTTTAGATCATGGGCCTCCCAGGGGTACCAAGCGGTGGGGCAATTACCGCTGGGGTTAACATTGACATGGAAGAGGTTGGTTGTTTCTCTCCCAGGGGTGCCATCTCCATAGTAGGATGGAGGTGCAGAGGGGGTCTGAAAAGGATTTTTCTGAAAAGGATTTGTAGGGGGCTGGGGGTGTAGGACCCTTAGAGGGCCAAGGAGCACTTCCAAAGGGGTCTAGGGATGGGATTTGGGTTGGATGAGGACTGCCCCATAATTTATGACGGTACACTCACCCGCAGACCGATTGGCCTGTCAGGGTTCTTCTGTTGGAGAGATTCCTCACACGGGGCACCAGTCTGCAGGGCTCTCCAGCAGGTAGGGCTGTAGGAGAGCTGGTCCCAACAGTCTCCCCTTGGGGCTGAGTGGGATGGAGAGTGTGGATGACCCAGACCCTCTCCTAGTCACCGGAGAGAAACACAGTGAGGTCGAGAGACTTGTTGAAGCAGGATCTTGTTTTATTGTATCAAGCAGGCACTTATATAGCATCAAGGTAGGGGGTGGGAGTCTTAGGACGGGGTGAGGATTAAGGGCCAATAATATTTCACCACGTTAGTAGTAGCTGGGCGGAGGGAGTTTCAGGTCAGGTCTTGCTGAGTCATTCCTATGCAGAAGTCATAGGCCAAAGACAGGTTGCCAAACTCTAGGCAGGCTCAGTATGTTCCACTGGGCCTCGAGTCCGGACCTCTTTAGGCCCAACAGAAGTCAGTTTTACAATTATATGAATACAAAGCCAAACCTTCAGAGAGTACTTTAGGGAATTCTTCACACAGAAGAATCAAATAACCAACCTCAAGTGCCTATACAAAGCAGATCACAATGACCAAACTCGGAGAAGGCACAAAAAACTACAAAGTCCAAGAAACCACCAAACCACACAAACCACCACAATATGGCATGGATTAAATCAAACCTCACAGTCATTACCCTAAATATTAATGGCCTTAATTCACACATCAAGGCACATAAGATAACAGCATGGATCAGAAGACTAGATCCCTCAATCTGCTATTTTCAAGAAACCACCTTATCACTAAAGACAGACACCTTCTCAGGGTGAAAGGGTAGAAAGTGATATTCCAAGCAAACAAATAAGAAACAAGCAGGCATAGCTATACTAATACTAGATAAAATAGAATTCAAACCAAAAGTAATAAAAAAAAATACAAGGAAGGCCACTTCACTTTTTACTTATCAAGGGAACAATCCAACAAGAAAAGATATCATAATGATCAATCTTTATACACCAAACATAGGTGCACCACAATTTATAAAACAAAACCTACTTGACAACAAAACAGAAATAACCTCCAATGCCATCATAGTTGGGGACTTCAATATTCCACTATCAGCAAGAGATACAACATCTAACAGAAAATTAACAGGGAAGTAAGAGAGCTCAACAAAACCATAGATCAATTAGACCTAACAGACATCTATAGAACATGCTACCCCAAATCCACAGGCTACACATTCTTCTCAGCATCCCATGGCACCTTCTCTAAAATAGAACATACCGTGGGTCCTAAAGCCTGTCTCCATATATCTAGGAAAATGGACATAATTTTCTGCATGATATCAGATTACAATGCTGCATTGCTAGAAATTAACAAAAGATGCACCAGGAATCCCATCAGCTCCTGGAAACTGAACAACACACTTTTAAACAATAAATGGATGTAGAAAAAATAAAAATGAACTTGCAAAATTTCCAGAAATGAATGACAATGAGAACACATCATACCCAAACTTATGGCACACAATGAAGGTGGTCTTTAGGGGAAAATTCATAGCAGTTAATGCCCTCATAACAAAGACAGAGAGATCCCAAATCAGTAACCTAACCATCCACCTAAAGGCTCTGGAAAAGCAAGAAGAATCCAACCCAGAAAGCCCCAGAAGGAAAGAACTACTTAAGATTAGAACAGAAATTAATGAATTGGAAGCAAAGAAGTCAATTAAGAAAATTGATGAAACAAAGACCTGGTTCTTTGAAGAAAAAATCAAGATTGATAAAACTCTGGCCAATCTGACTAAGTGAAAAACAGAAATGCTACAAATTAACAAAATTAGAAATGAAAAAGGAGATATCACAATAGACATAAGTGAAATTGGGAGAATCATCAGGACTTATTAAAAAACCTCTACTCCACAAAACTGGATAATATGGAGGAAAGGGATGAATTTCTGGACACATACCTCCTACCAAAGCTAAACTCAGAGCAGATTAATCTCCCAAACAAAACTATCACACAAATTGGAAAGGAAGAAATTAATTTAGACCTGTTCACAGATGACATGGTTCTATATACAAGAGACCCGAGAACCTTTATCTCAAAACTTCTAAAGGTTATTAAATCCTTCAGCAAAGTAGCAGGGTACAAAATCAATGCACAAAAATCAGTAGCCTTTCTATATGCAAAAGACAAAAAGACAAAGAAAGAAATAAGTGACATTATCCCATTTTCAGTAGCAACAACAAAAAATACCTTGGAATAACATTAACCAAGGATGTTAAAGACCTATGCAATGAAAACATAAAAACACTAAAAAAGAAATTGAGGAGGACTTGATAAAATGGAAAATCCTCACATGCTCCTAGATATGCAGAATTAATATTATGAAAATGGAAAACTTACAAAAGGCAATATACAGATTTAATGCAACACCAATAAAAATCCCAACATTTTTCTTCAAAGAGATAGTCAAAATTCATATGGAAGGGCAGAAGGCCTCAGGTATGTAAGCATAACCATAACCTCAGTAAAAGAACCATCTCTTGAGGCATCACCATACCTGATCTAAAGCTATATTATAAAGCTATAGTAATAAAAACAACATGGTACTGTCATTAAAATAGGATTATAGACCACTGGAACAGACTCAAGGGCCTGGACTTTAGATGAAGTAACTACAGATACTTGATATTTGACAAAGGACCTAACAATGTAGGCTGGAAAAAAGACAGCATCTCAACAAATGGTGCTGGAAAAAGTGCATAACCATATGCAGGAAAATGAAACTAGATCCACACATCTTTCCTTGTACAAAAATCAAGTCCAGATGGATCAACGACCTCAATATAAGACTGGAAACTCAGGTACTACTGGAAGAAAAATAGGAGGGCCTTTCCATGATATAGGAATGGGAAAAGACTTCCTGAACAAAACCTCAGTAGCTCAGGAACTTAAACAATCACTCAACCATTAATTCTCATGAAGCTGAAAAGATTCTTCACAGACAAACATACAAAAAAGCAGAGCCAATAAATCACCCAGAGAATGGGAGAATATTTTTGTTGGTTATACAACTGACAGAGGCCTAATCTCTAGAATCTACAAAGAACACAAAAACCTAAACAAAAAATCAATCAATCCACTCAGAAAATGGGGCAAAGAACTGGACAGGGAGTTCTCAGAGGAAGAAATACAAAAGGCAAACACACACTTAAGAAAATGTTTATCATCCCTAATCATCAGGGAAATGCAAATTAAAACAACCATGAGATTCTGTCTTACCCCAATAAGGGTAGAAAACATTAAAAAAAAAAAGTCAAATGAAAACAAATGCTGGTAAGGATGTGGACAAATAAGAACCCTCATTCACTGTTGGTGAGAATGTAAGATAGTACAACCATTATGGAAAGCAATATGTTGACTCCTAAAAAGGTTGACTATAGAGTTACCAAAAGACCCAGTTATTCCCTTACTCGGTATTTACCCTAAAAGCTCCATGCCTCAGTTCAGAGAGATTTGCTCATCCATGTTTATAGCTGCTCAATTCATAATAGTGAAGAGCTGGAATCAACTAGATGTCCATCATTAGATGAATGGATAACCACAATATGGTATGGCTACAAGATGGAATTCTATGCCTCAGTAAGGACAAATGACACAATGAAATTTGAAGGAAAATGGGTGAAACTGCAACAGATCATTCTGAGCAAACTCACCCAATCACAGAACAATATTCATCACATGGTCTCACTCATCTGTGGCTACTAACATGAATCTGTCCAAGACTCTGACATACCTAAGAAGCATCTTGAGGACAAGACACTAGGGAGGGTTGGGCAGGAGGGGAGGGGAAGGGTGGAGGACACAAAACTAGACTGAAATGGCAATAGTACCATAAAATTCTACATCCTAAAATACAGACTAAATGGTTGAGCCTTCATCAGGTCCTTAGGGTATACCTGAGGGTATGATGAAGTCTAACCTTAATCTTCTCCTCTCTCTCTTTCCCTCTTCTCTCTCTTGTCTCTTTCTCTTTTATAATACCTATCTTTTCTTCCTTCTTTTCCTTGGGGCTGGCTTGTAACTTCCAGTACCAGCATGTGGTTAATATCCACAATGAGCTGCTGATTACAGAGACCTACAAGGTTTCCCAAAAGAAGACAGATTTCTTTCAGAGTACTTGATGACCCACCAAAGGTTAGTGGTATAATCTTACTGCCAAACACACCATATGCTGTTAATACAGAACTTGGAGTGGCCTGGCTAGAGTGTGGAAGAGAGTCAGTCCCCAGACAGTTAGCTCGTCTAGTGCCAGAAGGTGCTACATGAGCAGAGCAACTGGGGGAAAATGACCAACATCTGTCCTAGCAACTCGTGGCCTAAGATACTCATCAGCAAACAACCTGATGTGATACTCACACAAGTGCAATAGTGGCACACAGCCATGTTGGGTAACCAACTGCTCTTGATTTGGCTAACTGATTCACTTAGTGGAATGGAACCATAGCTGGAGCTGGGAAACAAGCCAAAACTTTATCCAAAAATGAGCCCACTCTCCATTATCAAGATCCCACCAATTGTGGGCTATAAGAGGGCCTACACTTATTATATTCTTTCTAAAAAAGTAATGGTTGTCCCTTTTATCTGGCGCTGACTTCACTTTCTGTTAGAGAATTTGCTTCTCTTTTTCAGATGGATACAGATCCTGAGGAGAGAATCATCCCAGTGCACCTCACTAGGCCCCAACTGAAACCAAGAGTAATTGGGGAAATGAGCAAGAGTGCTGCTTTCTTGGAGAACCTAGTACCAGCACAAGGGTGAAGGAGATAGACATAGATAACACTCAACTCCCACCAAACAAGATATCCAGAGACATAGGCCCCCAAGACCTCATCACTGAGGTAGACCTGAGACAAAACCATGATGGTGCAGGGAAATTTACAGAAGAATGGTGGAAAGATTGTTAGAGCCACATGTTGGGACATTGTCCAGAGAGACATTGCCACTTACCCATAATTAATGGCTAATCCAACAATGCATGACCCACATTCCCCAATGAGGAGGTACCCCGTGAAGGGGGGAGGATAGGGAGGAGCTAACAATGGTACCAATATGGCTGTATACACTCTGTGTACATAACTACAAATAAAAACCCAATAAACAGTGGTAGTTACTTGACTTAATGGCTGGGTCTCCTATTCTCTTCCATTCATCTATATGTCTGCATTTCTGCCAGTACTGTGCTGTTTTTGGTTCTATGGCTTTGTAATATATCTTTAGATTGGGTATGGTGATACCTCCAGAGGTGTTTCTTTTGCTGAGAATATGTTTGGTAATATGAGGTCTGATGACATTCCATATGAATTTTGAATTCTTTTTTTCTATTTCTGTGAAGAATGATGCTGGATTTTTATTGGCATAAAATCTGTATATTGCTTTTGATAGAATTATCTTCACAATGTTAGTTTCACCTATCCAGGAGCATGGAAGGTTTTTCCATCTGCTCAAGTCCTCCTCAAGTTTTTTTTCTTGAGTGTTTTTATGTTTTCATTGTATAGGTCTTTCATGTCCTTGCTTAGTGTTATTCCAAGGCATTTGATTTTTTTTTTTTTGTGTGTGTGTGTGTGTGGCTATTGAAAATGTGAAAGTCTTGCTGATTTCTGTTTCTGTATATTTATCCCTTGCATATAGAAAGGCTGCCAATATTTGTATGTTGATTTTGTATACTGCCACTTTGCTCAAGAAACTAAACACCTTTAAAAGTTTTGAGGTGGAGATTTTTGAGTCACTTATGCATAGGATCATGTCATCTGTAAATAGGGCTTATTTGACTTCTTCCTTTTCAATTTGTTTCCCATTTATTTTTTTCTCCTGTCTTATTGCTTGCACTAGGACTTCTAGTATTATGTTGAAGAGCAGTGGAGAGGGTGGGCACCCCTGTCTTATTCCTGAAATCATTGGTAACTCCTTGAGTCTTTCCTTATTAAGTATTATTTGGGCTTTAAGTGCCTTATATATAACCTTTATTGTGTAGATATATAAAACCTTCATGCCTTTTCTCTCCATCATTTTGATCATGAAGTATTGTATTTTGTCAAAGATCTTCTCTACATCTATTGAAATTATCATTTGGTTCTTGTGACTAAGTTTTTAAATATGGTATATCATGTTGATTGATTTCCATACATTGAACCATCTCTGCATCCCTGTGATGTATCCTGCTTGACTAAGGTGGAAAGCAGTTTTTTTTTTTTTTTTCGAGGTAGGGTCTCACTCTAGCCCAGGCTGGCCTGGAATTCACTACGGAGTCTCAGAGTGTCCGTGAACTCATGGCAATCCTCCTACCTCTGCCTCCGGAGTGCTGGGATTAAAGGTGTGTGCCACCACGCCCAGCTGGAAAATACTTTTGATGTGTTGTTGAATTTGGTTTGTGAGGATGTTGTTCAAGATATTTGCATCTAAGCTGATCAGGGATATAGGCCTATAATTTTCTTTTCTTGTATCTCTCTCTTGTTTTGGTATTAGGGTGATGCTAGTTTCATAAAAGGAGTTCAGGAGCGTTTTCTGTTCTCCAATGTGTAAATCAGTTTGAGAAAAATTCATTTCAGTTCTTTAAAGATGGTTTGATAGAAGTCAATATAGAAGCCATTTAGTTCTAGACTTTTCTTTTTTGGGAGGATTTTGATTAACTTTTAAATCTCAATGGATGTGATTGGTTTGTTTTGGAAATTAATCTTCTCTGCCTTTAGTTTTCATAGGTAGTAAATGTCTATTTTGGAGAGGGTTCCATGGGCTGCTGAGAACAATGTTTATGCTGCAGAATTAGGGTGAAATTTTTTTGTAGATGTCTGTTATGTCTAGTTCATCTATGTTGTTGTTGAGCTATATTATTTCCCTGTTGATTTTCTGTCTGGATGATCTGTCTATTGATGATAGTAGAATGTTGAGTTCCCCAACTATGATGTTACTGATGTTTATTTATTTTTTCATTGTCAAGCAGGCTTTGTTTTATAAACCGTGGTGCACTTATGTTTGGTGCATATAGATTTATGATTGTGGTGTCTTCATGTTGAAACATTCCCTTGATGAGTAAGAAGTGAACTTCTTTGTTCTTTTTGGCTACTTTTGGTTTGAAGTTTACTTTATCTTGTATTAATACAGCAACACCTTCTTGTTTCTTATTTCTATTTGCTTGGCATATAATTATCCACCCTGAGGAGGTATGCATCTTTAGTGGTGAGGTAGGTTTCTTGAAGAAAGCAGATAGTGGAGTCCAGTTCTCTGATCTACTCTTTTAACTTTTGTCTTTTCATGGCTTAGGTAAGACTGTTAATATTTAAACTTATAGCTGAGTTTTGATTCAATCCTGCCATGATGGGGTGCTTTATAGGGTTTGGTGCCTTCCTGGGCTTTGTACATTTTTGAGAATGCTCCACCTCTTCTTATTGTGATCTTATTCTTGTAGACTCTTGAGAATGTTGTTTGAGTCTTTTGTGTGTAGGATTTCCTGAAGTATACTCTATAGGTTTGGCTTTGTGGTCATATAATCATAGAGCTGAATTTTAAAAAATCATTTTAATTAATTTATTTATTAGAGAAAGAGAGAGAGGGAGAATGGGCACACCAGGGCCTCTAGTCACTGCAAACTAACTCCAGATGCATGCACCACCATGTGTATCTGGCTTATGTGAGACCTGGTGAATAGAACCTGGGTCCTTAGGCTTCACAGGCAAGTGCCTTAACTGATGAGGCATCTCTACATCCCAGAAATGAATTTTTAAAATTGTATTTTTATTATACATGGACATATTTAGTATGTAGTCAGCACATGTTGGTACCATCCTGTCCATCCTCCCTGATCCTTTTCTGAAGAGACCTTTCCTCAGTGGGGATGCAGATCAATCTGTTAGATATTGTGGGTCATGCATTATGGGGGCAGAAATCAGTTATGGGGGGTGCAATGTCACTGTGCAAAATTTCCCAACTTGTGGATCTAACAATCATTCTTCTCCCTCTTCCACAAAATTCCCTGAGCCATGTTGGGTGAATTTTAAGTCTACTTCAGTGATGGGTAATTAGAAGCCTATGGATCTATGGTTTGGTAGGTGTTGCATGTCCTCGGTGTCTATCTCCTTCACCCTTGGGCTGATATCAGATTCACTAAGAAAGCAGCACTCTTGCTCATTTTCCCAAATCCTCTGTGGTTTCAGCTGGGGCTGGGTAGAGTGCATTGGGTCATTTATCTCCTCATGTTCAGCTCCCATCCAAAAAGAGAAACAGGTTCTCCAACGGAGAGTGAGGTTGGCACCAGTTAAGTGGGATAACCATTATTGATATGGAGAGAATTTAAATGGTGTAGACTGTCTTATAGCTCAAGATTAGTGGAAATTTTACAAGGGAAAGCAGAATCATTATGTGGATATGGTTCTGTACTTGCTTTGCACTTCCAGATATGTTTTCCTTGTCACTGAGTGCATCTGTTAGTCAATTCAAGGGCTGTTGGTTACCCACCATGGCTGTGTGTCACTATTGCACTTGTATGAGTAACACATCAGGTTGTTTGTTGCTGAACAGCTTAGACCATGAGTTGCTTGGAAAGATGTTGGTCATTTTCCCCAGTCTCTCCTGTGTTTTGATCATGAAGTAGTGTTGCATTTTGTCAAAGGCTTTCTCTGCATCAATTAGATGATCATGTGGCTCTTATGATCCAGTTTACTTATGCGGTATATTATGTTGACCAATTTCCATATGTTTAACCATCCCTCCATCCCTGGGATGAAGCCTACTTGACCAAGGTGGATAATGCTTTTGATGTGTTGTTGAATTCGATTTGTGTAGCAGACAGCTTCAGGTTTGCTGAGATGAACTTCCAGACCAGTCACAATTATGGAGGAAGGGGTACTTATTGGAGCTTACAGATCCAGGGGAAGTACCACAATGGCAGAAGAAGCTGGCATGCTTTCACAGGTCCAAGCAGAGAGAGAAGCATAAGCCAAAAGCCACACAGCACAGCACATTTCAAGATCTCTACCTAGGCACATTTTGCATATATTTAGATTGAAATCTCAAAACCACCACAACATCTTAAAATCTGCCCAGTGACACCACCTCCAGCCAGGTGGCTGCAGACGCAAACTGCAACCTAAGAAAACATTGAATATATTGGGTGCCATCTATTCAAACTACCACATTCCACCCCTGGCCCCTGATAGATTCATAACCATCACACATTGTAAACTGTACTCAGTTTAATTTGAAAGGTCCCCACAATCTTGACCAGTTTATGATGGTAAGTACTGTAAACTCACATAAGTTAAATACTTTTAACATTTGAAGGCACAGAGTAAACATTTTCAACTGGTATAACTCATAGCAAGGACAGATAAAAACAAACTCAACCACCATCAGACAAACATCAAACTCCTGCAGTTCAAGTTCAACATAACCAGAGACTTCTAGTCTCCAGATTTTCCATTCTGCCCCTCCATCTGGGCAGAGTAGCCAGGGAACACTTCCATCCTAGGCCAACAGTGTGCTCTATGGTAGCCCTTGCATAGTCCTGGTATATCCAAAACATCTTCAGGTCTTCATGCAAACCACAGTCCATCTTACAAAGGCTCTTTCAGCCTATCAGGGCATCAGGCCCTGCCTCATGCCACATCTCAATAGCAGCTCCTGGAATCATGTGTAGTTCATGACCACTCCTCACATTTTTCATGCTTTTGAAACCAATACTAGGTGTGCAGGACACAGTCATATTCTTAATTCAGGGACAAAATAAATCATAATCTTGAAAAGTAGGTTCCTTCTCCAGTAAACTCTTTCCAAAAGAGTTTGCATTTCTATGATAGTCTTTCCTCAGGCATCCTTTCATTGTTTTAATGTAAATCATTTGGGCCATCTTCCTTAAGATTGCTAATGTGTTGACAATAGCAGCTTCAGTAACCTAAAACTACTGAGTGCCTGCAATTTTAACTTGCTTGAGGTTTTCCAATTTAAAATATTAAATCTCAGTCCAGTATCTTTAGCCAAGCACACCAGTCCATTACAAGTTTAACCTTGATCAAACTCTTGGCCAGGGCAGCAGGACATAGCCAGCCCTTATGCCAGTAGCCCAGTTCCAACAAAGTCCTCTTCAGTCTTTCCTTCCCCTTAGAAAGCTGATAAGCCAAGACTCAAAGTTCAATACTGTCTGCACTTAGCATTCTCAAACTCTCATCAGAATAGTCCATAAAACTTGGTCTACCACTTCAGAAGGGCTCTTCAGTTGCAAGCACCCAGTCCATGCCTATTCCTCCAAAACAAAGTTTCCAAAAGATCAAAATCCACATGGCCAGGTCCATCTCAGCTCACTCCTTGGTACCAAGTCGTGCAGCAGACAGCTTCAGGTTCACTGAGATGAACTTCCAGACCAAGCACAGTTATGGAGGAAGGGATATTTATTGAAGTTTACAGATCTAGGGGAAGTTCCATAATGGCAGAAGAAGCTGGCCTGCCTTCACAGGTCCAAGCAGAGAGAGAAGCATAAGCCAAAAGGCACACAGCACAGCACACTTCAGAATCTCCAGCTAGGCACACTTTGCATATCTTTAGATTGAAATCTCAAACCCACCACCACACCTTAAAATTTGCTGAGTGACACCACCTCCAGCCAGGTGGCTTCAGATGCAAACTACAAACTAATAAAACACTGAATATATTGGGGGCCATCTATCCAAATTACCACAATTTTCAAGGATTTTCTTCAGGACCTTTGCATCTAAGTTCATTAGGGATATAGGCCTATAGTTTTCTTCTCTGTATCTCTGTCTGGTTTTGGCATTAGGGTGATTCTAGGTTCATAAAAGGAGTTGGGGAGTATTTCCTGGTCTCTAATTATGTGAGATGTTTTGAGAAAAAGTGGTTTCAGTTCTTCAATGAACGTTTGATAGAATTGAGGTGAAAGGCCATCTGATCCTGGACTTTTCATTTTGGGGAGGTTTTTGATTACCTTCCAAACTCCATGGATGTGATAGGTTTGTTTAGTTGATTAGTCTGCTCTGAGTGTAGGTTTGGTAGGTGATATGTATCTAGGAATTCATTTGTTTTCTCCAGATTATTCAATTTTGTAGAGTAGAAGATTTGGAAGTATCCCCTGATGATTCTGCCTATTTCATTGATGTCTGTTGTGATCTCTCATTTTTCATTTCTGATTTTATGAATTTGAGACCTCTCTCTCTCTCTCTTTCTCTCTGTCTCTTTTGCTTGATCCACTTGAGCAGGGGTTTGTTAGTCTTGTTTATTTTTTTTTGAAAGAACCAGCTCTTAATTTCATTGATTTAAAAATTGTTTTCTTTGTTTCGAATTCATTAAATTCTGTTCTAATCTTGATTATTTCTTTCCATCTGGAGCTCTTTGCGAGGATTCTTCTTATGCTTTCCAGTGCCTTTATGTGGACAGTCAGATTAGTAGTTTGGGATCTCTCTGTCTTTGTAATGAAGGCATTTTAGGCTATGAATTTTCCCCTTAGGCTTGCTTTCATTGTGTCCCATATGATTTGGTAACTTGTGTTTTCATTTTCATTTTCATTCAATTCTAAGAATTTTACCATTTCATTTTTGATTTCTTCTATGACCTGTTCATTGTTTAAAAGTATGTTGTTTAGTGTCTAGGAGCTGGTGCAGTTCTTGATGTATCTCTTGTTGTTAATTTCTAGCTTTAAAGCATTGTTATCGGATATGATGCAGGAAGTTAGTTCAATTTTCCTGACTTTATGAAGGCATACTGTAGGGCCTAATATATGTTCAGTTTTGGAGAAGGTTTTGTGGGCTGCTGAGTAGTATGTGTATTCTGTAGGGTTGGGGTGGAAAGTTTTGTAGATATCCATTAGGCCTAGTTGATCTATGATGTTGTTGAGCTCTATTATTTCTCTGTTGATTTTTCTGCTTGGATGATCTGTCTATTGATGTTAGTGGAGTATTGAAGTCTCCAACTATGATGGTGGTGGCATTTATTTCTGTTTTATTGTTGAGTAGATTTTGTTGTATAAATTGTGGTGCACCTGTGTTTGGCGCATATATATTTATGAATGTGATGTGCTCAAGTTAGACCATTCCCTTGATGAGTATGAGTAAGAAGTGGCCTTCTTTGTCCTTTATAATTAGTTTTGGTGTTTGATGTCTATTTTTATCAGATATTAATATAGCAAAACCTGCTTTTTAAATTTCCATTTGCTTGGAATATCATTTTGCAACTTTTCACCCTGAGGAGGTGTCTATCTTTAGTGGTGAGGTGGGTTTCCTGAAGACAGCAGTTAGAAAGGTCCAGTTTTTTGATACACACTGATAACCTGTGTCTTTTAATGGGTGAGTTAAGACCATTAATATTTTAGTTTATTACTGTGAGGTTTGAATTAATCCCTGCTATGATGAGATGCTTCATGGGGTTTGCTGCTTTCTTGTGTTTTGTCATATTTTGGACCTGGACTATTTTGGTTATTGTGATCTTCTTGTTGGCATTTTAGATTGGATTGTTTGACTATTCTGTTTGCAGTATTCCCTCAAGTGTTCTCTGTAGGCTTGGCTTTGTGTTCATATAATCATAGAATTAACCTTTTTTCATGTAAAGTTTTTCTTTTTCCATCTATTATGAGGAATACTTTTACTGGGTAGAGTAGCTTGTGTTGGAATCCATAGCTTTTTAGACTTTGAAGTGTTACATCCCAGGCTCTTTTGGCATTCAGGTTTTCCATTGAGAAATCTGTCATAATTCTGATGGGATTGCATTTTTATGTTGCAAATTGTTTCTCTCTTGCTGCTTTTACCACTCTCTCTTTGTTTTCATTGCTAATGGTTTTAACTATGATGTGTCTTGGAGAGTTTCTTCTTTGGTCCTGTCTGTTTGGTGTTCTGTGGGCTTCTTATTGGGATGGGCCTCTGTTTTGAGAGATTCAGAAAATTTTGTTTAATAGTTTTGCTGAATATGTTCTTTATGCCTCTGGCCTAGATTTCCTCTCCTTTTGGTATACCCATGATCTGGGTGTTTGTTTGTTTTATGGTACCCCACAGCTCTCTCATATTTTGTTTACTTGTTTTATTGAACTTAGCAAAGTTTTTGGCTTCTGAGTCAGTTTCTTCTATCTTGTCTTCCAGGTCAGAGGTTCTATCTTCCACAGAAGTAACTTTGTTGTTGAGGGGTTCTAGAGAGTTCTTGTTTTTATAATTTCTATTTGAATTTTCTTTTCTGTTGTGTCCTATTGCATCGAGTCCATCTCTTTTTTGAGGTGTATTTTCAATTTGAGTTCTGATTTTCTTGATGGTTCCTTGAATTCATTTTTACCTTTGATCAAGTCTTCATTAAGCTTAATCAAGCAGTTGTTGAGATACTACATTTCTTGAGTAACCTTCCATTTACTCATATCACTGGAGGGTTCTAAAATTTTCTTCAATCAAGTTAAACCTACTGTCAAAAGCTGAATGCTCTAGGACACAATTCTGTTCAATTTCATTGATTTGATTGTTGGTTCTTTGATGGTTTGCTTCCAGTTCAGTGATTTTTTTTTTTTTTTGATCAGGGTCTCATTGGTTGTTTTGCTTACATTTTGGGAATGAATTTCTGTTGATTTTCTATGATTTCATTGGATGCTTTCATTGTAGGACTAGGCATCCTTAGTGGAGATCTCTCAGTTTTCTGACTTTCACTGGCTTTTTTTGTGTTGTTGTCTACTCATTTTGGGGAGGTCTTTATTTTATTGTGTAGGAAGCAAGTTTTTGTCCTTTGACCTGTGCACCCTCTGATTCAGGCAAACAGGAATGTTGGTACCCAGTGGCCAGTCAGGATACCAGAGCAAATGGTCTGATCCCACAGCTCACACAGAGACCAGTCCTCCCCAAGCAAGGCACAATGGGATTAACAAAACAAGAGGACTGGTACAGGTATAGGGAACAGGGATCTTGCCTACTCATTCTGAGCTGTACCTGCTTGTACACAATCTGGCCCAGGGAACCTGGTCCAGAGAACTGGGAGGAGCCAGGAAGAAGGGATCTAGACTACTCACTCCACACTGCCATGCCCAGTACTCACTCCACACCACCATGCCCATGCCCGTCCACACACAGTCTGCTCAGGGAACCCAGACCAGGGAACTGGGAGGAGCTGGGAAACAGGGGTGTGGCCTACTCACTTCACACCACCACACCTGCCTGCACACAGACCAGTGAAGGAACCCAGAGTAGGGATCTGGGAGGAGCCAGGAAACAGGGATCTGGCCTACTCTGTCCATACTGCCATGCCTTCCAGCACACACTAGAGCTGAATTTTTTCATGGAAAGTTTTCCTTTCACCTTCTATTATGAGGGATACTTTCATTAGGTACAGCAGTTTGGGTTGAAAGCCATAGTTTTTTAAGATTTTGATGTGTTCCATTACAGGACCTTCAGGCTTTAAGGGTTTTCAATTGAGAAATCTGGGGTAATTCTGGTAAGATTACCTTTGTATGTAGTGAGTTGTTTCTCTCTTATTGCTTTTATCACTCTTTCATTGTTTTCATTGTTAACAGTTTTAACTATATTGTGCCTTGGAGAGTTTCTTCTTTGATTCTGTCTGTTTGGTGCTTTTTCAGCTTCTTGTATCTGCATGGGCTTTTCTTTTGCAAGATTGGGAATTTTTTTTCAATAGTTTTGTTGAATATGTTCTCTACATCTCTGGCCTGGATTTCTTTCCCTTCTGGCATACCCATGACTAAGATGTTTGGTTATTTTAGGGTATTCCATAGTTCTTCATATTCTGTTCACATGATTTTTTTGAATTTAGCAAAGGTTTTGGACTCCCAGTCAATTTCTTCTGTCTTGGCTTCCACCTGAAGGTCCATCCTCCATATGAATGATTCTTTTAGTGAGTGTTTCTACAGTGTTTTTTTTTTTCTTTGGTTTTTCAAGGTAGGGTCTCACTGTAGCTCAGGCTGACCTGGAATTAATTCTCTATTCTCAGGGTGGCCTCAGATTCACAGCAATCCTCCTACCTCTGCCTCCCAAATGCTGGGATTAAAGGCATGCACCAGCAAGCCCAGCTTCTAGAGTGGTTTTTAAAAGCTCTATTTGATTTTTGTTTTCTGTTGTGTTCTTTTGCATAGGGACCATCTCTTTTTTGAGGTAAAATTTCAGGTTGATGTCTGTTTTTTTTTGATGCTTCCTGAAATTTATTCTTGCATTTGATAAAGTCTTCATTAAGATTAATCAGCTGGTTATTGAGATCCTCTATTGGTTGACTCACCATCAGTTCATGTATCTCTCTTTTGAGGGCTCTCTTTCTTTCAATTAAATTAAACCTAGTGACAAAGCTGTGCACTCTAAGAGATGATTGTGCTCAATTTCATGTATGCAGTTGTTGGTTGTTGGATGATTTGCTTCCAGTTCAGTAATTAGCTTGACTAGGTTCACATAGCTTGTTGCATTTTCATTTTGGGATTCAATTTCCATTATTTTGTCTGTTATCATTAGAGGCTTCTATTGTGGGACTAGGCATCCTTGGCAGATATCTCTCAACTTTCTGACTTTTGTTATTTATTTATTTATTTATTTATTTTTGCATTGTGGTCTACCCCTATTGGTTTAAAAGTCTTATTTTATTAAAGAGGAAGCAAGCATTTGTCCTTGTAGTATCTTCAGTGAGTGTTCTGTTTTAAATGTGAACCAGATTGGAGCAGGATGGGGTTATAAGTGCAGTTGCACAGATTGTGGAGGTGGCAAGTGTATCAAGGGTACCTAGGGAACTGGGAGTTGGGGAACTGGGACCTCAGGCCTTGTCACTCCACTGTATGCACTCTTTAGCACGGAAAACCAGTGGTTGGGGAACCAGGTTTGAGAACCAGAAGGGGAAACTGAGTAGCCAGGATCAAAAGGCCAGCTACAAAAATGCACCCGTTAGCTCAGGAGTCAGGGAGTTGGGAACCCATTGGCTGGTTAATCAGGAAGGCAGAGCCAAAGGCCCACTTCTGCAAAATGCATGCAGGGTCCAGATAGCTCAAAGCCAGCACCTGGGGTACCAGGAGGGGACCTGGGAGGTGGGGAACTAACAGGGAGCTCTGGCCTATTCACTCTGTGCATGTAGCCTCCAGTTTAGGGGTTCAGTGAGTAAGGGACCCAGGGGATGGTCAATCAAGAAAGTGGAGTCAAAGAGCTACTTTTGCAGTATGCACACAGGGTCCAGTTCACTTCAAGCCAGGAGCAGGGGTACCAGGGCCAGGGAACTGGGAGGTGGGGAACTAACAGGGAGTTCTGACCTACTCATTCCGCCACTCTCCACGAAACCAGGAGTTGGTCAATTAGGAAGCCAGAGCCAAAGTCCTGCTTATGCAGCAAGCATGCAGCTTCCTGCATGTCCCAAGCCAGCAGCAGGGGTACCAGGAGGGGAGAGGGAGGGAGAACAAACCCAGAGCTCTGGCTATGGCCTATTCACTTCATGTGAGCACCCTCTGGCACAGGGGATCCCAGAGTTGGGGACACAGGGGCAGGTCAATTAGGAAGGTGGAACAAATGGCCTGCTTTCACAGCACAAATGCAGGGTCCAGGCTGCCCCAAGCCAACAGCAGGGGTACTGGAGCCAGTGAACTGGGAACTGGGAAGTGGGGAACTAATAGGGAGCGCAGGCCTGTTTAGTCCATTTGTACCTCTGTTTCCATATGTTTGTCCTTTGCATATAAAAAGGCTACTGATTTTTGTGTGTTGATTTTGTATCCTGCCACTAGTAAAGTAGAATGTACACATGGTTGTGCATATGGAGAACAGAGGTTAAGTTCAGGAGTTTTCCTTCACAATCTCCATCTCACTTACTGAGGCAGAGTCTCTTACCTGAACCCAGGTCTTGCTAAATATGCTTGTCTAGCTAGCTACCTTGCCGGGATATTTCCTGTCTCTGTCTTCCAAGTGAGCCCCCAAGACTATTTAGCCTTTATGTAGGTGTTGAGGGTCCTTACCACTAAACTGTCTCCCTAGCCTCTGTTTCAAAGCTTAAAATATCTACTGTAGCATACTGTATACAAAAGATTTTGGGGCTGGAGAGATTGCCCAGTGGTTAAGACGTGGCAAAGCCTGATGCCCCGGGTTCGATTCCCCAGCATCCATGTAAAGCAAGATACACAAGGTAGCATATGCATCTGGAGTTCGTTTGCAGTGGCTGGAGGCCCTAGAGTGCCATTCTCTTTCTCTTTGCTTCTAAATGAATGAATGAATAAATAAATAAATAAATAAACCTTGTGGATCTCTGAAATTAGACTTTGATCAAACAATGTTGGGGCGGTCAACCAAAAGACAACTAGCCAGGTAGAAGAGGATAAAACAAAAGTGTCTGATAATCCAGAGAATGTCTCCTCACTTAAACATTGATTTAGTTACTTTTTGTGTATGTGTTTGTGTGTGTAGAGTATGTATGTGTGTATGTAGATGCATGTTTGTGTGGAGGACAAAGAACTTCTGGTTCCTTTCTCTATTGCTCAACCAAGTGCATCTTTCAGACAGGTTCTCTCCCTCTACCCAGAGCTGTGTTTTGGTAAGTAAGACCTAATGCTTCCCCAGATACTACCTCCTGTAGATAGGAGTTGAAGTCGTGGGTAATCATCCTCATCTTTTTATGTGCTTTCTAGGGACTCAAACTCAACTGCTCTTATGTCCTCCCCTACCTTCAGGCTTAAGTGGCAAGAACTCTTAATTGCTGAGCCATTACTCCAACCCTCATTCTTTAATTATTAAATAAAATCACATATTTTTCAATGTGTACAGTTGTTCAGATAAGTTACATAATATATATATTTGTTTTTGTTTTCTTGTGACAGCCCTCTCTGGGTAGCTGAGGATGGTCTTGAGTTTCTGGTCCTCCTGTCTGCATCTACTGAGAGCTAGGGTCACTGGAGAGCCACTGGTTTTATGATATGCTGGGGATTGAACCCAAGGCAGGTACTCTGCCAACTGAGCTATATTTCCAACCCCATAAATATAAATATTCTAAATAAAATAATTTATCCTTCTGACATACCAACATCACGAACAGGGGTTAGGGAATGGCACAGTAGTTAAAGGTGCTTCCTTGCAAAGTCTGGTGGTCTGTGTTTCATTCTCCAGTCAGTACCCAAGTAAAGCCAGATACACAAAGTAACATATACATCTGGAGTTTGTTTGAAGTGGCAAGAGGCCCTAGTATATGCCCATGCTGTCCCTCACCCATCTGACTGCAAATAAATAAAATAAAACAATTCCAGAACAGTTTTATTTTAGTTTGGGATTAGTTTTCAAGTGACCTCTGCCAGTAACTTTCAGTTCTTTTACACTTCTTTATATCAAGAGCTATTTCACAAGTTATACTGCATTTCCATAATGTAAGTTATTTTGTAATTTATCTACTTTATAAATATATCTTTTAATGTACATATGGAATTTATTGTAAGTGAACATTACTATAGTGATTAGACATAGTAAAATCATGTCTTTTAGAGCTGGGAAGATGATCAGCAGTTAAAGGTGCTTGCTTGCAAAGCCTGCCAGCCTGGGTTCACTTCCCCACTACCCATGTAAAGCCAGATGCAAAGTGGATCATGCACCTGTGATTCCAATGCACCTACCACAAAGGGAGATGGAGTCAGGAGAATTCAAAGCTTGCAGGACAGATAGTCTGATGTTCCTTTGCAGCTTGTTTGCAGTGACAAGAGACTGTCTAAAACAGGGTAGAGTACAGACACCTCAAAGTTGTCCTGTGACCTCTTCATACATGCCATGGTATGTGTGCCCCATCAACATACAAAATAAATAAAAAAAATTTTAAAAATCATATATCTTTAAATATAACCATTGGACAACAAAAAATAGGTACATTAATGCTGCAGTTAATTTGGTCAACAAAGGCTTTGTAGAAACAATTCACTTTTGGGATTTTCTTATAAACTAACACCTATAGATTCAAGGTTCTATCATATTTTTGGATCATCATTATACATTATATTGGCAGATGTTTTGAGAGGTATAATAAGTAAACAAATGTAAGTACTGTAGGGCTGGAGAAATAGCTTATTAGTTTAGTTGCTTGCATGCAAAACCAAAGGACCCAGGTTCAATTCCCCAGGACCCATGTAAGCCAGATGCCCAAGGTAGTACATATGTCTGGAGTTCAATTGCAGTGGCTAGATGCCCTTGCAGGTCCATTCTCTCTCTCTCTCTCTTCTCTCTCTCTCTCTCTATATATATATATTCATAATATATAGATATTATATATATATGTATATATATATCTGCATCTCTCTTTCACTCTCAAATAAATAAATCAAAATAAAAAATTAAAAATAAAGTATTGTGTTTAACATTTATGAAGATTTCAGAACATGCTGTCTGCAGTTTGGAATCTTCAGGAAGGCTATAGTTAGAATACTTGTCATTTTGTTATGATATAACGAATCAAGCCTTCTGGTATTTATTGGGAAATACAGGGTCATATTATATTTTTAATGTTAAATGCAACTCTAGTGGTCTGAAGAAGCAGGCAAGTACATTACAATTTACTTAGACTCCTTATTATTTTTTTTTTTTTGAAATAGGGTCTCATTCTAGTCCAGGCTGACCTGGAATTCACTATGTAGTCTCAAGCTGGACTTGAACTCACAGTGATCCTCCTACCTCTGCCTCCCAAATGCTGGGATTAAAGGTGTGTGCTACCCAGCCTGGCTATACTTAGACTCCTTAGCAAACAAGAGTAGACTTCTGTCCTTGAAACAGGATTAAGCATTAAATCATTGAATCATAATTACAGAATGAATCTAGCATTAGATTGCTTCAATAAATTTCATCATTGAATCAAAATGTAATAATAGCAATAACAAAAATAAAAAGTCCACAACTTACAGAACCTTACACATGCCAGGTATTGTTTACACTATGTTCTTTCTCGATATTATCTCATCTGCTCCTTACAACAACCTTTCATTCCTTTCATCCCTAGTTTGCTAATGAGGAAAGACTCCAAGTCTAACAAGAACACAGAGAAAGGAAGTGAGGCTTGGATCAACCCTGATATTCTGCTTAATCTTGAAGTCCAGTTCCTAACCCCTGAAGTGTACTATTGCTATATGTAGTCTTAATTTATAACACAAGGAAGGAAATACTTAATGGATCCTCTCTTCCCAACTGTTTTCATGTCTCTCAAAATCAGGTAAAAAAATAGCATTCTTTGCTGTATTCTATGATCTCATGTACTCTTTGACCCTGTGTCATTACATTTGCATACTTAATTGCCTCTTACAGACTGTTCCTAACAAGTAAAAATGAAAACCATGTTTTAAAAGCATTACGGTCATCCTTCTCTTGTCCTTTCCCTTGATTCTGAAAGATGATGTTATAAATTTCACCTACTATACATGACTCAAAGTGTACTTTAAAAAAAAAGTACAAAAATTCCAGTGTTGTTCCAGGCAGCTGTATTTTGTTGAGATGACATAGTTCTGGAAGGTGTTCCTTCTTCTATTGGAAATTTCTGGAAACAAATATTTTAGCTTGATTTATGACACTGAGATAATTATTGTTCTGTTACAGATTCCACATATTTCCTTGGAGGAACAGCATTTGCAAAGCATCTTCTAATTGTCCCACTGTCCAGGCACCATTCCTTTTAGTTTAATTAAATCATGTGGTACTTTGTGTCAACAGATTTTAGAGAAGACTTGTAGAATATTGGAGGTGAAGAGTGCAATTTAGCAAGAACACATGTTACAGACAAGATGCCATCAGCCTGAGTATGTGACAGTGATAGAAATACAAGTTCTTTGTAGGCTTTCACATAAAGTCAATAACTAGGGTTTTTAGACCCAATCTGAGTGGCATCTTTCCTCTCCATGATCATGTGAAGCTATGTGGCCTTTGGGGAAGAATGTAAGTTATTTCACTGGTTTTCTTTCTCCCTCTCCCAGATCCTGGATTGTTTCTGCTGAATGAATAGGAAATGATTAGGAAACATCTGGGTGAAAAATCATAGTCATATTGCCTGCTTCAGGCACATCTCTGGAGTTTCTACTTCTACCTTTATAAAGATAAGGAGAAAGGGATGTGAAATTTTTCAAGGAATTGAACCAATACATGGATGTTACAGGAAAAGAACTAACATAACTCAGTTAAAATAATCATTTACACATCAAAGACAAGAACTGGCATATGTTCCCAGTGAATGTGAAGAGTCCCAAAGCTCACAGATGGCTGCCTCCTGACTTGAATACTTAAGAGGCTGCATAATAATATCTTGATGAACAGCTGTATGGTAGTTAACAAGTTCAAGTTTTGGTTTGTGTTTCCTCAGATATAGCCCAAGTATATGCAGGCACACACTTTTTTAGAAAACAATTTCATTCATGAATTGTGTTACCAGTCCCTTCGCTAAGTCACACGAACCAGGATTACATGATTTTGATCTCCAGTTGCATCCATTTTCTTAAAAATTACATAATTTCCATTATTCTTTATGGCTGGGAATCTAGGTTGGTTTCATAACTGAGGTCTTATGAGAAGTTCTTGGCAATTATTTCTCATATTCTCCTGTTAGATGTCAATATGGCAAGGATGAATTCTAAAGTATAAATGGATGTAGTAAGTTTACTTTGGCACAAGTTAAATTGCTCCTATTTTGGGCATTATTTTTCATTTTTATACATAACTTCAATTTTGGGTTTAAATGTACTTTTATTTATTACATGATAAAACTAATTGTTTATACCCATAATTGGAAAAAAGTAAAGTTGACCTTAAATATAGGGCATCTACACAATTTTCTGGAGTCTTCTGATCTGCTCAATCTGAAATTTGTATAAAAGACTTGAAGGAGCGATGGGTTAAGGCAGAATTTATGTGACTGGCTACAGAAATTAGTAAAGAATTGGTATTAAATGAATAAAGAAGTAGATGGTTGCTGTATCCATGGAGAACTGTAGACTTTTCCAGAAGCCATCAAACTAAATTCTCAATTCAGCCTCCACATATATTCTTGCCCTTTGTTCATGGGACATGATTCTGTGAAGCACTGTGGTATCTGAAATCTGGGCAAATTCCCAAAGTGGTCTGAAATAGGCAAGATTTAGGATCCATCTAGAAGCAAGATGGTAATATGATTATGAGAAGATAAGTCACATGGCAGACATTAGTATCAAAAGTTAATTGCTGTTTATATACAAAACGTTTTTGACTGACTATTCATGTATTCTAAATACACTTTAAGCACTTATAAAGTAATTAAGCCAAAGTGAGCTATCATGTGCTATCATACCCATGAATGGTTTCACTTATAATTTAGCTTTTACTCAGCTTTAATTTTCTTGAGGTATAATCTAGCAGTGTGTGAAACCAATTAATTCCTCTTGTTTCTTTCTTATTTCAAGCTGTATATCTCTGGAGACACATTGCATTTATTTTCCCCTGTTTTACCTTCAAAATGAACAGACCAGAGCACAACTTATTTTAACAATGTGGATTATGGAATGGTTAAGTCAATCACTACAATAAGAGGTGATCACAAAGACTGTTGAAATAAGCAGAATCCAGCTCGCCTTCAACATATGGGCACAGTGAGACTTCAACTAAACCATGTGGGCTGACCATACTGAAACCAGAGCCCTACCTCTGCACTCTATTCACAAAATGCAACTCATGGTAATTAATTCATGATTAGTTCATTTCAGCTAATATATGAACCTAAGCTTTTGCTGAGTGATGTAATATTTCAGAAGTGGGACTGTGTGGTGGAATTTATTGGACTTCCTGAAATCACCAATGTAATTGTTTTTGCTGTTCACATATTAGGCACAGTCTCCAGGGGGAAAAGCTGATTCTTCTCTTTTCCCCCAAAGTTTGAAAGTCTGTCATTTTTCTCAATATACTCACTTCGTTAAACAGTTTACGGCTTGCAAGAGGGTCACAAAGTTGGAGTAACAAAATGACTGTCCTGACAGATTTAGACAATAAAACCACCAGATTGTTATATAAATGTTTTTCTCAGAGGCTGTTTCTAAAACACATACTAAATGCAAATATTGAAACACCTGCATTGCAAGCACAACTCCTTTAACAGATGTTAATCCTGTGTGTTTAACCAGTGGAATCAGTTCACATGAACATAACTTACCTCCTTAGACTATCTTGGAAAATTACCAATTACCCTACTTCTGCAACCCCTCACATGATAATTTCAGTTTTATACTTGAAAATAATAATATCTAAGAAGTAAGCAAAAAGTATGAACATTCAACCTGAAAGCTAGCCAAAAAGTCTTTATACTATATCAGAAGATAATGTGTAAGTTGTCTATGTGTAGTATAAAAAATTTGCCAGGATTGATAAGGTGCAATTTTTAAAAACAGTTTATATCCATGGTCCTGAACATCGGAAGCTTTGAAAACATCACTAATCAGAGACCACTGAAGAGCAGTTAGCTGTTTTTTTCCTACATTTCTGAGGGTTGATGTATATACTTTGGCTCACAGTTAAAAGCTGTGTCAGGTCCTCATGTTATTTCCTAGCTGAGATGCCTCTGAGAGAGCTTTTATAATCCTTCAGTCATGTCTGACTTGTCCAGGCATGAGTCACCCTTGAGTCAGGTGTTTAATAATAACAAGTTATCCTTTGGTGTCAGATCTTGTGCTAGATACTGGGTGCACTTTATTTTGTTTAATTCTAAAGATTCCAAAGAAGTAGGTTTTCCTTTCTACATTTATTGACAATTCATCTAGCCCTCACAAATTAAGCTGACTTACTTGGTGAATGAGTTTTACAGTATAGATTTCAACTCATCTTCAAAGGCAATGCTTTCTACTAAGACTATGATGTTTCTCTTGCGTCTATAAAACAATGTTCTGTGGAAGAGACTTCCATTACTATCTTAAAACTATTTTTTCTCTTTCTTATCAAAGAGAGATGAAAAACATCTTTATTCATGTTGCTAAAATGTTTCTCAGTCTCTGTTTTTGTACCAAGAACCAGACTGACATGTCTCTCATGGAACATTTATTTTACTTGCTTTTCAATGAATAGTCTTGAGGCTTGACTAAATCATATCTAGAATTTGCTTTCTACTTTGCCTGCTGTCTTCTGTAGGTGTCAAGACATGGTCTCAGATGTGTCTCAGTAAATAGAATCAAACTTCCCGCATGAGAACCTCATATGTTCCCTATGTTTTATCAGAGATAAATCAGTGCATGTCACTCAAGCATCAAGATTAAAATCAATTTCTGCTGATGTTGTTTAGTTTTTCCTGGTTTGCTATTTATTTTATAATAAGATATTATGAACAAAATAAAATATAGATGATTTAGTCCTACCTGGGTCTCAGAGACTCATATAAGTATGTATCAGATGCTTTATACTGTCCCCACTTCTATCTGAAAAATGTAATTGCTCATAATTACATATGTAACATAAAAAAAGTTCTTGAGGGCTAGAGAGATGTTTTAGTGGTTAAGATGCTTGCCTGTGAAGCCTGAGGACCCAGGTTCAATTACCCAGCACCCACATAAGCCAGATGCACATGGTGGCTCATGTGTTTAGAGTTTGTTTGCAGTGGCTAACCTACACATTCTCTCACTCATATAGAAATAAAAATAAAATATTTTTTAAAAAGTTCTTTAATGGTTATCATTAATGTTTATAAGCAGTTCACTCTTGTAGCAACCTACACATCCAGGATGACTGAAGACTTATAGAAATTCCCTAAGAAGATGTATTATGACTTGCTGAGTTATTAGCTACTAAGATCTTTAACATCATATCATGATTCTATTATGTCTTTGAAAAAGAAGCTATATTCAATTAATACCATTTTAAAATGTGGATGCTGCATTTTTGGGGAGTAGCAATGAAAGAAAGTGAAGTTATTGCAAATGAAATGTAGCTTGATTTATTTATTGGTATCAGGGAACAGGTCTCTATTTTCTTTGTTTAACTGGTATTATGGGGCTTATAAACTGAAAACAAAATGAAAACTGCTAAAATTTAAAAAAATTGTCTAATTTACAGAATATGTTTATATTCTTTGAATTTTATATTTGTACTCATACATGATGATTTTTATAGCAAAAAGCCATTAACCAAATCCTTGGGGTAATCTTTTGTTCATCTCCTTTCTTCATTTTCAATAAATCATCCTTTCAACTGCTTTTCATCAAGCAACTATTATTTTCTAAAAGATTGTATCATCTACATGTCACAGACTTCTGCAAGGGAAATTGTATTATCCCCATTTCCAGATGAGAAAACAGAAGGTAAAACAAGTGAAATGGGTAGTTTTATAACATTAAGGTCATGAGCCAGAGTTCAAAGACAAGTTTATTTTTATCACAAACCAAGTTTTTGTGACTTGATAATATTATACCCTCAAGGGATTCAGATACTCTGTGGAGTTTATTTCTGAAAACATCTTCTTGTTGTTTTTAAAATCCCAAGTACACAGGTCAGGGAGGTAATGTACTTGTTGCACAAGTGTGAGGACCCTAGTTTAGATTTCCAGAACCCACATAAAGCCATATATGGTAGGGGAAATATCTGTACATATACACTCCTATTTTGAGATGGCAGGCAGAGACAAGAGTATCTCTGGAAGCTAGAAGCCAGTGAGCTGGGAGAATGCAACAGAGAATTACAGGGAGGGCCTATCTCAGAACAAGGTGGAAAGCAAGGAATAATACCTGAGGTTCTCCTCTGACTTCTACATGTGAACCATGGCAAACTCCATGCACTGCACATACAAATAAAAACACAACAAAACGCAAGTACTCAGGATTAGGTTAACCAGAATATTGTCTCATGATATTCACTGATGGATCATTGTCTGTATTGTGATCTTTTACTTGTTTGGTTTTCTCTTATAATAATAGCAGGGTAAAACCCAATAATGATACTATATAGAATGAAGCTCTAGTAAAATCAAAATGGTATGACATTGGTATAAAGAAAGATGTATAGTTCAATGCAATGGAATGGAGAATCAGAAATAAACCCACACATATATAGTCAATTGATCATCCACAAGAGTTTATACAATGGAGAAAGGATATTATTTTCAACAATTATGTTAGGAAAAGTAGATATGCATATGCAAAAGAATGAAATCAGAATGTTATGTTAAACCATACATTAACAAAATTCAATGCATAAAATTTTAACTTAAGATCTGAAACTAAAACTCCTACAAGTAAGCTTAAGGGGCAAGCCTTGTGACATCGTTTTGGTGATGATTTTGTAGAACCAAAGGCACAGACAAGAAAGACAGAAAGTAAATAAGTGACATGACATAAAACTAAAAAGTGTCTGTATGAGGCATTGAAAGCACAAAAACTCATAGAATGAAAGAGTGGGATGGTGGTTATGAGGGTCAGGAGGAGCTGAATGTAGAAAGTTGATAATCAGTGAGCATGAAGTTTCAGCCAAGCAAGTTAAATAAGAACTGGAGCTCTATAGTGCAACATTAAATTTTTAAAGAGGTAAGTCTCATATTAAATATCACAGAAAAAATATGTTACTTCATTTAATTTATTTAAAAGCAGAGCTGGGTGTGGTGGTACATACCTTTAATCCCAGCACTTGAGGCAGAGGTAGGAGGATCTGCATGAGTTCGAGGCCACCTTGAGACTACATAGTGAATTCCAGGTCAGCCTGAGCTAGAGTGAGACCCTACCTTGTAAAACAAACAAACAAACAACAACAACAACAAAAAAGCAAATTATCCACTGTGATAGTTAGCTATTCAATGTCTTTTTCATCAAATATTCATTGCTATTATGCTACTTAAAAGTCTGAATGTTCCACCTTTGGACTATTTATTTTGTCTCAGAACTAGGTTATAACAGATGGTCTTTCCCATTTATTCTAAACATTTTTAAGGGACTAATAGCATCCAAGTACAGCTCTCTCCACAACATTATTGTTCAAAACCTTTCATTCTTTTTCTAATATCTTTTAGCTGGACTCTAGAGACCCCTGCTTTGGCCCCAGCACACTTTCCAATCATATTTACAGTATTCTGTGAGCAGTGCATGCTTTAGAATACCAAAGTGTCATGCTTCTTACAGCTTCTATCCTATCCCTCTATGGTTGGTCCTTAGTATGAGAAATCATCCTTTTGTTGTATGCTTTTTTCAGTCTCTCATCTTTTACAGTCATTTCCTTCACAAGTTTACCCTGATTCTCCTAAACAGAAGCCAGCACTGAAATTCATGATCACTCATATATGTCACTACAGCTCACTGTTGTGTTTCTTACCACCTCCTACCTCATGCCACAGTGCTTCTGTTCTTGCTACATTTTCTTTAAAGGTTGCAAGATCATATGCAACGGGGATCATTGTAAAAGTATTTTTGAAATTTTTGTCAGTTCGGTTACTTCTGTTTGTTCTTATTTGTGTGAAGAAGAGGTGTCCATTAACCCCAGGAATTACTTTTACCTTCCTTCCCAGGGTTTTTCTTCTTTAATGTTCCGTGACTCACTGAGTCTGTGAATTGCATATAGTGATGGTGATGGTACTTTAGCAGAGGTAGAAGGAGGAAAGATGAAGAAAGAGAGGGAAAGATCTGTCTAATGCATAAGGCTCCCATAGTAGTCCACAGAGAATAGACTTTCAAGATATAATCCCATGATCTTGATGGGTGAGAATATGTCAGTATCACTGGTTCTTATTTCAGATATAAATTAGATGAATGAGGAGAAGGTGGGAAGGAAATCTAATTACCTATCACTCATATGCCTTTTCACAAACTGAAACATGTTAGTTCAGGGTCTTTTATTTTATATGATCTACTATTTCTTTCCAGGCTGGAACTACATCTACTTTCTTGAAGCTGTTTGCTTCCTGGGAGACTGAGTCAGCCTCCTCCTCTTGGCCAGTCAACACAGCGACAAGCAAATCCCTATTTAATCATGTGAGTTCTCATTTTCTTAGATCCATTAAAGTTAAGGTGTGTAGAAGAATTAGTTCTTTCCAACAGCCATTTCTGAGCTAATGTCACTAATGAAACACTGGAGTTTCAGAGGGCTACATGTTCTCCAATAATCTGTACATGGTGTGACATACCACATGCTGCTTTTGCAGATTTACACCTACAGTGGAAATTTGCATGCTGAGGCCCTTAGGAGAGAGGGGTGGAGAGATGGAAGAAAGAGGAAGAAGAGGAGGAAAAGAGGAACTAGTAATTTTGAGTTTGATTTTTAACTCAGTGCAGAGAGGAAATAATTACAAATATTCATGACATTGATGTCTACATGGTAAGGAGTAACTTCACTAAATTTTTTGGGATTTTGTTGACATCTCTCTTAAACTGCAATCTACAAAGAGAGTGAACTGAAGAAAATTTCCTGAAAACAGTTATTTTCAATGTTAATTTTTTTTGTAGCGGTAGTGAGGGAAGGGTGCTATTGATCTTATAATAAAAAGTATGACTTCAACTACGTTTTCTAAGAAAATTAATGACTGCCTGAGGTTAATGGCCTTCAGTCAATCTCCCAGTCAGCCATTAATCCCCAGGAAATGCCCTGGTCCTTGATCATTATTGCGTAAATAATACAAAAGTGGGCCTAGTTCTCCTAGTTCTTTCGTCAGATGGGAAACATACATTGTCCTGGTTCTCTCTTTATGACAATAAGAAAAACAATTAGGAAAAAAATAAGAACTCTGATACCAATGCAAATAAATAGTCTTGTGTAAACAAAAATTATTAAACAAATACTAACTTTGAACTCTGTATGCTTGAGTAAGAAATAATAGAAGACAGCAAGCTCCAAGTTCTTGGATGGGTGTAGTTTGAGTGAGAAGAGAAGAAAGATATTGAGCTGTGCACATATTGAATGTGAACAATGCAATTACTGTCATATTAGGCATTTCAAATTAAAATCAGGGTTAAATAAACATAGAGCTGACCATTTTAATGGTTACAAACAAAAGCTAGTACTAAAATTTACTTTTAAAATTACAACCTTATAGTCTAGTAACAATATCTTAAGTAACTACAGTTTTAAAGACTTCAAATAAATATAGTGATGAATTGGGATATTTTTCTTATCTTAGGATATCAAAGGATTTTGGTAGTTCTTTTCGTGGGTTATTTTGCAGCCTGGGATCTTCAAGAAGGCAAATAGTGAAATGAAAAACATGTGTGGGAAATTAGTATAGCAGTTGCCCTCTACTGCCAAAGAGGCTGCTACTGGGGCTGGAAGGACGTGGATTTTTGAACTTTGAATACAGATGTGCTTGCCTCAAGTCACCCAGTCATAAGTTCAGCTGTAGAGCTTTACACTAAGTAGGTTTTGAATAAACATTTCCATGAAAGTAAGTGCTTATTTGCCCTGAGTATTCTTTGTATATTTGGGAGATTATGTTGTGTTTTCTCCTCCACTGGTGTTGACCTATCATTTTTTGTTTATTCACATGTGAAATATTATTATTTTAAAAATTTTAATTTATTTATTTGCAAGCAGAGAGAGATAGAGAAAAGAGAGGCAGAGAATGGGTATGCCAGGGCCTTCAGCTGCTGCAAAAGACCTCCACTTGGAGGATGTGCCACTTTGTGTATCTGGTTTTACGTGGGTAGTAAGGAATTGACCCCAGGCCATTAAGCTGTATAGGCAAGTGCCTTAATCATTGAGCCATTTCTCTAGTCCCTATGATTTTTTCAATGTTTTTTTTTTTTGTATCTGGATTTTATATTTTAGAAAAGTCTTGCTGAGATCTATGTCATAGAAGTATTCACTCATGTTTTACTATAGAAATGTCACAATTTCATTTTGTTATCATCTTGTACTTTCATTTTTTTCTGATTTCTGATTTCTGATAAACTTGGGTTTGATTCGGGTTTGTTGTATAAAGTGTGGAAACTTGTTTCTAAATCACTGTCCAACTATCACAGTATTATTTACTAAACAACCATCTTGCCTTCAAATATGTCAGATACATTAATTATATTCTCAGTTTTCACATGTAGTTGGACTTATCTTTATAGTTCCTGTCTCTCTCTCTCTCTCTCTCTCTGTGTGTTTGCACACATGCAGATACATATGTGTATGTAGGTATACATGTATGTAAGTGTGTGTGTATAAAAGGACAATCTCTGGTGAGACAGAGTCTCTCACAGGCCAGGAACTCACCAAGCAGACTAGAGAAAACCCCAGTAGCCAGTCTGTTTCCACCTTGTCAGCACTGGAATTACAATAGCACACTACCAGGCCCTGATTTTATTTATTTTTTAACATGATTTCTTTGGAATCAAACTCAGGTCTTCACACTTGCAAGTCAAGCATTTTACCTACTAAGCTTCCTACCCAGCCTTTGTCTTTATAATTTCCATTTTGTTTTATTGGTGTGGGCATGCTTTGATGCAGAGAACACTCAATACTACCCTCTTCAGGCTTCTTTGTTTAAAAATATATCTTATTTTATTTATTTGAGAGAAGAAGGGAGAGAGAGAGAGGAAGAGAGAGAGAGATAGAGATAGAGAGAGAGAGAGAGAGAGAGAGAGAGGCAGATAAAGAATGGGTGAACCACGGCCTTCAGCCACTGCAAACAAACTCCAGATGCATGTACCACCTTGTGCATCTGGCTTACATGGGTCCTGAGGAATTGAACCTGGGTCCTTAGGCTTTGAGGGCAAGCACCTTAACCACTAATCCATCCCTCCAACCTCATGCTCTGTGAGGTCATGGATATCGAGGCCAATTTCTATCTGGGCAGTGGCATTGTAAGGAGTGGTACCCTTCCTTTGGCTCTTACATTCTTTCTGCTACCTCTTCTGCAATGGACCCTGAGCCTTGGAGGGTATGATAGAGATGTTTCAGTGCTGGACAATCCTCCATCCCTTTTTTTTTCAGCACTATGTTGCCTTTTGGAATATCCTACTGGTCATTACCATCTTAAAAGAGAAGCTTCTCTAAACAGAAGTGAGAGTAGCATTAATATATGAATATGAACATTAAGTGGAGTGCATTCAGAGCAATTTGGTGAGAATATCACATGCATTTATCCAGATAAGAGCAGGTTTTATACTCCTAAGGCTCATGACCTCCCCTGCTATAGGCTTTTGATTAGTATTTCAGTACCAGGCATATATTCCCTCCCATAGAGTAGGCCTTCAGTCCAATTAGAGAGCAGTTGGTTTCCTCCAGAGCAGACATGTCATTATTGCACTTGATTGGTCATTTGGCCTGTCTGGCAAAACTTGAGGCTCCCAGTGTCCATTTATTTTCACTGCTGATGATTTCTGTCTCCCATAAGGCTGCATGCAGTGTAGCCTTTTCCAACTTTCAGTTGGCTGGTCTATAGGGAGAAGGCTATTAGCTGAGTACCAGATTGATTTCTCAGTGATCTTGCTGCCCAGGCATGTGAAGTCTTCAGCAATAGAGTCTTACTAACTATTACTTGTGGGAAACCAAGGACCTTGGCAGTAGCCTGTAATGTTTTGAAGGGAATAGGGACTCCATGGCCAACAACTCACTGGAAGGTATCCAATCCTTGGCACTGAAAATTTTCTAGTAGCAATCTATGGCTTCTGTATGTGCCATTATCCAAAAAAGTAGGTGTTTATATGTCTTATTCAGAATATCTTGAAATTTGATTGACCCTCCTCCCACCCTTCTCTTAATCACTTCCCCTGGCCTAATTTAGGCCATTCCACTCCCCATAATCTGTTCTTCCAATTACATACATACAATATCATCCTCTTAAGTCCTTCCCTCTCTCCCTTATAGCCTTTTTATGGCTTACAGGACTTTGCTACCAATTTTTGGTTCCAGCTCACACACAAGTCTAAACATTTATAGTTAGGATTCACATATAAGAGAGAACATGTGACATTTCACTCTGGGCCTGAGTTACCTCTTAGTATAATCCTTATACTCAGTATAATCCTTTCCAGATCCATCTATTTCCCTGCAAATTTCATAATTTCATTTTTATTTACCACTGAATAGAACTCTGTTGTGTAAATGTGCCACATCCTTATTATTCATTCATCCATTGAGGGACATCTAGGCTGGTTCCTTTTCCTAGCTATTGTGAATAGAGCAGCAATAAACATGGCTGTGCAAGTATCTCTAAGGTAGTGAGAAGAGTTATTAGGATATATGCCTATGAGTTCTATAGCTGGATCATATGGTAAATCTCTTTTTAGCTGTCTCAAGAACCTCCACACTGATTTCCACAATGGCTGTACCAGACTACATTTCCACCAACAGTGTAGAAGGGTTCCCCTTTATCTGCATCCTTGCCAACATTTATTGTCATTTGTTTTCTTAATGATAGCCATTCTGACAGGAGTGAGATGGAATCTCAAGGTAGTTTTAATTTGCATTTCCTAAGGATGTAGAACATTTTTATATGTTTATATGCCAACTTTATTCCTTCCTTTGAGAACTTTCTATTTAGTTACATAGTCCATTTTTAAACTGTGTTGTTTGCTTTATTATTTTTTTTGAGTTATTTGTATATTCTGGATATTAATCCTCTGTCAGAAGTATAGCTGGCAATGACTTCCTCACACTCTATAGGTTGTTTCTTTGCTCTCCTCAGTATCCTTTGCTGTACAAAAGCTTTGTAATTTCGTCAGCTTTCAGTGGTTGATTAGTGGTTTTGTTTCTTGACCAATTGGAGTTATATTCAGAAAGTCATTGCCTATGCCAATATGTTGTAGGGTTTCCCTACCTTTTCCTCTAGCAGTTTCAGATTTTCAGGTCTGATGTTAAAGTCCTTCATCCATTTGGTCTTGAGTCTTGTATATGGAGAAAGACAAGGATCTATTTTCATCCTTCTACATACAGATACCCATTTTTTCCCAGCATCACTGGGTGAAGAGGCTCTCTTTCTCCAATGAATATTTTTGGCACTTTTTTATAAAAAAATATCACATGATTGTAGCTGCCTGGATTAACATTTGGGTCCTCTATTCTGTTTCATTGATCTCTGTGTCTGTCTTTATGCCAATATCATGCTCTTTTTGTTACCATGGCTTTGTAATATAACTTAAAATCAGGTATGGTGATACCACCAGCCTTATTTTTGTTCTTCAAAATTCTTTTAGCTATTCAAGGTTTTCTGTGATTCCTCATGAATTTTAGGATTATTTTTCTATTTCTGTGAAGAATGTCATTGGACTTCTAATGGGGATTGCATTAAATGTGCAGATTGCTATGACTAAGACTTCCAGTAGTATACTAAATCAAAGTGGGGAGATTGGACACCCTTGTATTTTTCCTGAATTTAGTGGAAAAGCTTCAAGTTTTTCTGCATTAAGTATTTTGTTGGCTGTAGTTTTTGTCACAAATATAAGACCAGAAACTCTGCTACTACTGGAAGAAAAAATAAGAGTAACTTTCCACAATATAGGAGTGGGAAAAGACTTCCTTTACAAAACCCTAGTAGCTCAGGAAATTAAACAATCACTCAACCATTGGGAACTCAGGAAGCTGAAAAGCTTTTTAACGGACAAACAAACAATAAGCAGAACCTGTAGATTTCCCACAGAATGGGAGAAAATCTTTGCCTGATACACATCACACAGAGGCCTAATTTCTAGAATCTACAAAGAACTGAAAAACCTAAACAATTAAAAGTCAAACAATCCACTCACAAAATGGGGCAGAGAACTACACAGGGTGTTCTCAGAGAAAGAAATACAAATAGCAAACACACACTTAAGAAAATGCTCAACATCCCTAATAATCATGGAAATGCAAATTAAAACAACTATGATATTCCACCTTACTCAGGTAAGGATAGCAAACATTAAAAAATCTAATGACAACAAATGTTGGTAAGGTTGTGGAGAAACAGGAACACTCAGTCAGTATTGGTGGGAATGCAAGCTGGTACAACCACTATGGAAAGAAATATTGAGACTCCTAAAAAGAATGACTATAGAGGTACCAACAGACCCACTTATTCCCTTACTGGGCATTTATCCTAAAAGTTCCAAACCTCAGCTCAGAGATATTTGCTCAATCATGTTTATAGCTGATCAATTCATAATATCTAAGAGCTGGAATCAACCCAGATGTTCATCATTAGACAAATGGATAACTAAGATCTCATATTTCTACACATTGGAATTCTACACAGCAGTAAGGAAAAATGACACAATGAAATGTGAAGAAAAATGGTTAAACTTGGAGCAGATCATTCTCAATGAACTCGCCCAATTACAGAAAGATAATCATCACATGGTCTCACTCATCTGTGGCTCCTAACCTGAATCTGCCTGTGATGATGACATACTCAATAAACATCTCGAGGACTGGACAATAGGGATGGCAGGGCACGAGGGGAAGGTATGGGTGGTGGTGGGGGGACAAAAAACTGGACCCAAGTGGAAATGGTACCTTAAAATCCTCCATCCTGAAAGACATACTAAAGAGTTGAACATTCATCAGGTGCTTAGAGAGAATACCTGATTCACAGGGGCCTGGAGAGGGTATGATAAAGACTATCCTCAACCTTCTCCTGTTTCTTTCTTTCTCTTTTCTCTCTTTCTCTTTTATATTACCTATATTTTTCTTCCTTCTTCTCCATTGGCCCTGACCTACAACTCCCAGTACTAGAATGTGGGTAACGTCCACAATGAGCTATTGATCAGATAGACCTACAAGGTTTCCCAAAAGAAGACAGAATTCCATCAGAGTACTTGACAACCCAGCAAAGGTTAATGGTAAGACCCTACTGCTGAAGACACCATATGCTGTTGGGACAGAACATGGAGTGACCTGGCTGGAAACCAGAAAAGAGTCAATCCCCAGATAGTTATCTTGTCTAGTGCCAGAAGGTGTTGCATTAGCAACTGGGGGAAAATGATCAACATCTGTCTAAGCAACTCATGGTCTAAGCTACTCAACAGCAAACAACCTGATGTGATGCTCATACAAATGCAATAGTCACACATAGCCATGGTGGGTTACCAACTGCTTTTGATTTGGCTAATGAATCTGCTCAATGGAATGGAACCCATACCTGGCATGGGGAAACAAGTCAGAAACATATCCATAAAGGAGCCCGCTCTCCAATATCTAGCTCCCACCAATAGTGGACTACAAGAGGGCCTACACCTATTAATTTCTCTCTAAAATAGTAATGGGCATCCATGTATCTTACACTGACCTCACTCTCTGTCAGAGAATTTGCTTCTCTTTTTCAGATGGACACAGAACCTGAGGAGTGAATCAGCCCATTGCACCCCACCTGGACACCAAATAAACCCATAGAGTTAGTGGGGTATTGAGCAAGAGATGATTTCTTGGTGAACCTAATATCAGAACAAGGGTGAAGGATACAGACACAGAGAACACTAAACTCCTACCACATCAGATATCCAGAGACACACAGAGACTCCCAATACCTCTTGTCACTGAAATAGACCTAAAATGAACCCAAAATTGCTCAGGGAAATTCATGGAATAGGGGGCAGAAAGATTGTTAGAGTCATAAGTTGGGTCATTATGCACAGAGACATTGCCTCTGTCCCATAGCTGATGGCCAACTCCACAATGCAACACCCACAATCAGCAGGAGGGTATGACAGGGAGAAGGCTAATGATGGTACTGTATACACACTATATACATAACTAATAAAGAATAATAGATTCCTTTTCTGCATCTATTGAGATGATAATGTGATTTTTTAGTTTGCGTATCCATGTTTATTACTGCTGTATTTACAATTCTAAGTATTAGAATCATCTAAAATGCCCACCAACAGAAAAACAGGGAAGGGAAGGACAGGAAGATGCATGTGATATGGGGAGGATGAGGGGAAGTGGGACAGAAACGATAAGAAGGAGGATAGAATTCAGCAAAAATAAACTGTATTGGAAAAGATCAAACTGAATGATACCTAACTTTCTGTATGCTAACTAAAAATAAAAAAAAATAAAACATCAATAATCCCAGCACTCCAGGAGACTGAAGTAGGATTGCCAAAATGTTACCACTCTTTTACAGTGAATTTTCATCACATGATTTTTGTCTTTCTGTCCATTTATTTCGTGCATTACATTTATCGATTTGCATATGTTGAACCATCCCTGCATCTCTGGGATAAAGCCGACTTGGTTGGGGTGAATAATCTTTCTGATATATTCTTGTATTCTGCTTGCCACTGTTTTGATCAGAATTTTTGCATCTGTGTTCATGAGGGAGCTTGGTGTGTTTTGTAAGATAAAGTAATCTTGGTTGACAGTTTCTATCTTTCAGAACTTGGAATACATCATTCCAAGCCCTTCTGGCTTTTAAAGTTTGTTTTCAGTAATCTGCTGTCATCCTGAAGGGCTTGCCTTTATAGGTGACTTGCTTTTTCTCTCTAACTGATTTCAACATATTTCCTTTGGTTTTCATGTTTAGTAGTTTAATTTTAACATGGTGAAGAGAGGTTCTTTCCAGGTTTTGTCTGTATGATGTTCTAAAAGCTTCTTGTATTTGCATTGGCATTTCTTTCCCAATTTGGAGAAAATCTCCTTCTATGATCTTGTTGAAACTGCCTACTATGCCTCTGGACTGAAATTCTCCTACTATACCCTGAATTTTTATGTTTGCTCTTTTCATAGTGTACCGAATATCTTGAAATTTTCTTTCGTATCTTCCTATTATCTTGTCTTTCTCTTTGTTGGACTGTATTAGACCTGCCACCTGGTCTTCTAGTTTAGATATTCTGTTCTTCCTTCATCTGTTCTACTGGTGAGACTTTCCAGGTTTCTTGACTTTACAAGGAGGTTGATGAGGTTGGAAAATTCCTTTGTTTAGTCTCTGCTCTTGCAGCTTGCACCGGGCCTCGCAGGCACACTGCTCCTTGCAGACTGGGGCCATAAGCTCCTTGGCAGTATTCTGGCTGGTTTCCTCCTTTCTGGTAGATCTTGGTCCCTCCTGCTTCTTTGCTATGGTCAATAAAAACCTATACACCTTCACTTTTAAGACAAAGAGTGTCTTTTGCTGTGGTTTTGCTTAACTCTCTCCCTAAGCTGGATTGGCATGACTCCTATCTAGCCACCTTACCCAGAAGTCAGAATCAAAGATATATCTTTTAATTAATAAGATGTAGGTTTCTAAAGTACTGATTGCTGTCATCATTAGTTTTGTGTATCTCCCTTCCCACCCTCTTCATTCCCTCCCAGACCTTTCCACCTTCTGTATTCTGTCCATCCACTTGCCTGTCTTGTATCCTGTCCTCTGATCTCTCCCTGCTTCTCCTCTCTCCAAGCCTCATTCTTGCTTCCTTATGAGTACTTGATACTTAGTGCAACTTATAAACAAGGAAAACTATTCTATGTTAGCTTTCTGAACATAAAAGGGAACATGCAGCATTTGTCTTTCTGAATCTGCAACTTTACTTAGTATGATTAATTTTTCAGGTCTATCCCTTTTCCTGAATATTTCAGTCTTAAAATTTCAGCTCAGGAGTGGTATAGCTGGATCAAATGGAAGGACCATATTCAGATCATGTGATTTCTGGCCTTAAGTGTATTTATGTGATGCATTACACCTATTGATTTCTATATTTTGAACTATCCTTACATTTCTGGTATGAACCCTACTTGATCGATGTGGATGACACTTTGGATATGTTATTGGATTCTGTTTGCAAAAATTTTATTGAGAAGTTCTGCATCTAAGTTCCTCAGGGATATTGGTCTATAATTTTGTTTTCACAAGACGCAAATCTCTGTCTGGTTTTGGTATTAGTATAACTGTGGCTTCAGAAGGAGTTAGGAAGCATTCCACCTTTTCAGTTTTATGAAATAACTTGAGAAGCAATGGTTTTAGTTCTTCTATAGAGGTTTGATAAAATTTAGCAGTGAATCCACCTGGGCATTTTTTTGGTTGGGAGGTTTTTCATTAGTATAATCTTTTCGGATGCTATAGCTCTTTTCTGGTCATTTATCTCTTCTGTATTTAGTTTTTGTAGGTCATATGAGTCAAGAAATTAATTTCTTATATATTTTCTAATTTTGTGCAATATAGGTTTTTGAAATGTGTATTAATGATTTCCAAGTTTCATGGGTATCTGTTATAGCATCTCCTTTTTTCTTCTCTAATCTTGTTCATCTTCTCTCTATATTTTGACCAGTTTGCCCAGGAATGTATCAATGTTATTTTTTTGAGGAAACAACTGTTTGTTTCATCAACTTTTTTCATTTATAGTTCATTGATTTCTGCCCTTGATTTTGATTATTTATTTCCATCTTGTACTTTTGAGTTTGGATAGTTCTTGTTTTCCCAAAGCCATGAAATAGATCATTAGGTTATTTATTTGAGATTTCTCTAATTTTATAATATAGGCATTTAAAAGTATAAACTTCCCTGCTATGACTGCCTTATTGTCAATCTGTTCTAGCAAGTTTTAAGTTTCTTTTTTGATTTCTTCAACAATCCATTCATGTTCACCAGTGTGCTGCTTTATCTCCAGGAATTCTTGTATTTTAATTCTGATTGGCCTACATTTGGGGGTCGTGGGGGCTAGGGGGCTGTTTTGCAATTGAAACTTTTAGTACTCTCTCTTGTTTTCTGTGTTTGGTGTTTTAACTATAATGTGATGTGAGTAATTTCTTCTTTGGTCCTATTTGGTGTTCTGTGTGTCTCTTGTAACTGGATAGACCTCTCTTTGATAAGATTTAGAAAATTTTCTTCTTTAATTTTATTGAAGATCTTCTCTATGCCCTTTAGTTTTTCCCCTTCTTGTATGCCCATGATCTTAATGTTTGGTGTTTTTAAGGTATCCCACTTTTCCCCTCATGTTCTTATTATATATGTTTTGAGCTTGTCATTGATTTTGGTCTCCTGATCTATTTTTTTTTCTGTTATTTTTGCTTATTTTTATTTATTTAGTTGAGAGTGGCAGATAGACAGAGGAAGAGGCAGACAGATAGAGCAAGTGAATGGGTGCTCTGGGCCTCCAGTCACTGCAAATGAACTCCAGTTGCATGTGCCACGTTGTGCATATGGCTTATGTGGGTTCTAGGGAATCGAGCTTCAAACAGGGTCCTTAGGCTTCACAGGCAAGTGCTTAACCACCAAGCCATCTCTCCAGCCCTCCTGATCTATTTTCTTGTCTTGTCCACGAACTCTGTAGTCTGTCCTCCACATGAATGTGTTGGTGAGGCTTGCTTCAGAGCCTTTTAAATGAATTATTTCATTTTTGTTTTCCATTAGGTTTTCTTCAAAATCTCCATCTCTTTAATGGATTACATTTTAATTTTTTTCTTAGACTTTCTTATTGCCTCTTGGCATTCATTCCTTCATATGATCATTTTCTCTTTGAGTTCATTCCACTGTCCATTGAGGTCTTTTTTTTTTTTTTTTGATTATCATCTATTTCATTCAGCTGACTATTGAGTTCTTTGTGATTCTCTTCATTTTTTTACTTCTTTCTTTGTAATTTACTTTGTTTTATTTTTTTAAAAAAATTATTAGACATAGACATATTTAGTATGCAAGCAAAACATTTTGGTACCATAATTTTCCTTCTCCCTGCCCCTTTTCTGAAGAGGCCTTCCTCGCTGGAGATGCAGCTCAACCCCATGGGGATTGTGGGTCATGCATTATAGGTGGGGGGGGGGGAGAGGCAATGTCTCTGTGAAAAATGTCCCTGCCCCTTTTCTGAAGAGATCTTCCTCACTGGGGATGGAGGTTAACCCCTTGGGGATTGTGGGTCATGCATTGGGGTGGGGAGACAATGTCTCTGTGAAAAATGTTCCAACTTGTGGCTATAACAATCTTTCCATCCCCCTTTCTGCAAAATTCCTTGAGCCATGCTGGGAAGCTTTTAAGTCTACTTCTGTGATGGGCACTTAGGAGCCTCTGGACCTCTGGGTTGCTAGGTGTTGAGTGTCCTTAGTGTCTATCTCCTTCACCCTTGTGCTGATATCAGATTAAATGAGAAAGCAGCACTCTTGCTCATTTTCCCAGTTCTTCTGTGGTTTCAAATGGGGCCATGGTGGAGTGCACTGGGTCATTTATCAACTCATGTCCTGCTCCCATCTGAAAAAGAGAGGCAGATTCCCCATTGGACAGTGAAGTCAGCACCAGTTAAATGGGATAACCATTATTAATTTAGAAGACTTTAAATGGTGTAGACACTCATACAGCCCAAGATTAGTGGGAGTATGACAGTGGAAAGCAGAATCATTATCTGTATATGATTCTGACTTACTTCCCAGTTCCAGATGTTGTTTCCTTTCCACTGAGTGGATCTGTTAGCCAATCCAAGAGCAGCTTGTTACCCACCATGACTGTGTGCCACGATTGCACTTGTGTGAGCATCACATCAAGTTTTTTGCTTCTGAGTCGCTTAGATTTTGAGTTGCTTGGAGAGATGATAGCCACTTTCCCCCAGTAGCTCATGTAGCACCTCCCAGCACTAGATGTGTTAATTGTCCATGAACTGGCTCTCTTCTAGATTCCAACCAGGTCTCTTCATAGTCCATACCAAAAGTGTATGGTGTCTTCAGCAGTAGGGTCTTACCATTAACCTCTGGTGGGTAATCAAGTGCTCTGACAGAAGTCTGTCTTGTTTGTTTTGGGAGATCTAGTTGGTCTCTCTGATCAACAGCTCATTGTGGATGTAAACTACATCCTGGTACAGGGAATTTCAGGCCATAGCTAAGAGAAAAGAAAAAAGAAAAAGACAGAGAAGAAAGAGAAACAGGAGAAAGTTAAGGTTAGATTTTGTCTCACCTTCTCCAGGGCCCTTCAATTCAGGTGCTCCTCCTAAGATCCTCTTGAGGGTTGCACCTTTTCTGCTGACTTCCAGGATATATGATTCTGTGGTACCAGCTCAAATTGGGTTCAGTTTTATGTCCTGCCACCCTACCACTTCCCACAAGCCCTACCCTCCCTATTGTCTAAGCCTAAAAGATGCCATTCACATATGTCAGCAATTCTGGCTGATCCAGATGAAGAATTGCATATGAATGAGACCATGTGATGGCTGTCTTTTTGTGATTGTGTGAGTTCACTTACAAAGATCTGTTTCAGTTGGACGTGGTGGTGCATGTTTTTAATCCCATCACTCATGAGGCAAAGGTAGGAGGATTGCCTTGAGTTTGAGGCCACACTGAGACTCCATAGTAAATTCCAGGTCAGCCTGGGCTAGAGTGAGACCCTACCTCGAACCCCTCCCCCCCAGAAAAAAAAGAAAGAAAGATCTGTTTCAAGTTCAACCATTTTTCTACAAATTTCATTGTGTCATTTCTTCTTAGTGTTGAATAAACTTGAATATGTAAATATATCACATCTTGGTTATCTCTTCATACAAATGTTGGGTACCTGGGTTGATTCCAGGTCTTAGCTATTATGAATTGAGCAGCTATCAACATGGTTGAGCAAATCTCTGAACTGAGATTTGGAGCTTTTAGGGTAAATGTCCAGCAAGAGAATAACAGTGTCTGTTGGTAACTCTATATTCATCGTTTTCAGGAGTTTCTTGGGTTGTACATTCTTGATATTAGACTTCTGTCCATGGTATAGCTGGCAAACATTTTCTCCCATTCAGTGGGTAATATATTGGCTCTCCTTATACTATGTTTGTGCAAAATCTTTTTAGCTTCATGAGATCCCATTGGTTGAGTGCTTGTTTAATTTCCTGGGATACTGTTTCACTGATTTCTTTCTCTGTATATTTGTCCTTTGCATATAGAAATGCTACTGAATTTTGTGCATTGAACTTGTATTCTGTCTCTTCACTGAAAGAATTTATCACCTTCAGAAGTTTTGAGACAGATACATTCAGGTCACTTATATATAAGATAAGGTCATCTGCAAAAAGGACTAAGTTGACTTCTATTCCAATTTAAATCCCTTTTATTTGTTTCTCCTGTCTTATTGCTTGGGCTAGGACTTCAGTACTATGTTGAAGAGCAGTGATGAGAGTGGGCACTCCTGTCTTATTCCCGGTCTCAATGGGAACTCCTTAATTTTTTCCCCATTAATTATTATTTGGGCTTTAGGAGGTTTATATATAGCCTTTATTGTGTTCAGATATAAACCCTTCATGCCTATTCTTTCCAGTGTTCTTTTTTCTTTTATTTTATGTTTGTAGTCAGTGAATACAGTCAAGTTGGTACCATTGCTAGCCTCCTCCCTGTCCTCCCCTCTCCAGAGGAACCCTCTTTGTTGGGGCATATGGGTCGTGCATTGTGGGGTTAGCCTTTAGTTTTGGTTAGGAGGAAATGTCTCTGCATGTCATGATCCAACATGTGGCTCTGACATTCTTTCCACCCCCTGAGTCATGTTGGGTTCATATTAGGTCTGCTTCCATGTTGAGATCCTGGGTGCCTCTGTGTCTCTGGTTATGTGGTTTGGTAGGGGTTGATTGTTATCTGTGTCTATCTCCTTCACTGTTGTGCTGGTTCCCAGTTCGCCAAGAAAACAGCATTCTTGCATGTTTGCCCAATTATTCTTACTTTCAACTGGGGCTCTTTTGAGGTATGATGGGGTGGTTCTCTCCTTAGGATCTGTGTCTATCTGAAAAAGAGAAGCAGATTCTCCAATGGAGAGTAAATTCAGCACCAAGTAAATGTGATAACCATTGTTTTTAGAGAGAGTTTAATGAAGAGTGGGATCATTTTTGGATATGGTTCTGACATTTCCCAGCTCCAGCTATGGGTCCCATTCCACTGAGCAGGTCAGTTAGCCAAAGTGAGAGCAGTTGGTTTCCCACCATGGCTATGAACCACTATTGAACTTGTATGGGCATCACATCAGGTTGTTTGCTGCTAAGTAGGTTAGACCATACATTGCTTGGACAGATATTGGTCATTGTCCCCCAGTCATTCACATAGCACCTTCGGGCACTAGATGTGCTGTCTGGGGACTGACTCTCTTCCAGCTTCCAGCCATGTCACTCCATGATATGTGCCAACAGTGTATGGTGTCTTCAGCAGTAGAGTCTTACCACTAACCTATGGTGGTTCATCAAGTGCTCTGACATAAATCTGTGTTTTTTTTTTTTTGTTTTTGTTTTTTTTTTTTGTGAGACCTTGTAGGTCTTTGTGATCAAAAGCTAATTGTGGATGATATCCACCTACTGGTACTGGGAGTTATAGGTCAGTGCCCAAGAAGAGAAGGAAGAAAAGGATAAGTGATATAAAAGAGGCAGAGAGATGAGAGAGAAGAGAGAAGAGAGAAGAGAGAGAAAGAGAGAGAGAGAGAGAGAGAGAGAGAGAGAGAGAGAGAAGCAGAAACAGGAGGAGATAATGGTCAGTTTTTGTCATGCCCTCTCCAGCGCCTTGTGAATCCAGTGTTCCCTCTAAGTGCTTGGTGGAGGTTCAACCATTTGGTCTGTCTTTTAGGATGTAAAGTTTTATGGTACCATTGCCTTTTGGGTCCAGTTTTGTGTCCCACAATGCCTCCCTTATCCTCCCCTCCCTCCCCACCCTCCCTGCTGTCTGGTCTTCAAGATGCTTGGTAGGTATGTTGGCAGCTTGTGTAGATTCAGCTTAGGAGCTATAGATGAGTGAGACTATGAGGCCATTATCTTTCTGTGATTGGGTGAGTTCACTGAGAATGAGCTGTTCCAGGTTTGAACATTTTTCTTCAAATTTCATTGTGTTCTTTTTCCTTACTGCTGTGTATAATTCCATCGTGTAGATATATCACATCTTAGTTATCCATTCGACTAGCTCTTGGCTATTACGAATTGAGCAGCTATAAAGATGGTTGAGCAAATCTTTCTGAGCTGAGGCATGGAGCTTTAAGGGTCTGTATTTTTTAGGAGTCTCCATGTTGCTTTCCAAAGTGGTTGTACCATCCTATATTCCCAGCAACAGTGGATGAGTGTTCCTACTTCTCCACATCCTCACCAGCATTTATTTTTATTTGATTTTTTGATGTTTGGTATCCTTATTAGGGTAAGGTGGAATCTCATAGTTGTTTTAATTTGCATTTCTCTGATGATTAGGGATGATGAATATTTTCTTAAGTGTGTGTTTTCCATTTGTATTTCTTCCTCTGTGAACTGCCTGTTCAGCTCTTTGCCCCATTTTGAGAGTGGGGTGTTTGAATTCTTGCTGTTTAGATTTTTGAGTTCTTTGTAGATTTTAGAGATTAGGCCTCTATCAGCTGGATAACCAGCGAATATTTTCTCCCACTCTGTGGGTAATCTATTGGCTTTGCTTATTGTATGCTTGTCTGTAGAGAAACTCTTCTGCTTCATGTGATCCCATTGGTTGAGTGACTGTTTAAGATTGTGAGCTACTGAGGTTTTGTTCAGGAAGTCTTTTTCCATTCCTATATCATGGAAAGTACTTCCTAAATTTTCCTCCAGTAGTATTTGAGTTTCTGGTCTTATATTGAGGTCTTTGATCCATTTGGACTTGAGTGTAGTGCATGGTGAAATGTGTGGATCAAGTTTCAGTATCCTGCATATGGTTACCCAGTTTGTCCAGCACCATTTGTTGAAGATGCTGTCTTTTTTCCAGCCCATATTGTTTGGGCCTTTATCAAATATCAAGTAGCTGTAGTTGCTTTAACCAAAGTCTGGGTCATCAAGTCTATCCCATTGGTCCATAGTCCTGTTTTTATGCCAGTACCATGCTGTTTTTATTACTATGGCTTTGTAATATAGCTTTAGATCAGGTATGGTGATGCCTCCAGAGGTATTTCTTTTGCTGAGGATATGTTTGGAAATGCGAGGCCTTCTGCCTTTCCATATGAAATTTGAGATCATTTTTTCTATCTCTGTGAAGAACACCATCGGGATTTTAATTGGAATTGCATTAAATCTGTATATTGCCTTTGGTAGGATTGTCATCTTCACAATGTTAGTTCTGCCTATCCAGGAGCATGGAAGGTCTTTCCATTTTCTCAAGTCCTCCTCAATTTCTTTCTTGAGTGTTTTTATGTTTTCATTGTATAGATCTTTCACTTCCTTGGTTAATATTATTCCAAGGTATTTTATTTTATTTTTTGTTGCTATTGAAAATGGGACTATGTACCTTATTTCTTTCTCTGTATCTTTTTCATTTGCATATAGAAAGGCTACTGATTTTTGTGCGTTGATTTTGTATCCTGCTACTTTGTTATAGGAGTTAATTACCTTCAGGAGTTTTGGGATGGAGTCTCTTGGGTCTCTTACATATATAATCATGTCATCAGTGAATAGAGCTAACTTAACTTCTTCCTTTCCAAATTGTATCCCTTTTATTTCCTTCTCCTGTCTTATTGCTTGAGCTAGGACTTCCAGTACTATATTGAAGAGCAGAGGTGAGAGTGGACAACCCTGTCTTGTTCCTGATCTTAATGGGAATTCCTCCAGTCTCTCTCCATGAAGTATTATTTGGGCCTTAAGAGCTTTGTATATTGCCTTTATTATGTTAGGATATGAACCAGCCATGCCAATTCTCTCCAACATTTTGATCATGAAGTGATGTTGAGTCTTATCAAAGGCCTTTTCTGCATCTATCGAAATGATCATGTGGTTTTTATGTTTAACCTTGTTTATGTGGTGTATTATGTTGACAGATTTTTGTATGTTGAAACACCCCTGTGTTCCTGGGATGAATCCCACTTGGTCAAGGTGGATAATGCTTTTGATGTGTTGTTGGATTCGGTTTGCAAGGATTTTGTTCAGGATCTTTGCATCTAAATTCATCAGGGAAATAGGCTGGTAGTTTTCTTTTCTTGTGGCATCTCTGCCTGGTTTTGGAATTAGGGTGATGCTAGCTTCATAAAAGGAGTTGGGTAGCTTTCCCTGCTCACCAATTGTGTGGCACCATTTGAGGAAGATTATCAGTCCTTTGTTGCTTTCCTGCAAGTTCTATCAGTAGGTTCATCAGGGTTGCATTGCTCATAGCTTTAATTTGGTGTTCTGTATCCTATGAGTCTTCTACGTTTAGGTTAGATGCATTCATAGTAGGGCTGGGTGATCTAACTGGATTTTCTTGCATTTGATTTTTCAAGTTATTTCTGTTGTTCTGTGGTCTGCCCATGGCAGTGTATGGGCACATAGGTGGGCATATCAGCCTGGACTCAAGCAGAATGGGAATCTGAGGCAGCCTGAAGCAGTTGCCAAGCAGCCTGGGCTTTGGCTCTCACTTGCCAAAGCCACCTATCTACTGCCTGGCAGGGGAGCCAAAGTTGCCTGAAATCTCAAGTGGTAATGTGCCAAAGCTGCCTCCGTTCATGCTAGGAGTGACACTGAGCCACCAAGCACTGAAGCAGCCCAAACTCTGGCTGGAAATACTGGGACCTGGAAGCAGTCTGCGCTCCCCCAGCACAGGACAGTGGCAGATGCCTGTCATGGCAGACAGGTAGGGAATGGCACCTGAGCTGGCACAAGCAAGAGACACAGTCTGAGCTTGTGTGGCAGTTACTGTGGGACTGGGCTCACTCAACGTGCAGCAGCAGGAGCAGTAAATGAGCAAGTTGGCGGAACAGTCTAAGCTTCCATGCAGGGATCAATCTGTCCGCAGCTGTGATGTGGATATGGGCAGGGGTGGGCTACCCGCTCCTGAGGGAGTCAGGGATTCCCTGTTACGACCAGGACATGCTGAATGCGCGGTGGCTGGAGCATTAAATGGACGAGTGGGCACGGAGCAGTCTGAGCTTCCGCAGGCAGGGATCAATCTGCGCATGGCAGCAGCAGCGAGGTGTTGGCGCTGTGGACATGGTGGTTGTTTGGGGGAGGGGTGGGCTACCTGCCCGCGAGGGGATCCACCATTCCCTGTCCCCCCCATGCCCTCCCACTGATAATCTAATGGAGATTGCTCTCCCCTAAAAGACACAGTGAATGCTTAATGTCTTGCTTTCTTTCCCTGGGATTTGCAGCGCAGCTAAGCGGTCACCATCTTGGCCGGAAGTCATATGTTGCTATTGAAAATGGGACCATGTCCCTTATTTCTTTCTCTAGACCTCTGTCATTTGTATATAGAAAGGCTACTTATTTTGTGCATTGATTTTGTATTTTGCTACTTTGCTGAAGAAGTTTGTCACCTTTAAGAGTGTTGGAATGCAGGCGCCCAGGCCTCTTAAATATAGAATCATGTCATCTGTGAGTAACGCTGAGAAGAATGTGTAGTCCGTGGATTTAGGGTGGAATGTTCTGTAGATGTCTGTTAGGTCTAAGTGTTCTATGACTTTGTTGAGCTCTCTCTCACTTCCCTGTTGAGTTTATGTTTAGATGATCTATCTATTGCCGATAATGGTGTATTGAAGTCCCCAACTATGATGGTCTTGGTCGTTATTTCTGTTTTATTGTCAAGTAGGTTTTGCTTTATGAATTGTGGTGCACCTGTGTTTGGTGCATAAAGATTGATGATCATAATATCCTCTTGCTGGATTGTTCCCTTGATCAGTAGGAAGTGGCCTTCTTTGTCTTTTTTGATTATTTTTGGTTTGAAGTCTATTTTATCTGATATTAATATGATGCCATATTAATTGCTTCTTATTCCCATTTGCTTGGAATATCATTTTAAACCCTTTCACCCTGAGGAGGTGTCCGTCTTTAGTAGTGATGTGGGTTTCTTGAAGACAACAGATTGAAGGGTCTAATTTTCTGATCCACACTGTTAGTTTGTGTCTCTTGAGGGGTAAATTAAGGCCACTGATATTTAGGGTAATTAGTGTGAGGTCTGATTTGATCCCTGCCATATTATGTTGGTTTATGTGGTTTGGTGATTTGATGGACTTTGAAGGTTTTTTCGTGCCTTCTCTGAGTTAGGTTATTGTGATCTGCTTCTTGTAGGCACTTGAGGTCGATTATTTGATCTTCTGTGTGGAGAATTTCATGAAATACTCTCTGTAGGTTTGGTTTTGTGTTCATATTGTTGTAAAGTAGAGTTTTGTCATGGAAGCTTTTTCTTTCGCCATCTATAATGGGAGATATTTTTCTGGGTAGAATAGTTTGGGGTGGAAGCCATAGGTTCTTAGTGTTTGCAATGTTCCACTCCAGGCCCTTCTGGCTTTCAGTGTTTCCATTAAGAAATATGAAGTGATTCTGATTGGGTTACCTTTAAATGTGATGTGTTGTTTTTCCCTAGCTGCTTTTAGGACTCTCTCTTTGATATCAATGTTTAGAGTCTTAATGACAATATGTCTTGGAGAGTTTCTCCTTGGTCCAATCTGTTTGGGGTTCTGTTAGCTTCTTCTATCTTGATGGGCCGTTCTTTTGAGAGAGTGGTAAAGTTTTCTTTGATTATTTTGTTGAATCAGTTCTCCATGCCTTTGTCTGAATTTCTTCCCCTTCTGGTATTCCCATGATCCAAATGTGAGGATGGTTAAGGGTACCCCACAATTCTCTTGTTATCTGTTCACTGAAAATTTTAAACTTATTGAAGCTTTTGAATTCTTGATCTGTTTCTTCTGTTTTGTCTGTCAGATCTGAGTTTCTATCCGCCACATGGGTGTTGTGTTCTTGAGAGCTTCTAAAGAGTTTTGGTCTTGTGAAATTAGGTTTGCATTTTCTACTAGTTTTCTATGTATAGTTTCCATCTCTCTGTCAAGTTCCCTTTTCACATCATTTTCTGATTTTCTTGGTGCTTTTTGGAATTCCTCCTTGCATTTCTTTATGTCTTGCTTTAGCATATCCAGCTGTTTTTTTTATCCTCTTTTTTTTTTCACTTTCCTTTATATACTTTAACTGTTTTTGGACCCCTTCTATTTTCTTATCTATTAGGACTAGTCTAGTGTTGGCAGCATCCACATGATTATCAGTCCTTTCTTGCTTTTCTACAAGTTCTACCAATAGTTTGGTCAGGGTTACATTGCATAGTACTTCATTTTGGTGTTCTGATCCTATTGTCTCTTCTATGTTTTGGTTAGAAACATCCATTGTAGGACTGGGAGATCTTATTTGATTTAATTGTATTCAATTTTTTATGTTATTCCTTTTGTGCTGTGGTCTGCCCATCACAGTGTGGGAGCAGGGAGAATGGAACTGTGGTTGTGATGGGTGGGTGAGGTGGTGCAGCTTGGTGGGAGCAGAGATTGGCATGGTGGCCTTGGTGGAACAGATCTGAAGTCATCCAGGTTCAGGTCATGAGGGGTTGGGGCAGTGCAGAGCGGGTGGGAAGGCATGTGGGGGAGGATGGGGATGGAGCAGAGCAGGTCTGAAGTCATGGGGTGGGGTCAGAGCAGAGCGGAGTGGGTCAGAAGTCACATGGGGTTGGAGCTGAGCAGGGCAGATCCAAAGTCACAGGGGAGGGAGTGGGACCAAGCCTCCATTGTGCCCCATAAGTTTTGCTAGGTTGTGTTTTCATTATCATTCAAGTTTAGGCATTTTATGAATTCTTTTTTGATTTCTTCCATGACCCATTCATTGCTTAAAAGTGTGTTGTTTAGTCTCCAGGAGCTGGTGGACTTCATCATGTCTCTCTTGTTGTTAATTTCTAGCTTTAAAGCATTGTGATCTGACATGATACAGGAAGTTAGTTCAATTTTTCTGACATTATGAAGGCATGCTTTATGGCCTAATCTATGATCAACCTTGGAGAAGGTTCCATGGGATGCTGAGAAAAATGTATATCCTGTAGAGTTTGGATGGAATGTTATGTAGACATTTTTTAGGTTTAGTTGATCTATGACGCTTTTGAGCTCTATTATTTCCCTGTTAATTTTCTGCATGGATGATCTTTTTATTGATGATAGGGGAGTATTGAAGTTTCCAACCGGGATGGTGTTGGTGTTTTTTCTGTTTTACTGTCAAGTAGATTTTGTTGTATAAATTGTGGTGCCCCTATGTTTGGCACATATGTATTTATGTTTGTGATGTTCTCATGTTGGATCATTCCCTTGATGGATAAGAAGTGGTCTTCTTTGTCCTTTTTGGTTGCTTTTGGTTTGAAGTCTATTTTATCAGATATTAATATAGCAACACCTGCTTGTTTTTTATTTCCATTTGCTTGGAATATCATTTTCCAACCTTTTCACCCTGATGAGGTGTTGATCTTTAGTCATGAGGTTGGTTTCTTGAAGACAGTAGACAGAAGGGTCCAGTTTTTTTGATCCATTATGATAACCTATGTCTTTTAATGTGTGAATTAAGATCATCAATATTTAAGTTTATTACTGGGGGGTTTGAATTTATCCCTGCCATGATGAGGTGTTTTATAAGGGTTGGTGATTTTTTGCACTTTGTACTACTATTTTGTTTTTTGTGATCTTCTTGTTGGCTCTTGAGATTGGTTGTTTGATGTTCTGCATGGAGTATTCCATGAACTATTTTCTGTAGGTTTGGCTTTGTGTTCATATAATCATAGAGTTAACTTTTTTCATGGAAAGGTTTTCTTTCACCATCTATTATGAGGGATACTTTTTCTGGGTACAGTAGCTTGGGTTGGATGCCATTATTTTTCAGATTTTGAAGTGTTCCCTTCCTGATGCTTCTGGCTTTCAGGGATTCCATTGAGAAATTATGATGTAAGTCTGATAGAGTTGCCTTTGTATTTTGTGAATTGTTTTTCTCTTGTTACTCTTAACACCTCTCTCTTCCTCTCTCTGTCTTTTTTTTTTTGTTGTTGTTGTTGTTAAGAGTTTTAACTATGATGTGTCCTGGAGAGTTTCTTCTTTGGTCCTGTCTGTTTGGTTTTCTCTGGGTTTCTTATTTATATCTGGATAGCCTTCTCTTTTGAGAGATTCGGAAAATTTTCCTTAATAATTTTGTTGAATATGTTCTCTATGCCTCTGGCCTGAATTTCCTCTCCTTCTGGTATACCCATGATCTGGATTTTTGATCATTTTAGGGTATCCAACAGTTCCCTCATATTCTGTTCACTTAATTTGTTGATCTTAACAAAGTTTTTGGCCTCCCCATCAATTTCTTCTGTCTTGTCTTCCAGGTCAGAGGTTCTGTCTTCCACAGGAGTAATTTTGTTGGTGAAGGGGTTTTATAATTTCTACTTGATTTTTGCTTTCTGTTGTGTTATTTCACATCATGTCCGTATCTTTATGGAGGTATCATTTGTAATTTGAATTTTGACATTTTCAATGCTTCCTGGAGTTCATTCTTCCATTTGATCAAGTCTTCATTAAGCTTAATCAACTGGTTGATTAACTGTTGATATCTTCTATTTCTTGATTCACCCTCAATTTATTCCTGTCTCTTTGGAGTGTGTTTTAATGTTCTCTTCAATCAAGTTAAGCCTACTGTTAAAAGCTGAATGCTCTAGGAGATGATTCTGTTCAATTTCATTGATATGATTGTTGGTTCTTTGTTTGTTTGCTTTCAGTTCAGCTAATTTTTTGATCATGGTGTCATTGGTTATTGTGTTTTCACTTTGAGAATGAATTCCTGTTGATTTCTCAATGATTTCAATGGAGGCTTCCATTGTAGGACTAGGCATCCTTGGTGGTGATCTCTCAGTTTTCTAACTTTCATTGGCTTTTTTGTGTTGTTGTCTACCCATTTTAGGAAGACTCTTTATTTTTTGAGAAGGAAGCAAGTTTTTGTCTTTTGGCCCATACACCCTCTTACTCAGGTGAACAGGGATGTTGGTACCCAGTGGCCAGTCAGGATACCCCAGCAAAAGACCTGATTCCACAGCTCACACAGGGACTGGGCCTCCCCAAGCAAGGCACAATGGGATCTACCAGCACCAGGGGACTGGGAGGAGCCAGGTACGGGGATCTGGCCTACTTACTCTGCCCTGCACCCTCCAGCACACAGACCTATTCAGGGAATTTGGACTATGGAACTGGGAAGAGCCAGGAAGGAGTGTTCTGAACTCCTCACTCCACATCACAAGGAACCCAGACCAGGGAGGTAGGAGTAGCCAGGAAACAGGGGTCTGGCCTACTCACTCCATACTGCTGCTTCCATCCCCACACAGACTGGTTCAGGGAACCCATACTGGGGAGGTGGATGACCCTTCCATTTTATTCAGCTACCTATTGATTTCTCTTATTGATTTTCTTCCATTTTATTCACCCATTTGTTCATTGCCTCATTTAGTTGGTTGGACTTGCTTATTGTCATTTCACTTTGGAATTCTTGGTCTGGAGTTTCCTCTAAGTAGTGTTCACTGAAGTCTTCCACTATGGGACTTCTTGGTGGATATTTTGCCTTGGTTTCTTGTGATATTTGCTTTGCATTGAGGTTTGCCCAGTGCAATCGATAGTTATTTTGTCTTTCTGAGAAAGCAGCAACATAGTCTCTTTTAGAACCTCTTTTTAGTGGCTTGGTTAGTTAGGCTTAATCCAGATGGGTGTAGAATGGTAATCTACCATCAGGTCTGGTTGGTTGAACTGGAAGCTGAGCAGGCTCCTTCTTGTGGGTTCAGTCTCAAGGGTGTGGGCTGGGGAGTGTGATCAGCTCTAGCATCCCTACTGAGGGCTGTGGCAGTCAGGCAGGCCAGGGAGTAAGGTCAGCCAGCATAAAATGAGCTTGATCTCCAATCCAAATATGTAAAGAAGGGGGTTTACTCATGGCATTGAAAGGGTGCATGTGGTGAGTGCTCGGCTGGACCCTGAGTGGCTTACTATGTACTCAGGGACAAGAAGTATGATCATCTTGATTGTCCCTACTCAGGGAGGTACAGGTGGGAAGGCCTGAGGTGAGATCAATTCCAAATGTTCCTGATCCCCTATCACAGCATGGGGAGCCTGGGTTGTACCCACAGGACTGAGTGGGCATGCTCACTTGGATCCTAATTGTTATATTTAGTACCAGGAGCTGGGGAATGTAATCAGCTCAGGTGTTTCTACTCAGAGAGGTACAGGCAGGCAGACTAGGAATTTATACCTTTTTCCTATTATTTTGATTTTTTCTTTTTTTGTTTTTCGAGGTAAGGTCTCACTAGCTCAGGCTGACCTGGAATTCATAATGTAGTCTCAGGGTGGCCTTGAACTCATGGCAATCCTCGTACCTCTGTGTCCCAAGTGCTAGGATTAAAGGAATGCACCACCACGCCTGGCTACCTTTTACTTATTTTTTTAAAAAATAAATGTGTGTGGATAATATCAAGATGTGTTATTTGTATATGTATGAAAATACCACACATTAATGTATAAAATTTATGTACACTAATAAAATGATTAATTTCTTTATAGTATTAGGATCAAACTCAGGCCTTTATACATGTATGCAAGTGTTTTACTCCTGAGTTACACCCCCAGACTACACCTCCAGACTACACCCCCAGATGACTGCTCTTCCTTTTTGATTCTTCTTCTGCCAACCATAGATGGAAATTTCCAAAATTGTGATGCAAAGTAAACCTTTTTTATTTTTATTTTTATTTTTGGTTTTCTGAGGTAGGGTCTTGCTCTAGCTCAGGGTGACCTGGAATTCACTGTGTAGTCTCAGGGTGGCTTCAAACTCATGACAATCCTCCTACCTCTGCCTTTCAATTTCTGGGATTAAAGGAATGTGCCACCACACCTGGATCCTTTTTTAAAAAATAATATTATCTAAGTATATTTTGGTGCCAGTGGGGTGTAGGGGGTGTGCATGTGATGAGGTTAGATGACAAGTTGGGTATGGGTCCTCTCCTTCCACATTGTTTGAGGCAGGGTCTCTTGTTACCACTGAATTTTCCAGGCTATTGGTTTGAGAGACTCCTGGGCATTCTGTTTCTACTTCCCATTTTGCTGTAGGCACACTGGGAATATAAATGCTCTCTCTATTACTTTCCTTGTTGCTCTGAACAAATCTCTACAAGAAGCAATGTAGTGAAGGAAGGGTATATTGCATCTTCCTTTTTGAGGGTATATAGTCAATCATGGTGGAGAAAGCATGATAGGGGTCAGGAGACTGGCTGGTCAGTCAGGGAGCAGAGTATGATCAGGAATGGGGCAGTCTATAAGAACTAGTAACCCACTTTCTCCACTAAGGCCCTACATCCTCATGGTTCCATAGCCTTCCCAAACAAAGCCTCCAACTTGGAACCAAGTATTCAAATACATGAACCTATGGGGGACATTTCACATTCAAACCACAACAGTCCTGCTTACTGCTTCCAGCTTTATGTAGACTATGGAAATAAGAGCCCAGGTACTCCTGATTCATCTCATTTTTAAAAAATTGATGGTTTAATATATTTGGAGAGAGAGAGAAAGAGACATACAGGAAGAGAATGAGTATCAGCATCCAAGGGCTTCATGCTACTGAAAATGGACTCCTGGTGCAGGTGACACTTTGTACATCTGCTTTTATGTTGGTACTTTATGTGGGGAATCAAACCCAGGCCATCAGGGTTTTTAAGAAAGTGCCTTTAACCACAGAGCAATCTCTTCAGCCCCCATCTTACTTTTTTGTGTGGTATGACATGATATCTAACATTGCTTTTTATTTTTGGAAAAAGTGTGAAAAGTTAAATAACTTTATTATCCAGTTATTTTATTAAGCTCAGCAGATGAATAAGTAGTTGGTAAGCTTCTACTGTTTAGCAAGAATTTATTATGCATTTTATTTATTCAAAACTGTATGTATGTTTTTTTTATAATGCTTAACAATATTTGAGCCATTTTAATCTTAGAAGTGAAGTTAGAAAATAATTGATTATAAACTCTCCCAATTCTATGTGGATCTATGCAGACTAAATGTCATTGTCCTTTTTGTGTCATTGCCTGTTTTAGGAGGCTGTGGTTCTTGTGTTTATTTGGTGTAAAACTGACCCCAAGACCCCATAGAAAAATATCTGCTTTAATTTATACTAATGGTAGTCTCAGTATAAGGCATACAATTTAGATTATATTAAACATTGAAATAACTGACTATGTTAATGCAATTGTGTTCAGCATTTAACCTAGTTTTTCTGTGTGTGTAAGTCTCAGTTACATAGAGACAACAGTATTTTTAAATAGGATAATTAATGTAGATATTATACATATTTATACTTGCAAATCTAAAATCCTATAAGCTTTTTCCTTTTAGGTCATCATATTAGTTACAAAATTTGACTGTTTCATTTGCATATGTTAATTCCAAGTATTAAAATCTATTCAGGTATCTCCCCTTTATACAGAGGGACTATGTGGTTATTTTGTAATTATAAGTTAATGCATTTTATTTAATATAAAATTATTATCACTATAGCTCTATAGAATTGACATTATGTGTTATGGATGCCAAATTCAAATACATTCATTTCATTTTAGTAGATAATTTCTTCTCTAGTCATGTCTTATTACTTCTAAATCTTTAGAGTTCTATATGCTGCTACCTAAGTTGGGGAGAGAAGTGATTTCTTTAGTATAAAGATGTACAGAATTGTAATCAATTGTTTTGTGTGATAGAGACAGAAATTATCATATAAATTTGCTTGTCCTTGTGGTATTTTAAACAAGCAAAAAAGTTTGACTGTCTATAAAGTAACAGCATTTTATGAATTTTATTATCCTTCACCTCTGCTTTGATGACTAATAAAATGGAAAATGTGTGCTTTTACAGGTTTATAAAAAGGCAAACTATACTTTCATGAAAAATATCTTGTACCGATTGAATACAGGTGGCTACTTGTTTAGACTTTGAAGATGTGAAAGCTTAGTATAGAAGTCTGAAAAAGGTAATATGGCACAATAAAAAGTCTTCCTTTTTAACCCATCAATCTTTTGGGTATTCCATGTCAAATAAACGCTACAACAATTTATAGTAAAAGTACACAGTGGAAGTGCCAACGTTAACACTCCTTAGGACTGGATACCCGCCAGATTTTTCACACCAATATTTAACGTGGCCCAAAACGTCTTTTCCTCTGGAAGTGTGAGAAGAAGCTTGCTTTCCTATATTTGGCAACACGCTTATGTGAAGTATAAAGTCAAATGCCCATGATGTTCTCTTTATTTCTGCTATGATAAATTGTGTTCATTTGTTTAAGTGCATCTGGCAGCTTTAGTGTTCCAGCTATAAATTTTGGTTAACTTCTATTGACATGCTGTATTAAACTTTAGAAAAACAAATTACACTTCACCCATTTTAATTGACTAAATGTGTCAAAAACATAGTAAGTATAACATGAAAGGTCAGAGTCCTAGTCTACACTGTAATGGGTGTCATGGCATGGATCCAACTTTTCTTGTACATTTCATTTTTCATCAAGTTTTAGGACAAGGCATAAGTTTCACATTCACTTCCACTTTCTCATTTGTACTTCAAAGTTTATCATAGGCCGTGTTCATACCAAGAACACTTTTCTCTTGTGCTATTTAAAGTTCCCTTCATGCTGACCTGTGTGCCCAGAGAATACTGATGTTCTCCTGCAAACAAGGCTTGGGAATGGATTGTGGCATTCTGAGGAATGAAATGCTGATGTATAAGCACACCCATAGATCACTGTGGCACTCTGTGGAAAAGACCTGGTTCCCATATCCAGTCCTTTCTTCTTGACTGGACAACAGCCATGTGGTAAAGAGTTGGATTAAACTTGGCACACTGGCTCCCCTTGGGATCTGATTAAAGTTAGCAGTTTTATTTTTAAGCCTTATGTCCACCTGTTTATGTAAATCTTTATTCTTTCAATCATTAGTAGCTCCACACTTGATTAAATTTCATTAATTATGCTCTTGCTCACCTGTTGCCACTTGCTTCTCCTTAACTCTTCCCCCCCCCCTTTCTGTTTTGTGGTTTGATCTCCTGACTCAAAATGAACTTTTTTCAAGAACTCAAATGTTCATTTCCAGTGTGAATTTATGTCTGGGAAAACAAAATGAAGCAGGTGTTTGCAAAATATTAGGCTTTGTATCAGAGAAAACAGGGATTATAAACCTAAAAGTTTATTCTATTTTAATCATGATTTATAAGATTCCATTATTCAGTAATACTATACCAACAAGAAACCAGTTCTGATGAACTGTCACTATTTATTTAGCACTTATGAACTTAAGGGAGAGATGATACCCTGAGACTGCTTCATGGAGGTTGGGACTTACTTTAGGAAAAAATAAGACCATCCTCCCAAACAAGGAACACTTATATCATGATGACTCTTTGAGTGTTAGGCTGACTCTAAATTATAGGTTGACAAGGTTTCTAGAAAGGGCCAGAGAATAAAATTTTTAGTCCTTGAAGTCCAGATGGTCTCTGTCATGACTATTCATCTCTGCCATTGACAGCACAGTCATTGACATTATGTAAACAAATGCATGTGGATGTATTCCAGTAAATATTTATGGAAGATGAAATTTGAATATCATATAAATTTCATGTGTTACAAAATAGTCTTTATTTTTTCCAACTATTAAAAAATGTAAACATCATTCTTAGCTCAGAGGCTGTAGGAGAATATTCAGCAGGATGTATTTGGCCTGGATGTCCTAGGTTGCCAACCCTCCTCAAAACTGATATTAATTCAGAAATTTAGAGTTGGGAAGTTTTCATTTTAAATACTATCATTCTCTTCTTGTTATATATACAGCATTCTCTTAAGTACAAGTGTAGTTTCTTTTCATTCTCTCATGTTAAGGTCAGATCATAAATATGTCAGCATTTGGGTTCTAATCTTATGGGAATTTGGCATAATAAACACCATGTCTATCCTGCCTGTATTTGCTCGGCATTTGGTTCCCACACATGTCCATATTGCTGCTGCAGCAGCCCTGGGAGATTCTACTTGGGGTTTTCGCTTGCTTTTAGAGTGCTTCTTGCCTGTGGTATTATGACCCCTCATGAGTAACCCTTTGTGAATGATGGATAAAGTTGGAGGGTAAATATCCCTTGATTGGCTATCTCTGAGTCATAGTTTACCTTCTCTCCTAGACTGCCTTAGTAGGATTAGAACTCCAATTGCCCATAGCTGTAATCTGTCCCCACACATGTGCTTTACTGTGGTTCTTTATTTCTGTTTTACTTGCCTCCTTTTGTGTTTATACTTCTAAGGATCACCTTCCAAAACAACCACTTGCTTGCTAGATTCTTGAAAGTTCCCAGCTTCTTAAATGAGAAAGTAGTCTTCTGTAAATAATAACACCTATATATAGAAGTTGTAAGCTTTAAATATTTCCTTGCCACATCTCCTTTGAGTATAAAGGGATTTCTCTTCTCCTCTTTTGTTTTCAGTTAAAAGGAAAGTGAGAGTCTGAAGAGATGGCTCTGTGTTTAAGTGCACTTCATGTGCAAGTGTAAGGGCTTGAAGGGGCCTGAGATCACTGGAGTTTGAATCTCTAGGACCCATGTAAACATCCAGGTGTAGTCACAAATGTCTGTAATTACAGTTCATAGGGAGCAGAGACCTGAGAATTGCTAGGGTTCAGGAACTGCAATCTAGAGAATTAGTAAGGAGAAACAGGTGAGTGATGGAGGGGAACACCCAGCATTCTCTTGCTACTGCAGGTGAGCCCATGGGGCATGGCATCAGTGCATTACATACACATGAATATACCATGTACACAATGCACATAGTACACACATGCAAAAGAAAAAAAGAAAGGGAGAAAGAAAAGTGCCATAACTACTGGCCATCTGACAGTCTGTGTGATTGATTGTCCACCAAGGAATATTCTAAACAGAAGTGTGGCATCTCTATCCAGGTCACAGTGATTCCTGTATTTGAGAAGCATGATACCCAGGGCAAGAATAGAGGTCCCAGGGGACACTATGCATTCTCCAACTCACCTTCATACCCATCCCATACCCATGTCAAAGAATATTTTCATGCCAGAACACTTTCCCTTTTTTATGGCAAAGTGTAGATTTTGGATAGAAGATGATATAACCTCTGAAAAAAACAAATATTTGACAAATTTCACTGTAGGTAGACCACTAGATTTCTGGCCAGTTTGCTATTTTTCCAAATTGTCTATTTTTTGATGGTGCTATAGCGAAATCTTCCAAATCATTAATTTTTTAAAGAAAAATTTTTTAAAGACTTATTTTATTTATTTACTTGAGAGTGACAGAGAAAGGGAGGGAGGGAGAGTGAGAGAGAGAATGGGCGTGCCAGGGCTTCCAGCCACTGCAAACAAACTCCAGACATGTGCGCCCCCTTGTGCATCTGGCTAACGTGGGTTCTAGGGAATCAAGCCTCGAACCAGGGTCCTTAGGCTTCACAGGCAAGCGCTTAACCACTAAGCCATCTCTCCAGCCCAAAATTTTTTAAAGAAATTTTTTTAGAATATTCTAAGAATTCAGTTAAAATACTTTTCTTGGCAACCCCTTATCCCTGCATCCTCCTTTCATCAGCAGGAAGTATGCATATACTTTCCTAACATTCTTCCCATAGGATACTGCTTTTGAAAACTATAAACACTTCACAAGCTTTCAGGGGGAATGGAGATTGCAGTTAACAGAAAACATTTTAGGATAAAAATTTCTTGAGGAAAAGAAAGAGATAGAAACTGGATAAAATCAAGACACCAGCATTATTTTTATAGCAGCAAAGGGGGTGATGATGGCGGTCAGAGCATCTGAAGATGGTGGTATTGAGTTGATCAGGTAGATGTTACCTCAGGCCAGACACACTGAAAAGGAAGCAAATATACATACCTTCCAAGCAATTGTATCTTTAACAGAAGGGTCATTACAACTTCAAATTGTATTGTCATATGTTTGGAAAATTATTATCACATTAAACCCTTATCCTGATGAATATTTAGCCAATGTTTTCTTGAATTGAAAATAGCTTAGTTAGTCCAGCAAGGTGAATGATCTGAAAAGTAAAGGAGAGAATGAATAAGAAGAGCCAAGATAGTCCAGAAAAGACCCGGTTGGCCATATTTACCTACTTCACAATGGAACAGACATGTAGCTTTAGAATTTTACTGTGAGTTTAAATTGACTTTAGAAGGCCAGTTTTGTCTATGAAGTGATCATGACTATTTAGTTAAAAATAGTCCCACAAGGATGAAGGGTGTGCATTAAATAAAATCCTTTTATTTAGCATTATTTTAGATATGATCTTGAATAGATGAATGAATTTTCTTAGTTCATTTTATATGTAGGCCCTGGGCTGAGGGCTGATGGCTGATAGCACCACATTAACTAAGATATAATCTATGTCTTCAGCAGCCTCTAGTCCAGTGACATATAAGTAGCACCAAAAATTATACAGAAAAATCTACCATGGGCCTTATACTTATTGATGGATTCTGACCTTTTATTGTAATATGGAAATACTTCATATGATGTTAACATTGTCCCTAGTCATAGATTTATGTTGACCACTCATTCATTTACTCATTTATCCATTCACATTTTTTAGTTGTGTACTATGTGCTTGATACTGTGTTTAGTGTTTCAGATGTCTTTTTTTCTGATTTAATTATTTATTTTAGAATTACCCTTTTATTCCCTCTCCCAGTTCCTGTTTCCCTAGGGTCTTCCTCTGCAGGGTTACAGGACTTACTATAGGGTATGAAGGCCTCAGTGAGTCTCAATGGAATAGTGGGAGGACTGTACATCTGGGTATTCTCATCCACTCTGTGGCTTTTATAGTCTTTCCTCCCCCTCTTCCACAATAATCCCTGAGTCATGGCAGGCCTATTGGCAGTCTTATTTAGTGTTGAGTTCTTTTCAATCTTTGGATTTCTTATTTGATAGGTTGTGCTTGAGCACCATGTCTACCACCATCACCCTGGAGCTGGTTATCAGGTTAGCAGTAAGAGCAATGCTCACTGTGCTGCTACCACTGCAATTTCTCCTGGGCCTTGGTATAGGTAGAAGGGATGGAAAGTCTTAGGTTGGATTATCTTCTTGTCATATCAATGGATCTCGAGTTTCCTCCATTTTTTCCTGCCATCTATAAAACAAAGTAGATTTTCCAACCAATAGTGAGAGCATCTTGGGTTAAAGGGGTTATGCAATGCTATTTGAGAGATTTTTGGTGTGTAAGCCCACTCTTCTTCTTCAAAGAGCAGTGAAGGCTTCCCTCTGAACGAAGTATGAGTTTCCTGACTTTGAGAATCTGACTTGGTTTCCAGTACCAGTTATGAGTTCTGTCCCATTGAACAGGCCTCATGTCCAATCAGAGAACAGTTGGTTACCCACAGAGGCTGTGTGCCACTATTGCAAAAGTATGTACTTCTTGTCCAGCTGGCTGATTTTGTAGTATGCAAGATCCCCTGATTTTTCTTGCCGTTTGTGACCATTTTTTACCATGCTGATCCCATAATGCTTTCCAGCAGTATGGGGGTTAGTCAAGAGGGACTTTTGGTTCCAGAATGGTAATTTGATGTCCTGTGACCATGGCCTGTGGTGTCTTCAGAAATAGGATCTAACCTTTTAATCCTGGTAGGTAATCAAGTATTTAGGCAATGGCCTACATTGTTTTTGGGACATCATGGTTCTCCTTGGCCAACAGCTCACTGTGAGAGGCAACTCAATTCTGGGCCTGGGATTACAGGCTAGAGTTCATGGTTTTAAGAAGGTTAACTTTGTCCGCCTTCTGTCAGGACTTTTCCCCTCCCCTTTTTTTGGTGGTTATAACTTGTAGAATGCTAGTGAGAATTATGATTTCTATGGAACTGGTTTATGTTATCTTAACTTTTGTGTAATTCCCTCCCCACTCTCCCTCCCTATTTCCTATCCCTCTAAGACCTCCCACCCCCAATATTCTGTCCTCTCTTGTCAGTTAATTCCTTTTTCCTCTCTTTCTAGTTCTTCTCTCTATTGGTCTTATTCTAGGTTTATGCCCATATTTCTGGTGCTTATTACCATTTGCACTCATCTCTAATTAATCCCAATTAGGAACCACAGATGAGAAAGAACACATGGTGTTTGTCTTTCTGTGCCTGCATGACCATGCTTATAATGTTTTTTTTTTTTTTTTTTTTTTTTTTTTTTTTTTTTTGCAATTCTATCTATTTACTGGCAAATTTTATTGTTTCATTTTCCTTGCTGCTGGGTTGAATTCCATTGTGTATACATACCACATCTTCATTCTCCATTCATCAGGTGAAGGGCATCTGGGTTTATTCTAGTTCCTAGCTGTTGTGAATAGACCATCCACAAACATGACTGAGCAAAAGTCTCTGTAGTAAAGAGAGTCTTTAGGGCATATGCCCAGAAGTGGTATTGCAGGATCAAATGGTACCTCTATTTTCAACTTTTTCAGGAGTCTCCATAGTAATTTTCATAGTGGTTGTTCAAGTTTGCCCTCCCACAAGCTGTGGGTAAGAGTTCCTCTTTCCCCACAGCCTCACTGGCATTTGTTGTCATTTTACTTTTTGGTGAATGCCATCCGGACTGGAATGAGATGGAATCTCAGAGTTGTTTTGATTTGTATTTCTCTGATAATTAAAGATGTTGAACATCTCCTTAAATATGTAATGACCATTTGTATTTCCTCCTTTGAGAATTCTTTGTTCAGAACTTTACCTCACTTTTTGAGTGGGTTATTTGATTTTTTATTGCTTAGATTTTAAAGTTCTTTATAAATTTTAGATATTAGACCTTTGTTGGAAGTATACCTGATGAAGAATTTCTCCCATTCTGTTCATTGTATATTGACTTAATTGTTTGTCTGCAGAGTAGAATTTTAGTTTCAAGATGTCTTAATGTTAGTGTTCATCTAATTTCCTGTGCTACTGGGGTCTTATTCAGGAGCTCTTTCCCTACACCTACACTGTGTAGTATACTTCCTGTCTTTCTTCAAGTTGTTTTATAGTTTCAGGTCTTATATTGAGGTCTTTATTTAATCCATTCAGAGTTGACTTTTGTGAAGGATGAGAGAAGTGGGTCTAATTTCTTTCTTCTACATATGGTTATTCAATTTATCCAATTCCATTTGTTGAGATTTTTTTTCCCTCCAGTGTGTATTATCATTTTAGAGAAATTTGATAGGTGTAGGCCCTCCTCTTGTTGCCCACGATTGGTGGGAGCTCGATAATGGAGAGTGGGCTCATTTTTTTTTTATATGGTTCTGACTTATTTCTCAGCTCTAGCTATGGGTTCTGTTTCACTGAGTGCATCAATTAGCCAAATAAAGAGCAGTTGGTTACCCACCATGGCTGTGTGCCACTATTACACTTGTGTGAGCATCATGTCAGGTTGTTTGCTACTGAGTAGCCTTGACAGCAAGTTGCTTGGACAGATGTTGGTCATTTTCCTGCAGCAGCTCATGTTGCACCATCTGGCAATAGACGAGCTTACTGTCTGGAGACTGACTTTCTCCCCGTTTCCAGCAAGGTCACTCCATGTTCTGTACCAACAGCATATGGTGTCTTCAGCAGTAGGGTCTTACCAGTAACCTTTGGTGGGTCATCAAGTACTCTGACAGAAATATGTCTTCTTTTGGGAAAACTTGTAGGTCTCTCTGATCAACAACTCAATGTGGATGTTAACTGCATGCTGGTACTGGGAGTTACAGGCCAGTGCAAAGGAAAAGAAGGAAGAAAAATATAGTTAACATAAAAGAGATAGACAGAAGAGGGAGAGAGAGAGAAACAGGAGATGATTAAGGTTAGACTTCATGGAGCTTAGCCAACTGGTCATTGAAGTCCTCTTTTTTTTTTTTTTAGATCATTTAGCTGCCTTTGGAATCCTTCCTGGTTCTTTTCTATTAGGTCTAATCTAGTAAGGCCAGCATTCATACAATTATCAGCCCTTTGTTGCTTTTCTTCACATTCTGCTATTTACTTGGTCAGGGTTTCATAGATTGCATCTTTATTTTGGGGTTCTAACCCTATTGTCTCTTCTATGTTTTGATTAGAGACATCCGTTGTGGGACTGGGCAATCTTGTTGGATATACTTGCATTTGATTTTCCATGTTATTCCTTTTGTGCCATGGTCTGCCCATCACAATGTAGGAGTATTATTTAATTTAGGAGTAAGCTGTAGTTTACTCTTGAAGTGCCTTCAGTGATTATTCCCTTTTATGTTTGCTCCCACTAGGCTTCTGATGGCAATGGGGCCTGCCTGTTCAGAGAGAAGGAGTCCAAGAGGCTCTGGTGGGGACCCATGGACATGATGATGGAGCTTATTGTTCCATTATTAGGGGTATGGGACTGCATGGTCCCCTGCCCTGAGGGGGCAGGGCATAGGGAGGAATGGGACAAAGCAGACTGTTGTTGTGGCTGAGTTGTAGAGGGGGTGAGGATGGGAATGCGTGGTGGTTCTGTGATGTTGAAGGGTGAAGGGATGCTACAGCAGGTCCCTTGGGACCTTGTAGCAGTGGGTGGCTTGGTCTGTGATATCCTGTGACAAGGCTGGCTGGGATATCGGTCTGCTGTGGGTCAGGAGACATGTGGGGGTGGCATGGAGGTCCCTTGTGGTGGGAGAGCATAGGGAGGGGGTAACCTTAGCCTGCTTGCTTGGGTCCATGCAGGGAGAGGCAGTGGCATGTGGAGTTCCCTGGTGGCTGCAGGGGGGGGGCACTAGCCTGCTGACCCGGGTCTATGTAGGACGTGGGTGATGGCGATGAGTATAATGGTGTTCACATGTGGATGACCCCTTGGCAGAATGCTAGCCTGTTGGCCTGGGTTTGCACACTGGGTGGGGGTCAGACGAGTTCTTGTGTGGAGCTCTGAGTTGGAGGGAATGCTTGGGAGGTGGCCACTAGCCTGCTGGTCTGGGTCCAAGCACGGGAGTGGGGACTGGTGATAAGTGGGAAGGCATTCATGCTTGGAGGTCCACTGGGGGAATGCTGCCCTTCTGGCCTGAGTCTGTGCACAGAGGTGGGGGGCAGCAGAGAATGGGATGGCATTCACACATGGAGGTCCCCTGGGGGAATGCTAGCCTGCTGGCCTGGGTCTGCAAATGGTCATGGGTGTGGAGGAGAGTGGAATGGCATTCTTAGCTTGGAGGCATGTGTGGAGCCTCACTAGCCTGCTGGCCTGTTTCCTCTCGCCTGCAGTTAGTGCAGGAGGAACCTGCAGCTGGGAGCATGGCTAGGACAGCTGCTTTAAGGGATTGGGGGACTGTCTGGAAATTCATTATTTCAAAATTATATCTAAGTTAATTAAACTTTCTTATTGCTAGAATAGTTCTCTTAGTTGGTCAAACAGGGATTGCTCAATTGTTCATGATCACAAACAAATAATTTAAATGTTAAAATGCGGTCAAAAATGTATTATATGTTATATAATTTCTTGGCTCTGTGCCTCTCTAGTTTGATGTTATAAACCTGAGAAAGCAACTTATTACTAAGTAACTTTGCTATATTAAGCTGAAAGGAGTAGAGGTGCTTACTGAATGTCTTGTTGAGGTACTAGTTCTGAGTTGGTTTATGTAGCTCTTGGTGATAGTAACTTCTGTGAGTTATTACTCTGAGTACATTTAGGAGTAGTAAATAACGTTCAGTCACTTTCCTTCCTTTAAACAGCCAAGATCACTTCCTTATTCTGATCAACCAGTCCAGGCTAATCAATTGTAAATCAATCTAGATCACTTGAAAGAACATCTATAGGATTAAAGGTTCTATTGTTATAAAAAGTACAACTGTTATATTAATAATTGTTTTACAAGTAGATTTTCCTAGATAAATTATGCTTTCAATTTTTTTCTAATGCAAAGCTACCAAAAATATATTCTACTATGCATTGGAAATGTTTATAATATATGATATTTTTATTTATAGTAATTATAATTTATATTGTCATATATTACTATCTATTATTTCCATTATTTAATTTAATCATCTAAGTGGATTTCCTACCATTTCACATGCACAAGAATTAAAGATTACACATGTAAAAGTTTCTGCTCACAGAAAAGTTGCTATAGTCCCTTGTGCTTGCTCCTAAATTTCAGTGTGGTTAGACAGAGCATAGAGGAAGTTGGATAGTAATTTCAATGTACACTGTGAAAGAATAATAACTTTTGATGATTTCATTTGAATAATTCTAAGGTGTATTCGTAGACATATGGTACCTTTCATTAGCAAGATTAACTCATTACTGTTCATTGAGTTGAATTTATGCTACTAATAAGATGTAAACATGGCTGTATGAGATGCTTTTATTATTATTTAGAATAGTATTTATTACTTAGAACAATACTTCAGCCTAAAAACCTAATGAGAGGCCTGGAAGATTGCCAGTGGTTAAGAACACAAGCTGCACAAGAAAAAATAAGGAAAAGAAAAAAAATTAAAAAAGAAGAATGAGATCATGAGTTTGAAACTCAGCACCTATGTAAAAAGTTGGCATGACCATACACACCTATAACCCCAGTTCTGAGTAGGGCAGAGATAGGAGGATCACAGGAGCTCACTGTTCTTCTAGTCAAATGAAAAATATTATGAGTACTAGGGAGAGAGAGAGAGAGAGAGAGAGAGAGAGAGAGAGAGAGAGAGAGAGGCCCTTTTTCAAGGAAATAAGGCAGGAGAGTAATAGAATAAGATTTTTGACTTCCTTCTCTGACCTCTGCATGTGTACGAGTACAGGTCACATGCATCTGCATACACATATACCTACAGCACACACATACTCCAAATGAAAAAAAGCACACAACACACAAAATACACACAAAAAATGTGAAAAAAAAATTAGGTTGATGTAACTTTAGGAATGCTAACCTTCACTAAGGTCTCTTTGGGTCCCACAAATCATATTAACCATACATGTAACAACTAAGCAGGCAGGTGTGTGGTCATTTTTTAAAAATTTTGTTTCTGTCTTACTGGTCTGTGGAATTTAAGACTGTTTATTGAGCAGTTGATGAGAAATCTCATCCTTGGGAGTACTCCATAAAAGTTTACAGAGACAATGCTTTTTTCCTTTAGTCAAAACAGTGCATTTCCGTTAGTTTAATGACTGCCTGGAGTTGTAACTGGCTTGTGCTTTGAAGAACTTTAGCATTTGTTGGTGGTTTTTAACTTAAGACACGGAGGTCAAGATATAAATTTATGTCTTGACTGACTTTAGACACTGACTTTAAATTTAATTTTGTTAATGCTTTCAGAATAAGAGGACATATTATATCAGAAATAATCAATATAAATATTCTTAGATTTATCTTGTATGACTCAAAGTTAGAACTATGAATTTTTTGAATTGAGACAGGAAGAGTGACATTGACATTTATAATTTAGTTACTGAGGGAGCAAGCTGGAAGAACTTTCTGTAAATTCTGACTACATGCATATATAAAACCTATCTTAGGATTGTGTTCAGATTGCAATGGCAGAGTGACTGGAAAAATGAATTCTAGAAGGCATATACACAATTAATGACAACATCCATCATGCCTGCCAGTGGGGGACTAAAAGAATTGTCTTTTCACATTTTGTTCATGAAATATTTGAGTCATTTCAATAAGAAATGCACAGGTAATGGAGGTAGATGTTCTTGCTCAATGGGAGCTATGTAAAAATCATAAATGTAGTTGCATTAAAACAATAGTTACTACACATTGAGCACCCAAAGCATATCTTATAGTTAGATGCATCTATATATCTGTTGCATACTTATTCTACAGTGATATAGCAACAAAAATTTGTTCCAGAGAGGCCTAATAACTTGTCCAGTTTACCAGGGATCAAATGGAGAATTTGGCCATGAACCTCTTTATCATTCTGAGTATAAGGTCATTGTTTTAGAAAGATATTATATAGAATTTAACAAACTCAGTAGTTAGCACTTATTTATTTATAATTAAAAACTTATATATTCAAATTTTTTTGTGTACAACATGATGTTTGAAGAATAAACACATGTGGCATACTTAAATGTTACTAGTTGACAAATAGATTACCTCATATAATTACCATTTTTTGTAGTGAATTCATTTGGTAATTTTTAAAAAGTATATTTCACTCTGTAACTTTCAAGAGTGTAATATGTCATGATTAAATGTTTATTTTTTTGTATAGTAGGTTTCTTTAAATTTACACTTAATATCTAGTTGCATTGATATATTCTTTGACCAGTTCTTTCCCATCCTTTAATCTCATAACCACACTGGCCTTTGCTAACCCTTTTATTCATTATGACTATATAATTAGCTTTTTAAGAATTTTTAAAATTTATTTTTATTAGACATGGCCATACTTAGCATGTAAACAACACATGTTGGTACCATTGTTTCCCTCATCCCTACCCCTTTTTTGAAGAAGTCCTCCTCATTGGGGATGCAATTGAACCCCATGGAGATTATGAGTCATGCATTGTGGGGGCAGCAGTTAGTTATGGGGTAGAGGCAATGTCCCTGTGCATAATGTCCCAACTTGTGGCTCTAATAATCTTTCTGCCCCCCCTTCTGCAAAAACTCACTGAGCAATGTTGGGTGCATTTTAAATCTACTTCAGTGATGGGCTCTGAGGAGCCTCTAGATCTCTGCTTTGGTAAGTGTTGAGTGCCCTCGGTGTCTACTTCCTTCACCCTTGTGCTGATATCAGGTTCACTGAGAAAACAGCACTCTTGTTCATTTCCCCAGTTCCTCAGCTAGGGCTGAGGTAAAGTGAGTGGGGTCATTTATCTCCTCAGGTCCTGCTCCTATCTGAAAAAAAGAAGCAGAATCTCCAATGAATAGTGAAGTTAGCACCAGTTAAATGGGATAATCATTATTAATTTAGAGAGAATTTAAAGGGTGTAGACCCTCTTATAGTCCAAGATTAGTGGGAGCTTGACATTGGAAAGCAATATCATTATCTGGATGTGATTTTGACTAGTTTCTCAGTTCCAGATATGGTTTCCTTTCCACTGTGTGGATCTATTAGCCAATCCAAGAGCAGGTGGTTACCCACCAGGGCTGTGTGCCACTATTGCACTTGTGTGAGAATCATGCCAGGTTGTTTGCTTTTGAGTAGCTTAGACTTTGAGTTGCTTGGACAGATGTTGGCCACTTTCCCTCAGTAACTCACGTAGCGCCTTCCAGCACAAGATGGACTAACTGTCTGAGGACTGGCTCTCTTCCTGATTCCAACCAGGTTTTTGCATGGTCTGTGCTGACATCATATGGTATCTTTAGCAGTAAGGTCTTACCATTAACCTCTGATGGATAATCCAATGTTCTGACAGAAGTCTGTCTTGTTTGTTTTGGGAGAACTTGTAGGTCTCTCTGATCAACAGCTCATTGAGGATATTAACCACATCCTGGTACAGGAAATTACAGGTCAGTGCCAAGGTAAAAGAAAAAAGACAGAAAAAAAAGAGAAACAGGAGAAATTTAAGGTTAGGCTTCATTTCACCCTCTCTAGGGCCCTTTGATTCTGGTGTTCTCCCTAAGGTCCTATTGAGGGTTCAACCTTGTAGTCTAACTTCCAGGATATCCAATTTTAATGTAATAGTTCAATTTCAATTCAGTTTTGTGTTCCCCCACTTTTCTTTCCCCCATGCCCTACTTTCCTATTCTCCAAGCCTCCAGATGCCGTTCAGGTATGTCAGCAACTCGGGTTGACCCAGGTTAGGAACCTCAGATGAGTGAGACCATGCAACCATTGTCTTTCTGTGATTGTGTGAGTTCACTTAGTATGATTTGTTCCAAGTTCAACCACTTTTCTACCAATTTTATTGTGTCATTTTTCATATTGCTGAATAGAATTCCATCATGTATATACACCACATCTTGGTTATCCATTCATCCAGTGATGGGCACTTGGGTTGTTTCCAGTTGTTAGCTATTACAAATTGAGGAGCTATAAACATGGTTGAGCAAATATCTCTGAGGTGTGGTGTGGAGCTTTTTGGGTAAATGCCCAGTAAAGGAATAACAGAGAATGTTGGCAACTCCATATTCATCTATTTAAGGAGTCTCCACATTAATTGCCATACTGGTTGTACCAGCTTACATTCCCACCATGGAATTTCCTGAAGCTAAAGAGCTTTTGCACAGATGAACATACCATAAGCAGAGCCAATAGGTTACCCACTGAATTGGAAAAAATCTTTGCCAGCTGTATCATTGACAGAAGCCAAATATCTAGAATCTACACAGAATACAAAAAACCTAAACAATAAAATAATAAAACAACCCACTCCAAAAGAGGGGCAGAAAACTGAGTAGAGAGTTCTCAGATGAAGAATTACAAGTAGCTAACACACATTTAAGAAAATATTCAATGTCCCTAACCATTAGGGAAATTCAAATTAAAACAACTATAAGATTCCATCTTACCCCAGTAATGATAGGAAACATCAAAAAATCAAATGCAAACAAATGTTGGCAAGGATGTGGAGAAATAGGAACCCTCATTCACTTTTGGATGGAATGTAAGCTAGTACAAACACTATGGAAATCAATATGAAGACTCCTGAAATGGATGAATACAGAGTAACCAACAGACCCTGTTATTCCCTTACTGGGCATTTACCCTAAAAGCTCCACACCTCAGTTAAAAGATATTTGCTCAACCATGATTATAGCTGCTCAATTCATAATAGCTGACAACTAGAATCAATCCAGGTGCCCATAATTGGATGAATGGATAACCAAGATGTGGTATATCTACACAATGGAATTCTACTCAGCAATAAGAACAAATGACACAATGAAATTAGTAGAAAATGGTCAATCGTGGAACAGATCAAACTTACAGAATCCTTCATCCTGGAAGTTAGACTAAAAGGTTGAACCCTCAACAGGACCTTAGGGGGAGCACCTGAATTGAAGGGCCCTGGAGAGGGTGAGATGAAGCCTAACCTTAAATTTCTCCTGTTTCTTTCTTTTTATCTATTTTTTTTGTTTTTTCTTTCCCCTTGGCACTGACCTGTAATTTCCTGTACCAGGATGTGGTGAACATCCACAACAAGCTGTTGATTGGAGAGACCTGCAAGTTCTACCCAAACAAACAAGACAGATTTCTGTCAGAGCACTTGATTATCCACCATTGATTAATGGTAAGACCTTACTGCTGAAGACAACATACCCTGTAGGCATGGACCACGGATAGACACGGTTGGAATCTGGAAGAGAGCCAGTCTTCAGACAGTTAGGCCATCTAGTGCTAGAAGGCGCTACATGAGTTACTGAGGGAAAGTGGCCAACATCTGTCCAAGCAACTCAAAGTCTAAGCTACTCAGAAGCAAACAATTGGATGTGATTCTCACACAAATGCAATGGTGACACACAGCCATGGTGGGTAACCACCTGCTCTTGGATTGGCTAATAGATCCACTCAGTGGAACGGAAACCATGTCTGCAACTGGGAAACAGGTCAGAATCATATCCATCCAGATAACAATTTTGCTTTCCAATGTCAAGCTCCCACTAATCTTGGCCTATACGAGGGTCTACACTGTTTAAATTCTCTCTAAATGAATAATGGTTATCCCATTTAACCAGTGCTGACTTTATTCACCTTTAGGGAATCTCTTTTTCAGATGGGAGCTGGACTTGAGGAAGTAAGTGACCAAGTACACTTCACCCCAGCTCCAGCTGAAACCACAAAGGAATTGGGGAGATGAGCAAGAGTACTGCTTTCTCTGTGAAACTGGTATCAGCACAGGGTTAAGGAGATAGACACTGAGGACACTTAACACCTACCAAAGCAAAGATCCAGAGACTCCTAAGAGCCCAGCACTGAAGGAGGCTTAAAATGCACCCAACATGGTTCAGGGAATTTTGTGGAAGAGGGCGTGGACAGATTGTTAGAGCCACAAGTTGTGTCATTATGCACATTGCCTCTCCCACACAACTGACTGCTGCCCCCATATTTCATGACCCACAATCTCCATGGGGTTGACATGCAGCCCCAGTGAGGAGGGTCTCTTCAGAAAAGGGGCAGGGATGAGGGAAACAGTGGTACCAGCATGTGTTGTTTACATACTAAGGATGTCTATATCTAATAAAAATAAAATAAAAAGATTCTTTATATGAGTGAAATCATGATTACATAACTTTCTGCGTCTGACTTATTTCAGTAACATGCCTTCCAGAGTTAATTCAATTGTCAAAATGACAAGAGTCCTTCCCTGTTAAAGGATAAGTTTTAATTATATTTTTACAAGGAGAGAGCGAGGAAGAGAATGAGAATGGGTGCACCAGGGCAGTCTTGCCCCTGCCAACAAACTTCACATTTATCACCCATTTTGTTCATCTTGCTTTACATGGGTACTGGGGAACTGAACACCAGCTGTCATGCTTTGCAAGCCAATACCTTTAAACTCTGAGCCATCTCTCCAGACCAAGTTCTTCCTTTCTTTTTTTCTTTTCTTTTCTTTTCTTTTTTTTTTTTTTTTTTGAGGTAGGGTCTCACTCTAGCCCAGGCTGAGCTGGAATTCACTATGTAGTCTAATTACATTTTCTTCATCCATCCACTCACTGAAGGACAGGTAAGATTGACTCAATGTTTTGGTTACTATGTTGTTACAAATGTGGTATTGCAGTCTCTTTCTGAGATGCTGATTTCAACTCCTTTGGAAATATATAAAGTAGTAGGATTGTTGGATTATGTTGTAATTCTAGTTTTAACTTTTTGAGGAACCTCTACATGGTTTTCTATAATGTTTTCATTGATTTATATTCTTACCTACAGTATACAAAGGTTTCCTTTTCTTGATGTATTCACTAACATTTGTTAATCAATTTTTTGGCTCGTGTGTATGTGTGTGGGCATACATATATGTGTGGATGCACAGGTGTGTGCATGTGTGTACAGGTCAGAAGACAATCTTGGGTGTCATTGCTCAGGTATGCTGTCTACCTCTGTTGGAGACAGCTTCTTTTTGGCCTGGAGTTTACCAATCTGGAGAGACTGACTGGGCAGCAAGCCCTAGGAATCTGCCTATTTGCCTCCCTAGTTCTGGGATTACATGTGCTTACCACTATATCTGGCATCTTTACATGGGTACTGGGCATTTAACTTATGTCTTTATGTTTGCCAGGCCAACACATTACCAACTGGGCTATTTTCCCAGAACATTTTTTTTTTTTTTATCTTTGTGATAATAGCTGTTTCAATCAGAGTGAGATGATATTTTATTGTGGTGTTTTCAATTTCCCTGATGATTAGTAGTTCAGATTTTATTCTGGGCCAATTGAAAGTCACTGCTTTTTAAACAAAAATGTCAAAGAAGAATTTGTGTTTTAGAATTTTCTGCCAATAATACGGAGAATGGAAAGAAAGATGCTAAGGCTAGAGGTAGGAAGTCATTGTAGACGTTATGGTAGTGGTGATGTCCTAACATGGCAGTAGAGGATGGAAAGGAAATGACTGGATTTAAGACATATTCAAGAGGGGTTGGGCACAAGGGTAAAGTAAGGGTTTTATCTATAAAATAGCTTTTACTGGAATAATGAGTCAGGAAATGATGTTACTCAGTGCCATTTTATGAATAGGAAATATAAAAGAAAAGATAAAGGGCTGGAGAGATGGTCTAGTTGTTAAAGGTGCTTGCTGGCAAAGCCTGACAACTTAGGTTTGGTTATCCAGTACCCATATGAAGCTGAATGTGCAAAGTGGCTCATGTGTCTGGAGTTCATTTGCGGTGGCAAGAGGAGCTGATACGCCCATTCTCTCTTTCTCTTTGTTTCATTGCACATAAATAATCAAAAATAAAATAAAATCCTAACCAAAAAAGGATGAAATTGGATCTTAAAATGATATTGAAAATATTATACAAACTCATTAGTGAAAGTCAAATGTTATCCTAAGTCTTAGATATCAGAAATATTCAACATTTTCATGAGAAAATATAAAAATACAAATATGTATTTAAGTATATAGACACCAATATACCTAAAAATATATAGATATTTTTTAGTATATGTGCTGCCAAGGTGATCTCAGTTTTGTTTCTCTTTTGTTCATTATGAAGCTAGAAAATTTTGAGGATTTAACTTCAGATAAATAATTCTCCATTGTAAATTACATTACATATTTAAAGGTTCTTTCTAGAGTTAAATCAGAAAAGTTTAGAATGTGTCAAAAGCAATTCTGGTTTTATAACTACATGTTAAACATCTAAACATTATCCAAGGGTTTAAGTTTAGTTTTGAGCATACCGAATTTGAGATTATTTATGGAACATGCATATGGAATTGTATTATGGTCTTGAACATTTGTATCCTGTGAGTATGTAGTGAAATCTGGGTAAGAAACATTGATTCATAGTAGGACTCTGAAAACCTGAAGACTCTTTACAGGATAAGGACAGCTGTATTTTTGTGAACCCCAAGCATTTAAAGAATGTAAAAAAATAGGAGCTGACTCCCCCTCCAAAATACTTATTTAGGTCAAAGAAAAACAAAGATGGTGTTAGAAAAGCCTGGAGAGAAAAATGTCATTTGAAAAAGTTGTAAATAGTGTCAAATGTCATAGAAAATAAAGATAAGAATGTATAATCACTGATTGTACAATTTGGAAATAGCACAAATAAAAATTTTGTCTCATCACAAACAGATTTTGGAGAGTAATAGAAAAAGAAACAAATCATAGTGAGTGAAAAGGGTTATTTGTAAGAAATATGGCTGTGAAGGGCAGGGAAAACTTGGGCAGTTTCTCAAGAAAGCTACAGGGTTGATGTGGTTGCTTGCTTTTCCTAATGGGAGAAGTTTGAGCATGCTACAGGCAGAGAAGAAAATTAAAATTAGAGGCAGGGGCTGAAAGAGGAGACAGGAGACCTGACTGATGAAGTAAAGACCCTGACTAGGTAATAGATGTGGATGGCAGGACTTCTCATCCATTGTAATTGAAGAAGTATAGGCATGTAAACATACTTAGAAAGAAAAATTGGGCTTTAAAAAAGTTCCTCTGAAATGAACTATGCTTTCTATGTTAAGAAGAGGGCAAGATAATCTGTGAATCAGAAATAAGAAATTTGAAAAGTGAATTTCAGAGTTGGGCTTAGTGGCTAATGACTGTCAAGCCAGCATTCAGGGAGGCTGAAGTAAAAACCATTATCCATCAGTTCAAGACCATCTTGGGCTGCAGAGTGGGTTCCAGCAGACTGTGACCCTGCCTCAACTCCCTCAACTCCCTCAACACCCCCCCCCAAAAAAAAAAGTTCAGTTGAAGAAGTCATCTCAATTGCATGAACACTGATAGACTGGAAGCTGAAATGACCAGTTCAGGTATACAAGTAAACACTAGAGACCTTATTAGAGTTCTGTGTTCTATTTAGAATACTACTCTTCTTTTGTTTGAGCAAAGGGTGAATTTATTTATTTTCTACTCTCTACTGAGGGCTCTATTGTATACCAATCATCTATATATATATATTATCTATCTATCTATCTATCTATCTATCTATCTATCTATCTATCTACAACTTCTACAAAAGTTTAAAATACTAGTTCCCAATATATCTGTCATAAATAATTAGAGCTCCTCCTAACACAGTAAGAGACCATGAGAATCGAGCATGAACTGATTAAAACATGAATCCAAGTAAAAATATGTTAATGTTTGTCACAAATAGACAAGTTGTGCTGTGTTTGGTGATGCAGACCTGTAACCCAGTTACTTGTGAGGCTGAGGTACGAGAGCTTACAAATTCAAGGCCTTCCTGGGCATTTAGGTAGACTCTTGTCCAATATTTTTAAGGTCATAAATTCAATTCCCAGTGTCCCAACAAAACAAATACAACAAAACAGCTCCTAACCCCACTCAAATAAATCAAATCCAAGCAAGCAAGCAACCAACCAACCAACCAAACAATAACCAAAGAAATCTCCAAACCAAACGGACACATCTAGGCAGCTTAAATATTCTTCTGAACATGGATTTTAAAAATCCTAGCAAGGCCATAAGCCCACTTCATTACTATTCTGCAGTAATTACAAGATTCCAGGCTCAGTTTTAGTGATGAGACGATGTGTGTATGACAAACAAAGTGAATTATTTCTTTGAAATGAGACAGAACACCATTGCTGGGTTTTAAAAATCTTACATCAAATGTACTTTTAAATGACTTGAAATTTCTAAGCACTACTAAGACAGAAATTTCTCATAGAAAATAGATATAAATCAAGAACACTTTAATTAGCTGTTTTCACCATTAAGCATCAACACTGGCATGGTGAAAGTATAGATATTATGAAATGACATAAAGTAAAATAATCACATGTCAAATAGTGTTTTTGATTCTAAAGCAATTGAATCTTTCTTTTTAATGTTTTAAAGATTTTTTAAAGAAATATTAAAATAAGCATGCAATTTTAACCAGATGTTTTTATAATCCCTCTGAAAGATTAGTCAGACACAATTTTATTATTCCCTATTTAGGAACAATTTCATACTATTTCTGTTTTTTAACTTTAAGATTTATTTTTGTAACTTTTTGAAACAAAAAACACACGCTTGTGGAAAGGTGAGGGGTGGAGGAGCAAGCCTTGGGTAAGTGATCACGACAGCACCTGGAGTTGAGAGTCCTGCCTAGGGGAGCCACACGCACTGCCACAGGGCACAGGGGACAGCTACTGTCTGAGGCTCCACCGACCACAGAAAGCTGCTGTATGTCCAAGTCATAAAAGTCTTCCAGCTCATCGTGAAACAAGTCCCACTTGTCCTCAGAGTCTGTCAGCTCGTCATCCCCACCTGCAGCCAAAAGCATAAGCAACATCTCGCCCAGCTCAAAGGTGACAACCTCCTCTTAGTCGTTGTCAAAGGGGTTGCTGTTCTCTCTTTCCTCAATGAGCTCCCAGGAGTGGTTCCTTCGTTGGGCCGGTTATCTGCTTGATGTTCCCAGTTTCTGTCTCTGTAGCTCCTCTCTATGGCCATCAGCGTACGCATGCTTGTAAAAACAGTTCTGTCCAAATGGGCACCTCCCATGCCCTTCATCAAAATACCTGCACGCCTTGTTAGAATGACAAAGTTGGATGTGACCCGGCATTCGGGACAGGACTTTATGCTCTTGCTCTCAAACGGCTTAGCACTCATCCACTTGCGAATACACTTGAGACAGTAGGTGTGGTTGCAGTTGGAGAGGATCCAAAAGCAGTACTCGCTGGGGTTGGCTTTCTCATAGACCACCTCCATGCGGTCACCAGGTCCTTACTGAGTTGCACAGCGAAAGAGAGAGAGCTCCATGCCCTTCTCATGGGATTCAATGCAAGATTTTATGTGCTTGGACCTCTGAACAGCATCTCTGGGGTGTAGAACCCGAACCCCACACATGGCAAAGGAGTCTCGGTGGAGATGCACACAGTTGTTCCCTTAGCAGCACTATCCCACATCGGGGCAAAGCTGCTTCTCCGTTTCCACTGCAGTTTGCTCTTTCTCTGATTCTTCCATGGTCACTGAGCCCCGCAGGAGTGCTTCGATGCAGGAAGGGGCAGTGTGGCCTCATTTGGGCTGCCCAGGAACAAACTCAATGGCATTCACCCAGTCCTCTGAAGCTGCTCCTACAGTTGGAAAGGTTGGGTTTCTTGACTCGGCTTCGCTGGTATTCATTTCGATGAGTTGTCCAGCCCGTGATGAGAGACTTGAGGAAGCAGCAAGGGATCCTTTTGCGCTTAGATCTGCAGCAGTCACTTCTTCCTGTTTCAGTGGCTTGCTGTGTTTGTATCTGCAGTGGTCTCCATAAATACAGTACCCTCTTTGAAAGTACTTGCACACTATACCATATGGACTGTCAGAGAGATCATGCGAGTAGCGACAGTTACCTCCTTACAAACTCCATGCATAAACTACCGGCTAGTCCTTTCCTAAATTTTTGTTAGACCCAGAGGACCAAAACAGAAGTTTGGAGAGGAGAAATCCTGTTTCTTCCCACCATCAATTTAGACAGTTTTTAGGTTTGGTTTGCATACATTTTCTTACTGGTCAGGGAAACTGGCCTTACTTCAGAGCTATGATCGCTTTCTTCCCAGTGAGTCATTTTAGGTTAATTTTCCACATATCCACTCTTGGATTATTATTTCAACCAAAACCAAGCTTTCAATTCATATTAGATATTTCTCACTAGAAGTTTCTGACAGTCCCATGCCCATCTCTGACTCTTCTGTATCTGTACACAACAAAAGCACTGATGTAGCAGATATCTCTATATCGGATTGCACTATTTTCAAAGATCTTTTTTTCCCCAAATACTCTTCATTTCTACTTTTCTTCCAATTATCACTCAAATATTTCTGAATACATATAAGTCACTAAATCATAATACAAATACAGTGCCTGCAATGCAGTACTGTTAAAATCAACTGGCAAATCAAGAGGCTCATTATTTTTGAGTATGTCAGTATTTTATGGTGAGCTATAGAAAGATGAGGAGTCTAGGTTTTTCATTTGTTGGAGTAGAAGGAAATGAAGTCAAGGTAATGAATTCTCACCACAGTGCAATGACGAAATATATCCTTATTTTCCTTTACCACAGATGAGGAAGAGAGGTTAAACCACCTTCACTAGATGAAATAGCTGGGCCAAGCATAGCAGGTTTGTGTCAGCTTGAAGCCTATCTATTTTCTTAACTCTCACATTGCATCAAGCTGACCATCTACTAGGAAACACTTGCAGAGGACCAAAGAGATAACAGAAGAGATAGCAGTGTTCAATAGCACTTGTCTACAAAGGTGAGTGCCTGAGGGGGCCTGAGATTGCCTGAATTTGAGTCCTCATCATGTTTACAAACAGCTGGGCATAGTTACACATATCTGTAACCCCAGTGCTCTGAGAAGCAGAGACTGGAGATTCACTGGGACTTATGAAAATGTTGAGCTCTGGGATATTTTAGAAAGTCTATCTCAAGGGAAATGAGACTGAGCAATGCAGGCAGACACCCTACACTTTCCTCTGGCTTCTGCATGTATGGGACACCTGCATCTTCATATGCTTTTGCATGTAACATACCATAATACTACACACAAGCTGAAATAGAATATAAAAGAGAAGCACCTACAATCACAAAAAGAACCTCATTATGAGAACAATGCAAGGTGTTTCTATCTATGTAAGTCAGTTTTGTATTTCACTGTCCACTCCCAGGTTCCCACTTTAGCCATTTAGCTGGCTCTGGGAGAGCTGGTGCTTCTGATCACTTTGAGGCATTCCAACCTCATTAACTACTTTCTGAGAACCAAATGACTCCCTTGTTGTTTATCTTATAGTACTGTTAAATTTTTGACATTTTAACCAAGTTCAAGGTTATATGAATGTTGTTCAGTTTTCCTGCTTTGCACATTATTTCACAATGAAGCCCCAAATGATTGCATTATATCCTGAGAGACAGGTTTACCCTGTAGGTGGGGTAAGCTATGGAAAACAATTCATATGAAAAAGATCTACAAGATATTGATTTATAAAGTGGAACTTCACATACATTTATGGAGGATTACAAATATTTGTCATTTATAGGTATTATATTAGCGGTGTGAGTTTACTTCAGAAGTCAATTAGAAGGTTCAGTAATGAGAACAGAGAAGCAATGTTCTTAATGGAATTTCCTTTTTTTTTTTTTTTTTTTACAACTGTATGTGCGTGTTGAGGGCCTGTAAAGGTATATGCATCTTCATGTGTGTGGGCACACAAATATTCATGTGTATATGTGTCAAGGTCAGAGGTTGATGGTGACTGTCTTCCTAAATTACTCTCCATCTTGTTTTCCTGAGGCAGGTTCTCTCATTGAATCCAGAGCTCACAAGTTTGGCTAGTTTGTCTAGTCAGCTTGTTCAGGGGATTTCCTATTTCTGCTTCCTGAGCACTGGGATTACAGGTGGACTGCCATACACACTCAGCACTTATAAAAATGCTGAGTCTCTGAACTCTATTCTTCATGCTTACACAGCAAACACTGACACATCTCCTCAGGTGCTTGTAACAGGCTGAACTGTATCCGTCCAAAAGTGATAGGTTGGAATCCTAGCATCTGGAAATCAAGCACTAAAAGATAGTTGAGGTAAAATGAGGTCATTAGAGGGGGGGCCCACACTCAATATGAATTCAATGATATGAGTAGGACACAGACGCACTGTACCCCAGAGGAAAGACAGTGAGAGGACACTCATTTTCTCATTTGTCTATTGATTTGGTTGACGGTTGGCTTAGCTGTACAGAAGCTATAAATTTTTTAAAATTAATTAATTTTTTTATTAATTAGTTTCGCACTCAGTGAATATAGTCAAGTTGATACCATTGTTAGGCTTGTCCATGGCCTACCCCCTCCCCTGGCCCCTCCTTGTTGAGGTATATGGGTCATGCATTGTGGAGTTAGCTCACAGTTATGGGCAGGAGAAATGTCTCTGCATATCATGACCCAACATGTGGCTCTGACATTCTTTCAGCCCCTCTTCCGCAAAATTTCCCTGAGCTATGTTGGGTTCCTTTTGGGTCTGCTTCAGTGATGAGGTGTTGGGAGCCTCTGTGTATCTGGATATCTGATTTGGTAAGAGTTGATTTTTCTCTGTGTTGATCTCCTTCACACTTGTGCTGGTACCCAATTCACTAAGAAAACAGCACCCTTGCTTGTTTTGCCAATTATTCTTAGTTTCAGCTGGGGCCCTTTTGAGGTGTGATAGAGTGGTTCTCTCCTTAGGATATGCGTCTATCTGAAAAAGAGAAGCAGATTCTCCAATGGAGAGTAAAGTTAGCACCAGACAAATGGGATAACCCTTATTTTTTAATAGAGAATTTAATAGGTGTAGACCCTCTTGTAGCCCACGATTGGTGGTAGCTTGATAATGGAGAGCGGGCTCATCTTTGGATATGTTTCTGAGCTCCAGCTATGGGTCCCATACCACTGAGTGGATCAGTTAGCCAAATCAAGAGCAGCTGGTTTCCCACCATGGCTGTGCACCACTATTGCACTTGTGTGAGCATCACAAAGGTTATTTGTTGCTAAGTAGGTTAGACCATGAGTTGCTTGGACAGATATTGGTCATGTTCCCCCAGTTGCCCATGTAGCACCTTCTGGCACTAGATGCACTGACTGTCTGGAGACTGACTCTCTTCCAGCTTCCAGCAGAAGCTTAAATTTTTTTTTATTGAGAACTTTAATATATGAACATATTATAAATCGGTCATATTCCTATTAAATTATCCACTCTCCACACCCATATTCCACTGAGGGCCCTCCTCAGTGGGTAACTGGTAATCATGTGAGGTCATGAATGCACTAGTTAGTCCCTGTGAAGAGGGTGGTAATTTGAATGTATGTCCCCCAATAGGCTCAGATGATTTATTAAAGCCTGTAACTTGGATTTCTAGCCCTGGCTGGAAGAGGTTTCACTGTGTGTAGATTCTGGGGTCCAGCCCTAAGGTGTTTGGTGGTGGATCTGAATCCAGCCTGAAGGTATGCAGAATAGTCTGAGCTTTTCCTGGGTCCCTGCTTCTGACTGCAGTTCCCTGCTGTTTGCGGTCCCTTTGTGCTTGCTTGTCGTGCTGGCTGTGTGTTAGTGTCTCCTTGCTTGGATTTATGAATGGGAGCCAGCTTCTTCTGCCATTCATGAAACTTCCCTTGGATTGATAAACTGAAATAAATCCCTTCCTCTTGTGTCTGTTTGGAAGTCCATCCCAGCAATGTAGTGCTGACTACAAGAGGGGGAAATGTCTCAGAATACACCTTCCAACCCTGTGACTCTTACATTCTTTCTATTCATTATTCTTCAGTGTTCTCTGACCTTGGGAGGGTGTTTTTCAAATCACCTTTAGTAATGAGCACTTGGCATCCTCTAATTTTCTGCTTTGATGAGTTTTGAGTTTCCTCAGTGCATACTGCCATCTCCATGGAGGTGCTTCTCAGGCTTGCAGTGAGAACATCACTCATATTTATACAGTAGCTTTTTAGTTTCATGATATCCCATTGGTATTTATCTTATTCTCTGGGCTACTAGAGGCTCACCATAAAGTCTTTCCCTCTGCCTATATCTTGTAGTGTCACTTTACTTTTTCCTCTAGTTATTTGTACACTTTCAGGTCTTATGTTGAGGACTTTGATTCATTTGGAGTACATTTTTGTGCCAGGATGCACATAGATTGATTTTCTACATGTAGTTATACAGTTCCCCTAGAACTCTTTGTTTAAAAATGGCACATTTTTGGCCTGGAGAGATGGCTTAGCGGTTAAGCACTTGCCTGTGAAGCCTAAGGACCCCAGCTCAAGGCTCCATTCCCCAGGACCCACGTTAGCCAGATGCACAAGGGGGCGCACACGTCTGGAGTTCATTTGCAGTGGCTGGAGGCCCTGCCGCGCCCATTCTCTCTCTCTCTCTCTCTCTCTCTGTCTCTCTCTGTTCTTCTTTCTCTCTCTGTCTGTCACTCTCAAATAAATTAAAACAAACAACAAAAAATGGCATATTTTTGTGTCTGGAGGAGCATGTTGTGACGAGTCCTACCCTTCCTTTGGCTCTTACATTCTTTCTGCCATCTCTTCTGCATGGACCCTGAGCTTTGGAAGGTGTGATAGAGATATTGTAGTGCTAAGCACTCCTCTGTCATTTCTTCTCAGCACTGTGATGCCTTCTGAGTCATCCCAAGGTCACTGCCATCTGAAAAGAGAAAGTTCTCTAATGAAAAAGTGGGAATAGCATTAATATATGGGTATGAACATTAAGAGAAGTGCTTACTGGGCAGTTTGATGAGCATAGTATATACATTTAGCTAGACATCAGCAGACATTACACCCCTAGGGCTTGTGGCTACCCCATTGTAGGTTTTTAGTATCAGGGATGTATTCTCTCCCATGGAGCAGACCTCCAATCAAATTGGAGGGCAGTTGGTTTCCCCCATAACAGACGTGCCACTATTGCACCTGTTGGCTTATTTGGCCTGGTTGGCCAAATATAAGGCTTTCAGTGTCCACTGTGGAGTGTCTTCACTGATGATTTCTCTCTCCCATTGAGCTGCATGCAGTGTGGTTTTTTCCAGCTTTCTGTCAGCTGGTCTGCATGGAGGAGGTTTTCAGTTCAGTTCCAGCAGGATTTCTCAGTGACCTTGCAGCCCAAGTATGTGGAGTCTTCATCAATAGGGTCTTGCCCTCTGTTCCTGGTGGGAAGCCAAGGGCCTCACCAATGGCCTGTAATGTTTTAGACAACGACTCATTGGAAGGTATGCCATCCCTGGCACTGAAAATTTTCTAGTAACAATCTATGGCTTCTGTGTGTTCTATTGTCCAAGCAAGTAGGTTTCCATATGATTTACTTATCCTCTTAGATTTTTATTAGCCCTCCCTCCATATTTCCTTTACTCAATCTCTTCCCCTGACCTCACTTAGGCCTTTTCATCCCCATTAATCTGTTCTTCTACTTACGTATATACAATACCATCCTATTCAGTCCCCCCTCCCTTCCTTTCTATTCCTTTTATATGTCCTTTCTAGCTTACTGGCCTCTGCTACTGTGTTTTCTTCCTACTCACATGGAAGTCCAATAATTTGTAGCTAAGTTCCACATATGAGAGGGAACATGCTATGTTTGGCTTCCTGGGCCTCGGTTACCTCACTTAGTATAATCCTTTCCAGATCCATCCATTTTCCAGCAATTTCATAACTTCATTTTTCTTCACTTCTGAGTAGATCTCCATTGTGTAAATGTGCTATATCTTCATTATCCACTTAGTTGAGGGACATCTAGGCTGGTTCTTTTTCCTAGCTATTGTGAATAGAGCGGCAATAAACATAGTTGAGCAAGTATCTCTAAGGTAGTAAGATGAGTCCTTAGGATATATGCCTAGTAGTGCTATAGCTGGGTCATATGGTAGATCTATTTTTAGCTGTCCCGGAACCTCCACACTGATTTCGACAATGGCTGGACCAGATTGCATTCCCACCAACAGTGTAGAAGGGTTCCTCTTTTTCTGCATCCTTGCCAGTATTTATGGTCATTTGTTTTCATGACAGTAGCCAATCTGACGGGAGTGAGATGGAATCTCAGTGTAGTTTTATTCTACATTTCTCTGATGGCTAGGGATGTAGAAAATGCTTTTATTTTTTTTATTTTTATTTTTTCTTCCATTTTTATTTTTTTAAAAATTTTTTTAGAAAATGCCTTTAGATGTTTATATGCCATCTCTCTTTCTTCTTTTGAGAACTCTTTATTTATTTCCATAGCCTATTTTTTAATCTGGTTGTTTGATTTCTTATTATTTAGTTTTTTTTTAATTTTTTGTATATCCTGGATATCGATCCTCTGTCAGATGTAAAGCTGGTAAAGATTTTTCTCCCATTCTGTAGGTTGCGTCTTTGCTCTATTCACAGTGTCCTTTGCTCTACAAAAGCTTTGTAAAGACACAAAATGGTGTGGATATCCATGACCTCAGAGCTCCTGACACTACCAACATAAGACCATCATAATAGGAGGAAAACATGATGACATCAAAATAAAATAGAGACTAAGCCGGGCGTGGTGGTGCACGCCTTTAATCCCAGCACTCGGGAGGCAGAGGTAGGAGGATCACCGTGAGTTCGAGGCCACCCTGAGACTACATAGTGAATTCCAGGTCAGCCTGGGCTAGAGTGAAACCCTACCTTGAAAAACCAAAATAAAATAAAATAAGATAAAATAAAATAAAAGAGAGACTGATGGGGAGGTGGAGGGGATATGATGGAGAGTGGAGTTTCAAAGGGGAAAGTGGGGGGAGGGAGGGAATTACCATAGGATATTGTTTATAATCATGGAAGTTGTTAATTATAAAAAATAAAAAAATGCCATATTTTCCCCAGCATGCATTTTTGGCCTCTTTGCCAAACATCAAGTAGCTGTAGTTACTTGAACTTATACCTGGATATTCTATTTTATTATATTTATTTATGTGCCTGTTTTTGTTCCAGTACCATGCTGTTTTTATTATGATGGCTTTGTAGAATAACTTGAAATTAGGTATAGCAATAGTACCAATAGCATTTTTGTGCTGAGGACATTATTGGTTATCTGAGTCCTTTTGTGCTCCTGTGTGAATTTTGAGACTATTTTTTTTTCAATTTCTGTGAAGAATGATACCGTAATGTATACTTTTGTCAATGGTCTCACTTTAGCCCAGGCTGGTCTGTAACTCACTCTGTAGCCCTGAGAAGGACCAAAACTTCTGTGATCCTTGTACCTCAACCTTTTGAGTGCTAAGATTAAAGACATGGGCCACTATGCCTGACTTGTGTTGAGATTTTGATTGGAATTGCATTGAGTCTATATGTTGCTTTTGGTAGGATGTCTATTTTCATTATATTAATTTTTCCAATATGTGAGCATGAGAGATCTTTCCATCTTCTCATGCTTTCCTCAATTTCTTTCTTGAAGTGCTTAGTGCTTTCGTTGGAGGGGTCCTTTACTTCCTTGGTTAGAAATATTCCAAGATACATAATTATTTTGTGGCTATTGTAAACGGGACTGTTTCCCTGACTTCTTTCCCAATAGGTTTGTCATTGGTATATAAGAAGGCTACTGATTTTTATGTATCAACTTTATATCCTTCTACTTGGTGGAAATATTTATCAGTCCTAGGAATTTGTTTATTTGTGTGTGGAGTCTTTAAGGTCTCTTAAATACAGAGTCATATCATCTGCAAATTAGGGCTGTGAGGATGGCTGAGTTATAAAAGGTACTTCTTGCTTGGTTGAGATATTTTAAATTATTTCTTTGATCTTGCTGCTTCTTATTTAGATCTGTTTAAATTGTTTGTCTCATCTTGGTTTAGCTTTGGTAAGTCAGATGCATTGAGAAATTCATCCATTTCTTTTATATATTTTTTCCATTTGGTGGAATAGAGGTTTTTGCACTATGTCCTTATGATTCTCTCAAATTTCATGGGTATTTCTTGTATTGTTGTCTTTTTCATGTCTAATTTGATTGGCTAGTGTCTTCTCACCTTGCTCTTTCTTTTGGCTAAGGGTTTTTCAATCCTGTTTATCTTTTCAAAGGACCAACTTTTTGTTTAAACAATTATTTTTTGTTTTAGTTTCATTGATTTCTGCCCTCATTCTTGGCATTTCTTTCCTTTTAGTACTTTTGTGTTTTGTTTGTCCAGGGTCTTTAGATATATCATTAAATTCTTTGATTGTTTGAGTTCCTTCTGCTTTTTGTAATATAGGTGTTTAGAGCTATAAGCGTCCCTCTTAACATTTCCTTCATTGTGTTCCATAGATTTTGATATGTTGTATTGTTATACTTATTGAGTCCTAGAAACTATTTTTGATTTCCTTAAATTATTCAATGACAAATTCATTGTTCAATACTATGCTGTTTAATCTACAAGAGTTTGTGTATTTTCTGTGTTTTGTCTGGTTATTTCCTAGGTTTATGGCATTATTTTGAGATAAAGTACAAGGAATATTTCAATTTTCCAAAAATTCTTGAAACTTGTTTTGTGTCCTAAAATGTGTTCTATTTTAGATAATATTTCAAACTGCTGAGAAGAATTCTATTGCGTATTGTTTGAATGTAGTGTTGTGTAAATGTCAGTCCATTTGATATGTGGTATCATTTAATTCCATTGTTTCTCTACTTATTTTTTGACTTGATAACCTATATATTGGTTATAGTGGATTACTGAAGTCACCTCCTATTATTGTGTTGGTATGTATCACTGACATTACATCTGGTAAATGTTTAAAAAAAAGATTAGGTGAACTTTGATTTGCTGTTTATATGTTTAGAATTCTAATGTCTTCTTGGTAATAATTACTTTGATAAATGTAAATTGACCTTCTTTATCTCTTCTGATTAATTTTGGTTTGAAGCCTTTCTCGTCAGATGTTAGAACAGCCACATCTACTGATTTCCTTCTTTCATATGCTTGGACTATCTTTTTCTATCCTTTCATTCTTAGGTTGTAATGTCTGTCTTTGATAGTGAGGTGAGTTGCTTGATGATAGCCCAAGGATGGATCCTGTGTTATATTCTAGCCTGTTAATCTGTGTCACTTGATTGAGGAATTAGATGAATAATATTCAAAGATATTATTGAAATATGTGAGTTAATTTCTCTCATGTTGATAATTTTTTTTGTTCATTTTTATTTATTTATTTGGGAGTAACAGAGAGAGAGAGAGAGAGAGAGAGAGAGAGAGAGGCAGGTAGAGATAGAATGGGCATGCCAGGGCTTCCAACCCCTGCAAACGAACTCCAGATGCATGTGCCCCTTGTGCATCTGGCTAACATGGGTCCTGGGGAATCGAGCCTTGAACTGGGGTCCTTAGGCTTCACAGGCAAGCACTTAACCACTAAGCCATCTCTCCAGCCCTCATGTTGATAATATTTGGAATTTGGTTTACATTTGGTTAAAAATTATTCTAGATTTTGCTTTGTTTTATCCTCATATATCATCTTGAATATGTTTATTATTCTCTTCAGTGCACAGTATCCCATCTATTATCTTCTGTAAGGCTAGATTCATGATTACAAATTCCTTTAGCTAGCTTTTATTATGGAAACATTTCTTTCTCCATCTATCACAGCAGACAATTTTTGAGGGAATAGTAATTTAGGGTGGCAACTATGTTCTTTCAATACTTGGGAATACATCAATCCAAGCACTTCGGGCTTTGGAATTTTAATGGAAAAATCAACTTTTTTACTTTGGTTTTTCAAGGTAGGGTCTTGCTCTAGCCCAGCCTGACCTGGAATTTAGTGTGTATTCTTAGGGTGATCTGAAGCTTACAGTGATCTTCCTATCTCTGCCTTCTGAGTGCTGGGATTAAATGCATATGCCACCATGCCCTGCTTAGAAAAATCAACCATTTTTCTGATGGTCTTGCCCTTATTTGGGACTAGATGTTTCTCTCTTGCAGCTTTCAGTACCCTTTCTTTGTTCTTTGTATTTGTTGTTTTGGCTACAATGCTTTGTTGCTGTCCTTTACTAGATGTTATGTATACCTCTTGCACCTGGATAAGCTTCTCCTTTCCTAGATTTGAGAGCTTTTTATTATTATTATTATTAAGAACATATTTTGTATGGATACATCATGTGTTGGTCCCATCTTTTCCTTCCTCCCTGTTCCTATTCTGCAGGGGATCCTCCTCAATGGGGTTGCTGATGCTCCCATGGGGTTGTGGGTTATGTGTTGTGGGAGCAGCAGTCAGTGATAGTGGGAGGCAGTGACTCTGAGGATGACATTCCAACCTGTGGCTCTTATAATCTTTCTGCCCCATCTTCTGCAAAATTCCCTGAGCTGTGGTGAATGTGTTTTAAGTCTACTTTAGTGATGAGCTCTTAGGAGCCTCTGGATTTCTGCTTTGGTATGTGTTGAGTATCCTCAGCATCTGTCTCCTTCACCTTAGCACTGCTTGTCAGGCTCAACATTTAGGAAGCATTGAGAGCTTTACTTCTATAATGTTATTAAAAATATTTTCTATGCCAATGACCTGACATTCTTCCTCCTCTTCTATCCCTATTACTTGAGCATTTGTTCTTTTCAAGCTGCCCCACATTTCTTTCTCTTATGTCCTGTTCTTATTTTTAAAAATACTTCTCAATGGATTTGACTAACCAATCCAATTCCTCTTCCTTGTTATCAAGGCGTGATATTCGATCTTCCACTGGATCAATTGTGCTTGCATAGCTTTCAATGGATGTTTTTGTTGGACTTGTATATTTTTTTCATTTTCAGATTTATTTCAATTTGTTTCTTTTTTCTTCAGGATTTCTCTTTATTGGCTTCCATTTTCATATCCTGGTTTTACGTTCTAATTTCATCTACATATGGACACACCAGGACTACTTGCTGCCATAAACAAACTGTGGACACATGTACCATTTTGTATGTCTGGCTTATACTGGGGAAACTGAACCCTGACCAGCAGGCTTTGAAGCAAGCACCTTTAATCATTGAGCGATCTCCCAAATCCTTTCTTAGAATTCTTTCAGATTTGTATTTGGTTGCCTATGAATTTATTCTGAATTTCATTCATGTCTTTATCCATGTCTTCTTTGAGTTCTTCCTACCTATTTACAATCAGTCTTTTGAACTGTTTGTCTGCAATTTTCTTTTTGTAGCTTTCATAGAGGTCCTCTATTATGGGACTGGTATTTCTTGGGGAAGACATATATATATTGGCTTGGTTTTTCATGTTACCTATCCTGCCTTGAGACTTACCTATCTAGAGATAGTGTGTTGGCCAGATCTTTGTAGCATATCTGCATTAAGTGAGTAGTTGAAATTATGCTTGATGTTTCTTTGTGTTCACTTGTCTTTGGTCTGACTTGTGTTTTTGGGATACATTGTTAGGATGCACTTGGTACTGCTGCATAGATGGCATATGTGAAGATGGTCTTAATTTGGTTGCAACTGTGCATGAACTTTCAATTGGTTTCCTACCCAAATGGGCATTCATGGTGAAGGAAGAAGGATTGCAGAAGGGAATTTTAGTGCAGGAACTCAGTGCAAGTCCTTGCTCCAGTGGTGGGTATTCAGCATAGGTATGTTGAAGAAAAGATTCCTGAGGGGAATCTAAGTACTGGAACTTGAGTGCCAGTTGCACCACAATGGTGGGCCATCTGTACCTGTGGGGTGAAGGGAAAAGTATTCCTAAAGGGAATCCAGTGTTGGAACTTAGGTATTAGTCCCAATGAGGTCTGATTTACAGTGGTGGGCCACATGCACCTTCATGGGATAAAAGGAAAAGGATTCCTAAAAGGAACTTATATGCTGGTCCCACTCCTTATTTTGTTTTTTAATTGCCTTGATTAGATTTTGTACAACTGGATCAGCCATGAGCAATTTAAATATAATTGGAGCCATTGAAGTTAACATTATTCAAATAATATTTTTAGTAGCTGTGTTTAAAAATTAAATAGTTTAATAAGACATAAATGTATGTTGTGGTGGTTTGAATCAGCTCTTCCCCAGAAACTTATTTTCTGAATGCTTGATCCCCAGTTGATTGTAATTTGGTAGGTTGAGCCTTGCTTGGGGGTGTGTTGTTGGGGGTGTGTTTAGGAGTGGTCTAGTCAGCTCCACCTTGCTCACTCTCCTATTACCATTTTCCACCTGCTGTGGCAGAGGTGATATCCAGCCACTACTTATGCTATGCTGTCTTTTGTCATCATGGAGCTTCCTCTTAAGACTGTGAGCCACAATGAAAAATAAATTCTTCCCATCAGCTGCTTTCGTTTGGGTACATTGTCCAAGTAATAAGATGGTAACCACATGTCATGTTGCATATTAATCTTGTGTCTAACAATATATCCAAAATATAATTACTTTAAACTGTAGCCAACATAAAATCATTAATGAATGACTTTATGTTCTTTAATTTTACACACTGTATTTAGAATACTGTGTTAATTTCATTCTTGGAACATGTCTCATTTTACTCCAGCTCCATTTCAAATGCTCACCAATAAATGCAACAAGTGGTTGCTATATTAGGTGGAATAGTTCTAGATGTAGAATTGAGGACTTAAAGACACCTTTATCAAAGTACATCTTTTAAAAATGAGTGTCTCTCCAGATAGCTGATGCCATTTGCTGTATGTTGATTAAGTTTAATTTTTAGAATATAATATGCTTTCAGCTAGAAGCAAAACATTTATCTGACTTTAATGTCTTTCCTGATGGACAAAGTGTGATCAGAGGAAATCACCACTAAAGTTTCAATTCAGGTAACATTTTCTATTAAATTTTACTAGAAACATTTCATTTTAAATTTTTATGCAGCTGTCTGCTGTATGAAGGGTATTAAAAAGGAAATAAAAGGATTTTTAAAAGTTGATTATATTGCAAATCTCTAAATAAATTAAGGTTAAAAATACTCTCACTTGTTGGGCCCTTGCTACATATCCCACATATGTGTTTTCATTTTTGTCCTTTAATATTCTTGTGTAATTTAGACAAAGGAGTAAAGTAAAGCTAAGAACTTTCAAGTAAGTTGAACGTGGTAGCGCTCACCTTTAATCCTAGCACTCAGGAGGCAGAGATAAGAGGAATGCCATGAGTTTGAGGCCACCCTGAGACTACATAGTGAATTCCAGGTCAGCCTGAGCTAGAGCAAGACCCTACCTCAAAAAAAAAAAAAAAAAAAAAAAAAAAAAAAAAGAAGTACTTTCAAGTAAATTTTCCACAAGAACACTGTTCCGAGTTGTTTATTTATCTAATTTTAAGTGTTTATGATGTGGTAAATAGTATTACAGTGCATGCTTCATGGTTGAGAAATTTCAAATGCACACAAACAACATGATATTCATACTGAGCAGACTCTTCAGCCTGGCTCTCAAAAGCACAGGCTTTGGAGGTCAATGGACTCAAGTTAAAGTTCTTGCTCTTCCCCCTATGAGTTTTGTGACCTTGGGAAAATTATTTATACTCCAGAAGCCTGTTTCCCCATTTAGAAAACCAGCATCATAGCAGTCCCTATCATAGGGTTGTATAAGCACTATGTGAGCTAATTCAGGAAAGCACACAGTGTAAGGCAAGGACATTCCAAACATCAGCAGCTTGTTCTTTTTATCATCCACAACCACAGTCTAGTACCCATTAACTCTTAATTTGCAGGGATTTTCTTGGCTTTTCAACATAGCAGCATACATTTCATATGTTAAATAGAATTAAGCAGAAAAGCCTTCAGTACTTTCCCATGATTAACTGCATGAATGATATTACAGACTGAGAACTGTTTGTAGAAGATGATCTGACCTTTTACAATAGCTAGAGGAGAGGACAGTGCTGATGTCTCTTCTATATAAAAGCTAATAGTATTATCCTTCAAAGATGATGAGGTTCATTTGTCTCTGAAAGTTACCTGAATTGTAGCCAATGCTGGGTTAGAAATCAACCCAGCACTTGACAGAAAGGGACAGGATAAGGTTTGTCCCAAGCCATACCTATGTCATTCAAATTTCTTTGCATAGTTTTGCTATGACCAAAGAGTGCATTAGAACAAATGACTCAAAAATAACAAAAGTCAGTGAATCAATAATGAGAACAAATAGAGAAGCATGGAGGAAGAAGTTTCTCTCTAGGGTTCAGTCAGTCTTAACCTTTTTGATAATTATATGCAGCAGCAAAGAAACAAAAGGTGGATAAAGGTCTTAGGAGTTATATTGACAAACTATGTGTGGTGCTCAAAAATGGCACTGAATATCTTGTTTAAGTTGTAAAAATATATTAGCATGTCATGTTATCTTCATAAATTCTTCTAACACATAGGATGGGAGGAGTTCCCAAATCCCAAGACACATTACCAATTTAGCTGGCCACTACCATCCATCAGCTTCTTCGTCACATATTTGCTAGCTCACAGTTGGGACTGAGGTATTATAATTCTAGAGGGTTTGATAATAGGTGAATTATTAGCTGCTGTGGATATATTTGTTTCTGAGCTGTTCTGTGGCAGTCTTTCATATTGGAAGGTCATCATTCTCATGGAATTTTCTCCCTTAGTACATAAAGAGGTTTTGAATATACGTTGTAATTTTTTTCCAAGTAAAATTTCATTAGTGGTTAATTATGAGTGGTAGAGCTTTGTGGAAGTTTACCAAGCATGCTGAGAGTTCAAGCATGTCACAGTTTAATCCATCTCATGATGGAGCTGCCCTCTATGTTCTTGTCACCATGTTTAACCACACTGTGCATAGTTAGAAAACAAGGATGTTGGAACTTATTTTCTCTTAGGTTGAGCATTTTTAACTTTTGTTTTTGAGCATTTCCTGGTATTATGTGATATTGGGTGAGAAATAGCTCATTTTAAGGGAAATTGTAGCATTGATTTTCTGGGTTCTGCAAATAAGGGTGAACAAACTCAAATGTGCTTATGAATAATTGCTCATTCTTATCTAGAAACATTTTAAAGGTGCTAAATCTTTTTGAATGCAGATTAAGTAAAATCACTTTCACTTGCAAAGGTACATATTTATTTGGAAACATAAATTATGTAAAATGCAAAGGAATACAATGAATTACTCAATAATTCTTCCCAAAGTTTTGAGCTTCTGTTGTACAAGGGTTGTCTTCATATTTAGATACTTCATGTGACATAATGTCATCTATTCCAAAGTTGGTCTAACTGTTAAAATGTTATCAATTGCCAGTATTTTTTTTCAGTTGAGGTAAAAGGACATGTAAGTAAAAGAAGGCACCCCAAAAGTCAACAAATTATAGCTACACTGAAATAATTGGATAATTGAACACATGATCTAAACTATGCTGAACCCAATGTTTGTGTTGTTGTTCCAGTGCCATCAGTCTTTCATGTTTTTCCTCTCTGATGTGCCAAAGGCTGGAACTATCTGATGACTGCATCTACCAGAAAAAAAGCAAAAGGTTAAGATGGAAAAATGTTCATCATGGCAATGGAACTTGCAATGGTGGTCACATCCTTTTGCCAGCCTTGATCCACTTGTGTTTTTGAAGACAGCCTTTGTCTGAGGGCAGATTTTTAAATTGAAGGCACAGTGTGGAGGATGGATGAGAAATCAAAGCCATAGATTCTATATTCTAAAAATTTCCATTCTATTTTTGGAAAGGAGCACTCATTTACAGGATTAAGTAGAGGGGGAGGACTAGTGAAGGCCTGTGGGGCAGCAGCATAATTGGACCCAGATGGGTAACAAAGAGGTAGGATAATAAGTCTGGCTATGCTGGGGATAGGCAAGCTCACAGACACTGAGAATTTAGATGGTCCTTTCACTCTTCTTCATTTGTCAAACTTAGCCACTTACTCAACAATTATGTTGGGTATCTACCATATAGTAGGTTCTTTGCTTAAAGAACATAGTACCAAAAACAATGAACTGGGCTGCTGTATGAAGTACATGGTATAGAGGTATCCAGCATTAGATTAAAACAAATATATGTAACAAAAACTGTTAGGTAAGTCACTGGAAGGAAAAACAAGATACAATGGGGAAGATTGGGGCTTTTCAAACACAGGACCTAGAAAAGGGCCATTTAAGCTAAGACTTGAAAACAAAATGATGCCCAGTCTCCTAGGACAAGTTTTAAAGTTCAGAAGGTGGATCTTGGGGACCAGAGATATCCCAAATATAGAGTCTGAGAAAAGCACCTACTATATAGGCAGGGCTCAGTGGAGGGGCACACAAATAAGGTACAACCTTATAAAAAGATTGCTTGGGATTTGTCATGCTTTGAATTCATCTATGATATGATGTGATCATAATCAAAACTACTGTTGTGGAAACTCTATCATAATAGTCCCTGCTAAGATTTCTCCTCCTCTCTAATTCAGACTTCCCTCTCTGTCCTAAGGCTACCAGAACTGTGCATGTGACAGGAGCACGATGGGAACACAAGCAGTCCAAAATAACTCACCACTGAGCAATGAGCTTCCAGTTTGCCAGGCATCTACACACTTCACCACATTATAAGCCATGTTTCCTCATGTTGATTGTTCTGCTCTTTCTTAAAGTGGCTTGTAAAAACACTTTTTTTTTTTTCCCAACAAGGCCAGGGATGTTGAAATGAAGAGAGGCATAAACTTCAATGTGTTGGTATTACTACTTGACATTTGAACAGAAGTATTTCTATGTCAGAAAAAGAAACAGCCACATTTAGTAACTTGCCCCAGTTCCTCTTTCACCTTAGTTTCAGAATATGTAGGAAAAAGACAGCTCTAAAGACTTATAGATCGTAACTTCGTTTTCATTACTTAGTCACCTGGACAGCAAGGAGGACTCCAGGCCCAAGGGTCACCTGTAGTGTAGAGAACATTGTGATTTTTATCAGCAATTCATTAGCTGAAGGAGGAGTGATGGAGCACTGAAAGGAGGGCCTTCACTAGCGAGAAGGGCTGATAAATAGTTTTGTTACTAATAATGATATACATGCAAATGAGCTCTTTAGAGATAATAATGTTCCTACCCATGAGATTCTGCTCATTCTTTTTTTTATTTTAAAGATTTTCATTTATTGGGGGTGGGGGGAGGAGGGACAAAGAATTGGTGAGCCAGTGCCTCAGCCACTGCAATCAGACTCCACATGCTTGTGCCACCTAGTGGGCATGTGTTATATTGTGCTTGCCTCACCTTTGTGCATCTGGCTTATGTGGGATCTGGAGGGTCCAACGTGGGTCCTTAGGCTTTGCAGGCAAGTGCTTTAACTGCTAAGCCATCTCTCCAGAACCTTTTCACCCTTTCATTCATGAGCATCTGGGACATTCTCCTGTCTGCTTCCCTTCTCTCTGAAGGAGCATCAGTATTACGGAAGTACATCATAGCTTCTAGACTCAAAGTTGCACAACATGTGCTTTATCCATTGAGCCACCTCCCTTTCATATTTGTTACTTTTTTTTTAAATCAGAAGTTTCCAATGGAAGATATTAAGGAAGCTTCTTCTCAGCACTATGTTGCCTTTTGGGTCATCCCAGTGGTCATGGCCATCTGAAAATAGAAACTTCTCTAACCAGAAGTGAGAGTAGCATTAATATATGAGTATGAACATTAAGTGTAGTGCTTTCAGGGCAACTTGGTGAAAGTAATATATGCATTTATCCAGACAAGAGCAGGCTTTATACCCCTAAGACTCATAAACTCCCCTGCCATAGGCTTTTGATTAGGTTTTAGTACAAGGCACGTATCCCCTCCTATAGAGTGGGCCTTCAGTCCAATTAGAGAGCAGTAGGTTTCCCCCAAAGCAGACATGCCATTATTGCACTCATTCAGTCATTTATCCTGTCTGGCCAAATTTGAGGTTTCCAGTGTCCACTGTTTTCATCGCCAATGACTTCTGTCTCCTATAAGACTGCATACAGTGCAGCTTTTTCCATCTTTCAGTTGGCTGGGCTACAGGGAGAAGGTTTTCTGCAGCTTGATTTCATAGTGACTTTGCCACTCAGGCATGTGAAGTCTTCAGCAATAGAGTCTTACCGGCTCTTTCTCATGGGAAACCAAGGGCCTTGGCAATAGCCTATAATGTTTTGGAGGCAACAGGGAACTCACTGGCCAACAGCTCACTGGCAGGGATCCCATCCCAGGCACTGAAAATTTTCTAGTAACAATCTATGGCTTCTGGATATGCCATTATTTAAGAAAGTAGATTTTCATACATCTTATTCAGAATATCTTGAATTTTGATTGACTCTCCCCCCACTTTCTTTTATACAATCTCTTCCCCTGACCTGGCTTAGGCCTTTCCCTTCCCTGTAATCTGTTCTTCTACTTCCATATATATTCAATACCATCACGTTAAGACCTTCCCTCTCCTCCCTCCCTTATAGCCTTTCTCAAGCTTATGGGCCTCTGCTACTGACTTTTGGTTCCAGATCACACATAAGTCTATACATTTGTAGCTAGGATCCATATATAAGAGAGAACATGTGACATTTGGCTTTCTGGACCTGGGTTACCCAACTTAGTATAATCCTTTCCAGATCCATCCATTTCCCTGCAAATTTCATAATTCCATTTTTCTTTGCTGCTAAATAGATCTCCATTGTGTAGATGTACCACATCTTTATTATCCATTCTTCTGTGGATGGACATATAGGCCAGTTCCCTTTCCTAGCTATTGTGAATAGAGCAGCAATAAACATGGTTGTGCAAGTATCTCTAAGGTAGTGATAAGAGTCATTAGGATATATGCCTAGGAGTGCTATAGCTGGATCATATGGTAAATCTATTTTTAGCTGTCTCAAGAACTTCCACACTGATTTCCACAATAGCTGTACCAGACTACATTCCCACCAATAGCACAGAAGGGTTCCCCTTTTACCACATCCTTGCCAACATTTATTGTCATTTGTTTTCCTGATGGTAGCCATTCTGACAGGAGAGAGATGGAATCTCAAGGTAGTTTTAATTTGCATTTCCATGATGGCTAAGGATGTAGAACACTTTTTTATTTTATTTTTTATTATCTTTTTATTACTTTTTTAATGTTTATTTTTATTTATTTATTTATTTATTTTTTTCTTTTTCTTTTTCTTTTTTTTTTATTAGTCAGTTCCGTATTCAGCAAATATAGTCAGTTTGGTACCATTATTAGGCTCATCCGTGACCTGCCCCCTCCTCTTGGCCCCTCCTTGTTGAGGTATACGGGTCATGCATTGTGGAGTTAGCCCATAGTTATGGGTAAGCTAAATGTCTCTGCATATCATGACCCAACATGTGACTCTGACATTCTTTCCGCCACCTCTTCCGCAAAATTTCCCTGAGCCATGTTGGGTTCATTTTTGGTCTGCTTCAGTGATGAGGTGTTGAGGGCCTCTGAGGCTCTGGCTCTCTGATTTGGTAGGAGTTGATTTTTCTCTATGCTGATCTCCTTCCCCCTTGTGCTGGTGTCCGGTTCATCAGGAAAACAGCCCCCTTGCTTGTTTCTCGAAGTTTTCTTAGTTTCAGCCGGGGCCCTTTTGAGGTATGATGGGGTGGCTCTCTCCTTAGGGTCTACATCTATCTGAAAAAGAGAAGCAGATTCTCCAACGGAGAGTAAGTTAGCACCAGGACAAATGAGATAACCCTTACTTTTTTTTTTTTTATAGAGAATTTAATAGGTGTAGGCCCTCTTGTAGCCCACAATTGATAGTAGCTTGATACTGGAGAGTGGGCTTATGTTTGGATATGGTTCTGACTTGTTTCCCAGCTCCAGCTATGGGTCCCATACCAGTGAGGGGAATCAGTTAGCCAAATTGAGAGCAGTTGGTTCCCCACCATGGCTGTGTGCCACCACTGCACTTGTGTGGGCATCACAATAAGTTATTTGCTGCTAAGTAGGTTAGACCATGCGTTGCTTCAATAGATATTGGTCAATTTCCCCCAGTTGCCCATGTAGCACCTTCTGGCACTAGACGCGCTGACTGTCTGGGGACTGACTCTCATCCAACTTCCAGCCATGCCATTCTAATTTGCATGTCAATCACATAAGGTATCTTCAGCAGTAGGGTCTTACCACTAACCTTTGGTGAGTCATCAAGTACTCTGACAGAAATCTGTCTGTCTTTTAGGAAACCTTGTAGGTCTCTCTGATCAAAAGCTCATTGTGGATGATAGCCCCATGCTGGTTCTGGGAGTTACAGGTCAGTGCCCACTAAGAAAATGAGGAAAAAGATAACTAATATACAAGAGTTAGAGATAAGAGAGAGAGAGAGACAGGGAGAGGGGAAGTGAGGGAGGGAAGATGTAGGAGATTAAGGTTAATCTTAATCTTACCCTCTCCAGTGTCTTGTGGTTCAGGTGTTCCCTGTAAGGGCCTGGTGAAGGATCAGCCATTTGGTCTATCTTTTAGTAAGTAGAAGAATATGGTACCATTGCCGTTTGGGTCTAGATTTCTGTTTCCCACGCCTTTGATGCCCTCCCCTCCCTCCCCTTCCATCCTAGTGTCTAATCTAGGAGATGCTTGCTGGGTATGTAAGGTATCTTCGGTAGATTCAGGTTAGGTGCTGTAGATGAGTGAGACTATGTGGCGATTTTTTTTTTCTGTGATTGGGTAAGTTCACTGAGAATGATCTGTTCCAGGTTCAACCATTTTTCCTCAAATTTCATTGTGTCATTTTTTCTTACTGCTGTATAGAATTCCATTGTGTAGATATACCACATCTTAGTTATCCATTCTTCTAGTGATGGACATCTGGGTTGATTCCAGCTCTTAGCTATTACAAATTGAGCCGCTATAAACATGGTTGAGCAAATCTCTTTAGTCTGTGGTTTGAAGGTTTTAGGGTAGATGCCCAGTAAGGGAATAACTGGGTCTGTTGGTATCTCTATACTCAGCTTTTTCAGAAGTCTCCATATTGCTTTCCAAAGTGGTTGTACCATCCTACATTCCCACCAACAGTGGATGAGTGTTCCTACTTCTCCACATCCTCGCCAGCATTTATTTTTATTTGATTTTTTGATGCTTGCTATCCTTATTGGGGTTTATTTGAGAGTGACAGACACAGAGAGAAAGAGGGAAAGAGAGAGAGAGAACAGAGAGAATGGGTGTGCCAGGGCCTCCAGCCACTGCAAAGGAACTCCAGATGCGTGCACCCCCTTGTGCATCTGGCTAACGTGGGTCCTGGGGAATCGAGCCTCGAACTGGGGTCCTTAGACTTAACAGGCAAGTGTATAACTGCTAAGCCATCTCTCCAGCCCTAGAACACTCTTTTAGATGTTTACATGACATCTGTATTTCTTCTGATGAAAACTCTCTATTTAGTTCCATAGCCCATTTTTTGATTTCTTATTATTCTGTTTTTTGAGTTCTTTGTATATTCTGGATATTAATCCTCTGTCAGATGAGTAGCTGGCAAAGATTTTCTCCCATTCTTTAGGTTGTCTTTTTGCTCTATTCACAGTGTTCTTTGCTGTACAAAAGCTTTGTAATTTCATGAGATCCCAGTAGTTGATTAGTGGTTTTATTTTCTGAGCAATTGGGTTATATTCAGAAAGTCATTACCTATGCCAACATGTTGAAGCATTTCCCCTACCTTTTCCTCTAGCAACTTCAGAGTTTCAGGTCTGATATTAAGGTTACTTATCCACATGGATTTGATTCTAGTGCATGGAGAAAGAGAAGGATCTATTTTCGTCTTTCTACATATAGATATCTAGTTTTCCCAGCACCACTTGTTGAAGAGGCTGTCTTTTCTCCAGTGAATATTTTTGGCACTTTTGTTAAAAATCAGATGGCTGTAGCTTCCTGGATTAACATCTCAGTACTCTATTCTATTCCATTGATCTACATGTCTGTCTTTGTGCCAACACCATGCTGTTTTTGTTATGATGGCTTTGTAATATAGCTTAAAATCAGGTATGGTGATACCACCAGCCTTATTTTTGTTGCTCAAAATTGTTTTGGCTATTCGAGGTTTTTTTTTTTCTTGCTTCCAAATGAATTTTAAGACTGTTTTTTTCTATTCCTGTAAAGAATGCCATTGGAATTTTAATGGGGATTGCATTAAATGTGTAGATTGCTTTTGGTAAGATTGACATTTTCACAATATTGATTCTTCCAATCCAAGAACATGGGATGACTTTCCATTTCCTGTGTCTTCTGCAATTTCTCACTTGAGTGTTTTAAAGTTTTCATTGTAGAGATCCTTCTCTTCCTTAGTTAAGTTTATTCCAAGGTACTTTATTGTTATTATTATTATTATTATTATTATTATTATTATTATTTTGAGGCACTTGTGAATTGGAGAGATTCCCTGATTTCATTCTCTATATGTTTGTTGTTAGTATATAGGAAAGTTACTGATTTCTGTGTATTTATTTTGTGTCCTGCTACGTTGCTAAAAGTGTTTATCAGCTCTAACATTTTGCTTGTAGAACTTTTAGGGTCTTTTATGTATAGAATCATATCATCTGCAAATAGCGATAATATGGTCTCTTCCTTTCCAATTTGTATCCCTATTATGAGTATCTCTTTCCTTATTGCTATGCCTAAGACTTCCAGTACTATATTAAATAAAAGTGCGGACAGTGGACACCCTTGTTTTATTCTGAGTTTAATGGAAAAGCTTCAAGTTTTTCACAGTTTAGTATTATGTTGACTGTAGGTTTGTCATAAATAGCTTTTATTATGTTGAGATATGTTCTTTCTATTCCCAGTTTCTGTAATACTTTTACCATGAAAGGATGTTGGGTTTTGTCAAATGCCTTTTCTGCATCTATTGAGATGATCACATGATTTATTTTCCTTCAGATCATTTATATGATGTATTACATTTATTGATTTGTGTATGTTGAGCCATCTCTGCAACCCTGGGATAAAGCCTATTTGGTCAGGGTGAATAATCTTCTTGATATACTTTTGTATTCTATTTGCCAATATTTTGTTCAGAATTTTTGCATCTATGTTCATGAGAGAGATTGGTCTGTAATTTTCTTTTTTTGTTCTGTCTTTGCTTGGTTTGGGTATGAGTATGATGCTGGCTTCATAGAAGGAGTTTGGTAGAATTCCTTCCTTTCCTGTTTTGTAGAAAAGTTTGAGAATCATTGGTGTTAGTTCTTCCATGAAGGTCTGGTAAAATTCACCAGTGAATCCATCTGGGCCTAGGCTTTTTTTTTTAGTTTGGAGACTTTTTATAACTGCTTGGATCTTTTTACTTGTTATAGGTCTATTTAAATGGTTCATCTCTTCTTGATTTAATTTTGGTAGGTCATATGAACCAAGGAAATAATCCATTTCTTTCATATTTTCAAACTTAGAGGCATATATATTCTTAAAGTATGTCCTTATAATTGTCTGAATTCTTTGTTATCTGTTGTAATGGTGCCTTTTTCATCTCTAATTTTATTAATTTTTGTCTCTTCTCTTATTCTTCTGGTCAATTTTGCTAAGGGTTTATCAATATTGTTTATCCTTTCAAAGAACCAAGTCTTTGTTTCACTGATTCTTTGGATTGTTCTATTGGTTTCTATTTTATTAATTTCTGCCCTAATCTTTATGATTTCTTCTCATCTACTGACTTTTAGTTTGCCTTGCTTGTCTTTTTTCAAGACCTTCAGGTGAAACATTAATTGTTTATTTGTGAACTCTCTGATTTCTTAATATAGGCACCTAGAGCTATAAATTTCCCTCTTGGGACTGCCTTCACTGTGTCCTAAAGATTTTGGTATGTTGTATTATCATAATCAGTTGATTCTATGAATTTATTGATTTCCTTTTTGATTTTTTTCAATGACTCATTGATCAATAGTGTACTGTTTAGTCTCCATGAATTTCTGTATGCTCTGGAGATTTTCTTGTTGCTGATTTTCAGTTTAATCCTTTTGTGGTCAGATAGAGTACAAGGAATTATTTCAATTTTCTTGTATTTGTGGAGATTTTCTTTGTGTCCTAATATATGGTCTATTTTAGAGAATGTTCCATGTGCTGCTGAGAAAAATGTATATTCTGCAGCATTTGGATGGAATATTCTGTAGATATCTGTTAAGCCCATTTGTTCCATGGCATCATTTAATTGTGATGTTTCTCTGTTTATTTTTTTGCTGAGATGACCTATCAATTAAGGAGAGTGGGGTATTGAAGTGTCCCACTACAACTGTGTTTGATGATATCTGTGACCTTAAGTCTAATAGTGCTTTTTTCTTTTTTTTTGGTTTTTCGAGGTAGGGTTTCAATCCAGTTCAGGTTGTCCTGGAACTAATCATGTAGTCTCAGGGTGACCTTGAACTCATGGCAGTTCTCCTACCTCTGCCTCCTGAGTGCTGGGATTAAAGGCATGCACCACCATGCCTGGGGCTTTAATAGTGTTTTTTTGATGAAACTGGGAGCCCCCATGTTAGGTGCATATATGTTTAGGAATGTCCTCCTGCTGGAGAGTTCCTTTAATCAGTATAAAATGACCTTCTTTATCTTTCCTCACTAATGTTAGTTTGAAGTCTATACTGTGAGATATTAGAATAGCAACCCCTGCTTGTTTCCTAGGCCCATTTGCTTGAAATATCATTTTCCAACCTTTCACCCCGAGGGGGTGTCTATCTTTTATTGAGAGATGAGTTTCCTGGAGGCAATAAATGGCTGGATCTTGACTTTTAATCCAGTGTGCAAGCCTGTGTCTTTTGAATGGTGCATTGAGGCCATTGATATTAAGAGTTATTATTGAAGGGTACGCATTTATTCTCACCATTCTTCTTATTGTGTAGTGTTTCTTGTTTTCCCTTTACTCATTTGTTTTAACTGTTATTTGAGTGTGGTTTATTTTTTCCTATTTCCTCCTGTCTATGTTTTGTTTTCTCTTTAGCATTAAGAATTCCTTCAAGTATTTTCTGTAGAGCTGGTTTAGTTGTCATAAATTCCTTTAGCCTGTTTTTGTTGTGGAATGTCATTATTTTTCCATCAATTTGGATAGATAGCTTTGTAGGCTAAAGTAATCTTGGTTGACACTTGTTATCTTTCAGAACTTGAAATACATCATTCCAAGCCCTTCTGGCTTTTAAAGTTTGTGTTTAGTAGTCTGCAGTTATTCTGATGGGCTTGCCTTTGCAGGTGACTTGCTTTTTCTTTCTAACTGCTTTCAATAAATTTTCTTGGTTTGTGTGTTTAGTAGTTTAATTATAACATGGCAAGGAGAGGTTCTTTCAAGGTTTTGTCTGTTTGGTGTTCTAACAGCTTCTTGTATCTGCATTGGCATTTCTTTCCCAATTTGGGGAAAATTTTCTTCTATGATTTTGTTGAAAACATCTACTAAGCCTCTGGATTGAAATTCTTCTCCTTCTGTTATACCCTGAATTCTTGTGTTTGACCCTTTCATAGTGTCCCAGATATCTTTTTTTAAAAGTGTTTATTTATTTATTTATTTATTTATGGTTTTTCGAGGTAGGGTCTCACTTTGGCCCAGGCTGACCTGGAATTCACTATGTAGTCTCAGGGTGGCCTTGAACTCACAGCAATCCTCCTACCTCTGCCTCCCAAGTGCCGGGATTAAAGGTGTGCACCACCACACCCGGCTATCCCGGATATCTTGAAATTCCCATTCATACCTTGCTATTAGCTTGTCTTTTCTTTGTTGTACTGTGTTAGATCTGCCACCTGGTCTTCTAGTTTAGATATTCTGTTCTCTCCTTCATCCTTTCTACTGGAGAGACTTTCCACAGAGTTTTTTTAATTTCATTGACTGTATTCTTCAGAATCAGGATTTCAGCATGGTTTTTCTTCAGTATTTCTATTTCCTTACACATGTCTTATAATGACCTCTTTATTTCATTAAGCTGGTATCCTGTGTTCTCTTTTAGAAGTTTGTTTTCTTCTTTATTTCCTTTGTTTTATTCTTTGATTCCCTTCATTTCTTCTATGATTTCTTTGAGCACAGATACCATCATTTTCTTGAAATCTTTGTCAGGAATTTCATCTAAAACAGTCTCATTGGTGATCATTTCTGATGGATTTATCATTTTTGGTGGGACTGTATTGTCTTGATTATTTGAGTTTCTTGTATTATATTGTAGTGTCTTTTACATCCTGAATTGATTTGATGCTTGGGATTTCTACTTAGCTGCAGTGTTCCCAGATGTGGCAGTCCACCACTATATACCCTCAGGATATGAGTTCAAGGTGCCAGGTATAGCTCTTGTCCCCCAGTCAAGCCACAAAGGTAATCCTAAGTGTTAAGTTTGCTTGCTAAGCAATTATTCTAGTGGACTGGGTGGAATAATTTACTGGCAAATTCTAAACTTCAACCAAGTAACATAAATCAAAAAAAAAAAAAAAAAAGCACAAAGTATGCAATGGTATGGGTTAAAACAAACAGATAGTTGTATAAAGTCAAAATCCCTAAGGGTGTGTGTTGGTCTACACACTTAATCTTGTCAGCTGGGAGGTAGAGATTTCTGTTCTGAATTGGGTTCCAGGTCAATCTGGATCTGGATCAAACCCTGCCCCCAATAATGACAGAAGCAAGAAACAAAGGCCCTATATATATTAAAGCATCAAAGGCAACAATATTCAACCCCAATATACAGGTTATTTGAAAATGGTAAAGCCAACCAAGTATATATACCCATACCTCATAACTTGCCCTGACAAGGAAAGAGAGATTAACTTTTGCAGTGCAGACCTGTGTACCTGCTTTTTTTTTTTTTTTCTATCAGCCTCGTTACCTTTTGGGGTGGCCTCCAATCTCACCAATGCTGAGTGCCCGCCTCCATCAGTCTGTGTTGTGCTGCGCAGCTGTACCTCTCATCAGCTCTGCTGGCTCCTCTACCAGTGGGGGCTGAATGCTGGAAGTTCATAGTTCTGATGGTGGGGGATGGGAGAGTTCAGACTTGTGGAGGTGCTCGCACTTTCAGTAGCTCTTTAGTTGATCTCAGCTGTCTTTCCTTCAGATTTCTTAACTTTGCAAGAAGGCTTATGGAGTTGAAAAATCTCTTGCTTGTTCTCTGCTGCTGCTGCTGCTGCTGCTGCTGCTGCTGCTGCTACTGCCTGGGATGGCACCAGGGAGTGAGGGGACCATGGGCTGAGAGCGCCTCAGTGGGACTCTGGCCATTTTCCTCCTTTCTGGTGGGTCTTGGTCTCTCTGGCTTCTCTGCTGTGTATAAGAATAACCTATACTCCTTCATTTTTCAGAAGAAGAGTATATTTTGTTGAGGTTTTGCTTAATTTCCTCCCTAGGCTGGTTTGGTGTGGCTCCTATGCCATTCTCTTACCCAGAAGTCTAAATATACTTTCTATTAGCTTAATTTGGAAGCTGCTGAAGACCGTATCCTTTCAATAGGGAAGTGTCTAAGAGTTCAGAATTTGACTAACTTCCTTGGAAGGAGTGGTATTCTCCATCAGTTGATCTTGGCTAAAATTCAATGTGATGTTGTAGAATATGAAGTACCAATGCTTTCATATTATATACTGTCCAGATTTTTTTCACTGACATTTAGAAGACTGAAATGTAGACACCTACACTGTCTTTCATGCCATTTAAGTTCCATTCTTTGATAAGTAACTTTATTGCCTTGAAGGATAAATGGCTAAGAATACATTTTAAGCCACTTAATAAAGTACAGGATAAATCTGAGACAATGAACATATTTGAAAGTATCTTAATAATGTAAAAACACTTTGTTTTATGAATATATCTACATTACTGAGAAACTCCAGAATCTTTCATTCACAATCAATACTTTAGAGATATTTCTCCTACGAAATATTTTTGATGTCTTAGTAGGAAGAATTTACCAATAGTCACATTGAATTTGATTCAGATAATTTGTTCAATGAGAGTTGAGTATAACAATTAACTTCTAGTAATTTTATTTAATAATGTAACCTTCTAATCATGAGAATTTCAATGTTTATAGGGATTAACTGTTTAATATTATTATGTATTTAAGTTAAAATCTTTTACTTGGAAAAAAAAATCATTGCTAAGAAAATATAACTTCACCATGAGCTGGCTTTTTTCTTCCTATCGTTATGTTCTCTCTAATTTATTTATATTTGTACTGGGGTTCCCTAGAGAAACAGAATCAACAGAATATATGTAGATGCATATTGTGTAGTAGATTCCTGAGAACTGAAGAGAGGAAAGAGGCTCTGATTCAGGAAGCTACTGGGAGACCTGAAACTTAAAGATCGCTCAATCACACCCCGTGGTTGTTTAATTAGAAACTGATTGGTTGGAGAGAAGGCTTTGTGGTTAAGGTACTTGATGGCAAAGTGGAAAGACCCAGATTCAACACCCCAGTACCCACATAAAGCCAGAGGCACAGGGTGCCACATGCGTATGGAACTCATTTGCAGTGGTTTAGAGGCCCTGACACGTCCATTTTCTCTTTCTCTTTCTATGTACTTCTCTCTCTCTCTCTCTCTCTCTCTCTCTCAAATAGATAAATAATAAAATATTTTAAACAAGAAACTGAAACCTTCATTCCTGGGAGGGGCAGGAAGCTTCAGAGACTCAAGGAGTTAACAAGTCTGGGAAAGGATTGCAAGACCCTGCCCTAAGGATAGAAAAAGGGAAACTAGAGGCGACAACTGTTTGGAGGCGAGACTCTGACTGAGCTGCCTGCATGTGGTGCAGTGTGCAGGAGACTGCAGTGTGTTTGAGACTCTTACCAGTGGAGCTGCCTGTGTGCTCCAGAGATACATCTTCTGTGAGTCCTTACCTTTGCTGGGTGGGCTTTCTTGTTATGCAGCTGCCATTGAGTTGAAGCAGCTATGAGGTCATCATCCAGGATGGGATGAGACTTCTTGTGATGCAGCTACCTTTGAGTCATCTATTGTTCCTGTAAGCAACCTCTCTCCCTGCTTGCTGCAGTCAGGTTCCCATTGCTGGTATAAATCACCCAACCAAGAGCAGCTTGTGGGGAAAAGAGGAATATTTTGGCTTACAGACTTGAGGGGGAAGCTCCATGATGGAAGGGAAAATGATGGCATAAGCAGAGGGTGGACATCACCCCTGGCCAACATAAGGTGGACAATAGCAACATGAGAGTATGGTAAACACTGGCAAGGGGAAACTGGCTATAATAACCGTAAGCCCACCCCCAACAATACACTGCCTCCAAGAGGCATTGATTCCCAAGTCTCCATCAGCTGGGAACCTAGAATCCAGAGCACCTAAGTTTATGGGAAACACCTGAATAAAACCACCACACTCCTCTATAAGTAACTCCAATAAACTCATTGGTTCACCAAAACTGATTTTGGTGTAATCATTCTTTGGTCTGTCATCTGGGTCCCATCTTAGGAAAAGTCACGTGTTCATGTCACCCTAGGGAAAAGGTTTCCTATGACAATGATTTATAGAAATAAATTTGTTAGCATGAATTTGTTCCTTAATCTTTCTTTGGCAAGCTTGAGGTCTACCAAAGTCAATGGTACAGTTGAGAGTCTTGAGAACCAGTGGAGCTAATGGTACAAGTTCCTGTTCAAGTCTAAAGGCACCAAAGCCAGGAGCTCTGATGTCCAAGAGCAGGACAGACAGAGTGCCCAGTACAAGCTTAGGCAGTGAGCCTTCCTTTCTTCTCCATTTGCATTCTGCCTTAGCACTCAAGGCTCAGATCTTCTTTACTCAGTCTCTAGATTTATGCTTATAACTTCTGGAAATATCATTATAGGCATAGTCAGAAACAGTGTCTAAGCAGCTGTTTGGGCAGCCAGTTTGCATGTAGTGTTAACCATCATGCTACTTATACAAAAATCCTGTCTTTTAGGATCCTTCTCAAACCTTACTATGCAATGAAGTCTGACTTAAGAACTCTATTCTGCACCAAATTCTTAGCAGCTGTACACATAGCTATTTCATTGATTTAGGCACAGTTATAGAAAATGATGATTCATATCTTCAGACAGCAGTATATTTCATGATTTAATTTTTAGTGTATGCAATTATTATCTTGCTATTGTGCCCATTGTTCTAGGTGAATATTGGCTACGTGTTTTGTTGAGCAGAATATTTTATTTTTCATTCAACTCTCAATCATTCAGTGTTCTTAAAAAACTAGGAATTGTGCTAAGTACTGTATACCAGAATTCATTTATTGTTTATTATTTCAACCCATTTTTCAAGAGCCTCCTATTAGCTAGATGATTTAATAAAATCCTTCCTTCCCTTCCTTCTCTCCTTCCTTCTTTCCTTCCTTCCTTCCTTTCTTCCTTCCTTCCTTCCTTCCTTTCTTCCTTTCTTTCTTCTTTCCTTCCTTCTTTTCTTTCTGGAGCTGTGAAGAAGAGCTATAGGAAAATACAAGACAATAAAACAAGAAGTGATGATGAAATATGAGTATGGGAGTATTTTAGAGAAAATAGTCAGGAAGAGTCTCTGAGGAGATGGCATTTGGAAGAGATCCAAGGGAAGTGTAAAACAGAGGCACAATGAATTTCTGGCAAAGGGAAAAGTAAGTCCAAACACTCAAGGTGGGGTGCTCTTGGCATTGTTAACTCACAAGAAGAAGGCAAATGGTAGCTATAGGCCTTAAGTGTCACTGTTGGGAAGTTTCCTGGAGATGAGGCCATAGAGAGGGTCTGAAATAGCCCATGGATTTAACCCTATGTACAAAGGGTAGGTATTGGGGGTTTTGAGTAGGGGAATGTTTTGGAGGGATGCATGACAAATGACAAAAAGCTGACATTAAGGAAACTTCCAATCTGTTATTCAAAATTGTATTGCACACTCATAGATATTTAAGTAACAACATAAATATTTAATTAACAACATAAATAAATTCTCTAGGAATTGAAAAAAGACTTCTTCACTTAAAAAGCTCTATGTATGGTCCATGTACAGTGAAGATCTATGTGAGTAGTCATAGAAGTGATAAATAAATCCAAATTTAAATGGAAAGTTACAACTCATTGATAGAACACTTGCTCCAGGCACTGTAAAAGCAAATTTACAACAACAAAATTAATAGACATGTATAAAGTAAGAAAGAGAGAATTTATAAATAGAACACTGAAAGATTGTGTGCTCATTGGAGAAATGAAAGCTCCCTATTTTAATTTTTTACTTCCATATTTTTTGAATCACTTTATAAGCATATGATTTAGCTGATACATAAGAATATAAATTACTGCTCCTTGAGTTGTAGATCCTAAATTATAGGAATATTTACAATTGATCATTTCATCATATCATGGGAGTCTTTGATTGTCAATGGATATGGAAGGCTGTGAGCTACAGACATATACTCTTAAGGTATCAGATAATTTAAGTTCCTTTTGTTTTCTGTCCATAGATGAGATCTCGGGGCTGTAATGAAGCAACCTGTGTTGTAATTTTAATTTTGGTACTAGATTGGAAGGTGTATAGAACTTGGCCTTGTCAGAGTCCTAAACCAAATCACAAAGAAAATTAAACTGATTAGAGAACCAAATACCACTCTAGTGATGGATAAGCAAATAACAGATGATATGACAACCCTAAGACTTTAATACTGAACAATGAAGTTAGATAAGTTACTACATTTAGGCTCAGGAATTTCTGGTTGACTGTAATTCTTGCAAACAAAGGACAACCTAAGTGGAGCAGAGAAGAGTAGAGGGAGAGAATTCTGTTAACAGTTGCTACTAGGAGAATGAGAGAGCTAGGTTACCTCTCCTTTCAAAGCCCCAGTCAGGGGTTGTGAAAGCAATTTCTTCAACATCCAAAGCACATAAGTGAGAAAGAACTCTACTCCATGGCAAAGGGTGCATTAGTTTGTTTAAATCTCACTGCAATCCTGTGCAATAGATCTTATACAGCATTACAGTCTTGCAAACTGAGGCACAGACAGTGTCCCTAGAATGTCCTGAAGTCTCACAGTGAGGATGTGGTGGTATCAATATTGTATCCAGGTAGTTGGTGACAGAGTATAGTGTCACCCTACCCTATTTCCCCGCCCCTGCTTCTTCTCCTGTTTGTTTTGAGCTGTGTTACTTCTCTGCAACAGAAAGAAGGGGGTGGGATTGAAAAATCTCTAAACACTTCTTTCAACTTTCAAATGCTGTAATGTGCTTTAGGTTTATTGTAGAAATAAATATCTGGTTGTGAAAAGTAGTTTAAACTCCTCAGGCAAAGAATAAAATGAAACAATATTATATACATGTTAAAATATGTTGATGTAGTAGGTAATTGTAACCCAATTCTGTGTTCAATGTGGAAAACCTAACAGTTTAAAAAGGAACAGACAGATGGAATTTTACTAATGCGTCCAAGAAGGAAATATGATTTCACATGCATATTATATGCAAGTTTATGAATGCAGTCATGGTGTCTGGAGCCTAGGTAGGAAACTATGATGAAAATCAGTGAAGTAAAAATATCAAAATAAAACATTGCATGACAGCTCTTTAATGGGGAGCAAGGTTGGCGCCTTTAATAAAACCTCTTGGGAATACTCACATAGTGCCTAAGTAGCTGGAGGGTTCTGAATTTCCCTGGCGATATTCATATATCACAAAATGAATGTTAGCTGGCAATAATTTAAGAAGTAACGTGCTTAACATATCATAAGTGTGATGCTGGAGACGTGATCACCAACAGTAAATTGTGACATTTTACTTTGTGTCAGAACTAAGGACTCTTGTTCACGATTTTTCTAACATCTTTGGAGCAAAGATTTAGGATTATAATCTCAGAGAAGATGGAATGTGTGATTTAGGTAGGAAACTCACCTTTGTGAATGTGGATGAGTAAAGGCATAACCAACATGTTTCTCAGCACACTGCTTATAGTACCTTACTAGTAGCAAAAAATTAGTCTACAATTTAAAAATAGTTCTTTTTTATTTATTTGCAAACACACACACACACACACACACACACACACACACACACACACACACAGAGAGAGAGAGAGAGAGAGAGAGAGAGAGAGAGAGAGAGAAGAGACAGACAGAGTGAATAGGCACACTAAGGCCTCCAGCTGGTGTAAACAAACTCCAAATGCATGTGCCACTTAGTACATCTGGCTTTACCTATGTACTGGAAATCAAACTTTGCAGACAAGCTCCTTAACCACTGAACAATCTCTGCAGCCCTTAGTCTACATTTGAATATTCTCAGGGCACCTTGGAATAGTATCTTTTAAAATATTTTTATTTATTTGGGGGAGAAAGAGAGAGAGGCTTGCCACAGCTTCTAGCTGTTGCAAATGAACTCCATATCATCGACTACTTTATACATTTGGCTTTATGTGCGTACTGGGGAATCAAACCCAGCCTGTCAGGCTTTGCAAGCATGTACATGTAACCTCTGAGCCATCTCTTCAGCCCTTGGATGGTATTTTTGATGGAGAACTTTTTATAAAAATCAACTTGCATTAATAAGCTTTTAAAATGACTTCAAACCAATATAAATGCTAATTATGAAATAATTCAAATCACTTCAATTTTACATCAAATTAAGGTGGTACTTGGCAAGTGTCAAAACTCTTTACTTTCAAACTCTTATTGAAATTCTAGCTGGGTATAGTGTTACATACCTGTAATCTGAGCATTTAGGAAGAGGAAGCAGGAGGATCAGGGTTTAAGACCTGCTTTGGATACATGGCGAGTATGAGGCCAGCCAGAGCCACATGAGACTCTGTCTCAAAATGCTAAAAGCAAAAAACAAACAGAAAAGAAATTCTAGCTGTTGTACTTCCTTTACCTCCATCAAAAAATTCAAAAGAGTAGCATTATCTTTACTGATTAAAAAGTCATATTTTCTTTCTTTTTTTAAACATTTATCGGAGAGAGAGAGAGAGAGAGAAGAAGACAGAGAGAAGGAAAATGGGTGCATCAGGGCCTTCTGCCTCTGTAAATGAACTCAAGACACATGTGCCACTTTGTGCATGTGGCTTTGCCTTGGTGGGCAGGGAATCTGACTCAGGCCTGTGGGCTTGCAAGCAAGCATCTAAAACAGCTGACTCATCTCTTTAGTCTCCTTTTTTTTTTTTGTTTTTATACATGTATTGCAGGCTAGCATGTCACTACTCAGCTACAACCATAGCCCCCAAAGAGTGATTTTATAACTGTAAAATTAATTCATACATTCTGTAATTTGTTTCTAGCGATGGGTTTATTTATAACATAGGTTTATTTTATTCACTAATGTCTCAGATTGTGGAGACAAGTGATTTAATAAACAAGTACAGAAAGCATGCATATTCTTTATTGAAGAATTACCAAGTGTAATGAAGTGTCAAAACACATACCATGTTGCACAAAATAAACAAAACCTACATCATTTGATGTCTAATAAGAGAAGCTAATTACTTGTTAAAAAGAGATGAATACCAAGTAGCATGGATGCATATGTACATCAGTTGATATGTTTTTAAAAATAATAATACCTTTCTTGTCTACAGACAAGGGGTGGCGATTTGAATATCAAGGCTTCATTTGTTGCTTATTTTGAGAACAGTGGCATGGACCTCTTGTGAAATATCCTCCTGTGATTTCTCCACCTATAAATAACCTTCTTTGGGTCTGATGGCTTCTAATCAGTGAATTATGATTGCTGACTGAAGCAGCGACATTGATGGGACATTTAATCCTCATAGCAACCCCATGAAGTAAAGATTATAATTACCTTATTTTATGGCCAAGCAAACCAATACTCAGCTTTAAGTACTTGCAAAGACCATCAAACAATGTTAATATTACAGATTTTATTTTGCTCTTGCTTTTCTTGAGGACTAAATAGAAGACAGACTATGTTCTCAATTCTTGTATAGTCTAATGGTAGAAGGAAAAGGAGTCTCAGACATTGGTGTTCTGATACTTCTAGGGTTTGGGGGAAAATTTAGCAGGTAGTAAATAACAAATACTGAAAGATTTATCTTTGTTGTGGGTACTTGGTTATGAAAATATAATATTCACTGTTACCCTGTTAGCTCTATAAGTATGTAGTTCTCTATAACCATATTTTAGCTTCTACTATATGACATGTGGAACTGCTGTCTCTTTTGTACATGTAATACCAGAAGAGATTTTATGTTTATTTTCAAGTCTGTGTTTAGGAGGGTACTTATCTATGTTGTTAAAGAAAATATCTACTTGAAAAAAAAAAACACTGATCATTTTCTGCATACATGGAATCCATAACCAGTTGTTTACAAGATCAAGTTACCATTTATAAACTCTCAATTTTAATGTTTGAGCCACTTGGAAAATGTTTTATTTATCATTTTGAAAGGTTTTAACATTTAGAAGTTTGGCATTGCATGTACTTTCCAGCCACATGGAATGGTGACATGAACTCACAGTCTTAGCAGAGCCACCTCTAGATCTGCATAGATATTAGAATAAAAGGACTTGTTCAATTGTTGACATTTTGAACAGTGGGGTAGAGTACCAGGAAAATGCTAGTTTCCCTCATTTAGGGATGCTTCCTTTCTCTAAATTCCGGTAGTTGCTATGGGTACCACCATGTTAGTCAAGGTGACAGCTGACTGATCCAGGGTGGCAGGAAGACCAAAGCTGGACTAATTTTATGATCCTAGTTTTTGGTCTTATTGAGTACTCTGGACAGGTCAGATTCTGTTCTGTTGCCTTGTCAACTAGTGGGCTGCAATTTGATTTTGTCAATCTGGAGTTAACATAGACACTACAGGTCTAAGGGCTAAGTCCTCCACTAGTCTGTTCTCAATTGATGGAATAGTTGCAAGTGGGGTACCCAGGCCATATATGCTTCTGGCTTATTACATATACACAGGTTCTTATGACTCTCTCAAATGCAATAATTTCCTAAAGCAACTCAGAGCTCAGGAAAGTGTTATACTTACAATTTAGGTTTACTACAATTGAGCAAGTTCCGGAAGCTTCCAATCTCTTCCCAAAGTTAGAATGTATCACCCTCCAAGACCACCAATGTGCCCATTTACCAGGAAATTCATCTGAGCCTTGGTGTTTGTAGTGTTTTATTGGGATTTTATTATATACTCCTGATGAACTAAATCACTGGACATGTAACTGTACTCCATCTTTAGTCCTCATTCTCTCATGGAGGTTCAGTGTTTAAAAATTCCAACCCCCTATTTGCTCAGGCTTCATAGTGGCCTGGAAGACAAGTAGAAACTCACCAGGCAGATGGAGAGCCCTCATCAGACAAAAAAACCTGATGGATATTGACTCAGAACTTCCAGCCTTCAGTGAAAAATAAATTTCTGTGGTGTTTTGTTATAGAAGCCTGATTTGGTGAATGCACTTGTGTTCCAATTTCTGAATCTGGAGGCAGTCATATAGTCAGTAGTTAGTTGCATATAATGTCTGAAGAGGATTTTGCAATATTGAATAATTTATCTAACTTTGAAATTTATATATGTGTAGGTCTAGATGAACTATATGAAGCATGACATGGATTCTTTACATTGGTAGCTAGATGGAAACTGAATAGTTTGGTTGGAAAGTTCAACTTTTATAAAAATATTTAGTAATATATAATTATATTTTCAAATTTTAAATTAAATTTCAGGTTTACTTATATATTTTTATTTAAAATTTAATACTAATTATCATTTTGTTTGGCCTTTTAATTTAAACATTTTTTGGTGTTTTAGAGGAAAAGGTAATAAACATGAAAGTGATCTTAAATTACACGTTAAGTATCTCTTGTCTGAAGTGCTTTAGATTTTGGATTTGGATTCCTTTGGATTTTGGAATATTTGCAGATGTATAATGAGTCAGATCTCTTTATAATGACAACCAGCCCTAAAAGAAAATTTAACTGCACTAGTATAACGCTTTATATGTATAGCCTGAAAATAATTTTGTACAGTATTTTAGGGCTTTTGTATTATGACTGTAATGTATCAAATAAGGCCAAGTGTGGGATTTTCCTCTAGGAAATGGAGTCATGCCAGTGTTCAGAATCTTGAATATTTTGCATTTTAGATTTTCAGATTGGGATAATCAATATGTATTAACATTTTATTAAGATGTGAGATAGCAAATGATTACCTGCAAATCAAATTTGGACTGCCATTTGATTTTGTAAATAGTTCCATTAGGGCATATGTCTGCACATATTTTTATAAGTGGTTTATTGCTGTTTTTATGTCACAGCATTGGAATTGCCACACATACTTCTTGTATCTCAAAGCTAGAAAATAATTATTGACCCCTTATGGGTAAAATTTGCTCATCCTAGCTTTAAATCTTCAAGAATGTGTTCAATTTTAAATCACAATAAAATATGCAATTCAGAAATGGAATTTAAAAAAGAGTAAAAGCTTAAAAGCAAAAAGTAATGTTCAAATGTAGTTAGATAACTGGAAGCTGGGAAAGGAGGCTTTTGTAGAGCACTAAACATTTAAAATTCACAAGGAGGACATCCCAAACCCTTCACTTAAAGATTTAATGAAAGTGAGCAAGGAAATTATCCTTATCAAATTCACAACTAGCATTCACCAGATAAAAATCTGCATTGTCAACCTGGTCATTAAATAAAACTGTAACCACTGATTAAAACAATGAAAATGAAAGAGAAAATTGTTCATATCAAATTAATTATTCCAAGGCATAAGATGCAACATTGATGTGCTCACCACAAGTGGAAGAGAACCGTATTCATAAAATATGAAATTTGGACAAGAAAGTAAAAGACATTGGAGAGTTCGTCTGTTTATTGGAGGGTGATTCTGGAAAAGGTCTATCATCTCTGGACATGAATGAGACTGTTTCTAGCAAAGCATGATCCAATTCAAATCAATGATTACAATTTTCCATGATATAAACATGGGAGAAAATTCATATTTTGTTTTAGACTCAATTATTTAAAATTCTGAAGGAAGCTTATTATATTCTAAGTTCAAGGACAAAGGATCTTGTTACTATTGTTATATATTTCTCAATCAATGTTGGTGGTGGTTTTGGCATATGAAGATGTTTGTAACTAGAAACACACCCTTGATTAAAATCATATGAAGTGAGGTTGGACATGGCAGTACACTTCTATGATTATAGGCTTGGGAGGCTGAGGCAGGAGGATTGTGAATTTGAGGCCAGTTTGGGCTATTGCATAATCTGTCTCAAAACTTACAACTGTGCTGGGGAGATGGCCTAGCAGTTAAAAGTATTTTCTTGTAAAGGTGCCTGGCCAGGATTTGATTGCCTATTACCCACATAAAACTAGTAGATTTCATATTCAGTGGCACCTGAAGCCTTAGTGTGCCCATTTTCTCTCTTTCGCACTGTCTCTCAAATAAATAAATAAAAAAATTAAAAAACAAACAAGCAACAAAACAAACAATGTGAAAAGTGTTTGTACCAAAAGTTAACAAATATCAGGTCTGAAAAGCCTTGAATTTGTAACAAGTAATTTTCATTTTTCAACATAGTAAACTTAGAGTAAAATGTAAAATACTGATAAAATGTACTTAGAATATTGAAGGATATTATGTGTGTACTATTTTAAAAAGCACAATTAGGAGCATAATAGATTTAATATTTACAGAAAAATTTTAAAAATTTAGATTCATAGATTTCTTTTTTGACAAAAATTATATTTAATTTACAATGTAATAAGTGTTATAGATAAAAAGATACACATAAAGTGTGAAAAAGCCTATTACACAAATGTACAAATCTCTGTAGAAAGCTCATTCCATTCATTGGTGTTGGGCTTATGTTCACTGCTGATGGCACAGTGGGAGTCAAGTCTACACCATGGCTGAGGTTCTGGCATGGCATTGACAAACCACTGATGAGGGCGGTACCATGGATGCCATGAGGCTGTGAGCCTGCTTCCATCCTCCAGTGAAAGCAAGGTTCTGCATGAGCCTGCTTCCTGCTCCTTCCAGGCCCAGAAAGCCAGTGCCCCAAAGAGGGGGAACCACTGTAGTTTTCACCATGTTCCAGAAATGACCAACTGAGGGATCCACATCCTCTGGGTTGATGATTTCATCATCCTCACTGAACATCACCCTGGAATTCATCCTTTTCCTCTTTGGTCTCTGAATGTCCAGATTTCCCTCTTCAATAGTTAGGGTCTGAATCCGCTCGTTATGGGCAGTGCTGAACTTTGTCAGGTTATCAAGCTCAGTTTCTTCCTCTGGAAGTCCAAGTAAGCCCTTGAGTTTATCATCCTCTCCACCCATCTTCTCATCTCCTTTCACAGCCAATGGTCAAGTCTGAGGCTTCTCACACAGCATGCATGCCCTCGTGTGCGCACCGTGGAATAGATGGGAATTTGCTTAGGCTTGTGAGGTTTCAATCGAATGAGACTGTTGAGCTCCATGAGGAAAACTCAGATGCTTGTGGTAAACCAGTGCAGCGTGGGTGTGAGAGCAAGACTGGTGGTCACGGGAGAAGTCACATGAGTCCCATGTGTAATACTTCTTATTAATTAGTTTCACACTTATTTGGAGGGACTTGACCAGAATCTCATAAAAGGAACTTAAAAGTTAAGATCAATCTGCACACTGTTCTCGCCAGTTCTTACAATACTGTGCATTCCACAAAACTCCATGTACTCAGCTTGTCTACTTTGACTACATCCGGATGTAAGCCAGGTGGGGGTTTACCTGCCTAAGTCTGACAATTGAACTGTGGGTGGCTGGAGCTTGTGTCTCCCTCTCCCATTTGGCAGGCGGAAGCACTTTCTAGATGATTTCTAAACTTGTCAGCTAGGTAGGTGAGCATTCAGTATGTTTAAAAAATAATGAAACATGAGTTCTCTTTAGGATAAAGAATTCAAATTTAAACTTTAACTTCTTACATAAAAATCAGAAGAAAACACTTTCAACCGGTAAATTATTCAGTTTAACTGGATTTCAAAAGTTATGTTGAGAAGTTCTTCAATTAAGAATAAAATTGTGGTCTTTAGTAGAAAAGGGTTAAATATGAGTCCTATTTGGAATGTAAACTATCCATATTGCTTGCTACAGCAAAGGATATTGACCACCTTCTGAGAAGAGATGTATTTAGAAATAATTTTTAAAACTTTAGAAGAGATTTTTCTGAGTTATAAGAAAGTGCAGGTGAAATATATAACCACGGTGTCATTTCAAACTTTTAAAATTAATATTTTATTTATTTACAGAGAGAGAGAGAGAGAGAGAGAGAGAGAGAGAGAGAGAGAGAGAGAATGAATATAGACACACTAGGGCCTCCAGCCACTGCAAACAAACTCCAGACACATGTGCCACACTGTACATCTGGCTTAAGGGGTACTGGGGAATGGAACTTGGGTCCTTAGGCTTCACAGGCAAGCACGTTGACCACTAAGCCATCTCTCCAGCCCATCGCTGGGATATTTTATCAAAATATAAGGGAACTACAAGAAATGAAAATGTTTCCTTATTCAGAAACTAGTATAGACTATTATCTGATATTAGAAAACAATTTATTGTCTTAAAGAGAGATAGGAACAAACTGACTAAGATAGTGCTATTTTTTTCATAATATTCAATATTGAAAATTAAAAAACTTGGATGGACTGTATGACTGTAGAAACTTCTTTAAGATACTTCAAAGGTTCAAAAAAGAAAAGATATTTATATTTAATAATCAACTATTTCACAATATTTTGATGATGATTTACCATGAACATCTGTATTGTAATATTTGAACATAATTTGTTAATTTCATATTTTTCTTTGCAATCAACATATTGTTTAAAAATATTACTGGCAACTTAAAATTGTTGAAAGTTTCTATTGCCTCAGCAGTACAAAATTTCTCCAAATTAAAAGGAACAAAAGCTATTTAATAACTATTGACTTGTTGGACATTGGAACATAACTTTACAGAAAGCAGAATAAGTAGTTAATTTATAGAAATGTTATGAGCTAAACATATACTTAAGATTTAAATATGTTACATTTTCTGTTTTGTTACCTACACAAATTGCTGGTCCAACAACAGAACACTCAGATGTTCACAATAGAAGTTAATTTCAGGTTTCTTTGATATTTTTCAAGCTGTTAGTCTTGTAAGAGCCATAACATTACATGCATTTTTCAATTAGGAAGAAAATACATTTAAACTAGAAGAATACAGAATATTACACATTTAAATTTAACATTTTATTATCTTGTATAAAACTTAAATGTTTAGATATGGGCACCTCCATTGGTATTCTTGTTTATAGGAAGAACAGGGGCAGGCTTCCCTTCTCCATGGATTATGAGGAATATGGGAAGAGCTAACATATGGAAGAGCATGGGGCAGAATGTGCCAGTATTTTCTACTTACCCTTCTCTTTCCTGATGTTACATTTCAATGGGCATGTGATGTTGAATCTAGAGATTGAAATATTGCTTTGGGCTCCAATGGCCTAGTATTTTTTTTTCTAATTTGTTGCCTTTAGCATACTTGACTGTAAAATATAGTTTTGATTTTTGAATGAACCTACATGAGCAGACTTCTTCCCCTGTTGAAAATCCAAATAAATTTGTTTTGGGATTTTTTTGTTGTTTCTATTGCTTTCAGGGTGAAGAAATGTCTTACCATTTAGGAAATCAGCAGTCTATTACAAACCAGAACAATTAAGTGGAAGAATTGATTGCAAAAATCATTATAATATTATATTAAATGGTTATGTCACATCTCATATCCCAAAGTTGTCCAAAGTAACAATATCTATTATCACAAATGTGTGAAGCCAAGTCATTTTAGAATATGTGATTATGTGAACTTGGACTTTTGGGCATTTGTAGTAAACAGTGTTCCATGGGAATATTCATGGCATGTGTCTAATGTTTTAAACAAAATGTTAAAATACATCTAATACCCCCTGGCACTCAAGAGCATAGTAAATGAGGCAGGAACTAACCACAGATTATAGAAAAAGACTTTAGAAATTTTTGCTCACATTAGTACTATTCAATCTGCAGGACCCTCTATAAGCACAGATATAATTTTTATTTATATGCCTATCAGTGTGTTCTTAATTAGTTCATAGTTTTCCCAGCCTCACATTACTTCTTGAATTCACTCCGGTGGTTATGAAATGCTGAGAGTGATTTCAAATGAGATTGGGCATGTTCAGGGTAGTATGGCTATAGGCTGAGAGTAATTTCAAACTGAGCAAATTTAGATGCCCCCTGATACTAAGTGCTTCAAAAGAATTGAATGAAAGTATTCTTATCACTCACTTAATATTCTATCAATTTGTTTAGCTTTAGTTGATCTATAAAGAATACCACAAAGCTGGGCGTGGTGGCGCACGCCTTTAATCCCAGCACTCGGGAGGCAGAGGTAGGAGGATCACTGTGAATTCGAGGCCACCCTGAGTTACATAGTAAATTCCAGGTCAGCCTAAGCCAGAGTGAAACCCTACCTAAAAAAAACCAAAAAAAACCCCCCACAAATGTGAGTTTTTGAATTAACATCTACATTGAGAAGGAAATTATCTTTGACTATCTTGCTAAAAATACTTAGAAATATATTCCTCACAAGATTAAAGTGGAAAGTGCCAAGTAACATGAGGTTCCTTCCAAAAATCCTATGTAGTGAAACTGTTATATAGAATATTTCCTCATATCTGACATTCGTTAAAGTAGAAAACGCTTCATCTAAAGATTCATAAGGTGACGTGGCCTCCCTATAATATTTTCCTGCATATAATGTTCTAAAGTGTGCTCTGGAAACCATTACAAAGTACTTGCCTTGTAGATCTGTGTTTCTTTTAATCTTTTCTGGATTGCTTTTTTGTTTCCCTTTTCATAGTTCTTCATGGATATGAAATAGAAAAACAGTCCTATCATTTGCCACTTAATATTACCATTAAGAAGAGAGAGGAACATTTACATTGTGAAGGAAAGTCCCAAAGCACATATTTCATTCTGGTAACTCTTCAGTCGTGCTCCTCCACTTTTATCCAGTGAAGCACATGGTACATGCTGCTTTCTGCACTGAATTGAATGGCCAGAAAGGATATGATCATGAGAAACTGACTTGGAAATGAAAGTGCTCATCTCAATTTGGAGAGTAACTTTACCTATCTATTGTATTTCTATACTGTGTTCTACTGGCAGTGCTTCTATTTTAAAAAGCTAACTGATGTGCATTGCTTTGTCATAACTTATCAACATCCATCAGCCTAGAGAATGATTCCTTTATGCAATGGATAGATTTTCTAACTTGTCAGAGGGCTTTCTAGGTCCCAGTAGCAGATTTCAAGTAAGTTATGTATAGGTATACATAATAAAGTTCATTCAGAGATAATCTATCTTCTAGTATTGACCATTTTGTGTACTTTAAAGCAAATGTAAACTCAAAAGTGTCATTTATTTATTTAAAGAAATATTCTGAGTGCCTACTATTTGCATGCAGGGGTAGATATTAGGCATAGACGTGACCTAGTTCTCATCGGCCATATTTTCTCATCAGACCTATGACAGCATCTTACAATAGATGCTGACAATGGTTGAAATTATGGGAGGTACAAGATACTGTAAGGACATACAGCAGGGTGATCTGGCTACCTTATATAACTAAAGAGGGCTGAGGAAGGTGGACATATATGTAACATTTAATCTGAAACCCAGAGATACAGACAAACTAAGGCAATGGATGTGTTGAAACATAAGAGTCCTAGAGGGAACAGCACTTGCAAAGGCTCAGAGGCCAGACAGCATGTGCTGTATTTGGAAAAGTAAAAGTCCTAGGCCAAGACTGAAAGGGAGAATGAAAAGCACAAAGTCTGATTGCATTGTCTCTTACCAGCCACTGTTTCATGCCAAACAAATGATTTTTCATGTTAGCTAAGGCAGAACATAATAAAAACGTACATCTGCTAAGCAAGTTATGAAACTTATTTCAAGCTGACCGGTAAGCACTTCACACTCACAGTTGGTTGTGTGTACATCCTTGCAAGGCCTGAAATCAAGCACTGTTCAAGGCCAGCAAAGATTAAATGGACTTTAAGTGATAATGATGCCAAGAGGATTTTGTCCCAGTTGAGTTATTACAGTTGACTCAAAGTTGGGTTTTGGATATGAGCACATTTGGAAATTGGACAATTGACTACAGAACCATAGCTCCATGTGTGCTGCTCTGGAAGGGCCAACATCTGCCCAGGGTATCTACACTGACCTTAGTGCCTCATCATAGCTCATGCTCCTGGGGAGAGTCCTCAACTGGGGTCCACCCTGAGGAGATAAAGCCATGACTCAGAGATTCCAGGCAACCTTGGCTTCTCTAACTGGTCAGCAGTGATAATAGAATACAGGTGTTTGCCTTGCATACAGCTATAATTTTTCTTTCTCTTTTCAAAGTAGAAAAGGAGAAAGAACATGGCTCTTCTGGGAAAGTCCTCAAGGTGGTAGTCAGGTTGGTAGTGCTGGTGGTGTAAGAGTGTGAGTGTGGTGTCATGCAGAGCAATGGAATTGAAGATGGTGGTAGAAAAATTTGGCAAGACTCCTCCTTCCCTAAGGATAGCAGACCTCTACTACAAAGAGAGGCCAGTGTGATCTGCCCCATGGTGGTCTCAGGGTCTTTCTCTAAGGTAGTTCTTCTGGAAGCTTTGCTGACAGAACTGAAGCAGTAGACATTTGTTAATAGACTTGTGATCATTACGGGCCATGGTGCATTCAAATGTTATTGGATGGAGTTTTAAATTGCTGCAAAATTTAAAGAGATATTATTTTTTAAAAAGCTAATTATTGTCTATGGCTATACCACTCTGAACATGTCTGATCTCATCTGATCTCAGAAGCTAAGCAGAGTTGGGCCTGGTTAGTACTTGGATGAGAGAAAAGCTAATTATTGAGAAGCACTCTTAACCAGTACTCATATTTACTCATTTTTAAATTATTTTATTTATAATAATGATAAAAAGAATGTATTTTAAAATTTGAATAAGACATGAAAGTAAGGCTGGAGAAATGGTTCAGTGGTTAAAGGCACTTGCTTGCAAAGCCTGGTATACCTGAGTTCAATTCCCCAGGACCTACATAAAGGCAGATACACAAAGTGGCACATACATCTGGAATTTGTTTACAGTGGCAAGAGGCTCTGGCATGCCAATTCTCTTATTTATTATTGCAAATAAATAAAAAATTAAAAATATTTTCTTCCTTAAAAAGTAAGTAAAAAGGGGACTATCTGGAAAAGACAAAAATGATTAATGTTGGGGGAGTGTATCAGCAAAGTTCAATGATATACATGTGTGAAAATGTCACAATTAAACTTATGATTTTATATGCTAACTAAAAAAATGGACAGCAGACAGTTACCATGAAGAAAATAGTGCAGCATAAAACAAGTACTCTACCTTTGAAACAATCATATGTCCATTTAATTTGTGGTTTTGAGCAATTGCATGGTTACAGGAAAGGTTGCTGGTGTCTGAGAGTGATGTTGCATTTTCACCAACATTCAACAAACCATTCAGTTATATCTTTTCTTTTGTTATGTCTGTGAATGATTATCAATATAATTAAGAAAAAAAGCACAAGAACCTACAGTATAGGTAAGCAAAACTACATCATACCTAATGCACTAGAAATTCATATTCTGGGCTAATTAAAATGTGCAAAGTAGCTGGGCATGGTGGTGCATGCCTTTAATCCCAGCACTTGGGAGGCGGAGGTAGGAGGATTGCTGTGAGTTTGAGGCCACGCTAAGAATACAGAGTGAATTCCAGGTCAGCCTGGGCTAGAGTGAGACCCTACCTTGAAAAACAAACAAACAAAAAAAACAAAAAAAAATGTGCAAAGTAATCATTAAAGAATCATCACTTAGTTAAAAATAGCATATGTTGGGCTGGAGTGATGGCTTAGTGGTTAAGTGTTTGCCTGCAAAGCCAAAGGACCCAGGTTCTATTCCCCAGGACTAACGTTAGTCAGATGCACAAGGGGGCGCACGCATCTGGAGTTTGTTTGCAGTGGCTGGAAACCCTGGTGCACCCATTCTGTCTCTTTCTATGTCAAATAAATAAATAAATAAAAATATTTTAGGGATGGAGAGATGGCTTAGCAGTTAAGAGCTTGTCTGTGAAACCTAAGGACCTCAGTTTGAGGCTCAATTCCCCAAGACCCACGTAAGCCAGATGCACAAGAGGGTGCATGCGCCTGGAGTTTGCAGTAGCTGGAAGCCCTGGTGTGCCCATTCTCTATCTACCTACGTCTTTCTTTCTCTGTCTGTTGCTCTCAAATAAATTAAAAAAAATATTTTAAAAATAGCATATGGTAATTAGGTAAAGGGCAGAGAAGTGAACAGAGAGTTTTCCAAGGAAGAAATACAAATTGCCAATAAATACCTAAAGAAATGTTCAACACCTTTAGCCATCAAGAAAATGCAAATTAAAATGACCATGCAATTCCACCTTACTCCAGTCAAATAGAAATTACCAAAAAAAAAAAAAAAAAAAAAAAAATCAAAGGACAACCAAATCTCATGAAGGTATGGGGAAAGAGGAACCCTCATCCACTGCTGATAGGAGTGCAAACTTGCATAACCACTATGGAAATCAGTATGGAGGTTCCTCAAAACCGGAAAATAGGTCTACCATCTGATCCAGCTATACCACTCCTGGATACACCCCAAAGATATCTGACTCCTTAGCATGAGATCAGTCACCTCAATCAGATCTGCCAGGGCCCAGGAGGCATTACAAAGGAATTGGCTGTTCAAACATGAGTGCTACTATTACTGATGGCCTAACAACTTTCTCCAAGGAGACGGCAATAGACACCTAAGACATTCAAAACTCATCAAAGCAGAAATTCAGAGGTTGCAGAATGCTTTACATTAACATAAACTTATAATACACCTGCCAAGCTTCAGAGAACCTTTCTGAAGGGGGTGGTGTGGAAAGAATCTAAGAGCCACCAGGTGGAAAGGAGTGCTATGAGGCATTGCTTCACCCCACCCAGAGATGGACTGATGTGTTTATGACTCTACAGTGGAGGAGGGTGGGAGAGAGGGGATATAAGACAGTAACCCAATGGGAACATGACCAACATGTGATATGTTCATACAGTAAAGTTCATAATTAATAAAATAAAATTTAACTAGTAAAAAGAAAGTGAGGCTATGCTTATTTTTGGACTAATATGTTAAGTCTAATTTCTATTTACTTTTTGGTGGTGAAGAAGGAAGGGAAGACACAGCTGTGACCTTGTATTTCCCCTAGTACAAAATAATATGGACTAATGAGATATGTTGTATCTCTTGCAGACTATTGTGAAAATGGAAAGAGACTTTGCATATGAGAGGCCTTCTCACTCATTATGGGTGAAATATGATCACTTAGTCTTTGTCTGGAAGCTTTGTGTGGGGAGACAAAGGGTGAAGTGTTACTATCTCTTCCTACTATGGGCAGACAGTGTGGCTATGTGCAAGAATATGGCTGTCTCTTAAGTACCTGAAGCTCATGAAATTTATTAGTTTATTGGTATAATTTCTTTGCACAATGGGTCTGCTTATATGTTTATTCAGACCTTCAGTCCCCTTAAGCCTTCCAAAATTAAGAACCACTTTATGGAAAGCCACATTTTTTATGTTCTTGACCAAATGATCTGAATGTGAAAAAATGGTTTCACAGATTGTTACCTTTTTGGAAGCTTTAAAAGTTCCTACATTGATAGAGGGCCAATGTATACAATTCTGCATGGGACACAAATCTTTGCCAGAGATTCACATATAAGGCTGCATACCTTGAACATAGGTACCTTAGATTTGGCTTGATACTTCACATCATGTGCCGATTGCACGAAAAAGCATGAAATGCCATGAAATAATATTTTTATGCTCTTCTGGATGTTCTGTGTGGTATTGGGGTGTGTCTCTATGGGTGTTGGTAAAAAATTCATTTCATTATCTTTTCTTCATTATAAGAAAAATAAAACAATGATTAAAGGAGAGTTACTGTTAAACACTAAATTTAGAGAGCCCACTCAAATAAAGTTTAATGAGAAACTTGAGCTATTTTTTAAAGTTTATTTATTTATTTATGATAGAGAGCAAGAGAGAAAGAGAGTGAGAGAGAGGTGGGGGAGGGACAGAATGGGCATACCAGAGTCTCTAGACACTGAAAACATACCCCAGATGCATGTGCCACATTGTACATCTGGCACACATGAGTACTGGGGAATCAAACCTGGGTCCTTTTGCTTCACAAGCAATCACCCTAACCTCTAAGCCATCTCTCCAGTCCTTGAGCCTATTTTAGTTGATCATACTTACTGGTTCAAATGACTGAAATTTTGATCAACATTCAAAGGTGAAGAAGTTTTTCATTTTAAAACATTTCCCAGTGAATAGAAGTTTATTTCCAAATTATCTTAGAAGTAATTTGTTAACAGTTAAAGATTTCATGAGTTGAAATGATATTTTAAACTATATAATAATTTTCCTCTCCCTTCATCTTATATGTTTTATAACAATGTACAATATTTTCAAATCAAATAGAGCATTTTCTTTTTTTATAATTTTTAAAAATTATTATTAGTTATGTACAGTGTGTATATAGCCATGTTGGTACCATTGTTCACTGCCTCCCTGTCCTCCTGACTCCACAGGAGCCCTCCTCACTGGGGAATATAGGTCATGCATTGTGGGGTTAGCCATCAGTTAAGGGTAAGAGGCCATGTCTCTGTGCATAATGTCACCCTCTTCCACAAACTTCCCTGGGCCATGATGGGTTCATTTTAGGTCTACTTCAGTGATGAGGTCTTGGAAGCCTCTGTGTCTCTGGATATCTGGTTTTGTATGAGTTGAGTGTTGTCTATGTCTATCTCCTTCACCCTTGTGCTGGTACCAAGTTCACCAAGAAAGCAGCACTCTTGCTTATTTCCCCAGTTACTTTTGGTTTCAGTTGGGTCCCTGGTGAGGTGTGATGGGATGATTCTCTCCTCAGGATCTATTTCTATCTGAAAATGAGAAGAAAATTCTCCTATGGAGAGTGAAGTCAGAACCAGATAAGTGGGATAAGCATTATTGTTTTAGAGAGAATTTAGTAGGTATAGGCCCTCTTGTAGCCCACAGATTGGTGGGAACTTGATAATGGAGAGCAGGCTCATTTCTTTAACATGGCTCTGACTTGTTTCCCAGCTCCAACTATGGGTTCCATTCCACTGAATGGATCCACTATCCAAATCAAGAGCAATTGGTTACCCATCATGGCTGTGTGCCACTACTGCACTTGTGTGAGCATCACGTCAGGTTGTTTGTTGCTGAATAGCTTAGACCACAAGTTGCTTGGACAGATGTTACTCATTTTCTCCAAGTCACTCATGTAGTACCTTCTGGCACAAAATGAGCTAACTGTCTGGGGACTGACTCTCTTCCAAATTTTAGCCAGGTCACTCCATGTTCCATACCAATAGCATATGGTGTCTTCGGCAATAGGGTGGGTCATAAAGTACTCTGACAGAAATAATCTTTGGTGGGTCATAAAGTACTCTGACAGAAATCTGTCTTCTTTTGGGAAACCTTGTAGGACTCTCTGATCAACATCTGAATGTGGATGTTAACCACATGCCGGTACTGGGAGTTACAGGCCAGCACTAAGGAAAAGAAGGAAGAAAAAGATAGGTAATATAAAAGAGATAGAGAGAAGGGAGACAGACGGAGAGAGAGAGAGAGAAACTGGAGAAGATTAAGGTTAGTTTTCATCATACTCTCTCCAGGACCCTGTGGATCAGGTGTTCCCTCTAAGGACCTGATGATGGTTCAACCATTTAGTCTGACCTTTAGGATATAGAATATAGAATATATTGTACAATTGACATTTGGGTCCAGTTTTGTGTCCCCAATCCCCCTTCCCTCCTCCCCAACCCCATCCTCCGTATTCTCCAGTCCTTGAATGATTATTAGATATGTAATCATCTCAGGCAGATTCAGGTTAGGAGCCACAGATGAGTGAGACCATGTGACAATTATCTTTCTTTGACTGGGTGAGTTCACAAAGAATGATCTGTTCTAAGTTTGACCATTTTCTTCAAATTTCTTTGTGTCATTTTTCCTTAGTGCTGTGTGGAACTCCATCATGTATCTACACCACTTCTTGGTTATCCATTCATCTAATGATGGAAATCTGGGTTGATTCCAGCTCTTGGCTATTATGAATTGAGCAGCTATAAACATGGTTGAGCAAATCTCTCTGAACTTATGTGTGGAGATTTTAGGGTAAGTGCCCAGTAAGAGAATAACTGGGTCTGTTGGTAACTCTATGGTCAAGCTTTTTAGGGGTCTCCATATTGCTTTCCATACTGGTTGTACCATCTTACATTCCCACCAACAGTGAATGAGGGTTCCTATTTCTCATCCTCGTCAGCATTTGTTTTCATTTGATTTTAATGCTTGCTATCCTTACTGTGGTAATGTGGAATCTCATAGTTGTTTTAATTTGCATTTCCCTGATTATTAGAGATGATGAACATGTTCTTAATTGTGTGTATGCCATTTGTATTTCTTTCTCTTAGAACTCCCTGTTCAGTTCTCTGCCCCATTTTGTGAGTGGGTTGTTTGATTTTTTTATTGTTTAGGTTTTTGAGTTCTACTAGGATCTGCAAACCCACCCAAGCCCCAATGAACCCTAAAGGTCTTGCTTTTCCATCCCCAGGATGTGAGGCATAGTTAGGCGGATGCCATCTAGACTATCAAATGGAGCATTTTCTTGTCCAGTACTTGAAATCTATTAAGGTCTCACTTCAGTGATGCGCATGCATGGTTGGAGTACTTCTCACTCAGTTTGCTTTGTAAATATTAAATGGGATATCAGGGCTAAGGAGCACAGGAATTTGCCTTATGAGAAGACTTAGAGTCAGGACCAAAGTGAGCTGTTCCTGCCAGAGGCCCTTGCCCTGCCATCATCACTTCACTGCTTGAGTCCCAACCACTAAACAGTGCTTGAGCATCACCACTGACCTGCCTTCAGGTGGCTGTTCGCTAGAGCACATGCAGCTGGTGGAACAACTCTGCACCAAGTGCTAAGCACCAAGGAGGAGCAGAAAGTGCTAGATACTCCTGCTTGCTGCCTCTGGGGACAAGGTAGGAACACAGAAAGTGCTGAGCATGGAGAAAGAAGCTTGCTGCTAGAGACTATGGCTTGAGGGCCCTGCCCTGTGTAATGAGAGCACACTGGTAGCAAAGCTTTAAAACAGGTTTCGCCAACTATAATGGACATCATGATCACCTACAAGACTTGTTGAAAGGCTGGTGGTTATGCTCTAGAAGCTGAATTATTATGATCAAACATATTTTGTATGTATACATAATGTGTTGTTACTCTCTTTTCCCTCATCCCTGCACCCATATTACTGGAGACCTCCTCAGTAGGGTTGCAAGAATTCCCCATGGGGTTGTGAGTTATGTGTTTGGAAGCAGAAGTCAGTATTTTTTTTTGGGGGGGGGAGAGGGAATGCCTCTTGACATGATGTCTCAACCTGTTGCTCTTACAATTTTTCAGCCCCCTCTTCCAAAAGATTCCCTGAGCCCTGGTTGGTGAGTTTTAAGTCTACATCAGTAATGAGTTCTTAAGAGCCTCTGGATCTCTGTTCTGGTAGGTGTTGATTATCCTCAAGATCTGTCTCCTACACCATGGCAGTGATTATGAGGTACAGTATGAAAGGAGCACTCCTGTTTGTCTACCCAATTCCTCTGTGGTTTCAGCTGTGGCTTGGCTGAAGTGAGAGGGGTAGTTTATTTTCTTGGGTCTTGCTACCTTCTGAAAAAAAAAAAAACACAACAGATTCTCCAATGAGAGTGAAGTAAGCATAGTTTAAATTACACATCATTAATTTAGGGAGAATTTGATGTATGTAGCCCCTCTTTTAGCCAAAGACTAGTGACAGCTTAACTCTGGAGAGCATAATCTTTGTCTCCATAGGATTCTAATCTGGTTCCCAAATACAGATATGGGTTCTTTTACACTGAGCACATCTCTTAGTGAATCATAAAAGCTATTGGTTGCCACCAAGATTGTGTGCCACTATTGTACTGACTTTTTTATCCTGTCAGGGTATTTTCTTCTAAGTAGCTTAGAGTTCTGGTAGCTCAGACCATTATTGGCCACTTTCCCCCAGTGGCTCATGTAGCACTTTCTAGAACTAAATGGGTAAACTGTTTGAGGACTGGCTCTCTTGTAGATTCCAGCCAGGTTTCTCCATGATCGTGGTTGGCAGCATACTGTATCCTCAGAATACAGATTTTCATTTTGCCTCAGGTGGATAATCAAGTGCTTTGACAGAAACCTGTCTTGTTTTGGGGAACTTGTAGGTCTCCCCAATCAACAGCTCATGGGGCTAGCAACTGATTTCTAGTACTAGGAGATGCAGACCAAAGACAAAAAAAAAAGAAAAAAGAAAAAGGTTACAGGCTTTTGGTCAATATGGCATCTGCCTAACCACACCACAACTCCCAGGAAGGAGAGGCAAGGAATCAAGGGGTCACTGGGACTTTTAGGGGAGAGCAATATCTAATAGATCACCAGTGGGAGGGTGCAGAGGGCATAAAAGGGAATTGGCTGATTCCCATGCTCTCGTGTAACCCACCAGTCCCTCAATCACCCCAAGTGGCTGTGATAGCTAGAGTCCCAGCCACAGGCTACTCTTGCAGTAACTGCAGGCAAGGAGACCCAGACTAGTAGTTCCCCCTGTGCCCCCATGAGATTACCAGAATCCACACACCCCCTGGGCATTCACAGATCCCCCCAACCCTCCTGGCATGTCTTCAGACCCCATTCGACCCCAAATTCAGTCCCTCTCCACCCTGAAATCGCTCCACTCTGACCCGCTCCCCAAACTTCCACCTGCCCCATGTGGTCCCGTCCACCCGTGACTTCCATCAACCCACTCCACTTGACCCCACCCCAATGAAGTACTTCAACTCGCTCTTCTTGGCCCTGTCCCCCTCCCCCCTGTGACTTGGATCAGGCCCACTTTGCCCTGCAACCCCCACCCCCAGAACTTCCTTCTGTCCGCTCTGCTTGGTCCTGCCCCTGCCCCTACCCCTGAGAGTTCAGATCTGACCTGCTCTGCCATGCGGCCATGCAAATTCTGATCCCATCTGCTCTGTTCCACACCCAGCCCACCTCACTTCAGACCTTCTCTGCTCCCCCTGTGAATTCAGACCTGCTCTGCTCCACCGCAACCCACCCCCAGGCGAGAATTGACCCTCGCTGCTCTGTCTTGATACCATGTTTCACCCCTTGTCCCCATGCCCATCTCCACCCTCTGCAAAGCTGCAACAACTCCCCTGCCCATCGTGACAACAGTCCCATTCTCCCTGCTCCCACACTGTGATGGGCAGACCACAACGCAAAAGAAATAACATAAAAAATCAAATGCAAGTAAACCCAATGAGATCTCCTAGTCCTACCATGGAAGTCTCTAATCAAAACATAGAAGAGACAATAGGATCAGAAACCCAAAATGAAGTTATGACCAATGAAACCATGACCAAGCTGTTGGTAGAATGGTGCACAAAAGCAACAAAGGACTGATAATCATGTATATGCTGCCATCACTAGACTAGACATAATAGATAAGAAAATAGACGGGATCCAGATACAGTTAATGGAGATAAAGGAAAGCAAAAAAAAAAAAAAAAAAAAAAAAAAAGGACCTAAATTCCAGCAGGCACCTAACCTGAATCTACCCAAGATGTAGACATACCCAGCAAGTATCTCGAGGGACAGACAATAGGGTGGGTGGGAAGGGAGGGAAGGGTAAAGGAGGGGGTAGGGGATACAAATCTGGACCCAAACAGCAATGGTACCATAAAATTCTACATCCTAAAAGGCAACCAAATGGTGGAACCTTCACCAGTCCCTTGGAGGGAACACCTGAGTCACAAGGCACTGTAGAGGGTATGATGAAGACTGCCCTTAATCTTCTAAAGCTTCTCTCTCTCTCTCTCTCTCTGTGTCTGTCTGTCTTCTCTCCAACTCTTTTATATTAGTTATCTTTTTCTTCCTTCTCTTAGTGGGCACTGACTTGTAACTCCCAGTACCAGCAGATGGCTATCATCCACAATGAGCTTTTGATCAGAGAGGCCTACAAGGTTTCATAAAAGAATGACAGATTTTTGTCAGAGTACTTGATGACCCACCAAAGGTTAGTGGTAAGACTCTACTGCAAAAGACAACATATATGGTTGACACGTAACACGGACTGACATGGCTGGAAGCTGGAAGAGAGTCAGTCCCCAGACAGTCAGTGTGTCTAGTGCCAGAAGGTGCTACATGGGCAACTGGGGGAAAATGACCAATATCTGTCCAAGCAACTCATGGTCTAACCTAGTTAGCAGCAAATAACCTGTTGTGATGCTCACAGAAGTGCAATAGTGGCACACAGCCATGGTGGGAAACCAACTGCTCTTGATTTGGCTAACTGATCCACTCAGTGAAATGGGACCCATAGCTGGAACTGGGAAGCTCTTCATTATCAAGCTACCACCAATCGTGGGCTACAAGAGGGCCTACACCTATTAAATTCTCTCTAAAAACAAAATAAGGGTTATCCCATTTATCTGGTGCTAACTTTATTCTCCTTTGGAGAATCTGCTTCTCTCTTTCAGATAGACACAGATACTAAGGAGAGAACTACCTCATTATACCTCAAAAGGGACCCAGATGAAACTAAGAATAATTGGCGAAACAAGCAAGGGTGCTGTTTTCTTGGTGAACCTGGTACCAGCACAAGGGTGAAGGAGATCGACACAGAGAACAGAACAATCAACTCCTACCAAATCAGATATCCAGAGACACAGAGGTTCCCAACACCTCATCACTGAAACAGACCCAAAATGAACCAACATGGCTCAGGGAAATTTTGTGGAAGATGGGGTGGAAAGAATGTCAGAGCCACACGTTGGGTCATGATACTCAGAGAAATTCCTCCTACCCATGACTGTGGGCTAACTCCACAAAGCATGACTCATATACCCCAACAAGGAGGGGCCAGGGGTAGGACATGGAGGAGGCTAACAATGGTTCCAACTTGAGGCCACTGTATTCACTGAGTACAAAACTAATTAATAAAAACACGCTCTACTTAATAAAAAAAAGAGCCTGGTTATTTGAACATTCCTGTAACACACCACACACACACTGTGTGTGTGTGTGTGTGTGTGTGTGTGTGTGTGTGTGATGTATATATACTTATAATATCCACATGAGATGTTTCTCTTCAAATTGATTGTAACTTCAATACACCATTATCAGTAATAGACAAATCATCCAAAGAGAAACTAAACAGGGAAATAAGGGAGCTCAACAAAACCATAGAACATTTAGACCTAATGGACATCTATAGCACATTCCACCCCAAATCCATGGACTACACATTCTTCTTAGAACCACGTGGAACCTTCTCTAAAATAGATCATATTCTGGGTCACAAAGCCTGCTTCCATATGTTAGGAAGATTGACATAATCCCCTGCATGATATCAGATCACAATGCTATAGTGCTAGAAATTAACAACAAGACACCAACCAAAAATCCCATCAGCTCCTGGAAACTGAACAACACACTTTTTAAAAAAAGTTTTTCTGTTTTAATTTTTTGGTTCATTTTTTATTTATTTATTTGAGTACAACAGACACAGAGAGAAAGGGGGAGAGAGAGAGAGAGAGAGAGAGAGAGAGAGAGAGAGAGAGAGAGAGAGAACGGGCACACCAGGGCCTGCAGCCACTGCAAACGTACTCCAGACACATGTGCCCCCTTGTGCATCTAGTTAACATGGGTCCTGGGGAATCAAGCCTTGAACCAGGGTCCTTAGGCTTCACAGGCAAGTGCTTAACCACTAAGCCATCTCTCCAGCTCTGAGCAGCACACTTTTAAACAATAAATGGGTAGTGGACAAAATAAAAAATGAAATAGAGAAATTTCTAGAAATGAATGACAATGAGAACACATCGTACAAAAACTTATGGGACACAATGAAGGTGGTCCTCAGGGGAAAATTCATAGCACTAAATGCCTTCATAATAAAGACAGAGAAATTCCAAATCAATAACCTAACCATCCACATAAAGGCAGTGGAAAAGCAAGAAACATCCAACCCAAAAAGCTCCAGGCAGAAAGAAATAATTAAATTCAGAGCAGAAATTAATAAATAGGAAACTAAAAACAATTTAGTAAATTGATAAAAAAGAAGTTGGTTCTTTGAAAAAATATGCAAGATTGACAAACCCCTGGCCAATTTGATCAAGTGAAAAAAAGAGGCATTTCAAATTAACAAAATTAGAAATGAAAAAGAAGAGATCACAACAGACATAAGTGAAATTGGGAGAATCATCAGGTCTTACTTCAACAACCTCTACTGTACAAAATTGGAAAATATAGAGAAAATGGGAAAATTCCTAGGCACATACAATCTACCAAAGCTAATCTCAGAGCAGATTAATATCCTAAACAAACCTATCACACCCATCTAAATTGAAAAGGTGATAAAAAACCCTCCCCCAAAAGAAGACTCCAGGACCAGATGGCTTCTCAGCTGAATTCTATCAAACCTTCATTAAAGAACTGAAACCAATATTTTCAAACTGTGCCACACAATTGGAGATCTGGGAAAGCTTCCAACTCCTTCTATGAAGCTATTATCACCCTAATACCAAAACCAGGCAGAAACGCCACAAGAAAAGAAAATTACAGGCCTATTTCCCTGATGAACTTAGGTGCAAAGATCCTGAACAAAATCCTCACACAATGAATTCAACAACACATCAAATCCATTATCCACCTTGATCAAGTGGGTTTCATCCCAGGAGTGCAGGGTGGTTCAACATATGGAAATCTGTCAATGTAATACATCACATAAACAAGGCTATACCACAAAACTACCTGATCATGTTGATAGATGCAGAAAAGACCTTTGACAAAATTCAAAATCACTTCATGATCAAAACGTTGGAGAGAATTGGCATGGTCAGTTTATATCTTGACACAATAAAGTCTATATATGAAGCTCCTAAAGCCCAAACAATACTTAATGGAGAGAGACTGGAGGAATTCCCATTAAGATCTGGAACAAGACAGGGTTGCCCACTCTCACCACTGCTCTTTAATATAGTACTTGAAGTCCTATCCCAAGCAATAAGACAGGAGAAAGAAATAAAGGGGATACAATGCAGAAAGGAAGAAGTGAAGTTAGTGCTATTTGCAGATGACATGATTGTATATGTAAGAGACCCAAGAGTCTCCATTCCAAAACTCTTAAAGGTGATAAACTCCTTCAGCAAAGTAGCAGGATACAAAATCAATGCACAAAAGTCAATAGCCTTTCTATCAAAGATACAGAGAAAGAAATAAGTGCTATTATCCCATTTTCAATAGCAAAAAAAAAAAAAAAAAAAAAAAAAAAGCCTTGGAATAACATTAACCAAGGATGTGAAAGATCGATACAATGAAAACATAAAACACTCAAAAAAGAAATTGAGGAGGACTTGAGAAAATGGAAAGACCTCCCATGCTTCTGGATAGGCAGTATCAACATTGTGAAAATGGCAATCCTACCAAAGGCAACATATAGATTTAATGCAATTCTAATCAAATCCCAACATCATTCTTCACAATGATAGAAAAATTGATTTCAAAATTCATATGGAAAAGCCGAAGGTCTTCAAAAACCTCTACTCTACAAAATTGGAAAATATAGAGGAAATGGAAAAATTCCTAGGCATATACAATCTAGCAAAGCTAAACTCAAAGCAGATTAATATCTTAAACAAACCTATCCAAGCTTATCGTCAGCAAAAGAAACACCTCTGGAGGCATCACCACACCTGATCTAAAGCTATACTACAAAGCTATAGTAATTAAAACAGCATGGTACTGGCATAAAAACAGGAGTATAGACCAATGGAATTGAATTGAGGACCCAGAATTTGGGTCAAGTAACTACAGCTACTTGATATTTGACAAAGGCCCTAACGATATATGCTGGAAAAAAGAATGCATCTTCAACAAATGGTGCTGGCCATATTGGATTACCATATGCAAGAAATTGAAACTTGATCCATACATCTCGCCATGCACAATGATCAAGTCCAAATGAATCAAAGACCTCATTATAACATGAAAAACTTGGCTACTACTGGAAGAAAAGTTGGGAGGAACATTCCATGATTTAGGAATGGGAAAAGACTTCCTGAACAAAACCCCATTAGCACAGGATCTTAAACAATCACTCAACCAACCAATGGGATCTTATGAAGCTGAAAAGTTTCTTCACAGACAAACATGCAATAAGCAGAGCCACCAGATTACACACAGAATGGGAGAAAATATTTGCTGAATATCCAACTGACAGAGGCCTAATTTCTAGAATCTACAAAGAACTCAAAACCTAAACAATAAAAAGTCAAACAACCCATTCCCAAAATGGGGCAAGGAACTGGACAGGCAGTTCACAGAGGAAGAAATACAAATAGCAAAACACACCTAAGGAAATGTTCATCATCCCTAATCATCAGGGAAATGCATATTGGTTGGATGTTGACAAGGTAAGAGGGCTTGAACCCACCATGGTAACCTCATACAAAATATTCTTACCACTCTAAAATCATCTAAGCATAGCCCACCTATTGTTTTCTGTCCATTCTTCTTATGAACTACTAATATTTTTTAAATTTTATTTATTTATTTATTTTTTGGCTTTTCGAGGTAGGGTCTCACTCTAGCCCAGGCTGACCTGGAATTCACTACGGAGTCTCAGGGTGGCCTCAAACTCATGGCGATCCTCCTACATCTGCCTCCTGAGTGCTGGGATTAAAGGTGTGCACCACCATACCCGGCTTTAACATTCATTTTTATTAGATATGGATATATTACATTTTTAAACAACACATGTTGGTACCATCCTTTCCCTGCTCCCTGCCCCTTTCCTGAAGAGGCCTTCTTCATTGGGGATTCAGATTAAGCCCATGCAGATTGTGGTTCATGAATTATGGGATCATCAGTCAGTTATGGGGAAGAGGCAACGGCTCTGTGTAAAATGACCCAACTTGTGGCTCTAACCATCTTTCTGGCCCCTCTTCTGCAAAATTCCTTGAGCCATTTTGGGTCTGTTTTAAGTCTACTTCAGTGATGGGCTCATAGAAACCTCTGGAACTCTGCTTTGGTAGGTGTTAAGTGTCCTCAGTGTCTATCTCGTTCACCCTTGTGCTGATATCAGGTTCACTGAGAAAGCGGCACTCTTGCTCATTTCCCCAATTCCTCTGTGGTTTCAGCTAGGGCCAGGGTGAAGTTTGCTGGGTCCTTTATCTCCTCAGATTCCTCTCCCATCTGAAAAAGAGAAGCAGACTCTCCAATGGAGAGTGTAGTCAGCACTGGTTAAATTAACTTAGAGAGAATTTAAAGGGTGTGGACACTCTTATAGCCCAAGATTAGTGGGAGCTTGACATTGGAAAGCAATATCGTTATCTGGATATGATTCTGACTAGTTTCCTAGTTCCAGATATGGTTTCCTTTCCACTGAGCAAATCTGTTAGCCAATTCAAGAGCAGTTGGTTGTCTACCATGGCTGTATGCCAGTATTGCATTTGTGTGAGAATCACATCAGGTTGTTTGCTTCTGAGTGACTTAGACTTTGAGTTGCTTGGACAGATGCTGGCCACTTTCACCCAGTAGCTCATGTAGCACCTTCAAGCGCTAAATGGGCTAATTGTTTGGGGACTGGCTCTCTTCCAGATTCCTACCAGGTCTCTCCATGGTCTGTGCTGACTCTCCAACAGTAGGGTCTTACCATTAATCTCTGGTGGGTAATCAAGTGCTCTGACAGAAGTCTGTCTTGTTTGTTTTGGGAGATCTAGTAGGTCTCTCTGATCAACAGCTCATTGCAGATGTAAACCACATCCTGGTACAGGGAATTACAGGCCACAGACAAGGGAAAAGAAAAATGAGAAAGCCAGAGAAGAAAGAGAAACAGGAGAAATTTGAGGTTAGGTTTTGTCTCACTCTTACCAGGGCCCTTTGACTCAGATGTTCCATTTAAGGTCCTCTTGAGGCTTCCACCTTTTAGTCTGACTTCCAGGATATAGAATTATATGGTACCAGTTCAATGTGGGCTGTTTTGTGTCCTCCCACCCTTTCCCTTCCCCCAATCCCTACCCTCCCTACTGTCCAAGCCTCAAGATGCTACTCAGTTATGTTAGCAACTTGGGCTGATCCAGATAGGAACTGCAGATGAATGAGATCATGTGATGGTTGTCTTTCTGTGATTGTGTGAGTTAGTTTAGAATGATTAAAACATGGAATTTTTGTAAAATATATTTTATTTATTTGTTTATTTGAGAGAGAGAGAGAGAGAGAGAGAGAGAGAATGGGGGTGCCAGGGCTTCTAGCCACTGCAAACGAACTCCAAATGCATGCTTTCCCTTGTGCATCTGGTGTACATGTGTCCCGGAGAATTGAACCAGGATCCTTTGGCTTTGAAGCAAAAGCCTTAGCTGCTAAGCCATCTCTCCATCCCCAAACATGGAATTTTTAATAGCAATTCTAAAATTTTCTTAGATTCATTTAAAAAAATCAATCTTTTAAAACCTGAGTTCTGGGTTTGAGAGATGACTTATAGGTTAAAGTGCTTACCTGCTAAAACTAAGGACCCATGTTTGATCCTCCAGAACCCATGTAAGCCAGATGCACAATTGTGAGGCAAGCACAAGGTCACATATTCCCACTAGGTGGTGCCAGCATCTGGAGTTCAATTTCAGTGGCTGAGTCCCTGGCATGCCAATTCTATCTCTATCTCTTTTGCTCATCTAAAATAAAAAATAAATTTAGAAATCTAAAAAAAAAGAAACAACCTGTATATCCTGTCATCAAGAAAGTTTCATAGTATACAAAAGATTCATACCATTTATAAATTTATTTTGTTTTTATTTATATGTGAGAGAGGGAGGGAGGAGAGAATGAGTGTGCCAGGGCCTCCAACTACCGCAAATGAACTCCATTTGCATGTAGCACCTTGTGCTTCTTGCTTTAAGTAGATACTGAGGAATTGAACCTGGGTCTTTAGGCTTCTCTAGCAAATGCCTTAACCACTAAACCATCTCTCCAGCCCCCATTCATAAACTGAAAATGTGAAGTTTTGAAAATCAGAAAGTAATTCATGACAAATAACTTATAAATAATTTATCTGTTGCACAATTTTAGATTTCATATTACACAGCCATGGTGAATGCATGAACTTATAGATAGTTGGTGACAAGTGAATCTGCTTCAGGATAGTGTCAACAATTTAAGCCATCTGTGTTTGGTGTTCATTAGTGCTGCACATTCTATAAGATTTATAGTATATTTTCATGCTTGGGTCTTGAACTCAAATGACTCACTGGTCCAGGGACACAACTGCCAAATAGCAGCATGGTCTGGATGGAGAATGTGATAAATTGGTAGTTTGTGCCCATTTAAGAACAGAGTCCTACAGAGCTCTAGCTGATGAGTGCCAGGTAGCAATGCAGGCCTGTTTTGCCATGTCTTCCAGTGTTTAAAAGAATCCAGAAATCCAGATTTTTACATGAACTACCCCCCCCCCACATTTAACGGTGAAGAGCCAAACCTAAATTTGCTTTTACCATCAAATAACTTAACACCCCATTTGAGCAACAGGAAAGACTTTGGAAGCATTGATTTTGTTAATGTCCAGTTCTCAGTGTTCAATATTAAGAGCATTCAGAGTAGTTTCAGTATGCGTCTGCCCTTTAACAGCACTCTTCCTTTAATGAAGGAAAAGATGTGTACTATGGAATTTCATTCTTGGGGCAAGAAGCAGAGTAGGAGGTTCTTCACAGAACTACTAAAACTATCTTTTCCAAGAATGTGCTCAATGCCACGAGGACAAAGTCCTGTGCCAAGCAAAGATTGTGTTCTCTGTCCCAAGCCTTATCATTACTCACATTCTTTTATTAGCCTGAAAATCACTCTGGAAAACAAACATAAAGCTATTGAAAGCAGATAAAATTTTAATAAAACAAAACCATTTGTCAATAAAATATTTTCATGCAAGAGCCAAAATTGCTGTGTGACAGCTTAGGTGTTTATGGTCAACTCCCAATTATCTTAGAACCAGGATGCTGGATTTTCATATTACTTCTTTCCTTTGCATCCTCTCTATTTTATGGTTTGTACTACTGCCATCAACAGCTTGGAAAATAGAATGGTGGTTTGAGGTTTTACCAGCAATTCTTTCAGAGACAAGTTGAGGGGCTCTTGGGACCAAAGGGTTTTGGCAATTTTCATTTTCCAGTTGGTGTTTTCGTTTAAGTAGCTAAGGGAGATTTTAGATTTGTGTTTCTTCTTTTTCCAAAACACCCAGGAGTTTTGGGATTTTGCCTTGAAAAGGAAATGTCCAATCTATTTTTTTTTTAATTCTTTCAGGCAAAACAAGACGAATACTGGTGGATATCAGTGTGAGCTAAAAACAGGGAAAGTGTGTGATAGAATCAAGGATGGGTGATCATCAAGATCATCTTTAGCTACATAGTGAGGTGAAGGACATCCCAGACTAAGAAGACTCTCTTGCAAAAATGGATAACAAGAATAAGTGACCATGATGAATTGCTTACATCTCTGTGCCTCAGTTCTTCACATAGAAAATGTGTTAGATAGGCAAAATCAGTGATTTTTACCATTCTGTTCTCTGTTCAGGTCTACTGGTATTCAGTTACCTTAGGGCTTCTGAGTGGAGGTAGAGCACCTCCACTTCATACAGCAACTCCATCCTGCTCTGTATAACGCTGTTGCATAGTTGGAAGACCCCAATTCTTGAAAATCTAGTTTTGGAAATTATAAGAAGTTCATGCTTGGGGGAGTGTTTTGTCTCTCTAAACTTCGTATGTTGGAATTTAAACTCTAACATGCTAATAATATTAAGAGGTAGGGTCTTTACAGAAGATGATTAAGTCATGTGGATGTACCCCTCATTAGTGTCTGTTTACCTTTCCAGTGGATAAGGACACATAGAAAAGGCATCTTCTGGAAAGAATGAATCCTTGTCAGATAGTGAATCTTAATGGGGTTCTGGTCTTTGGAATTCCAACAAAAATTGAATTTATGTTGTGTATAAATGATTCAGTTCAGGTTATTTTATTTAACATCTAGACAGTTTAAGACAAATCTACTATGTTTGAAGCTAATGAAGCTGTAAATAGAAGAGAGATTTTGAATGAATGATACTCTATAAGGGTGGACAAAGCTGCTCCCAGAAGCCATAGGCTGATTATTGAATATCCCAATATTACGGGTGAGATACCTCCTTATGAGTTGTTGGTCAGGGAAGCTACAGAAGCCCCTTTCCTAAGATAATGTATGTTATTGCCATTTCTCTTGGTTGCTACAAAAACTATATGGTAAGTCCCTATGCTAAAGACACCACATACTTCAGTGCAAGAAAGAGAAATAAAACTGGAACTGAGCTGGAAACTTCTGCTCTGTTGCCTAGCTTTCATACTGCTGGAAGATGCTGTGCAAGCTTCTTGAGAGAAAAATCATCACCCTTACCTAGCTGTGGACCCTGTGTGCTCCACAACTAACCTACAATTCAAAATGAGTCAACTGGTGCAATAGGGGCATGATTGTTATGGGGGAAATCAGCTGCTTTCTGATTGGATTTGAAATCTATTCCAAAGGAGGGAATTTATGTCTCCTACTGTAAACATTGTCAAAAGCCAGTGACTAGGGAGGTTAAAGGTCCTGGGGAGAACCTAGAAATGGTGTGCTAAATGGGAAGATTATCAAACTGCCTTCTAAAATATTTGTATCTATACTTATAGATTAGTGCTGCTTTCAGCTTTGGTCACAAAAATCTCTTTTGATTGTGGGAAGAGGTTAGTCCAGAGATGCATAGCTGACAAAAGTGCTAAGAATAAGTGACTACAGTGTGCTCAGCCCTAAATGGGACATCTATAGCACCTTCATCAAGGCTCAGAGAACATCTCAGAAGAAGGGGATGGGAGTGAATGTAAGGGTCAGGGATGGGGAAGAATGCTGTGGAATACCATCTTTTGAACATGACATGGCCATTACATTCATGAACTCACAGCAGCTTTGGTTGAGCCAAAATAAATCTTCCTCCCTTAATTTGTTTCTGACAGGTAGTTGGTTACAGTGACTAATACAAAGTAAACTTATACAATGTTGAATCAATTAATTGTTTCCTCTTTGTTGTGTTGGTTCTAATCTGACGTATCCTTCTAATGCCAAAGATTTCTTAGGCCAGGAATTTCCATTCTACAAACTCCCACCTTTATTCTGGAAGTTGCTATGGTAGGGAGAGCCCTCAATTTCTAGCTAGGAGTACAGATAGAGTAAAAGTCCTTTCCTTTAATTAATGGAGAGAAGCAATTTGTGGAAATCATATAAAAAACATTGTAAAATTTGGTTTAGGTAATGATGAACTGAACAGGGTTTTAAGCAAAACTCAGACTTTTAAGATAAATATGTGTATTGGTGTGTAATTAAAATACTTACATATTAAGGCTTGTGAAAAGATTATAAATGGCATGTATGTAAAAGGACATAGCATGCTTTTCAAGAAAGGTAACTCTGGTCTACAATAACTGTACAGTGACTCAGAAGAAAATAACATGCCAACATGGTAAAGTAAACGACCTGTAATTAATTGAAGCAAAAAAAAAAAAAAAAAAAAAAAAAAAAAAACTTTTCCCAAATCACCACTAACACATTTGTTTCCCCCTGAATAACCCAGATAATTGCCACAATACTTCATTTCGTTTTGACTATGGAACCCTGATTTTACACTGGGGGAGGAGCACAAGCCTCTTTCCTTAGTGAAATTAAAAAGGAAGTCATTCACCAAAAATTGAAAAGTAAACTAAAGACCTTCATTCCTGTCAGACAGCCTGTGTGAGAGGAATTTAAATACTTTGGGGCAGGTTTTAGCTTTTCCCAATTTAGTGCCCAAATATTTTCATCCACTTTAGTGAAAATAACCTGATGAAAACATGCACAAAATAAAACCCACAATATTTGCATAAGATTATAAGTTAGTATTAACACCTACCTATCTTTAGAAGTGTCAATGCCAGGTCAACTTGGCATTTCAAAATTTACTTCTCAAGTGTAAAAATATTTTTTTGAGCACACCATATGTATGCTTTCAGAGGCTGAGAAAGAGTTAGAAACACTTTAAGCAGAGTGTGATTGTTGGGAGCCTGAGACCTTTGAGGTGAGCTTGGTGCACTGCAACCTTATTTTTTTAAATTTTTAATTTTTGTTTATTTTTATTTATTTATTTGACAGCAACAGAGAGAGAGAAAGACGCAGATAGAGAGAGAGAGAGAATGGCCTTGCCAGGGCCTCCAGCCACTGCAAATGAAGTCCAGACGCGTGCGCCCCCTTGTGCATCTGGCTAATGTGGGTCCTGGGGAATTGAGCCTCGAACTGGGGTCCTTAGGCTTCATAGGCAAGTGCTTAACTGCTAAGCCATCTCTCCAACCCTGTGCCTTATTTTTGTTAAATAAAAAAACTTTATTAAAATTTTACATAATCTCCTCCCACAACCTTCCTTTGTCCCCCCCTTTTCCAACCTCCTCTACTGTCTTTCTTCTGTATTGATGTCTTTATTTTCCCTCCTCCATCATACACAGCAATCTGTTGGTAGGTTCAATATTAATGCAGGTATTATGCAGAAAATTACAGCAGCTGTGAGTTAATGAATACAACGACCTTTTTGTCTGAGACACAGTGTTCATAAGCACATTCTTTATGCAGTCTCTTTTACTTCAGTCCCGGACCCATCAGATGGTATGATAATGATGTCTCATTAAGTGCTTAACATTTGTCTGTCACTACTTCTCAGTCCTTTGACAAGCTTCTGGTCTCCCTAGTAGTCATGCTCATTTGAAAAGAGAGACTTCTCCAACAAAAAATGAGACAAGCAGAAATATATATGCATAAATATAAGTATTTCGAGGGTAATTATACTAGAGGGCACATCTTGCCTGGGTAGCCAGTTGTGTAGTTTGCTTGGTACCCTGCTGGTAAAGGCTGTTGATGACTTTTCTCCCCCAGCAGCCTGCTCCAACTCACATACAAACCTAAATGCTTGAAGTTAGGATCCACATATAAGACAGAATATGTAGCATTTGATACTTTGAGCCTGGGTTATCTCACTTTGTATTATCTTTTCCAAATACATCTACTTCCCTGAAAATTTCGTAATTTTATTTTTATTTGTAGTCAAATAACATTCCATTATATTTATTACCACATCTTCATTATATATTCATCAGTTTATGGGCATTTAGACTGATTCCATTTCCTAACTATTGTGAAGAGAACAGCAATAAACATTGATGAGCACATTTCTCTGCACTAAAGTTTTGAGTCTCTTTAGGGCATATGTTCAGGAGTGGTATAGCTGGGTCATGGGTTAGGTATATTTTTGACTGTCTCAGAAACTTTCACATCCATTTCCATAATTGCTACACCAGTTTACTTTCCCACCAACAATGTCTCTTTCCCTATACCCTCAGCAGCATTTCTTGATGATAGTCCTTTTCACTGGAGTGAGCTGGAATCTCAAAGTAGTTTTAATTTACATTTCCTTGATGGCTAAGAATGTTAAACATTGTTTAAAATACTTTTTTGAAACATCAAAAAATCAAATAAAAATAAATGCTGGCAAGGATGTGGAGAAATAGGAACACTCATCCACTGTTGGTGGGAATGTAGGATGGTACAACCACTTTGGAAAGCAATATGGAGACTTCTGAAAAAGCTGACTATAGAGATACCAGCAGACCCAGTTATTCCCTTACTGGGCATCTACCCTAACCTTCAAACCACAGGCTAGAGAGATTTGCTCAACCATGTTTGTAGCGGCCTAATTTGTAATAGCTAAGAGCTGGAATCAACCCAGATCTCCATCACTAGAAGAATAGATAACTAAGATGTGGTATATCTACACAATAGAATTCTATACAGCAGTAAGAAAAAATGACACAATGAAATTTGAGGAAAAATGGTTGAACCTGGAACAGATCATTCTCAGTGAACTTACCCAATCACAGAAAAAAAAAAAAAAAATCGCCACGTAGTCTCACTCATCTACAGCACCTAACCTGAATCTACCCAAGATACCTTACATATCCAGCAAGCATCTCGTGGACTAGACACTAGGATGGAAGGGGAGGGAGGGGAGGGCATCAAAGGGGTGGGAAACACAAATCTAGACCCAAACGGCAATGGTACCGTAAAATTCTACTTACTGAGAGACAGACCAAATGGCTGATCCTTCAACAGGCCCTTACAGTGAACACCTGAACCACCAGACACTGGAGATGGTAGGATTACGACTAACCTTAATCTTCTACATCTTCCCTCCCTCCTTCTCCCTCTCCCTCTCACGCCCCCCCCTCTCTCTTCTCTCTAACTCTTGTATATTAGTTATCTTTTTCCTCCTTTTCTTAGTGGGTACTGACCTGTAACTCCCAGTACCAACATGGGGCTATTATCCACAATGAGCTTTTGATCAGAGAGACCTACAAGGTTTTGTAAAAGACAGACAGATTTCTGTCAGAGTACTTGATGACCCACCAAAGGCTAGTGGTAAGACCCTACTGCTGAAGACACCTTATGTGGTTGACATGCAAAATAGAATGGCATGGCTGGAAGTTGGAAGAGAGTCAGTCCCCAGACAGTCAGTGCGTCTAGTGCCAGAAGGTGCTACATGGCCGACTGGGGGAAAATGACCAATATCTGCCCAAGCAACTCATGGTCTAACCTACTTAGCAGCAAATAACCTGTTGTGATGCTCACAGAAGTGCAATAGTGGCACACAGCCATGGTGGGGAACCAACTGCTCTTAATTTGGCTAACTGATCTCCTCAGTCGTACGGGACCCACAGCTGGAGCTGGGAAACAAGTCAGAACCATATCCAAACATAAGCCCACTTGCCAATACAAGCTACCATCAATCATGGGATACAAGAGGGCCTACACCTATTAAATTCTCTATAAAAAAGTAAGGGTTATCTCTTTTGTCCTGGTGCTAACTTACTCTCCATTGGAGAATCTGCTTCTCTTTTTCAGATAGATGTAGATCCTAAGGAGAGAGCCACCCCATCATACCTCCAACGGGCCCCGGCTTAAACTAAGAAAAATTGGCGAAACAAGCAAGGGTGCTGTTGACCTGATGAACCTGATACCAGCAGAAGGGGGAAGGAGACCAACACAGAGAAAAATCAACTCCTACCAATTCAGAGAGCCACAGCCTCAGAGGTCCGCAACACCTCATCACTGAAGCAGACCAAAAATGAACCCAACATGGCACAGGGGAATTTTGTAGAAGAGGGGGTGGAAAGAATGTCAGAGCCACATGTTGGGTCATGATATGCAGAGACATTTATCTTACACATAACTGTGGGCTAACTCCACAATGCATGACCCATATACCTCAACAAGGAGGGTCCAAGGGGAGGGGGTAGGTCACGGATGAGCCTAATAATGGTACCAAACTGGCTGTATTTGCTGAATACAAAACTAACTAATAAATAAAATTGAAAAAAATAAAAATAAATAAATCAATAAATAAAATAAAATACTTTTTTGGCCGTTTGCATTTCTTTTCTTGCAAACTCTCTATTTAGCCTATTTATTTATTTATTATTTATTTAGCCTATTTTTAAATAATTTTTCTTAGGAACATTAACATATGAGCATACTGCAAATTGGTTGTATTCCCACATGTTATCTTCTTTTGTCCCCTCTCCCATCCCCCATTCCACTAAGGGCCTTCAGTTATTGGGTGTCTGATTTCTTTTAATTAAGCTTTTTTTCACTTCTTTGTATATACTAGATATTAATCCTCTGCCAGATATATAGCTAGTAAAGATTTTCTCCCATTATATAGGATACTGTTTCGCTTGATTAACACTGTCCTTTTCTGTACAATTTTTAAATTCCTGAGGTTAGTTAGTTGCATTATATCCTGAGCCATTTGAGTTCTTTCAGGAAGTCCTTGCTTATGCTCATATGCTGAAATATTTCACCTGTTAGAGGTGAACTCTACTACAGGGAACTCTAGCAGGCTAAAAGTTGTAGGTCTAATGTTAAGGCCTCTGATCCATTTGGAGTCAATTCTTATACATGGAGAAAGATAAGGATCTAGCTCTCTCTCTCTCTCTCTCTCTCTCTCTCTCTCTATATATATATATATATATATATATATATATATATACATATATATACATATATATGTGTGTGTGTGTGTGTGTGTGTGTGTGTGTGTGCGCGCATGTGATCACATATCACATTTTTCAAGCACCATTTGTTAAAGACCTGTAATGTTTCCTAGTGCATATTTTTGGCATTTAAAAAAAATCAACAGTCAGCTGCCTGGGTTTGGATTCCATATCTAATAAGGTAAGGTTTGTTACAAACAAATGTTGAGTCTTTCATGACAAACCTGAGTATCCCTTGCTATTGTCAGAGTGAAACACTTTAATTATCCCACCCAGTCTCCAGTTGTTTACAATATCCTCTTGAAGCTGCAGTAGGCTGAATTGTACTTAAAACATATAAATTACCCTTCAAAGGTAGCTGGGGAGTCTAAAGTGTGCTGAAGGACTTCTAACTAAAAAGGAGAAGCAGATTCTGCTGAGTCCTCTCAGATGTAGAGATTGCAGTTATTTAAAACAAAGCACAGTCTAGACTAAGAAGTGAAACCTATCTGATAATTTTGTTGCAGGAAAAAATTACAGGCACTACTAAAAATAAACACCTTTGTAATTACCACAGACCCTTAAAACCTTAAAGACTAAAGTTGGGGCTATTTTGAGGAAATAGGTAGCATGGGGAGCAGTGGTTTTCAATCTCATTTCAGTCCTCAGAAACAAACAAACAGAGAAGCCAAAACAAACCATAGGCTGACACTTGAGTTCCCAATCACTGGCTAATTGCAATACCTTAGGTAGAGCCAACTGTGAGAAAAGGAAATTTTGTGAAGTTAATGAAAGTTAAATCTGCATTAATTCACCATTTACATGCTTGGATTGCAATTGTTTCAAACATTCACTCATATTCTCCTTAGTTTCCTACTGCATTAATTAAACCACAGATCTGTACATTTGCCATTCCTGATCAACAATTATCACTCCTACATTAAATTTAGCTTGCAGTAAGTAAAATTGGGTTACATCTTACATAGTTTTTGTTTCACAGGAATTATTTCAGGATAGAATGGCAGTTGCTTCAACTGATTCCAGGGTGCCGGGATGTGCCTGGATACAGAAACTGGCCTCTATCTTCAGAAAATATCTTGATAGCAACTATTTTTTATTTATTTTGCTTCATAGCAATTGATGGCTTTATTTTACTTGGGGATTTATTTGCTTTGGCTTTCCATGCCAAGAGATAATTTCCTATTTTCTGACTTTATCATCTTTATTATAATGATTTGTGGGAAGTAGTTTCAGATAAACCATGATCAACAAATTGCTGTTGACATGTGGATTCCTGCCAAAAATTATTAGGGAGATCTGAAAACGAAGCTCTATTTGAAAGAGCCTTTCAGGCAGATGACACAAATATCACCTTTAAGTATGCTATGCTGAGTGTTTTAGTTCAGTTAACACCTCCATGTTTATGTCAGAAATTCCCACTGCTCTCCTAACCTTCCATTATTCATTACTTGGAAGGGTCAGTGGCTTCCTTGTTTGTTCATGAGGCAGACTTGTAGTGATAATTAATCCTGGCTTATACTAAATTATGAATAGTAAAATAGAAATTTTATTGGCTCTTTTATACTTCATTTGCTAGTTTGTGGGTTTGACAGATACTTATGTATTTGGCAGAGATATGTGGAAGGATATTTAAAGTAAACTATGAATATAATTAGTGAAGAGACAGAAACTATGAAAAAAACTAAGCAGAATTTGTGCACTAAAAACTATAACAATCTGAAATAAAAATTCAGATAGGCTTAATGGCATATGAGAGATACAGAAGAAAAGATCAGTGGATTTGAAGACAGATTAACAGAAACTCTTTAAGAAAACACAAAAAAGAAAAGAAGCTTATTTAAAAAGGTTAGAGCTTCTTTGACTCATTGCATAATGCCAAGTGTTCTAATGTAGCAAAACTGGGGAATGACACCTAAAGCTCATTCATGTTTGAAGAAAACTGTACATTCACAAACTCAGGAATAATAACCACAGAGTAAATCTTGCAAGGTACATGATAACGGAATGATGTAAACATCACAATGGAATCATATTATAGTATGATCATATATTATAATTCTCAATAAAAATACTAAACACCCCCAAAACATGGTAATGATAAAAATCTTAAAAGCACACAGGCAAGGGGAAGGCACCTGAGAGAGAAAGGAAGAGAGATAAAAATACCTACTGATGCAGCAGAAAGGAGGCTGTGGCAGGAGGCAGACACAAGGCAAGGAATGGGGCTGGGAGAGAAAAATGCCATGGTGAAACATAATTCTTTGTACTCTAATAAAAAATAAAATAAACTCAATCATTATTGACTTATCAGAAACAATGAAGTCAAATTTAAAGTCACAAAAGTGAAAAAAAAAAGCAATGGCATCTCTTCCAAATCAGACTTTCAATCTAGAATCTGTGTTCAGTGAAAATTTTCATGAAAAACAAGGCTAAGTAGGGGCTGGACAGATGACTCACCAGTTAAAAGGAGTTGCTTACGCAAAGTGTCACATTCATCTGCAGCTCTTTTAGAGTGGCAAGCAGCCTTGGCATGCCTATTCCTGCCCCATCCTCTCTCTCTCTCTCTCTCTGCTTGCAAATGAATAAAAAAATTCCTTTACAGAATGAGGCTAAATAAATAAAAGTCATGAAGGTTTATCACACAAATTGCATTATCAGAAATGTTATAAAAAGTTCTTCATATTGAAAAATATGATATTCATTTTGGAAAATTTGATGGAAGCTTAGATCTTTTCAAATAAAATAATATATCAAGAGTAATGGAAGTTGTAGACAGGAAAGCAAACATAGTGACATTACTAAATGTATTAAAATGATAATTGAAACTTTAAGAATTGTGAATTATAGAGTCTCTAACAAACAGAACAGTAAAATGAAGGATAAGTTATGCAATAGATCGAAGGGCAGAGTGGAAGTACACTGTTTAAAGGCACATTGATTAAGATATATTTCTAAATGCTAGACTAGTTACTTTAAAAGTAAGCATTTCAGATAGAAAAGGAGATGAAAAGAACTCATAAATTATCAGTTAAAAAACAGAAACAAAAAAGATTGGGAGCTAATGGTGTTGCTCAGTGGTAGAGCATGTGGTTAGCATGAGTAGGGGCATGAAATTTATCACAAGCACCAAAACATACAACAAACAAAAAGCAAACAACAAGCAGAATAAAAAGCTGGGATTAGTGGAGCATGACTGTCATTATAGCATTCAGAAGACCTGAGGAAGGGTACCACAGAGTGAGACTTTGTCTCAAAAAGTATGTATTGGAAAATAGAAAACAATATGACGACAGGCTTAAATATAACCATGTGAATAATAAAATTAAATATAAACAGTTTAAACGTTCCAAAGGATGACAGAGATTGTCAAAATGTGTGAAGAAAAACATCAAGACATAAATGTATGCTACCTGGAAGTAAAACAGTATACACATTGGGATAAATAGGTTGGAAGTAAGAAAGGAGCATTGCCTCTATTAGTGGTATACAAAGAGGTCTTCAGGACAATGTACATTGAAAGCAATAAGGACTAACATAATATAAAATGATCAATTATCTAGATGGTAAAACAAACCTAATGTATGTATGTGTACCTAATAAAATAGTTTTATGACATATTAAATAAAAACTCAGTATTCATCATAGTAAGGGAATGTAAATAGCCTAGATATCCACCAAGAAATGAATGGATAAAGAAAATGTGGTACCCAGACTTCAATCATAGGACACCGAGAGATTATGCTGGCAATGAAAGCCAGCTTTCTACTGGCTAGCCCTCATAGGGCTGGAAAGTGCTATGTGAGTTGCTGGGGATAGAAGTCACCAAAACTTGAACAAGCAGTGGATCTTGCAAGCTATAAAATTAACCAGCCAGACAAGATGTGCCTCCTTGAGCAATAGTGGCACATAGGCTATGGTGATAAGCAGCTACTCATTGTCTGGATACAGGGTCTGCTCAGTGAGAGGGGATTCTTACCTGTGCTTAGAATCAAGTCAGAAGCCTATGGCTTGGAAGGTCACACACCCTAGAGGGAAGCTAATGCTGCTCTTTGGCTAAAAGGAGAGGTTATGGAGGTCAAAGGGGCTTCCAAATGTCAGTTTATACCCTTTGGTCCATGCTGCTCTACTTTTGGCTAAAGAATCTGCTTTTTACAGTTGGAAGTGAATACAGGGAAGACACAGGACCCATCAGTATGACAAGGAAAGACAGCTGGCTGCATAACATGAGATGAGTTATTTCTATCACATCTTCCATGACCCCAAAAGATACAAAAGAAGTGATGAATTAAATATGAGTGCTGCTCTTACTGCTAGCCTGAGAACCTCCTCCAAGGAAATGGTAGTAGACATTGAGGAGACTCAAGTCATCAAATCAGAAAATATAAGGCTGCTGAGAGCTCAACAGTAAAGGAGATTATATATATATATATATATATATATATATATATATATACACACACATATATATAAAATGTACCTTCAAAGGCTCAGGGAACATTGTGCAAGAGGTAGCAGAAAGATGTAAGAGACACAGGTTTGGAATGTGTACTTTGAGGCTTATCCCCTGAACAGAGACTGGCTGCTGCATGCATGACCCCATAGTGATTAGTGATAACCTCACTGAGGAGGGCCCTCTGTGGAATGGGAGTGGGAGAGAGGGAACATAAGAGTATAACCTATGGGAATATGATTAATTTGCATTACGTTCGTACAGTAGAGTTCTTAATAAAAATGAAAATGAGTTCATGTATACAATGGAATTTTATGCAGCTATAAAAAAAGATGAAATCATGAAATTTGCAAGAAAAATGTGTGGATTTGGAAATTATTATACTAAATTTGGTGATCCAGACTCAGACAGATAAACACTGAATGTTCTTTGTTATGTGTATATGCCAACTTTTAATTTTTATATATATGAATAAGTGTGGGTGTGGTGTGGAATTACGTCATGCATCAGGAAAGGGGACCATGAGAGAGAAAAAAGCGAGTGTGGGGGATTGGAGGGTAACAGAATGTGACATGAAGGTAAATGGATGACTACTGATGGAGAAGAGGTAAGGGGATGGGGACAAGGAAGGGGAGTTGGGGAAAGGAGGATCAACATGAAGTATATATGGAAGTACATTAATGAAACCTATTATTTTCTATGCTAATTAAAAATATAGCAAACAACTCTGTGTGTGTGTGTGTGTGTGTGTGTGTGTGAGAGAGAGAGAGAGAGAGAGAGAGAGAGAGAATATCCAAATTGTAATGTGCTTGTTACAAGTGGAACACATGCACTGAGTTTTGAAGGCTGAGTAGAAGAAAAGTAGGATTTTAAATGCTCATAATTAAGAAAATAGTGATTATATGTTGAAAAAATAATATACAGTATGCATTGTGCTAAAGTAAAATATATTAATAAATTTGATTCCACGGAATAGAGATCTATTAGCAAAAACAAGAAGAACTAAAAGTAAAAAAAGAAAATTAAGCAATTATTAAGGCCAAGCATGATGGCACATGCCTTTAGTCCCTGCATTTGGCAGGACAAGATAGTATTACTGGGAGTTGGAGGCCATTCTGGGGCTGCTGAGTAAATTTTGGGTCATCCTTGACTAGAGTGAGACCCTGCCTCAAAAAAAAAAAAAAAAAAAAAGCAAAGAAAAATAGACAGTTATAGTTGGAAGTTGGAAGTTGGAAGTTGGAGCAGTCAGAACTTTTTTTTTTTTTTGCACAATGAATAGAATAAGGTGAACAAAATATCAGTAAGGATTTAGGACTTAATATACTTTATATCAACCACATTCAGCAATGACAGAATATGCACTCCTTACAAGTACAGACAGAATGTCTATGAATTTAAGTATTATTGAGCCTTATAAGTCTCAACAAAGTTGAAATAATTGAAGTGCTACAGAATATATGATCATCATAGACTTTAATTAGAAACCAGTTTTAGAAAGCTATCTGTAGGGATTTTAATTGGAATTGCATTAAATCTGTATATTGCCTTTGGTAGGATTGTCGTCTTCACAATGTTAATTCTGCCTATCCAGGAACATGGGAGGTCTTTCCATTTTCTCAAGTCCGTCTCAATTTCTTTTTTGAGTGCTTTTATGTTTTTGTTGTATAGATCTTTCACTTCCTTGGTTAACGTTATTCCAAGGTATTTTATTTTTTTTGTTGCAATTGAAAATGGGACTATGTCCCTTATTTCTTTCTCTGTATCTTTGTCATTTGCATAAAGGAAGGCTACTGATTTTTGTGCATTGATTTTGTATCCTGCTACTTTGCTATAGGAGTTAATCACCCTCAGGAGTTTTGGGATGGAGTCTCTCGGGTCTCTTACACATATAATCATGTCATCAGTGAATAAAGCTAACTTAACTTCTTCCCTTCCAAATTGTATCCCTTTTATTTCCTTCTCCTGTCTTATTGCTTGAGCTAGGACTTCCAGTACTATATTGAAAAGCAGATGTGAGAGTGGACAACCCTGTCTTGTTCTTGATCTTAATGGGAATTCCTCCAGTCCCTCTCCATGAAGTATTATTTGGGCCTTAGGAGCTTCGTATATTGCCTCTATTAGGTTGAGATATGAACCAACCATGCCAATTCTCTCCAATGTTTTGAACATGAAGTGATGTTGAATCTTGTCAAAGGCCTTTTTTTCTGCATCTATCGAAATGATCATGTGGTTTTTATGTTTAACCTTGTTTATGTGGTGTATTACATTGACATATTTCTGTATGTTGAACCACCCCTGTGTTCCTGGGATGAATCCCACTTGGTCAAGGTGAATAATGCTTTTGATGTGTTGTTGGATTCGGTTTGCAAGGATTTTGTTCAGGATCTTTGCATCTAAATTCATCAGGGAAATAGGCCGGTAGTTTTCTTTTCTTGTGGCATCTCTGCCTGGTTTTGGAATTAGGGTGATGCTAGCTTCATAAAAGGAGTTGGGTAGCTTTCTCTGTTCACCAATTCTGTGCACAGTTTGAGGAAGATTGGTTTGAGTTCTTCCATGAAGGTTTGATAGAATTCAGCTGAGAAGCCATCTTGTTCTGGACTCTTCTTTTTTGGGAGGTTTTTTATTACTTTTTCAATCTCCATGAGTGTGATGGGTTGATTGAGGTGATTAATCTGCTCTGTGTTTAGCTTTGGTAGATGGTATGCATCCAAGAATTTATCCATCTCCTCCACATTATCCAGTTTTGTGGAGTAGAGGTTTTTGAAATAAGTCCTGATGATTCTCCCAATTTCACTTACGTCTGTTGTGATCTCTCCATTTTCATTTTGAATTTTGTTAATTTGAAGCTTCTCTTTTTTTTGCTTGATGAGATTGGCCAGGGGTTTGTCAATCTTGTTTATTTTTTCAAAGAACCAGCTCTTTGTTTTGTCAATTGTCTTTATTGTTTCCTTGGTTTCCAATTCATTGATTTCTGCTCTGATTTTAGTTATTTCTTTCCTTCTGGAGCTCTTTGGGTTGGATTTTTCTTGTTTTTCCAGTGCCTTTAGGTGGATGGTTAGGTCATTGATTTGGGACCTTTCTGTCTTTTTTATGAAGGCATTGAGTGCTATGAATTTTCCCCTGAGGACCACCTTCATTGTGTCCCATAAGTTTTGGTACTATGTGTTCTCGCTGTCGTTCAATTCCAGAAATTTTGCAATTTCATTCTTTATTTCATACACTATCCATTTATTGTTTAAAAGTGTGCTGTTCAGTTTCCAGGTGCCATTGGGTTTCTTGGTGGGTCTTTTGTTGTTGATTTCTACCAATATAACATTGTGACCTGATATCATGCAGGGAATTATGTCAATCTTCCTAAATATGTGGAGGCAGTCTTTGTGACCCAGTATATGGTCTATTTCAGAGAATGTTCCATGGGCTGCTGAGAAGAATGTGTAATCTGTGGATTTGGGATGGAAGGTTCTGTAGATGTCCGTTAGGTCTAAGTGATCTATGGTTTTGTTGAGCTCTCTTACTTCCCTATTGAGTTTCTGTTTGGATGATCTGTCTATTACTGATAATGGTGTATTGAAGTCCCCAGCTATGATGGTGTTTGTGGTTATTTCTGTTTTATTGTCAAGTAGGTTTTGTTTTATGAACTGTGGTGCCCCTGTGTTTGGTGAATACAGATTTATGATTGTAATATCCTCTGGATGGGTCATTCCCTTGGTAAGTAGGAAGTGGCCTTCTTTGTCTGTTTTGATTATTTTGGTTTGAAGTCTATTTCATCCGATATTAATATAGCTACACCTGGAAGATGCTTGGGAACAAAACACCTGTTTCTAAATCATTCACAAGTTAGAAGAAATTTCAAGAAATATCAGAAAACATTTTGAATTAATGACAATGAAGCATGATATCCCAACATCTATAGGGTACATTAAGTGCTCAATTTAAAAATAATGAAATTTTAAAAGAATGTTTTACCCTAAAAATACATGGTTTTCAGATTATGTTGGAACCCTTTTAAATGTCCTTTCAGGTTAATGGTGATACAACTCAGGGGCCACAAGAGGATCAAATACCACTCTCTCTGCACAAAAAAGATTGGCAAACCTTAATGCATACAACCAATGCAAGACATCAAGTCAACAGATCCCACTGAGAATGCCTAGCCTCTTAATCGAAGCCTCCAATGAAAACACAGTGGGTACTCCAGATATAGACTCTCACAATGAAGACATGATAAGCATAATAAATAAAATTAATGAGACCATGAACAAATGGATGACAGAATTAGAAGGAAACCATCAAAGAGCCAACAGCTGTATAAATGAAATGCAAGAGACCCATCAACAACAGCAAATATCTCTCATTTCTCACCACAACATAGTAAAAGCTGAGATCTCAATAGACAAATAAACAATTTGTAGGTGAGTCAACAAATAGATTCCAAGTCTGTGGCTACAGTGGTGAATCAAGCTCAATGAAGAAATGATCAACTGCAGGCATAAATTCCAAGAAACAACAAAAAAGTCAAACCAGGACCTGAAAATGGAACTTAATAGAGGCACAGAAATGATGCAGAAAAACACAACAGAAAACAAGAATCAAATTCCTTCTTAAAAGCCTCCCTAGATAGCCTCACAGAGAAGATCATGTTGCAGATAGAATTTCAGAACTTGAAGACAAGACAGAGAAAATGGATTAGGAGTACAAAAATAAGGATAAGTTCAAAATATTGTGTGAACAAAATATAAGGGAATTGAGGGGTACACTAAAAATACCAAATATCCAGATAATTGTCATAAAGCAAGAAAAAATACAGGCCAAAGGCATGATGAACATCTTCAACAAAATTATTTAAGAAAATTTTCCCACCCTTGCAAAAGAGAGACCTATCCAAGTACAAGAAGCTCACAGAACACCAAATAGACAGACCACAGAAGAAACTGTCCATGACACATTGTAGTTAAAATGCTAAACAATGAAAAGAAAGTGCTAAAAGCAGCAAGAGAAAAACAAGTCATTACAATAAAATTAAGTCCACCAAAATTTTCTGTGTTGTTTACTGAAAATTCTAAAAGCTAGAAGGGGTTTGAATAGAGTACTCCAAACCTTGAGAGACTATGGCTGCCAACCCAAACTACTATATCCAGAAAAAGTATCCCTCACAATAGAAGGTGAAAGGAAAACCTTCCGTGGTAAAAGCCACCACTATGAATATATGAGCTTAAATCCAACCTTACAAGGAATTCATCAAGGAATACTTCACAGAGGATCTAACAAGCAACTTTAAGATTCTACAACAAGGAAAAACAATAACCCAAACTGGAACAGATATGAAAATGTATAAAACAACACTATAAAAACCCGCAAAGCTTTCCATAAGACCGGGATTAAATCAAACCTCAAAGTTGTAACTCTAAACATCAATGGCCTGAACTCCCAATCAAGAGACACAGGCTGGATCAGAAAAAATGGATCTATTTATATTGCTGTTCACAAGAAACCCACCTTACTGTCAAAGATAGACACCTCCTAAGGGTGAAAGGATGGAAAGCAATCTTCTAAGGAAATGAAAATAAGAAACAAGTAGTCACAGCTATACTAATATCTGACAAAAGAGACTTCAAACAAAGTAATTTAAAAGACAAAGAAGGACATTTTTTACTCACCAAGAGAATGATTCAACATGAGGACATCACAACCAAAAACTCAGGTGTGCCAAACTCAGGTACACCATATTTTGAAAAGCAAATTCTACTTGATAAAAAACCAGAAATAAATCTCAATACCATCACAGTAGGGGACTTCAATATCCAACTATCATCAATAGACAGATTATCTAAGCAGAAAATCAGCAGTTAAAAATGGCGCTTACCAACACCACAGATCATTTAGATCTAACTCACATCTCCAGAACATTCTACCCTAATTCCATAGAATACACATTCTTCTCTGAAGTTCATGGAACCCTCTCTAAAATAGATCATACATTAGGGCAAAAAGCATGAATTCAGGACAGTTAACATCACTCCCCATACTTTATCTGACTACAATGCTTTAAAGCTATACAAATCAACAAGAAAAGAAGCAACAGAAAACACACCAGCTCCTAGAGACTGAACAACTTCCTATTAAACATTGAATGGGTTGTGGAAGAAATAAAAAAGGAAATTATAAAATTTCTAGAAGTAAATGTTAAAAACACATCATACTAGAATGTATAGGACATAGTGAAGACACATCTGTGGGGAAAATTCATAGCACTAAATGCCTTCATATCAAAGACAGAGAGATCCCAAATTAATAAAGTAACCATTTACCTAATGGCTTTGGAAAAACAAGAACACTCCAACCCAAAGGTCCCTAGATTGAAAGAAACAATCAAGATCGGACCAGAAATTAATAAATTGGAAATTAAGAAAACTATTATGATTAAGGAAATGAAGAGATGGTTCTTCAAAAAATAAACAAGATTGCTAAACTCCTGGTGAATTGATTAAAAGATAAAAAAGATAAGTCTCAAACTAACAAGAGCAGAAATGAAAGTTGAGAGGTCACAACTGACACCAATGAAATTAGAAGAATACCAGGACATACTTCCAAGACCTTTATTCCAAGAAATTTGATAATCTGGAAGAAATGTATGAATTCCAGATACATACCACCTACTAAAACTAAATCCAGGGCAGATAAACTTCCTAAAGAAGCCTATTGCATCCAATGTGATTGAATGTTACATAAAACATCCCAACCAAAAAAAGTCCAGGACCTGATGGATTCTCAGGAAAATTCTACCAAGCCTTCATCTGAGAACTAAAATCACCTTTTCTCAAGTTATTTCACAAAATTGGTAAAAAAAAAAATGGGGGGGGGGGGAATGCTGCCAAACTCCTTCTATGATGCTGGCATTGCTCTGATACCAAAATCAGACAGTGACAAAAGAAAGGAAAATTATAGACCAACGTTCCTGATGAACCTAGACATGAATATTCTCAAAAAAATCCTTGCAACCCAAGTTCATGAACCCACCAAAAGCATTATCACAGCTCTTCCCCCACCTCCCATTTCCCTGGTTCCAGTTCCCCTGCTGATGGCTTGGGGATGTCAGGACCCTGTGAGCATGCTGCGGAAGCAAGACGCTTGCTCTGTATACCTGATTGAATGTCCCCTGGGTCCCCAACTCCCTGATCCCTTGCTCCAGAGGGTGCATGTATAGAGTGAGTAGGCCATATCTCCCTGCTGTAGCCCACCTCCTAGTTCCCTGGTCTGCATTCCCCTGCTTTTGGCTTGGGCTGCCTAGACCCTGCAAACTTGCTGTGGAAAGAAATAGACCCCTTGTTTTGCCTTCCTGTTTAAATGGCCTCTGGGTCCCAAACTCCTTGATCCCTGCTCTGGATGGTAAATGGATGGAGTGAGTAGTCCAGAGTTCCCAGTTCCTTCCCCACCTCACAGTTCCCTGGTTCCTGTAACCCTCCGGCTCATTTGGGGTGGCCTGGCCCCTGCTTGTGGGCTTCCATATCCACCTTTTGTTAGGGTATCATGATTAGCTGGCCACTGGGTACCCAAATCTCTATTCCCCTGAGTCATAGGGTGCATGGACCAATGTAGGAGATGGCCTCTTGCCCCAGACTCTCCAGATTTCTGGCTCCTGGTCCCCCAACCCATAATCCCCCTGTGCTGAAGAGTGTGTGCAAGAGGAGTGAGTAGGCCAGAACTCCCAGTTCCCCACCTCCCAGTTCCCCGGGTACCTCTGATGTACTTGCAATCTCCACAATCTGCACATCTGTGGTTATAAACCCCCAAACCCCATTGTACATCAATCTGATTCACATTTAAGAAAGAACGTTCACTGAAGATCCTACAAGGACAAATACTTGCTTCCTCCTCAAGAAAATAAAATGTTTTCCCAATATGGCTGACCAAAATAAAAAAGAACAAAAAAGAAAAAGAGAACAATGAAAGTAAGAAAACTGAGAGATCCAAGTATGCCGAGTCGCACAATGGCAGCCTCCTATGAAATCATAGAGAAATCAACAGAAATTCAATCCCAAAATGAAAACACAACCATTGAGACCCTGAGAATAACAATTGCTGAACTGGAAGCAAACCATCAAAAAATGCAACAATTGTATCAATGGACTTGAGCAGAATCACATTTTAGAGTGCTCAGCTTTTGTTACTAGACTTAAAACTTAACTGAAGAAAACCACAGAAGCCCCAGAAAAGATACAAATGAATTGAATGTGAATCAACAAATAGAGTATCTGAATAATCAACTGATTAGGCTTAATAAAGACATGATCAAATGCAAGAATGAATTCCAGGAATCATCAAGAAAATCAGACCACAAACTGAAATTGTACCTAAAAAATGAGATGGACATGATGCAAAATAACACAATAGAAAACAATAATTAAATAGAGCTTATAAAAAACTCTCTAGAACCCCTCACTAACAGAGTTACCCATGTGGAAGACTGAACTTCTGACCTGGAAGACAAGACAGAAGAAATTGATCAGGATGCCATAAACTTTGACAAGTTCAAAAAAATTAAGTGAACAGAATACTAGAGAACTGTGGGATACCCTAAAATGACCAAGCATCCAGATCGTGGGTATACAAGAAGGAGAGAAAATCCAGTCCAGAGGCATAGAGAATATATTCAACAAAATTGTTGAAGAAAATTTCCCCATTCTCTCAAAAGAGAGGTCCACCTAGATACAAGAAGCCTACAGAACACCAGACAGGACCAAAGAAGAAACTCTCAAAGACACATCATAGTTAAAACAAAGAGTGTTAAAAGCATCAAAAGAGAAAGAACTCACAACATACAAAACCAGTATCATCAGAATTACATCAGATTTCTCAGTGGAAATCCTGAAAGCCAGACAGGCCTGGAAATGGAACACTTCAAAGTCTAAAAAACTATGGCTTCCAACCCAAGCTACTCTGCCCAGCAACTGTATCCCTTCTAATAGATGGTGAAAGGAAAACTTTCCATTAAAGAAGTCAACTCTATGATTACATGAACATAAAGCCAAACCTACAGAGAATACTTCAGGGAATACACCACACAGTAGAGTGAAAAAACCATTCTCAAGAGTGTACCAGAAGAAAATCACAATAACCAAAACTAGAGCAGGTGCAAAAAAAAAGTCCAAAGTCCTGGGCATGGTGATGCACGCCTTTAATCCTAGCACTTGGGAGGCAGAGGTAGGAGGATTGCCATGAATTTGAGGCCAGTCTGAGACTACATAGTGAATCCCAGGTCAGCCTGAGTCAGAGTGAGACCCTACCTTGAAAAACCAAAAAAAAAAAAAAAAAAAAAAAAAAAAAAAAAGTACAAAGTGCAAGAAAGCACCAACCCCCATAAAGCACACCATCATGGCAGGGATTCAGTTGAACCTCATAGTTATTACCTTAAACATTACCTGACCAATCAAAAGACAGAAGTTAACAGGGTGGATCTGAAAAATGGATCCTTATATCTGCTGTCTTCAAGAGAAACCCACCTCACTACAAAAGGCAGACACCACCTCAGGCTGAAAAGATGGAAACTGATATTCTAAGCAAATGAAAATAAGATACAAGCAGGTGTCGCTATATTAAAATCTGATAAAATAGACTTCAAACCAAAAGTAATTAAAAAGGACAAAGAAGGCCACTTCTGACATATCAAAGGAATGATCAAATATGAGGACATCACAAACATAAATCTATATGCAGCAAACACAGATGCACCACAGTTAGTAAAACAAAACATACTTAATATAAAAACAGAAATAATTATCAACACCATCATAATTGGGTACTTTAATAATCCACTATCATCAATAGACAGATCATCCAAGCAGAAAATCAACAGAGAAATAGATCAACTAGACCTAAATGGGCATCTACAGGACATTCCACCCCAATTCTACAGAAAATATATTCTTCTCAGCAACCCACAGAACTTTCCCCCAAATAGACCACATTCCATAAATTATGCCACCATAAATTCAGGAAAATTGAAGTATCTTCCTGTATCATATCAGATCACAATGCTTTAAATGTAGCAATTAGCAATAAGAGATACATCAGAGCCGGGTGTGGTGGCGCACGCCTTTAATCCCAGCACTCGGGAGGCAGAGGTAGGAGGATCGCCGTGAGTTCAAGGCCACCCTGAGACTCCATAGTGAATTCCAGGTCAGCCTGGGCTAGAGTGAGACCTTACCTCCAAAAACCAATAAAAAAAAAAAGAGAGAGATACATCAGGAACTCCATCAGCTCCTGGAGACTGAATAGCACACTTTTAGACAGTGAATGGGTTGTGGAAGAAATTATAAAAGTAATTGTAAAATTCCTAGAATTCAATGATAATGAAAACACAACTTACTAAACTTATGGGACACAGCAAAGGCAGTCCTAAGGTGAAAATTCACAGTGCTAAATGCCTTCATAACAAAGAAGAGAGATTCCAAATTAATAACCTAACTGTCCATGTAAAGGCATTGGAAAAACAAGAATAATCCAACTCTAAGTGCTCCATATGGAATGCAATAATCAAGATCAGAGCAGAAATTAATAAACTGGAAACTAAGAAAATCAATAAAATGAAGAGCTGGTTCTTTCAAAAATAAAGATTGATAAAATCCCTGGAAAATTTGAATAATGGAAAAAAAAGAGAGAAGCAACTACAGCTACTTGATATTTGATAAAGTTGCCAATAATGTAGACTGGAGAAAAGACAGCATCTTCAACTAATGTTGCTGGATAGTTTGGATAACTATATGTAGAAAAATAAAACTAATTTTCTCTAGAAGTTATCTAAGGTGCTAACCTGCAAAGCTAAAGGACCCAGGTTCAATTCCCCAGGACCCACGGAAGCCAGATGCACATGGTGGCACATGCTTCTGGAGTTTGTTTGCAATGGTTGAAGTCCCTTGCATGTCCATTCTCTGTGTCTCCCTCTATCTTTCTCTGTAATATAAAAAAATAAAAATTTATATATATATATATATATATATATATATATATGTATATGAAAAATAAAACTAGACCCACTCATCTCAGTATACACAAAAATCAAGTCCGAGTGGATTAAAACCTCAATATAAGACCTGAAAGTCTTCCTCTACTAGAAAAAAAAGTAGGAGGAACTCTCCATGATATAGGAGTGGGGAAAGACTTCCTGAATAAAACACCAGTAGCCTAGGAAATTCAACAGTCACTCAAACAATGGAATCTCATGAAGCTCGCAAGATTTTGCACAGACAAGCAAACCATAAGCAGAGCCCATACACTACACACTGAGTGGAAGAAAATTTTTTGTCAGCTATACCACTGACAGAAGCCTAACATCTAGAATCTACAAAGAACTCCAAAAACTAAAAAATAAAAAATCAAGCTGGGCATAGTGGCACATACCTTTAATCCCAGCACTCGGGAGGCAGAAATAGAAGGATCACCATGAGTTCAAGGCCACCCTGAGAATACATAGTGAATTCCAGGTCAGGCTGAGCTGGAGTGAAGCCTTACCTTAAAAAAAAAAAAAAAAAAAGCAAAACAAAACAAAACAAAACAAAAATCAAACCACCCACTCCCAAAATGTGTCAGAGATCTGAATAGGGAGTTCTCAGAGGAAGAACTACAAATGGCCACACACGCTGTAGAAAATGTTCAGCATCCCTAACCATTAGGGAAATGAAAATTAAAACAACAATGAGATTCCACCTTACTCCAGTAAGGACGGCAATCATTAAAGAATCATGCTACATCAAATGTTGACGAGGATGTGGGGAAAGAGGAAACTTCATCCACATTTGGAGGGAATGTAAACTTGTACAACCACTATGTAAATCAATATAGAGTTCCTGAAAAGGATGGATATAGTGCTACCAACAGACTCAGTTATTCCCTTACTGGGCATTTATCCTAAAGGCTCCAGGCTTCACTACAGAGATATTTGCTCAACCATGTTTATAGCTTCTCAGTTCATAATACCTAAAATAGGAATCAACCCAGGTACTCATCATTGGGTGAATGGATCAAGATGTTGTTGTACATTTACACAATGAAATTCTTCTCAGTATTAAGAAAAAGTGATGCAATTAAATTTGTAGAAAAATGGACAGGTTTGGAAGAGATCATACCCAGCAAACTCACACAATCACAGAAAGACAAACACTGCATGGTATCACTCATCTGTGGTTCCTAACCTGGACCAATTTGAGTTGATGACATACCTGATAGACAGTTCATGGCCCAGACAACATAAAGATGGAAGGATTGATAAGGAGAGGAAATGGAGTGTGGGTGAAAACAAACACAAAACTAAATCCAAAATCAACGGGTTCCATGGAAATCTTTATCCTTAAAGATAGACTAAAACATGCAACCCTCAACAGGATTAAAGGGGGAGCACCAGAAAAGAAGGACCCTGGAGAGGGTGGGATGAAACCTAAGCTTATTTATTTTTTATTTTTATTTTTATTTTTTTATTTTTGGTCTTTGGCTTGAAACTCCCAGTACCAGAAATCAGCTGATACCCATAATGAACTGTTGATTGGAGAAACCTACGACTTCCCCAGAACAAGAAAGGCTTCTGTCAAAACACTTGTTACCAGCATGAGGCAACAGGTAAAACCCAGTTGCTGAAGATCTCATATTCTGCTGACACAGAGCATGATAGACATGGCTTGAATCCAGAAGAGAGTCAGTTCCCAGATAACCCATTTAGTGCTGGAAAGTGCAACAGAAGCCACTGGGGGAAAATCGCCAATAACAGTCTGAGCAACCAGAGGTCTAAGCTACTCAGAAGCAAAACACCCTGACAGGATGTACATGCCAGTGCAATAGTGACACACAGCCTTGGTGGGTAACCAATAGCTTTCTGACTGGCTAAGATATCTGCTCAGTGTAAAAGAACCCATATCTGGAATTGGGAACCACGTCAGAATCCTATGGACACAAAGATTACTCGATGTAGAGTTAAGCTGCCACTAGTCTTTGGCTAAAAGAGGGGTTACATACATCAAATTCTCCTTAAATTAATATTCTTATCCCATTTAAATTATGCTTATTTCACTCTCCATTGGAGAATCTGTTCTTCTTTTTCACAAGGTAGTGAGACCTGAGGAGATAAACTACCCTATGCACTTCAGCCAAGCCACAGGTGAAACCACAGAGGAATTGGGGAGATGAGCAGGAGTGCTTCCTCCATGCCAGTTCTCACAATCAACACCAGGGTGCATGAGACAAACATTGAGGATACTCAACACCTACTAAAGTAGAGATCCAGAAGTTCCTAAGAGCTCATCACTGAAATAGACTTAAAACACACCCACCATGGCTCAGGGAATTTTTTGGAAGAGGGGCCAAAAGATTGTAAGAGCCACAGGTTGAGACATCATGCCCAGAGAAATTGCCTTCCTCCCAAACTGTTTGCTGCTCCCAAAACACATAACCCTCATTACCATAGGTAGTACCTGCAACCCCACTGAGGAGGGTGGAATGGGGAATAGTGGAATGGGGGCTGGAGATGAAGGAAAATAGAGTAGCAACACATGATGTATCCATACAAAATATGTTGTCAATAATAATAATAAATTAAAAAACCATTATCCACTTCTATCAAGACTTCATTTTAGAGATGCAGGGATGGTTCAAAATATGGAAATTGATAAACATATTAATCCATGTACATAGACATCAAAACCAGATGATAATTTTTCCCTTTCTTTTTTTATTAAATGGAAAATTTGAATGGACACATAATTTGTTAGTACTAGCATTCCCTCCTCCTGCCAACTCCACTGAGGCCCCTCCTTAGTGGGATTACTGGTATTTGCCATGGATTTGTTGGTTACGAGTTATGAGAGCAGTCATTGTGTGTGTGGAGCAATGCCTGTGGATATTCCCTTCTACCCTGTGGCTCTTACACTCTTTCTGCCTTCTCTTCCACAATATTGCTCAGCCTTGGTGGAGTGTGCTTAAATCTACTTTAGTGTTGAGCTTTAAGCAGCTTATGAATTTCTGCCTTGTTGCATTTCGAGTATCCCCAGTGTCTGTCTCCAGTACAATGGTTTAGGTAGTCCAGCTCATTACAAAAGCAGCACTATTACTCACCTCACTAAATCCTCTGTGCTTTCACCTGGGCTCTGGCTGGTGTGCTGGGGGTGGTTCATCTCCTTCCAGGTATTCTGTTATCTATTCTTGTCTTTCAGATAGATTTTGGTTTTCCTTGGTTCTTATTGCCTTCCGAAAGAGAAAAAACAGATTCTCCAAAGGATAGTGAGATTAGCATAGGTTAAAGGACATATGCATTGTTAGTTAATTTAGAGAGATTTGGATAGGTGTAGTCTCACTTTTGGCCAAAGACTAGTGGGAGCTTCTCACTGGTGTCCATAATCTTAGACATAGGATTCTGATTTGGTTCCTATTGCCAGTTATGGGTTGATTTACACTGAGCAATTTTCTTAGTCAATTAGAGAGCCATTGGTTACCCACCTAGGCTGTGTGCTGCTATTGTGCAGGTGTGTACAAATTGCCAGGGTGGTTATTTTCATATAGCAGGGTTCCCTAGTTGCTCACAACATTGTTGAGCATTTTATCCCAGTAGCTCATGTAGCACTTTTCAGCACTTTATATGCTAACTATATGTGAGCTTGATTCTTTTCAGATTCAGCAAGATTTCTTGACATTGGGCATTGGCAGCATGTGGTGTCTTGAGGAATAGCATCTTATATTTCACCTCAGGCAGGTAATTCAGTGCTTTGATAGAGTGTGTCTTGTTTTGAGGACCTTGTAGGTCTGTCTGATCAATAGCTAAACTTGGGTTGAAATAAATTTCTTGTACTGGGAGTTACAAACCCACACCAAATATTTTAGGGTTAGGTTTCATCCCACCCTCTTCAGGGTCTTTCTTTTAAGATGATCCCTCTATTCCTATTGAGGACTATATCTTTTATTCTGCTATCCAGGAAGAAAGTTTCTAGGGTACCAATTCATTTTGTATTGATTTTATGTATATCTGTTCCTCCCTTCCCCTAAACCCTTCCATCCCTCTTATCTGCCCCTTAAGTTGCTGGTCAGGAGTCTTCTACTCAAGCTTTTAGTTTAGGAACCACAGATGAGGGAGAACATGCTGTGTTTGTCTTTCTATGCTTGTGTAAGTTTGCTTCATATTAACTGTTTCATGTCCATCCATTTTCCTACAGATTTCATTATATCATTTTTTTTTATTGCTGCTGAGTAGAATTCTATTTTGTACATGTACCACATCTTCATTGTCCATTTGTGAAATGATGGGCATCTGGATTGATTCCAGTTCTTAGCTATTATGAATTGAGCAGCTATAAATATGGTTGAGCAAATATATTTGCAGTGAAGAGTGTAGCCTTTGGGTGAGATGCTCAGTAGAGGAATGACTGGGTCAGTTGTTAGCTCTATTTTCATATTTTTTAGGGTGTCTCTATATTGATTTCCATAGTGGTTGTGTATGTTTGTACTCCCACCAGCAGTGAACGATGGTTCATCTTTCCCTGCATCCTCACCAACATTTATTCTCATTTGATATTTAAATGATTTCCATTCTTTCTGGAGTAAGGTAGAATCTAGTATTTGATTGAATTTGCATTTTCTTGATGGTTAAGGAAGCTCAACATTTTCTTAGGTGAATATTAGCCATTTGTATTCTTCCTTTCATAGTTCCATATTCAGTTCTCTGTCCCATTTTTCAGTGGGTTGTTTGACTTTTTATTGCTTAGTTTTTTGAGACCTTTGTAGATCCTAGATATTAGATAACTGTCAGTGGTATAGCTGGTGAAGATTTTCTCCCATTATGTGGGTAGTCTATTGGATCTGTTTATGGTATGTTTGTCTGTACAAAAGCTTTTTAACTTCATGAGATCCCACTGGTTGAATGATTGTTAAATTTCCTGGGCTACTATGATATTGTTTAGGAAGTCTTTCCTTAAACCTATACCATGGAGAGTTCTTCCTATTTTTGTTTCATTAATAGTTTGATAGTTTCAGGTCTTATATTGAGGTCTTTAATCCATTTGGAGCTGACTTTTATGTATGGTGAAAGGAGTGGGTGTAGTTTCAGTTTTCTACATGTGGTTATCCAATTTGTCCAGCACCATTTGTTGAAGATGGTATCTTTCTCCAGTGTACATTGTTGGCTCCTTTGTTAGGATCGAATAGCTGTAGTTAGTTAAATTAAGGACTGGTCTTCAGTTCTCTTCCATTGGCCTATATGTCCATTTTTACGCCAGTACTGTGCTGTTTTTGTTACTATGGCTTTGTAGTGTAGCTTTAGATCTGGTATGGTGATACCTGCAGAGGTGTTTCTTTTGCTGACGATGATTTTGGATATGCAGGGCTTTCTGCTATTCCATATGAATTTTTAAGTTATATTTTCTATCTCTGTGAAGAATGATGCTGGTATTTTTATTGGTATTGCATTGAATCTATTTATTGCTTTTGGTAAAATTGCCACTTTTATTTTTTATTTTTCTCATGTCATATTGCTTGGGCTAGGACTTCTAATATTATGTTGAAGAGCAGTGGTGAGAGTGGGTGCCTGTTTCATGTTCCCAATATTAATGGTAATTTCTTGTGTCATTTTCCAATAAATATGATTTGAACTTTAGTTGCTTTGTACATAGCCTTTATTACATTGTCATATAAGCCCTCTATGCCTAGTCTGTCTGGCATTTTCATCATGTATTCATGTTTTAAAGCCTTCTCTGAAGCAATTGAAATGATTATATGGTTTTTGTGTTTAAGATTATTCATGTGGTCTATTATATTAATCAATCTCTCAATGCTGAACCATCCCTGCAACCCTGGGATAAGGCCTACCTGATTCAGGTGGATAATGTTTTTGATGTATTATTGAATTTGGTTTGCAAGAATTTTGTTCAGGAGTTTTGCATCTAAGTTCATCAGGGAGATAGGTTTATGGGTTTTTTTGTTGTTTTTTTCCTTGTCTCTGTCTGGTTTGTATTAGGGTGATGCTAGCTTCATACAAGGAGTTAGGGATCATTCCCTGCTCTATGAATATGTTAAAAAGCTTGAGAAAATGTGGTTTCAGTTCTTTGATAAGGTTTGGTAAGTTCATCTGAGAATTCATCAGCTCCTGGTCTTTTCTTTTTGGGGAGGTTTTTGATTACATTTTCAATCTCAATGGATATATAGAGGTATATTTAGGAGACTTATCTGTTCAGAATTTAGTTTTGGTAGGTGGTATGTGTCTACAAATTCATCCATTTCTTCCAGGTTATAGAGGTTTTGGAAATATGTCCTGATGATTCTTCCAATTTCACTGGTGTCTGTTGTGACCTCTCATTGTTCATTTCTAGTTTTGTTAAATCGACACTTCTCTATTTTTCATTTGATCCAATAAGCTGGGGGTTTATAAATATTGTCTATTTTTTCAAAGAACCAGCTCTTGGTTTCATCATTTTTCTTAAATGTTTTCTCAGTTTCCAATTCATTAATTTCTGCTCTGACCTTAATTATTTCTGTCTTTCTGGAACTCAGGGTAGGATTGTTTTTCTTCTTCCAATGCCTTTAGGTTGATGGTTAGGCTATTAATTTGAGATCTCTTCATCTTTGTTATGTAGCTTTTAGCACTATGAATTTTTCCCTTAGGAATGCCTTCATTGTGTCTCATAAGTTTTGGTATGTTTTGTTTTGGTTATCACTCAGGCCAAGAAATTTTACATTTACCATTCAGATTTCTTGCACAACCCATTCATTGTTTAATAGAATGTTCTTCAGTTTTCAGGAGCTGGTGTCAGTTCTGCTGTTTACCTTGTTAATTTCTAGCTTTAACACACTGTGATCCTATATGGTATGGGAAGTAATGTCAATTTTCCTGAATTTATTAAGGCATGCTTTATGGCTTAATACATGATCTATTTTGGACAAGGTTTTGTGGGCTGTTTAGAAGAATGTGTATTCTGTAGAACGAGGGTGGAATATTCTATAGATGTCTGTTAGCTGTAATTGATGTATGGTGTTATTAAGATATATTATTTCCCTACTGATTTTCTGCTTGGATGACATGTCTGTTAATGATAGGGGGGTATTGAAACCCCCTAGTATGATAGTATTGGGAATTTTTTCTGGTTTGTTGTTGAGTAGCTTTTTATTTATAAAGTGTGGCACACCAGGGTTTGATGTGTATAGATTTCTGATTGTGATGTCCTCTTGTTGGATCATTCCCTTGATGAGTTAGGAGTGGTGTTCATTGTTCTTTTTGATTATTTTTGTTTTGTGTCTATTTTACCAGATATGAATATAGCCAGACTAGCTTCTTTCTTAGTTTCATTTGCCTCTAAAATTATTTTTGATCCTTTCATCCTGAGGAGGTATCTATCCTGAGTGGTGAGGTGGATTTCTTTAAGATAGCAGATGGAAGGGGTCCATTTTTTCTGATCCACCCTGTTAACTTTTGTCCCTAGACATTAACATTTAATGGTATAACTGTGAGGTTTTATTTAATCCCTGATGTATTGGGGGCTTCATGCAATTGGGTGCTTTTTTGGGCTTTGAATGTTTTTGTGCCTGCTCCACTTTTGGTTACTGTGTTGTTACTCTTCTTTGCTCCTGGGTTTGTTTTTTGATTCTTCTGTTTCGAGTATTCCCTCAAGTATTCTCTGTAAGTTTGGCTTTGTGTTCATATAATCATAGAGCTGGCTTTTATCATGGAAGGTTTTCCTTCTACCATCTATTAGAAGGGATACTTTCACTAGGTATGGTAGTTTCAGTTGGAAGCCATAGTATTTTAGATTTTGACATGATCCATTCTAAGCTTTTCTGAGTTTCAGGGTTTTCATTGAAAAATGTGAGGTAATTTTGATGGAATTGCTTTTGTATGTTATGAGTTGTTTCTCTCTTGCTGCTTTTAGTCCTCTCTTTTTGTTTTCATTGTTTAGAGTTTTCACTATGATGTGTCCTGGAAAGTGTCTTCTCTGGTCCAGTCTGTTTGTGTTCTGTGAGGTTCTTGTATCTGGGTGGGTCTCTCCTTTGAGAAAGGGAGTTTTTTTCAATAAATTTTTGAATATGTTCTCCATGCCTCTGGCCTGAATTTCCTCCCCTTCTGGTGTACCTATGATCTGGATGTTTGGTTGTTTTAGGGTATCCCACAATTCCTTCACATTCTGCTTGCATGATTTTTTGAACTTATCAAAGTTCTTGGACTTTGGAACCATTTAGTCTGTCTTGCCCTCTAGATCTGAGGTTCTCCACATGATTAACTCTGTTAGGGAGTGCTTCTAGTGAGGCTATTATGAGCTCTATTTAATTTTTTTTCTGTTGCATTTTTCTATATTGTATCCATCTTTTTTGTAAAGCAGTTTCAGATTGTGATTTGATGCTTCCTAGAATTAATTCTTGCACTCATGTCTTCATTAAGCTTAATCAGATGGTTATTGGGATCTTCTGTTTGCTGATTCACCTTAAATTCATTTAACTCTCTTTTAAGATCTCTTGGGAATTCCTCCATTAAGTTTAGCCTAGTGACAAAAGCTGTATGCTATAAGAGCTGATTCTACTAAACTTCACTTATCTAATTGTTGGTGTTTTGATGATTTGCTCCCAGTTCAGTGATTTGCTTGGTCAGGGTAAATAAGTTTTCTGTGCTTTTATTTTGGGATTCAATTTCTGTTGTAACCTCTGTGTTTTCATTGGAGACTTCCAGTGTTGGAATAGGCAACTTTGGTAGAGATCTCTTTTTGCTTTTGCTTTTGCTTTGTGTGTGTGTGTGTGTGTGTGTGTGTGTGTGTGTGTTGGCAGTCTACCCATCTCAGGCGAAAAGTATGTTTTATCATGGAAGCAAGTGATCACCCTTGTAGGATTCTGAGTGAGTGTTTTATTTTGGGTTTAAATCTGATTGGAGTGGGATGTCATTGCATCCACGGGATGTCATTGCATCCACTGATGCATGAGTTGTGGAGGTTGCAAGCATATCTGAAGCTCTGTGCTTATTCTCATATGAAAGCTGTGGCTGAAGGTCTGAAATATCTTCAGCCCAGGATCACAGCCATGCCTTGTGTGTTAGTGCCATAGCACTTGGCTCTGCTCCCTACAATATCCAGCTGAGCAGGTTGTAGAAAACTCACTGGTCCTCTTTGGAGGTGGTTGCCAGATATTCCTGTGCTCCCAGTCTGGGACAGGAGCAATGTACCAAGGGTATACAGGTAGACAGATACCTGTGGAGGATGAGTAGGGGTGGGGAGGGGTAATTTGGGCCACCAGGCTCCACAGACCAGGCTGGAGCTCAGGTTCATGGAGTTAGTTGTTGCAGAGGAATTGGTGAGAGGAGGCAGCCATCAATGTGGCTCAGCATGATCAGAGAAGGTGGCGGAGGCCCAAAAATCTGCTGGGGCATGAGGTGCCAGGGGGACCTGCAAGAACACTGGAGGCATGGTTTGGGTGGACAGACCCTGTGGTGGTTTGAATAGATGCCCCACAATAGATTCAGGAGTTTATTTAAACTTCTTGGATTTCCAGCCACCTGAGTGGAGGAGGTGACACTGGGCAGATCTTAGCGTCCAGCCCTAAGGTGTGGTAGTGGATTTGAAATTCTAATCTAAAGATATGCAAAGTGCCTGAATTCCACCTGGAGTTCTTGAAGTGTGTGTGTGGTGTGGGTTTTAGGTTTTTGGCTTGGGGCTTCTCTCTCTCTGCTTGGACACGTGAACTGCAATTATAGAACTTCCCCTCTGTATACAATAAATCACTTTTTCTATAATTGTGCCTTGTCTGGAAGTTCATCTCAGTGAACTTGAAGCTGTTTACTATAGACCTCAAACACACTGGTGCCCTTCACCCACCTGTAGGGCATAATTCCCAAACAGATCATACCCCTCACCTGTCTGGAGAGTGCATGCTCCAAACACATCACACCCCTCAGCAGTCCAGAGTGCACAGGCCACAAATATGCTATGCCCCTCACCAGCACACATGACCATTTCAATAGATGCAGAGAAGTTCTGGAAAATACAGCATCACTTAATGAAAATGTTTAAGAGACTAGGGACAGAAGGACCATATTTCAACATTGTAAAAAGCTATTTACAAAGCACCTAAGGTCCAAGTCATACTAAATGGGTAAAAACTCAAAGATTTCCCATTAAGATCAACACAAAGGTGCCCATTCTCACCACTGCTCTTCCTAGCTCAAGCAATAAGATAAGACAAATAAATGAAAGGGATATGGAAAAAGATCAGCTAATGTGGTAGTTTCTCTATATGTCCTCACTAGACTCAGGTGTTTTATTAAAGCTTTCTTCCCACTGCTTGGCTAGAAGAGTTGTCACTGGAGAGGTGGGGAGGGGATCCTGGAGTCCAGCCCTAAGATTTCAGTGAGGGCAAATTTGATTTCTAGGCCAAAGGTATTCAGAACAGTCTGAGCTATGCCTGGGTCCCTGTTGTTCTGTTGCCCATTTGTGCATGCCTGTGGTGCTGGCTTGCTGGTGGTGTGTTTCTCTCTGCGTGGATCTATGCAAATGGTCCATTCCCTTCTACCGTTATGGAACCTCCACTGGTGCTGTAAGCTTCAAATAAATCCCTTCCTCCCCTAAACTGTGCTGGTTTGGATGTTCATCCCAGTTATGTGAAAGGGCCATATTATAACATAATACAGGCTGTGTATTAAGCATCTAAGACCCAAATTATAGTAAATGAGGAAAAATTCTAAGAGTCATATTTAGATCTACAACAAGACAAGAGTTCCCACTCTCATCACTGCTCTTCAAAATAGTGCTGGAAGTCCTAGCCCAAGCAATAAATAAGAGAAAGAAATGAAAGGAATACAAATTGGAAAGGAAGAAATCAAATTAGCCCTATTTGCAGATTACGTGATTTTATAAGTAAGTAACCCAAAAGACCCCATGAAAAAACTTTTAAAGGTGATAAACACTTTCTCCAAAGTGGCAGGATACAAAATCAATACACAAAAATCAGTAGCCTTTCTATATGCTAAAGATAAACATATGCAGAAAGAGATAAGTGAGGCTGTCCCATTTTCAATTGGCACAAAAAATTAAATATCTTGGAATATCAGTAACCAAGGAAGTGAAAGTCTTATACAAGGAAAACATAAAAACACTAAAGAAAGAAATTGAGGAGGATACAAGAAGATTGAAAGACCTCCCATGCTCATGGATTGGAAGAATCAACATTGTAAAAGTGGCCATTCTACCAAAAGCAATTTATAGATACAATGCAATACCTATTAACATTTCAGCAATTTTCATCACAAAGATAGGAAAAACAGTTTCAATGTGCATATGGAAGTACTGAAGACCTATGATATCCAAAACTACCCTCTGCAAACGAAACACTTCAGGAGGTATCACTATACCCAACTTCAAATTATGCTACAAAGCCATAATAATAAAAAACAGCATGATACTGGCACAGAAATAGAAATATAGATCAATGGATCAGGATAGAAGTTACAGACCTTAGGTCAAGAAATTCCAGCTACCTGACCTTTTACAAAGGGACCAAAAATGCACACTGGAGAAAAGACAGCATTTTGAACAAATGATACTGGAGAAATTGGATAACCACATGTAGGAAAATAAAACTAGATCCACTTCTTTCACTGTGCACAAAAATCAAATCCAAATGGATTAAGAACCTCCATATCAGACCTGAAGCACTAAAACAATTGGAGAAGAAAACAAGAGGATTCTCCAAGACACAGGTGTGGGGAAAGACTTCCTGAGTAGGACCCCAATTGCTCAGGAAATTAAAGAAATACTCAGTCAGTGGAATCTCATGAAACTAAAAACTTTTGTAAAGACAAGCATAGCATAAACAGAGCCAACAGACAACCCACAGAATGGAATATAATCTTTGCCATCTATATTTCCAACAGAGGCATAATATCTGTCATCTACAAAGGACTCAACAAACTAAGCAATAAAAAATCCAACAATCTCAAAAAATGGGGACAGTGAATGGAACAGAGAATTCTCAAAGGAGTAAACACAAATGGCCAATAGTTATTTAATGAAATGTTCAACATCCTTAGTCATCAGGGAAATGCAAATTGAAACAATTTTGAGATTCCATTTTACTTCATTCAGGATGGCAGTCATCAAAAAACTCTGGAGAGATTGCTTAATGGTTATTTCACTTACCTGTAAAATATAAGGACTCAGGTTTCTATTGCCTAGTACCCACATAATCCAGATGCACACACTAATGCATGTATCTGGAGTTTGTTTGCAGTGGCTAGAGGCCCTGACATGCCCATTCTCTCTCTCTCTCTCTCTTTCAAATATGTAAATACAATAAAAATATATAAAAGCAAATGACAGCAAATGTTGGCTAGGTTGTGGAGAAAGAAGTACCCTTATTCCCTGTGGGTGAGAATGCAAACTTCTAGTACCACTATCAAAATCACTATGGAGACACCCACAAAAGATGAAAATTGATTTACCATCTGACCCAGCTATACCACTCCTCTATATCTATCCTAAGGACTCCGCTCTCTACTTCAGTTATACTTACTCAACCACGTTTATCACCACTCTGTTCGCAATAGCTAGGAATTGGAATTAACTTAGATGTACATAAACTGATGACTGGATAAGGAAAGTGCTGTACATTTACTCAGTAGAAAGGAAAAATGAAATTTGCAGGAAAATGTATCATCTTGGAAAATATCCTAAGTGAGGTCATGGAGATTAAGAAAGGGAAATGTCCCATGTTTTCTTTCATATGTGGTTCCTAAACTGGACCAGGGGAAGAGAAATTTAAAAGGAAGTAAGAATTAGGACTATGGATATCTAACTAGAATGAGACCAGGGAAAAGCGGAATCATGGGGGGAGGACAGGAGTGGGTACCAGAAAAACAATTAGATTAAAAGAATATTGGAGTGATAGGGTGGGAGTGAGGTTTATGGAAAGGAAGGGTGGGGAGGGAACTATACAAAACCAAAGACTAAAGCAGTCAGCACAATAACAACATTCCTCCTGTAAGCCATTACCTGAGATAAAACCCCCAATTAAGGGAGATGGATGGACCGAATGGAAATGGCCAATTGAAGGTGGGGAAAGCTTAATCCTTGAACCATGGCCTCTGGATTGTGGGTCCCAGGGCGAGATCTGGGTTAGCTCCCACAGCAAGCAGTTGGCCAGGGTGATACATTTGATTCCCCCAAATAATGCAGGCTTTTGTGAAGCACCTTGTTCCCAGGAAGATCTAAAAGTCAAGACCCTTTTGCTGAAGACACCACAGGTTGCCATCTCAGAGCATCAAGAGACAAAGTGGGAACTAAGAGAAAAAGCAGTCTTCCCTCACCCAGCAAACCCTTATGGCCCTGAAAGTCCTATAGGAGCTACTGTGAGACAGTGGTCACTAACAGCATGAATAAACAGGAGACTCTGCAATCCATGCAAACACCAGTTGAACAAGAACTATACATATATGCAATAGTGGCAAGCAGCTTTCATGGGTAACCAGCTGCCCTTTGATTGGACTTGAGGTCCACTCAGTTGAAGAGAACTCATAACTGCTATCATGGTCAGAAAAATTACAATACCCAGAGAAAAGCCCCCAGCGTTGTCCATACAATTTGAGGTGGTAGCCTCATCAAAATGTTTCTCAAGCTGCTAGGCATATTCCTTGGGAGTGTTGCCCCAAGCTAGCCTGACATCCATATCTGAGAAAATAGTCACAAACACTGTGGTGAACACATTGTAACAAAAATATAGAGTCTACAGAGAACTCAATACTAACTAATAACATGCCTCCCAAGGCTCTTTGCAAAAGAGACGCATCAGGAAGATTGTAAGAGACACAAGGTGGGTAGAAACAGTCTGAGACAGAGATCCCCCAGAGACAGAGGCCCTATGTACCCCACAGTGAACACTAATAGCCCTACTGAGGAGGGCCCACAGAGAGATGGGGACTGAGGGGGCATACTACAACCTATGTTAAAAAATTAAAAAAAAATGTACTGGATCCAGACAGACTGTTGTTTTCCAGGTATTTAATTCCCCACAAATACACTAATCTAACAAAAGACTACTAACAGCCTATTAAAACTTTTCTTTTATAGATCTGTGGATTTTAGTCTAATGTTAGTACTTTTCTGATTTGAGTCAAGGGACAATGTATTCATGTCATTCATTCATCTATCTGTCCGTTAATCAAATTGTTTTTTACACAGGATAAGTCAGGAGCTCTGATGGTGGGTTCCAAAGGTAAATAACACACAGCATAACATCAAGGGTTAGACCTAAGGTAGAGACTATGGGTCTGTCAATCTGTGCACATCTATGAGAAGGAGCATCCTCCTTGGCTTCCATAGAGGGTGGTACTCTGTTCTGGAACTCTTCCTGGAGTCCCATGGATGTAGTAAGGGAATGTTAAAGACAGCTCCAGTTGATTTGGGCATTTGCCTTTAAAATATTCAAAAGATTCTAAGTTAGAAATATAGGTTGTCATTTTTTCTTCAAATAAGTATTTCAATTGTATTTAGGTTTCTTATCTTTTTATTTAGTTTAAAAGAAGCATCACTCATTGACATATTACAGCTATTGCTAGGAAATGCCCAGAAACATTGTGGTACTTGGTGTCATCCATACCTCACAGAGAGGAAGAAGCCCACAGCAGGGCTGGAGATTTACAGCCACACTCCTGGTTCCTTTGAGCTTATCTTGGGGCATACCTCTATAATGGCACAATCCACATGCCATCAGAATAGAGTCCTTTGTGCTTTTAAATTTTTGTTTTGTTTTATTCCTTAAAGTTTTTTTTTCCTTTTCCCCCCTAGGGGATAGAAATATGTTTTTTTTCTTTCCCATTTTACAGGCAAACCACTTCAATAGAACATGGGGTGGCCATATGGTCATATATGCATCACACAATTAATTCAGCAAAGAAAAACAGCCTGTAGCAAGCTTTAATATGCTATCCTAGGTGGTGCTTTGATGATAAATGAGGAGATGATTGCAAAGAGAATGATAGTAGCATTTATAAATAGGTATGTTTCCTTTAGTCATTTAATGATATTCAAAATATCAGCTGTCATCTGTTTAATGTGACTGTGACATTCATGGCATTTGTAGGAGGTACTTAACACTCTTTATGTATAATTTTATAGCAAAAATATGGTGTTAATATTGAAGGAGCTTACAGTCTAGTAAACTTTTGAATGAGTGCTTGTATTACTCTTATCTGAAACCATCAGGTCTAGACTTTTGGCTAGCATTGCTTCCCAAACTAACTTTACGATGGTGTTTCAGAACTGGTGACTTAGCCAAACCTATTATAATACTGAGGTAGTGAGGAGTGGATCAAATATAGAGAAAAGAGCCAAAATACCACCCCCAACAGAAAAACAAATTCAACTTACCTAACCACAATAGAATCTCATAAAGTTTTCTTAGCAATTTCTGGGAAATACTTTATACCCATCTTCATTTTATTTGTCTAGATTTTATCTCACAGACTGTTCCAGCCCTGGATGATTTCTTCAGCTCTGACAATTGCAGAATCAAAGCTTCCGCCACCTACTCATCACTCTGCACATGCAGGGAGCACATGGTGTGTGGTTAGTATTCTTTTTCTGCATCATTCCTTGGTACCAGGAGTGAATAGAGGGAAAGCAAAATTATAAGGGTAATCTGTATGTTTTGGTCCCATTGTACTGGAAGGTAATTGCTGAGCCTCTGTGTGGAGAAATGAGATGCTCCATGCATTTACAGTTCTATGAATAAACTCTGATGAATATTTACTGTGAGAATATTGATGATGCCTTATTTTTATGTATTTATCATTTACTTTTAGTAACAGCTATTAATTAATAACTTAGATATTTGCTGCCTAAAAATCTTAACCAGCTAATCTTCTTAATGGAAACTTGTAACCAAGTCACAAAATTAGAATGCAATCCACATTAATAAGACAAATGTAATTCAAATTAATTAGAGATTATGATAGTTACAGAAATATTCACAGTAGAGACAAACATCCCTGACTTCAGGACGGAGATATAAATGCCACCTCAAAATATTTTGCAAGCAGAGATAAGAGACAAATTCTGATTCACTGAATGAAGATGGAATTATTGAATAGGAATTTCAAACATCACTAAAACGCATAGGTAATATCACTATCTATTTCCATATGGGAAGCCTAGGAGCTGATGCAACTGGCAAAACTTCACCCTGGTGAGGGCAGATGAAATCCATTCTGGTGGGTTTTCTTTCCAAAGTTTTCATATCCACACCAGCAATGCAGAGAGTACAGATACAAGGTCAGAGGTAAAAACAGCACTGGGACTCTGCCAGAGCTGCTTCCCATGAGGCTTTTGATTTTCAAACAGCAAGGCATGGAATGACTCTTACACTGTGTGTAAGTCATGATAGCAACCAAGAGTGTATCGAAATGTTTGTATTGCTCGTCATATTTAGCCTGGCATCCACTAGTCCAGTATTTACAATTCTGTATGATCTCCACCCAGAACACAAGCATGCTACTTACATCCAAGGAAAGAAACTAATGGCATACATCACACCACACACCATACTTCACAGACACACATGCCAAAAATGAAGCTGAAAATATTTTAGAAAACAAATTAAAATGTGCAGCAAACATTTTAATTATTTTGCAAACCGTTGTTCTGTACTATTTACTTCATTTTACTTGAACTTGCATTCAGACTTCGAAGAAAATAGTTTATTATTTTAAACATAATTACTCACCATTACTTGGCATCAGTAAAATGAGCATTTTTAGTGGAAAGAATTTCAATATGAGAATTTATAGCATTATATATTCTTATTCACATTTAAGGTGTACCCACATTTAGACTCTGCTCTTGCAATGTGGCTTAAATAAACATAATTCTATTTTTGTGTGTGGTGTGCATGTGTATTTGTATATATTTGGGTGCATGTTTGTGTGTGTGTGTGTGTGTGTGTGTGTGTGTGCGTGTGTGTGTGTATGTGTATAAACTAGTGGATAAACTCAAGTGCTGTCTTAACATATTTTAACATATTTTGTCCACCTTTTTTTGAGACAGGGTCTCTCATTATCCTGGAACTCACCAAATAGTGTAGACTAAGTGGTCACTGAGCTCCAGGGATCCTTCCCTTCTGTCTTTATCTTCTCATTGCTGGGATTTCAGGCACATGCCACCTTCCTGCATGTTGTATGGATACTGGGGATTGAATTCAGGTCCTGGTGCTTGTGAGACAAGCATTTTCCTGAATGAGGTAGCCCCATTAATCCTTTTCATGGCTATGTTTCTTCATGTGTAAAGTGATAATTACAAATTTCCTTTAAGGCTCTTGCAAATTCAATTTCAATTAATATTTAAGGTGTTAGAACAAAGTATGTTACTAACACGATATCTAAGCACAGCCCATATTCTGTAAGAGGTAGTAAACTAATATTTCATTGTCTTCTTGTAGTCACTTATGTTGAACTGTAATAGAACCCTAAATTTTAATGGTGTGGAGAACTACTATCTTCCACATATCACCAGAGTAACTTACACAAAATGCCAAGTTTATCATCTTACTTTATTATTAAATACTCCTCAATAATTTATACATTATGTTTAAGATAAGAATAACATTTATAGTCCTGCATGGTGCAATTTGATGACCACTTTTTAGCACGGGTTCTCAGCATCCCCAGCCACAGGCTTTGCCTTTGCCTCACTTACCACTCCTCGAATGTGCCTTGGCTTCCCCTTCATCAGCATCTCCCTTACTTTACAGATGTTCTTTCTCTAGCTTGCTGTACTTACTACCTCCTCCATATAACCTCCTTTCTATACTTGCCATTACAATTGCCTGAAAGGATGTGGTATTTTAGTGTATCAATTGCCCAACTTCTCTGCAGGCTCTTTTAAACGTAAGTTCCCCACTATGTATCATTGTATCCTCAGAGCCTAGTTCAACATTTGCTCACTGGACAAAGTGTTGCATGAATTTAATGCTGATATGGATTTTGTTGCCTCTTACTAGAGACTTCTGCAATTTGCTATTAACACTGAATACACCACTCAAAATCTTCAGGTTTCAGGAAGTGAGTACTTGAAAATCAAAATGACAGCTTCTTTTTTTTTTTTGTTAAAAGGATAGGTTGGAGGACATTGCTTAGATATGTGGCAATCATATTGAATCAATCAACCAAGGCACTTCTGGCAAACCACAGGAAAACTTTCTATTAGAGTCATGAGTACGAAGTTTATGGCATGGCTAAAAGTAGAGCAGAACACAGGCATATAACTGCATACTAAAGAGGAACAAAGAAAGAGTTGATACAAGGTTGTTTGTTTTGGTTCCAAATCCGTCAGTCAATACTTCTCCCTGATTCAGCTTAGCATGGGAAAGCTAGACACAATAACTGAATAGAGCTATTTTTTCATGGCAGCTCTAGCAGGTAAAAACAATTATCATCATAGTATGTATCTTTCTGTGTAGGGAAATATTGTATCTTCATTTACCCAGTCATTCTTAAGGTTCTAAGTTCTTAAGTGTTATCTTTTTAAAAATTTTAAAAATATTTTACTTATTTTCAGAGAAAGAGAAAAAGAGAAAGAGAAAGAAGCAGATAGATGGAGGGGAGGAGGGGGGAAGGGCACACCAGAGCCTTCAGCCATGGCAAACAAACACCAGACACATGTGCCACCTTGTGCATCTGGCTTACGTGGGTACTCTGGAATCAAACCTAGGTCCTTAGGTTTTGCAGGCAAGTGCCTTAGCTGTTAAGCCATCTCTCCAGCCCTCAAGTGTTATCTTTAAAAATACAAATTTAATATTGATTAGTTTTGATTCCATCAATCTCATCACTTTTGGTTGTTACTGTGATTTGGATATGTTGTTTTATATTCACAATTGGATAAATATACTTTATCTTCTGGCTTCAATAGTTTTTGAAGTTTTTCAAGTGTCTGTCTTGGGGATTTTAGGTAGGCAAATAAGTGACATGTAAATCAGAAAAGTTCTGTGTTCTTTATGAAATATGCATTTCACTCTTTTTACAGTTTACTGGCCATTGGTATGCTTCAGTCAATAAGCTAGAATACTATTGGTGACTTTCAATGTCATTGCATAGTTCCTAATTCAATCTTGTATATAAGATATCACCGTCATTCATATTTAATTTTCAAAGTCATTAAAAGTTTTCAAAGGGTCTCTTTTTATTAGTAGAAAGAATTATAGGGACTAATTTATTAGCAGCTTTCAAAATAATCTCATATATATCTTCTCCTTTCATATGTTAAGATAATGAATTGCATGAATAGATTTGCAAATTTAAGTCATCTGTAGTTTTCAAAAACAATGTGTTTGCTCATTGTGCCTTATTCTCATAATTCATTGCTATACTTTGGTTACTAATATTTTATTATTAACTTTTTCAGAAAGTATGTGTAGGGGCAAACACTCCTTCTCATTTTTTGACTAAAGAGAATTACATCTAAAAATGAATGGTAATTTAGTACAGTATAGAATACTAGGCTGAAAATAAGTTGAGGATATTGGTCCATTATTTTCTGATATCCAGTGCTGTAGAGGAAGAATCTGAGATCAGTCTAATTCTTCAAGCTCAGACTAAGAAAAAAAAATGACAGTTTGTTGTGAGTTGCAACAAAAATGAGTTAAATATTTTAAAGATTCTACATGAATTATTTTTATTGTGCCTTATTTTTGTTATGCTCTACAGTTTTTGTTGGAATATGTGCCTGATGTGTGTGATAAAAAGAACATTAATGTATTTTATATTTTTATTTTATCAGTATAGTCTAAAGAAAGAACAGTAAAGCCAGAAGTAAATTAGAACTAAGAAGGTTTTACAGCTGAGTGGGAAATGATTAAAGAATGCATGACTTTGTCAGTAGCAAAAGTAAAACCGGGTATGTTACTTATATGATATTTGGAATTTGTTTTTGGAAAGAGCTCACAAGACTGAGGAAAAGTTGTATTTTTGGTTTAAATGATTAAAAAGAGACTTCCAGTCAAGATGGCCTCTACCTAACCACGCCTCACCTTGTGGGGATGGACAGGCAAGATCTCTGGGGTTCTTTGGAGTTTTCAGGGGTTTGCAGATCCTAGTAGTCCTCCAGTGGGAGGGTGCTGAGGAGCAAAGTAGGGAATTCACTGATTTCCACACTTTCTGGTAGCCAACCAGTCCCACAATCTTCTCAAACAGCCTTCCCAGCTGCAGTCCCAGCTGCCATCCCAGCTATGTGCCACCAGGTTCCTCCTGCACTAACTGCAGACAAAATGGACCCATGCCAGCAGGCTAGCCTTACCCCCCTCCCTAGGCTTTCCCACCACCTTGGACCCCCACCACAACCAATGTCTCACCTGCCACTCCTCTGTGTGGGGACCCAGACCAGCAGGCTAGTGTTCCCTTCCCTCCCTTCTTTGGTTTGCCCACCACCAGGGACCTCCACGTGCATCCCAACTGCCACCCCTCCATGTGCATACCCAAACCAGCAGGCTAGAGTTCCCTTTCCCACCCTCCTTCCATTTTCCTGCCACCAGGAATCACCACCATGGCTACCATCCCCCTGTCGCTCCACCTTTCACAGACCAGGTCATACTGTACTTCCTGTAGGCTGCAAAAACCCCAGCTAGCAGGCTATTATTCACCCCTCCCTTCCCTTTCCTGCCACCACACCAGCACCACCACCTATCTCCCTCAGTGTGTCACCTGACCAGCAGCAGTCCTATTTCCCCAGCCCACCTTGTCACAGGACTCAGCAGTGCCATTCACCCCCAGCTACAGGGTCCCAACAGAACCCAGAGTGCCATGAACTCACCCCTCAGCATTGCAGTACCATCACACAATCCCATCCTCCCCCTCCCCTTCCACAGCCCAGCTACACCAGTCATCTCTGTCCCATTCCCCCCTTCCCTGGTCCCCTCAAGCCACTGACCACACAGTCCTATACCCTGAACCACCCACCAACAAACCCCTTCATCAGGTCCTCAGGCCCCCACCAGAGCCTCGCAGGCTCCTTCCCTCTGATCAGAGAGGCCCCATTGCCACCAGAAGCCTAATTGAATCAAACATAAAAGGGAATAGGAGTCCAACCCTTCCTTTAACTCTTACAGTCTTTCCAACACCTCTTCTGCATTAGACCCTGAGCCTTGGAAGGTGTGATAGAAATATTACAGTACTGAGCACTCTGGGTCACTTCTTTCTAGCATCATGATGAGTCATCCCAAGGTCACTGCCATCTGAAAAGAGAAGATTCTCTACCAAAAGTGAGAGTAGCATTAATATAAGGGTATGAACATTAAGGAAGTGCTGACTGGGCAGTTTGATAAGCATAGTATATACATTTAGCAAGACAGCAGCAGACGTTACACCCCTAGGGCTCATGACTACCCATGTTTTATGTTTTCAGTATCAGGGATGTATTCCCTCCCATGCAACAGGCCTCCAGTCCAATTATAGGGCAGTTGGTTTCCACCATGACAGACATGCCACTATTGCACCTGTTGGATCATTTAACCTAGGTGGCCAAATATAAGGCTTGCAGTGTCCACTGTTGAGTAATCACTGAAGTCACTTCAAGTGTAGACTACATCTTCCTCCTAAATTAAATAAGATTCCTACACTGTGATGGGAAGAGCACAGTGCAAAATAATAACATGAAAAAATCAAATGAAAGTAAATCCAACAAGGTTTCCTAGTCCCACAATAGATGTCTCTAATCAAAATATAGAAGAGAAAATAGGATCAGAATCCCAAAATGAAGATACTTCTTATCAAGGGAATGATCTAACATGAAGACATCACAATCATAAATCTTTATGCACCAAACACAGGTGTACCACAATTCATAAAACAAAACCTACTTGACAACAAAACAGAAATAACCACCAACACCATCATAGTTGGGGACTTCAATACTCCACTATCAGCAATAGATAGATCATTGAAATAGAAAATAAATAAGGAAGTAAGAGAGCTCAACAAAACCACAGATCAATTAGACCTAATGGACATCTACAGAACATTCTATCCAAAATCCACAGTCTACACATTCTTCTCAGTAGCCCATGGAACCTTCTATAAAATAGATCATATAATGAGTCATAAGGCCTGTCTCCATATGTTTAGGAAGATCGACATAATTTCCTGCATGATATCCGATCACAATGCTATATTGCTAGAAAGTAACAACAAAAGATGTGACAGGAATCCCATCAGCTCCTGAAAACTGAATGATACACTTTAAACAATAACTAGGTAGTGGATGAAATAAAAAATGAAATTGCAAAATTTCTAGAAATGAATGACAATGAGAACAATACATACCAAACTTATGGGACACAATGAAGGCAGTCCTCAGAGGAAAATTCATAGCACCATATGCCTTCATAACAAAGACAAAGAGATACAAATCCAAAACCTAACCATCCACCTAAAGGTACTGGAAAAACAAGAAGAATCCAATGGAGAAAGCTCCAGATGCAAAGAAATAATTAAGATCAGAGCAAAAATTACTGAATTGGAAACTAAGAAAATTGATAAAACAAAGAGCTGGTTCTTTAAAAAAAAAAAAAAAACAAGATTGATAAACCCCTGGCTAATTTGATCAAGTGAAAAAAACATGTTTAAATTAACAAAATTAGAAATGAAAAAGGAGAGATCACAACAGACATAAGTGAAATTGGGAGAATCATCAAGACTTATTTCAAAAACCTCTACTCCACAAAACTGAATAATATGGAGGAAATGGATGAATTCCTGGACACATACCACCTACCAAAGCTAAAATCAGAGCAGATTAATCTCTTAAACAAACCTATCACATCCACTGAGATTGAAAAGGTAACCAAAAACCTCCCTAAAAAGAGGAATTCAGGACCAGATGGCTTCTCAGCTGAATTCTATCAAACCTTCATGGAAGAAGTGAAACCAATTTTTCTCAAACTGTGCCACATAATTGGAGAACAGGGAAAGCTCCCCAACTGCTTGTATGAGCTACTGTCACCCTAATACCAAAACCAGACAGAGATGCCACAAGAAAAGAAAACTATAGACCTATTTCCCTGATGAACTTAGATGCAAAGATCCTGAACAAAATCCTTGCAAACTGAATTTAAGAACACATCAAAAGCATTATCCACCTTGATCAAGTAGGCTTCATCTCAGGAACGCAGGGGTGGTTCAACATATGGAAATCTGTCAATGTCAATGTCTGTAAATACATCACATAAACAAGCTTAAGTGCAAAAAACACATGATTATTTCAATAGATGCAGAAAAGGCCTTTGACGAAATACAACATCACTTCATGATCAAAACATTGGAGAGAATAAGCATGGATGGTTTATAACTCCACATAATCAAGGCTATATGTTAAGCTCCTAAAGCCCAAATAGTACTTAATGGGGAGTGACTGAAGGAATTCCCATTGAAATCAGGAAGAAGACAGGGATGTGCACTCTCACCTGTGCTCTTCAACACAGTACTGCAAGTCCTAGCTTAAGCAATAAGACAGAAGAAAGAAATAAAAGGGATACAAATTGGAAAGGAAGAAGTTAAGTTAGCCCTATTCACAGAAGACATGATTCTATACATAAGAGACCTGAGAACCTCCATCTCAAAACTCTTAAAGGTGATTAACTCTTTCAGCAAAGTAGTAGGATACAAAAATCAATGCATAAAAATCAGTAGCCTTTCTATATGCAAAAGACAAAGATACAGAGAAAGAAATTAGTGGTATTATCTCATTTTCAATAGCTACAACAACATAAAATAAAATTTCTTGGAACAACATTAACCCAGGATGTGAAAGAACTATACAATGAAAACATAAAAAACACTCAAGAAAGAAACTGAGGAGGACTTGGGAAAGTGAAAAGACCTCCCTTGCTCCTGGATAGTCAGAATAAACATTGTGCAAATGGTAATTTTACCAAAGGCAATACAGCTATTTAATGCAATACTAAAAGAAATCCCAAAATTTTTCTACACAGCTATAGAAAAAATGATAAAAAAATTCATATGGAATGGCAGAAGGCCAACGATAGCCAAGAACATCCTCAGCAAAAGAAACACCTGTGGATGCATCACCGTACCTGATCTAAAGCTATATTACAAAGTCATTGTAACAGAAACAACATGGTGCTGTCACAAAAACAGGATTATAGACCAATAGAACAGAATCGAGGACCCAGACTTTGGGTCAAGTAACTACGGCTACTTGATATTTGACAAAGGACATAATAATGTATATTGGAAAAAAGACAGCATCCTCAACAAACGGTGCTGGACAAACTGGATAACCATATGCAGGAAAATGAAACTCAGCCCACATATCTCGCCATGCACAAAAATCCAGTCCAAATGGATCAAAGACCTCAATATAAGACCATAAACTCTGCTACTACTGGAAGAAAAAATAGGAGGAACTTCCACGGTAGAGTGGGAAAAGACTTCCTGAACAAAACCCCTGTAGCTCAGGAAGTTAAACAATCACTCAACCATTCAGACCTCATGAAGCTGAAAAGTTTTTTCACAGAGAAACACACAATAAGCAGAGCCAATAGATTTTCCACAGAATGGGAGAAAAATTTTGCTGGCTATTCAACTGACAGAGGCCTAATTTCTAGAATCTACAAAGAACTCAAAAACCTAAACAATAAAAAGTCAAACAACCCACTCACAAAATGGGGTAGAGAACTAACTGAATAGGGAGTTTTCAGAGGAAAAAATACAAAATGGCAAACAGACACTTAAAAAATGTTCAACATCCCTAATCATCAGGGAAATCCAAATTAAAACAACTATGAGATCCCACCTTACCCCAGTAAGGATAGCAAACAAAAAAATCAAATGAAAACAAATGCTAGAGAGGATGCAGAGAAATAGGAACCCTCATTAACTGTTGGTGGAAATGTAAGATGGTACAACCACTGTGGAAATCAATGTGGAGACTCCAAAAGAGGATGAATTTATAGTTACCAGCATAGCCTGTTATTCCCTTACTGGGCATTTATCCCCAAAAGCTCCATGCCTCAGTTCAGAGAGATTTGCTCAACTATGTTTATAGCTGCTCAATTCATAATAGCTAAGACCTGGAATCAACCTAGATGTACATCATTAGATGAATGGCTAACCAAGATGTAATATATCTACACCACGAAATTCTACACAGCAATAAGGAAAAATGATACAGTGAATTTTTTTTTGTTTATTTATTTATTTATTTGAGAGCGACAGAGAGAAGGAGGCAGAGAGAGAGAAAGAGAGAATGGGCATGCCAAAGCTTCCAGCCTCTGAACTGCAGATGCGTGCGCCCCCTTGTGTATCTGGCTAACGTGGGTCCTGGGGAATTGAGCCTCGAACCGGGGTTCACAGGCAAGCACTTAACCACTAAGCCATCTCTCCAGCCTGATACAGTGAATTTTGAAGAGAAAATGGTCAAACTTGGAACAGACCATTCTCAGTGAACTCACTGCTTGATCTCACTCATCTGTGGCTCCTAACCTGAATCTGCCTGAGATGCTGACATATTGAGGCATTTTGAGGACCGGAAAATAGAGAGGGTAGGGTGGGAGGGGAGGGTAAGGGGGAACACAAAACTGGACTCAAATGGCAATTGTACCATAAAATCCTATATCCTGAAAGACAGACTAAAAGGTTCAACCTTCATCAGGTCCTTAGAAGGAGCACCTGAAACAAAGGGCCCTGGAGAGGACATGATGAAGTCTAACCTTAATCTTCTCCTGTCTCTCTCTCTCTCTCTCTTCTCTCTTTCTCTTTTATATTATGTGTCTTTTTCTTCCTTCTTTTCCCTTGGTGCTGTCCTGTAACTCCCAGTACCAGCATGCAGTTAATATCCACAATGAACTGTTGATCAGAGAGACTAAAGTTTCCCAAAAGAAGGCAGATTTCTGTCAGAGCACTTGATTACCCACCAAAGTTTAATAGTAAGGCCCTACTACCAAAGACACCATATGCTGTTGGTACAGAACATGAAGTGACCTGGTTGGAATCTGGAAGAGAGTCAGTCCCCAGACAGTTAGCTTGTCTAGTACCAGAAGATGCTACATGAGCAACTGGGGGAAAATGAACAACACCTGCCCAAGCAACTTGTGGTCTAAGCTACTCAGCAGCAAAAAACATGACATGATGCTCATCCAAGTGTAATAGTGACACACAGCCATGGTGGGTAACCAACTGCTCTTGAATTGGCTAATGGATCAGCAAAGTGGAACGGGACCCATAGCTGGAACTGGGAAACAAGTCAGAACCATATCCAAAAATGAGTTCACTCTTCAACGTCAAGCTCCCAGCAATCTTGGGCTACAAGTTGGTCTACATCTATTAAATTCTCCTTAAAATAATAATGGTTATCTATTTATCCAGTTCTGACTTCACTCTCCATTGGAAAACCTGCTTCTCTTTTTCAGATGGATGCAGAACCTCACCACCACCCCAGCTGAAATCATATAGTAATTGGGGAAATGAGCAAGAATTCTCCTTTCTTGGTGAACCTGGTACCAGCACAAGGGTGAAGGAGATAGGCACAGAGAACAGTCAACTCCTACCAAACCATAGATCCAGAGACACAGAGGCTCCTAAGACATCATCACTGAAGCAGACCTAAAATGAACCCAACATGGCTCAGGAAAATTTATGAAAGGGGGTGGGTGGGTGGGAGATTGTTAGAGCCACAAGTTGAGATATTACAATGCCTCTTACCCATAACTGATGGCTACCCCACAATGCATGACCCACAATCCCCAATGAGGAAGGTCACTTCAAAGGGGGGAGGATAGGGAGGAGGCTAATGATGGTACCAACATGGCTGTTTACACACTGAGTATTTACATAACTAAGAAAGAAAAAAAATGATAAAAAGACTTGGCTGTTGGTAGAGTCTAGTGGCAAATGCACCTGAAATGAACACATGTTTGGACATTTGCTTGTTCTGACTGTGGCTCAACTGTTGGACTTGGAACTTTCAGATATCATTAGGCAATTCTGAGCTATACTGTTTATCATAGGTTTTAGTATTTTCAAATCATTAAGTTTTCTAAGAGTCTTCTTTCTTTTTATTAGCAAAAAGAATTTTAAAATTTGTTTTACTAGCAGCTTTCAAAATAATCCTATAGTGTTTTCAATAATTAAAATTAGTAAACTCCTTTTTAAAATTATTCTCTCTCTCTCTCTCTCTCTATCTATCTATCTATCTATCTATATAATATATGTATATATGTATATGTGTGTGTAGATCTCTCTCTATAAATTAATATATATATATATACACATATATATATATACATACATACATATATATCTATCATAAATATACACACATATGAAACCTTATTGACACTATTACTTCCTAAGGATATTTAAGTACTAACATACGGGCACCTGGTTTTTCTGTACTAATTTTTCATATTATGATGCCATTTGCTTAGCAGTTTCATGTTTAATATAAATATATTAAACTTAAGTTTAAGAGTATACTCAAAATCAGTATATTTATTTATGAATTAACTTCTTCCTGGATTTGTCAAATAAATGATGAATTGCTATATCACAAATTGTCCTGCGGGTCTCCATACAAAAGAAATGTGATGACTTAAGGGAACAATGCTACACTGCAGATGTGGTTCTATGATAGTGTTTGGGTAGCTTATATAAGGCCCTGGGTTTGATCTCTACTACCACACACATGTTCAAAAATGCATCATGTTTATTCACTAAAACTGGTCATTTCAAAACCTCTCTCATTTGTCACCTTACTTCACTTTATGTCACATTCAAACTTCTTGCATATCCACTGAAGAGCCTTGAACAGAAAGAACAGTTCCTTGGAAACAAAACAGAATGTTCAGCAATAGTTTCATTTGTATTTTTTTTTAATCTCTGCCACTCTAGAATAAGTTTATTGGAATGCAACCCCATCTGTACACAGAAATTCTGAGGTACTAAGGGTTGGACATCAGTGTATGAAGTTTGGAGTGACACAAACACTTAACATTCTGCTTCTCCTGACCCAAAATTCTGGTCTTGTGACATGCATAATACAATAATATTATCTGAATAACTCTGACATCTTCAAAAAATTTTTATTCATAATTTTCATATATTAACATAATGTAATATGATCATAATCCTCTCCCAATACCATGTTTTGTCCCTTCTGCTATTCCACCTTCCATTGAACTTCTTTTCAACTATTCCCTCTTTTATTTCTCATCAGTAATTTGTTATGGAACCAAAAGTAGCTATTTCAATAATAGAAATACATATACTGAGAACTCTATCATAGAAATACATATCATAGGATGTATAACTTATAATAGACTGTAGAATCTGGTAAAAATATTAAAGACAAAATGTATGTACATTATATATTAACTGCATCTAGTGGATAATCTAGACCTGGTTTCCCATTAATTAATACTCTCACTGAATGGAATGATTGAGGAATAAGATTAATTATCTTTTGTTTTTTAGTTTTATAAAACCAGTTTCTACTGGAGCAAGTATTTTTAGAATTCATGCAATTTGGCCCAGCATGACATTTCAACAGTTGCTCAAAGTTAACAGAGGCTGTAGAACCCTTTGTGATCAGCTAAGGTTATTTTTAAATCCAATTCTAGATAACTCAGAGAAGTGCTGTTCTGTATTCCACATGGTAATCTCCACAGCATTTGTCTTGGAGGACTCATTGCATGCCATCAGCTGCATTAAACCCATTCATCACTACACCATTGGAAACAGAGCCTAGAAGCTAAGGGAAAGCCATGCTATTTTAATTAAGAATTTCACACCTCATCCATTTAAGAATTATCAGTTTCATGGAATATTTTTTTTCTGATGTATTGAGGAGAACATCTTTGCAACCACGAAGCTCTGCAGTAATTAACCACCCCCATCTCATGCTAGGTTCTCTTATCAATGAACCCACCTTATGTGTTAGTTTCTGGGACATTCCTGGGGGAACTCTGTCTTCATTTAACTTGATGACAAAACAGTAACATGCTAAATAATGTGATTAAAGTTGTTAAAAGCCAAAATAAACACTTATAATTATCTCAAGGAAAAATGGTGTCAGCCAAGGGCGGGCTCTATAAAGTGGGGCTCCTTGTGCTTCTTTCAGGCCCTGGTGCACAATAGATCACAGTTAAAGGTCTGTTAACAGACTTCTGATGGCTGAGCTAGGTAGCTTGTGGTTTCCTTCGAAACCTACTGGTATAATGTGAATTTATGTGTGAGGTGCAAATTGGAAGTTTCCTTCTATTGGTGCCCTTGGCAGAACAGAAATCATACTGTAGGGCTAGCAGCAGGAAGTACATTGCTTTGAAATTACTCAGCAGGGTTTCTACTTGCTGCTTCTGAGACAGGGCCTTATATTGTCTGGCCATGATTAAAATCAAAGTGCATGCTTCTTTGCTGGGTGCCAGTAAACTTAGGTGAAAAACAGAAACAATCTGGAGTTTTAATTATTTTAAAATGCAATGTAGGCAAGAAACAAAGATGAAAGCATTTTTCTACTAATCTATCCCAATTATTCCACATAAACGGATTTGCTAAGAAAAGGGTAGGAGGAGAGAGAGAGAGAGAGAGAGAGAGAGAGAATAATTGCTTTTGCAAGAAGTTTTGTAACATATCTCACAGCAATAAAATGTATCTCTGCCAGGTATGCCATTCTGAGATTCATGGAGAGAAGTATTGGACCCTTGTGATAATTTTGGATAAGTAGAGAATCCCGGATATGTCTTTACTTCATTCTAGATATAAAATTCTCTTTGTGTATGAAATTAGCTTCCATAGCAATGGGCTAACATTTTCTGGCTAGTTACTTACTAACTTAAAATAGTCATCTATAAGGAGAGTATTTCTGAGCTTTTTTTTTTTTTTTTTTTTTTTTTGGTTTTTCAAGGTAGGGTCTCACTCTGAGCTTTAATGCAAACTTTTCTAGTTCTCCAAGCTGGACTAGTCACTACCACAATGCCTGCCATTCCCAGAACAAGTAGCTCTGGGTCTTGTCTCTAACTTGTCCACGAAGAATGTAACAATACAAGTCACAGGCTCCTACATTATTATCTCTAATAAATTTCCCTGGCAGAAACTTTAAAGTAAAATTTGAATGAAATATATGGAAAGCCAAGTCACTTTCATATTGTACCAAACTGTTCTCAAATCAGTGGTCAAAAGCAGAAGATAATGTGTAAGATTTCTGGGAAATGTGCCATTAGAATCATGCACAAGGGTTGGGAATTTATTCACTAAGTGCTGCTACTAAGTAGGTACTGTGATATACAGGTGAGCCAGACATTTAAGGGAAGATACAACATTAAATAATCATTTATTCCTGTTACTGTGGAAACAGAAAATCCAAGAAAAGGAAGTACAGTGTGCCACATAGTAACTGTAGCTATTACCTCACTTACAGCTATTATTTTTCCCACAAAGAGACGTGGGCATTCCATTTCTATCAAAAATGGGTCCATACTTACATTCTCAAAGATATAACAAAGGTTCTCTGCAAGGTTAGAAATGGCATCAGAAAAAGTTGGATATGTAAGTCCATTCCTTTCCTTTAAAACTTACTTGTGATAAATGTAATTCAACATCTTAAATTACTCAGTTATTGCAAGGAGCAAGTGCACGGATTCTTCATTAAATCTTGACAAGTCCTATGGCTCAAATGCTAAGGAGCATTTCTTATCTGATAGATATTGCCCTTGAGCTATCAAAGTTGTTCAGGTAAAGGGTAAATCTACATTATATATTCTTCCACTTGAATTTCATGTTCAGAAAGAAAGGAATCATAATGAAATAGAATTATATTAGTTTTAGGAGTATCTTTTTAGAAAATTGTTTATTGTATTATTATTAGTTATGTGTGTACATGTTCATGTGAGTGAGTACAAGCACAGACATGCTTGTGTGTGGGAATGAGAGGACAACTTACACCATCCACCTCATTTGAGGAATGATCTCTCATCGTTCACCACTCCATTTCTCAGGCTAGCTATGCTGGGAGGTTCTAGGATCATCTGAATCTCCTATCTCATTGTAGGTGTGCTGGGATTTCTGGGATTGCAGCAGCCTGCCCGTTTCCAGCTTTTATGTGGGGTCTGGGGATTTGAACTCAGGTATTTACTTACACAGCAAGAACTTTACCTGCTGAGCCATCTCTCCAGATCTGAGTACCTTTTTAACCTGCCAGTAATAGCTTTTTGGTTTAATAGGTATAATAAAAGAAGATTTAAGATGCCCCTAGTTTAAGAAAATTGGCAACATAAAAATCTAAATTTGCTTATAAAAGTTAGCTTCTATGGGTGGAAATATATTTATTTTCAACATGAGATGTTGTTTGAAGGTTTTTTTGTTGTTGTTCTCTCAAATATTCATCCTAATGAGATTTTAATACTGCTCTCAAACCAACCTTTCATTTAATAAGCATAGCAATTTCATTCAGGAAAAATTTCCATAACATTTGTTGAATTAAATGCACATATTCCATCCCAGCAGCACCACCTATTGTTGCCTTGTAGTTCTTCTTCTAAACTTCACATGCATCTTATTCATTTTTTTCTTCAAGTTATAATGGATAAATATTCAAACTATGGTAATGCTTCCAAGTTGTAAATCTTCTTTTTAAAATTAAATATCTGTAGCACTGCTGACTTTTAATTGTTGAAAGAAGCTGATTGTAGAAGCAATATGCTTATAAAGTTTTTTTTTTATTTTACAAATAACAAAAGAATGTTTGGTAAAATCCAAAATGCAGCTGTATGTTTCTGAAGTTACGACTAGTAAGCACAATGATTCTACAGTTCAAGTTGGAATGGAAATTGAAATAGAATAAGAGAAAGATACGCATTTATTTTTACCTATTTTATTGTAATTACAATGTGATGTATTTATTATAAATTTTAAATGGCATTTTTCTCAATGGGGTTTAAAATCCCACTTGTGATTAAAAACCCCCACAAATATTATTATTCATGGGTTGGAACTGAAATTCATGAAGTGCCAGAGCAAAAATTCATATGGAATTTTTCAACATTTTTTTCCAGATTAAGGAAAGATTGAAAATTTCACATATTTTTTTTCTGATCTTTACATGTTCATATATGAATGTGGATAATAAACTATAACCATGGAAGCCATAAAAAGGATTTTGGCAGGAAAATAATTGGCAACGTCTGGAGAACTTTCACACATATCATTTAATCTTATTATACCCTAGAGTGGATAAAGCAGCTTTTGAGTCTTTATTTCTTTTCTTTTCCCACTGTGAACACTTTTCTTCAGACTTCTTCCACCATAATGGATGAAATTACTACTCTTTTCATGCTTGTAATTTCAAAATGTGTGCCTATGTCCTTTATATTCCTTTAAAATCTATATATTTAGAAGTTACACAAGCATATAAAACTTATCATCTTTCCTGCACAAACTACTTATATTTTGATAGATATTCATTATCTAATACATTATCATCTATCTGGTAGCTTAAGCCAGAGAATTGCAAGTTATCTGAGACTTCTCTTTTTATTTATCACTTTCACCTAATCAGTCACAGTAATTACATTTCATCAACGCCTATTGATTCCCCCCACTACTTCATTCAGGCCCTATCACTTCTCACTTGGATTTTTATTTTGGCCCTCTTTGTAACTTGACATGTATTCATTGTACATAGTGATAAGTTTCATGAAGACATTTTCATACAAGCATATTGTGTACTTTGACCATATTCACCCCATACCCTCTTCTTATTCCCTCCCATTACTCCCATTCATTCCCTCAAACAGTTTTGTTTTTACTTTCATGATCTATATATCTATGTGATTTTATGTGTCTATATAAAACCTAGGATCCACAAATGAGGGAAAAACATGTGATATTGTTTTCTGTATTTAACTAATTTCACTTACTATGAGGTTTATTGAACCATAAAGAAGAACTAAATGTTTCCAGGAGAATGGATGCAAGTGTACAAGTATAGATCATCATATTTAGTTCTTGGTACTTTCTGTTTGACTTTTTCATTTTTTTGGTTTTTCAAGGTAGGGTTTCACTCTAGTCCAGGATGACCTGGGTGTCTTAACTACTATCTATCTATCTATCTATCTATCTATCTATCTATATATATATATATAATTTATTTATTTATTTATTTAAGACTGAGAAAGAGGGGGAGAGAAAAAGAGGGAGAGAATGGGTGCATAAGGGCCTCCAGCCACTGCAAATGAACTACAGATGCATGTGCCCCCTTGTGCCTGTGGCTTACATGGGTCCTGGAGAATTGAACCAGGATCCTTTGGCTTTGCAGGTAATTGCTAAGCTGTCTCTCTAGCTCTTAACTACATTTAAACTATGAAAAGGAACATCAACTCTTGCCATTAAGAACTGGAGACACAATAATTGTTACATATAGATTACCCTCATGTCCGATTATCTCGAGATCCCAAAATCTACTACACGTGAGAAAATTTAGTGAAGTATCAAAGTAGAAAATGAATACAAAGAAACCAATAGCCTTCAATGAAAATCAATATCTTGCTAGAAAATACAATAGAGTATGACAGAGGTGCAGATACTATATTTTAAAATAGCGTAAAAAAATCACAAAACAATGTTCTTAGACATAAGATTAATAAAAATGTCAGCCGGGCGTGGTGGCGCACGCCTTTAATCCCAGCACTCGGGAGGCAGAGGTAGGAGGATCACCAAGAGTTCAAGGCCACCCTGAGACTACATAGTGAATTCCAGGTCAGCCTGAGCCAGGGTGAGACCCTACATTTGAAAAACCAAAAAAAAAAAAAAAAAATGTCCATGAGGGGAACCATCAACAATAGGATGGTATTGTATATATATATAGGTAGAAGAACAGATTAATGGGGGTGAAAAGGGCTAAGTGAGGTCAGGGGAAAAGATTGAGTAAAAGGAAGGTGGAGGGAGGGCTAATCAAAATCTAAGAGGATATTAATAAGTCATATGGAAACCTGTTTTTTTTTTTTTTTTTGGACAATGGAACACTCAGAAGCCATAGATTGTTACTAGAAAATTTTCAGTGCCAGGGATGGGATAGCTTCCAGTGATTTGTAGGTCAGGGAGGTCCCTGATGCTCCCAGAACATTACAGGCCATTGCCGATGCCTTTAGTTTCCCACCAGGAATAGATGGTAAGACCCTATTGCTGAAGACTCCATATACTTGGGTTCAAGGTCACTGAGAAATCCTGCTGGAGCTGAGCTGAAAACCTCCTCCATGTAGACCAGCTGACAGAAAGCTGGAAAAAGCCATGCTTCACACATTTCAATGGGAGAGAAAGAAATCACCAGTGAAGATTCTCAACGGTGAACACTGCAAGCCTTATATTTGGCCAGTGAGGCCAAATGAGCCAACGGGTTCAATAATGGCATGTCTATTATGGGGGAAAACAACCACCCTCTAATTTGACTGAAGGCCTGCTCCACAGGAGGGAATACATCTCTGATACTGAAAACCTACGACAGGGGGAGTCATGAGCCCTAGGGGTGTAATGTCTGCTGATGTCTGGCTAAATGTATATACTATGCCCACCAAACTGCCCAGTAACCACTTCTCTTAATGTTCATACCCATATATTAATGCTACTCTCACTTTTTCTTTAGAAAACTTTCTCTTTTCAGGTGGAAGTCACCTTGGGTGACTCAGAAGGCACCATGGTGCTGAGAAGAAGTGACAGAGGAGTACTCATCACTGAAATGTCTTTATCACACCTTCCAAGGCTCAGGGTCCATTGGGGAAGAGGTGGTGGAAAGAATGTAAGAGCCAAAGGAAGGGTGGGACTCCTTACAATGTGCTCCTCCAGACACAAAATGGATATCCATGATCTCATAGTACCTACATACTACCTACCCAATACCATCTTAATAGGAGGAAAAAATCATGACATCAAAATAAAAGAGAGACTGATTGAAAGGGGACAGGGATATGATGGAGAGTTGAGTTTCAAAAGGGAAAGTGGGGGGAGGAAGGGAATTACCATGGGTTATTGTTTACAACTATGGGGGTTGTCAATAAAAAAATAAAATAGGGCTGGAGAGATGTCTTAGCGGTTTAGCGCTTACCTGTGAAGCCTAAGGACCCCAGTTCGAGGCTCGATTCCCCAGGACCCATGTTAGCCAGATGCACAGGGGGGCTCACACGTCTGGAGTTCATTTGCAGTGGCTGGAGGCCCTGGTGCACCCATTCTCTCTCTCTCTCTGCCTCTTTCTCTCTCTGTCTGTCACTCTCAAATAAATAAATAAAAATAAACAAAAAAATATAAAATAATAAATAAAAATTAAAAATAGATTAATATAAAAAGAATAGTTAGGAACAAGATAGTTTCACATCATTAGTGTCACAATTTCCTATATTAGCTATTGCTTTAATTTGATCATAAGAAAAATAAGATTGTTTTTGCTTGTTTTGTGCCTGGCGTTATACAAGTTGGTTGTAAAGTTTGCATGGAAGAAAAAACAAGCAATAACAATCAGGAAATTCCCAGGGATGAATTTTTCTTAAGATTTAATGCTTCCATGTTATTGACACATAAGTAGCAGAAAGACCAATGGAATCAGATAAAAAGCTACTAAAACAAGCTGAAATTGATACAGATATAGATAACATCTCAGAAAGGAGGGAAATATGGCTTTCTTAATAAGTGGCACCTGGATAAACCTATAAAAATGATAACATGACATTCATTAATCATACTAATATAGAGTAGATATAAAAACAGAGTAGTACTCTACTCACAAAAGTTTCAGAATAAGAAAAGAATCACAAATTTAATACATTAATATCTCCAACACATAAAATCTTTCTATTAATTTGATTAAAATGTACAAAAACTCTATGGAACAATGGGTAAAACAATAGTCCACAGAAAAGAAGTAAAATTGTCCTAACACATATTAAAAGATGTTGAGCATAAGTCATAAAATGAAAAATGAAAATTAAAATTATAGAGTTATGCTATTTCTTACCTAACTGTCCAGAGTCCTGAAGTCTGAAAACTATACTCTATGGTAGAGGTTTGGTGTGCAACAGCATATGAGCCTCAATGGAGGAGAATTTAACATTATTAAACAAAATTGCACATACATTTACTTTTGAATATTCCATCATGGTTTCTCAGAAATTGTTCCAAAATGCAAATTGACATATGGTCAAGACTGTTCACTCATGGAATTACTTGTAATACTAAAAGATGAAATAGCTGAAATATCAGTTGGAAACTGGTTCAATAAACTGAATACATTCACACATGGAATAGAGGGCCTTTTTTGCTTAGTAATATGTCTCAAATACTTATTATTTTAATAATATTAAAAGAGAATACTTTCCATGATTGTTTGCTAACTTAAAACCTTCAATTAAGAAGCCAGGTGTGGTGGCACACACCGTTAATCCCAGCACTCAGGAAGAAGAGGTAGGAGGATTGACCTGAGTTCGTGGTGACCCTGAGACTACAGTTAATTCCAGGTCAGCCTGGGGCAGAGTGAAATCCTACCTTGAAAAACAAAAACAAAAACAAACAAACAAAAAACCCACCAAATACCTTTTATAGGCTATAAATTATCATGTAAAGATGTGAAATGCCTAATACACTCACCTCTTTATAATCAGTTAGTATAATTAGTTAGTATCATTAGCAGTCATATTATATGGTGACTTAATGTGAACATGGTTCCTCTTATCTTTAACAATGGCAATAACACATATATTAACACATATATTTGAGGAGAAGATTATGTATGCATGCTGTTATCATACCAATTATTGTATTTGGAAAGTGATTCAAAGACTCACAAGCCAGGGCAATAGGTCTTTACTGAGGCAAAGGTGGCAAGATAGGATGTGAACCAAAGAACAATTCTTTTTTGTGTGTGTGTGTCTTTTTATTTTTATTTATTTATTTATTTAGTTTTCTTTTTTCTTTATTAGTCAGTTCTGTATTCAGCAAATACAGTCAGTTTGGTACCATTATTAGGCTCATCCATGACCTACCCCCTCCCCTTGGCCCCTCCTTGTTGAGGTGTATGGGCCATGCATTGTGGAGTTAGCCCACAGTTATGGGTAGGATAAATGTCTCCGCATATCATGACCCAACATGTGACTCTGACATTCTTTCTGCCCCCTCTTCCACAAAATTTCCCTGAGCCATGTTGGGTTCATTTTTGGTCTGCTTCAGTGATGAGGTGTTGGGGGCCTCTGAGGCTCTGGCTCTCTGATTTGGTAGGAGTTGATTTCTCTCAGTGCTGACCTCCTTCCCCCTTGTGCTGGTATCCGGTTCATCAGGAAAACAGCCTCCTTGCTTGTTTCTCCAGTTTTTCTTAGTTTCAGCTGGGGCCCTTTTGAGGTATGATGGGGTGGCACTCTCCTTAGTATCTACATCTATCTGAAAAAGAGAAGCAGATTCTCCAACGGAGAGTAAGTTAGCACCAGGACAAATGAGATACCCCTTACTTTTTTTTTTTTTTAATAGAGAATTTAATACGTGTAGGCCCTCTAGTAGCCCACAATTGATGGTAGCTTGATATTGGAGAGTGGGTTTACGTTTGGATCTGGTTCTGACTTGTTTCCCAGCTCCAGCTATGGGTCCCATACCACTGAGGGGATCAGTTAGCCAAATTGAGAGCAGTTGGTTCCCCACCATGGCTGTGTGCCACCACTGCACTTGTGTGGGCATCACAACAAGGTATTTGCTGCTAAGTAGGTTAGACCATGCGTTGCTTGAACAGATATTGGTCAATTTCCCCCAGTCACCCATGTAGCACCTTCTGGCACTAGATGCGCTGACTGTCTGGGGATTGACTCTCTTCCAACTTCCAGCCATGCCATTCTAGTTTGCATGTCAATCACATAAGGTATCTTCAGCAGTAGGGTCTTACCACTAGCCTTTGGTGGGTCATCAAGTACTCTGACAGAAATCTGTCTGTCTTTTAGGAAACCTTGTAGGTCTCTCTGATCAAAAGACTTCCTGAACAAAACCCCAGTAGCTCATGAACTTAAACAGTCATTCAGCCAATGGGATCACATGAAGCTGAAGAGTTTCTTTACAGACAAGCATACAATAAGCAAAGCCAATAGATTACCCACAGAATTGGAGAAAATATTTGTGGGTTATCCAACTGATAGAGGCCTAATCTCTAGAATCTACAAAGAACTCAAAAATCTAAACAGTAACAAGTCAAACACCCCACTCACAAAATGGGGCAAAGAGCTGAACAGGCAGTTCACAGAGGAAGAAATACAAATGGCAAACATACACTCAAGAAAATGTTCATCATCCCTAATCATAAGAGAAATGCAAATTAAAACAACTATGAGATTCCACCTTACCCCAATAAGGATAGCAAACATCAAAAAATGAAATAAAAGTAAATGCTGGCGAGGATGTGGAGAAGTAGGAACACTCATCCACTGTTGGTGGGAATGTAGGATGGTACAACCACTTTGGAAAGCAATATAGAGACTTCTGAAAAAGCTGAGTATAGAGATACCAACAGACCCAGTTATTCCCTTACTGGGCATCTACCCTAAAACCTTCAAACCACAGACTAAAGAGATTTGCTCAACCATGTTTATAGCAGCTCAATTTGTAATAGCTAAGAGCTGGAATCAACCCAGATGTCCATCACTAGAAGAACGGATAACTAAGATGTGGTATATCTGCACAATGGAATTCTATACAGCAGTAAGAAAAATGACACAATGAAATTTGAGGAAAAATGGTTGAACCTGGAACAGATCATTCTCAGTGAACTTACCCAATCACAGAAAAAAAAAAAATCGCCACATAGTTTCACTCATCTACAGCACCTAACCTGAATCTACCCAAGATACCTTACATATCCAGCAAGCATCTCGTGGACTAGACACTAGGATGGAAGGGGAGGGAGGGGAGGGCATCAAAGCGGTGGGAAACACAAATCTAGACCCAATTGGAAATGGTACCATAATCTTCTACTTACTAAAAGACAGACCAAATGGCTCATCCTTCACCAGGCCCTTACAGGGAACACCTGAACCACAAGACACTGGAGAGGGTAAGATTAAGACTAACCTCAATCTTCTACATCTTCCCTCCCTCACTTCCCCTCTCCCTGTCTCTCTCTCTCTTATCTCTAACTCTTGTATATTAGTTATCCTTTTCCTCATTTTCTCAGTGGGCACTGACCTGTAACTCCCAGATCCAGCATGGGGCTATCATCCAAAGAACAATTCTTTTCCTTCCTTCTGCTTTCCAGTCTTCCGACATCCCCACTTGGGAAATCCTATAAAATAGCTGGTGACAAAGCAGAAACCAGATGGAAGTTATTGTTGGGGCTGTAATTTCACTCAGAACCATAAAGGGGATATTGGATAAAAGAAAATTTATCAACCCCAAAATATTCATGAGATAAGTTTTCTGTTTATATTTGCCAGTTTTAAGGAGATAGAAGTAATAACTTGCTATTATTTCTTTCATTGGCTAATTGTCTTTTTGGTTTGGAAACTAGAAAGACATACACTTAAATTTTTAAAGTTTTTTTCCCATAAGATTTTACAGAATTTTGCAAATATTTGAATTAAACTTGTTATCACAATGTCTGCATATTCTATGCTGACCCTATAAGGGCTCTGAGTTAGTATGTTAAATAATTATATGGTTGATCATATTAACATCTCTCCCTGTGGTATAATAATTTTTGCATTCAACAAGGATAACCATAAAGAATACAACTATAGTTTCACTTTAAGCTCATTATTCATGGTCATCAATTTAGAGATAAGAGTGGAATTATTTTGATACATTTACAAACTGATGTCTGGATGCCAATCAGATGGCTTCATTCATAGAAATTTTTCTATAATGATGTTACTTATAGTGAACACATTGACTTGAAACAAAGATTTTGGGAAGATTTGAGTCATGTTAAAATAACTATTTTTTTCCATTTTAAATGTCTTTCATAGATACAAACAAGGCATCAGAGAATCATCTCACCATTTTAATTAAGAAAAGGATAGTCCATATATGTATGAACACAGGACAATCTATCTATGATAAGAATAAGATAATTCTAATGCTTTATAAAGTATACCCAGCTTAGGTAAATTTAGCAAAAAATAATTGACATCTGGAAAGCCAAAACACTAAAATAGGATTCTTGGAAACAGTTGTAGTACTAGTTTGGGAAATCAAATAAATGGATGCATTTACTTACTTGGGGAACCAAAATAGTTATAACTGGACTAGATTATATGTTTTAGGTTTCTAAGAGAATGAGAAACTTCTCTTGAATAAATTTTGCGATTAAGTGGTCAGAAGAACTACAGAAAGAGAGACAGTAAAATAATCCAAGAACAAAATGGGTGTTGGTGTGAGAAAATTGCCTCTAACCTTATAGTTGACAATATTCAAAGGGAATGGATGACTTTTAACTAAAATCTATTGAAAATTATAACCATTTTAATAGAAAACACACCATATCATCACTTTTTCCCTATCTGTAGCATGTAGCAATAACTGACAAAATTTTCAGCTTCATGCAACACTGATTTAATGTACAAGGTCATGTCAAATACCTCAGCAGAGCTTAAAATTAGCAAGATATTGTCAAGGACTTTGTATTCTGGTAATATGCATTTATCTTGAAAGCAACATGAAAGATTCAAGTGCCGTGAAACAGTGAAAACATAATATTATGACAGATCAACAGAAAGAAAGAGGGCATTCATGGACAGCAATCAGGAAAAGTGTCATTAAAAGAACTTGTGAAGATGTGAATGGCTGATGTAATAGAGAAAAGGAAAGCAATGGGAGGAGTCATTTACTTTGTGCTACAAACTATCTTAAGTATATGTATGTCATTTAATTTTTTTTCATTTTTATTTTATTTTTTTTTACAGTCAGTTTGGTACCATTATTAGGCTCACCCATGACCTACCCCCTCCCCTTGGCCCCTCCTTGTTGAGGTATACGGGTCATGCATTGTGGAGTTAGCCCACAGTTATGGGTAAGCTAAATGTCTCTGCATATCATGACCCAGCATGTGGCTCTGACATTCTTTCCTCCCATTCTTCTACAAAATTTCCCTGAGCCATGTTGGGTCTGCTTCAGTGATGAGGTATTGGGGGCCTCTGAGGCTCTGGCTCTCTGACTTGGTAGGAGTTGATTTTTCTCTGTGTTGATCTCCTTCCCCCTTGTGCTGGTATCTGGTTCATCAGGAAAACAGCACCCATGTTGTTTTGCCAATTTTTCTTAGTTTCAGCCAGGGCCCTTTTGAGGTATGATGGGGTGGCTCTCTCCTTAGGATCTACATCTATCTGAAAAAGAGAAGCAGATTCTCCAATGGAGAGTAAGTTAGCATCAGGACAAATGAGATAACCCCCCGCCCCTTTTTTTATAGAGAATTTAATAGGTGTAGGCCCTCTTGTAGCCCACAATTGATGGTAGCTTGATATTGGAGAGTGGGTTTACGTTTGGATCTGGTTCTGACTTGTTTCCCAGCTCCAGCTATGGGTCCCATACCACTGAGGGGATCAGTTAGCCAAATTGAGAGCAGTTGGTTCCCCACCATGGCTGTGTGCCACCACTGCACTTGTGTGGGCATCACAACAGGTTATTTGCTGCTAAGTAGGTTAGACCATGCATTGCTTCGACAGATATTGGTCATTTTCCCCCAGTCACCCATGTAGCACCTTCTGGCGCTACATGTGCTGACTGTCTGGGGACTGACTTTCTTCCAACTTCCAGCCATGCCATTCTAATTTGCATGTCAATCACATAAGGTGTCTTCAGCAGTAGGGTCTTATCACTAGCCTTTGGTGGGTCATCAAGTACTCTGACAGAAATCTGTCTGTCTTTTAGGAAACCTTGTAGGTCTCTCTGATCAAAAGCTCATTGTGGATGATAGCCCCATGCTGGTTCTGGGAGTTACAGGCCAGTGCCCACTAAGAAAATGAGGAAAAAGATAACTAATATACAAGAGTTAGAGATAAGAGAGAGGGAGACAGGGAGAGGGGAAGTGAGGGAGGGAAGATGTAGAAGATTAAGGTTAGTCTTGATCTTACCCTCTCCAGTGTCTTGTGGTTCAGGTGTTCCCTGTAAGGGCCTGGTGAAGGATGAGCCATTTGGTCTGTCTTTTAGTAAGTAGAAAATTATGGTACCGTTGCCATTTGGGTCTAGATTTGTGTTTCCCACCGCTTTGATGCCCTCCCCTCCCTCCCCTTCCATCCTAGTGTCTAGTCTAGGAGGTGCTTGCTGGGTATGTAAGGTATCTTGGGTAGATTCAGTTTAGGTGCTGTAGATGAGTGAGACTATGTGGCGATTTTTTTTCTGTGATTGGGTAAGTTCACTGAGAATTATCTGTTCCAGGTTCAACCATTTTTTGTCATTTAATTTTTTAAACAACCACAGAAAGTAGTACTTTTCTCATTATTCCATTTACATCTAATGTTTACATTTATTTTATGATTATGTATTTCATATACAAATTTATATTTATATTTCAGTAAAATGATATTTAAGAAGTTAGCATTAGTTGATATAAATGTGATAAAAATATATACTGTCAAAATATAGATTGTCACATTTAGCTTAAAAAACAACTATAAAATTGTACATGTTCTTTGTATATAACTGTCAGTATAGAGCTAAGTTAGTAAGTGCTTCTGAATGCATAGTTAAGAAAAATAATATATACATATGGGAAGAGATTAATATTTATAATTCTTTTTATTTATTTATTTATTTATTTTTTGGTTTCTCAAGGTAGTGTTTCACTCTAGCCCAGGCTGACCTAGAATTCACTAGGTAGTCTCAGGGTGGCCTCAAACTCACAGTGATCCTCCTACATCTGCCTCCTCAGTGTTGGGATTAAAGGCATGCACCACCACGCCAGGTTTATAATTCTTTTTTGAGGCAAAGATGGAAGCTTTTATTTGGGAAAAACAGGAGCTTCCAGGACTGATTCTCAAGAGCAAAGCAGTCAATTTGGGATTACAGATAGTGAGCTATATAGAGCTCTTCTATTGGGGGAAGGTGAGGAAGAGGGAGGTAAAAATAGGTTTCTTTAGGGGAGATCTAAGATAGCCATGGTGTAACACTAGAACTGTAACCAGATGACCTGAGAGATAAAGGGACAAGATAAAGGGGCAGGGAACCTAGACCTGGGGCATTGATAGGCAAGGAAGGAATAATGGCTGGGTGGTTCCTTGAGGAATGTGGATGACCCACTTCCTTATGTCTCTGTCACCCCCCTGCTGTCCTCAGTGACTCCATTTTGTCCTGACCTAACATTCCAGCCTTTTGTTAATTATAAGAGAGGAAGGTTAATATTTTATGTTGACCATAAGGGTAATGAAGTCTTATGGGAGAGGCTGGATAATGCAGTCAATGGGTCTCCCTTCAGGGCAGGTGATGAGGAGGCAGTTTCATGGTGGCTAGAGGTGGCAGAGTGGTGAGATCAATAGCGCCAGTGTAGCATGTTGTTATGACTTGGTCCTGAGCGAAGCAGAGACTTCTCTCATACCATCCCCATATTGAGCTAGCTTCAGGGCAGTCGCTGACAGACACCTGTTATAGAGAAGGTGAGGAAGATGGGCTCTGTGCACCCCATGAGAAGACAGAAGGAAAAATAAAGGAGCTTGTTACTCTTGTCAACAGCTATGACATCAAAACTCCAGGTGTAAAGGGGGGATGAGCATTCAGAGAAGAGAGAGAGGGCTTGGGGCAAGAGGAGGCAGAGGGACATTTTGGGATCAGGGGAAGAGTAGGAACACAGGAGTTTAAGTTTGAGAGTGTCCATTGGGGTGGAAGTGTACTTAGCCCTGGATGAGATAAGGTAAGGGCTAAGCAAGGAGGGGGCCAGGAATAACTCTGATTCTGGCTGAGGCAAGTGGGAAGAGCTGGGGTCAGGGTAAGTGATGTTAATCAAGGACAGGCAGAGGCAGAAGACTTGAGTTACTGTTAGAGTCTAGTATTGTAAGTCAGCATCAGACAGGAGAGTCTATTAGTCTGAATTCTTATTTATATTGTAGTAATATTTTTCTCACTGGGTGACTAAGACCATATAGGCTGCAAGAATTAACTGTATATTTTGGAGGTCAATAATGGCTCTGTAGGAGAGACTTTTAGGGACCTGTGAGGATTCTATGACTCTCAGCATTGTCATCTGCTAGGATAAGTCAAGGCTGTGCTGACCAGGTGGGCCTCCCTCTTTTGGGAAGCCTGGAGGACTGATTTTCCTCTGATGTGACTCTCCTGTTGCAGATACATTGACTTGGAATTCATTTCTGGGTCTCCACATCTTCTCTGATCAAAAAGACAGGTCACTTCCCACAGGCTAGAAGTTCAAGTGTCCCATCATCTCCTTTGGCTTTTTGACCGGGAGTAGGAACCAAAATACTGGTTAACCTTTTAACTCCAATGTTTCCAATTGATTTTGGCTTCTACAAATGGTTATTACTCACTTGGAGAGACTGTATATATTTGATTAGCAAAACAGATTAGTTAAAAAGGTTGCAGAACGTATCTGGTTAGCAAAGCACATCGGGTTAGAGAATGACACAGTAGTTTAAAATCATTATGATTAATATTTAAGTTTAGTTGTCAGGTGACAGTGTAAGCTATATCTGGGATATAGAAAGCATACACATTCTATGTTTTAAGTATCTGTCAGTTATAAGTATAGGCAGAACATTTTAGTATCCCTGAAAACAATATTTTATCAATAACTTTAAGGCAATTGATTTAATTTAGAAATTTTATGTTAGGAAAAGACAAAGCAGTATAAAAACTTAGTATCTGTGCTTGAAAACAACTTTGGTTAGTCTGTATACCAATGCAAGTACCAATTACCCTCAAACAGGAAGTAGAACATCAATTTAAAAGGTTACTTTTTTAGGGCAGGAAACATGTTTTAAGTATTTTAAGTATCAATACTTCTATAAGCAATGAGCATAAGATACCAGAAATGAGGCAATTAATTAAGTGAAGCCTTGACTGAGACTGATTATTCATAGCTCAAGAATAAAATAAAACTTGGTCATTGTTGAATTATATTAGAGACAATATGACAGATACAAAGTAATTTTTAAAATAAGTACCTTTTACCATTGAACAATTTTAAGGCTTAACTAAAGAAATATTTATGACTTACCTGAAGCTTAGACAAACTATATTAACACTGTTTGTATACCATAGATTTTTCTAAGACATGGGGAGCTTTTTTAGTTTTCCTAAGAACAAAATCGCAATAAGTCACTTTTTATAAGTCTTAGATTATAATCTCAGTGATAATCATCTAGCAAAACCAGCATGAACAAGACAAGAACCATTTTAAAATTATAGAGTTTTAGCCAGGCATGGTGATGCATGTTTATTGATAGTTACACATCATGGACTTTGTATAAACCAAATTATAATATTCTGATATCTGTAAAAGTCTGATATTAACAAAAGGTAGAGTTTATATATTTAAGGCACATGAAGCTACAGAGAGTAAACTATGAACAAAAGATCTGCTAACAGAATTTAAAATAAACAAGAACTCTATATCATGTAATTATTTATAAATTATTAATTAAAGTGGGTTGTAGGACTTTGAATCCTATTCCTCCTTAAGCCATCTTTAATACAGTATTATTGTCAGATTTTCAGGTTTCAGTAGAAGCCAATTGTCTAATGAAAAAAAGAACTAGTGACTTCAGTCCGAGAGGGTAGATGAACCAACCTGATAGCAATAGTCAACAAAGATTTGTTTGGCTGAATAGTTGCTAACAAATACAATTTTTCTAAAGTTTGATTTCAAATGTTTTTACCTTTACATTCTTTTCATTAATAAGGAATGTAAATCATATAAAATGATGCATATATATGTCACAACTTAGGCATGCATGATTGAGACCATATGAGAAAATAATAGTTTGCATGCTGACTTTTTAAAATTTGCACAAACTTAAGTCTTATTAATCATGTGCTAGTTTCATGTTATGGTACATTCTTCAAATAATAACAAATGATAAAAACAGGATAAATGATAAATAAAAATGGTTAAAATATTCACATTGTTGATGTAATAAGAGTTTAAAATAGAACTTGGCAATTATAAGATTGTAGCTTTAACTAGATTAAAATGTATTAACTGACTTTGCTACAAGGAATTTTTAAAATATCATATGAAATTTCTTTGTAGTTATTTGATTAGTAAACATCAATTAGATGTACATATGTTCATATACATTTATATTTATTGCTTAAGTTGCTTTATGCTTAAATCTACATCATTATTTTCTTCACAGTAAAAAGAGGGCCTCTGGTGGCAGTACAAATCACATTTGATTGTGTCAGGTTGACCTATTTATATATTATGATATATTAGATAGTTTGAATACTATGAATCCCAGAGGCCTTGTGTTAGGGTCGCTAGTGTGTCCCTTTTGGGAGGTAGTGGGAGCTTTATGGGGTGGAACCTAGTTTATAATCCTTAGGTCATCAGATGCATGACATGAAAAGGACTGTGGGATTTTGGCCCCTCCTTGACCTATTTTTTTTTCTCCTGTCCATGAGATGATCAGTTTTGCTCCCCAGTATGCTCCCACCATGATGTGCTATTTTTCCACAGGTTCAGAAAAGTAGGGCTAATTGATTACAGGTTGGAACATCCAAAATGATCCTAAAATAAATCTGTTCTGTTTATAAATTAACCATACAGAGTATTAGTTATAATTATTATTGCAGTTATCTTCTCATTTCTGGGAAAAACACCTGTCCAAAAGCTGTTGATGAGAGGAAAGTTGTTTATTTTGGCTTACAGAATCACAAGGGAGCTCCATGATGGCAGAGGAAAACTTGGCATGAGCAAAGGCTGGGCATCAAATCCTGGCCATCCTCAAATGGACAACAGTAGCAGGGGATTGTGCCAAACACTGTCAAGGGGAAACTGGATATAATACCCATAAGCTTGCTCACAACAATACATCACTTTCAGGAGAGTGTAAATCCAAAATTCCCACCAGGTGGGGACCTAGCTTTCAGAACACATGAGTTTATAGGGGACACCTAATTCAAACCACTACAGTGATGGAAAGCAAACTGACACAGATAATTTATTGATTTACTCTGAGGCTGTCAGTTTGAAATGGGATCCATAAAGAGAGCTGACTCTGTAGCTGACCTAAGCTGAAGTCAAAAGAAAGAGATGGTTGGGACTGGCCCGAATTGAAGTAAAAAGTCCACTGTTACTTGTACCTTTGGGCTGGACAAATTTAATGACAGCCAAATGTATATTCCTAACCATCTCTAAAATGTGGGTTTTGGAAACAAGTTCTTTGTATCTTTGAGAAATATCATTTATTACTAGTTTGCTATTAGTCTGTCTGATAGACCCTGAATATTTGGCTGAGATACAACAAGTAAACATTGGATTGGATCAAAAATATTGTAAAGTTTGGTTTGCTCAGAGGAGCTTCATCATAAAGTGGAGGTGCCATTAAAGATACAGTGCTATAGGAGCTGCTGAAGATACAATATGACAGCAGGTGGGACTGATTATCTTCACATCTGCTTCAGCTACTCTTACCACACAGGTACTCTCAAGAGGGGATTTCTCTTACAGGTTAAATGATAACTCCAAATGCTTGGTTTATGATGATTTTTGTAGAACATATTAAGACTTCCCTAGAGCTAACATTATAGAACTTGCTAGAACTAAGCACTGTCATCTTCTTCAGACGTGACCCAAAAGGATCTTGGAGAGGCAAAATCCTCCCAGTACAAATAGCAAGCAGTGCAACTGATTATTTGCTTTGTGTGGAAGGAGAATGAGTCAGAAGTGTAGTGTGATAGGAATTGATATTCAGGGGAATTTGTAGAATCTGGATCTGGGGAAGGATTTAGGAATATCCTAGGCATTGCAAATTTTGATGATGTTTCAACATACAGGAAGATCTCAATCAAGTACCCAGGACAAATCATTGTCAGTCAGCCTCTTTACCCAACAATGGCAGAATTGGCTTGTGGGACTCATGAACAACATGATAACAATAAAGGTTCTGTGATTTCTATAACATGAGCTGACCCCTCTCTCTAAGAGGCACCTGATAATTGGCAGTTTTAATTGTCAATTTTGTCATTCTATTAAGATTATCTTATTGGAGGTACAGCTAGTGATGGGACTTTATTGAGGCAGGGAGAGCCACACTTAGCCTTCACAATGGCCACTTTATACAAAAAGACAGTCATTTACCCTTGGGGAAGTTGATAACTTCAGAACCTTTTTATTGTGGATGAGGCAATTATGTCACTAGAATAGAATTTTACATGTTAGATAGCTTTGGCACACAGTTCTGTAAGCATTACAGTCTAGATGTTCTATCCCAGTCACCACAATGTGTTACATGCAACATTATTAATGACTAAAGAACTCAGTTTTTGGCAAATGCTGCATCTCCTATTCACTGATCTTATCCTGTACTCTCTTGCCTTTGATTCCTTGAGTACTCCCTTACAAATAAGTAGAATAAGCCTTTTTAGATACCCTTCCATTGTTAGACTTACATCCTTTTTAGCCAAAAGAGCCATGTGTAGATTGTTACCATTTCCATCCTTCTTCCAGCATCAACTGAGTATCTACATTCATTTTAGTGAATGCTTTGATATGGATTTCAAACACTAATATGTTACAAGCTAATATCAAGTGTTTTTTAACTAATGTTTATGACTGAACTTAGTATTTTAAATAAAGATATTGAGAACTGGAGTTAAAATCACATTTAATTTCTGATTTTTGTTTAGTATAATCTTTCAGATGAAATAACTTCATGCAGTTTTAGAGATTCTATATCAACACCAGTTATTAAAATCAGAAAAATTTTCAGATGTCTTGTCAAAAGTCTTTAAGGTTATTTAATGGGAAATGACTATGTAATTTTGAGACTTTGGTAAAATTTTTATTATTTTAATTACTTTGCAAAAGCTGTTGCTATCAAAATATAGCTAGCTAAAAACATAAACCAAGGCATACCTAAAGACAGACAATTTTTTATAATTTGTGAACTTATTTTTTATTAGTTGTGAACATACTTAATATGTAAACAACACATGTTGGTACCATTCTTTCCCTACACCTTTTCCAAAGGGGCCCTCATCACTGGGGACACAGGTTATCCCTATAGGGATTGTGGATTGTGCATTGTGGGGGCAGCAGTTAGTTATGGGGGAGAGGCAATGCCTCTGTGTGTCTCAACTTGTGTTTCTAACAATCTTTCCTGCCCTACTTCCACAAAATTCCCTGAGCCAGGTTGGGTGTGTTTTTAAGTCTACTTCAGTGGTGGGCTTTTAGGAGCCTCTGGATCTCTGCTTTTGTAGGTGTTGAGTGTCTTCAGTGTGTATCTCCTTCACCCTTGTGCTGATCATCTGGCTCACCGAGAAAGCAGCACTCTTGCTCATCTCCCCAATTCCTCTGTGGTTTCACCTGGTGTGGGGCTAAAGTGAAATGGGTTGTTTATCTCAACAGCTCCAGATCCTTTCTGAAAAAGAGAAGCAGATTCTCCAACACAGGTTAAATGGGATAACAATTATTAATTTAGAGAGAGTTTAATGGGTATAGTCTCTCTGATAGCCCAGGATTAGTGGGAGCTTGATATTGGAGAGCAAAATCATTGTCTGGATATGATTCTGACTTGTTTCTCAGTCTCAGATATGGGTTCTTTTCCACTGAGCAGATCTGTTAGCCAATATAAATGCAGTTGGTTACACACTGTTGCTATCAGGTTTGCATTACTGGTAGAAATCACCCAACCAAGAGCAGCTTGTGGGAAAAAGGGGTTTATTTTGGCTTACAGGCATGAGGGGGAAGCTCCATGATGGCAGGGGAAAATGAAAGCATGAGCAGAGGGTGGACATCACCCCCTGGCCAACATCAGGTGGACAACAGCAACAGGAGAGTGTGCCAAACACTGACAAGGGGAAACTGGCTATAAAACCCATAAGCCCATCTCAACAATACACTCCCTCCAGGAGGCATTAATTCCCAAATCTCTGTCAGCTGAGAACCGAGGATTCAGAACACCCAAGTTTATGGGGGACACCTGAATCAAACCACCACACCCACCATGGCTGTGTGCCACTATTGCATCTGTGTGAACATCACTTTAGGTTGTTTGCTTCTGAGCCGCTTAGACTTTGAGTTGATTGGACAGATGTTGGCCACTTTCCCCCAGTAGCTCTTGTAGCACCTTCCAGCACTACATGGGTTGTCTGAGGACTGGCTCTCCTCCGGGTTCCAGCAAGGTCTCTCTATATGTGAACATATTTTAATGAGCTATTTTCTGTAAATACCCACAAGAGGAAAATATCAGCAAGAAAAAGACATACTATTAACATAAATAGCTAAGTGCTCTGATCAAAATATGGCATAGTCAGGATAAAATTAGACTAAATATTAAACAAAACACAACAAGTAACTTAAAATATGTAACCTAGAGATTAATAAAAGCTATATTTAAATGAGGATGTAAAATGTATAGCATGGCCAGAGCTAACAGTGTTACACACATTGAAAACATTTAGTTTGCTTTTCTCAAAGGAGAAAAATGTGGCTCAGTATAATCTTTTTCGTAATAGAAGATAAAGATTTAAGGCAAAAAGTAGTGGTAGTGATGCAGAAAACGTACACTTGTATCTTTTCATTAACAACATATATTTTAGCAAGAAAGCGGCCTGAGCTTTGTCAGTAACTGATGGGGCAATTTCCCTTATATGTAATACACAGTAACAAATGCCAAATGATCTCAGGCTTTTCCAGAACCAGGATCCAGGTGAAAGTCATTCAACTGGTAGTTCCACCAATATTTATGTGACTGAGTAAACTGTTTACTCTCTGGAGCCTTAATTTACCTGCATGTGAAATTGGTATGATAACTTGTTCTATGTCTGGAACTATGAGTTATAAGAACCAAATGAGAGTCATGGCACACATTTGTGAGATGAATAAATCAATTAAAGTATACATACAAAGGCATTTTATGTAATCTCAAGTACTCAATAAAAGTGTAGTTTTCATTGTTGCATCCCAAGTTTATATTCCAACCTGAGAAAAAGATGACAAATTTTCCAGAAGATTTCCTGATTAAAATATTTTGCTGTGCATGTAGTGTTTTATGTATGTATCTAGAAATGAATAGCAGTGAATCATGCTGATGGCCACTTGTATGTTGTTGGATGGGAATAACAGTTGTTTTTCAAAAACATTCTGGAGCTGGGGAGATAGCTCAACAGTTAAAGGTGCTTGCTTGCCAAGTATGATTGCCTGGATTTGATTCTTCAGTATCCACCTAAAGCTAGAGTCACAAAGTGGCACATATGTGTCTGGCATTCATTTACACTGGTAAGAGGCCTTGGCACACCCATTCTTCTCTCTCTTCCCTCTCTGTTTGCAAATAAATAAATAAAACCCATTAAAAAATCTATTCTGGTTTAATGACTCATACATCAAGGTGTGTTTGGAGTTGCTGTGGGCTAAAAAAGTATTGATTTCAAATGACATGTTTGAAGAACATGTTTGAGAATCAATAAAGAAATATTTTCATTAAAGATTTTCAGGGTCAGATTACCCATGTTGGATATCTACTATGACTTGAGTCCATAATCATGATAGCAGTTTAATTAAGTTGAATTAGTCTTAGAGGCACATGGCTATTCTGGGTATTGATCTTTAGTTGTTGGATCATGTAAGAATCGTGGAGGGTCCTGGGTGACAGTGTGGGACAACTACAATGGCTTTCAGATAGCCATTTGTGTGACCATAGTGTGGTGAGATTTTATAAATGATATGTTACTTATAAGCTTTAAGCAATCATTTTTGTCATACTGGTGTGACTGACTGACATTCATCCATGGGAACAACAAACTCAAAAGCCTGAAAGAGTCAAGACCTCAAGATACCTGATATGTAAACATGGTGAATTTTGTGAGAAACTGGAGTTCTGTGAGGAGAGACTACAAATCTTAAATTTTGGATATGAAATTTCCTCCTCAAAAGTCTCTTGTGTTGAAGGCTGAGTATCAGCAACTGGATCCAGTCATTGGGATATAACTGGATAATGAAGACTCTGAACTTATCAGTGGATTCAGCCACTGTCATAATTTGTCATAATTTGATGGCATTATAGAAGGTGACAAAAATATTTGGATGTGGGACATCATGGAAAGAAATAGGTCACTTGGGGGCAGTATCTTGTCCTAAGACCCCCTCTCCAGCCACTGTCTCTCTGTCTTTGTTTCCTTCTTGCTGGGACATGAGCAGGCTTTTTTTTTTTTTTTTTTTTTTAACATTATCCTACTACCACCTTAAGCCTTCTTCCAATCATGTTCATAGCAATGGAGCTAATCAATCATGAAATGAAATGTTTGAAACCAGGAGCTTCTGGATTTGACCTGCTAGATCCCATTTTCCCATTCTGCTTGCATGCTGTAGTCAGAGCTTTTTTAAATTAAAAAAATTAATTTAGATTATAGTAGTTGTATAGCAATTTCCTCCAAAATGAACATTCTTCTACTGAGGGAGAAGGGGTTTTATGAGATTCAGAAAGCAAACAACTCTCACTTCCCAGGAAGCTCCTGAAACTTACAAGATTCACAAGGATTAGAGAAGCTGTAAAGAACTCTAAGGATGATTCTACCACCAGCCAAACAGCCTACAAGCTGGCCATTGAGCTCCAGGGAAGCAGCTTTCATGAGGATTCACTTGTGCTGGGGTAAAATTTTTGGTGATGCAGCTGAGATTTTGAGTTAGCCATGGGTTATTTAAATAATCCCTCACCTGTGCTCTGTAAGTACCCCCCCCCCCAATGAACTCATTAGTTCAACAAGTTGGAATTTGGTGTGACTGTACTTTGTTCTACCACCTGTGCCTGATCCTGCAACCCCCCCCCCTTCCAGGAAAAATCCATACAACAATGTTCCTGTGTAAGAAGGCTACCAAAATAAGAAATGTGTTCTGAAAGGAAGGAAAAGTAGTTGGGGTCTGAGATAAAAAATTTTAATTCATAACTTTCTCAAGCTGGCCCTGTATAATCAAAGTAAAAGGATAAAACAATGTTCTCAAGGTCACACAAGTCATTTGAAGCACAGGTATTAACATTCATCACTTGCAATAACCTGGAAGTGCAGAAAAACTGAGGAAAAGCTAGCAGGATGCTCTCTTTACTGTGATAACTATTGTCACATAATTAATTCCTAAAGTCATGTCTTGTAGAGAAATGCTGTCCCTTCAAATCCTCTTAATAAACATTTAGGAACCTTTTTAAATAGATCTTGCAAATATAATATTTATTTTTAAGGAAGGATTGCAAAATATTTTAAAATCTTTAATGAATAAAAAATGAAACCTTAAAAAATGTAAAATGTTTTCATATTCCTTTAGATAAATCATACCTCAAAAGGGCCCTGGCTGAAACTAAGAAAAATTGGTGAAACAAGCAAGGGTGCTGTTTTCCTGATGAACCAGATACCAGCACAAGGGGGAAGGAGATCAACACAGAGAAAAATCAACTCCTACCAAATCAGAAAACATGAGTCTTTTATGGTAAAACAAATTCACTTTAATTTAGAGAGCTCTGATGAGATACTACTGTTTAGAAACTGGCAAGTGCATTTTTATACAACTGAAATCATTATAAAATGTGAATAAATTGAATTGTTTTGACACCTAGTGGTGCATAAATTTGCTAGTCCATATTCAGAGGGTAAAGCAATGTAAATCTTAAATATAAAGATATCCTGCACAGGTTCACATGTTTTCAGGGGAAATATAGAAAAACAAAAGGAAAAAGGGGATAAACATCAGAATTTCCTGCCATGGCTTAGGTATTGGACTAAATGCTCAGCAATAAAAAAACTTAAATTAAAAAAGAAGGGAAAATGTACCCCATCCAAACACTGGTGTATGTAAGGATGACTGGGAAAACTAGGCTGTCTATCTGTATCTGAAGGATGGGGTAGGCTAGGATAGACCCTGAAAGCCCATGAGAACATGTCTATAGCATGTGATGAGCTAGCTGTTTTGACTTCAGCCAACTTTCTGAAGTCTTTGTTTTTTTTCTTCACCAGTCCAAATTTAATATGGAATTAGTAAACCAATAGTAACAAATGGTGCTGGAAAAACTGGATGCCCATATGCATGCAGGAAATTGAAACTTGATGTACACATTTCACTATGCACCGCACTCAAGTCCAAATGCATCAAAGACCTCAATATAAGACCAGAAACTCGACTACTACTGGAAGAAAATATAAGAAGTACTTTCCATGATATAGGAATGGAAAAAGACTTCCTGAACAAAACTCCAGTAGCTCACGATCTTAAACAGTCACTCAACCAGTGGGATCACATGAAGCTGAAGAGTTTCTTTACAGACAGGCATACAATAAGCAAAGCCAATAGATTACCCACAGAATGTGAAAAATATTTGCTGGTTATCCAACTGACAGAGACCTAATCTCTAGAATCTACAAAGAACTCAAAAATCTAAACAGTAACAAGTCAAACACTCACAAACTGGGGCAAGGAGCTCAACAGGCAGTTCACAGAGGAAGAAATACAAATGGCAAACACACACTTAAGAAAATATTCATCATCCCAAATCATAAGGGAAATGCAACTTAAAACAACAATGAGATTCCACCTTACCCCAATAAGGATAGCAAACATCAAAAAATCAAATGAAAATAAATGCTGATGAGGATGTGGAGAAGTAGGAACACTCATCCACTGTTAGTGGGAATGTAAGATGGTATAACCACTTTGGAAAGCAATATGGAGAGTCCTGAAAAAGCTGACTATAGAGATACCAACAGACCCAGTGATTCCCTTACTGGGCATCTACCCTAAAACCTTCAAACCACAGACTAAAGAGATTTGCTCAACCATGTTTGTAGTGGCTCAATTCATAATAGCTAAGAGCTGGAATCAACCCAGATGTCCATCACTAGAAGAATGGATAACTATGATGTGGTATATCTACACCATGGAATTCTATACAGCAGTAAGAAAAAATGACACAATGAAATTTGAGGAAAAATGGTTGAACGTGGAACAGATCATTCTCAATGAATTTACCCAATCACAGAAAAAAAAAAGAGCCACATAATCTCACTCATCTACAGCACCTAACCTGAATCTACCCAAGATGCCTTACATACCCAGCTAGCATCTTGTGGATTAGACAATAGGATGGGTGCGGAGGGAGGGGAGGGCTACTGAGTGGGTGGGAAACATAAATGTAGACCCAAACAGCAATGGCACCATAAAATTCTACATCCAAAAAGGCAGACCAAATGGCCGAACCTTCACCAGGCCCTTAGAGGGAACACCCGACCCACAAGACACTGGAGAGGATATGATGAAGACTGACCTTAATCTTCTACAGCCTCTCTCTCTCCCTCTCTCTCTCTCTCTCTCTCTCTCTTCTCTCTATCTCTTTTATATTAGTTATCTTTTTCTTCCTTTTCTTAGTGTAACTCCCAGTACCAGAATGTGGCTATCATCCACAATGAGCTTTTGATCAGGCAGACCTACAAGGTTTCCTAAAAGAACGACAGATTTCTGTCTGAGTACTTGATGACCCACCAAAGGTTAGTGGTAAGACCCTACTGCTGAAGACACCTTATGCAATTGACACATAAAATGGAATGGCATGGCTGGAAGCTGGAAGAGAGTCAGTCCCCAGACAGTCAACGCATCTAGTGCCAGAAGGTGCTACATGGGTGACTGTGGGAAAATGACCAGTATCTGTCCAAGCAACTCATGGTCTCACCTACTTAGCAGCAAATAACCTGTCGTGATGCTCACACAAGTGCAATAGTGGCACACAGCCATGGTGGGAAACCAACTGCCCTTGATTTGGCTAACTTAGTCGTACTGGACCCATAGCTAGAGCTGGGAAACAATTCAGAACCATATCCAAACATAAGCCCACTCTCCAGTATCAACCAACCACCAATCGTGGGCTACAAGAGGGCCTACACCTATTAAATTATCTATAAAAAAGTAAGCCGGGTGTGGTGGCGCACGCCTTTAATCCCAGCACTCGGGAGGCAGAGGTAGGAGGATCGCTGTGAGTTCGAGGCCACCCTGAGACTCCATAGTGAATTCCAGGTCAGCCTGGGCTGGGTTAGAGTGAGACCCTACCTCGAAAAACCAAAAAAAAAAAAAAAAGTAAAGGTTATCTCATTTGTCTGGTGCTAACTCCCTCTCCATTGGAGAATCTGCTTCTCTTTTTCAGATAGATGTAGATACTAAGGAGAGAGCCACCCCATCATACCTCAAAAATGCCCTGGCTGAAACTAAGAAAAATTGGCAAAACAAGCATGGGTGCTGTTTTCCTGGTGAACCAGGTACCAGCACAAAGGTGAAGGAGATCAACACAGAGAAAAATCAACTCCTACCAAATCAGAGATCCAGAGACCCAGAGACCCCCAACACCTCATCACAGAAGCAGACCAAAAATGAACCCAACATGGCTCAGGGAAATTTTGCAGAAGAGGGGATGGAAAGAATGTCAGAGCCACATGTTGGGTCATGATATGCAGAGACATTTATCCTACCCAAAACTGTGGGCTACTCCAGAATGCATGACCCATATACTTCAACAAGGAGGGGCCAAGGGGAGGGGGTAGGTAATGAATGAGCCTAGCAATGGTACCAAATTGACTGTATTTGCTGAGTATAAAACTAAGTAATAAAAAAAAAATGAAAGGAAAATCTTAGAATATTCTCATCAGTCTGGTAATACCACTATTGTCTGAAATTAGAACCCACTTGTTGGTTTTAGATGTGCCTTCCAATCCACACAGATGTTATAACTCACTAATATTTGGGCTTTACACCTATTTTACTGTATTCAACCCCTAAGCTGACTTGGTGCTACTCAAATCTTTTCACTATAACCTTTGATGTTCTTCAGAAAGAAATTTAGTCACTGGACTTTCTCTTTTCTCACTCCTGTCTTCGTTATGGAGCAGAAGGCTGAAGAGATCTTTTTGTTGCTTCATCTACCCATCAGCTTCAGGTTTTATTCCTGGACAATAGATTCTGTCTGCAGTCACTTTAAGAAGGAACACGGCAAAGGTGGTGACCAATCATCCTCATGTGCCCGGGACTGACATATTCCTGGAATGTGAGTTTCCAGGATTAAAACTGGGAAAGTCTTGGGTAAACTTGGACTAGTTGGTCACTCTAGACATGGGAGAAGGAGGAAATGCAGGATTCCAAACTCAGTGTGGAATATTTACATAAACCAGCCTTTTTACACTAAAAAGATTAACCTACTCTTAGCATATTTCCTATGACCTTAAAAGAAACTCTGTCTCTTTGTTTGCCTTGAGAAATATGTGTGTCTTAAAACCCTGTAATAAATCCTTTTCTGCTTAAAGTAGCTCGAGCAGACTTTCTTCCCTACAACTGAACTCTACCTGACTTAGTACCACATGTTGTATTTTCGCTGAAGAGATTTCTCTAATGAGCTAAAAATCATTTTAGAGAACTTGCATCTGGGAGTTCTGTGGAATTTTGTTTTTCTTCAGGTCAGCTATTTTCCTCCCTTCTTTTGGTAGCAACAATCTGATTTTCCTTTAGAGAATTCCCCCCTTTCTCAGTGTTAGGAGGGAGAGACAGAGAGAGAGAGAGAGCGAGAGCAAGAGAGAGAGCATTATACACAGGCCTGGACTCTCTTTCTGGCCAGAGTGATGGCTTAGACATTGGCACATGACCCAACAGTGCTAATGAGGATTATCTTTTGGAAGTTTCATTTGAACTACTGAGAAAGAAGCTTGGGTTTGTCATATATAACAATTGTAGGAACAACTTAAACTTACTTGCCAGTGGAAAGAAATTAGCAGAAAAGAAATCAGAGTTTTAAGGGACAGAAACTGCTGGCTTGTTATCTTATTGGAACTTCTGGCTCTGGTCACACTTGAAGGAGCCTTGCAGTTATAAAAGTCAGTATCACTATTTTGCTGAAATGAAACTCAAATTGTGTTTCTGTCACTATACACTTAAAAGGTACTGTATAGTTTAACACGACAAAATGTCATTTGTACTGGTGCATGCCAATAATCCCAGTACTTAGGAGTGGAGGCAGAAGGATAATGAGTTCAAGAGCATCTTAGGCTACAGAGCATGACTCTTTCTAAAAAAGCATACATAAACACAAAAAATCAGGGTAGTATTACTGTATCATGATTCACTTGCTGAAATGCATAGTTTTTAGATTGGAGAGATTGCTTAGTGGCTAAAGCCTTTGCCTGCGAAGCCTAAGGACCCAGGTTTGATTCCCAAGTAGCCATGTAAGCCATACACACAAGGTGGCACATGTGTCTGAAGTTCATTTGCAGTGGCTAGAGGCCCTGGTGTGCCCCCTTTCCCTCTCTCTCTCTCTCCCTCTCTATCTTTCAAATGAGTAAATAAATAAATCAAAAGTTTCTAAGTGCATATTTTTAATTTAATGTATAATTCAAATTTAAGTATTTGATTGGTCTATACACATTCAGGGACACACATAATATTTGAAGTGAGAGAAATTTGGTATAGCTCATTCTCTTAGCTTGGCACTATCACTTACTAACTTGATGCCTGCAGCAAGTTACTTAAACTATTTCATATGCTGCCATTGGTAAGTGTAAATAGTATCAATTACCTGATATAGTTATTGCATATGGAAGGTTGATGCAGCAGTCTGGTACTTTAATGAGTGTTATCTCTTACTGAGGAGTAATGAACTATTGTTAGTTTCATCTATCTCATTTTAACTTATTTTTCATTAATATTTAGGCAGTTTAAGAACATGTAGCATCACAAATATGAAACCAACACATGAAATTCTTTACAACGAAAAATATTCTAAGTAGTTATATAGATAAATAACTAAATATAAGAGAAAAGTTATAGGGTTATACTATATGGTAAGTATTTTTATATGTTATCCAGGTCATGTTTAGTTTTTGCTCATTAAAAAGTGTTCACTGTTGCCAGGTGTGGTGGCACACGCCTTTAATCCCGAGGTAGGAGAATCACCATGAGTTCAAGGCCACCCTAAGACTACACAGTGAATTCCAGGTCAGCCTGAGCTACAGTGAGACCCTAGCTCTGAAAAACAACAAAAAAAAATGTTCGTTGTTTAAAAAAACCATATAGTTTTTCCAAAAATGCCATATTTATAATTAGTTCCATATTAATAATTTAGTATATATACAACACATGTTAATTTTTAAGAATTTTTTTGTTAGTGTACATATTGCCATTGATAATAATAACCTCATTAACAGCATGATAGTTCACTGCTTTTGCTTTCTAAAAGGAAAGAAAAGATTAGAATTGGGTCATATATCCAGTGTGAAATATAGGGTATTTCAATTAAGATTCAAGTTGACTTTTTAAAGTGTTACTCAAGTCAAATGCTACCCTATGTCAATTGCTTCCAGCTGCTGAATGAGTTTGTAAAGTTACAGGGCATTATAACTACATCATCTGTAACACTTCCTAATTTCACTTTTAGAACATGGAAGATAAATCAAAAAATGCTCTACAATATATCAAAAACAATAATAAGTAATAAATGAAAAAGTAAAATAATGAATAATTAATGAACGAATTACCTTTTTCCCCTTGCAGAAATATGTGTAGAACAAAGGCTAAAGTGTGCATATAAATTTTTACAGACAAATCATCAGTTACTTTCAATGCTAATTTTATCTTATACCTTTCACATTTTTGAGTAGGTAATTTTTCACATATTTACTACAAGTTTACATTTTCTTGTAATTGAAAAAGTAATGGTAACATTGTTCTATTTCAAAACTAAGAAACCCTGTGATGATTTAAATTACTGCTACTGTCATTTTAGTGGAATCTTGATAAGTCAAATGTAAAATGGAATGAGGGGGAAAATGACATAACCTTTTGGTTGTCAAGCATCACCAGTACTGCCTTACTCTGTAATATTTTTAGGTCCAAATGAAAATTAAATCTATTTTGAAACAAGTGTTCACATATAAAAAATTTCTTCCAGAATCTAGTGGTCTCAGATTGACTTGGAAAGAAAAAAGCTTTATTTCTAGCCAAGGAGCTTATTCACCATTTTTCATTTCTGTTTGTAATTCCTGTCATCCTTACTTTTTATGTTTTGGCTGAAAAGGGCGACCCATATTTATTGGAACTGGGCTTCAATAAACATTATGCATTATGGTGAACCAAAGGGTGATTTATTGATAATTTGTCACTTATATTTATGAAAATGTAGACCCCAGAGCTCCAGGGCTGGTAAATCATATTCTACAGCCTCAATGTGTTGGAGACTCCCCACTCTACTCCATTTGCTGCCCAAAGCACACCCCTCAGACTGGCTGCCCCTACAACTCAGGGCCCAGTAACCACATGCACTTGTTAATATGAAACAAGAAAAAAGAACAACTGTTAGAGATTTATTTTTTGTTTCAATATGTTTTCAATTTAATTCTCAAGTTGCCGAAATAATAAACTGATAAAATATAATTAGATGTGAGATTACAACGTAATGAGGCCAGAGAAGGGGCAAGAATGTAAAGGGAACAGTAGATTGTGTGGAATTCTTTGTTTTTTTTTTTTTAAGTTTGTTTATTATGATCCAGCTGTCTAGAATTTTCACACAGTTTCCAGATGCAGGCAGCTGTTAGTCCTTTGCTATTAAAGAAACAAAGGTTCAGAGTTCATATTGATCCACTTGTTCTAGACTAGTAATATTTAAGATGACACTTGTCTAAGTTGTGGTCTCTATTCGTGGACACGACTGTCAAGATGGATACCGTTTTCACTTGCTTCTTACTGTTCACTTATCTCTTCTGGCAGTCACTCCAACAGCAAGCTGCCCCACTGTTCCTAACATGTTTATCTCCCATGGTGATGTCAGCTGAACTCAGCAAATCTAATATTCATGCTCAGGCAGATTTGTTGGTGCTCTTTGTTTATAAGAATAGACTCTGTATCATTCTCACAGCTGCTTCCTCTAGATATGTAGACAGAGCTTTGTATTTCAAGTTCCTTTTAGACAAGACTTGGGCAGTGAACAAAGCATCTACCTATCTTATTTCAACCCACTTTTTTTGTTTTTTACAAAAATTGAATTCCCACGTGTGTGTGTTTTTCCCCACAGATGTGACTATAGCTATATCTTTTTTCATTTCTCCTATTCTTTTGTATGTAAACTGTTTGTGCCAATAAGCTGATGCATATTATTTTTTTCAAACAAATACTTGAGGGAAAGAGTAAGATTTTAAAAATACAACTAAGACAGAAGAACATTAATTTAATTCTTGGAGCATTTAAAAAAAATTATATTTATTTATTTTTTTTTATTGACAACTTCCATAATTGTAAACAATATCCCATGGTAACTCCCTCCCTCCCCCACTTTCCCCTTTGAAACTCCACTCTCCATCATATCCCCTCCCCCTCTCAATCAGTCTTTCTTTTATTTTGATGTCATGATCTTTTCCTACTATTATTATGGTCTTGTGTAGGTAGTGTCAGGCACTGTGAAGTCATGGATATGGAGGAGCATATTGCAAGGAGTCCTATGTATCAGGTTAAGAAAGTAAATTGATGAAAAGTGTATAAATGTTCTGCATAGACATTCATAAAAATGTCATATAAACTATAATATCTCATTGGAATGATTTAACAGTCACTGTATTTCAAATACATTTTGAAACACTGCATACTATTTAATGAAAGTATTTGGAAATGATCTAGTTTTTCATCCAATGTAAGTAGAATTTACAAAAATAGTTAATCACATATAATTTCAAATAAATACCTTTGGCTGCTTCTGATTTTCTTTTGTCAGAGAGATAAAGAGCAAGAGTAAACATGAACATGAGAGGGAAGAAGAAAGGAGGGATAGAGATAAAGGGGGGAGGAGATGAGAAGAGAGAGAAAGGGAGAAGGAGAGAATGACAGAAAGAAAAAGAGATAGATGTAGTAGTTAATCCTGGTGTCTATAAAGGTTAGAAAGCTCAGAAAAGAGTCTTCAAACCTTGAGAGGCATAATACTTGTTGAGAGCCTTGCTTCCCAGTTCCTGAGAGCACTTGCACTTTGAGAGTAGTCAGATGAAAGCATTAGATTTAGCATTCTTACCTCCTCCTCAAAGAAGTCATGGAGACACATGAGCTGCCATTACTGAGTCTGTATGGCCTCTAATTGTGGTCTGTTAGAATTTGTGTTAATAAGAAAGTATTCTTGTTACTAGTGTGCAGAGTTAGTTACATTTATGGTAAAATTAACAATAGTAATAACAAATACTTATTTGATCCAAAGGCACCTGAATAGGCAATACATTCAATATTTTCAATAATCATTGAAAGGTACCATTATTATTCCCACTTTATAGATGATAAAACCAGCAAGGAGAGATAATTTTTTGCCCTTTCTTTCTTTCCTTCTTTTTTTTTTTATTAAGGACATAGTTAGGATGCATACATTATGTGTTGGTACCATCCTTCCTTTGTCCCTGCCCCCCTATTCCACTGGGGGCCCTCTTCAGTGCTGGTATTCCCTATGGGCTTGTGGGTTATGTGTTTTGAGAGCAGCAATGAGATACCAGCAGTGGGGGGGGGGGGCAATGCCTTTGGGTGTGATGTTCCAACCTGTGGATCTTACAATCTCTTTGCCCACTCTTCTGCAAAATTCCCTGAGTCTTGGTGGGTGAGTTTTAGGTCTACTTCAGTGATGAGCTAGCTCCGAGGAGCCTCTGGATCTTTGCGTTGGTGCATGTTGAGTATCCTCAGCATCTATTTCCTTCATCCTGGTATTGATTGTCAGGCTCATCATGGAAGTATCACTCTTGCTCATCTCCCCATTTCCTCTGTGGTTTCAGAGGGGTCTTGGTTGAATAGCAAGTGGTGGTTTATCTCCTCGGGTTTTGCTATCTTCTGCAAAGGAAAAAAAAATAGATTTTCCAGAAGTCAGCATAGGTTAAATAGGATAATGGTTATTAATTTAGGGAAAATTTCCTGCATGTAACCCCTGTTTTAGCCAAAGATTAGTGGGTATTTTCCATTGGAGAGTATAATCTTTGTCTCCATAGGAGTCTGACCTGATGCCTAGTTCCAGATATGGGTTTCTTTCCACTGAGTGGATCTCTTAGCCAATCAGAAAGCGCTTGGTTACCACCAAGGGTGTGTGCCACCATTGCACTGGTGTGCACATCTTGTCAGGGTGTTTGCTTCTGAGTAGCTTAGACTCTGGTTGTTTGGACTGTTGTTGGCCACTTTCCCCCAGTAGCTCCTAGCACTTTCCAGCACTAGCTAACTGTCTAGGGACTGGCTTTCTTCTGGATTCCAGACAAGTCTCTCCATGTTCTGTGCCAGCAAAATATGGTGTCTTCTGCAATAGGGTCTTACCTTTTACCTCAGGCAGAAATCAAGTGCTTTGACAAAAGCCTGTCTTGTTTTAGGGAACTTGTAGGCCTCTCTGATCAACAGCCCATTGTGGGTAGCAACCAATTTCTGGTATTAGGAGTTATAGTCCAGAGACAAAAAGAAAAAAAAAAAGCAAAAACAAAAAACGTTAAGGTTAGGTTTCATCCCATAAGGATAGGTAATTATTTTTGCCCAAGTTAATATGATATTTTTGGTTTACATCCTGTGTAGTGCCAATCCTTCCATCTGAACAGGGATGGAGAGTGTGACAATCTAATCACTCTCATAATAACAGTTTCATTGAAGAAGAATTTTGGCAGAATATATTAAGATCTGTAGAAAATGACTTTAGATAAATCATAAAGAAAACCAACTTTCTTGGTCAGATGAGCTTTTAGAAGGGAATTTGCTCTTCTTGAAGGCATGAGCTAGAAGTATAAGGTAAAAGGTCCTAAGGAAGGAGTACATATCAACAATCAGAAAGTGACTTTCCAGTTGTCAAAAGCATTCCCAACCAACAGCTACCAAACATTTCAACAAAATAAAACAAATGATGACTACAAAATCCAAGAACGCAAGTCAAATAAGCCACAATGAACTGAAAACAATCAATAACTTGAATGAATGGGGAAGAGGACCCTGACTTCCTGAGAACCTAGCTCTGGTAGAAACCTTGAATTCATCCTTGTGAGACCCTAACCACAGAAACCAGGCATACCACTAAAAAGCTACTGATGTAAAACACTGTAAGACAATATGTGAGTATCTTACATGGCTATGTTTGTGCAATTTTCTATGCAGTAATAGAGAATGCATACAGCTAGTTATATATAATCCAAGATTATCTTTTTGGTCTGTTCAATTCTTTAACCTTTTCTCTTTACCATAGGCATATATTTAGAAACTGTGATGGCACAAGTGACCTATGATTTGCCTAGCTAGTAAGATGAGTTCCCTGGTCAGGTGTAAAGGGTAGTGGGGCAGCATGGCTGCATCATTGGGGTGGTTAGAGAAGTCAGAGTCAGATACAGGCCTTCCCAGATCCCAGTGAGGTGTGGAATGAGCTTCAAGTACCCAAGAGAAGCACACATATCCATGATATATATATGTCACTATTATTTGGAGATTGAGCTGTGATCTGTGTTGATCAGGAACTAGACACAAAATGAAGTGTCCCAGAAGGTATCAGTATGGACAAATGAGGTACAAACATTGGACATTATACATCTTTCCCCAAAGCAAGTATATTCTCTAGTGTTCTGGAAGATCTTGGGCCATAGACATGATATTGTGGTTTGATTCACATGTCCCCCATAAACTTAGGGGTTCTAAATGCTAGGTTCCCAGATGATGGAGATTTAGTAATTAACACCTTCTGGAGGGAGTGTTTTGTTGGGGGAAGGATTATTGGGTATTATAACCAGCTCCCCCTTGCTAGTGTTTGGCACACTCTCCTGTTCCTGTTGTCCTCCTTATGTGGGTCAGAGGGTGATGTCCACCCTCTGCTCATGTCATGGTTTAACCTGCCATCATGAGCTTCCCCTCAAGCCTGTAAGCCAAAATAAACCACTTTTTCCCACAAGTTTTTCTTGGTTGGTTGATTTCTACCAGCAATGTGAACCTGACTGAAACAGTAAAGTGGTACTGAGGAGTGGGATTGCTGTTAGACACCTGATTGTGTGGCTTTGGCCTTTTGGAACTGATTTTTGAGAGGAATGTGGAAGGATTTGAAATCTTGGCCTAAATGATGCCTTGCAGTGCTGTGAGTACAGCTTGATGGACTATTCTTGTCAAACTCAGACCTGAATGCAATAAGAACTATGGACTGTAAGGTCTGACTTGTGATGGTGAGAAAGAGCTTTGCTTGTACTGGGCTAGCAGTTTGTATGTGATGCTTGCTATTATGACCATGTCCTGAATATTTGTGCATGGTTGCTTTGCATAGAAATGAACTGGTGTGAGCAGAGGGATATGGCACAGAAAAAAAAAAAAAAAATCCTTGGGTGAACTGCTGCCTGTTCAGCTGCAATTGAGAGATAACAACCTTTGAGGTTGGGCCAGCTGACCTGCCCTGGGTCAACAGGAATGGAGATTCTTTTGAAGGGGCCTGACTGCTCAAGGAGTGTCCTGTTCTTCAAAGTTGGCTTAATTCTCCCCTGGATTAACAAATTGGCACTCTACCTGGTATTATGGAGTATAACAAATGCAGGAAAGAGAGAATCATTGAGTTTGCAATGTGGTCTTGTGTTTTGGAAACAGCCATGGGCAGAGTGAAGCAGGTTTGCTGGATGCCTGCATGGAGACCTCCTGGGGCCATGAGGGTGAACCTTGAGTTACAGTCGAGATCCAGTGGAGATGCCAGGACCATAAGATGGCTGCCAATTAGAGATGAAGTTTTCTAGGACTGTGAATAGCCTACCTGGAGGGGTGGAATTGGGATTCCAGAGACTTGTCAGTAGTTAGAATTATCAGACTTGGAGACTTAATTATCAGTCCAGAGACTTGTCTCTGGCTAGAGTTGTTGGACTTGGAGCTATAGAGTTTGGCGTTTGCCCTATTTAAATCATGTATTGCTTGAGTATTTCTTTTATTTTTTTCTTTGTCTTTTTTTGTTTTATTTCAAATTATTTTTTTCATGGTATTTTATGGCTTTTTTATTCATTATTTTTATTAATTAGTTCTGTATTCAGTGAATACAGTCAAGTTGGTACCATTGTTAGCCTCCTCCATGTCCCCCCCCCTCTCCCTGGCCCCTCCCAGGGGTTGAGGTATATGGGTCATGCATTGCGGAGTTAGCCCTCAGTTATGGGTAGGGAAAATGTCTTTGTGTATCATGACCCAATGTGTGGCTCTGACATTCTTTCCACCCCTTCTTCCGCAAAATTTCCCTGAGCCATGTTGGGTTCATTTTAGGTCTGCTTCTGTGATGAGGTCTTGGGAGCTTCTGTGTCTCTGGATATCTGATCTGGTAGGAGTTGATTGCTCTCTGTGTTGATCTCCTTCACCCTTGTGCTGGTACCAGGTTCAGCAAGAAAACAGCACCCTTGCTTGTTTCGCCAATTATTCTTAGTTTCAGCTGGGGACCTTTTGAAATATGATGGGGGTGGTTCGCTCCTTAGGATCTGCATCTATCTGAAAAAGAGAAGCAGATTCTCCAATAGAGAGTAAAGTTAGCACCAGATAAATGGGATAACCCTTATTATTATTTTTTTTTAGAGAGAATTTGATAGGTCTAGGCCCTCTGGTAGCCCATGATTGGTGGTAGCTTAATAATGGAGAGTGTTTGGATATGGTTCTGACTTGTTTCCCAGCTCCAGCTATGGGTTCCATTCCACTGAGCGGATCGGTTAGTCAAATCAAGAGCAGTTGGTTTCCCACCATGGCTGTGCACCACTCTTGCACTTGTGTGAGTATCACAGCAGGTTATTTGCTGTTAAGTAGGTTAGACCATGAGTCCTAGCTTAGGCAATAAGACAGGAGAAAGAAATAAAAGGGATAAAATTTGGAAAGAAAGAAGTTAAGTTAGCTGCATCTGCTGATGACATGATTCTATACGTAAGAGACCTGAGAGAATCAATCCCAAAACTTTTGAAGGTGATTAACTCCTATAGCAAAGTAGCAGGATACAAAATCAATGCCCCCAAATCAGTAGCCTTTCTATATGCAAATGACAAAGATACAGAGAAAGAAATAAGGGACATGGTCCCATTTTCAATAGCAACAACAACAACAACAAAAACCCAAAATACCTTGGGCCTGGAGAGATGGCTTAGTGGTTAAGGGCTTGCCTGTGAAGCCTAAGGACACCAGTTCGAGGCTCAATTCCCCAGAACCCACGTTAGCCAGATGCATAAGGGGGCGCATGCATCTGGAGTTTGTTTGCAGTGGCTAGAGGCCTTGGAGTGCCCATTCTCTTTCTCTCTCTCATCTGCCTCTTTCTCTCTCTGTCTGTCTATCTCAAATAAATAAATAAAAAATGAACAAAAAAATTTAAAAACAAAACAAAACAAAAAAACCAAAGCAAAATACCTTGGAATAATGTTAACCAAGGAAATGAAAGATTTATACAATGAAAACATAAAATCACTCAAAAAAGAAATTCAGGAGGACTTGAGAAAATGGAAAGACATCCCATGTTCCTGGGTAGGCAGAATTAACACTGTGAAAATGGCCATTCTACCAAAGGCAATGTACAGATTTAATGCAATTACAATTAAATTCCCAACATTGTTCTTCACAGAGATAGGAAAAATGATCTCAAAGTTCATATGGAAAGGCAGAAGGCCTCGGATATCCAAGCATATACTCAGCAAAAGAAATCCTCTTGAGTATTTCTTTGCTATGCCCAATGCTATCCTTTGCAGTATTAATGTTTATTCTGTGCTGTTATGTTTTTTTTGGGGGGGAATTTTTTTTTGGTATTATGGCTCAGTTAAAAGACCTTGGACTATGGAGATATTGGGACATTATTGGGATTGATTAAAAAAAAAAACTATGGGGACTTTTAAAGCTGGACTGAATGCATTGTATTTTACATCATGTATGGATATCAGTTTATGGGTGCCAGCAGCAGAATGTGGTGGTTTGATTCAGGTGTCCTCCATAAACTTAGATGTTCTGAATGCTAGGTTCCCAGCTGATGGAGATTTGGAAATTAACACCTCCTGGTGGGAGTGTATTGTTGGTGGCAGGCTTATGGGTGTTATAACCAGCTCCCCCTTGCTAGTGTTTGGCACACTCTCCTGGTCCTGCTGTGCACCTTATGTGGGCTGGGGGTTATGTCCACCCTCTGCTCATGCCATTGTTTTCCCCTGCCATTTTGGAGCTTCCCCTTGAGTCTGTAAACTGAAAATAAATGTCTTTTTCCTACAAGCTGCTCTTGGTTGGGTGATTTCTACTAGCAATGCTAACCTGACTACAACATTTGATCCCAAAAATTGGGCATCAAGGAGAATTTTTAAATAATTATATTCTAGGGTTACATGTGAATATATATTTTCCTCCATTCAATATGACAGAGATTCAAAATAGAGATGTTTTATGATACAACAATAAATAAAATTATGCTTCTCAAGTTTGGAGGCATATGTGTATATATGTTCATGTGTGTAACTATCCATTAATAAAATTAATAACTGGATTATTTTTGGCATTGTCATGTTAATTATCATCAATGCTGTGTACAAATACCAGCAGAGACATTGTACCCACCCACAAAGAATGACTGATTGCTGCTCTCACAATTCTTAACTCACAACTCCATGGTAAATTCCAGCAATCCCACTAAGGAGGGCCCTCAGTGGAGTGGGGGCAGGAAGGAGGCAAATTATGGTACCAACATATGATGTGTTCATACAAAATTTCTACTTAATAGTAAATAAAAAATTTAAAATAGTAGCATGATCTAAGGCTGGATAGTAAGTTACTGCATAAAGCCTCACTTGACTCTATCTAGTCTTTTACCTGGTCTTTAGCTTGTTTTGGCTTAATATTTCCCTCTAACACCAGAAAACTGAAGGCTCATTCTCTCTACATAAACTTTTTTTCTTTTCTTAGTGTACTATAAAATAGCAGAAATGGAGGCGATCAATGTGGGCTAGGTTTAATGATTCAAGGCAAGCAAAGAACTAGTTGTATCTTAATAAAAGACTTGGAATTAGAAAGCTAGGGAAGAGAAAAAATATATTCCTGAATGAGCAGACACAGAAGTTACATGTAAGTGGCACTTTGGAAGGGTTGACATGTCAGGTGAGGAGGCTTTATGTCCAGAAGTAAGTTACAAAGGAAGTTAGAGGGATATAAGGAAACTTAACCAGTGTGTGTCCCTGTCCGTCCTGAAAGAGGACTGGATTGGGCAGTTTTGAGAAACATGAGTTTATTGGTAGAGAAGATGGATTAAAGATAATATGAAAACAGAGAACCCAGTTTTGTTGGATTAGAGTGAGTAGAAGGACCAGGAAGTGGTATGTTGTTTGCTTTTATTGCTAGAAATTAGTGTATTATATTTACATATTTACTTCCTCTGCAACTAGAACTGTAAGTTATTTGAGTTCAAGAACTTTGTCATTCTCATTCACTGCTTCAGTCCCAGGACCCTGTTCATGGCAAATAGTCTACAAACATTGGCTAAATGAGTAAATGAATGAAACCATTTATGAAGTTACATGGACTGTATGGGTTAATCTCTATTATCAATTTGAGTGGATCTAGAACCACCTAGAAGACAAATCTCTAGGCAAGTCTGTGAGGAAGTTTCTAGATTAGGTTAAATTTAAATGATAAGACCCATTATAATTGTGGCCCATACGGTTCCATTGTACCACATTGCAGACTGGGATCCCTGACTGAATAAAAAGAAGTCTAGGTGAGTGACAGCATTCATCACATTTTACTTTACTGCTTGATTATGGACTCAATGTGACCAGCAGTTTTATGCTCTTGCTGCCATGGCTTTCCTTCTATAGTAGACAGTAACTTCAAACTGTGAGCCAAAATAAAGCTTTCTTTCCTTACATTGCTTTTGTAAGGTACTTTGTTGCAGCTATAAGAAAAATAAATAATAAACTAATGAAGAAATTCTAGAAAATAAATGTGAACTTTTAATCTAGTTTAGCAAATTAGTGAGATTCAAGAATTTAGACATGTCAATTTCTGTGAAGTTGGCTCATAAATGTTCAGACTTTTAGAAGTGTGAACTAGGATGAATATGTATACTTCCCTCTTTTCCTGCCTGATTCTACCCCTCTATAAAACTGATGTACAAAACATAAGGAAATTGTTTCTCAACCTGGGACCCAGCTTGGCTTGGACAGTAAATACACCCCTTTCTTCACAATGTACTTGAGCAATCCACTGGCCCCTGGGTATCAATGCATGTGCCCAGTTGTACATATGCCCATTCCATGCAGTGAACTTGCTTTCTCTTCTCCTAGCAACCATTATTTGTCATACATTCCTATTCAGATATGTTCTCAGACACATCTGGGATGGGAACATCAGAGGGTCATCCAGCCTGGGCTGGTTTTGATTATGTACAGGAAAGAAAAAGTGTCCTCTATGTGAAATTTTAGGAAGAATCCTTGATTACTACATTATGCCTTTGTATACCTGTGTATACACAGGAATAAAATCAGATCATCATGAGAAGGTTTATGTACATGAAAAGAAAGGTTATATAACCTAAACCTGTCAATTAAATCAGAGTATCAGCTAAACTAGACTTGTAGCAACTGACACCCCACTTCTTCTGGACTCCTTAAGATGAATCCTCAGGTAATAACCAGATGGCCCACTGTCTCTGTTGGCAGCATACTATTTCACTTCTTCCTGTTCTACTTTTTGTGTTTATTTTCCAATTCTTTGAATAAACCAGGAAACACCTAGAGACCACCAATAACAAAATGATCAAGTACTAGGACTACTTCTTGAAATATAAAGAAACAAGATAAAGGAATTTATAAAATCCCCTTCTCTTGTCTTTAAGAACACTTGTTTTCATTTTAATTCACTTTCACAGACTCTTGTTCCAGATACCCCTTCACCCAGCAGAAACTAGTGGTAGAAGAATAATAGATGACCAGGTAGAGTGGTAGTATTAAATGCCCAATATCTTGATGCCGTATATATATATATAAAACTGGTGAACTATTGATTGTTCATGAAAGCATCTTAAGGAAAGGTGGTTGAAATATGTTTGTATTTAGTTGAAAAGCCAATCTGCAAAAATATAATAGTTCCTGAAGTCTTAAGCATTTCATGACTGGCTAGGAGCAGACATTCCAACATCCTCTTCGTAGAGCCTGGGATGTTAAAAAAATTTTTTAGATCCTTGAAGTAAACTGATATTTTCACCTCATAAAAATACCTCTGCATGTTCACCTGAGATGCAGAACAAAGTAGCATTTTCTGTTGGCTTTCATGAAGAATCCCAGTACCCTTTTTCTAGAGGAAGAAATTGCAAAATCTTCATTTCCAGATGCCGGGAGATGGGAAGAAGGAGGGAGGAAATTGGCATCTTCGGTTTTTTCAGCAGTGTATTTTTTTTTTAATGAATAGAATTCTGTGTGTAACTTTGTGTGCATATGAAGACACATGGCAACATTGTCTACTTTTAACTGTAAAGTCTTTTGTCCCTTTCCTGAGTTCTTTTCTGCCTTTAGATTATTCCGATGCAAGAATTTTTTAAAAAACCAACTGTACTGAATTTCCTATGTGTCAGTGCTCTCTAACTTTTGAATACAGTGGAAGAAGGATGTCCAGCTTTAGGAGTATGTACAAGATGTGTTCTAGTCTGTCACTGCTAGCATGTAAAGTGCTCTGCCACCTGACTTGCTTGTCTTCCTGCTACATTGAAATTAAGATTTGAGATTCAAAGTCCAATATTAGCACTGAATATTTAAAAAGTTTTACACCCTTCAGCTGTTCTGTGGTGTCAGCTTGTTTTCTGTTGCCCTAGACATCTCCAATGCTAAGTGCCCAATGACAGCCTGTAGAGGTTTCACCATAATCCACCTTTATCCATTAACAGACACTCAATCACTAAAGTGCTTACTAGACTAAACATATTTATCCAACCAAATCACACTTTACAATGCAAATCTGCCAATCAGACCCCAGCTATTAACAAGGAACTGCTTTAAGGGGAGTTTGGTGTTTGTGCTGTGAAGAGCCTGCTTACCTCCAACAAACCACTAAACCAAATGAACATAGCTGTATCCTCATAAAAGAAACCAGATATCCTGTTGTGAAAATAGAGAGTGCGGTGGGACAGGCCTCCTTTGATGGCTAGCAGAGTGGCAGACATAGCTTCAGACTTCAAATCTGGCTACCACAGAGTCATTACATTATGAACTTCCAGCATCAGGCTTTTGATAACTTTAAAAGCAGAATAAAAATGTAGTGTTGGGCAACTCAGTAAGTCGTCAACTTACTCAGTTACAATTATAATTGCAATAAGTGCTGTAATTGTTGGATAAGGCTCCTTAATTCTAATTGCTCCTTCAACCAAGATCATGTTGTAAAAGTGTTTGCATTAGCCAAAACTAAAATCCAAGACACACAAATGTGGTAGTAATAATAATTCTTTTTATTGGCCTGACAGAGAGGAAGAGAACAAAGCTTTAAAAACTTCAAAGTTCTGACCAGGAAAAAAAATCAGAATTGGAGAGCCTTATATACTCTTTGCCCCTTTATTAGACCAATACTTACTAAGTGCCATCACCACAAGTTAAGGGTCTGACAACACATTTTTTTTTTCTTACAGTCTCTGAGAAAGTTATTCCAACCATGCTGCTGTACTAATTTAGGATTTCTGTCACAATCTACATAACCCAGTCCTGTATATCTTCACTCAGAACGCTTAATCACTTCAGACTTATTGGTATTATACCTCTTTTAAATACCAATATTTTAAGGCAGCTTTGACACTTGGGTAGGGTTTGAGGTAATTTTTTTCCCCACTTAGTTAGCCAAAGAAGAAAGGTAGAATTTACTCAGGGTTAAGCTATAGACACAAGGTAAATAGTAATTCATAAAATAATAGGCCATTATACTGTGCAGAAAAAGCCCGCTACTGTATCTCAGCTCCACACTTGTGGCACTAAAATGAAATATGAATTTCCACTCTTCACTGTTTATCAAAAATAATGAGCACTTTCTTATTTTAGCAGACTTTATAGGCAGTTCTGGGGAAAATATTATGTGAGGCTCAAACAAGCTTTACTTTGGAGGTCACTTTTCACTCTGGAATAATTTCCAAAGTGAATAAACCATGGTGTATGCCTTTTCCCAAACATTTGCTGAGTAAAACTGTTTAGCTGAAGTAAAAAAAAAAAAAAATGTCATGCAACAGAATGCCAGTAGTTTGCTTGAAATGTGTCAGAACCATGTGTATATTCTGAAGTAAAAATAACAAAATTCTTGATTATAGATATATTTAAGCATATGGAACTACTCTCTTCAATTCACATGTACCAATGAGGTGGAAGAGAGTTGTTAGATGCAACATGGTATATTTGGGGGCTAAGCTTTTACTATGAAATGCATGTAAAGCAGTCTCAATGGTCTATTTAATTAAGGAGCAACCTAGGAGCAAACATTAGTGCTTATATACATGTGCATTTTTCAACACTTGAAATAAGAGTCAGTAGAAGGTATGCATCCTATTTATACCATTTCACACAATGTAATGATCTGGTAAAATTACCCGCACTTTTTGGGGAAAAATGTCAAGACTAAGATTTGAAAGTGATAAGCATTTATGTTCTCTTAAATAAGAACTAGTGAAAGTACTCAGTAAAATCATAGTGAACAACAATATTGAATGTTTAAGTTTTTCATTGAAACGTATTTTTTTCTACCTAAGCAATCTCAGAGAAAGGCATTAAAAACATAAACATTATCATTAACAAAAACACTAAAACATCAATTTATATGCACGTATTATACATATATATTAATATATACATATTATACATATATGTACACACATTGTGTTTTGGAGCTGGGGGAATAAAGAAGCATTTTTCCATGGAACTATAGTCCTTACCCCTGTAATGATTTTTATTTTTATTTTTCACTTATTATTATTATTATTTTTGATTTTCTGAGGTAGGGTCTCACTCTAGCCCAGGCTGACCTGCACTTCACTATGTAGTTTCAGGGTGGCCTCAAACTCTAGGCAGTCCTCCTACCTCTGCCTCCTGAATGCTGGGATTAAAGGAGTGCACCACCATGCCTGGCATGATCTTTATTTTTATTTATTTATTTGAGAGACAGAATGGTATGCCAGGGCCTCTAGCCACTGCAAATGAACTCCAGATGCATACTCTATGATGTGCATCTGGCTTACATGGTTACTAGAGAATTGAATCTCCATCCTTAGGATTCATAGGCGAGTGCCTTAACCACTAAGCCATCTCTCCAGCCAGATTGCTTTATTTTCTTTTTTCTCTTAAAATATTTTTACTTATTTTATTTATTTGAGAGACAGACAGAGAGACACAGAGAGTGAGGGCACTCCATAATCTCCTGCCACTGAAAACAAAGTCCAGAAGCCTGTGTCACTTTTATGTGTATATCGGGGAATCAAACCTGGGTCATTAGGCTTTGCAAGCAACTGCGTATGATGACTGAATAATCTCTCCAGCTCTAAATTTATCTCTTCAATAGGAATGTTTTCCTCACCCTATTATACATTAGATTTTTTTTGTTTGTTTTCTTGAGGTGAGGTCTCACTCTAGCCCAGGCTGACCTGGAATTCACCAGGTACTCTCAGGCTATCCTTGAACTCACAACAATCTTCCTACCTTTGCCTCCCGAGTGCTGGGATTAAAGGTGTGTTACTATGCCTGGCATACACTGAACTTTGAAACTACTTTTCTAGCAATGCTGTACAACATTCTGTAAAAGCATAGATAATGTAGTCAATAAATATTGTATTGGTATGTGCACTGTATTTCAGAGGCAGGAGAAGCACCTCAGGTATGTGGTATAGGATTATAAATAATTGCATCAAATTGTATAAATAATTGCATAAACTATATACAATTATAAATTATATGAAACCTTATAAGAAATATATTAATATAGTATTGAAGGAGTAAAGGAAACAGAAGACTGCAGTGGATTGTAAATTGTTATTGACAAAAGCTGTCATTTTCAATTTTTAATAGCTTAGTGCTTGGCGTTGCACAAGGAGCACATTCACAAATGTTTGTTGGTTGACTGAATAAAACCCTCTCAAGGAGGCTAGCAACAGACGTTGAGAGAAGGAAACACATGGAACATGTTTTGTTTTGTTTTGTTTTGCTTTTTCCTTCTCCTTGCTACTGAGAGGTAAAAGCCAACGGAAACTAAGTGGAATAGGGGCACATGGTAAAGGGCTATGATTTGAATATAGATATGTCCTGCCAAGTTTTAACTCAAGGAAAGGCAGGCAAAAAGTATATTTTTAAAAATTCAAGGGCTGGCTTGGAGTGAGTACTCCCAGTTTCCTCGTCCCAGTAGGGCCCCCTGTGGGCCCCCTGTGGCTGGCTTGGGGCTGCTTGGACCCTGTGAGTCTGATGTGGAAGCAGGCCCCTTGCTCTGTCTTCCTGATAGAAGTGCCCCTGGGTTACCAACTCCCAGATACCAAGTGCCTAAAGATGCACAGTGCAAGTGACTAGGCCAGATCCCTGTTCCTTGGGGTTCTGCCCAGTTTCCTGGTCCCTGGTAGGTCTCCCTGCACCTGGCTCAGGGAGGTCTGATCCCTGTGTGGGGGCTGTGGAAACAGGCCTGTTGTAGTCATGTTTGCATTTATGGCAGAAATCACCTGAACAAGAGCAGCTTTTGGAAAAAAAAAGGGGTTTATTTTGGCTTACAGGCTTGAGTGGAAGCTCCATGATGGCACAGGAAAATGATGGCATGAGCATAGGGTAGACATCAACCCCTGTCCAATATAAGGTGGACAATAACACCAGGAGAGTGTGCCAAACATGGCAAGGGAAACTGGCTATAATATCCATAAGCCTGCCCCCAACAATCACTGCCTCCAGGATGCATTAATCCCCAAATCTCCATCAGCTGGGAACCTAGCATTCAGAACACTCAAGTTTATGGGGGACACCTGAGTCAAACCACCACAAGGCCTTTTGCTCTGGTATCCTGACAGGGCTCTGGATATAGACATCCCTATCCCCCTGAGTCAGAGGGTACATGGGCCACTATAGGAGCTGGCCTCTTACCTGTGGCTCTTCACCTTCCTGGTGCCTGGTTCCCAAACCTCCAATTCCCAGGTACTGAAGCGTATGTGCAAGCGGAGTGAGTAGGTCAGAGCTTCCAGTTCCCCAGGTACCTTTGGGATAACTGAAATCTCCACAATCTGCACATCTGTGGATATAACCCCATTGTACACCAGTATAGCAATCCAGTTCACATTTAAAACAGAACACCCTTTGAGGATACTACAAGGAAAAAAACTTGCTTCCCCCTCAATAGAATAAAGTGTGTCCCCAAGATGGGTAGACCATAATGCAAAAAAAGCCAACAAATATAAGAAAACTCAGAGATCTCCACCAAGGATGCCTAGTCCCACAATGGAAGCCTCCAATGAAATCATAGGGAAATCAACAGAAATTAAATCACAAAATGAAAACACAACAACCAATGAGACCCTGATTAAAACAATTGCTGAAGTGGAAGCAAACCATCAAAAAAACAAGAATTGTATCAATGAAATTGAAAAGAATTCTCTCTTAGAGTGTTCAGCTTTTGAAAGTAGGTTTAACTTGATTGAAGAAAATGTCAGAACCCTCCCAAGAGATATGGATAAATGGAAGGTGAGTCAAGAAATGGAAGATCTCAATAACTGTTTGATTAAGCTTCATGAAGACTTAATCAAATGTAAGAATGAATTCCAGTAAGCATCAAGAAAATCAGAAGTAGAACTGAAATTGTACCTCAAAAAATTGATGGACACAATGCAAAATAACACAACAGAAAACAAAAATTAAATAGAGCTTATAAAAACCTCTCTAGTTCCCCTCACTAGCAGAGTTACTCATGTGGAAGACAGAACCTGTGACCTGGAAGAAAAGAAAGAAGAAATTGATTGGGAGGCAAAAACTTTGCTAAGTTCAAAATATGAGGGCACTGTGGGACACCCTAAAGTGACCAAATATCTGGATCCTGGGCATACCAGAAGGAAAGGAAATCCAGGCCAGAGGCATAGAGATCATATTCAACAAAAATTATTATAGAAAAAATTTCCAATCTCTCAAAAGAGAGGCCCATCCAGATACAAGAAGCCAACAGAACACCAAAGAGACAGGACCAAAGAAGATACTCTGCAAGGCACATAATAGTTAAAACTCTTAACAATGAAAATAAACAGAGTGCTAAAAGCAACAAAAGAGATACAACTTACTACATATAAAGGCAATTCCATTAGAATTACCTTAGATTTCTCAATGGAAACCCTGAAAGCCAGAAGGGCCTGGTATGGAACACATTAAAGTCATAAAAACTATGGCTTCTAACCCAAGCTACTCTACCCAGGAAAAGTATCCCTCATAAGAGATGGTGAAAGGAAAACTTTCCATGAAAAAAGTCAGCTCTATGATTCTATGAACAGAAAGCCAAACCTACAGAAAATACTTCAGGGAATCCTCCACACAGAAGAGTCAACAACTAATCTCAAGAGCCAACAAGAAGAAGATCACAATAATAAAAATATAGATCAGGCTCAAAAAGTACAAAAGACTACTGGGCATGGTGGTACACAGCTTTAATCCCAGCACTCGGGAGGCAGAGGTAGGAGGATTGCTGTGAGTTCAAGGCCACCCTGAGACTCCATAGTGAATTCCAGGTCAGCCTGGGCTAGAGTGAGACCCTACCTCAAAAAACCAAAAAAAAAAAAAAAAAAAAAAAAAAAAGAAAAAAAAAAGTACAAAAGACAAGGAAGCATCTTCCCCATAAAGCACCCAGTCATGGCAGTTATTAATTAGAACCTCACAGTAATAATCTTCAACATCAATGGTCTCAATTCACCTATCAAAAGACACAAATTATCAGGGTGGATAAAAAAAATGGATGCTTCTATCTGCTGTCTTCAAGAATCCACCTCATCACTAAAGATAGGCACCCCCTTAGGGTGAAAGGTTGAAAAATTGTATTCCAAGCATATGGAAATAATGAAAAAAAGTAGGTGTTGCTGTATTAGTATTTGATAAAATAGTCTTCAAAAAAAAGTAATCAAAAAAGACAAAGAAGGTCACTTCTTACTCATCAATGGAATGGTCCAACATGAGAAAATCACAATCATAAATCTATATGTACCAAATGGGTGCACCACACTTTATAAAACAAAGCCTACTAGACAACAAAAGAGAAATAAACACCAATACCATCATAGTCAGAGACTTCAATACTTCACTATCATCAATAGATAGATCATCCAAGCAAAATGTCAGCAGGGAAATAATAGAGCTCATCAACACCATTGATCAACTAGACCTAGCAAATATCTATAGAAATTTCCACCCTAACTCTACAGAATATACATTCTTCTCAGCAGCCCACAGAACCTTCCCCAAATAGACCACATATTAGGTCAAAAAATGTGCCTCCATAAAGTCAAGAAAATTGAAGTAATTTCCTGCATGATATCAGATCATAATGCTTTAAAGTTAGAAATAAACAACAAGAAACTCATCAAGAACCCCACCAGCTACTGGAGACTAAACAACACACTTTTAAACAATGAATGGGTCATGGAAGAAATCAAAAATGAAATATTAAAATTCCTAAAATTGAATGGCAATGACAACACAATCTACAAAAACTTATGGGACACAATGAAGGCAGTCTCAAGGGAAACATTCATAGCCCTAAATGCCTTCATAAAAAAGAAAGAGAGATCCCAAATTAATAACCTAACTGTCCACCTAAAGGGGCTGAAAAAAAACAAGATGAATCCAACCCTAAGAACTCCAGATGGAAACAAATAATCAAGATCAGAGCAGAAATTAATGTATTGGAAATTAAGAATACAATTAAAACATCATTGAAAGAAAGAGCTTGTTCTTTGAAAAAATAAACAAGATTGATAAACTACTGGCCAATTTTATCAAGCAATCAAAAGAGAAGTCTCAAAAGAACAAAATCAGAAATGAAAAGGAGAGGTCGCAACAGACATCAATGAAATTAGAAGAATCATCAGGGCATATTTCCAAAACTTCTATTCCAAAAAATTGGATAATCTGGAAGAAATGGGTGAATAGCTAGACATATGCCACATAACAAAACTAAGAGCAGATTAATCTCCTAAACAAACCTATCACATTCATGGAGATTCAAAAAGTAACCAAAAACCTCCCCCAAAAGAAAAGTCCAGGACCAGATGGCTTCTCAGCTGAGTTCTATCAAAACTTCATTGAAGAACTGAAACCAATTTTTCTCAAACTGTTTTGCATAATTGGAGATCACAGAATCCTCCTCAACTCCTTTTATGAGGATAACATTACCCTAATACCAAAACCAGACAGAGATGCAAGAAGAAAAGACAATGCTGGGCCTGTATTCCTGATGAATTTAGTTATAAATATCCTGATCAAAATCCTTACAAACTGAATTCAACAACACATCAAAAGCATTATCCACTTTGACCAGGTAGGCTTCATCCCAGGGATGCAGGTATGGCTTAACATATAGAAATTGGTCAATGTAATACACCATATAACTAATCTTAACCATAAGAACGACATTATCATCTCAACTGGTGCAGAGAAGGCCTTCAACAAAATACAACCACTTCATGATCAAAACTCTGGAAATAATAGGCATGGAGGTTTTATATCTAGACCCAATAAAGGCCATGTAAAAAGCACCCAAATCCCCAATTATACTTAATGGGGAAAGACTCAAGGAGTTCCCACTGAGATCAGGAACAAGATAGGGGTACCCACTCTCACCACTACTTTTCATCTTAGTATTAGAAGTACTAGCCCAAGTAATAAGAAAGGAGAAAGAAATAAAAAGGCTTCAGACTGGGAAAGGAAGAAATCAAATTAGCCCTATTTGCAGATAACATGATCCTATGCATAAGTGGCACAAAGGTCTCTGTCTCAAAACTTGTAAAGGTGACTAATTCCTTCAGTAAAGTGGCAGGATACAAAATCAATGCACAAAAGTCAGTAGCCTTCCTATATGCAAAGGAGAAATATACACAGAAGGATATCAGTGAGGCCATCCTATTTCAATAGCAACAAAAAAAATCAAATACCTTAAAATAACACTAACCAAAAATGTGAAAGACATATATAATGAAAACATTAAAAAAAAGACTCAAGAAATAAATTAAGGAGGATTTGAGAAGATGGAAAGACCTCTCTTGCACCTGGATTGGTAGAATTAACTTTGTAAAAATGGCAATTCAACCAATAGCAACATACAAGTTTAAAACAATACCAATGAAGATACAAGTGCCATTCTTCACAGAGATTGATAAAATGATCTCAAAATTCATATGGAATGGAAGCAGGTCTCAGATATCCAAACATAACCTCAGGAAAAAAAAAAAAAACCACCTCTGGTGGTATCACCATACCTAATATAAAGCTATATTACAAAGCCATACTGACAAAAACAGCATGGAACTGGAATAAAAACAGAAACATAGACCAATAAAACAGAACTGAAGACCCAGACCTTAGGTCAAATAACTATAGCTGCTTGATCTTTGACAAATGTGCTAATAATGTAGACTGGAGAAAAGACAGCATTTTCAAAAAAATGGTGTTGGACAAATTGGATGACCATATGTAGAACAATTAAATTAGACTCACTCATTTCTCCTTACACAAAAATCAAGTCCAAATGGATTAAAGACCTCAATGTAAGACCTAAAACTCTTCTCCTAGTGAAGAAATACTAGGAGGCTCTCTCCATAATATAGGAGTGGGGAAAGACTTCCTAACCAAAACCACAGGAATCCTGGCAATTAAATAAGTCCTCAACCAATGGGATTTCATGAAGCTAAAAAGCTTTTGCACAGCCAAACATACCATAAGAAGAGCTAATAGATTACCCACTGAATAGGAGAAAATCTTCACTAGCTATACCACTAACAGAGGCTTAATATCTAGAATCTACAAAAATTCAAAAAACTAAACAATAGAAAATCAGAAAATAAAAAATCCACAAGTGGGGCAGAGAACTGAATATGGAGTTTTCAGAAGAAAATATTCAAATGGATAACACACACTTGAGAAACTATTCCACATCCCCAACCATTAGGGAATTGCAAGTTAAAGCAACAATGAGATTCCACCTTACTTCAGTAAGGATGGCAAACATCAAAAAATCTAACAACTACAAATGTTGGTGAGGATGTGAGGAAAGTGGGACACTTATCCACTTTTGGTGGGAATGTAAACTTGTACAACCACTATGGAAATCAATATGGAGATTCCTGAGAAGGATGAACATAGAGCTATCAACAGCTCCAGTTGTTCCCTTGCTGGGTATTTGTCCTTAATGCTCCATACATCAATTCAGAGACATTTGCTCAATCACGTTTACAGCTGCACCATTCATTATAGCTAAGAACTAGAATCAACCCAGATGCCCGTCATTGAATGAATGGATAACAAAACTGTAGTACATTTACACAATGGAATTCTACTCAGAAGTAAGAAAAAAATGATAGAATGAAATCTGTAGAAAAATGGCCAGATTTGGAACAGATTATACTCAGCAAATTCACACAATCACAGAAAGACAAATGCCACATGGTGTCATTTCTCTGTGGTTCTTCACTTGAATCTGCTCAAGTTGCTGACACACCTGATAGGTAACTCAAGGCCCAGACAATAGGGATATAAGTGTTTGGGAGCATGGGAGTGGAAGGGTGTGTGTGTGTGGGGGGGGGGCGACAAACACAAAATTCAGCCCAAAATGAGCTGATACTATGGAAACCTTTATCCATGGAGACAGCTTAAAAGATACAATCCTCAAAAGGAGTAACGGGGAAACACCTGAAAAGTAGAGCTCTGGTGAGGGTGGAATGAAGCCTAAGCTTGAAAGAAATTTTTTTTTTCTTCTCTGACCTGTAACTCCCAGCACTGGAGATTGGTTGCTACCCATATTGAGCAGAGAGACCTACCAACGAGGTCCCCAAATTAAGACAGCTTTCTGTCAAAGCACTTGATTACCTGCCTGAAGCAAAAGCTAAGACCCTATTGTTAAAGACAGCATATGCTAAGCCAGGCATGGTGGCACATGCCTTTAATCCTAGCACTGGGGGGAGGGGCAGAGGCAGGAGGATCACTGTGAGTTCAAGGTCACCCTGAGACTACATAGTTACATAGTTAATTCCAGGTCAGCCTGGACCAGAGTGAGACCCTACCTTGACAAACAAACAAACAAACAAACAAACAAAAACAAAAACAAAAACAAAACAAAAAAAAAAAAAACAAGAGCACATGCTGCTGGCTCAGAGCATGGAATGGAGGGACTTGGCTGGAATTAAGAAGAAAGCCATTCCCTAGACAGCCTGTCTAGTGCTGGAAAGCTACTGGGGAAAATGGCCAACAACAGTCTGAGCAACCAGAGGTCTAAACTACTCAGAAGCAAACACCCTGTCACGATGTAAACACTAGTGCAATAGTGGCACACAGCCTCAGTTGGTAACCAATAGCTTTCTGATTGGCTAAGAAATCTGCTCAGCATAAAGAAACCCATATTTGGAATTGGGAACCAGATCAGAATCCTATGAAGAGAAAGATTATGTTCTCCAGTGTCAAGATCTCACTAGTCTTTGGCTAAAAGAGGGGTTACATACATCAAATCCTCCCTAAATAAATAATGTCTATACCATTTAAACCATACTGACTTCACTCTCCATTGAAAGAGCTATTCTTCTTTTTCAGATGGTAGTGAGACCAGAGGAGATAAAGTGCCCCTCACACTTTAGCTAAGCTACCACTGAATCCACTGAGGAATAGGGAGATGAAAAAGAGTGCTGCTTCCATTCTGTTCCTGATAATCAGCACCAGAGTGTAGGAGACAGACTCCAAGGATCCTCAACACCTACCAAAGCAGAGATCCAGAGGCTGCTAAGAGCTCATCACTGAAGTCAACTTAAAACTGACCCACCATGGATGAGAGAAATTTGCAGAAGAGGGGGAAGAAAGATTGTAAGGGCCACAGGTTGAGAAATCATGCCCAGATGAATTCCCTACCCCCAAAATAACTGACTACTGCTCCCACAACACATAAGCCAGAACCCCATGTGGAATACCTGCAACCCTATTGAGGAGCATCCCCAAAGGCATGGGGGCAGGGATGAGAGAAAAGAGGGTACCAACACATGATGTATCCATTTGAAACATCTTGTTAATAATAATAATAATAGTAATGATAATAAACATTAAAAAGTTCAAAGTTAAAGTGGATCAGTGCTTGAAAATGCAAAGATTTTTTTGCCAATTTTTATTAACATTTTCCATGATTATAAAAAATATCCCATGGTAATACGCTCCCTCCCCCCACTTTCCCCTTTGAAATTCCATTCTCCATCATATCCCCTCCCCATCTCAATCAGTCTCTCTTTTATTCTGATGTCATGATCTTTTCCTCGTCTTATGATGGTCCTGTGTAGGTAGTGTCAGGTACTATGAGGTCATGGATATCCAGGCCATTTTATGTCTGGAGGGAGCACGTTGTAAGGAGTTCTACCCTTCCTTTGGCTCATACATTCTTTCCGCCACCTCTTCTACATTAGACCCTGAGCCTTGGAAGGTGTGATGAAGATGTTACTCAGTACTCCAGTCACTTCTTTCCAGCACTATGATACCTTTTGAGTCATCCCAAGGTCACTGCCATCTGAAAAGAGAAGATTCTCTACCCAAAGTGAGAGTAGCATTAATATAAGGGTATAAATATTAAGAGAAGTGCTTACTGGGCAGTTTGATAAGCATAGTATATACATTTTTCCAGACATCAGCAGATGTTGCACCCCTAGGGCTCATGACTACCCCTGTTTTAAGTTTTCTGTATCAGGGATGTATTCCCCCCATGGAGCGGGCCTCCAGTCCAATTGGAGGGCAGTTGGTTTCCACCATGACAGACGTACCACTATTGCACCCGTTGGCTCATTTGGCCTGGCTGGCCAATTATAAGGCTTGCAGTGTCCACTGTTGAGTATCTTCACTGGTGATATCTCTCTCCCATTGAACTACATGTAGAATGGCTTCTTCTAGCTTCCTCTCAGCTGGTCTACATGGAGGAGGTTATCAGCTCAGATCCAGCAGGATTTCTCAGTGGCCTTGCAGCCCAAGTATGTGGAGTCTTCAGCAATAGGGTCTTACCATCTATTCCTGGTGGGAAACCAAGGGCCTCAGCAATGGCCTATAATGTGTTGGGGGCATCAGGGACCTCCCTGCCCAACAACTCACTGGAGGTATCCCATCCCTGGCACTGAAAATTTTCTAACAATGATCTATGGCTCCTGAGTGTTCCATTGTCCAAAACCGGAGGATTCCATATGATTTATTTGCATCATCTTAGATTTTGATTAGCCCTCCCTCCACCTTTCCTTTACTCAATCTCTTCCCCTGACCTCACTTTGCACCTTTTCACCCCGTTAATCTATTCTTCTACTTACATATATACAATATCAACCTATTAAGTACCCTCCTCCCTTCCTTTCTCTTTCCTTTATATCTCCTTTTTAACTTACTGGCCTCTGCTACTGAGTTTTTTCCTTCTCACATAGAAGCCCAATCATCTGAGCTAGGATCCACATATGAGGGAGAACATCCGGCACTTGGCTTTCTGGGCCTGGGTTACCTCACTTAGTATAATCCTTTCCAGATCCATCCATTTTCCTGTAAATTTCATAACTTCAGTTTTCTTTACCACTGAGTAGAACTCCATTGTATAAATGTGCCACATTTTCATTATCCACTCATCACTTGAGGGACATCTAGGCTGGTTCCATTTCCCAGCTGTTATGAATTGAGCAGCAATAAACATGGTTGAGCATGCACTTCTAAGGAAATGGGATGAGTCCTTAGGATATATGCCTAGGAGTGCTATAGCTGGGTCATATGGTAGATCAATTTTTAGCTGTCTTAGGAACCTCCACACTGATTTCCACGATGGCTGGACCAGATTGCATTCCCAGCAATAGTGTAGAAAGGTTCCTCTTTTTCCATATCCCCACCAGCATTTATGATCATTTGTTTTCATGATGGTAGCCAATCTGACAGGAGTGAGATGGAATCTCAATGTAGCTTTAATCTTCATTTCCCTTATGACTAGGGATGTAGAACATTTTTTTTAGATACCTATACGCCATCGGTATTTCTTCTATTGAGAACTCTCTATTTAGCTCCACAGCCCATTTTTTAATTGGCTTGTTTGATTTCTTATTATTTAACTTTTTGGGTTCTTTCTATATCCTAGATATTAATCCTTTGTCAGATATATAGCTGGCAAAGATTTTTTCCCATTCTGTAGGTTGCCTCTTTGCTTTATTCACAGTGTCCTCTGCAGTACAAAATTTTTGTAATTTCATGAGGTCCCAGTGGGTAATCTGTGGTTTTATTGCTTGAGCAATTGGGGTTATATTCAGAAAGTCTTTGCCAAGACCAATATGTTCAAGGGTTTCCCCTACTTTTTCCTCTAGCAATTTCAGGGTTTCAGGTCTGATGTTAAGGTCTTTAATCCATATGGACTTAATTCTTGTGCATGGAGAGAGAGAAGAATCTATATTCATCCTTCTACAGATATATATCCAGTTTTCCCAGCACCATTTGCTGAAGAGGCTGTCTTTCCTCCAATGAATATTTTTGGCATTTTTATCGAATATCAGGTGGTTATAGCTACCTGGACTTATAGCTGGGTCCTCTATTCTGTTCCATTGATCTACAAGTCTGCTTTTGTGCCAGTACCATGCTGTTTTTGTTACTATAGCTCTGTAGTATAGGTTAAAATCAGGTATGGTGATACCACCCACCTTATTTTTGTTGCTCAGTATTATTTTAGATATTCGAAGTTTTTTGTGATTCCACAAATGAATTTTTGGATTGTTTTATCTGTTTCCATGAAGAATGCCTTTGGAATTTTGATGGGGATTGCATTATATGTGTAGATTGCTTTTGGTAAGATTGCCATTTTCACAATATTGATTCTTCCACTTCAGGAACAAGGGATGTTTTTCCATTTCCTAGTGTCTTCTGCAATTTCTCGCTTGAAAATGCAGAGATTCTTTTTTTTTTTCTTTATTAGTCAGTTCTGTACTCAGCAAATACAGTCAGTTTGGTACCATTATTAGGCTCATCCGTGACCTACCCCCTCCCCTTGGTCCCTCCTTGTTGAGGTATGCAGAGATTCTTTACCAGTGTCCCTTTGTAGAATAGATTGCAATGCCATATGCAGTCAGCTTTGAAAGAGATGTGGTTTTCAATCACTGTACTCCCTAGCTGGTGCAGGAGTTTCTGCTGCAGTGTCTTTCACATGAATCTTGTGAGAAAATGATTTGTTGTTTCATAAGAATGTGTGGAAGCTCCACTAAGGCCTTGTTTTATCATCTCATAACAGAAAAAGAAGTTCTTTAGAACATTCTTAGGATCCAAGATGGAAGTCAACTGAGAAAATTGTGACCATTGGAACTATTTGCATTTGGTCTCATCTTTCCACATGTCCAGATATACTAGTTGTCCAACTCCTCCTCCTACCTTATAGCTGGAAATAACTGCATATTACAAATATATTACACATTTCCCTGTTTCTTTTAGTAGTTCTGAAGTTTTAATCTTGATCTTGCTTATTTCATACCATCTAAACCCAAATTCCAATGAATGCACCACAGCCTCTGGGGTGTTTCAGAGCAGGAATGTTTTTTAATTTAGTGTCTAAAAGCTAATGAAGGAGATGCTATTAATAGAAAATTTAAACATTTGAAGGACGAGGGAACTTTGTGGCAACAAGAGATCATTTCTTTGCACTGGAAAATGGGAGGAAAGAAGGTAGGGAAGAGTTTCTATATGAGGTTTTGGTAGATTCTGGGGAGAGAAGTCCAGTGTTCTTGATTTAGTTAGAGTCATGGTGATTTGGGAAGACAGCAAATAAATTTGTGGGCTTTGAATGAACAGAAGTCTCACTGTAGGTGGTAGGATCACCACAGAAGGACATACTGTGGGGTGGGTTTGGTAGAGACATACACAATTACAGAGACTTTTTTGTTTTTGAGGAAGGGTCTCTCTCCAGCCTTGGCTGTCCTGGTAATCACTCTGCAGTCCAGGGTGGCCTCAAATTCATGATGATCCTCCTGTTTCAGCCTCCCAAGTGCTGGTATTGAAAGTGTGCACCACCACTCCCATCCTATTACAGAGATTTTCGAAGGTTAGGCTGACTAGCCTTAGTAGACCATGGCTAAAGAGATCATGTGAACAGAAATGAGCCATCAGGCTACCTGAGAGGATGAATAAGGACCAGCTAGGGCAATGGACACCATAGGCAATGCCTTAGTGGGTAATTGATATCAAAGACCAGATGGGATCTTTTTCCTGGGCCTTAGTGCTATGCACTCACTTAGATTCTTGCCATTGAAAACACAAGGTGGTTTCCCCAACTGAATGGGATGTGCTTTATGCTTCACAGGAAGAATAGGGAAGCCAAAATCAAGTTATGCTGAGTTACTAAACTTGAATATCCAGATTACCACATTGTTTATCAAATGTGAATTTGTGGACTATGACTAGCATCATTTGTATATCATTAGTGAGTCTAAAACTGGGGAATATCTTCCAAACAAAGAAGAAAATTCTATACCTTGTCCCATAGAAAAAATGAAAACATAAAACACTCTTAGATATGCAAAAGCATATGCAAGGTAAAGGAATGTTCTCTGTTCCTTCTTTTTCCATCAACTTACAGGTTTTGCTCCACACATGTTACCTGTTAGTAATGGGTTCTTGCCCATGTAGAGGCCATAAGAAACAGTAGGCATTTATTTCCATTTGAAGTGGGGAAAACAGAAGAAAAATTTGCCTTCCTGGTTTAGTTTTTATATTATTAATAATTATAATATTAATATCATATTAATATTTTTCTTGTTTTAATCAAACAATAAAATCTACAAAGCTTACCCATAATTACCTGTCTCTTCAATAAAATGTCTTAAGAACTCTGGTGAAGAGGGGGAGAGAATGTTTTTATTTGAATATCACCCAGGCAGCTCCAATGACGCATGAAGTTATAGAAATCTCTGGGAAGAAGAAAATTCTAGTAATTCACAAACTATGTTAATACTACAGCAGGTCATTCAGTGTTTTTCAATGACTGGGAAATTATTTTAAGGGCAAATCAACTGTGGGCTTTGGTTCAAAAGGCATTCACAAGCAAATAGTGATAGTTCTTCCCAGATGCCTAGATTTTATCTTGTCTTGGCAGAACTTAATATACTTTAATCCTCAAAATGTTATGGCTTTGAAAAGAAGGGAAAGATATCATGTGGCTACTAGTTAATATTACCCATAGTAATAACAAGTAAAATAATTTAACCTATTTACTTTTGTTAGTATATAGATACATAGTAGAAAACTATCCATATTTAACTATTTGTTTTATTCTGTTTTGAGACAGGGTCTCATGTGGCACTGGCTAGTGTTGGATTGATTATGGAGATGATTCTGAGCTCCTGATTCTCCTGCGTCCACATCAGACATGATGGGGTTACAAGCCTGGACTACCACAACCATGGCTTCTTTCATAATTACTAACAGTGGCACAATGGCACTTTAGTCTCTGAAATACAATTTCATTAAAATGGAAGGCTTCCCATTATGATTCTTATCTTCTTTTATTATTCAAAGAATAAAAACTTGGTAAAATAGAAAATGCAGATAATTAGTGGAATAAGTCATGTTTTAACATCTTCTTTGGATACAATTGCATCATTCCATAAGTTCCTGTTGGACAGCATAGCTCACAACTTTGGACAGCTATTAGGAGGAATGGAAATCTAAAGTATTCCTGACACAATTTCATTCTTTTTCTTGTTTTCATTTATATACCTCTTAACTATTTTAAAATTTATTTTTATTAGATATGGACATATTTAGTATGTAAACAACACATGTTTGTACCATCCTTTCCCTCCTCCCTGCCCCTTTTCTGGAGAGGCAACCCCATGGGGATTGTTGGTCATGCATTATGGGGGTAGCAGTCAGTTATAAGGGTAAGGCAAAGTCTCTGTGCAAAATGTCCCATCTTGTGGCTTTAAGATTCTTTCTGCCCCTTCTTCTGCAAAATTCCCTGGACATGCTGGGAGCATTTTAAGTCTACTACAGTGATGCAGTGATGGGCACTTAGGAGCCTCTGGATCTCTGGCTTAGTCAGTGTTGAGTGTCCTCAATTTCTATCTCCTTCCCCCTTTTGCTGAGATCAGAGTCACTAGGAAAGTATCACTCTTACTCATTTCCCCAATTCCTCTGTGGTTTCAGCTGGGGCCAGGGTAGAATGCACTGGGTTGTTTATCTCCTCAGGTCTAGTGCCTGTAGGTGGACAGTCAGGTTATTAATTTGGTATCTCCCTGTCTTTTTAATGAAGGCATTTAGGGTATGAATTTTCCCCTTAGGACTGCTTTCATTGTGTCCCATAAGTTTTGGTAGGTTGTGTTTTCATTATCATTCAATACTAGGAATTTCACAATTTCATTTTTTATTTCTTCCAATTTCTTTATTGTTTAAAAGTGTTTTGTTTAGTCTCCTGGATCTGGTATAGTTCTTGATGTGTCTCTTATTATTAATTTCTAGCTTTAAAGCATTGTGATCTGACATGATGCAGAAAGTTACTTCAATTTTCCTAATTTTATGAAGACATACTTTATGCCCTTCATGGTCAATTTTGGAGACAGTTCTGTGAGCTGCTGAGAAGAATGGGTATTCTGTAGAGTTGGGGTGGAAAGTTCTGTAGATATCTGTTAGGTCTAGTTGATCTATGATATTGTTGAGCTGTATTATTTTCTGCTTGGATCATCGGTCTATTGATGATAGCGGAATATTGAAGTCTCTGACTATGATGCTGTTGTTTATTTCTGTTTTATTGTTGAGTAGATTTTATTTTACAAGTTGTGGTGCACCTATATTTGGTGCATATATAATTATGATTGTGATGTGCTCATGTTGGATCATTCCCTTGATGAGTAAGAAGTTGCCTTCTTTGTCCTTTTTTGATTACTTTTGGTTTGAAGTCTATTCTATCAGATATTAATATAGCAACACCCACTTATTTTTTTATTTCCATAATCTTGGAATATCATTTTCCAACCTTTAATCCTGAGGCAGTATCTGTCTTTAGTGGTGAGGTGGGTTTCTTGAAGACAGCAGGCAGAAAGTTCCAGTTTTTTTGATGCATCCTGATAACCTGTCTTTTTTAAAAAAATATTTTTATTTACATATATATATATATATATAAATAAATATACATATATTTATTTATTTATGAGAGAGAGAGAGAGAGAGAGAGAGAGAGGGAATGGGTGCACAAATCAAATGAATTCCAGATGCATGCACCATCTTGTGCATCTGGCTTACATGGGTCCTGGGGAATCAAACCTGGTTCCTTTGGCTTTTCAGGCAAGCACCTTAACTGCAAAGCCATCCCTCCAGCCTTAACCTATATCTTTTAATGGGGGAGTTAAGACCATTAATATTTAAGGTTATTACTGTGAGGTTTGAATTAATCCCTGCTATAATGAGTTGTTTTCTGGGGTTTGGTACTTTCTTGTGTTCTGTAGTATTTTTATCCTGGTCTACTTTGGTTATTGTGATCTTTTTGTTGGCTCTTGATATTGTTTAACTGTTCTGTGTGGAGTATTCCCTGATGTATTCTCTGTAGGTTTGGCTTTGTGTTCATATAATCATATAGTTGACTTTTTCATGGAAAGATTTTCTTTCTCCATCTATTATGAGGGATACTTTTGCTGGGTAGAGTAGCCTGGGTTGGAAGCCATAGTTTTTCATACTTTGCATTCCAGGTCTTTCTGGCTTTCAGGGTTTCCATTGAGAAATATGCTATAATTCTGATGGGATTGCCTTTGTATGTTGTGAAATGTTTCTCTTTTGCTGCGTTTGACACACCCTCTTTGTTTTCATTGTTACTAGCTTTAACTATGATATGTCTTGGAGAGTTTCTTCTTTGGTCCTGTCTGTTCGGTGTTCTGTGGGCTTCTTATGTCTGGATGGATTACTCTTTGAGAGACTAGGACAGTTTTCTTCAATAATTTTGTTGAATATGTTCTCTATGCCTCTGGCCTGGATTTCTTCTCCTTCGGGTATACCCATGATCTATATATTTGGTCATTTTAAGGTACCCCAGTTCCCTCATATCATTTTCACTTGATTTTTTGAACTTAGCAAAGATTTGGGCCTCCCAATCAATTTCTTCTTTCTTGTCTTCCATGTTAGATTTTCTGTCTTCCATGTGAGTAACTCTGTTGGTGAGGGATTCTAGAGAGGTTTTATAAGTTCTATTTGATTTTTCTTTTCTGTTGTGCTACTTTGCATCATGTGCATCTCTTTTTTTGAGGTACAATATCAATTCATGTCCTCATTTTCTTTATATTTCCTAGAATTGATTCTTGCATTTGATCAAGGCTTCATTAAGCTTAATCCATTGGTTGCTGAGATCTTCCATTTCTTGACTCACCTTCAATTTATTCATATCTTTTTGGAGGGTTCTAATATTTTCTTCAATCAAGTTAGACCTACTGTCAAAAGCTGAACACTCTAGGAGATGATTCTATTCAATTTCATTGATACTATTGTTGGTTTTATGATGGTTTGCTTCCAGTTCAGTGATTTTTTTTGACAAGGGTCTCATTGGTTATTGTGTTTTCATTTTGGGAATGAATTATTTTTTATTTATCTATAATTACATTGCAGGCTTCCATTGTAGGACTATGCATCCTTGGTGAAGATCTCTCAGCTTTGTGATTTATGTTGGATATTTTTTTTTTTTGATGTTGATTACCCATTTTAGGGACACTCTTTTATTGAGGAGAAAGCACATTTTTTTCTTTGAACCATGTACCCTATAACTCATGTGAACAGGGACATTGGTTACAAAAGCAAAAGGCCTGATTCTACATTTCAGAGAGGGAACAGAACTCCCCAAGTGAGGTACAATGGGACCTAGCAGGACCAGGGGATTGAGAGGATCCAGGGAACAGGGATCTGGCCTACGCACTCTGCCCATGCCTGTATGCTCACAATCCAGCCCAGGGAACTTGGACTGGGGAACTGAGAGGAGCCTGAAAATAGGGGTCTGGCTTACTCACTCCACACTGCCATGTCTGCCCCCACACAGACTGGTGCAGGGAACCCTGTCCAGGGAGCTGGGAGGATCCAGGAAACAGGGGTCTGGCCTACTCACTCCACACAGCTGTGCCCACCAGCACACACACTGGTGCAGGGAACCCAGACCAGAGAGATGGGACCAGCCAGGAAACAGGAGTCTGGCCTACTCATTCCACACCACAGTGCCCACCAGCCACAACTTCATTCTTTACTTCCAATGCACAACTACATTTGTGAAGACCTGCTCACATAAGAAGTTTTGGGGTTCAAATTTATTTTGTTTTCACATTGAGTCAGAGGAGAAAACTGGTTGGTTTAAATGACTAATCTTTATGTCTGTTATCTCTACTTTTTCATGTGTTTGTTTCTTGAAAAGTCCAGCTTTACTGAAACTTTGTGGAATAATGACTTACACTAAGAAGTGAGTCAGTGTCTCCATGAAATAAAAGGGTTAAATTCCAAGTATAGTTTTGTCTATTGGTTTCTAAGTTGTAGAACTGTATGATGCAGGCAATATAAGAGGGTTGTTTTGGAGGACAAATATACAGATCCTGGACAACGAAATACACCCTTCAATTAAAGATGGCCTCTTGAAGTTGGATTCACAAAATAAGATTGTATATTATCAAATGATATTTTATGAATATGCTGGTTACTCTTGGATATGATTGTTACATTATATATACACACTGAACTATAGCACTGTACACTTATGTGTCAATAAAAAATAACACCCTTTTTAGTTATATAATAGCTGGTATAAATGATTTAGCCCTGAAGATTATATATTTATATCCACTTATATTAACAGAGGCTTTCTTATTAATAAAGATTTGTTCCCAGAAGCCAGGTATGGTGGGTAGCCCCACTTAACTATTGATGCCAGCACTCATGAGGTTGAGTAGGAGGGTCACCATGAGTTTGAGGCCAGCATTAGCAATAGAAGTTCTAAGTCAGCCTGAGCTAGAACATGCCTCAAAAAATATTTGCTTCCTGGAATCTATTCTTATATCATATATATATGTATGTATATGAAATATACACATGCATATATACATATATTTCCAGTTTTTATTGAGATCTGTATTATATGAACATACAACAATTTAATCATGTTACATTATCTGGTTCTGCTACCTCCTTCCAATCACTGAGGCCCTCCTCTTTCAAGGTAGTCATTCCTGTTTTATTGTCTCATACTTTTTATCATCCTTCATCCTCTATGTCAAATTGTTTATATTCTCAGAACAGTGCAGATATTGTGGGGTATTGGTAACTACCATGGGGTACATGGTACACTGGGTACATGTTGCGAGGATAGTGAACCACAGTATACCTTCCCCCCCACGGCTCTTACATTCTTTACACCTCTCTTCTGCAATGTACCATGCACCTTTCCAAAACCTCTTATTTTCTGCTTTGATGATTTAAAAAAATTTTTTTATTAACTAGTTTTGTATTCAGCAAAGACAGTAAGTTTGGTACCATTATTGGGCTCATCCGTGACCTACCCCCTCCCCTTGGCCCCTCCTTGTTGAGGTATATGGGTCATGCATTCTGGAGTTAGCCCATAGTTATGGATAGGATAAATGTCTCTGCATATCATGACCCAACATGTGGTTCTGACATTCTTTCCATCCCCTCTTCTGAAATATTTTCCTGAGCCATGCTGAGTTCATTTTTGGTCTGCTTCAGTGATGAGGTGTTGGGGGCCTATGCGGTTCATCAGGAAAACAGCACCCTTGCTTGTTTCGCCAATTTTTCTTAGTTTCAGCCAGGGCCCTTTTGAGGTATGATGGGGTGGCTCTCTCCTTAGGATCTACATCTATCTGAAAAAGAGAAGCAGACTCTCCAATGGAGAGTAAGTTAGCACCAGGACAAATGATATAACCCTTAATTTTTTTAATAGAGAATTTAATAGGTGTAGGCCTTCTTGTAGCCCATGATTGATGGTAGCTGATATTGGTGAGTGGGGTTATGTTTGGATTTGGTTCTGACTGGTTTCCCAGCTCCAGCTATGGGTCCCGTACCACTGAGGGGATCAGCTAGCCAAATTGAGAGCAGTTGGTTCCCCACCACATCTGTGTGCCACTATTGCACTTGTGTGGGCATCACAAAAGGTTATTTGCTGCTAAGTAGGTTAGACCATTGGTTGCTTGGACAGATACTGGTCATTTTCCCCCAGTCACCCATGTAGCACCTTCTGGCACTAGACACACTGACTGTCTGGGGACTGAATCTCTTCCAGCTTCCAGCCATGCCATTCCATTTTACGTGTCCACCACATAAGGTGTGTTCAGCAGTAGGGTCTTACCACTAACCTTTGGTGGGTCATCAAGTACTTGGACAGAAATCTGTCTTTCTTTTAGGAAACCTTGTATGTCTCTCTGATCAAAAGCTCATTGTGCATGATAGCCACATGCTGGTACTGGGAGTTACAGGTCAGTGCCTGCTAAGAAAAGGAAGAAAAAGATAACTAATATAAAACAGTTAGAGAGAAGAGAGAGAGAGAGAGGGAGAGAGGGAGGGAGGGAAGCTGTGGAAGATTAAGGTCAGTCTTCATCATACCCTCTCCAGTGTCTTCTAGCTCAGAGAAGGTTCAGCCACTTGGTCTGTGTTTAGGATGTAGAATTTTATGGTGCCATTGCTGTTTGGGTCTAGATTTGTGTTTCCCATCCCCTCCTCTCCCTCTCCACCCATCCAAATGTCTAGTCAACAAGATCCTTGCTGGGTGTGTAAGGCATCTTGGGTAGATTCAGGTTAGGTGCTGTAGATGAGTGAGACTATGTGGCGATTTTTTTTTTTTTTCTGTGATTGGGTAAGTTCACTGAGAATGATCTGTTCCAGGTTCAACCATTTTTCCTCAAATTTCATTGTGTCATTTTTTCTTACTCCTGTATAGAATTCCATGGTGTAGATATACCACATCATAGTTATCCATTCTTCTAGTGATGGACATCTGGGTTGATTCCAGCTCTTAGCTATTATGAATTGAGCCACTACAAACATGGTTGAGCAAATCTCTCTGGCCTGTGGTTTGAAGGTTTTAGGGTAGATGCCCAGTAAGGGAATCACTGGGTCTGTTGGTATCTCTAGAGTCAGCTTTTTCAGGACTCTCCATATTGCTTTCCAAAGTGGTTGTACCATCTTACATTCCCCCTAACAGTGGATGAGTGTTCCTACTTCTCCACATCCTCATCAGCATTTATTTTCATTCGATTTTTGATGTTTGCTATCTTTTCTGGGGTAAGGTGGGATCTCATAGTTGTTTTAATTTACATTTCCCTGATGATTAGGGATGATGAACATTTTCTTAAGTGTGTGTTTTCCATTTGTATTTCTTCCTCTGTGAACTGCCTGTTGAGATCTTTGCCCCATTTTGTGAGTGGGGTGTTTGACTTGTTACTGTTTATATTTTTGAGTTCTTTGTAGATTCTCAAGATTAGGCCTCTATCAGTTGGATAACCAGCAAATATTTTTTCACATTCTCTGGGTAATCTATTGGCTTTGCTTATTATATGCTTGTCTGCAAAGAAACTCTTCAGGTTCATGTGACCTCATTGGTTGACTGACTATTTAAGATCGTGAGCTACTGGGGTTTTGTTCAGGAATTCTTTTTCCATTCCTATATCATGGAAAGTACTTCCTAAATTTTCATAGAGAGTTTTGGACTTGTTCAATTAAGTTTGCATTTTCTACTACTTTTCTATTTATAGTTTCCATACCTCTGTCAAGCTCCCTTTTCACACCATTTTCTGATTTTCTTGATGATTTTTGGAATTCATCCTTGCATTTCTTTATGTCTTCATTTAGCATGGCCAGCTGATTTTTGAGGTCTTTTATTTTTTCACTCTCCCTCAAATCTCTTAACTGTCTTTGAACTCCTTCCATTTTCTTATCTATTAGGTCTAGTTTAGTGATGGCATCATCCACATGATTTTTGGTCCTTTGTTGCTTTTCCTCAAGTTCTACCAGTAGCTTGGTCAGGGTTGCATTGCTCATAGCTTCATTTTGGTATTCTGATCCTGACTCTTCTATGTTTTGATTAGAGATGTTCATTGTTGGACTGGGTGATCTAACTGGATTTTCTTGCATTTGATTTTTCATGTTATTTCTTTTGCACTGTGGTCTGCCCATCACAGTGTATGGGCATCTAGGTGGATGGATCAGCCTGGGCTCAAGCACCGTGGGAATCTGAGGCAGCCTGAGGCAGTTGCTCAGTAGCCTGGGCTTTGACTTTCACTTGCCAAAGCTGGCTGTGCTCCTGCCTGGCCAGGGCGCCAACGTTGCCTGAGCTTTCATGCGGCAATGTGCCAAAGCTGCCTGCGCTCATGCTAGGAGGGACACTGAGGTACCAAGTACTGAAGCAGCCCAAACTCTGGCGGGGTAACACTGGGACCCGGAAGCAGTCTGCACTCCCCTGCAACAGGACAATGGCAGATAGCCAGCACAGCAGACAGGTAGGGCATGGCAACTGAGCTGGCACAAGCGACAGACACAGGTCTGAGCTTGCGTGGCAGTTGCTTTGGGACTGGGCTCACGTGAATATGTGGCAGCTGGAGCAGTAAGTGAGTGAGTGGGCCAAGCAGTCTAAGCTTCCACATGTAGGGATTGATCGGTACAGTGGCACCATTTGGCCGGCAACTTGATCAAAGGAGACTGAGCTCCAATGGGCCAGCAGGCATAGCCTGGCCAAGGTCACTCGTGGGCAGAGGTAGCAGGGAGATCACCCCTGTGCAGTGAGGCAAGTGGAACTATGTTGGCCTGGGACCCTTTTCCTACAGTAAGTGCGGAAGTTTCCTGAAGCTGGGTCTGTGGGTACAGCGGCTGCTTGGGAGGAGGGGTGGGCTACCTGCCCATGAGGGAATCAGTGATTCCCTGTTTTTCCCCCTCTGTGCCCTCCCACTGGCAATCTATTGGAGATTTCTCTCCCCCAATAGACCCAGTGAACACTTAATGTCTTGCCTTTCTTTCCCAGGGATCTGTGGCACAGCTAGATAGATAGATATAGATATACCACATCTGCATCATCTATTTATTAGTTGATGGGTAAGTCAGATACTTTTGAGAGTAATTTTAGTTTTTATTGTTTCTTTGGATGAGTTATGGTATTCTTTCTGCATTTTAATTAAATCCATGATCAAACCTTTCTAGTTTTAAAATATTTTTAAACTCTAGTTAGCAGCTCATAGATTGGCATCATGGTTCTAACAGGTTGCCCACACATGTATCAAGCCACGTGTCTTATGATATCCCTTCTCTTTCAAAACACATTTTTCTAGTGCCAACTATTTTTCTTTTTCTAAGGTCCAGAAGGTAAATGAGGATTTTGGCAAAAGTGAAATATGGACACAGTTTCAAGCACAGAATTTTATGGTAGTAAAGAAAAGCAAGCATCACATATTTATGGTATGGGTTGGGTGATTTTTGAGAGTGAATTTTTTTGTCCTTAGTAGCAGTTTTATTTTCATTCCAGTTACAATATGTGTTGTAGGTCATGATTATTGCATTTCAATTAAAGAATTGTGAGTTAGCTGGGCATGATGGTACAGACCTTTAATCCCAGCACTCTGGAGGCAGAGGTAGGAGGATCACTGTGAGCTCAATGCCAGCCTGAAACTACACAGTGAATTTCAGGTCAGCGTGGCATAGAACAAGCCCCTACCTCAAAAATTTGTAAATTAGCCATTCACACATGCTGCATGCTAAGGTAGTGGTGGATGCCTGTAATCTCAGCACTCAAGGACACTAAGGCAACAGAATTGCAGTGAGTTTGGAGTCAGCCAGGGATACATAGTAAGCCTCTCATTGAAAAACAAACCACAATAAGAAAATTACTTGATTCTTGTTTCCTTTTGAAATGTACCTAAAAGTCTAGATTATAAGTGAAAACTTAAGAAAAATTAACACTATTCTGTATACTACTCTTTGGCAATTTATAATTGTATTTTAGTACCTTAAAATATATATTAAAGATATATTTCATGATATTTTTTCTAAAGCAGTGTTTCAGGTAAATTTATTTTAATGATAAAAATTGTAGCCAAAGTAATTTCTTTGTGGAAGATATAATGGTAGCAATAAAGCATTTGGAATTATACTGATTATAGAAATTAATATTACTCTGAATTATCCATTTTTATTTTTGTGATCCTAAAGAATGAAATACAGCATATGTTTTATATTTCAAATACTTTTACAAGTTGCTGTATGTATATTATCTCATTTGATTCTCACATGATCACTACTGCCATCAGTGTATTTTTCTTGTTTATTTTCTTTATTTTTTCCATCAGCATATTTTAAAGACAAAGAAACTGAGAATAAACAGAGTTATGTTTGGCTCAAGGGATGTTAGGTAACATGTGCCAATGGAGAGAAACACTTGAGGTCAGTAGTAACCTTGTTACATATACAAGAAAGGAACAGAGCTTAACAATAGCTTGTCCAAAGTAAGGTCAATGGGACATAGATTTCAACAGAGTCTGACTTCAAATTCTAGCTTGCTTTGTACTGCTATGCTTAGTATCAAATCAAACTCAGCAGATAAGAGATATGGACTATCAGAAGTGAATATGAATGTGCCTACGATTAACTGTTAGGCATTTATAAATCTGCCACATGGGCTTAGAAATCGGTTTGTACCCACAGTACCTTTGTTTCAATGATAATGAAGAGGCTCCAAAAGGAAGCATATTTTATACTTTGCATAAGGCTTAAGTGGGAAGGCAGTGTAGTCCATGAGGTGTGTGGAGGCCCATAACAACTTCTTGTGAGGTTTATGTCAATGAATTTGGGCTCTGTCTTTTATTTGAACTTGTAGTTTTCAGAGCTTGGCTTGGTGTGGAAGTATCTTTAAAGATTTTGAGATGCCATTAGGATTCCCAGTAACACACTCAGTTAGGGGCTATTGCAAGAAATACAAGCTTTTAGGAATTGTGTGGCAACAGAAAAGAAAAATATGTTTAAAAGGAAGATTGATTTTTATTGGAAAAATTTTCCCATGTCTCCCCAATCTGCTGGATGTTTACAGAGACTCTTTCAAATCCAGGCTAATTGTTCAATAGTTAAAGATGAAAAGTGAAGGATAACACATGCAGACTTTTGCATCAGATGATGATGAACAGTACCTTGCAGATAAGAATCATTTGTTGTGACCTTTTCACATGTTGCACAATGACTAATGATGCAGATCTCTGACTAGTAGACATAAAAATTTCAATAGCTGTCCTCATATTTTAAATTCTTGAGGGAGAAAGATGAAAGGAATGCAGAGAAGTTCCCAAGAATGGTAAAAAGTGTGGATGAGTAGTAGTGGAAAGAGAAGACAGAATTTTATAGAAGATAACAAATATAGATGTAATTTTAGGAAACATGGAAATAACTTTTCAATGGAATATGTGTCTGTTGATTCTGATAAATTTTATTATTCTTCAGCAATAGAAGATAAAGCATAGGAGAACAGTTTTTGAACTTTAGTTGTGGAGCTATTTTTACTTCAGAACTTTCCAGTGAATATGGGTCAGCGAGGTCCATAAGATCCCCAAACAACATAGGCTACTGCTGGTACTTTTGGTTGCCCACCAGAACAAGTTGGTAAGACTCTATTGCTGAAGACATCAGATGCATTGGTTACAAGTTGAGAAATCAAGTTGGAACTCAGCTAGAAGCCTCCTCCCTGCTGGTTAGCTGTAAAAGTGCTGAAGAGTGCTATCTATGAAGGCTGCTGGGGGAGAAAAGTCATGAATAGCTAACCAGCAGTACACCCTGTAAGCTGCACAACCAACCGCCTGGGCAAGATGTGCCCACTGGTGCAATAGTGGTAAGACTGCTTTGGGTACAACTAACTGTTCTGTGATTGAATTTGAGACACACTCTGCAGCAAAGAATTCATGACTGAAAACCTACTCAAAAGCCTATGGCTAGGAAGGTCATAGGCCTTAGGAGGGAAGCCATGAATGTTCTGGCTAAATGGATATCTTATGCCTATCAAATTACCCTATAAATATTTATGTTTGATGCCCATAGATAAGTACTGCTCTCACCTTTGGTAAAAGAAGTTTCTTTTTGCAGTTGGTGGTGATTACTGGGGAAACTTAAAACTCATCAAAATGCTAATAAGTGACTATTGAGTGCTCACCACTAAATGTGACATTTCTATCAGATCCTTCTAGGCTCAGGGAATGTTGAAAAGCAGGCACAGAGAGAACACAAGAACCAAAGCCTGAGAAGTGCTTTGGAACCCTGTCTTATGAAGTAGCCATTGCATTGATGCCCTCAATGTGGCTGTCATTATCAGCCTAAGTCCTGCATAATATTTGGCTCATCAACATTTCATCATGGGTAATAGAGAAAGGAAAGAAAGGATATCAACTAGTTGGAAATAAGAGATTCTGTGGAGTGGGGATGATGGAAAAGGGATAAAAGGTAATGGGAGGGAATTATAATCAAAACACATTATGTACATGTGTGAAAATTGTCAATACAAAGGAGGCAGAGGTGGGAGGACTGCTGTGAGTTTGAGGCTACCCTGAGACTACATAGTGAATTTCAGGTCAGCCTGACCTACAATAAGACCCTGCCCCAAAAAACAACAACAAAAAGTTTAAAAATGTGTTTAATATTTTACAAATGTTTAAACTTTTCAGGCTATGGGTGCTTTCTCATGAGGTTTTGACTGTGGGTAGTATCAAGAAATCTTTATATGCACCCAGTTTGTGAAGAACTATGTCTTGATTCTGTGGCAGATAAAGAACAAACATGGACAATTCCCAGGGAGAGATCAACCACCAAACATGAGATCGATGAATAATGTAACAGGGCACATTTGGATGGCAGACACAGTAAACATTATGAGGCAGGCTCCATGAAGGGAATAGAACTGAAACAAGATCTTTATTATTGCATGAGACTTGGGGAAGAAGACGGGCAAAGGAAGAAGTTTATGTTAGGCAGAGTAAGGAAGAATGGACTGTTAGCAAACTGGAAATGTCTATGATTTTGCAGGACAGGAGGAGACTGGCATAGTTGGGAGAAAATAGTTGGGTGAGGAAGGCCCAAAGCAGACGGGGGTAAAACTAACCTGGTTGTGCGCATTAGAGCCAAACATTGTGGTGTGTGGGTCCCTTTTGGTACCATGGAAACTATCAATTATTCAAAGAGTGCCTAAAGAATCAAAGGAGGGTCTCTTCTCATTTTCTTTAATGTTTCTTTTATTCAAAGACAATTGACTCCTTTTTTATTAGTTCATGATTCATGTTTAAGAGACACATTATTTTCAAATTTGTGCTCATACTTAAAGGTTTCTTAGTGGATTAATAATTTCTTTCAAATTTCTTTTCTCTGCATTACATTTTATGTGTATTTTGATTCACCCTATAAATGACTTCTATGAAGAAGGGATTTTTCTTTCTTTTTTTACTATAGAACCATTCCAGGAAGACCTCATTTCTGCTGATGAATGGCTGTTGGCACATAGAAATCTGGCATATGTCTGAGAAGAAGGGATACAGCTGACATGAGAAAAGCTTGAGAAAGGAAACCATAATCCCCCTCAACTTCACTGTTTATTAGAGGAGCTAAAATGATTAAGCAGCTGGAGGTTTTGATGCATGAGGAAAGATAAAAGAATTACATGTGTGTAGGTTGGCTGAAGAGCTAAGGCATGTATGTACATCAGTGTGGGGTGAGGGCCTGATAACCATTTGCAGATAATTGAAGGTATAAGCCCAAAGAAGGAGAGGGATTATGAAGGTGGTCTTTAGGGGATTATGTAAGGGTAATGAATGAACTGAAAAAAAGGGGAAAATTGTTTCATTAGGAAGACTTTCATAATGGGTGAGATTTAAGGGGCTATAAAATAATCTCCCATGAGAAGTGGTAAAATTCCCATCCCTTGAGTCACTCAGAGGAGGCCCATAAAGTTTTGGGAGTGTCTAAGGCTGCCCTGGTGGAGGATCAGATTTGGTCACCAAAACTATCCTTTGTCATGATGTTTTATAGCTCAATTTCTAAGATGAATCAATTGCTAAACAATAAATTTGGAAACTCCCCAAGAACTGAATCTATCTTATCTCAATGATAATTTTCTTCAAGTAGTAAAGACATTTTCCCATCTCTTCCTCTTCTGATTTCCACACAATGTCCTTGACGTTATCAATTCTGAAGGAACATTAAGACCCAAGGGTGGAGGAATTGTAAGATTGCAAGGATAAGCAGCATGTCTTTCAGCAAATGGCAATGTTAATGAGCCGTCCCTGAACTACCATCTCTTTTCCAAGCATGACTGCTGTTGAGTACTGAAGACTGCTGGGGATGGTCTCAGTGTTGTGTTCATCAGTGCTTAGACAAGGATATCTTTGCAAATAAAATTAGTCAAGGCTGGATTTTTCTCCTGTATCATGGCCATTCAGCATTTCTTTCTGGTGATTTTCATAATCAGAATAACAGAATGTCTGTTTAAAACTTGAAAAAAAAATTAGAAGACGTAGGATCTTGGAGCACTTTATTTATTTATTTATTGTTGTTTAAAACCTAGCCGGGCGTGGTGGCACACGCCTTTAATCCCAGCACTCGGGAGGCAGAGGTAGGAGGATCACCGTGAGTTCGAGGCCACCCTGAGACTCCATAGTGAATTCCAGGTCAGCCTGGGCTAGAGTGAGACCCTACCTCGAAAAACCTAAATAAATAAATAAATAAATAAATAAATAAATAAATAAATAAATAAAACCTTTTTTTTTTTTTTGAGGTTCATTTTATTTTATTGGTTTTTCAAGGTAGGGTCTAACTCTAGCCTAGGCTGATCTGCAATTCACTGTGTAGTCTCAGGTTGGCCTCAGATTCATGAAAACGTTTATTTTTTAATACGTAAAATTTTCAAGGCCAGGCATGGTGGCACACACCTTTAATTCCAGCTCTTGTGAGGCAGAGGTAGGAGGATCACTTTGAGTTCCAGGCCAGAATGAGACTACACAGTGAATTCCATGTCAGCCTGGGCTAGAGGGAAGTCCTACCTTGAAAAACCAAAAAAAAATTTTTTTTCAAAAACAGGTCAGTGCTGTCCACTTTTTGGTTATGTTCAAATAAGGATTTAACAATGCTGAGTTCATGGTAGCTAATTAAAAAGTACTGTGACCATGAAAATGCTGTCGAAGGCCACCCTTCCCCTTCCAGGTTCACCTTAACTTCTCTGCAGGCATGAGATGCTAATGTTGGAAGTGCATAATCTGCAGGGTGACCTTGAGAATAAGCCCAGTCCCTTAGTCACCTGAAAAGCACCATGCCACCAGCCCTACGGCAGCCTTCACCTTCACTGGAGTTTACATTTAAGACCAACTGGACCTCTCGCTACATATACCATAGGCCATCATGCTGTACACTTGAACCATCTTTCAGGCTTCTGGCCCAGTTTTCCACCAAAAAGGAAAAAAAAAACAAAAAAAACAAAAAACAGGCATGGTGGGGCACACCTTTAATCCCAGCACTCAGGAGGCAGAGGTAGGAAGACCACCATGAGTTTGAGGCCACCCTGAGACTGCATAGTGAATTTCAGGTCAGCCTGAGCTAGAGTGAGAGCCTGCCTCAAAAAAAAGATAAAAAAAGAACATAATGATGAAAAGTACTGAAATATAATAGCCACATAAAAGCCACCAAAAAAAAAAAAAAAAAAAAAAAAAAGGAAGAAGAAGGAAAAAATGGGCAGTTTCCACTGGCTACTTCTTCAAGGAATTTTATCTTCTGCTCACAGAATATCCAGTCCTCAAAGATGGTGACTCATTTCAGTGGGAGGCCTCCACTAGTCTCCCAAATCCTTGCCTAGGCCACCTTTAGCTTTTGTTCTTCTTTGACAGTCTTTTCAAGCTGGGACAGGGCCGCCTCATACCCAGGGACTAGTGGCTACAGGAACTCATTGGGGATCTCATGGCTCACCAGCTCAGGTACCCCAGCTTCTAAGAGCATCTGAAGGAACCTCCTTTCCTGCACTTTCAGAAGTAAAGGCCTATCCAGTTTATCCAGCTCGAGCTGTTCTCCCAACCCTGTGCACATAGGTCGGAAGATACTGAGGGGCATCATAGTTGATTACCAGCTCTACCCCCTGAACATCAATGCCTCGGGCAGTAGCATCTGTACTGATAAGGAACCCTGACCTAGAACCCTGAGAAGCTTCAACAACTTGATCTCTACCAGCCCAGACATTTTTTCCACAGGGCTGGTGAACAGACGACAGCCCAGAGATACAGATATGGAGGTGGAAGAAGTCTCAGAGGGGATGTATGCCTTCCCTGTGGGTCTTACACACCACTGTGTGCCTTGCAGACTCAACTCCAAGCCACTCGCTGTCCTGCACCTGGTTCTCAGGATGAAACTCACCAGAGCTCTCTGCTTCACCAACTCTCCAGAGAACTCTCACAGGCTCTTTCTGCTAGTGCAAGCTTTTGGGGGTGTAAGTGTGGCTGAGTTTTCTTCCCGCTATGGGCCTGGCCAGAGGAGGATGGTCCTGAAGCAATTTGAATAGGGAGCACTTTATTTTAATGCCATTAGTATAATGAAAGCAACCTCATGTCTTTGTCTTGTCCTGTCCCTTGAGCTCACTGTTTTAAATGTTTTTTTGCTTATGAGAGGAATAATAAATGATCCTCACACAAGATATAAGTACATGTTTTTCTTCACAGTGTTGTTCATACAAATAACTAGAACTAAAACATTCAATAGTAGATTAAAAATCTTATTATGTCCTTTTGGTAGATTGTCACAGCTACAAAACTCAGCTTTCAAGAATACATAATGACATGGAAAAATGAGCATGATGATATTAGAAGAAAAAAGTTGGAAGAAGGATTCTCAAATATAGTTAGTTGCACCCTAATTTATTTAGATAAGAATATGCACAGAAATGGATAGATATACATTTTGCCTTTCAATCTTTGGGCAATGAAATTAAAATAAATAATACCTTTGTATGTTTTACATGTTCTGAAATTGATATTGTTTACTTACTGGACCTGTAATTAAACAGAATTTACTTTTGGGGATAAAGAGTGATCACTTGGATATGTGTATTTGCATTAAGTAATACATGACATGTAAAAAGTACAAAGTGAACTTTTCTCCATAAAAATTAGGCAATTGTGTGTTTATTCAATTTAGAAAGTGAGTCATCATTTTTAAAAAATTAACCCCTACAAATTTTTCTAAACCGAAACTGGAATAAAGTTGAAGATGGGTAGTTGAAGATGGGTCTATATCCATATTTCACTAGTTGTGTTACAGCACTTTAGTGTATCAAGATATTTTATGGTGTCTACTTGAGCAGTGCTTCTATTGGAGTATAACATTAGACACTTTCAATGACATGTTCCTAGCCTCTTTTTTTGCACACTCTGAATGGGTGTGCCAGGGCATCGAGCCACATTGTTTATCTGGCTTATATGGGTTCTAGGAAATCAAACCTGGGTCCTTAAGCTATGCAGGCAAGCACCTTAACCACTAAGTAATATTTCCATCCATGTTCCTAGCTTCTTAATGTTCATATAAATAAGTGTATTTCTAACTCCAAGAGAGATATTAGAGTGACATCTTTTATAGTACATTAATAAAGGAATTACTATGAAAATGAGGAAAAATCATTTTCTGTTATTGCCTATATATTTTTTCTCTCCTCTTTATTATTGTAAATTGTAAGAATTATGATAAAGAATATTTTCAGCAGTCAGAAAGAGAAATCATAAAAGAAAAGTAACTATATATGAAGAAAATTCATGAGACTATAACCAATTAACAATATTAAAACTTTCTTCCATAACATTTGTTGTGTTCTCATGGTGGCCCTTTCCCTCGATCCTAGGGCCTGGAACTTCATTAATGAATAAAGAAGATAAAAATACCCATTGCTGAGAAAATTTCTTTATAGCAAACTTTAAATCTTTTAAAAACTACTTTTTATTTGAGAGAGAGAGAGAGAAAGAGAGAAATAGGGAGAGAAGAGAAAGAGAGAGAGAGAGAGAGAGAGAGAGAGAGAGAATGAGCATGCCAGGACCTTCAGCTGTTGCAAATGAACCCCAGACACATGTGCCCCCTGTACATCTGGCTTATGGGGGTTCCTGGAGAATAGAACCTGAGTCCTTTGGCTTTGCAGGCAAGTGCCTTAACCACCAAGCCATCTCTCTAGCCCTAAACTTTAATTAAATCTTTTAAACATATTAAATTTCCCTCTGCATATTGCAGAGTAGTGCTAGCAAGTAGAAAACTCACCTCACAAAATGTCTTTGGTAAACACCAAAAGGCAGGCAGTCGGAGTAGAATCACAGTACTTCATAATGTCTTTCTCTCTCCCCCTTGGTGTTACCAAGGAAAATGTAAATAAACCCTCTATCTTTATATGCTCTCAGATGACTTAATGGTCACTATTTTTGTTGGGCATGATGGAACACACATGTAATCCCAGAACTTTAGAAGCAAAAGCTGGAGTCTTGATAGGTCAAGGCCAGCCTATGCTACAGAGAATATTCTAGGCTACAGTGGGATACATACCAAAACACTCTCTCAAAAAATTAAAAAGAAAATCACTATGGCATGCAAGTGCATAATGTATTTACTTTCCTACCAGCTTTATTTCATTAACACCTCTGCAAAATGGATTATGTTAAGAGTTGCTAAATTACTCTACTGATAGCTCCAGACCAATTTTGTTAAAAACACTGACTCTTCACTTGTACCTGCACATATCTAAGAGGTGACAGGAATGGGATTAAAAATACTTATCATCTGTCCTAGTATTATGTCTTTCTCTTTTGCTGCCTTAATCCAAGGTTCAGATTCTACTCATCTCTGCATGGAGACATGATGATAATTGAGAAATGTTTTGTTCAGAACTATAATATAAGGGTTTTTTTTTTAACCTATTCTTGCCTACTTTCTCTTTCCCTACTTCAAGACTAAAGATGCCTGCCTGCTAAGAAGATCAGAAATAACAAACTATAAAAGGGACCACTTTTTAGGTTCCACTGAGTTTCTGGTAGATCCTCATTTGTTCCCAGAAAAGACATGAAGATTGAATATTCCTCTCTCATATTCGCTTACTTCTCTCCTCATCATTCCTATTCCTGTCCTTTATCTGAAACCTCTCAATTCCTTTGAGTTGAGATACTGATTTGTGAACAATGCTCTTCTCCATTTGTGGGCTACTGAATAAATCATTACCTTATCTCCAATGCTGCTTTTATGGACTTCAGTTTTTCCCTGAGGTGAGCTTTTGTACCTGGGTCTGGAAACACTGTAAAAACAATCTTTACATAAAGTTTTTCCTTCATTTGTTTTCCATTAAAATCGAAGCAATAAAAATATTAAATATTCTTAGTACACATTACTAAAGTGATATAAATTCATTTATACTTTTCTGAAATAATATGAGTAATTATATAATAATTATATTTTTCTTTCATTTCTAGTTAAGTTTAATATTTCCTATTTAATTCTTATGTTCACTTATTCTATTAATCTGCTTCTTCTACTTTACATATGAAAAAGGGCAGACATATAAACTAACTTTAGTAATACAAATTAACAAGTTATTAACTTTTAATAAAAATTTTAAAAGTTACTATACAATTTGAGAAATTGGATAGATTGTGAGTTACATCAAGCAGTCTAGCTCCAGTACCACTTCTTATCCACTCACTGTGCTGTCTCTAATGCCCATATGCAAATTTCTACCTACTTTTTTTTAAATTTTTTTGTTCATTTTTATTTATTTATTTGAGAGTGACAGAGAGAGAAAGAGTCAGATAGAGAGAGAGAGAGAGAGAGAGAGAGAATGGGCGCACCAGGGCTTCCAGCCACTGCAAACGAACTCCAGACACGTGCGCCCCCTTGTGCATCTGGCTAACGTGGGTCCTGGGGAATCGAGCCTCAAACCGGGGTCCTTAGGCTTCACAGGCAAGAGCTTAACCGCTAAGCCATCTCTCCAGCCCTCTACCTACTTTTCTGACTCAGGAATGCCAATAGCATGGACTCACTCATTTAATGAGACAAGGAGAGCAACCTGCAACTGACAGGCACGTATATAGCCCTACGTGTATAAATTCTTTAGCTAATGAATACTTTCATGTTCTTCTTCCTGGGATCCAGCTCATCGCCATCCTCCCTCCTCTCCCTCTCCACTTCTCTTCCCTCTCCTCATTCACTTCCTCCTTCTCTTTCCATTTTGCCTTAAGGATGGTCAGAGGCCTTGATAATTATTACATCTCCATTAAATAGGTACTTGGTATTCTTTTTCTTTCTTCTAACCCATACATAATCTAAGGAATCTTAGGCTACAGCTATAAACATTTGTACGCTTTTAATGAAGGGCAATTTTCTTTTCTAAAAGTGGTTCCGATATCAGATCCTGCTGGTAAACATTTTAATAATTTATTCTCCATAGACTTTTTTTGCATTTACTTTGATTTTAAAAATATTGCATCAAAATATTTACTTTATTTCTTCAATTTTTTTGACACTTCCTTGAATTTTGTGACTAAGGCAAAGCCTCAATTGTCTAATCAGATTCTTGGTCCTATTCAACTTATAGCACAAGTTATTGAGTAACACCAAAAGAAAGCACAAATTTAGCACTATTTGTTAAAGTTTTTTATTCATTGTCTTCTCATGGAACTAAAAGGACTTGATTTTTATTTCTATATCCTTTTCAAATCATCTTAGATAACAATTAAAGTGCTGTGTAATGTTCTGAATTATTGACTTGTCTGTTAGGAAAACTACTACCAGCACTGTTGAACAACAAAATGGGTGCCTGCTTATTTTAAAGTCTTTATGTACAGAATTATATGAAAGCAAATTTCTGGAAGATTACATAGCCTTTTTTGTGGGGGCCGGGGTTGAAGGTAAGGTCTCACTCTAGTCCAGACTGACCTGTAACTCACTATGTAGTCTCTCAGGGTGGCCTCGAACTCACAGTGATTCTCCTACCTCTGTCTCCCAAATGCGGGGATTAAAGGCGTGTGCCACCACACCTGGCATAGCTTTGTTTTTTAAATCTTGTTAATTTAGTACAGAATCTACTTGTTCATTTCTAAACAACAAAATTCAAAACTTAGACATCTTTATATTTTCAGAAATTTTTCTCTGTCCTATTTTATATGAATGTAGAAATCACAGAACCCAACACCTTATTTTAGAGCAGTTTTTTATCACTGCAGGTATTGGTTATTCAGGGTGGAGGACAGCAACAGTAGAAAGTGGTTATAAATGGTTTGGGGACTACCCACTGTACCCTGTATAAAAAGTAGGACTATTTCCATATATTCCTTTGGATGTTATATGGGAGAAATCTCATAAAAGTATAATTGAAACAATTAGGATAGCAGATGAAGTAAAATGAAGTGAAAATAGGAGGAATGTTGACAGAGCTGAAGGCCAGTCTGAGGTCTAAATGAGGGACATTTGGGAACTCAATTTTCCTATATTTGTGTCATATGCTCAGATCAAGTAAAGGGAATGTTTTGAGACAGAATATCTGTGTTGACTCTGCACCCACTACTTGCTGCTTAAGAGATGAGCAGTGTGGCAAGTATCCCGGTCTCTTCAAGCAGTTGTTGGTTCACCTCCAAGTTACCATTGCTGAACAGGGTCTTCTCACTGTGTTATTAATTAACCCTGGCTGACTTTCAACATTTTCATTAGCTTGGCAGAAGGTGGGCTTTTCCCTCAGTGTTCTCTGCTAGCCTCTGAGACTGTGCATCTCCAAACCAGCACTTCACTGAGCCATTAAAATCATCTCATTTGACCCTGTTGCTAACTGCTGTGTTGCAACAGTTTTGGAAGCAGCCAAGTTCCATCCAGGTGGCACTGTTTTTTTCTCAGAAGAAAGAGAGAGAGAGAGACAGACAGACAGACAGAAGATCCATTGCCTCCCTATTGGTCTAAAGTAATTATTATAGTTTCTTGTTTTTGTTTTCTAACTTTGAGAATTAAAAAAAATCATAGAATTATTATAACCATTTGAAGATATTCGATTTGTAGAGTCAACAATTACAAATTTTAGAATAGTATGGTTCGATCTGGGCATGGTGGCAAATGCCTTTAATCCCAGGAGGCAGAGGTAGAAGGATTGCTGTGGGTTTGAGGTCATAGTGAATTCCAGGTCAGCCTGGACTAGAGCAAGATGCTACCTCAAAAAATCAAAAAAGGATGTTTTAACATACTTAAAATATTTTGTTTATTTTTATTTATTTATTTGAGAGTGACAGACAGGCAGAGAGAAAAAGAGGCAGACAGATAGAGAATGGGTACGCCAGGGCCTCCAGCCAACTTGTGCATTTGGTTTATGTGGGTCCTGGGGAATAGAGCCTTGAGCCAGGGTCCTTAGGCTTCACAGGCAAGTGCTTAACCACTAAGCCATCTCTCCAGCCCACTCAAAAAGAATTTTATGGTGCAATGTGTTTACATATGAGCTTCTTTATTATATCTCCAGGTATGTTGCTGTTCAAATGCTTTAATTCTTTTACTAAGAGGAAACTTAATTACTTCCTCCCACTTCTGTTCCTTCCTATTTGTGGTACTAGGGATTCAAACACATGACCTCTTATATATGCTAGGCAAGTGCTCTACCCCTGAGCTATATCACCAGAATTATTAATTACCTTTAAATGTAGTTCGACAAGCAGTATGGACCAAAGAAAAAGCAGAAGTTTTTGAATCATATCACTATTCAAAATTTGGAGTTTATATGCAGAAACCATATTGTATTTGGGCAAGGAACTTAACTTTTTACAACCTCAGATCCTCGGTTATTACATAAACTTTCAATATCAACCTCAAAAGGTTGTTTACAATAAATAACTACTAGAAAACAGTGTATGGTATGGATAGCTCCTGCCCAGTGTTAGTTACTAAACTGAATTTGCATTTTTCTATGTACAAACTGCAGTAATTGGAGTTACTCTTCTACTTGACGATGGGTGCTTGGTCCTGCGAGTATTCTCATCATGAAGATTTTAGGGAATTCAGTAGGTTTGTATGCTTCACAACTCCACTCCAAGTGTGATTTTTCTCCAGTTGTGTCTTCTCTGTTCTTCTTGGAGCCATTCCTGCCATTCACAGGAACCACATTTCCTTCCTTCCTGCTGCTATTATTTTTTCGGTCACACAGCCTCCCATGCAGTCAGAGATACAGAGCCTGCTCCCTGCCCTCCAACTTCTTATGAGAAGCGATTAAATATATGGCAAAATACATGGGAATTACACTAGTAAAAATCTGCAACTAATTAATAAAAAAGGGGCTTCTCTGAAATGCCTTACACAAAGCCCATAGGAGCGTGCTCCCACTGGAGGCCTCTGACCATGCTCCTGGCTTGTCCTGTGGTGGCAAACCTCAAGCTCTGGCTTTTGCTCCTAGCCCGTTGTCTTGTTTCAGAGATCAATTCACCAGCAAAGTTGTGCTATTTGGGAAAGTAGAGCAGGAATTGGGGTAATTTCATTCATTTCAAAATCATCCCCTTAACTCTAGTGATCTTGAGATGAGAAGATGGTTTCTTTCTCTCCTATCTTCAAGTCCCCCATTCTGCTCTAGGGTTTAGTTGCACTCAGGAAGATGTGCCATGTGACTCATACCAGGCCTATATTTTTCCTGATAATTTTACTTTGCACATACATATATGCATATAATATGTGCATACATATAAATGAAAAATAAATATATCAATATAGGAAATTTAAATTCATACTTAGTAAATAAACATTTTCTTTATTACTTAGAAAATAAGACATTAAAAGAAAAGATAAACCTCTCTTGAGGTTCATGCTTGAATCTGACCAGACATGCTCATGAATAAAAACGCCCAAGAAATGAGTATATATTAAAGAATAAATCTCCTCCAAAGAGATGGCAGTAGACAATGAGGAGACTCAGAACTTATCAAAGCATAAAACCAGAGGTTGCTGAGAGCTCAACAATGAAACTTGTAACATGTCCTCCAAGGCTCAGGGAACACTGATGAAGAGGGAATGGGGAAGAATGTAAGAGTCATGGGGAGGGAAGAAGTACTCAGGTATTGTCCCACCTCCATTCATAAAGACTGACTGGTACATTTATGGCCCCACAGTGATTATTGATGACCCTATTGAGGAGGGCTCTCAGTGGGATGGGGTTTCGGGAAAGAGAACGTAAGAGTGTAACCTGATGGGAATATTACCAATATGCAATATGTTCATACAATAAAGTTCTTAATTAAAAATTTAAAAATAATGAAGAAATCACAAGATAAGTTAGGAAATCAATAAATGAAAACAAAACCTACATTTTAGTGTGATATGCAGCTGAATCAGTACTCATTAGGAAATCTGCAGCTGTCAGTGCACATAGTTGGAAAGAAAACATCTTAAATAATCTAAACTTCCATTTTAAGAAAGTAGAAAGAGAAAAGTGACCTATATCCAAATATGAAGAGGAAATATTAAAGGTTTTCAATAAAGGTGGCATATTAATTGCTTTCTCATTGCTGTGAACAAATACTGGAACAAAAGGAATTAGCTGATTTAAGCTTATAGTTCTATAGAGTTGACTTCATAATGGCAGGGAAAGTGTGTCAGAAGCAGGGAACTAGAGGCATATTGTCACACCAACAGGGGAGAAGGAAAGAGAGAGGAGGGAGAGAAGCATAAGAAGAGCAAGCCTAGCAAGGCTTAACACTTCAGGGCCCACCTCCAGTGACATACTTCTACCAGCAAGTCTCTACTTCTTAAAGGTTCCATAACCTTCCAAATAACACAATGTTGCTGGGCCTTTGGTGGTAGGCATAGGAGGGAAGGGATTGGGGAATTACATTCAAACACTGCAGGAGGTAAGACAACTAAGGGGAAAATAATTAGAAATAGCCAATGGTTGCCAGGTGAGGAGGCACATGCCTTTAATCCCAGCACTTGGGAGGCAGAGGTAGGAGGATCGCCAAGAGTTCAAGGCCACCCTGAGACTACATAGTGAATTCCAGGTCATCCTGGGCCAGAGTGAGACCCTACCTTGAAAAACCAAACCAAACAAACAAACAAAAAAGAAATAACCAATATTTGCTACAACTGATCTGTACCTGCAAAAGAATGAAGCTGGACCCCTGCCTTATACCATAGATATACAAGAATTTACTCAAAATGGGTCAAAGACCAAAATGGGAGAGATAAAATTATGAGAATTTCAGAGAAAAACAGGAGTGATTTTTTAAAGTTATTTATTTATATATTTATTTGAAGTGAGGAGGCAGAGAGAGAGAATGGTGTGCCAGGCCTCCAGCCACTGCAAACAAATTCCACATGCGTGTGCCACCTTGTGCATCTGACTTTGTGTGGATACTAGGGAACTGAACCTGGATCCTTAGGCTTCAAAGGCAAGTGCCTTCACTGCTAAGCCTTCTCTCCAGCCCAGGAGTGATTCTTGATGGCCTTGGGTTTGGCAAGTATTGAGCAAAAGGATTTGAATCTCTAAAGATGTAAACTAACAGATAGGCACCTCAAAGGTGTTCAAAATCAGTAAAATTACTAATTGTTGGAGAGATGCAAATCAACATCATTAATTATTGAGAAATGAAAATCAAAGTCTCCCACTAGAGGCCACGATACAAAAGGCAGAAAATAACTGCTGAAAATAGGGAGAAATTGAAACTCTCAATTGCAGTTAGAGGGAAGTTAAAACGGAACCACAACTTTGGAAAACAGTTTGGTAGTTTCTATGATAAAGTAAACATAGACTTATTATATGGTAGATAATCTTACTCCTAGGTATTCTACCCAAGAAAGACTTGAAAACATGCATGTCCTTATAAAACATAAAAACAAATATTCTAGCAATAATTGTAATATCTCTAAGTCTAAGCTACTCAAATTTCCATTAACACTCAAGTCAATCAATCAACAAGCTATGGTTCATTAATACAATGGGATACTACATGGACATAAAAGAAAATTATGTGCTAATATGTTACAATATGGATGAGCCTTGAAAATATGCAAAGCCAGAGACATATGTCATTAAATGATATCTATTATATGATACCATTTCATGACATGTCTATCATAAAGAGATAGGTGGTGAGACAGACAAAAGGTTGCCTGGGCCTGAGGGAAGGAGACCATCTTAGGAATGATTTCTAAAGTAGTCAGAGCTCTTTTGGATATGATAAAAATATTTCAGAATTTGGCAAAGGTGGCAATTATATAAAACTTTGTGAATGCACTAAAATCACTAAATTGTGACTATTACCTTATAAAATTTCAGAATAAACTAAACTAAAATGTAAAGACTACTATATGATTCCATTGAAATGAAGTATTCTACAAAGCAAAGCCAATCAGTGATGATAATGATTTTCTCTGGGGGTTATTGATCTCAGAAAGCATGAGAGTATTAAAATGTTTTCTTTCTTTATCTTTAAAAAACTTTGTCTCTCACCTGTAATTTGCAGAAGTAGGTGCTACCCATATTGAGCTGTTGATGGGAGAGACCTACTAAGTCCCCAAAATAACATAGACTTCTGTCAAAGCACTTGATTACCTGCCTGAGATAGAAGGTTAGACCCTATTGCTGAAGACACCATATGCTGCTGGCACGGAACACAGCCAGACCTGGCTGGAATCTGTAAGAGAGCCAATCCCCAGACAGTGAGCCCATCTAGTGCTGGAAAGCACTACATGAGCTATTGGGAAAAAGTGGCCAAGAACAGTCTGAGCAACCAGGCATTTAAACTACTCAGAAGCAACCAGCTTGACAAGAAGTACACACCAGTTCCACCTTGGTGGCTAACCAGTGGCTTTCTGATTGGCTACGAGATACACTTAGTGGAAAGGAACCCATATCTAAAACTGGGAACCAGGTCAGAATCCTATGGAGACAAAGATTACTCTCTCTAATGTCAAACTCCCTCTAGTCTTTGGTTGAAAGAGGGGCTACATCCATCAAAATATCCCTAAATTAATGATGCTTATCCAATTTAACCTATGCTTACTTCACTGTCCATTGGAGAATCTGTTTTTCTTTTTCGGAAGGTAGCAAGATCGTAGGAGATAAACCACCCTTTGCATTTCAGCAGAGGTCCAGGTGAAACCATAGAGGATCTGGGGAGACAAGCAAGAGTGCTGCTTCTATGGTGGGCCTGACATGAAACACCAGGGTGAAGGAGACAGACCCCGAGGATACTCAACACGTACCAAAGCAAAAATCCTGAGGTTCCTAAGAGCTCATCACTGAACTAGACTTGAATCACACACCAAGGCTTAGGGAATTTTGTGGAAGAGGGAGCAGAAAGATTGTAAGAGCCACAGGTTGGTGAAGTCATGCCCATAGGTATTGGCTGCCCACCCCCAATAACTGACTACTGATCCTACAACAATGCATAACCTACAACCTAATGGGGAATACCAGCAACTCCACTGAGTAGGACCTCCAAGCAGAATGGGGGCAGGGAGGAGGGAAAAAGATGGTACCAAAAAAGCTCTAATATAAATAAATAAAACTTCAACATAGCAAAATAAAAAGAATAAAGAAACAATTGAAAAAGAGAGAAAGTAATTATGGGTGCATTGGGGTTACTGATTATTGCAAATGAACTCCAGATGCATGTATTCCATAGTGTGTTTGGCTTTATGTGAGTACTGGAGAATCAAGCTAAGACCAGCAGGCTTTGCAAGCAAGCACCTTTAGCCACTGAGACATCTCGTGAGCCCACATTTTATTGTGTGATTAATAATTTATTTTATGGGGCTGAAGAGATAGCTTAGCAGTTAAGGCACTTTCCTGAAAAGCCAAATGACCCAGGTTCAATTCCCCAGGACCCATGTAAGCCAGATGCACCAGGTGACACATATGTCTGGAGTTCATTTGCAATGGCTGGAGGCCCTGAAGTGCCCATTCCCTCTGTTTCTCTCTCTCTCTTCTCTCTCTCTCTCTCTCTCTCTCTCTCTCTCTCCCTCCCTCTTTCTTTTTATCAAGTAAATAAAAGTACAATGGAAAAAAACTTAAAAATAACAATTTACTTTGTGAGCAGACTATGTTTGTTTCTGATACATTGTGAATACTTATTTTAAGATAATTTTGTTTTTTCACAATTATTTTGCAGAACAATTGAATAATGCAAGCCTGTTTGCAGCATATATAGATAATTTCCCTTTTCCCTTCTGAGTTCTCTTTAACAAATGATCACTGAACATAACTACACTATATTTAAAGGATGGAAAATGAATGTGAAAGATAGAAACAGTTGTATCAGTACAAAAAAAATGACCTCATAAATATGAAATGTGGTATTTTCTACATATTTAACAACATCTGGAAAGTACAAACTGTTTCTACTTACCACAAGAACTACTTATTCAGTATATTTATGAAAATAGCAAAAGACTTGACAATTACTATAAATATGAGTAGTCATTGTAGGATTAAAATAACTTATAATTGTTTATAAAGATGAAATTTACATGATTAATTAGATTTTAATTATCATTAAACATTCTTTGTAAATTAACATTTGGCTTTAGTGTCTCAATGATTCAACTCTGGGACTATCTGAACTGGTTAATTTTGATTGAAATGTGCCAAGAAACTTCATGTTCTACTTAACTGCCAGGAGAATAGAGAATTTAGTTTTTTATTTCAATTTTTTGGTTTGACTCAAATTCTTATTTTGCTCAAGGATAATTTCAACATGATTGAGTTAAATTAATTAATTATCATATAAATAACTTACAAATCTTTATTATAACATAGGGTTTAGTAACTACAATCAACAAAAAAGGAACAAAAATTAACATTGCGTTTAGTGGGCTTAAATACAGAAAAATAAAACCATGCTGTCAGAAAAACATATTACTCAAAATTTGACATGATTTCTAGTACAATTTTCTTTCCCTTGTTTTTCCTCCATGCTCACTTCCTCATTTCCTTCCCATTTTCTTTCCTTTTTATACAAATATTTATTTGTTTTTATTTTAGAGAGATTGTGCATAAGAGAGAGACAGAGAAAAGAATTGATGTGCCAGGGCCTCAGCCACTGCAATCAAAGACGAGATGCTTCTGCCACCTAGTGGGCATGTGAGACCTTGTTCTTGCCTCACCTTTATAAGTCTTGAACATGGGTAGCTAGGCTTCGCAGGCAAGTGCCTTAACCTTCTCCTTTCCATTTTCTGTTAACATATCTTTTAAAAAAACAAAGACACCATCTGCATATAAAGTTTCTATTTTATTCTCAATTTTAAAAGTATAAGATCCTACAAAATGAATTCTATGATAATTTTAGACAATATCCTTACAAAAATCTCAGTCATACTTCTTATAACATATCTGCAGATGGAAAATGCTAATTTGATTCACACATAGTGATTGTTGATCTTCCTGTGCTAACTGGGATGGGTTAAAGGATGGCTTTATATGTTATTTATGGCCGTGTTGTAAGGATGTTTAAAGAAGAGAATTGAAATTGAATTGATGAACTTAGTAAAGCAAATAAGACATCCTTCCTATAGTGGGTGGATATCATGCAGTATCTTGAGAGTCCAAATAGATCAGAAAGGTGGCGAAAGGGCAAATTTCTCTTCTAAGGAGAGCTACTTTGTTTCCTGCCCTGCAACTTCACATTCAGATTCTTGGTTTCTAGACTTGTGGGCTTGGGCTAGGTCTGCATCATCTACTTTCTGGGCCTACTCAGCCTCTATAATTTCATACTTCAATCCCTCATAGTAAATCTCTTCCTGTTCATTTAAATACATCCTATGGTTCTGATTATCTGGAGAGTTTAAATATATACTATTGTGTAATTTCTCCTGGGGAGACAAAAAAAATCAACTCACCAAAGATGGGGTACCTATTTCAGACTAAGGAAATGAGTCCACTAAAGTTGAGGTTGATGATCCAATTCATTTATTTGGATTACATGCAGGAGCATAGGTGAGGGGTTTACTTACAGGAGCATGGATAACTGGAAAGCAGTTCAATCACCAGGAAGTGTGTGACAACTCACAAAGCTGCATCCTTTGAACTCCTTGCACAACTTGTAGGCTCTGCTGAACCCAATCAAGAATGTATCCTCTCTTTAGCAGTTGTCACTGCTTACATAACCTTAGAGAGAGACTTTGTGAGTCATATTTTCTGGGAGCTTCCTAAGCCTTGTAAGTTTTGTTTACTTGAGTTTTATGAGCTCCCCTCCTCCCTTTAGAAGGCAACATTTCAGTTTGGAGCAAACACCTACACAACATAAACCCGCTTGTTTAAATGTGTCAAACTTCAGAATTTTAAGTAGTTAAAAGTATTTTCCAGTCAAATCTTCAATTAATAAAACTTCAGAGAGAACTTAAGTTGATAGCATGGTAGAACCAAGAATTGACTTATTGGAATCCTTTTGAAAATAAGGATTATACTATTTTGACTTAAATAGCAAATGTTCAAATGAAAAATCTTTTGAAGTTATACTTTAAAGAAGTTTGGATTTTATTATATATTGTTGTTTTCTTTGCCCACATATATAAATGTTAAGGAAAAAAGATGTTAAATGTATGAGTGTATAATGATGTCCTTATAGCCTGTATTGAGTATTGAGTGTATTTTAACATATTATGAAAGTCAAATATGTGTATTTTTATATTTTTTATTATTTTTATTTACTTATTACAGTGAGAGAGAGAATGGGAGGCTAGGGCTTCTAGCCAATGCAAATGAACTCCAGACGCATGTGCCATTATGAGCATCTGGCTTATGTGGGGCCTGGAGAATTGCACCTAGATCCTTAGGCTTCGCAGGCATGTGCCTTAACCACTAAGACATCTCTCCAGCCCAAATATTTGTATTTTTAACCAATCTCTCTCTCTCTCTCTCTCTCTCTCTCTCTCTCTCTCTCTCTCTATATATATATATATATATATATATATATATATATATTTCTCTATCTACCTATCTATTTAAAGATTTCTTGTCTTTCTGAGGCAATGTCTATAGGGAAGCTGTAGAATGGATAATTGAAAATTTATTTCCTCCCTCCCTCACTCCTTCAATACCTCCCTCTCTTCCTCCATGTATCTTTCTCCCCAGCCTCCCCAGTTCTGCCTTTTCCCCTTACCTTTCCTTTTTCTTTATCTCTTCTCTTGTTCTCTCCATTCCCACCCTTTCTTTTATATTTTGAAACTCCTTATATATCTGACCATGTATTAATTTAATTTATAAGTTGACATAATTCAAAATACTAGTTTAATTATTTCCAATTTAATTTTCTTCTATGAATGGAAGCTAAGTCAGTTTTCTATGTATAATTCAGGACTTCAAGCTTACTTCAATGACACAGGGGTTCATCTGAAATTTTCCCTTGCTCCTCCTTTCTTGCTTTTGTCTTTTCCCCCTCAATGGACCTTTCTGGTAATGAGAAGCCCTTCATTTGGCTAGAGAAATAAACTACTTCTGGCCCTCTTCAGGTTCCATTTGTACCATCTGCATATACATCCTGTGAACACCTTCCATTCCTAACATCCCAGGCTAAAACACTCGGCATGAAGCATACAGAACAGAGACCTTATCCAATCTTCTATAAACAATGGGATGAAACTTGATGGTGGGCAATGTGACAGTGCTGGTGAAAAGCATATTTATGCTGTGAATGTGAACGTAGGAACAATATACAGGACAGCACACGTGAAATTGGCTGTTTTCAGAAGAAAAATAATTGTCTTCTCTTCCTGTCTTTAACCTTATAACATCCATCCTTTTCACATGATGGTCTCTATAACTCTACCCTCCTCCTCCCTTCACCATCATATGAATCAATTTGTCTAAAAAGTAAATGTAGATGCTAGTTCCAGGAGACCTGAGGTCCAGATCAACATTCAAAGACAGTAAAAGACCATATTCTGAAGAGAAATTCTCCACACTGTCCAAGGATTTCCTGCTCATCATCTCCATCTGGCCACTTGTGACCCATACAAGCATTTCTTCACACTCTCTGAGTCCCCAGAGATGGAGATTGGAAGTAGTGTTCTCTACCATCTTCTTCAGTGGTGCCCTTACAACCACCCGTGTCCACCTACCTCATGAGTTTTAGGTAGAGCTGTGAAAATTATTTTGGCTAAACAAATACTACTCAAGTCACAATTTCATTTTCTTATTCCAGTGACCATTAGCAAAACAGTTATTACTAGTGAAAGTCTTTGAGATTCATGTAAAATATACAATCTCAAATTGATGATGCTTTAGCAATTCCAAAATATTATTTTACATCTTAAATAGTGAAAATGCATTGTTAAAATGTAGCTAGGCAGTTAAATTTGTCAGTGTTTTCCAATGATCTAAATTCTTCAAGGCAGAAAATAACATTGACTAGGCTGCTGTAAAATTATCAGAATACTATTTCCCATGCTTCTCACAAATGGAGACACATTCATTCTAACAAATTTCAACTTTCCTCAGGAATAATTCATACATTTTATTATAATAACATTTAAAAACCACACACTTATTTAATTATTTAAGTATAGATATTAGGATTTGCTAACATTGCTAAAAATGATTTATTAATTTTTCTAATAATTGAAATAATTTTAATTTCAGTCCAAGTAATCTAGATTAAGTAGGGAGGTTTTTCTACATGAAGAAATAACAAGACCTTGTAGGACTTATTAAGCGTATATTAAGCCATTGTAAAGGTTTTCCTTGGTTTTGAATGTAAAATATTATGTGATCTACAAAAAAGTAGAAAAGGCTTCCTGACAGGTTCTACTTATTAAGTGGTCCTGCTTACAGTTACTAGGTACCCACTTCAAAGCCATATTCTAAGTACTAAGTAATAGAAATAGTTTTGTTAAAGTATTTTTCTTCCATTCTAAGGTTAAAATAGAAAAGTTATAGTCAATATTATTTTTCTCTTTTACAAAACAATGTATTTATGCTGGAATATTTTTCTTGTTTCTGTAACTTCAAAAAAATGACATGTTCTGAGGCTATATCTTGATATTTTAATAGGCCTATTGTCAACTATGATTAGACACTCAATAAATAATTGAATTGAATTGTTTGAGCACACTCTTGTAGGAGAACATAATATAGATACTTTTTGTTTGTACTTTAGAAAATTCTTGGAAAGTCTTCATTAAGTAGAAAACAAAACAAACCATAAGACCCACAAGGAATAAATACCAAAATCAACTTTGGAGCTATGGAGTTTGACTTAGCAGCTTGTACTCCATCCTTTATGACAAAACCTCTCTGCTAATGGGAAGCAGCTGGGGCAATTTCACAAAATGGCTCAAACCGTTGAAAAGCCATTAGGAGTCTGATGTATGTGGAATAAAAAGGTTCATTCAGCTTTTTTTAAAAGGTTTCCCAATATGGAGTGTTATTTTATTTTATAACCAAGTCTTAGTCATATTAAGTTTAAATGCCACAGAAAATTTTAATGACCATGTGGCTGGCTAATTTTCTCCTTTTGTGAAGTAGCAAGAATTCTTCAACATACCTAAAATTCTTTGAGAAAAAGAAATTGGTACCCATCTGCAGGGTACTTTGTGCAAGTTCTCACTGTCAAATGTAAAACTAGAAAAATTAGCAACATATATAGGATGAGTTAGGTTATAGAGGAGCTTAGTTCAATTAAAATCAATTTCTTTAGGTGGAATGTGCTGGAAATGATGAAAGCCATTTTCTTCCCACCCTTTTCATAGGTTTAAACCTCAAGTATTAACTATGTATTTCTGAATTTGGTTTTTATAGATTGTATGATTTTTTAAAACCTCTGAATCATTTCCTAAGGATTTGTGGAGGATTTCTACCTTCACTTCCTTTTCCCTTTTCTAAAGGTGATAACAATTTCATTTTTTAATAGCCTTTGCTTCTCTTCCTTGTCATCTTTATTTTTAGGTAATGTGTTGTTGTGCCCTTCAAATTATCTCTAAAAGAGAAAAGTATTAACTTATTAATGTAGATTGTACTCTCCCTGTTCTACCTAGGAAGTAATTGATATGTCTTTAAGTAGATTAATAATTATATAGCTACATGAGCTGTGAACATGTTTTTGTTGTGTGCATTTTTTGGAGCCCAAAAAATGATGCCCTACCATGTGGTCCTTTGGCTGTGTACTTTGAAATGAAAGATAACAAGTTCTCTCTGAGCTTCTTTAGCCCTTTCCCTCTTAAAGTATAGGAACAGGGTTTCTCTGAAGTTCCCTTATATCATGAAGGGAAAGAAATTTTGACTCATTCCTCTTAGAAAGTCATTATGATAGTTAATCTCTACTGTCAATTTGCCTGGATCTGGAATCAAGTAAGAGAGACATGCCTCTTGGGCAGTTCTATGAGGACATTTTCAAGAAGGGTTAACTGAGGGGCAAAAATCCTCCTTCAGGGTGGGCATCCCTTCTGGAAAAAGCCTATATATAAAGAGGTTCCAGGAAACAGCAATACCTTTTTGCTTGGCTGCTCTTGCTGCTTGCTAGTGAGTGCATCCAGCCACTCCTGCTGTGTTTTGTGGATATCAGAACTCAATTTCTTCATCCTGCTAAAATGGACTGAAGGCCAGTGGCTTTCCAAGAATCCTCCAGGCTGTTAGTGCCAGACTGTGACTGTTGAAGCATCCAGCCTCATGAATTCTCAGACATTCTAGCCTGTAGCCTTGTAATATATATTCATTCTATAGTTTTTTTTTCTGTAAAGAACCCTAACATACTTATCAATGAAAGACTAATTCCTAGGAAAGAGAACAAAAACAAACAAACAGAAAACACCAATACAATCATGCTGGCATACTAAGACAACCTTTCGTACTTGTACTTCTCCCTAACCCTCCCATAGCTTGTGTCACTACCTTCCTCCTATAAAAGCCCATTTTTCTTTCTGTTTCTTAAGAATGCTATTTATATTCCAACTACCTGGCCTTTATCTTATTCTGGTATTTTGTGGGGCATGCATATAATCAATTTGTATGGTTTATCTCTCCTTAATTTGTCATTTTGTTTCATAGACTAGAATTACTGAATCTTCAGGGAGTAAAGAGAGAAAGTACTTTTATTCCCTATAGACTGCTGCACAGTATATAATGATGCTATCCAGAGGCTCTATAATGATCCTATCCAGAGGTTAATATGAATGGTGATTTCCACACAGCAGAAACAGAGCTATTCCAATCTCCTGAATGTCACTATGCTGCCATGTTAGTCTTAAAACTAGTGTAATATTGTGACCACATTGGGTAATGCTGATAAAGGAATCAGTGTTTCACAAGTTCATCTTCAGGGAACCCTTATGAACTATAGGTTTCAATACAGGCTGAAATGGGGCAGGTTGATAAAAGATCTGCATAATTAAGCAACCTTAGTCAAGGTGTGATCTCACTTCTAGTTCTGCAAGATGGTTCAAAGAAGTCACTATTGCTTGAGGTGTCAGACTGGTTCCATATCACTACTCCTGCTTGCAAGTATCCTTGACACTACCTCGGAAGTGCAAGATGATGGAGGATTTACAATAGTAATAATGTCTGCAAATTTCCAGGCACACTGGGGGAAGGAGAATCTAGAATAGGACATTACAAAAGCTAATAGTAGGATACCTCAGTTAATTCATTTTTGTGCTTCAGCCTTGAAGGAGAAATGACGTAGGTTGGGTTTATAAGTTTTTACATAGATATTTGAAGGGGTAAACATGCCTGTGCAGAGTTAAGCAGGAAAGAAATACAAAATAAAGGGAGAGACACCCGGCATTTTTCTTGTTTGTAGCTGCTCTGTGAGCTCAAGTGAGGAGTCCATTCTTTTTAGCTAATACAGTTTCAGATCACCTGGTATATTCCCACTATCTTACCTTATGCTTGTCTTCCACTAGTCTGTTCTAAAGTTGTATCCTTTTGAAATGAAAGAGTGAAAAAGAAAGCAAGCTCTTCTCTCCTGAGTTGTAATGAGTTTCTCATACAAATAAACAAACTCAAGGAAGAAATTGCAGAATTCATGGCTGATCAGTCACAAGAAGGACACAATCTGGATATGAATAAAACTGATATCCAAAGTGATATTTGTCTTCCAAATAGAGTGTCTCTGTTGAATTCAATGGCACTGAGACATAGTTCGTATTTGCCAAAATATTGAGTTGAATTATTGTGGAGAACCCCCGCCTCATGCATCTGGAGACCAGAAGTGCTGTGGGATAATGCAGTGAATGAAGAAAAACAGTTTGTTTTTCCTAATAAACTAGGCACAATAGAAATCTTGATTCACGGGAAATAGCTCTGGCTCTCTTCCTTGAGGAGAAATGACTTTAAGAATTGAATCACAGAATTTGGTCAAGTAGGACTCAGATTCTCTGGTGTTCAGAGTACCCAATCAATATATATTTTATGCAAGGCTTTTTTCTAGATGTGAGGGAGACAACAGTGACAGAAGATGACTTAAAGTGCTTATAAAGATCAGTTATACACATTTAAAAATTAATGGTAAGCTGGTGCTCAGCTATTAACAGTAGTGTTCTCTGAGTTCATAGTCTTGGCATTCAGCTCTATGAGATGGAGTCAGATGCTTGTGTACAGCAGAACACCTTGTTGGACAGGACAGATTTGAGTATGGCTGATGGTGAGAGATGACAAAGCCAGCAGATAGATATTGTTCATTCCAAGATTGAGTAATGGATGAGAGTATCAGGAATGAAGGGATTACAAAAGGGGTAGAGCCTTTCTATTACAGGGCAAGTAAGTAGAAATCAGATTTTATGTGTTATATCTTTGTGACTTAATAAATAATGTTCAGTTAATAATAAGAACAATCCACATGAGGTACAACATCAGGTTTTCCGAACTTACTGGAGAGCTGAAGATGGAAACTGAAAAGAGCTAACTTCTAGAGTCATCATGATATGGTTTAGGAGTAAGGTAGCCTTTTATTTTTCTGGTAGGTAGTTAGCTGAGGACTTGCCCACAGAAACATTGATGTTACTTTGCCTGTTCTTTACAGGACTAGAAACCTCTTCTGATCCAGTATCATCCAAGAGGGCTGCAAGCAACAACTCTTCAGCAGTGCTTCCAATCAGGTCACTCTCTTATTACACCTGAGTCCTGATGATACTCACTCTAACTGGGTGTTTGATCAATATAAATGGGCCTGGTATGCATGCATAAGCCTTTTGGCTTCTTAGTCACCTTGCTTCTTATTGGCTTTTGACCCCTTTTGTAAGCTATTGGTTCTTTCCCAATGTGAGTGTGATCTTTGTTTCCCTTTGGCTTTGCCTGGACACTTTCCTATTTTGTTTTTCGATGCTTTCCTGACCCCAGATACAAGGCAGATCTTTTGGCTTGGGCCTAAATAGATCCCTAAAATAAATTTCATAATTCATAATTTGTCTTTCTCTGAGTTGGCATTTTCAATTTTTTGTTTTTGTTTTTGTTTTTTGGTTCTTTGGGTTTTTCGAGCTAGGGTCTTGCTCTAGCCCAGGCTGATCTGAAATTCACTATGTAATCTCAGGGCAACCTTGAACTCATAGCAGTCCTTCAACCTCTGCCTCCCAAGTGATAGGATTAAAGGCATGAACCACCACACTCAACTTTCAATTCTTTAATAATTGAACAAGAACCTAAAGTTGGGACCCATGGGCCTGGGGTCTCTTGCATATTTATGGAGGTCTAATTTCACTCTGGACTCCAAAAATATTACATCAACTAGGCTTTTCTAAGAAAGAATGTTAGGGTCAAAGCCTGGGCCCTGGCATTCCTAATCTATTCTCAGTCACAATCCTCAATACACCAATTAAAAAGACAAGCAGTGGTGAAAACCAGAAAAAGGAGATTTGCTCAACGTGTTTACACTAGAAGGAGGAATGAATAGAGAGGTCCAATGGCCTCACAGGCCAAGTCTATCTTCAGGGTTCTGATACATTGTCAGAAATGGGTGAATTACCTTTCCAGGAATCATGTTCCTCCTCTGACTGGAAGAAGGCTTATTCCAGAATGATGTCTGGGAGAATTCTAATCTCTTGGGGACGATTGTTTGATAGCTAAAGGTAGGGATATACACATCTAGAACATATTCTTTATGACAGGGTGTTACAAGTACATCACTAATGAGTGAAAGCCTGGGATGGGTGTAAATGTTCAATAGCTCTTCTAAGTCCTTTTGTGATGCACCAAACTTTCCACCATACACGTCTGCAAATACTACTGGCATATATAGAAACAACCAATTGAAAACTGGGATACAAGACAGTGATCAAAGTAATACTGTTTGGAAAACTAAGGATTGAGAACAAAGCAGAGAGATCTCAAAATGTCACTGGTGCTCAACTGGCAAGTCCTGGGGAAAGAAGAAACCAGTGAGGAACTGGATTTAAAGTGGCATCAAAACACAGGACCATATCCACTAGGTGGTAAACTCTACCTGGAAAACTGTTGACAGCAGCTTTCCTCATGTGCCACCCACCATAGAGGCCTGTGGTGATTTGAATGTAAACTGCTTCTCACAGACTCAGGTGATCTGATGCTTAATACCTAGCTGATGGCACTGTTTGGGAAGGTTGTTGGGCTTTTTAGGGCATTGCTGAAGGAAGTGTGTCACTGTGGGCAGGCCTTGGGATGTTATAGTCCAGCCTCACTTGCCACACTCAGCTCACTCTGCTTTCTCCCCACTGATGTGATGTCTGGTTGTCTGCTCCTACCATGCTTTCTCTGCCATGATGAAACTTCTCCTTGAAACTGAAAGCTGGAAATAAGTCCTTTCTTTCCCTAAGCGGCTTCTAGTTGCGTGTTTGGTTGCAGCAATGAGGAAGTAACTACTATTTAAGAGCTGACAAAGAAAGGGACAAGACCTTTTGGAAGAAAAGATTATTTATTTACTTCAGTCTTTTTTCTTCCTTTATACAAAATATTTGCAATGGAATAAAACATTATGTAACACTTGAAGAAGCAGAGACATGTGAAACATAAGACTGTGGAAAAGAAAAATCACTAACGAACAGATGGCTCACATGTTGGCATTAGTACAAGAGGACTTCAAAATAACTATAACAAATATATAAACAGGTCTGGTGTGAATTAAACATATGTTGCTTATTGTATAAGCAGAAATAAAATGGAAAAATCTATACTTCTCATGAATTGATCTCTGTTCAATCACTCTGTCATGGTAGACTATTATAAGTATATCTTATGTTGACCAATTGAAAAATGTAGAATCAAAAAAGAAAAGTAGGACTGGAGATATGGACCAGTGGTTAAAGCACTTGCCTGCAATGCCTAACAACCAAAGTTCCATTTCCCATTACCCACACAAAGTCAGATTCATAAAGTGGTGCATACATCTGGAATTTGTTTACAGTGGCTATAGACGCTGGTACACCCATTCTTCTCTAGCTCTCTATCTCTGTTTCCCTCTCTCCCTCCTTGCAAATGAATAAATTATTAAGTAAAAAATTAGAGTGTAGGCAATAAGGAATAAGGTAATTTAAATTTCTTTAGGGGAAACTGAATGACTTCAACTGGTCTACCTTTCAGTCTATCAAGTTTCTTTTTAGTTCATAATCTTCAAAAACTTATGTTAGTAGGTACTTAATTTTCTTAGTTAACTCTTAAGAAAGTCTTAAAAAGTTCCTACAAAAGAAAACCCTGTTGAATAAATATTGTTAGGCACTGTCTTCCTACCAAGAATTTAGCTATTACTCCAACTATCTTATATCTCCCCTTTCATTCTTGCCTCTTCTGTTTGTCTTTAACAAGTTTCCTCATGGATTCTGGTAGTGAGAGCTTTTTCCAATGATTCACTAGTTTCTAGGTGATAAGTTGAGAATTGTTTTCTTACATATCTGAGAATAGGTTTAATGGATTTAACCACTTGACTTTAAGCCATAGTTCAATTTTCAACTGATATAATGGCACCTTTCATAAGGAAGAAAATATGAGAACTATAAGTCAATTGAAGATAGGATAAGTGCTCCTATCTGACATCTTGATGAATATAAATTATGTCAAGCTTATTTAGTAGTTCATAAGTTCATGTCAGCAATGATAACAGTAGCCATTAGTGATGACACTGAAAATGGTGAGGCTTTAGCTTAGATTTCCTTTGACGGTCACAGAATCTAATCACCAAACATCAACCTGATATAAGAAGAGAAATAGGAATAAAAAGTATTAAAACATCAACAGATATAATTTGCTTCTTCAGCATTATGCTTTCTTAAGCACTCAGGTCATTTCATTAGTTATAGCATTTTAATATATATGACTATAATATATAACTATTAAATAAATATCACTAATTTTATTTTCAGAGGTGAGAACACAGTGCATTTTGAGAATATGGTTCTCTATATGATACAAGGAAAGGGTTTCATTCATTTCTTTTGCCCTGGACAGACTATGGGATAATTCCCATATGGCCTCTTTATCTACTGTCACAATGACCATAGAAAGATCACATGGAAGAGTGTTAGAGTGTACTCATACTCTCCAGGTCACAAGCAGCATTCCTCATGTTATGGTCTTGAAACACTTGGGGTGATTATTAAAACTTACCATTTCAGAACACTACCAGAATTTTGCTATTTGAGAATGTCTAGAAATGGGGTCTGAAATTCTGTACTTAACATCAAGTCTATTTGTCACATATTCTAAAGTCTGAGGAAATTTACTTCCTCATTCCCTTGAACTCAGGAAAAAGAACAAAATATTACAAAGGTAAAACTTAGCATATTCATTTCTCCCAATTCCACATGATCACAGTGACAGTAAGTCACAAGAAAGTAATCTCAGTTATTTGAATATATTGAGGACTGTGGAAATTTAACATAACTGAGGCAACTAGAAATGAATTTTTAAACTCTGACACCTGGAAGTATTAGCAAAGAATGAAGGTTTGGTGACAAAGTGTATGGTAAGAATTTTCCTTAGAATGTAATAAATTTTTGTTTGGATAGATAGTGGTGGTTACACATGTCCAAGTATAATAAACCATTTGATTATTTTCACACAATGCAAATTATGCCCAAATAGGAATGTAACTGAGTGCCTGCCTGAGAGTGAGAATGTGGCTCAATTTGGAGTTTAATAAGATTTCAGCTTGAATTAAGAATTCTGTTATTATAAATTCTATTTTAATTCAAGATTGTATTCACATTCAATCTCTCAACATATGTGGAGATCTATTTTTGTCTCATATGACTTTGGAGGTAGTAACGTCACACTTGTCTTATTCAGGGACTGGTACTTGAGTCCATACTATTCATTGTTCAGTTGATCCTACAGATATCCTGTTCCAGTGTCCTTGTAGAGGCTGAAGAGACCTCTGCAGTGTATCATATAGGATAGCTTGCTCTTTCTTCTCTAGAATCTATTACCCAGTTTGGGATCTTTCTCTTATCCAAGGCTCAAATTACCTGCTGTTACTACCTTTTTATTTCTTCCCAGGAATATCAAATAAGAATTAATATTAGAATTTGAAAGGTGTTTAACTATTTAGTTTATACTGTCTGATTTTAAAAATATTTCTAATAATGATTTTGTGGATACTTAAATGAAAGCATGAGAATAAGAATTAAGCATATTACTCGGTTTTCTTCTCATAAGTCTTAGTATTTTTTATTTTTCTAAAAAACGAACTTCTAAAATGCAACGTATATAGGATTAGTAATTATTAAGTCAAGATGAATATAAAGTTGTACACAAAAACCTACAACCAAGTAATTACATTAAATTTCATGGTTCGGCAATGAATAACATTTGTACTCAAAAAATGTACAAAGTAAATACTGATGTAACTAAGAAGGAAGACATAACTAAATCAGGAAGACAGAGAATCTGAAAGTAGGTAAAGATCAGGGGAGTCAACCCAAACCAGGAAAGTTTACTTTGGATCTTGGCTTCAGAGGTTTCAGTCTGTGGTTTCTTGGCTACTTTGCCTTTGCATCTCTGATGAAGCCATATATTATACCAAGGAGCATGTGCTAGAGAAGGCTGCTCACCTCAGAGCTACAAGGGGACAACAGTAGACAGGAAAAGGTCAGGGTCTCAAAATTACTTTCAAGAGCATGCCCTAAGTGACTTGACTTCTTCCATTGGGACCACGTCCTGGAAGTATCACCACCTCCCAACAGTGCCACGTGCTCGACACCAAATCTTCTTTGAATGAGCCTTTGAGGGATGTTTAAGACCAAAGTATAACATCTACTTTCCATGATGATTTTCTGTCTTCATCACCTCTTATCTGATTCTTGGTCTTTTTTTTTTGTCATTATCACAAGTACCTGAAAGAACAATTTAAAGGGAGGAAAGATCGATTTTGGCTTATTGGTATCAGAGAACCAGTGCCTTGGCTTGTTCCATTGAGGTGAACCTGTTGTGAGGCATCACAGTGACAAGAACATATGGCAGGTGGAGAAAAGTTGTTCACCTCATAGTGGCTAGAAGGGCAGAGGGAAGATAGACAGGGGAAGATAGAGAGGGAGAATGCCTGTATTGGTGTGCTTTCTACTTCTTGTTTTGTTCCATCCTAATGTCCAGGCTATTGGTTGGTATAAACTATGTAAGCATGTCTTTTCCATAATGCTCCATGGGAACACCCAGAAGTGTGTTTTACTAATTTCTTAGTCAGTGCTCAATTAAATTAAACTGACATTCAAGACTAACCATCACATCAATTATATGAATTCCTTGTGATCTGTGAAAAATCATCTTAGCTAGACCTTGGATAAGCATTTGCTAATTTCTTTCATTTTCATTAATTACTAGTATACCTTATTATCATGACAGTTAACTATCAGTGTGGTTCAACTTGTATCTTCTTTGTTGCTCGTAAGACTATTTTCCTCTGAAAAATGTGTTTTTATTTTATAGGAATTTGTGTTATTTTGTTAGGTCATATAAATGCAACTTGATACCTGGCACATAGCAAACATATACTGTGTTGGTTAGCTAACTATTGAGAGTGTTCAGTTGAAATGTAAGGGAGTAGCAGACCTGTGAGTAACAAAAAACTAGAATCTTACAATTAGAATTCCTGGACCAGAAGTACTGGGTCTGCCTAAGTTACCTGTTATTCCTTACATGCATGCTACTCATGTACCAATTTATGAGGCCAGAGTGTAACAGGTGGTGAGGTCCACACAAATTACAGGCAGGGTAAAATAAAGGCCATTTCTGCACTGGGAGCCTTCACTCAGATAGTTAGTATGCCCTTTTCTATGGGAGTGATGAAGTGAAAAATAGCACAGACCACATATAATCTGGAGGAGAGCATCTTGAGCAATAATGAAAAGAGACATTGATTGCAAGCATGAATTTAATTTTTTTACAATCTCTATAGAGCTAAGAAAAATCATTGTGAAATCATGAGTAGTGGATGTTTTTTAGAGCATATATTCAGGGTCATAATTGTTCTCTGGGAAAATTGCTAGAACAGTTTTCCTTTAAAATAAAATTCAATTCAGAGCTATTGAAAATCATTAAAATGTGTCAAACATATTTTTTTAAAACTTGTGAACAGTTCTGTCTGAGACATGTTGGGTAGATGAAAGAAGAAATCTGTTAAGCTTTGATAGTTTTGTTTTTATTAGATGAAAGCAATGAAAATAGAAGAAAATCGACTTATACATGGTTGGGGGTTATTTTGTCACAGTTAACATTCATGATCGTTCAGGTTGGCCTTGACTTGAATAGGATATTTTGCATTTTGCCAACATCTCCATAAATGGACAATTTATCTACGTATGGCTGTGTGTGTGTGCGTGTGTGTGTGTGTGTGTGTGTGGTGTGAAATAAATTCAAGCCAATTTTGTGAAAAGGAAGCTACATTAATTAAAAATATTCTCAAAGTGTTTTGTTAAAAAAGGTTCTTGTAAGAATTTCTTTAATTGCTAGATATGAAAAATATCCTTGTAAAAATTTGTATAATTGGTAGGTGTGAATATACATATGCATATATATATGTATAAATGTATACATATATGTGTGTGTGATATGTGTGTGTGATATGTGTATGTGTAATTATATATGTGCGTATTAGTTTCTCACTTAAAATTTTTCCTCCTAATTTACTAACAAAATCCATGACAGTCTAGCATGTATGGGTATACTTTTTCTAAGAGTGTATTGAGATTCTACAAATTTTGATACAATTAAAATGTATTTTAGGGTGCGGCATTTTATTTAACTAGCTCAGGACTACTGAATGAGGACATGATAGGAACATGGTTTATAATTTCAATAATATGTCTTCATGGGAAAAAACTGAAAATATTTACTATTTTTTTCTATAATCCAAAGGCACATTTTTTTTTCATTTACTTAGTCCTGAAGACATATTGATCTTGCTTGTCTTAAATTACATTTCCAGAATCACATTTTTCTTTTAATATAATTCAAAATATTTAACTTTATTTCCAATATGATTTTTTTCTAAAATCCGTAATATAAAATGAGAAAATAAAGTTCTAGGTTTTATGTTTGAATCAAAGCCTTATGAACTTTTATCAGAATCTTCTTAAATAACAAGTGCTTGGTTTGTGGGGAACAAAAGTGCTGAGGATAGTATAGGAGATTCATTTCACTTAAAGTGTAAAAGCAACTGTGTACAATGCTTAAAGAGCTTTTGATTTACCTCAATAGAGAAGTTCATTTCACTCTTTGAAGTTATGATCAATTCATGATTTATTCTAAAAATGAAAGCTTGATGCATTTTATGCTTTCTTAGACAACTGAATTAGATGGATAAAGTTTATTACATTTTTTAGTTCTGATTTTTTTTATTTTAAAAAGTAGAGTTATACACAATGATGACAAAATGCTTCTTTTTTAATGAAGGTTTTTTTTAAAGGGTGCTTTTGTAGGGGAAAAATTACACACTTCCTTGTGTTGCACAGCAAACATCCTGTGTGTTATTTAGAGATCCTTTATCATGGAGGGTGGTCCAGTAGTGATTTACCAGGGGAAAAAAAGGAGTGGACAAAAATTTAATTATTATTTGACCTCAAATAATTATATGCCACTAAACTAATTAAAGAGCCAATTAACAATGTACCACTAATGGGCAGTCTGCTCCTTGCATGACTCACTCATTTTTCACAAAGAATAAGTGATTTGTGTTAGAGGAGAGCTATGAAGGATGTTTTGGGGGATAACTATTACTGTCATTGCTATGTTAAATCACAGGCCAACCTCTGGATAAAAAGAGACAGGCTTATCATGAGCCAGGGAAACAGCAGCCCTAGCCTGATAGCTCTGACTCAAGGCCTTGTTTGAAAGCCATGACTCAGTGTGGGGCAGCCAGAAAGCTCTGTTCTCAGTTCCTTCCAGCCTAGCCATTCTGCCTCTAATGTTCAGGTTGCGTGCCTCATGCTGATTATTTCTGTGAAGTCCATCAGAGTCAGCCTTATTTTCTCCCAAGCATTCATCTTCATTTCCAAGTGAATTAAAGGGATGTCAGTGTTACTACTGTCCACAAAACAGAGCAAAGAGTTCAGTAAGAAAAACAGCTGGAGAAATTGCTAGAAGAATGTGAAATTCTAACAAAAAGGCTTTCACTATGTCAGTGTGGAGTGTTGGGATGTTTGTGGTGATTGTGCTTAGATAGTTTATTTTTATGGTGAGAATAAAAATATCTGCAAATATAAGCAAAATTCCCATAATGTACATGCATTATTATTGAATGAATTTCTTTTTGTTTTTATTCTGTCACTGTTTATAGTTTATGACTGCTTTTTTGTCTTTATTAGTCATGTACATACTCAGTGTGTAAACAGCACATGTTGGTACCATAGTTAGCCTCTTCCCTGTCCTCCTCCCTCAGAAGGGACCCTCCTTGTTGGGGATTGTGAGTTGTGCATTGTGGAGTTAGCCATCAGTTACAGGGAAGAGGCATTGTCTCTGTGCATAAGGGCCCAACTTGTGGCTCTAACAATCTTTTTGCAGACTCTTCCACAAATTTCCCTGAGCCATGTTGGGTTCGTTTTAGGTCTACTTCAGTGATGATATCTTGGGAGCCTCTGAGTCTCTGTATCTCTGGTTTGGTAGGAGTTGAGTGTTTGCTGTGTCTATCTCCTTCACCTTTGTGCTGGTACCAGGTTCCCCAAGTAAGCAGTACTGTTGCTCATTTCCCCAATTACTCTATGGTTTCAGCTGGGGTCCTCGTAATCCTTTCTTATCCAAATACATTGTTTACTGTTTGTTTATTTAGCAGCCTATCTGTTAATGCAATCAGATGATCGAGAGATAAAAATTTAGGTAGAGAAGCAGTAGAAGTATTACATTTCTCTGAGAGACAGAGAGAGAGAAAGAGAGCAAGAGAGCAAAAATTTGACATCAAATGGCAAGTGCAAGAGTGTGGACAAAACAGGGTTATGAATTACTGGAAGGGCGTATTTCTGGTGGCAACCTTGATACCCTAAATGCCAGTCTATTACTACGATTTTTGGAAACAGATTAAGCTGGAAATCCATACATTTTATTTGGATTCAATTGACACTTAAAGGTTTACAACTAATTTAACAGATTTAAAATACGGTGCAGACCAACAACCAGCTTGCAAGCTACTTATTTGTAACCTATAATTTCAAGTTTTTAAACAATATTTTTTGTTTATTGATTTGCACATGTGTATATGTAGTATGTATAGATGTATGGTCACTCCAGGATATTTGGCCATTACAAATGCACACCAGACACATGTGCCACTTTCTGTGTCGGCCATTATGTGGGTGTAGTGGACTTGTACCCAGGCAGGCAGACTTTGCAAGCAAGAACCTTGAACCACTGAGCAATCTCTCCCAGAACCTAAAGTTTTAATAACATCCTTTATTTCACTTGAATTTACTGAGAAATGATGCTCATTTTCCTGCCCTTCCCTCATCTATAGGATGCTTTGCAATCAGCAATTTGAAGTTTGGGTCAAATATAACAACTCTTCCATTTTGTAAGTAATGTGATCTAAATTAATTTCTGTCACTGTTTTGTAGGGGAGAAAAGCATGTTTAGGGTTGTAATAATTTATTCCAGTAGTATAAAGCTGAAAGAGTCTATATTATTTTCTAAATACATATCTTGGGCTCTTTAAAATTATTCTGTAGTCTGAACTGAACTGTGTCCCTTCAGCCAATAAATTCATATATCAGAACTTGAGCCCAACTCCATCTAACCTGGAACTCACTACCCTGAGCCACAGTGATCCTCCTGTCTCTACCCCCTCAGTGTTGGGGTTCTAGGTATATGGAAACACATCTGTCTTTTAATATTGATGCTGGGGAAACAAACTAAATTTCTCATGCTTGAGAATCAAGCACTGTTATCTTCTAATCCATCTCCCCATTTCCCTGGAAGCAGGGACTTTGAAGAGGCAAGTACGGGTGGGGTCATAATCTAATAGAACTGATGTCTTTATAAGAAAACAGCAGAGATATGTATGAACAGAGGGAAGGCCGTGGAGAGGATAATACCACCTGTAAGCCAAGAAGAGGAGCTTCCATAAATATTAACTTTTGCTGACTACTTACCCTGGGCCTCCAAAAACCACAGTTATGAAAACCAAAGTTCTGTTTTTTTAAGCAAAAGATGAGAGAAAACCACCCAACAGCTGTAGCTTCCATCAGTCCAGCCATCAGATGAGGATTGCTTCCTAGTTTCTAGGATCCAACATTCCAATTATCTATTAATATCAAATTCAAACCATTAAGTACAAAGAAAGCGAATCCATTAATATCAGGGTGTCTCACCTTGATTGTGGAGCATGTAACAGGGAAGTTAATATATTTGTTGAATGAATAGATGTTGTTAAACTCTTTAATCTTTGGAAGTGTCAGAATAATTAAAATCTTTCTCTTTTCCTCTGAGTGGCAAACACTGGATGGTGAAATCATGAACCCATGAACAATACAGCATTTAAAAAAAATACTTTTTCTCTGAAAATAATTTGTCTTCTTAAAATGTAAAAAAGAAATAATTTGGGGGCTGGAGAGATAGCTTAGCAGTTAAAGTGCTTGCCTACAAAGCCTAAGGATCCAGGTTCGAAGCCAGATGCACATGGAGTTAGTTTGCAGTGGCAAGAGGCCATGGTGCATCCATTCCCTCTCTCTCTCTCTCTCTCTCATATATAAATAAAAATAATTCTTAAAAAAATTTGTATTTAGACTTGCTACGGTATTAAAGCTCATGCAAACATGCTTTTTCTACTCATTTTCTAATTATGTATTTTAATTTAGTCATAAAATGTCATTTAAGAAAGCTAATGTCAAATTCAGAGGACTGCGTTGCAAAAAATAAAAATATAACTAAACACCCTATAAAAGTGCCACCAGCAGGACTATAGAGCAATAAAAATAACAAGAGCATCACTTAATATATAATACATAGTAGCTAAGATGCACCAAAACATGGAACAGAAAACAAAATTATATCCTATTTGAATTGAGTTATCATAGAAAGCTATTCTGAGTAGATTTGAATTTTAATAATTAGTTTCTAATTACTACATAATGAAGAAACAACAGGGCAAGTAGAAAAACTTTTTTAAAAATTAAGGTACAGTCATAGATTAAGTGCCTATATTATTATCTAATGTGAGAAAAAAAGAGGAATAATAAATTATCATATATGGTTAATATAGTGCTCATAAGTAAAGATGAACGATTTGTAAATATAAAATACTTATTTAGAAAATAAAAATGTTTTTTAACCTAAAACATTGAAATTACTAGAATTTAAATTTTATACTACAAAGAGATTTCTATGGTATCCAAATATAAACCCTGCTTACTGAGTGTATATATATATGTATATATACATAAGGAAACTGGGAAAAGTTGGGGGAATGAGGAGGAAAATATCTCAATTTATAGTGTTTAAAATGCACTTGGGATAAATTCATCATGGACACGCACAATTAACTCTTCAGGAACTTTACTCGTGCCACGCTTTCCTTACCTGCTCATTGGGTTCCACCTGCACATTAGTAGTGCACCTGGTTGAAATGTGAGTGACTCCCCACACCCACTTGTTAAAGCTTTTTCTATAAATTTTCTTCTTTAAAAATATAGCAAAATAAATTCTGAAACAAAGAAACACACCTATACAAACAAGTAGATCCTTGAGAAGCATAAGCAGCCACTGGCTCACCCAAACAGCACAGGTGGAAGGAGTGTTTAAGGGACCTTGGAGCATTATGAATATTTTTCACAGTGTCACAATTATAGAAGCACCTGGTATTGCAAATGGGCTAATCCACTGGGAAAATTTTATAGTGTTCGATGGTCTCAGAGTAGCTTTAATACATCAAATAAAAGCGACATGTTGATGTAAAACTAAAAAAGTATCTGGGATCTCAGGTTGAACGCTTTCTTCAGTAATCGTCATTTTGCATAATATTTATATCTGTACTACATGTTTTCACTGTACCTAATAGTTTTAAAACTCAACAGGTTATGAAACTTGCCTGATTTGAAGAATATACTAAGATTGAAATTCACCACTTATTATGTAATATGAGAATCTGTGGAAACATTAAGCAAAATAGTAAGCCAGGTTATTGTCTGGATAGGGAGGTTTTAAAAAAATATTTTATTTATTTATTTATGAGAGAGAGAGAGGGACAGATAGAAAGAAAGAGAGAATGGGCACATCAGGGCCTCTAGCCACTGCATATTAACTCCAGACACATCCCCCCCCTTGTGCACCTGGCTTATGTGGGTCCTGGGGAATCGAACCCCGGGACCTTAGGCTTCACTGGCACATGCTGTAACCATTAAGCAATTTCCTCAGTCCACTGAATAGGGAGTTTTTTATCTTTATCTATAATTAAGCTCTCAAGATTAGGGCAATACTAACTTCATTGATAAACCATAGCGGTGGAAAGCAAATGCCACATCCTGGGGACATATCCATGTGTTCCTGATTATCTTGATATTGATTCTTGTTATCAATTTAGGGTATTATGTATATCTGCTCTACTTAATTATATATTTCATAGCTATAATCATTAACTCATACCTAGAGTCACTAAAGATTTATTTCCTAGTTTTCCCCTAATTCTACATATGCTAGTATTCCATTAGGTAACAGGACTGGAAATTAAGAAACCTATAAAGCTGAAATTATGTTTCCATGCATAAGAACACATTAATAATGTGGATAGATAACTGATATTTTGAAAGCAAATACAGCTTCATACTTTCCATAAGTTGAGGGGCTTGAGGAAGTACAGAAAAGTTTAATGTTATACCTTCCAACCAAAGTTTTTATGAGATGGCCACAGCATTTAGTTTTGAGTACTGTGACTTCTCAGACAGACCAGCAGATACACATTTATCTAGATGTAAGCATAGAAGCACAAAAATTTTCCTTAATGTAAACAGTAAATCATTCAGGGTTTATTTCTACTACTCTCCCCTTTGTTGATATGAAAAACAAAGAGGTGACTCCATTTCATTCCTTTGTTGTTTTATGGAAATGAGAAAAGGACTTACAAGGTCACACACAACAAATCATTTAGATAAGGTGGGGAATGTTTTCCCCTCAGTCATCAACGATGTTGGATTGTGCCTGGAAGTTTTGATATAATTCAGGAGAGTAATAGGGGCCACAAATCAGGAAGGGTTTTGGAAGTCATCATAAGTACTTCAACTCTTCCTCTGATGGAAGGAGGACATACATACAGGAGACTTTCAGCAGTGCAATGGTAGGATTGCTTTAGATTTGTTACTGGCTGCTGCTTTGAGAGAAGAGGACAAGAATAGCAGGAGGGAGACCCGTCAAGAGCCTACTACAATAATCCAGGCAGGATTAAGAGTCACTTGGATTAGGGTGAAAATAAAAGAAGCTGTAAGGGCTGGAGAGATGGCTTAGAGGTTAAGCGCTTGCCTGTGAAGCCTAAGGACCCCAGTTCGAGGCTTGATTCTCCAGGACCCAAGTTAGCCAGATGCACAAGGGGGCGCACGCGTCTGGAGTTCGTTTGCAGTGGCTGGAAACCCGGGCGTGCCCATTCTCTCTCTCTCTCTCTATCTGCCTCTTCCTCTCTCTGTCACTCTCAAATAAATAAATAAAACTGAACAAAAACAATTTTTAAAGAAGCTGTAAGATGTGGTGAAAGTCATTTTGTTTCTAAAATAATGTCAAGTTTGGAATAATAAATCAGACTTCAAATCAGAGAGAAAAGGAGGAGTAAAGTATAAGTCCAACTTTGTTAGCTGGAAAAACTAGAGAGATAAAGTTAACTTTTGCTGATAAGAGTTCATACTATGAAATAATTCAAAGGCATAGTATTTTTCTTTATTGTATATATCCATGTCATATTTTTGCAGTAGCTGTATTGTGGAGCATTTGGGCTATATCTGTGCCTCTGCTATTATAAGTTGTACTGTGATTAATTTTCTTAGTTCAACTAATATATGTTAATGTTCATGATATATTTTTGATCATATCAAAGGGCATATATTTTAAGACCCTTGATACATACTGGCAAACTACTTTGCAGAAAGTTTGAAAATATAACCAGTGTGTAGCAGTAAAAAATAGAGTGCATATATGGAGCTGGGGATATGACTCAGTGAGTAAGAATTTTTGCTATGTAATCATGAGAACCTGAGTTCAGATTCCCAGCTCCCTCATAAACTGCTGGATGTGGCCATTCATGCCTACAACAGCAGTGAGGAAGGGGCATAGACAGGAGTATCTCTGGGGTCTGCTGGTCTGCATGTCTAGCTAGCAAGTGATGAGTTCCAGGTATAGTGACAGATCATGTCTCAAGGAAATAAGGCGTAAAAACAATTGAGGAAGACACCTGATATCCTTCTCTGACCTCTACACATGTGTGAGCAAAATGCATTTATTTACACACACACAAGTATATACACCACATGCACACACACATACAAACCACAGATACACACAAATATGGGCCATGAATTTTGCCTAATAGTTTATTATATACAAACAATAAATTCTATTTCTTGAATACTATATGCATCATGTCTCCTTCTTAGAGCAGCCTGTGATATAGATATTCTAATCTTATTTAACACATGAGTAAGTAATATAAGAGAAAGTACACCTTGCAAAATATGGCTAATCATGTCTGAACTCAAATAATTACTTAACTTCAAAGTCTTGTACTGTTAATTGTTTTGACTCAATGTCAAACTTCTGTGTGCTTATTTTTCAGTGTATTTGTCATGAGATATCTCTAGTTGACTTTTTGAAATCACTACCTTTCTTAATCTATTTTCTGTTGCTATGTCAGAGTAACTAAACTGGTTAATTTCTGAATAGAGGTTTACTTTGGCTCACTGATCTGGAGAGCTGGAGTGTCAGAGAATGCAAGGCTGGCAAGGACCTTGGGCAGCTTGAGCTCATGGCAGAAGGCAGAAGGGCCAGTGTGCATGTGGGGTGGGGGACAAGGTGCAAGGGGCAGCTTCAAATTATGACCATTTTCTCTCATAGTTACAGAACTAGTCCTTTGAGAGTGAGGATTAACCCAGCCCCTCAAGAATGGCACAAAACCATTCATGAGAACTCCATTTTCATAGACCAAACACTTCAGCACTTCTTCACACTTCTTCCCCTTCCAACACTGCTACATGGAAGAATTATGATCTCATCACATGATGATCTGGTGAACACATTGAAACCACAGAAGTGACTACAGTCTATATTTTAATTGAGATGTTGAAGCCACTTATTATAATTGAAATTTCATTTTAATTTGTCTATTAAGCTGTTTTATTAATTTATATAATCCCTTAGAACTATTTGACTTGCATTTGTATAATCCAAGGCCTAAAATGACATATATTCTACCTTGCTAGTGAATAATAATTTTTTAAAGGTACATGTCAGTTTCCATTTTATCAGTCCTTAATTCCATAGCTTTTGTTCACCTAATTCTTAGAACAATTTCACAATTATTATGAAAGCAATGTGGCACTTTTGTTGCTATTGTACTCTCAAAAATGAATGTAACAGCAACTCCTGTCCTGTTTATTCTGTGTTGTTTTGAGATGGGTTCTACCTATATTGCACAGGCTTGCCTTGAACTCATGCTCCTCCTGCCTCAGCCTTCCTGTGCTTGGTTTACAGGTATATACTACCACACTCAGCTTCTATGTACTGCTATAGAACAGGGATCAGCAGACCTTTTCTGTATAAGGATGGCTAGTAAATGCTTAAGCTCTGTGTGCCAGGCAGTACCCATTGCAAGTCCTTAACTGTGCTGGTGTACATCAAGAGCAGTTAAAGCCTATGAAGACTTCCATGACCAAAGGATATTTGTGACTTAAAGGCTGAGGTTTGAATCCTGAGCTAGTAATATGAGGAGTATTAATGCTCTGAGACAACGACAATGTGAGGAAGCTCAAGTTGGCTCAGGCTACATGGACAGAGCACATGGAGAAGGTCTGAAATGAAAAACCCTGAATGAGAAGCACACAGATATGTGAGTCAAATTCTTCACCCACAGAATCCATGAGAGAGAATATTATTATTGTTTTTTTCTTCAGGCCACTAGCTTGTGGAGTGATCTGTGATCTAACTACAGGAACTGGTATAGAATTTGATACCTTGAGTGAGATATTGCTCCAACAAAACACTTAAACTTGATGTCTTCCTTTTAGTGATGTCTTCCTTTTAGGGCTGGATGGAAAATAGGAAGAGTTATGTAAGAGAGGTTTAGAAATTAGAAACTAGAAGGGTCTCTGTAAGAGTGTTAACTGAATGAGGCCAGAGGAAGGGGAAGGAACTGCTTTTGGAAGCAAGAGAAAACGACATGACTGTTAGATGCTGAAAAGCATAGCAGAAGTGTTCTCTACAGTAATATAAAAAAGAAAAATTCAACTCATAATACTCGTCCTATCACCAGGAAGATTTTATCAGGCACAGTGTTGAGAGTGCTTCAAGAGATGAGCAAAATGATCAGAAGATCAAAGTGTTAAGTTTTTGTATAGAATATAGAAGAAACATAAAGAGTGTAAAACAGGCTTGCCCCTGCTGCTAAGGCTATCTCAAAGTAAGGAAGGGCTCAGAACAATGAGCCTAACTTTAGACTTTTCTGTTAATGTCTCAGAAATATTAAAGGTGGCATCTTACAGACAGAAATGCCTTTAAGAATTCTTAGAGCGTACTTTTGAAAACTTTGTGGTCCTAAGAGTCTAAGAATCTTAATATTTTACAGGGTGTGGTGGATGACTTCTATAATCCTAGCACTCAGGATGATGTGGCAGGAGGATTTGGGGTCTGAGGCCAGACTGAGCCAAGTAGTAAGTTTGAGGCCAGTATGAGCTAATATAGTAAGACCATGTATCCAGCAAAAATAAAACAAAATAAAAAAAACTTCTTAATGTGTTTTCTCAAAGAGATTGTGGTTATATATAATATACTGAACTCCCTAAGATTTATTAAAATCGACAATGTTTTAGAGAGATGTTTTCTGGTAGAAGTACACCAGGCTTGAATCAAGGAAGCCTTTGGATTCTTTATTAAGGGTAAGAACAGAAATTTACTCATTTACAAATCAATCATCTTTACTGAGAAAACAAAGTTTGCTTCATAAGGTAGAGCAAGGAACCATGGATAAAACTTCTCAGAGATCAGAACTGAGCCCCAATCAAGAAACTAGCAAGATGAATTCAGCTGGATTTCAGGATTGTTCAGAATTTCTCTTTTCCTAGAATAGGACCTTCTGTGGCAGTTACCCTAAAGTCCACATGCTTTACTGCATCTCCTCTTTCTCCTTTTTTGAGATTATTATAATTAAGTGAATGTTCATACCTAGTTGATGGGACACACACCAATTTCCAAAAGACTCTTGGTGTTTCAAATCCTCTTTGTTTCTCACACTATGGTATTTTATACTGTTATAAAAACACTTAGAATGCTCATTTTATTTTGCTCAGTAACTTTTAGGCATGGATAATTGGATCATTTTAATTTTACTAGTTGGAACCAAGAATTAGTAACTAGTTCCTCCCTTCCCCTCCTTTCCCATCTCCTCCCCTCCCTTCCCCTTCCCTTCCCTTTCTCCTTTCCTCCTCTGCATCTTATGAGGACTAGCTAGGAAATGATACTTGGTGAGTAGTGCACAGGATTACTGAGGGAACTAGAATGAATCGATTCCTCTCTAGACGGGAAGGACAAATAATTTCTCAGGTAGATCCAGTTTTTCTTAGATTATATATGTATTGTGTGTAAGCATGCTTGAATATATGTGGGCACACATCTGTGTGCAGATGCTCATGTATGTGTGTGTATGTGGAGATCCGTGGTTGATGCTGGGTGTTTTCCTTGATCCCTGTTTACTTTGCTTACTGAGGCAGGGTCTCTTACTTGAAGCCAGAGCTCACTGAATTGGCTAGTGTGGTTAGCCAGCATGTCTCCACCTCCTGAGCAATGGTATTATAGGCTGGCCACCATGCCCACCTGGCATTTATGTGGGTGCTAGATGTACAAACTTAGGTCATTATACTTGCGTAAGCAAGTGTTTTATCCACTGAGCAATCTCCCCAACTCTAGATCAAATTTTCAATTCTAGAAACTATTTAGTCACCATGCGACAGTAGGTATTTATTTTCTATTCCCCCTCTTTATCGTCTGTTGATGACTACATATACTGAGGATAAAAATCACAAGAAATATAATAAGTACTCAATGAATTTGCTCATATTTGTTATAAAAATAAAGGCAGTTAGACTAAAATTCTCCCAGAATTTCTTGCTTTCTTATATAAATGAACAAATATTAGCTGTGCTATGTAATTATTTGTAATATACTATGTGAAAATAGATTTGTTTTGAAGGAAAATAACAGTTAGGACAACACACATGGCCAACTTTTTAAGCGGCTCCAAACTGATCTAAAGTGATCTTAGTCCTATGGATTTTCCAGTTTTCAGTGACAGTCACACTTTATTATCAGATGATGCTAAGCACTTACACTTAGATATGCACCATACTTTCGGTATTTGATGAATATTAAAATCTTCTAAAATACTAGCCAAGAGAAAAGTACTTGGCAGTGAAGCCAGTTGAATTTGTTATAAATTGAGATGCTCTATGAGTTTCCTTAAACATTATTCTTTTAACCTACATGATTTTAAAAGAAAATTTTTAAATGATTAAATTAAACCTATTCACATGTCCCAGTGACATAAATCTAAAGATACCTGTTTTGTTAGGTTATCTTACACGCATGCTTTGATGTTGTTACAAAGTGTAACTTTCCTTTTAGGGATAGAATTTTGTGAGAAATCCTCAATGGTATGACTCATAATAAATGTCATGTGAATAAATAATGTCTAAGATCTGTCAAACACTATCAAGAAACTTTTCTAAAACCTAAATCTCTCATAAAACCAAAGAAAGACACATATATAAAAATGAATGTTTAATTCTTAGTTTATGAGGTTTATTTCAAAAATATTTTAATTAAAGGTAGCCTGCAGAGGCAATACCTTCATCAAAACTTGGCCTTATAGGTGTCTTGCCAGCCAGAATTGCTTTTTTCCCCTATTTTTCTTGTCTTTTCTTTTTTCCTCTGTGTCATTCTTCCCTTCCTCCTCCCATCCTTCCCTCATTTTCTTTCTTTTGTTCTTTCTTTTTCTTTCTTCCTTTTTTTTTTCTCATGTAGCCCAGGCTAGTCTCAACCTTCTGATCCTCCTGGTTCTGTCTCACAAGTGCTGTGATTATAGGTGTGCACCACCACTAGGTGAGTTGGCTTTTTGGCTTTACCTTCCTCTCTTCTCCCTCTCCTTCCCCCCTTTTCTTCCCTTCACTTTCCACACCCTTCTTCCAATATCTGCTGCCATTCATTTTCCCTTCCTCTTTATCATTTCTCCTTCCCTTCTTCGTGTTTTCCTTTCCTTCCCTTCTATTTTTCCCTTCCTGCCCCTTCCCTTTGCTTCCTTTCCCTTTCTTTGTTTCCAAAGGATTAAATCCAGGCCCTCACACATGTTAACCATGTGATCTGCCAATTAATCCTTCCACCTCTTTGCCAGGCTTTCTATCTTCTCTGGTTCATACATGTTTATCTTTGCATTAAGGTCCTCTCCGGAGGGTAGTGCCTGGCAGAGTGACTGACCACATATGTCAGGCCTGGTACTCACCAGGGTTTACCCAAACAAAAGCTGCTGTGTTTGTAGCTTAAGAAGCTATGGTAGGTCTGAAGAAATGGCTCAACTACTAAGGGTGTTTGTTTACAAAGCCAGACATCAGGTCTAATTTTTCAGTACCTATGTAATGCCAGATGCACGAAGTGGTGCATACAACTGGAATTCATTTGCACTGGCAACAGGCCCTGGTGTGCCCATTCTTTTTCTCTTTCTCTCTCTCTCTCTCTCTTTACAAATAAATAAAAATATTTTAAAAAACCATGAAACATTGCCTATTTATATTGTTCAAGCTGGTACTTGCACACTCATGGGCAAGTTACAGAATTTCTTTATGGCTAAATACTCTCATTTATAACATGGAGAAAATAAAATTTACCTCATGAAATCATTACAAAAATTAAATGTAATGATGCACATAAATAATCTGCACCATGTTTAGCTATGGTTCTTCTTTCCATAGAAGATAGTTGTTATAGCAACTCCACTGCTGTCTCAGCCATAATGCAACAGTCTCAGGAACAGTGGTATCTCACTGTCATAAGGTCAGTCTTATTGAGAGTCCTCTTAGGAAACAAGCAGAAGTATCCACAATTCCTTCTTTAGCACATGATGCCCAAGTTCCTAGAACTTCCTAAGAAATGCCTAGCCAAGTTGTGTTTGCTGATTTGGAAACCTATTTCCTGCTTACAGTTGTGGGCTCCTACTGGGATCATATTCACTACCTTTCAATGCAGTTTGAGGACAATTAAGACACTGATACAATATCTAACCTGAGAATTTATTTTTGGTCTTTCTTTAAATTCTTTGTTATCATGAATTTATGTTTTATTTTATAGATTCATCTTGGAACTCTGGATGAATAGAGTGGAAATGGCTCTCCATTTGACAGAATTATTTGGTCATACATTTCTCATGTTCATGTCCTCTGACTGTCCTTCCAGGCCCTGCCCCACTCCCTTCTTCCAGGAGTGTCTGTGGGGCCTTCCTTGAACTCTGGTACTGAACAACTGAGGAATAGTGTCTTGGAAATGTCAATAGTTCTTGCTTAAGTTTCTCCAAGTGGCCACAATGAATATTAGATTGTACTTCATAAAGTTAAATTATAATATTGATGATAACTTTTAACATAATTATCACTGACAGTTTCCAGAGGAAATAATGTACCATGCAGTTTTTAAAAATATTTTAATGTTTATTATTATTAATAAGATGTTTCATATGGATACATCATGTGATGGTACCCTCTTTTCCCTCGTCTATGGCCCCATTCCGTTGGGGATGCTCCTCAGTGGGGTTGCAGATATTCCCCATGGGGTTGAGGTTTATGCATTGTGGGAGTAGTAGTCAGTTATTTTAGGGAGTGGAGGGAATGCCTCTGGGCATGATGTCTCAACCTGTGGCTCTTACAATCTTTTCACCCCCTCTTCTACAAATTTCCCTGAGCCTTGGTGGGTGAGTTTTAATTCTACTTCAATGATGAGCTCTTAGGAGCCTTTGGATCTCTACTTTGGTAGGTGTTGAGTAACTTCAGGGTCTGTCTCCTACACCCTGGTGCTGATTATCAGGAACAGCATGGAAGCAGCACTCATGTTCATCTCCCCAATTCCTTTGTGGTTTCAGCTGTGGCTTGGCTGAAGTGCTAGGGGTAGTTCATCTCCTCTGGTCTTGCTACCTTCTGAAAAAGAAGAACAGATGCTTCATTGGAGAGTGTAGTTAGCATAGTTTAAATGGGATAAGCATTATTAATTTATGTAGAATTTTATGTATGTAACCCCTCTTTTAGCCAAAGAGTAGTGAGAGCTTGACACTGCAGAACATAATCTTTGTCCCCATAGGATTCTGATCTGGTTCTTAATTCCAGATATGGGTTCCTTTACACCAAGAGGATCTCTTAGCCAATTAGAAAGCTATTGGTTACCCACTGCGGCTATGTCCCTCTATTGCACTGGTATTAACATCATGTCTGGATGTTTGCTTCTGAGTAGGTAAGACCTCTGGTTGCTCAGACCATTGTTGGCCATTTTCCCCCAGTAGCTCATGTAGTGCTTTCTAGTACTAGACAGGCTAACTGACTAGGGGCTGGCTTTCTTCTGAATTACAACCAGGTCTCTCTGTGCTGTGTGTCAGCAGCATATGCTGTCTTCAGCAACAGGGTCTTAGCTTTTGCCTCATGCAGGTAATAAAGTGCTTTGACAGAAAGCTGTCTTGATTTGGGGACTTTGTTGGTCTCGCTGATAAACTGCTCAATGTGGGTAGCAACCAATCTCTGGTACTGGGAGTTACAGGTCAGAGACAGGGTTTTTTTTTTTTTTTTTTTTTTTTTTTTTTTTTTTTTAAGCTTAAGCTTCATTTTACCCTCACCAGAGCCCTACTTTTCAGGTGCTTCCCTCTTACTCCTTTTGAGGGTTATATCTTTTAGGCTATCTCCAAGGATAAAGGTTTCTATGGTATCAGCTCATTTTGGATTTAATTTTGTGTTTGTCTCCCCTCTCCTTCCCCCTCCTCCAAACCAAGCAAAAATTTTTTTTGTTCATTTTTATTTATTTATTTGAGAGTGACAGAGAGAGAGAGAGAGAGAGAGAGAGAGAGAGAGAGAGAGAGAGTATGGGCGTGCCAGGGCTTCCAGCCACTGCCAAAGAACTCCAGACGCGTGCGCCCCCATGTGGATCTGGCTAACGTGGGTCCTGGAGAATTGAGCCTTGAACCAGGGTCCTTAGGCTTCACAGGCAAGAGCTTAACTGCTAAGACATCTCTCCAGCCCCCAAGCAAAATTTTAATCAGAAATTATTTCATTACATCCTGTTTTCTATTATTCTAGAAAGAAATAAAATGTGGAAGAAGTTTATGTGATTTGTACAATATGTCACAGATAAGAAATGTAACATTGGCTTTAGAACCCAAGTCTATTCTGATACTAAAACTGTGCTTGGGTTACATTTCCCTCTAGTGTTCTCCTATAAAGTATAGCATTTATCATTGTAGGATAATTATCTATCTTCTAATCCCTCTTTTTCCAAATTAAGGGAAAAATTAAAAGGAGAAAACATGTTTCTTTCATCTCTGAACTCAAACTCAGTCATACACTTGATCAATAGCTTAGCCATGTTCTCCATGCTCACCTCATACCTTTTGGCAACTCAGTTAAGGATAGCATCTCACCAAGATCTTGTAAGGATCCTCACCCCTACTGTAGCTGGAACAAAGTACCCAACCAGCAGCAGCTTATGGAGAGAAAAAAGTTATTATTGACTTACAGTTTGAAACAGAAGTTTCATCATGGTGGGGAAAGCATGGTAACAGCAGGCATCACGTCTTGTCACATCAACTGGGAGGAAACAGTAAGAGTGAGTTGAGCTATGCATACCCAGTAGGACTACACTAATGAACCTTGAGGTCAGGCCTCAGCAAGGCTACACCACCCAAAGGCCCCATCTGCTGGCAATCAAGTATAGGGTTTACTCACAGATACATGAGGCTATGGGGGACATTTCACATTCAAGGCACCACAACCTCTAAACAATGCTTCAATCATCACTAGAATCAGCTACCAGATTTCAGAGGCCCAAGTTTCCATTTACTGGGCCTGGATTGTTCCAGGAAGAAAGGCAGAAGAAATGGAATGAAAACAAAACAATCTGAACTACCAGAGAAATAAGCACAAGAAACTATGCTCAGAAAAGTATTGTAATTACTGGTACAAGAGGAAAAAGCTAAAAAGGAGGCCACCACATGCACTGTGACATGAAAGAAGAAAGCCTTCTCAAAGTCCCTACAGCCTTTTACCCCATAAATTGGAGACAAGTGTCAGCAGGATCCAAGTTCATTCTGATGACCAGCATTTTTAGGAGACATATTGGCTTATTTCAAGTTTTTCTGAACTTTTTACACATTGTAAAATAATTGTTTTCATTTGAGCTTGAAGTTCAGCAAGTTAGCTTAGGTCATGCAAGCTTCTGCTTGATGCTTTTATAGAAGTTGTTTCCTCTTAGGTGACTGGCCATGCCTGTTATACTAAACATAATATATTTTCCTGGTCCCATTTCTCTTATTGTTATTATACGGGAAATCTGGAGACCAAATAGGTCTTTATTATTATTATTATTATTATTAGCATAATTATTTCCAGAAATATTAAATATCTACTATAGACTACACATTTAAGAAATATACAATAAGCAAACAAAGACATCTTAAGTTAAGGGAGTGATAAGTGTTGTTGCAGTCAGGTTCGCATTGCTGGTAGAAATCACCCAACCAAGCTGAATGGGCAACAGTTCACCCAAAGATTTTTCTTTCTGTGCCATGTCCCTCTGCTCATATCAGTTCATTTCTATGCAAAGCAACCCTGCACAACTTCTCAGGACATGGGCATAACAGCAAGCTTCTCACACAAACTGCTGGTCCAGTCCAAGCAAAGCTCTTTCTCACCCTCATAAGCCAAACTTCACAGTCCATAGTTCTTACTCTATTCTGGTCTTTCAACTCTGACCAAAATACTCCATCAAGCTGTATTTACAGCACTGCAAGGCGGCTCTTAGACCAAGGTTTCAAATCCTTCCACATTCCTCTTGAAAATGAGCTCCAAAAGGCCAAAGCCACACAGTCAGTTGTCTAGCAGCAACTCCACTCATGGTACCACTTTACTGTTGCAGTCCACTTTGTATTGCTGGTAGAAATCACCCAACCAAGAGCAGCCTGTGGAAAAAGAGGTTTATTTTGGCTTACAGGCTCAAGGGGAAGCTACACGATGGCAGGGAAAACAATGCATGAACAGAGGGTGGACATCAACCCTTGGCCAACATAAAGTGGATAACAGGAACAGGAGAGTGTGCCAAACACTGGCATGGGGAAACTGGCTATAACACCTATAAGCCCACCACCAACAATACACTGCCTCCAGGAGGCATTAATTCCCAAATCTCCATCAGCTGGGAACCTAGCATATATAACACCTAAGTTCATAGGGGACACCTGAATCAAACCACCACAAGTGTCATGAGGAAAAATAAGGGAGGGCAGGCAAATAAGGTATGAAGTACTAGGGGGTTGTGGCTAATTTATATAAGGTAGTGAGATCATATTCAAGAGACATGAATGAATTGAGGAAGTATGTTACATGGTCATCTGGAGGAAGAACTTTCTAGTGTAAGAAAACAGCAAATCCACAGGCCCTGGGACACTTGATGTGTCTGAACAAAATCTGCATGGCTGAAAGACAATGAGTTGAGGGCAATGGTACATGATGTTGGGCAACAGATACTAAAGTCTTTGCCAATAGTGTAAAGAAGACATGGCCTTAAAAGGAGAGAATGGTGAGTAGAGACACATGCAAAAAGATCAGGTTGGAAGCTGCTGAAAAGGAATTCAGTGTGAGGGAGGCAATGGTGGCTTAGCTCAGGGTGGAAGCAGCAGAGGCAGCAAGAAGCATTTAGGCTTTGAACATAGTCTGCAGGAGAAGCCACTGGTTTTGAAGGGAGTATTAGGAGAAGAGCTGAGGATGAGCCATAGCCTTGGGCCTGAGTGTCTGGGAAAATAGAATTGCTATTAAGCTGGAGAAAAGGCTATACTTGGAGGAGATTTCAGAGTGAGTAGGGAGTCAACAACAGTTTCATTTCTTGGTAAATAGGGGGCAGCATTTTTAATTTTAAAATTTAAACAAGTCTAGCTGGCTTTAATTTTGGTATAGAAATTCTTACATTAATCTGCAGAGAATTTCTTGTGGAGAACAGGTCTCTTTAAGGCGATGAGTAAGATTTTTTAAGTTGTAATTTGAGGGATCATAAATTAAAGTTGTCAAGGTAAAATACAAAATCTTTGTAGTCAATCTATGTATACACTGTCTCATGGATTTCAGCCTCTTGTGTAACAGGAATGACTTTGTGGTGTGTGAAACCAGGAAACATATGCTTAATGTAAATAGTGAACCAGCTATCTGGGATTTCAAAAGTCTGGGCTGATAGTATATTAGTGGGAAGTACTTACTGAGAACTCAAGTACTAACAACTTCTGGATGATTTAGATCAAGGATTGAAGAATAGTCAAGATGTTCAGTGAGAGAGATTCTGCTTGCTATGGTGACTCAGGAATATTTTGGTGGTGATGGCCAAAGAACTGAACTCCCTTAACTGTGTGGCCAAACATATGTGGTTAAACATGACCTGATAATTTTCCCTCTCCCTTGGTGTGACAGGATTACTGAGTTTGGGTTTACTTTTTGTATATGGGCTAGATGTCCTCTTTCTCTAACAAAATAGTCCTTATTCAGTCCAATCAATCAGAAACTTTGATTGGAGATGTAGCTCAGTAGTACATAACTTGCCTAGCCTGCAGCATGCTCAAGACCCTGGCATCAATACCTAGCCCTGCAAATATCAAAGCAAATTTAAGAAATCAGAAACTTAAATTTATTATAATGTTTAGTCAAAATAGTAAGCAGCAAACTCACCATAGCTAACATTCTCTCAGGAAAGCCATGGTGGCTTCAGTAGGCACACATACTAATAAGGGTTCCTGTGTCCTCATCTTGTGTCAAACAAATGCCTGTTCATCAGCCAAGTGCCATCTATAAAGAGGTGAGTCTCTCAGATCAGTGGACTCAACAGAGGAATCTTGTGTCTATACATAGAAGCAATTTTAAAGCCATTTTCAGGGCAAGGAGAAAATTATTGCCAAAACAAATCAAGCAGTGTCTCTCTACCTCAGGCACAGGGTGAAATTGTCTGAGCAATAGTTGAATGGTATCCAGCTACAGAGTTCTCTTGATTGTCTTTGAGCCCTTTAAGTGTGTCCCCTCAATTGATGGATTTGCTAACTGCAACAGAATGTGAGACCCAGGAGGATACCAATGTGCTTCACACCCACTTGCTACAAACAAAAAATGAACTATGCTCATCAGAAATGTTAAAAACACTTGAGGCATCAGGATGTGATTTCTGAATTGTCTTAAAATTCTGATTATGTTCGATGTCATTTTGAACTTATATGAGCATCACGGCAGGAATGTGATAGACTAATGTTCTTTCCTCCAATTAAGTTCAGCTCTATGAGCATGATGCACATGACATCCACAAATAGCCCCATTGAGCTTCCAGATTATTATTCATTAATAACCACCTCAAGGCATTCTTTTGGATTCAGTGTCATCTACCTGCATTTGTATCTTCCCCCCCCCCCCGCCTTCCATATTATACCACCTCATGATTTAACTCCAGAATACTTTCCATATTTTTCTTCATCATAGTATGTTTCTTTGGAGGTGAAGTGGGGGAGTGCTCAGATTGTTACCCTGGACCTTGCACAAGCCAGGCAGACCCTTTATCATCAAGCCCCTTCTCCAGCCAGTCCCATTCACCTTGATGTTCCTCTACGCTGCATGCTTCAGTTTTTGTTCTCCTTTACTTTTCTGCTCCTGGGTTCCAAAGCAAACAATAGTGGTTGTTTTTGCTTTTTCTTTTGTAAATCATCAAGATCTTAGATTCATCTCCAGCCTCATATTTAGCCAGTGACTGCTTCCTACTTTGATGATAATCAGATCTTGTCACAGAAATTCTATTTCTTCATCCCTTCTGTATCTTCCTTTAATCTTCCTATCTTTTTTGTTCATTACATTTTTCTTGCCTGAAACAAAATAATAACAAATATTCATTACATAAATAACTGATGGGAATACTGCCTAATCTTATCAATACAGACAACATTAATGCTATGAGCATTGATGAAAACATTCTGATGTAATGGCTCTTGTGATTCTAATCAAATCACACTTCTGTGTAATCCCATATGGCCATAAATTTGTTTACTTCAGCTACAATGCAACAATGAATCTCTCTCTAGAACTGTGTTTCTGGTCTATGGTCTCTTTTCCTGTTTATTCTTTTCTCTTTTGCAGTGCTGGAAATTGGCGATTGAATCCAGGGCATCACACAGGCTAGGCAAGTATTCTACCAATGAGCTAGATCTTTCACAGCCTGTTTCTTTTAATTCTTTAAAAAGTTATTTATGGGCTGGAGAGATGGCTTAGCAGTTAAGCGCTTGCCTGTGAAGCCGAAGGACCCCGGTTCAAGGCTCGATTCCCCAGGACCCACATTAGCCAGATGCGCAAGGGGGCGCACGCGTCTGGAGTTCGTTTAGAGTGGCTAGATGCCCTGGTGCGCCCATTTTCTCTCCCTCTCTCCCTCTCTCTGCCTCTTTCTCTCTCTGTTTGTCACTCTTAAATAAATAAATAAAAATAAAACAAAAAAAGTAAAAAGTTATTTATTCATTTATTTATTTGAAAGAGAGAGAGAAAGAGAGAAGGTAGCCAGATAGAGAGAGAATGGGTATGCCTGGGCCTCTAGCCACTGCAAGCAAACTCCAGATTCATGTGCCACCTTAAACATCTAGCTTTACATGGGTACTGGGGAATTGAATCTGGGTCCTTAGACTTTGTAGGCAAACACCTTAACTGCTAAGCCATCTGTTGCTGTCAGCTTTGCATTGCTGACAGAAATCACCTGACCAAGAGCAGCTTTTGGGAAAAAAAAAAAAAAAAAGGATTTATTTTGGCTTACAGACTCAAGGGGAATCTCCATGTTGGCAGGGGAAAACAATGGCATGAGCAGAGGGTGGACATCACCCTCTAGCCAACATGAGGTGGGCAATAGCAACAGGAGAGTGTGCCAAACACTATCAAGGGGGAGCTGACTATAACACCCATAAGCCCGCCACCAACAATACACTACCTCCAGGAGGCATAATTCCCAAACATCCATCAGCAGGGAACCTAGCATTCAGAATACCTAAGTTTATGGGGGACACCTGAATCAAACCACCACACTCCACCATTGGCCCCCATAAACTGATAGCCATGCATGATGTAAAATGCAATGCATTCATCCAACTTTAAAAGTCCCCATAGTTTTTATCAATTCCAATGATGTTCACACATCCCCATAGTCCAAGATCTTTTAACTGAGCCATAATACCAACCCCCCAAAAAAACCCATAATGGCACAGAACATTCACAGTGCAAATGATTGCATTATGTATAGCAAAGAAATATTCAGCCAACACAAGATTTAAAACAACCAGGGCAAACATCAAACTCTGTAGGTTCAAGTCCAACAGCTCTAGCCAGTGACAAATCTCCAAATTTGATAATTCTAACCAGCAAAAACTTTGTGGAATTCCAATTCTGCCCCTCCAGCTAGGCTATTCAGAGTCCTGGAAAACTTCATCTGGGGCCAGCAGCTGTCCTCAGCAGCCATATAGTGGTCCTGGCATCTCTGTTTGGTCTTCACTGAAACCCATGGTTCATATTCACTGCTCCATCAGGTCTCCATGCAGGCAATCCTGCTTCACACTGCCCATGGCTGTTTCCAAAACACAAGACCACATTGCAAACTCAACAACCCTTTCTTTTCTGCATTTCGTATATTCCATAATACCAGGTAGGGTGCCAAGTTGCTAATCCAAGAGGAAAATAAAGCAGATTTGAAGAATAGGACACTCCTTAGCATTCAGTCCCCTTCAAAAGACTGCATTCTTTCTGTTTTCCCAGTGCAGGTCAGATGGCCCAATCTCAATGGTTGTAATCTCTCAAACAATTGCAAGTGAATAGACAGCAGCTTTGGCCCAAAGATTTTATTTTTTCTGTGCCATATCCCTCTGTTCTCACCAGTCCATTTGTATGCAATGTAACCCTGCACAACTTCTCAGGACACAGGCATAACAGAAAGCCTCTCACACAAACTGCTTCTAGCCCAGTCCAGACAAAGCTCCTTTTCACCCTCATAGACCAAACCTCATAGTCCATAGTTCTTATTGCATTCAGGTTTTGCAACTCTGACCAGAATAATCCATCAAGCTGTGATTATCACACTGCAAGGTTTCTCTTAGGCAAAGGTTTCAAACTCCTCTTGAATGTCAGCTCCCAAAGGCCAAACCCACACAGTTAGGTGTGTAGCAGCAATTGACACCACTCTTTAGTACCAACATTACTGTTGCAGTCAGGTTTGTATTGCTGGCAGAAATCACATGACCACGAGTAGCTTTTGGGAAAAAAAAACTATTTATTTTAGCTTACAGATTCAAGGGGAAGCTCCATGATGGCAGGGGAAAACAATGGCATGAGCAGAGGGTGGACATCACTCCCTGACCAGTATAAGGTGGACAAGCAACAGGAGAGTGTGCCAAACATTAGCAATGGAGAGATGGCTATAACACCCATAAGCCTGCCCCGAACAATACACTGCCTCCAGAAGATGTTAATTCCCAAATCTCCATCAGCTGGGAACCTAGCATTCAGAACACCTAAGTATGTGGGACACCTGAATCAAACCACCACACCATCTTTTCATCCCTGGTTTTTTTATTATTTTATTTATTTGACAGAGAGTGAGAGGAGAGAGAGAATGAGAATAAGTATGGGCATACCAGAGCCTACTGCCTCTACAAAAAGACTCCATACATGCACGTCCCTTTGTTTGTCTGGCTTTACAAAGGTACTGGGAAATTGAACCCTGGCTTCCAGGCTTTACAAGCAAGCACATTTAACCACTGAGTAATTTCTCCAACCTTCTCTGCCCTATTTTTCTGTGACTCTGATCTCTATATACTACAGGGAAATATTTGGGATTGGATTGAGAGAAACTTGGTCTTTAGTTTCTGAGTTCTGATTACAACACTCAGTTAATAACCTACCCATGTTTTCCATCAGTCCTCTGGTTTATCTACTGTGGGTACTTGTCTTTTATTTGCTTAGTTAATGTAATTTTAATTATATCTGTAACTCCCCTTCTATCAATGAGTAAACTTTGACACAATTAGAAGACTTCTTACCTACTTCTGAACTTTGGTACCTAATATATTTGGTACCTAATATTTTTCATAGTATTTTCTATAGTCCGTTTACTTTTTAATGCAATTTTATGAACTTTATATCAATTTCATCCTAACTGATAATATTAATATAATCTAATACTTTCTTTTCTTTTTCACTAGTTTTCTTTCATATGCCCTGGCCACTCATTCATTTCAACTAATGCTCCAAAATTATATTTGTACAAATATATGTACAATAGAAAAAATACATATGAGAAATTTAATTTTTTCAGCTTCTTTATTTACTATAGAAAGAATCTAAATGTTAGTGACAACAATGTTGCACATTTAATATTAAATATAACTCAAAGATTCCTCTGCCTCTTTGTCTCTAAACATAGCCACTTCTTTTTGGAAAGTTCCACAGTGCTTTCTATAGCCTTAATTCTAGGAACTTTTCCCTTTTTTCATTTTTGAGACATTCATCAAGCTCATGATGTGCATATTTGCTGTGAAGGAGTGTTGCCATGTAGGCTACACTTCTCTATATGCTTGGTTTGAGGGCTTTGGATTTTATACTTTCATATTATATCAAATCACTTTTTGAGTATATAGGCTGTGATCAATACCTGATGGAAACAATATAAAGAAGGAAGATTTACTTTTGCTCTCAGTCTCCTTGGGTTCAGTCCATTGTTCTTGGCCCCGCATGCATGTTTTTGGGAGGGTGTAGAGGAAGCAGTTGTTCATCTCATGGTGAACTGGAAGCAGAGAAAGAGTAAGGGGTCAAGATCAGAAATAATCTTTAACAACCTGTCCTCAATGACCCACACTTTCAATCAAGGAAGGCCTCATATCCCAAATTCTTCATCACTACCAGCTGAGGACTGTGAGGAAAGTTTAATATTCAAACTACAACAAAACTAACTTAAAATTTCATTCCTATTCATTTATTTGTAATTTATTCATCATGTGTTTATTATTTCTTATCTCGCAGAATTTATGGAAGATTGTGAGGACATAGCTAAGAGAATAATACCAACATTATCCCTTGCTACAGTTCCAAGAGCTTACAGGCTAGCCAGGAACATGTGATTCAAACTAATTTGGAGAATGTTCAAGTAAAACCTCCTCTTCATTCTTTTCTACTGCTACATCCCCAGGACCAAGTCATTACTATATGAGAGATGTTTGTTGAGTGAATACAAGGAAAAACTATAGGATCTGTTAGAATATATTAAAATGAGGGACATGAAGATGAGAAAAAAGAGTGAGGAAGACAAGGAATAGGAAAGACAGGGAGGAAAAAGGGAAGGGGAAACTTGGTTCTTATTAGTATATGTTCCCTGTACAAACTAATGAGGGTCGTAACATTTCATATATGAATATAATGTACTTTATGCACCCCCCCACATTCCCTTTTTAGGTCCCCCTTATCTCTTCTTCCTGGCCCACTTTCTCTTCCAAATGGTCCCCAAGGAATTCTATTTAGAAAAAGTTTCCATTAACAAATGTCACCTGAGTTGGGATCTGCAGTTTATGGGGAAACAGAAGTGGTTCTAAACATAAGGAAAAGTGGATCTAAAGTCCCATTGGCTGGAAGGTCTTCCAAACAAATGAAGGCTCATGAGGCTGTGCTTCAAAGGATGATAAGGGAATATGCTTATGAGGTCATGTAGATCAGCAACAGCATGTTAGTCCTCACTGGCTGTACGTAGAAAAATTAGTTTTTATACTAAAAGTTAAATAGTTTTAAGTTATATTTCATATACAGAGAGACTCATTTACAATAATAGGTATGTTTGGAAGGCTGCAGATTCTGGAAGAGAATCTTGTCTTTCAGATTCCATCTTTTGCTTCACCATCACTCCAATAGCTATGGTGAAAACATGATTAGTCCTGTAGGTGACTGCTGCTGTCATAGTTACAATGACACAGTGGATCTGTGACATAGACTGTGAGTGCCTGGGTCTGTCTCTGAGATGTCTCTTCACAACTCCATCTCTCCCTTAGGCAATGCCCTGTTGGCTTGGGGGCCCCTCCTCTCTTACTTTACTATTCAGCACTCTTGAAAGCTGTATCTATTTTTCTGTCTTGTCTCTTCTTCTAATGTGTAGGCTCCTGATGGACAGACTTGCTCAGACTTCTAGCCTGTCACTTAGCTATCATTGGGACAAGTTTTAAAACTTTTGCCAGCCTCACACTTTCATTATCTGTGTGAAATAACAAAAAAAAAAAAATGCTTCCATGGAATATGTACATATTAGCCATTGTGTCTTCTTCTCATGATAAGGCATTGTATTATGTCCCTTATAAGAATGGGAAACTGTGATGCAGAAGTGAATTAACCTGCCTTGGGCTATGTAGCTACTAGGTGCTAAATGTAAGCAAGATAGCAGGCACCAAGCCTGGATTCCTAACTGCTCTGATGTATAAGCATTCTTAGCCATTATGTGACCATAAGACTTCTGCCCCTTACTGGATTGTTATAAGGGTCAAATGTGATGATTTTTCTGTTTAATTTGTACAAAAGACACAGATTTGACTCTCAATAGATATCATTCATATTTAAATATTAAATTTAATTCCTCCTATATTCAGAAGGTTGGAATAGAAAAATTAATTTTTTGTCTAGTAACTACATTATGTTTCTCTCAGTATTTTCATCTTAGCATGAGTAAATAAGTGGGAGTTTATATGTAGGATTACTTTGTCCCTTTTTGTTTTTCTTCATAGACCCACACTATTTCTATGACTTCAAACCACATTCTGAGTAAATTGAAGTCTCCTTTCGAGTGGATTACAAGTAGAACTGACTTTTCTAATTACCTACTCAATTGACCTGGGACAAAAGAGGTTAAAGTTCCCACCTAATATATGATCATTAAAGCTTTTCATGTAGTTTTTCAGACAAGGCTGTCTGGGAAACCCTGAGACAGCATCATTTTTGGTGCCAGACTGATAAAACATTTAGCATTTGTCAGTTATAGGAGGAGACATGTTGATATGTTAATTTGATGTAATACTTCTCCTTGGACAAAATGGAAAGAGTAGGTAGGCCTTTTTAAACAAGTCAGATGATAAAAACTAAATGCAAACTTACATCATGCACTTCTAGATCTTTTATATATAGGTACAGATAGATTAGACATAAGTATTTCAGAAACACTTACTGGGCAATATTTTGGTTGATAATTTTATGGTTGGTAATTTCATGAAGGGTAATTTCCGATGTTTTTTGGCAGATAAGGTAAATTTAAAAACTTCAAAAACACTCCACTTGTATATAAAAGCAACTTTTTACAAAATCTGCTATATGTCTCTTTGATTTTGGAAACGTTTTTCTCTCTCGATTTCTGAAATGTTGCAAAAACAAACTGAGTAAATCCAATAATTGTCCTCCTAGATTTTGGTCTTAGTTGAAATCAATCATTAGGTCATTTATCTCCTCCACCCCCCACCACCAGACAAGGGTGGACTGCCCACTTGAATGCTGTCCATCCACATGTGTTTCAGTTTGGGGATCCTTAACCATAATTGATGAAAGATTGCTTTTCTCAAGAACAGATAAACAGCATGTTTTAGGAAGTGAGGACCACAACAATTTATGTGTAAATGTCATGTTTTACATATTTTACAAATTTTAAAAACACTCAGTTTTATGTATCAGTATTTAAAGAGAGAATGCCATTTCATTATCCAAGTAAACATTTGCTATATATAGTGTTGCAGGTCATGGTTCCTCTTTTATCATATTTAGAAAAGTTGTTACTTATTATAAACTGTAGTATGTTGCATTATATTAGTACATATTGTATATTTCATTATAAAAAACACTTAGGAAATAATTCTTATTAATTACACTTTGCTATCAACAGAAATGGAAAGAATTTTGCTTTTTTAAAACTTTATTTTTATTTTATTTGTTTGAAAGAGAGAGAGAGAGAATGAGAGGGAGAAAGGCAGACAGAGGAAGAGGATGGGTGTGTCAGGGCCTTCAGCCACTGCAAAGGAACTTTAGACACATTTGTCACCTTGTGCATCTAGCTTACGTGGGTCCTGGGGAATTGAACCTGGGTCCTTTGGCTTTGTTTTTTATATGTTTAGTTTTTGCTATATAATATCTGATGGTATAAATTTGGGATTAATTTCAACTACCCCAAATAACTATTGTTATTCTTTCCACTATTCTGCCCTCTTCATTAAAAGAAACTGAAGCATATAACATTTAATAAAGCATATATGACTACATTACTAGTTAAGACAGAGGTAGAAGAAAAGCCAGATGTTCTATCTTTAACTTGTGCTCTATTTTCATTATAGAATAGTCAAATGTTTACCTTTTTTTTAAAAACTTTTTTTGTTTTGTTTTTATTTATTTATTTAAGAGTGACAGACAGAGAGAGAAAGAGGCAGAGAGAGAGAGAGGGAGAGAGAATGGGCGCGCCAGGGCATCTAGCCACTGTAAATGAACTCCAGACACATGCGCCCCCTTGTGCATCTGGCTAATGTGGGTCCTGGGGAATCGAGCCTTGAACCAGGGTCCTTCGGCTTCACAGGCAAGCACTTAACCACTAAGCAATCTCTCCAGCCCATGTTTACCATTTTTATAATTAATTTAATAGTTTGAACTTGAGGAAAACACAGACCATAATATTTTTGCTGTTATTTGAAAGCTTCATCCGAAACCTTTATCCTTTGTCAGTTACAGAAAGCAGAGAAATGTTTATATGTTAACTAGAAGTAATTTTAATTACATCACAGAGTATATAACTATTTCTTTTACTTTGAAGAACAAAAATCTCTATGTCCTAGAAAGAGAGTTTGAAAATTAAGGGCAACATACATTGAAGTATTTTTTTATATTTATTAAATATCTTATTTTAAAAAGTCACAATATGTACCTGTTAAAGTTAGTTTTTATTTGTTTTCTATTATGAGCAAGTATAAGTACTCAGAGGAATGGGCTATACGTGAAACTAGCTGTGAGTCATGGATCCTTCTATCTCTTTATCTTATTTGGACTGGTCTTCTCATAAAGCCCAGAGGGTACAGAGATTGCAAGATCTCTCCTGCACACAGACAGACACAGTCTGCTTTCTTGGACAGATAAGCGTTAATGGAGGAAGGTTGGGCTCTTCTGTGCTTTCTGGGGGAAAACACTGTAATGTGTTACATTCAGCATCCATTCTAATGATCTCAAGATACTCTATTTGCCATTGTCACCTTATTGGTACAGTCCAAATTTGACCCAGATACTGGATCACATTATGATTTTTTATTATAAGAAGTACATATTAATTCTAACATTCGATTCCTCAGAACACCTAAAATAATTTTAAAGCAATGCAGACAACTTGAGACTCTATCTTCATTGTCATGATGTCCAACATTTTAAATTGTTTCCATGACACTCTGAGGTTTGGGAATTGTGGATCAGAAATGTTAAATTACTAGCTCTTCATAAAATATGCTAAAATAGATCTTCGGCGTTATTGTATATGTTTACAATGGTTTTCTTTTGTCAATTGGAAGAGACACTGGGGCTTAGTATAGTCTTGTGCATAAGTTTTATAGAATGTCAGACAAAATGATTTTTTATTGAGGAAAGGTCAAACAAGTTGTGTTTTTTGTTGTGTCACACTATACAATATGAGAGCTGTGTTATAAAAATTCAGGGCTCCCTCAAGAAGGCAAAGGCTAAGAATGGTGATTTAAGACTACATTATCCTGTTTCTAATTCTTCTCTTTCTTCCTGCGGAAATGTAATTGCAGAAATTGGGAGAAGGGATTGGAGCATGGGCTTCCATATCTGTCTTAGAGAAAGTCGTAAAGTCTGTTTTATGAGCCTTTCTCTATCCTCCTTCTACTTTGCCAAATTAAAGGAGACACTATGACAATCTCACCAAGCTCTGATCTTACATCTTAATTTGCAAACTCAGCGGCAGAATAAGTACCTGACTTAATAAGTGGCTCAGAGAAAGCAGTCTTGAAATTAATGGTTTATCCATAGAAATTATGAAAAAAGTCTTCGATATTGAAACCAAAACTTAAAAAAAAAAAAACTTTCAATCATGTACTTATCATCTTCTCAATTATACAAGGAACTATGTAAGATGATGATAGTGGAAAGAAATGAATGAGAATATCTTATGAATTTATCTTAAAAAATTTCTTTCCATTAAATTTGGTCTAAATTAAACTGATGCAGTAACTACAAAAGGACAATATTATTCTTGCCCTGATAAAATTGTAATGAGGCAACTTAATGCTTGAGAGCAAATTTAAAGTGTATATTTCTGCTTACAATACAACAAAGTTCTTTGGATTTGGGTTTTTTTCCCCCATTTCTATGACTTTAAGAACTGAAAACACTTTGTTTTTAATTAGCATATGTCAGAGAAAGGACTATGTGATTTTGTTTGAAGCATTTTCACCAATTGTGTGTTTGCAGCCAAGCCATGTTATGTGAAGTCCCCTTCACCTGCACAGGCTTTGTTGGAGAGCTTAGACTAAATGTTTACCAACAGCGGTCCTCTATTATGGCTTCAAAGGACCACCCACTTCTGAAGGTGAGAGGCTAATTCTGTCTCCCTGTCAGGCTTATTTTAGACCTTAGGAAAATAAGCATTTCATCTAAACCTTCCCAAACTGGAAAGCATTCATTAGGAGCTATAATTCCAACATTTGGCACCCATTCAAGATTAAACCTTAGAAGAAAGATCAGAATTTACAATTTATCTCTCTGAAGAACACTTGAGAGAGAGAAAAAAATACATTTGTGTGACATTTAACTGCATTGTTTCTACTGCTAATGAGATACTGTTGGTCATTGGAGAGAAAAGTAACATCCTTTGACATATAAATCTTTATGCATTGGTTTTAGAATCTAAATCTAGTCCTTTGTTATAGTGAAATATTACTAATAAAAACCAAAAAGTACATTAGCCCGCAAAAGGCAAATAAATTTATGGATGCAACTTTTGAATCATAGTTAACTTAGTCAGAAATTGAAACTTCAAATAAAGGAAATAATGTGGCAATTGGGCTCCTTATCTTATATAAAATACTTGTTGGCATACATTATGGGTTTGCTATCCTTTAAGAGTATTATTAAATCATTGTATAAGAACATTCCCCCCAAAATTTTCATTTCCTTTTAGTGTCTTCTTACTACCCTTGGTGGAAGTTTAATAGAAAAGGAAGGACATGATGCAGTGTTAATGACAGGAAACCCACGGCCTTCCAGATGAATAAATTCCATCACTCACTGCCACCAAGTGTGCTAATTATTTCCTTTGATAAATTGAAAGCTGTAAAACCCCAAAGTATATAAGCATGTGGTTTACAGTTATAATCAACCTGTCTTTATTACTGAAATTTCATATTAACCTCATTATGTAAGAAGCATTACAATTTTTTATTGTGCAAATTGTCGAGATACCATGAGTTAAACTTTTACTGGTTTGATTATTAAATGAATGAACCAATGCTTAAGACTCTTAAAGCTGAGAGAAGGGGAATTCAGGAGATAATATCCAAGACACTTCTTACTAAATTTAATCTTTTGAGAAAGATCTAAGAATGAAACTAAGGACTACTTATAATCTTCCCCAGCTTGTATAAGAGAATAGACGATAAAATGAACAGCAACAGATATCAAAATCAGCAAGGCATTCCTAAATAAAAGTGGGGAAAAAATGAGAGTGCAAAAGAAAATTTCAATGATAATGGCACACAGAATTGTCTAGGATATGATGACAAATTATAGCCCACCCCCACTATTTTTTGCAAGATAAATCTTTCTCTGGCATTCTCTAACAATGCTTGCTACTGTCACAAGACCAATCATTCTAGTGGTAGACACATGGCAGTTTCTCTGATTCCATCTCTACATTCTTCTTGTAGTTTCAGATCCCTGTTAATTTCACCCAGCCTCAACATCCCTGCTTTCTCTCCCTCAGTCCTAAATAAACTTAATCCTTTTAACTTCTACTCAGAGACCTTGTTTTGCAAACTATGAATCATTTTGCAGCTTCATTCCCAAAATCATTTTGGGATCCCATCCAAGGAATTTCCACTTCATTTTTAAGGCCTCAAATCAGACATGTTTCTCCAAGGATGTTCCTCTTATACAGTATGTGATTAAGTCCTTTTCACAATGGTAAAACTGTGAGGATGGTGAATGCTTGATTTCAGTTGCATTGTCCTCTGAAAATGAATGCATAAAACAAATTACATGCACTGACCCTAAGCTCCATAGGTAGTGTAAGCAAAAACAAAAAAGATAGCTGAGGATCCTGCAAAGCTTCCAAGTGTTCAGATACATGTAAAGTCTTATATGTCCCCAAATTTAAGACTCCCACAACATCATATTATGCTTGCCATTAATGATTGCAGTAACATAATTTACTCAATCCTATCACAGCTGTCTATACTCATATTAGAATTAGAGTTACTGTTATTTATGATATTGAACAAAATCATACATGTAGATACTCATTGTTTTTTGGGGTATACTCAATGGTAAACATTTTATTCTCAAATGGTTCTTAAAGAAAGGTTCTACCTCAAACACACAAAGAAGTATAAATTCTGAGACTTTTGTTATCATTAAGGTAGTCAAATCCATAAAGGTTAAATATAAGAATATGTCTAATGATGTGAGAATTATGGGGACATTTGTAGAGAGTGACCTAATTATAGATGACTCCAAAATGTATAATTCCAGAACTCAGGATTCTGAAGTAAGAGGATAGCAAGTTTAAGACATTAATCCTAGACTGCCTTACATAGTAAGTTTGAGGCTAGCCTCAGCTACACATAGAAAGCAAGAAAGAAGAAAAAAAAGGAAAGGAAGAATAAAGAAAACAAGGAAAGAAGACATAGAGAGAGACAAAGAAATTGCAGTACAAAAATAAATTAGGTGTGTAATGCCAAGTACTAACTGAGATGCCACTGTTTATGCTGCTTCCACAATATATAATCCACTACTTCGTGGGGATTACCTGAAACCCCACTGAGGAGGGTCCCTAGTGGAATGGGGTCAGGGACAAGAGAATGGATGGTATGAACACATGATGTATCCATACTAAGTATGTCTATATTAAAACAATCAAGAAAAAAAATAGAACATAAACAACATGCATGAAAGTTTCAGACTTAACATTACTGAATGACAGAGACTTGAAAAGCAAAACCGTTATATGGCTGGTGCTGGATGTTGTGATCATAGCCACTAGAATGTTATTAATGGAAAGAGAAATGTAGAGATGAAAAAGTGGCAGTGCTGACCCTCCAGTGGGTGTGAAGGCCTGTGGCAGGCAGGCAGGAAAACAAAGAAGTGAAACAAAAGAGAAGATGGGGCAAAGATATGAATTAAAGCATGTGATAGCAGAGAGGATTACTAGCTCTGGAGAAAAGTGCTCATGATGCATCAAAACAGGCTAGGAGGCAGCTGTGGGAAGGAGAGTAATCTGAACAGAAGGTTCTTATGGAAGGGGAGTGGATAAGGCTGCAGCAGATACTGATAAGACAGATAGACTTTCTGCTAAGAAGCTTGTCTTACCAATTGGGCCATTTTCAAACATTATGTGATTCTATTTGTAGTTTGAATAGCTATGCTGGAAAGAGTTTAGAGTCCAGATGGAATAAAGAATCAGTTTTGTTCTAGGGGCAAGTGTACCAATATGCAAAGAACCAAGAACAAGAGAATCTCAGAGCAGCCTCTTGTAGAAAGCTCTTACTACAGAATGAGTATTACTTGTGTTAACTTACTCCATTTGTGCTATTGTAACAGCAACAATGAGAAATTCGAACATGCTCCAGATGTGGTACAGAGAAGAACACCTAGATTCTGGACATACCAGGGAGTCAGATGGGAGTGTCTAGAATTAAGAAGATTTTGTTTAGATGATAAAGCAAAGTAGGAAGAGTCTGATAAACACTTTGAGGCTTTACATTATGGCCCATCAGTAGGTTGTGGGATCAGTGAAGAGGGTTATGACTGGCAATTAAGAAGCCAACAAAGAAGAAAAAATCAAATAAAAAAAAAGTTTACACCAAGTACCATACAAAGTATTTTTGCGAAACTTTTATGAGAACATTTTTGGAGTGGCTGTGGTGTATCCAGGCTTGTCCTGCAGTCCCAGGCTAATGCTCTGTGATGATGACAGTCAGCTAACTAGAGCATTATGTTTCAGTACAGCCCACAGCCCATGCTCTTGGTATGCATACTACTTTCAAAGAAAGACTAAGGCTCAGGAGCTGAGTTTATACTTCATTTGAATCTGCTTATTAAACGATTAATGTTCTTATGGAAAGCACATATAAAGAGAAGTGTTTTTTTTTTTTTTCTAGAAAAGCTCATGTATTCAAGAGTAAGAGGAATTTGAGTGTGGATTCTTTCCTAGATTATTTTGGCTAAACATTTTAATGAATTTATTATATTCTTTATTTTCATGTGGATTAATTCTAAATTAGAGTTATAATGGTAGTTTTATTAACTTAGATATTTAACCCAACATTGCAATTCTAATATGTCTAAAGAATATTTTCTTCTACAGACAAATAATATTTTGTTAAGTGTAAGAAAAATGAAGTATTCATATCTTCGCTATTGCAATGCTGAAACTTTTGTTTAAGTCACTGCTTTATTGTTCTAAGAACAAAGGCTATTACAATATTCAAAGGAGAAAACCTGAATAGAAATCTACTTAAAATCATTATAATTACATATTATGAATGGACTTTCATTTCAATAGTACTAACATGCACACAAGTAATGAACTGAAGAGAGCCCAAACTTCCAATCTAATAGAGCTTTTTAAAGGTACTAGTAGATCAAGAAGAGATAGAATGTGAATGTTAATCAACTGTATTATAAAGAGCTATAATCTTGTACTGAAGGTACAGCTTCAAGATTCCTTTTGGTTTCTGCTTCCTCTTGACCCCTGACTCTGACCAATTTCCAAACTTTATTATTCTTTCTTTAAAATACCTCATCTCTGTCTCATCTTCCTTGTTCATGATACCATGAGAAACTGGCATGAATCCTCTTGTACCTGAATCACTATTATACCAATAGTGCTGGCTTCAGTTTTCTTCCTGTTCCAGATGCTCAATCAATGGACCCAAAGAATAATCTTCTAGAAGACCCACTTCAAACTCCTTGAAGCATTTCCATAGAATATCTCAAACACTCAATGCTGCTTCCAAGTACTTCATAAGTGTTCCTGTTAAAAGACTCACTTCCCACCACCTTTCCTGAGACCTGCATATGACCAAACTTGAAGGACATGTGGATGATACATTATATATGTCTAGTTTATGAATGAAATTTTATTTAGCCATATGAAACAATTCATCAACTTCGCTTAATTGGCATGTTAAAATTTACCTTCCTTCAGAAGTTTCATAGTCCTTGTATTCTTTGGCATATCTATACCTACAGTGTGCTGGAGTCCACTATCATCCTTTGTTGGTGACAATAATTCAAATATTATTGAGATTAAATGTAATGCAGGTCATTTTTTTGTACACAACAAATATGCTTGGTTACTGCTCATTAAAATGATTGCACTTAATATCAACTAAATCCTCAGAAGAGTCAGATTCATAGGTGATCTCAGGTTTTTGTAAATTTTTTAAATTATGAGTTTCCATATTCTTGATATACTATTTTTATATATTCTTTTTATTTTTTGGTGTAGGGTCTTGCTTATTAATAAGCACATTCCTATTTTGTCCTCTGAATAAGAAAAACATTCATTTTATAAAAATACTTCATAAAAGTAAGAGTATTATCCTAGACTTCTGTTAGTGAAGGAAATCAACAGTGACTGGCAGTAGTTTCTTCTGAATCCTTTAAAGGAGGAAAACATAATATAATTAATAAAGGATAGGATGCATTTTGGGCCTACTTATGTGTTTTTCAATTGAGGTATTGTCATGTTTTTAATTCTTTCATTATACTTTATTTTGGCTGGGTGAATAGCAGGGATTATGGATGTACCTTTCTAATTTCCTTGAGTCACAGCTGAGGTAAAATGGGAAGTGTTAATAGCTTATAAAATAATATCACTGTGGACTGGAGAGCTGTCTTAGCAGTTGTGGCTCTTGCCTATGAAGCCTAAGGACCAGGTTTGATTCACCAGTACCCACGTAAGCCAGACGCACAAGATAGGGCAGGAATCTGGAGTTTGCAGGGGCTAGAGGACCTAGTATGCCAATTCTCTCTCTCTCTCTTTCCTTTTCTCATAAATAAAAAAATATATTTTTTAATATTTTATTTATTTATTTGACAGAGAAAAAGGAGGAAAGAGAGAGAATGGGTGTGCCAGGGCCTCCAGCCACTGTAAATGAACTCCAGATGCATGCACCTTCTTGTGCAGCTGGCTAACATGGGTACTGGGGAATCGAACCTGGGTCCTTTCACTTTGTAGGCAAACACCTTAACTGCTAAGCCATCCTTCCAGCCCAAATAATTTTTTTTTTTTTAAAAAGAATATCCCTGTGTAGGATCTGCTGGGTTAGCAAGGTCTCTCCGGGACAAAACAGTTATCTCCACTTATCTGAAAGTTGTCACTACCATGGATGGGAGGCATAATAATATTATGCTAAGATATGTTTCCTTTTCAGTTAGTGTAAGAACAAAGGAATGGAAGAGAGATGAAACAGTTTCCCCTTGGCTCTAGAAGTTAACTAAAAGACAGATTAGTACAATCTATCTCTTTCTTTTTCTTTGCAGTAATGTTGCTGAAGCTTATTGGTTAAGGATTTGAATATATTTTACTGACAAATTAAAAAGACATATGGCATTTTCAAAAAAAACTTAACTTTTACCTGAAAACTGGCACATTGTAGCTTGAGGATAGATGATTTTGTGGATAGAAGGAAGGACACAGAATTATATGAACTTATGAGGGAATTAATTCTTTATTAAGAGCTCTCTTTCTAAATTCCCCATGCTCCAGGTAATATCCCCCACCCCATGCTCAAGCAAACAATTCTACTTAAAGTCAGTGGGTCACAAAAAAAAAAAAAAAAAAAAAAAGAAAGAAAACCATGAAAGTTGGAGAGGTACCAGTTGGGAAGAAGGGCTTAGTAGGAGTGAGTTGGAGATTTAAAAAGGCAAATGAGAAGGTAAATCTATTCAAAATACAGTATATACATGTATGAAATTGTCAAAAATATAATTAAAATACACTTTTTTGCAGAAGATTTTCTCTATCTAAGAAAGTGAGCTCAGTTGGGTGTGTTGGTACACGCCTTTAATCCCAGCACTCAGGAGGCAGAGGTAGGAGGATTGCTGTGAGTTTGAGGCCACTCTGAGACTACATAGTGAATTCCAGGTCAGCCTAAGTTAGAGTGAGACCCTACTTTGAAAACCCCCCAAAAAAAGAAAAAGAAAAAAGATGAGCTAAGTGTTAGAACTTATGACTTGCATGTACTGATCATGAAATAATGTGAATACAATAAAGTTTATTTAGTATTTATTTATTATAAGCCAAAATTCTTACACAATGATTGCATTAACTGACTTCAATTTTTTTTTTTTCAAAAGGGATGTACTTTGAAAAATTCTAAAAGGCTAGAGGACATATAAACAAATGATAAATTCAGGGCAAGACCTTTGCTCTGGACACCTTGTTTTGTCACAGCTATATTTCATTTTATTTTACTACATTTTTAAAAGAAGAGTGGCTGCTAGTTAGTGGGAAATCCTCCCCCTCTTTTCTGAGAGAACAGGCAAAGGAGTTATGACGTGTGCCATATTGTAAAAGGAAACATTTGCTCAGAACTCTGTAGCTGACATTTTTATGTAGGATCTCGTGCTCTCAAGGCAATGAAAAGCAGGACAATGTTTTCCTTTTAGAGTGTTAGGAGGATCTCAAGTTAAAGTATACTGTACTCACTGGTTTCAGCTGAAAAAAAATGGCATGCTTTGTGCCCCCCCCCCCACTAGGTGTCAGTTGGGTACAAACATATGTTCAACATTTCTGCAGTCCTGAAGTCTACCCTAAGCTCGCTGCAGATTCTGGACATGTAGGTTTTCTTCCATAAGCTATTTTAAAATTGCCATCAAGCTTTAAGTTTTTAAATAATCAAAGACCACAGATCCTTGTGTCATAATGAGTTTTAATACCATGAGCAAACAAATGTTGTAAGTTTTAATTACTTAAAACTTTTTAAAATTAAAAATACATCCTTCTCTACAAACATAACAAATAAGCCTGATCATAATAGATCCTTCATTGAACTTTAACTCAATATAGGTATTTTTTTTAATACTTAATGTGTTCTCGTTGCCTAGGGTCACTCATTTATTCATCAATTCAAAAGCATTTATTGAAAGCTTAGTATGCAACAAACTTACAGAGTTTGGGAAGAAATATATTTGGATAAACATGAGTGATATCTGCCTTCGTGCTTATATAGTTTAGTGGAATAGACAGACATTAAACACATTACAGAAATGGAGTATATGGCTAGAGAGATGGCTCAGATGGTTTGATATGAAAGCATGAAGACCTGAGTTTAGATCCTCAGAACCTACATAGATCTGGACACATTAGCAAGTGTCTGTAATCAAAACCTTCTTACAGAAAGATAAGAGGCAGAGATAGGACAATGCAGAAAGTTCACAGGCCAGCTATCCTGGTGTTCACAGTGGCAAGCAACAAGAATCCCTGCTTCAAACAATATAGAAGATGAAGACCAACATTGTGATTGTCCTTTGACCTCCAAATGTGCACAGTGGCACACGTGCATCTACACTCAGACATACACAATACAAGTACAAAGGTAATAATTAAAAAGAAGAATAAAAACATTAGTGGCAAGGAGGAAAACTGTGAGAGATAATTCTGTGAGGAAGTTGTGGTCAGGGAAGCCTTCTCCATGGTGATAGCAATGGATAGCTGAATGATGACTAGGAACTGGCCAAAGGGAAACCAAGGGCAGTGAGAAGAAGAGTGCTACCAGATGTGACTGGGGAGCTAGAGGGCAACTCATGCATGATTGGAAGAATTGAAATATATCCTCTACTAAGGAATTTTCATTTTTGAGCAAAGGGTGATTCAGATTACATTGTAAAATCATCTGGCCGTTGGGAGAAAAATTATGGGACTATCACAGTACTTTAGGCAAGAAGTTATTGGCTTGTTTCCAGGGACAGTGGTGGTGAAAATGTGAAAGATGATAGTAGATGGGTACAATATGTTTTGGACGTACGATTCCCAGATCATGGTAATGGTTTGGATGTAGGAGTTAAGGATAAGAGATATATCATTATTTTTTGCCAGGTTTGGGGGTAAATAAGTGGATACAAGTTTCTTTTGTAGAGAAAAGGAAGACCAAAGGAAAAAGTACAGGGTGAATGATTGAAACATCAATTTATACCATGTTAAGTTCAGGATTCTGGTAAGAACATCAAGGGATGGTGCCACATGAAGAGATATAAAATATATCTCAGTTGGATCTATAAATTTATATACCCCTAGCTTGTGGATGATATCTAAAACCATAGAGGTGGGTCATTTCGGCAGCACTTCCAAAACTATGGGATCATGGGGATACCTTGGAAATTATTTAAAATACATGTTTATGGGCTTTACTTGAGTACTGCCTAGTAAGAATTTGCAGGGTTGATTAATATTGTGTTCTTAATAAGTTCTCAGACAGAATTGGGAACTGAGCAAGATAAGCATATAAACTAAGCTCAACAGAATTACATTTAAAACTGAGGGAGAAGGGAGAGTGAGGATGTAAGGACTAAGAAAAAACCTTCAGCTTGGGAGATGGCTTTGCAGTCAAGACACTTGCCTGCATAGCCTACAGACCCAGGTTCCATTCCCCAGTGCCCACATAAGCCAGATACACATAGTGGCTCATGTCTTTGGAGTTTGTTTGCAGTGGCTAGAGGCCCTGGGGTGCCCATTTTCTCCCTCCCTCTCTCTCTCTTCTCCCCCTCTCTCTAAATAAATAAATAGATAAAAAAAATTTAAATGGAGACCCAAATGAATATTAGAATTTGTGATGTTTAAGTTAAAACTGATGTTTCCAGTCACTTTCCTTACAGATGCAGCAAGCAGTCCATTATATAACTATTGATATTCCCATATTTGATATTATTACAGAAAATACTATTATCTTTATTAAATATGAATATATATACAAGTTTTTTGATGTACTTTACTAACTCATAAGGGATTAGAAAATCAGAATTACATTTAAACTTCTCATATTTAAAAAGTGTATCTTTCTGTAATAAAACACAATGAGCCGAACAAGTACATCTGGACTTCTTCTAGAAGTTAGAGATAATCCTCACCTGATGAATGGAAGTAGCAAAACTCCTTTTACTGACATGGCATTGGACTATTAGAATATGATAATTTAGAATCATAAACAGGAAGTTAACTGAAGCTATGAATGTCATAACAATCTTTTACTTGAATTTCAGTCCCGTATTTTGACTTTACTGTGATTTCTTTTGCTACAGTAATATTTAAAAAATACCTATTTAAGTTTGACTTAAAACTTGTTTCCTAGCCAACCTCAGGCCACTGTAAGGAAAAAACACCTCCTTACATTTCAATGTCATAGCCCTTTTAAACCCCAAGATTACATTAGATTCAATTTTCTAAATTCCAAAGCAATTTCTATAAGGTTTCTACTGTCTACAGACTTAAAGTTTCAAGGACAGAATTAAATGCTATGAACAAGTACATGAGTGTCTGAAGTTGACTGAGTTCATTCTATAATGTGTCCTCATTCTATTTTGTGCCTTCATTATCTAATGTTTGTTAGGTGAAGGTGGGTGTAGAAGATCTGTGTTATGTCTATGTGACAAGCATCCTCATTCCTTTTTGGCTCCATGCTCCCTTTTGGATCTTGACTTCTGTCACTATTTTGGAAAGTCAGGAAGTCAGCCAAACTAAAATGAAGCCCAGGAAGATATTTTAAAATAGCATTTATTTAGGACAGTAGTTTCAGTAGTAGAAAGTCCATTATCATGAAGAATATACTGGCTACTTTTATTCTATAGCCCTGTCTGTCCTGGCACACATGCACACAGAAGAAAAGAATTAGTAGATTTATGGTTTGCTCTGTCTCTGAGATGTTACTTTAAATACTGAATTCATAATTATTTGGAGTGAAATATCACCTACTGGGAGATCAAGGGTCCATGACATTAGAAGCAGAGTATTTTCTATAACTTGCAAAGCCCATCTTATTCTCCAGCTAAGGATGGAGCTTTCAGTCTTAAAACTATAGTCAAAAACATTAATTCTTCATTTGACCAATAATCAACTAAGGCAATGACTTAAAACAATTGAGATTTGGATGTAATTCTTTATTGAGCAATTCATAGTATAGATATGGACTGCCTAATTCAGAGACATGGTTATATTTACATTGACAGATATGATTACAAATATAAGGACAAATCATCAGCATTGGGGAAGAGCTAGTTATCAAAAGGCATTTGAATATTAAAGGAACAATCATCCTTCTTTAAACAATCACTGTTACTGACTAACACTTTCTGTAATGGCTTGTGTACTTCCATTCATTTTGTTTACATCACTATCCTCAAGAAGCATATATCTTATTCCTAGAACTCAAATGTAATGGGAGATAGCAAGAGAATAGGAAGAGCAGGCTGTTAAAACCTGCAGTCTCAAATTGTAATGGATATCCATGATGGTGGAAGTGATAAGGAAAATTGGTCTAAATTAAGTTTTGGAAATGTGGCTTCTGGTCCTTGTATTTATCATCTCCAAAACTGAATTTCTGCAACTATAAAACTTCTTTACTTATTCCACAGGAGTTTATAAAGATCAAATGAACTGTCTACATTGAAGATTTTATATAAATTTGAAATTTTTTTATTGAGATAGTCACCTGAAGAACATTTCCAAGAAGTTAAGAACTTCAGTTATAAATACAAATAGAAGGAATATTGCAGTAGAAATTGAAGTGCTAGAATTGATAGTGGCCACCATTTATTGGATATCTGTACTGGTCTATTTTATATTGTATAACAAGATGATCTGAGTGCCTTTTGAACAAGAAAGTTTCATTTACATGACAGTTTTTAAGGGCAAAATTACAAAACTGGATGTCTCTATCTTTGTAATAGTAAAACAAGAGGATTATGTGTGGAAGAAGTCACATGAAGAGAAAGTACTCAGAGAGACTCAGGGCCAGGTTTGTTCTTTTTATAACAAGCTGCTCTTGCAGGAACAACCAGAGTCCCATGAGAATGATAGTAATATCCTCCAAGGATACAAACCCCCTATGACCTAGCCACCTTCTACAAGGTCCTACCTCTTCAAACTTCTACCACCATTCAAAATTGCTACACCCAGGACATGAATCTTTGGAGTTCACTAAAATCATATCCAAATTTATTCAGCTGCATCTAGTACATACTAAGACCTGTTCTGAGTGGAAAGTTCCTAAAGTTCTTTTATATTTATTATAGTTTTGTATATTCCCTAAAAATCTACATTCCTGAGACAAAGAGCTGCATTTCAGAGAAATGTGAAATAATTTGTCTAAACACCTTCAGCAACTTGGCAATATGGCTAAGTGAGCAAAGTGCTTGCCAAGCAAGCATGAAGACCAAACTTTGATACCCATATCCCATGTAAATTCTGGGCATAGTGGTAGATGCACATAATCCCAGCACTGGGAAAGTGGACACAGGAGAGTTCCTGGGTTACATTGGTCAGCTGGTCTAACCTAGTCGGTGAGTTTCAGGCTAATGAGAGAGCCTGTTGCAATAATATGGACAACATTCCTGAGGATGACACCCAAGGTTGTTCTCTGGCTCCACATGCATGTGTACACACATGTACATGCCCCTTCATACACATTAATGTACATGTGTATGCATATGTGCACACACACAAATTGACTCAGCAAACAAGTATAGAATAATGTCAAATGCAAGAGACATTTATCTGCATAGAAGAAAATGCCAATACCTTTATCTCATACTTTGTTTTTCTTATTTGAAGCTGTTAGTATTATATATATGGTCTCAAGACTCCATCTTTTATATTATGATCCAAGAGGATTCAGATTAAGAAGACCTCCACTTCTTCAAGTTTTTGACATTAGCATGAGAAATTCTTTGAAATTTCCAAGACCTTTAAGAACAACTCTTCCTATTAAATATACATATAAAGAATGCTAAGTACTTTAGATATAATGTGTGCTTCTGTAAGTTCTGAAAATAACTAGAGGGAAAGTCTGGGCATGCTTCTACCAAGGTAAATGCATTGGTAAAGTTAATGTCAATAACAAAGAGAAGAATATCTTATAAAAGGGAAGTATGAAGGAAGTTGTGAGATTGTCCTCTGCAGATGACGGACAAAAATAAACCTGAAAATGGCTAAGATTTGGAAAGATCAAGGTATATATTTATTGCAAGTATAATAGTTTAAAAAGAAAATCTAAATAATGATGGAGCATTTTTAAGAACATTAAATGACTATGTTTGTAAGAAACTTTAGATGTATAGTATAAAAAACTCAGAATGAATGATGAGTTTTCATTGTAAGATAGTATAGAGAAAACAATTATAATATCAATTTACCTAAAGATAAATCTAAAGAATTTATATCAATAAATATGATGATCATTAACAGGCAATTAATAAGAAAACTTATAATAGCCAATAAACCCATAAAAAATAAACCCTTGTAACTTTTTAACAAAGTATTCTAGATAAAGAAGATAAAATATTTTACCCATCCAACGCCAAAAGCTTTAAAAATTTAAGCTTGATATAGCTTTCTGGGATGGCCAACAGCTAGGCATTGCTGGAAAAAAAGGTACTAGAAACTTCAAAAAGATATTTGGAGATGCCCTCAATTACCTTCAAAAGTTTTGAATTTTTCCCATTCTCTATCTGCCTCTTTCTCTCTCCTTCTCTCTCTCTCAAATAAATAAATAAAAATATGTTTTAAAAAGGGCTGGTGAGATGGCTTAGCCATTAAGGCATTTGCTTGCAAAGCCAAAAGACCCAGGCTTAACTACTCAGGACCCAGGTTAGCCAGATGCACAAGGAGGCACATGCATCTACAGTTTGTTTGGAGTAGCTGGAGGCCCTGAGTGCCCCTTCTCTATCTGCCTCTTTCTCTCTCCTTCTCTCTCTCTCTCTCAAATAAGTAAATAAAAATACCTCAACAAGGAGGGGCCAAGGGGAGGGGATAGGTCACGGATGAGCCTAATAATGGTACCAAACTGACTGTAAATAAAATAAAATAAAATAAAAATAAATAAATTTTTCTTAAAGTTTAAGATTTTGGTCAAATACTTCTAATTCTGATTGTAAGCAATAGAAAACATAGTTTAAGTATGAATTGGCATTTTATTGTGATTTCTCACAATTAAAAGATAGAAAAACACCACATTTGAATATAAAGAAATATTTTAATAAGCATATTTTCATGTGAAATTAAAATAATTTGTTTTATAGTATTATCTAATATAATCATTCATGATTAGGTTAGAAAAACAAATATAAATGCACTGCATACAAATAATTTTGTTTAAAATATCAAAAACTGTGCCTGAGAAGATGGCTCAGAGCTTAAGATGCTTGCTTGCAAAGCCTTGCAGCAGAGGTTCTATTCCCAAGCCACCCATGTAATCCTGGTGCAAAATGTGGCACAAGTATCTGGTGTTCATGTTCAACAGCAAGAGGCTCTGTGCGTGTGTGCACATAAATGTATACATGTGCACACACAACAAGTTAATAAATAAAATTTAAAATATCAAGAATGTTAGGAAAATACATAGTACTTTTACGTAGAGGTATACAATTTAGTTTTTTCTTTACAAACTTGTTCATTTCCAAGTTTTAAACAATGAATATTTAATAAAAAGCTCACATGAAAGTGTTCATAAAAATATGATCTGAAGTTCAAATAAATTGAGTGATTTTGAAGAACAAGCTAATTTTGGATGCTCATTTGTGAAATAATTGTCTTCCATAAGATACTTTTTGCACTTATAAGAATAAAATACTTATAATTTCTGAAAGGAATTCTGTACAATATTGGAATTAACTTTATGTAGATGGACTCTAAGACTGTCAGACATTAAATTCTTCCTGTATTTTAAGTAATTATGATTATTTTCACTGCTTTCGTTTCCTGGAAGAAGAATTTTCACATTATCTTAATTCTATTGCTACATTTTCTTTGTGGTCAAATAATCTCTATTTAGAGAGACAGCATTTTGTCAATCCACTCTAGTTACATTTTTTCTTCATCGACGTTTTAGAAGGAAACCCTTCAGAAGAACATATCTTTAGCTTACTTTTTCATTATTTCCAGAGGCAAAAACTGGCAGGGCAATTTATAATTCAATTTTTGCTAAGTCCATGACACCCAATATATATGTCAGGCATTTCAACGGCAGGGTACTTTGGGGATAGGTGATAAATTGTCCTGATTATAAGTGCAAGCTGTTCTTCTAAAACATCATATTAAAAAGAAGGTAAGTATTATTGGGAAAATGTAATGCATCTTTAGATTGTCCAAAGATATCAAAGATAATCACTTCAGGTGAATATATTCCCTTCGGTGCTAAAGGCAACACACTCAGGTTCTCACTATGTGTTTGATGGCACTCATCTGGAGAGGAGGAAAAAAGACCCCATCAGTTCACAAACCTATCAGAGGCTGGGAGTCTTTCAACAGCCACGTAGCTCTTAGTGCTGCTATAACTCACCCCTGCCAGAACTGCCTCCCTCTGAAACCCAAAACATGGCCCTAATCATTGTATGACTGTGTGTGTATATGTGAGTAGTATAAATATTACTTTATAATATAATCTCCTCTGATCTTCTTAAGCATCCTTTCAGTGTTCCAGGTATTTTCCTGTATGACATTTGTGGCTTAAGAAAAGCCATGGAGTTCCTTAGGTTATCTCTGAAACAATGCTGGAAAAGTGGACTAGTTAAGAGTAAAATCTGCCCCGGTGGTAGACATGCATCTGTGGGTGTGGGTGTAGGTCGCACACATGTTGCAGTTAAGTTTGTCATCCCATTAATGAGTGAAGTAATTAAGCTAAGCAAACCGGTAGGTTACTCCAGGCCTAAGACTAGGGAATGGGGAATGGAGCCTTTCACCTCTGGGTCAATGGTTTCTGTTTAATCGGGCTGTTAATGACTAAAAGTCATTGTTTCCATCTGAGAGCTGTTTGGGCTCAATGTGAAGTAAGTTGGTGGTCTGCTATCAGTTTCTCATGTGCAAATGTACAGATCCTAAAGTCTACTGCTGCCTTTTGATTCCCTGTTGGACTACTTAGGAAAGACTATGCTGTTTAAAGAAAATAACACAGCTCTGTTTAGGACATGGTAAGCTTCAAAAGGAAATATATTCTTAATAGAAAAGTTATGTTAAAGTGGTGTTGTGAAATAATAGAATTGTGAGTCTGCTTTAATGACTTAGAGTTTTATTTGTACATTTATCTTCATATGCACTAATTTATCTGAAGCTTCATGCCCTTGGTGCAAGCAATACTAATAATGTTCAGAAACCAGGACTCAAAGAGGTCAAGAAAGGTCTAAGATCACAGGGTTAGTAAGTTCTTACACGTTAGAAGAGTAGCGTAAGCTGCTGCTGCTCCTGCTGCTTCTCCTTCTCCTTCTCATCTCCTTCTCCTTCTTCTTCTTCTTTTGAGGCTCTAACCTAGGCTGACCTAGAATTCACTATGTAATCTCAGGTTGGCCTTGAACTCACAATTATTCTCCTACATCTGTCTGTTGAGTGCAGGTGCATGCCAACATGCCTGACACAAGCTTCTTTTTTAAAAAAGAAAATCATATTTATTTATTTGAGAGAGAGACAGAGAAAAAAAGAGGCAGATAGAAAGAAGCAAAATGAGTGTGCTAGGGTCTCTTGACACTGTAAATGAACTCCAGATGCATGTGCCACCTTGTGCATCTACCTTATGTGGGTCTTGGGGAATCGAACCTGGGTCCTTAGGCTTCACATGCTACTTCCATAACTGCTAAGCCATCTCTCCAGTCCACAATCTTCTTTTATTCTAAAAAACAAAAAATATTTTATTTGCAAGGAGAAATCACACTAGGGCCCCTAGCTGCTGAAATGAACTCCAGTGCATGTGCCACTTTGTACATCTGGTTTTACATGGGTACTGGGGAAATCAAACCTGGTCATTAGGATTTGTAGGCAAGCACATTAACTGCTGAGCCATCTCTCCAGCCCCACAAGTTTCCTGAGTTATGTTTGAGTACGGCTTCCAAGTGCAGGAACAATTTGGATAAGGCAGAAAAATGAATAATATTCCACAAACTTGTCAAGATAGTGGCTGGGGAGATGGCTCCACAGTTAAAGATGTTTGCTGGCCAAGCCTGATGACCTGTGTTTAATTCCTCAATTCCCCATATAAAGACAGATGGACATTCATTTGCTACAGTAAGAGAACCTCCATACATGCATGCAAATGAAAGGATTATTCAAGATGCTAGCATAACAAAATTTGAAAGTTCACAATTTTAGCACAATATGTTCATAATAGAGCATGATCATACATTTTTCATTGTGTGTTTCCATAACAGTCTATTAAAAATCTAACTTCATTCACGATCTTCTGCATGCTCACACATCAGGTTATGTTAAAAATAATGAATTAATTATGAGTGACATTTTTTCAATAGGAAAAGTAGCATTAACCATCTATTAAGAAGAAAGCATGTAGGTGGACTTCCGGCCAAGATGGTGACCGCCTAGCAATGCTGGAACTCCCAGGGAAAGAAAGGCAAGACATTAAGGATTCACTGGGTCTTTTAGGGGAGAGAAATCTCCAATAGATTTCCAGTGGGAGGGCACGGGGGCTGGGGGGGGGGGGGAACCAGGGAATTGCTGATCCCCTCCCGGATGGGTAGCCCACCCCTCCCCCAAGTAGGCACCTTATCCATGACGCCACAGCGCACCCATCAATCCCTGCCCTGCGTGTGGAAGCTTAGACTGCTCCACCCACTGGCCCACTTACTTCTCCAGCCACCACACGTTCAGCGAGTCTTGGCAATAACAGGGAATCGCTGATTTCCTCGCAGGAGGGTGGGAGGGCGGGAAGCAGACCCCTCCCCCCAAGTAGACTCCATAACCATGGCACCCCCAATGCCTATCAATCCCTGCAGTTGGAAGCTTAGACTGCTCTGCCCACTCGCTTACTTACTGCTCCTGCCGCCACACGTACAGTGAGTCCAGGCCCACAGCAATGGCCAAGCAAGCTCACACTGTGTCTCTTGCTTGCACAAGCTCAGCTGCCATCCCCTACCTGTCTGCCACACAGGCCTTCCACCATTGTCCTGTGGTAGGGGACTGCAGACTGATTCCAGGTCACAGTATTCCCATGACACAGTTTGGGCTGCTTCAGTGCTTGGCGCCTCAATGTCCCTCCTAACTCAAATACAGGCAGCTTTGGCTCAGTACTGCTTGAGAGATCGGGTAACTTTGGCAAACGAAAGACAAAGCACAGGCTGCTTGGCAACTGCCCCAGGCTGCCTCACATTCCCATTGTGCTTGAGCCCAGGCTGATCCACCCACCAATGTGCCCATACACTGCCATGGGCAGACCACAGTGCAAAAGAAATAAGGTGCGAAATCAAATGCAAGAAAATCCAGTTAAATCACCCAGTCCTACAATAAACATCTCTAATCAAAACATAGAAGAGTCATTAGGAGCAGAACACCAAAATGAAGCTATGAGCAATGCAACCGTAACCAAGCTACTGGTAGAAATTGCAGAAAAGCAACAAAGGACCAATAATCATGTGGATGCTGCCATCACTAAACTAGACCTAATAGATAAGAAAATGGAAGGAGTTCAAAGAGAGTTAAGAGATTTGAGGGAGAGTGAAAAAAAAGAAAACCTTAAAAATCAGCTGGCCATGCTAAATGAAGACATAAAGAAATGCAAGGATTAATTGAAAGAATCATCAAGAAAATCAGAAAATTATGTGAAAAGGGAGCTTGACAGAGGAATGGAAACTATACATAGTAAAGTAGTAGAAAATGCAAACTTAATTGAACAAGTCCAAAACTCTCTATGAGCTCTTAAGATCAGAGTCAGCCATGTGGAGGAGAGAAACTCTGATCTGGAAGACTAGATGGAAGAAACAGTTCAAGAGTTCAAAAATTTCAGTAAGTTCAAAAGTTCCTGTGAACAAAACATGAGGGAATTGTGGGATACACTTAAATGTCCTATTACCAGGATCATTAGAATACCAGAAGGAAAAGAAATTCAGACATAAGGCATGGAGAACTTATTTAACAAAATAATTGAAGAAAACTTCCACAGTCTCTTAAAAGAAAGGCCCATAAAGATACAAAAAGCCAACAGAGCTCCAAACAGACTGGACCAAAGGAGAAACTCTCCAAGACATATTGTCACTAAGACTCTAAACATTGACACCAAAGAGAAAATCCTAAAAGCAGTTAGGGAAAACAGCACAGCACTTTCAAAGGTAACCCCATCAGAACTACTTCAGACTTCTCAATGAAACCCTGAAAGCTAGAAGGGCCTGGAATGAAACACAGCAAAGTCTAAGAACCTATGGCTTCCAACCCAAATTACTCTACCCAGCAAAAGCATCCCTCATAATAGATGGCGAAAGAAAAACTTTCCATGACAAAACTCAGCTTTGCAATTTTATGAACACAAAACTAAACCTACAGAGTATTTCAGGAAATTCTCCACAGAGAAGAAACACATAATCAAATTCAAATGCCTACAAGAAGCAGATCACAATAACCAAACTCAGAGTAGGCACAGAAAACTTCAAAGTCCATGAAAACACCAACCCACATATACCATCACAATATGGCAGGGATCAAATCAAAATCTCACAGTCATTACCCTAAATATTAATGGCTTTAATTCACCCATCAAGAGACAAAAGCTAACAGGATGGGTCAAAAAAATACACCCCTCAATCTGTTGCCTTCAAGAAACCCAACTTACCACCAAAGACAGACACCACCTCAGGGTGAAAGGGTGGAAAATAATATTCCAAGCAAATGGGAATAAGAAACAAGCAGGTGTAGCTATATTATTATCAGATAAAATAGACTTCAAACCAAAAATAATCAAGAAAGAAAAAGAAGGCCACTTCCTACTTATCAAGGGAATGATCCATCAAGAGGATATTACAATCAGAAATCAGTATGCACCAAACACAGGGGCACCTCAGCTCATAAAACAAAACCTACTTGACAATAAAACAGAAATAGCCACCAACACCATCATAGCTGGGGACTTCAATACACCATTATCAGTAATAGCTAGATGATCCAAACAGAAACTCAACAGGGGAGTAAGAGAGCTCAACAAAACCATAGATCATTTAGACTAATGGATATCTACAGAACTTTCCATCCCAAATCCACAGACTACACATTCTTCTCAGCAGCCCATTAAACATTCTCTATAAAAGACCATATACTGGGTCACAAAGACTGCCTCCACATATTTAGGAACATTGACATAATTCCTTGCATGACATCAGATCACAATACTATATTGCTAGAAATCAACAACAAAAAACCCACGAAGAATCCAAATGGCACCTGGAAACTGAAAAGCACACTTTTATTTTATTATTATTTTTTTTTTGGGGGGGGGGTTGAGGTAGGGTCTCACTCTGGCCCAGGCTGACCTGGAATTCACTCTGTAGTCTCAGGGTGGCCTCGAACTCATGGCGATCCTCCTACCTCTGCCTCCCGAGTGCTGGGATTAAAGGCATGTGCCATCATGCCCGGCCCTGAAAAAGCACACTTTTAAACAATAAATGGATAGTTGATGAAATTGCAAAATTTCTAGAATTGAATGAAAATGAGAACACATCGTACCAAAACTTATGAGACACAATGAAGGCGGTCCTCACGGGAAAATTCATAGCACTCAATGCCTTCATAAAAAAGACAGAGAGATCCCAAATCAATAACCTAACCATCCACCTAGAGGCACTGGAAAAGCAGGAAAAATCCAACCTAAAGTGTTCCACAAGGAAAGAAATAATCAAAATCAGAGCAGAAAATAATGAATTGGAAACCAACGAAACAAGACAATTGACAAAACAAAGAGCTGGTTCTTTGACAAATAAGCAATGTTGACAAACCCCTGGCCAATCTGATCAAGCAAAGAAAAAGAGAAGCTTCAAATTAACAAATTTCAAAATGAAACAGGAGATATCACAACAGATATAAGTGAAATTGGAAGAATCATCAGGACTTATTTCAAAAAACTCTACTCCACAAAACTGGTAATGTGGAGGAGATGGATAAATTCCTGGACGCATACCATCTATCAAAGCTAAACTCAGAGAAGATTGATCACCTCAATGAACCCATCAGACTCATGGAGATTGAAAAAGTGATTTAAAACCTCCCCCAAAAAAGAGTCCAGGACCATATGGCTTCTCAGCTGAATTCAATCAAACCTTCATGGAAGAACTCAAACCAATCTTCCTCAAACTGTTCCACACAATTGGAGAACAGGAAAAGCTACCCAACTACTTTTAAGAAGCTAGTATCACTGTAATTCCAAAATCAGGCAGAGATGCCATAAGAAAAGAAAACTACCAGCCTATTTCCCTGATGAACTTAGATGCAAAGATCCTGAACAAAATCCTTGCAAACCGAATCCAACAACACATCAAAAGCATAATCCACATTGACCAAGTGGGATTCATCCCAGGAACACAAGGGTGATTCAACATTCAGAAATCTGTCAATGTAATACACCACATAAAAAAGCTTAAACATAAAAACCACATGATCATTTTGATAGATGCAGAAAAGGCCTTAGTCAAGATACAGCATCACTGCATATCAAAACATCGGAGAGAATTGGCATGGTTGGTTCATATCTTAATGTAGTAAAGGGAATATACACAGCTCCTAAGGCCCAAATAATACTTAATGGAGAGAGACTGGAGGAATTCCCATTAAGATCAGGAACAAGACAGGGTTGTCCACTCTCACCTCTGCTCTTCAATACAGTACTGGAAGTCCTAGCTCAAGCAATAAGACAGGAGAAGGAAATAACAGGGATACAATTTGGAAAGGAAGAAGTTAATTTAGCTCTATTCACTGTTGACATGAGTGTATGTGTAAGAGACTGGAGAGACTCCATCCCAAAACTCTTGAAGGTGATTAACTCCTATGGGAAAGTAGCAGGATACAAAATCAATGCACACATATCAGTAGCCTTTCGATATGCCAATGACAAAGATACTGAGAAAGAAATAAGGACATGGTCCCATTTTCAATAGCAACAACAACAAAAAAATACCTTGGAATAACATTAACCAAGGAAGTGAAAGATCTATACAATGAAAACATAAAAACACTCAAAAAAGAAATTGAGGAAGACTTGAGAAAATGGAAAGACCTCCCATGCTCCTGGATAGGCAGAATTAACATTGTGAAGATGGCAATCTTACCAAAGGCAATATACAGATTTAATGCAATTCCAATTAAAATCCCTACAGTGTTCTTCACAGAGATAGAAAAAATGATCTCAAATTTCATAAGGAAATGCAGAAGGCTTCACATATCCAAACATATCCTCAGCAAAAGAAATACCCCCGGAGGCATCACCATACCTGATCCAAAGCTATATTACAAAGCCATAGTAATAAAAATAGCATGGTACTGGCATAAAAACAGGAATATAGACCAATGGAATAGACTTGAGGACCCAGACTTTGGGTCAAGCAACTATAGCTACTTGATATTCAACAAAGGCCCTAAAAATATAGGCTGGAAAAAAGACAGCATCTTCAACAAATGGTGTTGGACAAACTGGATAACTATATGCAGGAAACTGAAACTTGATCCACACTTTTCGCCATGTACTACACTCAAATCCAAATGGATCAAAGACCTCAATATAAGACCAGAAACTCGACTACTACTGGAAGAAAATTTAGGAAGTCCTTTCCATGACATAGGAATGGAAAAAGACTTCCTGAACAAAACCCCAGTAGCTCACAATCTTAAACAGTCACTCAACCAATGGGATCACATGAAGCTGAAGAGTTTCTTTACAGACAAGCATACAATAAGCAAAGCCAATAGATTACCCACAGAATGGGAGAAAATATGTGCAGGTTATCCAACTGACAGAGGCCTAATCTCTAGAATCTACAAAGAACTCAAAAATCTAAACAGTAAAAAGTCAAACACCCCACTCACAAAATGGGGCAAAGAGCTGAACAGGCAGTTCACAGAGGAAGAAATACAAATGGCAAACACACACTCAAGAAAATGTTCACCATCCATAATCATCAGGGAAATGCAAATTGAAAGAACTATGAGATTTCACCTTACCCCAATAAGGATAGCAAACATCAAAAAATCAAATGAAAATAAATGCTGGTGTGGATGTGGAGAAGTAGGAACACTCATCCACTGTTGGTTGGAATGTAAGATGGTATAACCACTTTGGAAAGCAATAGGGAGACTCCTGAAAAAGCTGAGTATAGAGATACCAACAGACCCAGTTATTCCCTTACTGGGCATCTACCCTAAAACCTTCAAACCACAGGTCAGAGAGATTTGCTCAACCCTGTTTATAGCAGCTCAATTTGTAATAGCTAAGAGGTGGAATCAACCCAGATGTCCATCACTAGAAGAATGGATAGCTAAGATGTGATATATCTACACAATGGAATTCTATACAGCAGTAAGAAAAAAAATGACACAATGAAATTTGAAGAAAAAATGGTTGAACCTGGAACAGATCATTCTCAGTGAACTTACCCAATCACAGAAAAAAAAAAAAAATTGCCACATAGTCTCATTAATCTACAGCACCTAAGCTGAATCTACCCAAGATACCTTACATACCCAGCAAGCATCTTGTGGATTAGACAATAGGATGGGTGAGGAGGGAGGGGAGGGCAATGGAGGGTTGGGAAACACAAATCTAGACCCAAATGGCAATGGTACCATGAAATTTTACATCCTAAAGGCAGACCAAATGGTTGAACCTTCACTAGGTTCTCTCTCTCTCTGTCTCTCTGTCTCTTCCCTCTAACTCTTGTATATTAGTTATCTTTTTCCTCCTTTTCTTAGTGGGCACTGACCTGTAACTCCCAGTACCAGCATATGGCTATCATGCACAATGGGCTTTTGATCAGAGAGACCTACAAGGTTTCCTAAAGGAAAGACAGATTTCTGTTAGAGTACTTGATGACCCACCAGAAGTTAGTGGTAAGACCCTACTGCTGAAGACACCTCATGTGGTTGACACGTAAAATGGAATGGCATGGGTGAAAGTTGGAGCAGAGTCATTCCCCAGACAGTCAGCACGTCTAGTGGTAGAAGTTGCTACATGGGCGACTGGGGGAAAATGACCAATATCTGTCCAAGCAACTCATGGTCTAGCCTGCCTAGCAGCAAATAACCTGTTGTGATGCCCCCACAAGTGCAATAGTGGCACACAGCCATGGTGGGGAACCAACTGCTCTCAATTTGGCTAACTGATCCCCTGAGTGGTACGGAACCCATAGCTGGAGCTGGGAAACAAGGCAGAACCATATCCAAACATAAGCCCACTCTCCAAGCTACCATCAATTGTGGGCTACAAGAGGGCCTACAGCTATTAAATTCTCTATAAAAAAAAAAAGTAAGGGTTATCTCATTTGTCCTGGTGCTAACTTCCTCTCCGTTGGAGAATCTGCTTCTCTTTTTGAGATAGATGTAGACCCTAAGGAGAGAGCTACCCCATCATGCCTCCAAAGGGCCATGGCTGAAAGTAAGAAAAATTGGTGAAACAAGCAAGGGTGCTGTTTTCCTGGTGAAGTGGGTACCAGAAGAAGGGGGAAGTAGACCAACACAGAGAGAAATCAACTCCTACCAAATCAGAGAGCCAGAGCCTCAGAGGCCCCCAACACCTCATCACTGAAGCAGACCGAAAATGAACCCAACATGGCTCGTGAAATTTTTCGGAAGAGGGAGCAGGAAGAATGTCAGAGCCACAAGTTGGGTCATGATATGCAGAGACATTTATGTTTCCCATAACTGTGGGCTAACTGCACAATGCAGGACCCATATACCTCAACAAGGAGGGGCTAAGTGGAGGGGGTAGGCCATGGATGAGCCTAATAATGGTACCAAACGGACTGTATTTGCTGAATACAAAACTAATTAATAAAAAATTTTTAAAAAAGAACAAAGCATGTTAATATTTATAATGAAATGATGTGAGACTACTGCTGGAAACAGAAGCATAGAAATCTCCTTTGTGCCATCAGAGCAGTGGTTAATTTTTAAAGTACTGTCTTTTTGAAAAGTACTATTGACAGAAAGCATCAGAACCACAATTCAGACAACAAGTTTGTAAATACATAGAACGAGTTAGAGTAGCATCTATATGCTATTTTTTTGTAAAGCATACAAATTGTTTAAGGACTATGATTTCTCCTTTAGATATGAAATAATATGTGGAAAACACTTTATATATTCTTTAAGCTATTATAAAACCACTCTATGGGAAGGGAAATGTAAGCCTAATTTCTAGCAGGACTTCTGGGTTCTTTAAAATGTGCTCAGGTTTTATATTCTCAGCATCACTAGGTAACTTTTTGCCCTTGTAGCAATTAAGGCAATTGAAGCAATAAGTTTAGTAAAATATCCAGAAACATAATTGCATTTGAATGCACTGGGAATAGTCTTAAACAATTTCTCATGCATAGGTCTTCATTATTAATGTAGTAACTATAGCAGGTGAGATTTGAAGATGAAGATTTCCCTAGTGTGGTGGGAGAGCAGTGAGGAATGGAATGGTAGGAGCAAAGATGGACAAATTCAGATTTCAGATTGGGCAGGTGATTAATGCAACACTTTAACTTTTGATGGTGGGGGAGTACGATTAAATGAAGCAGAGTCTTAGGAAACATGATAATAAAGAAATTGTCACATAAACACGACATTGAGTGGAGTGTTGTAGTGTAAACCTCTAATCCCAGCACTCAGGAAGTTGAGGTAAGAGGATTCATGTGAGCTCATAGCTAGCCTTGATGTACAGAGTGAGTTCTAGGTAGCCTGAGCTAGAGTGAGACAATCAGGTTTGAGGAAAACTTTCAGGATAAGATAGAGCAGACCTAATAAGTTAAATTGCTCTGGATTTATTCTAACCATTGGGGTCCTAACCACTGGGATTTTAAACTGTACAATTTGGTTTAGTTTATGCTGAATGATAGTCTTTTAATTACTTGAAGGAAGTATAGGTTTTTATAGTTGACTGTTTTAATTCAGTCATACAATTAATGTTCATGAGGAACAGGTTAGGTTTTATTTTTTTTTTTTTAATACAAATTACAAATGCATGCCCCTTCCAAATTTGTGTATTCCTGAATAACCATGCCAACACATAGGATCTAATGCTAGGCACACTTCTATAAATTCTCAAAGAATATGAACAAAGCATCATAGTTTTTCAGCAGTTAATTTCAACTAAATGGTTTTAGCAACATGAAAAGAAAAAAAAAGACATTAGGGCTAGGGAGATGGCTCAGTGAATGTACAGCAAGCATGAGTCCTCAAGTTTGAAAGGCCGATGCCCATATCAAACAGGCATTTGTAATCCCAATCATACCTCTGGATGAGAAGGGAGGCAGAGACAGGAAAGGCCACCAGAAGCTTGGGGACCAGCAAGACTGGAGAAAGCAGCTGTGACCAATCTTCAAAAAGAAGATCGAAGATGAGGACTGACACTTGGAAATTCTGTTATGACTTCCCCTGGTGCTCACCTGCACTCACATACATGAATAGACACACATAATATATACAACATACCTAAAAATCATGTACTTGTATGAAATGAATATAGGGGAGAGAAGTATTGATGATATTTTTATAGGCATAAAAACAGGAGGACTGGAACACAAAAGGTCCTCAAAATAAGCCTGGAGTGACTCCAAACCTTTGAACACATCAGAAGAAAGGGTGGTGGAATATCGAAGTTAATGGAACATGAAGAACTATTGAGGAAGGAAAACTTGAGCAACTTGTTTTCACTGTGAATTGAAGACCAGAGAATGGTTCTGAAGGAGTGGCAAAAAGCAGTATCTGGGAAAAGAAGTGGGGTTAAAGGTACTTTAGAACTTCATTCAACATATTTATTTAAATTCAGATAAAAAGAATGCAGTAAAAATGACATGAAAAAAGGAAAGTGTGATCCATAAGAAGTTTTGTCTATGAGTGTGCTATGTGTATCAATATTATTCTTTGAAAAATCAGAATTGAGAATTTGTAAAATATTAATTTCATCGATATAATTGAAATTGGTACAATAAATAAATTACAAGTAATCATGTATAACAAGTTTTTATTTAAAAAAACATTTTCCAAAATTAAAGTAAATTAGTAATAAGAACAGCTCTGTTTTGCACTTTTAAAATGTCTTTAATGTGTCCTTAATAAAAGACAGCTGGATTTTCATATTTTCTCTGCACTCAATCCTTTGCCATATGCTGTTTTCGTTTATGTGCATGAAAAAAAAAATCCCTGGCCTCACACAGACATGTTGCTGGCTGAGAGAGGAAGTGTCAGTATACGTCTTTGATACTGCACTAAACTCACCACTCTGGGGTTCCTTAGACCAGCTGCAGGGTAGAATCTGAGCAAACAAACGTTGGTACTGAAGAATTCATGTGTCTGTCTTGCACTTTGAATCTAGTTATGCAGAACTTGTGGATGCTGACAGATCTAATTATACAATGTCAGAAAATCACACTTGTTCATTTTTTCACTGGTCTCATCAGAAGTGTCTTTGAGTAAGAGAACTCAGTTATGAAAGTAGATACAAATTCCATAAAATTCAAATATTCACCTGAAAGCTTGGATTTTGTTATTGGAAAACAATATTTTCAATTGTTTTCTTTAAAGTGACCATTTCACTTGGCTAACTTTCAAGACATGTACCTGTCTGACTACACATGTTTGTCAATCATTCTTTTTGGTGCATGTGTGTGCATGCATGTGGAGTTCAAAGGACAACTCCACATGCCATTCCTCAGGCATCTCATTGGCCTAGAACTTACAAAGTAGGTTAGAGTAGGTGGCCTGTGGGTCCCAAAGATTTTTCTGCCTCTGCATGCTGAGCATTGACATTCCACGCATGCACCACCACACTCTTCTACAATTTTTTATGAGGGTTCTGAGGAGAAAACTCCAGTCTTCCTGCTTTTCTAGGTAAGCATTGTACTAACTGAAAAATATCCCCAGTGTATCATTTATTTTCTAAGTAAAAATGGCATTTCATGAATCAAGTGTTCAATTCAAGCAATTATTGATTTTTTTTCCCAATGATAGATATCATCTTCCAACATGCACTAAAGTAGTCTTGCCTGGACTTCCTAATAAGTTTTGCAGACTATTGAAAGATATGTTTTCGAAATTTGAGGTGTAATAAATTGAACAATTTTTCCTACTTTATCTAAGTCATACCTGAGTGAAACAAGTATTTTATTTTTATTTTTTTAAAGGCAAGTGTATGGAGATGAGGAGCATAAAGATACCTGACATAAAGGTGGTAAAACTGCCTTGATTTGTGTTCTGACACCTACAATGCTACTTACCATTAATTCTACCCTATTAGTGCAAATATCAAAATAGTAAGAGAAGTTAAATGAGGCTTGAGTATTATTACAAAAATAGTTTTGAGCCTGTGGAACCTGCAAAAATTTCTCACAAACCCTTAGGGGTAAAACACTGCATTTTGCAAAGTGCTTTTGTTAGAGTTTACTATGTAATAAAGGAAAAATTTAAATCAGTCTGAAAAATATTATAAAACAAATAATTGTGCTGACATTAGAAGTCCATTTGAAAAGTAAGCTTTATATTCATTCTTTTTTTACTCTTTTGAGATATGGTCTTGTTGTGTCACCCAGGCTGACCAAGAGCTGGGCTTGCATGATCCTTTGGCTTCAGTTTCATGAATGCCACTTGTGCATTACACAGGGGTAAACAAATACATTTTTAAAGATAGGTGGGCATGTATCTAATTTAGGGATGATAAAGTTTTTTTTCACAGAAATAAAAGAAGAAACTGTTAAAGAAATCATGAATATATTTCTCTACAATAAGTTATAAGCTTTGAAAAAATATCAAACAACCTCAGCATCTAGAGAAACATAAACAAGATAGAACCTGAGAACAGAATATTGCATCATATGTAATGGATAAAAATTTGTATATTTTTCAGCTGGGCGTGGTGGCACACACCTTTAATCCCAGTACTCGGGAGGCAGAGGTAGGAGACTCACCATGAGTTTGAGGCCACCCTGAGACTACAGAGTGAATTCCAGGTCAGCCTGGACTAGAGTGAAACCCTACCTCGAAAAACAAGAAAAAAAATTGCATATTTTTGCATAACATATTCTCAGCAAAAGAAGTACAAATGCCAATGGAACCAATAATGGATAATACCCAACCTTTCTATTAGGTAAAGGCATTTGAGTTAAAGTTGGATAAAAGGGGAAAAATAATTGTGTTAGTTGCCTTTTGTTTTCAACAGTGAATCTCCCAATTTAGTAGCTTAATACAACTGTTCCTCAGTTTGTGTACTTAAAGAATGATGTGAAGACCAGGTATGATGGCTCATGCCTATAATCTCCACACTTGGAAGGCTAAGGCAGGAAGATCATGAGTTCAAGGCTAGCCTGAGCTATAAAGAAATCCTGTCTCAAACAAGCAAGCAAGCAAATGAATAAATAAAATAAACAAAATTAAAAAGAATGAGTCATTTAGTCAAGTGGTTCTGGCTCAAGGTTTCTCATGAAGTTACAGGCAACTCAAGATTGGACTAAAGCTAAAGAGGCCTCTCCCAAGCTCACTCACATTGTGACTAACAAACTTCATTTTCCCTTGAGTTGTAAGACTGAGTACTTCAGAAATTCACTATTCCATGTACATCTCTCCACTGGGCACTGAACAACTTGGCGGCTTGATTCCCCCAGCACAAGTCATCCAAGTACTATAGGAAGAGCACTAGACAGAAGCAGTTTGTTTTTATTTCAATTTTTGAAGGGCTAACCTATCATGTCTGCCATTTTCCATTCATTGGAAGCAAATTACTGCATGCAGCACACAGGCAAGGGGAGACAATCATCAAGGGCCAGTTTTGAGGCTGTCTCATACAATGATTGTTTCCAACAGGACCAGAGAGCAATGGAACAGTGAGAGAAGCTATGCCTCCATCTCTCAGGATGCAATCTGGCAATATAGTCATCTCAGGTATCTATGGAGGATTGGTTCTAGGACCACTGCATATAGCAAATTCCATAGATGCTCAAGTCCTTATAGAAAATCCTGTGTGTTTACATATAGCTTATGCAGTATACTTTAAATCATCTCTAGATTGCCTATAATCCCTAATCAAGTATAATTGCTAAATACCTGTACTTGTTTAGTACATATGCATTTTTTTCTGAAAAGTTATAGTTAGAGATATCAAAGCCATGGGTGCAGCGAATGAACATTATGGTCCTTGTGACATGCCAATTCTATCTCTCATAATGAATGCAAGGAGAATATAGGAGATATTCCCAGAGCATAAATTATAATATAAAAAATTGTAAGAATATTGAATGCTTAATGATTGAACATATAAGATAGTTCAATTCCAGGGGTTTAAAGTTTACAACTGTTAGAAATATTATTTAAAACTTTTAGGGGCTGGTGAGGGGTGTGTAGTATTTGAGGCCTGTGTGCTACAGGCAGAAAGCAGTGAGATCCTACGACAACCAAAATCTATCAACAGTACAAGGATAGCTGACTCCCTGGCAGGAGATGAATCATCCCTGGAACTGCAGCTATGGCTCATGTGAAACCACAGAGGAACTGGGAAGATGAGCAAGAGTGCTTCTTCCACAGTGAGCCTGACAACAAATGCCCAGGTGATGGCAACAGACACTAAGGATACACAAAATGCACCAAAGCAGAAATCCAGAAGCTGCTGAGAGATCAACACCAAAGTAGACTTAAAGCACACCCACCAAGGCTCAGAGAATTTTGCAGAAGAGGGGATGGAACAAATGTAAGGGTGGGAGAGGATATCCAGAGGCATTAACACCCACCCCCCACGACCAACTGCTGTTCTCACAACTGATAATGAATACCCACAATCCCACTGAGAAGGGCCCTCAGTGGAATGCAGGTGTGGGGGGGGGAGGAAATGATGGTACCAACATATGATGTGTCCATACAAAGTTTCTATTTAATAAAAAGTAATAAATAAACAAAACTTTTAATAACAAAAAGAAATGAGTTGAAAGTGATCATTTGTTAGAAAGTTATATGCTACATGATATGTTTTAAGCACTTTTTTCAGTCAATGAAACCATTTTGAAAGGATAGAGTTCTGAATGTTAAGAGTGATTTCTTTTGTGAGGCAGGCTTATGAGAACTTGCTGTTCTCAACTTTTTTGTTATATTCTCTAATTTTTATATACTAATATATATTATACTGTTAGACTAATATAAGATAGGAAAACTGTAGAAAATGCAGAAATAATACTATTTTGAAAATCCAGAGTAGAAGAATTTTGACAGAAATAATTTTGAGATCAATTGCTAAAATACTCTATGAGAATGTGATGACCATGTTCAAGCTGCTATATTTATGATTCTTTTTCTATACTTAGTATGATAAAACATGAACTGATTAGTACCATTGTTTTAAATATGATGCTTTAAATGAAATTTTGGCTAATGAAGGAGGGGTGCAATAAAATTTGTTAATCGTCTAAAGGTTTAATGTTGAAATTTTAATCATTTCATTGCAGATTCCAAGAAAAGCCAACAAAATAACTACTTTTTCTAAACAAGACCTGAATTAAGTGATTTAGAAAGTTCTTCTGGGGGGGCTGGAGAGATGGCTTAGCGGTTAAGCACTTGCCTGTGAAGCCTAAGGACCCCGGTTCAAGGCTCGATTCCCAGAACCCACGTTAGCCAGATGCACAAGGGGGTACATGCGTCTGGAGTTCGTTTGCAGTGGCTGGAGGCCTTGGCACATCCATTCTCTCTCTCTCTCCTCCTCTCTGTCTGTCACTCTCAAATAAATAAAAATAAACAGAAAATTTAAAAAAAGAAAGTTCTTCTGGTCTAAATATCATGGTTTGGGACTACTTGATTGGAGTACTATATAATCATTTTGTTAGTGAGAATGAAAAGTTAGTTCAAGATACATGACCATTAAAGTCAATTTTGAAAACCATTCTGAATGTCTTTCCTTGTGTCTGTGGCCATCATACATTTGGCCCAAGTGAAGCATGTTTCTGGGTAATAGAGAAATTTAAAATAAGTCTTTATTAAATGCTATTATTAGGTACATACCATTTGTAGGTGACTATTTTGAAACAGAAGATCATCTCCTGCCCCATAAGTTTATGCAGATTTGAGTCAACTAGCTTCAAGCAAGAAGAAAAGAGAAGTAGAACAATACATTCTTAAATAAAGATGTTATGAGATATTAAAATTTCCTTAAGAAGTTCCATTCTGAAACATTTTCATGAGATATTCAGACTTGAGTTTCATCTGGAATTCCACAATTATACCATTGTGATGATTTTTAGTAGCTGACCCATTGTAATATATCTTTGGAGAGTGTTTATTATATCTTAAAATTTGGATCTGAATCCATCTTCAAGTCTAATGCTGACATTCACAAGGGCTTTCTGGCTCTATCTCAGTCTGGAGAAAGCTCTTATTGTGGTCAACTCGACCGAGCCAACTATTAATAATGACAAAATACCATTCTGAAAAACAGGGCAATACTTAGTCAACATGATTCATATTGGCTGAATATGAACAAAGAAATCTGAACAGGCTATTTCGGAGTCTTGGATAGCCATTGAATCCATTGCGCTTATGAACACACTGGAAAAAATCAGGGTTCATGCTCCTGGCTGTTCAGACTTCTTAGTAAGTGTTGTACTGTGTCGCAAGGAGAAGACAGAGTGTTTTAATGTGGGGAATGGAACCTTCTGTGCTCTGTTCTTAAGAAAAGAATGTGGTTTCTAAAATATTACATTTTGAACTTCCTGTACTGTATTTACACATTTCTAACTCTTTATAAGGCTAAACGGTGTTATTTCTAAACCAGTCACTGGTACACTGAGTTTGCTCTGTGAGAGAAATGTTCTTCCCTGCCATGTGTCGCTTCCTTTTTGTGGTACATTCCTTCAAGAGTCTGCCTTACTCTGTGCTCAGCAAACCTGTGACCACAGAGTATTAGCTATGGGAGCCATTTCTCCTCTTTCGACACAGCAGCCTCATAAGCTACCTGAGAACGTGTTTGTGGTTTGATGGAAGGACATGATTGAGACCGCAGTAGAATCCAATCTTGTGTTTGAGTCCATGTTTCTGAGCCCCCGTTTCCTCATTGCAATGTGTAGGTAATGTACCTACCTTATCTAGGCAGTTTTGAAAATTAAGAGTGTATGCATACTATCATTCCTCACAATTAGTAATTCTTGAAGAAATGAAAGTATTTTGCTGGACAAGCAGAATAAGAATATCTTATGTCATTTGGATGAGGAACATGTGTTCAGCTGATGAAAATGCATTAGGGGACTTTTGAATATTTGCATATGCTCAAGTTCATCTTTAGACATCTTTCCAAACTCCAACATAGAAAATAACATGAAAACAGAAAGAAAAAAAGCTTTTTTTAAAGAAAATCTGAAACTTCTAGTAAGAAATAGATCATATGTGACTAATTCGTATGCATATGATACATGTAACTGAAATGAAAGCTCATTGAAGCAATAGTCTTCTACATATGGAGATACTCCTACATTTTGTCTTTCTTTCCCCTCTTGTCAGAATCAACTAAGTGAGTGCTCTGTCTATTAATAGTGTATTCATAGTAGCCTGGAAAATATTCAGAGTAAATGAATTTATTACATGATTTTTCTGTAAACTATTAAGTGTGTTTTAATTTACCTGCATTTTATAATTGTTAAATGCATTAATGAATATGTGTTTGAAAGAAAGGGAAATAATAACTACTAAGCATGTACTATGTGTTTTATGTTAACTATATTGTTTTACATATAATATAACCCCTTGAGATTATATAGATATATCATATATATTATATATATGTATATGCATATATATATATGTATGTGTATATATATGTATATATATATATATATATATATATATATATATATATATCACAAATACATCTGTAAACTTTTATCTCTGGACTTCTACATTATGTATTCATCTCCCTAAATTAAATTCTGTATTATTAACTATATAATAATTTAATTTGGATTTAAGTTGTAACAGAAAACTGTATGGAAAAGGTCATGTATTAGTTTTACTTTGTCCAATATTAACAAAGATTACCCCTCACCAGAAATTAGTCTGAAATGCTAGGACACTTAGACTAATTCTTTGTGAGGGCAAACTCCAGGGTGACTACTTTCTATTTGGAAACTCTAAAAACAATAGATTTTTTTTAAATTCACTAATGCTTTTAAAAAAGAAAATACAAGAACCTGCATTCTCAGTTTAAAATAAACTTAGCTTCAATAGGACAATCATAAATCTAGAAGAATTTTAGCTTGATGCCAGTGTTTGAAAGGATTATCAAACTCCAAGTTTATTTTTTCATAGTTTTTTTTTTCTGTCCTACAGATTCTTCCCTGCAATGGATTAACCACAGACATTTGAAGTCATACTGTTTAAATATCTTTGAATTATTTTTGTTTAAAAATGTCAATGGGTACGATAGGAAAAGTACATTTTTTTCCCTGTAACTTCAAAACAACTGAACAGAACCTTTGGACAGAAACCAAGAATTGAATGTCTTAGCTTTAAAAAGATTATCTGCTGTGAAAAGCAATGAATGGGTCTGTTTTCAAGTTTAACTATTTCAAGCTTCAATTACCTGACTTTTATTATTTCATATTAAAAATTAATGTTTAAAGAGGAAATTGTTTTATTATTTCTTAAATCTGGAGTTACATATACTTCATATGCATATACAGAATCTGTACAGATGATATAATGTTTATTAAAAAGAATTGTCACACTCTAATGACTGCTTCTTTCCTGATTGCATTAATGAATGACAGCCCTTCAATACAGGTTGCAATGAAACTGGGAAGTATATAATTTTCTACTTGCTTTTCAAGAGATTTGGGGAGTCCATTATTATGATTCCTTTTGAGGGAATAAAGGTGTTCAATAGCTTTTATTGTAGAACAACACACACACAAGCACACACATGGGGGGGGGGGTTAGAATACATTTTAGTCTGAATGGGAACCATACTCTGTAAACTTTGTGCTAAGATAGTTAGCTTCAGATGCCTTCTGTCTGACACTGACACTGAGGATATGAGACAGACACATGGACATGGCCTTCTGCTTCAGGAGGTAGAACTTGCAGAGGTATCTTAGGAGTGTTGCCCTGGCTTCCAGGATTCCTTTCCACACCATGTAGGCTTGAGTCTATGCTCAAGTCACACAAGTTACTATAGCACACACATACTTCTGCCCATGGTACACGACACAAAGCCCTTCCAGATGTTCATGTTGGAAGAGGATGTGAAACTGACAAGACAGACTTTTAGATAGAAATAACTTTATAAAATCTCTCTTAAAAATTTAAATATATAGAGGCTTCTTTTTGTTTTTAAACTCTTTTCCAGTTGATACAGTCAACATATGCAGACATTTTATGAGAAGATAATACTGCCCTTTTGTATTTCCATTCAGAAATAACAGTATCTTTAAGGCATATGAACTCTTTTTTTGTGAAGGAAATTTGTTGAGATAAGATGAATAGTAACTTACAGTTAAGTGGTGACTCAGTTGATAGGTGAAGGTTATCAGAAAGAAAGTATGGAGCAGATTAGAGAACCTATTGATGGACTTGCTTTGTTTGCTTATTTTCTGAAGCATTCCTTGTTCTCTCTGATAAAGCCAAATTTGTGACAGTGTTATAACACTCCCCCCCAGCCCAGTGTTGTGACAGTGTTATAACACTGCCCCCCAGCCCAGTGTGCGTGCGTGCGCATGCACACACATACACACACACACACCCATTGATGAGAAAGGATATTAACAAAACTGTCTTCTAAATTAACTAAATAGCATAATATATACAGTGGGGTGATAAAAATAGTAAAGTTTTTCAATATAAATAATTTATTACTTTTATTATCCATAAATATTATATGATTACATAGAAATAAAGAAGCAACACATTTTTAAATGTACTTTAGGCATCAATATTAGGCTTCATCTATGCTAAGAAGAGACAGTGTGAAAAATAGTTTTATTTTTATTGATAAATTCATTTAATAATCAGTATTAACTTCATATATTAAGGTAGACATATAATTGGTTGCAAGCACACTTGGATATAAGAGATGATACTAGGCTTCTAGCTACAATTTTCTATCCAACTAGTGACCATGAACAATTCCCCTTACAAGATGAAATTTAGCTTTACAATCTATACAAGAAAAAGTTTTCATCTCTACCATGTTTTAAATTATATTAAAGAGCCTGTGTTCGGGTAGGCTGTCACTATTTCTGCCAGAACAAAATATTTGGGAGCTTATAGAAAGGAGTTATTTTTTGTACAGCACCAGGGATCCTCTGGACATCCTGGTGGAACTATAGGTACCACTAAGGTGTCTAAGGTGACTCTGCATGTCTCACCTACCTTCCTTTCTGCTGCCTCTGCTGGGACTCTGTTCTTCAACCACTCTATACTGATAACTGTCCCCCCAAATCAACCTTCTGTCTTCCTTCTCTTGGCCTTTTCTTCCTTCACACCAATATTGTCTATATAATTACATTGTGCTGGAAGACACTGAATCAGAAGATGTATGTACAAGTTTACAATAACACTTTACTATTGTTTTAGTTTTGTTTCGGTAGCTGAGATTCAGTCTTGTTAATGTAGCCCAGTCTGGCCTGGTACTTACTATATGGCCCAGATTGGCCATCAGTTTATGGCAATCATCCTGTCTCAAACTACCAAGTGCAGGGATTATAAGCATGTATCAACTTGATCCTATAACTTTTAAAAAATATTTTTATTTATTTGAGAGAGAAAGAGGAAGATACAGAGGCAGAGAGAGAGTATGGGTGCTCCAGGGTCTCTTGCCACTGTAAATGAACTCCAGATACATGTGCCACTATGTGCATCTAGCTTTACATGGGTCCTGGGAAGTCAGGCTTTGCAAGCAAGCACCACTAACCACTGAAATAACTTCCAGCCCTGAGCCTATCACTTTTAATAACAGATAATTGATGTCTGCTAAAGAAGTCTCTGTTTATTCATCTGTAAATGAAAACAGAGACTTACTCCTGAGGGTTGTCATAAGATTTTTTTTTATTTAATGAGTGAGAATGAGTACAAGAGAGAAAGTTGTCATGCCAGGGCCTCTAGCCACTGCAATCGACCTCTAGATGCATGTGCCACCTTATGTGCATGTATGACTTTGGCATGTGTCACCTTGTGCATCTGACTTACATGGGATCTGGGGAGTTGAACATGGACCCTTAGGCTTTTCAGGTAAGCTCCTTAACTGCTAAACCACCTCTCCAGCCCCAAAATTCTTTGTTTGTTTGTTTGTTTTGAGGTAAGGTTTCTCTCTAGCCCAGACTGACCTGGAATTTACTATGTAGTCTCAGGCTGGTCTCAAACTCACAGCAATCCTCCTACCTGTGCCTCTGAGTGCTGTGATTAAAGGCATGTGCCACCACACCTGGCTGTGATAAGATTTGTGCATAAAACATTTGTTCAGTGCCTATCATATAGTGAAGGGAAATGGGTTAACAATATTGTCTATGCTGTTACTTTATCTTCTTGCTTTTGGATTGCCTATATAGCCAGCTGTTTTTCTATACATAGCCACTGTCTACTGCTATGGGAAACTAGGTCTTGTTTACTACTGTATTTTCAATGCATAAGAAATGAACTTGCATTATACAGCAGTACAATTAAATGCTGAATGAATGCATCATTCTCCCACCTTGCAACCTAATATGAGAATGAATAAGAATAAATTACAATACAGTGATATAATTTATAGCCAACCAGAATGGTTTAGGGAAAAAAAAAAACCAATGCCTTAGAAATTTTTGCTCATTTTAGTACTGTTGTCATTTGCATCAAAGACCAAACAAGTAGTTTATTGAATCTTGATTCTCCATGTGTGTCAGAGGTTTAGGCCTTTATGAGGCATTATTGGGAAATGATGGGACATTAAAAGATAGTGCTTAGCAGGAGGTCTAAGGTGATGAGATCCCAGTGCCTTCCTCATGTCTTTTGCTTTTTGACCATGAAATGAGTAGTTTTTCTGTGCCAAATAATTCTTTGTTGACAGTCTCTTCTGGTGCTCAAAGAAACAGGACCAATCAATAATGATCTGAAATCTCTGAGACTGTAAGGCAAAATAAAGCTTTCCTCTTAATAAATTAATTCATCTCAGAAATTTATTATAGTGAGGGAAAAACAACAGTTAACTACTTTCATAGGAAGTCATGATATTTAAGGATTTGTTTTTTGAGGTTAAATATTATGCATTTCTATATTGATGAGACAATATGACAATATATTCTTTTACTATCTTTTGGATCTAATTGAGGAAGCTAATATGAGTGGATAATCAGATTTTCATTTGACCAAATTAGAGAAGGAAATGTTTTGCCTTGTTTTCTAAGATCTAACAAGGAATGCAAAAGCAAACAACTAACAAATAGGAAAGTTCATAATGAAATATACAATTATTTCCATTAGAAAATAAAAGGAGCTCACGTTTCGAGCATTAATTTCTAACTAAATATGAGGAAATTAGTGTGGAGGTTCCTGAAGCAGCTAAAAATAGATTTACCATATGACCAGCTATATCACTCCTAGGCATATATCCTAAGGACTTACCACACTACCTTAGAGCTACTTGGACATCCATGTTTATTGCTGCTCTATTCACAATAAAGGAAGGATGAGGGAAGGGTTAATCAAAAGCTATGCAGGTATAAATAACTCATATGAAAAACTACTTTTTTGGCTTATGGCACATCCAGAAGCCATAGATTGTTACTAGAAAATGTTCAGTGCCAGGTATGGGATACCTTCCAATTATTCCAATGAATTGTCCAGGGAGGTTCCTGATGCCCCCAAAACACAATAGGCCATTGTCAAGGCTCTTGGTTTCCCACCAGGAATTACATGGTAAGACCCCATTGCTGAAGACTCCACATGCCTGAACTATAAGGTCATTGAGAAAGCTTGTTGGAGCTGAGTGGAACTAAGGAAAAATGTTTACTTATTGTTTACTTATTGGGGCTCAATCCCAGGCCTCTTGCCCTCCATTGTCTTCTCTATTACATAAATTTTGTCCACACTTGCTCTCTTTCTTCAGCTTCCACCAAATTAATGTGACCCTGTATGATTTGAGTTCCTTCTCCCTCCATCAACTCTCCACACTTTACCTGTCCATGGACATAGTTTTGATAAGCATCTATTTTGTTCTTGAAGGATCTCTTCTCGTCAACAACACAGAGGGCATTTATCAATGAGTGCTACTGAAATTAAAATAAATCTGTACTAAATTAATTTCCCCTAAGATGTCTACTCTGTGAGGTAATATTCTATTGAGTAGATACTCATCTAGATGAAAATGGTCATGACTTCAAAAGTAGGTCTTCTGGGTGTGTGTGTTAAACAACATAAAACTTATAAAGATAAAACTGTGCAAAATGTAGGACTTCAGGTGTCATGGTGTACTCAGGAAGCAGAGGTAAGGGGATCACTGTGAGTGTGAGGCCACCCTAAGACTACATAGTGAATTCCAGGTCAGCCTGGGCTTCCTACCTCATAAAATCAGAAAAATAAAATTAAAAAGATGAAATAAAGAAAGAAAATTCAGGCTGGAGAGATGGCTCAGAGGTTAAGGTTTTTGCCTACAAAACCTAACAACCTGGGTTCAATTCCCCAGTACCCATGTTGAGCCAGATGCACAAAGTAGCACATGTATCTGGAGTTTACTTGCAGCAGCTGGAAGCCCTGGTGCACCAATTCTTTCTCTTTCTCTCTCTCTTTTCCATCCTTCTTAGCTTCCAAATAAGTGGATTAAAAATTAAATAAAAAATCTACCCAAGATACCTTACATATCCAGCAAGCATCTCGTGGACTAGCCACTAAGATGGAAGGGGAGGGAGGGGAGGGCATCAAAGGGGTGGGAAACACAAATCTAGACCCAAGTGGCAATGGCACCATAAAACTCTACTTACTAAATGGCAGACCAAATAGCTGATGCTTCACCAGGCCCTTATAGGGAACAACTGAACTACAAGACACTGGAGAGGGTAGGATCACGACTAACCTCAATCTTCTACATCTTCCCTCCCTCCTTCTCTCTCTCCTTCTCCCTCTCTCTTCTCTCTAACTCTTGTATATTAGTTATCTTTTTCCTCATTTTCTTAGTGGGCACTGACCTGTAACTCCCAGTACCAGCATGGGGCTATCATCCACAATGAGCTTTTGATCAGAGAGACCTACAAGGTTTCCTAAAAGACAGACATATTTCTGTCAGAGTACTTGTTGACCCACCAAAGGTTACTGGTAAGACCCTACTGCTGAAGACACCTTATGTGGTTGACATGAAAAATGGAATGGCATGGCTGGAAGTTGGAAGAGAGTCAATCCCCAGACAGTCAGCACGTCTAGTGCCAGAAGGTGCTACATGGGCGACTGGGGGAAAATGACCAATATCTGTCAAAGCAACGCATGGTCTAAGCTACTTAGCAGCAAATAACTTGTTGTGGTGCCCACACAAGTGCAATAGTGGCACATAGCCATGGTGGGGAACCAACTGCTCTTAATTTGGCTAACTGATCTCCTCAGTGGTATGGGACCCATAGCTGGAGCTGGGAAACAAGTCAGAACCATATCCAAACATAAGCCCACTCTCCAATATCAAGCTACCATCAATCATGGGCTACAAGAGGGCCTACAGCTATTAAATTCTCTATAAAAAAAAAGTAAGGGGTATCTCATTTGTCATGGTGCTAACTTACTCTCCACTGGAGAATCTGCTTCTCTTTTTCAGATAGATGTAGATCCTAAGGAGAGAGCCACCCCATCATAACTCAAAAGGGCCCCGGATGAAACTAAGAAAAATTGGAGAAACAAGCAAGGGGCCTGTTTTCCTGATGAACCAGATATCAGCAGAAGGGTGAAGAAGATCAACACAGAGAAAAAATCAACTCCTACCAAATCAGAGAGCCAGAGCCTCAGAGGCCCCCAACACCTCATCACTGAAGCAGACCAAAATGAACCCAACGTGGCTCAGGGAAATTTTATGGAAGAGTGGGCGGAAAGAATGTCAGAGCCACAAGTTGGGTCATGATATGCAGAGACATTTATCTTACCCAGAACTGTGGGCTAACTCCACAATGCATGACCCATATACCTCAACAAGGAGGGCCCAAGGGGAGGGGGTAGGTCACGGATGAGCCTAATAATGATACCAAACTGACTGTATTTGCTGAATACAAAACTAACTAATAAAGAAAAAAAAGAAATCAAAATTATATATATAAAAAAGAATGAAAATGTCACCACATGTAACACACTGACGAATGCTAGGGATATTATAAGAAATAATACTATAGGAGCCCTAGGGAAACAGATACTGCATTGTAGCACTATGTAAAATATTGAAGATAAGTTCTTAAAAACTTCATGTACTTTATTAAATTGGAATCATAGAACATATAACTATTTGCTAAATATATTACTACTATATTGTACATCAAATTCCATACTTTGTTATTTTTCAATTGAAATTATAATGCTATCATATGCCTCTACATTCATAGTTAGTTTACAATGCTCCAGAACAAAATACTAAAAATCAGAGGCATTCAATACAGGTGTGTGTGGAGGAGCATTTTAAAATCCCTTGGGATGCAGCTGAAAGACTAAGTTCAGGGCTAGTCAGGAATACACAGTAAGACCCTTTCTCAAAAAAAATAGAGAATATGAACACATGCTTGCTATGAAACATTGTAATTAGTGCTAAGTTATAGTATATGATAATGCTTCCTGAAAAGCTGTGGGTTTACTTGTTCTTATTTTGCTTAACAAAATAATTGTACATATTTCATGATGTAATATGAAGTTTGGATAGTATATCTTGTATAATGATCAAATATATCTCTTTTCACTTCTGCAGAAACAATTCTAATAAATCTGTTATACCATGCCTCAACACTACTCTAGTAACACAATTTCTTTGTTGTAAATAAACTGCGATCCAGAAAAAGCAAAAACAATGTAGGATTTTATGCTGGGCCAAACAAAGGAATTATATAATTAAATATTAGATTTTTAAAAGTATAAATATTAAAATGAGCAGTTTTTCAAATGGTTATAAATACATAAACTAGGTGAAGGCATTTGACAATCCAAAACAATCAATCAAAAACCTTTTCTATCCATAGAGGGATTTAAAAAATGACACGATAACCACCTATCCTGATTCTTTAAACACGTGTTTTCTGGCTTCCGTGGCTGTGGGTGAGACAGGTGATCTTGGAGTTCTTGCTATGACTTAGTCAGTGATATGAAACAGGCACTAAAGTAAGAAAAGAAAGGAAACTGTATAAAGTAAATAAACTTAAGGCAGAAGATACATGTACCCCAAAAGTTCAACAATTTAGAATATTTGTCTGATTTTTTTAAGTCCAGAAGTAATCTGTATTGATTATAACAGAAAGCTAGTACTTCTAAGTCAGAGAATGTACATATGTGGTCAACATCCTCTTTTAAGAAATGCATTGAGAGATTGAAAAAGTCCTTCGAGGAAATCATGACTTGCTATGTTTTCTTTTTTATTGATGTCTCTGAAAACATCATTGTCAAGTAATATATATATAAAATGCAGTTTTTAAAAGTGAGAATGTGTAAAATTCACACTGAGAACTGTTAAAAAATAAGTTCATATGTAGCAAAATGTTCCACCATTGATGAATCACACTAACATACTAAATATTTTTATTTCATTTATTTTAACTTATTGACTGTCAATTTATTCTTATTATTTTGTTTTTACTGATAAATATGATCTAAATTAATAAGCATATGGTCAAAGTATCCAAACCAATATCCTGCTCTACTTTTCCTAAATGCTAACAATATCACAACTTTGTTAAAAGTCCTTAAAATTATAGCGTCATCACCCCTTAGTTATCCCTTAATGATCACAAGCACGTTGTGAAAGCCTGGAGGCTGTAGGCAAAAAAATTGTATTGTTATGGAATCTCATATTCTATAGTTATTATTTTTCACTAAATGGAAAACATTTTAAAAAATTGAATAGCACCGCGGGAAAGGAGAAATTTGAAGAGAATGAAAAGAGAAAAATATAAACTTGTAACTAGTTAATTGAAATGAATGTGATGGATGCTGGAGTGATGGCTCAGCTGTTAAAGGCACTTGCTTGCAAAGCCTGATGGCTGAGGTTTGATTGCCCAGTACTCATGTAAAGCCAGATGCACAAATAGACATATGGGTCTGGAGTTTGTGTGCAGTGACAAGAGGCCCTGGTGTGCCTATATCACTTCCTCTGTATGTCCCTATTTCTGTCTCTCTCTTTCTGAAATTAATAAGTGTGCAAAAATTTTAATGAAATAAAAATAAATAAAATTGATGTCTGTCCTTTTGCATGGGAAATATGTGCTCTATAGTGCTGCTGTGGTGGAAGTGAGTATCTGCTGGTAACATTTCTGTATTAGACTGGCGCTAAGAATCAAAGCTTGCCATGTGTGACCAAATGGGAGGAATCTGTAAGGAAATAGGGCAGGGGAGCAATTACTGTGTCTGTCCTGAGGATGTTACAGGTCTTCTGTAATGTTTCTTTTTATGCATGCATAATGGGAGTTTGATCTTGCTTATGTGTGTTGCAAAGAAATGCCTTTTGGTCCAGATGATGGGCTGATCACTTCAATTTGCACCTATTCCCTAGTGTCAGCACTTAAAGTTTGCCTCAGGAAGAGCTACAATAAGTCTTTGCCATCTTAAAAGCTGTAGCTCACATGCAGAGCCACAAAACATTTTGGCCTTCAGAGAACTTGCCAAAGTCCACGGGGTAAAGACAGTTAAGTGTCATAATGCAACACTTGACTTTCTACCTGTGACCCATATCATTGTATTATAACATTGGTAGCTCTCACAAGTTATTTTGGTTCATAACAGTTAAAAAAAGATCATGGAACAAAATGCTTCCATCAATTATATAGATATTTAAATTAGAGGAAAGGAGTCTGGGTTTTACCCAGATGCTCTGAATAGAAAGACAAGAGACATGAGGTAGAAAACCTAATGGTACACTATGCAGATTATTATGATTAAAATGTCTTGAGTAAACTCTGCTGCTGGGTATCCTGTACATCTTGTTGTTTTGAAATCCCAAGTGCTTTTGAAATTTGAAAACCCAAACTACTGCTCTATGAGACCCAAGAGAAGCAACAGACCCGCAAAGGAAACATGGCACAATAAGAATAAACAACTACTCTGCTTAAGATGGATGTGGCTTGTCAAAAGAAAGGTCTCAGGCAGACAAATTTCATTCTCTCCAGACCCTTTGAAGTTCTTCTGCTAGTCCTTTTTTTTTTTTTTAACCTCTGACAGCTCCCTGCAGTTTTCTGATGTGATTCTTGAAATTTCTGGTACCTAAGTCTCTCTAACTAGTAGTTCTTAAACCTCACCTCACCCCAGTGCTTGTTGGCATGGTTTTTGTCTTTCCAGAGTTTTCATAGTGTCCTCACCTGCTCACCTGTGATAAGGACTGTAACACTTCCAGAGCACTCTATCCATCTCTCTCTCCCCTCCCACCCTGCCATTATCCAAATAGGTCTGGGATCTGGAGTTATCCCCTGTTAATGTAGTAGAAACTTCAGGGAGTTGTTATCCCCTATGCCAACCATAGGTTCAGAATCTTAGAAACCTTTCTACCATTCAAATTCAAACAAAATCTTACTTCCCCAAAGATTTTGACAGGGGGTCCAGCCAACCAGGCTACTGTAGGCTGTAGACATTTCTCCTCCCAGAACCCCATGAAGCACAATGCAGGATCTTCTCTCTTTTCTTTCTTTTTCCAGAAGGGTTTAAAAACCACTCCTTCCTTCTACTATATTGGTTTGGGGTCCTCTTCCCCTTTCTCTGATCTCTGCCATTTTCTCACCTGGTGTTAGATAAAGCATCATCTAACACCAGGTGAGAGAGTGGCAGAGTCTTGGTCCTGTATTTTGAACCTGAAAAGGATAAGTAGACTATTTCTTCAAAACTACAAAAGCCCAGGATGAATGTCCTTCAGTTCTTTTATGTGTTGCTTTCCTTTATTTGTTCTTTTTTTGTAGTTGTATGGAAGTTCTGTGTCCCTGGTTTGCTATGAAATGTTTTAGAAGAACAAAAAAATACAGAGTATAGTGAAATGGATATCTGACTGTTACTAGGAAACTGAGATTCCTTTTCATGGGTTTTTAGTTTCATCAATAAAAGAATTTAGAAACAGACTGAGAAGGAAGCTCCAGGACAATTTTGTTAGCATTTAGAGAAAACAACAGGACAGGCAAGCTGTATACTTCCCCTGACCTACTGCCTTCCAGAAACAGAGATAGAGCAGGAACTTTGAAGACAGATGAAGATGGTATCCTCAGCTCTGTAATCAGATATGTAATGAAATCTTCCTGGGCTTCAATTTTCTTATTTGCATTGTAAGTATGTTTTATTGTCTTTTATATAATTACTTAATTATATAATGTCTGATTGCATATTAACTATTTCAAAAAAGCTAAAGCAAAATTAGTTTCTTACTAATTTTAAAAGTTAAAAAGTAGAGCTACCATATGACATAGCAATCACTCTACTTACTATATACCCCAAATGTATGAAATCAATAATGTTTAAGAGATAGCTGCATGCACATGTTTATTGTAGCATTATTCACTATACCCAAGAAATGGAGTCAACTTTGTGTTCATCAACTCATGAATGTATAAAGAGTACTTGAAATGACTTTTTACATTCACTAAATCCCAATTGATCTTTTCATCTATGACACATAGTTCATGGCATTTGCAGTACTGGATTTACCTGAGTCAAAGGGCCCAGGAAAGGGTATGATGAAGAATAACCTTAATTTTCTCCTGTTTCTCTCTCTCTTTCTCTTGTATATTACCTATCTTTTACTTCCTTCTTTTCTCTTGGCACTGGCTTGTAACTCCCAGTACCAGGATGTGATTAACATCCACAATGAGCTGTTGACCAGCTTATATAGTGTGTGACAGCCCTGCATTTGGTCTTCAACAGTGGAAAACAAACAAGGTGGCTGACAAAATGGACTATATTTGTCAGCTTTTAACCCTTATGACCCTTATGCACATGTGTGTGTGAACACACAATCATATATCTATCTAAATATATGTGTATGTATATCAATATATACAGAGAGAGTAGTAAGATAGTAATTAAGAGTGGCATTATGTTTGATCATTGCAAATATATTTTATTATTGTGTCTCATCTAGGAACTTATTTTGTGTATTTTAATGTATATAAAAGATATGGTAGCATATATGTATATACATATATAGATAGATATGCATATTATTTATTAAATAAATAAAAATTGAGTATGTGAATAAAAAAGTTATTTACAAATAGACATAAAGCTCAAATTAGACACCACTCAACCTTTGTCTCCAACATAAATGTCTTATTAGCTGCAAGATTGTTGAAGGTAGAAGTCATAACTCACCTAGTGTGGGTTTCTTCAAGAATTGAAGGAATAGAAAAGACAATAAATAAGTGCCCAGGGTTCACACTGGGATGTACTAGTTTAAGATGGCAGTAGCTATGAGGAAGATAGCACCCTGCCCTGGAATAGTACTGATGACTTTCTAAAAAAACAATGGATGTTAGATTTGACATCAAATAATGAAAAAAATAGTATCTGATTTTTGATACACTTTCCTACAATACCTAGTATCATGAATTATTTCCTCTGATAGAGATAGTTTTGTAGCTTCCCACCTCCTCCTGGGCCTGAGTTCCTTGCACAGTCAGTGTGTGGGTGGGTACAGTGGTCTGGAGTGAGTAGGCTGGAACCATTTCTGGTTTGCTCCCACTACCCAGGTCTAAGTGCCTTGGCAGTCAGTGTGTGGGTGTAAGAGGGTCTGGAATGAGTAAGCCAGACCCATATTGGGGCTCCTCCCACCTCCTTCTAGGTCTTAGTTCCTTGCACTGTCAGTATGTGGGCAGGTGTAGCAGTCTTGAGTGAGTAGGCTGGACCTATTTCTGGTCCCTTTCCACTGGCCAGGTCTGAGTTTCTTTCACATCGGTTTGTGGGAGGCCACGGCCCTCTGGAGTGAGTACCAGAACCCTGTATCTTGGCTTCTACCCCCTCCCCAGTCTAGGTTGCTTGCACTGGTCTATGTCCTTCAGGGCTCAGCATGAAGTAGGCCAGATCCCTGCTTAATTATTTCTCCTACTCCTCTGGTCCTGGTAGGTCCCCTTGTGCCTTGCTCAGGAAGGCCTGGACCCTGTGTGGGTGGTGAAATCAAGCCTTTTGCTCTGGTATCTTGCCTGTCCACTAAGTACCAACATCCCTGTTCATCTGAGTCAGATGGTGAACAGGCCAAAGGACACAAACTTGCTTCCTCCTCAATAAAATAATCTTCATAAAATGGCTAGACAACCATGCAAAAAAAGCCAATGAAAGTCAGAAAACTGAGAGATCTTGACCAAGGATGCCTAGCCCTACTACAAAAGCCTCCAATAAAATTACAGTGAAATTAAGAGAAATTCATGCCCAAAATGAAAACACAACAGAGACCTTGATTAAAAAAAAATCACTGAACTTGTAGCAAACTATCAAAGACCCAACAATTGTATCAATAAAAATGAACGGAATCATCTCCTAGAGAATTCAGCTTTTGACAGTAGGTTTAACTTGATGGAAGGAAAGGTTATAACCCTCCAAAGAGATATGAATAAATTGAAGGCAAGTCAAGAAATGGAAGACCTCAACAATTGGATGATTAAGTTTAATGAAGACTTGATCAAATGCAGGAAGGAACTACAAGAAGTATCAAGAAAATCAGAATTCAAATTGAAATCATACCCTCAAAAAGAGACAGACATTGTACAAAACAACACAACAGAAAACAAAAATCAAATAGAATTTATGAAAACCTCTCCAGAAACACTCACCAACAGAATTACTCATGTGTGGAAGGCAGAACCCCTGACATGGAAGATAAAAGAGAAGAAATTGATCAGGAGGCCAAAAACTTTGCTAAGTTGAAAATATCAAGTAAACAGAACATGAAGGAACTGTGGGAAACTCTAAAATGACCAAACATCTGGGTCATGGGAATACCAGAAGGAGAGGAAATCCAGGCCAGAGGCATAGAAAACATACTCAACAAAATTATTGAAGACAATTTTCTAAATCTTGCAAGAGAGAACCATCCAGATACAAGAAGCCCACAGAACACCAAACAGGCAGGACCAAAGAAGAAACTCTCTAAGACACATCACAGTTAAAACTCTTAATGATGAAACAAAGAGAGAGTGTTAAAAGCAGCAAGAGTGAAGCAACTCACAACACACAAAGGCAATCCCATAAGAATAACATCAGATTTCTCAGTGGAAACCCTGAAAACTGGAAGGGCCTTGAATGGAACTCTTAAAAGTATGAAAAACTATGGCTTCCAACCCAAGCTCTTTGACCCAGCAAAGTCCCCCTCATAATGGTGAAAGAAAAACTTGCCATGAAAAAGGTCATCTCTAAGATTATATGAACACAAAGCCAAACCTACAGAGAATACTTGAGGGAATACTCCACACAGAGCAGTCAAACAACCAATCTTGGGAGCCAACAAGAAGATCACAATAACCAAAATAGACCAGGCTCAAAACCGTACATAATACAAGTAAGCACCCAACCCCATAAAACACCTTATAATGGCAGGGATTAATTCAAACCTCACAGTAATAACTTTGTATATTAATGGTCTTAATTCGCCCATCAGAAGACACAGGCTTTCAGGATGGATCAAAAACCTGGACCCTTCTATCTGCTGTCTTCAGGAAACTCACCTCACCACTAAAAATAGAAACCTCCTCAGGGTGAAAAGTAGGAAAATCATATTCCAAGCAAATGGAAATAAAAAACAATATCTGATAAAATAGACTTCAAACCAAAAGTAACCAAAAGAACAAAGAAGGCCACTTCTTACTCATCAAGGGAATGATCCAACATGAGTACATCACAATCATAAATATACATGCACCTAACACAGGGGCACCACAGTTTATAAAACAAAATCTACTCAAGAATAGAACAGAAATAAACAATATCATCATAGTTGGAAGCTTCATTACTCCTCTGTCATCAATAGACAGATCATCCAAGCACAAAATCAACAGGTAAATTATAGAGCTCAATGACATTATAGATCAACTAGACCTAATGGATATCTACAGAACCTTTCACCCAAACTCTCCAGAATACATTCTTCTCAGCAGCCCACAGAACCTTCTCTAAAACTGACCATATATTAGGCCATAAAGCATGACTTCATGAAGTCAAGAAGATTGAAGTAACTTCCTGCATCACGTCAGATCCCAATGTGTTAAAGCCAAAAATTAACAACAAGAGACACATCAAGAACTCCACCAACTCCTGGAGACTAAACAACACAATTTTAAGCAATGAATGGGTCATGGAAGAAATCAAAAAAGAAACTGTAAAATTCCTAAACTTGAGTGATAATGAAAACACAGCCTACTAAAACTTAGGGGACTCAATAAAGGCAGTTATAAGGGGAAAATTCATAGCCCTAAATGCCTTCGTTACAGAGACAGAGATAACACAAATCAATAACCTGACTGTACACTTAAAGGCACTGGGACATCAAGAAGTATCCAACCCAAAGAGCTCCAGATGGAAAGAAATAATCAAGATTAGAGCAGAAATTAATGAATTGGAAACTAGGAAAACAACTTTAAAACGATCAAAGAAATAAAGAGCTGGGACTCTGAAAAAAACAAACAAAATTGACTAACCCCTGGCAAACGTGATCAAGCAAAAAAAGTGAAGTCTAAAATTAATGAAATCAGAAATGAAAAAGGAGAGATCACTAGAGACATAAAAGAAATTGAAAAAATCATCAGGGCACACTTCCAAAACATCTACACCACAAAATTAAATAATCTGTAAGAAATAGATGAATTCCTAGACACATACCACCTACCAAAACTAAACTCAGAACAGATTAATCTCCTAAGCAAACCTGTCACATACATGGAGATTGTAAAGATAATCCAAAACATCCCCAAGAAGAAAAGTCCAAGACAGGATGGCTTCTCAGCTGATGTCTATCAAACCTTCACAGAACTGAAACAAATTTTTCTCAAACTGCTCTGAATAATCAAAGAGAAGGGCATCCTCCCTTACTCCTTTTATGTAGCTAGCATCACCCTAATACCAAAACCAGACAGAGATGCAACAAGGAAAGAAAAATTTAGGTCTATACCCCTAATGAACTTAGATGTAAAAACCCTGAACAAAATCTTTGCAAACCAAATTCAACAACACATCAAAAGCATTATCCACCTTGATAAAGTACACTTCATCCCAGGGATGCGGAGATTGTTTATGTATGGAAATTGATCAATGTAACACAACACATAAATAAGATCCACTTGATCATCTCAATTGATGCAGAGAAGTCTTTGACAAAATACAACACCACTTCATGATCAAAACAATGGAAGAAATAGGCGTGGAGGGTTTATATCTCAACACAATCAAGGCTATATATAAAGCTCCTAAAGCCCAAATAATTATTTTGTTTTTCTTTTTGTTTTTCGAGGTAGGGTCTCACTCTAGCCCAGGCTGACCTGGAATTCACTATGTAGCCTCAGGGAAGCCTCAAACTCATGGCAATTCTCCTACCTCTGCCTCCTGAGTGCTGGGATTGAAGACATGTGCCACCACGCCTGGCCCAAATAATTTTTAATAGGGAAAAACTCAAGGATTTTTCACTGAGATTGGGAACATGACAGGAGTTCCCACTCTTACCCATGCTCTTCAACATAGTACTAGAATTACTATAACCCAAGCAATAAGATAGGAGAAAGAAATAAAAGGGATTCAAATTGGAAAGGAAGAAGCCAAGTTAGCCCTACTTGCAGATAACATGATCCTACATATAAGTGACCTGAAAGTCTCCATCCCAAAATTTCTAAAGGTGATAACTTCCTTCAGCAAAGTGGTAGGATACAAAATCAATGCACAAAAATCAGTAGCTTTTCTATATGCAAAGGACAAATATACAGATGAAGAAATCAGTGAGACTATCTCATTTTCAATAGCAACAAAAAATTAAATACCTTGGCATAATACTAACAAAGGATGTGAAGGAACTATATAATGAAAATATAAAAACACTCAAGAAAGAAATGGAGAAGGACTTGAGAAGATGCAAAGACCTCTATGCTCCTGGATAGGTAGAATTAATATTGGGAAAATTGCAATTCTACCAAAAGCAATAAACAGATTTAATGCAATACCAATAAAAATAGCAGCATCATTCTTCACTGAGACTGAAAAAATGATCTCAAAATTCATATGGAATTGCAGAAGGCCTTGGATATGCAAACATATCTTTAGCAAAAGGAACACCTCTGGTTGTATCACCATACCTGATATAAAGCTATATTACAAAGCCATAGTGACAAAAATAGCATGTTACTGGAATAAAAATAGAAACATAGACCAATGGAACATAATTGAAAACCCAGACTTTAGGGCAAACAACTACAGCTGCTTAATCTTTCACAAAGCTACCAATAATGTAGGCTGGAGAAAAGACAGTATCTTCAACATATGGTGTTGGACAAATTTGATGACCATCTGTAGAAAAATGAAATTAGACACATTCATTTTGACATAAACAAAAATCAAGTCAAAATGGATTAAAGACCTCAATACAAGACCTGAAACTCTTCAACTACAGGAAGAAGAAATAGGAAGTATGCTCCATGATATAGGACTGGAAAAAGACTTTCTGAATAAAACCCCAGTAGCCATGGAAGTTAATCAAGCACTCAACTAATGGGATCTCATGAAGCTAAAAAGCCTTTGCACAAACATACCTTAAGCAGAGCCAATAGATTACCCATTGAATGGGAGAAAATCTTTGCCAGCTATACCACTGACATAAGCCTAATATCTAGAATCTACAAAGAACTCAAAAAACTAAATAATAAAAAGTCAAACAACCCACTCCAAAAGTGGGGCAGAGAATTAAATAGGGAGTTCTCAGAGGAAGAATTGCAAAGGGCTAACACACACTTGAGAAAATGTTCAAAATCTCTAACAATTAAGGAAATGCAAATTAAACAACTATGAGATTTTTCCCTTACCCCAGTGAGAATAGCAAACATTATAAAAAATCAAATGAAAACAAATGTTGGTGAGGCTGTGGAGAAATAGGAACCCTCATTCACTGTTGGTGGGAATGTAAGCTGGTAAAACCACTGTGGAAATCAAACTGAAGGATCCTGGAAAGGATGAATATAGAGTTAACAACAGACCCTGTTATTCCCTTACTGGGCATTTACCCTAAAAGATCCACACCTCAGTTTGGAGATATTTGCTCAACCATGTTTATAGCTGCTCAATTCCTAATAGCTAAAAACTGGAATCAACCCAGGTGCCCATCACTGCATGAATGGATAACCAAGATGTGGTATAACTACACAATGGAATTCTACACAGCAGTAAGAACAAAATGACCCATTGAAATTTGTAGAAAAATGGTCAAACGTGGAACAGATCATTTTAAGTGAACTCACACAATCACAGAAAGACAATTGTTGCATGATCTCACTCATCTGCAGTTCCTAACCGGGATCAGCCCAAGTTGCTGACGTAACTGAATAGCATCTTGAGGCTTGGACAATAGGGAGGGTAGGGCTTGGGGAAAGGGAAAGGGTGGTGGTGGTGGCGGGGGGGGACATAAAATCTGTACCCAAATTGAACTGGTACCATAGAATTCAATATCCTGGAAATCTAAAAGGTTGGAACTAAAAGGTGGAACCCTCAAGAGAACCTTAGAGAGAGCACCTGAATCAAAGTGCCCTGGAGACAGTCAGACTCAACCTAACACCAAATTTCTCCTGTTTCTTTTTCTTCCCTGGCTTTTTCTTTTTTCTTTTCCCTTGGCACTGGCTTATAATTCCCTGTACCAGGATGTGGTCTACATCCACAATAAGCTGTTAATCAGAGAGACATACTAGATCTCCCAAACAAACCAAGACAATTTTCTGTCAGAGTACTTGATTACCTACCAGAGGTTAATGATAAGACCCTACTGCTGAAGACAGAAAATGCTGTTGGAATGGACCATGAAGACACCTGGTTGGAATCTGGAGGAGACCCAGTCCTCAGATAATTAGCCCATCTAATGCTGGAAGGTGCTACAGGAGCTACCAGTGGAAAGTGGCCAACATCTGTCCAAGCAACTCAAAGTCTAAGCAACTCAGAAGCAAACAACCTGACATGATGCTCACACAAGTGCAATAGTGGCACACAGCCATGGTGGGTAACCAACTGTTCTTGGATTGACTAACAGATCCACTCAGTGGAAATGAAACCATATCTGGAACTGAGAAACAAGTCACAATCATATAATAATAATAATAATCAGATGCTTCTGCTTTCCATTGTCAAGCTCCCACTAACCTTAGATTATGAAAGCATCTAAACCCTTTTAATTCTTTCTAAATTAATAATGGTTATCCCATTTAACTGGCACTGACTTCACTCTCCTTTGGATAACCTGCTTCTCTTTTTTCAGATGGAATAGGACTTAAGAAGATAAATGACCCAGTGCACTCCACCCTGGTCCCAGCTGAAACCACAGGGGAATTGGGGAAATGAGCAAGAACACTGCTCTCTTAATTAAGCTGATATCAGCACAAGGCTGATGGTGAAGATACTGAGGGCACTCAACACCTACCAAACCAGACATCTAGATGTTCCTACATGCCCATCACTGAAGTAGACTTAAAATGCTCCTAGCATGACTCAGGGAGTTTTGTGGAAGAGGGGGCAGAAAGATTGTTAGAGCCACAAGTTGGGACATTTTGCACAGAAACATTGCCTCTCCCCCATAACTGACTGCTGCCCCCATAATGCATGACCCACAACCCCCATGGGGTTGACCTGAATTCCCAATGAGAAAGACCTCTTCAGAAACAGGGCAGGGAGGAGGAAAAGGATGGTACAAATATGTGATGCTTACATACAAAATATGTCCATCTTTAATAATATAAATAAATAAATAAAGACAGACAAAAAAAATAATTTTATAATAGCCGAGGATGTAGCTCAGTGATAAAATGACCTGAGAGATCCTGGGTTTTATTCCTAGAACAACAAAAAGATAGAAAGGACGCATTCATTTATTTGTAAAAATATACTTTTATATCACATTATATCTATATTTATGCTTACTTATAAATTGCTTCCCAACCTTTTGGCTAAGATTAAGGTAGTATCTATGCTTACTTATAGAATTGTATTTTTTTCCTATTTTCTAGAACTCCAGTGATGAATCAAACTGTAGAAAGAGTTGCACACAGGAATATTTATAATCAAATTTTATGACTTTGGAGTTACATGCTGTTTGACCTACTCTGATTTCTAGATAAATACACTGGTGATACATGCAAATAAGTTCTTATCTTCAAGAAAGATAGTATTTGTTACAATTTGTCAAGCTTTAAGTTGTCTATAAATATATAGATGTACATATATACATAAATATATAGACATATATACATAAATATATAGATGTATATATATATGTATATATGCATCTATATATTTACTATGAATTTTCTCCTTGGAAGCATATATAGAAAATATAATTAGAGTATATATTTCTAATTCTAGAGATTGTCTTCTAAAACCAGAGTTTTTTTTCTCTGATATGATATAGCCACAAGTAGACAAATAAAGACTTGGACACTTGGGGATATATGATATATCATGGCTTCCTTCCATTGAAAAATCCATTTCATAACAGCTGGATCAGATAACATAGGATGAACATGAGTTGTCTGAAAAACATGGGTTGTCTGAGGAGAAGACATGACTGGTAGTAAGGAGCTGTGGCGCTAATGCAACTTCTCTAGGGCCCCAATGTTGGAAAAGTTGAGAAACCATTTCCTATCACCTGATTAGAAATTGCTTCCTTAATTAAGGAGACCTAAGAGAGGCTGCTGTTACCAGTGACACTGTCCACTTTCTCTGACAGTTCTTTACCTTTGTTTTCACAAATGCATCATTCCAACTGAAGCACCTGACATAACTCTTCTTTAATCCTTTTGGTTTACAAAAAACCTAAGGAGCTATTGTCATTCATTTTAGAATTTATTTTGCCTGAAGAATAGAAACCTTCATTTTTTTCCATATAATTCATTCATTAGAGCCACAATCAGCAGTGACTATTCAACTGTATGTGGTATTCTATGTGCCCTTTGAGCTACTCATAGAACTCTGTGGACTTTTTTTTTCAGGACACATGCCTCACAGGGATATTCTTACTCTTATGTAATATGTGCAATTTCTGGGCCAAGTCATTTCCTTAGAGGAGAAGCTTCTTGCCCTCCACCCTCTTTCCTTTTCTCTAGGTAGAAGAATGTAGATGGAGTTCAGGAGTCCAGTTTCAACCTGAGGAAGAGGCAACCCTGAGAATCACAGAAGGCAGCATATTAGGACCTTGTGAGGCTCAGATACCTATCTGCTGTGGACTGTTAGCCCCAACTGAATATGCTTCACAAGGGAGAACAAAACTTCCATCTTGTATGAGCAACTTTTGGGAGTCTCTTGGTCTGGGCCCAAAGGACTAGACTAACACTGATGGATAGTAAAGTATGAAAATTTATGTAAATTACTTAATGAAAATTGGCTTAGATATGAAAAAACTTGCCTGGCACCTTTACAACATTAGATATACTTTTGCCCGTTTCTCTTGAAATGACTGTAGGTAAAAAATCTACTTTTCCATTAACACATTATTCAAATACTGTCTATTTAGCATATCTTACTATTTATTCTGTTCTGCTGGAGAGGCATAGGCCAATCCTATACCTTATATGCTATTTCAGGTAAGATTAATCTCTTCCTTTGGGCTTCTCACACAGTATATAATTTCTGTCTAATAAATGCATAAGTCTATACATTCTACCAGGGATTTCAGAACAGGCACTCTCATCATCAAATTAATTTTTCTATCTCCATAATATCCTCATAGTTATGACCTACATACAACAGGCCGTATGGAACCCGGGAACACTGAGTGTATGCTTTGCTTTACTTGTTTATTTACTAGGATGAAAGAGTATTTTTCATATTTAATCTGCAGCTATAGTCATATTCACTCCTTTCCTACTGATCAAACAGATCAGTAATTGTTATTTTATAGACTGCAAGAGAGGATATCTTGTATTTTTTTCCCAATTAGAAAGTATTCACCAGCTTTGAAAACATAGGTCAAAGAAACTGACCATTGTTACGATAAGATAGTTAATGATTGTAATAACTGCCTTAAAAGAAATTTCAGCTGCTTCTGTTTTATTTTTCACATAGTAGAGTTGTGGCCTGTTTCAAAATGATTTTTTTCAAGACCTGGTACATATTTTTATTTCCCTTTGTAAATCTTTCATCCTTTTACTGCCGTTTATTCTTTTTATACAATTATCCTGAAAGGAAAACTCTGGCTGGGCAAATTGGTTGTTGTCTGCCTCTAAAGAGACATTCATATCTTGCTGCTTAGCTTTCAAGCTCTTGATCAGGAACCCTCAGGCCCATTTTTAAGGAGGTTTCAGTCTAGTCGCCCTTCACTGTCTCCCAAAATGTCTAAAATGAGATTACATGATGGGCAAGATCAATTTACTGAAGGTACTTAAGCAATAAATCTGAAGGTTTTGTGTAGTCACTGTTTCTTTCAAGCCTTGTGGCAGAAAATTAAACCATGAGAGCTTTGACAAATTAGATATTACTCCATGTAATTGTGTATGTTTAAGCTTATCACATTGAATCGAAGCATTGTAGCTGACTATTATGCCAACAAGACCTTCGTTTAATCAGTGCAGTGCCATTTAATAGCAATTAATCACCCAACCAAAATGTCATATTAAGGTCACAGAAACTTGAAAGCTAAAAAAGAGGACATTAATGTCAGCTGGCAATATAGGGAAAAGAGCATGCTGTACCAAAGGAAGCTCTGGGCACGTTGTGTTGGTAAGAGCCTGGAAGAACATCTAAGGAGAATTCAGCCTTATCTAAAATTACAGGCAATTTAACTAGTTCTTCAGTAGGCTGTGTTTATGAAACTCCTATCCACAGAATACTTGAAATTGGATGTTCATATTACACATGTGTAATTTTTAATTTTTAATTATTTGCAAAGAGAGAGAGGGGGTGAAGGTGCCAGGGACTTATGGCACTGCAAACGAACACCAAACACATGCATCGCTTTATGCTCCTGGCTTTATGTGGGTACTCTGGAATCAAAACAGGGCCAGAAGACTTTGCAAGCAAGCACCTTTAACTTCAGAGCCAGTTTTTTCCAGCCTAGATTTGTAATTTTTGACTCATTCTTTGCATTTTTGGCATTAATTTTTTTTACTGTTTTCCAAAGCTTTTTTTTAAAGTAAATAAAGTGATTTTATTGTTGAATTATGTTTTCATAAAACTTTTAGAAGTATTTTTATATATAAAACTAGATGAACATACTATTTGTTTTTTAGGTCTACAGTGTCCATGTTAGGTTTCAATAAAAAACTCATGTAGTACTACATGAATTATTTCTTAGTTTTTTTGCAATATGTTCATGAATTAAAGTTCTCAGTTAAAGTACTTTTAAAAAGCAAAGCATTTATTGTTTATTTATTTGTGTTTGCATGCATGCATGCATGCATGCTAGGGTTCTTGCTGATGCAAATAAATACCTGTCAAGTTTTACCTGGGTGGCCAGTGGATTGAACCTAGGCCAGCATGTTTGCAAACAAGCACCTTTAACTGCTGTTGTTATTTTTTAATAAGGAAATAAGTTATATATGATACAGTGCTCCATGAGGGAATAAATAAATGAGTCCATGTTGTACAGTGGGCTACAAACTATTAAATGGAACAACTTGATTTCCATAAGCATCGCCAAATTAAATGTAGAACTAAATGAAAACGACTGAAGGCTTTTTTATCTTTTGGAGAAGTGTTGGGTTGATCAGTGTGTTAGTTCTTCACAGGACAAAACATGTAAAAGTTATAAAATTTTGCCTGAACAAGTTCTAGGGAAGATCTCTTTCAGGTAGAGGACTGTGTCTCTCATGGCTTATGCCTAACACTTGGAACATGCATGGCACGAATAAACATAACCACACAGGCTTGTTGATTATGACACCAGAGTTGTGATAAATGGTACACTGAGAAAACACAAAAGCCTAAGGTCTCTGTTCATCTTTGTTCATTAAGGAGTAGTAGGTGATGACAACAGGTATGTCATTGCAAGGTGGAGACTGTAACTTGAGCAAGTGGGTAGAATGACAATTATTCAGCCTTGGAATAAATAACACAGAGACTGGGAAAAATGACTGGTAGCGAAGATAAATTTCTATTTTTATACCCTGTGAACTTATGTATCTTAGTAGGGCAGACACACATGTTTGAATAAGGCTCACCAAGACTGCCCTCTAGTTTTCTGTAGACCTGTGTTGTCCAGGAAAGAACCTACTAGCCAAATGGGACAATTGAACACTTGAAAGTAACTGGTCTATGTTCAGATGTATTAAAAGAGTGAACTAATATCAGACTTCAAAGACTAACTATGAAAAGTAATGTAAATTGGGGTCAGGGGAGATGGCTTAGTAAATAAAACACTTGCAGTGTAAGTATGAGGAGCAGAAGTCAGATCCCTAGCACCCAATACATGGCATGTTGGGGAGCTATCCTGCCTATAATCCCAGTGCTCAGAAGGCTGAGACCAGGGATGCCTGCAGAAAGTTGGCTAGATAGAGTAGCTTAATTGGTGAGCTCTAGGTTCAAGTGAGAGAGACCCTGCCTCAGGAAATAAGGTGGAAAGCTATAGAAGGAAACATTCACTGTCAACCTCTGGCCTACACGCACACGCACATGCACACGCACACACACACACACACATGCAAGTGCACTCTCACACACATGTAACAACACATATGAACACTCACGGTACACGCATATATTCATATGTGAAAAGTGGAATGTAGGTCTGGGGAGATGGTTCAGCCATTAAAGGCGTTTACTTGGAAAGCTTGCTGGCCCATATTCAACTTCTCAACACCCACGTAAAGGTTGAATGCAAAGTGGCACAAGCATCTGTGATACCAAAGTGCCTTTCACAAAGGGATGTGGAGCCAGGACAATCCTAATATTGTGGGGCAGCTATTAGGACCTTCATTAGCAGTCTGGCATTTCATTTGCTGTGGCAAGAGATCATGTCTCAAAAAAGGTGGAGCACAGACATCTCAAAGTTATCCTTTGACAACCACAGGCACACCATGGCATGCATGCCCACAACACACACATGCAGATATACAAATAGATAACGAAACTTTTTTAAAGTAATTTAAATATATTCATTCATAATTTTATGTATTGATTATATGTTGAAATGCCAATTTGGGATATATTAAGTTAAATGATATATATTCTTAAAATTAATTTCATCTGTTTCTGTTTCATTTAAAATTATAAATGTTTCTGTTAGATATTATACCAGTAGACTTGAGAAGGGTTGTCTGCATTAGTATCATTATTTACCTAGATCTGATGTGATTAAGATTTTTGGCCTTTTCTAACTTCTTAAATCAAGACATGTCCAAAAATTTTAGCTTTTAATCAAAGAACTGGAACAGTTATAATGACTGGTGGAATAAAATAGTAATATTAATAATTTCGTTAAAATTTTAAATATTTCTAGAAACACAGGAATTGGGATTATTGAGCACAAGGAGAATTAAAAAGTAAAATTTAAAAAGCAGCTGCTGCAGACTTAATAAAACTACAGCATGAAGTTTGGAGGTTGGCTTAAACGATTTCTCAAGAGTCAGGGTTGTTTAGTTCTGGAGACAGGCTGGGACTCTTCATTCTCTGGAGTGCAATGATAATAAAGCAGAGTCTTCTCTGAAGTCCTTGATAAGTATAAGATTGCAGAAGACAATTTGTGATAACGAACCTATTATCAGTACTTTTCAGATACTTTGAGTTCCTCGGAAAGTTAGTGACAAGCAGAGGGGAGATTTGCAGCTGTTACAGTTACAGTAAGATTCTATGTGGGATCATCTTCGATTTCTCTGCTTCTTAGATGCTAATGATCATCACTGTAAACTTATGACTTTCTGGCATTACATCAGTGTCTTACAAAATTTACATTTTAAAATACATCAAAATCTGAACGCACCTCAAAATATGAAATTCCATTTCTATTTTCCTTTATTGTAAGGCTTTTTATGCATATTACACAATTAAATGTGTATAAACACTATAGGACACAGTAACTATTCAAAATTATTTTATAAATAAATATATATTGAATAGTTAAAAAATAAACAGACATCTGTATTTCTATACCTGTGGTACACAGTAGAGTGAATGTGTCTTAGGACGACCCCACATCCCTAAGTATGGTCAAGTGTCTTTATGTAACAAAACCTTGATAAGCAATGGCTATACTTCAGTGCAATAAAATATTTTATCAGTTATATATATATATATACATATATATATATTATTTATCAAGTATATTTTATCAATTAGATATAGTGTCAGATCAATTTTCTGCCATCAAATTTCTCTAAAAATGTTGATTTCAAAATTTTCTGTAAGATAAGTTCTTCTAGTAGGTGTGTTTTTAAATTATTTAGTGAAAAAATAGTCAATACTTTTATCAATACAACAACTAAGACATACTTTCACTGAAAAATAGTGCGCTACTGAAAGAGAAATCCTTAAGTAAAAATGTGGCTTATAACCCGTAATTCTTTGCACAGTAAATCCAAAGTGGCTATTTGAATGAACTTATTTTTTAGAAAACAAAATTTTCTGGCCTTCATTTTTATAACACTTAGTTAACTCCTATGTTGATATCTTGGGTGAATCACAGGTGTTTTCAGTATATTTATACTCACTATCAAGTTTTAAATGGAAACATCTGAGTTTCAGTGGCTCTGAGGCTCATCCTGAGTGAGGAAGTGTTCATACAACACATGGTATAATATCTGTGTGAGCCCAAAATAATGCATGTTTCTGTGCATCATGAGTTTCTGCCACATAAGGAATATATAGTATAGTTCATCACTGTTAGATTTATTCTTACTCCATTATTGAGAAAAGTCATCTCAACTTGGTCTTCCTATAAGAAATCTGTTGTTTTTTTTTAATCTTTTCTCTAAAGTATTGGCTTCACATCCAACTATTTTTAAACAATGCCAAAAATAGTTAATTTCCAGTTATTTACTCTACCTTTTGCTGGTATGCCTATTTAATTTCAGTGCCAGAACACAACAATGTGGCCTTTCATACAGTTCACATATTTTCCTTCTAAGTAGAGTTGCCCAGCTATGTCCAAAAACATGTGCATCCCTTCATCCAAATGTGGGCCTTTCACTGAAGACGATCCTACAGAGAGACATTCACTTTGTTGATAAACTTTCCAAAATACACACACACACACACACACACACACACACACAATTATCGGTCCCTCCGTAAAAGATGACTGATGCTTTCTGATTGGCAATACATTTCTTTGCTTGATATAAATGTTAAATGGGATTGTGAGCTTTAAAACCATGGCTTGGAAACCATGTTGACAGCACATGCAAACTATACAAAGGGATTTTTTTAAAAAAGCATATTTGAAAATATCTTTCCAACATGTTCATCACATTTCTGAATATTAAATATTAGGAAAACATACTATAGTGATATAGTAACTACTACATGCTCTTTCTGGAGGACTCTCACAAGATTGGTAGTTATCCTAAAAAAAATCTCTTCCCATCTCACCCCCAATTCTTCAAATGGGCAACAGTTGTTTGAGCCAGGCATTTTAATGCTTAACACTTTTTTCCTCATGAGAAGTCCTAGCCCAAACCAGGGAATTTAGTTTATTTTTTTCTTTTTATTTGTTTTCTTTTCAAGATACAGATGATATGCCCCCATCAAATGTACAGTTTAGTGAGATGGATGACACTTTAAGAACTGGCAGTTCAAGGAAGTGTTCCCCCAACTTGTTTACATGAACACATTTTAGTACAGCCATTTAGTTTCTCCTAGTCTCTACCCAGCCGGCTGTCTCTAAGGGGAATAGCACTCAGTGGGCCCCCAGGTTGCTGATAAACTAACCCCCCATTTGGCAAGCAAGAAAGGGGAATGATAAGGACTCTGATTTATGCTTTATCTGTCACTAAGTTTTCCGTCAAGTTGGGCAGCCAGCCTGAAATGACTCAGTTCTGTTATCACCTCAGATGTCATTGGTTTCTTAAGTAAGGCAGATTCTTACGTGACTTTTTAAAAGAGCTTCATTTCACCTTCCAGAGAAGGTTAGATTAGCTTTGGTGCTTTATACACCCACATCTGGATCTGTAAATTTTAGGGCTGTAAAGCAGCCTATGGTGTTCCATTCCTCTTCTAGTTCTTAACCACACACATCACCTCCTTTAAGAAAGACCAAAAAGATAATCTGTCTCTAGGAAGAAAAAGTGTCAGTGGATAATAATCAGAAAGCATCATACTCCTGTTTTCTTGGTGATGGATGCTGTGGCATGGCTATGGGGCCCAATGGCAGATTAGCTGACATAAAAGCCAAGTTTCATATCCTTATCTAGTCAGCCACTGACACAAGTCAGTAAATGAAAGCCCATTGGTACCCTTCCCAACTTTCAAGTCATTTCCTGGTAAGTTTAAATTGGCTTGTCGTTTTACAAGGATGGATGGGTATTATTTTTAAGCCTTTATTTTAAAATGGAAGAATGTGAGTGTTCCACAGTGAAATTTTCCCATGGAAAAGGGAGTAGCAATGAATCATAAACAGCATAAACACTCCCAAGCTTCTTATATATGCGAGGTTATGTTCAAATATCTCTTAGCAGTGTTTTCTTTCCAAACATCATAAGAAAGAGAAGTGGGGTGGGGGAAGGGTGTGAAAGGCCATTGGAGCTATCTTTTGAAAACAATGGTAGTTTATTTCCTGTATTTTCAGTTGCACAATCATTTTTACTATCTTACATAGACTCATAGAAATTGACTAGGTATTTCCCACAAGTGGTATCCTTCTATTACCACCCCTCTCTATACTTTCCTTCAGGACAAAATTCAAATTTCTTGGCCTGAAAGCTAGACTTTGAAGTCTTGTACTCTTTTCTCATCTGACTTTATCCATTAACATCTTAGCATAAGCACTTTCTACTCAGGTCACATTAAGAACCTCAAATTCCTTAGGGGTTTTATTCTTGTTTAGGACAGTAAGGATTTTTCTTAAATAGTATCAATGTTCGTCATAATTGTGTCTCCAAATCTAGACCCATTTTGAGAACTAAGAGTTAAATAGTGGATTATGTGACTAATGGGCATATGTTATACCATTTATCAGGAAAATCCTTTTTTCTTCCTCTGCTGAAACTTTTACTTATATGCAAACTACCTTACTTAATGGAGGTATTCTACCTCACACATCCAGGTCTGGGGAATGGTGAGCATTATGGGGCCTTAGAGATCCTACTATAGCTCTTTAGAAAAACTTGAGTTATGTATATTGACTAGAAGACAACAAATCCCCTAAGGTGAGGATTGGTTTCTGGATGTAAGCACATGAATTTAATTAGCACCCTTGTCCTCCATGTGCTCAAAAGGATCAACAATCTTCCCACTAATTGGACTTTCAAACCTGTGGACCTAAGATTCTTTCATCTTACTTTCCTCATAAGGCTTTCTAGATATGTATCTCCCTGTATAAAGCACAAGTCTTAATCCTTTTCCACTGAGTTCATTCCATCTTCCTGGATCATTCAGATATTATTGTGCTGGTAGCCCTTTTGCTGTCCAAATGACAGCCTGCTTAATGAGGCCTATGCTGAATTCCATCCCCAAATAGCAAGAGCACCATACCCCTGCTTTTCATGGTCTCCTTAGCTGTATTTCCTTTTAGCAAACAATGTAACATATTGCTCCAGTTCATTGTTTTTGTGTTTTCACTTGAGCAAAAGTTTCTGAAAGCAAAGGTCTTTGTTGATGAAGTATCTTAAGCTATTTGAATGATACCTGAAATCCCACACCCATGCTCATGTATATGACCCTAATTAATTCATTATGTCTCACCTTATACACAAATAAGAAGAAAAAGACATCACAGTAGAAGAGGGACTAGATGGGAAGAAATGGATCAGTAAAAAGAGGATGGGAAGAGAACAAGAGAAATTAATGAAAGAGAATTATGTTTTAAATACATTATATGCATGTGTAAAGATGAATAAAATATTAAAAACATTATGTTTGTAACATGGTGGGCAAGCCATATTCACTTGTTGAATAAGTGTTATTATTATATGCATGCACATGACACAATTATTATGTACATAATATATTTACTATATACTTTATATATATAATCAATTACCTCATTGAATAGGGTCATTATCTACCTTAACACATATCCTTTTCCTTAATAAAAAGCTACAGAGTCTTTCACTCTTTCATTTGAAAGACCAATATACAACATAACTGAATTCACAGTCTGGTTCTTAATGCTTCATTAAAATTTTCCTTTTAAATTGAATTATATGCATTTATAAAAATACTTTCATGGGTTCAAGGATTTCACAAACTTGCAATGTTGCCTTATAAGCCACAGCTTTCAGGCCCCTTATAAAATCATGGTTGATTTTAAATTAGCCTTCTCCAATGTTGATGACTTCAATAAAAACCAGCCTGTAAGTTCTTACATTCCTTAGTGCATTCACACCATGTACAGAGAATGGGACTGGAAGCTGGATTGGGGCACCTAGACCTCAGCTTTGAAGCTGCCTTTTGCCATATACTTAGCAAAAAAAAAAAAAAAAAAAAGAGTTCATGTTATCCATGAACATGTTTTTACTTTACTTACTTACCAACTTTTTAATCACAACTTTTAGTAACCACTACTACCCTAACGTGAACATGTTTGTCCTTACTCCCTATCACTACAGAACCGTGTTGCCTGGCTTGTAAAAGAGATAGAAGTCCTGTGCACATTTCACTACTCTGCATAGTCCACTCCTTAGAGAACAAGGAAATCTAAACTACTACAGTATGATTTAATATTTCTCTTGAGTTGACTGAGTATTGAATTCAGCAAATAAGATCATCATTTTGCTATTGCTGTTATTTTTAAAAAAGTATTTTAATTTTATTTATTTGAGAGAAAGAGAGAGACAGGCAGATAGAGAAAGAAAAAATGAGCACACCAGGGCCTCCAACCACTGCAAACAAACTCCAGATGTGTGTGCCCCCTTGTGCATCTGGCTTACATTGGTCCTGGAGAATCCAACCTGGGTCCTTTGGCTTTGCAGACAAGCACCTTAACTGCTAAGCCATCTCTCCAGCCCTACTGCTGTCATTTTGGTTTTCTCTTTACATCTTAATTTTTGTAATTCATTTTCTCCTCTTAAATTTTTACAATGTTTTCCTAATTTCCCATCAACAAGTTCATTTCAGATTAACATCCTTATTATCTATTTATTTAATATATGTTTTCAATTGTACTGGTATGGTGGTTTGAATGTGAAATGTCCCTTATTGACTAGCTCATGCATTTGAATACTTAATCATCCCTAGTTGGTACACTGTTTGAAAAGGTTGTGGAACCTTTACTAGGAAGTATATCATTGGGGAAAGGCCTTGAGGTGTTACAGCTCAGCTCTGCTTTTCTTGCCACTATAATAATGTGACAATAGCTGTCTGTTCCTACCATGCTTTTTTTCCCACTATACTAGACACTTACACTCAGAACTGTAAGATGAAATAAACCCTTCCTTTCCTTAAGCTGATTCTGGTCAGGAATTCTGTCCTAGCAACAAGAAAGCAACTACAAATATAATTTAAAAACCAACATAACTTTTTTAAAATTAGTTTTGTACTCAGTGAATACAGTCAAGTTGGTACCATTGTTAGCCTCCTCCCTGTCTTTCCCCCTCCTCCTGGCCCCTCCTTGTTGGGGTATATGGATGCAATTTAACTTTTAAAAGTAATTTTATCAAAGCTACCCATTTTGTTTAGACAGTTATGAGTTTATAAATAAACTATGTCTCATCCATTTCATAATAATAATATATTTTGGAGGCAAAATTGGTTCATTTTTTAGAATAACAGAGGATAGGTTATTAAAAAGGTCCTGGAGGAGGTGAGATGAAACCTAACCTTAACATACTTTGACAATGACCTGTAACTCACAGTACCAGAAATTGGTGCTACCCACACTGCGCTGTTGATGGGACAGAACTACGAGGCCCCAAAACAAGACAGGCCTCAGACAAAGCACTTGACCTACCTGCCTGAGGTAAAAGGTAAGACACTGTTGCTGAAGACACCATATGCTCCTGGCACATAACACAGAGAAACCTGGCTGGAATCCCAAAGAGAGCTAGTCCCAGAAGGTCCATCTAGTGCTGGAAAGCATTACATGAGCTACTGGGGGAAAGTGGCCAACAATGGTATAAGCAAGTAGGGGTCTAAGCTACTCAGAAACAACAAGCCTGACTAGAAGCACAGACCATGCAATGGTGGCACACAGCCTTGGTGGCTAAACAATGACTTTCTGATTGTCTAAAAGGTCTGCTCAGTGGAAAGGAACCCATATCTGGAACTATGAACCAGGTAAAAATCCTATGGAGACAAAGACTATGCACTCCAGTGTTAAGGTCCCACTAGTCTTTGGCTAAAAGAGAGGCTATATCCATCAAATTCTCTCTAAATTAAAAGCAGTTATCCAATTTAACCTAGCTTATTTTACTCTCCATTGGAGAATCTGTTTCTTTTTCAGAAGGTAACAAAACCCGAGAAGATAAACCACCCCTCTAAACTCAGTCAAGGGCCAGGTGAAGGCAACAGAAACTGAGGATACTCAACATCTACCAAAGCAGAAATCCAGAGGGTCCTAAGAGTTCAACAGTGAAGTCGACATAAAACATACCTACCAAGGCTCAAGGAATTTTGTGGAAGAAGAGGCAAAAAGAGTCACAGGTGGGGATGCCATGCCCAGAGGCACTGCCTCCCCAATCTGAATAACTGACTGCTGCTCCCACAACACATAACCCACAACCCCATACCAGCCACCCCACTGAGGAGGGTCTCCTGTGGAATGTGGTCAGGTAGGAGGGAAAAGACAGTACCAACTCATAGTGTATCCATACAAAATATACTCTTAATAATAATTTTAAAAAGAATCAGAAAAAGCCTTATAGTTTCAGGTATGTTCAGAATAGCCACGCTGGGTGGGGAAAATGACTTAGAGGCTAAAGACTCTTGCTTGCAAAATAGTCAATCCCAGTACATTATTATAATGAAAGATTAAGGGAAGCCAGCAAGGCTGGGGACCTTGTAGACTAGGAATATATACTATATCCTATAAAGAATATAGGAATACAAGAAGTCTTTTTTATTCTATTCCACAAGGTACAATTTTATTTTTCTTAAAATTATCTTTCTATGTCTAGTTTATTGCAATAAGGAGCCAAATTTTGTGTTAGTCTCTGGTGCCCTCCACCCCACTGTATTTGTGCCATCATTTTGATAGAATGGGTTTGTCTAGTTGACTCCTCTAGTCACTTTCGTTCTTCAGAGTTTTATATAAACTGTTATTTAGACCTGGAGACTGATTCCATGCAGGTATACTTGCTCGTAGGTAGCACTGTGTTTTTACTACAGCTTGTCATGAAACACCTGTCTGGTCACCCTACTGCCAAGGCTGCTAAGATGGATTGGTGGAAGTAGAGGCTGGCCCTACTCACCATTATCATGACTTCTAACCACTTCTTAGCCTTTTGGCTATGATCAAGTGTAGTAGGATCCCCAACACACTTTCACTTCAGTTTTGCAGCACATAGTGATCATGTCTGTACAGCTAATCTATTTCATTGGGATTATTAAAATAATGATTTCTGTATTTTGTCATTTCTGGAAATTTTTAAATAAAAGAATTGTAATTGATCAGTTATTTAGCTACCCTGAACTACACTTCACATGAGATAGTCAAGACTCTTTTCCTTTATTGAGGATTCAGGTAATGGCCATGTATCCCAATACCAAAGGTACTCAAAGGAGGTATTGTTTGAAGCCATATGGTTATGAATTCATATACTCTTGATATGATTTATTCATTGCAGATATTGCACTTTTTCTAAAATTGTACCATCTTAGGCCACTGAAGACCTTTTGAGTTGTTTATTATTTCCCTGTCACATGACATAATCATTTTTTATAGATTTCTTGCTTTCTGGTAGACTAAAGCTTCCAAAATGAATCTTACACAATCTTAAACATTTTTTAGTGTAACTCATTCATTTCTCCAAGAATTCCTGATTTTTTAATAGTATATGTTGCTTTTGCATCATGAATGTGAAAATTACACAAAAGTTATTTGTTTTCAAATTTCCCAAAGGATTTGAGTAAGTAAGATATTCTAGAGCCTCAAAATGGGCCTTTCAAAGTTGAACATAACTTGTTACTTTTTAGCACTGTTTAAAAATTTAAGTAAAGTTATAGATAGTAGGCATGTTTTCACCATACACCTTCATAAATTTTATTGTAAAAATTCTTTGATTGTTTTCTCCTGCTCCTCTCTCTCAATTTTTCTTTCTCTTTAATATTTTCTTTTTTATCTTCTTTCTTTTCCCTTGGTACTGGCCTATAACTCCCAGTACCAGGATGTGGTTAACACTCACACTGAACTGTTGATCATAGAGACCCACAAGGTTTCCCAAGAGAAGACAGACTTCTGCCAGAGCACTTAATTACCCACCGGAGGTTAATGGTAAGCACTATTGCAGAAAACACCATATGCTATCTGTATGAAGCAAGGAGTGACCTGGCTGGAATCTGGAAGAGGTCCAGTTCACAGCCAGTGAGCCCACCTAGTGCCAGGAGGCGCTACATGAGCTACTGGGGGAAAGTGTCCAACATCTGTCCAAGCAATTTGAGGTCTAAACTACTTAGAAACAAACAACCTCATAATGCTGCTCACACAAGTGCAATAGTGGTACACTGGCATTGTGGGTAACCAACTGCTTTTGGATTGGCTAAAACAGATCTGCTCAATGGAAAGGAACCCATATCTGGAACCAGGAAATAAATCAGAATCATATCCAGATAATGAGTTCACTCTCCACTATCAAGCTCCCACCAATCTTGGGCTATAAGAGAGCCTACACCTATTAAATTCTCTCTAAACTAACAATGGTTATCCCATTTAACCTGTGCTACTTCACTCTGTACAGAGAATCTGCTTCTCTTTTTCAGATGGATGCAAGACCTGAGAGAAATAACCCATTGCACTTCACCAGGGCCTCAGCTGAAACCATAGAGGAATTGGGGAAATGAGCAAGAGTGCTGCTTTCTCAGTGAACCTGATATCAGCACAAGGATTTAAAAAGAAAAAAATAAAAGTAGGGCTGGAGTGATAGTTTAGTGGTTAAGCGCTTGCCTGTGAAGCCTGAGGATCTTGGTTTGAAGCTCAATTTCCCAGGACCCACGTTAGCCAGATGCACAAGGAGGCACGTGCATCTGGAGCTCGTCTGCAGTGGCTAGAGGCCTGGCACACCCATGCTCTCACTCACTCTCTCTCTCTCTTCTCTCTCTCTCCCCACCCTTTCTCTCTGTTGCTCTCAAATAAATAAAAAATAAAATAAAAAGGTGAAGGAGATAGACACAGAGAGGACACTCAACTCCTACCAAATCAGAGATCCAGAGGCTCCCAAGAGCCCATCACTGAAGTAGACCTAAACTGAGCCCAACATGTTTTAGGGAAATTCAGGGAAGAGGGGGTGGAAAGATTGTCAGAGCCACAAGTTGAGACATTACACACAGAGACATTGTCTCCTTCTGATAACTGATGGCTACTCCCACAATACACAATCCATAATCCCCATGGGGATAACAAGCATCCCAACTAGGAGCATTCCTTCGGTGGGGGGGGGGGGCGCAGGGGTGAGGGTAAGGATGGTACCAACATGTGCTATTTACGTACTGAGTATGTCCATAACTAATAAAAAAAGAAATAAATAAAATATTTGATTATCTGAAATAAACAAAAGTAAAATTTTACTCCATTAATCCAAAAAATGTAAGTATAGTATGTAAGAAGAATGACATTTTTTGATTAAAATAAAAAACCTTATTAAAATTCATATAATCTCCTTCCACCATCCTACTTTGCTCATCCTCTTCTGCTGAACCCCTCTTCTTTCTTACTATTCCTATTTATGTCTTTTATGACCTTCCTTCATCATCCATGACAGTTGATGGGCCCAATGTTATGCAGGTTTTGTGGTGCAGGTAACAACAGGTGTTGTGAGGTCAGGAGTACAATGACTACGTTTTGCCTTGAGATAGCATTACAAAGCACTCATCCCATGCTTTGTCTCTTACATTCTTTCCACCACCCCTTCTGCTATAGTGCTTAAGCAATTGGAGGGTATGATAAACATGTTTCATTAAGTGCTGAACACTCCACTGTTGCTTTTCAGCGCTGTGAAGAGTGCTGAACTTCTCCAGCAATCATCACCATCTGAAAAGGGAAATTTCTCTAACCAAAACTGATAACAGCACTAATATTTAGGCATAACCATATGCATTTAGAGGACAATTGGTTGCTATAATATGTCCATGTAGGTAAAAACCAAAACAAAACAAAACAAAAAAAAAACAATAGTAACTTTACCCCCTAGGCTTGTGATCTAAGTCATAGACTTTTGACTAGGTTTTCAGTATCAGGCATAAATTCCCTTCTGTGGAATGGGCCTCAAATCCAATTGAAGTGTAGTTGGATATTTCCATAACGGATATGCCATTATTGTAAGAGTGGATACATCCTGCCCCATGCCAACGTGTGTATCTTACAAAAGCCACTGCTGGTTAAGACTGCCAATGACTTTTCTCTCCCAACAAGCTGCATAGCACTTTCCATCTCTATGACTGCTAGTCAGCAGGGAGAAGGCTTCTGGTTCAGTTCTAGTGAGATTGTTCAGTATGCTAGAACTGATATTATCAGTTTTAATATTTTTATTTTATTATTTACATGGAGAGAGGTGGGGGGCAGAGAAAATAGTGCTCCAGAGCCTCTTGCCACTGCAAACAAACTCTACATGCATGCACCACTTTGCGCATCTTGGTTTTATATAGGAACTAAGGAATCGAACCTGGACCATTAGGCTTGGCAAGCCAGTGCCATTAATGGCTGGAGCCATGCTTCTAGCCTGATACTATTTGTTGTATGATTTTGTTCTTATTTATAACGTTTTAAAAATCACTTATGAACCTGCTTTTCTTCAGACAGTGTTTCTATTTAGGGATATTATTCAGTGCTAAGATCTGAAATGCAAGTGTGAAGTCGCTTTTCAGCTATAATTTTGATAAACCACGTGCATTTCTGCAAAATGGAGTCAGAATGCACTTTCATTGCCAGCAACTAGAAAGGCAGAGAGGTTGTATGAATGTATGTGTTCTTCATTCTCTCACAAGAGGCCCCCACGGACTACACATGAGGAAGGTGCTATTTCATCAATGGGTTAGTCTTCTTTGCTGATTTTATGCTACTATTAAGACCTGAAAGATAAGGTTTTGTGCCAAAGAAAGCATTTCTCAGCTCAGTTGTCAGTTGTCAGAAAATTTCTTGGGTCTGGTCTGGAATGATCTCTGTTCTGTATATGTCTCTCAGATAGAGTACTGTTAAATAAATGAGGAGGGTCCCTGTGCAGGGGGGAGGACAGGGAGCAAGCTAACTATGGTACCAACATGGCTGTATACACACTGTGTACATAACTAATGAAAAAAGTAAACAGTGCTAGAAACATCAGTGTTCCTAAGTTCCCAAGTTCTAGTCACTGTCCAATGTGCATAATTTAATCCTCTAGTTAACTATTTATTTATGTCTTTATTTTGCTTTTCTTCAATCACTTGAGCCCCAGTGGTACATTCCAAGACTTAAGACTACTTATGCTCTTAGGATTTGAGAAATATTATGTTGGAATAAAACTAGCTAAGACTCCCTTGAGTCTTAATACTTCATATTAAAAGCTACAGTTATGCTGAGTGCAGTGGTGCATGCTTTTAATCCCAGCATAATCCTGGGAGGCAGAGGTAGGAGGATTGCCATGATTTCGAGGCAACCCTGAGACAACATAGTGAATTCCAAGTCAGCCTGGGCTAGAGTGAGACCCTACCTCAAACAAAACAAAACAAAAGCTACAGTTAGGAGTACTGGATCTGAAGAGAGACAGTGGCATGCTTGTATAGTTCTTCCTCCATCCATACCTCATCTCTGTGGCACTGACACTGGCTGCTCCAAGGAAGTGGCGGCAGTTTTGCAACTGGCTGAAGTGGAGGTGGCACTGTTACATATTTGAGCTCTGTCTCAATGTCCTTTCAAAATAACTAGTGTAGATAATTTGTTTTTAGATTTTATGTAAACTGCTTCCATTATCAAATAGTCTTCTAAAAATGTCTGTCAAAGTGAAGGATGCTTGCAGTTTTGCTTCATGAGATAATAGTGAGTCTTTAGTAACAATATGTACCTGTTACATAAAAGTTCCTAAGATATAGTACTAAGCATTTTATATTTAACAAATCATGAGTCCTGTGACAAGTATATTGTTATCAGGCCCATTTTATAGGATAAGAATATAGAAATAACTAGATGTGGGCTGGAGAGATGGCTTAGCAGTTAAGCACTTGCCTGTGAAACCTAGGAACCCCTGTTCGAAGCTCGATTTTCCAGGACCCACAGATGGGTAAGGTGGCGCATGTGTCTGGAGTTCGTTTGCAGTGGCTGGAGGCCATTCTCTCTCTCTCAATCTCTCTCTCTCTCTCTTTCTCTCTCTCTCTCCCTCCGTCTCTCTCTGCCTCTTTCTCTTTCTGTTGCTCTCAAATAAATGAAAACAAACAAAATAAAATAAATAAATAACTAAAGGTTAAGTATCTGGTCCTGAGTCACACATAAGTTAGGGGCAGGGCTATGACTTGAACCCAAGCACTTTGATTCCCATTAGTCTCAGAGTCACTCAAAACTAGGTTGATATGTAATTAGTTTCTATAAATTGGAACCAAGAGATATTGGAAGGACCCAGATCTTTGTCTTCTAATGTCTGAAGTTTAATTTGTTGCTGTAGTAATGGTATAAAGTTATTCTCTGTTACCATAATAGAATTATCATCTTTCCTTTTGAGTTTTTACTTGTGTGTGTGTGTGTTTGCATGTGTTGAGGGGAGAGGAGTGTGTCAGGGTCTCTTGCTATTGCAAAGAACTGCCAGATGCTTGCACCACTTTTTGTGTCTGGCTTTACATGGGTCCCACAAGGAATATAAAATGAGGCAGGAAACTTTTCAGGCAAGCACGTTTAACCACTGAGAAAGCTCCACATCCCCATGAGCACTTTTCTAAAGCAAACATAGCAACATGCATAGACCTTTGATACATAAAATTCATATGTTAAGTTGTCCTTAAAGGTAAATAAGGTGAAAACCTATATTCCAATCATGCAACTGTATTTTTCTTTCTTTTGTTTTTTTTTTTGTTTTTTTTTCTTTATTAATTAGTTTTGCATTCAGCAAATACAGTCAGTTTGGTACCATTATTAGGCTCATCCGTGACCTACCCCCTTCCCTTGGCCCCTCCTTGTTGAGGTATATGGGTCATGCATTGTGGAGTTAGCCCACAGTTATGGGTAAGATAAATGTCTCTGCATTAAGATAATATCAAAATAAGGAATAAAAATATGAACCAAAGGAATGATGATTGTAAGTATGGATTAACATCTGAGCAAATGACAATATATAAATAAAAATTTGAAGCCAATGCCATAAATCTGAGACTATGACAACCTACACAAAGTTGATCTACTTTTGTCAGCACCTCATCTGCAAATTATTTTCTAGAAAACACTAAAATCAAGACTGGATATGAAACAATGGTGACATATGAAAAGGATGTGTGGTATAGTCCCCATGTGATCCTGTGCTTAAATACCTGTACTGTACAATTGTCCTTGGGATCGAGGCACTCTAGATCCCAGATATCATTTGATTCTGTAGCCTTGAAAACCACTCACTGTGGCCCAGGCAGAGACCACCAACCTCCAGAAAGCCTTGGAACCCAGGTCTCTAAAGATGAGAGGTCATATCCTGACCTCACCACACTGCCTAAGGTCTGTTTCTTATTACAAAATAATTTCCAGAAGGAGACAAGAAATGGGTCTGGTTATCTTGTAGCAGGACAGAAGGACGGAGACTTTGAGGAGAGCTTTTCAGTGACTGATATTGAGGATCACCCCGGCGTCAGCAAACAAGGTCATGGCTTCCCAATTCTAGTCACAGAATTATTGTTGTGATGATTATATTTGCTGTTCCTCAGAGAGCACAGACTTACTGTGTGGAGACAGGAGCAAACAGAGAATCTGCAAACAGGAGGAGCATCAGATTGTCAAAATGTCTTTTGACTGAATGTTTGGCAATCTGAGTCTGCCAAAAGGATGTAAAATCCAAATTCATGCAATTGAGTTGAAAGACTGCCATGAAATTAAAGAAGGAACCTCAAATGTGTAAATCCCATATAAGTCAAACCATATGGTACACAATGAAAACATTCCTCCCGATACTTTTGTTAATATGGTTTCTTACCAGATTTTACACACCAGAAAGTATTAGCATACATTTTGCCACATATATATATATATATATATATATATATATATATATATATATTATTGTGTTAGTAGAAGTGCTAAAATCCTGAGGTAATACCTCATACTTTAGTGGCCTCTCATGGTGAACAAAGTCATTCTTCAAGCAAGTCATAAAGTAGCCTAAAAATCAAGTGTGTCAGTGTTTGCTCCAAATGAGGCACTGGTATGGGAATGGCTGTTCACCTGACATCATTTCTGACACAGCCAGCATGGGTGTGGTATCTGATTAGGGCTATGGCCACAGTGGTGCCAGACATACTTCTTTAAGTGGCAGGAGAAAACAGTGGCATGAGCAGAGGGTGGACATCACCCCCTGGCCAACATAAGGTAGACAACAGCAACAGGAGAGTGTGTCAAACACTGGCATGGGGAAACTGGCTATAACACCCATAAGCCCACCCCAACAATACATTCCTTCTAGGAGGCATTAATTCCCAAATCTCCATCAGCTGGAACCTAGCATTCAGAACTCCTACGTTTATGGCGGACACCTGAATCAAACCACCACACATGCATTTAAAAATTCATATTATTTGTGTGTATTTTGTAAATTAAAGTTTGATAAATACTTTAGGACAAAAAAGAAAAATGTCTGAACAAAAGAGGTGTTCAAATAAAGTAGTAGTAAGAATGTTGAGGCTATGGTTAATTCACCAAAATTACATACTCACTGGAGAGTGTAGGTTATGGTAAAAGAAAATAAGATGATATCAGACTTTGACTGTATTATGTGGCAGTACTTGACATTTGTGAGACAAAGAGCAACTAAATTGATTACTTTGGAGGAATTGGGACAATTTAGGCTCAAGGTGATGAACTCTGGTTCAAGGAGATGATACAATGCATATAAAGGGGAAAATATAATTTTAAGACTTACTTTATCTATGAAATCCAATTGAGAGCTTAATGATGACCATTTGATTTAAAAATTGATTTTGCAAGTGATTCTGTATTATCTGTCACCACTGAATCTGATTTTTAAAAGTATTTTATTTATTTATTTATTTATTTATTTATTTATTTATTTACAAGCAGAGAGAGATAGAAGGGAGCCAGACAGAAATAATGGGCATGGCAGGGCCTCAAGCCACTGCAAATTGACTCCAGATGAATGCTCCACTTTGTGCATCTTGCTTTATTTGTGTTCTGGGGAACAGGTTGTTAGGCTTTGCAGGCAACCACCTTAACCACGGAGCAATCTCTCCAGACTTTGGGTCTGAGCCAGTTGAAAAGAAGAATCATCAAAAATGAATGATATATATGTGTAGTTTAACAATCCTATTATATGGGAAATAATAACTGCTCATGCATTTATTAAACTTGGAGACAGTTCCAAGGCTTTTATTAATGGATGTGGTTGTTGGAATTCTAAAAAGTATCATATGTTGAGAATTGATTTCAGCATTTTAGTGTGAATTTAAAACTTGCAAACAATTTTAAATTAATTTAATAAAATTCCATCTAGATTTTTATTATTTGCATAAGCCATTGAAATTATACCACCTAAATCACATTCAGTAGCAATCAATTCATTGCCTTATATAGCCAAATCTTTCTAAAGCATTACCTTTAGTTTTCATGGAAAAATATTTACTTTTGCACTAACATTTAATTAAGTTGTATTAGTATCTAGTTAAATTATATGCATATAGACATCTAACTGATTTATATGAGCATTATATACAACTGAACTAACATAAGCAAGGTTAGAAAAGTCACAATTGATTCCTGGTTCTAAGCTGATTCGTATGCTGACCATGAGAGGAAATAGGGCACTTAAGCAAAAATTTCTCCTTGGGGTTGGGTTCAAGGCCAGCTTGGGACTACAAGTGACTTCCATATCAGCCTGAGCTAGAATGATACCTACCTTGAAAAAATATATATATGTACATACATTCATACATTTGGTTTTCAAGGGTCCTTCTCTAGCTCAGGCTGAACTGAAAGTCACTATGTAATCTCGGGATGGCTTTGGACTCACAGTGATCCACCTACCTCTGCCTCTCAAATCCACAATGCCTGGAAAATAAAGTATATTTACACACAATTTTATTCATCTCCCATATTCTTTAAAATACTTTCTGTACCCTGTGCATTCCTACAGTGCTTGCCAAAACAGTTTGGAAATGGCATGAGGCCTTCCTTTGCTCTCTCCAGAACAAGGTTATAGAAATTTTGACAATTGAGAAGAAGGACTTCCTGTCAAGATGGCATCTGCCTAACCATGGCTCACCACACAGGGGAGGAAAGGCAAGACCTTTAGGGTTCATTGGGGGTTTTTAGGGGTTTGCAGATTCTAGTAGGCCTCCAGTAAGAGGTCATGGGGGAGGAGCAAAGTAGGGAATCCACCAATTCCCACACTCTCAGGTAGCTCACCAGTCTCCCAATCCTCTCAAGCAGCTGCCCTAGCCACAGTCCCAGCGCAGGTTCCTTTTGCATTAACCACAGGCTAAGTGGACCCAGGCCAGCAGGCCAGCATCCCTCCTACCCTAGGCTTTCGCACTACCACAGAGCTCTCCCACTTGCATCCCCCCATCCACTATATGACCCAGGCCAGCAGGCATGTACTCTCGCCTCTCTGTGCTTTCCTGCCACCAAGGAACTCCAAGCACAAATGCCATCCCACTAGCCACTGCCCTCTGACCCCCATGTGCAGATCCAGACAAGCAGGATAGTGTTCCCCACCCCCTAGGCTTAGGTTTTGCCACCACCAGAGAGCTACACACGTGATCACCATACCACCTGCAGCTGCCCCCGCCCCCCACTCCCAGTGCATGAACCCAGGCCAATAGGCTAGCATTACCCCCCCCCCCGCCCTAGGCTTTCCCACCACCAAGGACCTACACACACTGCCACCCCTCCATGCTTGGACCCTGGCCAGCAGGCTAGTGATCTCCCCTCCCTAGGCTTTCCCGCCACAGAGGACCTCCTTCCCACTTGCCTCCCACTGACTGCACAGCCCTGCTTGGACCAGGTCCTACTGCACTTCCTGAAGGCTACTCAGACCCAGGACAACAGACTATTCATCATCCCTTCCTCCCCTTTCCCACCACCCCACTGGGACAGCCACCAATCCCCCCAACCACCATGCATCATCTGACACACAGCAGTCCCATATCCCCACCTAGCTTTGTCATAGTATCCAGTAGTCCCATCCACCCCCTGCTACACCATCCCAAGAGACCTGCTGTCCCATCCCCTCTCCCCTCAGCATCAGGGAACCACCACACATTCCCATCTTCCTCCTGCTCCACAGCCCAACCACAGACCAGTCTGCTTTGTCCCATTGCCCCCACGCCCTGTCCCCTTGGGACACCTGACCATGCAGGCCCATACCCTGGAACCACTGAACAACAAACCCCTTAATCAGGTCCTCAGGTACTCACCAGAGCCCCACAGGCTCCTACTCTGAGCAAGCAGGCCCCATTGCCATCAGAAGCCTAATGGAAGCAAACAAACAAACAAACAAAAAAAAAAATCACTGAAGATACTTCAAGAGTAAACTATAGCTTCCTTCTTATTTAGATAAGATTCCTACTCTGTGATGGGCAGACCACAGTGCAAAAGGAATAACATGAAAAATGAAATGCAAGTAAATCCAACAAGATTGCCCAGTCCCACAATGAAAGTCTCTCACCAAAGCATAGAAGAGACAACAGGATCAGAACCCTAAAATGAAGATAGAAGCTATGGAACCCAGGCTAAGCAAATAGTAGAACTGGAAGAAAATCAACAAAGGGCCATTTAGTGTATGAATGCTGTCCTCACTACATTAGAACTAATAGAAAAGGACCAGGAAAGATTCCAAGGACAGTTAAATGATCTGAGGAAGAGGAAAAAATTAAAAGAGGACCTGGACTTTGGGTCAAGTAACTACAGCTACTTGATATTTGACAAAGGCCCTAACAATGTAGACTGAAAAAAGACAGCATTTTCAACAAATGGTGCTTGACAAACTGGATAACCATATGTAGGAAAATGAAACTTTATCTACACATCTCACCATGCACAAAACTGAAGCCCATTGGTTCCTTGCACAGGCAGTGTGTGGGCAGGCATGGCAGCCTGGAGTGAGTAGGCCAGATCACTGTATCTGGGCTCCTCCCACATCCCCAGTCTGCGTTGCCTGCACTGATCCCCTGGTTCTGGTAGGTCCCATTGTGCCTTGTTTGGGGAGGCCTTGTCCCTGTGTGAACTGTGGAATCAGGTCTTTTGCTCTGGTATCCTGACTAGCTACAAAGTATTAACATCCTTGTTCACATGAGTCAGAGGGTGAACAGGCCAAAGGACAAAAACTTGCTTCCTCCTCAATAAATAAAGAGTCTTCATAAAATGGGTAGACAACAATGCAAAAAAAAAAAAAAAAAAAAAAAAAAAAAAAAAAACCAACAAAATCAGAAAACCAAGACCTCCACCAGTGATGCCTATCCTACTATGGAAACCTCCAATGAAATCATAGAGACATCAACAGAAATTCTTTCCCAAAATGAAACCACAACAACCAATGAGACCCTGATTAAAAAAAAAAAAATCACGGAACTTGAAGCAAACTATCTATCAAACCACCAACAATTGTATCAATGAAATTGAACAGAATAGTCTCCTAGAACATTCAGCTTTTGACAATAGGCTTAACTTGATTGAAGTAAATGTTAGAACCCTCCAAAGAGATATGAATATATTAAAGGTAAGTCAAGAAATAGAAGACCTCAACTGGTGATTAAGCTTAATGAAGACTCAATGAAATACAAGAATGAACTGCAGGAAACACCAAGAAAATCAGAAGTTGAATTGACATTGTTCCTCAAAAAAGAAATGGACACAATGGAAAATACAACAGAAAACAAAAATCAAATTGAACTTACAAAAATCTCTCTAGAACTACTCACCAACAGAGTTACTCATGGAAGACAAAACATCTGACTTGGAAGATAAAGACAGAAAAAAAATTGATCAGGAGGCCAAAAGCTTTGCTCAGTTCAAAAAATCAAGTGAACAGTATACCAGGGATCTGTGGGACACCCTAAAACAAACAAACATCTGGATCATAGTATACCAGAAGGAGAAGAAATGCAGACTAGAGGCAAAGAGAACATACTCAACAAAATTATTGAAGAAATTTTTCTAAATCTTGCAAAAGAGAGATTCATCCAGGTACAAGAAGCACACAGAACACCAAATAGACAAGACCAAAGCAGAAACTCTCCATGACACATTATAGTCAAAACTCTTAACGACAAAAACAAAGAGTGCTAAAACAGCAAGAGAGAAGCAATTAACAACATACAAAGGCAATTCCATCAGAATTACATCAGGTTTTTCAGTAGAAACCCTAAAAACCAGAGGGCCTGGAATGGACACTTCAAAGTCTGAAAAAACTATGGCTTCCCACCCAAGCTACTCTACCCAGCAAAAGTATACCTCATAATAGATGGTGAAAGAAAAACTTCCCATGAAAAAAGTCAACTCTATAATTATGTGAACATAAAGCCAAACCTACAGAGAATACTTGAGTGAATACTCCACACAGAACAGTCAAACAAATAATCTCAAGAGCACACAAGAAGAAGGTCACTATAACAAAAATGAACCAGGCTCAAAACAATACACAAAAAAAGAAGCCACCAAATCCCATAAAACACCTCATCAAGGCAGAGATTAAATCAAACCTCACAGGAGTAATCTTATATATTAATGGTCTTAACTTACCCATCAAAAGACACAGGTTATCAGGGGTGCATCAAAAAAACTGGACCCTTCTATCTTCTGTCTTCAAGAAATCCACCTCATCACTAAAAATAGGCACCTCATCAGGGTGAAAGGTTGGAAAATGATATTCTAAGCAAATAGAAATTAAAAACAAGTGGCTGTTGCTACATTAATATCTGACAAAATAGACTTCAAACCAAAAGTAATCAAAAATGACAAAGAAGGCCACTACTTACTCATCAAGGGAATGATCCCACATGAACACATCATAATCATAAATAAATATGTGCCAAATACAGGGGTACCACAGTTTATTTTAAAGAAGTCTACTCAACAATAAACCAGAAATAAATACCAACACCATCATAGTTGAAGACTTCAATACTCCACAATCATCAATAGGAAGATCATCCATGCAGAAACTGAAAAGGCAAATAATAGAGCTCAACAACATCATAGATCACCTAGACCTAATAGGTCTTTGCAGAACTTTCCACCCAAACTCTACAGAACACACATTCTTCTCAACAGCCCATGGAACCTTCTCCAAAATTGACCATATATTAGGCTGTAAAGTATACTTTCATACTGTTAGGAAAATTGAAGTAACTTACTTTATCATGTCAGATCACAATGCTTTAAAGCTAGAAATTAACAACAAGAGACACATCAAGAACTTCATCAGGTCGTGGAGAGTAAACAACACACTTTTACATAGTGAGTTGTGGGTGAAATTGTAAAATTCCTAGAACTGAATGATAATGAAAACACAGCCTATCAAAACTTACAGGACTCAATGAGGGCAGTCATAAGGAGAAAATTTATAGCTGTAAATGTCTTCATTACAAAGACAGGGAGATGCCAAATCAATAACCTGGCTGAACTCCTAAATGCGCTGGAAAATCAGGAAGAATCCAATCCAAAGAGCTCTAGATGCAAAGCTTAGAACAGAAATTAATGAATTAGAAACTAAAAAAAAAAAAAATAATAATTTAAAAATCAATGAAAGGAAGAGTTGTTTCTCTGAAAAAATAAACAAGATTGACAAACTCCTTGCCAAACCAATCAAATAATAAAAAGATAAGTTTCAAATCAACAAAATCAGAAATAAAAAAGGAGAGATCACAACATACATCAATGAAACAGGAAGAATCATCACAGCATACTTCCAAAACCTCTACTCCACAAAATAAATAACCTGGAAGAAATGGATGAATACATAGACACATACCACTTACCAAAAGTAAACTAAGAGCAGATTAATCTTCTAAACAAACCTATCACACCCATGGAGATTTTAAAGGTAATCAAAAACCTCCCCCAAAAGAAAAGACCAGGACCAGATAGCTTCTCAGATGAATTCTATTAAACCTTCATAGAATAACTGAAACCAATTTTTCTCAAACTATTCCACATAATCAGAGAACAGGGTATCCTACCCAACTCATTTTGTGAAGCTACCATCAGCCTAATACTGAAACCAGACAGAAATGCAACAAGGAAAGAAAATTATAGGCCTATATCCCTAGTGAACTTAGATGCAAAGATCCTGAACAAAATCCTTGCAAACCTAATTCCACAACTCATCAAAAGCATTATCCACCTTGATCAAGTACACTTCATCCCAGAGATACAGGGATGGTTTATCATACAGAAATCAGCCAACATAATACACCACATGAATAAATTGAAACATAAAATCCACATGCTCATCTCAATTGATGCAGAAATGGCTTTTGACCAAATACAACACCACTTCATGATCAAAGCACTAAAAACAAAAAAAAAAAAAGCATGGAGGGTTTATATCTCAACAAGTAAAGACTATATATAAAAATCCTAATGCCCAAATAATACCTAATGGGAAAAAACTCAAGGCATTCCCACTGAGATCAGGAACAAGACAGTGGGTCCCACTAAGACCACAGTTCTTCAACATAGTACTAGAAGTACTAGCCCAAGCAATATGACAGGAGAAAGAAATAAAAGGGATTCAAATTGGAAAGGAATAAGTCAAGTTAGCCCTATTTGCAGATGATATAATCCTATATATAAATGACCTGAAAGTCTACATCACAAAAGTTCTAAAGTTTCTACATTCCTTCAGCAAAGTGACAGGATAAAAATATTAATGCACATAAATCAGTAGTTTTTTCTATATGCAAAGGACAAAAATACAGAGAAGGAAACCAGAGAGGCTGTCCCATTTTCAAAAGCAACCAAAAAAATTAAATACCTTGGAATAACACTAACAAAGGATGTGAAGGAACTATATAATGAAAACATAAAAACACTCAAGAAAGATGTAGAGAAGGACTTGAGAAGACGGAACGACTTCCATGCTCCTGGACAGGTAAAATTAACATTATGGAAATGGTAATTCTACCAAAAGGAATATGTAATAACAATAAAAATACCAGCCTTATTATTCACAGACATTGAAAAAAGTGCTATCAAAATTCATATGGAATGGCAGAAGGCCTCAGATATCCAAACATATCTTCAACTAAAGAAACCTCTCTGGTGGTATCACTGTACCTGATTTAAACTATATTTCAAAGCCATGGTGACAAAAACTGCATGGACCTGGAATGAAAACAGAAACATACATGCAGCGAACAGAATTGAAGACCCAGTCCTTAGGACAAGCAATTATGGCTGCTTGTTCTTTGGCAATGATGCCAACAATGTACACTGGTGAAAAGATGGCATCTTCAACAAATGCTGTTGGAAAAAGTGGATGACCATATGTTGAAAAATGAAATTAGCCCCACTCATTTTTCCATACACAAAACTCAAGTCTAAATGAATTAAAGACCTCAATATAAGACCTGAAAATCTTCAACTACTGGAATAAAAAATAGTGGGCACTCTCCAAGATGTAGGACCAGGAAAAAACTTCCTGAACAAAACATGAGTAGCCAAGGAAATTAACAAGCACTAAACCAATGGGATATTATGAAGCTAAAAATCTTCTGCACAGACAAACATACCATAACCAGAGCTAATAGATTACCCAAGAACTCAAAAAATTAAACAATAAAAAAATCAAACAACCCACTCTAAAATTGGGGAAGAGAACTAAATAGGGAGTTCTCAGAGGAAAAGTTACAAATGGCTAACACACACTTAAGAAAATGTTCAACATCCCTAACCATAAAGGAAATGCAAATTAAAACAACTATGAGATTCTACCTTACTACAGTAAGGATAGCAAACATTAAAAAAAAAATGAAAACAAATGTTGGCAAGGCTGTCGAGAAATAGAAACACTCATTCACTGTTGGTCTGAATGTCAGCTGGTATAACCACTGTAGAAATCAATATGGAGACTTCTGAAAAGGGTGAATATAAAGTTACCAACAGACCCTGTTATTCCCTTATTGGGCATTTACACTAATAGCCCCCATATCTCAGTTCAGAGATATTTGCTCAGCCATGTTTATAGCTGCTCAATTCATAATAACTAAAAACTGGAATCAACCCAGGCGCCCATCATTGGATAAGTGGATAACCAAGATGTAGTATATCTACCTAATAGAATTCTACTCAGCAGTGAGAAAAAGTGACCCATTGAAATTTGTAGAAAAGTGGTTAAACATGGAACAGATGATTTTAAGTGAACTCACACAATCACAGAAACAATCATCTCATGATCTCACTCATGCAGTTCCTAACCTGTATCAGCCCAAGTTGCTGACATACTGAGAACCATCTTGAGGCTTGGGTAATAGGGAGGGCAGGACTTGGGGAAAGGGAAAAGTTGGGGGTCCTCAAAAACCTAAACAATAAAAACTCAAACAACCCACTCACAAAATAGGGCAAAGGACTGTACACAGAGTTCTCAGATGATGAAATACAAATGGCAAATACACACTTAAGAAAGTGTTAAACATCCCTAATCATTAGGGAAATGCAAATTAAAACAACTATGAAATTATACGTTACCCCAGTAAGGATAGCAAACATTGAAAAACCTAATGAAAATGAATGCTGGTGAGCTGGTCGAGAAATAGGAACCCTCATTCACTGTTGGTGGGAATGTAAGTTGGTACAACCACTATGGAAAACAATATGGAGACTCCTACAAAGGTTGACTATAGAGTTACCAACAGACACAGTTATTCCCTTACTGGGCATTTACCGTAAAAGCACCATGCCTCAGTTCAGAGATATTTGCTCAACCATGTTTATAGCTGCTCAAAACATACTAGCTAAAAACTGGAATCAACCCAGGTGCCCATCATTGGATGAATGGATAACGAAGATATGGTATATCTACATGATGGGATTGTACACAGCAGTAAGGAAAAATGACACAAAGAAATTTGAAGAACAATGGTCTAACTTAGAACAGATCATTCTCAGCAAACTCACCCAATCACAGAAAGACAGTAGTTGCATGATCTCACTCATCTGTGGGTCCTAACCTGATTATGCCTGAGATGCTGACATACTTAATAAGCGTCTCAAGGACCAGACAATAGGGACAGTGGGGCGGGAAGGGAGGGTAAAGGTGTATATGGAGGGACACAAAACTGGACCCTGATGGAAATGGTACCATGAAATCCTATATCCTGAAAGACAGACCAAAATATTGACCCTTCATCAGGTCCTAAGAGGGAACATGTGATTCACAGGGCCCCAGACAGAGTGTGATGAAGACTAACATTAATCTCCTCTTGTTTCTCTCTCTTTCTTCCTCTTCTGTCTTTCTCCTTTATATTACCTATATTTTTCTTCCTTTCTTTCCCTTGGCACTGGTCTATGCCAGCCCAGTACCCAGCATGTGGTTAACATCCACAATGAGCTGTTGATCAGAGAGAAATACAAATTTTCCCAAAAGAATATAGATTTCTGTCAGAGCACTTGATGTCCCACCAGAGGATAATGGTAAGACCTTAATGCCAAAGACACCATATGTTGTTGGTACAGAACATGGAGTCACCTGGCTGGAATCTGGAAGAGAGTTAGTCCCCAGACAGTTAGCTTGTCTAGTGCCAAAAGTACTACCTGAGCAACTGGGGGAAATGGTGAGGGAATAACCAGCATCTGTCCAAGCAACTCATGGTCTAAGCTACTCAGCAGCAAACAACCTGACATGATGCTCACACAAGTGCAATAGTGGCACACATTCATGGTGGGTGACCATCTGCTCTTGATTTGTCTAACAGACCCACTCAGTGTAATGGAACCAATAGCTGGAACTGGGAAATAAGTCAGAACCATACCCTAAAAATGAGCCCACTCTCCAATATCAAGCTCTCACCAATCATGGGCTACAAGAGGGTCTACACCTCTTAATTTCTCTCTAAAATAATAATGTTTATTCCATTTATCTGGTGCTGACTTCACTCTCTGTTAGAGAATTTTCTTCTGTCTTTCAGAAAGATGCAAAACCTGAGGAAAGAATCAAACCATTGTACCTCACAAGGGCCCCAGCTGAAACCATAGAATAGTTGGGTAAATGAGAAAGAGTGGTGCTCTCTTGGTAAACCTGGTACCAGCACAAGGGACAAGGAGATAGACACAGAAAACACTCAAGTCCTACCAAACCAGAGATCCAGAAACACAGAGGCTCCCAAGACCTCATCACTGAAGTACACCTAAAATGAACCCAACATGGCTCAGGGAAATTTGCAGAAGAGGGGATGGAAAGATTGTTAGAGCCACAAGTTGGGACATTATGCACAAAGACACTGCCTCTTCTGCATAACTGCATGACCTACATTTCCTAATGAGAAGGGTCCATTTGGAGGAGGGAGGACAGGGAGGATGCTAATGATGGTACCAACATGGCTGTATATACACTATGTACATAACTAATTTAAAAAAAACAAATTTTGACAATTGTGAAAATAAATAAATAACTGAACATTTTTTAAAAAGATACTTTCTATAATATTCTTTATTTATTTTTAAAATATTTTTTTGGTATTTTTGAAAAATTGTTCATTTTAAAATCCACTTGAGGGCTATTTATGACAAACCTACAGCCAACATAATACTAAGTGGGGAAAACCTTGAAGCTTTTCCACTAAAATCAGGAACAAGACAAGGGTATCCACAGTCCCCATTCTTATTTAATATAGTACTTGAAGTCTTAGCTATAGCAATATGACAAGAGATATTCAGAAAAGGGATATAAATTGTAAAGGAAGAGATGAAATTATCATTATTTACAGATGATATGATTCTATACATAAAGTACCCTAATGATTCTACAAGCAAACTATTAGAGATGATAAACAGTTTTAACAATATAGTAGGATACAAAATAAATACACAGAAATTAGTAGCTTTTCTAGATGCTAACAACAAATGTACATAGGATGACATACAGGAATCACTCCCATTTGCAATTGCCTCAATAAATAGAAAGGAAGAAAGAAAAAAAAGAAAGGAAGGAAGGAAGGAAAGAAGGAAGGAAGAGCAAACTTTGGAATATATCTAACCAAGAAAGTGAAGGATCTCTACAATGAAAACTGTAAAACACTGAAGTGAGAAATTGCAGAAGACACTAGGATATGGAAAGATATCCCATGTTATTGGGTTGGAAGAACAAATATTGTGAAAATGTCAATCTTACCAAAAGCAATCTACACATTTAATGCAATAACCATTAAAACTCCAATGGCATTCTTCATGGAAATAGAAAAAAAATCCTAAAATTCATTTGGAAGCACAAAAAAGCTTGAATATCCAAAACGATTCTGAGCAACAAAAATAGGGCAGGCAGTATCACCATACCCAATTTTAAACTCTATTACAAAGCCATAGTAACAAAAACAGCATGGTACTGGCACAAACATAGACACATAGATCAATGGAACAGAATAGAGGACCCAGATGTAAATCCAGGGCACTATAGCCATTTGACTTTTGACAAAAATACAAAAAACATGCATTGGATAAAAACACAAATGGTGCTGGGAAAACAGGATATCTATATGCATAAGGATGAAAATAGATCCTTATCTTTCTTCGTGCATGAGAATCAAGTCCAAATAGATAAAAGGCCTTAATATTAGAACTGAGACTCTGAAACTGCTAGAGGAAAAAGTAGGGGAAACCCTTCAACATATTGGTATAAGCAATGATTTTTTTAAAATATAATGTTGTTTGCTCAGGACATAAAACCACTAATCAACCAATGGGATCTAATCAAATTGCAAAGCTTTTGTACAGCCAGGAACACTGTGAATAGAGCAAAGAATCAACCTACACAACAGAAGAAAATCTTTGCCAGCTATACATCTGATAGTCGATTACTATCTAGGATGTACAGAGAACTCAGAAAAGCAAATAAGAAATCAAGTAAACCAATTAAAAATGGGCTAAAGAACTAAATAGAGAATTCTCAAATGAAGAAGTACGGATAGAATATAAACATCTAAGAAGTGTTCTACATCCTTACTCATTAGGGAAATGCAAAATAAAAGTACTTTGAGATTCTATCTTGCTCCAGTCAGAATGGCTATCTTCAAGAAAACAAATGATGGGCTGGAGAGATGGCTTAGTGGTTAAGCGCTTGCCTGTGAAGGCTAAGGACTCCGGTTCGAGGCTCAATTCCCCAGGAGCCATGTTAGCCAGATGCACAAGGGGGCACACGCATCTGGAGTTCGTTTGCAGTGGCTGGAAGCCCTGGCAAGCCCATTATCTCTCTATCTATCTGCCTCTTTCTCTCTCCCTCTCTCTCTGTCACTCTCAAATAAATAAAAATGAACCAAAAAACATTAAAAAAAAAAAGAAAACAAATGACAATAAATGTTGGAGAGGATGCAGAAAAAGAGGAACCCTCCTACACTGTGTGTGGAAATATAACCTGGTACAACCATTGTGGAAATCAATGTGAATGTACCTGAGACAGCTAACAATAGATTAATCATATGACCTAGCTATAACACTCCTAAGCATATATCCCAATTACTCTTCTCACTACATTAGAGATACTTGCACAACCATTTTTATTGCTTCTCTATTTACAGTAGCTAGGAAATGGAACCAGCCTAGATGTCCCTCAACTGAAAAATGGATAATGAAGATGTGGTACATTTGTATAATGGAATTCTATTCAGCAGTAAAGAAAACTGAAATTATGAAATTCGCAGGGAAATGGATGGATCTAGAAAAGATTATGCTGAGTGAGGTAACACAGGCTCAGAAAGCCAAATGTTGCATGTTTTCTCTCATATGTGGATCTTTGTTAAAAATGTTCAGACTTGTGTGTGAGTTGTAGTAAGAATCAGTAGCAGAGGCCAGTAATCTAGAAAAGGGCTTTAAGGGAGCAAGGAATGGGGTGGACTTAAGGTGATGGTACTATATATGTGTAAGTAGATGAACAGATTACTGCAGGTGGAATGGCCTAAGCAAGGTGAAAGGAAGAGATTGAGTAAAAGGAATGTGGGGGGATGGTTAATCAAAATTCAGGATATTGTGAATAAGCAACATGATAACCTACTTTTTTGGATAATGGCACACCCAGAAACCATAAACTGGCTAGAGTAAGTTTAGTGCCAGTTATGAGGTACCTTCCAGTGAGTTGTTGGCCATGGACGTCCCTGATGCCCCCAAACATTATAGGCTATTGCCAAGGCTCTTGGTTTCCTACCAAGATGATATGATAAGACCCTATTTCTGATGACTCCTCATGCTTGGGCTGCAAGGTCACCGAAAAATCAAACTGGGGTTGAGCTGAAAACCTTCTTCCAGTAGACCAGCAAACAGAAAGCTAGAAAAAGCTGCACTGCGTGCAGGCTTATGGGAGACAGAAGCCAACATTCGTCAAAGCAGTGGACACTGCAAGCCTCAAGTTTGGCCAGCCAGGCCAAATGAGCCAGCAGGTACAATTGTGGCATGTCTGTTTTGGGAAAACCAACTGCTCTCTAATGGGGCTGAAGACCCACTCTATGGGAGGGAATGCATGCCTGGTACTGAAAACCTAATCAAAATCCTATGGTAAGGGAGGTCATGAGCATGAGGAGTGTAAGGCCTCCTCAGGTCTCACTCAATGCATGTATTATGCTCACCAAACTGCCCTGTAAGCACTTTACTTAAAGTTCATACCCACATATTAATGCTACTTTCACTTTTGGTTAGAGAAGCTGCTTTTTTTCGGATGACAGTGACCCTTGAGATGGCCCAAAATGCACTATAGTGCTGAGAAGATGTGATGGAAGAATGTTCAGCACTGAATCATCTCTATTACACCTTTCAAGGCTCAGGATCCATTGTAGAAGAGGTGGAAAAAATAATGTAAGAGCTGAAAGAAGGATAGGACTGCTTACAATGCAATCAACTAGACAGAAATTGGCCTTGATATCCATGACCTCGCAGTACCTAGTACTATCTTCATAAGCCCCTCATAATAAGAGGATAAGATGATTACATCAAAATAAAAGAGAGACTAATGAAGAGGAGAAGGGTATATGATGGAGTGTGGATTTGTGAAGGAGATAGTGGGGTAGGGGAGGGAATTACCATGGTTTATTGTCTGTAAGTATGGAAGCTGTCAATAAAAAGAAAAAGATGATTTAACAAATCCACTGCAGGAGTTTTATTTTATTTTTGTCACTTATTTTTTGTCATTATTATTATTAACAACATATTTTGTATGGTTACATCATGTGTTGGTACTCTGTTTTCCCCTCATCCCTACCCCATTCTGCTGGGGACACTCCTCACTCGGTTTGCAGGTATTCCATATGGGGTTGTGGGCTATGTGTTGTGGGAACAGCAGTCAATTATTTGGGGGGCAATTTTTTAATTTGTTTATTTATTTATATTTGTAAGCAGAGCAAGAGAAGAAAAGAGAATGAATTGGCAAGCCAGATCCTCTTGCCACTGCAAACAAACTCCAGATTAGTGCTTTTTTTTTTTTTTTTACTTTTCACTTTAAGATATTTTAATAAATCAAAATTATTTGACATAAATAATGGCCTTGATATACAAATAAACAAATCACTTATTAAAGTTTAACCAGTGTTCATCTAAAGCACATCACTAGTCAATGCGATGTTGCTTAGTCTTCTGATTATCATATAGAACTCTTTTCCTTCTTCTGAAAGTCTGAAATTGATATTTTATGGTTTAGTTGTTTTATGGAAACACATTTGCAACATTTATGCATATATGCCAGCATCAAAATTTGTTGGAAAATAATTGTAACACAATATCTCTTTTACTATACTTTGATAGTTTTGAAAAACTAGAAGCTATACATGACACTAACTTTATATTTTGTAAGACATAGAAGGAAATGAAATATTGTTATTATTTATGTAATTCTATTTAAGAATGTTTGACTCACCATCTTATCATAAGAATTAACTTTGATCATACTACCTTTAAAATTAACTTTGGAAAATAATACTTTTAACTGTTGATATCTTAACTGCAAATAATCCATTAATCAATGCTAGTATGTATCTGAAGGAAATTTTTTGTATTTTTTTTTTCTTTATTAGTCAGTTCTGTATTCAGCAAATACAGTCAGTTTGGTACCATTATTAGGCTCATCCGTGACCTACCCCCTCCCCTTGGCCCCTCCTTGTTGAGGTATACAGTGCTTTGTGAAGGCACCGGGTAATTGAACCTAGGCTGTCAGGTTTTAGAAGCCCAACCTTAGGAATTTTTAGAACTTATAAAAACACAAATTCTGTTGAGGATTCTAATTTTATAGTAAGTGAAATTGGACCAACAAGGTATGCATTTTCTTAAAGTTATCTGCATGGTTTACAAAAAGGAAAGACTATAACACTATAATATTATAAGTCCTAGTACATAGCCCCAAAGCTCATAATTTGAGGGCTGGAGAGATTGCTTAGTAGTTAAGCACTTGCCTGTGAAGCCTAAGGATTCCAGTTCAAGGCTAGATTCCCCAGGTCTCATGAAAGCACAAGGTGGTACAGGTATCTGGAGTTTGCTTGCAGTGGCTGGAGGCCCTGGTGCACCTATTCTCTCTCTCCCTTCCTCCCTCTCTCTCTATCTCTTTCTTTGTTACTCTCAAATAAATAAAACTCATAATTTAACATGATGCTCCTCTATTTGCTACTATATCCTATTATCTTAAATTTAAATTTTTCCTAGTTATGTCTTGAAGCAGAGCCTTGGTCACCTGCTATCAGCCTAGTTATAGGATAGCCTGGCAATATCATTTCTATTTCTATTGGGCATCATTAGTTACAAAATTCTAAAACATAGTTACAAGCATAAAACATTATAATTGTACACTATAGTCAGTGATCAAAGCTTATTGTCCAATGTCAAAATAAATTATTTAAAAGGTAAAATATATAAGTGTGAATATTTCAGCTCCCTACTTTACAGTATAACCACATGTAGAAAAGATAAAATTATTTAAAAAATAGAAAAAAATTAGGTCCATTAATCATCAAAGATTATTTATACCATTTTCATCTTTTAAACCTCCTCCATGTGATAACCATGTCAAATTTAGTTTTTCATACATTGAGTAATTCTCAAAAATCCATTTTAGTGAGTATATTTCATTTAGAGAGCATTGGATACACATTAACAGATTTAATGTTTCTCAGAGACTTTTAATTATGACAGAATGGGCAGGCATGTGATGTAACACCAAAGAGCAGTCATATATTACTTAGATGACACTGTACTTAAGAGGTAAGGGAGTTTGTTGATGAGTACTTTAGCTGATAAAATAGTCATTTTTCACTTTTCATACCTTAATTCTAGTTGATTCTGTTTCCTTGAGTGAATTCATTTTTTGCTATATCAACTATGCTACCATTATTTCATAATTCAAAATGCCATGCATTTTTTACCCTTTGTTAATTTCATGTTTCTGACTATAGGGTGAATATAAGCAGGAACTTTTCAGATGTGTCAAGAAATAACACTAATGTCAGCTTTAGCTCAATAATGATGAGAGTTAGAAGTTTTAAGCAGAATTAATGAGACAGTTGGGTTCATTATCCTAATTTCTGTAAGAGAAATTTTTAGGCAGATTTTGCCAAAGATGTGTAATGTTCTCTGTTTCAGAATTCAATTGTAGGCTAGAAAGATGTCCAATGTTTAAGTGTACTTCATGCACAAACATGAGGGTCCTGAACTCAAATCTCCAGATCCCATTCAAAACAGTTGGGCCTATGAGCCCTTGTAATACCAAGTCTCATAGGGGAGCAAAGACTTCAGAATTCACATAGTCCTGAAAGCTCTAGAAACAGTAAAAGAGACTCAGGTTTCAAAACAAGACTGAGCAATAGAGCAGAACACCTGATGTTCCACTGTGGCCATTTCCAGAAAGCAACTACCACTGCAGGTGAGTGTGTGGGGCATGGCGAAGGCATACACACCACACAAAAGACATTACATATGCACAAGCAATTTTTTTCATTTTTTATTATTAGATATGGGCATACTTTGTATGTAAACATCACATGTTGGGACCATCTTTCCCTCCTCCCTGGCCCTTTTCTCTAGAGCCCTTACTTGTTGGGGATGCAGGTTAACCCCATGGGGATTGTGGGTCATGCATTATAGGGGCAGAAGTCAGTTATGGGGGAGAGGCAATGTCTCTGTGCAACACATACCAACTGGTGGATCTAATAATCTTTCTGCCCCATCTTCCACAAAATTCCCCGAACCATGCTGGGAGCATTTTAAGTCTACTTCAGTGATGGGCACTTAGTAGCATCTAGATGTCTGGTTTAGTAGGTGTTGAGTGCCCTCAGTATCTTTCTCCATCACCCTTGTGCTGATATCAGCATAACTAAGAGCTTTCTTGCTCATTTCCCCAGTTAATCTGTGGTTTCAGCTGGGGCCAGGGTTGAGTGCACTGGGTTGTTTATCTCAAGTCCAGTTCCTATCTGATAAAGAAAAGCAGATTCTCCAATGGAGACTGAAGTCAGTGCCTATTTAATGGGATAACCAATATTAATTTAGAGAGAATTATAAGGGTCTAGACACTTTTATAGTGTAAGGTTAATGAGAGCTTGACAATGGAAAGCAGAATCATTATCTGGATATGATTCTGACTTGTTTCCCGGTTCCAGATATGGTTCCCTTTCCACTGAGTGGATCTGTTAGCCAACCCTAGAGCAGTTGGTTACCCACCATGGCTGTGTACCACTATTGCACTTGTGTGAGCATCACTGCAGGTTGTTTGCTTCTTCTTAGTCACTTAGACTTTGAGTGGCTTGGACACATGTTGGCCACTTTCCTCTAGTAGCTCAGGTAGCACCTTCCAGCACTAGATGGGCTAATCTGAGGACTGGCTCTCATTTGAATTCCAATCAGGTATCTCCATGGTCCAGGCTGACAGTGATTGGTGTCTTCATCAGTAGGGTCTTACCATTAGCCTCTGGTGGGTAATCAAGTGCTCTGACAGAACTTTGTTTTGTTTGTTCTGAGAGATTTAGGTCTCTCTGATCAGCAGCACATTGTGTGTGTAGACCATATCCCAGTACAGGGAAATAGAGTCCACTGCCAAGGGAAAAGAAACAAGCAAAATCCAGAGAAGGGCAAGAAACAGGAGAAATTTGAGGTTAGATTTCATCTCACTCTTTCCAGGTCCCTTGGATTCAGGTGCTCCCTCTAAGGTTTGCTTGAGAGTTCCACCTTTTAGCCTGATAGGACTCTATATTACCAGTTCATTTGGGATAAGATTTGGTGTACCCCCCCCACACTCTTTTCATTCCCCTAAGCCCTACACTCCTTATTGTCAAAGCCTAAGAAGCTATTCAGTTATGTCAGCAACTTGGGCTGATACAGGCTAGGAACTGCGCATCAGTGAGGTCATGTGACGATTGTGTTTCTGTGATTGTGTGAGTTCACCTAAAATGATATGTTCCAAGTTTGACCATTTTTCTGCAACTTTCAATGTGTCATTTTTTCTTACTGCTGAGTATCATTCCAATGTGTAGATATACCACAACTTCATTATCCATTCATCCAATGATGGGCACCTGGGTTGATTCCAGTTTTTAGCTATTATGTATTGAGCAGCTATATACATGGTTGAGCAAATATTTCTGAACTGAGATGTAGAGCATTTAGGGTAAATGACCAGTAATGGAATAACAGGGTCTGCTAGTAACTCTATATTCATCCTTTCCAGGAGTTTACAAATTGATTTCCAGCATGTTCTTACAAGTTTACATTTCCACCAACAGTGAATGAAGGTTCCTATTTCTCCACAGCCTCACCAACATTTGTTTTCATTTGATTTTTTAATGTTTTCTATCCTTACTGCAGTAAGATGGAATCTCATAGTTGTTTTAATTTGCATTCCCTTACTGGTTAGGGATGTTGAACATTTTCTTAAGTGTATGTTAGTCATTTGTAATTCTTCCTCTGAGACCTCCCTATTTAGTTCTCTGCCACACCTATGGAGTTTGTTATTTAATTTTTATTGTTTAGTTTTTTGAGTTCTTTGTACATTCTAGATATTAGGCTTCTGTAAGTGTTTTAGCTGGCAAAGATTTTCTCCCATTCAGTGGGTAATCTATTGGCTCTGCTTAAGGTATGTTTCTCTGTGTAAAATGTTTTTAGCTTCATGAGATCCCATTGGTTGAGTGCTTCTTTGGCTGCTGGTGTTTTGTTCAGGAAGTCTTTTCCCAGTCCAATATTGTTGAACATACTTCCTATTGTTTCTTCCAGTAGCTTAAGAGTCTCATGTCTTATACTGAGGTATTTAATCCATTTGGACTTGATTTTTGTGTATGGTGAAATGAGTGGGTCTAATTTCATTTTTGTACATATGATCACCCAATGTGTCCAATACCATTTATTGAAGATACTGTGTTTTCTCCAGTCTACATTATTGCCACCTTTGTCAAAGATAAAGTAGCTGTAGTTGCTTGCCCTACAGTCTGGGTTTTTAATTCTGTTCCATTGATCTATGATTCTGGTTTTATTCCAGTACCATATTGTTTCTGTCACTATGGCTTTGTAATAAAGCTTTTGATCAGGTATGGTGATACCACCATAGGTGTTTCTTTTGCCAAGAATATGCTATCTGAGGTCTTCTGCCATTCCATATGAATTTTGAGATCATTTTTTCAGTCTCAGTGAAGATTTATGCTGGTATTTTTATTAGTATTGTGTTAATCTTTACATTGCTTTTGGCAGAATTGTCATTTTCATACTATTAATTCAACTTATCCAGGAACATGGGAGGAACTTCCATCTTCTTAATTCCTCCTCATGTGGATCTTATGGTCCAGTTTATTTATGTGGGGTGTTACGTTGACTGATTTCCATATATAAGCAATCCCTACATCACTGGGATGAAGCTTACTTGATCAAGATGGATAATGCTTTTGATGTGCTGTTCCATTCAGTTTGCAAGGATTTTGTTCAGGGTCTTTGCATCTAAGTTCATTAGGGATATCGGCCTATAATTTTCTTTCCTTGTTGCATGTCTGTCTGGTTTTGGTATTAGGGTAATGCTAGCTTCACAAAAGGAGTCAAGGAGAATTCCCTGGTCTCTGATTATGTGGAATAGTTTGAGGGAAAAAAAAATGGTTTCAGTTCTTCTATGAAGGTTTGATAGAATTCACCTGAGAAGCCATCTGGTACCGGACTTTTCTTTTGGGGGAGACTTTTGATTACCTTTTCAATCTCCATGGGTATGATAGTTTTGTTTAGGAGATTAATCTGCTCTGAGTTTAGTTATGGTAGGTGGTATATGTCTAGGAATTCATTCATTTCTTCCAGATTATTTAATTTTGTGGAGTAGAGGTTATGGAAGTATGCCCTGATGGTTCTTCCAATTTCATTGATGTCTGTAGTGATCTCTTCTTTTTATTTCTGATTTTGTTAATTTGAGACTTCTCTTTTTTGTGCTTGGTCACTTTGGCTAGTGGTTTATCAACCTTGTTTATTTTTTCAAAGAACCACTTCTTCATTTCATTGATTTTTTAAATCATTTTCCTATTTTCCAATTCACTAATTTCTGCTCTAACCTTGATTATTTCTTTCTGTCTGAAGCTCTTTGGGTTGGATACTTCTTGTTTTTCCAGTGCCTTTAGGTGCACAGTCATGTTACTGGCTTGTGATCCCTCTTTCTTTGTAATGAAGGCATTTAGAGCTATGAATTTCCCCCTTATGACAGCTTTCATTGAGTCCCATAAGTTTTGGTAGGTTGTTGTTGCAGTCAGGTTCACATTGCTGGTAGAAATCACCCAACAAAGAGCAGCTTGTGGTGAAAAAGAGGTTTATTTTGGCTTATAGGTTCAAGGGGGAAGCTCCATGATGGCAGGGACAATGATGGCATGAGTAGAGGGTGGACATCACCTCCTGGCCAACATAAGGTGGGCCATAGCAACAGGAGAGTGTCCCAAACATTGGCATGGGGAAACTGGCTATAGCATCCATAAGCCTGTCCCCCAACAATATACCACCTACAGGAGGCTATAATTTCTAATTGCCATCAGCTGTGAAACCTAGCATCCAGAACACCTAAGTTTATGGGGGACACCTGAATCAAACCGCCACATTCCACCCTGGCCCCCATAAACTGATAACCATACATAATGTAAAATACAATGCATTCAGACCAAGTTTGAAAGTCCCTATAGTTTTTATGAATCCCAGTGATGTCCAAACATCTCCATAGTCCAAAATCTTTTAACTGAGCCATAATAACAAGAAATCCTCAAAAAATCCATAATGGCACAGAATAAAAATTCACACTGCAAAAAATAGCATTGGGCATAGCAAAGAAATATTCAACAAGTACAAGATTTTAAACAACCAGGGCAAACATCAAACTCTGTAGCTTCAACTTCAACAAATGTAGCCAGTGACAAATCTCCAAGTTCAATAATTCTAACTAGCAATAAGTCTCTGGCATTCCAATTCCACCTTCCAGCTAGGCTACTCACAGTCTGGAAAAACTTCACCAGAGTCAGGAGCTCCTTAGAAGCCATCTCTTGGTCCCAGCATCTCCACTGTGTCTCCACTGCAATTCAAAGTTCATCCTCATGGCTCCATGGGGTCTCCATGCAGTCATCCAGCAAACGTGCTTCACACTGCCAATGGCCATTTCCAAAACACAAGACCATGTTGCAAACTCAATGACCCTCTCTTTCCTGCATTTCGTATACTACACAATACCAGGGAGGGTGCCAATATGTTAATGCAGGGGAGTGAATAAAGCATATTTTGAAGAACAGGACACTTCTTAAGCACTCAGGCCCTCCCAAAATAGTATACATTCTTCCTGTTGTCCTAGTGCAGGTCAGCTATTCCAGCCTGAAAGGTTGTAATCTCTCAATTGTAGCTGAATGGGTGACAGTTCACCCAAAGATTTTTCTGTCTGTGCCATATCCCTCTGCTCACACGAGTGCATTTCTATACAAAGCACACATGAACAACTTCTCAGGACACAGGCATAATAGCAAGCCTCACACAAACTGCTAGCCCAATCCAAGCAAAGCTCTTTCTCACCCTTATAATCCAAACCTCACAGTCCATAGTTCTTAGTGCATTCAGGTCTTTCAACTCTGGCCAGAATAGTTCATCAAGCTTTATTTATAGCACTGCAAGGAATCTCTTAGGCCAAGGCTTCAAGTTCTTCCACATTTCTTGAAAATCAGCTCTAAAAGGCCAAAGCCACACAGTCAGGTACCTAGCAGCAACCCCACTCCTGTTACCACTTAACTGTTGAAGTCAGGTTTGCATTGCTAGTAGAAATCACCCAACCAAGAGCAGCTTCTGGGGAGAAGAGGTTTATTTTGGCTGACAGCTCTAGAGAGAAGCTCTATGATAGCAGGAAAAATGATGGCATGAGCAGAGGGTGGACATCACCCCCTGGCCAACATAAGGTGGACCATAGCAACAGGAGAGTGCCAAACACTGGCATGGGGAAATTAGCTTTAACACCCATAAGCCTGCCCCCAACAATACCATACACCTCCAAGAGGCTTTAATTTCCAATTACCATCACCTTGGGAACCTAGCATCCAGACCAACTAAGCTTATGGGGGACACCTGAGTCAAACCACCACAGTTGTGTTTTTATTATCATTAAAATCTACTTGGCCCCATGGCAGGAGATCAATCAGCCCTCATACATCTACTATCCAGAGATATTGCCCTCCCCCACAATGAATGACTGCTGCTCTCACAATTAATAACCCACACCCTCATGGTGAATACCAGCATCCCACTCAGGAGGGATTCCTCATTGGATTGGAGGCAGGGACGAGGGAAATGATGGTAAAAGCACTTGATGTACCATTTCAAGTTTCTAATAAAAAAATTAAAAAAAAAACTTTTCCAAGTGAACAACCTCTGACAGTTTGTACCACTTCCTAAAGGTTTCACAGCCTCCCCAAGTAACACCACCAGTTGAAAAAATACACCAATACATTAACACTTGGAGAGCATTTCAGATTTAAACTATAACAGGTGTCCTCTCTGAATAATCTCCAAAGCAAGCTATCAGGTTTTGTTTGTTTGTTTGTTTGTTTTGGTTTTTCAAGGGAGAGTATCACTCTTTCCCAGGCTGAGGATTGCTGTAAGTTCAAGGTATCCTTTTATTTTTTTATTTTATTTTTTATTTTTTTTTTTGAGGTAGGGTCTCACTCTAGCACAGGCTGACCTAGAATTCACTCTGTATTCTCAGGCTGGCCTGGAACTCACTGCGATCCTCCTACCTCTGCCTCCCAAGTGCTAGGATTAAAGGTGTGCGCCACCACACCCGGCTAAGGTATCCTTTTAATAGCTGAAGACTTGATGAGATAATTATGCCTAGATTGGGAACATAACCAATCATCTTCAATTTTATTTTCTCTATATCACTATTTACCTGTCATAGAAATATTTGGGTTAAAATAGTCACTTTTTAAACATAATTCAACCAACAAGGGGCTATGTTAAGAAGATCATGCAGGGCTAGAGTGATGGTTCAGCAGTTAGAAGTGCTTGCAAAGCAAAACCTGACAGCCAGAGTTTGTTTGATTCCCCAGTATCCACATAAAACCAGATGCCCAGATGCACAAAGTGGCACATGTATCTGGAGTTTGTTTGCAAAGGCATGTACTGGTGTGCCCATTCTCTCTCTCTCTCTTTGCTTGATATATATATATATATATATATATATATATATATATATATATATACATCCCAGATGGTGAAAGAAAAATTTTCCATGACAAAATTCAGCTTTACAATTTTATGAACACAAAACCAAACCTACAGACAGTATTTCAGGAAATTCTCCACAGAGAAGAAACAAAAAATCAAACTCAAATGCCTACAAGAAGTGGATCACAATAACCAAACTCAGAGTAGGCACAGAAAACTTCAAAGTCCATGAAAACACCAACCCACATATACCATCACAATATGGCAGGGATCAAATCAAATCTCACAGTCATTACCCTAAATATTAATGGCCTTAATTCACCCATCAAGAGACACAAGCTAACTGGATGGACCAACCTGTTGTCTTCAAGAAACCCACCTCACCACTAAGACAGACACCTCCTCAGGGTGAAAGGATGGAAAGCAATGTTCCAAGCAAACCAGAATAACAAACAAGCAGGTGTAGCTACATTATATATATATATGTGTGTGTGTGTGTGTGTGTGTGTGTGTGTGTGTGTGTGTGTGTATATATATATATTACACTTCAAACCAAAAATATTCAAAAGACAAAGAAGGCCACTTCCTACTTATCAAGGGAATGATCCATCAAGAGGATATTACGACTTCCATCTAAGATGGTGACCACCTAGCTTCGCTGCAAATCCCAGTGAAAGAAAGGCAAGACAATAAGTTCACTGGGTCTTTTAGGGGAGAGAAATCTCAAACAGATTGCCAGTGGGAGGGCACAGAGGGGGGAAAAACAGAGAATCTCTGATCCCCTCACAGGTGGGTAGCCCACCCCACCACCAAATAGCCATCGTATCCACACTGATCGATCCCTGCATCCAGAAGCTTAGACTGCTCCACCCACTTGCACACTTACTGCTCTGGCCCCCACACGTCCAGAAAGTCCTGGAAATAACAGGGAATCACTGATTCCCTCACGGGTGGACGGGTAACCCACCCCTCCCCCCAAGTAGCAGCCATACCCACGGCACCCCTCACGCTGCTCAATCCCTGCATGGGGAAGCTTAGAGTGCTCCGCCAACTCACTCACTTACTGCTCCTGCCGTGACACTTACAGTGAGTCCTGGCCTACAGCAACTGCCAAGCATGCTCAGACTGTGTGTTGCTTGCACCAGCTCAGGTGCCATCCCCTACCTGTCTGCCATTCTGGCCTTCCGCTATTGTCCTGTGGCAGGGGAGCACAGACTGCTTCTGGGTCCCAGTGTTCCCACAACAGAGTTTGGGCTGCTTCAGTGCTTTGTGCCTCAGTGTCCCTCCTAGCTCAAATACAGGAAGCTTTGGCACATTACCGCTTGAGAGATCAGGTAAGTTTAGCAAGTGAGAGCCAAAGTCCAGGCTGCTTGGCAACTGCCCCAGGCTGCCTCAGATTCACATTGTGCTTGAGCCCAGGCTGATCCACCCACCTATGTGCCCATACACTGTCATGGGCAGACCACAGCGCAAAAGACATAACATGAATAATCAAATGCAAGAAAATCCAGTTAGATCACCCAGTCCTACAATGAACAACTCTGACCAAAACATAGAAGAGTCATTAGGATCAAAACACCAAAATGAAGCTATGAGCAATGCAACCCTGACCGAGCACTGGTAGAACTTGCAGAAAAGCAACAAAGGTCCAATAATCGTGTGGATGCTGCCATCACTAAACTAGACCTAATAGATAAGAAAATGGAAGGAGTTCAAAGACAGTTAATAGATTTGAGGGAGAGTGAAAAAAAGAAAACCTTAAAAATCAGCTGGCCATGCTGAATGAAGACATAAAAAAATGCAAGGATGAATTTCAAGAATCATGAAGAAAATCAGAAAATTATGTGAAAAGAGAGCTTGACAGAGGGATGGAAATTGGACACAGAAAAGTAGTGAAAATGCAAACTTAATTGAACAAGTCCAAAACTCTCTATGAGCTCTTAAGATCAGAGTCAGCCATGTGGAGGAGAGAAATTCTGATCTGGAAGACAAGATGGAAGAAACAGTGTGGAAGTTCAAAAATTTCAATAAGTTCAAAAGTTCCTGTGAACAGAACATGAGGAAATTGTGGGATACACTTAAACGTCCTAATATCAGGATCATTGGAATACCAGAAGGAGAAGAATTTCAGATCAAAGGCATGGAGAACTTATTTAACAAAATAATTGAAGAAAACTTCCCAAGTCTCTTAAAAGAAAGGCCCATGAGGATACAAGAAGCTAACAGAACTACAACCAAATTGAACAAAAGGAGAAACTCCCCAAGACATATTGTCATTAGGACTCTAAACATTGACACCAAAGATAAAATCCTAAAAGCAGCTAGGGAAAAACAGCAGAGCACTTTCAAAGGTAACCCCATTCGAATTACTTCAGACTTCTCAGTGGAAACCCTGAAAGCTACAAGGGCCTGGAATGAAACACTGCAATGTTTAATAACCTATGGCTTCCAACCCAAACTACTCTACACAGCAAAAGTATCCCTCATAATAGATGGCGAAAGAAAAACTTTCCATGACAAAATTCAGCTTTATGATTACATGAACACAAAATCAAACATGCAGAGAGTATTTCAGGCAATTCTCCACAGAGAAGAAACAACTAATGAAACTCAAATGCCTACAAGAAGTGGATCACAATAACCAAACTCAGAGTAGGCACAAATAACTTCAAAGTCCATGAAAACACCAACCCACATATACCATCACAATATGGCAGGGATCAAATCAAATCCCACAGTCATTACCCTAAATATTAATGGCCTTAATTCACCCATCAAGAGACACAAGCTAAAAGGATGGATCAAAAAATTAGACCCCTCAATCTGTTGCCTTCAAGCAACCCACCTCACCACTAAAAACAGACACCTCCTCAGGGTGAAAGGATGGAAAACAATATTCCAAGCAAAAGGGAATAAGAAACAACCAGGTGTTGCTATATTATTGTTGGATAAAATAGACTTCAAACCAAAAATAATTTAAAAAAGACAAAGAAGACAACTTCCTACTTATCAAGGGAATGATCCATTAAGAGGATATTACAATCAGAAATCTGTATGCCCCAACCACAGGGGCACCACAATTCATATAGCAAAACCTACTTGACAATAAAACAGAAATAACCACCAACACCATCATAGGTGGGGACTTCAATACACCATTATCAGTAATAGACAGCTCATCCAAACAGAAACTCAACAGGGAAGTAAAAGACCTCAACAAAACCGTAGATCACTTAGACCTAACGGACATCTACAGAACTTTCCATCCCAAATCCACAAACTACACATTCTTCTCAGCAGCCCATGGAACATTCTCTAAAATAGACCATATACAGGATCACAAAGACTACCTCCACATATTTAGGAAGATTCACATAATTCCATGCATGATATCAGATCACAATGCTGTATTGCTAGATATCAACAACAATAGACCCACCAAGAAACTCAGTGGTACCTGGAAATTGAACTGCACACTTTTAAACAATAAATGGACAGTGGATGAAATAAAAAAAAGAAATTTCAAAATTTTTAGTATTGAATGACAATGAGAACACATTGTACGAAAACTTATGGGACAGAATGAAGGCAGTCTTCAGGGAAAATTCATAGCACTCAATGCCTTCATAAAAAAGACAGAGAGATCCCAAATCAATAACCTAACCATCAACCTAAAGGCACTGAAAAGCAAGAAAAATCTAACCCAAAGAGCTCCAAGTGGAAAGAAATAATTAAAATCAGAGCAGCAATTAATGAACTGGAAACAAGGGAAATAATTAAGACAATTGACAAAACAAAGAGGTAATTCTTTGAAAAAATAAACAAGATTGCCAAACTCCTGGCCAATTTGATCAAGCAAAAAAAAAAAAAAAAAAAAGAGAGAGAAGCTTCAAATTAACAAAATTCAAAATGAAAAAGGAGAGATCACAAAGACATAAGTGAAATTGGGAGAATCATCAGGACTTACATCAAAATCTCTACTCCAAAAAACTGGATAATGTGGAGGAGATGGATAAATTCCTGGACACATACCATCTATCAAAGCTAAACTCAGAGCAGATTAATCACCTCAATGAACCCATCACACTCATGGAGATTGAAAAAGTAATAAAATACCTCCCCAAAAAGAAGAGTCCAGAACCAGATGGCTTCTCAGCTGAATTCTATCAAACCTTCATGGAAGAACTCAAACCAACCTTCCTCAAACTGTGGCACACAGTTGGAGAACAGGGAAAGCTACCCAACTCTTTTTATGAAGCTAATATCACCCTAATTCCAAAACCAGGCAGCGATGCCACAAGAAAAGAAAACTACCGGACTTTTTCCCCGATGAACTTAGATGCAAAGATCCTGAACAAAATCCTTGCAAACCGAATCCAAAAACACATCAAAAGCATTATCCACCTTGACCAAGTGGGATTCATCCCAGGAACACAGGGGTGGTTCAACATATGGAAATCTGTCATTGTAATATACCACATAAACTATGCTAAACACAAAAACCACATGATCATTTTGATAGATGCAGAAAAGGCCTTTGACAAGATACAACATCACTTCATGATCAAAACATTAGAGAGAATTGGCATGGCTGGTTCATATCCTAACATAATAAAGGCAATATACAAAGCTCTTAAGGCCCAAATAATACTTCATGGAGAGAGACTGGAGGAATTCCCATTAAGATCAGGAACAAGACAGGGTTGTCCACTCTCACCTCTGCTCTTCAATATAGTACAGGATGTCCTAGCTCAAGCAATAAGACAGGAGAAGGAAATAAAAGGGTTACAATTTGGAAAAGAAGAAGTTAATTTTGCTCTATTCACTGATGACATGATTGTATATATAAGAGACCCGAGATACTCCATCCCAAAACTCCTGAATGTGATTAACTCCTATAGCAAGGTAGCAGGATACAAAATCAATGCACAAATATCAGTAGCCTTCTGATATGCAAATGAAAAAGATACAGAGAAAGAAGTAAGGGACATGGTCCCATTTTCAATAGCAACAAAAAATAAATAAAATATCTTGGAATAACATTAACCAAGGAAGTGAAAGATCTATACAACGAAAACACAAAAACACTCAGAAAAGAAATTGTGGAGGACTTGAGAAAATGGAAAGACCTCCCATGATCCTGGATAGGCAGAATTAACGTTGCAAAGATGGCAATCCCACCAAAGGCAATATACAGATTTAATGCAATTCTAATTAAAATCCCAACAATGTTCTTCACATAGATAGAAAAAATGATCTCAAATTTCATATGGAAAGGCAGAAGGCCTCGCATATCCAAACATATCCTCAGCAAAGGAAATACCTCTGGGGGCATCACCATACCTGATCTAAAGCTGTATTACAAAGGCTTAGAAATAAAAAACAGCATGGCACTGGCATAAAAACAGGAGTATCGACCAATGGAATAGACTTGAGGACCAGACTTTGGGTCAAGCAATTATAGCTACTTGATATTCGACAAAGGCCCTCACAATATAGGGTGAAAAAAGACAGCATCTTCAACAAATGGTACTGGAGAAACTGGATAACCATATGCAGGAAATTGAAACTTGAGCCACACATTTTGCCATGCACTACACTCCAGTCTAAATCGATCAAAGACCTCAATATAAGACCAGAAACTTGACTACTACTGGAAGAAAATATAGGAAGTACGTTCCATGATATAGGAATGGAAACAGATTTCCTGAACAAAACCCCAATAGCTCATAAACTTAAACCATCACTCAACCAATGGGATCACATGAAGCTGAAGAGTTTCTTTACAGACAAGCATACAATAAGCAAAGCCAATAGATTACCCACAGAATGGGAGAAAATATTTGCCAGTTATCCAACTTACAGAGGCCTAATCTCTAGAATCTACAAAGAATTAAAAAAATCAAAACAGTAAAAAGTCAAACACCCTACTCACAAAATGGGGCAAAGAGCTCAACAGGGAGTGCACAGAGGAAGAAATACAAATGGCAAACACACACTTAAGAAAATGTTCATCATGCTTAATTATCAGGGAAGTGCAAATTAAAACAACTATGAGATTCCAGCTTACCCCAGAAAGGATAACAAACATCAAAAAATCAAATGAAAATAAATGCTGGTGAGGATGTGGAGAAGTAGGAACACTCATTCACAGTTGGTGGGAATGTAAGATGGTACAACCACTTTGGAAAGCAATATGGAGACTCCTGAAAAAGCTGACTATAGAGATACCAACAGACCCAGTTATTCCCTTAGTGGGCATCTATCCTAAAACCTTCAAACCACAGGCCAGAGAGATTTGCTCAACCATGTTTGTAGCAGCTCAATTTGTAATAGCTAAGAGCCGGAATCAACCCAGATGTCCATCACTAGAAGAATGGATAACTAGGATGTGGTATATCTACACAATGGAATTCTATACAGCAGTAAGAAAAAAAATGACACAATGAAATTTGAAGGAAAATGGTAGAACCTGGAACAGATCATTCTCAGTGAACTTACCCAATCACAAAAAAATTTGCCTCATAGTCTCACTCATCTACAGCACCTAACCTGAATCTCCCCAAGATGCCTTACATACTCAGCAAGCATCTCATGAACTAGACAATAGGATGGGTGGGGATGGAGGGGAGGGCAAGGGAGGAGGTGGGTAACACAAATCTAGATCAAAATGGCAATGGTACCATGAAATTCTATATCATAAAAGGCAGACCAAATGGCTGAACCTTCACCAGGCACTTATACAGAACACCTGAGGCAGAAGACACTGGAGAGGGTATGATGAAGACTGACCTTAATCTTCTACAGCTTCTCTCTCTCTCTCTCTCTCTCTCTCTCTCTCTCTAACTCTTTTATATTAGTTATCTTTTTCTTCCTTTTCGTAGTGGGCACTGACCTGTAACTCCCAGTACTAGCATGTGGCTGTCATCCACAATGAGCTTTTGATCAGAGAGACCAACAAGGTTTCCTAAAAGAAAGACAGATTTCTGTCCGAGTACTTGATGACCTACCAAAGGTTTGGGGATAAGAACCTACTGCTGATGAATCCTCATGTGGTTGACACGTAAAGTGGAATGGCATGGCTGGAACCTGGAAGAAAGTCAGAATCCAGAGGCGTCTAGTGCCAGAAGGTGCTACATGGGTGACTGGGGAAAAATGACCAATATCTGTCCAAGCAACTCATAGTCTAACTTACTAAGCAGCAAATGACCTGTTGTGATGCTCACACAAGTGCAATAGTGGTGCACAGCCATGCTGGGAAACCAACTGCTCTGATCCACTCAGTGGTATGGTACTCATAGCTGGATCTGGGACACAAGTCAGAAAAATATCCAAACATAAGCCTGCTCTCCATTAACAAGCTACCACTAATCGTGGGCTACAAGAGGGCCTATACCTATTAAATTCTCTATAAAAAAGTAAGGGTTATCTCATTTGTCTGGTGCTAACTTACTCTCCATTGGAGAATCTGCTTCTCTTTTTCAGATAGATGTAGATCCTAAGGAGAGAGCCACCCCATCGTACCTCAAAAGGGCCCCAGTTGAAACTAAGAACAATTGGCAAAACAACTAAGGGTGTGGTTTTCTTGGTGAACTGGGTACCCGCACAAGGGTGAAGGAGATCAACACAGAGAAAAATCAACTCCTACCAAATCAGAGATCCAGAGACCCAGAGGCTCCCAACACCTAATCACTGAAGCAGACCAAAAATGAATCCAACATGGCTCAGGGAAATTTTGCTGAAGAGGGGACGGAAAGAATGTCAGAGCTACATGTTGGGTCATGATATGCAGAGACATTTCTCCTACCCATAACTGTGGGCTAACTCCAGAATGCATGACCCATATACCTCAAAAAGGAGGGGCCAGGGGGAGGTGGTAGGACATGCATGAGCCTAACAGTGGTACCAAATTGACTGTGTTCGCTGAGTACAAAACTAATTAATAAAAAAAAGAAAGAAGGAGGATGTGATACAAAAGAGACTTGTTTTACTTTGATTACAAGATACAACTTTGAGGATGTCAGAGATGTGAAATAAAAAAATATGTTTAATAGCTATGCTATGTTTGAGATCATTGATATTTTACCATCATAGAAAAATGAGAAAAAGCCATTCTGCTAAGGAGTATGTTTATTTAAATTACTGTATTCCTATTTTGAACTCTTCTTAGCAATGGCTCACAACATGGTAATTATGACAAATTATAGATTCAGAAAAGACTTATTGAAATAAGCCTTAGAGCTTTTTACTACATACAGTTTTCATGTTGTTTTTCTACCTATCCAGTCCCCTGGTGGTTATATTTCTTCCCTGAGGTTAATGAGTAATGTTTGTTATCTAAAATAGGGATATTAAATTGATAGTGTCCCACTGTGCAAAAAAAGGTGTCAAAATGCCAATAACCAAGTGTGTGGTGAAGGTCATAGAGACTATATCTGGAGGCTTGGTGGGCAGATCATAAACTCTTAATCAGTGGTACTTGGGCTGGGAAAGCCTCATAATTTATCCACACAATCTTTTCTTCTGCAGCACCACACCGCATCAATTCACAGCCTCGGGCTTTAGACTTTTTCACGAGCAAATCTCAAGCTATTACGTGTTAAGTATGATATAAATGGGTGGAAGAGGGGGACATCTCTTTCACTTTCAAATACCTAATTATTTTAAACCTCCAAGTCTGCTCATCATTTTTCATCTTATTAAAAACTAAATTTAACCTGAGGTGAACATTTTTAAAATGAAATGCCTTTCATGTTATCTGAAATTGTGAAGTGAAATTAAATCTCTTAACATCTACAATGTGGAGACCTGAATCATGATGGTCTATAGAAACAATTTTTATAATTTCTAATCATTTAATCTGATGGTAAATACACTGCCCCAACTTGTCTAGCTTTACAGTGGATTAAATAAAAAAAAAACTTTTCCATTTGTTTTAGCCAATATTTACTTACTTAACCAGTTTTTATGATAATTTACAAGACTTTTTCCACTTCTCTCACTACTTCCTGACTGGTCTATATACCAGAGAAAATTCTGGATTTTGAAGTAATAGTGAAGAGAGCAGACATGTTTGTGAGATTTGTTTGATCATGTCTCTCTCTATATAATTATGTCCAGATATTTACATGAATCATATCAACACCACTGATATTCAATGAGATCAAGAGCCTTCAGTTATACACCATAATCTGTAAAGGAAAAGAGGTGTGACAAGTCATTGCGTTGCTCCTGTCTCTACTCATTGTAAGCTGAAAAGAGCAGCCTTTCTTCTTTACCTAAGGTAGTCCTAAACTCTCAACAGCCAATTAAATAACTTACTTACCTTCTTACCACATTTCAAGTAGTTGTGATTCAAATCTGATGTAACTCACATCTAAGGAGATAGTAAGTGGGAAATAAAAGAGACAAATCCTTACAATTCCTAATGCTTTACCTTTTCAGCATGTGACTTACTTTTTCATTTCCATCAATTCAATCAATAGCTTTACCTTTAATTCAGAGGAAGAAGAAGAAATAGAATAGGAAAGGCTATCCATGTGTAATGTTGCATGTGGTACTTGCATTTCTAGGGAAGTTCTTGTGCACTTGCCCTGTGAGCTCCTACTATAAATGACATCTGTGAGGAATAAATGTAGCTGTGGAAGGTGCTGGATTTCTATGCTGATGCTTTGCAGTCCCATCAACATTTACCATTGTTGGGATTCAATTATAAGACATGGTTAAAGAATTTTTATTTTTCAGATCCACATCCTTCAATGATTAATAATGCTCTGTCCCCAGTAATATTATGTTGTATCTTGGGTTTACCTTGTCACACTGTATTAAAGATTTTGGAACTTACTCCTATTCTCCTCCTTCCAGACTTCTCCTCTGCTGTTACTTATGCATAATGCCAAGAGAATCTTTTAATGTTATGCATTGGAAGTGAGGTTTCTATAAAAGCAAGCATTAGGAGAAATGTAGCCTTACTCTTTGTAAAAGGAAATTTAAACCATTGCATTTCAAAGTAATAATTCATCATTGTTCAAAAAAGGTTGATATTTCTTTACAAGGAACATGTATAATATATGCAAAGCACTACTGATTATAGAAATATATTCCGAATAAAATATCTTTGAGTTGCCATCACTTTGGATAACTTAAAAAATGCAGAATAAATAAAAGTTAGTTTCTAAGAAGGTCATATGTGCATGAATTACTGATAACATTAGTTACTAAAATTGCATACGTAGAGTGAAAAATTTATTTGGGGGATTATATAGCAGGTAAAAGAGAGTTCATAACATTTCTACACACATATAGATGTACTATAAAAAAAATCTTATAATGTGTGTGTTCATAGACATAATGGCCACCATTTGTCTTGACTTTACTTTCTGATTCTCAATTTTTTGGATTTTACTCTGACTGTAAACTCAAATTATCTACCCCTGCAAAAATAAAATCTCATGTCATATAGCTAGAATTTGTGTATTCATAACATAAGATACTAAAAACTAATGCATTAAACATAGATAACATCATATTAAAAATGTGACATATCATTCATTTCCTCTGTGTTCTGTCTCTCAGAAGAATGATGTCTCAGAGTTGTGGTTTGGTAATTAAAACAGATTACTAAATTAGCATAAACTCAATCAGTGGGAAACCTGGCAGCTAGCTCAGTAATTTATGATGTGCCAAGTACAAAATCATGCTTCTACTTTGAAGCTTTGATAACAAGGTATATTGCTAATTTCTGGGAGAAAACGTCCTTAAACATTTGTTTATAAAAAATTATAATAGTATTTATGAATAAAGGTTTCCTAACTTGTATAAAATATGTTGATATAGAATTTTTCAATAAAATAATTATGAATCAAGCAACCAAGAAATGATAGTTGTTGAATTGAAAGGCACATATTTTAAAATATTATTTATAGGATATCTTAAAATTCTTATCCAATTTATTTAAAGTTAGTCATATTTAACTTAATATTCTACGTTTTACATTTTGCATATAGTTTACCTTATTCCAGTTCTTATCACTGAATTGTGACAATACTTCTGTAGCATTACCAAATTAATCAGACCACCAGGCTACTGAGTAAAAGTAGGTTGTAAAAGTTAATTTTCTTCATATAGTAACAATGAAAAAGAAACATTTTGCAACAATATTGCCGTTGGGTACATTTAAAGTAGGTGAGAAACTATAAGCATCTCTATAGGTCTAAAAGTATTTTACTAAATCTGGATTATTTGGTTTAGGTGTTAACTATACTTTCATCATTGTTTCAATAACATCTATTTTCAAAAAAAAAACTTATAATTTGAGATTAGAAATTATAAATTAGAGATACTATAAAATACTTTAAAATATAGAATTCTCAATTATCATTAAAATAGAATATTATTAATAAAAATGCATATAAAAATACTTACCAAGGCTTGGAAGATGTCTTAGTAAATGAAGTACTTGCTTCACGTTTCTGAGAATCTGCGTTTGGATTCCTAGACTCCACGTTAAAAGAAAAGAAAAGAAAAGAAAAGAAAAGAAAAGAAAAGAAAAGAAAAGAAAAGAAAGTAAAAGAAAAGAAAAGAAAGTTCACCATTTACATTAACATGAATATGGCCACTCAATTTCCGTTCCTTTGTTTATGCATGTTTCCGCAATTCCATGTGTGATAAGGGGATGCAGAATGTCACAATGTGCTGTGCTAATGAAAACTTAATAGTTATTTGAGTGTAGAAAAGTGAATGTTTATACAGCAATAATTATTAAATAATTACATTTACAGAGTAAGCACCAAACTGACAATTTAAACATTGATGAATAAACAAATAAGTTCTTATATTTTGGCATTCAGTACATTTGAGCTGAAAATGGTTCTACTGGAAAGATCCTGTTTGCTCAACTAGAAACAACTATTTGCAGGATAGTAATGAATAAAGGTGACTGAAGATTGAAAAATGCATATGTCTGCACTCCAGAAACAGTTGAATCTCCATTTAATGTTGATTAAACTAGCATTCAATTCACCAGAAGTAAACTATGCAGTTGTATAACAACTTTATTAAAATTGTCATGTTAGAATAATAATACTGATTCTTACCTTTTATGAGATTGGTGTATTTTAATTTGTAACTATCATTTTATAATGGAAATTATGTGCCTACACAACTAGCCTTCTTAGATTAAGTAGTATAACTCACTAAACAATAGGTAAAGAGAAAAAACAATGTAATTGTTTATCTGTTAAGTCATCTTTGGTAATTGACATGGCTCTTTCTATCTTCTTTGGATTAATAAATTCTTATGTTTAATAATTCTATGTTCCTTATGTCTTAAGGCTTCCAGTACATTTTACTTTCAAAGTCACATCCTCCTAAGGGAAATTCTCTAGATACACTTTTGTAATTACAGAAAGTGTGTGTGTGTGTGTGTGTGTGTGTATCATGCAAGCCTTTCTTATACTTACAACACACTATATCATTATAATATTTCAGGGGGTTTTGTACACATAAAACAGTATTGAAGAGATGCAACAGAGGCATCAGCAAATGTGTGACTTCATATCCACCAAAGGCACTTTACAGAACTTCCACAGCAGCAAATTTCCTAGGGAACTAGAGAGGTCTTTCTTAAGAGAACTAAGGTAATTACTCTCAACAGGAGATAATTTCGGTTCACAGGGGTGGCTGTTGTTTTAAGTCTTTCTGGGAAATTTGGATTTTCCATTGATAGCAGTTTTAACATGTCACACTGGAGCCAGAGTGAATTAAAGTGAAGAGCTACACAGTCTAAACAAACATTCCTTCCCATTATCAGAAGGCTGACAACATAATAGCATAAACTATAGTCATGTGGTCACATTCACAAGTAATGTAGGAACAATTAAAAATCAAAGAAATGCTACATTTCCTACACCAGGCTAGAGCTGAACTAAGCATGTTTAAAATTACTAATTTTCTCACTCCCCTACCTACATTTTATGGTGTTTTAAGTAAGAAATACTGTAGAAATGGTCATTTCAATCATTCTCATGATTAGTCTACCACTTGTCCATGTTTTGTAAAATTAAAGAAAACTGTGACAACATTGCACAAGTACTTAAATCTTAAAAACACTAGTAGATTTTGACATACTTAATTTCTATAACATTTTTGGCTTTTAATGTGATTCAATAATTATTCAAACAGATTTATAGCTGTAATTCCACTACATTTTATATTTCATGCAAGGATATTAATTTAAATTGATTAAAATTATGATGAATATTTTTGAAGTACATAGATTGTATATTAAATGGAATGCACTTGCATAATTTTTTATTTTTATAACCATGAGAATTTTTAGAACTCATAAAAGTAAATGGAATTATACATCAATAGACTCTAAAGTGAAAAAGAAATCTGAAAAATTAATTTTGGAATTCTAATATTACTATGCAGATAATAACACTATACTAAAATCATTTTATTGTATAATGTTTGTATCATAAGTCAACCTCAATATCTTTTCTCTTCCATAAAGGAAGTCATATTTAATTATAATTCAGAAATTCTTCAAGATGGTGGCTTTGTCTTGTCATGTATGTGTAAAAGACTTTGCTTGCACAAACTTCAAGTTTTGTGGTCACACATTCAATAGTTTCAAAAACCATCAATATCAAATGCTCAGTTTCCACAAGTGCCTTCAGACTTCCCCAACCATCTAATGTGATTCAGAGAAAGAAATAGATCAAATATGCCAATATTAAACCTTCTTCAAATGAGGCTTTTTTGGTTCTTCTGAAACAGTTCTGTATGTTCTTGTCTGGAAAACAGCTCACTTTATCTGACCTCACATTTACCTGCTTTGTTCTTTTTGCACTTATTGAATATTTTTCTTTATTCAAGAATTGGGATCAAGTGATAAGTGACCATGCAACACCAAAAAAGGATGGTGACTGAAATTTACCTCAACATATGTTTTTAAAAACTTACTGTACACTCTAAAGCTCCCAGCCTCACTAGGGGCCATAATCATGTCTATCTTTAGGGAATATATCAGCAATAGGGAGATAAGCTCTAGAAAAATAACAGCCATACAAAGCACATTTGTGACAATGAAAAAAAAAAAAAAAAGAACAAAGTGCTTGGAGAACAATAAAAAGATAAAAGCTCCCAAAACATCCCTGTTCAGTGATTCTAAGCCAGGCCATATACTAAAAGTCTCCTAAGAAAATATTCATAAAATTTAGATTAACACATTCCTGGACCCATGGTTAAATATTTATTAGGCTAGAAACTGAAAATTGTTAGTTTAAAATTTCTCTACTGACCTTGTCCCAAAGGAGGTAGATAGCCTTCCTGATGGTAACACATAAGGTAGTCCTCTAGCCTCTACACACACACACACACACACACACAAACACATGAACATCTCAGAGTGCATAACATACACACACACACACACACATACATATACACACACGTGATCAAAGAAAAAGAGATAGAACTTTTTTTTACTGAACTACCTCAGGGCTAATATTAATAATAATAAGCCTATTGAATCAAAATAGCTCTATTATTTTAATATAATGATCTCCTTAGTGACAGATTCATGACTTACGGCTCTAAAAATGTATGAAACAAAAAGTTTTGAACTCAAAATTTTATAATAATATATTGAAACTAAAATTCAGTACAATAGAATGTCATTTTATTTTCAACATGCACTATTATTAATATGTACTGGTCATTATCCAAAAACCTTCTCTTGTTGGCTATAGATATAGATATAGGGCAGGTATAACTTTAATTATAGCCCTTCTAATTATTTTCTGTTTGATGCTTAGTCACGTGGAATTGACTCTTCCAAGCTAACTCCAATTTTCACAATTTAAAACATTCTCCAATTAGTTCCCTCTTAATCCAATCATTTTATTACCTTAGTCTACATTTAGAATTTCACATAAATATATGTTGAAATATACATCAATTTTAATGCAGACTTAATTTTTAATAAAATTTTTATTTTGGTCACACTGTGATTTAAAGTCATTGACTTAGTGATTTTTTTCTTGTTATCACACATATGGATACAAACTCACATATGCATATGGTGAACAGCCTTGTCTTATATGTGTCTATTAAGGTCCAGTAATTTATTGACAGAGACTTGTGGAAACATTAGCAAAGTACTCTTTACAACTGTACTACTGATCATGTTAGTAATAATACTCCACCCAGCTATTCTGAGTAAAAATGACCTACTTATACTTGGTAAATACCATTGCTATTTTAACAAGACTCCTAGAAATGTTGATAATGAAAAAGGTGTGACCAATTCCTAGCATTCAGTACATTGTCTCCTAAGACATGAAAGACAAAGGAACACAAGGATTTTTCAGACCTAACTTCTTAATCCTGGATTTCTCATTTTATTATAGTAGTTTTAAAACCTGTCACTTTATACCAAGCTTGCTTTTTATACTGTAACACTTTTTAAAAACATAATATTTACTTTTCAAAATTTGCTCAGAACATGCTATTCCTACTAAACCGAGTAAACGTGTATGATGATAAATCAAGGAAGAAATGTTTCCAGGAATGTTAATGTATAATGGATACTTTTTTACATGCCTTAATGTCAGTTCGTGGAAAATGTCAATATTTCTTCAAAGTCATTAAACAAATGAATATAAAAGTTTTCAGACAGTATGGCTCAATCCAAACAGCTTGTTTGGAGTAAGTAGAGAAATGTTAACTAAGAACTGCCTGTGGGAAACAATAAATTTCTTTCCTTCTTGAATTAAAAACAACAACAAACCTCACTGGAATCAGATGAATGAGGGAGGCATGAACACTGGACTTTCAGCACTGTGTTCTTTCCATTGAGGATATCATATTATGATTCTATTATAATTCTTGAGGAGACTAATTGCCTCACTACACATGAGTTCAGTCATACTCAATGTCTAGATTATGTAGATTTACAACACAAATCAGTTTTGATTTTCATTCTCACAATACAATAATCTCTCTGAATAAAAGCATAGGGAAAAAGTACTCAGGATGCAGGGAAGATTGAATTCTGTAAAAAAATCAACAGCTAAGGAAGGTGTCAACAGAAACTTGGACCATTAAAATAGTTCAAAAAGTGTCTTGTCTGTTGGAATGGACCGTAGAGCTCCCAGTTTCTAATAATCACATGGAAAGGATGATATTACCAATTCAGTTGGCAGTGGTCTCCAGCTCACCTATTTTTATTTTTGCAGCTATTTTAGGTTTTGCCCTAAATTCTGTGTAAAGAGGAAGAATTATAGCAGCTTGATCTTTGATTGGATTTATAAAGTATTTGTATCTTTTCTGCTTCAACCCATCATGAGAATTTTTTTAAAGTTGATTAGATCAGAAAAAGTATTTGCAAATTTTAGTAGTCTTTTAAGAAACATTCATCCAGCAAGTATTTATTGAGTACTGGCTATGTATAACCTTGATTTAAAGATGGTTCCGTGGTTAAAGGCACTTGCAAGCAAAGCCTGATGGTCAGGGTTATATTCCCCAGTACCTACATAAATCCAGATGCACAAAGCAATGCATGCATCTGGAATTTGTATACAGTGGGTAGAAGCCCTGCAGGCTCTAGAGTTTCTCTCTCTCTCTCTCTGTGTCACACAAATTAAATAAATAAATAGCAATATAAAAAAATTATAAAGTAACACAGATCTAAAAGATATAGTCTCTGCACAGATGTGATGGTGCATGTCTCTAATCCCAGCTCTTGGGAGACAGAGGTAAAAGGATTGTAATGAGTTCAAGGCCATTCTGAGACTACATAGTGAATTCCAGGTCAGCTTGGGCTTGAGTAAGAACCTCAAAAAACCTAAATAAATAAATAAATAGTATAGTCTCTGTCCTTAAGGAGTTCTAAATCAAAACAAGTTGATACATGGGTTGAAAACAGTATATATGATACAAAATGTCTTGAGAAGTTGGCTCATAACTGCCTGTCATCTAGGTTTTTGGGGCATCAATGAACAACCTTCTACCAGTTGATATTGATAAAACAGGAAGAATCTAAATTTAATTTAAATCTCCATCTAACATTTGTATGTTTTGACATAGCAATTAGAGTTCTCTTTTGTATGTTTCTTGTGTATGTTTCTTCAAGAACAAATAAATATAAAGCCTACCTTTATTCATAAAAGTCAAGATTGCAAAATGAGATACATGTAAAATGATTTTTCTGTTTAATTTTATGCTTAATTTGAAACATATTGATATTCATTTATTATGTACAAATCTCTGTGTTAAGTGTTTATAGTGCATTATATAATTTATATCTAAGATACATATGATATATATAATAAATAATATATATGCAATACATAAAACATTTTTTCCAATTTAATAGACAAAGAACCACTTAACAAAGTTAAGTGGAAGGTGTGCTAAGATCACAATGTAATAAATGAAAGTTTTCCTGAGTCTACACTGTAGGTGATATATGCTATATTGTTATTTCTTCTGTGCAAAGAGCTAATTGATTTCTAATTAACTTGCTATTAACTGTAGGAAATGCCTACATTTTCACATTGTTAAGAATATTGAAATGTCGCTGGACCACTATGCTAAAAATATCCAGGATAAATGGGGGAAGAAATAGAGTTTACATTCTAGTTTTCTTCTGTGAGAAATTAGTTTATCAATTTTATGTCTCTGTAAGAAATAGAAGAAAGGGCTGGAGAGATGGCTTAGCGGTTAAGCACTTGCCTGTGAAGCCTAAGGACCTCAGTTCAAGGCTGGATTTCCCAGGACCCAAGTTAGCCAGATGCACAAGGGGGCGCATGCATCTGGAGTTCGTTTGCAGTGGCTGGAGGCCCTGTCATGCCCATTCTCTCTCTCTATCTGCCTCTTTCTCTCCCTGTCTGTCACTCTCAAATAAATAAATAAAAATAAACAAAAAAAAAAAGAAATAGAAGAAAGGGTTGTGAAGGGGTAAAGCACATGACTTAAATGTCCATACAGAAAGAGATAATGAAGGAATTACCCCCCTTCCTCACAAGCCCAAAATAAGTCATTGAAGGACAGACTAGGCCTTTGGTGATGGTCTTGGACTTAGATCCCTGTTTAAAGAATGCAAAGAATGTATTTGAAGAACATTGATATACAGATAAGGTGATCAGAATTGCTGTATCCCTGTATTACCTCTTAGCAGTCAGCCTTGACTTTGTCCTCAACTGGATATAGTGTGACTATGGACAGGATAACAATGAAGAAAAGAACAAATGCCAATAGCACTTCTTTGGACCAGAATGAAACTATTCAAGATATATGACTTCCATTAAACTATGAGAGGAGAGAATACCTCCTCTTGTACACTACTTAGAACATAGGTTTTTTTTTTTTTAATGTATTATCTTCTATCTATTATGCCTTAAAGAGGAAATTACTTCAAAACTTCTGTATAGTCAAGGATATTTTGCATATGACCCCTCAAGCTAACAAAAGCAAATAGAATTCTATCCAACTGAAAAGCTCCTGAATGACAAAAGAAACATTCATCAGAATAAAGAAACATCCTACAGAATGGGAGAAAATATATGACCACTACATTTGATAAAGATTTAATATTCAGGCCAGGAGTGCTGTCACATGCCTTTAATCCCAGCACTTGGGAGGCAGAGGTAGGAGGATTGCGGTGAATTCCAGGCCACCCTGAGACTACAGAGTGAATTCCAGGTCAGCCTGGGCTAGAGTGAGACCCTACCCAGAAAAAACAAACAATAACAAGAAAAGAATTAATATTCAGAAAATATAAGTAACTAAGAAAAATTAACATCAAAACATCAAGTAATCCAACATTTTGGTGTTGCATGTGCATATATGTACATTCGTATGTCTACGGGTACATGTGTGTGCAGATGCTTGCATGTGGAGGCCAGAGGTGGACATTAAGTGTCCTCCTCAGTTGGCCTCCACCTGGTGTTTTGTGAGACAGGATCACTCACTGAACTTAGAGCTCACCAGTTCAACTAGAGTGACTAGCCAATAAGCCCTAAGGATCTACCTGTCTTTGCTTAGATTAGGCACCACCATGCCCAGCATTGTATGTGGATACTGGGGATCTGAACTCAGGTCCTCATGCTTGCATATCAAGTAATTTCCCTGCTGAGCTATCTCCCTAGCCTATAATACAATTTTTAAAGATGAAAACTGGTCTGACTAGACACTTGCAAAAAATAAAAATGTCCAACAAGCATATGAAAATATGCTTACTATCATTAGTTATAAGAGAAATTCAAATCAAAATTATAATGAGATACCATCTCATGCTAATTAGAATGGTTACTATAAAAAAAGAGCTACCTGCGTAATTAGAAGAAATTATTTGACCATTCCCAGGACACAGATAGAATAAGTCTGGCATCTCATGCTGTATAGGAATGATTATCATTTGTAATAAGCTTTTAGATAACTTATGAAGATCTAGATGAGAGAAAATAAAGACTCTAAACCAAAAGAAATGGTAAAGACAGGGAAATGTTAATTTGACCAATACATGGTGAATGTGTGCCTTGAAATATTACACTGAACCCTGTTAATTATGTATGATTAGTACATGTTAATTTTAAAAACAAAACCAAAGTTATCTGCATGATCTTCTTATTAAACCTACTCCTTCCGTTGTTTTCTGCTTGTGAGGACAGGACAATGTCCCCTGCTCAGTGTAACATTCTTAGAATTATGCTTTACTTTTCTGTTTCTCTCACATCCACATCTGAACCATCAGCAAATTCTATGAATTTCTCTCTCTGAAAGTAGAAGGTTATCTGCTCTCATCAGGAGACCAAAAATGGTTCAAAAGTGATAGAAGTTAGTTGATTCTCATGTAAGAATTTAGGGAAGTTAGTAGTTATTTGGGTCTTTATGATGACAGGGAAAGTCTGCTCTCTTCATTACATTCCAAGGTGCTATATTTATTGCTATTTCTAAAAAGAACAAAGGAGAAGAAAATTCAGGGCAAACATCTTTAAGACAATGGATGGCAGGTGTTACACATAGCCTCTGTTTAAATCCCAGAGGACACTGTACAGTAAAGGAAGTTTAGAAACTTGGTTTTTAGCTGGTATTCTTATGCTGAGAAAGCAAAGAACATATTTGGGAGGACTACTGTAAGTTTGTATTTCTAAAATACACTTAATTTCTAATGACTAGCAACTTCACAATTACACTAATGGTAGCTTTCTTGTCGATCACCTGAACTCTCCTCCTATATGGTATTAATTTATGCTTCTACACTTGCCTCATTGCATTCACTCACAACATAACTGTTGGTGATGATATCAACATGACATCAGATATTGGCATTGCATTCATCTTTTCCTGGTGTTACTTCACTCCCAATATACTCAGTAAAAGCTCTTGGTCTGTTGGGAAGTAAAGTTACATCAAACTCAGTCTGGGGCTGGGCATGGTGGTGTACCCCTTTAATCTCAGCATTTGGGAGGCTGAGGTAGGAGGATTGTTATGAGTTCAAGGCCAGCCAGAGACTAATTCTAGGTCAGCCTGGGCTAGAACAAGACCCTACCTCGAAAAATAAACTCAAACAAAGAAAACAACAACAAAAACCCTCTTGGTCTGGCTTCTTTTATGTCTTTACCTTATCTCCTAATCATACAGTGAGGGACCTATTTCCAAATACACCTTTAGGAAATTTGTGCACACATCAACTGGCACTCCTATCCTCTTGTTCTTTGGAATGTTCCACCTTTCTCTTCAGGCATTTACACAAATGTCAACTTCCTAGAAAATCTTGTTCAGCTACCCTACATCATATTGTAGTTTTCTTGCACCCCTAATATTCTGTGTCCTCCTTCCTTGTTTTATTTTTCCCTTCCACATCTTATATCATATTATGCATTTTATGTGTTTCTGTAATTATTTACTAAATCTTGTCTATATTTCTCTCTTTTTTTTTTTTGGCTTTTCAAGGTAGGGTCTCACTGTAGCTCAGGCTGACCTGGAATTTACTCTGTAGTCTCAGGGTGACCTCGAACTCAAAATGATCCTCCTACCTCTGCCTCCCGAGTGCTGGGATTAAAGGCGTGCGCCACCACGCCCGGCTTTATATTTCTCTCTTTTCACTCCTAAAATTCAGAAGGTAAATTCCAAAATAATGCATGTTTTTCTCTTTTTCTAGTAGTTTGTATTTGTATTCTAGTAGTTGTACCAGCCTCATAAAAGCTACCCAGTTAATACATTTGAATTAGTTATGGAGAGAATAATGACTGTATAAGTACCCTTAGGGGCTGGAGAGATTGTTTTGTGGTTAAAGTGCTTGCCTGCAAAGCCTAAGGACCCATGCTTGATTCGCCAGATCGCATGTAAGCCAGACACACAAAAGTGAGGCAAGTGCAAGGTCACACATGCCCACTAGGTGGCACAAGCATCTGGAGTTTGATTTTAATGGCTGGGGCCCTGATGTGCCAATTCTTCTCTCTCTCTCTCTCTCTCTCTCTCTCTCTCTGGTGTGTGTGTGTGTCCTTCTTGCTCTCTCTAAAATAAATAAATAAAGAGAAAACCTTAGGTATTTGATTTTCATGGTATATACACTTAGGGAATAAGGATTCAACCTGATGACCATTAAAGTAAGGCTCTAACATAAGGAATTTTAGGGGCCATGGAACAAACATGAGAATTTAAATTGGTAGGTTTTGGTTGAATTGCCATTGTGACCCTAACTAAGGATTCATGGAATCAACTAACCAATTTCCTCTCTACTTGTTTGGTTATCAACAAAGTAAAACATTCATGCTTATTTCAGTTTCATAGGCATTTAGAGGCCAATATCTGTTAAAACACAAGGTAGTATTTGTATATAATTTAATCTTTAGATTTATGATATTATTAAAATTAAAATATCACCAGATCTTCCCATTTTAATTTTGCACAGTTTATCTGCATTCTTTGTTCAAAACAGTCATTTTCTGAGTTTTAGGTTCTATCTCTAAGGTTCTGGTGAACTGTGAAGTTGTTCTGAATATATTTAATAAATAATAACATAGTAATTGAGAACTTGCTCTATGTAAAGTTTTTTTCACACAGGCTGTAATGTGACATCTTCATAAGAGCTCTAGAAGGTAGGTTCATTAAAGATGTTTAGAATGTGATTATATCAGACAAAATTTAAATGACAACAAAATACATTTAGTCTTATATTTTAAAATACTTTTATAGTGAAACAAAGTACAGTTAGAAAAATATTGTTTAAACATATAATTTTTTGAAATAAATGATAATCTACTTCATTTTCCCCACAATCTATTGTTTTAGTATGATTAATCAATAAATTATACCATTATGCCTCCAGCATCAAAGCAAATGTTTCGCATGAGTGGTGGCCCACCTGTAATCTTAGCATTTGTTAAGTGGAGGCAGGGAATCCCTGGGACATGCTAGCTAACTATGGTAGCCAAACCAGCTCTGGGTTCAAATGAGAGATCCCACCTCAGTAAATAAGTTGGAAAGTGATAGAAGACTAATGTCAACCTCTGACATCCACACACATGTGCACACACACATGCATGCACACAGCACACACAAACATATGTACATGCACACATACCACATGAACATACAGAAGCAAAAAAAAATGCACATGCACACACACACACACACAGAGTGAATCAAAATAATTTCACACTTAACATCACACATCCATGCATCAAGATGCATGGGAAACATCATTAATTCTAAATTGATACCCAGTTTTCCTATCTAAATTAGAAAATAAGAATATTATTTCTTTACATGATAACCATATGTAACTATGTTAATAATTTTTGTGCATAATTTATTAGAGCTACAAATAAAAAAGGAAGCAGCTTTTGGAAAATTGACAGGATTTGGAATTTTCAAGGAAACAGCCCAGATTTCCTGATAATTTAGTTTCAAGACATGACAATGATGCTTTTAAATCTCAGTCTTGACTCAAGCTCTTGGAAAAAGTATTTCTCCAGGAAATTTTAAACCAGTTGAAGCAATTGAGTTTTACTGACTGTACCCAGAACTCTCAAGTCTCAATTTTTGCTACTCAATGGGTGACCACTCAGTCATACTTATTTAAGTGGTTAGTCAGAATTAAATCAACAACTTTGACAGACTTATTATCTCTGCTGGTTTTTAACAACACAGTCTTCTTCCTTCAGACAATGTACAAGAATCAGAATAGACATCTTAGTTTCCAAGCTATAGAAATTTAGATAATCAGAACCAGGGCTCGGATACTCATTGCTTACCAGGACATTGTTCAGGGGGTAGATATTTTCAAAAAGGCCTTGATATAGTTCTTCAGGGACATAAATTTTGTCACATTCCTCAAAAGCTCCAAAAAATAATGTCTTGAATAGCTTATCATTTTATGCAAAACTTATTATTCCTACAAAACATTCAATAGCAGTGGCTATAATAAAATTCATAAGAACATTCCTTTTAACAGAAATTGCAGATAACTTCAGTTCATTGAAATAAAAGTATAAATATCCTCTGGTTGGTAAAAGAATAATTCAAAGGCTCTTTGCAAATGTTTTACACAGATAAATTTTATACTGATTTTGGAAGTTTTAGTATCACCATTACTTTCATTAAGTTTTATAATGGAAGCTAAGATAAGTATGGCTTAAAAAATTCCAGAGTGTTCATGGGTTGAAAGGGTCACTTCCTTAATAGATTGGGGCTGTGTCAGATCTACTTTAAAATGAGATAGTACATATAAAAATACTTTGAAAAGTTAAAAGCATCATATAAAAGCAGAGCCTTTCTTACATGGTCACTGTTTTGGAAGCACTTAACTGTAATTACAAATTGTTGATAAATGAAAAAAATTGGGCAGCAAAATGCTTTCCTAGCCTTTTTTTCCCCCAGTGCAAGTGCATTTACTGACTAGAAGAAATCAGGCCATGCATTAACATAGCAAGACCATTTAAACACCAGTCATGTAGGAAGGGATGAAATGTGCAGTCTCCTTTACTTAGCCTACAGTGGATGTTTCCCCTTTCTTTTTGGCATTGAGTAAGATTAAGTTTAATTTAATAATATTTTTAAATTATAACAGCCTAAGGAACAGAATTTTAAAAGTTATTTTGTTTGAATAATTCATTTTTCTAAGGCAACTTTGAAAAATACATTTCTCCGGACCCATTCTTCTCAAAAGTTTTGGATGGCTGCATTTACTTCTTCAGATTTACAGGAGAAAGAAGTGCACAAAAATTTATTACGTTTGAAATATTAAGAAGTAGAATTAGATTTGGAAAAAAAAAAAAAAAAAGGTAGAGTGCCTGTAAAGTGTTGGATAGCTCTATCTCCCTCTACTGGCTGAATGATCATCCCAGTTTCCGACTTCTATGGACCTAAAAAGTGTCACCACCAGAAACAAGGAGGAAACTGAAAGAAAGCGACTCATGGATCTAGTCCTATGTCAAAGATGGCTGGGAATTTTCTTTCCATCTTAAAAAAGAAAAGAAAATACCATGATAAGGGTAATAAATAGAAAAGAAAAAGCAAGAGTATTTTCTGTAAATAACATTATAAAAAGTATCCTGATCATTCTTGAAAATTAAAATGCAAGCGATCTCTGCCGTGCCATATTTTCTCAAGATAAATATCAAAGAATTTAAGCATTTGCACAGCCAGTCCCACTAAAATTAATGTTGGAGATTGTGCACATATTAAATATAAAAGAAAACGAAGGCCAAGACTCTACCTCTCTGATAAATGGCTTGTTAGGGTGGTACTAGGAGAAGCCAGGGAAGGCAGAACACGAGTCCTGGTATTTTAAGTGGTGTTACGTGTTTTCTTGAAGTTCATAGGTTAAACACGTAAGCAGTTTCACATGGAGCTCCTTCCTTAAAAAAAAAAAAAAAAATAGGACAATTCATGATGAGCTAGCAACTTCCTCAGAGATGCAAGAAAGCTAGCTAGAATGTTGGATTTCTGCAGACAGAGCTGTGCAGTAAGTGGAACATTCTGACACCAGGGAACTGCACCAGCAGCTGGGTTCTGTCACCGGGCCAGGGCGGCCTTGTTAGTATAGCGTGACCCCTGGCGCACCCGCACTGATAATACCGGCACCTCTCTTCACTCTAATCTCCTGCCTGTCTGAGCAATTCGGCAGGAGATAGGAGCATTAGGGCCATATTATTCCAAATAACATTTAGCTGAATGGTAGCTGAAGTTTGTGACAGCGAAAGACAAATTCTCCCAGCTACATATGTGCCTTCCCAGAAAAAGTTTCCTGTTTTAGTAGTTGGAAACACAAAAATGTCATTAAAATGAAACCAGCACGGAAAAACTACACCATACTTAACCCTTAACTGAACCTAGAAAAATTTGCAAGTTCCAGAGGTTTTGAGATCTTCTTGTCCCACAATGGGCTATGATAAATAAATAGCAGCATACAGCCAGTTAAACACTAAATGCTTTATTTATATATTTTCAAATTGTATCGACATTATGCCAGATATTTACAGACAGCTTGCTTTTGCAATGCATGTCTGCTTACTGCTTTAGACACTACTTCTGGAATGGTATCCTAAATATATAATTCAGGACAAAATTGAATACTAGGAGCTCTTGACATTCAATACAATATCCCCAATATTTCCCACAACCCAAGGGAACAGAAATAAAACCCTTAATTCTTACAGGTAATTTTTAGGCTATGATTGCAGTCTAAAATTATTTTGTATTTCAAAATGGGAATCAAAATAAATGAATATTTCATATAGGTTATGAGCATTAAGAACATGCTCCCTATTTACATGTTCTATTCCTGATGTTTTTCTTTCCAAAATATACAATGGCTGGATTTTGCTGTGTTGTTCTAATAATTCAATTTAGGTTTTAAATTCTGGCAATAGGACTTATGGGGGAAAAATAAACTATCTCTCCGGTAATCTGCAATGCCTGGTACTCTTAAATGAAATCAGACAGTGATCAGAGATGATTCTTTCCTGTGACAGGCCTCTGTTTCGCAAAGGCCACTTGTTCTTTTAGCTGTGCCTGTACAGATCATGACCTGGTTGGTTGCTTAAACAGAAGGAACTGAATGAAGCCTTCAGGCAGAGTCTCTCTCACCTTTGAGGTTCACAATAGCAACTACTTAGGAATGATATTAATAATTTTTAAAATCTCCTTTCAGAAAAAAATGTGCATATTATATACTAGACACCTGTTTCTTGAAGCATTCTCTTTAAACAGTACTGATAGATTTGTTTAATAGTTATTAAAGTTTCTTCACTGAATAGCAAATTATCCATCTGTAAAATTCATATTTCATCCTAGAAACATGTGTGTCCTACATATCAATGGAAATAGATTTGTTCTATGTTGTACTGTTGGTCAAAGGAAGTAATCTTACTGTGTGCGAGGGGAGATGTAGTTTCTGGGCATTAGAGCTGAGTTGCTCACTCTACTATACAAAAGTAACTTGGCTGTTGAATCTGCTCTACATGTTACTGTATATGTTACAAAGCATGACTAATTCTCCTTTCTAACTAAAATGATTTGACTATTCTGTTTAGCACAATGGCCTCCACTTCTATCCATTTTTATGAAAATATCATAATGCCATCCTTTACAGCAGAGTTAAATACCATTGTGTACATGAACCACATTTTACTTAATCATTCATCTGTTGATGGACATCTAGGCTGGTTCCACATCTTGGTTATTGTGAATAGTGAAGCAGGAAACATGGGTGTGCACGTGTCTTTGTGGTGTACTACCACAGATCCTTTGGGTATATTCTCAGGAGTAGTCTGACTAGAATATATGGTAATTGTATTTTAGTTTTTCGAGTAAATGTCCGTCTGATTTACATAATCTACATATGGTTTTTACTTTCTCACTAGCAGTATATAAGGGTTTTCCTTTCCCCACATCCTTGTCAACCATTTTTGTCTCTGGTTCCTTGATAACAGCCATACTGACTGGTTTGAAATAGAATCTCAGTATAGGTTCAATTTCATGGTTCCAATGGCTAAGGAAGAGAAACATTTTTTCAGATAGCTATTTCTTTCTTTAAGCTTTCTTTTCAATTCATTAGTTTATTTATTGACTGGGTGATTGTTGTTTGGGTATATAATTTTTGGAATTCTTTATGTCAATCAAAATAAGCCAAATTCTGAAAGACAAATTGCAGAATTTCCCTCTATGCAGAATCTAGATTTACATTTACATATATATGTATATATAAAGATGTAGGACATGAAGGAACTGGTGAGATGGCTTAACAGTTAAGGCACTTGCCTGCAAAGCCAGAGGACCCAGGTTTGACACACCAGGACCCACGTAAGCCAGATGCACAAGGGGGTACACACATCTGGAGTTTGTTTTCAGTGGCTAGAGTCCCTGGCATGCCTATTTTCTCTCTCTCTCTCTCTCTCTCTCTCTCTCTCTCTCTCTCTCTCTTTCTCTCTCCCTGCCTATTTCTGTATCTCTCCTCAAATAAATAAAGAAATAAAAATAAAATATTTTTAAAAAGATATAGGGCATGAAATTAGAAAGGCAAATAATAGAGAGGAAGAAGAAATTTAAAGATAAGGCATATAAGAGAACAAGACAGGATAATGGAGTATATGTGAAAAGGGACTATTTGGAATAAATAAGAGGACTAGCAAAAGAGGGGGAAAGAGTAGGGTACAAATAAGAACAAAGTATAATGATTATCTATCTATATCTATATTTCTATATCTGTATCAATATGTATGTCTATATCTATACTTGTGTCTATTTCTATAATATGAAAATGGCACAATGGAACTCTTTGTTTTGTTTTTTTCATGTTGGACATCTGATTCTTTCTTTATTTATATTTATTTGACAGAGAAAGCGGGAGAGAGAGAGAGAGACAATGGGTGTGCCAGGGCCTCCAGCCACTGCAAACGAACTCCAGACATGTGCTCCCCCTTGTGCATCTGGCTAACATAGGTCCTGGAGAACTGAACCTGGGTCCTTTGGCTTTGCAGGCAAATGCCTTAACTGCTAAGCCATCCCTCCAGTTCCCAATGGAACTCTTTGTATTCTAAAATAATTTTTGAAAAATGATTTGACTGTAACCTTGAGTTGCATCTTTAGGTCATTATTGTAACAAAACCATAGGGGATTTTTCTTAACTACAAAGATACTATTTTAACATAGAATTTTATAAGTGAACTTGATGAGATTCAAGTCCTTTATTTTGCTGCTTGAAAATAAGAATGAAACAGTTGAACTAACTCTTTTATATTTATATCACTGCTCATCATGAGTTCATGATAGACCTTGTCTCCTACTTGCTTCTATTAATCATCTATGCCTGCATGCTATGCTTAACACAATATTTAAATCATTAGTATTTATCTAAAGTCAAAAATACATGAAAAGAAATAAAGGTATAAAAATGATTCTATGGTTAAAACACATCCGATTAGTATTATAGGAAGACACAGATTTAGATAATGGCAAAATGAGCAATCATTTCACATGACTGAGGTACTTAAAACTCAAGAACAATCACTAATTTGATGCCAAGAAACCAGGTTTTACACAGAATACATTGAATATAATATAATTTGGCTCTTCTCTTAATGAAAGTAAGAAATATTTTTCACTAACAACCACCTAATCTTGATGAGCAATTTTTTTTGGTTGTTATAATGTTTTGGGGACAAATTGTTAAAATTAAGAAACAAGAAGCCCAAGACATTATCATACAGGTGGCTTATATATTATTGAAATAAACATTCAATCTTTCAATTATTTAATATACTTCCTACATAATTGTCTAACAGAAAGCACTATAAATTCAAATTGAGCAATGAAAACATGTGAATATATGGGAAGATTTTTACAAATATGAAAGTTAGGAGGAAACAAGCCTTTGCATTATTTTGAACTAAGCTCTGATTATATCTATTTAAGCTATAGATACCTGTACTTAAGAATAAAGAAACATAAATTAAAGACAACTTCCAAACTCTAAAAATGATACATAGAAGATTAGCTATTAACAACTCTGTAAAGGAGATACAGATAGAACTGTATATAATAGATCACAGTACAGAGCATTTTCATAAAAATGGTGTGATATTGGTGAGTAAACAGAAAGACAACATAATAGCATAGAAATCCAAATTATCTGTTGCACACAAAAATCCAGTGTATAATACAGGTGGTTCTCAATTCACTGAGCCTTTAGAATTTGTTTTATCCTGATTTTGAGACATGCATTGGGTATAGTAGGAAAATGTAAAATTAGACCCATTTCTCAAATCAAATATACAAAGATATGAGAGTAAACACAAATTACATCACACTGCAATAGAGTTTTAGTAAATTCCTATTTGTCTTGGTGAAAGACTAGCTATGAATAAAAATCCAGAGTCAAGAAAAGAATAGAATTAAACTCTATATAATTTTTTCAAATGCGCAGCTAAAACCTCAAGTATTACAAATAAATTTAAAATACAAGTAGCAAAGCAGGGAAACTGCTTGCCAAAAATACCACAGGAGGAATAATAACCTTTCATACACATAGAGCTCTTAAAAATTGAAGAATAGGAAATCAAAATCATATAAGAAAAAATACAAATTCTATGAAGTCCAAGAAAAAAATATAGGAAAATAATCTTTAATCCTATAAAAATGTCCAACTTGAAGCCAGGCATGGTGGCTCATGCCTTTAATCTCAGCACTTGGGAGGGAGCAGTAAGAGGATCGCTGTGAGTTCGAGGCCACCCTGAGACTCCATAGTGAATTCCAGGTCAGCCTGGGCTAGAGTGAGACCCTACCTCGAAAATCAAAAAAAAAAAAAAAAGTCCAACTTGGGGCCTAGAGAGATGGCTCAGTGGTTAATGGCACTTGCTTGTAAAAGCCTGCATTTGATTCCCTAGTACCCACATAAAGCCAGGTGCATAAAACAGTGCATATGTTTGGAGCCCATTTACAGTGGCACTAAGTCCTAGTGTGACTATTCTAAATTCATTCTCATTCTCTCTCTCTCTCTCTCTCTCTCTCTCTCTCTCTCTCTCTCTCCATGCAAATAAATAAAGTATTAGAAAAATATCCAACTTCAATCAAGTTATTACTAAAACCATAGCTGTTACTTACTATTCAGAGAGAATTGTTTTCTGGATATCCATCAATATCACAATCATAATTCAATTCAATTCAAGTCCCTTATATAAAATGTAAAGTATTTACATATAACCTATTCAAGCTTCCAGTATACTTCAAAACATCTCTAGGTTACTTATTTAAAAAAGAATAGGGTTGGAGAGTTTGCTTAGTGGTTAAGGCTCTTGCCTGCAAAGCCCAAAGACCCAGGTTTGCTTCCCCAAAACTTGCAAAAGCCAGAATCACAAAGTGATGCATGCACAAAAGGTCACACTTGCACACAAGGTGGCACACACATCTGGAGTTCAATTGCAGTGGCTAGAGGTCCTGGTGTGCCAATTCTCTCTTGTTCTCTCTCTTTCTTTCTCTCTCTCTCTCTCTCTCTCTCACTTTCTCTCATAAAAAAAGTAAGATGGAGAGAAATAGAGGGAGATGCCTATTGTCAACCTCTGACCTCCAATCTCACATACATGTGGATTTGCACATACACCTTCTCACACACATGCAAACACTCATATTCACATGCATGTACACACCACATACATACACAGATGAAAAATATACATATAGAATATATATAGTGAATATATATATATATATATATATATATGTAAAATGAATGTGGGAAGTATATATAGTGAATATATATATGAAATGAATGTGGGAAGTATAATTGCAAAATGTTGGCTATTATAGAGTTCATATAAACATGTCATAAATATTCAAAGAACTGTTAAAGAGCTTTGTGAATGTACATCTAGAAATTCCCAGGAGACTTTTCTAAGTGCAAACTAAAAAGAAAAAGAGAAAAGATAGTATGCTATCTTTTAATGAACTATAGACATGATCCCTGAAAGTAAAGTCTTGTATGCTATCTTTTAAGAAGGAAAGAGTTTGGGCAGAAGTATCTTGTGGAAGTAGATAATGTACTCAGAGACCATAGATTGTTGTTAGAAAAATTTCAGTACTTTCAGTGTCAGGATGGGATACTTTCCAGCAAGTTGTTGGCCAGGGATGCTCCTAATGTCCCACAAACATTCCAGGCTATTGCTAAAATCTTTGTTGCCCACCAGAACTAGATGTCTTATACAGCCTCAGGCTGAGACACAGTGCAGTTGGGAGCACTTCATCAGCTCCTATATCCATTACACATTGAATTTCTCTGACTCCAAAACTTAAATTTTTTTATTTTTATTTTTATTTATTTATTTGAGAGCAACAGACACAGAGAGATAGAGGCAGAGAAAGAGAGAATGGGAACACCAGGGCCTCCAGCCATTGCAAATGAACTCTATATGCAAGTGTCACCTTGTGCATCTGGCTTATGTGGGTCCTGGGGAAATGAGCATCAAACCTGAGTCCTTAGGCTTCACAGGCAAGTGCTTAAACCATCTCTCCAGCCCCCAAAACTTTAAAAATTAAATTCCTATTGTTATATGTTATCCAGATTCATAGTAATTTCTTATCATAGTCTGAACTGTTTAAGACAATCTTCACAGTATTAGGAGAACATAGTTTAAAAAGTTCAGAGGAAAAAATAGATTTTATTCTCAATCATGAATTTCTGGAAATAGCCATATCATTTGAAAAGGTATAACATAATTCTGGCCAGTACAGAATATAAAAGTAATAGAAAAGTAAAACTAGAATAGAATAACAATGTAGAATTATGATGTGAAATAATTAATGTCCTCAAAGTAATAAAGGAAGTTCAAAAAACTAAAAGCTGGGTATGGTTGTGCATACCATTTGTCCCAGGACTTAGGAGTGTGAAGTAGGAAGACTGCAATGAGTTTGAGGCCAGCCTGGAACTACAGAATGAGTTCCAGGTCAGCCTGTGCTACAGTGAGATCCTGCCTTGAAAACAAAACAAAACAAAAGATCAAAAAACTTTAGGTATATAATTTGATTATTTCAGCTAACTTACTGTAATAGAAAACTGGCTTAAATATCCAATTAAATATTTGGTGACACATAAGAAAAATATGAGTATAGGTTTCTTGAGTGTATATGTATGCATGTGTATGACGTACATGTACTACAGCATGAATGTAAAGGTCAGAAGAAAATTTTGATATATCAATTATCACCTTCCACCTTGTTTGAGACAGGTTTTTTTTTTCCTTGCCACTGTGTAATCCCAAACTACTGGATTTTGACCCTCAGGACTCCCCAGGCTCAACCTCTTGCTGCTGTAGGAATTTTACGATATAGATGTGTGCACTATTTGTATCCAGATTTAAGTCAGTTCTGGGAATCTCAAGTCTGGTTGTCAGGCTGTGCATCTCTCCAGCCCTGACTCTAGGTTTTCTAGAATTGATACACAGATTTTCTTTCACAGAGAAATTTGCTGAAATAACGAAGTATCTTGTGAAGCCAATCTTAGCTTAACATAATTCAAAAATATTGTTATACTTTTTCAGAATATGTGATTAAAATGAAGAAACAATTTATGTAGTGTGCACTCTTGATTTCTTTTCCGTTTAGCCCTCCATTTAGGTCATATAATAATGCATCTACTTGGCAATTCCATCTGCTTAAAGGAAGGAACAAAATTTAATCTAATGTGGAATCTGTACATACATTGGATTTGCCTTGTACACATCAGTTTGTAGAGTGCCCCACAGTGTAATAACAATCTGCTTCTTTGGCAAAATCTGAGATAAAGAGAACTAAAAATGGATTCCTAAAGTGTTACAGCTTTTTTGAGCAAAGATTCATAAGCATTATCCCTAGTTTTGTTTACTTGTCTCCAACACAAGGAAAAACCTTCCCATAGTACTGATGCATACTACTTTTGAATAACTCCTCCACATTGAACTGTGCTATTGTGTTCATCAAAGACAAGGAAGAAGAAAATTACTCTAAGATCAAAATTTCCAAAGAACTAACACAGCCCACTGGGTTCCTAAATGCTGCTTTCTCTTCTTAAGAATCAGACTTTTAACTTGTGTTTCTACCCTGCTCACATTCCACCACCAGGCTTCCCTTCACACAAAGATAAATAGGCTTCAAGGAAATAAGTAATTGTGAGGTTCCTCAAAGCCCTGTGCATACCAATGATAAACAAAAAGTGAGAATTACTAAACAATCAAAATTGACCCTCATTCAACAATACAGATGAAGTGGGATGAAGTAGAAAAGATCTCATTGAGGGACAATTTTATGACAGGAATGTAATGAAAGACAGGAAGAATTAAAAATAATTCAGTGAACTATGAAGTAAAAACTGCCAAAAACAATGAATTTTTTTTCCAGAAAACTAGGATGTGTTTAATTGTAAAATGAAATAGAGACAGTGAAAAATATAGTGAATGTTGGTGAAAACTTCAACAATAACATGAAAAATAAACTGGAAATCATCCTACAGTTGAGAATAACAAGACAAGTAGGAAGTAGGGAGAAGATAAGTGTGATATAAGGTAAGTTCAAAAGGGCAATAATTTCACTAATATGAGTTTCAGAAACAAACAAATGGAGAAAGAGAAATAAGCAAAGAATAATAGAGTATTTCATTGAATTGGGTTTTCCAATCAAAGGCTTTTAATTATTAGGCCAGATTAATCACACTATATAACCTGGAAAATTCCTGAACTCTAAAGAAAAATGTAGATTTAGCAACATTCATATAGGAGATAGGATTTAACAACTTGAGAAACTTGGACAAAGTAAAATAGTATCTATAGTTTTTATAAGGAATAAAGACTAGAATCCAAGAATCCTACATGCAGTAAATATATCATATTGGGGTGTGGAAGAGAATTGAAAACTCGCAGAAACTGGGTAATTTTAAAATATATCAATAATTTTACAAATGTAAGCCAAAGTATTAGCTATATTTAAAGTAATAGCTAAGAATAGTCACTCCTTCTATGCTTATGAAATATTTTTAAAACTTGGATGTATGCGTGAATACAGAGAAAATCATAATAAGTTCACCATATCATAATATCTGTCTACATCTTTGGGCAAAAAAAATGAAACTAAAACTTAAATTATTTAGATAGTGATAAAAATATGAATATTCTCTAATTAAAACTGTAAGGACCGGCTAACAGAAAATTTCTGGCTTTAAAGTCTTTCACTATTAAAATAATTGTGATGTAAAAAAAATTGAGGTAGTCATTAATTTAAAAGCTAGAAAATTGCAGAAGCATGAAATTAATAAAAATAAAAGTAGAAATTGCTGCCTGAGGAAAGAGTAATAGCTAGGATTATACAGCATCCACCATATGCCAAGTACAGAATAAGTGTTTCTCAAGCATTGTCTTGTTCAATCTTCACAATTAGTATATGAGATAATATTCATCCTGAAAAATAACTATCATGGGCCAAATAACTATTTCGGATTTGATTAAAAAATAGAATTATAATAGTTACAGATGATTCTAAATGAACTATTTTAGCCTTTGATGCATTTATAAACTAAAATCAACATTCCCTAGAAAACTTTTAAAAAGCAAAAACAAAGCACAACTTAAATAATAAGAAAAGGTACAATATATATGTTCTTGTACAAATATAAAATATGCTTAAAACTAATACATACAATGCAAATATTGAGTATATTTAGCTTAGTGAAAATTAACTGTAATGAAAATTAACTCAATTATAATTTTATCTATGTCACTCTTTTGTCTAGAATTTAATTAGTATATTGTGGCATTGATAATAAATATTTGCAAACAGAAAAAACTTTGAAATTTAAAATATTTTCTCATATGAAATTATATGCTACTAGGAAAATTCTAAATGATGACATTGTTAACCAAAATTGATAGAATGCAGCCAAATTTATAAGCATAAGAAAATTAAAATACTGAAATGTTTTCAATATTAAAAAAGGAGGGGCTGGGAAGATGGCTCAGCAGTTAAAGACACTTGCTTCTGAAGGCTGATTACCTGGCTTCGATTTTCCAGTACCCACGTAAATCCAGATGCACAAAGTGGCCTATGCATCTGGAGTTCCTTTGCAGTGGCAAGAAGCCCTGGCTTACCCATTCTCTCTCCACAACTCTCCTTGCAAATAAAAAAATAAAATTTTTTTAAAAAGAAGGAATGGAAATAAATGATGTACTTATTCAGGAAGTAAGTTAAACATTTTAAAATAGAGAACTTTTGAACCCATTTGATTTTTTTTTCTATTCTAGTGTATTCTAAATGAATCTAAATGTATTTTTTCTTAATATTGGCTCTGCTTTGAACTGTTTCTAAACTTGGCTGTAATGACAGAATTTTTTGAGCGCTTTTTCTTGTTGATATTATTTGATTTTTTTTCAAGTATGTCCGCCTCCCATTTGGGGCCTTTTCTTGGAACCCTTGTATTGTGGGCCCACACCTCTTTTCCAAGGCCCATCTACTTGTTGCAGTGATGGCTCATGTGTTGATTGGGTTGTATCATATCTGAAGTTGGAGGGTGAGGGTAGTTTCTGGGTATGTGGGCCTATAAGCTGTAGAATCTATTCTTATGGTAGTCTTGTTCATGCCGCAAGGACTAGTGTTCAGAAAAGGCTTGCAGAGTGTATCATATAAGCAGAAGGGACAGACTTAGGGGCAAAACTGGCATCCACCCTGCTAAGCCAGGTCACTCTAGAAGCTCAGTTCCATCCCAGACTGTCATGAAACTATCTTAGTTATCTATTAAATTGGCTACTTGGGGTCTGGGGAGATGGCTTAGCAGTTAAGCACTTGCCTGTGAAGCCTAAGGACCCCAGTTCCAGGCTCGATTCCCCAGGACCCACGTTAGCCAGATGCACAAGGGGGCGCACACATCTGGAGTTCATTTGCAGTGGCTGAAGGCCCTGGCGCGTCCATTCTCTCTCTCTCTCTCTCTCTGCCTCTTTCTCTCTCTGTCTGTCGCTCTCAAATAAATAAATAAAAATAAAAAATATTTTTAAAAAATTGACTACTTGGAACCGAAAGTTTCTGCTTCCCTCATAATGTTAATCTTCTGTTTTTACTTATTCTTTTCACTGACTATTGAGAATATTTTGTTTGCTTTCATTACTCATTTTTCTATGTTATTTGCTTTTGTAATGGTTAGCATATTTCCATATTTCTATAGCAGAATTGTGTAGAAATCCCCACAGAGTGCTTGGATGTTGCTCAGTGGTAGTGTGCTTGTCTAGCATGCACAGGTCCTTGGGTTTAGTCATCAGAACTATAAAAAATTATAACAATTTTCATGGTTTTTTTTATTCTTTTATTGTCATTCATTCTTGAAGGACAAGTTCATCAGGTTGTTGGTAGATTCTCTTTTACTGTTTTTACTGTCAGTGGGTTTGATGTCTACATCTCTTAATCTCCTATTTGGAAGTCTGTATCTTTTCTCCATGTGACTCTGCTGGCCTGGTAGAACTTTCCTGGCCATCTTCCTGTGCATGACAGGGTTCATTTCTAGTTATTCGTAAGCAGCCCTACCTCTTCTCTTGCCAGAACAGACAAAGCAGAAAGACCATAATCCCACCCTGAGCCACTCTCAGCTCTCCCAGGCTCAGCTGTTCCTGTAACTGATTTCCTATCTTGGAATGTCAAGTGCCACTCCCTGCCCAGTCTCCTGCTGAGATGCATTACCAGAGTCACTAGTCCTGGAGGATAAAGACCCATGTCAGGATGTGCTTGTTTATAACATGCTGATAGGCTCGTGAATACCACTGGTTTCTTGTGTCAGAAAACAAGATACTGAAACAAGCAGTTGCAAATATTGGGGGTCACAGAAAATATAAGTGTGAGAAAAGTATAGAATATATCTGAAGAAAATAAATGGCCTTGTGAAAAATTAATCTATGCGTCCCTGTATATATGAAATTTAGGGCTTTTAGAGAAGTGATTTTTTTTCTCTTTAGTGATTGGAGATTCATTGTGGGATCTGTAATGAGAGCTATAGAGAAGTCAACAGCAATAGCGCTTCAGTGGTACTGTTTGCAAGTATGTGTGTGTATGTTTGTGTGTGCGTGTGCATGTGCGTGTGCATGTGTGTGTGTGTGTGTGTGGAAGCTCCAGGGTCTTCTGCAACTGAAAATGAACTCCAGATGCTTGCAATATGTTTTGTATCTGGTTTTATGTGGGTGGCTGGGGAATCGAACCCCAGGCCAGCAGGCTGTGCAAGCAATTCCCATAAGCCATGAACCATCTTCCCAGACCCAATGTCCCTACTTATGGTATGATACCCTCTACAGTCATTGTAATCCTCTGTGATTCTGTTTTATCCAGGACATTTTGAACCCCAAATAAACTTATAGTATTGAAGAACTAAAATTTATTATAATTGGTAGTAAAGATTAATTAAAATGTAACAAATTAAGGTAAAATTTAAATATAGTTAAAATTGTTTTAAGAAGTAAAAAATGCAAAAGAAGTTACCTACAAAGCAAAAAAAAATTAAACTTTGAGCATTTTTAGGAAGATGAATGAGTCAAATCACTGCCTCAACATGAAGTAAGTAGCACTGTCAACTATGGAACCCTTTTAACTAGGATCCATTTAAAGAGGAACTGAAAATAACTGAACTGAAACTGAACTGAACTGAAAATAAAAATGGATATGGAAAAAGTAGGAAGCCATCTCCAATAATGGATCTGAATGAGATGTTTTATCAAAGCTCTGTTGCCAGAACCAACCAGAGACACATTCCTAGAATACAAAGTATTCAGAAAAGCTTCTAACTAATAAGGTAAGGAAATGATGTGGTCAATGATGGGGAGGTAGAGACAGGTGGATCCTCAAGCTTGCTGGCCAGGCAATTGACCCTAATCAGCAAGTACCAGGCCAATGAGAGATGCTATCTGAAAAGGTGGTAGATTCCATAACCTGAGGAGTGTCACCCAAGGATGTTCTCTGGCCTACACATAATATACACGTTTACTTTAGCTCCTTGATATGCTAATTTGTTAAATGTTCTTATGAAGATATTCTTGACTTATGTGTTGAAAAGCTTTTTTCCATGTTATTTATTATTATTGTGTTTTTAATTTTTTTTCTTTCAATAAATTCCACTTAGTATCAGTTAAAAGTATATGTGTTTATCATTTGGCATTCTTCCTACAATTGGAAAATAAAACTGAGGTAAGTTATTCTGTTCTTATTATTTGTTTGACTCCAAAGAAATAAGATCTAATAAAAGTAATAGTTGCCATTTATGGAATGTTTATTATATAGTTATTAAATCAAGCATTTTATGTTATTTCACATTATATTCACGAAATTCTGAAAACTATATCTTAACTCTTCCACACACAGTACAGGGAGGAAAGATGCTTTTATTGATTAAATAATTTGTCTACAACCATACAAAACAGCAAGAAAATTAAATTTTTCTCTGTCCTGTGCTTACTCTTTTGTAGCTACACTCTAATGCAATTATAATAGTTTTTTTCTCTGAGGCTTTCTACCCCAATTAAAAAGAAAAACATCTGTTTCCTTGCTAAGAAGAACCATTTAGCGTGAAACATAGAGCTGGAGAGATATCTCAGTGGCTAAGGTACTTGCCTCCAAGGCCTAAGGACCCAGGGTCAATTCCTCAGTACTCTTGTAAAGCCAGATACACAAGTTTGCTCATGTATCTGGAATTTGTTTCCAGTGGCTATAATAACCCCCCCCTCTCTTTCTCTTTCCCCCTCTCTCAAATAAATGAATAAACAAAATATTTTTTTAAAAAAGAGACACAAACACATTTGGAATTTAATGCTCTTAAGTGACTATTCCAACATCCAGACACTTGTATAATTATGCAATTATATTATATTCTCAGGACAATCAATAGTGTGATATAAATATAACATTCATAAGGGGAAAATAAAAAAGATAATTATTGTACTTGCTGTACCACCAGTGGGATCACTCAAGTAGCAGGACCTATACAAGTTTCCCAGGGTTACAGCTATCCCATTTTCCACTACTAGGATTCTTGTTTCTCTTCAACCTTCCTTCCCATACTTCCCCACCATGAGAGAGTAATTTTTGTTGATCTTCACTTTATGTTCTGTATTTTCATTTACAAATTCTTTTCCAATTTTCTTCTGATAACTTACCCAAGTAAGTTTTACTTCCTTCTAATACATATTGATTCAATAGTTTTGGAAGTCTACCAAACCCAAAAGATTTTCCAAAGTACCAATAATTCTTTTACATACTCTCTTCCTAACCCTTCTGTGGATCCTTACAGCTATCATGACCATGCTGAGAAATAGCATAAAGACTACTTGTGTATAGAACTAAAAGTGGCCTGTCTCTCTTAAAAGAAAGAAGATATGAGCATGGGGTACACACCTACAAGGCCAGCACTTGGGGAGGTGAGGCAGATTGGTCCAGAGCTTCAAGCCAACCTGGGATACATAGAAAGACCTTGTATCTAAACAAACAACAATAAATAGAAATAAATGAATGAATAAACAAATAAATAGGAAGAATGTGTTTCTTGGCCTATATACTTTCTCCTTTGTTGAAGAAGGTCATGTTATGTTCAAATGTGTATCTTTTTTTCGTGTTTTTGATTCTACAGAATTAAATTGCCAAATGCAAACTCTTGGCTTAGTTATCATACCTTCAGCTATGTCAGCCTGAGACACTATAGGAGCTAGACAGTCTTCTTGGCTAGGTAGACAGATATGGAAAAAGGGTCCTTAATAGGTGGCTATATTCTCGAGTACCCTAAAATGGCAACCTAAGATAATAACCCAAGCTGGTGCTTTACTTCCCACTTATTCCCTACCTGAGTGAATTTTCACACAGACAGCTGGCTTGGAGGGCTTTCTGAGACTGGATACATCAAGGATCCACCAGTGCCTTCATGCTTGTTTAAGCCAATTAATGATGGATTCTAGATGGGTGGGATTTCCTCATTAAATAACAATGTGGTTCCCATTGCAATGGCATATCTTCCAGCTCTGGAGCCCCCCTCCTCCAGGAGAAGTCTGTTTTGTTTATGGTTTCTTTACCTCTTACTTCAAAATAAATTTGTTCTTTTAAACAGCCTATCCCTTTAATTCCTTACTAGACTTGGAAAATGTACCCTCCACCCCTAGATGGTATCAAGCCCACATTCAGGAAATGCTAATTTTTATTAAGGTAGATATAAAGAGAAAAGGAAAATTTTTGCCTGAGCCAGGCTTCCACATCTAGCATTTCCACCAAAGTGCCAAGACAATTCTAGGTGAGAAGGTTTTAATTGTATAGCCAAAGACTATTTTCCATAGTGCTTCTCAGAATATCTTAAGAGAAAGAGCAGACATCAAACAGAAACAAAAGGGAGAGCTGGAAACTTACTACAGATAAATATAGTAAACTGAATAATGGGAGTGGTTGATGGCACTACCACTGATCCTTGCAACTTTACAGAACAGATCTTAAGAGAAGATAACTGGAGCATAGCATATATTATATTAACTGCCATATCCTGATGTGATGGAGAGTTCTGGGGGAAAATAACTAAATTAAGGACATGTAAAACAAATATGTTTATTGTTATCTATTATTTATAGTCCTTTTGATAGCTGGTGGTTCATTTGACTATTCTTCTGCCTAAGCCAATTTAAATTAATTTAGCTAGTAAATTGAATAATGCTATATCAACTGCTTTATTGCAATAAATATATATTGCACATACTCAATTCTCTTAATCTGTGGACTATATTTTCCCATGTTGATGGATAATTGCCTTTTAGTGCATCCTTGCCCTCTGCTTTTAGACCTGGTGAATAGGACCATTACTGGAAGTGGTATGTTCCCAGAACCGTTTTGACAATGTAATTTAGCTTAACTCTCCCATTAGAAGTATTAGGAAAATCTGAGGACTGTGATAGCTATTACCTTTCTCTAATGGTCTTTGCTTCTTCTTAAATGACAAAAGAAAAAGGGTTATCAGAAAAGAGAAAAGCAAACTTCAACTTTCAACTCCCTAATATATTCTACAATTTAGTGTGAATGTAAATTAAACTTCATAAAATATATAGTCCTGAAGGAAAATAACACCTTTGTAAATATTAGTATGTTGCATTAATGCATGCAGATAACAGCACAATCAGAATCATAACTTCCAAAAATAAATTTACAGCCAGAACAAATATGTCTGTTTCTATTTAGACTTTCACTGAACATTTGTGTTAAGGCATATCAGGAAGTTACAAAGAAGCAGTATTGATAAAAGTCTTGCTTTGTAGATCAGTCTCAACAACAAAGTAAAAAAAAAAAAAAAAAAGCATTTCATTAATGCCTGAAATTCCATGTCTTCTTCACCAAGATGTCAGACTTGGAATTATAACCAGTTGTTTGCATTTTGTCTCTTTTTTAAAAAAATATATTTTTTAAGCCGGGCATGGTGGCCCACGCCTTTCATCCCAGCACTCCGGAGGCAGAGGTAGAAGGATTACCGTGAGTTCGAGGCCAACCTGAGACCACATAGCAAATTCCAGGTCAGCCTGAAGTAGAGTGAAAATCTACCTCAAAAAAACAAACAAACAAAAAAAAAACAAATATATATATATATATATATATATATATATATATATATATGAGAGAGAGGAAGGGAGGAAGAGAATGGGTTTGCCAGGGACTCTAGCCACTGCAAGTGAACTTCAGACAAAAGTGCTACCTTATACATCTAGCTTACATGGGCACCAGGGAATCAAATTTAGGATGTTAGGCTTTGTAGGCAAGCACTGTACCACCTCTCTAGCCCTTCTTTCTTTTTTTTAAACAGTTCACTAGAAAATATGAGAAGCTTTATAAAATGAAGTGTTTTGTGTCTCTATCTGAGACAGAAATCCTTTCAATTTTTTTTTTCTGTTGTTTTGTTTTTCAAGGTAGGGTTTCACTCTAGCTAAGGCTGATCTGGAATTTACTATGTAATCTCAGGGTGGCCTTGACCTCATGGCAATCCTCCTACCTCTGCCTCCCGAGTGCTAGGTTTAAGGGCGTATGCCACCACGCCCGGCCCTTTCAATCTTTTATCAATTGCTTATGCCTTTAATATTCAATATTATATTTTTGTCAGTGATTGTATGCCTTTTATGTTTGAAGCTAGAGTGTGAATGTTTGATCTTGGCTTTGGAGTCTTCTCACTTTTTTTTAAATTAGTTTTAACCCACCTTGAATATTGACTACTATAGTTTTAGATTATGTCACCTACAGTTGGATACACACTTGAAGGAGATTCTTTGTATAATTATGGAAAACTAGGAATCCATATTTGTTTGTTCATGTTGTTGGTCATCAAACACAAGTGTTGGTGCATCACTAAGATCTGGAAGTGTCATTATAGATAGAGAAGGATGACTGCTCAGTACACATTATAGAGAAAATCACATAGTTATAAAACCATAGTTCTTCTCAGTTGGAAGGTAAAACAGACACACAAACATCAAGTATTGACTAAACATCCTGCAAGTAATCTCTACATGGTGACCCCTCAAATCTCTAATGAAAAATAAAAAAGAAAGGACAACAATATGCATCTGTTTGTTATGTGAGACTTTTGATATGTATGTTCTGTTTTATCTAGAGTTGGCATGAATGCCTGTATCTGATATACATATAGAGAAACTATATTTCTTTTTAACTGGACTAAAATCAAAATGAGGTCATGTAATGGAAAGTTCTTTATGCTGTATAATACATTTAAAATATAAGATTTATTACAAGATGCAAGCCATCCCTTCAGCACTCTCACAGTAAATTGGCCAATTGGAAGAATGTTATCATCTGACTCTTAAATGGCATTTTGAAGTAATCATAACATAATCATGTAGCTTCCTTCCCCAAATCTTTCCATAAGTGGAAAACTGTAAATCATACAATATTTACTAGAGGGACCAAGATAACTGTTTAAAATCTTCCCTGGTTTTCTAATTCATGTGCTCAGCAATATTTCACAAGCTATGTGTATGTATAACTGTTTTATTAAAATCTGTGTAAGTCATTCTTGTGTTAGATAATTCTCCAATTATTCAGACAGGTTGATAAACAAGCATGCATGCATGTATATGCATATACACATATACTATGGCTTTTTACAATACAAAATTAGGGAAGGCTTTATATAGTGACCAGTGTACATATTACCAAAAGTCATTGTTTTAATAAACAAATACGTTTTATATTAATTATTCCCAAAAATAATTTGGCTCACAGCCAGTTCTCCTATAGACATGCAAAATACTAAATTCTACTGTTTGCTCTTTGAGAGGAAAGATTACACATTCTGTTGTCTGCAGTACTTAAGCATAGATTTTGTGATAATGCTAAACCCCAAAATGTATTCTTAGTAAATGTTTCCATTGAGTAATTGGATGAAAACTGTTTCAAATATACTCTAAAGCTAGAACTGTATGTGTAGCATGAAGATGTTTAGCTAACATGGATGCTAATGAGGGATGTATGCTTATAGCATGTAGAATACTGTCCCAGAAATAGCTTAATAAAAAGGTAAGCTAAATTATAAAACAGCAACAATCATCCAACTCTCTACTATGTGAGTCAATTGAAATGATGGAGAATTGCTTTGTATTTTCCTAAGAGAGACAGGGTATAAAATAGTAATGGGTCACCCAGGTCAGCTTTGTGGTATTTCAAACATAATATGTGAGGTCTCTTACAATTCCCCACTGTTAGCAGATTAAAAACTGTGTGGTAATGACAAATCAGAGTAAGTACTTCAGTAACCATCACTCTGTCAAGCAGAGCTGATGAATCTGGAATGCTCCATATTGAGCAATGTATAAATCTAGTACATGCTCTAATTAGACTCCAGTCAGCAGATTTTTATGAAGTGACTCTTATGTACTCACATTTTGTAAAGTTTCATCACGAGTTTCTTTCCCTGGGGATTTTCTCTTGTGAGAAAAAGACAGATTTATATATTTAAAGAAAAAACTATTATATGTAAAATGGGCCTAAATAAAGCACTTGTTTTTAAATAACTTCATTTTGGGGAGGAAAATTTAGATATACACACTTAATTCAACCACTGTATTTAACACCCATCGCACACTTGACTGTAAATCCATTAGTGAGCCCAGATGAGAAAGCTTTGCTATCCTTGACTGAAACTGCCCAAATAAGTCCAGTCCATAGTCAGTTTCTTGAATCATGAAGAAGAAGCAATTTATTATGCAGCAGAAGCTATCAATGCAACTCTTACAATATGCTAATATTTTAACATCGGTGTTTTTAACATTTACAAGATGAAAACAACATGCCAGTTTATCGAAGACAAGTGATATGTCAGAACCTCATAATTATCAAGAAGAAATGGGGGCTGGAGAGATGGCTTAGCAATTAAGGTGCTTGCTTGCTTAGCCTAAGGACCCAGATTTCTTTCCCCAGTACCCATGTAAGCAGATGCATAAGGTGGTGCAAGCATCTTGAGTTTGTAGTGGCTAGAGGCCCTGGAGTATCCATTCTCACTCTCTGTTTGCCTCTCTCTTTTTCTCTCAAATAAGTAATAATATTTGAAAAATTTAAAAATCAGTGTTAAAATCTCTTAATTAACTAGGTTGCACTCACTCTTGGTTGAAGAATCTTTTTTTTTTTTTTTAACAGATGGCAGCAAGACCAGGGAGAACAAAGATCCACCAGTATTACAAGAAAACATAGCCAACTGCCTAGCATGAGACAAATCACCTCTAGTACATCTGCCAGGGACCAGAAGACATGACAGAGAAAAAGGTAATTTAAACATCAGTGCAGCTCTCAATGATATCCTAACAGCCTACTCCAAAGAGATGGTGATGCCCCCAAGAAACTCAAAACTCATCAAAGCAGAAATCCAGAGGCTTCAAAGAGCACAACACTAGAGTAGACAAAAAACAGACCAGCCAAGGCTCAGAGAAAATTTGGAAAGAGAGGGTGGAAAGATTATAAAAGCCACAGGGTAGGAAGGGATATCCTGAGGGAGTGTTCCCTCTCCTCCACAGACTGATGCATTCATAACTCCATGGTTAATACCAACCACTCCACTGAGAAGAGCTCTCAGTGGAATGGGAGTGGGGAAGAGGCTATATAAGGGGGTAAGACAAGGGAAACAGGACCAATAGGCAACATAATTAATAAAAGATATAAATAAATAAACTTTACAAGAGTTTTGTTAGGCTTAAATGAGTCAATTCAGATCAATCAGTTTCTGGCATATTGTTAGCATGTACTAAATGTTAAGAACACCAATGTTATCATATTGTAAGAGTTGGATTGATAGCTTCTGCTGCATAAAAAATTGCTTCCTCCCCATGATTCAAGAAGCTGGCTATGGACTGGACTTATTTGGGCAGTTCCAGTCAAGGATAGCAAAGCTTTCTCATCTGGGCTCACTAATGGGTTTAAAATCAAGTATGGGCTGTTAAATGTTAAATACAGTGGTTGAACTAAGTGTGTATATTTCCATTTTCCTCTAAACAATAAAATTATTTAAAAATAAACTTATAAGGACAAAGAGATGAGATAGTGAAAATTAGCTGAAGAGAAATTTAAACAGTGATTTCCTTAGCTGATTGAGACGGAAGTTATATACCTAAATAGTTACCCATGAGGAATTATGTAATTAACCACTATACTCCATGAGGTAAGCTCTGAACTTGGAGATCTTAAGAACTGAGAAGTGAAGGTCTGAGAGAGCTAGGATACGGGTTTTTCATGCATGAACCAAAAACAATCAGATCTCAGTTTACCTATACCTGATGCAGACAGAAACTACCTGCTCCCAGGTAGAATAGGAGAATATTTTCTGAAAAATTAAATGGAAGATGTTTAGGATTTGGTAATAGCAATTCATATGTGTTGGAGAGAAATGCTAAGATTATAAGAAAATGTGCTTATTAAAAAGTGACATATCCCATTCCAATTGCCCGTCTCACTTCTAGAATAAAGGCTCAGCAGACCTACATCACCTAGTAAAGGGATAAGCAGGTTCTTCAAAGGCACTGGCCCAAGAGAAAACAAAACTAAATTCTAGGAAAATAAAACTCAAAAGCTGAAATAAAATACAGAATGGAAGTTTTAAAAATAAAGTAATAAAATCTCATAAGTGGTACAAAAAGCAAAGAAAAGAAATTAAAAGATAATCAGTAAAAGACCTATAGAGTTAAACTAGGGATTTGACAGGAAGGATTTCAGAAAAGTTCAGTACCAATGACAAGATTTGCCCAAACTAAACAAAATGTCAGCGTGTTGAAAGGTGTTACATACTATTTTGTACAATGAATAAACAAAGCCTTAGACAAGGAACTATCACTATAAAATTTAAGAATATGAAGATAAAGAGAGGTATCAACTTTGAGACCAATGCTAATGTCCCATAAAACTTTATATTTAATATGATCAGTAATATTTGAGTGTCTGCCACATATCAGGCTAAGGGATACAGTGGTAACTACAAAACTACAAAAGGTATAATTTCAGTCTCCATTAAATGATAAGCACAGTACCAAAATTGAGATAAGCAATCTGAAATCAAGATGGGAGAATGCAACAGAGAAACACTAAACCTAAAAGGAAGATCTTCCTGAGACCAAGGATTCTAAGGACAGGCAGAAGACCTGGGAAACCATATAAAGCTACCATCAATTGTGGGCTACAAGAGGGCCTACACCTATTAAATTCTCTATATAAAAAAAAAAAGTAAGGGTTATCTCATTTGTCCTGGTGCTAACTTACTCTCCGTTGGAGAATCTGCTTCTCTTTTTCAGATAGATGTAGATCCTAAGGAGAGAGCCACCCCATCATACCTCAAAAGGGCCCCGGCTGAAACTAAGAAAAATTGGAGAAACAAGCAAGGGGGCTGTTTTCCTGATGAACCAGACACCAGCACAAGGGGGAAGGAGATCAGCACAGAGAAAAATCAACTCCCACCAAATCAGAGAGCCAGAGCCTCAGAGGCCCCCAACACCTCATCACTGAAGCAGACCAAAAATGAACCCAACATGGCTCAGGGAAATTTTGCGGAAGAGGGGGTGGAAAGAATGTCAGAGTCACATGTTGGGTCATGATATGCAGAGACATTTAGCTTACCCATAACTGTGGGCTAACTCCACAATGCATGACCCGTATACCTCAACAAGGAGGGGCCAAGGGGAGGGGGTAGGTCACGGATGAGCCTAATAATGGTACCAAACTGACTGTATTTGCTGAATACAGAACTGACTAATAAAAAAAAAAAAAGAATTTTAGACTTCAAGTGGAGGATGAAATAGAAGTGATTGAAGAACTCTAAGTATATTTCATAGAAAGAAGTCTTGGACAATTGCATGAGGATGAGTATTAAAAAATTAGTGCAATGCCTATCTAGTGTATAATATTCTATATGGAATATAACTAAACCCAGACATTTAAATGTCACAAATTTAGCTCTTCTGTGTTTTCATTTTATGTTCATTTAGTGAAGTAAAGAAGCTTATTTTCTACTAATAAAATACATGTACTTCTTTATATTCCAGTAACACTTGCATTCATTATATTGAACACAACATTCTAACTTATTTGAAGTTGTCTATTCTTTCCCACATTCACAATTGGCTATATCAATATAACCTTTATACCTTAAAAGGTATTTTGTGCAGTGGTGGCACAAAGCATTGTTGTCATTTTTTTTTAATCAAGTAGAAACTTTGTGCAGACACATTATGCGTTGGTACCATTTCCCCCTTCCCTGCACCCATTCCACTGAGGGCCCTCCTCAGTGAAATTGCTACTCTTCACCATGGCGTTGTGAGTTATGCGTTGTGAGAGAAGCAGTCAGCCCATGTTGTGGGGTGCAATGACCTGCGGCTCTTGCAATTTTTCTGCTACTTTTTCTGCAGAATTCCCTGAGTCTTTGTAGGTATGTTTTAAGTCTACATTAGTGTTGAGCTCCCAGAAACTTCTGTATTTCTACTTCAGTATGTTTTGGGTATCCTCCGTGTCTAGTGTCTGCCACCCTCACCTTGGCACATATTGACAGGCTCCTCATGGAAGCAGCACTCTTGCTCATCTAGCCAATTTTTCTATGGTTTCACCTGGGCCTGAGCTGATGTTAGAGGGGTGGCTCATCTCATGAAGGGGAATCAGTGATCTATTCTTGTCTTGTTGTCCTTGGTTTTTCTTACCTTTTATAAAAGAAAAACAGATTCTCCACTAGAGAGTGAGATCAGCATAGGGTAAAGGGGATTAAGCATATGTAATTAAGAGAGATTTTTGATGGGTGTAGCCTCTCTTTTAGCTAAAGACTGGTGGGAGCTTCTAGTTTGAGTCCATGATACTGATCTCCATATGATTTTATTTGGTTCCCAGCTCTAGCTACAGGTGCCTTTCTACTGAGTGGATTTCTTAGCAAATCAGAGAGCCATTGGTTACCCACCTAGGCTGTGAGCCACTATGGCACAGGTGTGTACATCTTGTCAGGCTGGTTGTTCTCATATAGCAGGGTCCCCTGCTTGCTCAAAACATTGTTGGCTGTTTTTCCTAGCAGCTCATATAGCACTTTCGAGCATTATATGGGCTAAGAATCTGGGAGCTGGCTTCCTTCCAGATTCAGCCAGATCTCTCAATGTCCTGTGTTGGCAGTATATGGTATGTTCAGCAAGAGGGTCTTGTCTTTTACCTTGGGTGCATAATCAAGTGTTTTGACAAAAACCTGTCTTATTTTGGGGACCTTGCAGGTCTCTCCAATCAACAGCTCAATATTCATTGTAACCAATCTCTCGTACTTGGTCAAATGTTGTAGAGTTGGGCTTCATCCCAACCTCTCCAGGGCTCTTCTTACCAGAAGATCCCCCCATATGTCTATTGAGGGTTACATCTCTTAGTCTGATATTGAGGAGGAAGGTTTCTATGGTACTAATTCATTTTGGCTTTACTTTTGTGTGTGTCTACTCACCACCACCACCACTGCATTTCCATTCCCTTTCCCCAAAACCCTTCCATTCCTATTATCTGACCCTCAGGTTGCCTGTAAGGTATGCCTACAACTCAAGCTGCTCCAGGTTGGAAACCATAGATGAAGGAGAACATTTTATGTTTGTCTCTCTCTCTCTCTCTCTCTCTCTCTCTCTCTCTGTTTGCTTAGTATGATCTGTTATTCTGACTTTACATTAGCAAAAAAAAAAAAAGGAGCCATTATACATATTTATTTAGAGTTCCAGGGAAAACTTCTGAATCCAGAGCTTTACCATTACATATAGAATGTATATAACTAATGTAATGTAGCTATTTCCTCAAAGTTGGGCATGACTATAGCCATCTTGAAGCAGAGCATCTTTGATGGCCTGCAGTAGACCATCATGAGTTCCATTCAATTATATGTTTGTATATTTATACATATAAGTGTCTTCATAATGCAAGAAGGGAGAGAGAATACTAATAAATGCAGGGCATTGCATGATATACACCATTATTTGACAGCATGCAGAAATGATTGAAAATCTCTTCAGTGTTCATTTATAAGTTAAGTCAACCTGGAAACCTATTGTAACCAAAAAAGACAGGATGATAAATCCAATAAATTTGATGAACTCAAGAAAAGTATCCATAAAATAATGCCATGTTGGGGTATGAACTATCAAGTCATTTCACCGTAGCCTCAAATCAGAAGTCAATCATGTTAATTTTTAAAAATTAGTGGTATGTAACACAATATTATTACTATTATGTAGGTGATTAGAAAAAAATTGCAGTAGACTTCAAAATGCTAGAAAAGAGTTGGATAGTTTTAAAATCACTGCTTATTCACATTCCTATTTAAAGATCTTCCTCTATTAATGATAAATGAGTTGGATTTTTCTATGTAAAGTTTCAGTAGAAAGCATTTGTCTTGCACTGTTCTTAGTTTATACATTTTTGGAAATGCCTGTGAAAAGAAAGACATGAGAGCTATTTTAGGAGCTTTTCTTACATTTTTATTGCCATTTAATGAGAGAGATCTCTAAGGGAAGATTGAGGAGGAGAAGATAAATAGCAGGGAGTGTGAAGTTTAAGGGAACATATATCTTGGCTGTAAATTACATAACATGGATACAATCCCCTTTGTTTATATCTCTTAATTTCAACCTAACAATGTTTAGTATGCTTTGGAATTACTCACATATTTAAGGTATGTTTATATATCACAGTCATGTTTTAGTGAAATAGATGATGCTAACATGGGAACCTACTAGAATATAAAAAGGAGAAAAAAAGAATCAACTGAAGAGAAGATAGAAAAAGTGCTTACAAAATATTCATTCAGATCCAAATATTGTCTCAGATTCAAATTGCATGATCACACAAAATATGAAGTACATTTATGCTGATGAAAATTAAAAGAAAAAGAAGAACTCGATGATCCTCCAGTAAGAGAGAGAATGAGAGAGGAAATGGGAGGAAGAAGGAGAAGAGAAGGGAGAAAGGAAAAGAAAACAAAAACAGAGGGAAGTGGAAAAGAGAAAAACAATCTATGGAAAACAAAGATTAAGAATCAGACTACATTCAATTTTATCAATCATACACTAAAAGAAAATGAAGCGTTTCTCACATATTTTAGTCAGAGTTCTGGGAAAAACTAGAATCTAGACATTTAGAATTAATAGAGAATGTATATGCATATGCAAATTATTGAACTATTGCATGACTTCTTGGGGAGATGTAATGACACTCCTATGCACCATAAACAGAGGTGGCACCAACAAACCAAAGGAAGGATTCCTTCCAAGCCAAATTTGGTGGTCCAGTGAGTTTACTAAGGTTATTTACAAGAGTGTGGTTGAGGGGCTACTTATAGGAGCATGAATGACTCAAACGAGGTAAACCACCAAGATGTCTCACTGTGGTCAATTAATTATTTCCTTTGTCTATAGTGGCAATTAGAATCTCAGGGAAAGAAGAGACTTCAGGAGAATCTCATGGAGGTCTCCTAAGGTCTAATGATTTCAAAAATCATGTAATTCTCTTCCTCTCTCCCTGAAAGAAGAAGAGAGAGAGAGAATGTGCATACCAGGAACTCCAACCACTGCAAATGAACTCCAGACACATGCAACACCTTGTACATCTACCTGACATGGGTCCTGGGAAATTGAAGCCAGATCTTTTGGCTTTGAAGGCAAGTTCCTTAACTTCGAAATCATTGTTCCAGCCCTGGATTTTTATCATAGGAGAAAAGGCCTTCCCTATTGCATATGAACAATTGATGAACAAGAATTCAGTATTTCTGTGGCTGGAGAGATGATTAGCAGTTAAGGTGCTTGCTAGCAAAGCCAAAGGGCACATGTTTAATTCCCCAGACGCATGAGGTGGCATATTATTCTGGAGTACATTTGCAGTGCCTAATAGACCTTTGTATGCCCATTCTCTTTCTCTCTCTGTGTCTCTTCCTCTCTCCAAAAAAAAAAAAAAACAAATAAAATTTTAAAAAGAATACAGAATATATCATTCAATTATATGTATGTTATATTTGAAGTTCATCTTAAAAATTTAAGCTTGAAATTATTCAGAATTTGTCATGATATAAGACAATGAAACATTCACTCCAGACAACTAGCTCATTGTCTAAAACCAGGAATCAAAAGTCCATATGGTGAATATATGAAGTCAACTGAAACACTGGCTAGTCTTTTAAAACAACAGTTGTGAGAAGTTTCTCTAACTAAAATAGTAAATAAAATAGCTATGAAAATATCTTTGTGCATGAGTTATATATTGTGTGTTCTATCTTTTTCTGGGTCTCCTATTGACACTTTTATTCTTTTTTAATGTATTTTTTTATTATTAGATATGGACATATTTTGTATGTAAACATCACATGTTGGTACCATCCTTTCCCTCCACCTGGCCCCTTTTCTGAAGAGAACATCCTCATTGAGGATGCAGGCCAACCCCATGGGGACTATGGTTTATGCATTATGGAGGGAGGGTTTCACCTTTTAGTCTGATTTCCAGGATATAGGATTCCATGGTACCAGTTAAATTTGGGTTCAGATTTTGTGCCTCACCCACCCATGCCTTGCCCTCCCTATTGTCCAAGCCTCAAGATGCTATTCAGTTATGTCAGCAACTTGGGCTGATCCAGGTTAGGAACTGCAGATGAATGAGATTGTGTTTCGGTGATTGTGTGAGTTCACTTAAAATGATCTGTTCCATGTTTGACCATTTTTCTACAAATGTCAATGTGTCTTTTTTTCTTACTGCTGAGTAGAATTCCATCATGTAGATATACCACATTTTGATTATCCATTCATCCAATGATGGGCACCTGGGTTGATTCCAGTTTTTAGCTATTATGAATTGAGCAGCTATAAACACGGTTGAGCAAATATCTCTGAACTGAGATATGGAGCTTTTAGAGTAAATGCCCAAAAAGGGAATAACAGGGTCTCCAATTTGATTTCCACAGTGGTTGTACCAGCTTACATTCCCACCAACAGTGAATGAGGGTTCCTTTTTCTCCACAGCCTCGCCAACATTTGTTTTCATTTGGTTTTTTTCTTTTTTTAATGTTTGCTATCCTTACTGGGGAAAGGTGGAATCTCATAGCTGCTTGAATTTGGATTTTCTTAATGGTTAGGGATGTTGAACATTTTCTTAAGTGTGTGTTAGCCATTTGTAATTCTTCCTCTGAGAATACCCTATTTAGTTCTCTGCCACACCTATGGAGTTTGTTATTTAATTTTTATTGTTTAGTTTTTTGAGTTCTTTGTACATTCTAGATATTAGGCTTCTGCCAGTGATATGGCTGGCAAAGATTTTCTCCCATTCAGTGGGTAATCTATTGGCTCTGCTTAAGGTATATTTCTTTGTGCAAAATGTTTTTAGCTTCATAAAATCCCATTGGTTGAGTGCTTATTTAATTTCTTTGTCTTCTGGTGTTTTTTTCCGGAAGTCTTTTCCCAGTCCAATATGGTTGAGCATGCTTCCTATTGTTTCTTCCAGTAGCTTAAGAGTCTCACGTCTTATATTGAGGTCTTTAATGCATTTGGACTTGACTTTTGCGTATGGTGAAATGAGTGGGTCTAATTTCATTTTTCTACATATGGTCATCCAATGTGTCCAATACCATTTATTGAAGATGTTCCGTTTTCTCCAGTCTACATTTTTGCCACCTTTGTCAAAGATAAAACAGCTGTAGTTGCTTGCCCTAAAGTCTGGGTTTTCAATTATGTTCCATTGGTCTATGTTTCTGTTTTTATTCCAGTACCATATTGTTTCTGTCACTATGGCTTTGTAATAAAGCTTTTGATCAGGTATGGTGATACCACCATAGGTGTTTCTTTTGCCGAGAATATACTATCCGAGGTCTTCTGCTATTCCATATGAATTTTGAGATCATTTTTTCAGTCTCAGTGAAGAATGATGCTGGTTCTTCTGAGAACTCCCTATTTAGTTCTATGCCCCACTTATGGAGTAGATTGTTTTATGTTTTATTGTTTAGATTTTTTGAGTTCTTTGTACATTCTAGATATTAGGCTTCTCTCAGTGTTATAGCTGGCAAAGATTTTCTCCCATTCATTGGGTAATTTATTAGCTCTTCTTATGGTATTTTTGTCTGTGCCAAAGCTTCTTGGCTTCAAGAGATCCCATTGGTTGAGTGTTTGTTTAATTTCCTTGCCTACTGGAGTTTTGTTCAGGATGTCTTTTCCCAGTCCTATATCATGGTGTGTGCTTCCTAATTTTTTTCCCAGTAGTTGAAGTGTTTCAGGTCTTATATTGAAGTCGTTATTCCATTTGGAATTGATTTTTGTGCATGGAGAATTGAGTGTGTCTAATTTTATTTTTCTACATATGTTCATCCAATTTGTCCAACACCATTTGTTGAAGATGCTGTCTTTTCTCCAGCCTACATTATTGGCATCTTTGCCAAAGATCAAGTAGCTGTAGTTGCTTGCCCTAAAGTCTGCATCTTCAATTCTGTTCCACTGGTCTATGTTTCTGTCTTAATTCCAGTACCATATTGTTTTTGTGATTATGGCTTTGTAATGTAGCTTTGGGTCAGGTATGGTTATACCACCAGAGGTGTTTCTTTTGTTGAGGATATGTTTGGATATCTGAGGCTTTCTGCCATTCAATATGAATTTTGAGATCATTTTTCAGTCTCAGTGTAGAATGATGCTGTTATTTTCATTGGTATTGCATTAAATCTGTAAATTGCTCTTGGTAGAAGTGCCATTTTCACAATATTAATTCTACCTATCCAGGAACATTTCCATCTTTTTAAGTCTTCCTCTATTTCTTTCTTGAGTGTTTTTATGTTTTCATTACATAGTTGCTTCACATCCTTTGTTAGTATTATTCCAAGGTATTTAATTTTTTGCTGTTATTGAAAATAGGACAGTCTTGCTGATTTCTTTCTCTATATATTTGCCCTTTGCATATATAAAAGCTAATGATTTTGTGCATTGATTTTGTATCCTACTACTTTGCTGAAGGAATTTATTACCTTTAGAAGTTTTGGGACGGCAACTTTCAGGTAACTTATATATAGGATCATGTCATCTGCAAATAGGGATAACTTAACTTCTTCCCTTCCAATTTTTATCCCTTTTATTTCTCCTGTCTTATTGCTTCGTCTAGTAGTAATAGTCCTATGTTGAAGAGCAGTGGTGAGAGTGGGCACCCCTCTCTTGTTCCCGATATCTGTGGGAACTCCTTGAGATTTTCCCAATTAAAAATAATTTGGGCTTTAGGAGCTTCATACAGAGCCTTTATTATGTTGAGATATAGACCCTTCTTACTTATTCTTTCCAGTGTTTTGATCATGAAGTGCTGTTTTATTTTGTCAAAGCCCTCTATGCATCAATTGAGATGATCATGTGGTTATTATGGTTCAGGTTATTTATGTGGTGTATTACACTGACTGATTTCTGCATGTTAAACCATCCCTGCATCCCTGGGGTGAAGCCTACTTGACTAAGGTGGATAATGCTTTTGATGTGTCATTGAATTCGGTTTGCAAGGATGTTGTTCAGGATCTTTGCATATAAGTTCTCCAGGGATATAGGCCTATAATTTTCTTTCCTTGTTACATCTCTGTCTTGTTTTGGTATTAAGGTGATGCTAGCTTCATAAAAGGAGTCAGGGAGGACTCCCTGGTCTCTGATTATGCAGAATAGTTTGAGAAAAAAAAATGGTTTCAGTTCTTCTATGAAGGTTTGATAGAATTCAGCTGAGAAGCCATCTGGTCCTGGACTTTTCTTTTTGGGGAGATTTTTGATCAATCTCCCCGATTTTGATTCAATCTCCATGGGTGTGACACGTTTTCTTAGGAGATTAATCTGCTCTGAGTTTAGTTTAGGTAGGTGGCATGAGTCTAGGAATTCATCCATTTCCTCCAGATTATTTAATCTTGTGGAGCAGAGGTTTTGGAAATATGCCCTGATGATTCCTCCAATTTCAGTGATGTCTCCCTTTTCATTTCTGATTTTGTTAATTTGAGACTTCTCTTTGTGCTTGATCACTTTGGCCAGTGGTTTGTCATCCTTGTATATTTTTTCAAAGAACCACCTCTTCATTTCGTTGATTTTTTAAAATTGTTTTTCTAATTTTCAATTCATTAATTTTTGTTCTGATCTTGATTGTTTCTGTCCATCTGTAGCTCTTTGGGTTGGAGATTTCTTGTTTTCCCAGCACCTTTAATTGGACAGCCAAGTTATCAATTTCTTATCTCTTTGTCTTTGTAATGAAGACATTTAGGGCTATGAATTTTCCCCTTATGACTGTCTTCATTGAGTCCCATAAGTTTTGGTAGGTTGTGTTTTCATTATCATTCAAATCTAGGAATTTTACAATTTATATTTTGATTTTCCATGACACATTCATTGTTTGAAAGTGTGCTGTTTAGTCTCCAGGAGTTGGTGACATTCTTGATGTGTTAATTTCTAGCCTTAAATCACTGTGATCTGACACAGTGCAGGAAGTTACTCCAATTTTTCTGATTTTATGAAGGCATGCTTTATGGCCTAATATATGGTTAATTTTGGAAAAGGGTCTATGGGCTGCTGAGAAGAATGTATCACTTTTATTCTTTATTCTTATTATTACTAACAACACATTTTGTAAGGATACATCATGTGTTGGACCTCAGTGGCATTGCAGGTATTCCCCAAGTGGTTGTGGGTTATATGTTGTGAGAACACCAGTCAATTTGTTTTTTAGAGGGGGAAGATGGAATGGTTCTGGGCATGTTTCAACCTGTGGCTCTTATAATCTTTCCACCCCTCTTCCACAAAATTCTCTGAGCCTTTGTGGGTGAGTTTTAAGTCTACTTCAGTGATGATCTCTTAGGAGAATCTGGGTCTCTGCTTTGATAAGTGTTGAGTATCCTCAGGGTCTGTCTCCTTCACCTTGGCACTGATTATCAGGAAGAACATGGAAGTAAAACTCTTGCTTGTATCCCCAATTCCTCTTTGGTTTCTGCTGTGCCTTTCCTGAAGTGTGAGGGGTAGTTTATCTCCTTGGGTCTCACTACCTTCTGAAAAAGAACAGATTCTCCAACAGAGAGGGAAGTCCACATAGTTTAAATGGGATAAGCATTATTATTTAGGGATTATTTGATGTATGTAACTCCTCTTTTAGACAAAGACTAGTAGTCAGAACTAAACACTGGAAAGCATAACCAATATCTGGAATAGGATGCTTATCTGGTCCCTAATTCCAGATATGGGTTCCTTTACACTGAGCATATTTTTAGCCAATCAGAAAGCTATTGGTTGCCCACTAAGGCTGTGTGCAAGTATTGCACTGGCATGTACATCCTTTCAGAGTGTTTGCTTCTGAGTAGCTTAGACCTCTGGTTACTCAGACCATTGTTAGCCACTTTCTTCCAGTAGATCATTTAGCGCTTTCCAGCACTAGATGGGCTGTTTGGGGACTGGCTCTCTTCCAGATTCCAGCCAAGTCTCTCCATGCTCTGTGTCAGCAGCATATAGTGTCTGTAGCATTAGGGTCTTACCTTACTTTTTGCCTCAGGTGGGTAGTCAAGTGTCTTGACAGAGACCTGTCTTGTTTTGGGGCCTAGTAGGTGTCTCTGATCAATATCTCAATGTGGGTAGCAACTGGTTTCTGGTACTGGGATTTACAGGCCAGAGATAACAGCCATTTTTTTTTAATTTTTTTTTTGTTTATTTTTACTTACTTATTTGAGAGTGACAAACAGAGAGAGAAAGAGGCAGAGAGAGAGAGAGAGAGAGAGAGAGAGAGAGAGAGAATGGGCATGCCAGGGCCTCCAGCAACTGCAAACAAACTCCAGATGTGTGCCCCCCCTTGTGCATCTGGCTAACATGGGTCCTGGGGAAAGTAGCCTGGAATGGGGTCCTTAGGCTTCACAGGCAAGTGCTCAACCACTAAGCCATCTCTCCAGCCCAGCAACCATTTTTTTTTTAAGCTTAAGCTTCATCACAAACTCTCTAGGGCCCTTCTTTTTAGGTGCTTCCCTCTTACTCCTTTCTATCTCAAATGATCAAGGTTCCTATGGTACCTGCTTATTTTGGATTTAGAATTGTGTTTGCTTTTCCTCACCTCTTCCCCTCTCCCCAAACCCTTCCTTCACTATTGTTTGGGCCTTGAGTTGCTTATCTTATAGGTATGTCAACAACTCAAGCTCATCCAGGTTACGAACCACAAATAAATGAGACCATGCGGTATTGTCTTTCTGAGACTGTGTGAGTTTACTGAGTATGATTTCTACCAAGTCTACCCATTTTCTACAAATTTAATTGTATCATTCTTCCTTACTGTTGAGTAGAATTCCATTGTGTATATTCATTGTTATCCATTCATCCAAAGATGGGCATCTGGGTTGATTACAGTTCTTAGCTATAATAAATTGAGCAGTTATTAAACACGGTTGAGCAAATGTTCTTTATTGATGCATAGAGCATTTAGGATAATTGCCCAGTAAAGAATAACTGGGTCTGTTGGTAGTGCAGTGTTAATCATTTTCAGGAACCTCCATATTGATTTCCATAGTGGTTGTAAAGTTCACATTTCTACCAACAGTGGATGAGGGTTCCTATTTCCCCACATCCTCACCAATATTTCTTACTGTTAGATTTTTTTTAAGTGACTGCCATCCTTAGTGGAGTAAGGTGGAATCTCATGGTTGTTTTAATTTGTATTTCCTTAATGGTTAGGGATGTTGAACATTTGCTTAAGTGTGTGTATCCATTTCTGTTTCTTCCTCTGAGAACTCTTTATTCATTTCTTTGCCCAATGTTTGGAATGGGTTGTTTGATTTTTTTACATTGTTTAGTTTTTTGAGTTCTTTGTAAAATCTAGATATCAGCCCTCTGTTAGTAGTATAGCCAATCAAAAATTTTCTTCCATTCTGTGGGTAATCTATTGGTTCTGGTTATGTTATGCTTGTCTGTGTAAAAGCTTTTTGGCTTTATGAGATCCTACCGGTTGAGTGATTACTGAATTTCCTGAGCTACTGGTGTTTTTGTTCAGGAAGTCTTTCTCCACTCCTATATCATGGAGAGTTCCTCCTATTATTTCTTCCAGGAGGAGAAGAGTTCTTTCTCTTGTCTTGCTGCTTAGGCTAGGACTTCTGGTACTATATTGAAGAGCAGTGGCAAGGGTGGACACCTGTTTTCTTGTTCCCAACCTCAATGGAAACTCCTTGAATCTTTCCCCATTAAGTATTACTTGGGCTTTATGTGCTTTATGGATAGCCTTAATTGTGTTGAGATATAAAAGCCTATATGCCTATTCTCTCCAGTTTTTTGATGATGAAGTGGTATTGTATTTTGTCAAAGACCTTCTCTGCATCAATTAGGATGATCATGTGGATTTTAAGATTATTTATATGGTGTATTACATTCACCAATTTTGTTATGTTGCACCATCCCTGCATCACTGAGATGAAGGCTTCTTGATCAAGATAGATAATGCTTTTGAAATGTTGAATTCAGTTTGCAAGGATCTTTCCATCTAAATTCATCAGGGATATAGGCCTATAGTTTTCTTTTCTTGTATCTCTGCTTGGTTTTGGTATTAGTGTGATGCTAGCTTCATAAAAGCAGTTGGGGATGATTCCCTGCTCTCTGATTATTTGAAAAAAAGTTGAGACAAATTGGCTTCAATTCTTCAATGAAAGTTTGATAGAATTTGGCTGAAAAGCCATCTATACCTAGACTTTTTTAGGCAGGGAGGTTTTTGATTACCTTTTCAATTTCCATGGATGTGATAGGCTTGTTGAGGAGATTAATCTGCTCTGAATTTAGTTTGTGTAGGTGGCATGTGGCTAGGAATCCATCCATTTCTTCCAGATTGCTGAATTTTGTGGAGTAGAGGTTTTGGAAGAATGCCTTGTTGATCCTTCCAATTTTATTGGTATCAGTTGTGACCTCTCCTTTTCCATTTCTTGATTTGTTAATTTGAGACTTCTCTTTTTTCCCTTGAACAAGTTTGCAGAACTTTATCAATTTTGTTTATTTTTTCAAAGAAACAGCTCTTGTTTCATTGATTTTGAAAATTGTTTTCTTAGTCTCCAATTCATTAATTTGAGAGATTGGGAAATTTTTCTTCAATAATTTTGTTGAATATGTTCTCTATGCCTCTGGCCTAGATTTCCTCTCTTTTTGGTACACCCATGGTTGGGATGATTGGTCATTTCAGGGTATCCCACAGTTCCCTTGTATTCTATTTGGATGATTTTTTGAACTTGACAAAGTTTTTGGACTCCTAATCAATTTCTTTTGTCTTGTCTTACAGCTCAGAGGTTCTGTCTTCCACATGAGTAACTATGTTTAGGAAGGGGTCCTAGGGAGGTTTTTTAAAGCTCTATTTGAGCTTTACTTTCTGTTGTTTTATTTTGCAATGTGTCCATCTCTTTTTTGAGGTACAATTTCAGTTCAAGGTCTGATTTTCTTTATGCTTCCTGGAATTCATTCTTGCATTTGATCAAGTCTTCATTAAGCTTAATCAGCTGGTTATTGAGATCTTCCATTTGCTGACTCACCTTAAATTCAGTCACATCTCTTTTAAGGCTTCTATGACTTCAATTAAGTTAAGCCTAGTTTCAAAACTTCAGTGCTTTAAGAGACGATTCTGCTCAATTTCTTTCATGCAATTTTTGTTTTTTTCATGGTTTGTTTTCAGTCCAGCAATTCTTTTGATCAGGGTCACATTGGTTGTTGAGTTTTAATTTCGGGATTAAATTTCTGTTATTTTGTCTATGATTTCATTGGAGGCTTCCATTGTGGGACTAGGCATCTTTGATGGAGATATCACAATTTTGTACCTTTTGTTTTTTGTTTGTGTGTGTGTGTGTGTGTGTGTGTGTGTTGTGATATACAGATCTTGGGAAAACATTTTATTTTATTGAAGGGGAAACAAGTATTTGTCCTTATAGGATCTTCAGTGAGTATTATGTTTCAAATGTGAGCTGGATTGGTGTACAATGGGGTTATAACCACAGATGCATGGATTGTGGAGATTACAAGAACATCAAAAGTACCTAGGGAAGTTGGAGGTGTGGACCAGGGAATTCTGCCCCCCTCACTCCACTTACCAGCACTCTTCAGCACATGGGGATCAGGGGTAGGGAACCAGAAGCCAGGAAGCTGGAGATCCAGTGGCAAGAGGCCAGTTCCTACAGTGGTCGTGCACCCTCTGGTTCAGAGGAGTAGGGATTTGGGGACCCAGGGGACAGTCAATCAGGAAATTCAAGCAAAAACCTGCTTCTGGAGGCCATACAGAGGAAGCAATCTGACCCAAGCCAGGAGCAAGGGTACCAAGACCAGGGAACTGGAATGTGGGGAATGAATGCAGAGCTCTGGCCTACTCATTCAGAACATGTATCCTCCAGAGCAGGGGATCCAGGAGTTGGGGGCCCAGGAGCCATTTAATCTGGAAGTTAGAGCAAAGGGCCTGCTTCCAAAACAAGCTTGCAGGGTTCAGTCATCCCCAAGCCAGCAGCATGAGAACAGGGACCAGGGAACTGGGAGGTAGGGGGGTTGGGGGCTGGGAGATATGGCTTACTCACTCTGCACATGCATCTGTCAGAGCAGGGGATTAGGGAGTTGCTGTTTTCTATTTTCATGTGGCAAATGTCACCCTAGATTAATTTGTGAGATTATATTAATATTGTACAATCCTATTATGAACTGTCCTTTGCCTAGGTCCCTGTCCACACTCTTGATATTGTGCTTTGTTTATAATTCTGGGAACTATTTTCTATTTCATGGCTTCTGCTGATATGTATATTGAATACCTAGCACACGCTTATGTTTGGGTCATTCGAGGGTCCTGAATACAATTCTTCTATCTTAAAGAAGTATAAAATAGCACAACCCTTGAAAAAGTGGTTCTATTGATTCATACCTAGGGCCTTCAAATCTTAGCAATCCAGCTGACTTACAAAACAATATCATCTGTAAAAGAACTAAATGGTAGAATCCTTTCCTTTCTTGTATACTCTCTCTTGGCACAAAACATTCCCTTTGGCTATGTGGAAGAGCCTTGAAGCCATATCATCTGTATTCTTTGCTGTATCAAGGGCCATCAGCATTTACCAATATACCAGTCCTAAAACTGGCATTTCCCACAACATTCTTCACACTTATCCTCAAAGATTAGCCACTGTTTTATTTTAACAGACGGTTAAATGAGCCCCTTTTTAATTTTGGCTGAGACCCCAATCACTAAGAATGATGATACTAAGTGCCACTTCATCCTGAAGCAAAGTGTTAGTATATTAAGTTGCAAAAAAGCTAGTTTTACCTTAAATCTTCCAGCATCTCATCATTATTCAATTTCACAATATAAAATTTTGACATTGGCAATTCTAAGTGTGTGAAGTATTTTATTTTTAATGTCTGTGAAAATGAATGAAGTGTCCATGCAAATGACTAATGTGTGTAGTCGCCATCTATTTCTCGTGTTATAACTTTTTAAATTGGTCTCTAGCTTACTACTATGGTCTGAGTGTTCATGGCCCCACTAAATTCATGTGTCAGAATCCTCATCCCCAAAAGTGTGTGGTCTTTGAAAGTTGATTTGGTAACTTTGTAAGGACAGAGGTCTCATGACCAAGATCAGTACCTTTATATAAAGGACCCCAGGGAGATTACTTATCCTTTCTTCCATATGAGGACAGGCAGAAGATTGGAAGAGGTCCCTAAAAAGACATAGCATCTGCTAGCTACCTTGATTTGATCTCTGCAGCCTCCATAATCTAAGGTATTTCCATTTTACTTGAGAAATAAATTTCTGTTGTTTATAATCTACTCAGTTTATGCCATTCTGCTGTAGCAGTCCAAACAGAATGACACCTGTAATAAGTAAGCAATAACTCCATCTGTAGTTTTATTAAATTTATACCTTCTAATTCTTTTTCAGTTGATACTTCACTTTTCAAATGCGCCGACTGTGGCATTTGTTTATATCATATACCTTAAATACAGATATTAATATTTAAAGATCTACTAAAGAAGGAATCATCGAGACCTAAAATTCTTTGCTCCCAGAAGAAATAAACAGGTAAAACACCAGCACAATCAAACAATATTTTTTGGACTATTTGTTAAAAGGAACTATTTTATAGACTGGAATCAAGGCTTGCAAAAGGCATGGTATTCCCTGGTCTTCACGTGAGGCCTGTGATACAAACATAGTCATTCTGGGTAGAAATATGCAGCAAATACTACAGGAATGTTATATAACAAGTCAGAGAATGCAGGAGGAAGTCATTAAGTGAAGGCAGTTTGAAGCAACGATACCAAAACTAAAGGATGGAAGAGAAAGGAGGAAAAATTTCTAGAGTTGTTCAGATATGTGTTTATTATTGAGGATAATAACAAATATAAAGAAAAACTATAAGCCGGATCAAGCAGCAAAGGGCCTTGACGGCCAGTCTAGAGCCATTTGCTAATACATAGATAAAAAGTCTGGATCAGTGCACTTTTCTTCCAAATATTTGGCATGATTGTAGCATATGACTTGAATTTTTAAGAGAAAAATAATTAAGGAAATAGTTGTTTGGTAAAGGTCAAGAACTATCTGAATTTGAATTTGGAATTTTTCCCCAAGGGGAGCAGTAATATTATGATTTCTTTATACTTTAGATATAAAGATACCAAGGTCAAGAAAATAAATTCCAACAAAAATTTCAAAAATCAGATGGTTTGTAATAAAATGGAGTGACTTTTGTATTGATTTTTATACTTTTGCCAACATTAGTATTTTAAATAATCTCTAAATTGACAGAGTATACTATCCTTACCCTCCCCCACCCCACCACACAACCAAGACACAATGTAATTGCATTGGTTATTTCTGGTTCAGTAATTGAAATGGTAACTGAACATTGATATTCACTGAAGTCTTCTTTATTTATTATTGCATGTACTCAAATCTGTATGCGGAAAATTCGTGAGTTCAATCATAAATTTGGGAGTCATGAATTTGTAGGCAGTATAGAGTTCAACCATAAATTTTGGAGTCATGAATTTGGCATTGGTTTCAGTCTTGCCAAAATGTGTCTTCCTAACTTTAATCCAGTGACATCAGTATAGTCTTCAGTCCTTAATCCTTGAGCAGGCACAATGCCAATGATAAACATAGGGAGTTTTTCACACAACCCCACATATCCAAGATTATAGTCGTGAGTTGAAAATTTATACAAACTTATATTTTAATTCCTATAGACATAAATCTAAAGTAAAAATTCATCAAGTACATGTGTATAGTACATGTATATAAAGATGTGTGTGTGTGTTTCTCTTTCTTGAGTGAGGTATGAGTTAAGGAAAATCTGTCACCATAACTTAGAAGTACTTGATCTTGGTATGCTTTCTTGGTCTAGCTTTAATGTCATTTAAACCCTATTTCTCTTGTCTTCTTTAAAATGAACTAATCTCCAATCAACATGGAAATAAGTCAAGTAAATGAAAAATCATAAATTACATGAGGGTTCACTAATTCAGTCAGTTTATTTGAAAACAAATGCCCAAAGCTTCAAAGAGAAGCCACTGCTTCAGTTCCAATTCATTGCAGGCATTGCCCAGTTTAACTTGCCAGGGAAATGATAGATGATTTGACAAAGTGCAGAGAAATGGGACTTTCTGTGACATCTATAGAAGTGTTGGAGGTGGGAGCAAGGAAGGGGTTGGGAGTGAAGAAAGGTCTGGAACATTAATTTTAACCTTAGTTCTTAAGAAATTCTCACGTGAGTTACACACCCCCATCCCAGGAAGTATTATAAAGTATCCTTAATACTGTTAAGTTAAATGCTTTTTATATATTTTAATATTTTTATTTATTTATTTGCAAGCAGAGAGCAGATGGAGAGAACAGGTATGTCAGGGACTCTAGCCACTGAAAATGAACTTCAAATGCATATGCTTCTTTATGTATCTTGCTTTTTTTGGGTACTGGAGAATTGAACTTGGGTCATTAGGTTTTACAGGCAAGTGCCTTAACTGCTAAACCATCTCTCCAATCCTTAAATGCTTTTCATTTGTTATTTTAATTATATACACTACAAAGCACTTTTAGGAAGTTATCAATCCTAAATGGTTACAAACTCAAAATCAGACATGCAACAATTAGAAAACATTTAAAACTCACCATAGTTTAATTTACAGTGCTAGTAACAAACACTATAAGACATCACAATAAGCAACAACAAAATGAACTCAGGTTCATGACCTTTACCATACACCTATATCGTGGTTGCCATGCACAAATTACTTTCATTATGTTATATATGACACAGTCATGTGAGATAGAAAAGGTAGGTATTATTGTTAACAGAAAAAGGAAACAAAAAGTGATATAGTTGAGACCAAACAGAGGATAAATGTCATGAATAACAGAAGAAAATATATATCCATAATTACTATTATTATAGTATATTATTTCATCATATTATTATAACTTCCCACTATTTAGTTCAGTAATTATTAAAATAAAGATAAGAAAATGAGACATAGACAATGAGATAGATAATTTTATAGAATAAAAATAATGTTCATTTAAAATTATTTCATGAATTTGTCTACTACATGTGGCTGTATGAAATAGCGAGCATGTTAAGATGAAGAACAAATACACTTTCAACAAAACAATGTTTTAGGCAATTAGAGAATTGTTATGGTGATAACTAGTTTGATGAAATTATTATTGTCTCATAACTTTTGCTTTTGTTTCTACTGCAGAGTTGTTAAAATCTTCCTCAATTTCCTTTCAGTTGTTTTTCTGAAAGTATTAGATATGAAAACTGCAAAGCAGCCGGGCGTGGTGGCGCACGCCTTTAATCCCAGCACTCAGGAGGCAGAGGTAGGAGGATCGCCGTGAGTTCGAGGCCACCCTGAGACTCCATAGTGAATTCCAGGTCAGCCTGGGCTAGAGTGAAACCCTACCTCGAAAAACCAAAAAAAGAAAAAGAAAACTGCAAAGCAAACTTTCATTTTGAATACTGATGTTTCTGTACGGATGAATTTCTATCAAGTCTTACTTCAAAATCATGACTTTTTAATTATAGCAATGCATTATTGGGCATTAAGAAGTATAAAAAACAAGCATTTTAAAAAATTAACAGCATTGTAATTGTTTGATCATCTGTATCTGGGAAGCAGGTAATATTTTATCTCTCTCTCTCTCTCTTTAATCCAATTTTTCATGGCTGTAGTATGGATAAATAAATGGAGGCCTAGCCTGAGAAGTAACATGGAAAAAGATTTTTGCATTCTCATTGATGTACAGGAAGTAGAAAGCAAATGTCAAATATAAATGTAAAACAGGACCCAGTAAACTATTACAGCAGACCATGCAAGTGGCTCAGTTAAAACAGGCTTGTCTGGGAATTTTGTGCTATCCAGATGGGTCAACTTGATACATGCACTTATATACATCCTACGAGAGTCAACTAAAGACTCTTATAGCTGGAATGTATCACAGACTGACAGCTTATGAAGTACCAAGCCATTGAAACACAAGCATAGTGGGATGAAAATTAGAATAACATACAAAAATCAACTTTAATTACTTGTATGACCCAAATTAGTTGTGTACTCATAAGTAGAAGCCTTTGGATGGTAGGTATTAACGTCTGCTAGATGTTCAGCCAAAAGAGAAAAGATAAATTTTTTTGGCTATTTTAGGAAAGAAACAGAGAAAATATAACCAATATGACAGTCTAATTAAGTTATACAATTTGAGATGGTGTACAGTGAATATCCATGTTAATCAAGGAACTATCATGTTAGCTCAAGCAAAGTCATTTAAAATGAAACAGAGCTGAGAAAACAAAATAAAACAATCATGAAAACAATGTGTTTTCAAATTGTGGGGGGGATAGCTTTTAAAAATAAGGCACTGAATGAGATACATATCTCTAAAATTTTCTGTCCAAATAAGTAGGAAAGGGAGAGACTCTTGTTTGCTGATAATAGCAGTTATGCACACATAAAGCCAGAAAGATAGCCTAAGAGGGACTGTCTGTTTTTATCTAAGTTGTAAACAATTAAGTGATTTAACAGAGAAAGCTGCTGCTTGTCATATCATTGCTCCCTTCCTTTCTCCCACCTCCAGTCAATATATAGGACTATAGTAACATATGCAATAGAACTTTATTCTATTAGCATTTTGCCTTCTCTTATTTCTGGTCATTGTACATGAAATTTACATTCTGACTCACAGAACTGGATAAAACTCATTTCTTTAAATCCCTTCACATTTAGGGATCCTAAATAAACTACCTTCAACAGATTATTCCTATGCCTGTGTCCAGATTTAAAGCCATGTAACACCTGGACTTTGTGAGCTTAACCTGCTGTGACAAATAAAAATAAATAAGAAAGTTTCCCGTGGTTGACAACCCAGGTGGAAGTTTTACTACAATTTCCATCAGTCATGAGGCAGGCTTCACGTGAAATAAACTGTATTTACACACAAGTTTGCTCAGAAAGGTGACTGTATTACTGCTTTATGTAACCTCTGGAACTTGCAAAGAGATCTAGAGCTATAAATAAACCATGAAAATGAATCTCTTTGTTCATTTGAAAAATTTAAATATATGTTTACATGCATCTTTTCTAAATGTAAACAATTTGGACCAAGTAAACTCTATTCTTATTGGAGGGGAAGTGAGTTGAATGGGTAAATGCTATTGGGGGAGGGGAAGCATTCTATAATTTCAGTGTCCCTTGTGCTCTGGTTCATGAACTGATGAAGCATGGGAGAAAGTGTGATCATTAAAATATGTCAAAACAGTGATAAGTACAAAAGCATGTAAACCTTTTCAGTTTTAACCTCTTTACATTCTAAGAATACCAAATGAGGAAGCCAAGAAATGTAAGATTTAAATGAAGATCACAAAATTATCTTAACAGTAGCTAACTTTTTTCTAAGTTTATGATTTAGAAGTCCAAGACAAATTAAAAACCTATTTGTGGGAGAAGACTTTCAAAATGATATAAAAATTACAAAGCTACCATAATTAATAAAACATGATATAAATAAAATGAAGCTAGACCTCCAAGGAACAGAAAATAATGGCATTGCAATATAATAATGCTGCACTTAATAGCTATTAAAAAGGATGACTTAACTATTAAATAATATCTTTTGCTTTTTGGTGGGCGTGAGAGTGATGAAGTCATATTTCTTAACCAAGCAACAGCATAGTTTAACAATATAAGCCATTACAGTTTAACGCTATTGATATATAAGAAAGTAAAAAGAAATGATTACAGGCCAAGAAGAAAATACAAATGAGCATATCTGTTTTGAAGTTACAGAATTGGAGCGTGGAAGCAAAAATAAATAAATAAATAAATAAAAGAGAGAGAGAGAGAGAGAGAGAGAGTAAAGGTAAAATCAGAAGGTTTTAAAAATACAAAGAGTAGAAACTTTGGAATGAGAAAACAAAAACAAAAAGTATATTAGAAGAAATTACAAATTAGGAAGACATTACAAAACACATGACAAATCAGAGAATATAATTCTAAAACAGACCTCCCACAAATCAATAGAGAGACAAACACTTCACTAAGATTGGATATAAACCAGACCAGACCATTTATAGAATAAATATAATCATTGAGCATAACAAATAAGGTTTAATTCCATTTCTAATCTAAGAAATATGCATTCAAGTTATATGTTATTTTCTGCATTACTTTTAGAAAATCAAAATGTAAATGAAAATTCTAGTGTTGTTTAAAAAACAGATTTCCATATATAGCAGGCACAAATGCTGTTTAAAGTATTTTGAAATGATAAGTTGCCAGTGTGAATTAGGAACATCTATGCATAGGCTGGAGGGATGGCTTAGCTGTTAAGGTATTTGCTTGCAAAGCCAAAAGACCTAAGTTTGATTCCTCAGGACCCACGTTAGCCAGATGCACAAAGTGTCACATGCATCTGAAGTTTGTTTGCAGTGGCTGGATTTCCTGCTGGTGCACCCATTCTTTCTCTTTCTCGCTCTCTCCCTCAAAAAAAAAAAAAAAAAAGAAAGAAAGAAAGAAAGGAACATCTATGTGCAATGGTGGATCAAGTTTATGTCTAGAGATTAATTACATAGAAGTAATTTAGAGATAGCTACAAAGATTTTTATTTAAGAATCCTCATCACAGCTTTATTAATAATAGAAAAAGGAATAAATACAGAACTCAATAATAAAATACTGAGTTATTTAATACATTAAACCCAATGCTCATCATATTTAATGACTTATAAAACATTCCTAAGAAAATTAGGATACAAAATACTACATGCACTTAACTGAAGTTTTGTAAGTATACACAGTCAAACACAAAGATAAAAATAATATATTAAGCTGGGCGTGGTGGCACATGCCTTTAATCCCAGCACTCGGGAGGCAGAGGTAGGAGGATCACCATGAGTTTGAGACCATCCTGAGACTACAAAGAGAATTCCAGGTCAGCCTGAGCTAAAGTGAGACCCTACCTTGAAAAACCAAAAAAAAAAAAATAATAATAATAATAATAATAATAATAATATATTGAGCTGCAACACAATCTTAACATACATTTACTATCAATTTTGTATTTTAATTTAAATTGTTTACATGCATGTTTCTACAATATTATACAATTAATGAATATTATCTTTTTTGTAATTTAGAGTGAAATGACTGTATAAAATCCAGTGTTTGGCTATAGTCTCACTAGCAATGTGAACCCAGCCAGATAGCTTTGCTTTCTTTTTTTTGTCAGATCTTCATTTGCAAAAAAAGTCCACTACCCCAGCTACTTTTCAAACATGTAACATATTTAGCAGTTTTGAAAAATAAAATAATGCTCATATTTAATAATATTTCCTATTATAAAATAAAAGGAAATTATTAAGTTGATGATACCTGAAAACAAAATATCAAAAATGGCCTCAAATTGTGGTCAATAAAAATACATAATTTAGATCAATAAAATTATTGTGGAAAGTATATCTCATTACATATCCACATTTTGGTTGCTGGTGGCAAAATGTTCATATCCAATGTTAATTAACTAGCTAATACTACAGTGAAATAAATGTAAGGTGACATTATGAATGTTACAAATTTGTAAAGATTTATTCACATTTTAAGTAAATGTAAAGTATTAATATCATAATATAGAAAAAGTCCAAATAAATTTCTGCCCATTGGTCAAACTGATACATAATTTCTGTAAAATTTGGGTCATGATTGGTTCTGTTTCTCAGTTAAGACTCCATATATACCTCCACTTGCCAAAGATGGTTGCAGTAGGTTTTGCTATTGTTGTGTCCCTCATTACTTTTGCTAATGTGTAGCCAATATATAGTTCACATTATTATTCTGGTGATAACTGTATGATAGGTAACTGGGAACTGAGAATGTTGCATTAATATAACAACAACAACAACAACAAAAAAAAACAGAAAGAGCAAGATAGGATCTCTTAGGCCTCACAAAACCTTAGCTGCATGGAATTTGAATAGTAGTGACATTGGAAACAAGCAGTATTGGGCTGGAGAGATGGCTTAGCAGATAAGGCACTTGCGTGTAAAATCTAAAGACCCATATTCTACTCTCCAGGTCCCACATAAGCCATATGCACAAGGTGACACAAATGTGCAAGGTTGCACAAGGTGGCACATGTGACTGGAGTTCAATTGTGTGCCAATTCTCTCTCTCTCTCTCTCTCCTTCATAAAAATACCAAAAACAAACAAACAAACAAAAACCGAGTAGTGTTATTGAACACTACTGAAATTCAATACTGCTTTGCAATAAGAAATTCTATACTGAAAACCACAAAATGTATCCCTTTGATATATGGTATAATGTGTCCCTATTTATGTTTAGGAAAAATATTAATATGAGTGGTCATATTTTAAATGTAGTAACAGTCCTCTTACACTTGAAGTCAAGGGCTCAAAATTGAAAGTCATTGAAATTTCTTTTATTTTCATTTTTAGACATGGAAATTAGAAAATAAATTTTAGATGTTGTGAAGAGCCATCAAAGGAAGATCTCACAGAGGATTTAGTAATGACTAAAGGCTAAAAGGGAAACCTATCTTTTTATGTTTAATTTCTCATATTCTAATACAAATTGGCTGCTTTTTTAATGTTGGAAGAAAAAATAAGCTTTCTTTGCCTCCCATTGTGATAGCTTGTTATTCTGCTAGAAACTTACAGCAGCAGTAATTCCTAATGGCAGTAACTTATACTGGTAGTTATAGTTTAATCCCACATTGGTGCTCTGGTACAAACTGGCCATCTTTGCTTTTAGAAAGTCTAAGCTAGGCATGCTTTTTTATTATTATAACATGAGCCTCTAAGGATGTTTCTTTGATGAAGGAATCACAAGGAACAAGAATGAATGCCACAATCTGAGGTTCTATTATAATATTTTCACCTTTAAATCAATATCCTCATATTTCTTTTGGAACATTGAGGGGAAAGCTCTCCCAGGAAGTAGCCAAAATAACCAGAGAAAGAGCATATTTTTACCAGCAAAAACTTCATTAACTTCTCTTATTCTGAAGCCTACCTCTCAGCTACCTTTTCTATGGTTTCTGGTTTTTTTTTTTTTTTTTTTTCGAGGTAGGATTTCACTCTGGCCCAGGCTGACCTGGAATTAACTATGTAGTCTCAGGGTGGCCTCGAACTCATGGCAATCCTCCTACCTCTGCTTCCCGAGTGCTGGGATTAAAGGCGTGCGCCACGACACCTGGCTTCTTTTCTATGTTTTAATGAAGTCCAGCAAGTGCTCATCATTTTCCGAAATTTTGCTTTCCTTATCCGTGGGTGGCAAGCTTTAATGACACATATTTCTTTGAGCAGTTACCTTATACATACATGTGGGAGAGACTTTTAAACTTGTCTACCATTTCCACTTGGACACACATGGAGAGAGTTGGTAATTTGTGATGGCATGTTCAGAACTATGTATTTGTGAAGTATCTAGTCAGCACACAGTGATAATGAAAGGAGTTTTTAATCACTTATTGTTAAGATTTTTGCTGCTACTAGTAATGTTGGAAGCAGGACCAGGCCTTGTAGTAAAATGTCACTTTTTTTAATCGAATTCTCATTCCAGGCTTTATGGTCAGATATATTTTAGTTACTTACCAGGATCCTCCCTATCTTCATGAGTAGATAGTTACAGGAAACTGAAGATAAAAATTAAGTGTGATAAAAGTGGGATTGAACAATGCCTTTCTTTACCACATATACTCAGTAGTGGGAAAGGATTTTCATAAAGCTATAAGGCACTAGAAATTATTTGTGAATTTATAGTTTTTGAACATTTAAAATTTTTCTATCAAGAACAATCAGGTATTATATTTTTCTTGTTTTGAGACACAATCCATTATGTGGCCAAAGTCAGGCATAAACTCATGATCATTCTGCTGCAGCTTTCCAAGTGCTTGAGATTACAGGTGTGTGCTACCATATCCAGTTTGATATTTAGTAAATTATTAAGATATGTAATTAAGAACTAAGGAGCAATTTAATTGTGTTACTAATATTTTGTTTCCTTAATTTTCTTTTTTGCAGGCATAAATTCGTTTATTGATCTTTTCTCTTCTTGAACATCCTTCTTTGCCTCTAGGCTTTAAGTTTCATGAGTAACCACCTGGAGGGTTGAGATCTATTTTACTCTTCATTCCTTTTCTTGTGCCTAGAAAAGAGTTTGAGAGATTATGGTAGATAATAGGGAGAGAGAGAGACAGAGAGAGAGAGAATAGGTAGATACAGGTGTACTAATTGATTAAATGAGAACTAATCAATGTCCTCTAGCAGAAAGCGCTTATGAGCTCAGTGAACACACTGCCAGCCCCCCTACCCTTTTCGCACCACTGGCAGGAAGTAGCCTGCAGTCTCTATACCATTTGAACACTGATGGATACATCAAATTCTTGCTATCTCAAATACAAACCATGTATTAAATTGATTCCATTTTGCAACAAGTATTTTTATTACAGAGTGAGAAAAGAATAAGGGAATGTTCTTTTCTATAAAAAGAACAGAAAATGTCCTGCCAGTATGCACCCTGTTACTGTTTATTTGGCACATGGGACCTCAACAACGAGCCCATGGGAAAAGTCAGTGTTGTGTGAAAAGAGCAAGTCGGATCTCCCTTTTCCACTCAAACGTTAGATGGCCAAGGAGTGGGAAACCCTAGGAAGGGGTCATTCAGCTTTATATTTTACTATCTGCCACTTCTTTTGAACAACATGGGTGGTGCTTCGGACCTCTGGCACTGTTCCCAGAAGCTCTGCCCCTGCCAAGCAGAATTCGCACCTTCACAAGTGCTGATTGACTGTGAGAGAAAGATATAGTCCCCTCCACAAGAGCTTTCTGGGAAAGATATTATCCCTCCATTCTAGATGAAGGGAGGGCACAAGGAAAGAGAATAATTTGTCTGGTGCTGGTAGGTACCAGATAACTTCGATCCTTCGTTCCTTTCTCATTATGGCTGTTCAATCTACCATTTATTTTGAAGACTTAAGCTCCCTAGATCGATAATAGAAAAGTAATAAAATATGAAAGCCACAAGTTTCCTCTCCCTGCTCCTTTCTTCTCGTACTTTTTTTTTAAAACAAGAAAGAAAGATGAAGTTTGTTTTCCTGCTAACAACATAGCCAATACTATTGGGGTTTGCATTTAAACCATCAGCTCTTTCTGTGAGAGCATCAGACATATGTCCACCAGATGCGGGGAAACAGCCCTGATACTAAGGACCTGACTCAAGTGAACAATAACCTGTGGACAGCGGGTGTGAACCTGAGCTGGGCAAACACCTCATCAGACCCAATGGCTAATTGATTTCAAAATTAGACTTGGTATTTCTGAACAATAATCTTAAAAGGCAGCAATAAAATACATCAGGATCCTTTGAGCTGGCCTAGCTTTCATCCAAATGGCTTATTACAAAGAGCTGGCACACCTGAACTTTGGCACAGCCATATAAATCCAAAAACAGCAAATGGAAACCACATTTGGCACTGGAGGTTTGTCAGGAGGAGTTTGTGTTCTTGAGGAAACATGATTTTTGATTTTGAAAATAATCTGCCTGTTAGTGGTAGGAAGCAATTCATCCAGTGTGCTTTACTCTGACACTTGTGATTTATGCAATAAAATATGCACATTAGATATTTGAAGGCTTTTGTGTATCTCATGATTTTTTGAACACCATGGGCAGCCAGGATCCAGCCAGAGCCAGAGTAGTTCCATTAGTGATAACTTAATCTCATGTGTAGGCCTACCCCCTTTGAACTTTGAAGAGCTGTTTTGTGGCATCAGGTCCCTAACGGTTTAAATCTAACTGTGCTGTGGTGACAATAAATTATACAAACTATTTTAGAAATGCTTGGAATCTTATCTTGGTTCTCTGGAGTGAACAAACTAAGATTACAATTCCTGGTTAAGAAGATGGCATAAATTCTGAGGATTTGGTGTGGGTGGGGGAGTAAGATTTACACAAAAGCAATGGCATATTTAGATATCTTTCTCTTAGAATATTGATGATTTCTTCTTTAAATAGACACTGAAAGATACTGTTTTTAAAAAGAGAGAAAGAAATAGAGGGAAGAAAGAAAAGGATAAAAAGACTGTATCTGGATGAGTTAAATGATTTAAGGAACAGACTGCATAATGCATTTAAAAACCTAGCTTCATGTTTTAATTTTTGGAGTCTTTTAGGAAGAATACCTTTTTCAGTTTCTGTACACTTCTGATCCTAATAATTGACTTGATTTCTAAAGTTAGTTTGGGGGAAAAGGTATTCTGCTCTATAGGGTATTTTCTTTGAACTTTCCACAGCTTTGTGAGAATCTATCCAACAATGACAAAATATTTAATACAAGGTAGGAGAAGAAATAACATTAAGGAAAGGAAATAGATTCACTAGCCTTGGTCTAACACAGAACTCATATAGCAAAGAATTATTGTGAGAACAGAGATGGAAGGAAATGACCCTGGAGAATTTATCTCCAGTTGAAAACATTTCTCCCTTCATCTAAGGCAATCTTTCTCTATTAAAACAAAGCTGACAACCTAAGAGCAATTGTGATTATTACTTTTTAACTAAGTCCCAGCCCACAGTGGTGACTGCCTCTCTGGAATTAGCAGATTGATATCTGAAGAAAATAAATCAGAAAGGAGCTCTACCCTGCCTTCCATTAATTTACTGGCTAATCTTTGACACATCTTTCCTTACAGACTTCAATGTTTTTCATTTTTAAACTCACAAGAATGTAAATGATCTCTAGGGACTCAGTTATAAAACATTACAAAGCTATAAAACAGTTAATTTAGTTGAGATTTTTATAAAATTGTGTTTCTTAAAAAAGAAGGAAGGTGTGATATTTAATTATCTGAATTATGATATATGCATAGTTTAAAGAAGTTGGTTTATAGCCACATATTTTCAGCATGAGGTAGAAAATTGACAAAAGTTTAATGATAAAATACGAATTGAATTTTAACTATTTTTTAGCTAAATACATGAAAAAAATCTCTTGCAACTATATTACAAGATAATAACAAAATTTTCCAAAATAAATTAGTTTCTGGGAGTACATTCCTCAGAACAAATTCTTGTTTATCTAGCAAGTCAGCAAACTCAGTTTCTTTTTATGAAGACAAACGAATACTCAAGATAGCCAAATCCTCTAGGTAATTACTAATTCAGATAATGTTGAATTCTTCAGAGTTTTAGATATTATGATGATTAATTATTTGGTGTTCTGTTTATGCATATGTCAGTACAAAACATGCATTGAGCTTTGCTCTTGAAAATTGAAATTTAAAATAATTCCCAAATCATTAAATATCTCTTGCTAGCATTCAAATCCAAAAATATGGAGCTTTAATTTCACTACATGTTCATAAATTTTAATTGATATCAATGTAACTATTATCTATATTTTAATTTCATCTGGGAACTAAAATGTTATATTTTAAAGGATACTTGCTTTTATTTTGTTAAATATGACTTTTGTCTCATTTAAATGATTTTGCACAACTGCAATAATCACAGTAATATTTAACAAATGGATTCTAGTGTACCATGTCTTAAATTCAGTAATTCATGTAATTTTATAAGAAACTTGCAAGAAGGGTACTACTGTATCTATTTAAATATTGAAAAATACCTTAAGGAGATCAGATAATTTTCCTGTTTACACTAAGATTTATTTTATTTTATTTTATTTTAAGAGAGAGAAAGAGGTAGGTAGGCAGAACAAGAAAATGGGTACTCCAGGGCTTCTAGCCACTACCAACGAACTCCAGACACATGTGCCACCTTGTGCATCTGGCTTACATGGGTACTGGGGAATCAAACCTGGGTCCTTAGGCTTAACTGGTGAGTGCCTTAACTGCCAAACCAGCCCTGTAGTTTTTGTTGTTGTTGTCTTGTTTGTTTTGTTTTTGTTTTTTCTCGAGATAAGGTCTCTATGTAGCCCAAGCTGACCTGGAATTCACTATATACCCTCAGCGTGGCCTTGAACTCCTGACAATCCTCCTACCTCTGCCTCCCAAGTGCTGGGATTAAAGGCATATGCTACCACACTTGGCCCCTGCCCTGTAGTTTTTAATTAGCCTTCACTTGCCAGTTCTTTTTTTTTTTTTTTTTTTTTTTACAATAGGCACCATTATTACCTCAAGAAGTGTCATTGATTCACTTATTGATTCAACATTACATTGAAGACTGCCCAATCACTTAGAGGCACAGAGAATAGCAATGCATTTATATTCCAGGTTGGAAGATCAGAAAACAAGTAAGTAAATACATAAATTAAAAGAAGAATCAGGAAACCTGGTCTAGCCTATATAATTTCTGATTGAAAATACAGCAGAATGATGATGAGGAGGAGAGAGTGATTTCAGAATAGTCAGGAAAGATCTATTAGGAGGTGCCATTTCAGCTGAAGTTTAAATGAAAGAAAAAAAAGCATCCAACTGTGGAGAAGATCTTAGACAGAGGCACTAGACAAGGCAAACAACTGGTAGGAAACTGTGAGGTTAGGATTAATTTACCTGGGGATAATCAGAAAGAAGCTGATATGCTTGGGGCAGTGTACAGGAGAGGGAGGAACAAGATGAGTATGGAGAGAGAGGGGTTTTGATAATAGTCCTTAGTTTTGGTAAATGGCATGAAATTTGGAGGCTTAAAGATGGCTTAATGAGTAAAGCTTTTGCAGTAGAAATATGAACCTGAATTTTAATCTCTAGACCCATGTAAAATGCTCTGCAGTCTGGGGAAATTGGGGAGCTCTAGACTCAGTGAAAGACCTTGTCCCAAACAACAACAACAACAGAAAAGTAAGGTGGAGAGTAGCTGAGGTGAATATTCAATGTCAACCTATTGCCTCTGCACACACAGAGAGAGACAGAGAGAGAGAGAGACAGAGAGCAATAAAAGAGCATTAAATAGGTTCCTAAAATATTACTATAAGCCTACCTTTTAGGCTATTGTCATATCAACCTATTTTAATGATCTAAAGCAGAAATTTGTAAACTTTACTGACACTTCAGCTGCTTAAAGATGGAGACATAAAACTATGAAGCATCTTCCTTAGAAAAATGAACACATATAAAGACATGTGCACACTATTTCAGCACTTGAATTCATCCTCTCCTTGTAGACTATTTACAGACCTATGATGTTGAAATAAATGACTTGTGATCATTAAACTATAATTATCCCTACCTAAGTACACTGGTTTTCACCCTAAAATTATATAGTCTAGGCTACAAGGAACTCTGTATCATATATGAATGCTTTTCTATTTTCAGCCCCAGTTTTAAAATTTGGGTTTTTTTTTTCTTGTTGTTTTAATAGGTCAGCAATCTCCCTTCCACAGTTTTTTGTAACCTTTAATATTCAAAATTTTTATTTTATTTTTTTCTTATGTTATTATTATTGTTTTATTAACAATATATTTCATATTCATACATCATGTGTTGGTACCCTCTTTTCCCTCATCCCTGACCCCATTCCATTGGGAACACTCCTCAGTGGGGTTGGAGGTATTCCCCATGAGGTTGTGGTTTATGCATTGTGGAAGCAGCAGTCAGTTATTTGGGGAGGGGGATGCCCCTGGGCATGATGTCTCAACCTGTGACTCTTACAATCTTTCCATGCCCTCATCCACAAAATTCTCTGAGCTGTGGTGGTGAGTTTTAAGTCTACTTCAATGATGAGCTCTTAGAAGCCTCTGGATATCTGCTTTGGTAAGTGTTGAGTATCCTCAGGGTCTGTCTCCTATACACTGGCATTGATTATCAGGTTCAGCATGGAAGCAGCACTCATGCTCATCTCCTGAATTCCTCTGTGGTTTCAGCTGTGGCTTGACTGAAGTACAAGGGGTAGTTTATCTCCTCAGGTCTCACTGCCTTCTGAAAAAGAACAGATTCTTCAGTAGAGTCTTTCCACAGTTTTGTTATGTAAAGCCAAATATTCACAGCTAAAAAATATTGTGATAAATCATTCATCAGTCAAAGTTAATCTGAATTAATGTGGAGCAAGTATGTATTGTACTATTCATGTTTGTAGCACATGTTTTAGAGATATTACCTGTGTTGAATTTTGTTGATGATACCTCAGTATTAACTTTGATATGACATGATACACAATGTATGGATATATATGTATGTGCAACTCTATGTATATGGGTATACCTCCTACATTCAAAAATAAAAATAACATTAGGTAACACACATGACATTGACATTTGGAGGTGAAGAACCTATCGCATAAGTGTCCCTTCCTTCTGAAATTTTCCTTGAGAAATTCACATTTTCTCTGTTTATTCGCAACACACAAAGGAAGTCAACTTGCAGGGTCTCAGTGTTTCCACCCAGCTAGTGTTCTAATGAGTTTTAGATGAATGCAATGTTTTCTCAACAAAAATCACCTCAGGAGTAAATAGGTGACAGGACACACTCTCCCTCAGCATGTAAAACGAATACCTGTAGTACATTAATTTGTGCTTACCCAGTGAGTTGATAGGTTCCTTAAGCCCCTCTTACCTAGAAAGGATGTTCTACTGACTTAGCTAATGTACAAAGCAAACCATCATAGGGAGCCCTGGACTCTCAAAGGACTGTTCCCAGAATTATTCATAACATATCCTCAAGCTTGTTTCTTTGTTTTATTCATTCTTACTTAGATTTAGTTTATATAGTCTAGCTTTGTGTTTTCAAGACATTTACCATCATGAAATTGCTAATACTTACCACATTTTCCTGAAATAGGCATTATTCTCTGCATGCTATAGAATACTGGGAGATGGATTGATTAATTTGCTCAAGGACTCAGAATGTGAGTGAATGATTGAACCTCAATTAGGACTCAAGAGTTGCATAGGCCTTTTCTTTTCCCATGTCTCTGTGGAAGGCTATTATTATTTGGGAATTGTTCCCATAGATGAAACTAATTATTACTAGCAATGGTGCTTCTTTTTAACATACAAATACTCATGGGGAAGAGGACAGAGGAAGAATTGTAAATAAGTAAATTTCTTAATTTCCCCCAAGTATTAATGTATTGTACATAATGGATGTATTTATCCTAATGCAGTCCTCGTAAAATTATTTCCCCATTATTTCAATGTATTTTACCACAATTTAAAAGCCAACATAATTACTCTTTAAGAAATTAAAATATTAGATTAAAACTACTAGATTTGAACCTTTGTTGAGGTACTTGGTCTACTGTCTCTTAGGTATATGTGCACTTTTTTTTTTTTTTTTTCAAGCAAAGGAAACCAAAGTTTCCAAAAGTTTGTTGTGGAGAGTTTCTGAAATTAAGATATTTCTTGAAATGGAAACCAAAATGGAGAAAAGAGGCCAGATTCAAGGGAATTACTCTTCTTTAGCTTCCTCACTGTTTTCCCCTACAGAGTCATGTGGAGTACTTATAGCTTTCTTCTCCCTCCAGTATTCCTTGGATGGCTACAACTGATCTGTTTCCATGGACAAGCAGGTTAAACTTCATCTTTCTCAAACACAACCTCAGACACCTATGTTGATGTAGAATCTCTGATAATATAAAATTTTCATCTAAATGTATTATATGACACCAAAAGTCTCATTTGAGAACTCAATTCTATATTTTATATTTAAATTGCTTTATATCTCAGTTAGTATCAGTGACAATTCATCTTTCTGGATCACTTACAGAAAATCAACACATTTCTCTTAAAAAATGTTACCTTGCTCACATTCCCCACTCCTTTAGAAGTTAATAGCTGCCTCTGTGGAATGGGATACCCACAGGGTCACTGACACAATTGTCCAGAGTTCATAACTAACATCATCCATTCTGCAAAACCTGGTTGCTCCTCTCCAATGTGGGCTAGATAAACCACTCCATTTACCCCTTAAACATCTCATTTAAGTGTGCCCTTAAACAATTTTGGGTATGCCTTTTGCTCCAATAATGTCCCAATTTGTTGGTCTCTAAAAGCTTGGGAGAATTCCTTCTAAACGTTCCCTAGATTTCCACTTATACATGTAATAGACTTCCATTTCCTTGAATACACTGTAATTTACTCCCTTTAATCTTGAACTCTTCTACACCTATTAAGAAGTCTTTCCTTATTAACATTACATGCTCAAAAAAAATTTCATTTAGCAATTGTCTGTTACTACTGCTTTCATACGGTAGCTTTTTAAAAATTCCCATTTGGTAAATTCTTCTTAGTCTCACCTCTGCCTTTGGTTTGCCTTTGTCACAAAGGACAATGTTTATAAGTTTGACATCTATTTAGTCTAACTATGCAGTGGTGATTCTATGCATTAGTTGTTATCTATTAAAATATATTTATCTAAAACATATGTACTAAAAATTAATATATTTGTTCCTATAACCAGAGAACATGGTATGCAATAGCAAAGGTTAGTGTTTCAGAAGATCAGTGTTAAAGAGACTAAATATCTTGGTCTATATATATTCTGATACAACCTTGAATTTTAGCTCTGTGAACTTATTTTTTAAGTTCATGCTCATAGATATAATATTTCCTTTCTTTTTTCCCATATAACCATGCTTAACTGTGGAAAATTGTCAAGTAATAGTCAGGGAATTAAATTAATACCTTGCTTATAAGAATTAAATGAAAACAAACATAATCTGGTTCCTATTTCTGAAAATAATATTTATATAACAATCATATACACATTTACATGAGTGAAGTAAACCTTAAAAATGTCTAGTAAATTTACTAGTTCATGAGCTGAAAAGCAAAAATAATTTTCTTTTTTAAAAAAAGATAATGTTTTTAAAACCTCCAGCCTAGATTGTATGGTGAGTCCACATTCTACAGCATCTCCTGCTCTCTAGGCTAATGGCAATAATGAAAAATATTAAGATGAAGGTTTAAAAAAGAACCAACAGAAATATCATCACTGTAATTGCCCTAGTCCCTTCCTGGTATGATAAAAAAATCATAGAGTAAGTAATTTATAAATAGCACACATTGTTTGCATATAGGCTGGATACTTAGAAGTTGAAGCCCAAGGTGTCAGATGATACCATGTCTGTGGATGTTTCTTGTGGTGGAGCTTTCTGTGTGAAAGGGCCTAGAGTATTCAAGGTTTTTTTGTGTGTCTGTGTGTGTGTGTGGGGGGGGGGTGTTTAGGGATATTAACCCTATCCTTGAAGGTGCAGTCCTCATTATTTCAACACTTCCCCCAAAAGCTTCACTTCTTAATACCATCACACTGGGTATTAGGTTACAACATACAATTTTAAGGGAAGATCAGCATCAGACCATAGTAATAACAAATTAGAATCATGAACAAAACACAAAGCTATGACATAGGCTGGAGGCAGGCCAAGAAGCAGGTACTATCATCTAGGAGGAGATAAGGTCTAAGTGTGTCTGAAGGTGGAACTTGGTTTGCTTCTCTTTCAATGGAAGGTCCAGTGAGACATTAAGGGGCCACAACTGAAAGATTTGTGACTCAGTGAGACATGAGAGTTCAGATGTTATTGGTGACTAGCATAGAAACTGTGAAGCTCGAGACTTCTGGCAAAGATGGTGACCGCCTAGTGCTGCAAATCCCAGGGAAAGAAAGGCAAGACATTAAGGGTTCACTGGGTCTTTTAGGGGAGAGAAATATCCAATAGATTGTCAGTGGGAGGGCACAGAGGGGGGGGGGGGGAACAGGGAATCGCGGATCCCCTCGCAGGTCGGTATACAACCCCACCCCCCAAATAGCTGCCGTGTCCATGGCACAGCCGTCGCCACACACTGATCCCTGCGTGTGGAAGCTTAGACTGCTCTGCACACTCACCCACTTACTGCTCTGGCCACTGCGTGTTCAGTGAGGGAATCCCTGATTCCCTCGGGAGTCGGTAGCCCACCCCTCCACGTATCCATAGCGCAACTGCCCGCAGATCCTGCATGTGGAAGCTTACACTGCTCCACCCACTTGCTCACTTACTGCTCCTGCCGCTGCATGCTCAGTGAGCCCAGTCCAACAGCAACTGCCACACAACCTCAGACTGTGTCTCTCACTTGCACCAGCTCAGGTACCATCCCCTACCTGTATCCTGCACCGGCAGTCCGTCATTGTCCTGTGGCATGGGAGCACAGACTACTTCTGGGTCCCAGTGTTCCCAGCCAGAGTTTGGGCTGCTTCAGTGCTTGGAGCCTCAGGGTCCCTCCTAGCTCAAACGCAGGCAGCTTTGGCACATTACCGCTTGAGAATTCAGGCAACTATGGTGTCCATGACAGGCAGTAGATAGGCGACATTGGCAAATGAGAGACAAAGCCCAGCCTGCTGGGCAACTACCCCGGGCTGCCTCAGATTCGATTGTGCTTGAGCCCAGGCAGATCCACCCACCTACGTGCCCATACACTGTCATGGGCAGACCACAGTGGAAAAGAAATAACATGAAAAATCAAATGCAAGAAAATCCAGTTAGATCACCCAGTCCCACAATGAATATATCTAACCAAACCATGGAAGAGTCATTAGGATCAGAACACCAAACTGAAGCTATGAGCAATGCAACCCTGACCAACCTACTGGGAGAACTTGTGGAAAAGCAACAATGGACCAATAATCATGTGCATGCTGCCATCATTAAACTAGAACTAATGGGTAAGAACTAGAAAGCAGTTCAAAGAGAGTTAAGAGATTTGAGGGAGAGTGAAAAAAAGAAGACCTTAAAACTCAGCTGGCCATGCTAAATGAAGATATAAAGAAATGCAAGGATGAACTCCAAGAATCATCAAGAAAATCAGAAAATGATGTGAAAAGGGAGCTTACAGAGGAATGGAAATTGGACATAGAAAAGTAGTGAAAATGCAAACTTAATTGAACAAGTCCAAAACTCTCTAGAAGCTCTCAAGAATAGAGTCAGCCAAGTGGAGGATAGAAACTCTGATCTGGAAGACAAGATGGAAGAAACAGTTAGAGAGTTCAAAACTTTTAGTAAGTTCAAAAGTTCCTCTGAGCAGAACATGAGGGAATTGTGGGATGCACTTAAATGTCCTAATATCAGGATCATTGGAATACCAGAAGGAGAAGAAATTCAGACCAAAGACATGGAGACCTTATTTAACAAAATAATTGAAGAAAGCTTCCCTAGTCTCTTGAAAGAAAGGCCCATCAAGATACAAGAAGCCAACAGAACTCCAAACAGACTGGACCAAAGGAGAAACTCTCCAAGATATATTGTCATTAAGGCTCTAAACATTGACACCAAAGAGAAAATCCTAAAAGCAGCTAGGCAAAAATACCACATCACTTTCAAAGGTAACAACATCAGAATTACTTCAGATTTCTCAGTGGAAACCCTGAAAGCTAGAAGGGCCTAGAATGAAACACTGCAAAGTCTAAGAACCTATGGCTTCCAACCCAAATTACTCTACCCAGCAAAACTATACCTCATAATACATGGTGAAAGAAAAACTTTCCATGACAAAACTCAGCTTTACAATTATATGAACACAAAACCAAATCTACAGAGAGTATTTCAGGAAATCCTCCACAGAGAAGAAAGAAATAATCAAACTCAAATGCCTACAAGAAGCAGATCAAAACAAACAAACTCAGAGTAGGCAAAAATAACTTCAAAGTCCATGAAAACACCAAACCACATATACCATCACAATATGGGAGGGATCAAATCAAAATCTCACAGTCATTAACCTAAATATTAATGGCCTTAATTCACCCATCAAGAGACACACGCTAACTGGATGGATCAAAAAATTATACCCCTCAATCTGTTGCCATCAAGAAACCCACCTCACCACTAAACACACACACCTCCTCAGGGTGAAAGGGGGGAAAACAATATTCCAAGCAAATGGGAATAACAAACAAGCAAGTGTAGCTATATTAATATCGGATAAAATAGACTTCAAACCAAAAATAATCAAAAAAGACAAGGAAGGCCACTTCCTACTTATCAAGGGAATGATCCATCAAGAGGATATTACAATCATAAATCTGTATGCACCTAACACAGGGGCACCACAGTTCATAAAACAAAACCTACTTGACAATAAAACAGAAATAACCACCAACACCATCATAGCTGGGGACTTCAATACACCATTATCTGTAATAGACAGATCATCCAAACAGAAACTCAACAGGGAAGTAAGAGAGCTCAACAAAACCATACACCACTTAGACATAACAGACATCTACAGAAGTTTCCATCCCAAATCCACAGACTACACATTCTTCTCAGCAGCCCATGGAACACTCTCTAAAATAGACCATATACTGGGTCACAAAGACTGCCTCCACATATTTAGGAAGATTGACATAATTCCCTGCATGATATCAGATCACAATGCTATATTGCTAGAAATCGACAACAAAAGACCCACCAAGAATCCCAATGGCACCTGGAAACTGAAAGGCACACTTTTAAACAATAAATGGATAGTGGATGAAGTAAAAACTGAAATTGCAAAATGTATGGAATTGAATGACAATGAGAACACATCATACCAAAACTTATGGGACACAATGAAGGTGGTCTTCAGGGCAAAATTCATAGCACTCAAAGCCTTCATAAAAAAGACAGAGATCCCAAATCAATAATTTAACCATCCACATAAAGGCACTGGAAAAGCAAGAAAAATCCAACCCAAAGAGCTCCAGAAAGAAAGAAATAATTAAAATCAGAGCAGAAATTAATGAATTGGAAACCAAGGAAACAACTAAGACAATTGACAAAACAGAGAGTTGGTACTTTGGAAAAATAAACAAGATTGACCAACCCCTGGCCAATTTGATCAAGCAAAAAAAGGAGAAGCTTCAAGTTAACAAAATTCAAAATGAAAAAGGAGAGACCACAACAGACATAAGTGAAATTGGGATAATCATCAGGACTTATTTCAAACACCTCTACTCCACAAAACTGGATAATGTGGAGGAGATGGATAAATTCCTCAATGCATAACATCTACCAAAGCTAAACTCAGAGCAGATTAACCACCTCAATGAACCCATAACACTCATGGAGTTTGAAAAAGTAATAAAATACCTCCCCAAAAAGAAGAGTCCAGAACCAGATGGCTTCTCAGCTGAATTCTATCAAACCTTCTCAGGTGAATTCTATTGAACCTTCATGGAAGAACTCAAACCAATATTCCTCAAACTGTGCCACACAATTGGAGAACAGGGAAAGCTACCCAACTCCTTTTATGAAGCTAGCATCACCCTAATTCCTAAACCTGGCAGAGATGCCACAAGAAAAGAAAACTACTGGCCTATTTCCCTGATGAACTTAGATGCAAAGATCCTAAACAAAATCCTCACAAACCGAATCCAACAACACACCAAAAGCATTACCCACTTTGACCAAGTGGGATTCATCCCAGGAACATAGGGGTGGTTCAACATACAGAAATCTGTCAATGTAATATACCACATAAACAAGGATAAACATAAAAACCATATGATTATTTCCATAGATGCGGAAAAGACCTTTGACAAGATACAACATCACTTCATGATCAAAACATTGGACAGAACTGGCATGGTTGGTTCATATCTTAACGTAATAAAGGCAATATACAAAGCTCCTAAGGCCCAAATAATACTTGATGGAGAGAGACTGGAGGAATTCCCATTAAGATCAGGAACAAGACAGGGTTGTCCACGCTCACCTCTGCTTTTAAGTATAGTACTGGAAGTCCTAGCTCAAGCAATAAGACAGGAGAAGGAAATAAAAGGGATACAATTTGGAAAGGAAGAAGTTAAGTTAGCTCTGTTTGCTGATTACATGATTGTACTTGTAAGAGACACGAGAGACTCCATCCCAAAACTCCTGAAGGTGATTAACTCCTATAGCAAAGTAGCAGGATACAAAATCAATGCACAAAAATCAGTAGCCTTTCTATATGCAAATGACAAAGATACAGAGAAAGAAATAAGGGACATAGTTCCATTTTCAATAGCAACAAAAAATAAAATAAAATACCTTGGAATAACGTTAACCAAGGAAGTGAAATGTCTATACGACAAAAACATAAAGACACTCAAAAAAGAAATTGAGGAGGACTTGAGAAAATGGAAAGACCTCCCATGTTCCTGGATAGCCAGAATTAACATTGTGAAGATGGCAATCCTACCAAAGGCAATATACAGATTTAATGCAATGCCAATTAAAATCCCTACAGTATTCTTCAGAGAGATAGGAAAAATGATCTCAAATTTCATATGGAAAGGCAGAAGGCCTTGCATATCCAAACATATCCTCAGCAAAAGAAATACCTCTGGAGGCATCACCATACCTGATCTAAAGATATAGTACAAAGCCATAGTAATAAAAACAGCATGGTACTGGCATGAAAACAGGAGTATAGACCAATGGAACAGAATTGAGGACCCGGAATTTGGGTCAAGCAATTATAGCTACTTGATATTTGACAAAGGCCTTAACAATATAGGCTGGAAAAAAGACAGCATCTTCTACAAATGGTGCTGGACAAACTGGATAACCATAGGCAGGAAACTGAAACTTGATCCACACATTTTGCCATGCACTACATTCAAGTCCAAATGGATCAAAGACCTCAATATAAGACCAGAAACATGACTACTACTGGAAGTAAATTTAGGAAGTCCTTTCCATGAGATAGGAATGGAAAAAGACTTCCTGAACAAAACCCCAGTAGGTCATGATCTTAAACAGTCACTCAACCAATGGGATCACATGAAGCTGAAGAGTTTCTTTACAGACAAGCATACAATAAGAAAAGCCAATAGATTACCCACAGAATGGGAGAAAATATTTGCGAGTTATCCAACTGACCGAGGCCTAATCTCTAGAATCTACAAAAATTGGAAAATCTAAACAGTAAAAAGTCAAACACCCCACTCACAAAATGGGGCAAAGAGCTGAACAGGCAGTTTACAGAGGAAGAAATACGAAAGGCGACCACACACTTAATAAAATGTTCATCATCCCTAATCATCAGGGAAATGCAAAGTAAAACCACTATGAGATTCCACCTTACCCCAATAAGGATAGCAAACATCAAAAAAACAAATGAAGGGTTTCACCTTGTTGTAGAGATTCTTGGTCGTTCTGGGGGGCATACTCTCCGGGCCTCCGATCCCCGGGGTCAGGGAGCTGCTTCGGGCCGGGTCTGGGTGGGTTGTAGGGCTTGCTTGATGCCTCAGAATGTCCACCAGGGCCCTGAAGGTAGCAGATGGATGATCAGGGACAGGGGTGGGAGAAAGTGAGGAAGGGCCTAGATCTTTTGCTCCCTCCCTGTTCTCTTCTTTAGGGACTCTATCACTCGCTAGCTGCACTACCTGCCCATTTTTGGCCATGCCCTTTCCAATGCCATCCTCTGGCCCGCACTTCATGTTTGATGTGCCGCCACTTTCTCCTCGATGTCCCCCACCATCGTGAACCTGGGATTTTATTCCTGCTCCTTGGATAAATAAAATGTGCCGCATACACTCACTTAGGCAGATCTCAGACTTTAGAACCATTTGACTTTAAAAAAAATTTCCATTTTGCAATCCTGATGATTCGACTTCTGAAATGAAATGCATGTCCCCATCAGTCCACTGCTTGGCACGTGTCACTGCCCCTCCCACCTGGAAGTTAGCCTCTTTCTTCCTGGCTTCCCAGTGCAGCTCTGGCTTCTGCAGTTGGCTCTGGCTCTCACACACCGCCCCAGGGCATCTCCCATGAGCTATCTTAGAAGTTTAGGCTTATTGCATTATTGAACGCTATCCCCAGTTCCTGGTTCACAAAAGGTGCTCAAGAAAAAGTTGAATGAGGGTTGGAGAGATAGTTTAGCAGTCAAGGCGCTTGCCTGCAAAGCCAAAGGACCCAGGTTCGCTTCCCTAGTGAGCCATGTAAGTCAGATGTACAAGGTGGCACATGCAGCTGGAGTTCATTTACAGAGCCTAAAGGCCCTGACGGGCCCATATTCTCTCTCTCTCTCTCTCTCTCTCTCTCTCTCTCTCTGTCTCTCTCTCTCTATCTATCTATCTATCTATCTCCTTTCCTCCCCCTCTCTCTTCCTCTTTCTTTCTCTCTCAGATAAATAAATAAATATTTAAAAAAAAAAAAAAACAAATGCTGGTGTGGATGTGGAGAAGCAGAAACACTCATGCACTGTTGGTGGGAATGTAAGATGGTACATCCACTTTGGAAAGCAATATGGAGACTTCTGAAAAAGCTGACTACAGAGATACCAACAGACCCAGTTATTCCCTTACTGGGCATCTACCCTAAAACCTTCAAACCACAGGCTAGAGAGATTTGCTCAACCATGTTTGTAGTGGCTCAATTTGTAATAGCTAAGAGCTGGAATCAACCCATATGTCCATCACTAGAAGAATGGATAACTAAGATGTGGTATATCTACACAATGGAATTCTATACCGCAGTAAGAAAAAATGACACAATGAAATTTGAGGAAAAATGGTTGAACCTGGAACAGATCATTCTCACTGAACTTTCCCAATCACAGAAAAAAATATCGCCACATAGTCTCACTCATCTACAGCACCTAAACTGAATCTACCCAAGATACCTTACATACCCAGTAAGCATGTCCTAGACTAGACACTAGGATGGAAGGGGAGAGCAATGAGGGGTGGGAAAAACAAATCTAGACCCAAACGGCAATGGTACCATAAAATTCTACTTCCTAAAAGGCAGACCAAATGGCTAAACCTTCACCAGGCCGTTAAAGGGAACACCTGAACCACAAGACACTGGAGAGGGTAGGATCAAGACTAACCTTAATCATCTTCTACATCTTCCCTCCCTCTCCCTCTCCCTCTCCCTCCTTCTCTCTCTCTCTCTCTCTCTCTCTCTCTCTCTCTCTTCTCTCTACCTCTTGTATATTAGTTATCTTTTTCCTCCTTTTCTTTCGGGGCACTGACCTGAAACTCCCAGTACCAGCATGGGGCTATCATCCACAATGAGCTTTTGATCAGAGAGACCTACAAGTTTTCCTAAAAGAAAGACAGATTTCTGTCAGAGTAATTTTGACCCACCAAAGATTAGTGGTAAGACCCTACTGCTGAAGACACCTTACGTGGTTGACATGTAAAATGGAATGGCATGGCTGGAAGTTGGAAGAGACTGAGTCCCCAGACAGTCAGCGCATCTAGTGCCAGAAGGTGCTACATGGGCGACTGGGGGAAAATGACCAATATCTGTCCAAGCAACTCATGGTCTAACCTACTTAGCAGCAAATAACCTGTTGTGATGCCCACACAAGTGCAATAGTGGCACACAGCCATGGTGGGAAACCAACTGCTCTCAATTCGGCTAACTGATCCCCTCAGTGGTACGGGACACATAGCTGGAGCTGGGAAACAAGTCAGAACCATATCCAAATATAAGCCCACTCTCCAATACCAAGCTACCATCAATCATGGGCTACAAGAGGGCCTACATCTATTAAATTCTCTATAAAAAATGTAAGGTTATCTCATTTGTCCTGGTGCTAACTTACTCTCCGCTGGAGAATCTGCTTCTCTTTTTCAGATAGATGTAGATCCTAAGGAGAGAGCCACCCCATCATACCTCAAAAGAGCCCTGGCTGAAACTGAGAAAAATTGGCGAAACAACAAGGGTGCTGTTTTCTGGATGAACCGGATAATAGCAGAAGGGTGAAGGAGATTAACACAGAGAAAAATCAACTCCTACCAAATGAGAGAGCCAGAGCCTCAGAGACCCCCAACACCTCATCACTGAAGCAGACCAAAAATGAACCCAACATGGCTCAGGGAAATTTTGCAGAAGAGGGGCTGGAAAGAATGTCAGAGCCACATGTTGGGTCATGATATACAGAGCCATTTATCCTACCCATAACTGTTGGCTAACTCCACAATGCATGACCCATATACCTCAACAAGGTGGGGCCAAGGGGCAGTGGTAGGTCACGGATGAGCCTAATAATGCTACCAAACTGACTGTATTTGATGAATACAAAACTAGTTAATTTGAAAAAAAATGCCTTTACCAATTTAAAAAATATATAGTCACAGTAGCTTCAGCAAAAAAAAAAAAAAAAAAAAAAAAGAAAGAAAGAAAGAAAGAAAGAAACTCTGATGCTCAGCATTTTTCTCGACCTTAGTGATTTGAACTATTATATCTCCAATGGCCCTAAGCAGAGGACATTTAAAACTAAATGACCTAAAGCAAGATTCTAAACTTAATGAAGGCAACCACCCAGATCTAGCAAGGGATAAAACAACAGGGAAAGAAATAGAAAGTGGAATGGGATTTTGCTTTTATTACAAAATTTATAGAACATGGATATCCTGTGAGTGGAAGAATATCTGGCAAATAGAATATGAATTTAAGTAAAATTAAAATGATATAATGTAAATGAACTTTTAAGTGCATTTAAGCTTTCCAAATACTTACATGCAAGTAAAATGTCCACGTAAATCTGTGAAAGGAAAATGAAAGAGAAGAAAAGAAAGAGAAACACAAAAATCAAATAGCTGTAAAATCCAAAATCATGGAGGTGGAAAGCTTGCTATTGAGATGACTCAATGGACTGGAAAGATACATGCTAGATCACAAACAGTAATGAACTAGTATGCTGGCATCTTTACCAAACTCTGTACAGAGACAGAAAATATAAAACTCTATGTAAACATGTTTAATAGAAAAGTTAAGCAATCTGGAAAACAATTAAGAGTTGTAATGCATGCCTAGTAAAATTTTCCGAATAAAGCCAGGCATGGTGGTGTACGCCTTTAAACCCAGAACTCAAGAGGCAGAAGTAGGAGGATTGCCATGAGTTTCAGGCCACCCTGAAACTACATAGTGAATTCCAGGTCAGCCTGGACCAAAACTAAACCCTACATCGAAAAAAAATTCCTGAGTAGAATTTTAAAAAGCTACAGAAAGTTAATATTACATGAAAATTCAAGTTGAAAAATAGATAAAGTGACAGACTTTCTGGTTACCAATCATTTTGAACCATGAGCAGGTAAGTAAAAACAATAATTATACTAAAAGATATAATCAAAATATAAACCAAAAATAAAATTTAAAATTCTGAAAAGCCACCATAGAGAAAAATAACAGATGATGCAAGAAGGAAAACAACCACAAAGCCAGAAGACAACAAGATAATATTTTTAAAGCATATTGGAAAACATAGCTCTTAAATATAAAATTTAATGGGGAAATGGATGAAACTAGGGATCATCATGTAAGTGAGATAAGCCCATTTCACAAAGACAGGTCTCAGCACTTTATCACATGTGGATTCTAGTGGGGGTAATACATGATATAGAAGAGACTATGAAGGATGTGGAAGAAGAAGATAGTGGTGATATAAAGAAGAACAGAGTAAATTAATATGAAAAACATACATGACATACATATATGCAAGTATAATATAAATTTTAAAAGATTAAATAGTAAGTATAGTTTTAAAATTTTTATTTATTCATTCGCAAGCATGGGGGCATGGAATATGGGTACACCAGGTCCTCTTGCCACTGCAAAATATTTCCAGATGCATGTGCCACTTTGTGCATCTGGCTTTACACTGGGGAATCAAACAAAACATAAAGGCTCTTTGTTATCAAGATCCTTTAACTTCTGAGTTATCTCCCCAGCCCAAGTATAGTTTTAAAACTACTGAACATAAAGGAACAGACAGATTAAGACACAATGGTGAGTAATTTCAGTGTCACACTCTCATTAATAGATACAACATCCAAACGGAAAATTAACAAGAAATTTCAGGTACATTGCATCATAGAAAAAGTAGATTCAGCAGACATCTATAGAAAGGTCCAACCAATAGGAAGAGACTACACCTTCTTTCTTGTAGCCCGTGGATCATTCTGGGTGTTAAAGAATACATAAAAATGAAAGTAGTGTCTTGCATGCTATAAGAACAAAATGGAAAAAATCTAGAAAACAACAGCAAAATATATCACAAAAATATCCCAATTGAGACTGATCAATAATTGTTGGTATGTCAATGGGTCATTGAAGATATTAGGCAGGTAGAATATAAAATTACAAGAATGAAATGAAAGTGAAAACACTACTCTCTGTGAGCTATAACTAAGGAAGTACTGAGGGAAATTTATAGATAGGAATGAATACATTAGGAATTCAGAGAACTCTTAACAACATAATAGTTTACCTCAATGGCTTAGACAAATAAAAGCAAGTCATCCTCAAACTTAGCAAAAAGAAATAAATCAGGGGAGAAAATTAATGAAATGAAGACTAAAAGAATACAATGATCAATGAAGCATACATATGGTTCTTTGAGAGGCTAACCAAGATTGAGAACCTTGCATAGTAGTGTATATCTGTAATCCAAGAATTTGGGAGACTGAGAAAGGAGGGTTCTGAGATCCAGGCCAGTACAGATACTTATTATCATTACTACACCTCAAGGGACTGGGGAGATTGGTCAGTGGTTAAGATGCTTGCCTACAGAGCCCACAACCAGGGCTTGATGGCCCAGGATCCACGTAAAGCCAGCTGCATGAAGTGGTATATACATCTGGGGTTTGTTTGCAGTGGTTAGGGGCCCTGGTGTGCCCATTCTCACTTTCTCTCTCACTCTCTCTTCTCTCTCTCTCACACACACACACACACATGAACTTGTCTCTGCTTGCAAATTAATGCATTTTAAAAATTTTCAAAAAGACTCTACCTCAAAAATATAAAGCTCAATAATAAGCTCATACCAAACTATAAATTGAATAGAAAAAATTTGTCCAGTTTGACAAATATTCAGCAAAAATAACCAAATGAGACACATGACACAATACCCAAATCCATGAATTAGAGATGAAAGGGGTTATTTCGTAGATCATTAAATTTCAAATCTTTAGGAAATAGTTTGAAAAAAGATATCCCCCAAACTGGGAGATATTAAAGAAAAGGGGAAATTTTTAGAAGTATATTACCTAACAAAATTAAAATAAGATAATTTTAAAATTTTTTCTATCTTTTTGTCCTTCCTTCCTTCCTTCCTTCCTTCCTTCCTTCCTTCCTTCCTTCCTGATTTCTTTCTTTCTTCCTTCCTTCCTTCCTTTCTTTCTTTGCTGAGAGAGAGAAAGTGAGAGAGAGAGAGAGAGAATGGGCACACCATGGCCTCTAGCCACTGCAAATGAATTCCAGGTGCATCTGCCACTTTGTATATTTGGCTTTACATGGGTACTGTGAAATCAAACACAGGTTGTTAGGCTTTGCAATCAAGCACCTTAACCTTTGATCCATTTCTCCAGCCCCAAGATGATTTTATTTTTTAAGTGCTAAATTTGAAGTTAATATCCACATGTGAATATACAACATTTGTCTTTCTGAGCCTGAGTTACCTCACTTAGTATAATATTTTCCAAGTACCTTGATTTTGCTATAAATTTCATCATTTCATTTCACCTTATACTTTAATAAATCTTCATCATGTATAGACCACATCTTCATTATTCATTCGTCAGTTGATGGGCATTCCCTAGCTGGTTTCATTCCTAGCTATTGTGAATAGTGCAGAAATAAACGTGGATGAACAAGTAACTCTGTAGTAATATGTAGAGTCCTTAGAGTAAATGTTCAGAAGTGGTGTAGCTGAGCCATGTGGTAGATATATTAACTATTTAATAAAATGCCACATTGTTGTTTATGATAGGTGCACCAGTTTACACTCCCACCGATGGTAAATAAGTATTCCTTTTCCCTACATCCTCATAATATTTTCTGTCACTTGATTTTTTGATAATAGACATTTTGACTGGAGTGAGATGAACTCCCAAAGTAGTTTTAATTTGTATTTCCCTAAGGGAAAAGGTGTTGAAAATTTTCTTAAAGGTTTTTATTGGCCATGCATATTTCTTCCTTTGAGATCTCTCTTTTCAGCTCTGGGAAATTTACAGCCCTGAAAGCATGTGTTAGAATTAAAAGAGCCAAAAGTCAATAATCAGCTCATACCAAACTATAAATTGAAGAGAAAAATAAATTCAAATTAGGCAGAAGAAATATTAAATGATACAGAAGTCAAGAAAATCAACAAAGAAAAATCAATGAAACCAAATGTTGGTTACTTAGCCAAAATACTAGAGAGCATAGTGAAGAAGAACCAGGAGAATTTTATATATATTCAGCCAGGGACAAGGCCCAAGAAAAACATGGTGATGCTACCTTGCCTGCTGTAGCAGGACTAGAACCAACAAGGTATCCAGTTTCTTCCAAGATGCTGCAAGTAAAGCTCCCCAGCAGCAATTTCCTATTTCTTCCTCAGCTCAGCACACTTGGATGGCTGGACTCTCATGAGCCAGTCTCTTGAGTCCATGAACCAACCAATTAGGTCTCTCCCTTACTCACCGGAATCTGATGACAAGGCTCATCCTAACTGGAAGTTAGGATCCATATAAATGGGCCTGCCATGTGTACAATTTCGCTCTTGGCTATTCATTCTCTTGAAATTTCTGCTACAAAACCAAATTAGTCTGTTACTTTTGAATTCAACTTCACTCAAATTCTCAAGTTGCCATCAGAATGCAACCAGATTTTTTGCCAGAATGCTTTATGAATGGCTTCAAGCCCCGTTCCTGAAAGAGTGAGATTTTGTTCCTTTCTGAAACCTCATGACAAAACAATTTCAGGAAGGAAAGGTTTGTGTTGGCTCATGGTTTGAGAGGATACAGTCCATCACAGCAGAAAAGACATGGCTACAGAGCATGAGGTAGCTCAGTATCTACAGGCAGGAAGCAAAGAGAGGCAAATTCTTGTGTTCCAATCACTTTTTAATTTTAGATTCATCTTAGGACCACAGCTCATGGAATGGGACTGTGCATATTCAGGGTCAGTTATTCTACTTCACAGACACTTACAGATATAGCTCCTATGCTGGTTCTTAGTGTCAAGTTACAAGATTATCACCATACCCTGTAAAAAAATCATAGCTGTTTCACTTTATTTCTGGGAACTGAATTATCTGGAGTAGGTCTGTCTGTGGTATTACTTTACTGACTGTTATGGCCAAATACATGACAAGAAGCAGCTTAAGTAAGGATAGGGTTTATTCAAGAAGACACATACCATCATGCAAAGATGGCAGTAGGAGCAGGCACAGGAGGACAGCTGGTGACATCATAGCCTCAGTCAGGAAACAGGGCAAACATGAAATGAAGTGAGGCCACCCCAATAATCCACTTCCTCTAGCAAGACTTCGCCTCCTAAAGGCTCCACCACCTTCCCAAAATACTGGGTGCATTCATGACCCTACATTGAAGACTGATAACCCCAATGAAGAGTGCCATCAGTGAAATGGGGGTGGGGGGAGAGGAACCACAAAAGTAAAATGATGGGAATGTGACCAATTTGCAATATATTCATATATTAAAATTCTCAATTAAATAAAAATTAATAATAGGAAAATAAAATAGTAACCCACGGTAGTCTAGTATGCATGTTCTAGTAACATCTTATTGACTAAAACTGTATCACATGACATTTGTCAAAGCAAGAGTCATGGGGTGGAGGACAACTTTTTGCTGGCTGCACCCTCTGGAACAAAACATAATCCGGTTAGTAAGGAAGATAGGAAGAATGAATAATAGACTCTGGAGCCAACAAGGAGAGCCATAAAGACTTAAGTTTTATGGAGTTCTAAGAAGACCTTCTCGACTGAAGATTTACTCTACCACATATGATGGCTTCAAAGTTCCTACCTAGAAATTATTTGAGGGTAACAAGCTGGTAGCAAATAAATGTAAGATATTTTGTTGAAGCCTTTTTACAAGAGTGGAAATCTTGGTAGAGCCTAGTGGCACAAGCCTATAATCTAACTTGCTAGGGATGCTGAGGCATAAGGATCACAAGCTAAAGGCCAGCTGAGACACTTAGTGAGACCATGTTTCAAATTATGAAGTGTAAAAGGATGAGGATATGACTTACTGATAGAGTGTTTACATAGTATGTTGGCCTAACCAGTGCAGTACTTTTCCTTAAACAGCCTGCACATGGAGAGGCTATGTGTGTGGAAAGTTAATGGGTAAAGAGAGTTGTAAACTCGATTAGAACCATGGGCTATTGATTATACTTTTAACATCTTTAGGGACAAACATAGGAAAGCAAGTTTTCTGGGTTCTCACTATAAATCAGTAAAAAAGTCACAATTATTGTTAATGTGTTGTTTTTTCATGGCTGGAATTAATTGAATTTTAATAGCATTATACTTTTATCCTTTCAGCTTCTTTGCCTTCTGTGGTCTTATAGAAAGAAATTATTAGGACTATACTCCTCCCAAGAGGGATCTTGCCTGAAGCAATCTCTTTTACATGGTGCTTCCTAAGCAGCAAGGCAGCCGTTTATAGACATGGTCCCACACAGGTGTGTTAGAACTGTGCTAATGAGCAGCAGATGCTGCTACATTCACCCTCATTTGCTATGTCATCAGAGTCCAAGAGTGCCAGAAAAAACCAACAACAGAGAGACAAAGGTGGGAAGACACTGGGGCTCAAAATTTTAATCTTCTTTGGAATATTATCGTCTACCCTGTGTATAGTAAATAATTGACCAGTGAAAATTACATGGAGAAAAAATTTATTTAAATTGTTCACAAAAGTGAAAGGGTTTCTTTCAATTTTACATCACTTCTCTTAATACTGGCTGTTAATGAAATTTAAACAAAGTCAAAAGTGAAAATAGATTTATGACTGATCTCAAGTTATAGCTTCAGAGGACACTGTGATCCAAGCCTTGGGCTCTCCTACAGACTCTAACTGGCTCATTTTACATAGTCAAATTATCATGGTTTCACTTGGAAGGTTCATTACTATTATAATCAAAAGTAGATATGAATGTCTTTCAGTTGTACATAATATGAGGCTTTAGAATCTTCCTGCAACCATAAATAGCACATGAGTTATTAAAACTATCTTGGATAAGTATGTAAGTTCCCTATTGAACTCACAATAACTAGGACTCTTTCCTTCCATACAAAAGTTTAAAATTGCCATAGATACTAATGTGATTAAAAAGTGCAAATATACATCCACTTTGATTTTCAGCTCCAAGCCATTTGGCAGTGAAATGAAGTAAAGGCATGAAGATAATAGTATCTGCCTTTTATGGCTCATATGGTAGTGTCTTGGGTGTCAAAGAAGAGGAAGAAAATGGAAGATTATTATATATTATTCTAGACTGCTTAGTCCATTCCAAAGGAGATAAATGATGTAAGAATTGCAAAGCAAACCATTTGAGAAACCACTGACCCTGAAGCATAGTGTGTTAAGCAAAAGCAAGGTGGGAAACAAGTCAGTTACTATAGACACTCAGCAATGACAAAAAGGTGTCAATCACAAGACAGGCAGGTACATGAACCAGGGTCCTAGAGCACATTTAAGAACATGAATGAGTAGAACTGACGAGTAGAGAAAGAAACTAAGAAAACTCCCCCATTTGGAAGGAAAGAGTGCTTTTGTGCAAGGGTTTCTTTCAAATGTGCATTCTGTTCCTTGACTCACAAACTGCCTCTGGTATTCAAGGGACAACATCTGATAATATTTTATCACTGTTCCTCTTCCCACATTTCATTTATAAGTTTGGCACATTTCACACAGTTGCAACACCCATTGACCTCTGACAAGTCTACATGATTTATACTGCCATTCTATGCTGGCATGTGTATCTAGTACTGACAAGGAATGAGTGGTCTGCAAGACACAGAGCAGCTCAGACAAACTACATTGTTCTTTCTCTTTATCTCTGGTAACTGATGCCACTTCATCTTCCCATATAAGGACTTTTTATTGCAAGTTTCAGTAATTTTGAGTACAGGGATTGAATCTAGGACCTGGTTCATGCTATGTCAGCATTCTCCCACTAAGCCATATCCTCATTCTTTTAAACTTTATATTTTGAAACACAGTCTCACTAAGTGCCTAGGCTGGCCTTGAACTTGTAATGCTCCTGACTCAGAATCTCTAGCAGGTTGGATTACAGACCTGCACCAATAGGCTTTACCAAGATTTCCACTCTTACTCTAGCCAAGACACACAATTATACCAGGAACCAATCTGTCTACTTTCATGTTAACCTCCCCATTTGTTCTCTCTATAGAATATTATAAAGTCTGTCATTTTCTTTCTCTTTCTCACCATCATCCCCTAATCCAGATCCCGATCACATCAAATCTACATAATTTGGTACTCTCCTAATTTGATGCGCTAGCTCTATCCTTTCCCTCCATGATCTTTTATTCATGATTAGTCTCTAGTACTGGGGTCTATGGGAGGTCATGCTGTCCATACACTATGCAAAATTCCCTGAGCTCTGTTATCAACCTCATCTGCTCTATTCATCCACATTTCCTACTGTTGCTTCTTCCCTCTTTACCTCCACTCTAGTCTCTCTCCCTTCTACCAATCAATTTTCTTTGCTTAAAATGTTTCTGCCTTTCTCTCTAGCTACCCAACACTAGCTACCCTTGTATGTTCATTTGAAATTATAACCATTAAGTTTTCTCTGAAAACCTTATCCCTTTTGCATGAATAGTTTTATCTGTCAATACCACACTGTTTGGTTATCTGGAAGATTATGTTTCTACTTTAATCTTGGGAGAAATGCCTTAGTGATACATTTCTCCTTCTCTAACCATTTTCCCCTTCAGAGATACATGATAGATGATTAATTATTTCTAATTTTTTAAATAATTTTATAAATTACAAAAATTTACCTGAGGGCTAGAGGGATGGCTTAAAGGTTAAAGCATTTGCCTGCAAAGCCAAAGGACCCAGGTTCAAGTCCACAAGATCCACGTTAACCAGATGCACAAGGGTGTGCATGCGTCTGGAGTTTGTTTGCAGTGGCTGGAGGCCCTGGTGTGCCCATTCTCTCTCTCTCTCTCTCTCTCTCTCTCTCTCTCTCTCTCTCTCTCTCTCCCCTATTTCTCTGTCAAATAAATAAATAAAAATAAAAATATTTAAAAATAAATAAAATATTTTTAAATTACTTGAAGTCAAGAGCAAAAAATACATTAAAAAGACTCTTATAAAGTTATTTTGGGGTTTGAAGAAGTTTAAACAATTTCTCCATAGCAGTTAGTTGAAATATAAATGAACTGTTTGGTTCCTTCTGACCATTGGACCAGAAGCAATGCCAGAAACTTCCTACTCACATTTTAGCCCTTCAACCAGTTTCCTGGACAGCTTAATTGGTCTGTGTTCCAACTTCATCATATGCAGGGGAGGCATCACCTGAACCTTTAAATACTAGTTAGAATTCACCACTTGCTTGACCCAGTGGAATAGTGGTTTCTAAAAATAGAACTTGAGACTCTCTCATGTCTCTTGTGACTTAGAAGAAGTTCTGTTGTGATCTTCTCTTATCTTTTTCTTCTTTCCTGAAAATGACACCAAAGCAAGGAGGTGGTAAAAATCTGAGACTTTGGGATCATGAGGATCAAGTGAACTTTATTTTACACTAAAACTGTTTCTATCTTGAACTTGCATAGATATTGCCTTTAGTTGAGCAGACTAATGTAATTTTTATTGAGTACCAAGGAAAGAGATAGCCTTGACTTTGTCTGTCATTGAAAGATCTAATTATCTTAGTCTTCTTAGTACATGCTGATTGTACAATGTAATGGTTTTTACTGTAATGTTTTCAGAGTCTAAAGTGGTAACTATTACACCATGGAACCTCATTCATTGTATCATTTTAACACAAGCATATGATATACTGTGGGATTTTATAATTATTAAATAATACTATGGACATAGAAAATATATGAAGAATCTGAAAATATATTGTGACACCAGTGTGAATATACTCTTTAATTAAATTTTCCATAGCCTGTCTTCAGAAGGCATAGTAAAACTGTGTAAAACATGGGAAATACATAAGTTTTATGTAATAATCGAAGGAAGAAAAGTTGAAATTTTGTATATAAAAATAGTAGGATTGGCAACATGGAGAAAACAAACTTGTATGTATGACCTACTTGCAGAAGCAGAACCTGGGAGTGATTAAACAATTAATTTTTAATAAGATTATCTCATTCTTATCATTTCTTAATAGATGTGTTTTTTTTAAGTCATCAAGACATAATGGGCTAAAAATACCAAGTTAGCTCACCAAATCTATGTTCAAACAACATCAGGACTCAATAGTGTGCTTACTAATCTCACTTACCCTGAACATATTATTTTCAGATTTGACTTAAATAGCTGTTACTACTTTACCCCATTCTTTGTCCAAGCCAATGTCTTCTCTTCATCCTTTCTTCTTGTTCAATATTATCAAACCAACCCACAAATATAATTATGCTGTCTTGATGCCAAAATCTCTGCTCCTGGAGAAATGTATCATGTAGCTCATCTATGTAAGTGAATTAAAAAAGCATCCAGGCAGGTATCTGGTGAATGTCTCAGCTCATCCTTGCATAATAAACTATCTTCTGCTGCTCATTCATTTGTCAGTCACAGTAACTAAGGATTATTATTTGCTGAACATACGTGACACCAGCAATTTGCAAAGTCTGTTGGCAAGAAAATCAGGTTAGAATGACAGAGTGAGAAATTAAGCAGAAGCCTGATGTAATTAGCTACAACAATCAGTGCTCTAATTTCTGATTTATTGTTTCCTGTTTTCCTGCTGCACTCTACTCTGTGTATACTGTATGTACTTCATATAGTTCAAACAATTGACTTATCAGTGTGGCTAAGCGAGAGGTCAGCGTTAACAATATTTATTTAAACATGCAGGATGCTTCCCACTGCAATTAGGAAATAACTATTACTAATAGGTTCTTAGTGCTACTTCCTTATTTATGCAATAGTTGGAAGGAAGAAAATAGAGAGAGAAAGAAGAAAGAAAGAAGGAAAGAAAGAAAGAAAGAAAGAAAGAAAGAAAAAAGAAAGAAAGAAAGAGAGAGAGAGAGAGAGCGCAATTGGTATTCATTTCTTATATAGACACAGAAGTTGATTTAGCTTTCCCTCTAGGAGAAATTTTCTTACTCTTAAAAGAGCTACAATTCTCAATGACCAAAACGAATCATGATTGTTACAGCTCAATGTTCATAAAAATACAAGAAACGTCCTCCTGATATATAATAGGGTTTTATTTTCAGAGTGTTGTTGAAAACTTATTGTAGAGCTTCCCCTTGGAGACTGTAGCTCACAAACAATCTTTTTGCTTTCCATTGCCCAACATAGACATTAAGGTTAGTTGCTCTCTTCATGCTTTAAGAAAGCATTCTCTAAAATTGTCCATAGAACCTATTTTGAAGAATAAAAAAACTCTGAGCTTTCTTAAATTCAAAGAATTTTATAAAGACCCTCAAATAAAACAACAGACTACTATAAGATAAAAGTACCACTATGTTTCACTCAAAAGAATATTAGCACTTATGAAAAAATGAATATAACCAATTCAAGCTAAATTCAAATAAAATTTACATCATTAGCTAGGAAAAGATTATTATAGATTACCTCATTTCTTTTGAGGCTCTTTCTCACTCTAGCCCAGGCTGATCTGGAATTCAGTTTATAACCCCGAACTGACCTCAGACTCAGGATGATCCTCCTACTTCAGCCTCCCAAATTCTGGGATTAAAGATGTGTACCACTCCCAGTTTATGAAAGCCTTTAAAAACAAGCTAACTGCAGGCAGGGCACATAGTTCAGTTGGTAGACCACTTGCCTAGCATTCATAAAAGTTCTGGTTTCAAACCACACATAAACTGGACATGATGACACACTGGTGTAATCCTAGCTCTTGGGAGGTGGAGGAAGGAGGATCAGAAGTCTAAGGTCATCATAGTGAATTAGTAGTGAGTTTGAGACAGCCTGGGTGTCATGTGGTCTTACCTCAAAATAATGAAGCAAATAAAATAAAATAGAAGTAAGTTATATTATTAAATATTTCTGAGTGTATTCTTTTAATTTTAAACTTTTATGTATCAAACTCTGTCAGATATTTATATACCTATAAAAGATATGGTTGCGAGCAAGGTAGGTTTTTTTTTTTGGTTTTTTTTTTTTTTTTTTTTTTTTTTTTGTTTGTTTGTTTTTAGGTAAGTAGCCAGGTAAGGAAAGGCCCAAAGAAAGGGCGATGCCACTATGCCCCAGTGGGACTAGAACTTCAATCTAATTTAATCTCATCCAACATTGTTGTAAGTAGCAGCAGCTTCCCAATTCTTAAATTATCTGGACAATGTACCTCCGAACCAGTCTTTGCTAAGTCAGAGTTCTTCATGGGCATCCTTCAACCAATCTAGTACACCTGACTAAAGTTCATTCTAATCAGATGTTTAATTCATATAAATAGACCTAAGCCATGTGTGTGAGAGATACTTTTCCCCTGGAGACTTTTCCCCAAATGAGAGAGATTCTTTCCTTGCTTTTTCCCCTTCTGTCCTAGCCATGCTGCCTGGGAGAGGGGAGGAATTCCTCCGGACTTGGGAGCTTTCATGCTATTTTCTTCTCTGTCATTTACATGCTGCCTTTACCAAATCTCCATAACTTTGCTTGTCTCTGAATCCAAATTTTTCAATTCTTTGCTAACTTGGACAAGGACCAGAGGTTTAGGAGTCATGAGAATGGGGCTCTCCTGCATCATTATGAAGATCTAATTCCTCCTAGAGCTCCAAAATGGAATATTCTACCCAAATCCTCAGGAAACCCTCAGAACACACAGAACAAAGCAACTGAGGACTTAGAAGAATGTTTAACTAGCAGGGAACCTGGGTGTTTCCAAGGTCATTTTCCCATTAACTAGTGACTTTGAACAATTTATCTGCTCTGTCTAAACATTTTTTTCTATGTAGATTAATTTAGAAGTTTGTACTTAATTTTTCAAATCCATTTTTATAATAAAACTTATTACATACTAACCAGGCATACACAACTGTAATAATAGCACTTGGGATATGAAAGTAGCAGAATCACAAATATAAAAGTAGCCTGAGCTACACAGCAAGTTCAAGGCCAATCTGAGTTACACTTTGTGAATTTATCTCAAAAGCCCAGTGTCTTCCTTTGTCAAGTACTATATTTCCCATCTTTTAATTCTCCCCATAGTCCTATGAAACAGAGTCATCTTTATAAGTGAGGAAGCCACAGATTTGAAATTCAGTAACTTCTTTGATTTTGCAACTAGAATAAGACTAAAGAAGTCATCTTAACGCTGTTAATTTATGCCCACAATCTAAGTGTTTCAGGTTTTTGTTCTATACTCATCCATATTATTATTCAAGCATCTTATGATTGTAGACAAGAATACAGGCCAACACCACAAGATGATCATAATAATATATCTTAATATCAAAATGTGGTAAGTCATTTAGTAAATAAGATGAGATGCTTTAATGTGAGAACATCTAATTTTAGTTGTGCTAAATCTCAGTACAATAAAAAGTTCAATTAATTTAAAACAAATACCATGAAATTAATTAATAATGGTTATTGAAAACCTATTATATTCTCAATTCAAGATTAGCTTCTGTAGAAGAGAGCAGATATTTAAAACATACCTTCTTTTCCCCAAGAATTACCCAATCCACTTGAATATAATCCAAGTTCGACATTCATTCGTGGCAAAATACGAGGTGTATGGAACAAATGCTGACAGGTACAGCTGATGGATTTCATATCTCAGAGTAATGAGGAAATATTTCATGGATGAGATATGGGTGTGGTGTGAATTGGTAAAAGAGAAGAGTTTTGCTGGTAAAGGAAATGACAGAAAGATGTTGATCAAGGTAGTGAAATAGAGATAACATTTTAAAGCATCACGTCTAGTATTATTCAGAACAGAAACAGAAGTGTGTGTGTGTGTGTGTGTATGTGTGTGTGTTATGCATGGTACATACACATGTATGTGTCCTTGTGACACATCCATGCACTTGCCTGTAGAAGTGTGTACTTGCCTGCTATGGCTGGAGCAGAAAGTTGGGTATCCTGCACTTCATCTATTATTGTTAAAGCCAGAGTATCTTACTGATCCCAGAGCTTGTTATTATTTATTTACTTATTTTTGCAAGTTCCAGCAATTCCTAAATCTCTGTTCCCCATGCATAGCATGGCCACACCCAGCTGCTTATGTGAATTCTGGAGATTCAAAATCCAATGATTTCAAGCCCTTAGGCTTGAACCAGAAGCACACTTTAAACACTAAACCAACTCTCTAGGTCCTGAAAGAAAGGTTTTAGGCATCATTACAAGGCTTTCTTTGATAACAGTTAAAACCTGAAATGAAAAATACCAGTGAGAAAAAGGAAGAAGGAGAGATGTGAGAAGGATTTTCAAAGTGAATTTGTGAATATTTTTATTTGTTATTCACTTGGTATTCATTTAATTAATCTTGCTTGCAGACTTATTGTCTTACCCTGATCAGGCTGCCATAGCAAACTACTATAGCCTGGGTGTCTTTGGAAAGCAGATATTTATTTCTCAAAATTTTAAAACTGGAAAGCCCAAGATTAAGACTCAGCAGATTCTGTGTCTGGTGAGGGAGGTTCCACTTCCTGGTTGATAGATGACAAGCCATCTGCTTTTGATAGTTTCTGTCACATGGCAAAGGGCATCTCTACAGCCTGTCAACAAACACACTAATCTTACTTCTGAGAATACCATACCCATGCTGATAAGAATCCAAAGATGATTAACAAAACAAAATCCCTGCTCTCAAGAATCATAGCTGCTAAGCAAAATGGAGAAGTATATGTATTAACATGCAGTTACAAGATATTTTAATGTGAGTAAGCTCTGAGTAGGAACAGTCCTTGCACCATGGGGGAGTACCCTAGAGCTTCTCCTAATCAAGCCTGTGTTCCATAGCAGTTATTGGAGAAATGAATGGAATCCTGTGGCTAAATTTGAATTTTAAAAATGTAACTGGCTGTGTAAAAGAGAATGGGTTGTGACATGACCAAGCTAGATGGTCAAGAAACTAAGCAACTCTACCTAGAGTCTAGGGATGAAATAATGAAGAAGCCGCAAGAGAGTATCAAGGTTGGAGATGGTGTGAATTAAGGTAATTCCACAGACCATAATGAGCATATAGTTATGTAAGATAAGAAAGAGGTCAACTACTGAAGAAAATATTCCAGACATTAATGTGACTAAATATGTTAATATTGGTGTTGTATATTATTTCAATAAAGTCTTATTCAATTTTATATAGAAAGAGTTCTTAGAAACTTATTTGGAGCCCATACCATCTTGTCTTGTGAACAGCCTAGATTCACTAGTTCTTTCATTTATTCCACAAAATCTTACTGAGCACCAAATGGGCTCTGTTCAAAGTATTGAGAAAACAGTGGTGAATAAGAAAGACATATTTTGTTTTATATTTATCTTTTTAATTTTTATTTTATTTATTTGAGACAGAGAAAGAGAGAGACAGAGAAAGAGGCAGAGAAAGGGATAGGGAGGGAGTGAGAGAATGGGAATGCCAGGGCCTCCAGCCATTGCAAATGAACTCCAGATGTATGTACCACCTTGTGAATCTGGCTTATGTGGGTCCTGGGGAATTAAACCTGGGTCCTTTGTGTTGTATGCAAGCACTTTAGCTGATAAGCCATCTCTCTACCCAGAAATATATATATTTTTATTCTCATGAACATTATATTCAATCATCAGCCAGACAGAAACTTAGGTCAGTTAGAGAACCCATGATGATAGTCTGTCATGAAGTTAACACTATAATAAATGTTTTGAGCAGTTGTGAGATGTTAAAAAGGGAAGAAGAGAGAATCAGCAAATAAATTAACAAATCACAAAAAAGGATTGAGAGAAGAAATTTCTTTTAAAAGAGGAGGAAGAGAAATACTGGAGAAGGACAACTTGAAATAAGAGGTCAAAGAAGTTCATTAGTTACCACCTCCCTACTATGAACCCAAATAATTGACAAGAAGCAAATTAAGAAAGGGAGGTTTCCTTTCTGCTTAGTGTTAAAAGTTATAGCCCATCATGCTAAGGAGGGCATGGTGACAAGAGGACGAAGCAGGTGCTCACATTCAGCCCAAATGAAGAAGCAGAAACTGAGGAATGCTAGTGTTCAGCTAGCTATATCTTTATCTAGTTCAGAACCTGTGGGGAACCATTGGACACTAGGAAAGCAAAAGTACCTCCATCTTAAATAATGACTCCATTTTGTAATAAGTTGTCTGTTCTGGAAAGTCACAAGATCTGCAGGTGTTTGTTAACCCATGCACCCATAAAGAATGAGGAAGTCGTTGTCTCATGGCCTTGGGGCTGGGGCCTTATCCTGTAGCTGTGGAACATCTTGTGGCCTTGGGGCCGGGGCCTTATTCTGTTGAAACAGAACTGTAGCAATGCCTAAACTGCTGACAAACTTCCCTGTTCTGCTGTATAAAAGGCACCCTGAGAAAAATAAAATTTGGCAGCTTGATCAGACTCCTGTCTTGCTGTCGGTTCCTTGTGTCTCTTGTCCCTTTCATTCCAGGTTTTCTGGGGTCCGTGCTCCCGTTGAAGCCCTGCTGGCCGGGGCAAGAACCCTAGCCTAGAGAATGGTGATGCCCTCAATTAAGATGGGTCTTCCTTGTGCAATTAACCTAGTAAAACTAATCCCTCAGAAACATCCATTGGCTTCCTAGAAATCTAGGTCCTGTTAAGTTGACAGTCAACACAGAGTCATCCCAGAAAGATTTTCCAAAGTGTTTTTGATTTGACAAAACAAACAAAAAAGGGCCAAACAATCAAAGACCTGAAAGTATGAAGATGTAGAAGAGGCACTGTATGGACTGAGCAATAGGAGTGATGCAATACAGCTGTTAACAAATGTAGTACAAATATTTTGAAATTAAGTGAGAGAAGGGAGAAGACATTTCAAAAACTATTATTGATTTAGATATTATTATAGGTGAGCTAGAAAGTAATTGAAAATAAACAGGTTTAAATGCAATCTTATTTGGTATACAAAATTAATCTGAGTCCTGGTTGGAGAGTTGCATAGAAAAAGAACATCAGCTGTGGGAATGGCTTTTATTGTCAGTCATCTTGCTTTGGACTAGGGTGATAGTGGTGCAGATGGAGAGATGAGGCCTAATAGAACAAAAAAAAAAAAAAAAAAAAAAAGAAAGAAAAGAAAGAAAGGAAACAGATGAAAGCAGTTGCTCTTGGGTTGGCTGAGGAAAATTAGAGGAAGAGAATACCCAAGATGCCTTTCACTTTGGTAGGAACATATGGGTAGTTAGTGGTTGCATTAATGACATAGTGACTTTGAGGTAGGAACATATTAGAAGGAAATAGGAAATTTAAAATTTATTGTCAGGTATGTCAAGTTTCAGATGTCTATAACATATCCAATTGGACATATCAACTGACAGGTTGGATATCCAAATCTGACTAGTGACTACCAGGAATAGAGATGACATTTAATGCTGTAGATATATGACAAAGAAGTTATAATACAAAGAGATTATCAAATTTGGATATATTATAAAGACTTATCTAAAGCACTTTGTAACAAGAGGTTCAAGAGAGAAATCACATTCAGCAAAATAGTTCAAGAAAACAAAGGATTTCAGTGCGGGCAGGCATTGCAGTGTGGAATGAGTAGGGTTAGGCCAGACCCCTGTCTCTCAGCTCCTCGCAACACCCTGGTCTGGGTTCCCTGCACAGACTGTGTGCAGGTGGGCATGGCAGTGTAGACTGAGTAGTCCAGACCCATGTTTCCTGGCCCTTCCAAGCACCCTGGTCTGGGTTCCCTTCATGGACAGTATGTGGGCAGGCAGGCACAGGAGCCTGGAGTGAGTAGGCCAATCCCCTGTATCTTGGCTCCTCCCAGCTCCTCCCAGTTCCCTGATCCTGGTAGATCCCATTGTGCATTGCTTGGGAAAGTGCTCCCTGAGTGAGCTGTGGAAGCAGACCTTTTGCTCTGGTATCCTGACTGGACACTGGGTACCAACATTCCTGTTCACCTGAGTCAGAGGTTCCAAAGGCCAAAGGACAAAAACTTGCTTCCTCCTCAATACAATAGTCTCCCTAAAATGGGTAGACAACAATGCAAAATAGTCAATGAAAGTCAGAAAATTGAGGGATATTCACCAAAGATGCCTAGTCCTACAATGGAAGCCAGCAATGAAATCATAGAGAAATCAAGAGAAATTCATTCCCAAAATAAAACCACAACAACCAATGAGACCCTGATCAGAGAAACGCTGAAATGGAAGCAAGCAATCAAAGAACCAACAATCATACCAATGAAATTGAACAGAATCATCTCCTACAGAGTTTAGCTTTTGACGGTAGGCTTAACTTCATGGCAGAAAATGTAAGAACCCTCCAAAGAGATATGAATAAATTGGAGGCAAGTCAAGAAATAGAATAGGTGAACAACCAGTTGATTAAGCTTAATGAAGACTTGATCAAATGCAAAAATGAATTCCTAGAAGCATCAAGAAAATCAGAACATGAATTGAAATCTTACCTCAAAAAAGAGATGTACATGATGCAAAAAAAAAAAAAAAAAAAAAAATCAAATAGGCATTATAAAAGGTCTCTAGAACCACTCACCAACAGTGTTACTCATGCGGAAGATATAACTTCTGACCTGGAAGACAAGACATAAAAATTGTTCGGGAGACCAAAAACTTTGCTAGAGTTTAAAAAAATAGATGAACAGAATATGGTAACTGTGGGATACTGCAAAGTGACCAAACATCATGATCATGGGTATACCAGAAAGAGAATAAATCCAGGCCAGAGGTACAGAGAACATATTCAACTAAATTATTGAAGGAAGTTTGCTGAATCTCACAAAATAGAGGCCCATCCAGATATAACAAACCCAGAGAACATCAAAGAGACAAGGCCAAAGAAGACACTGTCCAAGATACATCATAGTTAAAAATCTTAACAATGAAAACAGAGAAAGAGTGTTAAAAGCAGAAGAATGGATAACTAGGATGTGGTATATCTACACAATGGAATTCTATACAGCAGTAAGAAAAAATGACACAATGAAATTTGTAGAGAAATGGTTGTATTTGGAACATATCATTCTACATGAACTTACACAATCACTGAAAGACAGTCATTGCATGGTCTCACTCATCTGCGGTTCCTAACGTGGATCAGCCCAAGTTGCTAACATACCTGAATGGCACTTTGAAGCTTGGACAATAGGGAAGAGAAGGGTGGGGAGGGGGATACAAAACTGAACCCAAATTGAACTAGTATCATAGAATCCTATATCTTAGAAGTTACACTAAAAAGTGCAACCCTCCAGAAGACCTTAGGGGAGCACCAGAATCAAAGGGCCCTGGAAAGGGTGAGATGAAGCCTAACCTTAAATTTCTCCTGTTTACCTTTCTTCTCTGTCTTTTTCTTTTTTCTTTTCCCTTGGCACTGGCCTATAACTCCCTGTACCAGGATATGGTTTATAACCACAATGAGATACTGATCAGAGAGACCTACTATATCTCCCAAAGCAAACAAGACAAACTTCTGTCAGAACACATGATTATCCACCAGAAGTTAATGGTAAGACCCTACTGCTGAAGACACCATACACTGTTGGAACAGACCATTGAGACACCTGGCTGGAATCCAGAGGAGAGCCTGTCCCTAGACAATCGGCCCATTTAGTGCTGGAAGACCTACATGATCTACCAGGGGAAGTGGTAACATCTGTATGAGCAACTCAAAGTCTGAGAGACTCAGAAGCAAACAAACTGACCTGATGCTCATGCAAGTGCAATAGTGGCACACAGCCATGGCGGGTAGCCAACAGTTCTTGTATTGACTAGCAGATCAGCTCAGTGGAAAGGAAACTGTACCTGGAACTGGGAAATAAGTCAGAATCATATCCAGATAATGATTCTGCTTTCCATTGTCAATCTCCCATTAGTCTTGGACTCTAAGAGGGTCTACACCCTTTAAATTCTCCATAAATTATAGTTATCCCATTTAACCAGTGCTGACTTCACTCTCCGTTGGAGAATCTGCTTCTCTTTTTCAGATGGGAGCTGGACCTGAGGAGATAAATTACTCAGTGCACTTCACCCTGGCCCCAGTGGAAACTACAGAGAAATTAGAGAAATGAGCAAGAGTACTGTTTCATATTAAACCTGATATCAGCACAAGGATGAAGGAGATAGACACTACAGACACTCAACACCTACCAAACCAGAGATCCAGAGGCTCCTACGTGCCCATCACTGAAGTTGACTTAAAATGCACCCAACATGGCTCAGGGAATTTTGCAGAAGAGGAGGCAGAAAGATGGTTAGAGCCACAAGTAAGGACATTTTGAACAGAGATATTGCCTCTCCTCCACAACTGACTGCTTCCCCCATAATGCATGACCTACAGTCCCCATGGGGTTGACCTGCCTCCCCAATGAGGAAGGCCTTTTCAGAAAAGGGGCAGGGAGGAGGGAAAGAACGGTGTAAATGTCTGTTGTTTACATGCTAAATATGTCCATATCAAAGAAAAATATATTTTAAAAAAAGGAAACAAGAGATTTCAAGAAGAGAGTGTCCACATTCACCAAATAAAACAATCTGATAAGATGATGCCAACAAAGCACAGCTAGTGACAACTGTGACAAAAGCAGTTTCATGAGTTCTGAGGTTATATATTTGTAGACTTAAAATCTGCCTCCATTACTTATGGATGCATGACTTTGGGGAAGAAATGTAAATCCAAACACTTCAAACTTTTCTTGTTGACAATGGGGATAATTATGATGCCTGTTGTGAGGCTGGTTAGATGATTGAAAATAACATATGGGAAATATTGTAGCAGAACTAAATAGTCATTCTTTCTATTCTTTCCTCAAGACATCAAAAACTTGAACATTATTGACTAACAAGTTTTATTTAAGTTAAATAAAGTCCATGCATCAATACTTGGAAAACAGATGGGTGAATTCTTGAAACTACTATTCTCACAATTTTATTTAGGAGTACAAATTTTAAACTTTTTGATGAGAATGATAGTAAATTACTGGACACATTATAACTAATAATTCTAATAAATGTTGTAAATTTCTATCACAAAGGAAATAACAAAAACTTGTCTTACACCAAATACTCAAAACAAAGAAACAGCAAAAGGAGTACTGATCACAAAGGAAAACTGATAAAGTTAAAGCATATTAACTTAAATAGTGTTAATGTCCCACTAGGACTGAACATATGATTGTGGACTGAGGATAACTTTATGCATAATCTATAGCAGAAGAAATGCCCTCCTTGTAATGAAATCTATCATTTTTCAATCAATTTAATGTTTTCACTGGTTAAGGCACAGTTACTGCTTAAGTTCTTAGAGCAATATGATTTTTCTATACAGATATTGACATAGTTAAAACATTTTTTCCACTTAGAAATTTCTTTAAAACTCTCTTAACTACATGCTTACATTAATGAAATCTCTTAATTTTGATGTTTGATTTTCAATTTTTCCCAAAATAGTGAAGTGTGTATGTGTCTCTTTGGGTTTAGTTGGCGTAAATTTTTACAACTTTTTGAGATAGAAAAGTCAATTAGTCTTTTTTTTATTTTTATTTATTTATTTATTATTATTATTATTACAGTCAGTTTGGTACCATTATTAGGCTCATCCATGACCTACCCCCTCCCCTTGGCCCCTCCTGGTTGAGGTATACGGTCATGCATTGTGGAGTTAGCCCACAGTTATGGGTAAGCTCAATGTCTCTGCATCTCATGACCCAACATGTGACTCTGACATTCTTTCCGCCCCCTCTTCTGCAAAATTTCCCTAAGCCATGTTGGGTTCATTTTTGGTCTGCTTCAGTGATGAGGTGTTGGGGGCCTCTGAGGCTCTGGCTCTCTCATTTGGGAGGAGTTGATTTTTCTCTGTGCTGATCTCCTTCCCCCTTGTGCTGGTATCAGGTTCATCAGGAAAACAGCACCCTTGCTTGTTTCTCCAATTTTTCTTAGTTTCAGCCAGGGCCCTTTTGAGGTATGATGGGGTGGCTCTCTCCTTAGGATCTACATCTATCTGAAAAAGAGAAGCAGATTCTCCAACGGAGAGTAAGTTAGCAACAGAACAAATGAGATAACCCTTTTTTTTTTGTAGAGAATTTAATAGGTGTAGGCCCTCTTGTAGCCCACAATTGATGGTTGCTTGATATTGGAGAGTGGGCTTATGTTTGGATATGGTTCTGACTTGTTTCCCAGCTCCAGCTATGGGTCCCATACCACTGAGGGAATCAGTTAGCCAAATTGAGAGCAGTTGGTTCCCCACCATGGCTGTGTGCTACCACTGCACTTCTGTGGGCATCACAACAAGTTATTTGCAGCTAAGTAGGTTAGACCATACATTGCTTCGACAGATATTGGTCATTTTCCCCCAGTCACCCATGTAGCACCTTCTGGCACTAGATGCGCTGACTGTCTGGGGACTGACTCTCTTCCAACTTCCAGCCATGCCATTCTAATTTGCATGTCAATCACATAAGGTGTCTTCAGCATTAGGGTCTTACCACTAGCCTTTGGTGGGTCATCAAGTACTCTGACAGAAATCTGTCTGTCTTTTAGGAAACCTTGTAGGTCTCTCTGATCAAAAGCTCATTGTGGATGATAGCCCCATGTTGGTACTGGGAGTTACAGGTCAGTACCCACTAAGAAAAGGAGGAAAACGATAACTAATATACAAGAGTTAGAGAGAAGAGAGGGAGAGGGAGAGAGAGGAGAAGGGAGGGAAGATGTAGAAGATTAAGGTTAGTCGTGATCCTACCCTCTCCAGTGTCTGGTGGTTCAGGTGTTCCCTGTAAGGGCCTGGTGAAGGATCAGCCATTTGGTCTGTCTCTCAGTAAGTAGAATTTTATGGTACCATTGCCGTTTGGGTCTAGATTTGTGTTTCCCACCCCTTTGATGCCCTCCCCTCCCTCCCCTTCCATCCTAGTGTCTAGTCTAGGAGGTGCTTGATGGGTATGTAAGGTATCTTGGGTAGATTCAGGTTAGGTGCTGTAGATGAGTGAGACTATGTGGCGATTTTTTTTCTGTGATTGGGGAAGTTCACTGAGAATGATCTGTTCCAGGTTCAACGATTTTTCCTCAAATTTCATTGTGTCATATTTTCTTCCTGCTGTATAGAATTCCGTTGTGTGGATATACCACATCTTAGTTATCCATTCTTCTAGTGATGGACATCTGGATTGATTCCAGCACTTAGCTATTACAAATTGAGCCGCTATAAACATGGTTGAGCAAATCTCTCTAGCCTGTGGTTTGAAGGTTTTAGGGTAGATGCCCAGTAAGGGAATAACTGGGTCTGTTGGTATCTCTGTAGTCAGCTTTTTCAGAAGTCTCCATATTGCTTTCCAAAGTGGATGTACCATCCTACATTCCCACCAACAGTGGATGAGTGTTCCTACTTCTCCACATCCTCGCCAGCATTTATTTTCATTTGATTTTTTGATGTTTGCTATCCTTACTGGTGTAAGGTGGAATCTTATAGTTGTTTTAGTTTGCATTTCTCTGATGATTAGGGATGATGAACATTTTCTTAAGTGTATGTTTGCCATTTCTATTTCTTCCTCTGTGAACTGCCTGTTCAGCTCTTTGCCTCATTTTGTGAGTGGGGTGTTTGACTTCTTACTGTTTAGATTTTTGAGTTCTTTGTAGATTCTAGAGATTAGGCCTCTATCAGTTGGATAACTCGCAAATATTTTCTTCCATTCTGTGGGTGATCTATTGGCTTTGCTTATTGTTTGCTTGTCTGCAAAAAAACTCTTCAGCTTCATATGATCCCATTGGTTGAGTGACGGTTTAAGTTCATGAGCTACTGGGGTTTTGTTCAGGAAGTGTTTTTCCATTCCTATATCATGGAAAGTACATCCTAAATTTTCTTCCAGTAGTATACAAGTTTCTGGTCAAATATTGAGATCTTTAAACCATTTGGACTTGAGTGTTGTGCATGGTGAAATGTGTGGATCAAGTTTCAGTTCCTACATATGGTTATCCAGTTTGTCCAGCACCATTTGTTGAAGATGCTGTCTTTTTTCCAGCCTATATTGTTTGGGCCTTTATCGAATATCAAGTAGCTATAGTTGCTTGAACCCAATTCCAGGTCCTCAAGTCTATTCCATTGATCTATACTCCTGTTTTTATGCCAGTACCATGCTGTTTTTATTACTATGGCTTTGTAATATAGCTTTAGATCAGGTATGGTGATGCCTCCAGAGGTATTTTTTTGCTGAGGATATGTTTGGAAATGCAAGGCCTTCTGCCTTTCCATATGAAATTTGAGATCATTTTTTCTATCTCTGTGAAGAACACTGTAGGGATTTTAATTGGAATTGCATTAAATCTGTATATTGCCTTTGGTAGGACTGTCATCTTCACAATGTTAATTCTGCCTATCCAGGAACATTTTCTCAAGTCCTCCTCAATTTCTTTTTTGAGTGTTTTTATGTTTTCATTGTATAGATCTTTCACTTCCTTGGTTAACGTAATTCCAAGGTATTTTATTTATTTATTTATTTATTTGTTGCAATTGAAAATGGGACTATGTCCCTTATTTCTTTCTCTGTATCTTTGTCATTTGCATAAAGGAAGGCTACTGACTTTTGTGCATTGATTTTGTATCCTGCTACTTTGCTATAGGAGTTAATCACCTTCAGGAGTTTTGGGATGGAGTCTCTCGGGTCTCTTACATATATAATCATGTCCTCAGCGAATAAAGCTAACTTCACTTCTTCCTTTTCAAATTGTATCCCTTTTATTTCCTTCTCCTGTCTTATTGCTTGAGCTAGGACTTCCAGCACTATATTGAAAAGCAGAGGTGAGAGTGGACAACCCTGTCTTGTTCTGATTTTAATGGGAATTCCTCCAGTCTCTCTCCATTAAGTGTTATTTGGGCCTTAGGAGCTTTGTATATTGCCTTTATTAGGTTGAGATATGAACCAACCATGCCAATTCTCTCCAATGTTTTGAACATGAAGTGATGTTGAATCTTGTCAAAGGCCTTTTCTGCATCTATTGAAATGATCATGTGGTTTTTATGCTTACCCTTGTTTATGTGGTGTATTACATTGACAGATTTCCATATGTTGAACTACCCCTGTGTTCCTGGAATGAATCCCACTTGGTCAAGGTGGATAATGCTTTTGATGTGTTTTTGGATTCGGTTTGCAAGGTGTGATAGTTAAGGTGTTGTCAACTTGATCTCTTTAGTAATCCATAGGTTGCTTCTAGGAAGGATCAACTAAAGGAGGAAGTCTTTCCCCAAGGTTGAGCCCTTCCCCCAGAATGGGCGGTCCCGCCCAGAGGGGGACTTGATACAAGGGAGCTCTGGGAAAAAAGAGTCCCTTCCTTCCTTCCTGCCTCCCTTCCATTTTGGCTGCCGGAGCTGCTTGCTACCTTCCAGCGTGGATTGAAGACCAGTGCGGACGAAAGACCAGCATCAACTAAAGACCCCCGTGGATTGAAGCCCAGCGGCTCCTCAGGAAGCCTCCAGGCTTTCCTGTACCATCTGCAGTGCCGGGTCGGGACTGCTGAGGCATCTGGCCACGAGGACTGAGCAACTACCAGGTTTGGTGATTCTCGGGCCTGCAACTGCTATTGGACTACTGTAAGCTGATCCAATAAATCCCTTTTTAAAATAATTCATTCTAGCAGTTCTGTTCCTCTAGAGAACCCTGACTAATACAGAATTTGGTACCAGGAGTGGAGTGAGATGAACCTTACTATGTGGATGTTGATTTTGTGGAACCTTTGTTTTGGAGGAATAGGCATGGACTTGGTGCTTGCAACTGAAGATGTCGTCTGGAGTGGTAAGCCAAGTTTTATGGACTATTCTGATGAGAGTCTGAGAATGCTAAGTGCAGATAGCATTGAACTTCAAGGCTTGGCTTATGAGCTTTCTAAGGGCAAGGAAAGACTGCAGAGGACTTTGTTGGAACTGGGCTACTGGCATAAGGGCTGGCTGCATCCTGCTGCCCAGGCCCAGAGTGTTTGATCAAGGTTAAATTTGTAATGGACTGATGTGCTTGGCTAGAGATATTGGACTGAGAGATTTAAGATTTTAAGCTGGAAAACCTCAAGCAAGTTAAAATTACAGGCACTGAGACTGGTTTTAGGTTACTGAACCTGCTATTGTCAAACACATTAGCAATCTTAAGGAAGATGTTCCAACTGCTTTACATTAAAACAATGGAAAGGATGCCTGAGGAAAGACTATCATAGAAATGCAAACACTTTTGGAAAGAGTTGACTGGAGAAGGAACCTGCTTTTCAAGGCTATGATTTGTTTCATCCCTGAATTAAGAATATGGCTGTGTCCTGCACACCTGGTATTGGTTTCAGAAGCATGAAAAATGCATGGAGTGGCCGTGAATTACACATGCTTCCAGGAGCCGCTGCTGAGATGCAGCATGAGGTAGGGCCTGATGCCCTGATAGGCTGAAAGTGCCTTTGGAAAATGTGAAGAGTGGTCATGAATTGCACATGGTTCCAGGAGCTGCTGCTGAGATGTGGCATGAGGCAGGGCATGATGCCCTGATAGGCTGAAAAAGCCTTTGGAAGATGGACCATGGTTTGCATGAAGACCTGAAGATGTTTTGTATATACCAGGACTGTGCAAGGGCTACCATAGAGCACACTGTTGGCCTGGGATGGAAGTGTTCCCCAGGTACTCTGCCCAGCTGGAGGGGTGGAATTGAAAAGTCTGGAGACTGTTAGTCTCTGGGTATATTGAACTTGAACTGCAGAAGTTTGATGGTGGTTGAGTTTGCATTGTTTTAGTCTCTCATTGCTATGCCATATACCAGTTGAAAATGTTTACTCTGTGCCTTTATATGTTAGAAGTGTTTAACTTGTTTGATTTTACAGGTCTTAATATCTCAAATTGGTCAAGACTGTGGGGACCTTTGAAATTGAACTGAGTACAATTTACAATGTGTGATAGTTATAAATCTATTGGGGGCCAGGGGCAGAATGTGGTGGTTTGAATAGAATAGATGGCCCCCTATATATTCAGTTCTTTGTTTGTAGTTTGCAGCTTTAGCCACCTGGCTGGAGTTAGTGCCATTGTGTGGATCTTAAGGTGTGATGGTGGGTTTCAGATTTCAATCTAAAGATATGCAAAGTGTGCCTAGCTGGAGTTCCTGAAGTGTGCTGTGTGGCTTTTGGCTTTTTGGCTTGTGCTTCTCTCTCTCTGCTTGGGCCTGTGAAGGCAGGCCAGCTTCTTCTGCCATTATGGAACTTCCCCTGGATCTGTAAGCTTCAATAAATATCCCTTCCTCCATAACTGTGCGTGGTCTGGAAGTTCATCTCAGTGAACCTGAAGCTGTCTGCTACACAAGGATTTTGTTTAGGATCTTTGCATCTAAATTTATCAGGGAAATAGGCCGGTAGTTTTCGTTTCTTGTGGCATCTCTGCCTGGTTTTGGAATTACGGTGATGCTAGCTTCATAAAAGGAGTTGGGTAGCTTTCCCTGTTCTCCAATTGTGTGGCACAGTTTGAGGAAGATTGGTTTGAGTTCTTCCATTAAGGTTTGATAGAATACAGCTGAGAAGCCATCTGGTCCTGGACTCTTCTTTTTTGGGAGGTTTTTTATTACTTTTTCAATCTCCATGAGTGTGATGGGTTGATTGAGCTGATTAATCTGTTCTGTGTTTAGCTTTGGTAGATGGTATGCGTCCAAGAATTTATCCATCTCCTCGACATTATCCAATTTTGTGGAGTACAGGTTTTTGAAATAAGTCCTGATGATTCTCCCAATTTCACTTATGTCTGTTGTGATCTCTCCTTTTTCATTATGAATTTTGTTAATATGGAGCTTCTCCTTTTTTTGCTTGATCAGATTGGCCAGGGGTTTGTCAACATTGTTTATTTGACAAAGAAGCAGCTCTTTGTTTTGTCAATTGTCTTAATTGTTTCCTTCGTTTCCAGTTCATTGATTTCTGCTCTGATTTTAATTATTTCTTTCCTTCTGGAGCTCTTTGGGTTGGATTTTCTTGTTTTTCCAGTGCCTTTAGGTGGATGGTTAGGTCATTCATTTGGGACCTTTCTGTCTTTTTTAGGAAGGCATTGAGTGCTATGAATTTTCCCCTGAGGACCGCCTTCATTATGTCCCATAAGTTTTGGTACAATGTGTTCTCATTGTTGTTCAATTCCAGAAATTTTGCAATTTCATTCTTTATTTCATCTACTATCCATTTATTGTTTAAAAGTGTGCTGTTCAGTTTCCAGGTGCCATTGGGAGTCTTGGTGGGTGTTTTGTTGTTGATTTCTAGCAATATAGCATTTTGATCTGATACCATGCAGGGAATTATGTCAATCTTCCTAAATATGTGGAGGAAGTCTTTGTGACCCAGTATATGGTCTATTTTAGAGAATGTTCCATGGGCTGCTGAGAAGAATGTGTAATCTGTGGATTTGGGATGGAAGGTTCTGTAGATGTCCATTAGGTCTAAGTGATCTATTGTTTTGTTGAGCTCTCTTACTTCCCTGTTGAGTTTCTGTTTGGATGATCTGTCTATTAATGATAATGGTGTATTGAAGTCCCCAGGTATGATGGTGTTTGTGGTTATTTCTGTTTCATTGTCAAGTAGGTTTTGTTTTATGAACTGTGGTGCCCCATTGTTTGGTGCATACAGATTTATGATTGTAATATCCTCTTGATGGATCATTCCCTTGATAAGTAGGAAGTGGCCTTCCTTGTCTTTTTTGATTATTTTTGGTTTGAAGTCTATTTTATCCGATATTAATACGGCTACACCTGCTTGTTTCTTATTCCCATTTGCTTGGAATACTGTTTTCCACCCTTTCACCCTGAGGAGATGTCTGTCTTTAATGGTGAGGTGGGTTTCTTGAAGGCAACAGATTGAGGGTTCTAATTTTTTGATCCATCCAGTTAGCTTGTGTCTCTTGATGGGTGAATTAAGGCCATTAATATTTACGGTAATGACTGTGAGATTTGATTTGATCCTTGCCATATTGTGATGGTATATGTGGGTTGGTGTTTTCATGGACTTTGAAGTTTTTTGTGCCTACTCTGAGTTTGGTTGTTTTGATCTGCTTCTTGTAGGCAATTGTATTTGATTATTTTTTCCTTCTCTGTGGAGAATTTCCTGAAATACTCTCTGTAGATTTGGTTTTGTGTCCATATAATTGTAAAGCTGAGTTTTGTCGTGGAATGTTTTTCTTTCACCATCTGTTATGAGGGATACTTTTGCTGGGTAGAGTAGTTTGGATTGGAAGCCATAGGTTCTTAGACTTTGCAGTGTTTCATTCCAGGCCCTTCTAGCTTTCAGTGTTTCCATTGAGAAGTCTGAAGTAATTCTGATGGGGTTACCTTTGAAGGTGGTGTGCTGTTTTTCCCTAGCTGCTTTTAGGATTTTCTCTTTGGTGTCAATGTTTAGAGTCTTAATGATAATATGTCTTGGAGAGTTTCTCCTTTGGTCCAGTCGGTTTGGAGTTCTATTGGCTTCTTGTATCTTGATGGGCCTTTCTTTTAAGAGACTGGGAAAGTTTTCCCCAATTATTTTGTTAAATAAGTTCTCCATGCATTTGGTCTGAATTTCTTCTCCTTCTGGTATTCCAATGATCCTGACATTGGGACGTTTAAGTGTATCCCACAATTCCCTCATGTTCTGTTCACAGGAGCTTTTGAACTTACTGAAATTTTTGAACTCTCTAACTGTTTCTTCCATCTTGTCTTCCAGATCAGAATTTCTATCCTCCACTTGGCTGACTCTATTCTTGAGACCTTCTAGCGAGTTTTGGATTTGTTCAATTAAGTTTGCATTTTCTATTACTTTTCTATGAATAATTTCCATCCCTCTGTCAAGCTCCCTTTTCACATCTTTTTCTGATTTTCTTGATGATTCTTGGAGTTCATCCTTGCATTTCTTTATGTCTTCATTTAGCATGGCCAGCTGATTTTTAAGGTCTTCTTTTTTTTCACTCTCCCTCAAATCTCTTAATTCTCTTTGAAATCCTTCCAATTTCTTATCTCGTCCTTCCAATTTCTTATCTATTAGTTCTAGTTTAGTGATGGCAGCATCCACACAATTGTTGGCCCTTTGTTGCTTTCCTGCAAGTTCTACCAGTAGGTTGGTCAGGGTTGCATTGCTCATAGCTTCAATTTGGTGTTCTGGTCCTATTGGTTCTTCTATGTTTTGGTTAGATGTATTCATTGTGGGATTGGGTGATCTAACTGGATTTTCTTGCATTTGATTTTTCATGTTATTTCTTTTGTGCTGTGTTCTGCCCATGACAGTGTATGGGCAGGCAGGTGGGTGTATCAGCCTGGGCTCAAGAACAATGGGAATCTTATGCAGCCTGGGGGAGTTGCCAAGAAGCCTGGGCTTTGGCTCTCACTTGCCAAAGTCGCCTCTCTACTGCCTGGCAGGGGCACCAAAGTTGCCTGAGTTCTCAAGCGGTAAATGTACCAAAGCTTCCTGAGTTCAAGCTAGGAGTGGCACTGAGGCACCAAGCACTGAAGCTGCCTGAACTCTGGCTGGGCATGCTGGGAACCAGAAGCAGTCTGCGCTCCCCTGCCACAGGACAGTGGCGGACAGCCGCGCGGCAGACAGGTAGGGAATGGCACCTGAGCTGGCGCAAGCAAGAGATACAATCTGAGCTTGAGTGGCACCTGCTGTGGGACTGGGCTTGCTCAATAAGTGGGCGAGTGGATGAGAGTGCAGAGCAGTCTAAGCTTCCACACGCAGGGAACAATCTCAGTTGCCAAAGCCACCTATCTACTGCCTGGCAGGGGTGCCGAAGTTGCCTGAGTTCTCAAGCAGTAATGTGCCAAAGCTGCCTGTGTTCTAGCTAGCGGTGGCACTGAGGCACCAAGCACTGAAGCAGCCCAAACTCTGGCAGAGAGCACTGAGAACTGGAAGTAGTCTGCGCTCCCCTGCCACAGGACAATGGCAGACGGCTGGTGCGGCAGACAGGTAGGGGATGGCACCTGAGCTGGCGCAAGCAAGAGACACAGTCTGAGCTTGCGTGGCAGCTCCTGTGGGACTGAGCTCGCTCAGTAAGTGGGCTAGTGGACGAGAGTGTGGAGCAATCTAAGCTTCCGCATGCAGGGAACCATGGGCGCACGGTGACAGCAGTGGCGGCTGGCGCAGTAGCGGCGGCATCGGAGGTGCTGTGAACACAGCGGTTATTTGGGGTGAGGGGTTGCTACCCACCCGCAAGGGGATCGGCGATTCCCTGTTCCCCCGCCTCTGTGCCCTCCCAGATTTCTCTCCCCTAAAAGCCACTAGGTACCCTTAATTTCTTGGCTTTCTTTCCCTGGGATTTGCAGCGCATCTAGGCGGTCGCCATCTTGGCTGAAAGTCTATCCAATTAGTCTTTTTAAAAATATATATTTTATTTTTATTTATTCATTTATTTGACGGAGAAAGAGGGAGAGAGAGATAATGGGTATACCAGGGCCTCTAGCCACTGCAAACAAACTCCAGGTGCGCCTCCCTCCCCCCCCCCCCCCCCGCCCCATGCATCTGGCCAAGTGGGTCCTGGGTAAGCGAAACTGGGTCCTTTTACTTTGCAGGCAAATGGCTTAACTGCTGAACCATCCCTCCAGCCTGCAATTAGTCTTTTCATTCCTAACTCATAAACTGAAATCTGTAAGTTTCCATTTTTTCCCATAAGATCCTTATGTACCATATATCCATTGCTATTCAGTTTCAAATAATTTCCAGCTTCCATTAGTTTTTTGACGCAAATTTTTATTATCAATCATGTATGATATTAAAAGTTTTCTATCTACAAAGGCATTCATTTATTTTATTCAAGATTACTTTAGCGTATTTCTGTCTTAATAGAATTAAAGGTATAGGCAGAGAAGTAGTGTATAAAAATTGTCTCTCAATGACTGATTGAGGGGAAACTTGTCTTTTCCTACTGTTGGACTAGTACTTTTACAGTTGCTATGCCTGATTATCTGGACCCCGAACAGTTCTGGAATTAAGAAACTGCCTTTCTATATCTTTAGCTTGTAGATGGCAGATTGTGGGGCTTTTCAGCCCCCACATCTGTGTCAACCAAAATAATAATAATAAATCTTTCTACACTAATTTGCAGTGGAAGTTTTTATAAATCAGTTACCCTATGTGCACAATCTTCTTAACTCTGTATTCTGTGCCTAAAGTACTTTTCTATATAACTTCACAATTCAAAAACTAACCCTTATGTTAAATTTATAATAACTGAAACAATAGAAGTAAGTTCTTAAAGTTTCTGCTGTTTTTTTCAAGATTGTCTTACCTGGTCATGGCTCATTGACTTTCTTTAGAACTTTAGAATCAGTTTATTAAGTTCTACAGAAAAAGATAAACAGAAATTTTGACTAGTGCTGCATTTTGGAAGCACCAATACATCTGATGGAGTAGTAAGGGGAGGGTTCAGGTGTTTACAATTTTGAACTTTTTAATTCATGAACATGTTATATTTTTCTATTTATTTGGCACTTCTTTATTTCTCTTAATTCTCTGAATCTTGCACATGTTTTAGATGAATTTTTGTATCTGAAGACTTAATATCCTATTTTATAGAGTATCTTCCTAAAATTTTTTTCTAATTTTCTGGCTTAAAGAATATAAAAACTGATTTGTTTATTTACTTTTATCTATAAACCTTCCTAAATTCATTACTAATGTTAATAGTATATTTCAATTTTATGATTTGTCTACATATGTAATGTCATTTGTGTTTAATATTTTTCAATTTTGATTAGGGATATTTTTATCCATGTTTTTAAAAGATATTTTAAGGATTATATTGGAGACTTTGTAGTTAGCATATTTAAGATCTATTTTTATGAATTGAATGTCCCTGCCCATTCTCAGTATACTGAGTGACATATTCTCTTTGGCCTTTTAGTATAACATTTCTGCTTTATGTATCTTCAAGATATTTATTCAGTGCATACAAATTTAGAATTCTTAAACAATCCAGCTGTAGTGAAATTTTAGCATTTCAAAATGCCCTTTATTTTCAGGAATGGTTCTTGCCTAAAGTCAACCTAGTTTAGATACACCAACTATTCCTCAATTAATTTTCACCATTTATTACTTTTCTGTTCTTTAATTTTAAACATTTCTTTATTGTTTTATTTTAGATAATTGAGTTTTTAAGAAGTCATAATTCCTGTCTTTATCATGCTTACATTTGATATGATTTCACCTCCTTACAATTTGATTCTTTTTCCCATAATTTCCCATACTGTTCTCATAATTTTATGTGCTTAATCATGTTTTATTCTTTTCATATTGTTTTTCATATTTATTTGAGAGAGAGAGAATTGGTGCACCAGGGCCTCAATTACTGCAATGGAACTCCAGATGCTTGTGCCACCTAATGGCCATGTGCAACCTTGTGTTTGTGTTACCTTTATGAATCTGGCTTATGTGGATCTGGAGAGTCAAACATGGGTCCTTAGGCTTTGCAGGTAAGCATCTTAACTGCCAAGCCATCTTTCCAGCCCCTCATGTGTTTTCATTGCTCATTGTATTATTATTACTCTTTGTAGAATTACCTTCTTATTGCTAGGACAAAACACCTGCCCTGAAGCAGTGTATGGAAGCAAAGCTTTTGTTTCCAGCTTGTAGTTTTGAGAGAAAGCTTCATCATGATAGGAAAAGCATAACAGGAGTAGACCAGGTCCTCACTATAAAGTGTAACATCTCATCAGAAACTAGGTCTGATATGGAGTCACCTGGCTAGGACTGGCAGACTGAGCTGGCTACAAAATTCCAAGGACCACACTCAGTGACACACCTCCTCCAACAAGGTTTCATCTCCCAAGGCTCCAGTAGCTGTGGATCAAGTATGAGGCTTAAATACACAAGGGATATATTACATTCAAACCACCACATTCTTGACTTATGTAATATAAATAAGACCTTGATAATTTGTCAATTTTTTAAGGACTGTGAACTATCCATCTTAATTGTACAATTAGGTATCAGATATTTTAATTTTATGTACTCTTCAGACTTGACCAGATTTGAAGCATTCAGGATATTATGGTTGTAGATAAATTTTACATATATTTCAAATATAAAATATAATTTATACAATTAAATTCTTATTTATTTATACATACTCACTGCTCTTTATTTTGTTTTATCCATCTTTGTTTTGTTTTGTTTATATTTATTTATTTTTGAGACAGAGAAAGAGAGAAAATGGGTGAACCAAGGCCTCTAAGCCATGCAAACGCACTCCAGATGCATGTGCCACCTTGTGCATCTGGCTTATGTGGGACCTGGAGAATCAAACCTGGGTCTTTAGGCTTTGTAGGCAAGTGTCTTAACCATTAAGCCATCTCTCCAGCTCTGTTTTATCTTCTTTATTGTATCTGATACTTCCTTCTCAATAATTTCACATCTGTATAAATAAATACTCTCAAACTTCACTTCCTTAGGAGCTAACCAAAGTACCAGATACCAGATGTGTAGAACACAGCCATATTCTTAATTCAGGGATGAAATAAATCATAACCTTCAAAAGCAGGTTTATTTTCCAGTTAACTCCAAAAGACTTTGCATGTGTATCATAGTCTTTCCTCAGGTATCCTCTCCACTGTTTAAATGTAAAGTAGTTGGGCCATTTTCTTAAAATAGCTAATGTGTTTGACAATAGCAGCATCAGTAATCTAAAAGCAATCTCAGTGCCTATAATTTTAACTTGCTTGAGGTTTTTTTCAACCTAAACTCTTAAATCTCTCTGTCTAATGTCTTTAGCCAAGCACATTAGTCCACTGGAAATTTAACATAAGCCAGCATGGTGGTGCACACCTTTAATTCCAGCACTCAGGAGGCAGAGTTAGCAGGATCACCATGAGTCTGAGGCCACCCTGACACTACATAGTTGAATTCCAGGTGAGCCTGGGCTAGAGTGAAACTCTACCTCAAAAAATTTTTAAAAATAATGAAAAAATAAATTAACCTTGATCAAACTCTCTGGGCCTAGGCAGCAGAATGCAGCCAGCCCACATGTCAGTAGCCCAGTTACAACAAAGTCCTCTCCAGTCTTTCCTTAGAAAGCTCCTAAACCAAGCCTCCAAATACAATGCTCACTGAACTTAGCATTCTCAAACTTTAATCAGAATGAAACTTGGCTTACCACTCCAGAGGTGTTTTAAGTTTCAAGTTCCAAGTCTATACCCATTTCTCCAGAACAAAACTTTCAAAAGACAAAAATCCACATTGTCAGATTCATCTCACCACACTCCTGGTAACAATTTCTGTAGCAGACAGCTTCAGGTCTCTGAGATGAGCTTCCAGACCACGCACGGTAATGGAGGAAGGGATATTTATTGAATCTTACAGATCCAGGGGAAGTTCCAGAATGGCAGAAGAAGTTGCCCCCCCCCCCCTTAAAGGACCAAGCAGAGAGAGAGAGAGAGAAATCAAAAGGCAAAACCACACTTCAGGTACTCCAGGTGGAACTAGGCACTTTGTGTATCTTTAGATTGGAATTTCAAACCTGCCACCACACTGAATGATCCACCCATTGACACCTCCAGCAAGGTGGCTGCAGATCCAAACTCCAAACTAATAAAACACTGAGTATATTGGGGGCCATCTATTCAAACTATCACAAGCTTTCCAAATCATAGTAGGGTAACTATATAGTTAAACACAATGCATTAGATTGTACTCCTGTGAGCATGTGCACACACACACACACACACAAAAAAAAAATTAAAATATTAGAATGTATTACTGTTGCAATCAGGTTTGCATTGCTGGTAGAAATCACCCAATCAAGAGCAGCTTGCGGGTAAAAGAGATTTATTTTGGCTTACAGACTCAAGGGGGAAGCTCCATGATGGCAGGGAAAATCATAGCATGAGCAGAGGGTGGACATCACCCCCTAGCCAACATAAGGTAGACAACAGCAACAAGAGAGTGTACCAAATACTGGCATAGGGAAACTGGCTATAACACCCATAAGCCTACCCCCAACAAGACGCTACCTCCAGAAGGTGATAATTTCCAAATCTCTGTCAGAAGGGAACCTAGTATTCAGAACACCTAAGTTTATGGGGGACACCTGAGTCAAACCACATTCCGCCCCTGGCCTGCATAAACTGATAACCATATGTGATATAACATGCAATGCATTCATCCAACTTTAAAATTTCCCATAGTTGTTATCAATTCCAATGATGTTCATACATCCCCATAGTCCAGATCTTTTAACTGAGCCATAATACCAAAAAATAACCTCAAAAAAGCATATTGGCACAGAATAAACATTCACACTGCAAAACATGGCATTGGGCATGGCAAAGAAATATTCAACCAATACAAGATTTAAAACAACCAGGGCAAACATCAAACTCTGTAACTTGCAGTTCAATAAGTCTTAGTTAGTGACAAATCTCCACATCTGACAATTCTAACCAGCAACAAGTCTCTAGCATTTCAATTCCACCCCTCAACCTAGGCTACTCATAGTCCTGGAAAACTTCATCAGGGCCAGCAGCTTTCCTTAGCAGCCATCTCCTGGTCCCAGCATCTCCACTGGGTCTCCACTGCAATCCACGGTTCATCCTCATGGCCTCATGGGGTCTCTATGCAGGCAACCAACAAACGTGCTTCACACTGCCCATAGCCATTTGCAAAATACAAGACCACATTGAAAACTCAATGACCCTCTCTTTCCTGCATTTCTTATACTCCACAATACCATACTAGGTAGGCTGCCAATTTGTTAATACAGGGGCAAATAAAGCAGACTTTGAAGAACAGGACACTCCTTGAGCACTCAGGCCCCTTCAAAAGAGTCTACATTCTTTCTGTTGCTCCAGTGCAGGTCAGCTGGCCCAGTCTCAAAGGTTGTAATCTCTCAAACAATTTGCAGGTAAATGGGCAGCAATTTAGGCCCAAGGATTTCATTTTCTCTGTGCCATATCCCCCTGCTTACACCAGTTCATTTCTACGCAAAGCAACCCTGCACAACTTCTCAGGACACGGGCATAATAGCAAGCTTCCCACACAAACTTCTAGCCCAGCCCAGGCAAAGCTCTTTCTCACCCTCATAAGCTAAACCTCACAGTCCACAGTTCTAACTGTATTAAGGCCTTTCAACTCTGGCCAGAATGGTCCATCAAGCTATACTTACAGCTCTGCAAGGCATCTCATAGGCCAAGGTTTCAAATACTTCCACATTCCTCTTGAAAATCAGCTCCAAAAGGCCAAAGCCAAAACCACACAGCCAGGTGTCTAGCAGCAATCCCACTCCTCAGCACTACTTTACTGTTGCAGTCAGGTTCACATTGCTGGTAGAAATCACCCAATCAAGAGCAGCTTGTGGGGAAAAAAAGAGGTTTATTTTGGCTTACAAGCTCAAGGGAGAAGCTCCATGATGGCAGAGAACATGATGGCATGAGCAGAGGGTGGACATCACTCCCTGGCCACCATAAAGTGGACAATAGCAACAGGAGAGTGTGACAAACACTGGCTTGCGAAACTAGCTATAACTGCCATAAACCCACCCCCAACAATACACTCCCCAGGAGGCTTTAATTTGCAGTTTCCATCAGCTGGGGACCTAGCATCCAGAACACTTATGTTTATGGGGGACACCTGAATCAAACCACCACAATTGCATATTACATAATAACAAATAGAGAGGATTTTTAAATGTTCTTTCTACAAATAAATGATAATTGAGGTGATCAATATACTAATTACTTTGATTCGATCATTACACAATATGTACCAAAATATATTATAGTCCCCTAAATATAATGTCAATTAAAAATAAAATGTCACCGGGCGTGGTGGCACACACCTTTAATCCCAGCACTCAGGAGGCAGAGGTAGGAGGATCTCCGTGAGTTCGAGGCCACCCTGAGACTACACAGTGAATTCTAGGAGAGCCTGAACTAGAGTGAAACCATACCTTGAAAAACCAAAATAAATAAATAAATAAATATAAAATAAAATAAAATGTAATTTAGTGAAAACATATAGAGCATTTTCATACCTCCAAGTCCTTGCTGTAGCTATTTCATCTTCATAACAGTCTCTTGCTCAGTATAACTTACTGGGTAATTTTTATCATCTCAAGTCATTACTCACGTTTGACCTTTTCAATGATACTTGCCATAACCAACCTATTTGAAATGACACTTGCCCATTCTGCATTGCTTAAGTTTTATTTTATTTTTTGTAGAATGAGTTTTCTTTCCTAACATAAAATAAAATGTGCTTATGTTTGTCATTTGTTCTTATTTTTACCTGCTAGAATTTGTGTTTTGAGGAGGTTATTTTTTATGCTTTTCATTATGTTGATGCAAAAGAAACAGCTTTCACCTCAAAGGCGATAAGAGCTAGTTTATTCTGGAGCCAAATATGACTGACCATGGCCCGGGAACACAGATTTAGGTTATCTCAAGTTCCATGTTCCAATGGTTAACAATTTTATGAAGGTTTTATAGTTACAGAACAAAAGAGTGTCATAAATCAAGGTACTTTTCAAATATATTGGCTGACCATCAAGTAGGTGGGTTATAGGCCTTAAATAATATCTGATGACATTCTTAGCCCTTGGGTTAGTGAAAGCTGGAGTCTGTTCTCACATTTCAAAAAGGATTACACCTGATCAACTGATAGTCACCAGGATAGTAGTTCAGATACAGAGGCTGAGGATAAAAGGCTATTAGAGGGATAAAAGTAGTCCAAGGTAATTTGGCTCTGACTTGCAACATTCCATCTCTCTGATCACAGGAGCTTTATCAGTGCATTAAGCCTTGCTGGAAGTAGGTGCAGCAGGTAGAGCTGTTTAATGGGAACATTAGTTTACAATTAACATAACCCAAACAGTGTGAGAATTGCCTGGCACATTACAGATTGAGAATGTATAATATTTGAATGAATAAATGAATGAATGAGTAATACTCACCTCTTTGTACACATTTTCATTTAAGATATGGATAAAATGTTTATTTTGAAGATCACATATCATTCCCTCATGTATTGGTGTACCTTGCTGTAATAATTGCTAAAATCTTGGTTACTTGAAATAATGCAAATTCATTCTATCATAGTTCTGAAGGCAAGAAGTCCAAACTTAGTGTCACTGGTCCAAATTAAAGATGTCCAGAACCACATGAGTTCCAGAGAATCTAAAGGAGCAATCATTCCTTGAAATTGAAATTTATTGAACAAATTAAAATTTAAACTAGGATTCCTTGGCTTAAAAACAAGACAGAGGGGCTGGAGAGGTAGTTTAGCAGTTAAGGCATTTTCCTTCTAAGCCAAAGGACCCAAGTTTGATTCCCCAGGAAACACTTAAGCTAGATGCACAAGGGGGCACATGAGTCTGGAGTTCATCTGTAATGTAAGGAGTCCATAGCCTTGTGTGTGCTCTCTCTCTCTCTCTCTCTCTCTCTCTCTCTCTCTCTCAGGCATGTGATTAAGTAGTGTGATTAAGTAGACAGGCAGATATGTTAATTTAATTACCATACCTTATTCCCTCTTCACATGTTAATTAGGTCAAGTTCTCTTTTCTCCTATCCTCTCTACTGTAGCCTCTCCCCAAGGCAGCTCACCTGTCAAGATGCTTGGTCTGTGGGTGAGGTTTGGGCTAGCTATTTTCTTTCTTCATCCATTGACCACCTCCAGCGCATGGTCTGTTGAGGTCCTGTAGCAGTTATCAATGCAAAAAGCAAAGTGGAGTCTGCCTGTCTGGGTTGCATGATAACTCCTTCATCTTTCTGTGGGATTTTATACTTTTCTTCTTCAGTCCTTACCCATAGTTCTGATAACCACCTTAGGGTTAGCTCATTTGCATATCAGTATGCAGCTGGCTGTTTTAGTATTCAAATTTCTATAATCCACAGTAAATTGTCTGTTGGGTTTCCTAACTGGCCATACTGAGCTATTACAAGAAAATGATTGGCTACCTTCTAAAATTCTTCTGCCAAAAGTTTCTCCACATTTTTAGTAATTTCATCATGCCCTTCCTTAAGGGGATATTGCTTAGTGAAGGATGGTGGAACCTATGGTAGCTCTACTGGTGGTAGATGAACTGTGCCCAGTAGGGTGCTGGCTTATAGGATATCCATTGTGGGAACACAATATTAATCATTTCCATTTATAATATATATACAGTGGCTTCCATAAAGACACCATCACATGGTATAGTTCTATGAAATATTTTAAATTTTATAGTTTCAGTTGGCACTGTAGAACTAGGCTGGTGGACTCCTTCAATTTCTATTTCCCCTTCCTGTTTTCCTAGAAGGCAAGCTGGCCACTATAGTGACTTGACTGCCTGTGTCCACTAGAAAGATGAGGCAATAGTTCTTGTATTTTATCTCACAGCACAGCTGCATGTATGGGTGGATGCCTCCCTAGGGGACTCAGGGGTGTCCAGGGCCCTTGCCTCCTGGGTTCCCTTGACACCAGGGGCTGATTTTCTTCATAAGGTCTTATGTTCTGAAATATCCCCTGGGGCAATTTTTCCCCCAGCAGCCTTGCCCATTTTTTCTCATCTGGGAGATACAAGGGCACCAAATGGCATGCCTTCCAGGGCTGTAGAATAGGTGTTACCCCAGCGGCCAGCCATGATCCTTGAGTCATCAGGGTGTACCTGGGACTTTCATCCTTCTTAGCTGTTAAAGAAACCACCTTGTTAGACTCCAACTCTTTGGTTTGTTTCAAGACTTCAATGGCTGCTGCTATGGTAGGGCAAGTTGTTAATGCAGTGGCCAAAGTCATCCTCATATGCTGAAGAGCTCCTTTGATACTCATTTTCCACATCCCTAGTAAGAAAGCAGTGGCTTGGGTAGTGTTTATTCCCATGTTATATATTTTATATAATATCCTTAACTTATGCCATAACTCAATAGCCTCCTGCATGGTTTTCCATTGTCCCTCTGCCTCAGAGGCTGCTAAGTCCAATATGGGGAAGGTATGGACCCATCTGAACACTACCCTGGCAAATAACAGATGCAGAACACCCACGTGTACTTCCAGGATCATGCTAAGGGTTTTGTAAATATGTGGATTTTCCACTATGCCAGCTAAGCTATGCATTTCATCTGATAGCAGTATAAACATGTCACTGCCTTTTTCCCACATTCTAGTTACAAAAGCAATATCCTTTTACTGCCCTTTGAGTAAACTCTTGTCTATATGTTTGCAGTTCCATTCTAGTTAATGTTCTGGTTTCTACTATTTGTTCTATGTCTATTCCCAGTCCTCTAGAAGCTTTATGGACAGTATATACCACCTTCTGAGTTAAAATTGGTAGGCTAGCCAAGGTGGATTTGTCCCCTTCCCATTCTTTAACTGCTTCTTCCAAGAATGGGTTATTTTTACATCTCTCCAAAATTTTTGGCCCGTCTTTTTCCTTTCATGTGATTTTTCTTAATATCATATATAATTTTACACAAAATGGCAGGTGTTTCCTTTTTCTCTGCTCAAGCTATGATTGGCTCTACTATTTCTGGCTTATGGAGTAGAATGTCTATTTTGGTTCCTTTCTCATTCCTAGGTACTTTTTCCTGTACTATCCTCTCTGTTTTCCTCCATTCTCATTGTGTTTTGAGCTCCTTCCTCTTAGTTTGTCTCTGCTACCACACCTTGAGGTGATACATTTTGTGGCAAGTTGAAACAAAAATTTCACATATTTCTTTCTTAAATACCAATTAAGCTGTGCGTGGTAGCGCACGCTTTTAATCCCAGCACATGGGAGGTAGAGGTAGGAGGATTGCCGTGAGTTCGAGGCCACCATGAGACTCCATAGTGAATTCCAGGTCAGCCTGGGCTACAGTGAAACCCTACCTCAAAAAAAAAAAAAAATAAAAAACAATTAGGATAATTTGCACTCTGTATATCTCCAGTTAATTTGTCCAATTTTCTTTCAGCCAATCTAAATATTCTTTTGGCTAACCAGTTTCCCATGTGGGATCGGCTCCTGCATGGACACAATGGGCCTGCTCCAGCCACCCAGCCTTAAGACATCAAATTGCATGCAAGTTGTGTGGCAACTGCCACCCATGCCTTTGTAGGAGTCCAGTCAATAAAGGAGTCTCACTTCAGCTACCTGATTTTAAGACAGCAAAGTGCGGGACTTGTTCTGCAAATCGACACCTGTGCCTTTGTAGAAGTCTGGACACCCTGTAAGTGGCACCCATGCACTTTAGATTCCTCCAGGTCCCACTGCCGCAACAGGTGCAGGCCCCATGCAACAGTGTCGCCCCTTTGGAAACTTGCGTCACCTAAATTTTTTTTCTGGTTGGAATTAATTTTAATTTTACACCACTGGACCAATTAATTTAGAAAGTTTTTGGGAAAAATTTGGAGACCTTTCTATTACCTGGGTATCCTGCTGACTATGCAAGCTGTCACAACTGTGTAATTGAGTTATTCACACTTCACACATGTTAATTAGGTCAAGTTCTCTTTCCTCCTATCCTCTCAACTGTAGCCTAGCCCTGAGGCAGCTCACCTGTGAAGACACTTGGTCCATGGGCAGGGTTTGGGCTAGCCATTCTCCTTCTCAGTCCATCAGCCAACTCCAGCCCATGGGCTGCTGGAGTCCTGTGGCAGGTATCAATGCAGAGTGACATGGAGTGTGCCTCTGTGGGTTGAGTGACAGCTTCTTCAGCTTTTTGTGGGTTTTATACTTTTCTTCTTCAGTCCTTATCCATAGTTCTGATAACCACCATAGGGTTAGCTCATTTGCCTATGAGTGTGCAGCTGGCTATGACTATGGTCTCTGGTTGCCATGGTGATATTGTCATTGCTAGGTGAATGCCTCATTTTATCTACACTGACTAGTTCACTAACTGGTGCTCCTAACTCTCTTTCTGTATCTGCCCTCTTAACTAAATAATTAAAAAAAAAAAAAAAAAGAAGAGAAGGAGATAAGAAGGGAGGAAGGATGCATAAACTTTATTAAAAGTTGTAAATCTAAAATAGAATTTGTGAGCCTTTCAAGCACTTGAAGGAACTAGTGAAAATAAAATTAATATAAAGAAATCTCATTATGAAACTATTTAGACCCAAGGGTTCATATAAAACTGTATTTAATGGCTTAACAGTTGTCCTCTTTACCAATCACAAATTTCAAGAAACCCAATAAGAAGGGAAGGAGGGAAGGAAGGAAGGAAGGAAAAGAAAGAGTGAGGGAGATGAAAGAGGATGAGGGAGAGGAAGAGGGTATAGTAGATACCTCTGTCCCCAGTAGATTCATAACCATCTCACATTGTATATTGTGTTCTGTCCAGATTCAAAGGTCTCCATAGTCTTATCAACTTAAGATAGTTCTAAGGTCCCAAGTCATATCTGAGATTTAGGATCATCTTTTGCTGTAAGTCATGTAAAATCAAAACAAATTATGTATTTTCATTATATAAAGGCAGAGTATACAGTTTCAACTGCTATAAGGTATAGCAAGGAGAGACTGGAATAATGCAACCTCAATAAACATCAAGCAAGCAGCAAACTTCTGCAGCTCAAATCTGATATAACCAGTAACCAGGAAGGAGTTTCTGTATTTTCCAGTTTTGCTCTTCCAGCTGGGCTGGGTAGCCAGGGAAAACTTCCATCCTGAGCCAATTTCCTCCATGGTAGCCCTTGCACAGTCCTTTTACATCTAAACATTCTTGGATTGCATCCAATGCATTCCAATGGTTTTACCAGCCTATTCATGAGGGTCATCAGTCCCTGCCTATATGCTGCATCTCAGCAGCAGCTCCTGAAACCATGTGCACTTCAAGACCACTGCTTGCAATTTTCATGCTTTGGAAATCAATACCAGGTGTGCAGGACATAGCCAAATTCTTAATTCAGGGACTAAATAAATCATAACCTTGGAAAGCAGTTTCCTTCTCCAATCAACTCTTTTCCAAAACAGTTTGCATTTCTATCATAGTTTTTCTGCGGAAATCACCTCATGCGTTCTCTCTATTGTTTCCATGTAAAGTAGTTTGGCCATCTTCCTTCCAAATGCTAATTTATTTGACAATAGGAACTTCAGCAACCAGTCTCTGTGCCAGCAATTTAAAACTTGCTTGAGTTTTTCCAAATTAAAATCTTAAATTTCACTAGGGATGGCAGGCACACCTTGAATTTCAGTTCTCAGAAGGCAGAAAGAGGAGGATCAGCATGAGTTTGAGGACACCCTGAGATTACATAATGAATTCCAAGTCAGCCTTGGCTAGAATAAGACCCTACCTCAAAAAACCAAAGTATTTAAAAAAAATTTTTTTTTAATTTCTCAGTCCCATACTGAGAGACCAAGGAGAAGTAACTGCATCTGGCTTCTGTGACCTCGCTTAGTGGCTGGACAGTGGTGCTGCCATTTTAAATCAGACAGCCATTTTGAGTAAATAAAGAGTCCAGGCCTGGCTCTGATGAGAAACTAGCTGACTAATGTGCTATTTTTGCTTCTGTATCCATGCTTGCTTAGCTATAGCCCCCCCCCCCATTCCAGGGAAGCCTCCACCCAAGGACATTCCAGAGATACCTAGCCACAGAGGGCCCGGCCTCTTGCAAAACATAAGTTCTGCAAACAGCTCTTGCAAAAGATAGGTTCTGCAAACAAGTTACTGACCTAAGATAAGTAGGCTGGAGTTCCCACACGCACCCTCTCTGAAATTCCTGCATGCCCTCTTACAACCAATCATTTTAAAAGTCGCAATGTGATGTAACCTTGGTAATCTTTTTCCTTTATAAACCCCTTCCCTCTGAGGGTCCAGGCTCTCTCCCTCACTACCACTGTGCTGGACTGTGTGGACGGAGCCCAGGCCTAGGCTTGCAATAAAGAAACCTGCTGCTTTTACATTCAAGTGTCTCGGCTTCTGTGGCGGTTCTCTGGGTGACTCCTGGGTGACCGGGGATCTTGGCTCCTGGTCAGGGGTCTTGGCACAACAATACCTTTAGCCAAGTACATCAGTCCATTACAGATTTAACCTTGATCAAACTCTCTGGGCCTGGACAGAAGAATGCAGCCAGTTTGTATGCCATCAGACCAGTTCCAGCAAGGTTTAGTGCAGTCTTTCCTTCCCCCTAGAGAGTTCACAAGCCAATCCCAAGCCTCCAAGTACAATTCTCTCTGCACTTAGCATTTTCAGACTCTCATCATAATATTCTACAATACTTGGTTTATAACTATGAAAGGTGTCCTCAGTTGCAAGCACCAAGTTACCTATTCCTCCAGCACACAAGGTCCAAAAGACCAAAATCGACATTGCCAGATTCATTGCACAGCAACTGTATTCCACTCCTTGGTACCAATTCTGTGGTAGACAGCCTCATGTTGCTAGAATGAACTTCCAAACCAGTCACAGTTATGGAGGAAAGGAATTTATTGAAGATAGAGGGGAAGCTCCATAATGGCGGAAGAAAGTGGCCTGCTTTCACAGTTCCAAGCAGAAAGAGAAAAGAGTCACAAGCCACCACAAGTAAGCAAGCACTCTTCAGGAACCCCAGGCAAAGCTCAAGCATTTTGCATATATTTAGAATGGAATTCCAAATCCACACCCCCACCTTAGGGCTGGACCCTAGGGCCCATGCACAGTGATACTTCCTCCACCCAGATGGCTGAAGATACAAATTGAAAGCTTTTAATAAACTTCTGAATCAATTGAGGGCCATCCATTGAAATCACCACAGAAAGTGAGAGAGAAGGCAGCGAAGAAAGAGAAAGGGGAGGGAAAAGAAAGAAAAAAAAGGAAAGAAAAAGGAGTCAGCAAAGACGAAGATATAGGAAACTCTCATCTTCTGTGTTTGTGACTACATCACCCCAATTTTCAAGGCCAGGATCTTCAAATCTCTCTGTGTGTTGGCCCCTTTCTCATCTCTTCAACCATATATTGTTGTTAATTTTAAAGCATGTTGGATAAGTGCCCTACCACTAAGCTACATCCTCAGCCCTGTTATGTTTATACTCAATACCTGGAATTAGTGTAACAGGGAAATTACTGTTATGGGGCACTTGTCTGAGTTCATATCTGCAAACTAGCCAAAGAATTGGCAATTCCAGATTCAAGAGAATGATTTTTAAAATACCACATTTTATTCAGATTTTACAAAGGAGTGCAGAAAAGGGGAGGCTAGGAGGTAAGGAGCGATAAAGTGGGGAGAAGTAGACTACATGGAACCCAAAAGCCCATCTGGGCCACCTGTAGGAGTCCATGTGATCAGATATGGATCTGGGGAAAAAAGGCATGGAAAGAAAAGAGAAAGGAAAGTTCAAGGAACTCCTGCCATGTGGGGATCTTTAGAGGATAAAGAACCCATGCAGAAAGTAAGGGGTAGGGGACCTCCTGACTGGGCCTGGGCTGGGGCCTAGGCCGAGCCCCTCATGGCTGGACCTGGGTCTGAGCCTGGGCCAAGCCAGCCCCTGCCCAGCCAAGGGAAAACCTCACCCACAGCTTGAAGTTCCCAAGTGATCAGAGAGAGTCTGTACTCTCCTTGCAAAGGTATTTATAACCTGAGGGTAGTGGGCTGTCCTTTGGTCCAGGTGAACCAAAGGGCCAGCTGGTTGGTTAGGGCTAGGGGCTATCTCAGGAAGATATTAGCTCTGGCACCAATTTCTGGGGGCTGAACTTTACCAACCACAATGTTTTAATCCTATGAAAGACCTTCCTCCCAGGAGGGGTCCTGATGGTTTGTAGAAAAACTGATCTCTAGGGAACTAGGCAAAAGACAAGAAGTCAGATGATCTTGGATTTCTAGAAAGTGCAAATTTTCCCACCCTTTTTACCTTAGGGGTCCAGTCACTTTACTTCTACCTCCCTTCATTAGGACCTGTCATCAATTGAGCCACTTTCAGCCCACCACTTCTAGATATGATAGTACAATGACTCTAGTTAAGTTAAAACTTGATAGAATGGCACTGTTACACTAGCCTTCAAGTCCTTACTTGAAGAGAATAAATTAAAGAGAAATGATCCTATTTTAAATCATTGCTATTTTGGGCCTTGTTGAGTACCCAAATTATATACAAACTAATAACAGCTGATGAATCATTGTTAATATTTTTAATTGAATTAACATCTCTTAAGAAAAAGCTATACAGACTCACCCTAATATTGGGTTGCATTGCTTTACACCTGACTTTATTGGCTTTTTGGGTATCACTAATTATCTCATGAAGCATGTACTAAATGTATCATTAAATATTTTTTAAATCACTATGGAATAATTTTGAATCAATGTTATATATGAAGTTATGTATTAAATATATATATATATATATATATATATATATATATATATATATATATAATAGATGCACATCTGTTCTCTTTACCAATTACATTTTCTTAAGAAGCTCAATGATGAACAAACTATAATAGTCTCAAATGAGTCACAAACACATAAATGAGCTAGTTAAAGCATGTTCTAAACAACTATTATGTTGCATAAGTGTAAATGGATGGTAACTGAAAAGCCTAGCTAGCTTTTTAAGCAAAACTGCCTCTTAAACTTAATTGAAAAGGCTAATTCTTATTTTGATAAGTAAAGCAAATAAATTAACAAACACTGGGAAATTATAATTCTGCAAGAATCATTCCCCAACAACTTTCATAGATATCTTTGAGGGAAAAGTATTATTGGGGACTATAAATTTAGATGGTGTTAGAAAATTATGTCAAAGAAAGAGTTTAGCAAACTATGGAATTGTAATATATGCTTGTGTTTGGTCATTGCCCCACATATCTTATTATTAAGTAATATTTGGGTAAAACATTTCTGGCCAAAATAAGCATTATTATCTAATAGGTGGGTGCATTAAACATTATCAAGTTACAATTAACTGAATTATATTGGCTTCCAATTGGCAAATGATCACACATAGACCATACAATACAGTGCTTACTTTGCTAAGATATAAAATATGTTATGTTCTGGCATTTCCTATATTTTGATTTTATTTGTCTGGTTGATAATTCATAAGCATATCATTCTTCTGCTGAAAGTCACTCAGCAACCCACTATATTCTTCAGAGCCATCCATAATCTGACAAAGGGAATGAGGCCTTCAAGAACTTGGGCTCTGTAGTCACATTGATCTGACCTCAAATCATGCCAAAGTGAAGGTGGTGGAACATACCCTTGATCCCAGGACACTGAGACAGGAGGATACTAAATTTGAAAGCATCCTGGAGTACATGATGTAGTGAGTCCAATGCCAGCTCATACATGTGGTCAGATCCTGTCTCAAAACACAAATCAAAACAATTGTGGCTCTACCACTTTTAGTTGTATGATTCTATGAAATTACTTCATAACTTTAATTTTCAATTTCCTATTATGTGAAATAACTAAGGTAATATGAATGCCACATTACTTTGGTCAAGGACATTAAAAGAGATGCTGCTGATAGAGTCTTTCACCCAGTGGTTATTATGTAGTAATCTGTCCAGAAAAAAAATGAATTGTGTCTACTCTTGTTTTTCAGTTAAAAGACATTGATAGCAGGCCTCTGAAGGTACCATCCTGCCTCTTGTTTGTGTCTTTGTATGTGCTGCTTTCTCTTGCTAGAGTGCAGTCTTGACTCCCACTTTTATCCTTTAAAAGTCAGTGAAAGTGTACATCTTCTGTAAGCTTTTCCTCACTTACCCCTTCTAGGTTGACCCTGTCTGTATAGTCAGAATCATTAACATATAACATGTCTTACATGTCTTATCAGTTATGTATGACAAGCTGTTGTAAATCCACATGGATTATAGACTGTTTAGGAGAGCAGGAAATGTAACTACATATCTATGTATCCAAATGGCTTAATAATGAAGATGTATCATTATATTGCATGGCATAATGACTGACAATAAGTCACTGGAATAAATAATCTGTAAAGTTGACAATGAGAATAAGAATTTGAGGAAAAGAAGGTATGCGAAAAATTTCCCAATCCTCAGGTATATAGTCACAGGCAAAGAATAAGTAACTGGATTTGTTTGCTCATCAAATACATTCCAAACTAGTTCAGGTCCTCTGAATGTTGATCATGAGGCCACACTATCAATAGAAGAAAGCACAGGTAAGCATCATCATATTCCAAGAAAGGGAACAGCATTAATATTTACAGTGCAAAATCTAGAAGCCATAAGGGAAAAGACTGATTGCACTGAAAAATGTATGCACATGTGGACACATAGAAAATTATACAGGGCTGGAGAGATGGTTAAGTGGTTAAGGCTCTGCTGGTAAAGCCTAATGAACTGAGTTTGATTCCCCAGAACCCATGTAGAGCCAGATATACAAAGTGCACATACATCTGGAGTTTGTTTGCAATGGCAAGAAGCCCAGGCATTCCCATTCTCTCTCTTTCTCCCTCCATCTGTCTCTGTTAATAGATTAATAAAAATATTTATTTTTGTAAAAAATAAATGTAAAAGAAAAGCTGAAACCAAATAGAACAATTTTGAAATTTTAATGTATAGAGTACACAAACATTTATTATTCTCATTGTGCCAATTTTAATATTTGATAAGTAAAATGAATGACTAGAGTACTAACCCAAAGTGCTTGCAGATAAAATAATATGACATGTGAAGTATGCTTTTCAAGAACATCAAAGAGAGGGAACAAGTGACATAAAACTTAAAATAGTAGCCATTAAAACAATGGGCTGGATCAACAGAAATTCAGTCACTATTCTCTATAGATGTGTATGCACAACTTTCCCTAGTAGGACATTTTTGAGTAAAAGCAGGTGCAGGTAAAGAAATAGGGAACATAGAAAGGTAATGTGGTAAATAAGATCAAAATAAATTATATGCATTATGAAATGTCACAATGAAACCTATTATCATGTATAACTATTATATACAGATGAGAAAATTTATAACTTAAAAGTTTTTTATGTACATTGAAAGAAAAAGTTGTTGTCATTTTAACTTTTAACAGAACCACAACATTTGGTTTTGTTTCCAAAAATATAATTCCTAAGAAGAACCTTTATCAACATTTAGTATGACTACAGAGTTCATAAAAGCTATGCAAATTTATGTAGAATGTTCATGTTTGTTCTATGAAGGGCCAACTATGTTTTGGGAGGTGTTAACTAAATTAGGAATTTAGTTTCTTAAATTTCACCTTAAGTCAAAATGTGTGAGAATATTTCCAAAGATGGTAATTTCACATGTAGCAAGCTGGTCTTCTGAACATCATCTATGTCATGGCTTAGTAAAACTCTCACAGGCAAGATACCACCCATATACACATATAATTAATATTGATTTCCAAATAGAATTTTATCATTGCATTCTATTATGAAAATTTTCATAGATCAAACTATTTGTAGATAGCAAGTCACACTCTGGTATTTACTGCTTTCCACACTGCTTATTGTATGTTGCAGCAAATCTATAAAAGTGCTTTATGATCCTCTCTAGGACTTTTTAGAGCTCTCTGTCACCTGAACCCAGCATTGTGATAAAAAGTGGCCACTCATTTGCTCAATTGTGGAAGTGTCCTGGAATTATAGATACTGACTCTTGGGTTTATTTACCCAGGAGTGGGACCTGCTTCTTCTTAGAGCAGAACCAGAAAGAAAGAAAGAAAGAAAGAAAGAAAGAAAGAAAGAAAGAAAGAAAGAAAGAAAGAAAGAAAGAAAGAAAGAAACCTTACTCCTGAATTCATTTAACCAAGAGTGAACCCACAGCTGCTTCAGCTTCTGATGTTCCTGAGACAGCTGTTTCATTTGATAGGCACTCATTGATGTTTTCATAAAGCAATGAAAACGGAAATACATGAGGAATCAACATGTGAGCTATTAGCATTATGTGAGTGTAGAACAAGGAACTTTAGCGCTAAAAATCCTTGAAACTTTTTCTCAAAGGAAGGGATTTAAGAGCAGAACTAGTGAACTTTTCTGACTCAGAATACACACACACACAAACACACACACCATTCACACTGATATCACTCTAATCCCACTTGTTGCTTTCAATATTTCTGTGGGCAATTTGTTACTTTTAACCACCATTGCTTTCAACAGTAGTTAATCTATTTTACACAAACACATATTGTTCTGGGTCAAGGGTACAACCAGGTCACTGAGAAAGTGGGGTGAAGAGCATGGCTTAAATTCTCACCAGCATATATAACATTCCCTGTCAATTTTAAGTGCTGTTCAGGGCAAAGCCAATCTAAGGCATAGAAATCTGTAAAAAATCTAGTGAAGCTAATTAAGTGATTGTAAGATTAACGTCAAGGTAAGTTATAAAGAAAGAATTTAGAAAGCTGGGTGTGGTGGTGCACGCCTTTAATCCCAGCACTCGGGAGTCAGAGGTAGGAGGATTGCCTTGAGTTGGAGGCCATCCTGAGACAACATAGTGAATTCCAGGTCATCCAAGGCCAGAGTGAGACCCTACCTCAAAAAACCAAAAAAGAAAAAAATAAATAAAGAACTTAGAAAATCATCCCACAAAAATATTTTCATAAAAGATATTTGAAAGGTCCATAAGAAGTATCCCCACAGGTTTTGCCATTATTTCATGTCCATAAGTTTATACCCATAGTCCATTCCCACACTCAATATCTACTGTTTCTTGAACTGAAGCTGGACATTTTCATGGTGAGGAATGTGATTATTGCAGAAAAATCCAATGAACACATCATCACAGGCTGTTAAATGTTTTTTTTAAGTGATACAAACTATGAGAGACTATTTAGTATATTCATAAAACCAAGTTAGAGATGAAGATATGCCTCTGTGGTTAAGTGTACTTTCTTTACAAGAATGATGACCAGAGAGGTCCTAAGACCTCTCAAGTTCGGGTCTGCTGACACCCATGCAAACAGTTGGGCATGGCCATGGACATCTGGTAGGGGCGTAGATCAGACACTTGCTTTGGCATGTGAAAAATAGCAAGCTCTGCATCAGTAAGATACTTTGTCTCAAGGAGAAAAGCAGGACAGTGAATGACAGAGCAGGGCCCCCAATGTTCTCCTCTAGCCTCTATAGGCAAATGCACTAGAAGCTACATCAGCACATACATGTTCATACATCACACATACCACAGCACACATACTACACACAAAGACATAAAAACTCAACAGATTGTTTATCAAGGAACATATCAAACAATGTTTCCTTATCTAGTCATCACTATCAATGCCAAGTTTTCACTTAATCTTGTACTATGTTTAGAAGTCAGTGTTATTATTATAGATTCACCATTTAACTGACTCATATCCAATCCTGCATTATATTCCAAATTTCCATTGTTTTAAGATTCTAGGGAATGAGCTCCCCTACCCTCCATCCTACAGTGAACCACCCAGTGTTCATTGGTCAAAGGGAGATGGTTCTTCAAGTTCAAGGGAACAAGAACATTTGAGGGTTGTGGCTCAGTTGAAGAGAAGTTGCCTAGCACATATGAGGCTCAAAGTTATATTTCTTGTAACACAGACACACACACATACACACAAGAAAAAAATTATTGCCCTAAAATATTCTTAAAATACCACTATGATCAACCTACACTCTGCTTAATATTATATTATTCTATTACGTTCAATATTATACTGTGCTCATAATATAAACTGCACTTCTTATAATTTCACATTACTGACACATATACTTGTAACTTTTGTTAATTTTAGGATGGTCTACCTTTTACCTAGAGAACATTCCAGCTTCACTTCGCTTGTCTATTTTCTCATTCCATCCTTAGTATAACTTTTAAGTGATTCTGTCCTGCTTTGTGCAACATTTGAGATTATTATTAATTACTATTATTGTTATTCCTATCTGCACCTTGACACTAATCTTCTTTGATAGTAGAAATAACATCTTTGAATTATTTTTATTTCTTATTATATTGAATAATACATTATAATATTCAGTTATCAATTTTTTTAAGTTTGCTCACTTGATTCAGCATAGCTCTATTTTATTAAGAAACCAATGATAAGAAAGCTAACCAAGATAACCTATTATGTTTCTTATGCTGGACCTCCACATGCAGTCTCCTATATGTTACAAACTACAGATAAGATTGCATTTCCCAGAAATTCTTTTGCATACAAATACAGTTAACAATATCTATGAGACCACTGAGTACATTGTATGATTCATTTTCAGAAAAATTTTACTTTCATACTTATATGATTTTCCTGATTACCATAAATAGCTATTCTAACCCTTGATAGATGATCCATATGTACATGCTGATCGAGAGCTTCTGCAAATTTGAAGGGAATTTTCAAAACAACTTCTATGTACATTGGCCATTACTTTTTTCTCTTGGATCATCACATGTAATCTTTGATGGAAAGGGACAATAAAATTTGAAACACTAAGGTTCAACTCAAATCAATCAGTCCCCCTGTAGTTTTCCGTCAAAATTTTGAGGTCTTTGATAATAATGATTTTACCTTAAAATAAAGCTGATATTTAAAGATATGATTAGGATGATAGTAAATTATGTGTGTGTGTAAACTTATCTGTCCATCTCTCCATCTAACCCTTTCCCAGGTGAGTATAGGAAAATACAACACTATGAGTGAAATAGGTTGATCATTTTTAATCTACAAAGCTAAATAAACATACACATACTTCGATGTTCAACATTTAAACATTTTAATTTATATCACAAAATTTCAATTTTCAAATACCTAAAAAAAACCTATATCCTAGTTACAAATACATATGAAACAAAGTAAAAAAGACCTCATAGTTCTACAGTTATAAAGATGCACATATATATTGTTAACAAAATAGGCATGCACTGAGTCCCCCCCTCCCCAAGGGAATTGCCTAAGAGAAGAGAGTAGACACAAGATATAGTCAATAATATGTGTCAGTGAATGTGTGGTGCAAACCAGAATTGCCCTTTAACCCTTGATTTTTTAAATTCAGTACTATTATTAAACATACTATTTGCTTTACTGGTAAATCAGGAGCAAGTCTTGTGGAATCCAGCTGTGACCCTAGGGCAAGAACCTTTTGCTTGCCGTCAACTCCTGACAGTTGAGGCTGTTAATTACCACTATCAACTAGAACACAAGCAACTCTCTGTCTGACAGCCTCAGGGCTCACCTTCAGATACTAGCAGCTTGGGAAGATTTAAAACATGTTAAAAAAAAAAAAAAAAGGCTGCTATGTAAACAGTTTATCATACAATATTGGATGAGCACAGTAGACCCACATCAGTAAACAAAGGAAGGTTCTGCTACCTTTGCTTGCCCTGATAGGTTAGCAAAGAAGAAAGCCACAACATAAAACAAATAAAGCTTTTGTTTATGTATTCTTTCTTTGGTAGGATAAAACTAGGGATTTAGTTCTTAAAGCATTATTCTGGTTCCTTAAAGAAAGGCCAATCATTTACTTTTGCTGAAATAAATAAGGTTGGGCACACTCAACAGGAAGAGAAGTCAAGGGCTTGGGAGATGACTTGGTGGCTAAAAGTGCTTGCTAGGCAAGTTTGGTGATTGGAGTTCAAATCTCCAGGACAAGGAAATGCCTAACACAGGTAGTGCATACATCTATGATCCCAAAGTGCTAATGCAATGGAGTAGAGTCAGGGGAAGCCCAAAGCCTGTTGGCCAGGTAGTCTGGCATTTACACTGGAAAAAAAAAAAGAGATTTTTGTTCCAAAACAAGGTAGAAGGCAAGGATGGACACCTGAAGTTGTTCTCTGATCTCCACTAGTACACAATAGCACAGGTGTACTCATGCATAACACACACACCATACACACACACACACACACACACACTTACAACAAAAAAATGAAAGAAAAGTCAAAAGTTGTATTTTCTGTTTATCTTACAGAATCACAAAATAATTAGGAAAGCTTATAGCTTACTCCTGGTTAAGGATAATGTATGGGTATTCACTATACGGGAGACCTGTAGCTGTACACATAATAGAAAATTATATGTGTGCTATATGATATAGCTGATCATGCTTAAAACTCCCAGTTCCCTGGTCCTAGTACCCCTGTTACTGCCTTGGGGCACCTGGTCCCTGCTTGTGGGCTGCAGAAACAGGCCTTCATAACAAAGACAGATGAATCCCAAATTAATAAGGTACTTTTCCACCTAAAGGCATTGGAAAAACAAGAAAAATCCAACCCTAAGAGGTGTCCATGGAAAGAAACACTCAAAATCACAACATAAATTAACAAATTGGAAACTAAGAAAGCAATTTTTAAAACTGACTAAAAAAGAGCTGTTTTTTTTGAGAAAATAAACAAGATTGATAAAACCCTGGACAATTTTATCAACTGAAGTAAAGAGAAGTCTCAAAGTAACAAAATTAGAAATGAAAAAGAAGAGGTCACAACAGACATCAACGAAATTGGAAGAATCATTAGGACATACTCTCAAAACTTCCACTCTAGAAAATTGGATAATCTGGAAGAAATGGATAAATTCCTAGCCACATACAACCTACCAAAACTAAACTCAGAGCAGATTAATCTCCTAAACAAATGTGTCACATCCATGGAGATTTGAAAGGTAATCACAAACTTCCTCCAAAAGAAAAGTCTAGGACTAGATGTCTTCTCAGCTGAGTTCTATCAAACATTCATTGAAGAACTGAAACCAATTTTTATTAAACTGTTCCACATAATCAGAGACCAGGGAATCCTCCCCAACTCCTTTTATGAAGCTAGAATCAACCTAATACCAAAACCAGACACAGATACAAGAAAAGAAAACTAAAGGCCCGTATCCCTGATGAATTTAGATGCAAAGATCCTGAACAAAATCCTCACAAACCAAATACACCAATATATCAAAAAGCTTTATTCCAGGGAGGCTGTGATGATTCAACATATGGAAATTGGTCAACATAATACACCACAGAAATCAACTTAATCATCAGAACCACATAATCATCTCAATTGATGTATTTGTCAAATACACCACTTCATGATCAAAAGGCTAGAGAATAGGCATGGAGGGTTTAGATCTCCACACAGCAAAAATCTATATATAAAGCACATAAAGTCCAAATAATACTTAATGAGGAAAGACTAAAGGAATTCCCATTGATACTGGGAACAAGATAGTGGTGCCCACTCACACCACTGCTCTTCCACATAGTACTACAAGTTCTAGCCCAAGCAGTAAGCAAGAAGAAAGAAATAAAACAGATATAAATTGGAAAGGAAGAAGTCAAGTAAACTCTATTTGCTATACATAAGTGGCCCAAACGTCTCCATCATAAAACTTCTAAATGTGGTTAATTCCTTCAGTAAAGTGGCAGGACAAAAAATCAACACACAAAAAAATCAGTAGCTTTTCTATATGCAAAGGACAAATATACAGAGAAAGAAATCAGCAAGGCTGTCCCATTTTCAAGAGCAAGAAAAAAGTAAATACCTTGGAATAACAATAACAAAGGAAGTAAAATGCCTATATAATGAAAACATTAAAAACTTAAGAAAGAAATTGAGGAGGAGTTGAGGAAATGGAAAGATCCCCCATGCTACTGGATAGGTAGAGTTAATATTGTGACAGTGGCAATTCTACCAAAAGCAATATAGAGATTTAATGCAATACCCCTAAAAATTCCAGCATAATTCTTCACAGAGATAGGAAAAATGATCTCAAAATTTATATGGAACAGAAGTAGGCCTCTGATATCCAAACACATACTATGCAAAAGAAACACATCTGGATGTATCAACATACCTGATCTAAAGCTATATTACAAATACATAGTAACAAAACAGCATGGTACTGGCAGAAAAACAAAGACCAGTGGAACAAAATTGAAGACCTGGACCTTAGGTCAAGTAATTGTAGCTTCTTGACCATTGGAATAGATGCCAATGAAGTAAATTGGAGAAAAGAGCATCTTCAACAAATGATGCTGGACAAATTGATTAACCATATGTCAGACCCACTCGTCTCACCATATACAAAAATCAAGTCCATATGGATTAAAGACATCAATATAAGAACTGAAACTCTTTTCCTATTGGAAGAAAAAATATTAGGCACTCTCCACAATATAGGAGTATGTAAAGACTTCCTGAACAAAACCCCAGTATACCAGGATTTTAACAATCAGTCAACCAATGGGATCTCATGATGCTAAAAACCCTTTACACAGACAAACATACCATAAGCAGAGCCAATAGGTTACCCACTGAATGAGAGAAAATTTTAGGTAGCTATACCACTGACAGAAGCCTAATGTCTAGATTCTACAAAGAACTCAAAAAATTAAACAATAAAAAAATCAAGCAAGCCATTCCAAAAATGGAGCAGAGAACTGACTAGGGAGTTCTCAGAGGAAAGGATACAAATGGCTAACAGACACTTAAGAAACGTTCAACATCCCTAACAATTAGGGGAATGCAAGTTGAAACAACTATGAAATTCCACCTTACTGCAGTAAGATGACAATCATTAAACAAATCTAACAACAACAAATGTTGGTGAGGATGTAGGGAAAGAGGAACCCTTATCCACTGTTGGTGGAAATGTAAACTTGTACAACCACTATGAAAATCAATATGGAGATTTCTGAAAAGGATGAATATAGGGCTACAAACAGACCAAGTTATTCCATTACTGAGCATTTATCCAAAGTGTCCCATGTATCACTACAGACACATTTGCTCAACCATGTTTGTAGCTGCTCAATTCATTTTAGATAAGAACTGGAATCAACCCAGGTACCCATCATTGAATGAATGGATAATGAAGTTGTAGTACATTTACAAAATGGAATTATAAGCAGTAAGAAAAAAGTGATATAACAAAATTTGTATAAAAATAGATAGACTTGGAACAAGTCATACTCAGAGAATTCACACAATCACAGAAAAACAAATGTCGCAAGGTTGGTTATCTATGGTTCCTAACATGCATCAGCTCGAATTGGTAACATACCTCATAGGCAACTCAAGGCCCATACAATGGAAGGTGAAGTGGAGGGTGGTGAAAAACAAACACAAAACTAAATCCAAAATGAACTGGATTTATTTATTTTTTATTCTTGGAGATAGACTGAAAGATATAATCCTCAAAAGGAATAAGGGGGGGTCACCTAAAAGGATGGCCCAGGAGAGAGTGGGATGAAGCCTAAGCTTATAAAAATGATTTTTGTCTCTGGCCTGTAAATCCTAGTACCATAAATTGGTTGCTACCCATAATGAGCTATTGATCAGAGACACCTACAAGGTTCCCAAAACAAGACAGGTTTCTTTCAAAGCATGTGATTACCCACCTCATCAAAAGGAAAGACCCTGTTGCTGAAGACACCATATTCTGCTAACACAGAGCATGGGAAGACCTGGCTGGGACCAGAATAGAGCCAGTACTCAGATGACCCATCTAGTTCTGAAAGTGCTGCATGAGCTACTGTGGGAAAGCATCCAACAATAGTCTGAGACACCAGAGGTCTAAGCTACTTACAACCAAACAGCCTGACAGAATATACATGCCAATGCAATAGTGGCACACAGTTTTGGTGGGTAACCAATAGCTTTCTGATTAGCTAAGAAATCTGTTCAGTGTAAAGGAACCCATATCTGGACTTGGGAACAAGATCAGAATCTTATGGAGACAAAGATTATGTTCTCCAATGTCAAGCTCTCACTAGTTTTTGGCTAAAATAGGAGTTACATACATAAAATTCTACATAAATTACTAATGCTTATCCCATTCAAATTATGTGAACTTTACTCTCTGTTGGAGAATTTGTTCTTCTTTTTCAGAAGGTAGTGAGACCTGAGGAGATTAAACTACCCCTCCCATTTCAGCCAAGCCACAGCTGAAACCACAGAGGAATTGGGGATATAAGCAAGAGTGCTGCTTCCATGTTGAACCTAATAATCAGTGCCAGGGTGAAGGAGACAGACCCTGAGGATACTCAACACTTACCAAAGCAGAGATCCAAAGGCTCCTAAGAGGTCATCACTGAAATAGACTCAAAGTTCACCCACCATGGCTCAGATAATTTTATGGAAAAGGGAGCACAAAGATTGTAAGATCAACATGTTGAGCCATCATGCCCAGAGGTATTCCCTCCCCCCGAAATAACTGACTGCTCCTCTCACAATGCATAGTCCACAACCCCATAGGGAATATCTGCAATCCCAATGAGGAGGGTCCTCAGTGGAATGGGGGCAGGGACAAGGGAAAAGGTGGTAACCAACACATAATGTATCCACACAAATATGCTGTTAATAATAATTATTTTAAAAAGAAAAAAGAAGTAATTTTTTTTAAAGCTAACAGGCTTTTTGAAGTCACCATCCAAACCTAAAAAACATTTGTTTTTCTTTAAAACACACACACACTTTAATTTATTTGCACATTGTGTATGTGTGGATGGGTGTGTGCCAGAAACTTTTGCCACTGCCAATGGTTTTGCAGTACTTTTTTTTTAATTTAAATGCATATGAATATTTTATTTAAAAATATCAAACAAATTAGTTGAAATAACAAGTGTAAAATTCAGAAATAGCTGAAATAAAGGAATTATACTCAAAATGCATGTACTTTTGCTGTAAATTTATATTACTAGGTTGAAACTATAACTTCCAGAGACGTACTCATTTACAATTACCTTCAGTTAAAATTATTTTTTCAACTTCAACTGCATCTTTTTAAAATTAGTTATGTATATAGTGTGTATACAGCAATGATGGTGCCATCATTAGCCTTCTGCCTGTCATCCCCCACCCCTGCAGGTTGTGGCTATTGCATTGTGGGGGTGGCCTTCAGTTATGGGGGAAAGGCAATGTCTCTGAGCATAATGACCCAACTTATGGCTCTAACAATCTTCCCGCCCCCTCTTCCTCGAATTTCCCTGAGCCATGTTGGGTTCATTTTAGGTCTATTTCAGTGACGTGAGGTCTTGGGAGTCTCTGTGTCTCTGGATATCTGATTTTTTAGGAGTTGAGTATTCTCTGTGTCTGTCTCTTTCACCCATTGCTGGTACCAGGTTCACTGAGAAAGTATCTCTTGCTCATTACCCCCACTAACTCTATGGCTTCCGCTGTTATCCAGGTGGGGTGCAATGGGCTGATTCTTTCCTCAGGTTCTGGGTCCATCTGAAAAAGGGAAGCAAATTCTCCAATAGAAAGTGAGGTCAGTGCAAGATACATGGATACCCATTCTTATTTTAGAGAGAATTTAATAGGTGTAGGCCCTCTTGTAGTCCACTATTGGTGAGAGCTTGATATTGGAGAGCAGGCTCATTTTTGGATATGGTTCTGACTTTTTCCTCATCCAGGTATGGGCTCCATTCCACTGAGTGGATCTGTTAGCCAAATCAAGAGCAGTTGGTAACCCACCATGGCTGTGTGCCACTATTGCCCTTGTGTGAGCATCACATAAGGTTGATTGCTGCTGAGTAGCTTAGAGACAGGTTGTAACATTGCCCTCACTAAAGATGCTCTGTCATGTAGCCTGCAACTGTCTTTCTCTTTATTAGTTCCAGGCTCTTATCACTCTGGAATCCTACCTCTGAACCAACAACACTAGCCTGAAACTTTAAGAGATAATCACACTTCCGTGCCTTCCAGTCTCTCCTCCTTCCTCTTTCAACAACTTCACTAGCTTTCCATTTTGTTTTCTATGCCAATGGATTTTTTTCTCATTTCCTGGGATTCTCTCTACTCTGTTCACACTGATTTTAGAAGCTTTGATTTTCAGCACTGGGGCTATGATTCTAAAATCATCACTTTTCTTGGGAGTCCTCCATTTACCTCTGGTTAATCCTCCCTTCTGAAGACACACTTTGCCACTTCTACTCTTTGTTAATGGCATTACCATTCACCAAGACTTTAGTGACTATCTTTTATTATGTATCTGGTTAAAAAAAAGAACAATCTTATGAATCTCACTTTGAAGAAATGCTTTTTCCCCTATACTGATTGTACCATCCACTTGGATCTCTATGATCACTCACTAAAGCAGAATTGTAGCAGTGTTTCTAACTGCTTTCACTGCCTCTTGTCTCTGCCTTCTTTGCACATTGTGTCACCAAAGATATCCTCCTACACCAAGAATAGTTCTTAGAACTCTCCTTCTCTAAAAAAAAAAAAATATATTATTTAATGGCTATGAATGTAAACAGACCAATCTATCCAAATCTCAGTAAACCCATGACTTAGTTAATGTCTTATCAGTTTAGCTTCTCTTCCAATACCCAGGATGCAGTCTGCCATTCTGGAGTTAGGTTCTTGCCTTGCCTCTCCTAAGCTTAGGCTATCTGTAATTTATGGAATTCTTCTCTCATCTTAATCCCTTTGAATCCACCTCTGGTTTTCCTCCATAAAACTCCTTATCCTCCTACTGAAAATTCATCCTCTTCACTTGCCTAACAAGTACTTACTGAATTCTCCATGTGCCTGATGTCATACTAAGCTTTGATGTCTTTAAAATTATAGGCAGGCTCCCTTTGACCTCAAGGAAAATCTAATATTCTAATGAAGAGCACAGAAAAATAGATATAGATATTATATGTAACTTTTATGAAAGATAAAAATTACCCAAGTTCTCTCAAGAAAAAATAATCTTAATAGCACTATTATTTAAGAAAAAGAAAAAAAAGCTTTCCTAAAAGTTCTGCTAAACATTTAAGGATAAAATGATAGTAGCAAAATGTAAACTCTTTGAGAAATTAGATTTCACTTTTAATTACATTGATACTAAACTCAGGCCAATGTCTTACAAAATAAGAAGGAAGGAAGGGAGGAAGGAAGGAAGGAAGGAAGGAAGGAAGGAAGGAAGGAAGGAAGGAAGGAAGGAAAAAAAGAAGGAAGGAAGGAAAAAAGAGAAGGAAAGGGAGAAAAGAGAGGGAGGAAAGGGAGGAAGGAGAGGGAGGAAGGAGAGGGGAAGGAAGGGAGGGAGGAAAAGGTAGGCGAGAAGAAAAGCAAAGTTTTGCCCAGTACATATATGATAAAGAACATGTATTCAGACTACACAAAGAATTCTTGAAATAATAGATAAAAATGAGTTAAGTTTACATTTCACTGGAGAAGATAAATGAATACCTAATGAGCACATAAGTAATTCAGCAGTATTATGCAAATGAAAAATATTATGAGCTTACACTAATCATTTGCTAAGATAACTAAAATCTTAGGGGCTGGGGAGATGGCTCAATGGGTAAGAACACTTTCCAGTTTGATTTGCCCTGAGTTTGATTCCCCAGCACCCAGGTAAATAGTTGGGTTGGTCACACAAGCCTATAACCCCAGTCATGTGGAGAGTAGAGACCTGGGAAATGCTGGGACTCACTGGTCAGCCATCTGGCCAAAACAGGCAGGTCCAGGTCCAGTAAGAGACTCTGTTTCAAGGAAACGTCTGGACAAACAACAAAAAAAGAACACTGTGTTGCTGGAGAGATGGCTTAGCAGTTAAGGTGCTTGCCTGCAAATTCAAAGGACCCAGGTTCAATAAAGAACACTGGACATTCTCTCCTGACCCTTTCATGCGTGTGGTTATGTCACATGCATCTGCACATACATTAATACATCTCATACAACATCACACATACTACACACAAAAGAATAGAGAAAGAATAGCCAAAACTTTAAAATGCTAATGATCACAAGTACTGGTCAGGAGCAAGTGAATATTTCTGGTATAAATGTAAAGTGGTAAAAACATTTCTGGAAACTAGTTGGCATTGTAAAACTAAACACATACTTAACATTGTCTCTATATGACCTCCATTCTCTTTCTGCTCTATGCTTGTGTGTTACCTACAGGTTTATCTCTTAGTATCATAAATTCATTAACTTGTCACTTCTTTCAGAAAGCAGTTAAAGATTTTCTTTAGAATATAAATTTAATCCAGTTAAGAATTTTTCAGGAAAATTGTTTTCAAGTTGAGGCAAATATTTCTTAACCCAAAACCTTGTAAGACAAATAATGCCTATTATTATTAACTAAATAATGCCAAACAATAAGATCAAATACATGGGCTACTCAGGTCATACATACTAGTATCTTACCACAGTTGAAGTGTGTCTCAAACCCTCTTCACAGCCATTTTCACTTTGAGGGGTTTGGCTCCTCCCCATGCTTAGCCCATGTAATGGATTCCTTGTGGTCTAACCACTAGTACAGGGCCTCATGACCCAGCATTGGATCTAGCTAGAAGGTAATCTGAAATGAAGGGGAGAATTTTGAAGATTGGCTAACAGCATAGGTGTACAAGTGACATACATTTGAAAAAAAAACGATTCATACCTGTATACTTGGGATACTTGGAAATGCATTTGAAATGTCTGCAAAAGAAGCAAACAATGGTGTATGATTGTTTCTCTGCCATGGTGCCCATGAAAATACACTCCAAACTATAGTCCTTGAGTATATCATCCTTTTGAGTTGCCTCACACTTTATGGAGCAAGATGAAGTGTAAACTAATAGAGCATACTTTTCTAAATCATAACCAATTCAACAGCAGGGATTACCCCTATCCTGAAAACTGTCCACAGTATCTATACTATTGACAACTATGAAAACAGATCATAAAACTTTTGCTGCAATCATGAAATAATACTATAGATCTATTTTGGAATTCAATTCAATTTGAATGTGATAGTTTGGATTGCCCCATAAACTGAGGTATTTTATTAAAATTGTGCTGTGTACTGGAGCCCCATCAGGCAGACCCTTGCTACGGGGGGGGGGGGGGGTGCATCCTTAGGGGTGGAACTGAGTCCATCCCAAGGTGTGGAAAGCAGTTTTGGAGCTCTGGCTGTTCATTTTTGGTGCTTCCTGGCAATTTGTGCTTGCTCTTGTTCACTGGCTGTTTGGTGATGTCTCTCTGCTTGGATCTCTGGAAATGAGTCAGCTTCTTCTTCCATTGATGGTGTTCCCCTGCAATTTATAAGCCTTACATAAACCCTTTCCTATCAGAAACTGTTTCTGGTATGATGTTTGTCCAGCAATGAGGAGCTGATTGCAATACTCTTCTACATCCACATTTCCAGATTTTTCAAACAGGAATGTCTGCAGCATATAATTCAATTCAATACATAGCTCTCTACTTCTATTTATGTAGAGCAAAGGAAGTACACTAGTTCCCAGTAAGGTGGAAATAGGAGTTGATTTTTGAGAGCCAAATTGTCATTCTGGCTCTACAAAAATCTGTGGTCTTGAGAATCCAGTTCTTTTGTCCTGGCTTTGTCAGTAAAGTAAAAGTCATTGCCCAGACAGTATTCTCCATTTTTAATTTTCTGAGAGAGCTTATACTCAAGATATTTAAGCTCTCTCTTGGGCCAAAGGGGCTTATTATTCCTAGCAGATGAGTATTTTGGTGATAGCACTTTAACTGACATGGTAAAGGGAGTAGAAGAAACAGAAAGGAAGAGAGTGGTTGGAATTAATGAATGTATCTCTTTGTCTTCAAAACTTGAAAGGTACCATTAGTTCTACCAAGGGGAAATTTATTATATTTTTATTTTGCACATAAAAATTTATTTAGGGTACAGAAAGTTAGTTATAATACTGAAAATCTATTACTGGTATATCCAGTAGGAAGATTCATGAGCTAATTTACTCCCAAAGAACTTGTTTTCTGGCTTATCTTGGATCTACTATCAATGTGATAAGAGAAAGCCAAGTGAAAAGTTTCAGATTTTCTTTTCTTTTCTTTCTTTTTTGAGGTAGGGTCTCACTCTAGTCACGGCTGACCTGGAACTCATTATGTAGCCTCAGGGTGGCCTTGAACTCATGGCAATCCTCCTACCTCTATCTCTTAAATGCTGGAGTGTGCTACCATGCCCAGCTCAGATTTTCTTTAGAAGATAACAGAAAATGTTCATATGTTCATGTCACAGGTCTCAAATATGCAGCACATGAAGGAAGCACAATGGCAAAAATAAGAAAGTATATAACTTATATGATGGAAAGCAGGGCCATTTGTTATATTTTTCTTATCATTATATCAATATCATTGGGATTAAAATGCTTTTTGAAGAAATTCTCAATTTCAATCTTTAACCTAAAACCTGCAAAACTTCAAGCAGAAGATTTCAAAGAAAGTAGGAAAACAATGTACACTGCAGAATAATTCAAAAGAAAATAAAATGCATTTTCTAGCAAAAGATAATGTTACTTATAGAACTTAAGATGGAGAAAAATTTAATTTCATAGGCAGAAATATTTTCACTGTCAGAATTTTTTTTTCTAGAACCTCATTAGAATCTTTCCTGAAGTAATTTCCATATAAATGGATTTGGCTTCAAAAACTTAAACTAAACAAAATATTAGTCCAGGTAGTTCAATTGTATAATGATAGTATTTTTCATTTTGTATCACTTTAAATTATCTGTATAAACTTGTTATATACTTCTGACCTTTTTTATTTACATGGTGGAGCAGGGCCTCTTGTAGCTACAAATGCATTCAAGATACATGCACCACTTTTCCATCTAGCTTTATGAGGGCACTGGGGAATTGAATCCTGAGTTAGCAAGCTTTGCAAGCAAGCAAGTCTTCACCCACTGAGCCACTGAAACAGCCTGAATTCTTTCTTTTAACAATGTTTAGGGATTAAACTCTGGCATAAGTGCTAAGCAGGGAACCATATCCAAACCATCACATAGAGAAAGAGAAAGACAGAAATTTAACCCTCTTAAAAATGATGATATTATTTACCTTCTAAAATATATCACTAGAGATTTTCAACATTAGCAGTGATAACAAAAATTTCTAAGGTTTGAGTGACCATTTTGAAAAAAAAACTCCATTTACTCTGTGATTCATTAATTATAATGAGATCCAGAGGTAAACAACATTCAAGGAATTTAAAACTCTTTTAGATGTCATAAATAGCCCATACTTACATGTGCTCTGGGAAAAGAAAGTATTCTCAAATTTGCTGGGTGAGGCAATTATTCTGGACAAATGATTCCTTGTCATTGAGAAAACTGTTCAATGTGCCACAATAGATTGCCCCAATATCATATGGGGCACTTGAATTTTGTTCAATTAGCTTTTCTAATACTTTAACCAACAATGCCAAAGGATGCCTTTAGTCCTTATAAAAGCAGAAGGTAACCTTGCAATATGTAGAGAATACATTAGAACCTAAGAAAAGTCTGCATATGTCTCCTGTCAGTAGTGTGCTGGTATATACTTAACATAAGACTGACCAGAAAGAGGGAAGATATATATCACATTTTATGTATCTAAAGAATCTATAAGCTAGGTGTGGTGGCATATGCCTTTAATCCCAGCAATTGGGAGGCAGAAGTAGGTGGATCACTGAGAGTTCAAGGCCATCCTCAGACTACATAGTGAATTCCAGGTCAGCCTGAGCTAGAAAGAGAATCTACCTCAAAAAAACCAAAATAAAGGGCAGTGCCCACTAAGAAAACGAGGAAAAAGATAACTAATATACCAGAGTTAGAGATAAGAGAGAGAGAGAGAGGGAGAGGAGAAGTGAGGGAGGGAAGATGTAGAAGATTAAGGTTAGTCTTGATCTTACCCTCTCCAGTGTCTTGTGGTTCAGGTGTTCCCTGTAAGAGCCTGGTGAAGGATCAGCCATTTGGTCTGTCTTTTAGTAAGTAGAAGATAATGGTACCATTGCCGTTTGGGTCTAGATTTGTGTTTCCCACCCCTTTGATGCCCTCCCCTCCCTCCCCTTCCATCCTAGTGTCTAGTCTAGGAGATGCTTGCTAGGTATGTAAGGTATCTTGGGTAGTTCAGGTTAGGTGCTGTAGATGAGTGAGACTATGTGGCGATTTTTTTTTCTGTGATTGGGTAAGTTCACTGAGAATGATCTGTTCCAGGTTCAACCATTTTTCCTCAAATTTCGTTGTGTCATTTTTTCTTACTGCTGTATAGAATTCCATTGTGTAGATATACCACATCTTAGTTAACCATTCTTCTAGTGATCAGAGAGACCTACAAGGTTTCCTAAGAGACAGACAGATTTCTGTCAGAGTACTTGATGACCCACCAAAGTCTAGTGGTAAGACCCTACTGCTGAAGACACCTTATGTGATAGAATGGCATGGCTGGAAGTTGGAAGAGAGTCAGTCCCCAGACAGTCAGTGCGTCTAGTGCCAGAAGGTGCTACATGGGTGACTGGGGGAAAATGACCAATATCTGTCGAAACAATGCATGGTCTAACCTACTCAGCAGCAAATAACTTGGTGTGATGCCCACACAAGTGCAGTGGTGGCACACAGCCATGGTGGGGAACCAATTGCTCTCAATTTGGCTATCTGATCCCCTCACTGGTATGGGACCCATAGCTGGAGCTGGGAAACAAGTCAGAACCATATCCAAACTTAAGCCCACTCTCCAATATCAAGCTACCATCAATTGTGGGCTACAAGAGGGCCTACACCTATTAAATTCTCTCTAAGAAAAAAAAAGTAAGGGTTATCTCATTTGTCCTGGTGCTAACTTACTCTCTGTTGGAGAATCTGCTTCTCTTTTTTTTTTTTTTTTTTTTTTTTTTTTGAGGTAGGGTTTCACTCTAGCCTAGGCTGACCTGGAATTCACTATGGAGTCTCAGGGTGGCCTCGAACTCACGGCGATCCTCCTACCTCTGCCTCCCGAGTGCTGGGATTAAAGGCGTGCGCCACCACGCCCGGCTCTGCTTCTCTTTTTTAGATAGATGTAGATCCTAAGGAGAGAGCCAACCCATCATACCTCAAAACGGCCCTGGCTGAAACTAAGAAAAATTGAGGAAACAAGCAAGGGGGCTGTTTTCCTGATGAACCGGATACCAGCACAAGGGGGAAGGAGATCAGCACAGAGAAAAATCAACTCCTACCAAATCAGAGAGCCAGAGCCTCAGAGGCCCCCAACACCTCATCACTGAAGCAGACCAAAAATGAACCCAACATGGCTCAGGGAAATTTTGCAGAAGAGGGGGCGGAAAGAATGTCAGAGCCACATGTTGGGTCATGATATGCAGAGACATTTAGCTTACCCATAACTGTGGGCTAACTCCACAATGCATGACCCGTATACCTCAACAAGGAGGCGCCAATGGGAGGGGGTAGCTCACAGATGAGCCTAATAATGGTACCAAACTGACTGTATTTGCTGAATACAAAACTGACTAATAAAGAAAAAAAAAAGAAGAAGAAAAAAAATAAAATAAAGTAATCTGTAGAACACAGACTATAGCAAAATACATGAATCTATTTTTAATTCCAAATAACTTTTTCAGCTGGGCATGGTGGCGCACACCTTTAATCCCAGCACTTGGGAGGCAGAGGTAGGAGGATCACCGTGAGTTCGAGGCCACCCTGAGACTCCATAGTGAATCCCAGGTCAGCCTGCTCTCGAGTGAGACTCTACCTCCAAAAACAAAAACAAAAACAAAAACAAAAATAAACACCAAATAACTTTTTCATTCATACAAATGTTTTTTTTTAAATTTTTTTTAATTTATTTGAGAGAGAGAGAGAGAATGGGAGCGCCAAGGCCTCCAGCCACTGCAAACGAACTTCAGATGCATGCAACCCCTTGTGCATCTGGCTGATGTGGGTCCTGGGGAGCCAAACCTGGGTTCTTTGGCTTTGCAGGCAAGTGACTTAACCACTAAGCAATCTCTCCAGCCCCATTCAAATGGCTTTTGTATATTGTTGTATATATTCTTAAATCCATAGCTAATCCTTATTTGTACTTGAATAAATATAGTTGTAGCATGAATGTTGGTTAGTATTTTCATTTATCTCACCAAGTTAGAGTAAGGGCATCAAAGAAGTAAGTTGAAAATTCACACATTCATCAACAACATAAGCATCTCTTTTCCTGAATTTGATAATAGTTTGCAAATACTAGAGATTGTAATCAAATTATACACTCTTCACAGAGCAGATACAGATAAACATGCTAATTTGGAAATCTATTATTGGTTCTTATATTATTTCCTTGTGTCTAGGTTATTTAAAAAGTCAAACATACCAAGCTTTGATTTTTAACATTTGTCATTTTTGATGATATAAACACTTGCACTATGAAAGAAATCAAGGTAACATATGTGAACATAGTGTGGAAGAGATAGGCAATAGTATTCCATTATAAAGTGCTTTACTTTATAATGTTAAAGTCATAGATACTAGTATAATGTAGTAAAATAAGTAATGAATATTGAGCCTTACCTTTCCTTTTCATATAACTTATTTACTTGCAAATTTATATAATCAAATTTATATAACAGGTTTAACAAATTAAAAAACTCCCTGTACTGTCCACAGTCTATTCCAGTGAGTCACTGTGAACCAGTGCTAATACATCCCTGTCTCCTGTACAAAATTCACTCTAGGTTTCAATACTTGTTATTTTGTTACAGTTTCACGAGTCTCAACTCCTGTCCAGGTAAAGGCTACTGTAATTACCAAAAATTAACTTTGTTAATTTCATCTGATAATATACCAATCAGTAAATAAGTCCTAAATCTGAGAAATGCTTTTGAAACCTAATTATGAAACATTTTCCAACAATATACACAGCAGAGCAAGAAAGGATGTACAGAGGGTTTTAGGATTTTTGTTCCTTTGCTTCCATAGCAGATCCCAGTGATCAGACCAGAAAGAGCAGGAAATAGTCTGCTTATCCTCATTGAAATCATTTAGAAATCATTTTTCTTGTATAAAACCCTTGAGCCTAAAATTACCAAGGCTCCATTTTCATAATGGTGAGCAATAAACCAAGCATGGTAACACACATGTTGTGTAAACATAGCACTTGGGAGGCTGGCACAGAAAGACTATTATTTTAAGGTCATCTTGGGCTGCACAGTAAGATTCTGTCCAGAAAAGAAAAAAATGTGAACAACTGAAACTTGGATTGGTAGATTATAAAATTTGGCTAAAATTCCATTAAATGATACTGAGTCTTAGTAGAAAGCTTAGACAAAAGAAAATAACTTAAGGGCTGGAGAGATGGCTTAGTGGTTAAGCGCTTGCCTGTGAAGCCTAAGGACCCCAGTTCGAGGCTCGATTACCCAGGACCCAAGTTAGCCAGATGTACAAGGGGGTGCAGGCATCTGGAGTTCGTTTGCAGTGACTGGAGGCCCTGGAACGCTCTCTCTCTCTCTCTTTCTCTGTCTCTTTCTCTCTCTGTCATTCTCAAATAAATAAAAATAAATAAAATAAAAATAAATAAATAAAAATAAATTATTAAAAAATCCTTAAAAGTGAGTCCCATTGTTACTTGTGAATGCCTGAACAATAAAGAGGGCCAAATAGCTGGATTCAGAGTGTCTGTGTCCAAATTCCATTGAACTCACGTGATTTTGGGAAATTATTAAGGCAGTCCTACCTTCATTTTCTCAAAGATAAATTGGAGACTACAGTACTCAGTTTATTGGGATGACCTAAGAGATTATATGACGATAACTTGAAATGTAGTAGTAAATCAGTAAGTAACGGAACTATGAAAACACATTCCCTTCTGCCAGGCCAGACCCGGGAAACCAAGGGAGAAACTTCTCAGAGAATCGCTATTAGTCAATGCAGGCAACATCCTTTTTCTGGCAAGCTTCATTAAAATGAAAAGAAAGCAAAGATTTGTACCCCAGACAGACCCCCAAATATCTAAGATAAATAAATAAAAAATAAATATTTAGGTAAATAGAACTCTGGATTTCTTCTTTGGGTTGAGAGAATGCAAATTAAGTCCTAATTACCATCAAGTACAAGGTTATTGAGACAACAGCTTATTCTTACTATCTGTTAGAACATAATATTTAAAGAAGACAAAGGTGCTTAATATCTGCCAGCTAGTATTAAGAGTCGCATTCTCTTCAGAACGCATGCTTAATGCTAGTGATGACTGAAAAATCTAGTGACAATGTACATTTTATTTAAGATTGATTTTATTAGCTGCCAATACCCACTGATTCATTAGAATGCATTCATTTGATTTTTCTGAGTGATGAGTCAAAGAGTAGGTAACTTACTTTAGCAAGGTAGAAGCTATTACCTGTGCAGGGTTGGCCCAAGAGGGTAGTCATGTTACCCTGAGGCAGAGCTGGACTCAGGTAAACCTCAGAAAGCACACAATCACAGTGGAGAAAGACAAAGAGAGCTACACAAAACAAAATGACCTCACCTCACAGTTTTGTATGAAAGAATTTATATCCAGTCATAATATTACATTTTTATGTACAAAACTATTTTCTTGGATGGACGGATTAATGGAGAAATATCAACATTGGTAACAAGAAGAAGCCATTTTATGGGGTGACCAACAGGAAGTATGCTTCAGCTGAGATTGAAGTGTGACTTCACACTTAAATGACTCAGGGGGAGGGGGTAATAATCAGAACCTCAGAAGAGCAGATAAAGGAAACAGAAGCCAGGTAGGAAGTCAAAGTCCAAAGGCAAAAGCAACACCAGCTCAAGATGTTTACATGGGGGAAAGACAGAAGGAGATACTGGTTGAAAAGGAGACAAGATGCTTTTCCTTGACATAGCATTCGGTTAGCGAGCACACGGCCTTCTGGAGAATATATTTACTTAGAATTTGGCACCAACAGTCAAGGGAGACTGAAGACGATTAATAGGGAACTAAAGTCCCTATGAAACAACTACAAGGCCTAGAGAGATGACTCAGTGGTTAAAGTCGCTTGGTTGCAAAGCCTGACAGCCTAAGTTCTTCCAGTACTCACATAACGTCAGATTCACAAAATGGCACATGTATCTGGAGTTCATTTGCAATGCAGGAGGACTTGACATGCCCATACTAACTCTCTTTCTCTCTTTCCAAATAAAAAGATAAAAATACTTAAAAAAAAAAAAACATGAGCAGAGTCATTAGGTTTGAAAGCTGCCAGAGGTAAGGGGGATTCAGTGAAAGGTTGGAAGCAGCATTACTTCCCCAATCCCAGGTGGTGATGAGACATCGCCCCGATGCCAATCTATCTGCTTCAGTTCAGTGTGGCCGTGTTATGCCCAGTTCTAGGCAGCCCCAGTGACCACCAAGGAGAACCAAACACGTATGCAAAGAGAGACTCTTACTTGGGCAGTACCTGTGACACCTTCTCCCTCAGGAAATTCTGTGAATTAGACTGGCCTTCCTTCGACGTAGGGTGGCCAACAGACGGAAGGTTTGACCTCCGAACTGCATATGGAGTTGAACGAGTCATCCTTGGGCGACCTGGATGTGTCCCGATCAGGTTACTTATATTTTGACCTGGATTGAGATTGCTACTGAAAAGTCCACTTGGTTTCAGAAATGTGCTATAAAAAAATGCCCTAAGCAAGCTCTAAAATATTGCTGTCTTATCAAACCTAAGAAGCAGAAAACTCCCTCCCTCACCGGAGCCCCCTAAGCCAGTCTGTACAGAAGGACTCCCCTGACCATGAACCCCTCTCTTTATCCCCTCCTTACCTGGAACATCGCCCTTCACGCTCTGATTTACTCCTGAGCCCACCGCACACTACAAGCAGGTCCCCGTATGAATCTCCTGAGACACCTTCAGCCCCACTCCTACCCTTACCCCGTCAGGCTTCTGGGGCTGGAGCCCCCTTCATGATCTATGTCCCCTTTTCCACAAGCGATCACTATCATTGGAAACAGCAGAAACCTTCCTTCTCTGAAAAACCTCAAGGTTTTATTTTTCTCCTTCAGACTATCTTTTATACCCACCAGCCCACTTGGGATGATTGTCAGCAGCGTTTGCAGGCTCTCTTCAAGGCAGAAGAGTGGGACTGAATCCAGAGAGGAGCTCTAAACCTGTCATGAGACCAGACAGGACCCCCACTGAGGACCCAGTCTGTCTGGAAAGGGCCTTCCCCTAACCTGCCCAAACTGGGACCACAATTTAGATCCAGGAAAGGAGGCTCTTGACAATTACCACCGGCTTCTGCAGGTGGGAGTCCTAGCTGCTGCTCAGAAACCTACAGATTTTTCTAAGGTGAGGTTATGAAGGGACCTGATGACTCCCCTGCAGCGTTTCTAGGAGGCCTTTTGGAGGCCTACAGGACATACACACTACAGACCCTGAAGCTCCTGAAAAAAGGAGAGCTCTGAATATTGCTTTTGTCTCTCAGTTGGCCCCAGATATTAGGAAGAAATTGCAAAAGCAGGAAGGATTTGAGGGAAACTTATTGTCAGAATTACTGGAGATAGCTATGCGGGTGTCTATTTTTATTTTTATTTTTTTCGAGGTAGTGACTCCCTCTAGCACAGGCTGACCTGGAATTCACTCTGTATTCTCAGGGTGGCCTCGAACTCACAACGATCCTCCTACCTCTGCCTCCCAAGTAAAGGCATGTGCCACCATGCCCGGCTCAGCTATTCAGGTCTTTAATAACGCCTGAGGATAAGCAGGCTAAGATTATGAGGATCATGGTGCTGGCTCTTCAGGAGCCATCCTATAGACCACCAAGAGGCCAAAAAGCACCAATTCAGAGGCGGGCCCTGCCAGGCAAAAAGACTACAATTAGATAAAGGTCAGTATGCTTACTGTAAAGAGAAAGGACGTTGGAGGAAGGAGTGCCCAAAGTGGCAGGAGAGAGCCCCTAAGGATTTACAGTTGAATGATCAGGACTGACAGGCTGGAGCTCCTTACCCCAGCTCCTTTGGAGCCCATGGTCACTCAAACCAGTTGTCAAGCCCTGCTTTTAGACCAACCAAGGATCAGCTTCTCAAAGATGACTGCTCTCAATCAGGCCTCCTGCTGAAAGTAATCCCGAGGAACTGATTTATGACTGCCTTGAAAGCCTTGAATCCATGCAGGGCTTCCAGCCTGACCTCACAGACATCCCATGAGACAACCCCAATGAGGTGTTGTTCACTGACTGTTCTAGTTTTGTTTCCAATAGAGTTAGGTATGCAAGGTTGACAGTGGTAACATTGGAAAGGACAGTATGGGCTCAAGCCCTTGAGCATGGGACCTCTGCTTAAAAGGCTGAACTGATAGCATTGACTCAGACTTTGAGATATGGAAAAGACAAGGTCATGAATGTGTACATCGACCACCGTTATGCCTTTGCTATGGTGCATGTACATGTGTAATGAGGTGCTAAGGGTCCAGGAAAGTCTTTGAACCCCAAACCCTGCGTTTATTGTTTTTGGTTTTTTGAGATAGGGTCTCGCTCCAGCCCAGGCTGACCTGGAATTCACTATGTAGTCTCAGGGTGGCCTTGAACTCATGGTAATCCTCCTACCTCTGCCTCCCGAGTGCTGGGACTAAAAGCGTGCACCACCATGCCCGGCCCTGAGTTTGTTTCTATTTTAGTCAAAGGATTGAATAAAAAGAGAAAACTGAAAAAAAGAAAAAAAACTACAAATAGGCTGGATATGGTGGCTTACCCCTATAAACCTAGCACTCAGGAGGCAGAGTAGAAAGAAATGGAGACCAACCTGGGCTACATGAGACCCTACCTCAAAACAAACAAACAAAATTATAAAACCACAGAGTTTCTTTACCAGCACATATATAATCCTTATAATGCAAAGAGAATAAAAATTGAAAATTATATGCACAATTGAATCAATAATACACTAGCATTTGTTGACCTCCTGCAATATATCTGGCCTGGAGCTGACATTACATAGAAATAAGATAGGTGCTCTGCCATCTTGCCACTTGATTAAGGTCAGAAGGGAAGATTGATAGTGGACAAAAATTAATTTTAGGATAAATGAACAAAGGAAGGGAAATTAAACCCAAGGAAAAGAGTCCCTAAAACAGTAACATCTCCAGATAGATGGCTTAGCAGTTAAAGTGCTTGCCTGCAAAGCCTAAGGACCCAGGTTTGATTCTGCAGTACCCACATAAGCCAGATGCACAAGGGGTGCTGGCATTTGGAGTCCATTTGCAATAGCCAGAGGCCCTGGCACACCTAGTCTGTCTCTATCTGCCTCTCTCTCTCTCACACACAAAATAATAAATAAATAAAATATTAAAAGAAAAAAAAAAGAACACTGGTGATATAGCTCAGTGGTAGAAACACAGCCCATCTGGAACACAGGGGGTATTTCATACATTTCTCAGACTACTATGGTCCTACTAAATGAATTTCTCACATGGAGTTCTTTTATGTTGTTTTGTTTTTTGTTTCATGGTGCTACAGATTGAAAATATGGCTTTAAGCATGCTAAACAAATCCTCTCCCAGTAAGTTCTATCACCAGTTTTCTTTTAGACATGTTTTCACCAAGTTACCCACTATTGCAGAAAGAAAAAGAAAAAGAAAAATAGCAATGAAAGGAAAAATGAAACTGAGAGTTTTGCCCATCTACTGTTTAAAATCCAGACCCCCAAGAAGATCTTCAATTTCTGCCTTTGATCTTGAAAGCAACTTAAATGCAGACAGTAAATAAAGGGATAGGATTTGCCTTTTTCTTTCCCCCTAGATTGACTGACATTTCCAGCTGTTCCTAAAGGAAGATGAAGTTAGATCTCTGCAAAAACTATACATGGGTAAAATAACAGATATGAAGTCTTATGCCATTTTTAACTGCTGAAGTCTTTAAACTATCCTGGAATGAAATTACAAATTTCAGGTGGTTTGCAAGAAGTCTTGCTTGCTTGACTTTTCATTTTTTTCTTCCTCCCAATCATCTTACAAAGTGATAACCTATAGAACCTCTCATTTTATTTGTTTTAGGCTGTGTGTCTCTTTTATAGATGCTACAGAAATGATTAGAACAAGGATGGGGGGAGAAGCAAGGCTTGCTTCATTATTTTAAAACATCAGAACTAAATATATTATGTACATAAATACAAACTCAGAATTTCCACGGCTCAGTGTTTCATATCTAGATATATTTGTAACATCTCAAAGTTCTCTGTGCTGATTTTTTTAGACAGATTTTACAGAACCCAGCTTAACTTAACAGAAGTTGTAAATTATGTCTAAATGGAATTTATAAACAAAAGTTAAAGTTGAGCATGGAAGGGAATAATGAAAAGTTTGCATAATGCTGTCAACATCTACAGTGCCAATGTTCATCCTTCCTTTTATTATTAGCTCCACCTTTTTTCCTATGTACATAGATATATGTCTAGGGAAGTATGTGTGTACAGATTTATGTTTTCAAATGAAACAAAGCTGCACAATTATTGTTGCAAGGATCAACTGGTCTCCTGAAGTTCATGCTTCCTTGAGCCTATTAAAGTACAGTACTGACATTTTCCTCTTGTAGCTTTGTGAGTGTGATTGGACCTGAGCTTGTATTTCTGGGAAAGCGCCTGGAAAATACCAATTTAATTTAGGAACTGCTTAGCCTAAGTGTTTGGTAGGGTTTGACAGCCTTGCATCAGGTGATTGGATTTGTTCTCAGAGATATTGCAAAGGAAAGTTGGGAATGTCACCAAGGAGTTTACATTAAATGGACTTTTCCTACAAAGGAATTGATTTTCAAACATCAGTTAAATGTAGAACATGTGTCAGATTTCAGTGTTTTGTTACATTTCAGAACTTACATGTTAACCCCTTGCTTTCTAATTATTATAATAACTGCTATGGGCTTTTTCTTAAACTTTAGACCTTGATATTCTGTTGAACACAAATTAAGCTAATGGCCCAACTGGTACTTCTTATGTCACCTAGAAGAACAGTATTTCTCCTAATGGAAAGTCTGTAAAGGTGTTAAAGCAAAATTATTTGATATCTTCTTTCTCTTCTACAAGCATTTTCGTTTATTACAAAGTCAGAACTTAAAATCTGCATACACAGACACAACCTCATAGGTATATTTAACTCTGTTATTTGGTGTAAAGAACTTAATTTCAGTATAAACTGGCTCTGGGCAGCATTGGTGATGCTGCATCCTGAGTTGTAGCCTCTGTAATTGTGAATATTAACTGAGATAGTGAAACATGGTGTCCGGTTTTCTATTAACTCTGTAATGACTTTATGCACCTGCACACAAAGTCATAAAATTCTTTGTCCTTCTCCACACCACTCACATCTAGAATTCAGACATTCATTTCATCATTTAAAAAAAAAATCTTTACTTATTTATTTGCAAGGAGAGAGAGAGAGAGATAGACAGACAGAAAGAGAGAAACCAGGGCCTCAAGCCACTGCAAATGAACTCCAGATGCATATACCACTTTGTGTATCTGGCTTTACCTGGGTACTGGGGAAGCTAGCCCTGGTTGTTAGTCTTTGCATGCAAATGCCTTAACCACTGAGCAATCTCTTCAGATCCTAATCTAAGATTTTATTGAACATATTGTATGTATCTAGTAGATACTTATATAATATATGTGCATATACATGTATGTATATAGCCATCGTGGGGATTGAACCCAGGGTCTTACACATGCTAATAAAGCTCCTACCACTGAGATATATCTCCAGCCACAATATATCTTAAATAATATTACATATTATACTGAAAGTAATAGGAAAAATTATTCCAGTTTAGATAAAATTTTTTATTTATCAAAAACTTATATAATGCTATTTCCAAGATTAATCAACTCTTTTTTTCCTTTTAAATGATATCCTATAGAAAGAAAATGACATTTGATTAAAAATTGGGCCATTTCTCCTAAAGTAACCTATTAGGTTCCTTTCTTACATGCCCTTTTATTGAATCCATGCTTCGTATTTTAGTAGTCCATTAATTTCTTCTTGCTTGTTAGTGTTTCTTTGAAAATATTTTGTGATTACTGACAAAGAAAAATAAAACCAAGGGTCTTGCAATTCTACCATATTTTCTAAATAAGGACAGAAATGTCTTTTGGTTTTGTTTTGTTTACTCTTTTGTTTTGCTTTTAAAGGAAGGATAGAAAGCATAGGACATTAACACATGACAACAGTGAGATTACACAGATCAACTTCTTCCTTCTTTTATCTCGTAAACATTCTAACGATCTACTTCAAAGGCAGGCTGAGAAGAAGCCTCTCTGTCCTGCCAGAATGAGAATGAGAGGCAAAGCTCTTTACCACTCATAGTGGAGATATGAGGAGCCTTTGAATGGATCATTGCTTTTTATGAGTAGTAATGAGGTGAGAAGTATTCTAGTGTGTGGCACAGGCCTTCATTAAAAAGCGTGAAACAGAATGGCTTATGGTTAAAGGGGGTAATTTGTTCTAACATACTTGCTAAATTGTGCTGTAACCATGCCAGTTAAAAGCACTATATTTTCCATAGGATTCCTGACTGAATTTGTGTGCAATTATTCTGTCCGAACAAAGTTCAGGGATTTTTTTTTTTTCCTAAAGCTTGTGTTAACTAGTTGACAATGCTTACTCCTTCAATGGAAAGTACACTGAGTCCACAGTTAAAAGGGGGTGAAAGAATCCAAAGATGTTCTCATTCTCCTTCTAAAGCCAATGGGTTCTTGTAAAAATCACAAATTCACAGAACCCAGACTTAAATCAATACCATTTACTGAAAGGTGATACCAGAACTAATAGTTTAATAACTACAAAACTTAAAGTTTTCAAATATGAATTATAATGTGATAATCATCATAATGTATAAGAAAATTGTTAGATTCAATATTTTTAAATCCTCCATTTAGAAAAGAAAAAAATAGCAAGTATGAGGAAGAATGATTCTACATCTGAAAGAGAACTAGAGGTTTTACAACATACCAAGAACACTTGTTCAGGTTCTTATTGGGAATGTTAGACTGAGATTTCATCCACAGAAAAATTCATGGCAAGAAGCATAACATGAAAACATTTTTTCCTATATAACTATGTAACCAAGGAGAAAATGTTGTAAGAGTGAAGGATCTAAAATTTAGGTATATCATATCAGAAAATGGCTTCGTATGTGATGATTTTTTAAGATTAGTTTATATTATACTAAAAGATGTAAACTTTGAGAAAATTCTCATACGAATTTTCCAAATTCTTTTTTGCAATATTTATTTATCTATTTACAAGCAGAAAGAGATAGAGAGAAGGACAGAAAGAATGGGCATGCCAGGGCCTGTAGCCACTACAAATGAACTCCAGACACATGAGCCACTTTATACATCTGGCTTTACATGGGTACTGGGAAATTGAACTCAGGTCATTAAGCTTTGCAGGCAAGGACCTTAACAGCTAAGCTATCTCTTCAGTCCAAATTTTCTAATACAGATATTCATTTTTAAAATAAAAAGAGTCCAACTTTATAATTAATGACACAAATTTGTTGAAGCAACAATGTATTACTTAAATAAACCTGATATTCCACCAATATCTATAAACGGATCATTAAACCTAAACACCAAAAACCTTCACAGAGAGTCAGGCAATAGTCTGTTCAGTCAGTGGAATTTCTGAGCAATGGAGAAGTGCACATTCATCACTTTTCATACAGTTCATTGTTATTTCACATTTGCATATGAGATGCTTTGGAAAAATATTTACAATTGTACATTATTATAGCCTCAAAAATAAATACTATCAAGCCTAATAGAAACCAACCATAAGCCTATAATCATGTAATAAGCTCACTCTCACTTCTCTATTTCTGTTTATTGGGTTTTCAGAAAAGTCTATGAAAGAAATTCTAATTACAAATGCTCTTAGGAAATAATCATGTTCCTTTAGTTTTGAATAGGGAAATGGTAACCTTGAACTAAACACTGGGTTCAGTGAATTACTGCTTTTTTTTTTTTTTTTTTTTTGCATGTGTAGGTATGTTTGTGTGTGTTGGGGAAGGGGGTATGTGTTTATATGTCCACGTGTGTGCAAGGGAAGATGAATGGCCTTTGAGACAAATTTTCTTACTGAACCCAGAGCTCACTGATCTGGTTACACAAGCTATTGAGCAAGTCCTGGGATCCTCCTGTCTCTGCCTCCCTACCTATGGGATTACAGGCACACATGACCATGATCAGCATTGTACATGGGTGCTGGGGGGGAGGTCCAAACTCAGGTCCTAAGCTTGCATGACAAGTACTTTACAGATGGGACTACCTCCCAGCCCCATTTTTAAATCTTATTTTCTTATTTTAAGCTAAATCATGAGTGTGGGAAAAAATTATGAAAGTCTTATTTAGAAAATCCCAAGTTATCATGCTACAAGAAGTCAAATCAGATATGGTTGTGAATTTAAATGCAAAATAATAAACTATTATGTATTAAGATCATTGGTCTTCAACATTGCCCAGAAGGAAAAGTTTTTAAATCAATATCTGAATGGCTTTAATCAGTAATTGAAACTTCATCTTTTCTCAATTTATACATATGTGAACACTCTGAATTAATAGGTGGCAACTAGGGAAGAAAGTCTGGAAACTGATATGGTACAAAATATGAATTAATGAACACTGGCTAGTAGAAGCTTCTTACCTCATTGCATCTTCTGAGGGCTTTTGTGACTAATGGAAAATCCAATTAGGTGAACATGGTGTGAAAGGCAAATATTTTACTGAGACTATTCTGAGATAAGCTTTTATTAGAAAATCAAGGCTTCCCATAACTGGCTTTATGGTTCAAATATGTAAGGTCATTGACTCCTACTCTCAAGACTTCTCTGAAATTGCTTTAAATAATCAAGAATGAAATAACTATTCACAATAGTTAGGAAATGGAATCAACCTATATGTCCATAACCTGATAACTGGATGATAAAAATGTGATTCATTTCTACAGTGGGGTTTTACTAAGTTGTAAAGAAAAATAAAGTTATGAAATTTTCAGACAAATGGATGGAGTTGGAAAAAAATATATACTAAGTAAGGTGACCCAAGCCCAGAAAGACAAAAGTTGCATGTTATCTCTCATATAAGAGGATGTGAGAGTGAGTACAGATGATGATTTGCAATAGGAGACCATGAGAGGGAAACAGGAGGTAATAAGATGAGGGGAGAGGCCGAAAGGAAACACATAGTATGTAAACAAAAAGCAGGGTATGTGGGGGGAAGGACACGAGGGAGGAGAGAAAGGAGAAGAAAAATAAACAAAAAACAAAGTTTGCTTTAAAACACAATAATGAAACCTAATATAGCATACATAAGATATGCTAATAAAATTTTTAATTTTGTTTGAAAACTTAAAATAAGTGTAAAGAAGCAAAAAGATAATACATATTGGACTGAAAATGTTTTTGAAAATATGCTGAGACTAAATGCTATATAATGAAACATACCCTTACACAAGAACATGGCTAAAATATTCTAACAAAGTACAGACCTACTACACTTAAGAACAGCTTTATTGGAAGACTGATAGTGATTTCATTTTCATAAAACATTTTTATCTTTAAAATATTTTATTTCTTTATTTATTTGAGAGAGAGAAGGAATAGAGAGAAAAAGAGAGAGAAAATGGGCAAGCTAGGGCCTCCAGCCACTACAAATGAACTCCAGACTTATGCACCACCTTGTGCATCTGACTTATGTGGGTCCTGCTGAATTGAACCTGAGTCCTTTGGCTTTGCAAACAAGTGCCTTAACACCTAATTCATCTCTCCAGCCCCATAAAAAATTTTGAAGCCATTTATCAAAACTGTAACATGCTCCAAACCCCTATAGAATATCAGGGATATAAAGACTGACAGGGCTAAAGGATCCTGATCAGCAAATAGACCTAGCTGGATGTGAGTTCCTGGGATCTTGCTCTGGGAGCAGCCATGGTCCCCCAAAGATGCCCAGGTAACCAGGGTTGGTGAGAACAGGAAAGTAAAAGAGTTTTGGGAGGAGTTTCCGTGAACAGCTCTTTCAGTTTATTGTCAATGAAATGGGTTTATAAGCATCTGAGGGTGGGGGGAGGACCCCAAGGGGATTGGACATACCAAGTTCATTTCTGATGCCTAATTAGCATATGGGGACATTCATTCTAGCAAGTAGGCAATGGCAGGGAGGGCGGGGGTGGTCAGGTGATCTAGGGTCTCAGGATTGTGTGAAGGCTGCTGGCTGATAAGCAGTTTCCTGGGCAACTGGCCAAAGATCACAGGGCTATGGGCAGAGCCTAAATTCAAGTGTGCTGGGCTTGGAGAGGAAGTGGCTACCTGTAGCCTGGGGGTCCTTAGCCATGCCTGGCAGCTCAGGCCCCTCGCCTGAAGGCTCTAGTCTGTGCCTGGCAGTGCCTGACAACTCTTCCTTTGTCTTTATAATGGGGCAGTGTCATCCCAAATGAGTTCTTCAAAATTTACCATAGGTCCAGATAGAGTTAATTGGTATACAATGACCTGAGTAGTAGCAACCTGAGCAATATTAGTTATTTGTTATCTCAGAAATTTGATGAGACAAGGGACTACAAGCAATAGTGTTCCTATAGTAAGGAAGGGGCTAAGGAGAAGCCAAGTAACTAAAGAGTTAGAGAACCAGGTGGTGGGGTCCTCAGGTTTATAGCAGTCAAGCAGCTTAACAATATTTGATTTGTTAACAAAGAAAACAATATTCGTGCCCCAAGACCATACATGCCCCCCAAATTCAGCAGTAATGTAGTCTAAGGTTAGATGGTTTTGAAGTACCACACCCATGAGAAAGTTCAATTGTCTTTGGAGAGATTCGAGGCTGTTGGTCACCGGAGGCACCCAGAGACAGTGTCACACCGAGTCCCACCAGCAGAGGCATGAAGATCTCTTTCATTTGGCACTGGCGGTTGGTGCAAGTGGAGTTTGTAGATTTTTTCTTATAGAGTACACCTGTGAAGCAATCAAGACTGGGGAACAATAGTAGGAGAGGAAATATTTATGTATTGGGTGGTTACTCCTTTTACACTAAGGGAGGGTGGGTGTCTTGAGACAACTGGTTGATTATGGAAATATTGAGCAGGCATTCAGCTCTGGTCAGCTTAGAGCTGGACAGGCAGAGAGGCATACCTTGACTGGAATCAAAAAATGGAATATCAGTAAGGAGGGGTTGGGAATAGTTTGTTATAGTTGTAGGGTATTCTAGGGTAGCATTAATAGGAACTGAAGTTAGCAGGGGACAGGTAGGAGGTGCACAAAAGAAGCAATTTGAAGCATTAGGACAGTTAGTAAAGGGGAGAAGGTTGGCTACATATTGGATATATTGTATCCATGTTATAGTGGCTTGTATTTTTTTCTGTGACTTATTTTTCCTGGGAGAGAATATGATGGTTAGTTTGCACTGGGTGGGAAGCAGGGATATGCTGTCTAGAAATATGAGAAGTACCAGAGGGAGATGACGAGTAGTAGATACTAGCATAGAGCTTTCCCATTACCCCTATCTTCCAGAATTCATTCCAGGGGTCTCTTATGGAGAGTGTTCATTCTCTAGTTTTCCAGAAGGCTTTGAAGACAGTGTCTAGACGCCTAAAGCTGTCAATGATACAGTAATTGTATCAACAGCCTCCATAATATTCCTGGTCTTTAAGGCACTCTTTGTTGGTTTGGCTATAGGCAAAGCATGCCATGCTATTTGTACAAACCACAGACTTAGGATAAATATGGAAAGTGACAGTGTCTTGGCAGCCCTTAGTAGGACAATATCCTGTACCAATAACTTTATTGACCCCTTGATTGGTATCTCAGGCTTCAAAGCGCCACCCTCCAATGGGGTGGGGGGAGATGAGAGAGGTGGCTTGAGAGACATGAGAGACATTGCATTGGAATGTAAGATTGTTAAATCCACCAACAAAATGAATGATAAGGAGGCCTGTGGTGGGCATATGGCTTTGGCTGCATCCAGGGTGTCATGAACATCCCCCCAGGGGGCTCCCTTTTTCAATCAGTGGGGGCGGTGTTTTCTCCATTTCTGCCATCTCTGATTTGTCAATGTCAGGCGAGCCATCTCTTTGGTCAGTGGGGTGGATTTGGACATTTTGAGCCAGTACCCAAATGGTTCTGGGCTGTTCCTGTGGGAAGACACAAGCAAATCCCCTTCCCATGGTGAGGAGGGGGTCTGGTCCCTTCCATATTCCATCTAAAGGATCTCACTATCATACCAGAATGGGAGGAGCAGTCTATGGTGTATGCCAGTGGAGGGTAATAGGAGGGTATTGGGAAATTTTTTATATATTGAAAATGTTTAAAGTAGTCAGAGCCATGGCTAAATGAAGTTTGAGTGGATAGGTATTGGGCTGTTGTTTTTTAAGGTGGGCTTTTAAGGTTTGATGTGTTCTTTCTACTATACCTTGGCCTTGTGGGTTATGTGGGATTCCTGTATGATGGGTAATCTTCCATTGCATGCAAAAGGTTTTGAATGAGGAACTGACAAAAGCTGGGCCATTATCAGTTTTTATTTGGTGGGGGACACCCATGATGGCAAAGGTAGAGAGCATATGATGTATATGGTTTTTTATTTATTTTATTTTATTTTATTTTTTTTGAGTTCTCTCCTGTTTGTGCTGTGGCCCATATGTAATGGGAGTAAGTATCCACTGTCACAAAGACATATTTCTGATGACCAAATTGGGGAATATGAGTGATGTCAATCTTCCAAATGGTGTTGACCTTGAGGCCTTGGTAGTTAGTGCCCATCATCTGAAGTGCAGGTGTTGTTATTAGTGAGGCACAGGACTGGCATGTTTTTAGTATACATTGGAGTTGGTTTTGGGGAATCAGAGGGAAGCATGATTGTAATCCCTTAAGATTTATGTGGGTGTTAGCATGAAATTTTTCTGTTTCCTCAAGGGTAGCCAGGAAGATGTCTGTTGGGTCTCCATAGGAGGCCGTCTGGTCTACTAATTCATTTCCCTCAGTGAGGGGGCCAGGTAAGGGACTGTGAGACCTTATGTGTTACACAAACAGGGGGGCCTTCTTTTGAAAATGAGGTTGGAGACTTATCAGCAGGGGTGAAAGAGGGTTTTCATCTAATCGGATATGTAAGGGAGCAAGCCAGGGGAGTAAATTTACAGCATAGATGCTATCTGAAAAGAGATTAAAGGGGCCTTCTTCCTCAAGGAGTGCCAGGTAGATGGTATATAGTTCCTTATATTGTGGGGATCTGTCAGGAAGTTTTTTTAAAAAATGATGGTGGGAGGTTGATCTCCTAGGTGGTAAAGAACTACTGCTGCTCCTCTCTTTCCCCTGTCTGCAAAAATGGCACTGTGTGTGTGGGGTTCCCAGGATTGGATTTTTTGAAAAGAGGCGGAGTGGAAGCCATTTTAGAAGGAGTATTGTAGGAATCCATGTTGCATTAGGGTAGTGGTTGTCAATTAGACCAGGGAAGCCTATTAGGCTGATGGCAAATCAGAAGTGGTTCCTAAGTAGCCATTGTGTGTTAGCAAGGGAGAAGGGGGTGATGATAGTGACAGGTTCTTTGCCCAAGGTTTGGAGAGCACGATCTCGCCCGGTTTTGATCATGGCTGTGAGGGCGTCAATCTCTGTTAATATGTGTGGGGCACAGCCAATGGAGGTGTGAAGCCGTTCTAAGACTCCTCACGGTTTGTATGCAGCTCCCATGACAGTTGGGGAGGAGTTAAATATCACAAGCTGAACAGGCTTGACTGGTGAGTACCCGGCAAGCACCATATCAGAAAATATGTTATTAATCTTAGTTAATGCCTGTTTTGCCTCTGGGCTTAGAAGGTGGGGGAGGATGGTTATTTGTCACCTTTTTATGTAACAAATAAGGGTTGTAAATCACTAGTGAGAATAGGAAGCTATGGCCAGAGCCAATTGAGGTTCCCCAGAAAGCTCTGAAGCGAGGCCAATGTAGGATTCTGGGGAAAGGAGAGTGTGGGCTTAAGAGGCCAGGCAGAGGTGAGGGAGAGTTCTGTCCCCAGGAAAGCTATGGGTGGGATAAGTTGGACTTTGGGGAAATTTTGAAGCCTGCCTCAGTGAGGGAAGGCATTACTTGATCCCTTAGCTCTGCTGGTTAGGTGGAGGAGTCTTTCCATACTAGGATGTCATCCATGTAATGATAGCTATTAAGGCCTTGATCTAAATGTGGCCTTAATGTCATAGCAACCGCTTCTTGCCATATAGAAGGACTATTAGCCATCTCTTGGGACAGGACCATCCACTCAAAGTGTTTGGCAGGTCCTGCATTATTGAAAGAGAGAACTGAGAACACAAAGCATTGTCGGTCTCAGGGGTGCAGGGGGATAGAAAAGAAATAATCCTTAATATCAATAGCAAGGAGAAGGGTATTGGCTGGAATGGCTGACACACGGGGCAGTCCACTCTGAGGGGTTCCCCAAATGAGCATGGCTTTATTAATGGCCCTAGGATCTTGTAGTAACCTCCATCCTCCTGAGGCCTCTTGGATTACAAAGACGGGAGTGTTCCACGGGCTCCGCGAGGGCCGGATGTGATTAAGTTGGAGTTGTTCTGTTACTAACTGATTGAGGCTTTCAAGTTTCTCTCTTGGCAGAGGCCACTGTTCAACCCAGGTTGGCTCATCAGAGAGCCATTCTAGGCAGGGAGTTTTGTACTTACCAGTGGCCTTTAGGATGGGGGGGGGTGACATTGGTGAAGGTATCTCTCATAGAACAGAGTCCTTAGGTAAACACTATTTTTTAGTCTTTCCTCAAATTTCTCAATGTATTACCCAGGCTTCTAAGATTACCTAGAAAAGGAGAAAAAAATAAAGTAAAATTGATTCTGAAATATCAAATATCTTAAAAGAATTGGATATTTGTGTGAGGTGTATAAGAAAACAGGGACATGTATTTGTGAAATCCATTTTCCATAATTTCCTCATATGGTGAGTAGGCTAATTTAGCATATTGAAATAGTGATTTGGTTTACTCTATTATTGACTTCTATAATATAAAGGAACTTTAAGTGGAGCAAGTACCTAATGCCATATAACCAGCCATGTTTCCTATTTATTGAAAAATTCTGAGTCCATGTTCTTTCACTTATGACATTAAATTTCCTTTTATATCTGAAAGAAAATTTTGGCATTCTTTTAATTAAAAAACACACCTTTCCAAGTTATCCTGCAAGTGAGAAAACCATCTCTTATAGTATGATTTGACATGTCTTAGGTCTGTCATTAAAATCACCTCTGAATTATTAATCAAACATGAACATGGGAACCCAAAATAGTTAGGATTTGGGTCTCTGTGGAAAGACTAATCCATTTAATTTTAATTAATAATTAATTTAATTATGTTTGCACCACATAACTGAAGAAATTTAAAGAAACTACTAAATATTGCCTCATTAACATTCTGTCTGTTCAGTTTCTGTGTAGGAAGTATGGAGATTTCACCCCAATTTGCACAGAAATGTCATATCTAGGGCCATCTAGCTAGACATTCCAAACCTATAAGAAAAATTCCAATGTAATTTAAAATACTCCCTTATGCCCCAATAACTAAGGCCATAGAAAATAACTGGTTGACTGCCAAATATTAAGAAATGAGATAGAAAGTTTTTCTCATATCTGAGTTAGTGAAATGAGAAATTTTAAATTGATGATATACATGATGTCAAAAATTACTATCAGGCTGGAGAGATGGCTTAGCAGTTAAGGCACCTGCTTTTGAGGCCTAATGACCCAGGTTCAAATCCCCAGTACCCATGTAAGCCAGATGCACAAAGTAGGGCATGCATCTAGAGTTTGCTTTCAGTGTCTAAAGGCCCTGCCATGCCCATTATCTCTCTCTCTCTCTCTCTCTCTCCCTCTTTCTCTCTCTAAAAATAAAATAAATAAAAAATATTTTTTAATTACTATCATCTTCTGTCTAACTGACATTGTTCCAGTTTTCATTGCAGGATCTCAATTAAAATAGATTTGTGTGAAATGGTAGAATTTTTTTTGTCTGAATATTTTCTGACATTGGAGAGAAATGGATACAAAAGAAATCCCCTGTTTTGTTGTTCCCACAGCCTAGATTTGGAGTGGGAGTGTTAATTTCCTTTATGTTTCTTTTCTTTCTCAATAGAAGCATGCAAAAATATAAGCATTTTTATTATATTATTACAATTTTTAAAAATTGCTAGCTTATCTGATTCTGATCTGAAAAATCTTTCTCTAATCAGTGTGTTTACAAAATTGAGCACAGGCATATTTTAATCCTTCATTTATTGATTTTATTTTAATGCTATTACCGAGCATATGTTGGCTATATTAAACCATTACAATAAAAATTAAAATGAAAGTCATATGATTTATTCTCCTTTAAAAGTGCTCAATTGGGCTAATAAAAGTCAAGTGCCAAATACCAGATGTCTGATTTAAAAGAAATTGTGAACGAAAAAAAAAAAAAAAACCTCTCATTATTCCCTTCAGATATTTAGTTGAGATTAATGCTATCCAGAAAAAGTCATGTTTACATAGTAAAAATATAATTACATGGTTATACTTGATTTAAGTACAGGAAATAAAAACAAAAATGTGTTATATTGACCTTCATTGTTTTGAAGCTCCCATCTTGGTAAGTAAAATTTGTGCTGCACAATCATAAAGATACCATGACATTTGACAAAGAGGATAGTTATTTCAGGATGGAAACACAGAACGCAATCAAGGTAGGTACTGATAATCCAGACTTGCTGGTTGTTTTACCTTCAAACTTTAGATGTTCCTATTTACCAACTTAATGTGTTGAGGGGAAATAAACTGATGTTCTCAGGTCGACAGAATGGCATTTTCAAAAGAAGGAGCCACTTGAGGGCACCAACCACTTGTTCAGTTTGATTGCACTTTTCCCGCAGGGACTCATCCACTCACTCCTTAAGCATAGTTATTCCTCAACTCCAGATCTTTGCCCACATTACTTTCCCCCCTCCCAAGAACTGTTTTCTTTTCAACTGTTAATAGTGATGCCTCAAAATGACCTCCCATAGAATGCCTGCCATGAGGTTTTTCTGATTCTTCCTCCAGCTGCAACAATACTGCCCTCTTAGTTGCAGGCTAACAGTTCTTCACTGTTTCTTGCTTCGCTTCCTGGTCCCAGCAAGATTCCATTTACCAGCCTCCTTGTCACTGGGGTGTGGTAATTGGATGGTAGATTGGCTATGGCTTGCAAGAAAGAGTTACACCCTTATGTATGGCTCTTTCCCGTCCCTTTTGAGGACTGAACTTAATTGGTAATCTGATTATAATGGAAGACATGTGCTGGGGGAAGCACCTGGGGCTCCTGGAGCTTATTCAGTAGACTTGGTCTCTTCTCTCCTCACTACTCATCCCCCACCCTTTGTCCTGATGCCTACTGAAATTCCTGTAACAAGAAATAATTTACTGTGCCAGGCCTGGTGAAGCCAACTGTAATCCAAGTCACTCAGGAGGCTGAAGCAGGAGGATGGCAAATATAAAGTTAGAATTGGAAACAGACAGGAAGGAAGGGAGGGAGGAATAAGAGGAAGGAAGAAAGGAAGGAGGGACAGAAGGAAGAAGCGGAAAAGGAAGAAAGGGGGAAAGAAGGAGGCAAAATGGAGGGAAGAAAGGCGGATAGAAGAAGGAAGGAAAGCATAAAGAGATAAAATCTGTTTATTTCCCGAGATTTCCGTATTTCCCAGCAAGTAACATTTTAGCTAAGATAAGCAAAATTGTTGTCTTTCGCGGGGTGTGGTGGTGCATGACTGTAATCCCAGCACTTGGGAGGCAGAGGTAGGAGGATCTCTGTGAGTTTGAGGCCCCCCTGAGACTACATAGTTAATTCCAGGTCAGCCTGGGCCAGAGTAAGACCCTACCTCTAAAAACCAAAATAAACAAATAAATAAATAAAATAAAATAAAAAATGAATTTTTGTCTTTCTACTGACTGTTAATAATAGTTTGTATTTTTCAGTCACTGTATTTTTGTTCTGTATTAAAGGTAATTTGCACCTTTCTCCCCAGCGTCATAAATTCCTTTCTTTCCCACCTTTATTTCCTGACGTGTTCCTAAAGTACACACTAGAGTCTGGTACACAGCAAATGTTTGAGCTGTACGTGGTGGAACATGCCTGGAATTCCAGCATTAAGGAGGATGAAGCAAGAGTAGAGTTTGATGACAGCCAGGATTGCATAGTGAAATCTTATCTCAAAAACAAACAAACAAACAACAAACAAAAAGAATAGGTCTGGGAAGATGGCTCAGCAGATAAAGTGCCCACCACTCAAGCCTTATTCAATCCCTGGATTCAATCCCTAGACCCCCGGCATAATGGAAGCCATGGTGGAATTTTGTAGTCCCAGCAAGCTGATGGCAAGATGGGAGGTGGAGACAGGAGAGTTTCCCTGAAGCTCGATGTGAGTGCAGCAAAGTACAGCAGCAGAGTGAAAATTCAGAGTCAGAAATCTTGCCTCAAATGGGGTGGAAAGGCAGAAGACCAAGTCCCAAAGTTGTCCTCTGACCTCCACAAGTGCTGTTTCACATGCTCTCCTGCACTCACACCTGAACACACACATACAAAAATAAAATAAAATTAAATAATAAAAAAGTAGACAATAGCCGGGCGTGGTGGCGCATGCCTTTAATCCCAGCACTCGGGAGGCAGAGGTAGGAGAATCGCCGTGAGTTCGAGGCCACCCTGAGACTCCATAGTGAATTCCAGGTCAGCCTGGGCTAGAGTGAAACCCTACCTCGAAAAACCAAAAAAAAAAAAAAAAAAAAAAAGTAGACAATAAATTACTCCACACATATCAGGCTGAGTTAATTAAACTAAATGAAGCAGTCTCTTGGATCATATATGTATTCTTTAATTAACTTACTTATTCAAAAGTATCTATTTGGGGGCTGGAGAGATGGCTTATTGCTAATGCACTTGCCTGCAAATCCTAAGGACCCAGGTTTGATTCCTATTGTATCCCTGCTACATTTCAGTATAGTAGACAATTCTGGAGTATCTGTCCAGCTCATATTGACTCTCTTCTTAGAGAGCCCTATCCATAAGTTGTAGACCTCCAACAGATATAGTCCCAACACGGCTTTGTGACTGATTTGGCTAGAGTTGTTTCTCTCAACTAGATTATGTCCCCAAGAAGACTGTTAGGAAATAGCCTGTTAATCTTAGATCATAGCTAGAATTTTACTTATATACTTGAGAGCAGATGGCAGCTATATAAGGCTATATTGACTTGACATGTCCAAAGGGCTTTGGAGCAACCAAGAAAAATAAAATAAGAACACTGAATGAACTCTAAAACCTCAAGGATCCCTAGCCTGTTTGTAATTCTTTCCTGAGATCATGTTGAATTCTGCCACCATTCTGTGTATGTTGCCTGTTTTGTATAACTATGACAATGATGAATAAGCAGTATATAACTTTTACCATTGTGTATAAGGCTAGTGAGTGAAAATTCTATATTTTTGTAATGGAAAAGAGTGATTTATTTTTGAAATGCTACCAAATGCTGACTTTTCCCTCCTCTTGCAGAATAAAATTTAGAGGTGATATACATTTAATGAGAATTTTTGTTACTCAAGAAAATATGGCTTTCCCCCATCTTGATATTTCTTTTATTATTTTACCATGAGAATGGTAAAAGAATGCTATGAACACCAAAAATAAAATCAAATATCAGAAAATTAAGTCATATACATCATTGTTGGAAAGAGCAACAAATAGGAAGCTTCAATGAGGTGATAGCGTTGGTGGTGAGACAGAGCAGAAAGACCTAAGACATTGGTGATGTAGAAGATTCAGATCTTAGGGACTAATTCCACTAAGTGTAAAAGAGTGAAGAATGATTGTAGTTTGAGCATGATTTGCTGGGAACAAGGTTCAATACCATACTGCTGGTTTAAGGAAAAGAAAAAAAAAAAGAAAAACAAAAACGTATATTACCTAGTTCCATAATTCAGGAAGGCATACCTCCCAGAGTGCATAAAGATTTTCTGAAAAGGTTTTGGAAGATAAAAAAATGTTCCAGCTTCATCCCCAGAGATTATGATTCTAGTGGTCAGGAGTGGATTCTTGGTTTGAAAACAACCTCATCCCCTCAGTGACTTTAATATCTTGATGGAACTGGGAACCAACTTCATTGAAGTTCCTGCCCAGAAACTGCTTGTTTGCTTACTTTCTAAAAGATATTTCTATTTAAAATAGCCAAATATTCTACAGATAATTTGAAAGCCATAGCATTGAATAACATGAAGTGGAAAATTAAGGCAAAGGGTAAAGGTTAGAGTGAAAATGGGGTACGTAGGGTTGATGGCCTATGAGTTTCTACCCCTGAGGTTGATTTTCTATATCCCAGACAGTGACGCTTCTGATGATTTAGAAAATTCAGAAGACAAGAATGAGTCTGTGAAGTAGCTGAACTTTAACTTCAGATCCTTAGTTTCTCAGTTGTCTTCCCATACCCCTAAGGTCACGCCTTGGCCACTCTTGAGAACTCTAAGCTCAGATTTTCTATTTTTGTTCTCTGAGATGCAATAAGGGTGATATCCTGAGCCAGTCAATTAGCCAAGGTATCATTAATAATTACCTACTAACCAATTAGCTCCAAAACTTCTGAATGGATGAATGTATCTGCTTAAGATCCAATAGCAATTCTGTCCTTTTTCTTCTGCCCCAAAGGAATCAAAGAAAAGACCTTGTCCACCACTTATTATACTAAACATAGAACAATGGGCTTGGCTTTGCAGGTGTCTGCAAACAGAAACTTCAAGATAAATTTTGTATCTATAAAAATGACAGAAATGCCCCCCACACACGTGTGTGTGTGTGTGTGTGTGTGTGTGTTAAAAATATGGAGAGAAGGGAGAGAGAGAGAGAGAGAGAGAGAGAGAGAGAGAGAGAGGGACAGAGGAAGGGACAGAAAGATGGAGAGAGGAAGAGAGGGAAAAGGGAGGGAGAGAGAGAGAGACCAGAATCCTTTTAACATAGTGTGTGTACTTCTAAAGATCTTGAAAGACTAGATGTGGGGTATCTGGGGAAAACAAGGTATCGTGCCACCTAGTGGTAAAATATAAGTTGATTAGTTGAACAACATATTTTTGTCTTAACTATGTTAATTTACAATCATAGTTGGAAACTTGACATGCAAAATTACACAGTATGTGTTAACATTTGACCCATGAGTAGTATTAAGAAACAAGTTGAGGCTTAAAGAGCTTATTTCTTTTTCTATGTCATTTAACTGGTCTGAAGCTATTTTCTACAGGAAGAGGCAGAATAAACTCTTCACCACTACCACTCTCTCAAATTTCACATTTCGTAGTAGGCAAAATGCTCCATAATATGACTAGTTTTCAGTGTATTTTCCTACAACAGTAAATATAAAGATACAAAAATATTAACCCCCATAATAAGGGTGCACTCATCTATCAGGGTCTCTTGCCACAAAGTCATGGCCACCATCCTACTAAACAAAGTCTTGATTGTGCAATCCTATTTTCTCTCCTTCCATTTCTCTCCATCATATTGTAAATATTCAAGACTACATGGAAAGACCTTCTATATTGATTTATTTTGCATTGTGTTGCTGCTTATCTTCTAGATTGATTCTTAACTTCTATGAACCTCAAATATGATTTTTGTAATAAATTTTTCTAACTTATACAAATGTCCACATATTCTTCTTTTCTCTTTGAAACTGTGTAAACTACCCTTCAAATGGCAAAGATGTAGAGTTTGGGTCACATACCAATATTTCTTAGATATCATGAGATCTAATTTTTCCAAATATGTATTCTCTAAGGGTAATCCTTATAATCACATTTACAAAAGACATTAATAACCAGCCACTAATCATGGTTTTTCAGAATATTTTAATTCCAAATAAGTAGTCTATCTGCAAAACAAAGAAATAATATCAATATTTTTTTAGTTCTAAAAGACAATATTATCATTATCCCAAATATGATAGAAAACTAGCAACACTTCTATAAAGCAGTTGTTTTAAAATGTCAGCAGCATCTACTAAAAGGTCTTTTTGGTTAGGTACATGGTTTTTTCTCCCCAGCCTTGCCTTTCGTGCCCATAGCTAACTAGTGGCAGGAACAATGCATAGTTACAAGTATATGTAATAAGAATTAATGATTAATACAAGAGCAGGTATTATTTTGCTCTGGGTATCTATTTTCTTTTGAGTGTATTTTCACTATTAATGATAGATCATGTCACAGATGGCATGCACAAAAGATGGGTAGAGCCTTCTCCAGTCTAGGTTAATGGGAAATAAAAAGAAAGGGCCTCAGAATGAAATAGTGCATGCATTAGCTCTTGGGAAACACACACAGCTACTGGCAGATGCACAGAGAATATTACTGACATTACTCTAACACAAACTTGTGAATATAAGACAGACAGAATTTTCTAACACATGCTTATCACTGTTTTTATATCTTTCTTTAACTCCATTCTTTATCTTTTCCAGACATTCTAGAAGCCTTCAATCCCCCTAGACATGCTTAGAAATGTATCCAAAGATTTCATTTTTTCCCTAGCACCTTGTAACATTTCTTTTTAAGTCCTCATCCCTTTATATGTTTACTTGTCTTTCTGTCTCACTAAACTGTTAATTTCAGGAGGCAGGGACCTTATGTTAAACATAGGACTTACTATGACTAGCATATAATAGGAACTCAAAAAACTTTTATTGAATTAAATAAATTCTTGGAGTTTTCACTTTTTATTGGCAACATATACGTATACACAATATACCATGATCATAATCTCTTCCTACTACCCTCCTATGCCCCCTTCCTAATCCCTATTCTTAGTTTTAAAAAAATCATCACTAACACTGGAACCAGATGGCTCATTTGTGTTCTCTCATTACTGTGGGGAAATGGATACTTCGTAGCAAAAGATATAGGAGCTTCACTTGGAGGTACCAGAAAATATTGTTCCTCAGTTCTCATTTCAAAGTACAAATAGTAAAGTTCTCTGAACACCTCTAATGTTCTTGCTTTTCAAACAGTTCACTTGTCAAAAATAAAAGATGAACCTAAGCTTGTTCCTTCCCCCTTTTTTGTATTAATGATTCCAATGGACCAGGATACCTTGGTGGGCTTATAACCGACTGGGGGAGCAGGGACCTGATTCCTCCCATGGGCTTTGAACCACCCACAATTTGGGCCCTTGGTACCTTTTGGGGAGGGGAGGCAGGGCCGACATTGTGATGACATGTACTATGGTACCAACCTCCTTGCAAATCAGGTGTTACTCTCAGGGAATCCAGAAATGGTCAGATCGGGGACCTTCCCTTGCGGTGCTTTGCCTCGCACCCATGTCGGTGCCCATACTGTACTCACTGAGGTGAGTCAGTATGCAGAGGTCTGGCGCGTAAGCAGCTCCTTTGTAGGAGGGAATCATATATGCGAGTTTAAGGAGTAAAGGAAGGAAAGGACCCATGAACCGGATAACTGAGCAAGGAGAATGCCCAAAACACCCAAAGATTTGAGAACACTGTTTTGTTTTATCGTTTGAGCAATTTGCCAAACCAGGAGGAACGATGCTCTGTGGCCAGGACTGAGAAGTCTAATTTAGGAGCGCCCTGAGGGGCACCTAGGGGATGTTTTCCAATAGGTGTCACCGGTGGTCTCACAACCCCAGGCTTTACAAAAGAAGTCCGAGTCAAACCCACATGTCCTAGCAAGAGCACGGTTTTGATGATTCCCAGGGCAGACATAGAATCCTTTAGACAAGGCAAGGGCAGCCCTCCTTACAGTAGTGCTGCATCCTGGGTCTGTGCTAGAGTCCTGTAACTCGAGTGCTTTAAGTTGTGGGATGAAGGAATCAGGTGTTCCCCAATCAGGGTCAGCTCCTAGTGCTAATTTGCAGATGTCCACTTCCAAAGTCGGCCAGGGGATGTCTGAGAAACCATAGAGTGGGCCCAGTTCACACCACCGACTTCACTGAGCACGGTCCAGGTGAAATTCATGGGTCGATGGTCAGTGGTGATCAATCCAGATGCCAGGAGCAAGAGGCCAACGAAGGCAGGGGCAGCCATAGTCCTGAAAAGGAAAGGACAAAACCTCAGGGGGGCGGAGAGCGTTCCCTGGGAGAGGGTGAATTTTTAAGGGGTGAGGGTGGTGTCCATTGATGAACTAGATGTTCTGGGAGCCAACGAGGCCCATATGATTGCAAATTGGACAGTAGGCGCTGGAGGCAGGAGAAAAGCAGGTTCTGGTCACAGGCAGCTAAAAGAATGCCATCCATGTAATGAAGAATGTAGACAGAGGGAAAAGTCTCCCTGAGGGGGTCAATGGCCATGGCCACAAACTTTTGACAGAGGGTGGGGCTGTTAGCCATACCTTGGGGCAAAACCTTCCATTGAAAGCGAGGCATAGGGCCATGAAAATTTACTTGCGGGACACTGAAGGCAAAGCAGGGCCTATCCTCAGGGTGTAGAGGGATGGTAAAAAAGCAATCCTTTAGATCAATAATTATTTTGAAGGAACCATAGGGAATGGCCACCAGGGAAGGAAGTCCTGGTTGGAGTGCCCCCATGGGGACCATGGCTTTATTAACAGCTCTCAGGTCCTGTAGCAAGCGCCATTTGCCAGATTTTTTCCTGAATGACAAAAATAGGGGAGTTCCAGGGGGAGGTAGAAGGCTCGATGTGGCCAGTGGCAAGTTGTTCCTGCACTAACAACATTGCAGCCTCTGTTTTCCCATGTGAAAGCGGCCATTGGTCAACCCATATAGGGCTTTGGGTTTTCCAAGTAATTTTATCAGCATGGGGTGCAGGGATGGCAACGGCCACTAGGGAAAAGAAGACTCAGGGGCATACCCAAGGCTAGAGCGATCGAGTTTCTGGGGAGGAGAAATGGGCTCTGTTATGCCTTGTAAATTTTTTCTAAGTCCTTTCCCTGGAATAAAACCCTGACTAAGCATTTGGGAAGTGACAACACTATTGGGGCTACAAAGAACCATATTCATTTGTGAAAGAAGCAGAGAGCTGTTTAGGAGTGGTGCATTCACGAGAGGTGTCCAGGTTGTTTACAATTATAACATGTTTTCGTACCCTGAGTGAGACCAGCGTAATGGAGAGCAGCTCCAATTGCTAAGCCCATGGCGTGGGAGGAGCCCACGCCTGCACATAACTTGATATAATCAGATATGGTCTCCCGCTTGTGAGAGCAGAGAATAGACTAACAAGCAGGATTAGCATTCTCAAAGGCCAGGTGTTTGATAAAGGGGCTGTTGGTTTCCCCAACACCAAAAAGGTGCTCAGCAGTTGTATTAAGTCTACTAATAAAGTTACTGTAATGCTCTTCTGGACCCTGTCTAATATTAGCCAGGGAGGCGGTGGCGGCCCCTTTAAGAGGGAGGCGCCGCCAGGCAGCGAGGCCCTGCCTGTTGTATTTGGGCTAAAAGTCCAGGGGGGTAGCGTGCTTGCCATTTGTTGGAATTGTACGGATGTTCCCCCAACAATTTTTGTTTTGTCCAATTTTTAGAAACAGCCTTTTGTAAATTATGGCGAGCAAAGTCAGAGCAGTTTTCATTAAATTCAGTGCACCATAACAGGAAAAGCAAGAAAGCCAGTATTGCGGGTGTGTGGGTCTGCTTCTGTTTTGCACCTACGGCTGTCAGAGGAAGGATTAGAAAAGGCAGCAAGTTCTTTTGTGACAGAATCAAGTTCCTGGAGAAGCTGCAGCTGAAGTTTTTTATCCTGAAATGCCCTACGGAAGTCAGAGACAGAAGCTAATGTGGCAGATTGTAGTTCTATGAAGGGAGAGTGAGCGAGAGGTTTGAGGGAGATATCAGAAGTAGTGCTAGAAAGAGGTTTGAGAAATTCTTCTGCAGACAACAGAATTTTGGTAGAATGAGAGCCATGCAGAAGGCTATTAATAACATTCCAATAACTGAAAGCATGGTGAGGGACAGCGTCAGGACCCTCCTTATGTAACAATTCATTAAGTTCTCGACTTACTTTTGCCCAAGTATACGGGTGAATACTAGGACCATTAATAACAATCCATGGACAGACATCAGAAATAAACATGAAAAACTGTGACAATTCCTTTTTTGATACTCTAATTCCTCTTTCCCTGACAGAGGCCTTAATATCCTTAATAAAGAGTGCCTCTTTAGATAGAATGACCCATCTTTGATGTGACGGATGAAGCTACTCACCAGAGATCCGTCACTTCATGAGCGGTGAGGACGTTCTCAAATCGAAGCCGCGATCGGTGATGATGTCCCGGGATGCTGAAATGTATGGTCCGTCCGGCGAATGGTCCATACCTCGAGCCCCACGTTGGGCGCCACTTGTCCCGTCCAGCAGGACTCAGTTATTCGGGGAGCACGAGGGGGACCAGGCCTGTGAAAAGATGGGTGAGAAAGAAGGAACGAGACCAAGCAAAGAGTTGTCAAGGTCTGTTTATTGAGCTTCAAACATCAGTTTTTAAGCATAGCAGAAGGAGGAGGCAAAAAGGGGATAGAGGGTGGGGGGATCAGGTATTGTGTAAGTTCCCGTAACAGTTCACGGCTTCTCTCGTCATAGATGGTTATCATGTAACAGTTACTGAGCCTTATCGTTCCAGATGTATGGCCAGTAAGCAAAAACTCACAGTGTTCCTGTAATGGTCATTTTCACAAGCTGCAGTTTCAGTCTTGGTCTCTAACAGTTCCTAGAAAAGATTTATCAAAGATCTTGACCTTGACATGCTACTGAAGAGAAGCCAGGACTCTGCAAGCAAAGGGTACTATATATCCTTAAAGACAATTGAGGAAAGAATGGAATGACTACACAATTGCAATGGCATTGGTTTTCTAGATACACATGACGACACAGTCAACAGGTAGAAACTTACTATAAAGCTAGACAAGTTTCACATCTGAAGGGAGAAGAGAAGTCACTTCACTCTTCTGACACTTATTCTCTTTCATGGATACAATGATCTATGAAATCTTAGCTACTTTAAAAATACTTTTTAAATATTTTATTTATTTACTTGAGAGACAGGGAGAGAGGGAGGAACAGGCAGATAGAGAGAGTGGGTGCAGCAGGGCTTCTAGCCACAGCAAAGGAACTCCAGATGCATTCGCCACCTTGTGCAACTGGCTTACATGGGTACTGGGGAATTGAACCTGGGTCCTTAGGTTTCATAAGCAGGCACCTTAACCACTAAGCAATCTCTCCAGCCCTAAAAAAAAAATTATTTATTTATTTGAGGGAGAAAAGTAGGTGCACAAGAGAGAGAGAAAGAGCAAGCAAGAAAGAGAGAGAGAGAGAGAGAGAGAGTGTGTGTGTGTGTGTGTGTGTGTGCGTGTGTGTATGTGCATGGCACATACCAGGGCCCCCTACCACTGTAAACAAACTCCAGATGCTTTGTGAATCTATCTTTACATAGGTACTGGGAAAATGAACCTAGGCTGTCAGCCTTTGCAGCACATGCCTTTAACTGTTGAGCCATCTCCTCAGCCTGAAATCTTAGTTCTTTAGAAGTAAAAACACCTTCTGACTCAACAGGAAAGATAATGGGGGCTTTGCTGTTTCCTCCAATGTTTTCCTCAATCTTCGTCTTCCCACTATCATCCAAAATTATCATTTCATTTCAAAATAAAATCTATATGTGAAAAACTTCTTGAATTCATTGCACATGCTAATCACTTGACAAAATTTAGAATGAAGGCGGATAGGGAGCAATATCTTTTTTATGAAATATGGAGGTAATTATAGCAAGTATGAAGAATTATGTTTTGTGCACCCGATAGTTTTAAATGACACTGACAGTAGACACTATTTGTATTTGCTGAGATTTAAATAAGTGAATATCATATTGAGTTATTCTTACATATGATCTAATTTCACTCTCACAAGCATTCTATAATATTGAATATTACTATCCTATTTCTTCAGATTAAAAGAAAAAAATAATCTAAAATTGGAGAGATTTACTTGTCCAATTTCTTATGCAAGTAAGTAGTAGAGACAGTGCTCTCAAAGACAGCTCTGTCAGACTCCAAGTTCCTAATTTCATCTGCATTAGAAGTGTCTTTCTGCCCCCAGCATGATGCCATAGACCAGTAATCCTAGCATGTGGGAAGGAGAAGGAGAATCAGCAGTTCAAAGTCATCCTGGATTGAGGCCAACCTGGATTACATGAGATTCTGTCTTAAAAAACAAAACACAGGGGTTTGGGAGATGGCTTATCCTGTAAAAGATCTTGGTATACAAACATGAGTGTTTAAATTCAATCACTAGCACTTTAGTAAAAATTAAGGTGTATTATGAATGCTTATAACTTCAGCATTTAGGCAGACGAAGGCAGGAATATAGCTGGGGCAGTGTATGTGGAAAAATGGTACAAGTACCAGGTTCAGTGAAAGACCCTGTCTTCAGAAAATAAGGTGAGAGAATCATAAGTCACCCAGTGTTTTCCTGTGGCCTCGGCATGTGTGTGCATGAGGTGTATGTAGCTTCATACACATGACAAACAAAGCCATTTTTGATGTTTCTACAGGGAGTATTTTACTCATTATTTGCATATATATTCACCAGTGTAGTATAACTCAAGCTAATTAAAATGTGTTGACATAATGTGATAGTATACAGGTAATGTAAAGAATGTGATAATAGAGTCCCAACAATACTAAATGGATGGTATATTTGGCCATATTTTCACTTAAAGAGAAAGATTTGTTTTCTCTCTTGCAAGGGTTGAGGAGATGGCTCAGTGGTTAAAAATGTTTGGTGCCCAAGCATCAAAACCTAAGTTCAAATCCCTAAAAGCCACATAAAAGTCAGAAATGGTGGTATTAGCCTGTAATCCTAGTTTACTTACACTGAGATGGAAGACAGGAGAATCCTCAAAAATTTACAGGCCAGTTAAAGGAGCAGCAAACAAAAAGAGTCCGTGCTTCAAAAAGGGTGGAAAGTGAGAACCAGCACTCAAGGCTGTTCTCTGATCTCCACTCATGTATTGTGGCATACACACACACAAGCACACATACATCACCCACACACCACTGCACATAGATTCTTCTAGATGACTGAAATCTTATTTTTATTGGTGTCTCCACCTTTACTTCTATATACTCCATTCTAGAGGTTCAAACTCTAGCTGAGTAGGTTTTGGGAGGTTCCCTACACCCTTCAGCCTCTAGGGTTGTTTATCTGTTGTACTAAAAAAAAGCTTTGGGCTTTACATGGCTGTTAGGGGAATTGCACCCAGGCCAACAGGCTTTTTAAACCAGTGCCTTTAACCTGTTTCTGTAGCCTCCAAGAGCTAACTTTAAAGACAAAGTGAAATTCTGAAGGTGAAGAAACAGATTTTTATTTATTTATTTATTTGCATGTGTGTGTGTGCATGCTCACAAATAAAGAAATAACAATTTAAAAACTAAAGTGAGCTCTTATCTCACCTCCTCTTGTTTCTGCTTCTGTTGTTGCTTATTTCTTCCTTTTGTTTTGAGATCGATTCTCATGGTTGATGCTGGCCTTTAGCTTTGTACCAGCACACTTGACTAAGAAAAGAGTCTTAACTGGAGTAGTTAGGAGAAGAGACTAGAATAGGATTCTTTAGATACTTTAACTAAATGATGACACTTTTTAAGAAATGCTTTTTCTCTAACTCATTGTTTCATGAGAAACTGCAGGATCAAAGTGAAACATTTAGGTTTGATATGGTTGAGGATAATTAACATATTTCATTGACAGAAAATCAATATTAAAAATATAAAGAAAAAAGATACATTTTGTTCCTTTTAGTGCTGGGTAAGCATCCAATGATCAAAACAGTTGCTCATTAATTTTACCATCAGAGGTAGGGAAAAGGTCACAAAGTCATTCAAGGCCTGACAGAACCATAAGAATGAATTTTTCAGAGATGTGCCAAGAGATATTTGAAATCACTGAAAAGAATAGAGCTTCAATGAGAGGTTAACTCTTGAAAATAATGAAAAACAGCACAACAGGACATCATTTTTAATAGTGAATAAATGAGTCATAGGTGAGGTATATTAAGATAATTTTTCTTCTATTTTTGTATAATGCCACCCTTTATTAAAATATACCATTTAATTTTATTCTGTTAAGTACATTCAAATAAACTTCATTAAGAAAGATAATTAGCCAAAACGTGTGTTCACAGCTTTTAGTCTAACAAGTAAATATGGTATCCATATGTGGATTATTGAACTATACAAAAGTTTAGACATTTTTACCCTTAAGAAAGTAGCAATCTGGTATGCTTCAGCTACCTAATTTAGGAGAAACACTGTGTTTTATTTTTTAATAAATAAGGTAGGGTGTGTGTGTGTGTGTGTGTGTACATTTTGTTACCTGGAGAACAAATAACACTTTGCTATAATGTTTTAAATGGAAAGGAATCTTGAAAGTTTCAATTCTAACCTTTAGACTTTATGATTCCCTAAAATAGTATAAAAGAATATTACCAAAACAGTGATATCTGTCACTCACATCTGTTGTTTTTCAGATCTCAATTCAGCTAGGAAGATGTATTCCTCATGGCTACAGCGTGTTGCCTCTGAAGAGGAATTTGCATCTTTTTCAGGGTTTTATTTTATTCCTCCATTGTAATTGCATAGTTTTACTTCCCTTAAGAAGCATAGGTATCTGGCAAATAGTGTTAACAAGCAACTTGGTATTTTGCCAATTTGAAATAAATGTTCTCCATTACTTAAGTTGATTAACAAGGAGTTAGGAAGGGAAGTTTTCTTCTGTGGAGGGCTAACATGATATGTATGGCTTCATGGCACATCTGAGGTAGTTTTGACTTGAAATATGGCTGTGATTTCTTAATCATTAGGAGTGATAACACTTTGAGTTCAGGCTTCTTTGAAATTGCTGAGTACACACCAAAGCTTACTATGAAGGAGATAGTTGTATTGGAAAATCTGCAAGCAAAGCTGTTATGGTTCCAGTGGGAGCAGACAAACTGGAGAAACACCTCTACCAACTCACTTCATTGTTGCTCCGTCTCCAATCTGCAGATATTGCTCCATCAACCTTCTCATAGTCCACATCAGCTGCATGTTTCTCACCTTGGACATCAAATTTGACTTGCTTTGTATAAACAGAAAGCATCTCAACACCCCAGGAGGGCTACTGGTCTGCCCCATCAAAATCTCTGCCTGTGTAGCCAGAGGGAGTTGAAAATTCTTACACCAAAAGTGCTTAGTCCCAAACCTGGGCTGTGTGTGTGTGTGTTTTGTGGTAACATAAATACATGAAAGGCCAGACTTGGTGGCACACGCCTTTAATCCCAGCGTGTACAGGTAGGAGAATCACTGTGAGTTCAAGGCCACTCTGAGACTACATATTTAATTCCAGGTCAGCCTGGACCAGAGTGAGACCCTACCTCGAAAGACCAAAGAGAAAAAATAAAATAAAATAAATACATGAAAGATCCAAACAAATCAAAATAAGGTTGGATGCCATAAGCAGTAACAAGAGTACCAAACCATTATTATTATATATGACATTATTAGGTTTAACTATGTTTATGTCCAGATGTTTAGTATATGGGGATAAAATGATATCTTTGAGGTATAAAAATGAGTTATAATAAATAAAACAAATATAACAAAATCTTTGTAATTTTGAAATCTGGAAAATAGAATGCATGTGATCCATTGTATGATTCGCTGTGTTTTTATCATCACTTGAAATTATTTCAAAGTAAAAATTTATGGAAGAAATGTTAGCTTTCCTAAGTAGTTAATACAAGTGTAGTATCTTCTAAAATGTACCAGATTATATGGGTACCACTTCCTAACACTCAATTCTGTCTGCTTCTCACCATTCCTATTAATGTTCATTGACTTTTATTATCTCTTGCCTCCTACTTTTCCTTCCTGAATCAAAGCTCATAGTCCATGTCATGGACCTCAGGCACCAAGTAAAGTTACTGAAGAAGAGAATATTCCTATAGCACAGGCTATATACAGTTAAGAAAGTAAAAGCCATATTAGTAAGGAAACACCAGAAAAGATGAGGTTATAATACTAGTCTCAGTATCAGGGCTCTTGCATCCCCTAGATGACAAATCTATGTGTGCATAGAACATTCCTTGTACCATGACCTCTTTCCTTTGTAGACTCTTTCAGTAGGACAAATATTAGATGTTCACAGAAGTCCACCATCTGCCTCTCATTCTCATCACAGGCCCTTAGAGAATTTCCCTCTGTGCACAGTACAGAGAACAATGTATTGGGACAACTGAAGCCATCCCATCATGGGCTAGTAGTAGCAATCTATAACCTCATATGGCAATTTAAATGAATTATGTCTGCTTGCATACAGATTTTCTTAATGTATATACCCAAGTTTTTCAAATAAAATATGTCTTTAGGGGAATGAGTCAGATGATATTTAGAAATTGAGGTAGCAGGGGATGGTGCCTATTACAGAAGAGGGAATAAATGTGCATAACTAATAAAGAAAGTAAATAAATAAATAAATAAATAAATAAATAAAAATTAACCAATGTGGGAGATCACACAGTTTCAGGAGAACTGCCTAACATTCTGGTGTCTGTCATATACAGCATATGGTTTATTATGAAATGTTAGTTGTGCACATTAAATTTTATTTAGGAGTAAAAAGATGAAATAATTAAGGCATTCACACATAAATGAGCCAGACATACAATGTACTATGTGTCAGATATATTAGAGCCCAGATTCTTAAACTGTGGCTCTCAAGTTTATATGGAATCTTGAAACTAAATGAGGTTCCAAAAAATAATAAAAGATGACAACAGAAAGGGATACTAAATACAATAAACTAATTCAAAATCAAATACATAAAGAATGTAAGGGGTTTGGGGGCAGTGCTTATCCATGTTGAACCATGCAACTTCAACTTTTGTTGTGAACTCACGATCTGTGCAACTGTGTACTGCACCATGAAAAGCTGCCTGAAATATCTGTCAACTTGGCTCATATTTGAGACTGTTGTATGTTATGAATTGTAGGAATTTGACTGTATATACATAGATTTCTGCTCCTATACAAATATAAAAGGATTCATTATTAAAAATAAGGGGTGGGGAGATAGATCAGTAGGTAAGAATGCTTGCTACACAAGCATAAGGATCTGAATATGATCAATCTCCAGTACCCACTTAAAAACCTGGGTATGAGGCTGGAGTGGCTTAGTGGTTAAGGCACTTGCCTGCAAAGCTAAAGGATCCAGGTTTGATTCTCCAGGACCAATGTAAGCTAAATGCACAAAGTGGCGCATAAGTCTCTAGTTCATTTATAGCAGCAGGAGGCCCTGGTGCACCCATTCTCTCTCTCTCTCTCTCTCTCTCTCTGTCTCTCGCTCTCGCTCTCTCACTGTCTCGCTCTCTCTTTCTCTGTCTCTGAAATAAATAAAATAAAAACAGTTATCATGTTAAAAAAAAAAAAACTGGGTATGGCCACACATGTCTGGAAGCCTAGCACTGAAGGTAGTAGACACAGGGTCACTGGAATCCCCTGACCAACCAGTCCAGCTAAAAAGCAGGAGCTCCAGTTTCAATGAAAGACTCTGTCTCAGGAAAATAAGATGGAAAAATGACCGAGGAGGGAGTCCAACATCTTCCTTTGACCTCTGCACATATGCACACAGGGCATGTGCATCTGCACAAACTATATTCTGTAGCTCATACACTATAGACACATGTACATATACACACTACATAAGCACACACCTACAAAACCCAGACTTTTAGTATTTTTCTACCAATCGTTTCTGAGCATGTAAGTATAAAATTAGTATATCTTCAGATTGGATTATGTTATATATTTGATTTTCAAAATTGTTGTTTGTGTTGCTGATTTGAGTTTCATAAATTAATTTTTGCTTAAAATTAGAAATGAATTTCCAACAATTTTTGAAATTTTCCTAAAATCACTGCCATTTTGTGCTGGGTATTTTTCAAAATGGCAGTTGCATATTGATGATTATAAAATTAAAATATCTATTAACTCTGAAAATGTAAGCATTCTCTATGTCTTAGAGTGTTAACAACTCAGCCAAGATTTCTTTGTATAAAAATGAATGGTTTTATCTCATCAATATATAGATTTGCTTTTGTCTTTAATAAATGATAAAATTGTATATACAGACAATTGTTTGAAAAAAATTGTTTGTGATTTATTTTCAATAAGTCTCCTTTACATATCATTTTATATACCTATACCCGGGGTCAAATAGAAATCTTTTAAGTGAAAGTTGGGGACAGGGCTCTGTCAGTAAGTATGAGGTACAGAGTTCAGATCTCCAATTCCTACATAAAAAGCTGGACACTGAAACACATGCCTGCAATCTCAGTACTGGAGAGGAAGAAACCACAGTATTCCCTGAGCTTGCTTACCAGCTAGCATAGTCAAACTGCTGAACTCAAGGTTCACCGAGAGTCTATCTCAGAAAAGAAGGTGGGGAGTGATTAAGGAAGATACTCAGCGATACTTGTAGCCAACATGCATGCATGCACACGCACACACACATACACACACACACACAGAAATTTACTTGAGCAAAATGGGGTCAGAAGTGGAAAAACTTACAAAGTCTCACATTAGAGGATAAATAAGATGGTGCCATACTTCTTTTACTTACTTCTGGGAAATTCAAGTTCATTGTTGATTAGGCTGTTGCTTGGGGAAATTATGGAGTGTATAATGCAACCCAAGTTGCTTGACCTTAATGTTGACAAAAAGGTTACTTCTGTATCTCTTGCTATATATTTTTCAATGTCCAGAAATATGAATATGAGGTACTCTAAAAATAGTTGTACCATTGAAAATATTAGAAAAATGTATTTAGTGGAAGAATATATTTTAGTACATATGAATATTATCTAAAAAGTATTTGATATTAGAATATGAAATACTATGATAGCTGACAAAGTTAACTGAAATCAAAACCTTGTAGGTACTAAGTTAAAGTCATTTCTATGACTTAAATTTGCATCTTGAAGCTGTGAGTGATCTATGAATAATTTATTTTTTAAATTTTCATTTTTAATATTTCTTTATTGTTTGAGAATGAAACAGAGAGAGAATGAGCACACCAAGGCCTCTGGCCACTGCCAAGGAACTCCAGAAGCATGTGTTACCATGTCCTTCTGACTTTACTTGGGTATTGGGGAATCAAACCTGAGTCCTTTAGCTTTGTAGGCAATCACCTTAACTGCTACATTTTCTCTCTAGCCCCCAAATAATTTCTTTACTATAGGATTCTACTTACAGTACATTTTTAAGTTACAACTGTAGTCAATAGAATTCCTCTCTCTCCTTATTGATTTTCAAATCATATTTCAAGTATGCTATTTCAATAACTGGGTGAATTGAAGTTAGTGAATATAAGAAATGGCTATGTTACATTCTTATAGAAAGGGGATGAGTATAATTATGATAATTGTTTGGGTTATGTTTCATTTAAGTGAATGTTGGCCACTAAGTTTTTAAGTCACAAAGAGAAATGTTTTAGATGGAATATTAGTAAATGTGTGCTATTATAATAAAGCTGCAGATAAAGGATGGATGGAAACTGGGTTGTTACTATAAAAGCTGGGTCTCCTTGGCCTGGGGCACTGGGTGTGCCTTTAATTAATATGGAACAAAAAGAGAAATTATGTAAAAAATGTTTAAAATTACTTCTAAGAATACAACGTGTGAACCATATTGCATTTTAAGGATGTCTACATCAAAAGGTTTTAAATAAATCTCTTAAAAATTATCTTTTCCAGTGTAAATAATCTTATATGGAAAACAAGACGAATGGATTTATATTTCCAACATTTGCTTTAAATTCATTAATTCATATATTGTTTAATGAAAAGGGTATTTTATTTCTTAAAATCTGTGATTGTTTCAAATAAACAGTTTACTATAATGTTACAAAAATTAAATTATTTATTAAAATGTGAGGGAAAGTATTGAAAGCCCTTCCATTTTGTGTATGACTATTGTAAAAATACCTCTCCCATCTTTAACTGGATGCTGTATTTATTTTGTAATTACTATGTCTTGACAAAACACTACTTGAAAGATGCTCTTTAGATAGATACCACCCTCCTCATTAAATATTATATTAAAGCATAACCATTAACAGTAGCTAACACATAGACACAGCTCCCTTTCAACAACAGATCAAAAGAATGTTATTCTTGTTATGTTATATTCATGTTATGATACAAACAATATGCAAACAAACACAATTTGTGCTGATGTATTATTTTTCCCTTTGCCTAAAATTCTCAGTAGGCTCTATATCATACATTTTTTGGAATTTACATACCAATAATCATAGTAAAAAGAAATGAGCATATTTCAAAATCTTTGAAAAAGTTGCACTTCAAGACACTATACAATGACAAATAATAAGAAAAGTAAAAGTAATGTCAGTAATTGAAATAACATAAAATTATATTTGGCTACATAATATACATTACATCATGACTAGTAAACTAACCAAATCAAATCTACAGTTCAGTGGTGTACAGTCACTTGTACATTCACTAATGACAATTTACAAAGAATAAATATAGAGTTGCTTAGATTTTGTGGATAATTAGTGCTTGATAATGACTGCCTCTTTGTTACTTCAATTCATATGTGATCCAAATAATTATTTTTAAAACATTTTTTTCAGAGATTTCCCCTGATGTTTTAGTGAAGGAAAATATGTTTATAATGAGGAGATCTTTATACATTTTATAAAAGACAAATGTAAAGGGCTGGAGAGATGGCTTAGCAGTTAAGGCACACACCTATAAAAGACAAATGTAGTCTGCATTATTATTTATTAAAATCAAACATTATAAAACAAGACACTGAATATGTGTTTATTTTTTAACATTCAAAGAATTCCCATTTTTATAACTTCAGTTCTTGAATTATACATTTGGGATTTTTTTGTTATTTATTTTAAGAAACAGCTAGTATCTTTAAAGCTCTGGAATGGTGTAAATCATTACAGTGGTTTCACATTTTCATGGGATCAAGGAAACAACAGTAAGCTCATAAAACAGATACCACTAATTATGCAGAGGAGAAGTCATAAAGTCACTAGGAGAAGCATGTTTTATATTCATGAACACATCATTAAAAGTTTAAGACATGCTATCAAATTCTACATTTTAATACTATACCCAACAGCATTAAACCCTCCCAACAAGAAAATCAGATTGTTTAATGATCCTTTCTTGTCACACTGGTTTTATATGTCTGCAGTGGAACACATGTGGAATTTGTATTGCTGAATTTTTTAAGCCATTGGACAATTAAAAAGTCATTTATCCTCTATGTCTAGAATCTTTCAAAAAGTCTGAATCATCTTCTAGCAAACATCTCTTAAATGAAGTTTATTGAACTAAGAAGTCTTCACTCCATATTACATGTGGGAGATGCTATTTAAATAATAATTTGGGTTTTCTTTGGAACATATAAAAACATAAAGAGGCATAATAACTCCTTCCATGTTAAATTAATTTTTAAATTAATGTAGATTTAAAATTAAAACTTAGAAATAAGGTAAATTCAAATTTAATGGGACATACATAAAAATACAAAGTATATACTAGAGAAATCTAGGAATCATACAACATGTTGATATCATAAGCACCAACTTTACATGATGTTCATAGAAATCACAATAATTTGCAACAGAGGCACACATAGTTAATACTGTAGTCTGTATTTTTATGCCTACAAAAGAACAATAATTGCTGCTATCTTGATTTATGTAGAATTTCAAAATTTTCCCATTAGTATATAAGTAAATGTCTTACATTTCATTATTTAGTTACATCTTGCAGACAGCTCTAGAATACACAATGCATGATACACAATGCACATACATTTTAATGGAAATTTAAAATACAAGTGTACACCTTCACCTCAAAGTGAAAGTAAAATACAGACATTGCAGAATTCAGAGGGAAGACCAAAAATGCTACAGGCTTGGGGAAAAAAGAGAATGGTTAATTGTAATGAATAAGAAATAAACCATGGGAAAATAAAGTCACTGAAAGTATGTTAAGTCTATTGGAGAGATTTATGCACCAGACCAGCCAGCATCTGAAGTAAAGAAACCATTGACTCCAAGAAATTTAGTGTGGGTTTATTACTGAAAGTTGGTGAAGACAGCTGCGGCAATGGATGGCCACGGGAAGAAGACAGGAAGCCGGGGACAGCTCTCCCGCTATCTTGTCTGGCAGTTTTAGCTTGCTATAATTTCACCTTATTCAAGAATTTCTTTTTATTTTTTTCATGCACTGTTGTGCATGAAAATGTGTCTAATGAGGAGGAAGTTTGTATAAAATGCTAAAGAGAAATTGAAGCTTTGATTTGAGGGATGAACAAATCAAGATAGACTTAAAATTTAGAAGCTAGTATATTATGAATTATTAAAATACATACTTGCCTGTTGCATAAACACAGATCGATAGATATTGTAAACTACAATATGAATAATAGATATAAAGTATAATTTTACTTAACTGGAATATGAAAAGAAGGGTAGGTGGGTGGGTAGGTGGGAGGGTGAGTGGATGTATGTATGGATGGATGGGCATATGGGCAAACAGATAAAAATTGACTAAAAACATTCACAAAAATGCACATAAAAGAGCATTTATTGTGTCATATATTATTGTAAATATTTAATTTACATTAATCTAATCTCTTTATCAATTTAAGAAGTATATACTATTATTGTCCCCATTTTATGGAAAGTGAACTGAGGCCAACTATTCTACCCAAAGCCCCAGGACTTGTAAATCTAGGCACTGAGGTTTAATCACAGGCAGTTATGAAAAGTTCTCATAAGGCTATGGATATAGCATTTGTGCAAAAGTCTATGGGTTCATTCCCCAACACCATCAAAAAGGAAAAGTTCTCAAAATTTGATATCACATGGGTCATTTCATGTATCAGGTAATGTGTATACAAGTTAGATAAGCTTTACATAACCTATAGATATTCTTACAATATGGATATTAATTTTATTAACATCTAAAAGTTTTCATGTTTTATGCTATCCAAAACTCCACTTGTAACCAAATCTTCAGTATGCAGCATCCAAAGGCACAATGACCTGAGTTCATTTAACCTTTAAACATGAAGAAATGCAGATTTGGTCCTTTGAGGTTAACTGATACATAAATATTTTTGGTGAAACTACTGGTACCTAAACAAGCCCAGAACTTTTCTAAGCTTTCAGGAATCCACTTTTACAAATTCTGAGCTGGTTTTAATTTAAGCATTACAACAACTTGGAAGAAAATGTGGTTACTCATTTGCATCTCCAATCTAATAACATCTATAATTGTTCAGTTACCAAAGTTAGATCCAAATGCTTTTTCTCTGCCAAATGCAGCTGCTGGACAAAATGAACACTGATTTGATTTTTCTGCAGGGTACGTGTTCCCTCGTTGTTCTCATGATGAATAAATAATGCCATGATGCTGTGGAGTTGTGGACCTTGCCCTTCTGTGAAAAGGGCTGCATCTGCTTATTCTCAGACATTCACGATCTTAAAGGAATAAGACACCAGAGGCCTGTGAATGAGAAGGCCTTTTCTGACTCACAAAGCCTTTGCTCCTGAATCCACCTTAACCAGCTTGGAGAAAAGCACTTTTGGCACCAAGTCATCCTTCAGGGAAAGACTGATAATGATCACTAAAGACATCCTAGGGACTGCTGCCTCACTCACTTCAAAGGCCTTCTCTCTTAATCAACATTAAATCATCATTTTGCCAGGGATATAAGGACAGCTGTACACAATCTATTTATTTGAAAACAGATTACAGCCAGGACCCTCAGCCAAACTATAAGCCTCATAATGTTGCATGTGCTTTAGAATGTTTTACTTGGAATTTATATCTCTAATTTAGTATCTCACTTGATCATGACTTTCTCTCACCTTAAGGATTTCATTTGCCCACAAAAGTTCATAATTTTATCAATTACCCAAATAAGTAAAGCAACAAGACAAGGTAGGAAAAAATTAAATGCTTTTATATAAATAATTCAAATAACTCTGACTGAAAACTATTAGGTCTCAATGTGTATTCATTTTTTGTGATGTGTGCAAACAACATATATGTGTTTTATTATATGGAACAAAACACCTAATATTCAGAAGTCTGTCCTTTATTTTATCTTCTTTTTAAAAATATTTGTTTATTTATTTATTTATTTCAGAGAGAGAGAGAGAATGGGAGCACCATGGCCTCCTGCCACTGCAAACGAACTCCAGATGCATGTGCCACCTTGTGCTTCTGGTTTAAGTGGGTACTGGGGTATTGAGCCTCAAACTGAAGTCTTTAGGCTTCACAGGCAGGTGCTTAACCACTAAACCATCTCATCAGCTCTCTTTTATCTTCTTTAAACCATAGATCCATGGGTCCACATTTTTTCCCTTTGTTTTGTTCCATATGATTAATAACCTTCATCTTCCTTATCCCCTGGAGATTCTAACAAGTCCAGGAAAATTTCAAAGGTATTTATTTCATTACACAATTAAAGAAAAAGTTTTTTATTTTTAAAATGATATTGGTCCTGGCCCATAAACTTCACCCCCAATCTATCATGTCAGTTTAATACCAAGGAATATTAAGCTATAATGTCTAAGATTGATACATGACTTGAAAATTATACATATGTAATAGACATGACTATGTACATACAATGTACACTAAGCAAATTTAATTGACCAATATGAATTCCTTTCTTAATTAAGGTTCAAAACAATATCATTAGCTAGATGGGGTGGCATGTGCCTATAATCCCAGCAATAAGAAGCTGGGGCAGGAAGATCATAAAGTCATAAGGTCAAAATCAGCCTGAGGTAAACAATGAGACCCCCCTCAGAAAAGTCATTAACAGCATAAATAAGGATATCATTAGAAATTGGTCATGTTATACAGCACTTTATTGTTTTCTGTAGTCTATTTAATGATGGCTTATATGGTTGTTATCTAGTATCCACTGATTAATGAAAGAAACAATCCAGCTTTTAAGTTTTTTTTTAAATTTTGCTAAATTTTACAGTATTAGATGGGAACTAGTGAATATTACTTTTATTCCTATAGTTACAACATCTTTGGCTATAATTTTTGCTTTGGTTATTCTTGTTTTTCTAATTCAGGGCCTCATTTGGTAGCTCAAGATGACCTGGAACTCATTGGATATATAGGATCAAATACATTGTGATTCTCTTGCCTTAGCCTACTGAGTGGTGGGATTAAAGGGTGAACCACCACACCTTCCTCGCAACATAAAACAGCAGAAGATGCCCTTTTATGAAGCTACACAATCTTAGATTCAAACAGCATTCTGTAGTAGATGAAATTTTCACATCAGAATTTGGACCTTATAAGAATTGCATGCTCTTAGAGGGTCCAGTTACATTCTACTATTGCCTATCATCTGGAAGAAGTTGTAAATGAAAAGCTAACGATGATGAAGATTCACAGAGGAGACTAAAGTTCATGAAGAAACACCCTGTTCTCCTCTTTACATTAAGAAGAGCTCCGAGAAGCAGCAACTGGAGAGACACCTTCTTTTAAGTGTAAATGGAGTCGGGACTGACTCCTATCCAACCATACCCTAAGCACCAGAGTTCCAGGCATGGAAAACTCAAACCTCTTTCTGCCATCTTCACACTCTCCAGAGCAGAACCTTCTTCTTCTTCTATCCATGCTTTAAATGCTGACACAATATAAAGTGCATTAGCAAAAGTAGGAAAAAAAAAAAAAACCTCAGGTATCAAGTCCATGCTAGTTGGACATGGTGGTTCACACTTATATAATCTCAACATTTGGGAGGATGAATAAGGAAAATTTTTGTGAATTAAGAAACCAACCTGGACTATATATTGAAAAGAAAAGGTGCTGAGAAAAATTTAAAATTGAGTATTCTGCACTAAATAAGACATCCTTGTCACACCTTCCAAAGCTCAGCGAACATTGTGAAAGAGGTAGTGGAAATTATGTAAGAGCTCAAGGATGGGGTGAAGTGCTTTGAAAAGCTGTTTTCTGAACACAAAGTGGCCATTGCATTCATGACCTCACCATGGCTGTCATTACATACACAAAACCTGCACAATATTAGGACCATCAACATGTCATCATAAATAATGGAAGAGGGCATACAAGGACATCAAAATTGAAGAGGAGAAAGTTGGAAAGACAAAAGGGTTAAGTAGGAGGGAGATGGGAGAAAGAGGTCTCAAGTAAACTAATAAATGAAATGAGAGAGAGGGGCATAGATAGAGAGAGAAACATAGACCATTCTACTAAAACTCAGCAGTGGATGAGAGTCTCCAACATTGTTCAGGAGATGTGAAAAATTCTTATTTTTCTTCTATGTTTTCTCCTATTCTTTTCCTCAAGGGTTCAGATCTTCTGATAAAATTTCTAGCCTTCCCAATTTGATTCCTGAGTTGTCAAGTTGAAATAACTTGCATAGCTAGAAAGAAGTATAACCTGAATTTGAAGTCTGAGTGCCAGAGTTACACACATTTCCTAAGTTCTAGTGCTAGTCCTGCCACATGATCTCATAGTGTACCCTGAGTCAGTACTTATATGGACTAAAGTAATTACTTATAGGATTTTTGGATTGTGAAAATGAAATAAAGAAGTTTGTATAAAATGGTTGGCATAGTCTGAAATATAGTAAATATTCAATAAATTGTGCATCTTTTCACCACCACCTTATCACAAATGACATACTGATCTGTGAGGTACTAGCATACAAAGAAGTCTTACTATTGAGTGCATGGTGATGTCATCATACCAGTATTACTAGTTACAACATGTCATCAAGGACAATTATCCCTGATTCCCTAAACAAGAATGATTCAAAATAACATGTGACCATAATAGCCATAATGGAAGAGAGGAGGAATTCACTTTTTAGGTTGATTTATAGAATAATCAGAAAGCTGCCTTTAGAACACCTAAAGAGACTCCCAGCTCCCAAGTAAAACAGTGAGCTCCTTTGATGACTGCATGCCACAAAGTTATCATCAACGTGTTTATTTGTTCTAAAGGCCTGGCTGATTTGTCCAATCTAGCGGTTTTAGAGCTGTTCATCCTTAGGTACAAGAATTCATATTACCAGTGTATTTTTCCCATCAGAGTGAAATATTTGGGTTTCAATACTGAGGAAATACATTCAAGAATTTCATGATTGGACTTCTAAGGATTGAACCAAAAATTACCGTAAATGTGTACAAACACTAATTGTTTATCTTTTCTTCAGACCATTAAGCAGAATAGTTCTAGCTATTGCAATAATCTCTTACTGGCATCTCATACTTTTCATTCTTAGAAATAAAGTTCTATTAGTTTTTATTTATATAACAAAACTTATACAACATCAAAGGCAGTTTTGTGAAATATTGAAACACTAGATTTTTGAATGCTGAATTAGGGAAACTATGGACTATTCAGATATTAACTAAGAATTAGTTGGAAATCTTGGAACTAAATATTTACATATAAGGTAAGCATGAAAATAGATGGCAAAATGAAAATAGAAAAGGCCTCCTCCCCAGAAAAGAACATATTATAGCTAACATGAAATTAAACATAAAATGAATTATACTTCACCTCCTTAAAAGAGTGTGCTATTAATTCAATGTCATAAAAGTGGAATATTGATACATATTATGTGACACCTCCCAAAATTATCAATATAACATGATCAATGTAAGCATTGTTACAATATTAAAAAGTTATACATAAGTGATTTTTGTTGGGATAATTTTATTTATTATTTATTTATTTAACTTTGGTGTGTGCATGGGGATGTATGCCTGGAGGTTATAAGACAACTTTTGGGTCAGTCCCTGCCTTCCATTTTATTTATGGCAGGGTCTATTATTGTTGCAGACTGTTCATTTGTTGAGCTTCTGGGAAATTCTCTTGTCTCCACTTCCCTTCTCACAATAGGCTTATTGAGACTATAAAGTCTATTACAGCCTATAGCTTTTACATGGGGGTCTAAGGATCTGAGTTCATGTACTCAGAGTTGCATGACAAGCACTTTACCCACTGAGCGATATTCTCAGCCCCACAGAAAAACTTCATTTTTATGGGTGAACTTCTTAAAGAAAGTCTTGGTTTGAGCAAGCTAAGGAGTTGTCTTCAGTTTCTCTGACCTCTCTCCTCTTTCTAGTCATGTTTTCATTGACATGTGTCACCTCCCCTGTCACTCTGCTGCATCCTAGCTTTCTTTGCCTTACACATATCTTCCCAAGGCAGAGCCCCCACCATCAAAATGCATCCTCTGTCTTTCTATGATGAGTGCTCACACTGCCTAGGATATCTGAAAGGCAAATTTACTGTTAATGTTATCAGCTGATGAGGTGGCTCAGATATCTGTTTTTAGTGTTCTTAAGTCTATGTTTTCAAAGTGCTCCTAAGAATTCAAGTCTGATTTCTTAAAAGCCAATATATCCAAATTAATAATAAATGCAAATTTCTTGCTGATGAGAGCTTTCTGAACCTTCATGCAGAAGGTCATATATTCCTATTCAGTTGATCATCTAAGATTCCGTATTTGCTACATCATTTTAGTCACAGAATACAACTCAGAATCTTCAGACTCTGTGTAAAAGAAGCTATGTGAAATCAGCCCACTAAAGGAGAGTAAAAGTAAAGACATTTTACCTTCTCCAACATTTAAATGCTGACCAAGAAAACAATGCATTAACATATAAAATGATTATTAGAGATATTTGGAAATGTTTAAATGCTGTATTTTAATCCTTCAGTGAAAACATAATTAAAACTGTATTGAATAAATTTATTAGCAAAATTATTTCCATGCAAAACAAAGAATTTGAGCAATTATAAAATATTTTCTATAAATGTCCAATTTCATGAAATGTCTGTATAATTAAGACAAAATGACATTCCAGCTTGAACTATGTGGAAAATTGGCTCAATTCTCCAACTTACTTTGCAAATATAGTCACCATCAGAATGATAAAATTATATCTATTATAAAGATTCCTCAAAAGGCTGAGGCATCCGGGTCAGAAAATTGAAAACAAAGCCAAATGTTTATTTAAAATCAAACCCAGAGTTTCTTTTGAAATCCACGGAAAGAGCAATCATTTCCAATGTCTTTTCACCCCCTGGAATGAGATGGAAGTCAAACTGGAAATCCTGAAACACTTTAAGAAAGGCAGTAAAACAAAAACAAGCCTTCTTGTAAGACTTCCAGATGAAAGAGTTTTGAATAAGCATTTAATCATGTGGATCCCGTTCAAGCCAAGCTGAACCTCAAACGGTTTACCTGAGCTCATTATTGAGAATTCACAGTGGAATGGAAACGCATTGTGTCTATGGGGAGCACTGAGGATGAAATGGTTTTGCGGAGAAACTGCATGTTTACGTTAAGCCTGTGGTTGTGGTCCATCTGGCAATGGGGGGGAGGAGCAGAAGACTCCACTTCTGCAGGGTGATTATGGAAACATATTTGTTTTCAACTTCAGTGCCCCTACAATGGAAGTCTTTTCATCTTTGCACAGGATTTCAAGCCTAAATCAATGTGCTAACTAACTGTCCTAGCTGTTTTAAGATTTCTGTTGATATCTGTCATGGAAGACTCTTTTGGTAAAAAAGAAAATTTGGGAATGGAGAGAGTTGTTTATAATATGGTAAAAATTTCTAATATTATTAAATAATATTAACTATAAATCATTCACAAAACATAAATATGGTAGATAACAACTTAAACATAATTACTCAGTTATTAAGAACTCCAACCTCTTTGGCTAGAGAGAGAGCTTAGCTGTTAAGATGCTTGCCTGCGAAGCCTAAGGAACCTTGTTTGACTATCCAGCTTCCACTTAAGCCAGATGCACAAGGTGTTGCAAGCGCACAAGTTCTCACTTGCATGCAAGGGGGTAGACACAGTCTAGAGTGGCTGGAGGCCCTGACATGCCAATTCTCTCTCTCTCTTTCTCTCCTTCTGTTGTTGTAGCTATCACTCATGCTCTCTCACATTAAAAAAAAAAAAAAAAATCAAAGGCCAGTCTGTTGGACTTGCTTCAAAACTAAATTAAGAAAAAAAGAACTCCAATCTCCAAGAAAATTTTTGAACATGGAATATTTTAGAATTGATTCTATGTTTGGCTACCACAGTAACAAACTGACATGTTAACCAAATTTTCTGTTGTATCATAAAGGTTTAATAATAAAAGAAGGGAAAAGGAGGTTGGGAATATAGCTCAGTTGTAGAGCACTTGATTAGCATGCATAAGGCACTGAGTTCAATCCCCAGCACCATAAAATGAATGAATGAATGCATGAATGAATGATCAAAGTTTTGGCAATGTTATTTGCTTTTTTTTTTTTTTTTTTGAGCGGGAGGAACATGAGGGAAAAATCAGGGTTTTTATGTAAGCAGGTTTATCTTATAGGACACCAGGGTCAACTTTCCTGACACTTTGTCCTGAGAATCACTGGAGGTTGGGAGATAAACAAATTGGCACTGACAAGAACTATGCCCATATAATTTGACATAATTCCAAAGCTGATTTTATTTCTTCTTCCTTTGGGAAGGTGACAGTGCCTCTTCCCCAAGACAGGATATCCAAGCACAGTGTATACACAGTCTGAAAAGTCATGCTTACAGCTGTCACATGAAAGAATTTACAAAGTTACATTTCCACACTGTTTTGGCTTCCTCCATATCCTGACAATAACCAGACTATATGTTCCTCCTTGTTCTGAAGCCACAGATAAATAACAGTGATATAAAGAATAAAACAAACTGCTCTCCAAAAACCTTGCCTGGAAATCACACAGAACAGCAGATTTTGCTTCCAAAACTTCTAAACTCTTCCTGGTGCCAATAATACCTGCCACAGAAGGCTCACTGAATTACCATTGGCAATAAAGGATTAATCTTGCACACATACTGGCTCAGGGTATAGCTCAGTGATGGTGCATGAGCCTATACCCTGCATTCTGTCTCCAACAAACCCCTACCCCCAATTTTTTTTACAAAACCTCATTACACAAGAAAAGAGAGGTCCTTGGAAGAAAACCTCAAGGAACTTTTCATAGATATATTTATATAATACCACAAAGGGTTCTTTTTTAGAAACAGGACATAGAAAACCAGTAGACTATTATAGGAGTAAAACTAATATTGGTATTCTGCTGGTAACTGGTGCACTGAGTCTTGACTAGGAACTTGGCCTGGTAGGATTGGAAGGTAATTAGTATTGTTTCTACTTTTACATTTTTTAGATTAAAGTATCTTATGGAAGTATAGCATGTAGAAAGAAAGTATACAAATCATAATTTTGCAAATTAATTTTATAAAATACAGTCAACTAAGTTCTGATACTCAGATCAGTAAATTTATCTATCATTGCCTGCATCTTAGCAGATTGCTACATGAATCCTCCAAGTCACAATTGTATCTTAATTTCAGAAATAATTACTAGCTTAATGTCAGTGACTATAAACTGCCTATATTGGATGCTTTTACTAATGGGACCATACAAAACAATACAAGAGATGACCTTCTTTTGGTGATTTTTTTTTCACTGTTATATAATGTTAAGTTGTATGAATTTACTAGAATCTATCCATTCTGCTGATAGATGAATAAGAACTTTTGACTTTCATAAATATAATTCTGCTTATATTTTAGTGCACATATGTATGCATATGTCAAATGCATATCTAGAAGTATACTTTCTGGGTCTTAAAGTATGCATATCTTTAGGTTTCAGACATAACACTGAACAGTGTTCAAAAGGATTACTTTCATGTTCACATTATCTTTCTGGATATCCCCTTCATTAGATATTTTTTTTAAGATATCACATGTTTTGGTTTATTTCTAATTATTTCCTTTTTCTCCCTTCTAAGGCAGAATCTTATATTTATGGAAAACCAACCCAAAAGAGTCCTGTGACAATCCACAAATTGTCCACTCCATCCTCACAGCTCTGCAAGGAAATTCTAGCTTAATTCTCCTTTTCCAATCAGTGAAGTCACTGAACCTCAGAGAGGGTTAGTAACTACACCAAGATAACATAGATCATCTGGATCTAGGATTTAAATTCAGGCTTTTAAATTGATAATCTGTTTAGAGTGTTGATTGAATCTAGGCAATGCTGTTATTGATAAAGAAATAATTAATAATAAATACTGAAGAATATTTAAAGGAAAAGATGTGCAATTTTACTTAACAATCACTCCCACATGTTATTAGAACATTTAATATCCTACTGTGGAAAGCAGAAAGACTACACATGATACTGATATCCCAGCCAAGCACCTATTACAGCATCATAAAATATTGGAAACAAGAGATTCTTAGCTATGTACACATTCATTACTACTCACCTTCCCACTGAAGCTTGGGAAGAGTAATCCCTGCATTTGACATTTCCAATTTGAAGTCAGGACTTCAAAACCTCACCTTCACATTTTAGCTACATGTTTCCGCAAAGCATTGAATTGCCTAGGTTTAACTTGTTTGGCTAGGTTCCCTGGGCATTTTAGTAAATTTCAAACACAGAAGGCATTCTTTCAACATAGATGATGTTTAATTTGAGAAAGAGAGAAAAGGCAGAAAGGAAATCTGTCATGCCATGTGAGTGGGAACAGCTGACAGGCAAACATGATGATCTGTCAAGAGACTACCTGGTTACAGAAGCTTATGGAGCACGTTACTGTAATTATCATGCTATCTGTTTACTTAGAACATGGTTCAAACTAGTCTCAGAGCTTACTGTCACCATAGATCAAAACGGATCCCTGGTGAGACATTTTAAATTCTACAAAATGCAGAGGCCTGCTCAGTACTTGAAAAACTAATTCTAAAAGCTGGTGGGCAGAATTTTAAGTTACTCAATGGCTTGTCTGGCTTTGAAAAATGTGGCTTTTAAAAATTCATCTAGCCAGGTATGGTGGTGCATTCCTTTAATCCCAGCACTAGGGAGGAAGAGGTAGGAGGATCGCCGTGAGTTTGAGTCCACCCTGAGACTCCATAGTAAATTCCAGGTCAGCCTGGGCTACAGTGAGACCCTACCTCAAAAATCAACAACAAAAAAATTCGTCTAGTAAACATTCTATGATGTTTGCACTATTCCATTGGAACAGTTTGCTAATTATTTAGATAAAAATTAATCCAAAGCTTGCAACAATGCAGGACTAATTCCTCTGGACCTGGAATGGAGGAATGACTTAAGGTAATCTCTTGCTTCTGTGTCCTTTCTTATTAATGAGGGGGATAGACACTGCATGTCTCATGCCCCTTCCTATTGAATGCATGACATTCTATAATCCTACTGCACCCAAATATAGAAAAGCGTGTGACAGAAAGCACCTGGGGTAAGGGGATCCCTAAAAGTGAGAGAGCCAGTGTAGTAGAGGACTGTGCCTGACTTGCTTCTCAATTGTATGATCTGGGCCATATGCAATCCTGCCCTGCCTCCTTCTCCCTTGGGGATTATTGACAACTATTTGCATCATTAAAAGATTTTAATTAATGGAAGAATGATCTTTGGTGAGTCACAGAAAGTTCTAGGGAGAGTAATAAATATGATAGAAATGATGGGCAAATCAGATAGCTTCTATATATACAAATCTTCCCAAATTCTCTTAACTAGCATATCTTGGAAAACTAGGACTGAATGATGATGAGATAATATTGTATACCACATATGAAGTGCTTACCATGTGTCAACCCCTTCACATATTGAAGGATTTCATACAAACACACATACATACAAATATGCTACATGCCACATTTTAAACGTCTTCTTCTCTGCATTTATACTTTGACTGACATCATCAAACTGTAATCACGCTAGGCATGGTGGTGCATATCTTCAATCACAACACTCAGAAGACAGAAGTAGGAAGATCACTCTGAGTTCAAGGCCACCCTGAGATTACATAGTGAACTCCAGGTTAGCCTGAGCTAGAGCAAGACCTTACCCCTAAATAAATAAATAAATAAATAAATAAATAAATAAACCTATAACCACCAAATGTTAGGTCAATGCTTACTTTTGTAGGCAATGATGTAGGATCCCATGCACTTTTAGTAGGGTGTTAGTTTCTACATCTGTAAGATGAAAGAAATACTGTACCTTCTTCATAGGTACAGTAATTTAAAGAATTAAATTATCTATTTTTCCTACAGTACTAAGAACAGTGCCTATAACATAAAAATAATCATTAATTTTTTAAGCCAATGGCTGAGGAGGTCACAAGCCCTAGGGAAGTAATGACTGCTTTTGTCTAGCTAAATGCATACATTATACCCACGAAACTTCCCTCTAAGCACTTTTTAGGTTTATCTTTATGCACATATATTAATGCTACTCTCACTTTTGGTTAGAAACACTATTCTTTTCAGATGGTGGTGGCCACTGGGGTGGCCCAAAAGCCACCATAGTGCTGAGGAGAAGTATCAATGGAGAGTTCAGCACTAAATGAGACATACCTATCATATTCTCCAAGGATCAGGTCCATTGCAGAAGAGGTAGCAGAAAGAATATGAGAGAGAGAGAGAGAGAGAGAGAGAGGCAAACAAAGAAAAAGAGAGATCCTCAAGACCACACTTTTTCATTCTGGGCTAATATGGGGAAGGGAGGGCATCCATCCTTGACCAGAAGCAAAGTCATTTGTACTGAGCTGACGTGTGTCTGAAATTCAATGACTCTGAAAAGGCAGGGGTAATACTCTGACCCTCTCCCCTCCGTCATTCCTACCCCCTTAACCTAGGGATTGCCTTCCCTTTCTCCTGTGCTTGTCCACTGCTCAGAAAGGGGATAATGTGATCACAGCACTGATAGGCATGAGTGGTTTTGTGACCAACAGGAGGCAGGTGGTGGAGCAGGGGAGAGAGAAGCCTAACTCTAGAAAAGCATCTGACGCCCTGCTTAGTGCATGGTAAATGCTGTACAAACACTGGTTTCCTGCCCTTTATTGTCTTTTCTCCATTACAATGAATTTTAATGTATTCATCTCATAACATCAATGGTTCTGTATGAGCATGATTTGTTTCTCCTTGTTTTCTGTCACTTAAACATACCCCTCACTACCTTCAAAGCCTTCTGATAACCAAGTCATACATCCATATGATGGTATTCATACTAAAAAACACTGAATGATTCAAGATCCATCCAAGGTCATGTCAACCCTCAAGGTGCCTTCTTCTATAGTCTCCCTTATACTAAAGCAATTGCATTTTAGGTGCACCTTGGTCCTGTTTTAGGCTGATGCATAAAGGACGGGAAGAGACTGAACCTACTTTTCTGTCTTCATCTTCTCTATGATCATCTTGGCTAGGCACAGCAATGACTACAGGAACCCAGTGTCTGGACAATGACCCATGTGAACGCTTTAGCCGAGGGGCTACACAACTACCTTGTACCATGAGCTCTGCTGAACCCTACACTCGCATCGCATTATCCAGATAATTATCACAATTTGTATTGTGAAATTGATAACCCAGACGCACTTATGAGCCACAAAGATGGGTTGGGATGGTATTCCTAGACCTGTGTACACAGCAAGGTATTCATAGAAGTTCTCTGAAAATCAACTCAGATATAAAAATTGTTTATGAAAAGCTGGGCATGGTGGCATACACTTTTAATCCCAGCACTGTGGAGGCAGATATAGGATTGCTGTGAATTTGAGGCCATCCTGAGAGTACTTAGTGAATTCCAGGTCAGCATGGGCTACAGTGAGACCTTACCTCAAAAAAAAAAGAAAAATTGTGAAATACTTGCTTAGGCTACCCTGTTTTCTTTCATTGCTGTGTACCTTTTCAGAGCTTTGAATATCCCAATATCACCATGTATCTCTTGGGAAGCCATAGGGTATATTACTGTTCTGAATAAATTTAGTACAGGCTTCTTAAAATTAAATATTTTATGTGTGTATTTATTTATTTGCACATGTGTATATGGGCAACCAGAGCCTTTTGCTGCTGCAAACAAATTTCAGATTCGTGTGCCATTTTTTGCATGTGACTTTACATTTGTATTGGAGAATGGAATCTGGGGTGACAGGCTTAGAAAACAAGTGCCTTTAATTGTCACACTATCTCCTCAGCCTCCATTATAAGCTTTATTAACCCACTAACATCTCCCAAACAATTATTCAATAAATTTGAAAAACCCTTAATAACAACATAATGGTAAAGCACATGAAGGATGAGTTAACCCAAATTATAAGAATATAAGGAAGAATTGAGAAACTTAAAACAACATCCTGATACTTACAATTCTAATAGTTTAATGCAGCTTTCGTGAGCCAGTTACTAGACCTACACCAGGTTCCCAATTAAAACTCAAGGAATGTAAGATAAATAATGAACAAAGGAGTTAGTATTAGCAAGCTCTTCTGTTTGAAGAAAATGTGTCAGTATATTTTTCTAATACTATGTGAAATCAAAGCCATTGGGGAAAGGAGAAATGATGAAATTCTATGTCTTCTGAAATTAAGTTAATATGTAAAGGAAAAAAAAAAAGAAACCTTAAGCTGAGATTTAGCTCAAAGTTAGAACACTCCTAGCATACATGAGGCCCTGGGATAGATACCCAAGACTTCAAAGAAAGTTAAAATTAAACTTTTCTTTTATCAAGTGAGGAAGGAATAAATATAGACAAACACAGAACAAGAAGACCAAGGAATGTGTGGTTTAGAGACATTAAGACAGAGCCAAGGAGACAGACACTTGAGAGTAAAGACCGCACATGCATGTGTATTGGCATGCACACACACACACACACACACACACACTCACAAAACCTACTCAGACAAAATTCAGAAAATGTTCCTTCGTCTAAGAAGCTAAATACTTGTCTATTTTCACTATCCATCTCTATGAAAGATAATATTTTTTTGTCAGAGAAAATAAGTTTATTGAGTTAAAAGTCATACATATGTATGATATAAAGCCTGTCTTGTTTCATCTTTTTAGGGGAAATCCAATTTGAAGGACTTTTTATTTGGGACTTTAATTTTAAATTCTAACATAAGAAGTCTTATTTAAAAATATTTCATTAATTATAGATATTAGAAATATTAATGTTTAAAATACCAGTAGTTTGAAATAATTTTAAAGAAATAGAACTATTAAATTTTATTTATGTGTAATGGGAAGTATTGCTAGTCAACAACTAATATAACAAGAGTTCACTTTAGTTCAAACTTATTAGACATAAACATAAGAGAAAAAATTGACAAATCATAACATAATGCAAAAATGTTAGTGTTTTGTTTTGGAACTTTAGCAATGTCACTTAGAATCTGTCTATACCAATTTGAAAACTGAGCAAGTGGATTAATTTATCTCAAAATCTTGCAGCTTTGTCTTCTTTACATTGACAAATTCAACAAGTATTCACTGTATACCAACTATGTGTCTTAACAATGCATGTTTTACAATTTAAAAGGCAACATGGGAATGCATGTATAGCTTAAAGAATAAATTTAAATTAAACCAAATAGTCCTCACTGTGTGCTTCCTTTTACACAATATACATGCTACTTACAATTCTTTTAGTTTAATATTTCTTAATAGCCAATTACTAGGAACACTAACTACATTTGCCTACTATTGCACTTGATTCAAATTAACAACTTGGAATTCATGAGATTCTTACAACTGTATAAGGTAGCTATTGATATAACCATCACTGTTACAGGTGAGAAGGCATGTAGACTGGGGAGAGCAAAAGTTCTCAAGGGGGCTGGAGAGATGGCTTAGTGGTTAAGCGCTTGCCTTTGAAGCCTGAGGACCCCAGTTCGAGGCTCAATTCCCCAGGACCCATGTTAGCCAGATCACAAGTGGGCGCATCGCATCTGGAATTCGTTTTCAGTGGCTGGAGGCCCTAGCGCGCCCATTCTCTCTCTGTCTATATGCCTCTTTCTCTCTCTGTCTGTCGCTCTCAAATAAATCATAAAAATTTTTTTAAAAAAAGTTCTCAAGGTACACTACAAAAGGAGAGGACAGAAGTTAAATGCCAGCAGAGTCACTTCACAGTTTACTACTTTTTTTTTTTTTTTTTTCAGTGCTGAAGCTCTAATGCGGGACCTTGCTATTTCTTTTCCTTTTTTCTTTTTTCTTCTTTCTTTTTTTCTTTTTTTTTCAAGGTAGGCTTTCACTCTAGCTCAGCCTGACCTAGAATTTACTATATAATCTCAGGGTGGCCTCGAACTCACTGTGATCCTCCTACCTCTGCCTCCCAAGTGCTGGGATTAAAGGCGTACGCCACCATGCCCGGCTTTCTTTTTTTCTTTTTCTTTTTCTTTTTTTTTTTTTGACATTTTTTTCTTTTATTAATTAGTTTTGTACTGAGGGAACAGAGTCAATCTGGTCCCATTATTAGGCTCATCCATGACCTACTCCCTCCCCTTGGCCCCTCTATGTTGAGGTATATGGGTCATGCATTGTGGAGTTAGCCCACAGTTGTGGGTAGGATAAATGTCTCTGCATACCATGACCCAACATGTGGCTCTGACATTCTTTCCGGCCCCTCTTCCGCAAAATTTCCCTGAGCCATGTTGGGTTCAGTTTTGGTCTGCTTCAGTGATGAGGTGTTGGGGGCCTCTGGGTCTCTGGATCTCTGATTTGGTAGGAGTTGAGAAAGATAATATTTTTAAAGGCAAGAAAATGGATGTCATTGTTGGGGAGCTTGTGATATGAGTTTGAATTATCTAACCACATGTATGTTAAATTTATTTTGCATGACAAGGTTGGTAGATGGGAAAGGTCAACCACTCAATTGCATTATTAACTAGTTTTCTCCAGTTCATGTCTTTCTTCATTCTTCAACAAACCTATTCTTATTCCCTGTTGTTTCTTCACAAGCCCTACGCTTATTATCTTTTAAATTACCCTTTCTTTTTTACACATTCCTTTCTTACTAAGATGCCCTTAAATGTGCTGGTTAGAAGAAGGAGAAGAGAGGAGAAAGAGAAAGTGGAGGATGAGGGAGAGAGGTAGGGAAGAAAGAAAATAAAAAAAGAAAGAAGGGAAAACAATTCAGAAAGGCAGAGTAATGGATTGACAATATTTCTAGGGAGTGATTTTCAGATGAACGCTGGAATTATAAGTAGCATAAAGTCACTCCCAGCAATACTCTTAGGTCATGGAATGTTTCTTTGACCACCAGCCATGAATGCTGATGTTTCCCTAATTTTATAGGCTCATACATCTGCATATGGCCCCAGTTACTTGGTAAAGTGGTGTATGTCAATTAAAATCAGCTCATTTGCTCACATCCTTTACACGTTTCCTCTTTTGTTTCATCTACATGGTATCTTTTGAAACACAACTCCTTTTCCTGTTTCAAGTAGATGACTGCCACCAGTTACAGACATTGTGAAGAGAATAAGGTCCAGAGGGAGCAACAATGAAGGAGTAAATACATGTGCAAAATATGGAAATATTTCCAAACTGCCTTGAGCCACTCCATCTGGTCCTGTTGTTTAGTGGTGCCCCTCAATAGAAGCACCATATCTTTAGTCACATGTATAAATTTGCTCTGTAAATTAAAATGTTGGCTTGTGCTCCTCTGGTGCTTAAGGTGAGTGATTGCCTTGGTGGGAGTATGTTTGTATAGAAATATGTCATAAGAGATGATGTCTTGGCCCAAGAAATGTAAGTCCAGGTTTAATCATCTGTTAAAAAAAATACTAGAGTTAAACATAGCTAACACATCATGAGGGCAAGACTCTTGCCAAATGTAACTTTCTTTTAAATCTGAAATGTCAGTTTTTACTCTGTGTTTTAATGAATATTGTAAGCTTTTCCCTTTAAAGACTTTCCCTGATGACTTAGCTCACTTTCTGTTGTAATTGATATAAGACCAAGCAACTGAGACATCAAAATGCTATCAGTTGATTATACCCCCACCCACATACATATTTAGTAGATAATTGTGGCTCTCACTCTAAGTGCCATTTGTTTTCCAAAATGGATTGATGTAGATAGGGTTAATGAACCCTGTTATATTTGCATTTTGAGGCTTGAGCAAAATAATGGTAATAAATGTGAATGAGCATTTTCAACCATCTTCTTCCTATCATCTTTGCAGCTGATTTTCATTCAGTGTGTTAAATAAAACAAGTAAGTTTATGTCACTTGTCCACAGAGCTCTTGGGCAAATCTCATCGTAGGGAAAGCTCCCAAAGCACATATCCAAAGCACAGTGGCTTCATCTATATGTGTTACTTCTCAGAAAACAGTTCCCATGATGTGCTGATAGTCTCACAGTAGTTTTTTTTCTGTTTTTTAGGGCAAAAAAATATTCTCATATTTCAAGTTGATAAATATTAACTTCAGGTGATTAATTTAGTATGTCAGAACATCAAATAGCATGATACTGTGCCACATTAGAATGGCTATATTCCAGAAGAATGCTGCCAATGCAAAGTTTATAAACCTAAAAGAGAATTTATTGATGGTAATTTGGAATGTGATTAAGAGTATTGTGGGCATCTAAGATCTTCAACATAAATTTTCCAGTTGCTTATGTAGAGTCTCTTCAATGTTTCCATACATCTAGGGAATTCTTTAAATATTTCATGAAGAAGGAAAAATTCTTTAGCGGCTGTAGATAACTAGTACTAAATTATTTGTTAAGTACCAATCACTCTATTCTTGTAAAAAGTAAACAAAAGTCCTCATGATTGGAGTTCTGTATGTTAACATTGTGTATCATCTTATTCCAGTGGAAAATGAAAATGCAATGCAAAATTTAAACAATAAGTATGCTCTGCTCAGATGAAATTTGTAATTCTTATATTTAAAGTAATGTCTGGAAGATTCTCTTAAGTAAAATCAAAATCCAACAAGCTTGTCTCCAACTTCAGTGACCATAAGAACAATCTCTTTTAGGTCCATGCCAGAAAGTGGAGATGCTTTCCCACTAACATTCACATAATATATTTTAACTTGTTTTCTTAATTATTTCTGTAAGGTACAACCTGCCTCATTTGATCACAACGAATATCTAATTTACTGATAGACAAACAAAGTTGTAATTTGCATGACATGTCATGCTTTCTCAGCACAAAAAAATCTTATGTTTCTTAATTTTTGAGTGCATTAAAATAAAACTGAACAATTATTTTTATTGAAGAATGTCTTTGTTTGAGTACATTAATAAATCTGAATCATTTCTATCTTTATGTGATCATTCCTTCTATTTTCTAATTTTTTTTCCCTTTCTAATTTTTTTGATGTAAATCTTTTGTAGAAGTTGTCTGTGTTTGAACTCTTCGCTTCTTTAGCAAATGGTAAAACATATGATTTAGAAGTTGAAAAGCCAACAAGAGAAGGCATATTCCTTAAGCATAAGGACAGCCAAACTACAAGTGAGGTGAAGTTCCTCATGCCCAAGGAACAATACATTCTGCAGCACTCATTGAAATTATTTTCCAAAAGTATCTCTTTGTTTACACATGATAGACACAAGCTGCATGTGCAAGCCTATACTGTTGGCTAAGGCGTGGTTATGATACTGCAGTTACTCCTGGAAGTCTCTGGCACCAACAAATATGCGGTATTCTCAGTTACAGAGAAGGAAGTTTTTAAAGGATACAAAGACAAATAATATAAATGTCTTTCTTACCAAAAAGATGAACAAAATAGAAGTCTGTTAACAAATTTTATTTTCTTTACAGATAACTAAAACAAGCCTGCAAAAGTCATTTTGTAGTAACTGATCTTAACTATTATCAGTTTGGTAGAATATAATCTGAAAAAATGAGCTTGAGAAACAGCCTTTGTAAAAAAAAATTTTTAACAATAAAATAAAGTCAACCAAAAGAACATAGGATGAAATATATAAAAGAAGTAAATCAGGGGTGTAGGAATGGCTTAGCCATTAAGGCATTTGCCTGCAAAGCCAAAGGACCCTGGTTTGGTTCCCCAAGACCCACGTTAGCCAGATGCACGGAGGGGGGGGGGAAGGGAATGTGTCTGGAGTTCATTGCAGTGGCTGGAGGCCCTGGCACTCCCATTCATTCTCTCTCTCTCTCTCTCTCTCTCTCTCTCTCTCTCTCTCTCTCTTTCCCTGTCAAATAAATAAATAGAAATAAAAACATTTGCAGTGGCTGGAGGCCCTGGCACTTCCACTCACTCTCTCTCTCTCCCTCTTTCTCTGTCAAATAAATGAATAAAAATAAAATATTTTAAAAACAGAAGTAAATTAATGCTTAGCCAAAGTACCTATTGGATTCTACTCTTTTAGTTACAATGCCATTTTCAGTTAACATTAGATAGTGGATTTTTTTTATTGTGAATGTTTTCAGCATAAAGCCACAGAAGATATCCAGTAAAATAAAAGGGAAAATATGGCAAAATGTGACTGATAGTTTTCTCTCATGTTCAAGTGTTGACAAAATGATAATAAAGCAAAACATAAAAGGCTTTTGAAAAGTTGAAATATTTTTCTTTTGGCCCATTCGCTCTCACTTTGCATCCTTCAACTGTACTACTTTTGTAATTTTTTTAAACGTAAGACTCATTCTCTAAAAACTGTTTGAATTGCGTTTGATCAAAACTCATCACACTAGCAATATCCAGTGACTGCTTTCAAAAGAACTTCTGCATGCAGGCACAGTGGGCTTTTGCATTTGCTTGAAACCTAAACTGGACATTTGTGTGCTCATTCCTTCCTGAATGAGAAGAAAATAGCTAGGAATTGAACTTGGCCATCCTCTGAAGATATCATAATTTTAAATGTTTTGCTAAAATTCTTATTTTTGTGCCTTTAAAATGATGAAGGTAGACATTGACTATGATGTGGGGGAATAAAAACCTAATATCATATAAGTAGCTATGGGATATTATACACAGAAATATTTTTAGCTGCACTAATTTGTTATAACTGTTGGCATCGAGGAAGGGTAGTGTGATTGACTGGGATAAAAAAGGCATTAAACAATGAGAAATTTAAAATAAATAAATTGGAGAGTGGAACTGGACATAAGATAAATGATGATAAATATATACGGGGTGATACAATGTTATTTCACTTTGTGAAATGTCAGAGTTTTGAAGAAAACTAAAAATTTTAAAAAGATAATGTATTAAAGAAAAATATCATAAGGAAATAATTTTTTTATATCTTCCACTGGTGAAAAATATAAAACAATTAATACAAAGACAACCAAAATCCAGGCTTCACTCAGCATGGAGACTTTACCTCTATTGTACTCCGACTTGCTTCTTTTCCATAGGCCAACAAACATCCAGATTCTCAAACAAACCATTGACAAACACTAGCATCCCATAGGTGACACAGTGGTCAAAACAATGGCTATTTTTTCCCATTTCTAATGGAAGCTATATAATCTATGAGTGTATAATTTTTTCTTATACTTTTGGGATACACAACCATCTTTCTAGCACTTGCTACCAAAAGGACAAAACAAATAGCCCAAAAAGATTATTAACCTAAAATCAAAACTGTATATAAGAATATTTGTTTCTGTTGATTCATAAGTTCAAGGTTACAACTATCTTTCATGTCTTCAGATGACACCTAGAAAAAAATGTATTGTACTTTGTATGATATGTACTCTGATATTCTGTAAACAGCAACAAGACTTTGAGGTGGATTTTTACCTCAATGAATTGGATAAGCACTGGCATGAGAACTGATTATGAATACCAATAACCCCTCTGAGGAGGGCTGTCAGTGGAATGGGGACAGGGGAGAGGAAATATAACAGCCAACTCCAATATGAATATGACCACTAGACAATATGTTCACACAATATAGTTCTCAATTGCAACAGAAAGGAACTTGGGGCTAGGAAAATGGCTCAGTGGATAAAGCACTTCTCACACCAGTATGAAGACGAGAGCTCAGATTCCCAGCACCCACATTATGCTGTACTGCCCTTTATTAATTGTAGCACTGAGCACAGAGATGCAGGATCATGGGACAGGCTGACTAAATAGAACAGCTGAATTCGTTAGCTCTGGGTTCAACTGACAGACCCTCAATAATGAAGGTGGAGAGTGACTGAGGAAGACACCTGATAACAACCTCTACATTTTACACACACATGAATGGGCAGTGAACACATGTACATTCACATATATGTGGACATCAGTGCACACCAGATACATCCACCTGTGAAACAGCTTCCCTTGCTATGTAATTGGTAACAATGATAAAGCAGGCTAGAACAAGTAATCAATAACTAGGCTTTTGGAAGACTCATGGGCAGACCCAATGAGCTTTAATGAGTTACTAATCAGTAGTTCCCTTCATCAAAAATCAAAAGATGCAGAAGGGTTAGGTCTGAGTATTTCAACTGAAGAGGCTGATATGTTAATGTGGATAAATCTTGACATAATGATGTCTTGGATTTCTGTCACTTAGATCATTCCTTTGATTTGGAGTGCCACAGTCCTAACCAAAATGGTTGTATTTGTTGAAATATTGCTGTTCTTTGGGGAGGAGTCCATAGTAGAAATTTGATATGAAAATAAACCCTTGCAGTATGTAGGATTAGGGAAAAATCAAATTGCAGCACACAAAGTTTGTGTCTGCAATGCAACATAAATGTTCACATAGTAAATAAATATTGACTGAAGATAAAAAGTATTAGAAACCAAATAACTGCTGAAAGGAGAATGTGAAGCACTAAAAATGGCACAATGAACTCTAAACCACTCTCTTCAAAACTGTACCCCAAGCTACAATTTCCCCGTTCCCAGTCCTTATCTGTAATCATCATTTGTTATCTTGGTGAACAATTCAAAATGGACAGTTTGCAAAGTGTTCAGACTTCTAATAAGCAAGTCGAACTCTCTTTCCAAAGTCTTCATGTTTCTATTTTTGCTGTAAATGTAGGAAAGTTGGCTTCTGGTCTGTGAGCGGGAAACGTGTTGTGCACAGGGAAGGAGAGTGTGGCCTGTTTGGAAATTCTTTTAGCCAAAGCTACAAAAAGAAAATCTGAAATGGGAGTCATCAGAATTTAACATTCACATGCATGACTAAACAATCTCCTGGCCTGGGGTCTGAAGTCCTGCAAATAAACTCTGTTATCAAAACAGAGTTAGAAGTAAGCGCAAATCTCCCGACTCTCCTAAAATTGGCAGTGTTCTGCAGGAAATCACAGAACACAGCAACTCAGCTCCATAGAGCCGAGCCCCAGGAGGACAGCATGTACGCACTCCTGCCTTGCATGTATGGTAGGTGAGCAACAACACTTGTCGGCCCTTGTGGCTTTCTGGTAAGCCTGGCAAGAAGCAGTCCATAAGGGTGTTAGGGTGGGGGCACGCCACAGGCTACTTTTGACCACCAAAGACAGTGCAGTCAGCTTATAAGCAAAGAAGGAAGCAGAAAACTAAAATCTCACAGCACATTCGCTAACATACTTTTAAGAGCTAGAAGAATCAAAAATTAAGCTTCTCTCCTTTGGAATTTTAGGTTAGTCCTTTCATTGGGAAGGGATAAATTATAACCTCCTTTCCTTGCCTGGCAAACAGCTAACTACAGAGCAGGGTTGACTTCCCTCCTTAGAGGCAACATAATATTTTCCCTCTCTCCTCTTCTGTTCTTATACATAATGAATGGAGTTGAATTAAAGGTGAGATCAACCTGCTGTTTCCTAAAACACAAAGTTTTTATTCAATTACTTTTATGTTATCTTTTAAATATGATTGAAAGCATGTTCCTAAAATTATTTCAAGTTGTATCCTAAAGTTTTATTCTACTTTTTAACTTATCATTTGTGTCTATTAATGTAATGATATGTACACCTGATAAGTAAATAGGAATATATATTTTTGTCTTAAAAATGGTTTCGTCTGGTAAAGCAAACAACAATTAAGTAGATTCATCCTGCCCAAAGGGTCAGAGAATAACATAGATTCATGAGAAACCTGATCATGTTCAGTGTTCTGAAACAAGGGGTTATCTTCAGCTTTTAAGTAAAGCAATTTAAAAAAACCAATGAAATCATTAAAAGTGAACAAAATACCAGGGTTTGAGACAGAAAACTTGGAGAATTTTATCTGGAAAGCATGTTATTTTATCTGAAATAAAGTTTTATATTTTTCAAATAGCCTTACATGCTAATATGTTATAAATCAAATTAATTTTAATACTATGCTTATATGATAAGTAAATTAGTAATGAAAGTAATACATTAATTATTTTAAGCATATGCTTCAAATTCTATTTCAATAGAGGTCAAAATACACTTTTTTCCTTTTATGATTTGGTCCAGAAGCCTTGTGATATATACTACAACTAAATTCAGATTCATTTGTTAAGAGCTTGAATTTTAATGTCTTGTGCTCCAACACTTTGATAATGAGTGTATTTTCATTTTAGGAGCTATTGATGTTTTAAATATTTTCTTTTACTGCACATTTGCCTTGAGTTCTTTTTGGAATAGGATGAAACACTAATAACCAAACAACATTTAGTAATTATTTTGCTACATGAAAATATAACAAAGTTATCAGCTTTCTTCAGTTTTATATGTTCTCCTAGAAGCCAGTTCATATTTTGAATTTCAATAACAAAAATATACACTAATGTTTCATATATCCAAAATATTTTATGTTAAATTGTTTATTGGCATTTAAATTATCATAAATACACATTCTATGGGAAAATATTTTACCTGATAACTCAATAAAACTACAGCCTGCAGGAGACTGAAGCTCTGTTCTGGATTAGAGTGTTCTGTTTCAGAATCACAGTTTCAATTTGCAGCAGGGAGGGATGACTCAGCCTCTGATGGTAGTTGTGTATCATACAGGACACCTAGTGATTCAGCATGACACTGTGGGAAAGCAAGGCTGAAGAGACAGACTACATTAAAATACTGGAGCTTTCCTTTGTCATTTCTACAACCTATTCAAGACACAAGTATCATTCTTATCGATAAGACTTTTTAATTTTTATGTCTTTTATTATTATTATTGTTAACAACATATTTCATAGATACATCATGTGTTGGTACCTTCTTTTCCCTCCATCTTGCCCCCATTCTGTTGGGGACACTCCTCAGTGGGGTTGCAGGTATTCCCTATGGGGTTGTGGTTTATGCGTTTAGGGAACAGCAGTCAGTTATTTTTGCCCTCCACAAGAAATCAAGTAAATATTAAATATCTGGATTATGATGCATTTAGAGAACATGGAAGATTTATTCTAGGCAAGCAGAAAAGAATAGCAGCACTACTTATTCTTTAGGGCATATTGCTGGATGTGCAGTGATCATTTGCCACAAATTTTTATTTTGAACAATATAGAGCTAAAGGGCATGCTTTAAAAACAATACAATGAACACCAACACACTTTTTAACTTTTAAATATTTTGCTTCATATATTTTTCTTCTTCTGCATTTCTTTATTTATGCTGATCCATTCAAAAGTTAGTCACAGTCAACATAATACTTTAAAGCTGAGCATGTGCACCCCAAAACAGGAACATCCTGCTACAAAACCACCCATAACATGCTCAAGAAATCCATCTCTTTATACAGTACTTCCTCGGTGTTTTGTGTTTTTTTTTTTTAATTCATAATCCCATCAGAACTATATACCATGTTTTGCTAGCTGTTTAGAAAAATTTTAAAGGCAATAAATGTTTGGTCTTGATAAAATCGGAATAGTCACTTTTAAATTTAGCTTCTACAGTATTACTACTACTGGCAGCAAATAATCATGAAATCAACTTTTGAAATAACCTTGTGCCTAATGATAATAATCTTCAATCATTTCTCTAGAAAAATTCCTTCAAATTCAGCTCATATCAACTTATGTGAGGTTAAAAAAAATAATTTGAAAGCAACCAGGAGTATAAATTTCAAAGACTCCATGCAGAAGGTTTATTTAGCACATTAAACCCATCCTGAAAATGTGCTAGTGGTCATCCCTATTTGTGCAGTATAAGGTTGATATTAGTGTTACTAAAACTGTAGCGCCAAGCTAAAATAATATTTATTTTGATTCATTCTTCAGTATTCAAACTCTACTCTGTCCCTTCCTTCTTTCTGAACTCTTCAATGTTACTTATTGTGACAATTTAAATACATTTCAACAGCAGTTTTACAATTATCACTAATGAGCACTATTAAATAGATATACTCTAAGAAAATATTTTCCTCCCTCCTAGGTTACAGTTTTAAGAAAAGCACATCTTTGGTGGATATTAGCTCACTACATATTATTCCCCCTGCAAGAAAATCTTCACTTTATTAGAAATGTAATATTAAAATCTTGCCTAACTGATCAATATATTTTATAAATTGACTCATGTCTCATATGCAGACAGACTATTACATTAAAGCATGCATTGTAACTTTGCATGACAAAATGTTAGTACATTTATTAGCACGTATATAAAAATATATCAATACTTTTTTATAACTAAATAGACATTTGCTAAGCTATTTTCTAAATCATATACCACACATATAAAATTTTGGGGGTCACCTAAAATAGAATTATTTTCAAAAGGGAAGGGATAATAGTGCTGAATGAGGAGAAATGGGAATGTCATTGTTTTGCTGTTTTCTAATTTTTCTGTGAAACTCAAGTCAGAGGTAGACTGGGTTTCAAATATAGGAGTAATGGACAAAGGCCAACAATTTAGTTTGGGGGTTTCTATCGCCACCTAGTGTCTAATCTTGTACTGGACCTATTTTTGAACATTGCTATGGCAGTCCTAAAACTGGAACAGATTTTTTGAAAGAGAAAAGATAATTACGACACATTCCAAACCAATAATTTCTTAGTCTCTTTTTCTTAGTAAACTAGTTGCCACATGAAAATACCATAAAATCACATACTAAAGAGGCATGTTTATGAAGATAGTAATTTGTGTATATGTAATGACAGACATTTGCATTTAAATTAATTGCTTTAATATTTTGGATCAGTATAAATATTTATCCTTGATGAGATAAAACATTATAATATTTTTCAAGTTTACATCATTATTTACTTAAAATATCAACCACTGACTTTTTCCACTTTCTAAATGTATTTCATATAAAACATTTGTTGGAATAACACACTTTATGTACCTAAAGGCTTTTTCTGCTTGCTAGAATCTAATTTTAGACACTGACTCTTACTTTAGTGGGTTATTGTGCAAACAATTTCAGTTTTCACGCATCCAGCCTAAATACTCAGCATCTCACTGACATAAAAACCAATGGGGGTCAGATTTAACTAGCTTCAACAGTATAATTAAAACACCCAATAAAAAGTTGCTGGATGCACATCCCAACATAACTAGACTCTAATGGATCCAACCCAAGATATATTTTAATAATCACTTGTTTTTCATCTTTTCCATGGCATGGGCTTAATGCTAAGTGATGAAGATGACCAGTATCAGAATAGTTTACCTGGGTGTTTTGCTGTTTGACAATATGATTGTTGGTAACATCTCCTGTCTCTCATGAATAGATGTAAGCAGTTGGAACAGAAATACCTTACTGTAAAGTCCTGATAAAGATCACTGTTCAATATTTTAAGTTTTGTTTTAAAGTCAGGTTAATACTTTTAGCCATTAATTTTATCTAGTATGAGGCAAGGTGGCATGGTGTTTGCAAGTGATAATCACTCCTTCTTTGAAAATAAACTGTACAGTTTGGCTTTGGCAGGGTTTCAACAGTGCAAGGCTTATCTGCTTGTAAAGTGCTCCCTCATATACATGGTTATTCCATTTAGTTTTTTTTTTTTTTACTTTTCTTAGTGTAAAGAGTTCTATATAATGAAAAATTATACAAGAGCAGAGTTTAGAAATATATATATACATCCCCATCTGTGAGGGCAACCTAACTCTTAATTCTACTCTGTAAGTTAAATCACATAAGAATTTGAACCTTAAAAAATATATGTGTTTAACTTAAAATTATATAAACCATGAATTTTTTCATGTGATTTTGGTTTAATTTTATTTCTATTTTAGAGAGAGAGAAAGAGAGAGAACTGGCCTCCAGAGCCTCTGCCACTGCAATCAAAGAATTCCAGACGCTTACACCATCTAGTGGGTATATGCAACCTTGAACTTGCCTCATCTTTGGTGCCCCAGGCTTAAGTGGGATCTGGAGAGTCCAACTTTGGTCCTTAGATTTTGCAAGGAAGTGACTTAACCACTATGCCATATCTCCAGCCTGATTTTGTTTTAATTTTTATTCATTTGTTTGAGGGAAAGAGACAGGAAGACAGAGAGAGAGGGAAAAAATCCAGAAAGGATTAGGGCACCATGGCCTCCAGATGCTGCAAATGAATTCCAGACACATATGCCACCTTATGCATCTGGTTTACATGGTTCCTGGGGAGCTGAACCTGAGTCCTTTGGCTTTGTGGGCAAGTGCCTTAACCTCTGAACTATCCATCCAACCCTCATATGATACGTTTATATGGAAGGCATGATCCTAAAGTCTGAGAACTTCTTAACTAATTATCAGTTTAACAAATCCAAGTTGAAGTCACTGCTGCCTTTGGCATGTGACCACACACAGTGATTAGTAATATATGACCATAGCATGGATTTTTTAATAAACGCAAAACAGTAAAAGGTGCTCCTGATTTATGAAAGAGGAAGAAATATTTACTAACTTAATTCTTGTTGCAAGAGGAGGTAAAGAGCATGTAAGCAAATGTGACCTAAAAAGATACTACATGTAGGATATTATGGTAATAACTAACAAAAATATCCCTAAAACATGTCTTTGTTTCAGTTTAATTAGTAACAAGCAGCTCTTTTGTCAAGCTTTCTTAAAACATTTGGCAACTACTCCAACCACACACAGACCTATTGAAACAACTTGATTTAAAATGCCACACTATGTTCCAATATCTCAAGACATACACAAAGGTACTTCTTTTTCACCAATTCTCTCCAAGTCTTATTCTTTAATCTCTATTTATTTGCATGTCTGCAGGGACATGACAGGGCCACTTGGGGCTGCAAACAAACACCAGATGCTTGTGCCACTTTCTGTGCCTGGCTGACATGGATGGCTTAAGAAATGAAACTTTGCCAGCAGGCATTGTAAGCAAGTGCCTTTAACTGCTCAGCCATTTTGTCAGCCCCCAAATCTGTATTTGTAACCTTGAAACCCCATAAAGAGGACAAATTCTGTTTTTGCCAGTTTGGAATGATATAATCAACTACCAGAGAATGGTTCTTAAACAACATAATTTTATTTTTGTTATAGCTGTGAAGGTTCTGATGAGGGCCCAGTTCTACACTGCTGATGATTATATATTTTCTTGTTGTGTCTTCACTTGGTGAAAAGAGTGACAGCTCTCTGAGGTCTATATGATAAGTTCTACTAATTCCATTCATGAGTGACTCACTCTCCTGATCTAATCACCTCCACACATTCCCTTCATTATGCTATTACAAAAGGGCTTAGAGTTCAACACATAAATTTGGAGGGTATCACTTAGAAGGTACCTTTCTAAGATAAATGTAAGTAGAGGTGAGAGTGACCAGGGAAGGCTACATGTTCTTTTATTACATTGTGTCTCTAATCTGACAGTACATTTATATCCCAGTGTCCCACACTGTAACTCACACCTCTGGGGGTTCAATAAATGTTGAAAGGGTAGATGACATTAAAAATACAATATATACAAAAATAAAGGTAGTTTCAGAGAACTTACTATTTCAAGAGACCAAAATATTAGTAGTTTACTTCAGAACAAAAACCTGTGTGTCAGAAGCTTCAAAAACATCAAAATACTCTAAATTAATTCAATTTGACTAATGGTCTATGTGAAAATGTGTTTAAAATTACAAGAGACATGAGGAAGGTTTTACATCCTAAGTTGGAGAGACTAGACAAATAAAAATTTCATAAAAGGAAAATGAATGCAGGGTTAAAAGCCAACTTGCTAAAATAGACCATATATGCTGGCAGAGTTCAGAGGATGGGGGAGTGATAAGGGACTAGTTGTATGGATAGAAAGCAGCCAGGACTAAAACTAAACTTGAGGAGCTAGTAGGATCAGTAGGAAGAGGTGAGTTAGAACAGACAAGGAAAAGAGCTGGCATAAACATGATTTGGAAGGCTGAAGAGATGGCTTAGCAGTTAATGGGCTTGCTTGAGAAGCCTAAGGACCCAGATTTGATTCACCATTACGCATGTAAGCCAGATGCACAAGGTGGCGTATGTGTCTGGAGTTTCTTTGCAGTGGCTGGAGGCCCTGATGTGCCCATTCTCTCTGTGTCTCTCTTTCTGCCTCTCTCTCTCTCTCTCTCTAAATAATAAAACTAAAATTAAAAAGTTAAAGATGATTCGGAAGTATACTTAGTTCCAGATATTGACTGACTGCATCACCCACTCCAAACACCTATTGAGTTTGTTCTGTCTGAAAGATACTAGGGGAAGAGGCATGATGGGAGAAAGAGTCTGGCAAGAAGAATCATATTTACTGAGTATCATCAAAGAATTATGCTAGTCATGCTACTATTGAATTCATAATTAGGAAGTCTGAAAAGTAGCACACTGAAAAAGAGCCATATGTTGGAACATCATGCCCAGAGGTATTGCCCTGTACCCCCCCCCCCCATAACTGACAGCTGGTTCCACAATACATAACCTACAACCTCATGAGGAATACCAGCAACCCCACTGAGGAGGGCCCCAACTAGAATGGGGGCAGGGACGAAGTAAAAGATAATACGAACTCATGATGTATCTATACAAAGTATGTTCTTAATAAAAATAAATAAATAAATTTTAAGGGCTGGAGAGATGGCTTAGTGGTTAAGTGCTTTCCTGTGAAGCCTAAGGACCCTGGTTCGAGGCTCAATTCCCCAGGACCCACGTTAGCCAGATGCACAAAGGGGCGCACACATCTGGAGTTCAGTTTACAGAGGCTGGAATCCCTGGCGTGCCCATTCTCTCTCCCTCTCCCTCTCTCTCTCTCTCTCTCTGTCTCTCTGCCTCCTTCTCTCTGTTGCTCTCAAACAAATAAACAAACAAAAATAAATAAATAAATTTTAAAACAAAAATGCAAAGCTCATCAATAAGTGCAGTGCAAAGTAAAGATAAGAGTTATTATATGGGAATTATACTAAGTGTAGATCCTACTCTAACTAGGGCCATTCCTGAAGTAGAAGGCATGATCTGTAGGCCTTAAAGCTTGTGTGAGATTGGAGATGAAAAAAGATGTCTCAATAGAGAAAGCTAGTTAGATCTAGACCACAGCAGCACTAAGTGGTACATAATACACTTAAATTGTATTCTTTGGGAAGTGAGGACTCCAGGAAGCTAATGTAATGCAGTAGAGGTATGGAAGTCACGTTTTTAGTATGGTAATTGGTGCCAAGGTGAAGAACAGACTACATCTATGTGCGAGTCTTTGTTCAAACTAACTAGAGGGAATCTAGTAGGGGGTAGGAAGATCTGAAACTGAGTGTTGGCTAAGGAAAGAACCCCTGCCATATGATGTCAAAAGAGTAGAGTCTTCAAGAGCTGGGAAGATAGCCCAGTTGTTAAAGTGCTTACCTGGGCAGCCTAAGGATTTCAGTTCAATCCCCAGTGCCTAAGTAAATAATAGGTATGGCAGCCCTTGCCTGTAATCTCAGCACTGGGTATGTGGAACCAGGTGAATCCTTGGAGTCAATTTAACTAAAAGGTGAACTCCGGGCTAATGAGAGACCTTGTCTCAAAAAGAGGTGGACACAGGTCTGTCTTCTGGCCTCCACACACATGTATATCCATACAAATAGAAACATGCACACATGCACGCATGCACACACCACACATATATACACATGCAAAAAGGAGGAAGGGAGGGAGGGAGGAAGGAAGGAAAGAAAGAAGGAGAAGGAAGGGAGGGAGGGGAAGGAAGAAAGGGAGGGGAAGGAAGGAAGGGAGGACAGGAGGGAGGGAGGGAGGGAGGGAGGGAGGAAAGGAGGAAGGAAGGAGAGCCGGGCATGGTGGCGCACAGCTTTAATCCCAGCACTCAGGAGGCAGAGGTAGGAGGATCGCTGTGAGTTCAAGGCCCATTCTCTCTGTATCTCTGAGGGTACACCTGAGACTACATAGTGAATTCCAGCTCAGCCTGAGCTAGAGTGAGACCCTACCTCGAAAAAACCAAAAAAAAAAAACAAAACAAAACAAAAAAAAAGAAGCGAAGGAAAGGAAGGAAGAAGGGAGAGAGGGGAGGATGAATCAAGAGAGTAGGAGGGGAGAAGGGAGAGAGAAAAGGAAGGGAGGGAGGGAGAGAAGAAAGGCAGTCAGACGAGGTCAGCAGTTAGGAGTTTGCTACTTAGAGCTGGAAAGACCATCAGGTCAGGCTAACCATCAAGTTAGACTCCCCAGAACCCACATAAAGTTTTAGGTATGGCCATACACCTTTGTAACCACAGTCCATGGACGATGGAGACCAGAGGACTGCTGGGACTTACAGGGCTCCAGGTTGAGGAACAGACTCTATCTCATCAAGGAACTCAGTGGATGAGTGATAAAAGGACACCCAATCTTCTCTTCTATCCTCCACACATATGCACATGGTATACTTGCATCTGCACTTCCACTTGCATAGACCATACATCACACATACCATACCACAAGCACTCTCTGCAGGCACACACACAAAACATACTTGATGCATTGCATAAAACCAGGCCTAGTTTGAACTTGGATTTGTCATTTGAATACACCCAAATTTCTGTAACACTGAGATGATGAGATGACAGCTGAGTGTCCTGATTTGGAAAGCAGATGAATTAATTTGTATCCTGGCCCTGCCATATAAAACCATAGGCAAGCTAATTAAACTCCATAAAGCTCGATTTACTCATTGATAAATGGCAAAAGTAATCTTTCCCAAAGCTGCTCATGGAGGGCAAGAGAAAATGCAGGTGAGCTGCAGTTTTACTGTAGAGGTATTCACCATCAGTTTGTTTCCTCTCTTTATGTCATTTCCAAAGAAAGACTGATATTCACTTAACTCTTCAAAATTGTAACACCCAAATTTTTCAGACATATGACAAAGAACAAAGTCTTATCATTGATTTAATGACTCTTCCTGTGTATTATGTACTATGCTGTACTGCAATGCTTTTTACAGTTGTGGTTTTTTGTATAATGTGAATCAATAAATGAGTAAAATAAATCGATAGAAGCATGGAGAAACAAGTAGATAATTATGACTTAGTGCAAGAGTAACACTTCTGGGACTGTGAAGGTCTCAGACCTGTCCAAAATATATAATCAAACCTTAAATAGGTTCCCTCCAAATCCAAAGGATCATTCTGAGTACTACAATTAGCTTCATGCAATCTTAAAACTGTAAGTAAATATTTGTAAAAGAGCTGTGTGAATATGGTTCTTTCAAAGTAATTTGTGGCTTTCATTAAATACTCAAAAGTTTCTGTGATAGTCAAAATTGTAAGAGTCACTGCAATAGACCAGGTCAAATTCTCATAATGCATGAGACCTTCTCAATAAATAGAAATACAGCCTTCCTCTTTTTAAATGCATATGTACATACACACATGTTCATTTGTGCACATACAAGTGTGTGTAGATCCCCGTGGAGGCCAGAATACAGCCTCAGGTGCTCTTCCTTAGGAATGCTGTACATCCTTTTTTTTTTTTTTTTAAGATAAAGTCTTTCAGTGACCTGAACCTCTCCAGTTAGGCTAATCTGGCTGGCCAATGAGCCCCAAATATACTCCTGTCTCCACTTCCTCAGAATTGGAACTATAAGCACTCACCACCATACAGCATTTTATGTGGGTCTTAGGGACCAAACTCAAGTCTTTAAGCTTGCAAAATAAGCACTCTACCAACAGAACTATCTCTTCAGCCCCTTTGCTTTACTTTCTTCAATAAAAACCATGTTTTACTTGCCAATACCATCATAGCTTTCAGATCAGAATCTGTTTGGGAAATGACATTTGGGCATATCTTAAAGCTGTAGTTAAAATCCAAGTGTATGCAATACAAATGCACTCTCTGAGAAAGCCTGAAGGAAAACTACAAGGCAAAGTCAAGTTTACTCATCATTTACTGATATTTAATGTAAATAAGTAGTTGCTGTTCTATTGAATAATACACATATTTCATATTGAAAAATATTCTCAATAATAGAGTATTAATTTATCCAATAATGATAAGCATTCTATAAACTAGTGGAATATGTTATTTGGTAAGTATTAGTAACAAGAGTCAATGAAAACTTACAAAATTTCTACTAATATTGACAGTCTCTATATAAAATAAATGGCATTTTACAAGTTTTCTGATCTGACAAAAGCATAAAATCATATTTTATGTTGTGTTAAAGAACAAAGTTTCCTTTTTGGCACTAAGATTATTTCCTAAATATTAGAAGCCTCATATTTCCATGTTCTAATTTTCTTGATTAGCAACTGGGAATATGTTATTTTCTTAATTTATTTTGCTATTATGTAGTTCTAATAAAGCTGACTCTACCACCTACTCCAAAAGTGATTATTTGACCTACTCCTAGTACATTAACAACTCAGGACCTATGTAAGTTATAGTTCTGTCAACTGCAAACAAAATAAAAAGTCTATTACACTACTCTCAGTCCATTTTCCTCCTGGGGCCATGTCCACTCTGACATTATCATTACTAGTCCTTCTATTAAGTATGGTGGGATTAACTGTGGGACAAGAAAACACAGATGCTCATTCGTTATGTTTATATCATGCTTCATAAAGTAAAATTACGAAACACTTTCACATTAGAGATACTTTTGTTGTAGTTTTTACCTCTTCTATATACCACAATTATCATATGAGCTAACAATTTTTATATATAGTTCAATAGGGTATGGATAAGAGAGATATGAATATTATAGATTAAAATGAAAAAAGTACTCACTACATTTAGTACTTGCTGAGTGTTCACTGACGACCAAATTCTTAAGCATTTGCTCAGTCAGTGTTATTAATCCCATTCTACATACATGGTTGAGAAATGTTAAAGAACCCACTTTCTGATCCCACAATATCTCAACCATTTAGGGGTGAAACTGTCATAAAAACCTAGCTTTGCCTAAGTCCAGACTCAAATCATTTAACCAGTGTGTTAAAGAGCTGCCCCAGTCACAAAAGTAGACACCTTTTGCTCATGGAGTTTCTGGAAGAAACAGCAAGGGTAGTCATTCCTACATTGGATGAATGTTATGTGTTATGACAACAGATATGTTTAATTAATATTGACTTCAGTTTCTGTTCCACAACGAGGATTTAGGGTGTTAAAAACTGAAAATAAGAAAAAGCATTCCTTCATGACCTCAAGTCAAAAAATTATTCATGTGTGGAAAATGTACACTTTGAGAAACATAACCCTGATCAAATGGATAAAACATTAAAATGAAAAGACAAATTGTTAAACTAAAGTGATGGGTACTGAAAAGGGCTGTAGACAGATGGAGATGGAAATGAACACCTCTATTTGTGAGGCTGCTCTTTGTTCACTGGAGGCTGCTGGAGCAGATTTGAAGTCAAAGGTGAACTATGAATTCCACACAGACGACTCAGTCTCACATGTGGAAGTCAAATTCTAAGAAAGAGGATGCAAAAGTTGCTTTGATAGGTTTGCAAAGATGTTACCCAGTCACCCTAACTATAGAGAAAAAAGACTTTGGGAGTTGCGTATCTGGCATGCTCTATGGGATTCTTTCTACAGATCACTAGGTCACTCTGGTGGGAGGAAATACACCAGAAAGGCATCATCTATCTGTCCAGCAAGACGTTACCATTCTCTCCCTATAAACAGTTTATTCCTTGACCTGCAAAAGACCACAGTTATTTTACTCTGAATTAAAGAAGAAAAGAAAACTGGTTGAAATTTTCCTTATTTGTATGTTACCAAGAGGTCCATCATAATTGCTTGCTCAAAAGAATGTCTATCAATTTACTCTCCAGGAGATAGTACATGTCTGATCCATTAAGCTATCATCTTGAAGCAGGAAATTTATCATAATTTATTCTAGCATATTCTAAATTTACTCTGTTGATTACCACTGTGTAAACACTGTCGGCGGTGAGCTGAGGCTGCATGATTGAGCATTGGAGTGGATGTTCTTTGGATTTGCCATTTGCTGAAGAGCTTCGTGGCTGTTGTATCAGAACACAGCCCAGGGATGTCTAACAAGGGATCAGTAGTTATGGGGAAAACGAGACTGTGCTTCTGTGAAATGTTAATGGGCCACTTAACTAAAATGTATCTTTGTGGTGAAGCAATGTTAATGGCATAACATTGTAAAACATTAGAAAGCAGTTTATGCATGTCCAACATGACTTTGCTCACTAAAACAGAAAAAAAAAATACCTGCGCCTATTGTAGAAGTAAGCATTGAAAAGCTTTCTTTAAAGTATCTCCAGAAAAAAAGCACAAAATTCAGCAATGGTTAGTTCCCTTGTAACTGTTGTAGAAGCTATCTACATTGGAAGAAGTGACATTTTTAATTTGCTATGTTTCTACTATAAAAGAAAAGCAGGAATTTATTTGGCATGCATTGAAGATCATGAGTATTTATTCTGATGTGTGACAAATGGCTTTTCCTTTCCTTTAGTCATTACTCAACTCTTTTACTCTTTTCTCCTTGTGCTTTCTCTTGCTTCCCTATCAACTATATATTTGTGGTAGTTATTGTAGTTATTATTAAAACCTTTAGCCTTAAACATGAAGGACTTGTTTATCTATTCAATTTTACCTTTAACTTTTTATTTTCCTATATTTCAACATAAATAAATCTGTTAAAATATCATTTGAAGCTGGGTATGGTTTAATCCCAGCACTTGAGAGGCTGAAATAGAAGGATCACTGTGAGTTCCAGGCTATCCTGAGACCACAGAGTGAATTCCAGGTCAGTATGGGCTAGAGTGAGACTCCACCTCAAAAAAAAAATGTCATTTGAATATATTTGTTTCTGCTACATTTTTTTTCCTTTTCTTCATTTTTTTGTTTTACCTCTAAGAATATGCTTTGTCTTTATTTTTGTTTACAGATAGTGCTGATATACACTATATGTTTAATATGCTAAGGTTCTTTCTAGAAGAAATCAATAAAAATTTGGAATAAAATATCACACAATAAAGAATCTTGCCTAATATCTTCTTCAGCACAGCTTCCTCAAACTGCCTAACTTGATCCAAATCAAATGCAGATTTCATTCTGATGTCTCTTCCAATGCTATACCATGTGTTCTTAAATGATATAGGTGCCTCAACAAACTTGTTTCATACTAAACTAGTAGTTACCAATGATCTCTGAGTGATACTATCACTGTCCAACATAATTAATGAAGTTCTAAATGTTCAATTCTGTGGACATAGGATGTCATTCCTCATGATATATTTACTATTATTCTATTACTCTGAAAAAGGACTGGCTAATAAAAAATATAGCCCTGAAACAGATAGATGGACATAAGGAGGTCTCCTGTCTTTATTATGGTTAATGAGGTATGCTGCTATATTTAATAGGACAAGGTAATCCAATTACACCCCTTCATGGTACATAGATACCCCTTTCGTTCAGACATTGTACATAATTCTTCCACCCTTTTCCATCTTTTCTTTGCTGCCTACTCTGTCATAGTTTCACACTAACCTACAATCTTCCATCTTTTCTTCTGGTTTTGGCATTGAGGAGGACGTGATTTTCCCCCACACAATTTAATTTTCAAATTTGCTCTTTTCTATTAAATTTTCTTCTTCATCTTTCCCTTTGCAGAATGGAAATGTATAATGTCATATTATATTTGAATCTCTTTGTCTCTGTGATAAAAGATATTTGCTATCCTTTCCTCTGTGCTCTTCTCCTTAAAATCCCTTCATCATGAAGGAATGTAAAGGTTTTTATAGATGTATCTAGAAGCATAGTAGCAGAAGGCTACAGGAAGAAAAAATGTCACTAGAGATGCATAGAAGATAAATAAATATGTGAAAGACAAACTCTTAAAGAACTTAGTAATATACCAAAAAAGCCTGATGTTATGACTATGCTAATTTACTATATTCTAATATTTGGTATATATTATAGCATATTTGTGAATATTGGAAAATATATTCTGCAAATGAATCACTCAACCTCTTCCCATTGTAGAAGAAGAATATAATTGTTATACACTTTTAAAAACCATCTTTTGGTATATTTTGAAGGATTTATTCAAATATGAAATTAATTTAACTTGAATAACAATTACCTTAGATGAAAAATTAGATTTCAGTTGCTGCATTCACTTTACCTGGAAAAACATGAACAAACATCTATTCATCTCCAGATTGGGCCCTGATAACAAGTCCAAGGAAAGATTACACCAGAGTCGAACTTGGTGAACAATTAAGTTTACTGAGGTTACTTACAGGAGCAGAGCTGACTCACTGAAAAGCCAGTCCAGCATAGTGGAGACTCAAGGAAGCTGCCTCCATGGAGTACACTTTAGGACTAGTGTTGGTAGGAGAGTTTTTTCAGAAGCAGTTCTTACTCCCTATATAAGCTTTCAGAGGGGGCCTTGTGGATCTTGTAAGTTTTGGAAACTTCTTGAGACTTATGAGACTTATGAGGTATTTACTTCCCAAGCCTTAAAGAGCTACAGCTCATGAATTTTAAGAAGCCTAATGTCTGAATTTTTTTTTTCTTTTTTTTGGTTTTTCATGGTAGGGTCTCACTCTGGCCTAGGCTGACCTGGAATTCACTATGTAGTCTTAGGGTGGCCTCAAATTCACAACAATCCTCCTACCTCTGCCTCCAAAGTGCTGGGATTAAAGGCATGAGCCACCGTGCCCGACTTAATGTCTGAATTTTGAACTTCATAAAAAGCCTCTCAGAAAGAAATGTCTTCAGAAGAAATTTCTGTACAACAATTATGCAGTCTTTTGTAGGGTGGCAGTAGCTTAGACTAAAGAGAAAGTTTTTTTATACTTTATTTTATTTATTTATTTGAAAAAGAAATAAGCAGAGAAATAGAGAGAGAGAATAGGCATTTCAAGGCCCCTAGCCTCTACAAATGAATTCCAGATGCATGCACAACCTTGTGCATCTGTCTTATATGGATCCTAGGGAATCAAGGCTGGGTCCTTTAGCTTTGCAGCCAAGAATCTTAACTACTAATATATCTCTCTAGCCCAAGAGAGATTTGTTTTAATGAGAGTACATCTATTCTCAGTAGAATAAATATATACCTGGCATGGTGGTTTGAATGGATGTTCCCCCAATAGATTCAGGAGTTTTATTAAAACTTCTTGGATTTCCAGTTACCTGGCTGGAGGAGGTGTCACTGGGTGGATCCCAGCGTCCAGACCTATGGTGTGTTTGGGGGTGGATATGAATTCAAGTCTAAAGATATACAAAGTGCTTGACTTCTGCCTGGAGTTCCTGGAGTATGCATGCATGCTTTGGGTAGTTGTTGCTTTTCTTTTTGCATGAATCTTTGAAAGGGGGGAAGCATCTTCTGCCATTATAGAGCCTCCCTTGGGTCTGTAAACTTCAAATAAATCTCTTTCTCCTGTGTCTGTGTCTGGATGTTTATCCCAACAATGTAAAGCTGGCTATGACAGATTGGTACCCAAATGTGAGGGGCTGTTTTGTAATGAATCTGACCATGTGGATTTTGGTCTTATGGAACATTTATTTTGGAAAAATAGGCATGGACTTGGTACTTGAAACTAAAACCATATTCTAGAGTGGTCAGCTAAGTTCTATGGATTATTCTGGTTACAGTTTGAAAATATTAAGTGCAGAGAGAATTGTATTTGGAGGCTTTGCTTATGAACATTCTAAGGGGAAGGAAAGACTGCAGAGAACTTTATTGGAACTGGGCTACTTGCATAAGGTCTGGCTGTGTTCTGCTGCCCATGCCCAGAGAGTTTGATCAAGGTTAAATTTTTAATGGACTAATGTACTTGTACAATATGGAGCTGAGAGGATGAGAAATATAAGATTTAAAATTGGAAAAAATTCAAACAATTTAAATTTTATTGACACTGAGAGTAATTTTAGGTTACTGAAGCTGCCATTGTCAAACACATTAGCAATCTTAAGGAAGATGGCCCAATTGATTTATATTAAAACAATGGAGAGAATGCCTGAGGTGATTCCACCCAGGAAAGACTGAGTGTTAGAAATGAAAACTCTTGTAAGGAAGGAATCTGCTCTTCAAAGTCACTGATTTATTTCATCACTGAATTAAGAATATGGCTGTGTCCTGTACACCTGGCATTGGTTTTGGAAGCATAAAAAATGCATGGAGTAGGTCATTAAATACACATGGTTCCAGGAGCCTCTGCTGATATCAGGCATAGGAAACAGGATATTCTCTTTTAAAGGCAGGAAAGGCCAATTATGGAATTGAGATGGACTGTGGTTTTCATGGAGACCCGAAGATGTTTTGGATATATCAGGATTGTGCAAGGGCTATCATGGAGCATTGTTCCTTGGGATGGAAGTTTTCCCTGGATATTCAGTCCAGCTAGAAGGGCAGAATTGGGAATTCTGGAGACTGTCAGTCACTGGTTAAGATATTGAACTTGAACTACAGATTTTTGATGTTCTCTTGATGTTTACTGAGTTTACATTGGTCCAGTGTCTCCTTGTTATGCCTTATAGCACTTGGAAATATTTACTCTGTGCCTTTATATGTTGGAATTGTATAACTTGTTTTGATTTTACAGAACTCACAGCTAAGAGACAATCTTGAATTTCAGATGAAACTTGTCACTTTGGAACTATTGTAAGTTGGTAATGACCATGGGACTTTGAATTTGAACTGAAAATAGTATACAATTTATAATGTGAGATACTTATGAATCTACTGAGGGCCAGGGGAAGAATGTGGTAGTTTGAATGAATGTCCCCTAACAGACTCAGAAATTTTATTAAAGCTTCTTGGATTTCTAGCTACCTGACTGGAGGAGGTGTCACTGGGTGGATCCTAGGATCCAGCCTCAAGGTGCATTTGGGGGGGGTGGGTCTGAATTCCATTCTAAAGATATACAGTGAGTTTGACTTCTGTCTGGAGTTACTGGAAAGTGTTTGTTTTGGGTGGTAGTTGCTTTTCTCTTCACATGGATTTGTGAAAGGGGGCCAGCTTGTTCTACCACTATGAAGTTTCCCCTGGCTCTGTAAGCTTCAAATAAATCCCTTCCTCCCATAAAACTGTGTCTGGCCTGGATGTTTATCCCAGCAACATGAAGCTGACTATTACACTTAGTTCAACTTGTACACTACAATTTGCACTTCAAATGAGAGACTACTGAAGTGGTCATCTGACTCCAGGTGTATGTACAATATACATGAATATGACACAGCAAAAAAATATTGATCTTTTCATGTATGTAGTATGTGGTATGGTATGTGGAGTGAGTGTGATGTGTGGTATATGCAAATTTCTGTACAGATTCACACATACCATGTGTGCACACACAAAGGTCAGAGGGTGTCCTTCACCCTGTATTCCCTTAAGTTTAGGTCACTCCATCAACCCAGAGTTGATGTCAGCTAGCCCCAGTTGTTCTCCAATCTCTACCCCCTACAGTGGTGTGGGAACCCTCTGGTGAATTTGGGTTCATTCCTAAAGGCAAACAGAATTGGTTGCAGCAGGACAGACAAACTGGAAGATACAGAGAAAATGATGGTAAATGGTTTATTATAAACAAAGGTTCCCTTTGAGGTGAGAGGGATCCCAGAGCTGGTAATCTGTCTGAGTGGGCTCCTGGTTAGGGTTTTATAGAGCATTGGGACCACAGTGCAGGGCACTGTTGGCCATAGCCACTGCATTTGCCATGTCCAGGCCTGGGTTCTCCCCCACAGTGGCTTCATCTTTGAGCCCACTGCCATTCTTATGCCCTGACAGCTACTGCTTCAAGGCTCCTCTCAGTAGGAGGACAAGCTCCAAGCACAGGCAGCAGCATACCTCCCACCTGGGCCAGATACCATCAAAGCCTGCCTTGCCCTGTGCTGGGCTCTTGAACTGGGCTCTGCAATCACAGCACAATTATGTAGTAGTCTGTCAGCAGAGTGCCCCATGCAGCAAACTGGAGCTACAGACATGTGTAGCCACACCAAGCTTTTATGATGGTCCTGGGATTTGAATTTGGAGCTGTCCCACCTAATAGGCCCCCAGCTGAAGCTGAAAATGTTCTTAGCCACTAAGCAATCTCTCCAGTCCATATTGATATTTTTTATTTGCTATATTAAAGTTTTAATATTGAGAAGGTCTTAAAACCCATCACTATGCACAATGAAAAACATCAATAAAAAGGAGAAAGAAGCCAGGTGTGATAGAATGCATCTTTAGTCCCAGCACTCAGGAGGCAGAATTAGGAAGATTGCTGTGAGTTCAAGGACAGCCTGAGACTACATAGTAAATTCCAGGTCAACCTGGGATAGAGTGAGACCCTAGTTTGAAAAACCAAAGAAAGAAAAAAAAAAGAGATAGAAATGTTTAATGTGGTTACTTAGCATCCTGCTAATGTGCAAATTTTTCTTTTAAAAAGCAAAATAAAGCCATCCTAAGAAATATAAAGTGGATGAGCAAATACACATATATCCATTCAACTGAATAATACTCAATAATATATAGAGACCATCTAACAATATGCACAATGTAAACGGATTTCAAAGACACTACACTAGCAGGAGCTATATAACTGTGGCTTGCCTAATGACTGAATTACTTTAGTTCAGTTCATACCAATGAGGTATCTCATTATCTTTGTTTAGGTATATTTTCCACATCAAGTAACAATACTAGGAATCTTAGCATGTGAAAAGAGGCTTAAATATTAGGACTATGGAGATGGCTCAGTTGTTAAAGGCACTTGCTTGCAAAGCCTGTTAGCCCAGGTTCAATTACCCACATAGAGGCAGACAAGAAAAGTGGCATATGATTCTGGAGTTTGTCTGCAGTTGCAGAAGACCATGGTGTATACCTATATACTTTCCTGACACCTGCAGAGTTTCATTTGTCATAGTTCATTGACCACAATACATTAGTTCATTTTTCCTTCTGGGCTTCAATGAAAAGAGAAGAAGAAACTAATGGGAATCTGTGAATTAATCTTTTATTGTTCCTTTATGATTTTTGAGACAAGATCTCTAACAAGAAAACCTGATCCTCCTAGCTCTACATCCTACATTCTAGGATTAGGCAAATTAACCACCATGACCAACATTTTTTTTTTATTAAGTAGAAAGTTGTGTGAATACAACATATGTTAGTACATTATTTCCCTCCTCCCTGCCCCCATTCTGCTGAGGGCCCTCCTCAGTGAGATTGCTGGTATTGCCCCTAGCTTTGCAGATTATGAGATGTTAGAGCATCAGTCAGTCATTGAATGTGGCAGGGGCAATGCCTCTGGACATTCCCTGCCACTCTGTAGCTCTTATGTACTTTTCTCACCGTCTTCTAGAAAATTCCCTGAACTCTGGTGGCTGTGTTTTAAATCTACTTTAGTGTTGTACTCTCAGCAGGTTCTGGATTTCTGCTTTGGTCCATTTTGAGTATCCTCAGTGTTATCTCCATGAGCCTGGCACAGGTTGTCAGGTTAACTATTGAAGCAGCACTCTTGCTCATCTTGCCAATTCCTCTGTGGTTTTACCTGGGACCTGGTTGATGTGCGTGTGAGAGGTGGTTCATCTCTTCATTCTAGCTGCCTTCTGAAAAAGAAAAACAGATTCTCCAAAGGAGAATGAAGTCAGCATAGGTTCAATGGGATAAGAATTATTAATTAAGAGAGATTTAGGTGGGTATAGCTTCTCATTGGGGTCCATAATCTTGGTTTCCATAGGATTCTGGCTCAGTTTCCAGTTACTACTATGGGTTTCTTTCCACTGAGTGGGTCTCTTAGCCAATCAGAAAACCATTGCTTACCCTCCCAAGCTAGGTAACACTATTGCAAAGTTGTGTTCACCTTGTCAGGCTGGTTGCTTTTGTATAGCAGTGTCTTCTGTTAGCACACAGGGTGTTGCCCATTTTCCCTCAGTAGCTCATGTTCCAACACTATATGGGCAGACCATCAGGGGACTGTCTTCCTTCTAGATTCCACCCAGATCTGTTGAAATTTTGTATCCAAAGCATATGGTGTCTTCAGCAATAGGGTCTTATCTTTTACCTCGGGCAGATAATCAAGTGCTTTGGCAGAAGCCTGTCTTGTTTGGGGAACCTCATAGGTCTCTCTGACCAGCAGCCAATGTGGATTATAACCTATTTCTGGGGTTGGGAGTTACAAGTCTGAGCTAGATGTTTTAGGGCTAGACTTCATCCCACCCTCTCCAGGGCCCTTCTTACTTGACAATCCCTGCATACTCCTGTTGAGGGTTGTATCATTTAGCCTGCTTTCCAGGAGAAATATTTCTATGGAAGAAATTCATTTTGGATTTAGTTTTGTGTGTATTTTCCCTGCCTTCCCATTCCCCTTTCCCAAAAAACTGACCCTCAAGTTTCCTATCAGGTATGCCTGCAACTCAAGGTGTTCTATATTAGGAGCCACAGATGAGGAAGAACATGCAGATTTACTTTTCTGTTCTTGTGTGGGTTTATTTAGTATGATCTGCTCCAAGTCCATCCACTTTCCTACAAAATTTATTGAAATTTATGTTTTCTTACTGCTGAGTAGAATTCCATTGTGTACCACATCTTTATTATCCAATGATCAAGCAATGCATGCCCAATATTCTTTAACAATGAACTTCAACTTAAAATTTGAAAAATATAAAAAATATGCTCTAAACATCTGAGTATTGAAGAATATCAGACATGAAAAAATAACTGGCAAAGAAATGGATGAAGAAATTGAATAAAATATTAGAGAAAGTTTGGCAAACTGACAGAGAGGTAGGGTGGGGGGAACAATCCAGTTGTATTCAAGTCTATGGTCCACCAAGAAAATAGAAGTGAATAAATGATAAAATTCAGCTAGGAAGGAAGGGGCTACAGTATCACATAATCACTGTCCTAATTCAGCACATGACTTGCACAGATCCAGTGAACACCATGGTATCCCCTTGAGCTTTAACATAAGTGCATTAGGTGTGCCATTTGTACTTTACTGTGCTCTTTTTTCTTGTTCCCCCATCTCCACTTCAAGAGAGCAGGATGAAATATATTTAAGAACCAATCTTTTAATAATAGAAAGGGATAGGACTGGGGAGATGGTTTATCAATTAAGAAGATTGCCTGTAAAACCTAAGGATCCCGGTTTGATTCCCAATACCCATGTAAGCCAGATTCACAAGGTGGCACATGTATCTGGATTTCATTTGCAGTGGTTAAGGGCCCTGGAATGCCCATTCTTTCTCTATCTTCCTCTCTCTCTCTCGCTTTCTGAAATAAATATATAAAAATATTTCAAAGAAAAGCGAGTAAGTAGAGTGTAGCTCTAAATGTATCTAATGACAAGCCTGGAGTTTTTTCTTTGTTACCTATTAAGATTTGAAATTATCTTAAAGATTTTCAGTAATATAAACAATTTGCTTGTCAAAATCATTCAATGTCTATAAAAATATTTTTATTCACATGTTATGATGTATATTGTCCACATACATGTATACATTTGCATACACATTCACACACATATAATTTCCAGCATTCACATGTCCAAATTTAGTAAACTAAACCATATAAAAATAATCAAATAGTTAATAGTGACTGGAGGACTAGGGAGATGGTTCAGCAGTTAAAACCATTTGCTTGCAAACCATGCTGGTCCAGATTCAATTCCCTAGCACCTATGTAAAATGGGATGCAAAGTGGCACATACATCTGTGGTCCTAATGTACTTATGAAAATGGAAGGCAGGGCCAAGAGAATCTAAGCTCATGGGCCAGCTACTCTGATGTTCTTTTGTAGTATGTCATCTTGATTGCAGTGGTGAGAGATGCTGACTCAAAGAAGGTGGACAAAAGATACCTCAAAATTATCCTGTGATCTCCACACACATCATGATATGCATACACACACACACACACACACACACACACACACACTTAAATATGTGACTTGATAAAACAATAACTATTGTCTAGCCAGGTGCCTTCTCTTCTTTCTATACTATGATACAATTAAATGTATGCTGAAAAGACTATTTTTAATATTTTTCAAGTTTCTACTTTTTCTTTTACCCCAACACCTTATATTTATGTCTTAAAAGTACACTTACTGGCAAGCACAGAGTGCAGGCAGGCACAGTCATGTGGAGTGAGTAGGCCAGACCCCTGTTTCCCAGCTCCTCCCAGAGCCCTGGTCTAGGTTCCCTACATGCACCATGTGGCAGGGGCAGTGAGTGGGCCAGACCCCTGTTTCCCGGCTCCTCCCACCTCCCTGGTCTGGTTCCTTGCTTCAAAATTGTATGTGCAGAGTTGGGGGTCTGGAGTGAGAAGGCTAGACCCTTCCTTTCTGTCTTTTCCCAGTGCCCTGGTCCAAGTTCCCTGGGCCTCTCAGTGTGCTGGAGGGCAGGGCACAGAGTAAGTACAGATTCCTGTTCCCCCAGCTCCGCCCAGTCCCCTAATCCTAGTAGATTCCATTGTGCCTTGCCTCAGGAGGCCTGGTCTCTTTGTGTGCTGTGGAGTCAAGCCATTTGTTCTTTTTTTTTTTTTTTTTTTTTTTTTATTAGTCAGTTCTGTATTCAGCAAATACAGTCAGTTTGGTACCATTATTAGGCTCATCCGTGACCTACCCCCTCCCCTTGGCCCCTCCTTGTTGAGGTATGCGGGTCATGCATTGTGGAGTTAGCCCACAGTTATGGGTAAGCTAAATGTCTCTGCATATCATGACCCAACATATGACTCTGACATTCTTTCCGCCCCCTCTTCCGCAAAATTTCCCTGAGCCATGTTGGGTTCATTTTTGGTCTGCTTCAGTGATGAGGTGTTGAGGGCCTCTGAGGCTCTGGCTCTCTGATTTGGTAGGAGTTGATTTTTCTCTATGCTGATCTCCTTCCGCCTTGTGCTGGTGTCCGGTTCATCAGGAAAACAGCCCCCTTGCTTGTTTCTCGAAGTTTTCTTAGTTTCAGCCGGAGCCCTTTTGAGGTATGATGGGGTGGCTCTCTTCTTAGGGTCTACATCTATCTGAAAAAGAGAAGCAGATTCTCCAACGGAGAGTAAGTTAGCACCAGGACAAATGAGATAACCCTTACTTTTTTTTTTTTTATAGAGAATTTAATATGTGTAGGCCCTCTTGTGGCCCACAATTGATAGTAGGTTGATACTGGAGAGTGGGCTTATGTTTGGATATGGTTCTGACTTGTTTCCCAGCTCCAGCTATGGGTCCCATACCAGTGAGGGGATCAGTTAGCCAAATTGAGAGCAGTTGGTTCCCCACCATGGCTGTGTGCCACCACTGCACTTGTGTGGGCATCACAATAAGTTATTTGCTGCTAAGTAGGTTAGACCATGCGTTGCTTCGATAGATATTGGTCAATTTCCCCCAGTCGCCCATGTAGCACCTTCTGGCACTAGATGCGCTGACTGTCTGGGGACTGACTCTCATCCAACTTCCAGCCATGCCATTCTAATTTTCATGTCAATCACATAAGGTATCTTCAGCAGTAGGGTCTTACCACTAACCTTTGGTGGGTCATCAAGTACTCTGACAGAAATCTGTCTTTTAGGAAACCTTGTAGGTCTCTCTGATCAAAAGCTCATTGTGGATGATAGCCCCATGCTGGTTCTGGGAGTTACAGGTCAGTGCCCACTAAGAAAATGAGGAAAACGATAACTAATATACAAGAGTTAGAGATAAGAGAGAGAGAGACAGGGAGAGGGGAAGTGAGGGAGGGAAGATGTAGGAGACTAAGGTTAGTCTTAATCTTACCCTCTCCAGTGTCTTGTGGTTCAGGTGTTCCCTGTAAGGGCCTGGTGAAGGATCAGCCATTTGGTCTGTCTTTTAGTAAGTAGAAGATTATGGTACCATTGCCGTTTAGGTCTAGATTTGTGTTTCCCACCCCTTTGATGCCCTCCCCTCCCTCCCCTTCCATCCTAGTGTCTAATCTAGGAGATGCTTGCTGGGTATTTAAGGTATCTTTGGTAGATTCAGGTTAGGTGCTGTAGATGAGTGAGACTATGTGGCGATTTTTTTTCTGTGACTGGGTAAGTTCACTGAGAATGATCTGTTCCAGGTTCAACCATTTTTCCTCAAATTTCATTGTGTCATTTTTTCTTACTGCTGTATAGAATTCCATTGTGTAGATATACCACATCTTAGTTATCCATTCTTCTAGTGATGGACATCTGGGTTGATTCCAGCTCTTAGCTATTACAAATTGAGCCGCTATAAACATGGTTGAGCAAATCTCTTTAGTCTGTGGTTTGAAGGTTTTAGGGTAGATGCCCAGTAAGGGAATAACTGGGTCTGTTGGTATCTCTATACTCAGCTTTTTCAGAAGTCTCCATATTGCTTTCCAAAGTGGTTGTACCATCCTACATTCCCACCAACAGTGGATGAGTGTTCCTACTTCTCCACATCCTCACCAGCATTTATTTTTATTTGATTTTTTGATGCTTGCTATCCTTATTGGGGTAAGGTGGAATCTCATAGTTGTTTTAATTTGCATTTCTCTGATGATTAGGGATGATGAACATTTTCTTAAGTGTATGTTTGCCATTTCTATTTCTTCCTCTGTGAACTGCCTGTTCAGCTCTTTGCCCCATCTTGTGAGTGGGGTGTTTGACTTCTTACTGATACAGAAGATACAGAAAAAGATACAGAAAAAGAAATAAGGGACATAGTCCCATTTTCAATTGCGACAAAAAAAATAAAATACCTTGGAATAACGTTAACCAAGGAAGTGAAAGATCTATACAATGAAAACATAAAAACACTCAAAAAAGAAATTGAGGCGGACTTGAGAAAATGGAAAGACCTCCCATGTTCCTGGATAGGCAGAATTAACATTGTGAAGATGACAATCCTACCAAAGGCAATTTACAGATTTAATGCAATACCAATTAAAATCCCCACAGTGTTCTTCACAGAGATAGAAAAAATGATCTCAAATTTCATATGGAAAGGCAGAAGGCCTCGCATTTCCAAACATATCCTCTGCAAAAGAAATACCTCTGGAGGCATCACCATACCTGATCTAAAGCTATATTACAAAGCCATAGTAATAAAAACAGCATGGTACTGGCATAAAAACAGGAGTATAGACCAATGGAACAGAATTGAGGACCCGGAATTTGGGTCAAGCAATTATAGCTACTTGATATTTGATAAAGGCCCAAACAATATACGCTGGAAAAAAGACAGCATCTTCAACAAATGGTGCTGGACAAACTGGATAACCATATGCAGGAAACTAAAACTTGACCCACACATTTCACCATGCACTACACTCAAGTCCAAATGGATCAAAGATCTCAATATAAGACCAGAAACTCGAATACTACTGGAAGAAAATTTAGGGAGTACATTCCATGATATAGGAATGGAAAAAGACTTCCTGAACAAAACCCCAGTAGCTCATGAACTTAAACCATCACTCAACCAATGGGACCACATGAAGCTGAGGAGTTTCTTTACAGACAAGCATACAATTAGCAAAGCCAATAGATTACCCACAGAATGGGAGAAAATATTTGTGGGTTATCCAACTGATAGAGGACTAATCTCTAGAATCTACAAAGAACTCAAAAATCTAAACAGTAAGAAGCCATTTGTTCTTGTATCCTGACTGGTCACTGGGTACTAACATCCCTGTTCACCTGAGTCAGAGGGTGCACAGGCCAAAGGACAAAAACTTGCTTCCTCCTCAATAAAATGATCTTTCTAAAATGGGTAGACAGCAATGCAAAAAAGTCAGAAAACTTGGAGATCTCTACGAAGGATGTGTAGTCCTACAATGGAAGCTTCTGATAAAATGATACAGAAATTATTCCAAAAATGAAAACACAACAACCAATGAGACCCTGATCAAAAAAAAAAAAATAGCTGAACTGGAAGGCACCCATCAAAGAGCCAATAATCATATCAATGAAATTGAACAGAGTTGGGTCCTAGAGCATTCAGCTTTTGACAGTAGGCTTACCTTTATTGAAAAATAAAATGTTAGAACTCTCCAATGAGATATGAATAACTTGAAGGTGAGTCAAGATATGAAAGATCTCAATATCAGGGAGGTAATGATACTGAAAACCTACAACAGGGGTAGTCATGAGCCCTAGGGGTATAATGTCTGCTGGTGTCTGGCTAAATGTATATACTATGCTCACCAAACTGCCCAGGGAGCACTAAGCACTTCTCTTAATGTTTATACCCATATATTAATGCTACCCTAGCTTTTGGTTAGAGAACCTTCTATTTTCAGATGGCGGTAACCTTGGAATGACTCAGAAGGCATCATAGTGCTGAGAAGAAGTGACAGAGGAGTGATAAGCACTGAAATATTTCTTTTATTTTTTCAAAATTGTTTTGTTATTTTTATTTATGTATTTGAGAGTGACAGAGAGAGAGAGAGAGAATGGGCGCGCCATGGCCTCCAGCCATTGCAAACGAACTCCAGATGTGTGTGCCCCCTTGTGCATCTGGCTAAAGTGGGTCCTGAGGAATTGAACCTGGGTCCTTTGGCTTTGCAGGCAAGTGTCTTAAGTCTAAGCCATCCCTCCAGCCCAGCACTGAAATATTTCTATCACACCTTCCAGGGCTTAGGGTCCATTGCAGAAGAGGTGGTGGAAAGAAGGTAAGAGCCAAAGGAAGAGTAGGACTCCCTTACAATGTGCTCCACCAGGCACAAAATGGTCTGTATATCCATGACCTCACAGAGCCTGACACTACCTACACAAGACCATCATAATAGAAGAAAGTACCATGAAAAAAATAATAAGAGAGACTGATTGAGAGAGGGAGAGGATATAATGGAGAGTGGAGTTTCAAAGGGGAAAGTGGGGGCAAGGAGGGAATTACTATGGGTAATTGTCTACAATTGTGGAAGTTGCCAATAAAAAAAGAAATAAATGGAAGAGCACAACAACCAGTTGAGTAAGCTTAATGAAGACTTATCAAATGCAAGAATGAATTCCAGGAAGTACCAGAAAATAAGAATTCTAATAGAAATTATACTTCAAAAAAAGATGTACATAATGCAAGATAATACAACAGAAAACAAAAATCAAAAAGAAATTGTAAGAAGTCTCTAAAATCCCCCAGCAACTGAGTTACACATGTGGAAGAAAGAACCTCTGACCTGGAAAACAAGACAGAAGAAATTGATCAGGAGGCCAAAAACTTTGCTAAGTTCAAAAATTAAGTGAACAGAATATGAGGGAAATGTGGGATACCCTCAAACGACCAAATATCTGGATCATGTATATACTAGGAGGAGAGGAAATCCAGGCCAGAGGTAGAGAATATATTCAACAAAATTATTGAAGAAAATTTTCTGAATCTCTCAAAAAAGAGGCCCATCCAGATAAAAGAAGCCCACAGAATACCAGAGACAGGACCAAAGAAGAAACTCTCCAAGACACATCACAGTTGAAACTCTTAAAAACAAAAACAGAAGGTGTTAAAAAGCAGCAACAGAGCAGGGTGTGGTGGCACATGCCTTTAATCCCAGCACTCAGGAGGCAGAGGTAGGAGGATCACCATGAGTTTGAGGCCAGAATGAGACTCCATAGTGAATTTCAGGAGAGCCTGAGCTACAGTGAAACCCTACCTCGAAAAAACAAAAATCAAAACAACAACAACAAAAAAAGCAGCAATAAAGAAACAATTCACAACATACAAAGGCAATACCATCTGAATTACAACAGATTTCTCGATGGAAACCCTGAAAGCCAGAAGGGCCTGGAATGGAACACTTCAAAGTCTGAGAAACTATGGCTTCCAACCCAAGTTCCTTTACCCAGCAAAAGTATCCCTCATAATAGATGGTGAAAGAAACTATTTCCATGAAAAAAATCAACTCTATGATTACATCAACACAAAGCCAAACCTACAGAGGCTACTTCAGGGAATATTCCACACAAAATAGTCAAACAGCCAGTCTCAAGAGCCAACAAGCAAAGATCACAATAACAAAAATAGATTAGGCTCAAAACAGTACAAAACACAAGAAAGCACCAAACCCCATAAAACACCTCATCATGACAGATTAATTCAAACCTCACAATAATAAGCTTAAATATTAATGGCCTTAACTCACCCATCAAAAGACACAGGTTATCAGGATGAGTCAAAAAACTGGACCCTTGTATCTGCTGTCTACAAGAAACCCACCTCACCACAAAAGATAGACAACTCCTCAGGGTGAAAGGTTGTAAAATGATATTACAAGAAAATGGAAATAAAAAACAAGTGGGTATAGCTATATTAATATCTGACAAAATAGACTTCAAACCAAAAGTAATCAAAAGGACAAAGAAGGCCACTTCTTACTCATCAAGGGAATGATCCAACAATCATAAGTATACATGCACCAAACACAGGTGCACTGTATTTTATAAAACAAAATCTACTTGACAATAAAACAGAAATAAAAGCCAACACCATCATAGTCAGAGACTTCAATACTCCACTATCATCAATAGACAGATCATCCAAGCAGAAAAACAATAGGGAAGTAATAGAGCTCAACAACATCATAGATCAACTAGAACTAATGGATATCTACAGAACTTTCCACCCCAACTCTATAGAATACACATACTTCTCTGCAGCCCATGTAATCTTCTCCAAAATTGACCATATATTAGGCCATAAAGCATGCCTTCATAAGTCAGGGAAATTGAAGTAACTTCTTGCATCATGTCAGATGACAAGGCTTTAAAGCTAGAAATTAAAAGGAGACACATCAGGAACTCCACCAGGCCCTGGAGACTAAACAACACACTTTTAAATAATGAATGGGTTGCAGAAGAAATCAAAAAAGAAATTTTAAAATTCCTAAAGCTGAATGATATTGAAAACACAAACTACCAAAACTTATGGAACACAATGAAGGCAGTCCTAAGGGGAAAATTCATAGCCCTAAATGCCTTCATTACAAAGACACAGAAATCCCAAATCAATAACCTGACCATTGACCTAAAGGCACTAGACAAACAAGAAGAATCCAACCCAAAGATCTCCAGATGAAAGAAATAATCAAGATTAGAGCATAAATTAATAGTTTGGAAACTAAGTAAACAAGTTAAAAAAATTACGAAATGAAGAGCTGATTCTTTGAAAAAAAATAAACAGGACTGACAAATTCCTGGCCAAATTCATCAAGGAAAAAGAAAAGAAAAGAAAAGAAAAGAAAAGAAAAGACAAGAAAAGAAAAGGAAAGGAAGAGAGAGAGAAATCTCAAATTAACAAAATCAGAAATGAAAAAGGAGAGATCACAACAGGCATCAATGAAATTGTAAGAATCATCAGGGCATACTTTTAAAACCTGTACTCCACAAAATTAAATAATCTGAAATACATGGATGAATTACTTGACACATATAATCCACCAAAACTAAACTCAGAACAGGTTAATTTCCTAAACAAACCTATCACATGCATGGAGACTGAAAGGTAATCAAAAACCTCCCCCAAAATAAAATTCCAGGACCAGATGGCTTCTCAGCTGAATTCTATCAAACCTTCATTGAAGAACTGAAACCAATTTTTTTTCAAACTGTTCTGCATAATCAGAGACCAGGGAATCCTCTCCAACTCCTTTTATGAAGCTAGCATCACCCTAATACCAAAACCAGACAGAGATGCAACAAGGAAAGAAAACTGTACGCCTGTATCCCTAGTGAGCTTAGATGCTAAGATCCTGAACAAAATCCTTGCAAACTGAATTCAAAAACACATCAAAAGCATTATCCACCTTGATCAAGTAGACTTTATCTCAGGGATGCAGGAATGGTTTAACATACAGAAATCAGTCAACATAATACACCACATGAACAAACTGAACCATAAGATCCACATGGCCATCTCAATTTATGTAGATAAGGCCTTTGACAAAATATCACACCACTACATGATCAAAACAATGGAAAGAATAGGCATGCAAAGTTTACATCACAACACAATAAAGGATATATATAAAGCTCCTAAAGCCCAAATAATGTTTAATGGGCAAAAACTCAAGGAATTCCTGCTGAAATCAGGAACAAGACAAGGGTGCCAAGTACCACTACTCTTCAGCATAGTACTAGAAGTACTCGCTTAAGCAATAAGACAGGAGAATGAAATAAAGGGGATTCAAATTGTAATGGAAGAAGTCAAGTAAGCCTTATCTGCAGATGACATGATTCTATATATAAGTGACCAGAAAGTCTCCATCTCAAAACTTCTAAATGCAATTAGTTCCTTCAGTACAGTGTCAGGACACAAAATCAATGCACAAAAAATCAATAGCTTTTGAATATGCAAAAGACAAATATACAAAGGAAAAAAATCAGTGAGGCTGTATCATTTTCAATAGAAACAACAAAACTAAAATAAATACTTTGGAATAACACTAACCAAGAATGTGAAAGACCTATATAATGAAAACAAAACAAACAAACAAAAAACTCAAGAAAGAAATCAAAGAGGACTTGAGATGATGGAAAGACCTCCCATGCTCCTGGATAGGTAGAACTGATATTGTGATTCTACTAAAAAGAGTATACATATTTAATGCAATAACAATAAAAATATCAGCATCATTCCCAACAGAGATAGAAAAAAAGATCTCAAAATTCATATGAAATGTCAGTAGGCCTCAGATATCCAAAAAACTGCTTTTCTTTTTTGGATGGATGCAGAACATGAGGAGAGATTCAGCCCATAACCTCACCAGGGCCCCAGCTGAAACCATAGAGTAACTGGGGAAATGAGCAACAGTGCCACTTTCTTGATGAACCTGGTACCAGCACAAGGGTGAAGCAGATAGACACAGAAAACACTCACCTCCTACCAAACCAGCTGTCAAGAGAGACAGAGGTTCCCAACACTTGCTCACTGAAGTAGACCTAAAATGAAACCAACATGGCTCAGGGAAATTTGTGGAAGAGGGGGGTGGAAGGATTGTTAGAGCCACAGGTTGGGACATCATGCACAGACACATTGCTTCTTCCCCATAACTGATGGATACCCCAACAATGCATGACCCACAATCCCCAACAAGGAGGGTCCCTTCAGGGGGGGAGGACAGGGAGGAGTACCAATGATGCCAAAATGGTTGTTTACACACTGAGTATGTACATAACTCATTTAAAAAGGAGAAAAAAAAAACACCTCTGGCTAAATCAAAATACCCAATCTAAACCTATCTTAAAAATCCATAGTGACAAAACCACATGGTACTGGAATAAAAACGGAAACATAGACCAATGGAACAGAATTGAAGTCCAAGAGCTTATGTCAAGCAACTAAAGCTGCTTGGTCTTTGACAAAGGTGCCAATAATGTAGACTGGAAAGAAGACAGCATCTTCAACAAATGTTGATGGACAAATTGGATGACCATACATAGAAAAATGCAATCAGACACACTCATTTCAATACACAAAAATCAAGTCAATATGAATTAAAGACCTCAATATAAGACCTGAAATTCGTCAACTACAGGAAGAAAAATTATGAGGCACTCTCCATGATACAGGACTGGGAAAACACTTCCTGAACAAAACTCCAGTAGCCAAGGATATTAAACAAGGACTCAACAAATGGGATCTCATGAAGCTAAAAAGCTTTTGCACAAACAAACATGGCATAAGCAGAGCCAATAGAGTACCTACTGAATGGAAGAAACTCTTCACCAGCTACAACACTGAAAAAAGCCTAATATCTAGAATCTTCAAAGACCTCAAAAAAACTAAACAATAAAAAAGTTAAACAAGACTTCCAGCCAGAATGATGACTGCATAGCTGCGCTGCAAATCCCTGGGAAAGAAAGGCCAGACATTAAGGGTTCACTGGTTCTTTTAGGGGAGAGAAATCTCCAATAGATTGTCAGTGGGAGGGTACGGAGGGGGGGGGGACAAGGAATCACGGATTCCCTCGTGGGCGGGTAGCCCACCCCTCCCAGCAAACAACCACCCTGTCCATAGTGCCACCACTGCCGCCGCCGCACACTGATTGATCCCTGCGTGCGGAAGCTTAGATTGCTCTGCACACTCACCCTCTCACCCACTTACTGCTCTGGCGACCACGTGTTCAGCGTGTCATGGCCATAGCAGGGAATCCCTGATTCCCTCAGGAGCGTGTAGTCCACCCCTCCCCATATCAACAGCGCAACTGCCCGCAGATTGATCCCTGTGAGGGGAAGCTTAGACTGATCCACCCACATGCTCATGTACTGCTCCTGCCACTGCACGTTCAGCGAGCCCAGTCCCACAGCAACTGCCACACAAGCTCAGACTGTGTCTCTTGCTTGCACCAGCTCAGGTGCCATCCCCTACCTGTCTGCCACTCCGGCCATCCGCCATTGTCCTGTAGTGGGGGAACGCAGACTGCTTCCGGGTCCCAGTGTTCCCAGCCACAGTTTGGGCTGCTTCAGTGCTTGATGCCTCAGTGTCACTCCTAGCTCAAAAGCAGGCATCTTTGGCACATTACCACTTGAGAATTCAGGCAACTTTGGTGTCCCTGCCAGGCAGTAGATAGGTGGCTTTGGCAAGTGAGAGCCAAAGCCCAGGCTGCTTGGCAATTGCCCCAGGCTGCATCAGATTCCCATTGTGCTTGAGCCCAGGCTGATCCACCCACCTACGTGCTCATACAGTGTCAAGGGCAGACCACAGAACAAAAGAAATAACATGAAAAATCAAATGGAAGAAAATCCAGTTAGATCACCCAGTCATACAATGAATACATCTAACCAAAACATAGAAGAGTTACTAGGATCAGAACACCAAAATGAAGCTATGAGCAATGCAACCCTGACCAATATACTAGGAGAACTTGCAGGAAAGCAACAAAGGACCAATAATCGTGTGGATGGTGCCATCACTAAACTAGAACTAATAGATATGAAATTGGAAGGAGTTCAAAGAGAGTTAAGAGATTTGAGGGAGAGTGAAAAAAAAGAAAACCTTAAAAATCAGCTGGCCATGCTAAATGAACACATAAAGAAATGCAAGGATGAATTCCAAGAATCATGAAGAAAATCAGAAAATTATGTGAAAAGGGAGCTTTACAGAGGGATGGAAATTGGACATAGAAAAGTAGTGAAGATGCAAACTTAATTGAACAAGTCCAAAACTCGCTAGAAGCTCTCAAGAATAGAGCCAGCCAAGTGGAGGATAGAAATTCGGATCTGGAATATAAGATGAAAGAAACAGTTCAAGAGTTCAAAAATTTCAGTAAGTTCAAAAGTCCCTGTGAACAGAACTTGAGGGAATTGTGGGATGCACTTAAACGTCCTAATATCAGGATCATTGGAATACCAGAAGGAGAAGAAATTCAGACCAAAGGCATGGAGAAGTAATTTAACAAAATAATTGAAGAAAATTTCCCCAGTCTCTTCAACAAAAGGCCCAGCAAGATACAAGAAGCAAACAGAACTACAAACAGACTGGACCAAAGGAGAAACTCTCCAAGACATATTATCATTAAGACTCTAAACATCGACACCAAAGAGAAAATCGTAAAAGCAGCTAGGGAAAAACAGCACACCACCTTCAAAGGTAACCCCATCAGAATTACTTCAGACTTCTCAATGGAAACCCTGAAAGCTAGAAGGGCCTGGAATGAAACATTGCAAAGTCTAAGAACCTATGAATTCCAACCCAAACTACTCTACCCAGTAAAAGTATCCCTCATAATATTTGGTGAAAGAAAAACTTTCCATGACAAAACTCAGCTACACAACTATATGAACACAAAACCAAACCTACAGACAGCATTGCAGGAAATTCTCCACAGAGAAGAAACAAATAATCAAACTCAAATGCCTACAAGAAGCAGATCACAATAACCAAACTCAGAGTAGGCACAGAAAACTTCAAAGTCCATGAAAACACCAACCCACATAAACCATCACAATATGGCAGGGATCAAATCAAATCTCACAGTCATTACCCTAAATATTAATGGCCTTAATTCACCCATCAAGAGACACAAGCTAACAGGATGGATCAGAAAATTAGACCCCTCAATCTGTTGTCTTCAAGAAACCCACCTCACCACTAAACACACACATCTCCTCAGGGTGAAAGGGTGGAAAACAATATTCCAAGCAAACGGGAATAAGAAGCAAGCAGGTGTGGCTATATTAATATCAGATAAAATAGACTTCAAAAAAAGTAATCAAAAAAGACAAAGAAGGCCACTTCCTTCCTATCAAGTGAACGACTCATCAGGAGGATATTACAATCATAAATCTGTATGCACCAAACACAGGGGCACCACAGTTGACAAAACAAAACCTACTTGACAATAAAACAGAATTAACCACAAACACCATGATAGCTGGGGACTTCAATACACCATTATCAGTAATAGACAGATCATCCAAACACAAACTCAACAGGGAAGTAAGAGAGCTCAACAAAACCATAGATCACAGAGACCTAATGGGCATCTACAGAACTTTCCATCCCAAATCCATGCACTACACATTCTTCTCAACAGCCCATGGAACATTCTCTAAAATAGACCGTATACTGGGTCCAAAAGACTGCCTCCACATATTTAGGAAGACTGACATAATTCCCTGCATGATATCAGATCACAATGCTATATTGCTAGAAATCAACAACAAAAGACTCACCCAGAATCCCAACGGCACCTGGACACTGAACAGCACACTTTTAAACAATAAATGGATAGTAGATGAAATAAACAATGAAATTGCAAATTTCTGGAATTGAATGACAATGAGAACACATTGGACCAAAACTTATGGGACACAATGAAGGCGGTCCACAAGGGAAAATTCATAGCACTCAATAGCTTCATAAAAAAGACAGAAAGATCCCAAATCAATAACTTGACCATCCACCTAAAGGCACTGGAAAAACAAGAAAAATCAACCCAAGGAGCTCCAAAAGAAAAGAAATAAATAAAATCAGAGCAGAAATTAATGAATTGGAAAGCAAGGAAACAATTAAGACAACTGACAAAACAAAGAGCTGGTCCTTTGAGAAAATAAACAAGATTGACAAACCCCTGGCCAATTTGATCAACCCAAAAAAGGAGAAACTTCAAGTTAACAAAATTCAAAATGAAAAAGGGGAGATCACAACAGGCATAAGTGAAATTGGGAGAATCATCAGGACTTATTTCAAAAACCTCTACTCCACAAAACTGGATAATGTGGAGGAGATGGATAAATTCCGGGATGCATACCATCTATCACAGCTTAACACAGAGCAGATTAAGCACCTCAATCAACCCATCACACTCATGGAGATTGAAAAAGTAATATGAAACCTCCCAAAAAAGAGGAGTCCAGGAACAGATGGCTTCTCAGCTGAATTCTATCAAAACTACATGGAAGAACTCAAATCAATCTTCCTCAAACTGTGCCACACAATTGGAGACCAGGGAAAGCTTTGCAACTCCCTTTATGAAGCTAGCATCACCCTGGTTCCAAAACCAGGCAGAGATGCCACAAGAAAAGAAAACTACCACCCTATTTCCCTGATGAACTTAGATGCAAAGGTTCTGAACAGAATCCTCACAAACTGAATCCAACAACACATCAAAAGCATTATCCACCTTGACCAAGTGGGATTCATCCCAGGGACACAGGCGTGGTTCAACATATGGAAATCTGTCAATGAAATACACCACATAAACAAGGTTAAACATAAAAACCACATGACCATTTTGATAGATACAAAAAAGGCCTTTGAAAAGATTCAACATCACTTCATGTTCAAAACATTGGAGAGAATCGGCATGGTTGGTTCATAGCTTAGCATAATAAAGGCAATATGCAAAGCTCCTAAGACCCAAATAATACTTAATGGAGAGAGACTGGAGGAATTCCCATTAAGATTAGGAACAAGACAGGGTGGTCTACTCTCACCTCTGCTCTTCAATATAGTACTGGAAGTCCTAGCTCACGCAATAAGACAAAAGAAGGAAATAACAGGGATACAATTTGGAAAGGAAGAAGTTAAGTTAGCTCTGTTTGCTGATTACATGATTGTACTTGTAAGAGACCTGAGAGACTCCATCCCAAAACTGCTGAAGGTGATTAACTCCTATAGCAAAGTAGCAGGATACAAAATCAATGCACAAAAATCAGTAGCCTTTCTATATGCAAATGACAAAGATACAGAGAAAGAAATAAATGACATAGTCCCATTTTCAATAGCAACAAATAAAATAAAATACCTTGGAATAACGTTAACCAAGGAAGTGAAAGATCTATACAATGAAAACATGAAAACACTCAAAAAAGAAATAGAGAAGGACTTGAGAAAATGGAAAGACCTCCCATGCTCCTGGATAGGAAGAATTAACATTTTGAAGATGCCAATCCTACCAATGGCAATATACAGATTTAATGAAATTCCAATTAAAATCCCTAAGGTGTTCTTCACAGAGATAGAAAAAATGATCACAAATTTCATATGTAAAGGCAGAAGGCCTCGCATATGCAAACATATCCTCAGCAAAAGAAATACCTCTGGAGACATCACCATACCTGATCAAAAGCTATATTACAAAGCCGTAGTAATAAAAACAGCATGGTATTGCCATAAAAACAGGAGAATAGACCAATGGAATTGACTTGAGGGCGCAGACTTTGGGTCAAGCAACTATAGCTACTTGATACTCGACAAAGGCCCTAACAATATAGGTTGAAAAAAAGGCAGCATCTTCAACAAATGGTGCTGGACAAATTGGATCACCATATGCAGGAAACTGAAACTTGATCCACACATTTTGGCATTCGCTACACTCAAGTCCAAATGGGTCAAAGACCTCAACATAAGACCAGAAACTCGAATACTACTGGAGGAAAATTTAGGAAGTATTTTCCATGATATAGGAATGGAAAAAGACTTCCTGAACAAAACTCCAGTAGCTCACAATCTTAAACAGTTGCACAACCAATGGGATCACACGAAGCTGAAGAGTTTCTTTACAGACAAGCATACAATAAGCAAGGCCAATAGATTATCCACAGAATAGGAGAAAATATTTGTAGGTTATCCAACTGATAGAGGCCAAAACTCTAAAATCTATGAAGAACTTAAAAATCTAAACAGTAAGAAATCAAACAACCCACTCACAAAATGGGTCAAAGAGCTGAACAGGCAGTTCACAGAGGAAGAAATACAAATGGCAAACACACACTCAAGAAAATGTTCATCATCCCTAATCATCAGAGAAATACAGATTAAAAGAACTATGAGATTCCACATCACCCCAATAACGATAGCAAACATCAAAAAATCAAATGAAAATCAATGCTGGAGAGGATGTGGAGAAGTAGGAACACTCATCCACTGTTGGTGGGAATGTAGGATGGTACAACCACTTTGGATAGCAATATGGAGAGGCCTGAAAAAGCTGACTAAAGAGATACCAAGAGACCCAGTTATTCCCTTACTGGGCAACTACCCTAAAACCTTCAAACCACAAGCCAGAGAGATTTGCTCAAACATGTTTGTAGTGGCTCAATTCATAATAGCTAAGAGCTGGAATCAACCCTGATGTCCATCACTAGAAGAATGGATAACTAAGATGTGGTACATCAACACAACGGAATTCTATACAGCAGTAAGAAAAAAAAATGACACAATGAAATTTGAGGAAAACTGGTTGAACCTGGAACAGATCATTCTCAGTGAACTTACCCAATCACAGAAAAAAAAACTCGCCACATAGTCTCACTCATCTACAGCACCTAACCTGAATCTACCCAAGATACCTTACACACCCAGCAAGCATCTCATGGACTTGACACTAGGATGGATGGGGACGAAGGGGACGGCATCAAAGGGGTCAGAAACACAAATATACACCAAAACGGTAAGGGTACCATATAATTCTACTTCCTAAAAGGCATACCAAATGGCTGAACCTTCACAAGGCCCTTAGAGGGAACCCCTGAACCACAAGAGACTGGAGAGCATAGGATCAAGACTAACCTTAATCTTCTACATCTTCCCTCCCTCCCTCTATGTCTCTCTCTCTCTCTCTCTCTCTCTCTCTCTCTGTCTGTCTCTCTTCTGTCTAACTCTTGTATGTTAGCTATCTTTTTCCTCATTTTCTTAGTGGGAACTGACCTGTAACTCCCAGCACCAGTATTGGGCTATCATCCACAATGAGCTTTTGATCAGAGACACCTACAAGGTTTCCCAAAAGACTGACAGATTTCTGTCAGAATACTTGATGACCCACCAAAGTCTAGTGGTAAGACCCTACTGCTGAAGACACCTTATGTGGTTGACATGCAAAATGGAATGGCATGGCTGGAAGCTAGAAGAGAGTCAGTCCCCAGACAGTCAGCGCGTCTAGTGCCTGAAGGTGCTACATGGGCGACTGGGGGAAAATGACCAATATCTGTCCAAGCAACTCATGGTCTAACCTACTTAGCAGCAAATAACCTGTTGTGATGCCCACACAAGTGCAAGAGTGGCACACAGCCATGGTGGGGAACCAACTGCTCTTAATTAGGCTAACTGATCCCCTCAGTGGTACAGGACCCATAGCTGGATCTGGGAAACAATTCAGAACCATTTCCAAACATAAGCCCACTCTCCAATATCAAGCTACCATCAATCATGGGCTACAAGAGGGCCTACACCTATTAAATTGTCATTTAAAAAGTAAGGGTTATCTCATTTGTTCTGTTGCTAACTTCCTCTCCGTTGGAGAATCTGCTTCTCTTTTTCAGATAGATGTAGATCCTAAGGAGAGAGCCACCCCATCATACCTCAAAAGGGCCCTGGCTGAAACTAAGAAAAATTGGTGAAACAAGCAAAGGTGCTGTTTTTCTGATGAACCAGATACCAGCACAAGGGGGAAAGAGATCAACACAGAGAAAAGTCAACTCCTACCAAATGAGAGAGCCAGAGCCTCAGAGGCCCCCAACACCTCATCACTGAAGCAGACCAAAAATGAACCCAACATGGCTCAGGGAAATTTTGCAGAAGAGGGGCTGGAAAGAATGTCAGAGCCACATGTTGGGTCATGATATGCAGAGACATTTATCTTACCCAGAACTGTGGGCTAACGCCACAATGCATGACCCATATACAAGGAGGGGCTAAGGGGAGGGGGTAGATCATGGATGAGCCTAATAATGGTACCAAATTGAATGTATTTTCTGAATTCAAAACTAACTAATAAAGAAAAAAAGAAAAAAATTATACAATTATATGAATACCAAAAAAAAAAAAAAAAATAGTCAAACTACCTATTCCAAAAGTGGGACAGAGAACTAAATACGGAGTTCTCAGAGGAAGAATTGCAAATGGCTAACACACACTTAAGAAAATTTTCAACATCCCTATTAGGGTAGTAAAAATTAAAACAACTATGAGATTCTGCTTTTCCACAGTAAGGATGGCTAACATTAAAAAAATCAAATGACTTCCAGTGAAGATGGCATCCAGCTAATGGTGCCGCAACTCCTGGGAAGGAGAGACAAGGAATTAAGGGGTCACTGGGACTTTCAGGGGAGAGAAGTCTCCAACAGATTGCCATTGGGAGGGTGTGGAGGGACATAAGAGGGAATTGGCTGATTCCCACGCTCTCAAGTAACCTACCAGTCCCCCAATCACCCCAAACACACATCCTAGCCAGAGTCCAAGCCTCAGACTACTCTCGCAGTAACTGCAGGGAAGGAGACCCAGGGCAGAGGTTCCATCTACACCCCCAAGCACAGGCAATTACTGGGATCCACAACCCCAACCCTGAGTGTTCACAGATTCTCCCCCACTCCCCTCCCCACATGAATTCAGACCCCCCTTACCCCTCATTTCGGTCCCTCTCCACCCCACCCCTGCCCCTGCATCCGGCTGCCACCACTTCCACCTGCCACACATGGCCCCACCTGCTACTTCCTTCGACACATTCTGCTTGGCTCCACCCCCCTGTGACTTCCTTTGACCCATTCAACTTGGCTGCACCCCTCCACAACTTCCTTCTACCCTCTCTTCTTGGCCCCACCCATGCCCCAACGACTTCGGATTAGCCCCACTGGGCCCCGTCCCCCATGACTTTCTTCAACCTGCTCCTCTTGGCCCTGCCCCTGCCCCTGTAACTTCAGATTGAACCTGCTCAGCCCTGCCCACACACAAATTCTGACCCCCTCTGCTCTGCTCCACCCTGACCTACACAACTTCAGACCTGCTCTGCTCCAACCTGCTTCGCCCCCACACAAGTCTTCACCCTCACTGCTCTGTCCCGACCTGTGTAACCCGCCCCCACATTCCACCCTTGGCCCCGCGTCTATCTCCACCCCCCACAAAGCTGCCTCACCTCCCCCACCCACTGTGACCACAATCCCATTCTCTCTGCTCCCACACTGTAATGGGCAGACCACAACTCAGAAGGAATAACATAAAAAAACCAAATGCAAGTAAATCTATACAGAACTCCCAGTCCTATCATGGAAGTCTCTAATCAAAACGTAGAAGATACAATAGGATCAGAACCCCAAAATGAAGGTATGAGCAATGCAACCTTGACCAAGCTATTGGTAGAACTTGCCCAAAGTCAACAAAGGACTGATAATCATGTGTACGCTGCCATCACTAGACTAGACCTAATAGATAAGAAAATAGAAGTAGTCGAAACAGCAGTTAATGGATATAAAGGAAAGCCAAAAAAAAAAAAAAAAAAAAAAGAGGACCTAAAAACCAGTTGGCTATGCTAAATGAAGACATACAAAAATGCAAGGAAGAATTCCAAGAAGCATCAAGAAAATCAGAAAATTATGTGCAGAGGGAACTTGACAGAGGGATGGAAACCATACATAGAAAAGTAGTAGAAAGTGTAAACCTAATTGAACAAGCCCAAAATGCCTTAAAGGCTCTCAAGAATAGAGTCAGTCATGTGTGGGATAAAAACATAGATCTGGAAGACAAAACAGAAAAAACAGTTCGAGAGTGCAAAAGTTTCAATAAGTTGAAAAATTTCTGTGAAAAGAACATGAGGGAAATGTGGGATATCCCCAAATGTCCTCACATTCGGATCATGGGAATACCATAAGGGGAAGAAATTCAGACCAAAGTTGGGGAGAACTTATTCAACAAAGTAATTGAAGAAAAGTTTCCCACACTCTGAAAAGAAAGGCCCATCAAGATACAACAGTACTCCAAACAGATTGGACCAAAGGAGAAACTCTCCAAGATATATTGCCATTAAGACTCTAAACATTGACATTAAAGAGAAAGTCCAAAACACAGGTAGGGAAAAACAACACATCACATTTAAGGGTAACCCCATCATAATCACTTCAGAGTTCTCAGTGGAAACCCTGAAAGCCAGATGGGCCTGTAATGGAATATTCTAAACTCTAGGAACCTATGGCTTCCAACCCAAACTACACTATCCAGCAAAAGTATCCCTCATAATAGATAGTGAAAGAAAACCTTCCATGACAAAACTCAGCTTTACAACTCTGAACACAAAACCAAACCTACAGAGAGTATTTCAGAAAATTCTCCACACAGAAGAATCAAATAATCAACCTCAAATGCCTACAAGAATCAGATCATAATAATTTTACTCAGAGAAGGCACAAAAAACGTCAAAGTCCATGAAAACACCAACCCACATCTACCATCACAATATGGCAGGGCTCAAATCAAATCTCACAGTCATTACCCTTAATATCAATGGCCTTCATTCACCCATCAAAAGACACAAGCTAACAGGGTGGATCAGAAAATTAGACCCCTCAATCTGTTGTCTTCAAGAAACCCACCTCACCACTAAACACAGACACATCCTGAGTGGTGAAAGGGTGGAAAATGATATTCCAAGCAAATGGAAATAAGAAACAAGCAGGCATAGCCATACTAATATCAGATAAAATAGACGTCAAACCAAAAATAATCAAAAATGACAAAGAAGGCCACTTCCTACTGATCAAGGGAACAATCCAGCAAACTGATATTACAATCATCAATGTTTATGCACCATACCCTGGTGCACCACAATCCATAAAACAAAACCTACTCAACAATAAAACATAAATAACCACCAACACCATCACAGTTGGGGACTTCAATACACCATTATCAGCAATAGATCATCCAAACATGAACTCAACAAGGAAGTGAGAGAGCTCAACAAAACCATAGAACATTTAGACCTAACACACATCTATAGAACATTCCACCCCAAATCCATGGACTACACACTCTTCTCAGAAGCCCATGGAACATTCTCTAAAATAGATCATATACTGGGTCACAAAGCCTGCCTCCATATATTTAGGAACATTGACATAATCCCCTGCATGATATCAGACCACAATGCTATATTGCTAGAAAATAACAACAACAACAAAACACCAAAAATCCCATCAGCTCCTGGAAATGGAACAGCACACATTTAGACAATTAATGGGTAGCAGAAGAAATAAAAAATGAAATAGAGAAATTTCTAGAAATGAGTGATAATGAAAGAGAACACATCGTACCAAAACTTATGGGACACAATGAAGGCGGTCCTCAGAGGAAAACTCATAGCAGTAAATGCCTTCATACAAAGACAGAAAAATCCCAAATCAATAACCTGACCATCCATCTAAAGGCACTGGAAAAGCAAGAAGAATCCAACCCAAAAAGCTCCAGAAGTAAAGAAATAATTAAGATCAGAGCAGAAATTAATGAATTGTAATCTAAGAAAACAATTAGGGAAATTGATGAAACAAAGAGTTGGTTTGTTGAAAAAATAAACAAGATTGAAAACCCCTTGTCAATTTGATCAAGCAAAAAAAAAAAGAGGCACTTCAAGTTAACACATGATCATTTCAATAGATGCAGAAAAGGCTTTTGACAAAATACAACATCACTTCATGATCAAAACATTAGAGAGAGTCAGCATGGTGGGTTTATACCTTAAAACAATAATACAAAGCTCCTAAAGTCCAAATAATACTTAATGGAGAGAGACTGAAGGAATTCCCATTGAGATCAGGAACAAGGCAGGGGTTCCCACTCTCACCTCTGCTCTTTAATATAGTACTGGAAGTCCTAGCTCAAGCAATAAGACAGGAGAAAGAAATAAAGGTGATTCAATTTGGAAGGAAAGAAGTCAAGTTAGTGCTAGTCACAGATGACATGATTCTATATGTAAGACACCCATGATCCTCCATTCCAAAACTCTTAAAGGTGATAAACTCTTATAGCAAAGTAGCAGGATACAAAATCAATACACAAAAATCAGTACAAAAATGGATAACCATATGCAAGAAATTGAAACTTGATCCACATATCTCACCATGCACAACAATCAAGTCCAAATGGATCAAAGACCTCAATGTAACACCATAAACTCAGCTACTACTGGAAGAAATATTAGGAGGAATTTTCCATGATTTAGGAATGGGAAGACTTCCTGAACAATACCCCAATAGCACAGGATCTTAAACAATCATGCAACCAATGGGATCTTATGAAGATGAAAAGTTTCTTCCAAGACAAACATACAATAAGCAGAGCCAATAGATTACCCACAGGATGGGAGAAAATATTTGCTGAATATCCAACTAACAGAGGCCTAATTTCTAGAATCTACAAAGAACTCACCTGAACAATAAAAAGTCAAACAACCCACTCACAAAATGGGGCAAGCAACTGGATAGGCAGTTCACAGAGGAAGAAATATAAATGGCAAACACACACCTAAGGAAATGTTCATCATCCCTAATAATCAGGGACATGCAACTTAAAACTACTATGAGATTCCACCTTACCCCAGTAAGGATAGCAAACATCAAAAAATCAAATGCTAACAAATGCTGGTAAGGATGTGGAGAAATAGGAACCCTCATCCACTGTTGGTGGGAATGTTAGATCGTACAACCACTTTGGAAAGCAATATGGAGACTCCTATAAAAACTCACTATAGAGTTGCCAACAGAACCAGTTATTCCCTTATTGGACATGTACCCTAAAAGCTCCACACCTCAGCTCAGAAAGATTTGCTGCTCAATTTGTAATAGCCAAGAGCTGGAATCATCCCAGATGTCCATCATTAGATGAATGGATACATAAGATGTGGTATAACTACACAATGGAATTCTACACATCAATAAGGAAAAATGACACCATGAAATTTGAAGAAAAATGGTCAAGCCTGGAACAGCTTATTCTCAGTGAATTCACCCAATCACAGAAAGATAATCACCACATAGTCTCACTCATCTACAGTGCCTAACCTGAATCTACCCAAGTTGCCAGAATACCTACCAAGTATCTCGAGGACCTGACAATAGGGAGAGTGGGGAGGGAGGTAAGGTTAAGGGGGGGGGACACAAATTTGAACCCAAAAGGCAATGGTACCATAAAACTCTACATCCTAAAAGAGAGATCAAATGGTTGAACCTCCCCCAGGCCCTTAGAGGGAACACTGGATTCACAAGGCCCTGGAGAGGGTATAGTGAAAACTGACCATTATCTCCTCCTGTCTGCTTCTCTCTCTCTCTCTTTCTGTCTCTCTCTCCCTTTTCTCTCTCATCTCTCTGTCTCTTTTATATCACTTATCCTTTTCTTCCTTGTCTTCTTGGGCGCTGACCTGTAACTCCTGGTACCAGCAGGTGGTTATCATCCACAATGAGCTTTTGATCACAGAGACCTATGAGGTCTCCCAAAAGAAGACAGATTTGTGTCAGAGTGCTTGATAACCACAGGTTAGTGGTAAGACCCTATTGCTGAAGACACCATACGCTGTTGGTATGTATCATGGAGCTGCTTACCATTGTCAAGCTGTCACTAATTTTGGGCTATAAGAGAGTCTACACTCGTTAAGTTCTCTGTAAATTAATAATGGTTATCCCATTTAACTGGTACTGACTTCACTCTCTGTTGGAGAATCTGTGGGTTCTCTTTTTCAGATGGGAGCTGAATGTGAGGAGATAAACTACCAGTGCACTCCACTCCAGCCCCAGCTGAAACCACAGAGGAATTGGGAAAATGAGTAAGAGTGCTACTTTCTTAATGAATCTGATATTAGCACAAGGTGAAGGAGATAGACTCGGAGAACACTCAACACCTACCAAACCAGAAATCCAGAGGTTCCTAAGTGCCCATTACTAAAGTAGACTTAAAATGCTCCCAGCAGGGCTCAGGGTATTTTGATGAAGAGGGGGTGGAAAGATTGTTAGAGTCACAAGTTGGGACATTTTGCACAGAGATGTTGCCTCTCCCCCATAACTGACTGCTGCCCCCATAATGTGTGACCCACAATCCCCATGGTGTTGACCTGCATCCCCAATGAGGAAGGCCTCTTCAGAAAAGGGGCAGAAAGGAGGAAAAGGATACCAACATGTGCTTTTATACACACTAAATATGTTCATATCTAATAATAAATAAATAAATAAAGTACACTTAGTCTATCACCATTAGAAGTTCTTCCACAAACCAATAATAATCTGCATTTAATAAGTTTAAATTCAACAAAGAAACAGAATACATTGGATAAATAAATATTTGAATGTAATTAGATAATCTTAAAAAATAAATGTGATATTATCATAGTTAATCTTGTCAAGTTTATTCCATAAAAGTTTCTCACATAAACAAGTGAGTGTCATTATTATAAAATTCTAGAATTATGAGATTCCATGCACATCAACATTTGGCACATTACTTGCTTAGCACATTTTTGTAACTATGTTGTTAATAAAAAATTTGATTTAGATGATTATTATTATATTTATAATTCTGTCAATTAAAATTTTGTTCATATATTGTCAAACTAAAGGACAGTGATGTCTGTTGGGGCAGAAAAAGATTAACTTATGCTACTAGTTGTGTTTTCTGATTATATATAAAAAATGCGGACTTCCGGCCAAGATGGCGACCGCCTACCTGCGCTGCAAATCCCGGGGAAAGAAAGGCAAGATATTAAGGGTATATAGTGGCTTTTAGGGGAGAGAAATCTGGGAGGGCACAGAGGTGAGGGAACAGGGAATCGCTGATCCCCTTGCGGGTGGGTAGGCACCCCTCGCCCTAAATAACCGCCGTGTTCAAAGCTCCACCCCTGCCGCTGCTGCTGCTCTGGAGCCCGCACGGCTGCCACTGCACACCGATCGTTCCCTCCGCGCGGAAGCTTAGACTGCTCCACACCCTTGTCCACTCGCCCACCTACTGAGTGTGCCCAGTCCCACAAGCTCAGACTGTATCTCTCGCTTGCGTCAGCTCAGGTGCCACCCCCTACCTGCCTGCTGCACCGGCGGGCCGCCATTGTCCTGTGGCGGGGGAGCACAGACTGCTTCTGGTTCCCAGCGTTCCCAGCCAAAGTCTGGGCAGCTTCAGTGCTTGGTGCCTCAGTGCCACTACTAGCTCGAACGCAGGCAGCTGTGGCACATTACCGCTTGAGAACTAAAGCAACTTTGGCGCCCCTGCCAGGTAGTAGATAGGCAGCTTTGGCAAGTGAGATTATTCCCTGCATGTGGAAGCTTAGACTGCTCCGCACTCCCGTCCACTTGCCCTCTGTCTGCCGCGCGGCTGTCCACAATTGTCTTGTGGCGGGGGAGCGCAGACTGCTTCCGGTTCCCAGCGTGCCCAGCCAGAGTTTGGGCAGCATCAGTGCTTGGTGCCTCAGTGCCACTCCTAGTTCGAACGCAGGAAGCTTTGGCACATTACCGCTTGAGAACTCAGGCAACTTCGGCGCCCCTGCCAGGCAGTAGATAGGCGGCTTTGGCAAGTGACAGCCAAAGCCCAGGCTTCTTGGCAATGCCCCCAGGCTGCATAAGATTCCCATTGTTCTTGAGCCCAGGCTGTTATGCCCACTTATCTGCCCATACAATGTCATGGGCAGAACACAGAGCAAAAGAAATAACATGAATAATCAAATGCAAGAAAATCCAATTAGATCACCCAGTCCCACAATAAATACTTCTAACCAAAACATAGAAGAACAAATAGGACCAGAACACCAAATTGAAGCTATGAGCAATACAACTCTAACCAACCTAGTGGTAGAACTTGCAGGAAAGCAACAAAGGGCCGACAATCGTGTGGATGCTGCCATCACTAAACTAGAACTAATAGATAAGAAATTGGAAGGATTAGATAAGAAAATGGAAGGATTTCAAAGAGAGTTAAGAGATTTGAGGGAGAGTGACAAAAAAGAAGACCTTAAAAATCAGCTGGCCATGCTAAATGAAGACATAAATAAATGCAAGGATGAACTCCAAGACTCATCAAGAAAATCAGAAAATGATGTGAAAAGGGAGCTTGACAGAGGGATGGAAATTATACATAGAAAAATAATAGAAAATGCAAACTTAATTGAACAAGCCCAAAACTCACTAGAAGCTCTCAAGAATAGAGTCAGCCAAGTGGAGGATAGAAACTCTGATCTGGAAGACAAGATGGAAGAAACAGTTAGAGAGTTCAAAATTTTCAGTAAGTTTAAAAGCTCCTGTGAACAGAACATGAGGGAATTGTGGGATACAGTTAAACGTCCCAATATCAGGATCATTGGAATACCAGAAGGAGAAGAAATTCAGACCAAAGGCATGGAGAACTTATTTAACAAAATAATTGAAGAAAACTTCCCCAATCTCTTAAAAGAAAGGCCCATCAAGATACAAGAAGCCAATAGAACTCCAAACAGACTGGACCAAAGGAGAAACTCTCCAAGACATATTATTATTAAGACTCTAAACATTGAAACCAAAGAGAAAATCCTAAAAGCAGCTAGGGAAAAACAGCACACCACCTTCAGAGGTAACCCCATCAGAATTACTTCAGACTTCTCAATGGAAACCCTGAAAGCTAGAAGAGCCTGGAATGAAACACTGCAAAGTCTAAGAACCTATGGCTTCCAACCCAAACTACTCTACCCAGCAAAAGTATCCCTCATAATAGATGGTGAAAGAAAAACTTTCCATGACAAAATTCAGCTTTACAATTACATGAACACAAAACCAAACCTACAGAGAGTATTTCAGGAAATTCTCCACAGAGAAGAAAAAAATAATCAAACACAATTGCCTACAAGAAGCAGATCACAACAACCAAACTCAGAGTAGGCACAAAAAACTTCAATGTCCATGAAAACACCAACCCACATTTACCATCACAATGTGGCAGGGATCAAATCAAATCTCACAGTCATTACCCTAAATATTAATGGCCTTAATTCACCCATCAAGAGACACAAGCTAACAGGATGGATCAAAAAATTAGACCCCTCAATCTGTTGCCTTCAAGAAACCCACCTCACCATTAAAGACAGACATCTCCTCAGGGTGAAAGGGTGGCAAACAGTATTCCAAGCAAACGGGAATAAGAAACAAGCAGGTGTAGCTATATTAATATCAGATGAAATAGACTTCAAACCAAATATAATCAAAAAAGACAAAGAAGGCCACTTCCTACTTATCAAGGGAACGATCCATCAAGAGGATATTACAATCATAAATCTGTATGCACCAAACACAGGGGTACCACACTTCATAAAACAAAACCTACTTGACAATAAAACAGAAATAACCACAAACACCATCATTGCTGGGGACTTCAACACACCATTATCAGAATTAGACAGATCATCCAAACAGAAACTGAACAGGGAAGTAAGAGAGCTCAACAAAACCATAGATCACTTAGACCTAACGGACATCTGCAGAACCTTCCTTCCCAAATCCACAGATTACACATTCTTCTCAGCAGTCCATGGAACATTCTCTAAAATAGACCATATATTGGGTCACAAAGACTGCCTCCACATATTTAGGAAGATTGACATAATTCCCTGCATGATATCAGATCACAATGCTATATTGCTAGAAATCAACAACAAAAGAGCCACCAAGAATCCCAAAGGCACCTGGAAACTGAACAGCACACTTTTAAACAATAAATGGATAGTGGATGAAATAAAAAATGAAATTGCAAAATTTCTGGAATTGAACTACAATGAGAACACATCATATCAAAACTTATGGGACACAATGAAGGCGGTCCTCAGGGGAAAATTCATAGCACTCAATACCTTCGTAAAAAAGACAGAAAGGTCCCAAATCAATGACCTAACCATCCACCTAAAGGCACTGGAAAAACAAGAAAAATCCAACCCAAAGAGCTCCAGAAGGAAAGAAATAATTAAAATCAGAGCAGAAATCAATGAATTGGAAACCAAGGAAACAATTAAGACAACTGACAAAACAAAGAGCTGGTTCTTTGAAAAATTAAACAAGATTGACAAACCCCTGGCCAATCTGATCAAGCAAAAAAAGGTGAAGCTTCAAATTAACAAAATCCAAAATGAAAAAGGAGAGATCACAACAGACATAAGTGAAATTGGGAGAATCATCAGGATTTATTTCAAAAACCTCTACTCCACAAAACTGGATAATGTGGAGGAGATGGATAAATTCTTGGATGCATACCATCTACCAAAGCTAAACACAGAGCAGATTAATCACCTCAATCAACCCATCACACTCATGGAGATTGAAAAAGTAATAAAAAACCTCCCAAAAAAGAAGAGCCCAGGACCAGATGGCTTCTCAGCTGAATTCTATCAAACCTTCATGGAAGAACTCAAACCAATCTTCCTCAAACTGTGCCACACAATTGGTGAACAGGAAAAGCTACCCAACTCCTTTTATGAAGCTAGCATCACCCTAATTCCAAAACCAGGCAGAGATGCCACAAGAAAAGAAAACTACTGGCCTATTTCCCTGATGAATTTAGATGCAAAGATCCTAAACAAAATCCTTGCAAACCGAATCCAACAACACATCAAAACCATTATCCACCTTGACCAAGTGGGATTCATTCCAGGAACACAGGGGTGGTTCAACACACGGAAATCTGTCAATGTAAAACACCACATAAACAAGGTTAAACATAAAAACCACATGATCATTTCGATAGATGCAGAAAAGGCCTTTGACAAGATTCAACATCACTTCATGTTCAAAACATTGGAGAGAGTTGGCATGGTTGGTTCATATCTTAACCTAATAAAGGCAATATACGAAGCTCCGAAGGCCCAAATAATACTTAATGGAGAGAGACTGGAGGAATTCCCATTAAGATCAGGAACAAGACAGGGTTGTCCACTCTCACCTCTGCTTTTCAATATAGTTCTGGAAGTCCTAGCTCAAGCAATAAGACAGGAGAAGGAAATAAAAGGGATACAATTTGGAAAGGAGGAATTTAAGTTAGCTTTATTCGCTGATGACATGATTATATATGTAAGAGACCCGAGAGACTCCATCCCAAAACTCCTGAAGGTGATTAACTCCTATAGCAAAGTAGCAGGATACAAAATCAATGCACAAAAATCAGTAGCCTTCCTTTATGCAAAGGACAAAGATACAGAAAAACAAATAAGGTACATAGTCCCATTTTCAATTGCGACAAAAAAATAATAAAATACCTTGGAATAACGTTAACCAAGGAAGTGAAAGATCTATACAATGAAAACATAAAAACACTCAAAAAAGAAATTGAGGCGGACTTGAGAAAATGGAAAGACCTCCCATGTTCCTGGATAGGCAGAATTAACATTGTGAAGATGACAATCCTACCAAAGGCAATTTACAGATTTAATGCAATACCAATTAAAATCCCCACAGTGTTCTTCACAGAGATAGAAAAATGATCTCAAATTTCATATGGAAAGGCCGAAGGCCTCGCATTTCCAAACATATCCTCAGCATAAGAAATACCTCTGGAGGCATCACCATACCTGATCTAAAGATATATTACAAAGCCATGGTAATAAAAACAGCATGGTACTGGCATGAAAACAGGAGTATAGACCAATGGAACAGAATTGAGGACCCGGAATTTGGGTCAAGCAATTATAGCTACTTGATATTTGACAAAGGCCTTAACAATATAGGCTGGAAAAAAGACAGCATCTTCTACAAATGGTGCTGGACAAACTGGATAACCATAGGCAGGAAACTGAAACTTGATCCACACATTTTGCCATGCACTATATTCAAGTCCAAATGGATCAAAGACCTCAATATAAGACCAGAAACATGACTACTACTGGAAGTAAATTTAGGAAGTCCTTTCCATGAGATAGGAATGGAAAAAGACTTCCTGAACAAAACCCCAGTAGGTCATGATCTTAAAAAGTCACTCAACCAATGGGATCACATGAAGCTGAAGAGTTTCTTTACAGACAAGCATACAATAAGAAAAGCCAATAGATTACCCACAGAATGGGAGAAAATATTTGTGGGTTATCCAACTGATAGAGGACTAATCTCTAGAATCTATAAAGAACTCAAAAATCTAAACAGTAAGAAGTCAAACACCCCACTCACAAGATGGGGCAAAGAGCTGAACAGTCAGTTCACAGAGGAAGAAATAGAAATGGCAAACATACACTTAAGAAAATGTTCAGCATCTCTAATCATCAGAGAAATGCAAATTAAAACAACTATGAGATTCCACCTTACCCCAATAAGGATAGCAAGCATCAAAAAATCAAATAAAAATAAATGCTGGTGAGGATGTGGAGAAGTAGGAACACTCATCCACTGTTGGTGGGAATGTAGGATGGTACAACCACTTTGGAAAGCAATATGGAGACTTCTGAAAAAGCTGAGTATAGAGATACCAACAGACCCAGTTATTCCCTTACTGGGCATCTACCCTAAAACCTTCAAACCACAGACTAAAGAGATTTGCTCAACCATGTTTATAGCGGCTCAATTTGTAATAGCTAAGAGCTGGAATCAACCCAGATGTCCATCACTAGAAGAATGGATAACTAAGATGTGGTATATCTACACAATGGAATTCTATACAGCAGTAAGAAAAAATGACACAATGAAATTTGAGGAAAAATGGTTGAACCTGGAACAGATCATTCTCAGTGAACTTACCCAATCACAGAAAAAAAAAAATCGCCATATAGTCTCACTCATCTACAGCACCTAACCTGAATCTACTGAAGATACCTTACATACCCAGCAAGCATCTCCTAGATTAGACACTAGGATGGAAGGGGAGGGAGGGGAGGGCATCAAAGGGGTGGGAAACACAAATCTAGACCCAAACAGCAATGGTATCATAATCTTCTACTTACTAAAAGACAGACCAAATGGCTGATCCTTCACCAGGCCCTTACAGGGAACACCTGAACCACAAGACACTGGAGAGGGTAAGATTAAGACTAACCTTAATCTCCTACATCTTCCCTCCCTCACTTCCCCTCTCCCTGTCTCTCTCTCTTTTATCTCTAACTCTTGTATATTAGTTATCTTTTTCCTCATTTTCTTAGTGGGCACTGACCTGTAACTCCCAGAACCAGCATGGGGCTATCATCCAAAATGAGCTTTTGATCAGAGAGACCTACAAGGTTTCCTAAAAGACAGACAGATTTCTGTCAGAGTACTTGATGACCCACCAAAGGTTAGTGGTAAGACCCTACTGCTGAAGATACCTCATGTGATTGACATGCAAATTAGAATGGCATGGCTGGAAGTTGGATGAGAGTCAGTCCCCAGACAGTCAGCGCGTCTAGTGCCAGAAGGTGCTACATGGGTGACTGGGGGAAATTGACCAATATCTATTGAAGCAACGCATGGTCTAACCTACTTAGCAGCAAATAACTTGTTGTGATGCCCACACAAGTGCAGTGGTGGCACACAGCCATGGTGGGGAACCAACTGCTCTCAATTTGGCTAACTGATCCCCTCACTGGTATGGGACCCATAGCTGGAGCTGGGAAACAAGTCAGAACCATATCCAAACATAAGCCCACTCTCCAGTATCAAGCTACTATCAATTGTGGGCTACAAGAGGGCCTACACCTATTAAATTCTCTATAAAAAAAAAAAAAGTAAGGGTTATCTCATTTGTCCTGGTGCTAACTTACTCTCCGTTGGAGAATCTGCTTCTCTTTTTCAGATATATGTAGACCCTAAGGAGAGAGCCACCCCATCATACCTCAAAAGGGCCCCGGCTGAAACTAAGAAAAATTGGAGAAACAAGCAAGGGTGCTGTTTTCCTGATGAACCAGACACCAGCACAAGGGGGAAGGAGATCAGCACAGAGAAAAATCAACTCCTACCAAATCAGAGAGCCAGAGCCTCAGAGGCCCCCAACACCTCATCACTGAAGCAGACCAAAAATGAACCCAACATGGCTCAGGGAAATTTTGCGGAAGAGGGGGCGGAAAGAATGTCAGAGTCACATGTTGGGTCATGATATGCAGAGACATTTAGCTTACCCATAACTGTAGGCTAACTCGACAATGCATGACCCGTATACCCCAATAAGGAGGGGCCAAGGGGAGGGGGTAGGTCATGGATGAGCCTAATAATGGTACCAAACTGACTGTATTTGCTGAATACAGAACTGACTAATAAAAAAAAAATGCTAGCTCAAGCAATATGAGTCTTAAATTGAATAAAAAACCCATCATTTTATTCATTCATAACGGAGCAAAACATTGTATCACAATCCCCATGGGGACAACCTGTGACCCCAATGAGGAGGGCCCCTTTGAAAAGGGAGCAGGGATGAGGGAAAAGGATGGCACCAACATGTGATGTTTCCATACCAAGTATGTACATAGCTAATAAAAATTTAAAAAATAAAATTAACAAAAAACATTGTGTTAAAACACATCTGTATATAGCTGTATAGAAGTATTAAGTCTTGTAATAATCACATTACTATAGTAAAATGTTTTCAGTAAATATCAAAATATGATTGAGTAAATTACCCATTAATTTCCTAATAATGTTCTTGCTATTTTAGGTCTGTTCAATATTTCTTACAAAGATGTTAATAAGTAACAAAAAGATCACTAAATAGAGAATATAATCAAGTTTCAAATGTAAGATTTAGTAAAAAAAAAAAATATACTCAGTGAATAGGCATGTGTTTACCTAAAACTGTCACAAAATAAGTACTTTCCATGGAACCCTTTTTAAATGCTGATGGAAATCTAGAATTTGGCAATTTCTTTTAGTTGGGAAGATAGCCACAATAGGTAGACAAATGTAGTACCCAATGTTTTAATTTACATTAGCTGGCAAAATAATTGGTACATTAATAAACATCTTTAAAAGAAAGCTAGAGTTTGAGCTCAAAGCACTCTTCCTTAAATTGCTCTCACTTAAAGTAAAGATTTTCCTCTTCTAAGAAGTCAAATGAGGAGCAAATGCAGCTGTGCTTCCTTTGAACATGGGAATGGCTTTTACAGTAGTTATAAGTTTGATTATATCCAGAGACAGACTCTCACAAAAGAAGATTTATTGGCCAAGGCAATGCCTAGCACAAATATTCACAAACAGTTGTTGAAACAATTGTTTACCAATATTATGGAATAACATTGGCTGTACCTCTGACAGTAAGGAGAGAAAGTGCAGGAAATTTTAAATCTAATTGCTTTCTCTATATGCTTTAAATATTTGGCTTCTAGAGTAATTTGTTATGCTCATCAAAAGAGAACTGGGTAAAAGTGATTACACTGATGACATTGAAAATAATGACCAAAGGAAGCAAATTAGTAGAATCACAGAGGGTAATGAGGAAAGACAAATCCTAAAATATGAATTATTATATTATATCAATATAAGCATGTTATACTGATATATTCAACTAGTGATATAATATTGGTATTTATAGTAAAAAGTATTAGTCATGTTTGGGTATGGTGTAGAGGAATTCATAGTGAAAAAGGAGAGAATATGGACAGAAACTATTTTCCAAAAAGTAGGTTGAGAGATAGGAAAGAGGTGTTTAAAACACAAGAGGAGTTTAAAATACAATTTGAACATGTAGCACACTTTAGCAATTTCTTACGAGGCTTAGCTCTTCACTTACATTGCCTTTTAGATTTAAATTTCTTTTACCACTATCTTCCAGTTGAGTTTATTGGGTCAGCATTTTGTCTCTTTCTTTTTTTTTTTTTTTTTTTTTTTTTTTTTTTTTGAGGTAGGGTCTTGCTCTAGCCCAGGTTGAACTGAAATTCACCATGTAATCTCAGGATGACCTCAAACACCCAGTGATCCTCCTACCTCTGACTCCTCAGTGCTGGGATTAACAGCATACACCACCACACCCATACAGAATTTTGTCTCTTCCAATGCTTTCTTGATTTCTTTTTCTTATCTATTTTAATTTTGAGCTTAATTATATCAATACAAAACTGGTATGTTGAAATTCTAATCTGCTATACTTGAGAATGTGATTGTGTTTAGAGATAAATCTTTAAAGAGTCAATTAACTTAAATGAACTGAGTCCTATTTCAATATGAATGGTGTTCTTTTAAGAAGATGTGGTTTTACTTGTAGCATCTTCAACTAAGATCATAAATTTTCATTATTTAAGCCACCCATCCCACCCATAATTTGTTATGGCAACCTTAGCAAGCAAATTCATTCTCTTACAAGCTATTATCCTTTGCTCCAATATTTTTCAGCTTCTCTCTCTCTCTCTCTCTCTCTCTCTCTCTCTCTCTCTCTCTCTCTCAGTTGCCCAAAGTAACCAAGGTTTACTATATCAACACTGCTCACCACAGAATTCCCAGGATCTGAACTTACAGCCAGTTATGAAGATAAAGCAGAAAGTGACCTAAGGATATAAAGTTGTCAGGCAAAGTGAAAATAGGAGAAAAGTGCTAGAAGTAAGAATATTAATGAGCAATCATTATTGTATGCATTTTATGAAATGGAGAAATTGAAACAAAAGACAAGCAAAACTTCTCATAAAAACACAATGAGAGCAGACTACAACCTTATACTACTTCTCAATTCTGAGTATTTGCACCCTAAGAATAACTGTTTTTGCTCTACTCTGTTTCTTCCAAATCAATGGTGATTAAATACATTTTCTATATGTGGGAATAGAATTTTTCAAGATGTTTACAAATTCAAAGACTTGACTGGGGACTAAAAGTCTCAGTTTAGACACTCTAGTTGTAGGGTTCATAAATCAAATGATTGAACCTTTCTTACATCTTCCAGATGCAGTTGGAAATATTTCCAGTTGGCACAATAACAAAAATGAGGAAAAGACTTTAAGATACATCCAACTTTTAAGGGGCATCACTAAAGATATTGACAACATGCATTTAGAGTATGTTTAAGAACAGGAACATTAGCAAAACACATGACACAAATCTGTAATGTGTGCAGCCTGGGCCATTGAGGTAACTTGTCACAAAAAAGACTAAAATTTTAATATCTCCCGTTCTCAGTTCTCTTCCCTGTGATACAACTTGAAACAAGTTAAAAATCCAAGAAATTTAAGTTAAAAATTCAAAAACAAAATATATGCATTACAACTTTCTTGCATATTTCAGGATTGAAGTAAGAAATTTATTTTTCTTAATTATTTTCAGAATGTATTAGTTTTCACCTATATTGATGTCACAAAGTGTTTTTCGATCATATCACAGAATTGCTGGTTTTAATTTTTTAAAAGTATTGTCTCAAATCATTTGAAGCAATGCTTTTGGAGTGCTATGCTCTACAAAGTTCTCTGAAATTATGTTTTTCTACTCTGATAGTTAAGAAATATGCTGGTTAGAATTGTGCATATACTTCATGACCTTGATACCTTTAACATTATTAGAAATCTATTTCACATATGACTAGCACAGAAATTATCAATACAATATGACCCCATTAGTTCTTGAAAAAATGCTTCTGCTGTTTTTTGTCATTCAAAATAGGTTTTATATCTGAAATAGGTTTATGCCTGATTTTATCGTATCTAGCCATTAATCAAGATAACTATAGCAAATTATAGATTTTTATAGTAATTATAAACTTTCATATTTTTGCAATGCTAGGGATTGAACCCAGGGCATTGTGCTTGCTAGGCAAGTGGTCTATCACTGAGCTATGGACCTAGCCCAAAATTCTGCTTCTTGATGGAGAAAAGTAGACAATGGTATCTCGACTCCTTGTTCTTAAAATTAAAATACATAAAACATTTCTCATAGCATCCATCTAGTGAAAAAAAGTGGACCATATCATCTCTATTCTATGGCAAACTTTTTAGCGTTTGGAGGAATTTCCAAATTGATAATAAAAGAAACTCACAGAAAAAAAAAATATTTCCAACCCAACAACCTGATGAGCTAAAACTAGCTTTGTATGCCAAGCTTAAGTAAACTATGCTATGGAAAGTTTATTTTGATCAATAGATAAGCCCATAAATATGTTTCTCATCTCTGAGCAATAGGATGAGAGAAAAGATGTAAACTGCAGAAAATCCATAAGTCAAAGAAGCATGTTGATATGAGTGTTCTTTATATAAAAGTATAAAAGATTTGCCAAAAATGTAATGTTGACTTGTAGTATACATTAAATGTGTCAGTGCTAAGAAATATTCCAGAGCAGATTCAATTTGCTATCATAATAAAGAACATTGATTAAACATCTTGCTTAATTCTCCTTTAAATATGCAAAAAGAAGCAACCTCTAAAACAGCTTTTAACTTCCCCAAGCCACTGTTTATTTCATGTATGCTTGGTTCTATTATAACTTTTCACAGTAGAAGCAAAGATAAGCTTTTTATTTAATTTTTTATTGACAACATTCATACAGGTACATAATATATTTTCATCATACTCTTTTGTCACCTTTTCTTTCCCTTCTTTCACTAAACCCCTTCTTCTTTCAACTGATCCCTTTCTATTTTGATGCCTTTTTCTCATTTCTCTATTTTCCATGTTGACATGTTGATGAGCCCAATATTGTGCAAGTCTTGGGCAGGGCAGGGCAGGGCAAGGAATACCAGCCACTGTGAGGTCATGAAGGCTATGGCTACTTTCTGTCCAAAAGACAGCATTCCAAGGCACATCTACCCATCCTTTGGCTCTTCCATTCTTTCCTCTGCCTCTTCCAAAATAGCCCCTAAGCCTAGAGTCTGTGGTAGAGATGGCTTGTTCAGTGCTGAGCACTCAGCTCTTCTCAATACTTTCATGAGTTTTGAATGTCCCCAGTAGTCACTGCCATCTGAAAAGAGAAGTTTCTCTGAACAAAAATGAAAGCAGCAGTAATATATGGGCATAAATATTAATATATGAAGGGCAATTTGATGGACAGAATATATCCATGTAGCCCAACAACAGTAGTACCTTATGGTCTAGGGCTTATGACCTTCCATCCACAGGCTTTTAACTAGGTGATCAGTACTGGGCATGAATTCCCTCCCATGGAGCCATCCTGATGACATCCAGAGAGCAGTTGGTTATACCCATAATAGACATGCCACTATTCTTAAAACTACATTGACAGTTATCTCTCTACTTTATCCAGGCAACAAATTTGTATTGGTCATATACTTAAATACTGATAAATATGCATTAATATCATATTAGGGGAAAAAGGATATTATGCTATGGATTTTACCTGAAGAATACCAGAATGATTTTATAACTGCAGGTGCCAAATCAGTGGGACTCCTGGAATGGTAAGGATATATCCAAGTGGAGGAAGTCGGGCACATTCAGCAAAGAGAACTGAAAAGGAAGAATAAATGTGACTATATTTAGATACAAAAATGCATGAGGCCATAAATCACAAAACCTTCAATTGCTCACAAACCTGCAACTATTGAAGCAAGGGAAACTATGTAACCATGTAAATTAATGGCCTAGAAAGATGGCTCAGCAACTAAGGTACTTGCCTGCCAAGTCTAAAGACTAGACTTTAGTTTCCCCAGTACCCATGTAAAGCCAGATGTACTAAGTGGCACATGCATCTGGAGTTCATTTGGAGTGGCTGGAGGCCCTGGCCCACCCATTCTCACTCAAATAAATAAGTAAATAAATAAATAAAATTTAAGTACTATTACTATTCTAACATACCAAATTCTTCAAAAAATAAAAATATTGAAAGAATAAAAATGTAATGCTATATCATAAATCAGTTATAGTAACACATAACTGTAATCCTATCTCTCTGAAGGCCAAGGCAAGATGAATTTAAGTTTAAGGCCAGCATGGGCTACATAATAAGACCTTGAAACAAACAAACAAACCAAAAAATATCCAGAAATTCTCTATCATAGACTCCAATAAAAAAAATAATTTGATAAGTAAATAGGCACAGTACATTTACATACTATTCTTTATTACATAATATTTATTAATTCATTGCATACCACTCTTTGTTAAGCTAATAATAAAAATGTTTATTAAATGGTTACTTTGTACATAATTAATGGCAGTAATAAAGGAAATTTTATAAAGGCTCACTATTTTCTATTTTGCTTCAATTTAAATCCATGCTTCAACTAAATGTATTAAAAATAGATTCGTGTCATCTGGGTCCTTGCATCTTAGAATTCAAGACTAGACCATGTGATCACAGTAATGCTCATTTTCTTCCTCTAAGCAACTATCTTTGACACCATCCCAGGCCAGCTCTTCTTCAGCTGTACAGCCATGACATGAGACAATGTGCAGCATAATATGTTCTGCCACATCTGCTTGGTCTCTCACACATTTAACTAAGCTTTCATCTCTGAAGTACAAGGATAATGATTTCCAGAAGCCAATGAAAAGAGCTAGACCACTGGAGGACTTGGAGTGTGAGAGTTTCTTGATTTTCAGACAAGAGAAAAAAGTGAAAACCTCCAAAAAAGATGTGTGAAGTTCCACAGAAGTATGTGTCCTACAGTATAACTTTTGTCTTAGAGAATAAGAAATCTCTAAACATTATAAAATCCAAAACAAGGCAAAGTGAGCTGGTAAACAGTAATTCACCATGCTTTGGGAAGCCTCATGAATATGCAAAATGAGAAAGCAAAGTTATTCTAAAATACTGCAAAGCCTCCCGTGGTGACTATGCTCCAGCTTTGGCAAAGAATTGCACTTAGACTCCATATGTATACAGGAAGGTGGATTGTAAACAATAAATGCCAATTTACACATTTCTGACAACAATGTTAAGATGTCATTGTCACTGTGCTAAATAACCTAGATTATGTAATTATTATTTTATCAAATTTTTGCTGATGATTTAATATTTTTACTATCATGTCAAAAATTCAAAACTTGCCCATTTTTAAATTTCTTTTCACTTATTCTAGATTATTTGTTGATGAAAAATTATGTAAAAGGTGACTATTAGGTCAGACAAGCCTTTAATTCCAGCACTCTTGTGAAGCAGAGGTAGGAAGATTACTACCAGTTCAAGAATAGGCTGGGACTACATAGTGAATTCCAGGTCAGCCTGGGTAGAGTGAGACACTTCCTCAAAACAAAACTGAACTAAAATAAACTAAACCAAATCCAAAAAAGAAGAGTAATTATTAGTATGTATTTTATCTGTTTGTGATATATAAATGATCTCCTATTTAAGTAAAATCCAAAAATAACTGATACATAGCAAGGACATACCTGGTTGACATCTTATTAAAAACATTAAGAGCCACTTGTTTTTAAAGTGGAATATTATGTCAATATTTTTCTCACCCCTCCCATTTGCTGATTATTACTTTGTAAATATTACTATTGTAATTTTTTAATGATTTTTTTAAAAATTATTTATTTATTTCAGAGAGATATAGAAAGAGAGAGAGAATGGGTACACCAGGGCCTTTAGACACTACAAACAAACTCCAGATGCATGTGCCACCCTGTGCATCTGGCTTATGTGGGTTCCGGGGAATCAAATATGGCTCCTTAGGCTTCACAGGCAAGTGCCTTAACCACTAAGCCATCTCTCCAGCAGCTTACTGTTATTATTTATCGACCAGTTTCTGCAGTTGTAAGTTCACGCCCAGTCTAGAATTACTTCCGTGCTGTCATCTATTTGTTTTCTTTTGAGTGTTAACAAATTCTAGCATTTGTAGGACTTTCATTGACATATAATTCAATATACTATGTCTAAAGGATAAGGTTTGCTTTTTAAAACAGCATTGATTCACATAATACTGAAAATAGCCTCATAAAGTTGTTTCTATTAATACCCCCATTTCCCAGATGAGAAAGCTATAGCTTAGACAAGTGAAGCATCTTGTCAAAGTACTCAGAGATGTGTGCTCTACTAGAAATGTAACTACAGTTACATTTAAGCACAAAGCAGGAGCTCCAATGAATTTATGAAAACAAAAGTGATCATAGAAACCATTACATGCCTCTTTCCTTGCTATCCTTAGTCACCAAAGCTAAGATCTACCTCTCCAGAGTGCAGATGCTGGCTGGAAGTAAGAAAGCCTCAGTTCCTCAGCAGCTGAAGTACTAATGGTACAAGAGCTACAGCAAGCCCCAACAATAAGCCAAGCAGCCAGCAAGAAAAGCTGCTCAAGATATGGGTGTCATAGGACATCTCCATACCATTACATCTGCCCTGGCTAGGCAGAAGTGGCAGACAGGTTTGGCTGACTGGTAACAGTTGTGTTTATTTGTAATGTTGGTACTATATTCAGATTCATATCCAAATAAAATATAACTTTTAAAACAGTTAGTTATGCCTAAGTATTTTTCTCAGCTAAGTTACTATGTCACTGTACTACTTGTAAAACCAGGAGGGGATTTCTTTCATGTTGAATTTATATGAATAATAGTAACTATTACATGAGATGGAATTTCTCAGTTGAAATTGAGCTATCTAATCAGCCCTTTACTTACAAATTATCCTAGACATCATTCTGACCTAGAGAAATCTAACCCAGTACCTGTGGATATAGCTGGTACGGTGGAAAAACTTTTTGGAATAGTTGAGAGTGCTACAGAAAGAGTAATTGCCTTGAGAATGTGATAATGGACAAACAGGCAGGAATAATAACAAGACCACAGGTAAGTTTTCAACTACCTCTCTCCAAAATAGTAATAAAAACAAAAAGGTAAAGTTATATAGCCATGATTTATATAGCCATGATTTAGGAGCATGTGTTGTATTTTGTATTGAACTGAAGATTTAGATGCTCAGGTCCATATAGACCATTTTGTTCACATGTTCGTATTAGCAACATGTATCCCAAGCTTTGATCCTAATCCATTTGACTATTTTCCATCTGTAGGGGTGTTGGAAAAATATTACAGCAAAATCATTTGTTCAAAATTATTTCAAACTGGATGTGGTGGTTCATGCCCATATTCCCAGCACACAGTAAACTGATGCAGGAAAATCCCAAACTGGATGTCAGACAGAGCTTCATAGTAAGACATTGTCTCAAAAGCTAACAGCAAAAAATTATTCTTGTGAACTTTTTCCCACAAATTCATCATTATTCTGAGCTTTGAGCTTCTTGATTTACTGCTATACACACACATATATACATATACATATATAATATATATGTTACATATATAATATATATGTTACATATATAATATATATGTTACATATATAATATATATGTTACATATATAATATATATGTTACATATATAATATATATGTTACATATATAATATATATGTTACATATATAATATATATGTTACATATATAATATATATGTTACATATATAATATATATGTTACATATATAATATATATGTTACATATATAATATATATGTTACATATATAATATATATGTTACATATATAATATATATGTTACATATATAATATATATGTTACATATATAATATATATGTTACATATATAATATATATGTTACATATATAATATATATGTTACATATATAATATATATGTTACATATATAATATATATGTTACATATATAATATATATGTTACATATATAATATATATGTTACATATATAATATATATGTTACATATATAATATATATGTTACATATATAATATATATGTTACATATATAATATATATGTTACATATATAATATATATGTTACATATATAATATATATGTTACATATATAATATATATGTTACATATATAATATATATGTTACATATATAATATATATGTTACATATATAATATATATGTTACATATATAATATATATGTTACATATATAATATATATGTTACATATATAATATATATGTTACATATATAATATATATGTTACATATATAATATATATGTTACATATATAATATATATGTTACATATATAATATATATGTTACATATATAATATATATGTTACATATATAATATATATGTTACATATATAATATATATGTTACATATATAATATATATGTTACATATATAATATATATGTTACATATATAATATATATGTTACATATATAATATATATGTTACATATATAATATATATGTTACATATATAATATATATGTTACATATATAATATATATGTTACATATATAATATATATGTTACATATATATGTTACATATATATATGTTACATATATAATATATATGTTACATATATAATATATGTTACATATATAATATATATGTTACATATATAATATATATGTTACATATATATATATGTGTTACATATATATATATAAAACATAGGTCACAAACCCTTGGGGGGAATTATTACAACAGTTGTTTGGTTACACAGATACATGATGCCCACCAAATAGCCCTCTAAATACTTGTGTTTATACATTAGTGTTGATCTCAGTTTTGGTTAGAGAAATTTTTTTCAGGTGGCAGTGACTGCAGGAGAGACTCAAAACTGATCAAAGTGCTGAGAAGTGGCAGTTGAGTGTTCAGCACCAAATGAGACATCTCTATCACACCCTCCAGTGGCTCAGGGACCATGGCAAAAGAGGTTGCAGAAACAATGTAATAGCCAAAGGATGAAGAGGAGTGCTTTGGAATACTGTCTTCCAGACAAAAGTGGTCCCTGTATTCACTACTTCACAATGGTTTCCTTACCTACAAAAGACCCGTAAAATATTGGCCCATTAACAAGTTGCCATGGATGAAAGAGGCAGGTAAAAAATTGACATCAGGGCTGGAGAGATGGCTTAGCCTTTGTGGTGTTTGTCTGCAAAAGCCAAAGTATCCTGATTTGACTATCCAGGACCCATGTAAGCCAGATGCACATGGGGTGCATGTATCTGGAGTTCGTTTTCAGTGGCTGGAGGTCCTGGTGTGCCCATTCTCTCTCTCCCTCTCTCTCTCTCTGCCTCTTTCTCTCTTTCTCTCCCTCTCTCTCTCTCTCAAATAAATAAATAAAAATAAAGTTTAAAAAATCATTAAAAAATAGACATCAGTACAGAAGAGAGAGTAGTAGGAATGAAGAGGGGTTCAATGGAGGGGAGTGAGGAGAGGAGACAAAGGAGTCTGATGGGAGAGGATTATGTATTTTCAAAATAAAATCTTTTATTTTAATGAAACTATATGTTATAGATTAAATGATAGACTATGATAAGACAAAAATAAGACAGGAAAGATGATAGAGAGAGCAGTGTCAAGAATTGTTAAGGGTTACCAAACCAGATATCCAGAGACACAGAGGCTCCCAAGACCTCATCACTGAAGCAGACCTAAAATGCACCCAACATGGCTCATGGAAATTTGCAGAAGAGGGGGAGGAAAGAATGTCAGAGCCACATGTTGGTTCATAATACACAGTGACATTTCCTCCTACCCATAATTGATGGCTAACTCCACACTACACAACCCATATACTCCAACAAGGAGGGTCTGGGTGGAGGGGGGAGGACAGGGAGGAGGCTAACAATGGTACCAACTTGATTGTATTCACTGAGTACAAAACTAATAAAAAAATTGTCAAGGGTCTGAGAATTTATATATGTGCAAGACAACTAACTTTGACTGGTTTCATGGATGCTGACTGAAGATACATTATTTCTGGGTCAAAATCAAAGGACTTTATTATTCATAGTAAACAACAGCCAAAGTAGAAGAGTTCACCGTTCTCCAAGGCTGAATTTCCACAGGGTGCTAGAAGGCCATTTGATGTATTAGAGATTAAACGAGTTCACTCAACACAAATTCTCTATAATAGGCCTGGAGCCTGCCTGACTTTTCCACAAGAGGGAGATACGATCTTTTTGTTTATTTATTTATTTATTTATTTATTTATTTATTTAATACTGGAAGTAATCCCTGTGCACTGCAGAGCAGTCCTGTTTTCCAGATCTGTAATCCTGGCTACTCTAGAGGATAAGACAGGAAGATCACAAGTTCAAGGCCTGCCTGTTCAACTTGGTGAGGCTATATTTCAAAATAAAAAGTAAAATGAAGGTTGAGGATATAGCTCAGTGGTGGAGTGCCCACTTAGCATGTAGGAGGCCTTAGGTTCAATGTCCAATAGCAGAGTAAGGAAAAATAAATAATGTTACAATTCATAGGGAAGACACCTTTCCAGGAAGCACTACTAGCAAGATGGGGACCATCTTAATCCAGTGTGAGATGCTGAGATGGCTTTGGGCTAAACTACAGTTCTGGCAGGTGTTGTAGTTGTCTCACTTCACAGCTTTGACCCTTATCATCTGAGAGTGAGTAGTGTGACAAGCTGGAATAAGAGGAATTCAGCTGGAAATCCCTTTGGAAGGCTCTGGACTTTCTTTCTTTCTTTCTTTTTTTTTTTTTTTGGCATTTCATTTTTATTTATTTATTTATTTGACAGAGAAAGAGGGAAGGAGAGAGAGAATGGACATGCCAGGGCCTCCAGCCACTGCAAACAAACTCCAGACATGTGAGCCCCCTTGTGCATCTAGCTAACGTGGGTCCTGGGGAATCAACCCCAGGTCCATTGGCTTTGCAGGCAAACGCCTTTACCACTAAGCCATCCCTCCAGCCCTGGACTTCTTTTCTCCTAGTCAGAAGGCTTACTCATCTAAAACTCCCCATAGTTTTGGGCTGGGTAAATGACTTAGCAGTTAAGGCATTTGCCTGCGAAATCTAAGGACCGTGGTTCGATTCCCCAGGACCCACATAAGCCAGATGCACAAGGGGCAGTATGCATCTGGAGTTCTTTGCGGTGGCTGGAGGCCCTAGCATGACCATTCTCTCTTTCTTCTGCCTCTTCCTCTCTCTCTCAAATAAATAAATTAAATTCTTTTTTAAAAAGTCCCCATAGTTTTTAACAATTCCAATGATATTCATACATCCATAGTACAAGATATTTTAACTGAGCCATAATACCAAAAAATAACCTCAAAAAAATCCATAATGGTACAGAGTAAACATTCACACTGCAAAACATGGCATTGGACATAGCAAAGAAATATTCAACCAATACAAGATTTAAAACAAACAGAGCAAACATCAAACTCTGTAGCTTCAAGTCCAACAACTCTAGCCAGTGACAAATCTCCAAGTCCGATAATTCTAACCAGCAACAAGTCTCTGGCATTCCAATTCCACCCCTCCAGCTAGGCTACCCACAGTCCTGGAAAACTTCATCTGGGGCTGGCAGCTTTCCTTAGCACCCATCTCGAGGCCCTGGCTGCTCCACTGGGTCTCCACTGCAATCCACGGTTCATCCTCATGGCCGCATGGGGTCTCCATGCAGACAACCAGCAAACCTACTACACTGCCCATGGCCATTTCCAAAACACAAGACCATGTTGCAAACTCAATGACCCTCTCTTTCCTGCATTTCTTATACTCCACAACTGGGCAGGGTGCCAATTTGTTAATCAGGGTGGGGGGGATAAAGCAGACTTTGAAGAACAAGACACTTCTTTAGCACTCAGCTCCCTCCAAAAGAGTCTACATTCTTCCTATTGCCCCAGTGCAGGTCAGCTGGCCCAGTCTCAAAGGTTATAATCTTCAATTGCAGCTGAATGGGAAACAGTTCACCCGAAGATTTTTCTTTCTGTGCCATATTCCTCTGCTCATGCCAGGTCATTTCCACGCAAAGCAACCCTGTACAACTTCTCAGGACACTGGCATAAGAGCAAGCTTTTCACACGAACTGCTAGCGCAGTCCAAGCAAAGCTCTTTCTCACCCTCGTAAGCCAAACCTCACAGTCCATAGCTCTTATTGCATTCAGGTCTTGCAGCTCAGACCAGAATAGTCAATCAAGCTGTACTTATAGCATTGCAAGGCATCTCTTAACCCAAGGTTTCAAATTATTCCACATTCCTCTTGAAAATCAGCTCCAAAAAGTCAAAGCCACATAGTCATGTATCTAGCAGCAACCCACTCCTGGTACCACCTTACTGTTGTAGTCATGTTCATATTGCTGGTAGAAATCACCAAACCAAGACAAGCTTGTGGGTAAAAATGAGGTTTATTTTGGCTAAAAGGCTCGAGGGGAAGTTTCACGATTGCAGGGAAAACGATGGCATGAGCCAAGGGTGGACATCATCCCCTGGCCAACATAAGGTAGACAATAGCAACAGGACAGTGTGCCAAACTCTGGCAAGGGAAAGCTGGCTATAACACCCATAAGCCCGCCCCCAACAATACACTCCCTCCAGGAGGTGTCAATTCCCAAATCTCCATCAGCTGGGAACCTAGCATTCAGAACAACTAAGTTTATGGGGGACACCTGAATCAAACCACCACAGTACAAGATCCTGAACCATCCTCAACCTTAGTATGTTAGCTTTCCCATGCCTTCATGCAATGCTTCATATTTTTCTACTCCAGATGAGAAAACTGCTCCAGAGCATCTACATTACCACTCTCCCCTCAGTTCTTCCTAATTCCTAAAACTGCTATTTCACTTGCCCATTTTATGATCAACCTTACCTCATTACAGTGGCCAATCTTTGTTGAAACTCCTTTTTTAAAATTTTTTTGTTTATTTTTATTTATTTATTTGAGAGCAACAGACAGAGAGAGAAAGAGGGAGAGAGAGAGAGTAAGAGAGAGAGAGAGAATGCCCCAGGGCCTCCAGCCACTGTGCCCCCTTGTGCATCTGGCTAACGTGGGTCCTGGGGAATCGAGCCTTGAACCGGGGTCCTTAGGCTTCACAGGCAAGCGCTTAACTGCTAAGCCATCTCTCCAGCCCAGTTGAAGCTCCTTTAATAGGTGAATGCAGAATTCCTCTGGGCTAGCCATCATCTTTTTAAAATTGTCTTGTTTTTCATCACCTTTGCTCCTCCTTCCATTCATCTTAATTAAAATATACCTTAAAAGCATTTTTAAAATTATTTTTTACTTTCCTTAAGATAAAGAAGTTATTTTTAAGTAATATAATATACTCAAAAGTAGTTCTGGTTTATATCTAAAAGATTGTGGCATCTCAGTAAAATATATGTCAAATACTAACTTACACAGAAGCCCTAAAGACACTTTTGTCTAAATATTATTCAGTGTGGTCAGCTGTTTTAGTATAGCTTTGGAAAACAGTAATTGACAAGGTTCATTTTTCCATGCATTGTATGTTTTGTTACTTTACTGTGATTGCTTGTTTAAACTGACTATTTTTGTTTAATAATTTCTTACTCATATGCTTGTCAGAGAATAAATTTAGGATTGAAAATACTGGAAATAAATTCTAGAAGTAGATTTCTTTGAGTGCAAATGGAGACATGGGCAGAGAATCCATCCTGAATGCCTTGTATTCAGGGAAACTTAATGTGATCAGCTAGTTTATAAGACAATGAGTTATGATTTGATTAGTCTAAGAATTCTTCCCTATTTCCCTTAGTATGTGTACACATGTATGCCTGCATCAACTTAAGCACTATCCAAGTCCATGCATTTTCTTACTTTCTAGTAAGAAATGTTCTTTCTGCTAAAGGTGAAGGGGATTGTTGTCATTACCTTCTTGTTGCTGGGACAAAACAACTGACCAGAAGCAGCTTACAGGAGGAAATGGTTTGTATCATACTTAAGAGTTTTAAGGGGAAGGTTCATCGTGGTGAAGAAAGCATGGTAAAGCAGACAGCTGGTTCACGTCTTCATACATAAGCAGCAGGATTGGAACAAGAGTGAACTAGGTAGCCCTAGGAAGTAGGCTGGCCTATAAAATCTCAAGGCCCACCCCTAGTGATATATTATATCCAACAAGGTTCCACCTACCAAAGTTTCCACCAGATGGAGATTAAGTATGAAGCTTAATCACAAACACTTGAGGCTTCAGGGAACATTTTATTTTCAAGCCACCACAGGCACTGTGGTGGAAGTTACTTCCTGTTTTCTCGTGCTGTTTATGTTTCAAAACATCATTTCTGGGCTGGAGAGATGGCTTAGCAGTTAAGGCACACTTGACTGCAAAGCCTAACAACCCAGGTTAAATTCCCAAGTACCCATGTAAGATAGATGCACAAGATGGCACATGCGTTTAGAGTTCACTTGTAGTGGCTAGAGGCCCTGCTGCACCCATTCTCTCTCTCTCTTCTCCCCCCCCCACCATCTCTCCATCTTGCTGTATCTCTCAAATGAATAAATAAAATATTAGTTCACCCTCCTCAATGAGCACCTCTTATTTTCATCCTATGGTTTCCCTATTACTTAGAAGATCATAAGACATCCAAGGGGGCCCATGTTATCTATAATGTTTAAGTCTTAAGACCCCTGGGGCCAATTCTGAACAGTTGGAAGGCTGACATTAAGTTCCACACTTTCTCTCCACCCTGTTAGGACTGTAGCTTCATGAGTGTATACTGATGATGACTTGTGCAAATATGTCACCCTGTTCATGAAACTTTCTCCGGTCCAAATAAATGTATTTTCTCTGTATGTGCTCTCCTTCAGAACCTTTTCCTTCGCTCTTGCATTTCTGGAGTGTGCTCCTCAGTAATGCATTGTGAACACATCTGTTCTGGCCTAAAGCTGTTTCTAGGGATTTGACTGAGAGAGATGATATCAGCAACATAATGATTATTTATGGCTGTGATGTTGCTAACTTTGTAGGCCTTGGTCAACGCATGTGTGATATTGATTAAAGACTTATGTTTACCAGAAGACATTTTGATAAAGACAATTAGCTCATTGAAGTTCAAGACTGCTAACAAAAGCAAAAACTGAGTGAGAATTTACTGTCTGCCACATGCTGTGATATGTTCTTTGCAAGAGTTAGATCTTTTATTTTTTCCTATAGTCCAACTGATTGGTACTACTATCAATCCAATTTTTACAGAGAACCTGAATCTGTGAAGGGTTACAGTTCATCTAATTAATGTCAGAACTGCAATCATGCTCCAGATATATGTCCTTGAACACGAACTATATACTAGGTTTACAGTTTGTTACTTTGCACATTTCTATTTTGTTTAGTCTGTTGGTCACAATATTATTTCCTACCATTGTAAAGAGAATTATACAGTGTGCCAGAGGAAGGAATAAATTTTCTAGCATATTCTATCAACTCTTCTCTCTACCAACACTTATTTTTAGGACATTTCTACAGCATTTATGTGTCCATTTAGCTTACTTTTACAATGGTGTCAACAATATCAACTTCATCCTCAGCATCAAATGGGAGCTTGTTGTCCCAGGGAGGAAAGCAGAAATAAAAGGAATAAGTAAGTGTCAGAAGCTCTTTAAATTTTGTGTGGCACTGAAATCTGAGTCATAAATGTGTAATAAATAGCCACATGCCAGCCATGATCTGAAAAATATGAGATGTTTTTAAAAGGTCTACTCAAATATTGAACAATTGAGATTACATGAAAAATGATAAATATCACTAGAATTTATAAGATCTCTGTTAATTCTGGTTCCTTGGCAACATCAATGAACTGATTTTTTTTCCCCTGCTGGAATAAAGATGTGAACACAAGTGGATACTTAAAGACAATTCCTAGTTCAATTTATTTTCAACTACTCCCTGAAATAATACATTTCATTAGTTTATCTTGAGTATTCACCCTGATTTTATACCCCATCAACTTACTGAAGTAAATAATTTTAAAAGAATTGCCAAATTAGAGGGACTTCCAGTCAAAATGGCATCTGCCTAACTGTGCCACACCTCCTGTGGAAGGAAAGAAAAGAAGTTTAGGGTTCATTGGGTCTTTTAGAAGTGAGCAAACTCTAATAGACCACCAGTGGGAGGGCACGGAGGAGCAAACTTGGGAATCTGCTGATTCCCACGCTCCCAGGTAGCCGACCAGTCCTGGGTCCCCTCAAGCAGACGCCCTAGCCAAAATCCCAGATTCTTACTGCACAAATCGCAGGCAAGGGGACCCAGGCCAGTAGGCTAGCATAGCTCCGGGCCTCCCAGTTCACAAACACATCCCACTCGCTGACAAACCCCAGCACCATGCATGGACCCAGGCCAGTAGGCCAGCATTCCCCCAGGGGACCTCCAGACACGAACACGGTCCAAGTCACTGCTATACCACCCCCCACCCCTGGGTCTGTGTGCAGACCCAGAACAGCAGGATAGCATTCCCCCAGGGGACCTCCACCAGCAAACGCCACCCCACGCCATGCATAGACCCAGGCCAGCAGTCTAGCTCCCCCCCCCCCGACCAGCAGGCATTCCCGCCACTGCAGAGGTCCACTCGGGAACACCACCATTCCACTCACTGCCATCTCCCACCCCAGTACACCAACCCAAACCAGCAGGCTAGCATTCCCCCAGGGGTCCTACACATGTGACCACCATCCCACTTGCTGCTGCCCCCACCTCAGTACGTGGACCCAGGTAAGCAGCTAGCACTCCAACCACTGCCACCAGGGAACTCCATGTGACACTGTTCCTCCATGCATGGACCCATGCCAGCAGGCTAGAGTTCCCCCCTCCATAAGCTATCCCACCACAGGGGACCTCAAAACCCCTCCCCCATGAGTCACCTGACCCACAGCAGTACCATATCCCCTCCCTGCCCTGTCACAGAACACTGCAGTCTCATCTACCCCCTACTATAGGGTCCCAAGGGACCCACTACCCCATCCCTTCCCCATTCGGCATCAGGGAACCACTAGGCATTCCTATTCTTCCCACAACCCTGCAGTCCAGCCAAAACACCAGTCTGCTTTGTTCCATTCCCCCCGCCCCTACGCCCTGTCCCCTCAGGCCTTCTGACCACACAGTCCCATACTCCAAATCACAGAACTACAAGCCCCTTCATCTGGTCCCTGGGCCCCCACCAGAGCCTCATGGGCTCCTTCCCTCTAAGCAGGCAGGCCCCATTGCCATCAGAGGCCTAGTGGAAGCAAATATAAAAGTGAATAATCACTGAAGACAATTCAAGGCTAGACTACAGCTTCCTCTTAAATTAAATAAGACTCAGACACTGTGATAGGCAGGCCATAGTGCAAAAGGGAAAACATGAAAAATCAAATGCAACTAAATCCAACAAGATTTCCCAGTCCCACAATGGATGAGTCTAGTCAAAACATAGAACAGACAATGGGATCAGAACCCAAAAATTAAGAAACAATTTATGCAACCCTGACCAAGCAAATAGCAGAACTTGCAGAAAAACAACAAAGGGCCAATAATTGTATGCATGCTGTCTTCACTAGATTAGACCTAATAGAAAAGAACCAGGAAGGGTTCCAAAGACAGTTAAATAATCTGAAGGAGAGAGAAAAGAAAGAGGACCTCAATAACCAGCTGGCTAAGCTCAATGAAGACATAAAGAAATTCAAGGATGAATTCCAAGAAGCATTAAGAAAATCCAAAAATAATGTTAAAAGGGAACTCGACAGAGGGGGCCAGAAATATAGATTAAAAAAGCAGTAGCAAAGACAAACCAAATTGAACAGGCCCAAAACTCTATAGAAGCTCTCAAGAATAAATCAGCCGTGAGGAGGATAGAAATTCAGAAATAGAAGACAAAACAGATGAAACAGTTCATGAGTCCAGTAGCTTCAATCAGCTCAAAAATTTTTGTGAACATAACCTAAGGGAACTGTGGGATACCATTAAACATCCCAACATCTGGATCATGGGAATACCAGAAAGGGAAGAAATTCACACCAGAGAAATGGAATATTTATTCAATAAAATTATCAAAGAAAATTTTCCCACTTTCTCAAAAGAAAATCCTATCAAGTTATAAGAAGCTAACAGAACTCCAAATAGACTGGACCAAAGGAGAAATTGTCTAAGACATATTATCATTAAGACTCTAAGCATTGATACTGATGAGAAAGTCCTAAAACCAGCTAGGGGGAAACAACACAATACATATAATGGTAACTACATCAGAATTACTTCAGACTTCTCAATGGAAAAACTGAAAACCAGAAGAGTCTGGAATGGAACACTGAAAAGTCTAAGAACCTATGGCTTCCAACCCAAACTACTCTACCCAGCAAAAGTATCCCTCATAATAGATGGTGAGAGAAAAGCTTTCCATGATAAAACTCAGTTTTACAACTATATGAACACAAAACCAAACCTGCAGAGTACTTCATGGAATTCTGCACACAGAAGAATAAAATAAGCAACCTCAAGTGCCTACAAGAAGCAGATCACAATCACCAAACTCAGAGAAGGCACAAGAAACTACAAAGTCCAAGAAAAACACCAAACCACACAAACCACCACAATTAGGCAGGGATTATATCTAACTCACAGTTGTTAACCTCAATATTAAGGACCTTAATTCACCCATGAAGAGACATAAGCTAACAGGGTGGATCAGAAAATTAGACCCCTCAATCTGCTGTCTTAAGGAAACCCACCTCACCACTAAAGACAGACATCTCCTTGGGGTAAAAGGGTGGAAAATGATATTCCAAGCAAACAGTAATAAGAAACAAGCAGGTGTAGCTATACTAATATTGGATAAAATAGACTTCAAACCAAAAGTAATTCAAAAGGACAAAGAAAGCCACTTCTTACTTATCAAGAGAATGATCCACCAAGAGGATATCACAATCATCAATCTTTATGCAGCAAATATAAGTGCACCACAATTCATAAAACAAAGCCTATTTATTAACAAAACAGAAATAACCACCAACACTATCATAGCTGGGGACTTCAATACTCCACTATCAGCAATAGATTACCCACAGAATGGGAGAAAATTTCTGATGGTTTTTGATGGCTATACAATGGACAGAGGCCTGATTTCTAGAATCTACAAAGAACTCAAAAACCTAAACAATAAAATATCAAACAACCCACTCACAAAAAGGGGAAAAGAACTGGACAGGAAGTTCTCAGAGGAAGAAATACAAATGGCAAATGCACACTTAAGAAAATGTTCATCATTGCTAATCATTAGGAAAATGCATATTAAAACAACCATGAGATTCCACCTTATCCCAGTAAGGATAGCAAACATTAAAAAATCAAATGAAAACAAATGCTGTCAAGGATGTGGAGAAATAGGAACTCTCATTCACTGTTGGAGAGAATGTAAGATGGTACAACCACTATGGAGACTCCTCAGAAGGTTGACTATAGAGTTGCCAACAGACGCAGTTATTCCCTTACTGGGTATTTACCCTAAAAGCTCCACACCTCAGTTCAGAGAGATTTGCTCAACCATGTTTATAGATGCTCAAATTATAATAGCTAAGAGATGGAATCAACCCAGATGTCCATCATTAGATAAATGGATAATCAAGATGTGGTATATCTACACGATGGAATTCTACACAGCAGTAAGGAAAAACAACACAATGAAGTTTGAAGGTTTCCCAAAACAAGACAGATTTCTGTCAGAGTACTTGATGACCCAACAAAGATTAGTGGTAAGACCCTACTGCCGAAGATACCATATGCTGTTGATACAGAACATGGAGTGACCTGGCTAGAATTTGGAAGATAGTCCCCAGACAGTTAGCTCATCTAGTGCCAGAAGGTGCTACATGAGCATCTGGGGGAAAATGACCAACATCTGTCCAAGCAACTCATGGCCTAAGATACTCAGCAGCAAATAACCTCTTGTGATGCTCACACAAGTGCAATAGTGGCACACAGCCGTGGTGGGTAACCAACTGCTCTTGATTAGGCTAATGGATCCACTCAGTGGAACAGAACCCATAACTGGAGCTGGGAAACAAGTCAGAACCATATCCAAAAAATGAGCCTGCTTTCCATAACTAAGTTCCCCCCAAACGTGGACTACAAGTGGGTTTATACCTACTAAATTGTCTCTAAAATAATAATGGTTATCCCATTTATCTGGTGCTGACTTCACTCTCTGTTGGAGAATTTGCTTCTCTTTTTCAGATGGACACAGATCCTGAAGAGAGAATCAGTCCATCGCACCTCACCAGGGCCCCAACTGAAACCAAGAGTAATTGGGGAAATGAGTAAGAGTGTTGCTTTCTTGGTGAACCTGGTACCAGGATAAGGGTGAAGGAGATAGACACAGACAACACTCAGCTCCTACCAAACCTGATATCCAGAGACACAGAGGCTCCCAAGACCTCATCACTGAAGTAGACCTAAAATGATACCATCATGACTCAGGGAAATTTGCAGAAGAGGGGGCAGAAATATTGTTAGAGTCACATATTGGGACATTACGCATAGACATTGCCTCTTAGCCATAACTGATGGCTAACCCCACAATGCATGACCCACATTCCCCAATAAGGAGCATCCCTGTGGAGGGGGGAGGACAGGGAGGAGGCTGATGATGGTACCAAAATGGCTGTATACACACTGTGTACATAACTAATTAAAAATAAATAAATAAAATTGCCAAATTAAAGAATAATTTGTCTCAAGTAATAATATTCTTATAGTCATATTGATTTTATTTTGTTTATCCTATGTTTTACTTATAAGCATTATATGAAATAATATCATACTAAGCAAAATTATAAATTAGTTACATTTAACTCAGGAGGAGGAACTATTCTTGGACTCCACTTGACCTGAAAATGGCTTCTAAATGCGTAGTCCTCCATTTAAGTCAGAAATACGACAAGTTAAGTATTTTGATAATTAAGCCACACCATCCATCTAAATCTATCTCATGCCTGGTATTTTCTTTCTTTCTTTCTTTCTTTCTTTTTTTTTTTTTTTTTGGTTTTGGTTTTTCGAGGTAGGGTCTCACTCTAGCCCAGGCTGACCTGGAATTCACTATGTAGTCTCAGGGTGGCCTCGAACTCAAGGCGATCCTCCTACCTCTGCCTCCCGAGTGCTGGGATTAAAGGCGTGCGCCACCACGCCCGGCTTCATGCCTGGTATTTTCTAAGCAAAATTTTAGATGCTTAGATTCTGAAGATGCAAAATATCACCCTGTAAATATTTTTTTAAATAATTATTTTTAGGTTAGATAAAATTCTTCCCTGAGGAATCTTCAGAGATTCAAGAAACAAAAAGCATAAAATTTAATTAAAAATCTAAATGAGCAAAGAATGGTGACATACACCTTTGAGGACTGAAGAAGAATGTTTCCAAGTTCAAAGCTATGTTGGGCTGTGTAGAGAGACTCTGACTCATTAAAAAAATAAATAAATGATTAAGTACCTAATGAAAAAATTTCTGTGGTAAATATCTTGGTGAATTGATATCCAAGGATTCAAACACAAAGGTTTACATTAACTTCCTTCACAATTTACATAACATAATGCGTTATGCTTCTCTCACTTTATAGAGTTCCATTGTCCAATATGGTAGCCATTAGCAAATGTGGCTGATGTACCCTTGTGATAACAACTAGACTAAAGAGAAATATGCTACAAAGGTAAATACACACTGGATTTAGAGAAATGAATTATTAAAGGGATATAAAAAGTGAAATTTTCATTGGATAATGACATAATATGAATATATTGGGTTAAATAAAATGTTAAAATTAATTTGTAATTTCATCTGTTTCTTTTTACTTATTGTGAGGTAGCTATAAAATCATTACAAATCTAAAAGTTATGTCGATCACTTCCATTCTATTGTTTTTGGACAGTACTGCTTCAGGGAATGGAATACCTTACCTCTAATTTAAAGTTCCATATTTAATGTTAATTCTCAGAATTCATTGTGCAGCGTTTATTGGTAGTAGAGATAATAATAATTCAAAAACATTACACCTTCCTCTCTTAAAGATAAAATAGTATCGTAAATTTACTTCTCACCATTATTGTTATGTTGATCCTCAGATATGTTTCCTTTCCACACTAGATCCATTTGTTAAATCAGATGCACATTTATGATGATAGAAACAGCATTCTCTCCATAGAATTACTTCACCACTTAACCATATTAACATGAAATTTCAAGTCACCTTTAACATTATAAAGATATCCAGTCACTAAAAATAAGACGGCAATTGTGTCTACAAAACGGTGTGTATATGTTATCAAAGTGTCTTGGAAAGTAACTGAAGATTTTTGGTACATGCCAGGCCTATTGGTACATGCCTATAATCTCAGTATCCAAGAGGTAAAGGTGGAAGGATCTGTAGTTCAAGGTCATCCTCAACTAGGTGACATCTAGGGCTTCATAAAACCTTGTCTCAAAAAAAAAAATTGGCATTTGAAAACACCATCATTAGCAAATGAAAGGAAATGCAAAGAACAGTCAATACACTGTAATGTAAATGCCCACACAAAACATGCATGATACTTGATACTACACAGTACAGAGGCAACATAGAAAGAAAATTGTGTGTGTGTTTGTGTGTGTGTGTGTGTGTAAGTACATGCATATGTATTCGTTACTTTTCTCATTGCTATGACCAAATTCTAAAAAATAATCTACTTAAGGGAGGAAGGATTTACTTTAAGGGGTCACAGTTCAAACAATGCAGTCCATCATGGTGGGGAAGGCATGGTTAGGGATGGCTCTTTTTCATAGAAGAGGTAGCATAATGTGGCTGGTCACATCACATTGTCAGGAAACAGTTCAAAAAGGAACCAGGACCAGTCTTTAACACTCCAAAGCCTAAACCAAGTGACCCACTTCTAGCATCCATGCTTCCTGCTGTGAAGGATCCACAACTTCCCAAAACAGTGCCACTATGTGGAGAGCAAGTGTTCAAACTTTGGGGAGGGTTCAGATGCAAACCAAAGCAAGATAATTCTCCCCCAGAACTGACGAAGATATTCACTAGGACTCATGAGTGTTCAGTAAGTAGGTATTTGGAAGATAAAATTATTCTGTAATATCATCTCTTAATCTTCATTAAAAAGATTGAGAGCTGGGCATGATGGCACATGCCTTTTGTCCCCACACTTGGGAGGCAGAGGTAGGAGGATCACCATGAGTTCAAGGCCATCCTGAGACTACATAGCAAATTCCAGGTCAGCCTGGACTAGAGTGAGACCCTACCTTGAAAAACAAAACAACAACAACAAAAAAGATTATGTCTCCATAAATTAACGCCTTAAAGTATTCCTATGTTGTTTCCTCAGATGTTCAGGCTGAATATCTGTGTTTTTCTATGAATATCTATGTATTTTGCATGCCAACATGCCTCACAAGCTGACCCATGCCACCATGTCATCTTCATTTCATGTCACTCTCATATGTGCCCTTTAGAGTCCATAAGGACCAACTTTCTTCATTCTCCAAGTATGCCATTTTCTTTCCACACTACCTCCCACCTGCTTTCCCTTCTGTCTGGAGTGTTCTTCCTCCTTTCCTCTGGTGCCTTAGTTCTTTCTATTCTTTACAATGAAGCTCAAATTTCACATTCTCAGTGAACCTTCACTTCATGAAAAATGATTTCCAGGATCAATTTTTAAAACATTTCTAGGCAAGTCTGTGGGAAACAAGGCAAAATCATGTAATTTAATCTAGAATAATTTCAAGGATCTTATTACCAATTGTTCAAATGTAATAAGAGTGTGTAAAAGCCTACTCTATACACACACATATATGTGTATATATATACTCTCTTAATTGCTCTCAGAAAATGATATGAAAAACTCTATACACACATGCAAATGAACACATGCATATACAGTTTATTTTATTAACCAAAAAGATAATATTTCTGTCACTAGTCTATTTTGGAGACAAATCAAATATTCATCTTTTTTTCTTATACTATTTCTTCATTAAAATGTCTTAAATGCTAGCTTGTGATGTAAAAACAAGCCATACAGTATACACAGGATACCAAATTAAAATTTCACCTTTAGTCATGGCAACAAAACCATGTTTCTCATCAGATTTAATTTCCATGAGAAACTCTTGGAAATTAAAACCTTCCAGTGCAGTGTCCTTCCATTTTTTGCATCTTTACTACCTAGAGATCAAACAGTTTGACACAGCAAAAATTCTAGTGAGTTAGGAAGAAATGCTGATTGGTTTGTTGGCTGGTGGCCGGGGGAATGTTATGACCGAGTAATTATGTGTTCTGGACAGATGCATTAACCAGGCTTGGGGCTGGAGCCACTGGATATTATTTTAGTCATAAGGCTAGAGGAACTGAATCATTTTCAAAGCACTGGCTGGCTGACATTGCTGTAGTGATGCCTGCTCCAATGACTCTTTGGCAGTGACTTCCAACGCTGCACTTATGACATGGTAAACAAAAACTACATTAAAGGTTTGCTTTTTAATCATGAAGGAGTTCAACATTTCCACTAAGCTCTCTTGTTATTCATCAAGTCACATGGAAAGCAATTGCAGATTTTCACAGTCCCGTCTTTTGATGGAAGAATTCGGGCAATGTAGCAGGCAGAAAGGCTTAGTTTTTAGTGATAAAAAAAATACTATCTGAATTCCAAATAATATGTTCTTGTAATTGCTTTGCTATTTAATAAACTGAAAGCTAACTATGTTGTCCATTGTCTTCTAGTGATGACTTACTTCAATTCATAAAATTCTATCCTTTATAGAGACATCTACATCTAGTGATTAGAATAATATACATAAAAATTATATATAACATAGTCAATATGATGGCTTTCGACTAAGTCCCACAATAATCAATGAATTGTATAGCTTCAGGTAACTTTTATTTTGTGTCACTTAAATCTGAATTTTAATTTTGACATGTACTAATTAATAATTTAATAATTTAATAATTTAATTTGAATCATGGTTAGTTACTATGTGTTTTATACTAGTTATGAAAAATTCAAATGACATAATTTTATATTTCTCTTAAATGTAGCACTGTTATAGTAAAATATAAATAATAAAAGTTTCCCAAACCATTTAGAACTTTTGAAGTGATTGATTTTGATCAGTGGCAAGGTAGGTAGATGGTGGCTGGCTGGATGGATTGATAGATAGATAGATGGATAGATGGATACACATAGATATGCAGGTAGGTAAACATGAAAGTATTCTTTGCTTTTTATTTTTCTTTAACTATGCAACTTTAAGATGAAAACTATTGGGAGATAGTCTATTTCAGTACAAATCATAGTACAGCAAGTTTTATAGGGATTTCTATAAAAATAGTACTTTTAGTAATCTTTGAGAATTTATTATTTAATTATAGTTTAATATTATTGTACTTTCTTTTTAAAATTTTGATTACCCACAATGCATCTACAAGCCTATACTAAAATAACATTTTTGCCAATGGAGTATTCCATTTAACTAATCCTTAGGAATAGACCTACCAGTGAAGATATTTTTAACTTCTTCAATGCTGCTTCAATAACTGCAGCTGAAATTACTACCAAAATACTTTAAAAGATGAAATATTAATGTGATCATTATAATCACTATAACTACCTTTTTATGTTAATATCATTGTCCCCATGTAGTAAGTTAGCAAAAACATGGAGGACTTATTTAACTAAAAGGCACTGAATGGACTTATTAGGAAACATTTACTTAATCTCCTCCCTTGACACTAACATAACTCTCAAAACAAAATATAAACTAAAACATCATATGATATCCATGGAAATTTTACCTAGAAAACCTTGACTGTACTTAAAAAGTAAATGGCTATAAATGAAATGACAGAAAAAGAAATTCTGTTTTTTTTCTAGAAAAATGGAGGATGACAAGATAAAAAGGTGAAAAACACACAGCAAAGTTAAGCTGTCTCATCAAAATTGTATCTTACTTTCAAAAATGATTGGTTAGGATTCCAAGGTATAAAGGATGTAAAATTTTTACCATGTTAAGAAAATGTGAAAAAAAGAAAGAAAATGGTATCTAATTAGGTTAAAATATTGAAATCTATAATCAAATATTATACTACATGTTATTATGTGTACTATAACAAAACATTATAGTTTATAATAAAACTTAATGCATAAAGAGGAAACTAAGCAAGAAAATTTGCTATATCCCAACATTGAAAACACAGGGTAGAAATCTCTTGGTTTTTTTTTGTTTGTTTGTTTGTTTGTTTGTTTTTGCATTTCCAGTCTATTCTTTGCAATAGAGACTCAGAGAATTTCATAAATGATATTTTATTAGAACTATTTTAATCATGTTATAAACTTATTTTGCTTTGAGTTTTTAACACTATCCACTGATAGTGTTAAAAAATTTGAACTAATTAATTGCTATTTAAGTCAACCATTGGGTAAAGGACTAGTGCAATATTTAGAGCAATGTGAGTTCATGTAGTATATTTAGTTTATTTTCATGAAACAAGAAAGCAAAATCATTGAGAATATTATGTATGCTTAAATATTCAATATTTAATATAACATCTGCCATCTAAGAAATATTTTAATAAATATCAAAAATATGTAAATTATTCTTTATAAGTGAAAATTTGTTTACAAAATATAGTGTTCAGTATTTGTTTTCACATTTAGTCTTTCCTGCATTTCTTTAATATGAGTGTGGGGGGCTTAAGTGTAAGAAATTCTGAAACTAAATCTTTTTTTTTTTTTTAAAAAGTGTTTTCGTTTTTTAAACCTCTGTTCAATCAAATGCTTATCTTACTTAAGTACTAAAAGGAAGAAGGGGATATTTTGGAAAAATGTCCTTGAAATAGAAAGTTGTAAAATATGGTGAAAATGTTTAAAGGCATTTTGTAGCCATAAGCTGCAGCAAATGTGACTTTTTCATGAGTGACTAACTTACATATAGATGCTTATACAATATTGTTTTCTGATGGCTCTAATAAAAATACAGTATTTAAGCAAGCTTTGAAAGAAATACAAAAGAAAGAATTTGTGATAATGTGAAGTGATGCTCCCTTGGTGATTCTCTTAAACAAACTTTTTAAAGTTCCTATAAGGCCTAAAGAAGATAAAAAGACACAGAGACACACATCTGTGACATGTTTGCTGCTTTGCAGTTACTGCCTCAAGAAAGGATGTGAGTTATAATGTGAGTCCTTGTGTAAACATTCTAATAAAGCCACAATAAGATGTACAAGGCATCAGACCCCTGCAAGCTGTTGTTTTTACAGAATATAAAGGTTTTCAAGCTCCTTGTATAAATTGCTGCACCAACTCAAAACATGAAACCACCTTACCATGTATTATATCCTTTGAAGAATCCACGTCATCAGAAAGGGAGAACACAGCAATGAAGAAGCTATATTTTAGAAGATGCCTATGATTTTTTGGAGAGAGTAATTTGTGCACTTAATTTATGAGCTCTAATTCTGTGGTGGTTTTTTTTGTTGTTGTTGTTGTTTGTATTTTGTTTTTGTTTTTTCAAGGTAGTTTCTCACTCTAACCCAGGCTGATCTGGAATTCACTATGTTGTCTCAGGGCAGCCTCGAACTTACAGCAATCCTTCTACATCTACTTCCCGAGTGCTGGGATTAAAGGTGTGCACCACCACACTGGGCTGAGCTCTAATTCTTTTTGTCCCCCTCTTTAAACCTCAAATAATTGTCAGTACTGAGGATACCAACGATGACAGGAGAGAGAACATAATACTGGGCTTTTAGTCTTCAGAGTGAAATTGGTTAAGGGGACACAGAAAATCTAATGAACTCTGACTATTTTACTAACTGTAGCTTTAAAAACTACAAATGATGAGATCACAAGTTTTAGAATATCTACTTTCATCTGCCCTTGCCATTGAATATTCCTTAAAATTTAAATCCTTGAGGATTAATTTTAAGCCACTTAAAGGATCTTAAATGTTCCTGTCTTGAGAGGGTAGTATTGCTAATTCACCATTAGTCCCAACAACTCTTAAAAACTCTTTTTAACAGCTTATTTTTATTTACTATTCAATTCTAATCCAAAATCAACTCCTGATAAAGAAAGTATCAATTATAATTTTTAAAAATCTATTCCAATAATTTGCACTATTATTTGAAACTATCCCAATACTGTAAACATATTTAAAGGGGAGAAAACGTTAGTACAATGAGAAAAATCTAAAACTGAAGTAGGAAAATATATCTAACTCACATTAAAAAATTATTATCAAAGCATCATAACATGCTTTAGTCAAATGATAATTAATAACCTTTAAATGTTTCATGACTACTCACAAGGCTCATGATTGGAAGCAGCAAAGATATGTAAACATATGGTAAAAAATTTAAAAACAAAAAAATATATAGAGTAAGTATATGGGCTTATCTACTACATAAAAACAGCATTACCTTCACAACACACTATAATTAGTGTTTCTTATTATAAAGATTGACATTCCTTAAGTTTATTGTTTAATTCAGAAATTTCTATTTTCTACAGTAGCCATTACCTGTAGAAAACAATTGCCTCTGCAAAATAAGATGTTAAAAAAAAATCTGTAAAGTACAGTTTGGGATTATAGAGTTTGCAGGGATATTTGAATTCTTAAACTTTCTGTTAATGACACCCAGCCACTCTGGGACCTTCATCCATTTGACTGAAACTATATAATATTCATGCACGCATGACAACAAAATATGTTTCAATAAAAATATATTTGAACTAGCAAAGCAAAATTGTTTTAAGCTTTTGATCTGTCTCGTAGCTCACATCTCTCACAGTCTTTTCCTTTCAACAGTTACATTCAAAAGTCAAAGATATACAGCTGACGATTCAAGCTGAATGACACCACGATAAACTATGGTTTCTCCTGCAGATAAAATACATCATAAATCGGTGCAACACTTACCTCATTTTAAATATTACTGTCTCCTTTTATCAGGTAACACTAGATGACCTCCTCTTACCTCCTTTTTTTCCATATTTTACATGAGAGTTTAATTCTAGTCAATGATCACAACCAGAATTTTTTAAATTAAAATAGGATATATGGCTTTAAAGGCTTAGGTTATCTAATAGACGGATTTAATTAAAAATAATAATGATGAGAACACACTGACTTCTGGTGCCCTGTAAAATGTAAGAATAACAGAATTATGTCTTTTTAAATTGTGGAAACTCCAAATTTAACTTCAACTTATCACATGATATAAAAATGATACACAACAATATTCAATAAAAGGAAAATGGATTCACGATGAAATAACAAGAATGTTTCTGCAGGGAGTGTATGACAATATAACACATAGCTTTTTTACATTAAAACATTTATCATGAATTACAATGGCCCCATCAGCACCAGGTTTCCAGTGAACTGCCTGATTTACACTGCCAAGTCTTTACGCAGAAGCTATCCTTTTTCTAGACAAATCTGTATTGCACTTTCAAAACTATTAAATGTGTTACCTGTACAACAGTATAAATCTCCCTGACCATCTGTGAAGTTTGGATTTGCATCCCTCATGTCCCTCCCTTATTTTGAGGTGGGCTTTCTCATTTGCCTCCTTTTGGTGAGGAGAGAGTAGCTCTGAAATGGGGCCAGCTGACATTCAGGTAGCCTGGCCACATACCTGCATAAATTAATGCTTACCTTCAGATGTATCATTTTTGTCTATCACATGTCTATCACTTGTCTATTACATGGCTGCCTTTTTCTTTTCACATCTGCCCCAGAGCATGCCTTAATGCTGACCTTCAGACATATCAGTCTTGTCTCTCATGAATGAAGATCTGTCTCAAAGCCTTTTCCCCATTATATTACATTTCATTTGAAAATAGCCATGAAAATATAACCTGTGGACTTGATGCTGCTCTGAGCTCCTGACAGCAAACCCTCCATCTTCTAAATTCTTATTCTGGACAGTAGCCACAGGATGAATCCTTGCCAGAGGTATCATTTCTTAAGTGTTACATTGGGATTCTCAAGGAACCTGAAATAAGATTATGTCACAATTTAAAAATTTTTTTTAACTTTTTTTTTCGTTTATTTTTATTTATTTATTTGAGAGCAACAGACAGAGAGAGAAAGAGGCAGAGAGAGAGAAGAGAGTGGGCCCGCCAGGGCTTCTAGCCACTGCAATGGAACTCCAGACACGTGCGCCCCCTTGTGCATCTGGCTAACGTGGGTCCTGGGGAATCGAGCCTGGAACCGGGTCCTTAGGCTTCACAGGCAAGCGCTTAGCCGCTAAGTCATCTCTCCAGCTCTATGTCACAATTTTAAAGAAATTTTCAAATTAACTGAAAAATCTATTTTACTTCCATTAAATACTTTTTGTTATTTTTAGCATGGAAATATAGCTTACTAGGTAAAAGCTTTATATACAGTGCTAGATATTTTTCCATTTTTATGTAATCAAAAATGCCTTTCCCACATCCTATTGGTTTTCTATTTAGGTCATGAATGTGAAGTTTTTCAAATTATCAGTGATAGATATTTTTGTTGCTATATAGCAAACAATCCCCCTGCAAGGGCACAGAGCACTTGCCACACGAGGCTTTATAATTCATTCTCTCACCCTGAAACAAAATGAAGCCAATCTGTCTCAACATTTTCCCCTTTTAGTTATTCCAAATCCATAGTCCTCACCCACCCCTCAATATTACTCTAAAGGCAGAGGATCCAGATTCAAATATTATTTACTTGTCTAAATAGCATGATGTTTATACTGTAGTTTTGTTTTCTTGGTGCTTGCCTCAAATACTTGGTGTCCTTTTTTTTTTTTTCCTCAAAAGTAACTCTTTCCACCTGTGCTTAATTCCTTCTCTTGCCTCCCTGAGCTATGAATCATCAATTACCTGCCCTTGTCCTTGCTGAAGAATCTTTCCAACATGCCTTCAAAGACACATGTGTCTAGTCTGGAGAAAAAGTTTTGTCATATGTTCCTAACATATTGTTCCAGCTATTTTTTTCCCATTTCTATCCATTCCACTGCTATTAATTCCCTGAGCACCCATTCTTCTCCTTTTATAGCATATAATACATCCATTATCAATTACTTACTTTATTTCTATCTTCACAAGAGAGCAACTAAATAAAAGGGAGAGATTAAGTCTGTCTTGCTCCAGGCCATATCCCCCTAGTGCCTAAAAGTTTGTAGCCCATAATAGGCATTCAAAAATATGGGTTATACTGGATTATTTAATTTTTATAGTGCTTCTTTTTCAACCTATTGCATTTTCTCAGGCCTCACTCTGTTGTAACCATAGTCTGACATGGTAGTACACACTCATAATCCCAGCATTTAGGAGGTTCAGGCAGGAGGATACCAAGTTTGAGTTCAGCCTAGGCTAAATAGCAAAACTTGGTCTTAAACAAAAGAATCCAGTGCTAATGATCACCTTTCTCTTTGGAGATCAATTCCCCTAGCACACTACTACTTCTCACCTGTAATCACTTTGCCTTCATCTCACTTCTTCACTTCTTCAATTTTTAAGACAAATCTGGCACCTATACCACTGCTCCTTTACCTGGAATATGGAATTAGACTCCAATCTCTCCAAGACCAGTTTCCACTGAGCAATCTTAGGAGACTAATCTCTCCTATTTGAAAATTGTGAGTGCTTCACACTGCTTGTGTTACCTCAAGTCTGAATGCCTTATCCCTTCATTCAAGGCCATCCATAATCTGTCCCCTTTAATCTCCAGCCATACGTCCCAGTTTGTAGCTGGTCTTTCCACTTATACCTCAAGTGTTTTGTGATTTCCATCTTCAGACTTTGGCTTAATGTCAGTTGTTCTGCCTAGCGTTGTTTTCCCTCTTTTTGGTCTATCCAAATAATATCCTTCATTTTAATATTCAATACAGATTCCCATTTATTTATTCATTAAGGCTGACACAGAATTCCATAGCATAATGGTGTTCATTTGAACTATTATTTTGCAATCTGACCATGTACTTACTATCTAATTGTATTTGATTAGTTTTAGATACTTTTATATAGCATTCTCATGTACAAAATTCAAGGGGTACAAAAGTGGATACAGAAGAAAAAATCTGTCTAAATCCTATATATCAATGAGCTTTCCTCCTGAAGAAAGTCAGTGTTATCTATTTCTTATATATCTTTCAAGATACATGATATTAAAAGAAAATAAAATTTAGTATCTTTGAATGTGCTCAGAAGTTTGTACCAAAGAAACAAATATTTCCATTTATCTCCTTGTAGATATTTAGCCTTTTATGTACTTTAATATTTGCTCATTTATAGAGACTATATACCTTGTCTTCTTTATAGGATGACTGCCACACAAATATTTGTTCACTGGTTGTGCAATTCTTTCTTCTAAGTTTGGGACAAACTGTTGAATGCTCAGAAGGAATCATCACTACCTTTGTCTTTAAGTGAGAAGGATTAAAAAAAAAAGCAGTAAGTTTATCAAACACTTCCTCTCTCCATAGCCATTAAAGGGACATTAAGGCATGGCTAATCACTTATGCAGATGTGGGATGCTTTAATACATTCCAGATCCATGTACACATTACCAAATTTCCTTTGGTGCTGATGCATATGCCCATACAAAGATGAACAAAATCCCTGATTTGTAATGGATGATTCTGTTTCCTTTTAGAAATCTCCCATCCCTGGAGCATTCTAAGTTCACCAAAAGTATGTTTGCCTTGAATTTTTTCTCATAATTGCGTCCATCTCTATGTCACATTGGACATATTAGAAATGACATGACAGCCCACCCACCTAGTTACTGCTTTAATTAAACAGTTTCCATAATTATTTTATAAATGTATATGTCAAACTGTGAAATGATAAGACCCTAAGATAAGTTTTGCATATGAAAAAAAAACAAAACTTAACAATCTAGCCTTGAAGCAAAGTGAGTTTCATTTATAGTTAAGCACTGTGCTTAGTAATTCTAATTAATGTATTAACCAAGCATATTATCATGCAGAAGCTTGGCAGAAAATAATTTGGTTAATGGAAGACCAAGGTAAGTTAGAGTCTCTCAAAACTCATTAAAGAACCTTTAACTATCAAAATGGCTGTTTGTAATACATCAAAATAATTGAATAGGCACCTCACACTGTGTGAGGTAGAACCCTGGGTGCATCCTAAACACAAGTCCCTTGAATTAATCTTGTACTTAAGTCAAAGCTTAAATATTAATTACAAAAGCCTGATTTTTCATAGGAATGAGAAATATTCTTAGGAACCCCTAGTTTTAAAGCATGATTTAAATTACTTTTTATCTCTACCAACCTTTATTCTTTTAACAACCTGAAAAATATCGTTCTCAAAACTCTATGGGAAAAGCCAGCATTTTCAATTTAGAATTTTAGTAACCCATTAAATCACCAGAACTGGAATATAGCTTCAGTTTATGTTATTTTCCTTGATGACTACTACTTTTCCAACTAAACATACACAAAAATAATTTTCCTAAGCCTATTCTTTATTCTGGGAGCCATTGACTTAAAGAGGCTCAGAAATACAAACTATACATTAAAAAATATTGCCATGTGAATGAAATTAAGCATGAATCAATTCTTATTCATTAAGTTTATTTTTTATTTTCAATGTGATAAATTTTGTTTGGGTTTTTACATCAGGCTTTGGGTATATATTATCATACATGGGCTGAATATTTATCAACAAAACATTAAGTAGTATTTAATTCTTAAACATGCTGCTCCAGTGAAATCGTAAGATGTTGATAATGTATGTTGGAAAGACTTTATTTTGATTGGAATGATGTATAGCTAGGAAAGGGAATATCTCCAAATAATTATGCCAAGTAGACCAGCCAATGAGACTAAGGTAATAGTGGTCAAATTTGCAAAAAGTTAAAGGAGCAGAAATTCTCTTTGTTCCAGCTATTTCTAGATTACATATAAATTATGAACAAAGACAAGAAAAATGACAGAGCAACCTGAATAATCAATCAATTTTTCAAATAACAAATTATTTTGTAGGCATTTGGACAGTGAGAAAAAGGGAAATTATTTTTATCTATAGATAAACTTTCTACTTCAATACCTTGTTTTCATTTTATATTTTAAGGACTGCAAGTTTGAAAAAAATCTGATTTTTACAATTTAACAGCAGTACAGTGATGTTTATTTTCAAAAGGTTTGTTCCCTGTTTCACCAGCATTTGGTAATCCTCTCCATCCTCAGTTCCTCTGGTTGGTGGCCATCTGGCTTGCTGCCTTTGATTTTATGAATAAAGTCTCCGATTGCTTCTGCAGCTGTTATCAGGACAGCCTGAGCTGCTTTGAATGGGGATAACAGGAGAAATATCTACACAACTTTCATGGTATTTCATTCCTGTGGCTGACTTTCCAGACTTCTCATTGTCATTTTTCTAGTATATATTCCTCATACAGATGGAGGTGTGGCTAGATTTAGTTTAAAGAGAATAGAAAAGTAAGGTCTTCTCAGCAATCATTGGTCATAAATATATTCATAGTTTATAATATGAGACCTATTAATTTTTGTACCATGTACATGTATATATTATCTTAAAAATAGATTATTTTCTCATTAATGGCCACTGAAATATTTCTAATGGTGCAATTTATTTCTACCACCAACTAGTTGTTTCTTATGTGTACAATACCTTACTATTTTGCATAGTGGCTTCATGTGAAATAATAATTTTCATGCTGCACTCACAGAAGCCCAGAAGTGAAAGAGTTGGGGGTGATGGACAACTACTGGCCTCATTTTTGAAAGTATAGGCCCATTTACCTCATTTCAGCCACCATAATTCCTTTTAATTGGTTTAGTTATTGAGATTCCAAGTAAAATTCCATTTATACCTTTTCATATTTTTGAGATGGAATGTCATCACACTGCTCAGGCTCCTCTGGAACACTCAAGTAATCCTGCTGTCTCAGCCTCCCACATTAGGTGGACTACAGCCAGGAGCCAGTATAACTGGCTTATTAAAATTTCATTTAAAAATAATTTTTTTTCACAGAGCCCACGTCTATAATCTCAGCATTTGAATGATGGAGGCAGGAGGATTTCAAGCTTGAGACCAGCCTGGACTGCATACTGAGTTTCAGGCCAACCTGGGCTATTCAGCAGGACTAGCTAAAAGCAAATAACACACACACACACACACAAAAGGAAAAATAGACCAGTGGACAGGAAGTTCACTACTAGTTTAAAGACTAGCTGAATTTACCTACTATTAGAGCTGGCCTCAGGCCAGTTCAGACCATAGATAGGTAAGACATTATAGTGAAAAGGGTCTTTGTAAGCAACTCATATTCTCCCAATATAGCTCCTTGTAGAAAAATAGCCAAAAAATTTTATTTCCAGTCCTAATATTTTTTTTAAAAAGGGGAGGCATTGAAATCATGAGTTGGGTAACTGTGCATTACATTGAACCAAAGAACACATTACATCATCCATAAGCACTTCTATAGGAATCAATATATCTATTAGCTCTTAGGACCTAGGGTGATCTGGAAAAATGCTAGTAAGTTTTGATGGTTGGGGTGGTGGGGAAAATAGAGAAATGTTTTCTAGAGCATTGCTTTGAGGAAACTGTAAGGTACTCTGGGGCGAAAGGAATGCATGGAGAGGTAGCTATTATGGAGGGGTGGTCAGAGAAGAGAACTAGGACCCTGAACAGTAGGTGTTAGTGATAGGAAACCCAGTTAGTGACAGTGGTGGTGTATAAGCCAAGAGAGTGATGGCAGGATGCCTAGCAAATGACGAAGTCAGGACTTACAGTGTGGGGACAGGATGGGGAGGCACTCTCTGCATTTACTCCTAGCCTTGGTCAGCAGAGGTTATACTTCCAAAGTAACTTCTTTCTTTTCTCATACAAACACTTTCTCTGGTCACATCAATATTATGTGTTGTAGTTTTAACTGAAATATACTTTAAGGTTTTGTTGTTGATAGTACCAATAATAACTTTTAATTTGTATTTATTGTGGGTTGCATCCTTCATAAAGCATCTTTATTATTCCTCCAGTTCAGGCACGAAAATGTGTCAAATCTAATAATAAAATCTGCCATACATCTTGGCATTTATTGTCTCTGCGCTTTGCATGAAAAGCTACCATTAGGTACTCAAGCATACTGTAATGACATAACTCTAGCATTACTTTCTCTTTGCAGCAAGGTACAAGCGGAGTACATAATTAACTTCCACAAGTTTGAAATGAAGCAAGAGTCTGCTGAAGCTGATTATTGCATTATAATGAAGGTGGAAATTTAAATTGATCTATTTCACTCACTATGTTCAAATTATTTCACATCCTCTGGCCTGTTCTGGAGGAAGATGTTTTTGCACATACCTCTGCACACACAGTCACTTTGGCTTCTTTCTAAAGCCAAATTTGCTGGTGGCTTAACTTGCACAAAGAAAAGTAGAAAACAATACTGTGTATTTCATAAGTACAGTTTAGCCAACTTCAGAAGAGAAGAGGAGCTAAGGATATGAGAAAGACCCTTAGTAAAAAGAAAGCAGAGCTCCTCCTCAAACTTTCTTAGCAAGTGTCCTTGTACTTGTGTATGAAATTGTCAGCTGTGCATAGTCATATTACTACCTAATCCTTGACAGTTGACTCAGTATTTTGACATGTGTGTTCTCCTTCCAGCAGCCTGAAATCTCTACAAACTCTCAAACCAGGATGAGCCATATTCAAGATTCCACTTGTAGCTAAAGAAAACTGCTCCAGTTCTCCTTTCCTTATTATCTTTAGGATAAGATCCTGTGGCCTGCCTACAGCTCAGCAAGACCCTGGATCAGTGAGTGTGAGTTCCTGCTTACAGTGTCTGCTGTCTGCACAGGGGCAAGACAGGGAACAGCAGTCCCTCCCTGCAGGTAAGAGGGTCCATTCGCTTTTGCCAGTCACTTTCAGAAGAAACCTCTCTCAAGTGCAAACATCTTCCCAATTGCTCAAAGCTTCCTGGGATGCAGGCACACATGGGTGCCTGGCTGACTTTGCCATTGCTTGGAGGATCAAGTAAACATGAGCCCAGCTCCTGCTTTGTTTGAGTGGTGGCTCCATCCAATTCCTGCAATGCAAGGGCAAAGGAGGGTCCTGTGGCACTGTCAGAATTTCACCAGTTCCTGAATCTGTGAAGGTACCAGTGGGTCTAGGCTGCCTTTTCCTTTGTGAACTCTGCATTCCTTTCCTTAAAGCTCTATTTATACAAATTACTTTCTTCTTCCTTTGATTAGGCAACCAGGATTTATTTTCTTTTCTCTCCATATCAACTGCGCACACATTCAAGTGCTAAAGAACTCATCAACATTTGGTGTCATTATTTATTTTTATTTCTGATGGGGCAGGTTCAAGTCATAAAGGAAAGTTAGAGCAAATAATCAAAGAGCTCTCAGTGGGCTGTTTGCCTTTATTTTGATTCCAGTTTTATTCCTGATATCTTTTGTGCTGCTGTTGAGCAGGGACAGGGGCAACAGAAAGAAGGGCAACGAAAAACCTCCCTTGGTCCTACAGGTTTCTATGGCTTGGGGTTCGAGGGACTCCCCACTTCCCCAGAGGAAGGGGAGAAGGAGAAGGACCGGGAGGAAGAAAAGGAGGGAAGCAATAACATCAAAATCCTTCCCGAAGAATCGAAGAATCGCTGAAGGATCACCATTCGGGATCTAGAAATTATTGCCCTGGCAGCTTCTAGTTCCCCAGTTCAGAGAGAAAGAAGAGATCTCTGGTAGGCATTAGTGTCAAACTCCTGACCGGTGGAGGGAGGAACGAAGGGAGGGAGGACAAAATCCCCTCCTCCGTCATGAAAGGACACAATCTTCTTTTGTCTTAAGACTAGAGTGGGTCAAGATCCCTTAGAGGACATTAAATATACCAAACTGGAGACACCATGGATTGAGTAATGAGCACCACTAGCTGACAGCATGAAATACCTTCCTCCTGATACCTGTACCTTGCAGATGAAAACGGTGTAGTGTTTTCTGCTCTTAAGCATATCAACTGTACAGTGGAAAGGCTGGGGTAAGAGGCAGAGTGATTTAAGCTGAACAGAATAAAGAAAGCTCAAGTAATGGGAAGAGAGAAGTCTTAGTCTGATAATTGGTATTGTACCCTGTGATATTAAAAATTATGTCCTCTGTGCAAGATTCAAATGAGTCCTAATGTATACACGTGACCTGCCATCTAAAGAGGAAGCTCTGGGAAAAGGTGTGTGTGTGTGTGTGTGTGTGTATTTCAACAGTTGTGCCCTATTACCCCAAACAGCAGGTATTAAATAAGCATTGGTAAATCGAATGATATAATATTAGAATCTTTCTCTCTCTCTCTGTCTCTCTCTGTCTCTCTGTCTCTCTCTCTCTCTCACACACACACACACATATGCACACACATCATGGAAAATAGCATTTAGTGGAGAAGGAAGAAAGAGAACAAATTTAAAGTGCTCCTTACCCACACTTTTGGGGAACGCTAGCCACTTAGGAAAATAAACAGTGTCCCAACATTAAACCTACCAATGATAAAGAGGAGCAAAGTCAGTCAGACTGATGGGGTGGGGTGCAAAGTGCTCCTAAGAATCCTTCCCTGGGTTCTGGGAAGGAAAAGATCCTGAAACGGGGGGTGGGGAGGGAGCAGATCCATCGGGAGGTGGTATAAATATTAGTTTTCTAAACTTAAATTTATAAACGCAAAACTGGGAAACTTTCAGACGACTGTCTAAGAAATGTCTCCCAGGACTTAGCACAGCTGTTCCATTCTTCTGACCCTTGCAGCTCACAGGGCTATTTCACTTCCCACCTCTGGGTACTTAAGGAAAAGAAAGCCCCTTCTCAGGTCCGCCGCACACTTGACAGTGGACTTCCTGCAGCGCAAGGCGGGGTGGGGGTGGGGGCAGACTGGTGTTTGGTTCCCGCGGCCCTTTCAAGGCCCGGGTCACGGTCCTGTAGGCCACGTGCGCAGCTGCCATAGTGTGTACGAGAGCCCCTCTCCAAAGCGGTTGATTTCTTCTGCTCTCAGAATTCTTTGGGCAGATCTGCGTTTTTCCAGGTCTCTCGGAAAATCGAAAATACATTTTATCCCTTTACTTCAGATACGGTTCTCAAATGGTAAGTGTATGTGTTCAATTCCCACTGCTACCCCAGCATCCCAAACAGGAGTACCACAGTCCTCTTTGCCAGATGATGTGTTCGCAGAAGCCTGAAGAAGCTTGTTGGACCAATCCAGGATCTGCAGCCGCCGCCGGCTCTGGCCGGTCACCAGGAGCGCCCGGATCTTCGCAGGCGTGTCCTCAGAGCTGGGCAGCTGCGCTCCCAAGTTCAAGGATCTCCCTCTCACATCTTCAGGCTCCAAGAAAAGCACTTTCGGAGTTCATCCCTGGGACCTGCAGAGAGAGGATCTGGGGTGGCAGTGTCTGAGATGCGGTGTGTAGGGGGTGCTCAGGGGAGAAGCACTGGGGAGTGGCGCGTAGGTGTCTGCGGACTGTTGGCCTCCCACTTTGATTTTAAGCACCAGTGATGCTGGGTAGCTTTGCATCCCACCCTTTGGACCCCTGTCGCTGGCTCAGCTTGATCCTGGAGCTACTTACGGGCGTTAACCGGTTATGCGGGTGGGGCAATTCATTAGGCAAGAAATGGATTAGTTGTTTATTATCTATAAACATTCCAACCACAGCAACCTGTCATAAAACCGCGGAAGGGCCCATAAAGGAAAGCAGCAGCGAACCCCTCCAAGTGGGCAGTGCGGGCTTAGCGGTTGGTTGTCCCGGGTGGTGGTAACGTGTCTGTTAGAGAAGGGGAGGGAAATGGAGAGAGCAGTCATAAAGGGAAACGTCAGGAAATAATTTTGTAGACTAGAAATTGCGAGTTCACTGCACTTGGACTGGGTAGGGAAAATTTGGGGGTGAGTTGGAAAGAGGCGATAAGAGGGAGGACAAAAGATTGGAAGCCCGTGGGGTCACTAGAGGGCTTGGTGTCTGCAGTAAAAGCTGCGGGTTAAATGAGAAGGGCATTTAGTCTGGTTCCTTGGCCAAATGCTTAGTGACTAAGCAAGCAGCTTCATAATATTTTATGGAGGAAAAGAAAAGTTTAAAACCAGCATCTGATGGCAGGAATTCACTATAGAGTGTGGCTTTTTAATTTTTTTTCATTACAAGCAGACTGTTTTTCATAAGGAGTTAATCTCGAACAATTAAATAGTTTTTCAAAGTGTAAAGGTTTAATGTTTTAACCTAATAGCTATCTTGTTTCTTTTGGGTATTTCTTGAAATGAGTTAAACTCTTCTTGAAGACTTATTCAGAAAGAGTGATGTTATATTTATTTTGTTTTGAATCAATTAATTAAATATGCTTTCCAATTTGATTCAAAAGTCATTGGTAAATGTACTGATGCAATCTGCAATATTGGTTTAAAAAATTAGGAATAGCAGTTTTCGAAGATAAGCCAAAAACATGAGTGGTTTCTTATTTCTTGAATCTTGAAACCTTGTTAAACAGAACGGTCCTAAAAGGGACATAATCCCGAAGTGAAATGCATGATAAATCATAACACATAATACTTCTCATGTGACTACCTACATATTAAGATAAAGGACATTATCAGCACTCCAGATGTCGCCCACCTGCAAGAGCTTTAAAAAAATCCATTAATGATATTCTTACATGGGAAGAGGCTGCTATTTGCAGTGTCAGTATTGTGGATACTGGCACCAAATTATCTTCTTAAAAATAAAAACAAAATGCTTTCAGTGTTCTGTGAAAGGAACAAAACAGTCTTCATATTCATAACCCTCCCATCTCTCAACTTTCCTCTTCCATAGGAAGAGACATAACAAACAAACGATTACATGTTGGAAAACACATCTGAAAACAGAAAGGTCATGTTACTACCAAGTTCTGGGGAACATTATCTAGTGTTTGGAAAATAGTTGACAGTTGAAAGTTGGAGTTTTACTCTTTTCTACTCAGAGGGGAGGGAAAAGAAAGATTGGGAGGGAGAAAGGAAGGAAGGGAGGGAGAAAAGAGAAAGAAAGAGGGAGACAGGGAGAAGAAAGGGGAATGAGATAAAATGGAAAAGATGACTTCCACTTAGAGTCTTTTTCACTTCAGAAATAAATTATTTGAAGGTTAACAATTTTCTGTCTTGGATTTGAACACAGGAAACTATAAGTATAGGAGAATTTGAAATGGCTGGAAAGGCACTGTCTCAAAATGAGGTGTGTATGTGTGTGTTTTAAAAAAAACATGAGTGAGGGGCTGGAGGGATGGCTTAAGGGTTAAGGCGTTTGCCTGCAAAGCCACAAGACCCAGGTTCAATTCCCCCAATACTCACACCAGTTGCACAAGGGGGCCCCTTTAATCATAGCACTCAAGAGGCCCAGGTAGACAGATTGCCATGAGTTTGAGGCCACCCTGAGACTACATAGTGAATTCTAAGTCAGCCTGAGCTACAGCAAGACTCTACGTCGAAAAACGTGTGTGTGTGTGTGTGTGTGTGTGTGTGTGTGTATATATATATATATATATATATATATATATATATATATATATATTGTGTGTGTGTGTGTGTGTGTAATATCATCACAATAACATGACTGCTGTGGCTGTTCCAAGGGAGAGTTTGCTGATAAAAACCAGTCCCTTTTTAAACTGCTCCTGGGAAGGGGAAAGTCTGACGATTTCTTAAAGTCAGCTAGCTCCCTACCCTACACAGTCCTCCAGCTCAGCCCAGAAAGCTTTCCCTTGATATCTGAAGGCTTCTGCCTGAAATCCCTTTTATCAGAATCTGCAAAGTCAGAGGAGGAAAGCATTCATTCTGAAGTACACTCCTGGGGCCTCGACTGTAAGTGACCACACTGAAGTACATGGAAAAGCAGCACTAGTAGCACAGAGAGTGGCTCCTCTATGGGCCTGTGAGCTCAGGTTTTGATGTTTCTAAAATAAACAACTTTTTGAAGTAGGACCGACCGTAGAAGGGATGGAAAGCAGTGATAGCTGGCGTCAAGCTATTTTAAATTTGCTAGTTTCACCAGAACTTTGTATAACCTTGAGCTTGTCACTGCAACCACAAGCGCCTAGGATTTCCCTGCACACGCAAAAGGAGGTCGACATCTTGTGCTCTCTGATTACAGGACATTAATTAAGCCATCTCCAGCAGTACCTATAGTTTGCTTGACCATTTTCCCATGTTGCACTTTTGCACATCTGTTAAAAGCTCACAGGTGTACACGGGGCGTTGTACCCTTGGAAGCAAATAATCCAGACTGGGATATTTCGCATCAAGACATCTGCAAATGGCGAGGCTAGAGCGATCTGGCCAGCTCTACATCCACTGTCTGCCCCTGTGACACCCGTTCACTGCAAACCTGGGCTCCTGGGTGACTAAACTGTTGGGAACAGTGGCCCCGGGTTAAACCCGTAACTTTTCCAAACTCCATCCTCATCCAGTGCTCCACAGCTCCAGCCCCCAGAAGGTTCAAGTCACCCTGATTAATTGGATTCAGGTTCAAACCCCTGGGTCAACTAAAAGCATGCCCACCCCTATCCGGCCTTTCAGATTCCCAAGGTCCCTTGGAGGATCTTGTGTGGGTTCAGCAGTCAAGGTAGCGCCTGTCTGAGAGCAGACCATGGGAACCACCCACCCTGGAATTGAACATGAATTACCTTGCGTGTTGGGGGGAGGGAGAGGCATGTTTTCCCTGGGAATGAAAGATCCCTGATCATTTGTTTTGAGCTGAGAATTTCTGCAGAAGGCGGCTATGGCTGTAGTCAACGCTTGGGTCAGGCAAGGGGCCAAACTGCACCCTAGAAGAATTGAGACTGGTTCCATCCGGTTACTGCCCTCCCCCGGGCCCCCTTACCCTCCCCCGCCCTCCAGCATCCCAGCCCCACTTCACAAGTCTCAGGAGGTTTCCTCATGCCCGCCCCCAGCAACAGCACCAAATTCTGCGGGGATGCCTGTGGCCCGCAGGTCGCAGACGCGGACAGTGATAGCCCCGATTCCTGCCAGCCCATCTCTTAATAGAGAGATGACGGGTGGAAACGAGTGACGCTTCCAGGTTCCTTCCAATCCACTTCTCAATCTATTAAATTTACCTCTACCTTAAATCAAAAACACACAACGAAGTAAGGTTGCAAACATCTAGGCAATGGGACACCCATGTCTGGGAAAGGCTTCCCCCGGAGGCAGGCGGGCGGGTACCACCTCACTTCACAAGTCCTGACGTTGCCAGAAGTATTCCTCCCCCAGTCTGAATTCCTGGCCCGGCAGACGTAGCTAGGGAGCGTGACTCGGACCTGTTTACCTTCCAGTCCAGTGAACGTACGCCCTCTCCTTCACCCCAGCCACTGCAGCAGCAGGAAAAGCCGCAGAAGTTGGGAACCAAGCTGCCAAGCTGTGCGCAGTAGCGTAGTGGACATAACAGAGCTGCCAGAGAACCACCCCAAGTGCCTGGCAGAAATGAGGTCCTGGAATCTTGGAGGAATCTAGCCTGGCTTCCTACTTCACCAAGTTGTCTCTTGTTTTTCTCATTTCCTGCTCCACTCACCTGGAAGGAGAATTGAACTCTGGAGGTAGCTGGAGAAGACACTCTATCCCCCACCCCGAAGGACTTAGTCACAAAAGTTGATGAGAAAACCCTCCCAGCGTCAAGTGCAATAAAGATCAGAAAGGGCCAACCTTCCTTAATTCGTAAATAATATCCCTAATGTGTTCAAGTTTTATTGTTCAAAATCTCTGATGCTATATTTTAAATGTTGACATCAGGTATGACATACTTTAGTCACGTGCCAGGACACCACAGTAAATGTGAATGTAAAAACAACACCAACAACAGAAAGAATAAAACACATACCCCACTTTAGATAGCCAGGTCCAAAAGGCTCCTGTGAGTTTTATCAGGGTAGTTATAATTAAGAGATTACATTCCCAATTTTATAAGATTTAGCTCCTTGTAAAGTTTTTCTAAATTGATGACATGGAGCTGCACAGTTTTACTTTGTAAAACAGTTGTTTCCTTATCAAATTATAACATGATACCAATAGTATATTTGGCTTTTAAAGACCCAGTCATTTTAAAATGATGTTTTGAACTACCTGGCAGCATTAAAAAGGCAGTAAAAATAAGGCAATGTTTTAGAAATTATCATATTTCATTCTCTGATAGAAGAATGCTCTCCAATTAAATCAAGAAACAACAGCTAAATCTGGTTAAATAACATCTTCTTTAATTCCCAGATACAGAAACTAATAAAGTAATGCATATTTGCAAGAAATCATTAAACATTACGATAAAATGCCTACGTAATCTACATGACAAAATCAAACAAATCCATTTCACATTTTACCATATGAAACTGTCATTTATAAAGAGTGCACTTTTATAAAATATAATTCACTTATAAAATATTTCTAATTTGTGGCAAAAATGGTGAATAGTTAATCACTGACCTTGATTTATATTTCCTTTCTTAAAAAGCCCCCTATTCCACAAAAAGAGTAATTTTTTAATTAAACACCAAATACTGAGAACTAAAATCAGAAGCAATTGGCTATCTGAAAGTCATCTACTCACTTTGATAATTCATACATGCTAAATTTGGGGTGATTCTCATCATTTTTCCACAAGATAAATTAATGTTGAAAATCTAATCTAATTTTAAATTGACATATATTGCTATTCTAAAATAAATAGTTCTCAATGATGGACAACTACATATTGTTGAGGTTGAAAGGCAAGATTTCTGACTCTTTGAAAATCAACTGCTTAGTTTCTGTTGGTTTTTCAAAACTCTTTATTGAATGCTTTTGGCAGGCTGTCTATGCAATGTGTTTACTCAGTGGCTCTTATAGTAAATATTAATGTTAGAATTGTAGAGCTGCTTTATTCTAATTAAAGAAATATTCTGAACAACACACTGACCAAGGACACCTCCCCCCACACACATTCACATTCTAAACTTCCTACCCCCAGTTTAGCAGGAAAAATCCTCTTGTTTCATGAAAATGGTCAGTAACCTTATAAGAAGAAAGCAATGTTTTAATCTCTTACCCGAAGGGGTCTTGTCAATGTAACAGGAACTGAAATTGATACTGTTCTGTGTTGTCTCTAATAGTCCAGGGCTCTGTACTATTTTGCCTTGGTGAAGTCTGAAGTAACCATGTATGACTATTCTCTCCAGGGACCCTTATGAAAATGACATGTGTAGCTGCTTCAAATAAATGCTGTAGACCCAGACCTGGGAATCCAGTTGAAAAAAAAAAAAAACAAAGTATTTTACATATATTAAAACATAATTAATACGTTGTTATAAATGGATTTTGTGCAGATCCAATTTTGTATGTATTCATCAATGTTGTATTCATTTACAAAGATGTATGTGTAAGAAATAACAGTGCTTTTGCAAATGTGACTTGAACCTTTTTTTTTTTTACTTCAGAGAGGCAAAAAAAATTACCTTGAAAAGTAATTGCTCGGTAATTTTCATTTTCTAAATCTTCAAAGATCTGGGCTGGGAGATGGCTGAGATGTTAAAACAACTTGCTTACAAAGCTTGCTGGCTAGGGCTCAATTCCCAAGCAACCTATATAAACCAGATTCACACACACACACACACACACACACACACACACATCTTTAAAATATATCTTTGAAGGCTGAATACTTTAATTAATAATATATCATAAGGCCAGAGTTCTCACGAAAGCTTGTGAACCTAACCTCTGGAAGACTTAGATATTGAGACTGTGTGTGTGTGTGTGTGTGTGTGTGTGTGTGTGTGTAATGTTCTCCCTCCTCTCCCCACTAGGGATTGTACCCAGCACCCTGCACATCCTGTCCTGGGCAAGTACTCTATCATAAGGACTCTCTTACAAGTTCTCTATAACAAGGCTACAAAGACACCCTTACACTATGTTTCACTCATCCTTTAAAAATTTGTCTCATTGGGCTGGAGATATGGCTTAGCAGTTAAGCGCTTGCCTGTGAAGCCTAAGGACCCCGATTCGAGGCTCGATTCCCCAGGACCCACATTAGCCAGATGCACAAGGGGGCACACACATCTGGAGTTCGTTTGCAGTGTCTGGAGGCCCTGGTGCCCCCATTCTCTCTCTTCCTCTCTGCCTCTTTCTCTCTCTGTCTGTCACTCTCAAATAAATTAAAAAAAAAATTGTCTCTTCATAGCTGGCATTTTAAAGTTGCTTTCTTGGGTATACATGTGAGGTTGCATTTCCCAGTGATTACATCAAAATGAAGTCAAGGGGCTGGATTCAGTAATTTTTTGTAATTTTGTGTATATCTGTCTAAAACTCGGGGAAGCCTTTTTTTGTTTTTTTTTTTTTTGGGGGGGGTTCGAGGTAGGGTCTCACTCTAGCCCAGGCTGACCTGGAATTCACTATGGAGTCTCAGGGTGGCCTCAAAGTCACGGCAATCCTCCTACCTCTGCCTCCTGAGTGCTGGGATTAAAGGCGTGCACCGCAACGCCCAGTTTAGAGTTTTAATTCTATGCAACACAAGTGAATGTTGGCAAAATGTGGTGTCTGAAGTCTATAATCTCAGCACTAAAGAGGCAGAGATAAGAGGAGTACTTTGAGTTTGAGGCCAGCCTGAACTACAAAGTAAATTCTAGGTCAGCCTGGGCTCGAGTGAGATGCTGCCTCAAAACAACAACATAATTTTATATATGACATTCTCCATCTAACTTTAGCTTGGTTTACATGCAAGAAGAGCAAATTCTTGTAGTGTACCACTGACATACCACTCATTGCCACTTGTATTCAGTTTGTGCCAATTTCAGGTAAAAATAATTCCACATTATATAAACTAGTCATTTTTCCACTCTGGATAGGATAAAGTTTTGAAACATAATCATATGCTTTTCAAAACACTGTATTCTAAAGAAAGTCTCAAAAATACAAAAATAAAGATATTAGAAGAGCACTGTATTTAAAACTATAATAATCATTAGCATTTTTGTTTGTCTGAATTTTATGTTTGTTTTTTTGAGAAAAGCAACCTATATAAACCAAGTTTTGGATCACCAGGACTTGGATCTTCTTGCCTCAGTATTAATTTTCCAAGTGCTGGGATTACAGGCATGAGCCAACAGGCCCAGTGATCATGCTGCTTTTTTATCATAACCTTTATGCAAGGTGAAATAGGTTTGTCATTCATACCTTAGGCTCACTGAAGTAGCATTAAATGTTATTTTTGAAGAGGAAAAATTACACACACACACACACACACACATATATACATATATATATATATATATTACATATCCTCCTTATGCTTAAAATGAGTTCTAAAGCCAGGCATGGGAGTTTATACCTTAATACCAGGACACTGGTTGGTGAAAAGTCAATAGGTTTTACAGGGTAGATTTATATAGGTTATTTTTATTTGAGACAGCTAGGATGAGATATAAACTCTTGCTTTTTAAAGTAAATTATTGACTGGTCTGTCTAATAGAGCATCAGTGAAATCTCCTAGTCCTGACAAGCTGCATCTCTAACATGAGAGTATAGACTCCACCATGTACTTGTGAAAAAATGCAGGATTTTCCTTTTACTTAGGAAACACATTTTTGTCAACATCATTTAAGACTATATTGTGTATTTTTCCTTCCTTTATTTCTTTCTCCCTCTTTCTCTTCCTTTCATTAAAAAAAAAGCACAACTTTTATTAGCCAGGGGCTTAGTGGCCAACGCCTTTAATCTCAGCACTTGTAGGAGGACTACAGTGAATTGGAGGTCAGCTTGGTACTACAGAGTGAGCTCCAGGTCAGCTTGGGCTATAATGAGCCCCTACCTTGAAAACTACCAAACAAAAAATAAAACTTATTGACACAGTGTTCCACTCATCCTCCCATGAACCTCTTCTTTCTGACTAGTCTGTATTCTACTTTCATGTATTTTTTTTTTTTTTGCCCTCTCCCACTATCCATGATATAACGTTGATAGACCCAAGCGACCAGGAGATACAGTTCTACAGCGTATCGCCCCATCCCCTGCTTCTTGCATGCTTTCTGCTGCCTCTTCCACGATTTTCTTATTTGCACTTGCGATAGCAATAAGTCTTTAAGTGGAGTATCCGTACAGTGAGCATGCACGTAACAGCTATTCGTTGACTGACTGCTAACGTCCAGGCACTATTCTGGGAGTGCCATCAGCATAACAAAACACCAGCACTCAGGAGTGTTAGGCAACTTTTTCTGAGGAGTAAGAAACAGAATGGAAAGAAAATCCTGTAGTTCTCAAGTTGTCCAGAAGGTGGCAGAGCGTGAGAAATGGATAGTATTTGTAATGCAAAGACTAGTGGCGCTTCTTGAAAACTTCCAGCACATTATTGTTACAGGTTGTCTCTTTTTGGAGCACTACGGTTAATAACGAATGGTTGGAAAACATCAAATCTTAAGTTTTACAAAGCATTCCTTGCTGGCACTTATCTCCTCTAGAGGAAAAGAACCAGCTGTGTTCCTCAGAGGCCTGTCTACAATATCCCCAAGCTTATGTTAAGAAATTGGTCTGTTTTCCTCCCATATGTCTCTGTACCCCAGATGTGTGGATTATCTTAAGGGTCTAACATCTGGCCTTTCACAGGGTTCACTAAACATTGAATCAATTTTATTCAAATTTGCATAGATATATTTAGTTATCACACTTTGACTTGTTAACTTGGAAAGTTGTCCACAATTAACATTTTAGAAGAACATCCATGTGCACAAATAGCCAAACACATACCCTAATAGATACATATGTGAGTTTATGCATATATTTGGTTTTCAAAGATTTAAGTGAGACCTTACCCTTACACTACAGAGCCAAAATTACTTCATTCAATTAGATATCTTCATTGAACCAGAACAAGGATCATCTCAAATGAAATTGGACTTACTCATCCTTATATCAGACACCGAGATTTAAAAACTTATTTTCTTTGGTAAGTAGTTTATAGGGGATATAGAAATACTTGCAAGCAGGCATAGTGGTGCATACCTTTAATACCAGCACTGGAGGCCGAGATAAGAGGATCTCCATGAGTTTGAGGCCAGCTGGGATGCAGAATGAGTGACAGTTCAGCCTGAGCTAGTGAGACCTTGTTTCAAAGAAGGAGAGATAGAAAGAGAAATTTGCAGTCATTGAATGCAGAGTTTGGAATCAGGATCAATGTCTCTGGATGAGTGTCCTTTAATCTTAAAGGAAGATGTTGGACAAGAATAATATTCTTTGGGCAATGATACTACCAAGTGAGTACGTTCTTTTTTCTATAAACATACAGGTTTTGCTGTTATTGTTTATCTTTTTGTTTTGGTGCTAGAGACCAAAATCATCTCACCTATGGTAGACAAGCACTCCACTGCTCAAAGACAACCCCAGTTGCACAATTGTCTTCTCTTCTACTCCTCTTCCTTCTTGTTCTTCTCCTTCTTCTTTAATAGGATTTTGCTAAGTAGCCCAAGCAGGCCTTTAACTTGCTATCCTCCTGCCTCAGACTCTCTAGTGTTAGCATTATGGATGTTTTCCACCATGCTGTAACTTTTGTCTTGAATAATTACTTCAGTTATCTTTTCCAGCATATATAACTGCAACTAGTTATCATATGATGTTTGACACATAGTTGAAATATATTTCACATAAATAGCCCTGGGGCCAAGAATGCTGATACTGTACTACATGTCATTTTTAGGATAAAATCGATTAACTTTTATGCTTAGCCACTGTTTTCTGTTTACTATGTCTTACTTTCAACATTGTCACTGTAAGTTACATTAGAGCAGGTTACTATATTCATGGATTGTCACCATGAAGACAATTATTATGGAGAATAGTAGCATTGTTCTTTAGAAGGGTTTTGAGTAAACTTTGACTTCACAGGAACAAATTTGCATTTACCTCTTCAGAGAATACATGTGAAGGCTACATGAGTTATGGAATAAAAGCTCTTAGCAGAATAAGTGCAATAAGAGAGCAAAATACATGATGTCCATAATTTTGATAATTATCATTGTTGTTAATTAAATATGAAATTTCTGAGACTCATATAGTAATAGCCGAACTGCAAAATGAGCTTCCTTACAGGAAATATGACTTGAAAAATATATTTACAATACACGGAATGAGTATTTCTTCCAATAGACTGGGCTCTGCTATGAGGCATAATACAACTATTCCCAGCATAAGAATGCTTTTTTAAAAAACATCATAGATACCAAATGGAAAAAGATTTAGAGATGTTTTTGGTTGCAAACAAATTTTGACCCCTTGGTGCATTGCAATCAAAATGTCTATACTACAAAGTGTTTAAAATTTTATTATCACATTTATCACACTGCATTATTATCATGAGGACATGACCATACATCCTTACCTTATGCCTGCTATGCTGAAGTACCATCTGGTTTAGCATTTTAACACTCTTGAAAGTATCCTGGTGTAGACAATAAACTCTGTAGCTCCCTAGTTATGAGGCAGGTGCCTGGCGGATGGCTGAAGAGCACTGGGGTGGTCTTAAGCTGTGTGTGGGTCTGTTTGACAAATTAGTATTGCTGGGGACCTGGAGATGTCTGATTTGCATTCAGAGAAAATTTGAGGAGAAACTTAGAGCACAGGCCAAAGACAAAAAAGACTCAGTGGAAGTTAGTCAGGAGGGTCTCAATGTCTAAAACTAAGCCTCGTCCTACTTGTACTAAGAAAACATTTTAAGATAGTGAGGACTACAGAGAAGAGCACTATTGTGTTGTATCTATTTGTTTTTTCAGACAAGTTCTCACTATGTAGCCGAGGCTGGCCTCAAACACATGATATTCAGTGTATCTTGATTATCAAACACATGATAATCAGTCTCAGGAGTGTTGGGACTACAGGTGTGAGCCACCACACCCAACCCCATTTTGGTTCTTTTATGGCTATAATTGTATTAGGAGATAACACTTTGTTGAAAAAAAATCAAGGACAATGAAACACATCCCAGATAATGTACAGCTCTAAGCCTCAGTGCGGGTGGAGAAAAACTAACTCAGAATTTCCGAGGCCTCTGAAGTAGTTCAGAGTTGGGGTTTGAGGTAAAAGTGCAGGTTGAGATGGAAGTGCCGTGCACACATCTTCATCATGAGGGTAAGATTTTTTTTTGTGTGTGTGTGTTTGTTTTTTTTTTTTTTTTTCCGAGGTAGGGTCTCACTCTTGCCCAGGCTGACCTGGAATTCACTATGGAGTCTCAGGGTGGCCTCGAACTCACGGCGATCCTCCTGCCTCTGCCTCCCGAGTGCTGGGATTAAAGGTGTGTGCCACCACGCCCGGCTGAGGGTAAGATTTAATATGGGTTAGTATAACTTGTTTTCAGTGCCCTGATTTTATGATTGGTTATAATATAGTATATTAACTGAAAAAATAGAATAACTTTGTCTATTTGTCAAAGGCCTCATGTAGGCCAGTCTGACCTTGAACTCACTATGAAGTTAAGAATAATTTTGAGGTTTTAATTTTCTGCTTCCATTTCATAGGTGTTGGGATTACAGGTCTGCCATCATATGGGGCTGGATTTTTTTTTATTAACTTTTCAAAAGGTATTGTAGTGCTGGGTATTGAATCATGGCCTTGTACATTTAAAGCACATTTCACTGAACTCCACCTTAGCCCTGGTTTTTAACTGATATATAAAAACACAAAATGAGCATATTAATGGAATACCAGGTGATGGTTTTATATATTATATATATATATATATATATGCCTGTCTCTTCAAAAATTTGTCTTTTCTGTGGTGAAAAGTGAATATTGGAGATTGAACCCAGGGACTTGCACATGCTGGATAAGCATCTATTTCTGTAATTTCTTCTACCAGTTTATGCAGAGGACTCTTTCCAAATAGTACTTTATCCTTTATCTCCCATTTGAACACTGCAGTACATTTATGGTATAACTGTTTACCTTCACATAATTGTCCTACTTGTTTTGTCCTTTAACTGTCTAAAATACACTTGTCTTTATTGATCACATCCTCCCTCTCATCATCACCTTCCTTCCATCCCAAGGAAACAGGCCATCACCTGTGTTTGCTTTCTGATGGTAACCACTTTCCAACCATTTGGAATAAGCGTTAACATCTTCATTTTTGGGTCCAATGGGCAGTAAACAACCACAATTGTTTACTTCATGGGTTTCCCATGTCTTTCTTCTATCACTTCTCCTCCACTGACACTGCTAAATTTCAGGTTTCCCCAATATCCCACTTACACAACTTCAAGTACATATTTACAAATGTTCACTGATTCCCTTAGAGGATATCCCACTGAATTTCTATGTTATATTTTGGATTAACTAGAAAGCACCTAAAACAAATCAGAAATGATACCTTTATTTTGTAAAGCTCCAACTGTGTACAGAAATAAAATGCCAACTATTTCAGCATACTCTCTCTCCTTCTCTAACCTATATTTTATTTTCTTTCACTAAGTTGTTGCTTACAACTACCCTTTAATTACAACAGATTTTTCAGTCCTCCATCACTCCATACCTTTTTTTCCCTATGCTTTGATCACCTACTTTGTCTCAGCAATGCAATTATAAAATAACATATTTTCTCTACTACTCTTTAGGTTTGTAATATATACAAAACACTTGCGAATCAGTACGTTTGTGGTCTCTATGAAAGGTCATGTGATTCTCCAATAGTTACAATGCTCTTACAGGCCTCTACAGAATCATATCTATTCTGGACTATTATAGAAGTGAATATGACTGTGGTTGCCTCCCTCCCACAAATACCATTGAACTCTTGACAAAAAGGAAATTTTCTTTCTTTTTTTGTCTTTTGCTACACATAGAAAGTTCCTTCCATGCACAAAATGAACCATATTTAAATGTTTATTTGAACATTAAAATTAAAGCCACTGTAACATTAAATAATGTCCTAAATTTATTGCTCATTTACAGGAATTTGTGTGCTATAGTGATTATAGGGACTATGTGAAGAACAATTTGAGTATGCGAGAGATGAGATTTTTCTTAAACGATGAAAAAAATAGACAAAATAAATCAGCTAGGCTTTAGGTCTTATATATAACACATTTGGCTATATTAAATTTAAAGTAAACTGATACACTAAGTGAAAGTATTAGAAACAATCAGAGTCACATAGAAAGCAAACCAGGTAGGGAGGGCAGCATAAAATGCATCTGCTTAACAGTATAAAATAAGAAGAAATACATACGTAATATTAATGAATGAAGTAGGAAATACAAAATTTTTCCAAAAGATGAATGTATCTGATTCCATTGTTTTTTAAGTTTCCAATTACATATCCATGGTCCTAAGACAGATTTCAAGTTGTTATTTCATTTCAACCTGTTTATTCCATTGTTCCTCTTTTCAATTAAATTCTTAATTTTTGCACAAGCCAGCATTTCTTCTCTCCTTGACTTGATGGTTTACAGCAAATATGCAGCTAAGTGTGCTTATATTAAAATGTGTTTTTTAGCCAGGCATGGTGGTGTATGCCTTTAATCCCAGCACTTGAGAGGCAGAGGTAGGAGGATCACCATGAGTTCAAGGCCACCCTGAGACTACAAAGGGAATTCCAGGTCAGCCTGAGCTAGAATGAGACCCTACCTCGAAACCCACCCCCCCCAAGAAAAAAGAAAAAAGAAAGTGTTTTGTTATAAAATTAAAACTTCACTTGAAGAAATGGTGGTACATGCCTTTAATCCCAGCACTGGAGAGCTAGTAGGATCACCATGAGTTTGAGGCCAAACTGGGAAAACAGAGTGAGTTCCAGGTCAGCCTGGGCTAGAGTGACACTCTATCTCAAAAAAAAAAAAAAAAAAAAAAGGCCGGGTGTGGTGGCGCACGCCTTTAATCCCAGCACTCAGGAGGCAGAGGTAGGAGGATCGCCATGAGTTCGAGGCCACCCTGAGACTCCATAGTGAATTCCAGGTCAGCCTGGGCTAGAGTGAAACCCTACCTCGAAAAAAAAAAAATTAAAAAGGAAAAGAAGCACTTCATTTTTTTTCTCTTTCTCTTTTCTTTTTTTAGCTTTAGAGATATTCAAAGTTTATTATTATGTTCCTCTTTGTTATAGCTACTGTTTTCCATAGCTTGACTCTTCCTACATTCTTTTTTTTTTTTTTTATTAGTTATGTACACAGTGTGTATACAGCCATGTTGGTAACATCATTACCAACCTTCCTGTCCCCTTCCCACAGGGACCCTCCATGTTGAGGAATATGGTTTGTGCATTGTGGGGTTAGCCATCAGTTATGGGTAAGAGGCAATGTCTCTGTGCATAATGTCCCAACTTGTGGCTATACTAATTTTTCTGCCCCCTCTTTTGAAAATTTTTGAGCCATGTTGTGATCATTTTAGATCTACTTCAGTGATGAGGTCTTGGGAGCCTCTGTGTCTCTGGATATCTGGTTTGGTAGGAGTTGAATGTTGTCCTTCACCCTTGTGCTAGTACCAGGTTCACCAAGAGAGCAGCACTCTTGCTCATTTCCCCTATTACTCTTGGTTTCAATTGGTGTCCTGGTGAGGTAGGATGGGCTGATTCTCTCCTCAGGATCTATGTCCATCTGAAAAGAAGAGCACATTCTCCAACAGAGAGTCAAGTCAGCACCAGATAAATGGGATTACCATTATTATTTTAGAGACAATTTAGTAGGTATAAACCCACTTGTAGTCCATGATTGGTGGGAACGTGGTTATGGAGCACAGGCTCATTTTTTGGATATGGTTCTGACTTGTTTCCCAGCTCCAGCTATGGGTTCTGTTCCACTGAATGGATCCATTAGCCAAATCAAGAACAGTTAGTTATCCACCATGACTATGTGCCACTATTGCACTTGTGTGAGCATCACAAGAGGTTATTTGCTGCTGAGTAGCTTAGGCCATGAGTTGCTTGGACAGATGTTGGTCATTTTCCCCCAGACGCTCATGTAGCACGTTTTGGCACTGGATAAGTTAACTGTCTGGGGGACTCTCTTCCAGATTCCAGCCAGGTCACTCCATGTTCTATATCAACAGCATTTGGTATCTTCGGCAGTAGGGTCTTACCACTAATCTTTGTTGGGTCATCAAGTACTCTGACAGAAATCTGTCTTGTTTTGGGAAAACTTATAGGTCTCTGTGATCAGTAGGTCATTGTGGATATTAAGTAGATGCTGGTACTGGGAGTTACTGGCCAGCACCAAGGAAAGGAAGGAAGAAAAAGACAGGTAATATTAAAGAGATAGAAGAGAGAGAAGAGGGAGGGGGGTAGAGGAACAGGAGAAGATTAAGGTTAGTCTTCATCATACCCTCTTCAGGGCCCTGTGATTCAGGTGTTGCCTCTAAGGACCTGATGAAGGTTCAACCATTTAGTCTGTCTTTTAGGATATAGAATTTTATGGTACCATTGCCATTTGGGTCCAGTTTTGTGTCCCCACCATTACCCTTGCTCTCCCCCCCATACCCCAACCTCCCTATTGTCTGGTCCTCCAGATGCCTACTAGGTATGTCAACATCTCGGGAAGATTCAGGTTATGAGCCACAGATGAGTGAGACCATGCAACAATTATCTTTCTGTGATTGGGTGAGTTCACTGAGAATGATCTGTTCCAGGTTCAACCATTTGTCTTCAAATTCCATTGAGTCATTTTTCCTTACTGCTGTGTAAAATTCCATCATGTAGATATACCACATCTCGGTTATCCATTTGTCGAATGATGGACATCTGGGTTGATTCCCACTCTTAGCTATTATGAATTGAGCATCTACAAACATGGTTGAGCAAATCTCTCTGAAGTGAGGTATGGAGCTTTTAGGGTAAATGTCCAGTAAGGGAATAACTGGGTCTGTTGGTAACTCTATAGTCAACCTTCTGAGGAGTCTCCATAGTGGTTGTACCATCTTACATTCCCTCCAACAGTGAATGAGAGTTCCTATTTCTCCACATCCTTGCTAGCATTTGTTTTCATTTGATTTTTTAATGTTTGTTATCCTTACTGGGATAAGGTGGAATCTCATGGTTGTTTTAATTTGCATTTCTCTGATGATTAGAGATAATGAACATTTTCTTAAGTGTGTGTTTGCCATTTGTATTTCTTCCACTGAGAACTCCCTGTCCAGTTCTTTGCCCCATTTTGTGAGTGGCTTGTTTAAGCTTTTATTTTTTAGGTTTTTGAGTTATTTGTAGATTCTAGAAATTAGGCCTCTGTCAGTTGTATAGCCAGCAAAAGTTTTCTCCCATTCTATGGCAATCTATTGGCTCTTCTTATTGTTTGTTTGTCTGTGAAGAAACTTTTCAGCTTCATGAGATCACAATGGTTGAGTGATTATGTAAGTTCCTGAGCTATTGGGGGTTTTGTTCAGGAAGTCTTTTCCCATTCCTATATCATGAAAAGTTCCTCCTATTTTTTCTTCCAGTAGTAGCTGAGTTTCCAGTTTTATATTGAGGTCTTTTATCCATTTGGACTAGATTTTTGTGCGTGGTGAGATGTGTGGAACGAGTTTTGTTTTCCTGCATTTGGTTATACAGTTTGTTCAGCACCATTTGTGGAAGTTGCTGTCTTTTTTCCAGCCTACATTGTTATGGCCTTTGTCAAATATCAAGTGGCTATAGTTACTTGACCCAAAGCCCAGGTCCTTGATTCTGTTCCATTCATCTATAATCCTGTTTTTATGCCAGTACCATGCTGTTTTTATTACTATGGCTTGGTAATATAGCTTTAGATCAAGTATGGTGATGCCTCCAGAGGTGTTTCTTTTGCTGAGGATATGCTTGGATATTTGAGTCCTTCTGCCATTCCATATGAAGTTTGAGATCATTTTTTCTATCTCTGGAAACACTTCATTCTGTGGAAAGGAAAAACATATGGCAGTAACTAGTAGAAGGTGATTTTCACTTGTCAAGGTTTAAATGTGTAAACCATCTCTGTTAAGAAATGCATTTGAAGCCAGGTGTGGTGGCACATGCCTTTAATCCCAGCACTCAGAAGGCAGAGGTAGGAGGATCACCATGAGTTTGAGGCCAGCCTGAGACTACATAGTGAATTCCAGTCAGCCTGAGCTAGAGTGAAATCCTACCTCAAAAAAAAAAAAAAAAGAAAGAAAGAAAGAAAAGAAAAGAAGAGAAAAAAAGCATATGCTATATATAAGTCTTTTGCTCTGATACAATGATCTTCAATCAGCTTCCTATATGGAGAATAGTAAACAGACAGAACGGACTACCAATAGGTTATCCTTGTAACATTACTTCTTGTTCTGGATTTAAAATCAAGGTTATGAAAAAGACATTTCATTGATATATGTTGACAAAACCAGATTTCTGAGGCTGAGAATCAGACCCAGATTCAACATAAATCCATCATGTTAATAAGTACTCCTGGGGGACCGTTGTTACAAGCCATTGCATTTTGCCTAGCTTCATGTGAGCTCGGTCCCAACTCAGAACTAAAAAAAAATTCCTGGCATATTATTTATTGATTATGACCATACTCTTTGTTGAATTGGTATTCTGAAAAATTCTGTGTATATTTCTTGTTCCAAGATTAGCCAAGGGAAAGAAAATATAATGTTGTAATTTTTTTCGATTTATTTTTATTTATTTATTTATTTATTTATTTGAGACAGAGAGAGGGAGAGAGATATATAGAGAGTGTGAGAATGGGTGTGCCAGGGCAGCTAGCACCACAAATGAATTCCAGATGCATGCACCACTTTGTGCATCTGGCTTACATGGGACCTGGAGAATCAAACCTGGGTCCTTAGGCTTGGCAGGCATGCACCTTAACTGCTAAGCCATCTCTCCAGCCCTTATAACGTTGTAATTTTTCAGTAATAAAATAAGTCTGCAAAGGGAAGTAAATGAATAGCTGTGATTCTTTTGTAAATACAGTTGGATTTTGTAGCTCACTTTCAGTAATAAAATATGTCATTCAGAAGCTAAATTCCAAAACACTAAACTTAACACACATTGGAAGTAGAGTGTATCATTTTTGAGAATTTTAAAGATACAATAAAGAGTTTGATGGTCTTAGGATTGATAGTGACTTTGCTCTAAAAGAAACTCACAGCAGGGCAATTGGAGGGGACCCACATACTGTTAATGAACAGACACCAGCTTTACTTTTCTCCTTTACTATTTCCTCTCCACAGAACCAGCAGCCTTGATGAACATTTCTAGGCCTTGTCACTGGATATTCACTGCAAATCTGACCCTGGCAGAAGGTCTTCCTACTCAGGGAATGCACAACCATTCTGGAATTGTTCCACATGAGGCACTCTTCATTCTTTTCCTTTGGGAAAACTTGGCAAATGCACATCGTGGTAAATTTCCAAAGAAGTAGTCCTTAGATATCTGTCACATCCTCGAGATCTTTTCCATGATCTTATGTTGGAAGAAATTCCTTTTGTCTAAAATAATCTAGATAACAGATTTTTCAATAAAATGATACACATTGATACTGTACTATATCCATGTAGTAGATAGCTTCAGGTTCACTGAGATGAACTTCTAGACCAGGCACAGTAATGGAGGAAGGGATGTTTATGAAGCTTACAGATCCAGGGGAAGTTCCATAATGGCAGAAGAAGTCGGCCTGCCTTCACAGGTCCAGGCAGAGAGAGAGAGAAAGAAGCACAAGCCTACATACAAGCCAAAAGCCACTTGGTAACTGGAATCTGCTGTTAATTGATGTTAGTACATTTACTTAGTTAAATTCCAATTGAGTACAAATATTAACTATAAAAATGCCAATTCCATAGCAAACTTATATTGCATTTCTATATAATAGCTAGCCATATTCAGCACTTTGGTTTGACCTAATCTTTTAGTGTTGAACACAAATCTTGGGGGCAGGGGAGATTGCTCACTGGTTAAGGCGCTTGACTGCAAGGCCTAACTGTTGGAGTTTGATTCCCCAGTACCCAGTTAGAGCCAGATGCACAAGGAGGCGCTTGCACCTGGAGTTCATTTGCAGTGGCTGGAGGCCCTGTTGTACCCATTGTCTCTGCTTGTCTCTCCTCTTTCTCTCTCTACTTGCAAATAAATAAATAAAAATAAAAATAAAGGTGAAGAAGAAAAACAGTATATCACGTTTAATTGCATGGCTTAATTTAAAATCTTGACTATCAGGTCATGCTTTTCTTTTTATTTTAAAGTAGATATATTTAAAAGTGAAAAAAAAAAAAATGTCCAGGCTTCCAGCACTCAGGAGCAGAGGTAGGAGGATTGCTGTGAGTTCTATGCCAACCTGAGAATGCACAATGAATTCCAGGTCAGCCTGGGCTACCGTGAAATCCTACCTCAAAAAACTAAAAACGAAAAAAAAAAATGAAAGAAGTGATTTTACTTTTCAAGTGCTTCAATTCTAAAACAAATTCAGGAAAAGTGGCCCAAGAGCCTTAAAGTCCTTGTTTGTTTTAATATTTAAAAATAACTAGGGGGAAGGGAGGACATTAGTAAGGATTTTGCCATCAAATAGTTTCCTCTGCAAAATGTCAACAACTTAAATTTCCAAAAGTGATTAACTACTTGCAAAGAGACTGAAAACAATATCTTAGGTTTTTGTCTCCAAACATACACATTTCTGAGTTAGACTTTTAAACTGTCAATACTAGAAAGACAATGCCATTGACTTGTACCTGGCACTAGTCCCTCCAGTTAATTTCTTCCCTGGAGAGTGGTTTTGGGCGACAGAGTGGCGTCCAGCTTCCCAGGTCGTTGCCCTGACAAAATGCAGTGGTGGCAAAGTCAAGGAGCCTGACAAAATCTCATTAATCATTTTAAATTAAATCCAACCTTCCTGTCCCACCATGCCAAGAAGAAAGACTTTCCCTCTCCCTTAACAAATGAAACTTTCCTTAGTAAAGATTTGCCATCTTTCTCTTGTTGATCTTTAATTCAATTAGACAAAAATAAAATAAAACAATCTACTTTTCTACACTAGAAATCAAAACATTTGTCCAGATATGGTTTAACATATCAGCCAAGTGTCTAAAAAATATAACAAATTTTGAATAAAAATACATGTAAATGTTCTGAGAGTAAACTGTGCCAATAAATTAGAAATGCCATTTATCTTTATTTTTTTAGTAGTTCAATGAAATCATTTTGCTTTATCTAAAATTTATTATCTTTAATAAGATTTTTTAAAAGAAGAAATTGGGGAAAAATCCATAATAGTGTATTGGCATTTTTTTTTCAAGTCTATCTTTCCCTCTATAGGTTTTGGTTTGTAATTGTAATATGTATATGTCTGTGCATACATACATGTACATTTTAATTTTAATATACTTTAATATATGTAATATATTATGGAAATGTATTTTGGTGTAATCAGTGTCCAGCACAGTGTGTGGTGTATGTAACAATACTTCTTAGTTGTTTGTTAGAATTGCCCAAGTTTAGAACATCCCAGCTGCCTTCATCTTTTCCTTTTCCTTAAGAACAACAACGTGGTTAACGGTAAGCATACTTTTCCCTATTTGTGATTATTTCCTTAGGTGACTTCCTGGAGAAGGCTATTTTAACATAAGGATGTTTGAAAAAAAAAAAAAGTACACAGACGTGTTAATGTGATATTTAGAAAAAGTTCACTATAGGCATCAGAAAACCAGATTTTTTTGGAATAGATCTTTATTTTGTACATTAAGACTTGCAAATAAATGTACACTCATTGAGCCTCATAGTGAAAGATAAACATAATATTGTTCAAAAATTTAAAGAACAATTAAGATATGTAAAAAGTGAAAATTAATGACTTAAATTCTTTAAGTTTCCTATTTTAAATGGGTAGATAGCATTAAAGTAACAGTGCTTCACCCAGATATTTAAAATTAGAAGTCTTGGATAGTTCTGTGTAGAATAATGTACTGGTTGAACATATCTTGATATTTTTTAAAAAATGAATGAATATTTTATAATTTGTAAATTGTGTACACATGAACATGGCATATTTTATAAAGAAATAGTGGGCTGGAGAGATGGCTTAGAGGTTAAGGCACTTGCCTGTGAAGCCTAAGGACACATGTTCCATCTCTCTCCAGATCCCACATAAGCCAGAATCACAAGGTGAGGCAAATGCAAGGTTGCACATGAGCACTAGGTGGTGCAAGCACTGGAGGTCAAGTGCAGTGGCTGGGGTTTAATTTTTGGAGTCTTTTATGTATTCTATATATTAATCATCAATCCAACAAAGAGTTGGCAATGAAATTTTTCAATTTTGTAGACTACCTCTTCTCTGGTGACTTTTATATTTACTGTGGTGAAGTTGCTATAATAATTGCCCACTTTGGAACTTTTTCCTGTGCTTTTGGAGCCATTTTCAGAAAGTTCTGCCTATCTTTGTTTATTGAAGTGCTTTGTCTATGTTTTCCTCTAGTAATTTTAGAGTTTTAGGTAATGCATTAAGACCTCTGAGGCATTTTAAAATTATTTTTGTGTAGGGTGAGAAATATGAATCTAGTTTTATTCTGCTGCATATGGATATGTAGTTACACTGTTCATTGAAAAAACTCATTTTTCCCAGTGCATGCTTTTGATCCTTTTGTTAAAAATTAGATGGCTGTAGCTTTGTGAGTTTACTTTTGGGCCCTCTATCCTGTCTTAAGTTATACTACAAAGAAACTTAACAGATCAATTTTGATTGTTGCACTACTAACTTTAGCTAAGTTAAGAAACAAGCCTATATGTCCATCAACAGATGAATGAATAAAGAAAATATTCACAGTGCTAACTTTGGCAGCACATACACTAAAATTAGAATAATACAAAACTGATTATCATGGCCCATGTGTTAAAAAATTGGCACATATATACAACTGAATTTTATTCATTTGGAATGAAGAATGAAATTATTACATTTTCTGGAAAATGGATAGATTGGAGATTGTTTTGTGAAACAAATTAAGCTAGACTCAGAATGACTAATGTCATGTTTTCTACAATACAAAGACTCTAGGTTTAAGTTTATACATGTTTCATATGAATATACATACATAGAATATGTATGTGTATAATATGAAAGTAGAAAGTGGACTATAATGCACTGAGGAAGAGCTCTAACAAAGGGGACAAGGGAGGACACTAGAATACATGTGACATGAAAACCGAAGACAGTATTATTTGGGAGGAGGAAAGGAACCAGCAACAGGAGGCTTGGGGATGTCTGTGGAAGGGTAAGTAAGAACAAAATGTGTGTGTGTGTGTGTGTGTGTGTGTGTGTGTGTGTGTGTGTGTGTTGTATATATCCATAATGTTGCAGCTAAGAAAACAGCAGCAGTACCAACAACACCTAGTGTATTCATTTTAACAGAATGTGCTTAGAAAAAAATCTGTGGATGAGAAATTTGAAGGCTCTATATGTTTATAAGCATTTTTTTCTTTGATCCCCTTTCCTGTTTCTTTTTCTTAGCTTTTCTTTTCTTCTTTCTCATCCTTTCCCCTCCTTCTCTTCCTTCCTTTTCTTCCTTCTTCCTTCCATTCCTTTATCCCTTCCTTACCACCCTTCTTCCTTTCTTTTATCCTTTTCTATCTCTTTCAGAATATAACTGTTATCCCAAAAAATGACTATATATAGGAAGAATTTGTTAGAAGTACCCACTTGTATGGTACATTCTGGATTTGAAACAACCCAGCCCTCACTGGTGAAGGAAACAAGCTTAAGTACTCTTGTGAGTTTCAGTAGAGTTCAAATTTCATATTGAGCAAGCGGATATTTGTTTAGTGACAACTTAAAAGCCATTAGTAATATTGTAACTTTCTAGCTTCAAAGAACTCAGGCCCAGGTGGAAAAGACAGACACAAGCAGGCTGAGTTGAAATGAAAAACAACTTCCATGAGCTGCAGCAAATATAAGCATATCATCCTTTGTTGGGGGAGGAGAGAGGTAGGGGGTCAAACCCATGGCCTTCCTTCCAGGGAGCTACATCCTGTCCTTTACTATCCTTAAAATTCTCTTTCCTTAGCTCTTGTAATACCTTTTCTCTACTTCTTTTAACGTTTGATTAACTTTCTTTTTCCAGCTCTCTTTTCTGCAACAAAACTTTAAGTTCTATTTTGCAATACTTCATTTTACTTTCCATATGTCATAAAAGATGTATCTTTGCTGAATATTGCCTAGTATAGCTCAAATACTAATATGACCCCAACTTATAGAGGTCACCCATTTCTTCTTCACTGTTAGTACTATTTTCCAGTTTGGGTCAATGAACACTCACTAATCTTAAAGTTTAATATATGCAAAATATTGGGAGTGTTCTCTTTCATTTTACACAAAAAATTGCTTGTTCTAGTAGCTACCCTTTATAACAAGACAACACATTCATATAAGAATAGTAAGATTTAGGGCTGAAATTCATTCCTCCTCTTTATACCCTTTGCCAGAGAATTGCCTAGGTAAAGCCTTAAAATAAAAGATGAGAGTCTGGGAATATTCAGAACTTGGTAAGACCACATTTGATTAAAAAAAAAAAAAAAGCTGGCCGAGTGTGGTGGCACACACCTTTAATCACAGCACTTGGGAGGCCCAGGTAGAAGGATTGCCATGAGTACAAGGCCAGCCTGGGACTACAAAGTGAGTTCTAGATCATCCAGGAATAAAGTGAGACCCTGCCTCAAAAAGGAAAAAAAAAAAAGAGCTGATGTGTTGAAAATTATGATTATTAGAAAAGCAGGAAAGTGGGACCACATTATAAAACCTAAAGGCCCACACCAGTGATCTACTTCCTCAGGCAATGCTCCACCACCTAAAGGTTCCACAACCTTCCCAAATAGAGCCACTAGCAGGAGACCCAATGTTCAAACACATGAGCCCATGGGGTGTTTTCATCCAAAGTACAACAAGAAGTTCATATAGAACATAAATTCTTTCCATAATGAAATATTATGCAAAGCAAATTGGATCCTAACTGGGAAATACTGAAGTCCTAAATCAGTAGGAATATTAGTAAATGTTTATTATTAGGATTTTATAGATGGTAGATATTAAAAATTTCTACTTACCACGTTTAAAAAGCATTCAAAAAGTCCCTAAAGAATAATCATAAAAAAGAATGCTGTTTAATTGAAGAGGGTTATACTTCAAGTGACTTTGAAATACCTCTTTCAGACCAACTCTTCAACAGAGAGCACCACAAACTGGACAAAACCTAAGAGTGAATTGCTAGAAAGTAAGAGGTGGATTCTACAGAGAGAATGCTTACAAGCAAGTGCAGCACTGGGCAAGCCTCCTCTTTTTATAGCTGTTAGCTCTCTCATGTGGAGACTACAGCTTGACTTGTGTGAAGGAAAACAGTGTAAAGTTTGTGTCGATGGCATCTACTTAAAAATGTCAAGGGAAGAACCCAACGAGACAGCCACAAAAATGTGTATAGAGCTGAACTCAAGTTCTGCTTGGTCTCTGAAGCATGCACACAGATTAGGTTACAATAGAGTAGCCTGGTTAAAGAACTGAAATCTGAGCTACCACCAATTGTTGGGCACCAAAACTTGCAGTTGGAAATATTGCCACGTTAAGTGCTTCCTTAAAAGAATTACCTAGAGAAATGTATCAGAATCCCAGGGTTTCTACATTTTACTCACCATTTCCAGGACATGACCTAAATTATTGACCAAATAAAAACAAAACAGGAAAATGTGATCCATTCTCAAAAGAAGACTGACACAGATATAGACTATTGGAATGAGTAGATAAGTATTCTAAATCAGCTATTCTAACTATGCTCAAGGATTTAAGAAAGATGTACTTATAATGATTGAAAAGAAAGAAAATTTCAGAAAATAAACACTAAACAGAATTTCTAGAACTAAAAACAGCAGAATTTTTAAAATGCTTTAATTATTTATTTGAAAGAAAGAGAAAAAGAGGCAGATAGATGACAGAGAGAGAGGTGGGGAATGAATGGGTGAACCAGAGCCTCCAGCCATTGCAAACAAACTTGAGACACATGTGCCACCTTGTGCATCTGGCTTATGTGGGTACTGGGCAATGAATTTTGAGTTTTTAGGATTCATAGGGAAGTGCTTTAACCACCAAGCCATCTCTCCAGCCTCAAAGCAGCAATTTAAAGGTAAAGTTCATTGGAGTGTTTAAAAGAAGATTACAGAGAAGTTAATGAACTGGAATTTAGATCAAGAGGAAAACCACAATTTAAGCAAAAGGAAGAAAGGGATTGCAAAAATTAAACAGAGCTGCAAAAACTTGTGAGACACTACTTTAAAAGTTTGGTGTGTTTGTCAATAGAGTTCCAGGAGAAGAGAGAAAAAATGAGGCTGAAAAATATTTAATGAAATAAAGCACTCAGAGAAAGATGATATACTATACATACAGGAAAACTAATTTGAATACTACTACTGTCTTTTTATTGGAACTGCATTTTTAAAGCATGCCAAGTACTTTGTCCCTTAAATTGCTTCTGTCTGGCATTTTGTTATAGCAATCAGAAAATTAACTAATACAGAAAATTGGTACCAACAGGTGGGGTCATTGCTGTGATATCCACAATCATGTTGATCATAACCCTTTGAACCTTTTGTGATCAGACTATGGAAAAGTCTGTAAGTATAGGCTAGTGAAACCCTAGAGTGTTGAAAGTGGAACTTAGGAGGTTATTCTGAAGAGAATAAGGAAGTGTAGAATGCCAAATGCAATGCAATATGGACAGTAGAGACTGGGCTCATGATGTTTCAGAGAAAAACAAGGACTCCATCTGGAGCCAGACTACAGTCCATATATGTTATATACTGACAACACAAATGACTATATATTTTTTTTTAATCTGTGTCCTGTGGCATGGTTATAGATTACTGCTATTAGCCTCTGGTGGTTTATTTGGGTTTCCCCCATAAACTTGGGTGTTCTGGATGCAAGGTTCCCCAGTTGATGGCAATTGGAAATTCAAGCCTCCTGGAGGCCGTGTATTGTTGGGGGTGGGCTTATGGGTGTTATAGCCATTTTCCCCATGCCAGTGTTTGGCACACTCTCCTGTTGCTATGTTCCAGCTTATGTTGGACAGGGATGATGCCCACCCTCTGCTCATGCCATCATTTTCCCTGCCATTGTGGAGCATCCCCTTGAGCCTGTAAGCCAAAATAAACTCTTGCCCCCTCCCCACAAGCTTCTCTTGGTTGGGTGATTTAGACCAGCAATGTGAATCTGACAGCAACAATAAAGTGGTATCAAGAAGTGGATTGCTGCTAGACACCTGACTATGTAGCTTTGGCCTTTTGGAGCTGATTTACAAGAGGAATGTGGAAGGATTTGAAACCTTGGCCTGGGAGATGCCTTGCAGCACTGTAAGTACAGCTTGATGGACTATTCTGGTCAGAGTTGAAAGAGCTAAATGCAGTAAGAACTATAGACTATGAGTTTTGGCTTAAGAAAGTGAGAAAGAGGTTTGCTTGGACTGGGCTAGAAGCAGTTTGAGAGGCTTGCTGTTATGGCTATGTCCTTAGAAGTTGTGCAGGGTTGCACTGCATAGAAATGGACTGGTGTGAGCAGAGGGATATGGCACAGAAAAAAATGAAATCTTTGGGTCTAAAATGCTGCCTATTCACCTGCAAATTGTTTGAGAGATTACAACCATTGAGATTGGGCCATCTGACCTGCACTGGGGCAACAGGAAGAATGTAGACTCTTTTGAAGGAGCCTGAGTGCTCAAGGAGTGTCCTCTTCTTCAAAGTCTGCTTTATTACCCCCTGGATTAACAAATTGGCACCCTACCTGGTATTATGGAGTATAAGAAATATAGAAAAGAGAGGGTCCTTGGGTTTGCCATGTGGTCTTGTGTTTTGGAAACATCCATGGGCAATGAGAAGCAGGTTTGCTGGATGCCTGCATGGAGACTCCATGGGGCCATGAGAATGAACCATGGATTGCAGTGGAGACCCAGTGGAGATTCCGGGACCATGAGGTGGCTGCTGAGGAGAGCTTCCCACCCCAGATGAAGTTTTCCAGGACTGTGAGTAGTCTACCGGGAGGGGTGGCACTGGAACTCCAGAGACTTGTTGATCGTTAAAATTATCAGACTTGGAGACTTGTTATTGACTAGAGTTGTTGGACTTGAAGTTACAGAGTTTGATGCTTGTCCTGGTTGTTTTAAATCTTGTATTGGTTGAATATTTCTTTGCTGTGCCCAATGCCATCTTTTGCGGTATGTCTATTCTATGCCATTATGGGTTTTGGGGGGATTTTTTGGTATTATGGCTCAGTTAAAAGATCCTGGACTATGGGGATGGGGATGTATGAACAGCATTAGGATTGATAAAACCTATGGGGACTTTTAAATTTGAATGAATGTATTGCATTTTACATCATGTATGGTTATGTATGGGGACCAGGGATGGAATGTGGTGGTTTGATTCAGGTGTCCCCCATAAACTTAGGTGTTCTGGATGCTAGGTTCCCCAGCTAATGGCAATTGGAATTTAAAGCCTCCTGGAGGTGGAGTATTGTTGTGGGTGGACTTATGGGTGTTATAGCCAGTTTCTCCATGCCAGTGTTTGGCACACTCTTCTGTTGCTATGGTTCACCTTATGTTGGCCAGGAGGTGATGTCCACCCTCTTCTCATGCCATCATTTTCCCTGTCATAGTGGATCATCCCCTAGAGCCTATAAGCCAAAATAAACCTTTTCTTCCCCCCACAAGCTGCTCTTGGTTGGGTGATTTCTACCAGCAATGTAAACCTGACTGCAACATAGCCCAATTTTAACCTGACACGATAGCAGAGATGCCAGAAACATGGGAAGAAAAGCTGTCATCTGAATGTAATTGGCTTGAGAGGCTATGTATACTGAAGGTGGCAAAGTACAAGGAGTGCGTCCACTGAAGCCTGTTGAATATTAGATGCCATCATGAGCCCCAGATGCAGTTTTGTGTTTGTTCTCCTGGGTTTGATCTTGCTTTGTTCCATTTTTCCTTGTTATGTTCCCATTTCTACCTTTCACAATGGGACTCTTTATGCCATTGGATATAACTTCTTTGATTTTTATAGAAGTTCACAGTTAAGACATTGACTTGTCTCATAAAACTTTGGACTTTTGAATACTGCTGGAAATGTAAAACTATGGAGACTTTTAAAATTAGATTTAATATATTTTGCATTATGAGATGGGCATAGGCCTATGGGGGGGTAGGGGGGGCAGAATGTTAAAATTTGAATTTGGAAAAATTACCACAGGCTCATGTCTTTGAAAACTGGTCCCCAGCTGGTGGTGCTCTTTGAAAGGTTTAGAAATTGTAAGAGACAATGCTGGCTGGCAGAAGTAAGTCCCTGAGTGCAGGCCTTGAGTTAGTCTGGTCTCACTTTTGGCTCAAGTCCTGCTTCCAAATCTACAGAGATGTAATAAGGTTGTGGCACACTCCTGCCAACTTTCACTATCCTGGACTAATCTGGCTCTGATGCCATGCCTTCCCCACAGTGATAGACCATATCTCTTTAAATTCCACATCAAAATAAATCATTTCTTCCTTGAAAAATAAAATAATTTACTCAAAGGGGAAAATGTTAAACCAGAATTATGTGCCAAACCAATTTCAATAAAAAATCCACTTTAAAATAATATCAACTTATAATAAAAAATGGTGGGGGCTTAGCCGGGCATGGTGGACACACCTTTAATCCCAGCACTGGGAGGCAGAGGTAGGAAGATCATTGTGAGTTCAAGGCCACCCTTAGACTACATAGTGAATTCCAGGTCAGCCTGAGCTAGCTACAGTGAGACCCTACCTCAAAAAAAAAAAAAAAAAAAAAAAAAAAAAAAAAAAAGGCTCAGAGTACTTAGTAACATCTCGATCACACCTTCCAAGGCTCAGGGTCTAATGCGGAAGAGGTGGCGGAAAGAATGTAAGAGCCAAAGGAAGGGTAGAACTCCTTACAACCTCCTCCCTCCAGACATAAAATGGCCTGGATATCCATGACCTCATAGTGCCTGACACTACCTACACAAGACCACCATAAGAGGAGGAAAAGATCATGACATGAAAATGAAAGGGAGACTGATTGAGATGGGGAGGGGATATGATGGAGAATGGGATTTCAAAGGGGAAAGTGGGGGGAGGAAGGGTAGCACCATGGGATATTTTTTATAATCATGGAAAATGTTAATAAAAATTAAGAAAAAATAAATAAAATAAATAAATAAACAAAAAGAAAAAAATCCATTTTAAGATAAAAGAAAACTAGAATTTTTAAGGCCCCTTACTTACAACAGATGTTTATTTTCCATTGTGAAAAGAATGATCCTACAAGAAAATCAGGATCTTCAGAAAAAAATAAGAGTACCTGAAACTATAATCTGAGTGAATATGAAAGAAAAGTTTCTTAATTTCGAGTGGTATTAGAAACAAATTATAACATTTTATGTTGGACTTTATGACAGTACACACACACACACACACGGTTGATGAAGGGTAGAAGAACAGATATACTTTATATTTTCTCGGATATAAATATTACATCTAAGAAAAATGAAGCTAAGATATTGACCTCTAGTCAACCATATGTATGTTTCACTTCTTAGGAATGAAGTGTGTTGATTTTGAAACTTATTCTGACATGTATAAAACCATGAAGATAGGTTGATTGATAGAGGGATGGATGAATATGTGCTAAAGTGAATATAGTCAAATTTTAGTTGTGAGTGAGGTGTATATAGGAATTATCTGTAAAATATTTCCACATTTCTGTGGTTGAAATTTTCTATTAGAAATTGATTTTGGAAGAAAGGTCTTAATGGAAAAGTTAAAAAGAAAAAAAAATGAGGGGCTGGAGAGATGGCTTAGTGTTTAAGGCATTTACCTGAAAATGCTAAAGACTGGAGTTCTACTCCTCAGTACCCATGTAAAGCCAGATACACAAAGTGGCACATGATCTGGAATTCATTTGCAGTGGCTGGAGCCCCTGGTGTGCTCATCCTCTCTGTCCATCTCTCCTCTCTATCTCTCTCTGCTTGCAAATAAATAAATAACAATGTTTAAAAAAATTAAAATAGGAAATTGACACAAATTTTTTAAACTGTCAAATTTAGAGGGAGGAAGAGACAGAGAAAAACCAGACAAAGAGCCATACATAAAAAAAGATAGACAGAAAGAGGTACATAGAGGGTGAGGTGGTGAGGTCCATGTATCATTCACTAGAAAATAAGAATGAGGAGACTTCCAGTTAAGATGGTGGCTTAGGAACCATGCCAAAGCACCCTAGGGGGGAAAAAGTAAAAAAAAAAAAAAAAAAAAAAAATAGAAAAAGCCAGCAAAATATACTCTTCTACTAAAAAGTGAGGTGTATGAAAAATTGAAATGGCAGCAGAGAAGTAGGAGAGATCCAGAGCATCCAGAGCCCACATAGGTAGGCAGAAGCAGCTCCAGCAGTGGCAGCACCAGGTCCACAGGGCCACAGCTGCCAGGCTCAGCTTGAGCCACAGAAAAAGCCAGGTGAGGGGATTTACCACACACACCAGAGCTCTTTTCAACCTCAAGAAATGAGGAGAACCACAGTGAACAATGGAGGAGCAGATCACGAGGTAGAGGATCATGTGGACCAGCGAGAGAACTAGAATCACCATCGACAGCCTCCCTTCTCCCACCTCCAGTGTGCTGGCAAGCACCAGAGACCAGCAGAAGGGAGATCACAACACCCAGCCCCAGTGACCAAAGCAGTGATCCAATGACCCAGCCAGCCAACTTGAACCCACAATGCACCAAAGAGGGACCCAAACAGGAGCACAGAATAACTGAGACCAAAATCATCCCAAAAGGCAACTGGTATTACACCAGGTCAGTACCCATCAAATAAACCTGGTATATAGGCCTGAACCGGAAGTGCTAATTGCACCTTCCATATCAGGATAAATTATATGTTAAATCTGATGGATGGTCAGATTTTCCATTCTTAAATAAGCTATATTTTGGGCTTGTTATTTGTTGCTTCTTGATTTATAGTGGCTTTGTTTCCTCTTCTGTTATACATTAGGGAAGGCTCTCACTTGGTCACAAGCTGACTTAGAACCTTCAACAGACCAGAAATCTTAACCTCCTTGTTGTCAGGATTAAGGGTGTGGGATACCACACAAGCTAAGGGACAGTTAGAGGATCTGGATGTCATAATACCTACCCTTGCATAAATACTCTGTGCTGTTTTTCATTGACAGTGTACATTGTTTAGCTAAATTTTAGAATCTTCCTGTATTTTGTTCCACACAGCCTACTTGAATACTCTCATAGAAGACAAACCCAACACCTAGGGTCACTTTTGTAGATACTCTGAGAATCTTGAGAGCCACACCTAGCACCTTAAGCTCCTACCCTGATGATATATAACATCAGATTGATTGATACATTTAATAATACTACAGATAACTAGAAAAACCAAGCATTAAATTAATCCAAGATGCAAAAATATATATATTATAACACAAGAAACACCGAAAATAAAGACAATATAAATCCACCAAGAAGTATTAATGCATCAGAAATGGCCTCCAGTGAGAATGAGTTAGAGGAAATACCTGAGAAAGATTTCAAAAGGAATGAAAGAGGAAATCAATGGAATCAAAGAAGACACAGGACACCAATTTAATGAAATGAAGAGGTCAATACTAGACATAAATAAGGAAACATAAATAATAAAGAAAAACCATTAGTTATCTTTTTCCTCATTTTCTTAGTGGGCACTGACCTGTAACTCCCAGAACCAGCATGGGGCTATCATCCACAATGAGCTTTTGATCAGAGAGACCTACAAGGTTTCCTAAAAGACAGACAGATTTCTGTCAGAGTACTTGATGACCCACCAAAGGTTAGTGGTAAGACCCTACTGCTGAAGATACCTTATGTGATTGACATGCAAATTAGAATGGCATGGCTGGAAGTTGGATGAGAGTCAGTCCCCAGACAGTCAGCGTGTCTAGTGCCAGAAGGTGCTACATGGGTGACTGGGGGAAATTGACCAATATCTATTGAAGCAACGCATGGTCTAACCTACTTAGCAGCAAATAACTTATTGTGATGCCCACACAAGTGCAGTGGTGGCACACAGCCATGGTGGGGAACCAACTGCTCTCAATTTGGCTAACTGATTCCCTCACTGGTATGGGACCCATAGCTGGAGCTGGGAAACAAGTCAGAACCATATCCAAACATAAGCCCACTCTCCAGTATCAAGCTACTATCAATTGTGGGCTACAAGAGGGCCTACACCTATTAAATTCTCTATAAAAAAAAAAAAAGTAAGGGTTATCTCATTTGTCCTGGTGCTAACTTACTCTCCGTTGGAGAATCTGCTTCTCTTTTTCAGATAGATGTAGACCCTAAGGAGAGAGCCACCCCATCATACCTCAAAAGGGCCCCGGCTGAAACTAAGAAAACTTCGAAAAACAAGCAAGGGGGCTCTTTTCCTGATGAACCGGACACCAGCACAAGGGGGAAGGAGATCAGCATAGAGAAAAATCAACTCCTACCAAATCAGAGAGCCAGAGCCTCAGAGGCCCTCAACACCTCATCACTGAAGCAGACCAAAAATGAACCCAACATGGCTCAGGGAAATTTTGCGGAAGAGGGGGCGGAAAGAATGTCAGAGTCACATGTTGGGTCATGATATGCAGAGACATTTAGCTTACCCATAACTGTGGGCTAACTCCACAATGCATGACCCGTATACCTCAACAAGGAGGGGGCCAAGGGGAGGGGGTAGGTCACGGATGAGCCTAATAATGGTACCAAACTGACTGTATTTGCTGAATACGGAACTGACTAATAAAAAAAAAAAAAAAAAAAAAAAAGAAAAACCAGTCAGAATTACTAGCAATGAAGAACACATTTAATGAAATTAAAAAAATAACTCTGTAGAAAATCTCACCAGTAGAATGGAAGAAGGAGAGGACAGAATATCTAAACTAGAAGACCAGGTGGCAGATCTAATACAGTCAAACAAAAAGAAAGACAAACTAATAGGAAAGTATGAATGGGAATGTCAAGATATTCAGGACACTATGAAAAGATCAAACATAAGAATTCAGGGTATAGTAGAAGGAGGAGAATTTCACTCCAAAGGTCTTCATGGGAAAGAGGTGTCAATGAAGATACAGGAATCCTTTAGAACACCAACCAGACAAAACCTGGAAAGAACCTCTCCTGCCCATATTATAATCAAACTACCAAACACACAAAATAAAGAAAAAATTCTGAAAGCAGTTAGAAAAATCAAGTTACCTACAAAGGCAAGCCCATCAGGATCACAGCAGATTACTCAGCACAAACTTTAAAAGCCAGAAGGGCTTGGAGTGATATATTCCAAGTTCTGAAGGATAACAATTGTCAACCAAGGTTACTTTATCCTGCAAAGATATCCATTCAAACAGATGGAGAAATAAGGATATTCCACAACAAAAGCAGTTCAAAGGAGTATTTGAAGACAAAGCCAGCTCTACAGAAAATACTTGAAAGAATCCTCCATGCTGAAGAGAAAGAAAAACACACATTTAAGAAACCTGTAAAAAACAAACAATACTTAAATACTACTTAACACAAGAGAGCAAAGGTAAAACCGGAAGAACTACAAAAAATGGCAAAAATAAATACACACCTTTCAATAATATTTCTTAATATCAGCGGCCTCAATGACCCAACCAAAAGACATAGGTTTGCAGACTGGGTTAAAAAGCAGGATCCTTCAATTTGTTGCCTCCAAGAAACTCGCCTTTCTAGAAAGGATGGACACTATCTTAGGGTGAAAGGTTGGAAAATGGTGTTTCAAGCAAATGGGTCTAGAAAACAAGCATGGGTTGCTATCCTAATATCTGACAAGGTAGACTCCAGTCCAACATTAGTTAAGAAAGATAAGGAAGGTCACTTTATATTGATTAAAGGCACACTCCAACAGGAGGACATACAATCCTAAACATATATGCTAACATGTGGGCTCCCAACTTCATCAAACAAATGCTATTAGAACTAAGGTCACAGATAACACCAAACACAGTGGTAGTGGGTGACTTCAACACCCCACTCTCACCAATTGACAAGTAATCCTGGAAAAAAATAAACAAAGAGGCATCTGGACTAAATGAAGTCATAGACGAATGGACCTAATAGATATATACAGGACATTTCATCCAAATGCTGCAGAATATACATTCTTTTCAGCAGGACATGGAAAATTCTCTAAAAGAGACAATATATTAGGACACAAAGCAAATCTTAACAAATAAAGGAAAATTGAAATAATTCCTTGCATCTATCTGACCACAATGGAATCAAACTACAAATCAATAGCAAGAAAATCTATAGAGCATACACAAAATCATGGACTATACTAGTAAATGATGAATGGGTGAATGAAGAAATCAAGAAGGAAATCAAAAAATTCATAAAGTCAAATGATAATGAGAACACAGCATACCAAAAATGTTGGGACACAATGAAGGCAGTCCTAAGAGGTAAATTTATAGCTTTAAGTGCTTATATTAAGAAATTAGAAATGTTGCAAGTAAATGACCTAATGCTTCACCTTAAAGCCTTGGAAAAAGAACAATGCAAACTGAAAATCAGTAGGCGGGAAGAAATAATAAAGATTAGGGCAGAAATTAATGAAATAGAAACCAAAAAAAAAAAAAAAAAATCCAAAGATTAATGAAACAAAGAGTTGGTTCTTTGGAAAGTAAACAAGATTGATAAACCCTTAGCAAATCTGACCAAAAGAAAGAGAGGAGAGACAAATTAATAAAATTAGAGATGAAAAAGGCAACATCACAACAGATATGAGAAAAATTCAAAAAATCATAGGGACATACTATAAAAACATATACTCCTCTAAGTATGAAAATCTGAAGGAAATGGATGATTTCCTTGATTTATATGACCTACATAAATTAAATCAAGATGAAATTAATCAGGTAAATAGACCTATAATAAATATGGAGATCCAAGAAGTTATCAAAAATCTCCCAACTAAAAAAAGTCCAGGCCCAGAAGGATTCACTGCTGAATTTTACCAGACCTTCAGGGAAGAACTAACACCACTGCTTCTTAAGCTTTTCCATAAAATAGAAAAAGAAGGAATCCTACCAAACTCCTTCTATGAAGCCAGCGTCAACCTGATACAAAAACCAGGCAAAGATAGAACAAAAAAAGAAAATTACAGACAAATCTCCCTCATGAACATAGATGGAAAAATTCTCAACAAGATATTGGCAAGCAAAATACAAGAATATATCAGAAAGATAATTCACCCAGACCAAGTAGGCTTTTTCCTAGAGATGCAGTCATGGTTCAAAATATGCAAATCGATAAATGTAATACATTATATAAATGGACTGAAAGACAAAAATCACATGATCATCTCATTAGATGCAGAAAAAGCATTTGACAAAATCCAACATCCCTTCATGACAAAAGTCCTACAGAGACTGGGAATAGAAGGAACATATCTCAGTATAATAAAGGCTATCTATGACAAGCCGACAGCAAACATATTAATAAATGGGAAAAAATGGAAGCTTTTCTACTAAAATCAGGAACAAGACAAGAGTGTCCACTGTCCCCACTTTTATTTAATATAGTCCTGGAAGTCCTAGCCATAGCAATAAGGCAAGAAACACACATAAAAGGAATACAAATTGGAAAGGAAGAGGTCAAGTTATCATTATTTGCAGATGACATGATTCCATACATAAAGGACCCTAAAGACTCTACCAGCAAACTGTTGGAGCTGATAAACACCTACAGCCATGTAGCAGGATACAAAATACAGAAATCAGTAGCATTCCTATATGCTAACAACAAACACACAGAGAATGAAATCAGAGAATCACTCCCATTCACAATTGCATCAAAGAAAATAAAGTACCTTGGAATAAACCTAACCAAGGAAGTAAAGGATCTCTACAATGAAAACTTTAAAACACTCAAGCAAGAAATTGCAGAAGACACTAGGAAATGGAAAAACACCCCTTGTTCCTGGATTGGAAGAATCAATATTGTGAAAATGGCAATCTTAACAAAAGCAATCTACACATTTAATGCAATCCCCATTAAAATTCCAATGGCATTCTTTACGGAAATAGAAAAAAAAAAACAACCCAAAAATTCATTTGGAATCACAAAAAACCTCGAATATCTAAAACAATACTGAGCAACAAAAATAAGGCTGGTGGTATCACCATAACTGATTTTTTTAACCTATACTACAGAGCCATAGTAACAAAAACAGCATAGGTACTGGCACAAAAGCAGATATGTAGATAATGGAACACAATAGAGGACCCAGATGTAAGTCTGGGTAGCTATAGCCACCTGATCTTGGACAAAAATGCCAAAAATACTCATTGGAGAAAAGACAGCCTCTTCAGTAAATGGTGCTGGGAAAACTGGATATGTATCTGTAGAAGAATGAAAATAGATTTTTCTCTCTCTCCATGCACAAGAATTAAGTCAGAATGGACTAAAGACCTAAGTATCAGAGTTGAAACTCTGAAACTGCTAGAGGAAAAAGTAGGGGAAACCCTTCAACACATTGGCCTTTGCAAAGTCTTTCTGAATATAACCCCAATTGCTCAGGCAATAAAACCACAGATTAACCACTGGGACCTCATGAAATTACAAAGATTTTGTATGGCAAAGGACACTGTGAATAAAGAAAAGAGGCAACCTACAGTATGGGAAAAAATCTTTGCCAGCTATACATCTGATAGAGGATTAATATCTAGGATATACAAAGAACTCAAAAAATTAAATAATAAGAAATCAAACAAGCCAATTTAAAAATGGGCTATGGAACTAAATAGAGAGTTCTCAAAAGAAGAAACATGGATGGCATATAAGCATCTAAAAAATGTTCTACATCCCTAGTCATCAGGGAAATGCAGATTAAAACTATGTTGAGATTCCATCTCACTCCTGTCAGATTGGCTACCATCATGAAAACAAATGACCATAAATGCTGGGGAGGATGTGGAAAAAGAGGAGCCCTTCTATACTGTTGGTGGGAATGCAATCTGGTCCAGCCATTGTAGATATAACTGTTGAGGTTCCTGAGACAGCTAAAAATAAATCTGCCATATAACCCAGCTATAGCACTCCTAGGCATATATCCTAAGGACTCATCTCATTACCTTAGAAATACTTGCTCAACCATGTTTATTGCCACTCAGTTCACAGTAGCTGGGAAATGGAACCAGCCTAGATGTCCCTCAACTGATGAGTGAATAATGAAGATATGGCACATTTATACAATGGAGTTCTACTCAGTGGTAAAGGAAAATGAAGTTATGATATTTTCAGGAAAATGGATGGATCTGGAAAGGATTACACTAAGTGAGTTAACCCAGGCTCAGAAAGCCAAGCATTGTATGTTCTCTCTCATATGTGGATCCTAGCTACAGATGATTGGATTTCTGTGTGAGTAAGAAGAAAACTCAGTAGCAAAGGCCAGTAAACTAGAAAAGAGATAAAGGGAAGAGAAAGGGAGGGGAGTACTTAATAGGATGGTATTGTATATATATAAGTAGAAGAATAGATTAATGGGGGTGAAAAGGCCCAAAGTGAGGTCAGGGGAAGAGATTGAGGAAAGGTGGAGGGAGGGCTAATCAAAATCTAAGAGAATATAAATAAATCATATGGAATCCAACTCTTTTGGAAAATGGAACATTCATGAGCCATAGATTGTTGCTAGAAAATTTTCTGTGCTAGGGATGAGATACCTTCCAGTGAGTTGTTGGCCAAGGAGGTTCCTGATGCCCCCAAAACATTATAGGCCATTGCAAGGCCCTTTGCTTCACACCAGGAATAGATGGTAAGACCCTATTGCTGAAGACTCCACATACTTGGGCTGCAAGGCCACTGAGAAATCCTGCTGGAACTGAGCTGATAACCTCCTCCATGTAGACCACCTGACAGAATGCTGGAAGAAGCCATTCTGCATGCAGTTCAATGGGAGAAAGAGAAATCACCAGTGACGATACTCACCAGTGAACACTGCAAGCCTTATATTTGGGCAGCCAGGCCAAATGAGCCAACAGGTGCAATAGTGGCACATTTGTCATGGTGGATACCAACTGCCCTCTAATTGGACTGGAGGCCCGCTCCATGGGAGGGAATACATCCCTGATATTGAAAACTTAAAACAGGGGTAGTCATGAGTTGTAGGGGTGTAACATCTGCTACTGTCTGGCTAAATGTAAATACTATGCTTATCAAACTGCCCAGTAAGCACTTCTCTTAATATTTATACCGTTATATTAATGCTACTCTCACTTTGGGTAGAGAATCTTCTGTTCAGATGGCAGTGACCTTGGGATGACTCAGAAGGCATCATGGTGCTGGAAAGAAGTGACCGTTGTGCTCAGTAGTGTAATATCTCTATCACACCTTCCAAGGCTCAGGGTCTAATGTAGAAGAGATGGCGGAAAGAATGTAAGAGCCAAAGAAAGGGTAGGACTCCTTACAATGTGCTCCCCCAGACACAAAATGGCCTGGATATCCATGACCTCACAGTGCCCGACACTACCTACACATGACCATCATAAACAGAGGAAAAGATCATGACATCAAAATAAAAGAGAGACTTATTGAGATGGGTAAGGGATATGATGGAGAATGGAGTTTCAAAGGGGAAAGTGGGGGGAGGGAGGGTATTACCATGGGATATTTTTTATAATCATGGAAGTTGTTATAAAAATTTGAAAAAAATGAATAATATTGTATCATTAAATTTTATGTCTTCAAATAATAAATTGTTTTGAAGTTTAAAGTTAGGAATTATTTAGTCACAGAATGAAAATTATGTATGGATAAAATTATTCAGATATTTTCTTGAGAATATAAAAAGTGCTTATCAGTTTAAAAGTCTCTCACATTAAATGTATTTAATACCTTATACTTTTCTCTTGAAAGATCTTTAGAACACTATTATACTAGTAATATTAACAAGTTCTACTGACTTGAGGGAGGATCCATATCTCTAGGGAAAAGTTTCTGCTGCAATCCCTACCCCTAACCTAGCATCGCTTTCTGTCACAGCCTATATCACTCCAAAACTCTTATCTTATACTCAGAAACAATTCTGAATTCATATAAATAAATGCTCTTTTATCAACCCAATACTGGCTCATATATATATAATTACTTATTATTATTTTCATTTATTTTTTCAGAGAGAATATAAATGAATGAATGAGAGTGAATACACCAAGGCCTCTTGCCAATGCAAATGAACTCCAGACACATGTGCCACTTTGTATAACTTGCTTTATGTGGGTACTGGGGGACTGAACCTGGGTTTTCAGACTTTGCCAGCAAGCACCTTTAAACAGTGAGCCATCTTCTCAGCCCTAATGCTGGCTTTTAATTATCAAATAACTGTCCAGATATACTTATTACATTTGCTCCTATGAGAATAGCAAAAATTTTACAATTTTCCTCTCATACAATCATGTAACATGTGTGATTGCAGAACTTGTCTAGGCATCACCAGCATCTAGCAGAGGCATAGTACACTACATGGAAAGCCCTTGAGAAATATTTATTGAATGAATTAAGAGTGGATACTACTATTCACAATATTCCTTTACCAGTGAATTTTGAACAGAGATTTAGAAAATAATTGAGTGTCTTAGATATAAGCAAGCAAAAATATCCCAAAATTTTAATAATATTTTATTCTGTTTATAATTATAACTAAATTCTGATACATTTTTATGTTATAAATGTTTAAAGAACTTATGGAGACTTATCTGAACCAAAAGTTTTAAAAATGAAGAAACAGATGACAAATATATATTCTACAAATAAGTGCCAATTTTGCATAGTAATGTAGTAAAATCAACACTTTTTAAAATTCAAAGAAATGGAAAGCTGGTATTGATTTATGGAGCCAGATTTAACAATACCCTCAGATCAGAATCAAATAAATTTCCTAACTCTGTATTAGAGGAAAGGAAAAAAAAAAACTTTAGTTAAAATCTTTACAATAAAATAATTATGATTATAAATCTCTATAAATATGTATACATTACATGGTATTTTAAAAAGAATGGAAAATGATACAGTTTTCAGGCAAATTTAATGCATAAAACACCATCTTATGTAGTATATGTCAGTGTACTATTCTTGCACAGCTATGTGAGAAAATGGCTCTGCTCTGTGCAAACATGATGAGCAACAGTGAGAAAAATTCTGCAAAATTATTCAGTTTCCCAAGGAAATTACTGAAAAGAAAACAGTGAAACAGAAAGAGGCTGTATACTCAAGCTTGATGGTATACAGAAGCTAGAATGACCAGCACTTATGTAATCCTCGTATTTGCTAAGTAGATCCTTGGGCAGCATTGGTCTGAAGTGAAGAATTAATGTCCTAGCAATTGTGCTTTTATGCAGCCACATGGCCAATAAGGTAGATGTTGTCATAAAGGTGTCCTACAAAATCTTCACTAATGTTTTGAGCAGCACGACGGGTATTTCGAATAAATTCTCTTTTTGACATTTTATTCTTCACATGAGGGCTAGTGAGGTCAATGGAAAGTAGAATCAAAGAGTAGCACAGCACATAGACAGCATCTGGAAGGAAAAGAAGACACTTCAAGTTATTAAGTAGCTTAAAATACTGAAGGATATTGAATGGGGGAAAATAATCATAATTTCAAAATACCAAGATTAGTTACTAGCTGAAGGGTGGGTGACCAAGCCATCCCAATCTTCCTGTGTATTTTTCCATATTAGTATACAAAGTCCCACATCCTAGGAAAGTGCACAAACCAAGACAGACATCATCCAGTCTGAAAGTCAATTCAGTGAACATTCTTTTCTTTCTTTCTTTCTTTTTTTTTCAATTCAGAAGAACTTTAGAATGGCTGAGGAGTTTATAGTGAAAATTTGCTTTACACTTAAAAATTTTCAATTGCCTTTATTTTCACTTGTGCTTTCAAATGGAGTATTTGCAGCCAACTATTCATTAAATAAATTTTACTGTCAGATTATTTTTTTAATAGCTTTTTTCTTTTTTCAATTTTTTTATTAACAACTTCCATGGTTATAAAAAATATCCCATGGTAATACCCTCCCTCCCCCCACTTTCCCCTTTGAAACTCCATTCTCCATCATATCTATCCCCTCCCCATCTCAATCAGCCTCTCTCTTATTTTGATGTCATGATCTTTTCCTCCTGTTATGATGGTCTTGTATTATCAAAAACCCCACCATATTTATTTTTGTAGATTGCTTTTTCAAAAACCTAACTTGAAATGATTTTTAATGAAAGGAAAATGTATCAATTTGGCACTAAAAGATAAAGAAATATTAAGATTTATTAATATTCTCATTTGAGACATATATTTTCAGGTCAATGGAATTTGTACATTAATTTCAGAAGTGAATCTTTAAGGGGGGAATTGCTATATCTGAGAATATTCAACAAAATAATGTCATCAGTGGTGAAAACAGTGGACACTGGCAGTCTCAAGTTTGGCCAGACAGGCCAAATGATTGAATGAGTGCAACAGCAGCATGTCTGTTCTGGGGGAAGCCAACTACTCTCTAATTGGACTAAAGGCCTGTTCTATGGGAGGGACTACATGCCTGGTACTGAAAACCCAATCAAAAGCATATGGCAGGGAAGGTAATGAGCCTTCAGGATATAAATCCTGCTCTTGTCTAGATATATGCATATATTACTCTCACCAAATTGTCCTGAAAGCACTACACTTAATGTTCATATTCATATATTAATGCTAATCTCACTTCTGGGTAGAGAAACTTCTCTTTTCAGATGGCAATGACCACTGGGATGACCCAAAAGGCAACATAGTGATGAGAAGAAGGGATGGAGGAGTGTCCAGCACTGAAACATCTCACACCCTCCAAGGCTCAGGGTCCATTGCAGAAGAGGTGGTGGAAAGAATGTAAGAGCCAAAGGAAGGGTACCATTTCTTACAATGCAACTGTCTGGACAGAAATTGGCCTCAATACCCAAGACCTCGCAGTGCTTAACAATACCCACACAAGATCCTCATAATAGGAAAAAAAGATGATGACAACAAATTAAAAGAGAAGCTAATGGAGAGAGGGAGGGGATATAATGTAGAGCAGAGTTATGAAGGGGAAAGTGGGGGAGAGGAGAGAAATACCATGGTTTGTTGTCTGTAAGTATAGAAGTTGTCAATAAAAAAATACATATATATTAAAAAATATTTACATAATCATATGGTTATACTTGATTTTGAGTAGTACAAATGTTAACCTTGTTGCTTCTGTGGTATTTCTATTTCAGAATCTTTACTCTTAGTTCTATGCTAAACATTATGTCTTAGAAAACATGTCATCAAATTTCATATAATAGGCAAATAATTTGCAATCTCTACTTAATAACATAAGTGCAATTTCTATATGAAGAAATAAGCAAATTTATCAAGTGAAAAATTTACATGCAAGACTCAGACTGTAATACACACACATATATACCAACCATTTATATGTATGTGTGTGTATATATATATATATATATAGGCTAGTTTAGTAAGATAAATTTTCTTGGAAAATATTGTTACTTATGAATGTTTTATTAAAAGATTTAAAATAATTTTGCAAGTTTTCAATTAGCTAGATAAAAATGCATAATACTTGGGCTGGGGAGATAGTTCAGTGGTTAGAGGTGCTTGCTTGCAAAACATGATGGCCCAAGTTCAATTCCCCAGTACCCAAGGAAAGCCAGACATGCAAAGTGGAGCATGCATCTGGAGTCCATTTGTAGTGGCAAGAGGACCTGGTGTGCTTGTTCTCCCCCTTCCTCCCTCCCTGTCTCTTACAAATAAATAAGTAAAAATATGTTTTAAAGAGTCTAATACAAGAAGAATAATTTAAAATAATTTACATAGCTGAATTTTTCTTTAACCATATATGGGGCTGGAGAGAAGGTTTAGCAGTTAAGGCACTTGTCTATGAAGTCTAAGGACTCATGTTTGACTCTCCAGGTCCCACGTCAGCCAGACACACGAGGTGACACAAGACGCAAGGTCACACATGCACACAACGTGGTGCATACATCTGGAATTTTCTTACAGTGGCTAGAAGTCCTGGCATGCCAATTCTCTTTCTCTCTCATATTAAAAAAAAAAAAAAAAAGCCAGTCTATTGGGCTTGCCTCAAAAAAAATTTAAAAATCAGTGTATTTACTATATATATGATTATGACTAACAAGATGTACTTCTAAATTTACATAAAGGAAATATTCCATAGATGAAGTCCCTGCTACGTTCATAAAACAAATATTTGTAATTTGTGCAAACACTTTTTCCCACAGTGAGAAAGTGTCTCGTAGTGGTGCACGCCTTTAATCCCAGCACTCGGGAGGCAGAGGTAGGAGGATTGCCGTGAGTTCGAGGCCACTCTGAGACTCCATAGTGAATTCCAGGTCAGCCTGGGCTAGAGTGAGACCCTACCTCGAAAAACCAAAAAAAAAAAAAAAAAAAAAAAAAAAAAAGAATGTTTTGGGGCTGGGCGTGGTGCCACATGCCTTTAATCCCAGCACTAGGGAGGCAGAGGTAGGAGGATTGCCATGAGTTTGAGGCCACCCTGAGACTTCATAGTGAATTCCAGGTCAGCCTGGGGTAGAGTGAGACCCTACCTTGAAAAAAAAAAAAAAGAATGTTTTGGGGCTGGAGAGATGGCTTAGGAGTTAAGGTGCTTTCCTGCAAAGTCTAAGGACCCAGGACCAATTTCCCAGAACCCACATAAGCCAGTTGCACAAAGTGGTGCATGTGTCTGGAGTTCGTTTGCAGCAGCTAGAGGCCCTGGCACACCCATTCTCATTCTCTCTCTCTCTCCTCCCAAATAAATAAATAAATAAATAAATAAATAAATAAATAAATAAAAAGAATGTTTTGACCTGTAGGTTGTGATGGTAGGGGACATAATATTTTATATATATTCTTACCTGGACTAAGGCCAAGTTCTCGCATTAAATCAGGATTGCAAACACAGAACCTATGTGAGAACTTTGTTATAAGAGTTTCAAGATATTCCCCACGTTCTTCAGGGGCATGGATATGACGAAAGAATTCTCTCAGTGCATTTGGCAAGAACTGATTTCTAAAATTATGCAGTGTTACAAGGTCATCCAAGACATCTCTCCTATTAAAAGAGAAAATGGTAGAGATTCAGTTAACTTTTTATAAAAATGTACGGGAAACCATAACTTGGCATTTTTTCCACAGAAATACTTGATTACCGTATCAACAAATCCTATATAGATACAATTCTTACATTAAACAATTTTGAACTGTTCACAAATAGTTTAAAGTGAAGCAAAACAAATTACTATGATGGACTCAACTTATAAAATAAAGAAAAATTTATAGTACTACAAATGGCTGCTTAGCCCATGTGTGGTAGTATATTTCTATAATCCCAACATCTAGTATGGTAAGGCAGGAAGATTATGAATTCAAGACTAACATGGGCTATATTTAGTGAGACTTTGTTTTAGAGAAAGAAAAAGAAGAAAAAATAAAGAAGGAAGGTATGAACTAAGTGACTATAATTCCATTTTTTTTTTGCTTGTTCTAATAATGAAAGAAATGAGAATTTTCACCCATTATATCAAGACACCTTGGCTGAAGTCACTGCCATTTATGAAGATGCTTAAAATTATATACATATACTATATACATTGTTTTAGAATTTGCTTTTCTTGTTTTCACAATCTATTTTGAAGTTTTTTATTTACATAAGATCCACCTTATTACATTTAATGGCTCTGAAGTGTCCCATCTTATGGATTTAACAATCCCATGGACATATATTTAGGTTATTTATAATGATCTAAGTATACAGTATTTAAATATATACATATAATCACATATATATTATGTTTTAACCAATATCATGGTAATATACAGTGACACTTTCTTTATTATTGGAGATGGGGGTAGGAGAAAGAAAAGAGAGAGGGGGAGAGAGAAAGAGAGAGAAAGAGAGAGAGAGAGAGAGAGAAAACGGGGGCATGCCAGGTCTGTAGCCACTGCAAATGAACTCCAAATTACTGGGATATCAAATCTGGGTCCTTCACAGGCAAGGACCTTAAGCACTAAGCCATCTCTCCAGCCCTAGAGTAATACTCTGCATCAACAACATCCTTTAATTGTTACTGAAATGAAACTGATTTTATTTTCACTTTTTCAATTTTTAACAATTGTTTATGGCAGGAGTAGGAAAACTACAGCTCGCAAGCAAAATCAAGCCCACTGCCTGTATTTGATCATAGGGTTATTAAAACAGAGCCACACTATTTTATTTACAGATGGCCTGTGCCTGCTTTCCTAACACAAATGGAAGAACTCCATGTCACTACAACAGATATCATAAGGCTAGCAAAGCCTAAAGTAGTTACAGAAAGAACTAGTTCTCCAAATAAAAACTGTTCGTACCTAGATACGTAGCATTTAAAGACAAAAAGAGTTAAGGACAACAGCATTACATAAAAGACTTCTTTCAATGATGAGTATGTTGCCTGGGAACTCAAAACAATGATTATACCTGAATTATGTATCTTTACTCTCTAGAAAATTTTCTAGTATATAACAAATGTTTACAGACTGGTGTTAAAAAATCTAAGAAATAAAAAATTGATTATTGCAATGAAAAGGCAAATGTGTTTTGAACCACTTATTGGTTTAGTGTTAGATCAGTAATATTAAAAATAGTAGCTTAGCTATGTTGTATAACTTAGTTTCCATATTCTTGTCTTTTAAATAACTAGAATAACAGAACAGACGTTGTGAGTGGCCATCTAATCGGAGCGGATCACCATCTACTATGTCTATTTGTGCAAGACAGACACTAAACATCAGTTTCAGAAATTTCAAACATGCACATGATACTTCTGTGTAATATTTCTATGCAAATATACACATGTGCTTATATTCTTGGGTATCCAGGATTTATGAGTATAATTTGTCTTTACAACATATTTTTAATGGGTACATGTGAGCACTTAACTTCTAATTACACGAAAAATTAGATTATGGCTAATTACTAAAAAAAAGCCAAGATCACAATGTCCCTAAAAATACTTGATTTTGGCTAGCTGTTTCAAGAATGTTGAGCTACATCTTGTGTGTGCATGTGTTTTTGTGTTGACTTAGCATGTCCATGTGTGGCTCAGGCTGGCTATAAATTTTAGACCTATCTGCCTCAGGCTGTACCTCACCAAGCCTTTTTGAAAAATATATTTTAAGCTTTTATAATGGCAACTTCTTCACCAGCAAATTAAAAAAATGCAAATAGAAATTTTTTGCTGTCTGTATTGTTTTGCAATTTGATGATTAATATTTAGTATAGTTTTTAAAGTAAAATTTCACTAATAAAATTCTGATGAAAACTTTTTTTTTTTTTTTTACCTTTCATCGAGATAGATTCTTAGTTTTTTCCAGTTGAGTGTTCTTGTACAGAAGATAAACTTTGCTATCTCCTTGGGAGAATCATCTAGGATACCCTTGGACATAAAGTAGTTCACTCCCTAAGGCAGAAAGACACAGCTACATGAATAAAATCAGTTTTTAGCACACATTTTAACAATTAGTCAACAGCAGAATCATAACTACAAGTTCTTCACAGCATTATTAGACTTTTTGATAGCTTTACCATGCAAAATACAAGCTATAGCCTCAACTAAAACTGGCATTTGTGGTTGATAGCTTACATGCAATGAAAAGTAGGAAGTTCAAAGTTAAGTCCTAAAGAAATCTTAATTTTCTGGCTCATGTTAGGTAAAACTAGCTATATATAAATATGACCTAATTTGGAAGGGTATCAGGAAGAAACAATACAGACTATAAAATACATCTGTAAGTCTATATAATAAGACTATAAGATAGGTAGAAAGTAAGACTTCTTTAAGTTCAAATACATATTATGGTATACTTTTTTTTTTTTGTGTGTGTGTTCTGAGGTAGGGTCTCACGGTCTCACTCTAGCTCAGGCTGACCTGGAACTCACTATGTAGTCTTAGGGTGGCCTCAAACTCACGGAAATCCTCCTACCTCTGCCTCCCGAGTGCTGGGATTAAAGGCGTGCGCCACCACACCCGGCGATATTATGGTATGCTTTTTAAGGAAATAGCTTCTTGAGTAAATAGTATTCTACAAATCAAAGATTAAAAACTGTGTTCTAGAAGGAAAAAATAATTAAATGATGCAACTTGGAGTGAAGTAGGTCAAGCTCCAAATCTGTTTGTGGGTTTCATTGCTTTGGCTTTAAGCATCATGACATTTTGTAAGAGTCTAGTTAAAGCACACACTGAGACAAAGTAAAATATGAAAATTCTACTGTTTTCCATAGGTTTTATCTTTGAATTTCCTTTTCTCTGCATGCAGGTTTTCCTGAGAAGCGTTACCCATAAGTTCGGATCTGATTTCAGTTTAAATCAACAAAAGAATAACAACCAAAAAAAAAAAAAAAAAGTGCTGAAGCCAGTGTTCTTACACATATATGGAGGCCACATTCAAATAAATGTCAGGTGGATTTGAATGTGCAGTTATTGAAATAAAAGACAGGTGTGTTTATTTCAACTTGCAGATATCCAGATATATGCATTCCTATGAATGCTTATGTCTGAATACTAGTACAATGTGTGCAGTTAAATGGTACAGAAAATGATCTATTACATACATGCAATGCACTGCTTTCACACATAAATTCCTTCAGCATTTCTTCACTTTACAAACACTTACATAGTACTCAAAAATATTGCACATATTAGAATTTAAAAAGCTGGAAGAATTTCTATAAGACTCTTAAGATAAAAACTTTCTCATACAATTTTTATATTAAAAATTTTAAAGCAATTTGGTACCATGGGGTAATGCTTTTGAAAAGCTATACTTATCTGTAAAATGGAATTCAAAGATACTTTTTATATAAAACCATTTTTATGAGCCATCAGAAACTTAACAGTAATATTATCAACTTTTCATGTGATTTTTAATACTATAAAAGCAATGCTACAGCAATGTCTTTAAAAATATACATAAAGAAAAGTGGACTGTGATAACATGAAACTTTCCTGTCAATGCATTGTAAGCCATATTTCACTAAATCCTGGAAACAATGGTTAAAATTATGTACTATGATCAAAATGAAGGCCTAAAACTTTGTTTGGAATGAGGCTCTCAGCAATGTCTAAGGGGGAAGGGATTAAAGAAATTTTAATGCTTGTTCTGTCCTTTTCTCCATTAGTCTGAATCATTGAGAGTTGACTGTATGTTTAATCAATCTTCCTATCAAGAGCTGAGTCATGTTTGTTCAAAATTTCCTCTGTGTAAAAAATGATTTTAGAGTTATTTCCAGCATTTAATTTTAACTTAAAGAAAATAGAATGTCAAGAATTACAGTGCTTCATCTGTATCAAAATCACTATTACGAAATGTAAAAATAACTCTAATATTTACCTTTAAAATTATGAAAAATAAACTCATCAATATGATAAATCAAGCAGAATATAAATCTCTAAATATATGGTAGGTGCCATTTCTGTGTCACTTGTGATTAGGTCATAAACTAACCATTGACTGTGTTTCATTAAACATGATAAAATTAGTGTTGGTTATTTCCATTTGTGTGAAACATATGATTTCAGTACATTCCTATCTGATCTGACTGAAATTCTCCAAAATTAACTGAACATAATTGAGTGAGCATACACACACTAGTCCTGAAAACAAAGGAGTGAGCCTTCCAGGACAAAGCCAATTTTATTGGTGTTCTGAAGAAAGGGTGCATCAGTTTTAAGCCTAAGATTTCTCTGGAGAGAAAGATTCCTTTAGAAGTGCTATCAATATAAATGTTAAGGATATGAACAGAAAAAGGCCAAGGATCAGATTAGAAGTGTAGAAAGCTGGCAATCATCCAAAGTTTCTCTTTGTGCAAAATAACAAAATACAATAATGTCACAATATTAGATGTATTAAATAGCTAGCTGTACTTCATTTAATAATTAAATTAAGTATTTCTGGCTTTAGCGAAAGTTTTAGAGAACTGTAGACCTCTAGTCCACATAGCACAGTAGTGATTAATCACAATTCAAATACTCAGCACTGTGTAGGTGTATGTTTGTGACATGTATGTATACTCTCTCTCTCTATATATATATATGCATTTTGTCATAAGCAAATGAATTCATGAACATTAGTATATGTCTATTTTCACATACAATTTCCAATAAAAGGAAAAGGTCAGTGTAGAATGGAGTTACTCACTATAAGAGTGAAAAATTTTGAAAGTCAGGCCTATTGCTTGGTGAAAACTCCAAGACAACCTTTTTGTAAGACAACCATGTAGAGACTGGGTCAAGATGGTGTCCTCCTAACCATGCTTCAGCTCCCGGGGTAATATCAGGCAAGATCTGTGGGGCTCCACTGTGAATTGGTCTTAGCAGACTTCCAGCGGGTGTTCAGAGAGGCATAGTTGGGAGGCTACTGATTCCCACACTGTGGGGTAGCCCACTAGACCCTCAAGTCTCCCCAGCCACTCACCCCAGCAGCTATTCCTTCACCAGGTTCTCTACTGCAGCTTACCATGGCCCTTGTGCCCTCCTAGTAGGGGTTCATGTCCCTCAGCTCTCTTGGCCTAGGCCACTGCATCTGTCGGGTGGAGCCCTTCCCTTTCTCCCAGAGGCCCTGCCTCTGTTTCAGCCAGGGACCGCATGCACTGTGTATGTTGGTAACCCATGCACACTGCATCTGTCACTGATCCAAGTCTTCCCAGTCTCCTGGAGGTTCTACCCCACTGCTTTCAGCCCATGTCTGGCTCCCACAGGCTGCATCTACTGAGCCCATAGCACAACTGCACTCCTGCCACACTCAACTGTCTTGCATCTTTGGTGGGCTGGGCTAAAGGCTGCCACCACTCCCCCTGATCACAGACCCGAAACACCCTGTGCTTCCTATAGCACCCTTGTGTGTGCCCCATGGCTATAGCCCCTGGCTTCCAAACACCAGACAACTCCCTGATCTGGCCAGGGTTGTGAAACACAACAATACTCATCCCACTCCCAGTCACTACATGGGGCACCACATCAGCCCCAGAAGGGGAACACAGGAAAACCAGGCAATCATCTGCCTGGGGGAACCAGTGAGCCCTCCATAACCTCTCCATAACAGAAGCCTATGTGGGTTCAGCAGGAGAGCAAGGGCAAGCAGTACAGCCCAGAGCATTAGGCAAGACACAGGTGAGGCCAGGTCAAAGAAATCCCAGACCTCCAACCCCACCTTTGGTAGTAAGAACCAGCCCAGAGAAGCTGGTGCACTTATATTCTTCACAACCTGTGCATCCCAAAATACAAAGACATCTTTAGCCTATTCTATTCAAACATAAAACAGAACACTCACTGAAGACACTAGAAGGGAAGACTCTTGTTTCCTCCTTAATTAAATAATATTCCCATATTGTGATAAGAAGACTACAATGCAAAAGAAACATGAAACATTAAAGAGAGGGAGCTCCAACAAGATTGCCTAGTCCCCACAATGGAAGTCTCCAATGAAATCATACAGACAACAGGAATAGAAGCCCAACATGAAGACAAAAGATAACATGACCCTGACCAAAAAAATGACAGAACGGGCAGCAAATCAACAAAAATCAACAATCACATAAATGAAACCCACAGACTGTCTTACCAGACTTGACCTAATAGACAAAACCCAGAGAGACCTCAAAAGTGAGTTAAGTGAACTGAATGAGAGCCAAAAATAAAGGCTTTTAATAAGCTTAATAGAGTTAAGCTTAATGAAGACATAAGTAAATGGAAGAATGAATTCCAAAAAGCATTAAGAAAAATCAAAACATGACCTGAAATTGGAACTTGACAAAGGAATAGATATTTTACAGCAAAAGGCAAAAGAAAATATAAAGAAAATTGAATTAGTGAAAACCTCTCTGGAAACCTTCAAGAACAGAGTTAATCATGTGGACAGACCTCAGAGCTAGAACAGAAAGAAACACTTTGGGAGTACAAAAATCATGTGAACAGAACATGAGGGAACTGTGGGATACCCTAAAACAATCTAACATTCAGATCATGGGTATACCAGAAGGGATAAAAATTCAGACCAAAGGCACAGAGAACTTATGTAATGAAATTATCAAAGAAAATTCCCTACCCTCTCAAAAGAGAGTCCCATCAAGATACAGGAAGCTAACAGAACTCCACACAAAAGGATCAAACAACCAATCTCAAGAGCCTACAAAAAGAAGATCACAATAACCCAACCTACAGCAGGCTCAAAAAAGTACAAAGTCCAAGAAAACACTAAACCCCATAAAGCACCCCAACATGGCAGGGATTAAATCAACCCTCACAGTTATAATCTTAAATATCAATGGTCTTAATTTACTCATTAAAAGACACAAGTTAACAGGGTGGATCAGAAAAATGGACCCTTCAATTTTCTGCCTTCAAGAAACCCACCTCACCAATAAAGACACATACTTCCTCAGGGTAAAAGGATGGAAAATGATATTCCAATTAAGTGGAAATAAGAAACAAGCAGGTGCTGCTATATTAATATCTGATAAAATAGACTTCAAACCAAAAATGATAAAAAAAAAAACACAAAGAAGGCCACTTCTTGCTCATTAAGGGAATGATCCAACAAGATGACATCACAATCATAAATCTATATGCAACAAACACAGGTGTGCCACAGTTTATAAAACAAAACCTACTTGACAACAAACCAGAAATAAACACTAACACCATCATAGTTGGGGACTTCAATACTCCACTATCATCAACAGACAGATCATTAAAACAGAAAATCAACAGGGAAGTAAGAGAGCTAAACAACACCATAGATCAAATAGACCTAACGGACATCTCCAGAACATTCCACCTGAATCCTACCAAATACATATTCTGCTGAGCAGTCAAGGAACCTTCTCTAAAACAGATCATACATTAGGTCATACAGCATGCCTTCATAAATTCAGGAAAATTGATGTAATTTCCTGTATCATATTAGATCACAATGCTGTAAAGCTAGAAATTAACAAGAGACACTTCATGAATTCCATAAGCTTCTGGAGACTGAACAACACACTTCTGGACAATAAATGGGTAGCAGAAGAAATCCAAACAGAAATTGGAAAATTCCTAAAAATGAGTGACAAGAGAACACAACTTACCAAAACTTATGGGATACAATGAAGGCGGTCCTAAGGGGAAAATTCATAGTACTAAAAGCCTTCATTACAAACACAGGGAGATCCCAAATTAATAACCTAACTATACACCTAAAGGCATTGGACAAACAAGAATAATCCAATCCAAAGAGCTCCAGACTGAAAGAAATAATCAAGATCAGAGCAGAAATTAATGAATTAGAAACAAAGAAAACAATTAAGAAAGGTGATGAAATGAAGAGCTAGTTTTTTGAAAAAAATATATGAGATTGATAAATCCCTGGCCAATTTGATCAAGTAGAAAAAAAAAGAGATGTCTCAACTTAACAAAATCAGAAATGTAAAAGGAGAGCTACCAATAGACATAAATGAAATTGAAAGAATCATTAGGACTTACTTCCAAAACTCTACTCCACAAAACTGAAAAATATAGGAGAAACAGATAGCACCTACCAAAACTAAACCCAGAGCAGATTAATCTCCTAAACAAATGTATCATATCCATTAAGATTGAAAAGGTAACCAAAAACCTACACAGAAAGAGGTCCAGGACCACATGGCTTCTTGGCTGAATTCTGTCAAACCTTTATTGAAGAACTGAAACTAATTCTTTTCAAACTGTTTCACATAATTGGAGAACAGGGAATATTTCCTAACTCCTTCTATGAATATAGCATCAACTTAAATACAAAGCCTGACAGATACAACAAAGATCTTGAAAAAAATCCTCACAAACTGAATTCAATAATACATCAAAAGCATTATCCACATTGATCAAGTATATTTCATCCCAGGGAATGCAGGGAATAGTTCAACATATGGAAATTGGCCATTGTAATACACCTCATAAATATACTTAATCACAAGAGCCACATAATCATTTCCACAGATGCAGAAAGAAGGTCTTTGACAACATACAATATCATTTCATGATCAAAATGCTGTAGAGAATAGGCATGGGTGGTTTATATCTCAACACAATAAAGGCTTTATAAAGCTCATAGAGCCCAAATAATACTTAATGGGGAAAGACTCAAGGAATTCCCATTGAGATTGGGCACAAGACAGGGGTGCCCATTCTCACCACTGCTATTCAACATAGTACTAGAAGTCCTATCCCAAGCAATAAGACAGGAGAAAGAAAAAAAAAAAAAAGGAATATAAATTGGAAAGGAAGAAGTGAATTTGACTCTATTTGCAGATGACATGATCCTATACATAAATGACCCAAAATTCTCCATTTCAAAACTTCTAAAGGTGATTAATTCCTTCAGTAAAGTTGCAGTATAAAAAATCAACAAACGAAAATCAGTAGCCTTTCTATATGCACGGACAAATATACAGAGAAAGAAATCAGTGAGGCCATCCCATTTTCAATAGCAATAACAAAAAAAAAATTAAATTCCTTAGAACACCACCAACCGAGGATGTGAAAGACCTATGTAATGAAAACACAAAAACACTCAAGAAACAAACTGAGGAGGACTTGGATGATGGAAAAACATTCCATGCTCCTGGATAGGTAGAATTAATATTGTGAAAATGGCAATTCTACCAAAAGCAACATACAGATTTAATGCAATAGCAATAAAAATTCCACCATGGCCCAGCACACACCTTTAATCCCAGCACTGGGGAGGCAGAGGTAGGAGGACTGCCGTGAGTTTGAGGCCACCTTGCAGCTCCCTAGTGAATTCCAGGTCAGCCTGAGCTAGAGTAAGACCTTACCTTGGGGGGGGGGGGAGATTCCAGCATGATTGTTCACAGGTAGGAAAAAAACGGTCTCAAAATTCATATGGAATGGCATCAGAATTCAGATATCTAAACATATCCGCAGCAAAAGAAACACCTCTAGAGGTATCACCATACCCAATCTAAAGCTATATTACAAAGCCATAGTAGCAAAATCAGCATCGGACTTACATAAAAACAGAATATAGACCAATGGAACAGAACTGAAGACATGGACTTTAGGTCAAGTAAATACAGCTACTTGATTTTGGACAAAGGTGCTAATAACACAGACTGGAGAAAAGACAGCATTTTCAACAAATGGCGCTGGACAAATTAGATAGCCACATGTAGAGAAATGGAACTAGAACCACTCATCTCACCATATACAAAAATCAAGTCCAAATGGATTAAAGACCTCAGTATGAGACCTGAAACTCTCCTCCTACCGGAGAAAAATAGGAGGAACTCGCCACTATATAGGAGTGGGGAAAGACTTCCTGAAAAAATAGCTAGTATCCCAGGACATTAAATAATCACTTAATCAATGTGATCTAATGAAGCTAAAAAGCTTCTGCACAGACAAACAAACCATAATAAGAGCCAAAAGACTGCCCACAGAATGGGAGAATAATTTTGCCAGTTATACCACTGACAGAGACCTAAAATCTACAAAGAACTCAAAGAACTAAATAATAATAATAATAAAAAAAACCTACTCCAAAAGTGGGACAGAGAACTGAATAGCAAGTTCGTAGAGGAAGAAATACAAATAGCTAACACACACTTAAGAAATTGTTCAACATCCCTAACCATCATGGAAATGCAAGCTAAAACAACTATGAGATTCTTTACTGCAATTCCAATTAAAATCCCTACAGTGTTCTTCACAGAGATGGAAAAAATGATCTCAAATTTCATATGGAAAGGCAGAAGGCCTCGCATTTCCAAACATATCCTCAGCAAAAGAAATACCCCTGGAGGCATCACCATACCTGATATAAAGCTAAAGTACAAAGCCATAGTAATAAAAACAGCATGGTACTGGCATAAAAACAGGAGTATAGACCAATGGAATAGACTTGAGGACCCGGACTTTGGGTCAAGCAACTATAGCTATTTGATATTCGACGAAGGCCCTAACAATATAGGCTGGTAAAAAGACAGCATCTTCAGCAAATGGTGCTGGACAAACTGGATAACTATATGCAGGAAACTGAAACTTGATCCACACATTTCACCATGCACTACACTCAAGTCCAAATGGATCAAAGACCTCAATATAAGACCAGAAACTCGAATACTACTGGAAGAAAATATAGGAAGTACTTTCCATGACATAGGAATGGAAAAAGACTTCCTGAACAAAACTCCAGTAGCTCACGATCTTAAACAGTCATTCAACCAATGGGATGACATGAAGCTGAAGAGTTTCTTTACAGACAATAATCATACAATAAGAAAAGCCAATAGATTACCCACAGAATGGAAGAAAATATTTGTGGGTTATCCAACTGACAGAGGCCTAATCTCTACAATCTACAAAGAACTCAAAAATCTAAACAGTAAAAAGTCAAAAAGTCACAACCCACTCACAAAATGGGGCAAAGAACTCAACAGGCAGTTCACAGAGGAAGAAATACAAATGGCAAACACAGAGTTAAGAAAATGTTCATCATCCCTAATCATCAGGAAAATACAAATTAAAACAACTATGAGATTCCACCTTACCCCAATAAGGATAGCAAACATCAAAAAATCAAATGAAAATAAATGCTGCCGAGGATGTGGACAAGTAGGAACACTCATCCACTGTTGGTGGGAATGTGAGATGGTACAACCACTTTGGAAAGCAATATGGAGACTCCTGAAAAAGCTGACTAAAGAGATACCAACAGACCCAGTTATTTCCTTACTGGGCATCTACCCTAAAACCTTCAAACCACAGGCCAGGAAGATTTGCTCAACCATGTTTGTAGTGGCTCAATTCATAATAGCTAAGAGCTGGAATCAACCCATATGTCCATCACTAGAAGAATGGATAACTAACATGTTGTATATCTACATAATGGAATTCTATACAGCAGTAAGAAAAAATGACACAATGAAATTTGAGGAAAAATGGTTGAACCTGGAACAAATCATTCTCAGTGAACTTACCCAATCAAAGAAAAAAAAATCACCACATAGTCTCATTCATCTACAGCATCTAACCTGAATCTACCCAAGATACCTTACATACCCAGCAAGCATCTCATGGACTAGACAAAAGGATGGGTGGGGAGGGAGGGGACGGCAACGGAGGGGTGAGAAACACAAATCTAGACCCAAATGGCAATGGTACCATAAAATTGTACTTCCTAAAAGGCAGACCAAATGGCTGAACCTTCACCAGGCCCTTAGAGGGAACACCTGAACCACAAGACACTGGAGAGGGTATGATGAAGACTAACCTTAATCTTCTACAGCTACCCTCCCTCCCTCTCTCTCTCTCTAACTCTTGTATATTAGTTATCTTTTTCCTCCTTTTCTTAGTGGGCACTGACCTGTAACTCCCAGTAGCAGCATGTGGCTATCATCCAAAATGAGCTTTTGATCAGAGAGACCTATAAGGTTTCCTAAAAGAAAGGCAGATTTCTGTCCAAGTACTTGATGACCCACCAAAAGTTAGTGGTAAGACCCTACTGCTGAAGACACCTCATGCAATTGACACATAAAATGGAATGGCATGGCTGGAAGCTAGAAGAGAGTCAGTCCCCAGACAGTCAGTGCGTATAGTGCCAGAAGGTGCTACATGGGCGACTGGGGGAAAATGACCAATATCTGTCCTAGCAACTCATGGTCTAACCTACTTAGCAGGAAATAACCTGTTGTGATGCCCACACAAGTGCAAGAGTGGCACACAGCCATGGTGGGGATCCAACTGCTCTTGATTTGGCTAACTGATCCCCTCAGTGGAATGAGACCCATAGCTGGAGCTGGGAAACAAGTCAGAACCATATCCAAACATAAGCCCACTCTCCATTATCAAGCTACCATCAATCGTGGGCTACAAGAGGGCCTACACCTATTAAATTCTCTATAAAAAAAGTAAGGGTTATCTCATTTGTCCTGATGCTAACTTACTCTCCGTTGGAGAATCTGCTTCTCTTTTTCAGATAGATGTAGATCCTAAGGAGAGAGCCACCCCATCATACCTCAAAAGGGCCCTGGCTGAAACTATGAAAAACTGGCTTAACAAACAAGGGTGCTGTTTTCCTGATGAACTGGATACCAGCACAAGGGTGAAGGAGATCAACACAGAGAAAAGTCAACTCCTACCAAATCAGAGAGCCAGAGACCCAGAGGCCCCCAGCACCTCATCACTGAAGCCGACCAAAACTGAACCCAACATGGCTCAGGGAAATTTTGCAGAAGAGGGGCTGGAAAGAATGTCAGAGCCACATGTTGGGTCATGATATGCAGAGACATTTAGCTTACCCATAACTGTGGACTAACTCCACAATGCATGACCCGTATACCTCTACAAGGAGGGGCCAAGGGGAGGGGGCAGGTCATGGACGAGTCTAATATGGTACCAAACTGACTGTATTTGCTGAATACAAAACTAATTAATAAAAAAATTTAAAAAAAGAAATTAAATTTAAAAAAAAGGAAAAAAAAGATTCCACCTTACTCCAGTAAGGATGGCAATCATTAAAAAATCTAATAACAGCAAATGTTGGCAAGGATGTGCAGAAAGAGTAACCCTCATTTACTGTTGGTGGGAATACAATCTTGTACAACTACTGTGGAAATTAATATGGAGATTCCTGAAAAAGATGAATATAGAACTACCAACAGACCCAGTTATTCCCTTAATGGGCATTTTCCCCTAAATGGTCCATGATTCACTATAGAGATATCTGCTCAACCATGTTTATAGCTGCTCAATTCTTAATAGCTAAGAACTGGAATCAATCCAAGTGCCCATCATTGGATGAATGGATAACAAAGTTGTAGTACATTTATACAATGGAATTCCTCACAGTAAAAAGAAAAAAAATGATACAATAAAATTTGTAGAAAATATATGGACTTGGAACAGGTCACACTCAGTAAACTCACACAATCACAGAAAGACAATTGCTGCATCTGGGGTTCCTAACCTGGATCAGCTCAAACCTCATAGGTAACTCAAGGTCTAGACAATAGGGATAGAAGGCTTTGTGGGGATGGGAAGGGTAGTGGGGGGGGGGGAGAAAAAACATAAAACTAAACCCAAACTGGTATAGTATAAACCTTTATCCTTGAAGATAGACTAAAAGATTAGACCTCAACAAGAGTATGAGGGAAGCACCTGAAAAGAAGGGCCCTGGAGAGGGTGGGATGAAGCCTAACCTTAAAAAATTTTTGGTTCTGGCCTGTAACTCCAACTACCAGTAAGCAGTTGCTACCCACAATGAGTTATTAATTGGAGAGACCTACGAGGTCCCCAAAACAAGACAGACTTCAGTGAAAGCACTTGATTACCTGCCTGAGGTAAAAGGTAAGACCCTATTGCTGAGGATACCATATGCTGCCGGCACAGAACACAGGAAGACCTTGGCTGGAATCATGAAGACAGCTAGACCCCGGACAGCATGTCTAGAGCTGAAAAGTGCTACATGAGCTACTGGAGGAAATGGCCAACAATGTTTCAACCAACCAGGAGTCTAAGCTACTGAGAAGCAAACACCTAGACAGGATGGATATGCCAGTGCAATAGTTGCACATACCCTTGGTGAGTAACTAATAGTTTTCTGATTGGCTAAGAGATGTGTTCAGTGGAAACGAACCCATATCTGGATGTGGGAATGAGGTTAGAATCCTATGGAGACAATGATTATGCTCTCTAATATCAAACTCCCACTGGTCTTTGGCAAAAAGAGGGGCTCCATCCATCAAATTCTCCCTAAATTAATCAGGCTTATCCCATTTAACTTGTGTTGACTTCACTCTCTGTTGGAGAATCTGTTTTTCTTTTACAGAAGGTAGTAAGACCAGAGAAGATAAACTACCTACTTGTACTTCAGCCAAGTCTCAGCGGAAACCACAGAGGAAGTAGGGAGATGAGTAAGAGTGCTGCTTCGATGGCAAGCCTGACAATCAGTGCCAGGGTGAAGGAGATAGATGCTGAGAACACTCAACACTTACCAAAGCAGAAATCCAAAGGATTCTAAGAACTCATCACTGAAGTAGATTTAAAATACACCCACCATGGCTCAGGGAATTTTATGAAAGAGAGGGTGGAAAGTTTGTAAGAGCCACATGTTGAGACATCAGGCCCACAGGCATTATCTCCCCCAAAAACTGACCGCCGATTCCACAATGCATAATGTACAACTCCATGGGGAATAGCTGCAATTCTACTGAAGAGGGCCTCCATTGGAATGGGGGCAGGGATGAGGGAATGGATGGTACTAACACATGATGTATTCATACTAAGCATGTACATTGGATTTGATAATAAAAAAATAAATAAAATCATAACTTATGAGGGTGCCCATCCTGTAGTAGGATGGACCCAAAGCATAAAGATAAGTTTATCAAATCAAACTACTGGCTAAAATAATAGTTACTTAAATAGTGCTAAAGAAAAGTTACAGTAGGATAAATAAATTTCCCATTAAAAACAGATATTAGGCCACATTTTTTTTCCAGAAATGACTGACTGGTAAACAATGTTCATACTACAAACCTGTATTTCTTGGTAATTTGATCTTTCAAAACAAAACATCAAGCCAGGACTGGTGGCACACACCTTTAATCTCAGCACTCAGAGGCACAGGTAGGAAAATCACTGCAAATTCAAGGCCAGTCTAGATTACAAAGTGATTTTCAAGTCAGCCTGGGCTAGAAAGACCGTACCTTGAAAAACAAAAATTAAACAAACAAAAAATCTATTTGAAGTTAGACATGATGATAAAAACCCAGAGACCAGTTTGTAATGCAGATATATGTTTACCTGTGCAGACTTAAGTATGTGCATATGTATTGCTTTTAAAAGCTTTTCTACATATGTATCAAGCATGGGTACTATTTGTAAATTATTAAGTGATTGATTCTAAGTACATTAAGACAAAAGTTTTGCCCTGAGAAGATTTAAACAGTATTTTGTTGGTAAGACAGGTACATGAATAACTAAAATCCATCCATGTGACAAGTTAATGATTCAAGGCAGATATATAAAACCTAAGTGAATAGTGTGTACAATATGAGATAGGACACCTGGACAAGATTTGAAGGAAGGAAAGGGTCTTATACTTATCTCTGAAGGTTCAAACACTGGAGAAAAACATTCTACAATTATTGTCACAAGATCAAAAGCAATATAATATTAAAAAGTCATACTTCCAGGGAAAAGAGAAAATATCTTGGATTTGATAATAAATCTGGAACTAGATTGTAGAAAAGTAGTACTAAATTTTAGGGCAAAATTCTTTAACCATATACAACTGGAAACCTCTGATAGTTATGTAACAAGAGGAGCAATGACCTACAATATGAATATGACAATACTAATCCTTCTTGGTTTTGCCTTCTGACTTCTCAATTGTCCATAGTCACTATCTGAAAATAACACTATGTAAAATTCCAGAAATACTTCATAGTTTTAAATTATCATTATGTGAGCAGTGATGAAATCCCCTGTTGCCCACCTCTATCCTATCTGTGTCTCCACTCTGTATAACACAAAACCATTAGTCTCTTGATTTCAGACCTGTTGAATGGGCAGCAAACAAGATGTAGAGAAAATGTGAAAGTTGGAGCTGTATATTAAGGATTTTGTGTAAGACTGGTCAGAGGGAATAGAAAGAGTCTTTGAGATTTAAGAAAGAAAGAGATGCATAAACACAATTTTAAGCTGGTTTTTTGGTGGCTCATGCCATAAATGTCAATACTTAGGAGGCTGAGGCAGGAGGATTGCAACAAGTTTCAGGCTAGCCTCACATAGTGAGTTCCAGACTAGCTTGGTCTACAGTATGAATGCAGCCTGACAAAAAAAAAAAAAAAAAAAAAAAAACACCACTGTCAGTACCATCAGATGGAAAGGAAGCAATTACATAATAGAGATGAAAGAACTTAACTTATAGGGAGCAAAATGTGGCTCTGTCACATAATGAGGTAAGCATAAGCAATTTACTCACCTGTCCTGAGCCTTGGCTTCCTAACAAGTAAGAACCTTAGAGAGTTTCCGCAAAGACACTAAAGTGCCTAGCAGAAGAAACACAGTGAGTTTCCTTTCAAAGAGCTCACGGAGACCAGGTGACCAGGAGCAAAGAAAGTGATGACTTTCAAGAGGTCTGAACTTCTTGAGTCAATGAAGATGGTTTTCTGCTGGAGTCTAAAAGGCTTTGGAAACCTGTTGGCCATGGTACAAGTACTGGTACAGGGACAGTTAAGTTATTAAGAACATGGAAAGGGGAAGTGGAGCTCACAGTGGTTTTTTTTTATTTTTATTTTTTACAGACAGAGAAACAGGGAGAGAGAGAGAGAGACAGAGAGAGAGTGAGAATGGACACGCCAGTGCCTCTAGCCACTGCAAACGAACTCCAGATGCATGTGCCACTTTGTGCATCTGGCTTATGTGGCACCTGGAGAACTGAACCTGGGTTCTTTGGCTTTGCAGGCAAGCACCTTAACTGCTAAGCCATGTCTCAAGCCTGGTTTCCTTCTTAGAGAAGTCATCTGGGGAGGACTAGAAAGGAAACAGTGGTTTTATATCTTTGCACAGAACAGTGAAAATCTCGACTGGCAATGGTGTAGATATAACTAGAACACAGTAGGAGTGACCAAGTGGCAAGCAGTAAGACTCCAGGTGAACCTGGCTATTGGAGAAGTTTAGTATGAGTGATGGAGTGCTTGCAAGCATGCCAAAGCCATGAGGCCTACCCCAGCACTGAAAAAATTCCAAATGAAGTCAATGTAAATAAATACCAACAAAATCTGCCATAAATAGCCAAAAAATAGTTATTGCAGAATAGAGTGGATTCTAGAAAATTTGGCATATGAAGCTAATGACAAGTACTGACAACTGGCACAGATGCTTGGCAGAAGCGTGTGTATGTTTGTATCAATAAAAGAAATCACAATATAATAAAACTGCCACATATTGGGCAAAGAGCAGCTTAGTAAGAAATGAAAACAATTGATTGAGGTGGGCACAGCATACACACACATGTAATCCCAGTACTTGGTAGTGCTGGTAGTGGGAGAACTGAGGCAAATTTGAGGTCAGCCTGAGCTGGGCTATGGCAGTGAGTTTCAGGCTGGTTCTGTGCTACAGGCTTCATAATAAGACTGTCTCAAAACAAAACAAACAAAAAGCGGTGGGGGTGGGGGTGGATTTTAGCTAGTCTTGTTCAAAGTTGTCTTTTATTTATTTATTTTAATTTTTCTGTTTTATTTATTTATTTGAGAGTGACAGACAGAGAGAGAATGAGGCCGATACAGAGAGAGAGAGAGAGGCAGAGAGAGAGAGAGAGAGAGAGAGAGAGAGAGAGAATGGGCGCGCCAGGGCCTCCAGCCACTGCAAATGAACTCCAGACGCGTGCGCCCCCTTGTGCATCTGGCTAATGTGGGTCCTGGGGAATCGAGCCTCGAACCAGGGTCCTTAGGCTTCACAGGCAAGTGCTTAACTGCTAAGCCATCTCTCTGGCCCTTAAAGTTGTCTTTTATATATTGATAAATCCAGTACCATAATAATAAACCTGTTCTTAGAATATATATGAGAAAGCAAACAGGATTCTGCATTCATTGTCCTTTTAAAGGATATTTTGAAAACTTTAAAAAGCAGCAATACTTAAATTTTAGCAAAAAATGTTTATACAACAAAATAGTTAAATCTAAATCTCTAATTTTTCTTTCAGCATGAGAATTAACATGTTGATTTTCATATATTTTAAACACAAACAAAATTTTTACTGAGATGGGACATTTTCATGGTAAAAGTAATGTAAGAATTAAGAGATATAATACATTATTAAAGCTATACTTTCTGCATAGTAGCAAATGGTTAGAACAGCAAAGACATCCCTTTCTATGTCACATGGGAGTGTCCTGCTGTCAGAAAATAGGCAGCAATGATAACAACTGCATTGCTACTGATACCCTTTCTCTCCCCTCCCCTGCCCTTCCTTCCCCTCCCCTCCGCTCCACTCCCCTCCCCTCTCCTCTCCTTTCCTTTCCTTTCCAGTGAATAAAGCAAACATAAAATCTATTGACTCTGTCCACTCTAGCCATTCTTGCTTTCCGTACTTAAGGATTAAAATCAATAGAGCTTGAACAGTTGACAATGAATGCAGAATGTTTATTGATGAGCAAATCTGATTTTTATATTATCATTTAATTACATATATACTAAGTATGATGACTTTTAGCATGTACTTCAGAAATGTTTGCTGCTTTTTGAGGGGAATCAAAATGGGCCAATTCCAGATATAGTTCTTTAGCATACTTCCAGATGGCTTTTAGAGAGGCTGCAGATGTAAGATGTAAAATGTTGTTCTTTTGAGAAAAGGAATTTGTACTTGTCTATATTAGTAAGCTCAATGTAGACAAATGCTTTAGTTTATCTGATATTCGCTATCTGCCTAGGAAAAAAAAATCTTTTCTGAAAAAAAAGATATTAGGAATCTGATACCTGACCTAGACAAACTCCCGCAGGTGGTTTTCTGAAGACTGTTACCTAGGAAATTTCATATGATAAAGGACAACCTTTTTGGGGGTGCATTCCCTCATCCTCCTTCCCTATATCTTTCTGTTGTTCAAAATGTTATTTCAGCTTCTCCTGTGTAACACCTTGAATGTTACACTATGTATATGGATACTTGTTTTTGCCTATTAATAAATACATTTATCTTTTCCTGTTAATCTGCCCATTATTAGCTTGTTTCAAGACTAAAGTTTTAAAATACTGAGAGGGAAGCAGAAAATTAAAACTTTCCTAAACCTCTGTTAATGATAAGTTATGATATTATAATTGTTATTCTCAATCTACTTGTTAGAATTAAAGACTATCCCCAGATTTTTTTAAGGTTCTCCTATGGAGAAAAATTATTTTTTATTTTATAAAATTATAATGTTTTCTTTTTTTAAAATTTTTATTTATTTATTTAAGAGTGACAGGCAGAGAGAGAAAGAGGCAGATAGAGAGAGGGAGAGAGAATGGGCGCGCCAGGGCCTCCAGCCACGGCAAATGCACTCCAGATGCGTGTGCCCCCTTGTGCATCTGGCTAACGTGGGTCCTGGAGAATCGAGCCTTGAACTGGAGTCCTTATGCTTCACAGGCAAGTGCTTAACCGCTAAGCCATCTCTCCAGCCCTATAATGTTTTCTTGTTATTGATGTGCCCATGATAAAAATTTCCACTGCAGGCTCTATGTTCTGCAAATCTAAGGAAAGCATGGACTGAAACCTGAAGAAAAACTATAAGGTTCATATATTGATTAACTTATTGTGTGCATGCTGTGTGTGTGTGTGTGTGTGTGTGTATGTGTGTGTGTGCCAGGACCTCCTGCTATTGTTGGAGTGCCAGATGCTTGTGCCACTTTTTGCATCCTTACATGGGTGGCTGGGGAATGGAACTTGGGTAGATAGGCTTTGTAAGGAATTGCATTTAGCCACTGAACAATCTTTTCAGCTCTATGAAGATAATTTTTATGTCAGTTTAGAATCTGAACTACAAATCTCAGTTTCTTCTTTCTAACAGTAGAAGACACACAGTGTCCATATTCATATGGAAGAAGTGGCAGTTGTGGAGGGTGTCAATGCCCCACAGCTAATTCCTTCTAATAGAGTTATTAAAATGAATCCTAATATCCCAATATCATATTTCACCTGGAGGATATGAGAAACAGATTATCCTGGCTTTGGTGCAAGATATGGTAAGAAATCAGTTTATTTGTGGACACTGTTTTGACTGGCAAGATTTTAGCTTCCTAGGACTTCTCATTACATTCAAGTGCTGGTAAAAGCTGTATACAGACCATGTATACCTAAATTACTTGCAGCTAGAAGATGTTTACAGAAAGCTTTTGTTGTTGTTGTTGTTGCTATTTTTTGAAAGTTTTAATAAAAGAAGGATAAAGAAAAATCTAGCAGGGTGTGATGGCACACACCTTTAATCCCAGTACTTGGGAGGCAGAGGTTGGAGGATGGCTGTGAGTTCGAGGCAAGCCTAGAACTACAGAGTGAGTTCCAGGTCAGCCTGGCTTACAGTGAGATTCTTCCTTGAAAAAAAAAAAAGAAAAATATAAATAAATGGAAATTCCTCTTCAAATGTTCGGAGGAAGTGGAAGAGAGAGGGAGTAAAAATGTTTCTGTTTGTTTTAGAGATAAAGTAATGACATCAGACATTATCATCTAAACCTTAGCATCAAAAGTTTTAAATAAAGCTCCATTAATTGGATCTAATAGACTCAGAAAATGAGCCACATCTGTGAATCACTAATAGGCTCTAAGACAGCCATATCTGTGACTGGGATGTATCAATAAGGTGATAGATAAAGGTCCTTAAATCACCACTAAATATAATTAGATTTAAAAATCATCATCTTGGGAGCTGGGCATGGTGGCACACACCTTTAATCCCAGCACTTGGGAGACAGAGGTAAGAGGATGACTGTGAGTTTGAGGCCACCCTGAGACTGCATAGTGAATTCCAGTTCAGCCTGGGCTAGAGTGAAACACTACCTCAAAAAAAAGAAAAAAAAAAAAATCACCATTTTGATTTTACTGAAAAAGTTGCTCTTAGATGGGATTAAAGAATAGCTCATTCTATCTATATCCCAACTCTACTGTGTAAAAAGAAGGCACTCAATATATGGAGATGAAGTATAGGTGATAGCAACTGAAACTAATGAGAAAGTGACATGGAAGCACTAACAGTAGCTAAATTACACTTACTTTATAAAATCACATCCAAATATTGCATTTGCAATGATTTTGTGTGTGTGTATCCTATATCTAACTCAAACAAAATTTTAGCTGTCATACCCCCTAGATTCTAATAGGTAAATTTATAAATACATTTTAATAAGTCTGAAACTTTTTAAAAATAATTAACTATTTTTTTAAAAAAGCCTTATATAGAAAAGAAAGTCCACTGAAACAAAGTGTTATTGTATATGCAAAAGATTGTTCATCAATATCAGCTGAAACAATTAAAGGCCAAAATCAGCAGCAAGGTTGGAGACTGTGGTCAGACACATATGCACTGCATAAAGAAACATTACTCTTGGTCTGATGGATACAGACTACATAAGGGACTGCTGCCCTTGGTCTGACAGAAACACACTGCATAAAGGACCATGACTCTTGGTCTGATGGATACACACTGCATAAAAGACCATGACTCTTGGTCTGATGGATACACATTGCTTAAAGAATAATTATTTTTAGTCTGCTGGACACACACTGCTTGAAGAATCATAACTCTTGGTCTGATGGATACACACTGCATAAAGGACTGTTACTCTTGGTCTGATGGATAGGATCTGCTTAAAAGACTGTTACTAAGGTTGTAAGTAGTCCTCTACTGAAACCTAAACATTCCAAAAGAACTGCAAGGCCCAAAGTACCATCTGATTCTTCACATTCTAAGGTGTTTTAGTTGGACCTCGGTAATATCTAGATAGACTTTGGAGAGCAGTTAGAAACACTAGGCATTTAACATGCCTTATATCATGAAATCATACCACTAGCATTGTCCCTATATAGTTGAGAAACTGAAGTTCAGATGTTATTTGCCCAAAATCAAAGTCACATAATCAGTAAGAGATTAAGATACTCTATATTTCATGATTACATGATTCAACTAGAGAGAGTAAAAAATAATGATAATAACAAAAACATTCTTCTGAGAGGGAGTTGGTCTAAATATGATAGGTAGATAAGATCCCCCCTCCTCTCCCATTTCTCACTGAAAGGACCCAAATTATATATTCTCAAAGGTTGAAGTACTGTTATAAATAATCAGAAGTAGCACATCATTTTGAAGCTCTATTTAACTATTAGTGACTCAAGGTGACACATTTTAAAGTCTTGTTCTAAAGGTATCCCACAACGTTTCATGGTACAAAAGAATATATTCTCTCTCACACACATACATACATACATACATACACACAAACAGTACAGTTAGTTGGTTAAAAATACATTTTAGTGTACCATTTTCTCATAGCTCCATTATTTCAAAAGCTATAGTTAACAGATGCTTTATAATTACTGGTATCCAAAAAGAGAAGAAAGTATTGTCATTTAGATTTCTGATACAGGGCCCATAATTTGGAGTGACATCTACTGTGACACTAGAGCAGCAACTGCTAAATGCTGGAAAGACTTGTAGGAAAGACAACTGTCTAAGGCATTAAAAAAAAAATGACACTGTTTTCCTGAAGCTGCAATTATATCAAATAAGTGAAAACATTTTCAAAGTGGTCAAGTATAAAAGAAGTTAAAGAAAATATCATTTTACCTTGAGATGTACTTAAGATACATAGTACAACATTACAAAATTTCTAAGTATAATTATCTAAATTGGTAACAAAATACAACTCAGATGAAGAAATAAAAATAGCTCATTTTGGCAAACAGCACACTGGCTAAACACATTACCTACTAACCCAGTAAACTTTCACTCCTGATAATTATCTCAGTAAGATGGCAAGTTAATACCTCTCATAGTATAGTAAGAGAAACAAGATAAAAATGTGTCAAGTGAATTGGGTTGGATGACTCAGCTATGGGAAATCCATTTCTCTTTGTATTTTTGAAAAGGTTAACTTTGACTCTACAAACCTATGTGAATGGATCTAGACCATGTATTTCAATGACTCTTGCAAACAGGAGCCCAGAGAGGGCAGTCAGGATAGAGAATTACAGAAAGATATAAAACAAAGTTAATCTAATAGATAGAATAAAGTTGGCTTCTTAACTATAAAATCATCTCATAAATCAGATTAAAACAATCACACATACACACACTTTACACTTATATCCCATTATTTAAAAAAAAGTAAATCATGACTTCTGGCCAAGATGGCGACCGCCTAGCTGCGCTGCAAATCCCGGGTAAAGAAAGGCAAGATATTAAGGGTACATAGTGGCTTTTAGGGGAGAGAAATCTGGGAGGGCACAGAGGCAGGGGAACAGGGAATCGCAGATCCCCTTGCGGGCGGGTAGCCACCCCTCACCCCAAATAACCACCGCGTTCACAGCACCGCCGCTGCTGCGCCGGCCGCCACTGCTGCCAATGCGCGCCGATTGTTCCCAGTGTGCAGAAGCTCAGACTGCTCTGCACTCTCGTCCACTCGTCCACTTACTGAGTGAGCCCAGTCCCACAACAGCTGCCATGCAAGCTCAGAATGTGTCTCTCGCTTGGGCCAGATCAGGTGCCATCCCCTACCTGTCTGCCGCACCAGCCGTCCGCCATTGTCCTGTGGCAGGGGAGCGCAGACTACTTCCAGGTTTCAGTGCTCCCTGCCAGAGTTTGGGCTGCTTCAGTGCTTGGTGCCTCAGTGCCACCGCTAGCTCAAACACAAACAGCTTTGGCACATTACCACTTGAGAACTCAGGCAACTTTGGCGCCCCTGCCAGGCAGTAGATAAGAAGCTTTGGCAAGTGAGAGCCAAAGCCCAGGCTGCTTAGCAACTGCCCCAGGCTGCATAAGATTCCCATTGTTCTTGAGCCCAGGCTGATACACCCACCTACCTGCACATACAGTGTCATGGGCAGAACACAGCACAAAAGAAATAACATGAAAAATCAAATGCAAGAAAATCATGTTAGATCACCCAGCCCCACAATGAATACATCTAACCAAAACATAGAAGAACCAATAGGACCAGAACACCAAATTGAAGCTATGAGCAATGCAACCCTGACCAACCTACTGGTAGAACTTGCAGGAAAGCAACAAAGGGCCGATAATCGTGTGGATGCTGCCATCACTAAACTAGAACTAATAGATAAGAAATTGGAAGGACGAGATAAGAAATTGGAAGGATTTCAAAGAGTTAAGAGATTTGAGGGAGAGTGAAAAAAAAAAAAAAAGAAGACCTTAAAAATCAGCTGGCCATGCTAAATGAAGACATAAAGAAATGCAAGGATGAACTCCAAGAATCATCAAGAAAATCAGAAAATGAAGTGAAAACAGAGCTTGACAGAGGAATTGAAATTATACATATAAAAGTAATAGAAATTCAAACTTAATTGAACAAGTCCAAAACTCTCTAGAAGCTCTCAAGAATAGAGTCAGCCAAGTGGAGGATAGAAACTCTGATATGGAAGACAAGATGGAAGAAACAGTTAGAGAGTTCAAAATTTTCAGTAAGTTCAAAAGCTCCTGTGAACAGAACATGAGGGAATTGAGGGATACACTTAAATGTCCTAATATCAGGATCATTGGAATACCAGAAGGAGAAGAAATTCAGACCAAAGGCATGGAGAACTTATTTAACAAAATAATTGAAGAAAACTTCCCCAGTCTCTTAAAAGAAAGGCCCATCAAGACACAAGAAGCCAATAGAACTCCAAACAGACAGGACCAAAGGAGAAACTCTCCAAGACATATAATCATTAAGACTCTAAACACTGACACCAAAGAGAAAATCCTAAAAGCATCTAGGGAAAAACAGCACACCACCTTCAAAGGTAACCCCATCAGAATCACTTCAGACTTCTCAATGGAAACCCTGAAAGCAAGAAGGGCCTGGAATGAAACACTGCAAAGTCTAAGAACCTATGGCTTCCAACCTAAACTACTCTACCCAGCAAAAGTATCCCTTGTAATAGATGATGAAAGAAAAACATTCCATGACAAAGCTCAGCTTTACAATTATATGAACACAAAACCAAACCTACAGAGAGTATTTCAGGAAATTCTCCACAGAGAAGAAAAAAAATAATCAAACACAATTGTCTACAAGAAGCAGATCACAACAACCAAACTCAGAGTAGGCACAAAAATCTTCAACGTCCATGAAAAAACCAAACCACATTTACCATCACAATATGGCAGGGATCAAATCAAATCTCACAGTCATTACCCTAAATATTAATGGCCTTAATTCACCCATCAAGAGACACAAGCTAACAGGATGGATCAAAAAATTAGACCCCTCAATCTGTTGCCTTCAAGAAACCCACCTCCTCATTCAACACAGACATCTCCTCAGGGTGAAAGGGTGGAAAACAGTATTCCAAGCAAATGAGAATAAGAAACAAGCAGGTGTAGCCATACTAATATCGGACAAAATAGACTTCAAACCAAAAATAATCAAAAAAGACAAAGGAGGCCACTTCCTTCTTATGAAGGGAACAATCCATCAAGAAGATATTACAATCATAAATCTGTATGCACCAAACACAGGGGCACCACAGTTCATAAAACAACCTACTTGACAATAAAACAGAAATAACCACAAACACCATCATAGCTGGGGACTTCAATACACCATTATCAGTAATAGACAGATCATCCAAACAGAAACTGAACAGGGAAGTAAGAGAGCTCAACAAAACCATAGATCACTTAGACCTAACAGACATCCATAGAACCTCCCGTCCCAAATCCACAGATTACACATTCTTCTCAGCAGCCCATGGAACATTCTCTAAAATAGACCGTATACTGGGCCACACAGACTGCCTCCACATATTTAGGAAGATTGACATAATTCCCTGCATGATATCAGATCACAATGCTATATTGATAGAAATCAACAACAAAAGACCCACCCAGAATCCCAACGGCACCTGGAAACTAAACAGCACACTTTTAAACAATAAATGGATAGTGGATGAAATAAAAAAATGAAATTGCAAAATTTCTGGAATTGAATGACAATGAGAACACATCATACCAAAACTTATGGGACAAAATGAAGGTGGTCTTCAGGGGAAAATTCATAGTACTCAATGCCTTCATAAAAAGACAGAAAGGTCCCAAATCAATGACCTAACCATCCACCTAAAGGCACTGGAAAAACAAGAAAAATCCAACCCAAAGAGCTCCAAAAGAAAAGAAATAATTAAAATCAGAGCAGAAATCAATGAACTGGAAACGAAGGAAACAATTAGGACAATTGACAAAACAAAGATCTGGTTCTTTGAAAAAATAAACAAGATTGACAAACCCCTGGCCAATCTAATCAAGCAAAAAAAGGAGAAGCTTCAAATTAACAAAATTCAAAATGAAAAAGGAGAGATCACAACAGACATAAGTGAAATTGGGAGAATCATCAGGACTTATTTCAAAAACCTCTACTTCACAAAACTGGATAATGTGGAAGAGATGGATAAATTCTTGGAGGCATACCATGTACCAAAGCTAAACACAGAGCAGATTAATCACCTCAATGAACCCATCACACTCATGGAGATTTAAAAAGTAATAAAAAAAACCTCCCAAAAAAGAAGAGTCCAGGACCAGATGGCTTCTCAGCTGAATTCTATCAAACCTTCATGGAAGAACTCAAACCAATCTTCCTCAAACTGTGCCACACAATTGGAGAACAGAGTAAGCTACACAACTTCTTTTATGAAGCTAGCATCACCCTAATTCCAAAACCAGGCAGAGATGACACAAGAAAAGAAAACTACCGGCTTTTTTCCCTGATGAATTTAGATGCAAAGATCCTAAACAAAATCCTTGCAAACCGAATCCAACAACACATCAAAAGCATTATCCACCTTGACCAAGTGGGATTCATCCCAGGAACACAGGGGTGGTTCAACATACGGAAATCTGTCAATGGAATACACCACATAAACAAGGTTAAACATAAAAATCACATGATCATTTCGATAGATGCAGAAAAGGCCTTTGACAAGATTCAACATCACTTCATGTTCAAAACATTGGACAGAATTGGCATGGTTGGTTCATACCTTAACCTAATAAAGGCAATACACGAAGCTCCAAAGGCCCAAATAATACTTAATGGAGAGAGACTGGAGGAATTCCCATTAAGATCAGGAACAAGACAGGGTTGTCCACTCTCACCTCTGCTTTTCAATATAGTTCTGGAAGTCCTAGCTCAAGCAATAAGACAGGAGAAGGAAATAAAAGGGATACAATTTGGAAAGGAAGAAGTTAAGTTAGCTTTATTCGCTGAGGACATGATTATATATGTAAGAGACCCGAGAGACTCCATCGCAAAACTCCTGAAGGTGATTAACTCCTATAGCAAAGTAGCAGGATACAAAATCAATGCACAAAAATCAGTAGCCTTCCTTTATGCAAATGACAAAGATACAGAGAAAGAAATAAGGGACATAGTCCCATTTTCAATTGCAACAAAAAAATAAAATACCTTGGAATAACGTTAACCAAGGAAATGAAAGATCTATACAACGAAAACATAAAAACACTCAAAAAAGAAATTGAGGCAGACTTGAGAAAATGGAAAGACCTACGATGTTCCTGGATAGGCAGAATTAACATTGTGAAGATGACAATCCTACCAAAGGCAATATACAGATTTAATGCAATGCCAATTAAAATCCCTACAGTGTTCTTCACAGAGATAGAAAAAATGATCTCAAATTTCATATGGAAAGGCAGAAGGCCTCGCATTTCCAAACATATCATCAGCAAAAGAAATACCCCTGGAGGCTTCACCATACCTGATCTAAAGCTGTATTACAAAGCCATAGTAATAAAAACAGCATGGTACTGGCATAAAAACAGGAGTATAGATCAATGGAATAGACTTGAGGACCCGGACTTTGGGTCAAGCAACTATAGCTACTTGATATTCGATAAAGGCCCAAACAATATAGGCTGGAAAAAAGACAGAATGTTCAACAAATGGTGCTGGACAAACTGGATAACCATATGCAGGAAACTGAAACTTGATCCACACATTTCATCATGCACTACACTCAAGTCCAAATGGATCAAAGATCAATATAAGACCAGAAACTAGTATACTATTGGAAGAAAATTTAGGAAGTACTTTCTATGATATAGGAATGGAAAAAGACTTCCGGAACAAAACCCCAGTAGCTCATGAACTTAAACCGTCACTCAACCAATAGGATCACATGAAGGTGAAGAGTTTCTTTACAGAGAAGCATACAATAAGCAGAACCAGTAGATTACCCACAGAATGGGAGAAAATATTTGCCAGTTATCCAACTGAGGCCTAATCTCCAGAATCTACAAAGAACTCAAAAATCTAAACAGTAAGAAGTCAAACACCCCACTCACAAAATGGGGCAAAGAGCTGAACAGGCACTTCACAGAGGAAGAAATAAAAATGGCAAACATACACATATGAAAATGCTCATCATCCCTAATCATCAGAGAAATGCAAATTAAAAGAACTATGAGATTCTACCTTACCCCAATAAGGATAGCAAACATCAAAAAATCAAATAAAAATAAATGCTGGCGAGGATGTGGAGAAGTAGGAACAGTCATCCACTGTTGGTGGGAATGTAGGATGGTACAACCACTTTGGAAAGCAATACGGAGACTTCTGAAAAAGCTGAGTATAGAGATACCAACAGACCCAGTTGTTTGCTTACTGGGCATCTACCCTAAAACCTTCAAACCACAGGGTAGAGAGATTTGCTCAACCATGTTTTTAGCGGCTCAATTTGTAATAGCTAAGTGCTGGAATCAACCCAGATGTCCATCACTAGAGAAGAATGGATAACTAAGATGTGGTATATCTACACAATGGAATTCTATACAGCAGTAAGAAAAAATGACATAATGAAATTTGAGGAAAAATGGTTGAACCTGGAACAGATCATTCTCAGTGAACTTACCCAATCAAAGAAAAAAAAATCGCCACATAGTCTCACTCATCTACAGCACCTATCCTGAATCTACCCAAGATACCTTACATACCCAGCAAGCATCTCCTACACTAGACACTAGGATGGAAGGGGAGGGAGGGAAGGGCATCAAAGGGGTGGGAAACACAAATCTAGACCCAAACGGCAATGGTACCATAATTTTCTACTTACTAAAAGACAGACCATATGGCTGATCCTTCACCAGGCCCTTACAGGGAACACCTGAACCACAAGACACTGGAGAGGGTAAGATCAAAACTAACCTTATCTTCTACATCTTCCCTCCCTCACTTCCCCTCTCCCTCTCTCTCTCTCTTATCTCTAACTCTTGTATATTAGTTATCTTTTTCCTCATTTTCTTAGTGGGCACTGACCTGTAACTCCCAGAACCAGCATGGGGCTATCATCCACAATGAGCTTTTGATCAGAGAGACCTACAAGGTTTCCTAAAAGAAAGACAGATTTCTGTCAGAGTACTTGATGACCCACCAAAGGCTAATGGTAAGACCCTACTGCTGAAGACACCTTATGTGATCTACATGCAAATTAGAATAGCATGGCTGGAAGTTGGAAGAGAATCAGTCCCCAGACAGTCAGCGCGTCTAGTGCCAGAAGGTGCTACATGGGCAACTGGGGGAAAATGACCAATATCTGTCGAAGCAACGCATGGTCTAACCTACTTAGCAGCAAATAACTTGTTGTGATGCCCACACAAGTGCAGTGGTGGCACACAGCCATGGTGGGGAACCAACTGCTCTCAATTCGGCTAACTGATCCCCTCACTGGTATGAGACCCACAGCTGGAGCTGGGAAACAAGTCAGAACCATATCCAAACATAAGCCCACTCTCCAATATCAAGCTACCATCAATTGTGGGCTACAAGAGGGCCTACATGTATTAAATTCTCTATTAAAAAAAAAAAGGTTATCTCATTTGTCCTGATGCTAACTTACTCTCCGTTGGAGAATCTGCTTCTCTTTTTCAGATAGATGTAGATCCTAAGGAGAGTGCCACCCCACCGTACCTCAAAAGGGCCCCAGCTGGAACTAAGAAAAATTGGAGAAGCAAGCAAGGGGGCTGTTTTCCTAATGAACCAGATACCAGCACAAGGGGGAAGGAGATCAGCCCAGAGAAAAATCAACTCCTACCAAATCAGAGAGCCAGAGCCTCACAGGCCCCCAACACTTCATCACTGAAGCAGACCAAAAATGAACCCAACATGGCTCAGGGAAATTTTGCGGAAGAGGGGGCGGAAAGAATGTCAGAGCCACATGTTGGGTCATGATATGCAGAGACATTTAGCTTACCCATAACTGTGGGCTAACTCCACAATGCATGACCCGTATACCTCAACAAGGAGGGGCCAAGGGGAGGGGGTAGGTCACGGATGAGCCTAATAATGGTACCAGACTGACTGTATTTGCTGAATACAAAACTAACTAATAAACAAAAAAAAAAAATAAATAAATAAATAAATAAAGTAAAAATAAATAAATAAAAGTCTATGGAGATAAAAAGAAAAAAGTAAATCATCTCCATAGCATGATTGGATGAGTTACAAGCAATTAAGTAAAAGGACTAAATTGTCTAGAGGGAGAAGCTAGACATTTGTTAGGAATTTCCTTTCATTGTCAACTAGATCCTTTTGCTCTGATTAAGTTCTCATCAGCAAATGTGAGGATAAATTAATTGATTTGCTAATTAACAACATCTCAAAAATAATTTCCATCCAGGAGTATTTATGAAACTCCTCTGAATTTGGGTGCTGCTCCTGCTGCTGATAATAATAATGGTAATACACAGGGACTGTTTGGGCTTCCAATAGTAAGAATTTAATTCACAAATCAATGGAAGGGGACTGGAGAGATTACTTAGCCATTAAGATGCCTGCTGGCAAAGCCAAAGGACGTAGGTTTGATTCCCCAGTACCTACATAAAGCTGGATGCACAAGGTTGCACATGCATCTGGAGTTTGTTTGCCATGGCTGGAGGCCCTGGTGCACCCATTCTCTCTCTCTCTGCTTGTCTGTCTCTCTCAAATAAATAAATAAAAATAAAAATAATTTTTTTAAATCAAGAGAAGGAAAAAAATACTTTAAAAATTTGTTGGGCTCATGGATGGTACTTCAGGCCTAGTTTTCTGCTTCCCAGTATTTTGTTCTCAGTGTGTTGCTAACAGAACCTCATTGCTTCAAGATGACTGCAGGTAGTTCTTGTAGTTACATGCTAATACATGACATGTGTGCAGGTACATCAGAATTGGCACCTATGTATATGCATGTGTCAGGACTCGATCAATGGAATTAGTATGACTGGCTTTGAAAAGTATGTATTCAACTCTACAGGTTGAGGATGAAGTTTTCTATTCAGCTTGCAGAGATACTCTGTCTAGTAGTCGAAGTGATGAGATTATATAGACCTACTGTCAATTTTGTAAATAATTACCTTTACCAGGGCCTGGGGAGTTAGCTCACTGGGTAAAGGGCTTGCTATTCAAGCATGAGGTCCTCATTTCAGGTCCTCAGCACCCATATAAAAGCCAGGCATGGTGGCACGTGACTATAATCTATGCACCAGAGAAGCAGAGCCAGGGGTTTCTGGAGCTTGTGGGCTATCTATTCTATCCTCAAGTTCAGTGAGAGATCCTTTCTCAAAAATTAAGGCAGAGAGTGACTGAAGAAGAGACAGGATTCACTTTACTGTGTGTAACTATTTCTCTCCAGTAATAAGGTTAAACTCACTTCAACTATAATACACCTACAAGCCTTTAGATTTTACTTGCTTTTGGACTGTTTGTTCATTGTTAGGAAGATTTCAAATGGCAAGAAAGCAGTATCAGCTACTAATTCAAATTGCTACACTTCTGGTGTTAATATTCCTCCTTTGGGTAGAAGGCCCTTAACTCAGCAGGTATCAGAAATAAGGGAGACAGAATCACAAACTTTGCAAGTGGCTTGCTAGCTAAACTGGCATCATGGATGTTTACCAAAAGGCTCTTTCTCTCTTTTCATTGTTTCTAGCATTTTAGCAATAGTTTCTGAGCTACAGGTTTAAACCAATCATGCTTCTTTTCTACTCTTTTCTCTATTGATTCAGGAGTTTCATGTGATTATGTTCTATTTACTAAAATTTTGTCTAAATATTCTGAAGAATTCTGAAAATATTGTTTTTTTTTCCCTTAAGCCTAAGAAGCATAAAGAATGTAAAAGAATAAACTTTCTTTTTCTGCCCTGATATTTGTGTTGGGAAAGCATGAGTATGGCATCACCATACGTGGCAGCCATCTTTGTATGAAGAGGGGGCAAACATCAACATATTCTATGATAGGATCGTAGTAACACCGAGTACATCCTCTCACACTTTTCAAAGCACAGACATGTGCATAATTCAAGTCACTATTAGCTTGGGTTCCTTGTTGCAGCCAAAACATCCCACTGACACACAAAGGCAATAAATACTACAAGTAGCAAATTCTAAAATGTGGAACTGCCTAAGAGGAACAGTGAAGGGCATTGAGGACTCAACTATTCCAAGAGAAACTGTAGTTTATAGCACAGCCAAGAATTAGGAGCTCAAGTTTCCCTTTCTTTAAGTTACAAATTATTGTTCAAGGTATATACATCTCACTGTCAATTTGGCTTATGTACTACTATCCATAATGTACAGTTATTACTAAGAGATTTTTCAGTAGAAAAACTCTAGCCCGATATATATAAGAATAAACCACAAATGTAGTGCATGTTTTCTAAAGTGAAAAGCATCTTTGTGGCCCATTAGCCTTTAATGTAAATGGACAATACTATGGAGAATGAGGCATCAAGAACTTAATTGTGAATAGTCTATTTGTGCCAAATTATTTCACATAGATATTTGTAGCAGAGTCTACAGATGGTTTCTTGATTAAATCTGGTTTAGGAGATAATTTTCCAAATTAACACTTTCTTTAACAGATTAGACAACAATCAACATTTAACATGAAGAAAAAAGTGTGTGAACACCTAACTCAACTATCAGATTATGAAAAAGAAAACAAATAACTACAGATGTAGAGTTCATAACAGAGATTAGAGGCAAAATAAAAACAAAGAATAATAGATCCAACAGACTTTTATCAGAGAGATTACATCAGATATCTGTAATAAACAGCAGGCTATTTCAACCTTTCTTATATTTATATACACATAGCAAGATTACTGATAATCATTACTAGTGTATCTATAAATGTGTTCCTTAGAATGTTCCTTTAACAAAAAGTCCACTATTCAAATAAATTAGATAATACTTCACACTACATCCTCCTGTCAAATATTTGCAATGTGCACAAATGAATTAAAGGCTTTAAAAATCTATACTCTAAATAAGCCAACTAACCATAAACCTATCATATTCAAGTTTACCAGACATGAAAACTCCTTTCTTACTAGGGATTCCCAGAGACATTTGTAATTACTGTTCACCACTGTTCCTGTTTTATGAAATAATGACAATGATAGTTCTGTTGCTAAATATTAGCGCAAAAAGTCAATCAGACTGACTAACAGTAAGAGTGAAATGTAAACTCCCGATATCCTTCCTATACCAGAGAACTTTTACAAGTATCCTGTTTCTACAACAAAAGGAATATGCTATTTGAACTGTAAATACATATATTCATTTCCACCCAAATTATGTATGCAGCTCAAACTTAAAATAGTTTTCATAAGAGATTTTATCCAAGGTCAATATAGTAAAATATATAAAACTGTACGTATTTGGGTCTTTCTGTACAAATACAGAAAAATATGATCACCTTACTGAAACAGCATTTTTAAAAGACTGGTTTAAAACAGGTTTATAGAAATGAAAATAAATCTATTAACACTATGTTTACGACCAGTTTTTCTGTCTATAAATTTAAAGATAACCATGTCAAGAAAACATTTGAAAACAAAATGGAGCACAAGAAATACAACTTGCTGGTTGTTAACTTAACCTACTTTATTACAGTACTGCTAGTGAGAGCAAGTCACACACAATGTGTCCATGCAGGGGAAATACAGCTGAAACAGATGGCACTTGGCACATTCCTTTACTAGAATGTGGTTGTCTGCCACAAAGTCCATGAGCTCATGCAGAGGATCAAGACATCACACACAGCTGAGGTCACAATGCCATGCACATACAGCAGCGTGCCAGATAACCATACCACAGATGGTGCAGATGTTCTCCCCCACCCCATGAGCCACTGCCAGCAGGTGCTATGGAGTTTGGTTACCCATTTCCGGGACATGGACGGTGTTCTTTGGAGGATCTTGTTCCCTGTGGCTGCAAGTATTCTTGTTTTTATATTTAAATGATGCTTGTTATGAAAATGTTAAGTACAAAACTAGAATTATGGAAAAGTACATTTTTTAAATACTTAACAATTACATACATCTTATCTCAGGTAGTTGTATTATAAACACCCCTTGCATCTGAACACATATAAAAGTAATTTACTGATCATTTTGATGAACCCACTGATGACAATGCTCTGGTGAGTGGGGGAAATTAACCTCTCAAAATAATTCTGATCTAGAGTCAAAGACCTCTGTGAGAGTCATTCTAATGACCTGGCTAACAAATAACTCATATAGATAAGTTCTATCTAAGAAGATCTTTTCTGATGTTTTCTTATATGACTTCAATTTTAAACACTTGGTAAACATTAATAAATTGATACTACTGCTATTAGTAGTGAATGAATATAATCATTAGAAAGATTTCCCTTATTTTTCTGAAAAACAAAATGCATTTTAGTATTTCAATGTCCTTTTTGTTCCCTATTTGTATCTTAAGTGCAGTGTAGTAGGAAGAACTCTATTTTGCTATAGGCAATACCTACTAAGGTATTGTTATCCATAAAAACACAGAATCTGGTATCTAGAACCACTGACATTCTGAGTGGCACAGCTCTGTGGCTCTTGGCAGCACTATTTTTCCCCTTTAGAAGGGTAAATTAATTAATTAATGAATATTCTAAGATATTTCTAAATCAGGTCAGTGAGTAAGAAAAACCAAAATACAGCCAACTCTCAATAACAATGGAAGGTGAGATGGATAATTAAGTTGACAATCTAAAAATCTTATTTTAATGAATAATTTCAATTCCTTCCCTTAGTAAATATTTGAAGCAAAAAATTTACAACTTATTGTCATAGTAAAACTTAAAAGACTTTTGAGTTTTACTGCTTTTTTTTGCTGCCTCTCTTCCAAACATTCTAAAAGTTACTAACAAGGAACTCCATAGTCTAATATATGCAGTTGCAAAGATGGAAACTTTTAAATATCTTTTCCAATTTAATGATTTAAAATTACCTAGCACAAATTTTGAGAGTTTATATATTTTTCTTTTTTTCATAATAAGATAGCTTTATAATTTGTTTTAAAAATTGGAACTCTTTTAGCAATAGATGTACTTAGTATTATCAACATGAGTAGTGACATCCAATTTTTCTTAGTTTGTAAGTCTGCAACTTAGTGCTAACCAAGCTACATCTTCTTACAGTGTAACATTTGCCACTCCCATGAATTAATAATGAGTTACATATGTATAATTTGTGATGGAAACCAGTAAGGCTTGATATATTGAGCATAATGACATTGGTGTTTACAAAACCTGCCTCTCATAATTCTTATGTATTCTAATGTGAAACATAATACCATTCTGCCTCAGTTCTTCTTCAGTAACCACCATTCACTTGTCAGATTAGTATTAAATATATATATAGACACACACACACACACACACACACACACACACACACATTTACAAGCAGAGAGAGATAGGGGAGAAACCGAGAATGGGCACACGAGGGCCTCTAACCACTGTGAACTCCAGATCCATGGGCCATTTTGTGCATCTGGCTTTATGTGGGTACTGGGGAATTGAACTCTGGTCGTCAAGCTTTGCAGGCAAGCACTTTAACTACTGAGTCATCTCTCCAGACTTCAAGCATATATTTTATTAGGAGCCTCAGCATATGAAGTGCTTTGATCAGCAACAAGTAATGGCTAATTGTAATAAAGGACTAAATATAATGAAGTCTCTGACAAGTAACTGTAGCAGAATCTCTGATACAGTGCTGACATGCTACTGTTCCACATCTGAAGGATGACACCTTTTGTTGTTATATGTTCCTAATGTAGATAACTGGGATTTAATAATAAAATAACTATATTTTATAATGAAAGGCATCAGGAAATTGCAATAAAAGCATAAGCAATATAATTGAAACTTATAATGATCTATTTACTTTCCTAAAGAATAAACATTAGAGTCTAAAGGGTAATGCTGTATAGGTTTCAAATGTATACTTTAAACTTTAAATTTGAATAAATGATTCTAATTTCATTAAGAACATCTGTTTTTGCCAGGCATGGTAGTGCACATCTGTAATCCCAGCACTCAGGAGGCTGGGACAGCAATATAAGGGCAGCTGGGGTTACACAGTGAATTAAAGGCCAGCCTTGGCTACATGAGACTCTGTCTGAAAACACTAACACCATTGTAAGAGCCACACAGTGGGTATAATTATCCTGAGGCACAGTACCCTACATACCATGAGGCCTTCATGACCCCACAGTGAATACCAACAACCCCATGGAGGAAGAGGGCTCTCAGGGAATGGGGAGCAAGGATGCAAGGGTGAGGAGATCTAGAGTTTTTAACCTTTTATAAAATAAAAATAAAATTAAAAAACACTACCCCCCCCCAAAATTTTTAAATCAGCTTCTTTCTTCCTTAAAACAGTGGTGAGAAGAAAAAGAATGAGGATTTAAAGTTCAATGTTAAGGCAAGCTTTACTATGCATATATGTTGTTTTATCTGTGGATAAGATCAAAGGATAAGATGTATGCAGAACATCAAACATTTGTAGGAGCATTTTGAGTTCTTATGTAGCTATAAAAAGTCAACAAACCAAAAAAAGTAAAAAAATAAAAAAAATCCACAAACCATATTTAATAAATAAAAACCAGTTAATGTAAAAATATGTTGTCATTGGATTATATTCATAGTATATTTTTATAATTAATTTTTTTATTTAAGAAACATTTTCCTACTTAAAAGTTAAGATTATTTTAGGAAATACTTGGTTGCACAACTTAAATAATTCTTAATACCTATATAACAAACAAAAACTTTCTGCAAATTAAAGTAATTTTTCCTGGTTAAATTTTCACATAGGAAATAATGTACCAGAAAGTAAGGCTCTTATTGTTATGATTTCCATCTGGATTTCAGAGAATAACCCTAATGGGAAGTGAAATGTTTCTAAACATCTGAATTTTGAAAGATAAATTAAAATGAGAATAGGAATAGATGAGTTAAATAATTTCCTTCACATTTTGATCATGTGTACATATTGCTAAAGAATTAGATAATTAATACAAATTCAGTCAATTTTATAAGAAAACAATTAAGTAGTTTTATGTCAATATGGAATTATATTGCTAAAATTACCACTGAAATGCAACCTCTTTTTTGAGGCTGACATGGAATTCACTCTGAAGTTCAGGTTGGGCTTGGAACTCATGGTGACCCTCCTACCTCAGGCTCCTGAGTGTTGTGATTAAAGGCATGAGCCACCACATCCAGCTTAAATATGTTTTGACTTTGGAAACTAGAATGATGCTTTCTGAGATTACCTCTGATAAAGGTACATCAATCCTAAAGTGTGGACAAAAATGCTACAGATAAAATTGGATGAACATAAGTTATGTTCTTATTACCAACATTTTAAAATCTCTAATAATACTTCTCTCGGACCAGTAGAGGACTGTTCATGTCCTCAGGATGCTGTGATACAATGTGAGCAGGCAGGGATATTAGAATGTGGGCGAAGGAAGTGAAACAGTGATTATGTCACATAGTAAGAACTTACAGTGATTGTGGAGGCAAGTTCAGTAGCTTTCTATTTTACCTGTAAGTTCATGATATTAGAAAGCTGTGTAAGCAGTAAAAGTTCATTTGATACAAATGACTATGTTTTTGGCTTACCTCATCTGGGTTGGCATTAAAGGTGAGGCTCCCTTCATCCAGCTGCATATACAATTTTCTAAAAGAAAAGCCTAAAGGTGGGTTCTTATTGTATATGGAACAGTGACCCCAAGTGGATTTGCATAACCTGTAACAATAGGAGAAATTGAGACCAAGCATTAACTTACTTAATTTCCTAAAATGAGCATGTATCCACTTGATAAAATACTAAAATAAGTTTATATAAAATTGGATTCTAGAGATGTAATGTGTAAACTATTCAACTTTGTACTTTTTTATTTACTAGAATAGGGCAAATATCATAAATTTAGTTATTTTGATAGTATCTAAGAATTCAGAAGACTAGTCATAGTTAATGAATATTATCTGAAGTTAAACAGCAGCTATCAATACTAACAACAGTAATAGTGAATGGCTGTCATGAAGTAATTGTTAGATGCCCATGCCATGCACTACATTGTTTTAAAACTGTTATTATTCACTTGCTTAATTATCTCAACAACCCCAATGTTGGTAAAACATGTAAGAACTACAGATAAGCAAGTGGCCAAAAGTCGCACAGCTAACATGCAGCACAGAGGCAACATTTGACACTATTACATTTGATTTTAGAGTTTGCAATCTTTTTTTTTTTTTTCCTACCATCTTTAGCCTAAACTAGCCTCAAACTCCTTATGTTGCTGAGGATGTCCCTGAACTTTCTTTTGCCTCCAAGTGTGTGTAGATCAGGCTGGTTTATGTAGTACTGGAGATCAAACCCAGAGCAGCACTTCATGCATGTTAGGCAAGCACTCTACCACCTGAGCTCCATACATCCCCAGCCCAAAACGTGTCACATTCAACAAGACAAACAGGATTTCTTAAGTAATCTATGCCCTTTTGTGAAATAAAAACAAATACAAGGTCAGATTGCTGTTCAGAGAGACAATCTCTTATCTTTCAACAGTATATAAAATAACTAAAAACTCAACTTAGAATGTGTAATCTTGCAACTTCAAAACACTCTTTACAATCACAAGACACAGTTTTTAAAAGTAATACAAAACTTGGAATGCAGAGACGGCTTAGAAGTTAAGTGCTTGCCTGTGAAGCCTAAGAACCCTGGTTCGAGGCTTGATTTCACAGGACCCACATAAGCCAGATGCACAAGGTGGCACATGGATCTGGAGTTCATTGCAATGGCTGGAAGCCCTGGTGCACCCATTCTCTCTCTTTCCCTCCCTCTCTCTCTCTTTCTGTCTGTCGCTCTCAAATAAATAAATAAATAAATAAAGATAAACAATTTAAAAAAATACTACAAAACTTAATTATTCACTTATCAAAATGCACTATTTTCTGGATTTTGGGACAGTGAGTTCCAACTCTGCAGAGAGGTGACAGCTATTATTTCATAGCTAAAGTTTTACCCTATGATAATGCCTGGTTATCTTGAATACATGTTAAAGAGCTTTAAATAGAAGTGTAATACTCTTGTGATGTAAAAACATACAGTAACTATATTTCAAAACATTCTAATGACTTTTTTTTAACCTCAAAATAGTGTAATTTTTGTGTAGATGTTCAAAATACTTGCTAAAATGAGCAAAATAGCTTCACCCTCTCATATTACTGCTTTTTACTGTAAGCTTCCTTCTTTACATCAAACACACACACCAATAAAATGTTACTGCCTCAGTCTACAATCATAAAATATATTACATTATAATTCTGTAACATGAAGAAGCTCAAGTTAGAAATATTCCTGTGAATACATTTTTACTAAAGCTTGATGATTTAGAAAAATTTAGTAAATCTTTGAGTTAAATTTCTAGCTCTAGATAAGTTCGTCATTATAAAGTTTACTTTAAAACAAGGAGGGCTGGAGAAATGGCTCAGCAGTTAAGGAGCTTGCCTGCAAACCCTAACAACCCGAATTTGATTCCCCAGTACCCATGTAAAGCACAAAGTGGTACATGCAACTGGAGTTTGTTTGTAGTGGTTAGGAGGCTTGGTGGGGCCCATTCTCTCTCTGTGTCTCTTCTCTCTCTGCTTGCTAACAAAATAATTTTAAAAATGAGATTTAAATAAACTTTGGTAAAGAATGCTAAAATATATAACAAACATCCAGTGATTCCTCTATGTTTGCCACTAATTTCAAGACTCAAAAGAACAAAGAAAATGTCACATCTATGATTTTCAATAAGTACATGATGCAATTTAGATTTGGACTAGACAGGTGGCTTTGCAGAAAAAGGTGCTTTCTTGCAAAGCCTAATACCCATGTAAGCCACAGGAACAAAGTGGCATAGGTGTCTGGAGTTTGTTTGCAGTGCCAGGAGCCGCTGGCACACCCATCCTCTCTCTTTCTCTCTCTCTCAAATAAATAAAGAAAAATATTTTAAAAATAAGTAACTCAGGCTTAATAAAAAAAGATTCTATTCCACTAAAGCTCCTCAATTGTAGTTTAAAGTTAAGCTGATACAACGGCTGCTAAAATTTCCATATTATACAACTTCAGCATATAAACTGTTAATATTTGTGTACTTCCATGAATGAATGCACTTCATGAAATTTATGATGAAATAGCGATTAGAAAAATTAAAAAGTTGAAATATTCACCATAAAAGTTTGTGTGCTACTAAATATCCTTAAGTAGACATAGGTAAGTGAACGCCCCCCACACACATGCAGTCTTTGAAACCAATGAAAACATCAACATGTGAGGATTATTTATTAAGTAGACCCATTCCTCAGATGGGATATGTATGGGGACACAGAATCCTCTAAGGATGAAAGACTACATACAGATGGTCACAACAGTATGCTTATATTTTCAGAACAATTTCTAATTTACAAAAACAGGCACATCATTATTGGTTTTCCCCTTTTCTCACTGTAAAGTCCAATTTTCTTTTCTACTGTCATTTGCTAATATCCAAGTTGACTATGACAATATTGTACCTCTATTTTCTAATGACTTAATGAAAAGAAGCCCAAAATCCAAGACTGAGGTAAAAGAAATTTCATAATAGATGTATGTTAGGAAAAGAACATTAAACATGAAAGTTTAACTTACCCTTGCCAGAGAAGTTCATCATTAGCTAGGTCCTGCCAAACACATGAAGCCAAGCAGAGGTCAGTTGCATTCAGGTAGGACAAGATGGTGAAGCTTAGCTCAGGCGGCAACATTTCCAAATTAATGAAGCCTTCTTGTTCTCTAGATTTCCTTGCCTTCAAAAGGTGATATATGTCAATGCCTCCTTGGACTTGTTTACGCTGCTGGCTGGTGTTAGAAATGTTACTTGTAGCCATTCTCCTGCTCTGCTCTCTGGTGAGGTAACCTTGCTCACTGTAGCCTTCCTGTTGTAGCTGCTGGTTTCTGGCTACTCTCCAGAGTCCTTGACCCATCTGCAATCCTGGGAGAAAGCCAGAAGGTAATAAAGGCAACATTAAAAAAGTAAACCATCTTTCCCAGTGGTATAACAAATCTGACATGAAGCATTCACTTATCAGAATTAAAATTCTTTATTAAAGCCCAGTAAAACTAGTAGTATATTTTAAAGCAGTGTTGGAACATTTTAAGTGCAAAAGTTGAATAGAAAAAGTTTCAGAAATATTTGGTCTGATCATCACCTTTCTCCCAGCTTGCTAACAACTTTTAAAGTCCACAGGTGACATAACCATTTTTCATGTGGTAAGATTTAAAAGTTACTGATGTCCTAAAGACACTTACAAATTATAATTATGTGGACTTATGGGCCAGTATTAAATACAGCTCTGATCAGAGCATGGGACTTTAGTTAAAAGGCCTCCAGACCCTGTTTTTTATCACAATGCAGGCTAAGCTAAGCTAGTCCCTTTTAACCAAGCTCCCAGATGCATAACAGCTGTGAAACAGGCTTTTAGTTTAATTCTACCCAGTCTACACTTATGTTGTAGACTGTAATAAAATGTAACATAGGCCCCGAAGTCTAATTCACAAACCTTATAAATTAGACACCTAGAACTCCAGGAGAAGTAACTGAACAATAATTGACTACTTAGTTTTGTTGTTGCTTTCAATTAAAAATCATGATTTAGCTGGGCGTGGTGGCGCACGCCTTTAATCCCAGAACTCGGGAGGCAGAGGTAGGAGGATCATCGTGAGTTCGAGCCACCCTGAGACTACATAGTAAATTCCAGGTCAGCCTGAACTAAAGTGAGACCCTACCTCGAAAAACCAAAAATAAATAAATAAAAATCATAATTTAGATCAAGTTTCTAATTCCTCACCAAAACCCCTGTGGATTTGTGAGAGTTACTAGTGAAAAGATACCAGAACAAGGGCTGCAGCTCCCTACCTCCCCCTGAACTGCAACCGGAACAGTTACATACTACTCTGTTACATGGCTGGACTTCTGATTTGGTATTGCCTTGAAAACAATTGTTTTTTTCTCCACAAATACATTCATTGAGAAAAAAAATCTAAATTAGGAAGTGATTTTTTTTTCCTCTTGAGGTAGAAGTCTCATTCTAGTCCAGGCTTACCTGGCACTTAGCTTTGTAGTTCCAGCCTTAACTCACAGTAACACTCCAACCTTTGCTTCCCAAGTGCTGGGATTAAAGGTGTGTGCCACCATGCCTGGCTCAGAAGTGTTTTTTACCAAGACAAATAATTATCATCATGGTCTCATTTTAAGTAAAATATCTGTTTTATTAACCCCAACTGATTACTAATAATTTGAAAAATAATCACTAAAATTTGGAAAAATACTTTTTTAAAATATGAACTCACTAAACTCTTCAGGATGACCTAAATAATAATGTTTTGCTTAAGCAAAACTAAACAGAAGGGGGAGGACCAGAAAGATAAAACAAAGAAAGAAAAAATAACACCTCAGAAAAAGCAACATGTACCATCAGTGATCAAAATTTTGAAAATTCCTAGAAATGGCTTAAAAATTGACTAGAACTTCAAAGAATGCCAAGATATTATTTTCTTATCACTTATAGAGAAATAATGCATATGTAATAGATCTTAGCTACTGTTGAGACAATAGCTACTGTATTAGTTTGATTATTAATCCAAACAGAAAGAAATGGTGCAGGGCATCAGTTTTTATTCCTTAAATTGAACTACTTGAAATTCCAGAGCTTAAGCAATAAAGGGTGGTATTTGTTTGCATGTTGGTGGCAGAGGTTACAAACAGAAGGATTATACTAATGATTTCAAAATGTCAGAGCATTTGTTTTTGCACAATAGATAATCTTTCTTCTCTACCACATAAGCACAAATACTAGTATCAGTTTTGTTAGGTCTCAAACTTTAAATACTAAATTCTTAAAAATTCTAAAATATTAAGAAAACAAAGATAGACTGTTATCTCAGAAAAAAAAAAAATACTTGGAAAACGCATTTCTTTCTTTTTTTTGTTTTGTTTTGTTTTTCAAGGTAGGGTCATGTTCCAGCCCCATTCTGACCTGGAATTCCCTATTTAGCCTCCAGCTGGCCTTGAACTCATGGCAATCCTCCTACCCCAGCCTTCCGAGTGCTGGGATTAAAGGCATGTACCACCATGCCTGGTGCAAAACATATTTCTAATAAAGGATTGGGACCTAAAACTCAGCAAAAAGAAAACAACCCATTTAAAAGTAAGGAGCCTAATAATCCTATACCTTATGTAGAAGATTTTGTGTCCTATTTCCTGCTTTTTTAATATCAAGAAACACCTCAAAATAAGATATAAAAATGGCAAATAAGCATAAGAAGATGCTCATATCATAGTTCATTAGGGAGTTACAAATTAAAACAATGAGAAAATGCTACAGCTGTTTTAGAATCATACATCCAAAACACTCACAATACCAAATGCTAACAAGTATGTAGGAATGAAAACGGGACAGCCATTTGCAAGTCACTTTGGCCATTTTTTATTTATTTTACAAAACTAAACATACTTTCAGTATATGACCCAGCAATCAAACTTCTTGGTGTTTACCCAAGTAAGGTGAAAACATGATATCCACACAAATCTCTACACATGAATGTTTATAAGCAGCTTTACTATAGTTGCAAAACTTACAAACATCTAAGATATGCTTCTGTGGGTGAATGTATAAATGGTGGCACACCCATTCAATACAATACTACACTGCTTAGCCCTAAAATATGAGCTATCAAGTCATGAAAAGTCATGGAATAAACATAAATGCATATTATAGATGAAACAAGCCAATTTGACAATATGATTCCAATTGTATAACACTTTAGAAAAGGTTAAACTATGGAATAAGTAGAAATCATTAATAGAAGTTTGTAAGGGGCTTTCAAAATTGTTTAATGTATAAATATGCTATGTCACAGTATAAGAACACTTAATCTTAAAACAAATGTAATATTTTAAGACTTCCAATCATGAGAAAAGATGTTGTATTTTGATCATAGCTATTTCTCTAATTTAGCAGGAAAATAACTGCAAATCATATTGTAATTAATATAATCTACTATATCTGTTATCATTTTTTAACAATTAAATTTATTCTTATCTTTGTACTTCTTACCACCAATGGTAAGTGGTCAAATATTATGGTGTTGTGAAATTTCAAGATATTAAAGCACTTAATAACAAATCTTGTCTATTTTTCCATGGCATCTTTTTAGTGGCATATGGTAAACCAGCTGTTGTTGCTCTCAGGCCATTCCCAAGGAACACAAGCTATTTCCCTAGACTCCGGGCTTTAATGAGGATCACTTAAAGTGAACACTGGATATTAGGATTCAGTAGGCATCCAGCAGGTAGAAAGAGGTAAAGCCAGCAGATGTTTCTTCAAAAACACTGATGGGGTGGGAGGGGGGTTGAGGTTCATGTACACATGGCTCAGACAAAGAAGGCTGCAAAATTACACTTCATTTTCATCCATCATTCTTAAACTGAAAATTTCCCAGTTAGGATATCTTCTTGCCTATGAAGTAGTTCTTGATACTGGGTAAGAATAAAGTAAACACATATGAGGAAGATTAGTACCCTAAATTTAGTATTTGGAAGAAGGAAATCTCCATGCCCAATCGTTAGATAATAGGGATGTGCAATGTGGTAACTCAGAGAAATGATAAAACTCCCAAAAAGCCAAGAAAGACATCCACTATATAAGTTGTGAAAACAAGTTATGGAAAATAGTGTTGTGAGCTTTGAGGTTTAAACTCTGAATCCATGTTTAAAACTGTTTTAAAGTAAACAAATTTACAGAGACTTAGACATGTTTCTTTACTACTAACTGTAGGCATCAGTTTTATCACATGTTAAAATATAATAATGATCATATTAATTCTTATAGTTCATCATACATAATATGTCCTTACATGCTGGGTTCTTGTATTATTTAAAATTATTGGTTTGAATCAATCAAAATTAATTTCAGGTTACAACATTTATTTTATTTAAAAAAATTTTAATTTATTTATAATGAGAGAGAGGAGAGGAGAATGTGAGCACACCAGGACCTCTAGCCACTGCAAACAAACTCCAGATGCATGCGCCACTTTATGCATCTGGCTTTACGTGGGTACTGGGGAACTGAGTCCAGGTCATAAGGCTTTGTAAGCAAGTGCCTTAACTGTTGAGCCATTTCTCCAGCCTGGCATTTAAAAATTTCTCTTAAAATTTTACTCACATCTTGGCGTAATGGGATGGAGAGATGGCTTAGAAGTTACATGCTTGCCTGTGAAGCCTAAGGACCCTGGTTTGAGGCTCGATTCCCCAGGACCCACGTTAGCCAGATGCACAAGGGGGTCCATGCATCTGGAGTTTGTTTGCAGTGGCTGGAGGCCCTGGCACGCCCATTCTCTCTCTCTCTCTTTCTCTCTTTCTCTCTCTCTCTGTCGCTCTCAAATAAATAAATAAAAATTCAAAAATCTTGGTGTAAAGATTTTCAACACTGAAACATAGTAATATAAGATATATAGTTGTGTGGTTTGATTCACGCGTCCCCCATAAACTTAGGTGTTGGCTAGGGGGTGATGTCCACCCTCTGCTCATGCCATTGTTTACCCCTGCCATCGTGGAGCTACCCCATGAGTCTGTAAGGCAAAATTTTTAAAAATCCTTTTTTTCCCAAAAGCTGCTCTTGGTTGGGTGATTTCTGCCAGAAATGTGAACCTTACTGCAGCAATAGTGTTATCGAGTATGGTAGCTATTTTGCTAAAAATATTATGGGATAGTGAAATCACTGAATATGCCAGGAGTTTTACATTGAAAAAGACAAAGCAAACTAATGTGTTTGAAATCACTAGTTTTGGTATAAATATGGATTTTTTTGTAGTGAATGAAATAACTGCTGGTAATTTATATGTTCACTAAAAATAGACTGAAGAAAATAGATAATGCTAGTTTGGAAATATTCTTGTAACGACATAATTTGTCTATTTCATGTACAAATAAAATATAATTATTTCTTGTTAGATATGGTAGTTATGTTCTATAAAGTGGTTGAAAACACCAAGTTAGTAAATACTGAACCTCCCATAATCCCTTGGAAAAATGCAGGGTTAGATTCCTGCAATGGCTAAACAAGTAAAGGACTATTAGCCAAGAATTTCTACCTCAATTGTCCTGATCATTACTGAACTCAGCTAATGCTCCTCTATTTCATAGCCACTATATACAGTCTTTAAGAGGAGAATATTCATGTTCAATTCAGTAACACACTCACATATTACACTTGTGGACAGGAAATTCCAAAGCCATCTCCTTATATGTACTAAATAGGTATTGGTGACCAAATTGAGTGATCTTGAACACTCAGTTTGAAGGTGTTATATGAAGTGAACCATAGCTATTTTATTAATTATGAGATTTTCACATTTGGTTTCTTTACTATCATTTCTTAATGTTCTTAACATAACTTTCTGCTCCTAAGTTTCTCTGTTGTGGCACAGTAGCTGAGCTGAAATAAATGGAAACAAGCTGCCAGAATAATCTGAAAACAAAGAAAGCTTTTGGAAAACTGTTACCTGTAAGACTGCATATAGCTAAAGCTTCCTTTAAATAGCAAATGATAATAACTATAACCTCCCCATATATATATATATATATATATATATATATATATATATATATATATATATGATTTTAACATCTTTCTGCAACAGGAAAGCTAGAAGGCGAACAGTCTACAATAGCACAGAGAGGGAAGCAGAAGCTTACATATATAGAACAACCAAGGGCTTTGGGACTCTCAAATATAGGATAAGGAAGGGGAAAATTCATGGAGAAATGACAAACAAAATCAAGGCTTTAACCCTCTGGATCGTTGTTTCCTTGCTTACACAATAATGATAAAAGTCCTTTGTTATTATTTTTGTGAGAAATAAAAGAATGTTTGTCTGTGAAGTAGCAGACACAGTCTCCTCCCAACATATTCACACCACATGTTTAGAATGCTTAGACATCCTTTTTGATCTTTTCCCTTACCCAGGAAAAATGAAGAAGTATTTTCTTTATGGAAACTGACCACAGAGAAAAAATTTCAATCCCCAACTCTACTGATATTTATAAGTGGCCCAACATAATGTCTATCAAAACAATCACACTGTGGACCACCAGCCCTATGGGAGGTTGGTACATCAATAATTTAGCATTTTATTGCCTCAAAGATCTAATGTTCCACCATTAAAATACAACTGAAGCACAACAATTATTTGGTTCATGTTTTCCAGTAACTCCTCAGTAAAGGTTAACAATTTTAATCTTAATTTTAACAGATATGATTATGAAGTCTTATATTCTACATAGTATACATTTGGGGAAATAACCTATAGTAGATATATACTAAAGTTCTGGTATACAGGAATATGGTGAAAAGTTGTGCCTTTCTCCCAACTTTTATCTTTCCAGTCCATTTGGAATCCCCTTAAAGGCTGGCAAAAAATTCTTAAGACAAAATTTTTTAAACATGGGCTACAAATGTCTAGTGAGCCTTTTAAAGACAAAGTAAAACAGAACAAAATCAATGTGATAATGTAAAAGACATTTAGAGCTAATCTGATGGATATATGTATTGACCAAACTTGGGACACCCTGAGCATCAAAATAGAAGGACAGTAATGAATTATAATCCATCACATAAAAATTCCTCAATCTACATGGCAATCAGTAAGTACATGAATAAATAAGGGAAACCTCTTCTTCCACATCACAACAATGACTGATAAAGACAGAAGTGAGTTAGAAAAATCATTTTATGACATTTAGAGAAAAAAATAATCCAAGCTTGAGTTATCAGTAGATTCTGAATAGAATTTAATAATGAATAGGATAGCCACAAAATCTCAAAATATCCTCCCATGTGAGTCTATAACTACAAAACAAATGTAAGAAATCAGACAATATGTTAGCCAAATAATGAAAATTATTATTATGATAAAATACTAATGGACATCATGTGCCTCTGGTTTTGAAGTCCTGAGCTGGACACATCAATTATATTCTATTTTAGCCAAAATCCATAATGTAACTTCAATCACGAGGAATATCAGAAAAGCTTATGTGGAGTCTATAAAAAATACAATTTCTTTTCACAAGTGCCACTAAAGCCAAGCAGAGGCTGAGTAGGCAGCTCCAGGTAAAATGAGACTAAAGCATGACATCTTAAATGTGATACATGGAAAGAGGCTTGTGCTAGGAAGCAACTGCTATAATGGTATCATTGATCACTAAGAAATGAGACACTTGCACTGAAGACAGGACAATGATATTATATTAATGTTACATTTTCTGGGTTTAGTAATTGTACAATAGATATATAGAGGAATATATTCATGATCTTGGGAAACATACCCTAACACCTCAAGGCATGATGTATGCACCCTACTCCAAATTAATTCAGAAAAAAAAAAATGTTGTCCATGTCTGAATAGAAACATAAACAAAGTTGCAAAAATGTCAGAAAATTGGTGAATCCAGGTAAAGGTACATAAGAGGTTTTATCTGATTAATCCTAGAACCTTCTTGTAACCAGAAACATCTTGGTTGTGAAATCCTGGAACATGAATTTGAAAAAGAAGAAAAAAAAACATAATGCAGTTAGTACATTCAGTTCAAACATTACTGCCCTGGAGTTCACAATACTTCAGGATGAAAATCAGTGCTAAAGAAATAAACAGCATTACAGTAGTAGCAGGGAATCCTGTTAATAAAAATATCAAAACATTAAGAATTATTTTAGTCATGTGTAAGATTTTTTTTATTTTCAAGAGCATAGAAATTCTTTTTAGGCAAAATAGTAAACAAAATGTCTCACCCTTTGAACTCATTTTTGCATGTGGTGAGTTAGACCTTAGGATTTCTGGTTGTACTCCCTCCCTTTTGTACATAATAGGTATTGATATTTGTTACATCATAATATAAACATTAATTATAATAATGCTTTAGTGCTATTATCTATTTAGTGCTATTTATTATTTTTTACCAATTGCTCTTAAAAATTTTATATATTACCTCATTTTAATTCTCATAACCACCTTAATACTGTTATTACTGTTAATCCGGAGAAGCCAAGTGAATTAGCCTGAGATTACATAGCTGGCAGAAAAGAAGATTCAAAAGATGGATCAGTGGTTAGGGCGCTTGCCTGCAAAGCCTAACAACTCCGTTTCAATCCCCAGTATCCATGTATAGCCAGATGCACAAAGTGGTACATGCATCTGGAGTTCGTTTGCAGTTGCTAGAGGTCCTGACACGCCATTCTGTGTGTCTGTCTCTCCTTGCACATAAATAAATAAATAAAAATATTTTGGAAAAAAAAAGGTTCAGGATTTAAATTCAGGTCTATCTGTATCCACATCTTTTTTTTTTAATTTTTTGTTTGTTTATTTATTTATTTGAGAGCGACAGAGAGAAGGAGGCAGGGGGGGGGCGGAGATTGGGCGCGCCAGAGCTTCCAGCCTCTGTAAACGAACTCCAGATGTGTGCGCCCCCTTGTGCATCTGGCTAACGTGGGTCCTGGGGAATTGAGCCTCGAACCGGGGTCCTCAGGCTTCATAGGCAAGCGCTCAACCGCTAAGCCATCTCTCCAGCCCGTATCCACATCTTTTATTCCTCACTATGAAGCCATAAGCCCAAAGCTGCTGGGCCCACGAGGGCAAAAGCTCAACCATCTGTTGCTTCATTGGGTTCCAATCCCTTTGACCTATCACTGCTCATTCCATCTTCTTTTGCTACCACTGGGCTGCTCTTCCAGGGGACTGTTCCCAGGGAAACCGCACAGAGCCCTCATGGGAAAGAAGACTTACATCATCCTTTTGAGCACAGAAGCTGATTGGCACAGAATCTTTCATCCTCAATTTTCTCAATAGAAAATAATGGTTAATGATTCTTATTCCATGCAATTTATGAGGCGTAACAGTTGATAAACAATCTCCACAGGCAAGTTTTTCCAATAAAAGATAGATTTGTATTTATGCCTTCTTCACCTCTTAAATTTATAACTTACTTTTTTTTTTTTTTGGTTTTTCGAGGTAGGGTTTCACTCTAGCCCAGGCTGACCTGGAATTCACTCTGTAGTCTCAGGGTGGCCTCGAACTCACGGCAATCCTCCTACCCCTGCCTCCCAAGTGCTGGGATTAAAGGCGTGTGCCACCACGCCTGGCTATAACTTACTTTTTTTTGTCCATCCCTTATTCTGGTTTGTCCATCCCAGAGTACATCTGATTATTTTGGATTTGATGACCTAAATAGTAATAATAATCTGATCCCAAATAATCTATGAAGTTTGGAGACATTCCATCAGCTTATGCTAGGAAACAAAAATAAGTAGTAATTACGTAAGTAGCTGAAGCTAAATGCTGAAATTAATACATGATAATTTAAAACAAAATGTCAAATCAGGCCAGTTATTTCCTATCTGTGGAAGCAGGAGTATCTTTTAGGCAGCTAGGTACTATCAGCAACTTTGATCTCTGTTGACCCATTTCTAGAAGGACCTCCAAGAATTGATGTCAAAAGGCCTTTTAGATGTACAAAATATAACTCTCAGTTAATAAGAAATTTCTACTATAGATCTTAGTAAGATCCTCACATCCCAAGCAATTTCCAGCCTTTTTTTCAATTTTATTCTTTTTAATTGGCATAACAGACATTTTGGTATCATTCAGACTGGCATTTTCAAATACAATTTTATTATTGCCCTAGTCACTTTTATCTCTGCTCTCCCACTTCTCTCCAATTCCCCTCTTCTCTCTATTGCATGAATTCATTTGCTTGTCCCTCCTCCCTCTTCTAGCTCATGTTTTTGCATTCACTTTTGGTAATGGTTCTGTCCTTATAGGTTTAATACCCATTTGCCTCCTTCATACACATATTTATAGATGTTACATGCTAAGACCAGCATATCACAGAGAGCATGTGGTTTTGATATTTTTGAGTTTGAATCACTTCAGTTAGTATGATTCTTTCCTGCCCAATTTTTAACTTCATTTTTCCATACTGTTGTATTGAATTCCATTTTCATTATCTACCCATCTGTTGATAAAATATGCTACCTGATTCCAATTATTAGTTATTATAAATAGAGCTGTAAGTAACATGGATATGCAGGTATCTCTATAGTAGAGTCCTTAGGGTATATGCCCAGGAGTGGTATAATTGGGTTATATGGGAGGTCTATTTCTAACTTTTTGAGATAACTCCATACTGATTTCCATATGGCTGTACTAGTTTGTACTCTCACCAACAGAAGATGAGGGCTCTTTTTTCCCATCATCCACACCAGCATTTGCTATGTTTTCTTGATAGCCATTCTGATTGGGGGAGATGGTACCTCCAAGTTGTTTTGCTTTGCATTTTCCTAAAGGCTAGGGATGTTGAATATGTTGGTAAGTACTTGTTGGCCATTTTGATTTTGTCTTTTGTGAACGGCTCATTTTATTAACTCATTTGGTGACTAGTAGATTTATTTTTGTGTGTGTTTACTTTTTAGAGTTTTTTTTTTTTTGTAAAAACAGGTAATTAGCCCCCTGTCTGAAATACTACTGGCAAAGATATGTATGTTTGCCCTTACAATGTTTTCTTTTGCTATGCAGATTTTTTAAAAATTTCTTTTAATCTCATTTGTTGATTTGGGGCCATAAATCTTGAGCTATTGGAGCCCTTTTCAAAAAACACTTGCCTATGTCCATATCCTAGACAGTGTTCCCTATTTTTTTTCCTATAGCATTTTCCATGTTTCAAATTTTGAATTGAGGTCTTTGTTCCACTTTGGGAGACAGATATGGATCTAGTTTCATTCTTCTGTAGGTAGATATCCAGTTTTGCCAGCACCATTTATTGAATAAGCTTTTTTCCACTGAACATTTTTGGCTTGCTTGTCAAAGATTAGGTGTCTAAAGCAATGTGGATTTACTTCTGGTCATCTGTTTCACTGATCTATATTTCTGTTTTGGCTCCAGTACCATGCTGTCCTGATCACTATTGCCCAGTACTATAATTTGTGATCGGGTATTGTGATACCTCCAGCTGTGTTCTTTCTCCTTAGGATTGTCTGGGCTATTTGTGGTCTTTTCTGCTTCCATATGAGTTCCTGGATTAGTTTTTCTAGCTCTTAAGATATATTACTGGAACACTGATGGGAGTTCTGTTGACTCCACAGATTACTTTTGGTAGGATAAACCAAGTAATTTGAATTATGAAGTGTTATTAACATATCAAATGTGATCAATGAACACATTTAATTGACATTTGGGTTGTCTTGAGCTCTAGTTTTATTAAGTTGAAATTAGAGAATGTAGACTATATAACTGATTGGAAACAGGAGCAAGTTAGCCTTTTGCAGGCAGTCAGCAGGGACAGAGGCCCAAGGAGATGCCACCTTACTGGGTAGGACTAGAACCCATGCCTAACCCAGTCTCAGGCAAGATAGCTGCAAGCAACAATTCAGCCGTGTTCCCTGCTTCTTCTTCAATTTTTTCCTAAGCATTCCTATGAGCTGGCCCCTCCTTAGTCAGTCTATTGAGTCCACCAACCAATAATGTCTCTTCCTTACATATCTCAGTGTGATGCTGAGGCTCATCATAATTGAATGTTGGATTCATATAAAGGAGCCTTACCACATCTGGAAATTCCTCTTTATTCTCCTGGACCCTGACTCTCATGGTGTTTGTTTTGGGGATTTCTTTTGGCCTATGCATATCCTCCTTGCTTTCTATATGTATTTTGTTTTTAGATATTTTCCTGTTCTGCTACATGATCTCTCTTTAAGGTATGCATCCTTTACTCGCTATTAATTCTCTTTGACCTCTGCCATGTGAGGGGGATCTTTTGGCTTGAGTTCTCCTGCTTTGCTTTCCATTTGTGTGTTTGCCTTCTCCAGAGGCTTTTTCCCTAGAGATTTTCTCTATCTCCCATCTCTCTTCCAGGCCAAGCTGGAAAGGAGACCTGTTTTTGGTTTAGCTTTTCCTGGTAGCCTTCATTCTAGATCCTATCTCTCCCTAAAATAAATCTCATAATTAATAATTTTCTCTGTTTTTAATTCTATGCTAACCTGGATTAGGACCCAAAAGTTGAGGCTCACAGGCCTGAGGTCTCCCACGTCTTTCTGAAATTTAGTCCCTCCCTGGATTCAAAATCCTGCATCATAAATGACTGTTAGAAAAATTATTGGAGGTTTTCCTAGTACTAGCACTGTGAGAGATGAATTTTAAAGATCCAGTATTACTGTAATTTACTAAATTCTGAGTCTGTCTGGTAGAAAATAGAGAAAATCATTCCTAACTATTTTATAAAGTTACTATGACCATTAACTATGATAATGTATACAAAAGTAGCTTTGTGGGTTGGAGAGATGGCTTAGTGGTTAAGGCACTTGCCTGCGAAGCCAAAGGACCCAGGTTCGATTCCCCAGGACCCACATAAGCCAGATGTACAAAGTGGTGCATGCATTTGGAGTTTGTTGGCAGTGGCTAGAGGCCCTGACATGCCCATTCATTCTCCCTCTCTCCCTCTTTCAAATAAATAAATAAACATATTTTTAAAGCAGTTTTTAATTTGGTAAAGTAGTATGTAACTCCTGGGTCTTTCTTTTTTCTTGTTTTTTTTTTTTTTTTTTTTTTTTTTCAAATTAGTGCAAAACCTGAGGAGCATCCATACTGGTATAAAAGGATTTCTGGAAACTAAGATGAGTTTTATTATTAATAGAGAAAAAGCACAGTTTTAGTTTAGACAAACTTGTTATAACATATCATAAAAAACTTCTACCTAGAAAACAGCATAAACTCAAAAGAGTAATTAGCAACAACTATGTCAGTTATCAGTTTATTTCAAAATTAAAATAATAGTTTTTTATACAATTTGCCTCCAGCATGATTGTGTTGACTGATTATACCTATAAAATTTTCTTCTTTTCAAGAATAGAATATTTCTACAAAGAGTAATATGTAAATTATTTTGTGGCTCTTATATATCTAATATAAAGCCTATCTGTAAAATGTTAAGTATCTTATATAAAAATGTCCGTAAGCTCTTTGTGAGCAGTGTTAAGTCATTACTCTGTGAGAACTAATAAGACATATGTATAGCCTCATTTAAATACTTATTGCAAATGACTAGTTTTCTTTCTACCTCCTACATCTAAGCAGCATAAAGTGACATTTACCCAATGTCATAAGAATGTATGTAAGTCTGTGAGAAATCACTTCCTATGAGCATTTAGAATCAGTTGGCAGCCTAGAATTTATTTCTCTACTTCCAAAAGAGTAGACCACCAAAGTGTGCAGTAGACTGCATAAAGAAATATTAAAAAGACAAGAAAAACACCTGATAAGCAAGACTCCTAAAATTTAAAGGCAACAAATTCAGAGAAATGAAAGGTGAGCCCACAAGGAGGGCTTTCTAGGGAGAGAACGGAAACAGTTAGGTCCTAACAGGTCATGCAGCACTTTAAACACATAAAAAGCCCCACTCATTAAGTTTAGAGATCTGTTCCTGCAAGAGCAGTTTTTCTTTCTAAAAGGCATACCATTTGTAGATTGTTTTAATTCAAAAGATTTACAATATTCCTTTCCAAAAGTTCTTTTTCTTCTGCTCTTTAATTTCATTGTACAATGAGTGCTACCTAAATGGCATTTAAGCAAATGTAAAAGCGAACATATATTATGAAACATAACTGAAAACCTGATATTTGGGCTTACTTAATTTCTTCAATTTGTTTTTAAAATAAATATTCTATTATTTGTTTTAACTTGCAAATAAAAAAATTATGTTACTGCTTGGCAGTATCATTTTTTAATGATACTGGTCTTGCTACAAGGTTCTTACTAATCTAGCATGACTGTATCAGCAGCCATGCTAGCATATTCCAGCCCACTGTCTCCAAGCACATCACACCCTCATGCCCACTAACCACATACTATTCCTAAGAGAATTGAAATGAAACAAAATGAAAAAAAGACACAAAAATAATAATTATCATCAAACTATTTACATAAAATAAAGTACTCAAAAAATAAATATTGAGAGTAACCGAAAATAGGAGGAAAGTCAGATATAAGACATGAAAACTTATGAGTGGAAAGAGACCCAGAGAAAAATGTTGATTTGATTCAAAGTCATTCCTAAACTAACTGTGAGAATTGGGCAAGTTAATTAAATTTTGTTATTAAAGTTCTGAATATGATCTCCTAAGTACCTTTCAGTTATAATAGTCTATGGTTCTAACACTTCTTGTAATTAGGCAGGGAAAAGAAATAGGCATCCAAATTGTAAAGAAAGAAGTAAAATTTTCTATTTGCAGATGATAGGACCTTGTATGCAAAAACAAAACCTGAGAGCTGAAGGTCAGAGAATGAAAGACATACCTATGTGCAAGATTCTGCAATTCTGATAGGTGACTGTGGAAGAATGGAATGCTGCAGACCCAAAGCCAAATTACCTTTTTTTGTGTGTGTAGGAAAATCTAAGTGTTGTGTTTTCATTTTAAATTCTTTTCAAAATACAGAGTAAAAGTACATATTACATCCATAATTATCTAAACAACTTAAATAATACTTAACTACACAGACTATTACAGCTTGGATATTATTACTTCAGAAATGGATGTTTCTTTGTAATTTTCCATTTTAGGAGAAAGACCGGCAACGAATCTTCTTCATCTGGCATTTCTAAAGAATGATCATCTTGAGCTGGAGATTTGGCTTAGTGGTTAAGGCACTTGCCTGTGAAGCCTAAGGACCGTGTTCGACTCCCCAGAACCCACATAAGACAGATACACAAGATCAAGCATGCACATGAGGTCATTGCATATGCACAAGGTGGCTCATGCATATGGAGCTCAAATTCAGTGTCTAGAGGTTGTGCCACACCAATTCTCTCTCTCTCACACTCTCACTTGTTTTTTCACTCATAAAAAGAATGATTTTCTTCACACAATACAACACAGGAAATACATGAATATGATGTATATATTAGTAATGCAATTCACTTTATAAGAGAAATAACTGTGGAATTCCTATGGATGGAAGCATTAAAACTATTTTATTTTCTCAAACATCTGTTGACAAATACTTAGGCACTTAGGGGCCCAAAATTTGTTTCAGTTAGTTAGCTATAACCTACTATAAATGCATGTTGTTAATTTGATAAGGAGCCCAGATTTAAAAGTCACATTCACAACTTTCGAATTGCCATATTTCAGGTGCTGAAAGTACCAGACATATAAGAAACAAACTTGAATAGTACCTTATAACAGATAAGGTTTTATAGTATCTTTCAACCCAAGAAGAGGAATGGGCAAATTCACATTGGGTGATATCCAAAATCACATGTTAACAGATCCTGAGGCCACTATCTGTTACTTTCAAGTGGTTTATTGACAAAAGCTGGGCTGATGATATGTAGCCTGGTAATACAGACAGTAGGTGGTACCTGCTGGAGCAGGATAGAGGAACAGAGAAAATAAATGGACGTGGAAGTAATAGGGAATACAGGGGCATGGGAAGGGAAGGAGCCCTCACCCTCACCCTCTACTGGCTGAGAAGCAAGAGAATCTCTCACACAAGATTAAGAATCAGACTTGAAGCCGGGCGTGTTGGTGCACGCCTTTAATCCCAGCACTCGGGAGGCAGAGGTAGGAGGAACGCTGTGAGTGCAAGGCCACCCTGAGACTCTATAGTGAATTCCAGGTCAGCCTGGGCTAGAGTAAGACCTTACCTTGAAAAACCAAAAACCAACCAAACAAACAAACAAAAACAAAAGAATCAGAATTATGGGGTTGAGGAAATGGCTCATCTGTTAAAGGTGCTTGTTTAGCCTACTGGCCCAGGTTCAACACCTACATGGCATTGTGTTGTTTGATTGATTGCAGCAGCAAGAGATCCTGGTGTGTCTATACACATAAGCATGCATCCATGCACAAAATAAATAAAGATATATTTTAAGAATCAGGTTTACAGTCAAAACATATGCTTTGACTCTAAGTGACCTATGTACAATATAATTACGGGCTCCTTTGAGTTTGTACCAATGTGTTTATCTTACCAGCATTGTCCATAATATACCATAAACTACCTTATCTCATTTACTAATGTTATCCAGATAAATATAACTATACCACAACATCTTTCATCTTTTTTAAATTTTTACTATTTATTTATTTATTTATTCATTTGAGAGAATCAGAGAGAGAGAGAGAAGCAGACAGACAGAGAGAATGGGCACACCTGGGCCAGCACTGCAAACGAACTCCAGATGCATCTGGCTTGTGTGGGTCCTGGGGAATCGAACCTGGGTACTTTGGCTTTTCCGGCAAACACCTTAACTGCCAAGCCATCCCTCCATCACCTTAATCTTGAATACTTTTTAAAAATGTAACTTTAAAGGCCACCAAAATCTTATTTACAGGTATTACCGACACCCGGGTGTACACTTTTTATGAAGCCTCTCTCCTGTTTTAAATGTCCATGCCCATGATAATCTATATTAATCCCTTTTCTCTTAATAAATCCTTGCCCTGTGGTTAGTTTTTGAAGTATAGTAAAAATTTCTAGTTACATGAGTAGAGGTCTCTGAAAAGAGAACTCCTCAGACTGCTGAAGGAGGGAGCATAAGGTAGCTTTTCTGAAACCCACTAACACTGCCACCTAATAATGATCTTAAAAATCAAGAATATATTTCCAAGAACACCTCTCCCATTCCTGTTTGATCATGCCCTTTCAAGAGAAAATCTGTCACTGACCTGCATTCTATCTATATTTATCCCTATCCCTTTCTTAACTTCTTCCTTCTTTTTATTTTTTGGAGACAGGGTCTCCTGTTGCCCACGCTGGTCTCAAATTCACTATGTAGATAACCTTAAATTCTTGATCTTCCTGCCTCTACCTCTTAAGTAGTAGGATTTCAGGTGTGTGCTACCATATCCAGATATATGATGCTGAGGCTCGAACTGAGGACTTTACACAGACTAGGCAGGCATTCTACCCATAGAACTACATCCCAGCCTGCAAAGCTCATGTTTTTTCATATTTATTTTGACCTAAGTTTCAGGTACATAAAAGGTCAGTGGGTAAGAAACACACAGTCTTCATTTACGACATGTAAACCCTAAAAACACAAGCAAACATTCCCTTCACATACTTCCTACTTTTAGTTAAAATGTCCCAAGGAAATAATGAAATAAACTGCTTGGATAATTACTAAGAAAAAAAAGATAAAACCCTTTTCAGGAAGAGATAATGCTAGTACAAGTTTGTTTATTGCTTTACAGTCTGGCAGTTTTCCTGGTGTCATTTAACTTCTCTTGGTCATACTTTGGCTCATAACTTTGTCCAGTGTCTTAAGTATCTATTACATATTTAATAAGTATTTACTAGGTGAGAATTAAAGCCCAGAGAGAATCAAAAGAAGATAAATTAACAGTTCAATGAATTGTACAATCACTGTAGCAACTAAACATCACTCTAACTCTAACTATGTATTTTGGTTCAGTTATTCTTTTTTAAAATATATTTATTTGCTAGGAGAGAGAGAGAGAGGGAGGGAGAGAGAGAAAGAAGGTAAGAGAGAATGGCATGTCAGGGAGTCTTGCCAGTGCAAGACAGACTCGAGACATATGCACCACATTGTGCATGTGGCTTTCTGTGGGTATTGGGGAATCAAACCAAGGCTGTCAGTCTTTGCAAGCAAGTACCTTAATCACTGAGCAAGCTCTTCTGCCCTTGGCTCAGTTATTCTTACCTATTAAACTACTTTAACTACAAATAGTTACAGGTCATAGTATAAGGGCAGGTGCTTCTAAAATGGTTTCCCAGTGATCTTGCCTCCTAGGATTCATGTCCTGTGTAATCCCCTCCTCTAATTGGGGCTGGATTTAAGACTCATTCTGACACATACAATATGGTGGTAGTGGTAGGATATCATTTCTGAGATTATGTGACAAAGATGGTCGGTAGTTTTGGATTGCCTGCCCTAAGGGAAAATAGCTGCCATATTGTACTGTGGTTCTATGAAGAAACCCACATGGTGACCCAGACCTTCCACCAATCATGAGAGTACTTTGAAATAGATGCTACTCCACCTCAGTGTAACCTTGTCATGATCATGGGAGTGCATATAGATGTAGATCCTACTCCACCTGAATGGAGCCTTATGATAACACACCATCCAAGTACAGCTTAACTGCATCTCACCAAAGAAATAGCCACTTGCTGAACTGTGCCCTAATTCTTAACCCTCAGAAATTATAATGTTTGTTGTTTTAAGCTTGGTTAAATTTGAGAGTAATTTATTTTCAGGAATATATAGCAAATGAAACACCTCAGATTGTCAACTGTACAAGAAATTTCTGAAAACAATATAAATGCATTAATTTTCATTCTGAAACCTGCTCTATTTTGTGAGCCATCATCACAGGGGTCAGAGGAAGCTTCTTTCTTAGGAATCTAGGTACTAAGCTCTAAACATTAAAAAAGAAAATGGGTCAGTTGTGGTTGTTGCAAGCCTGTAGTACACATCAATTTCCAGGGCAGCCTGCACTATATAGGAGATGCTGTCTCGAAAATAAAATAAATAAGTAAGTAAATAAATGGAAGAAAATTGAAATGAAGGACATACTGGATTCCTTTGCAGTAATGATGATATTGACTTGAGGAGAAACACCTCCTCCTCGGATTCCTTAAAATATTTACTTTGTAAAAATTTAGATGCAATTATTAAATTAATAAATATGCATAGATTATACAGCCACAAAATATAAATAAAATTTATGGAATGAGAACTGCAATTTATGAAACTGTCCAATGAGTAGTACGTATTAAGTATTTAAGAAGTATTTACTGAGAATTAAAGTCGAGACACAGAGAATCAAAAGAAGACAAATTAAGGAATTCCAACAAATTGTACAATCCCTTTTGATTGCTGTAGCTACTAAACATCAACCTAACAATAACTGTGTGTTTGCATTTGTCCTACTGCAATGAAACTAAAGAATCAAAAACTGTGCTAGGAACCCAAGTAACTACCTGAAAAGGAACACGTGGCTCTGAAGAAAATAACCCTAGGTGTTTGTCAGCTTTGTTCAGAATGACTTCAGGTCATTCATTACATGGAGTCCCGAGCCGACCTGTACCCCAATGGCTTAGGGATCCATCCCCGCCTTGTGACACTGATTCTCCACTTTACAAGCCATCACGGCTGTCACTCAAGCTATTGTACAGTATCATTGGTCCTAAGCTCTTGCTAGGGGGCTAGTTTCTGCCAAATGGCAAGAACCGGCTGTGTTCATTTCCGAGAAGAGTGGGTGTACGGGCGAAAGAGCAATGATCTGGGAAATCTCTAGGCTGATTCTCCTACCTGAGGGACCTGCGATCTCCACCGCCGCCGCGACGAACCGGCCTTAGGGCGGGGGCTTTCACCACAAAGAAAATGGTTCAGCCCGGAACTCGTGCCCGGGCCATGGAGAGGCCTGGCCACACGCCGCTTATTCGCAGAGGTGACGATGACTGCTACTACAGCACCAGAAACAGCGCGAAACTCCTGCAAACTCAGCACATCAACCTGTAGGAGCAAGAGCAGCCGACTCGCTGAGTTTTGACGTTTCCTATTGTTGCCGGAAGTGACGTTGAGGAGCGTGCCTTTCAAGAAGATGCGTTCGGTTTCGCTGTTTAATATTCGCCATAGATTCTTTCTTTGTGGCTTTGCATTCCGGACCACCATGAGCATCAAAATTACACCACTTTATAAGATAAGAGCTTAAAATCGGACGAGTCATTGAGCAGTGTCTCACCCGCGCGCACTCTCATCAGGCATCCGCTCGCACGGCGTGTGGAATCTGCTGCGAGGAATTCCGGGGCGCCGAGCGGCGACGTTTTCCCGTGGTGCGTGGCGGGTTTGAATCCTTGGCTGCGGATACAAACGGTCGGCGCGGGAGGCGCTCCGGGACTCGCGGCTGCGTTCCGGTGCCCGCTCAGGTGAAGAAGGCTCCCTTTCTCGGTGTCTTGGGAAGCCCCGCTTCGCTTGCGGCGGCTATGTGAAACCGAGAGCCGCCGCGCTGACCTCGCCTTGGCGGCCGCGGTCTCCAAGGCACCAACGGGGTGCAAGACCAGGTCAGCCTTTTCATCCTCCTGAAGCCAGCACGCGGCGGCAGGGGAGTTCCTAGATGTGCCCGGGTGCTACATCCTCTTGATCGAGGCACAGAATCGCAGTTCATCCTCTCAGAAATGGTTTGTGACTTAGGGCTCCCTCCGGCTCTTACAAAAGACCTGCTGGAAGGAGTCACAAATACTTCGAGTTTTCTTTGCTTGCAGTTGAGTAGTGCTTCAAATATCCTCCATCTTCCAATGTTTTAAATATATAATTTTTTTTAAGAAAAGCTTTTCTTTTTGTGATTTTTTTTCATGCTCTGGACCGAATCCAGGATCTGCTCACTGACCTAGATACCCAAACCCGAAACAGCTTTTCTTGAAAATGCGCTGCTGTTTTCTGTAGTCACATTTTCGTATCTTTATTTTTCTGCCCTGTCTTATCACTTACCGCTTTTGCCTACAGGTCAAAACTGTACTTGAATTATACTCTTCTTCAAAATACTCTGCTAGCACTGAAGAGGATGTTTTCCATGGACCTACTTTGTTGTCAGAAATTCCATTACCAAAGGTAGAAATAATGTAAGAGACATTGGAATGTGTTGTAGGACGTAAGAAATAGGAAAGGTACCATCGAATATTAGACAAAGTGCAATTACATAACTTGAGATAATGGAGTGTATACTAAAAGTAGTTCTTGGGAAGGAATACACTTTAAAGTTGTGGAATGTCATATGGAAAGAAGACATCCAAGAATTGTGTTATGTTGTTAGGTCTGGAATGAAAACAAAATCAGACCTACAATGTTAACCAAACCCAGTAACAGGTTTTTTGCAGTTAGATTAGTCTGCATATCTCTTTCCCTGCAAGTAAACTCTTGGGAAATAACTAGTTTCCATGTCCTTCCAGCTTGGTATCATGAAAGAGTTTAACTAAATAAGGTCGACCTTCTTTGCCAATATTTTGTGTCATTTGATTTTAGGATCTTTTTCTTGTAATCTCCCATTTGATGATACCTAAAATTCCTTTTGCCTAAGAATGTTAATGTTTAGACAATATATCTTGTTGATTTACAAACAGTGACTGCTATGTCCTGCCACAGTGGTTAGCTTGTTCTTTATCTTGATAAAGGCGAGCTGACTAGATACAGAAGTGCAGTAATGTTCCTAAAGAAAGGGAACAGTTGTTCTAACCTGAAGCAGTGATTACTGGGTGACCAAGGGGCTTAGCCTAGAAGGGTTAAGTTTCAGATTTTATGTCTAATTAGTATTGTATCACTCCTCCTGTGTAGATCATGAGGAGGAGCTTTATATTCTGGATAGCTGCTGAAATGCAGACTTGGGGAAAGATTACAAAATTTACTTATTCTAATTTACCAGTTGTTCTTTTTTTTAATGTTAATGACTTTATTTTGAAGGCACTTCATTCTCAGAGAATTCATTTCTGAAGGTACAGTTATATATTATTTTCCTGAATAAGATATTGGTGAATCCTGAATTTTTAACTCATCTGTATTTATTTTTCTAAAAAATGTGTGTGGGTGGGCATGTTCATGTGTGGAGGTAAGTTGATAACCTTAAGTGTTGGTCCTAACCTTCTACCTTGGTCAAGGCAGGATCTCTTGTTGTTGATCATAACAGCAAGCTAGTTGGCCTGCAAGCTTCTGAGAATTTTCTAGGAGCCCTAGGATTACAGACACAAGCTACTACTATGTCTCTAGAGATCTAAACTCAGGTTCACATGTTTGCACCACAAATGCTTTTACCCACTGAACTCTCCCTAGGTAAATACGTGTGTGTGTGTGTGTGTGTGTGTGTGTGTGTGTGTTTAAAGAAAGGTATCTGGGCTGGAGAGATGGTGTAGCAGTTAAGCGCTTGCCTGTGAAGCCTAAGGACCCCGGTTCGAGGCTTGATTCCCCAGGACCCGTGTTAGCCAGATGCACAAGGGGGCGCACATGTCTGGAGTTCGTTTGCAGTGGCTGGAGGCCCTGGCGCACCTATTCTCTCTCTCAAATAAATAAAAATAACAAAAAAATAATAAAGAAAGGTATCTGATTACCATCTATGTGTGAACTAAACCTAGGGAATCATGACAAAGTCTGCACTAAACTTCTTTGTCTTCATATTTTTATTGATTGTATTATATGGCTTCTATAAACATCTAAAATAGTCATTTGATGGAGTCTATTTTAACTTTGTGTCTTTCCAAATGGTAGCTCTTATGGTTTAAAAGTAAACTACCCACCAGCATAGGCTCATGTATTTGACCACTTGGTCTCCACTGATGGTATTTTGGGAAATTGTGGATCATTCGGGTTGTGAGTTCTAACTGAAGGAACTAGATCTTGGGAGAGGGGGATGTTGAGACTGTAGCCTAACCCCAACTTCCTTTCTTGTGTCTGCTCCCTGCATCTGCTAAACTATGAACAAGCAGATACTGCCACCACTAAATAGTCCATCTCTAGGCCTTCCCCATCATTAGGGACTGGATCACTTCAAACTGTGAATCAAAATAAATCTCTCTTCCCTTAAGTTGCTCCTTGTTAGGTGTTTGGTCACAGTTATAAGAAACTTGCTAGTGTTGTCTCTTATTAGTCAGTAAAATATTTGGAGTGTCATATTAAATATATTGCAAGATCATAAACATAAAGTAAGCTTACTTTGTGTAAAGAGAAATACTACAGCATAGGGTTGAAGCTAACTAGTATTCAGAAATTTATAGAAGATACAAGGCAGTAGCCACTTAACTTATAGAGGAGATAATGAGTTAGGAGAAATAGAGCTAGCATAACATCAGCATGGTAAGTACTCATAGGAATTATAGACCAAAGAGAACAGAGAAGCTTTAAAATATGCACATTTAACCATTGTTTCATGGACTTTTATTTTTAGGTGAAAATCTGGATTATTTCAAGAGTTAGAGCAGATTCTGATGTTAAATAATGGCAACAGGTGACTTAAAAAGAAGCTTACGGAAGCTAGAGCACATGCTTCGTTTACTAAATTACCCTAGAGAGGTGGATTATGTAGGGTAAGCTATATTATCAAGTTTATTTGTATTCTTTTTATCTAGTACTTTTAGATAGTCTATGACATGATGGGTGCATTAAATGAAAATAAAGATTTTTATCTAGTACTATTTAAATGTACTTTGAAATGTTTAAACTATTTGAGAAAGCAGGGGATTCTGGAAGTTTGTTTATAAGTATGAATTAGAGAAAAATTCCAGTTCAGGCTATTTAAGATGTTTGTTAGCACAGTAAACATTAGTTGAAGGTATTGTCTATATACTTTCAAATTCACAGGAGTATAATGGATTTTATTAATTATATAGGCTACTATTCTTCCATTCAGTTAAGCAGTATTTTTTTAAACTTTTTTTGTTTATTTTTATTTATTTATTTGAGAGTGACAGAAACAGAGAAAAGCAGATAGAGAGTGGGCGCGCCAGGGCCTCCAGCTGCTTCAAACAAACTCCAGATGCGTGTGCCCCCTTGTGCATCTGGCTAATGTGGGTCCTGGGGAATTGAGCTTCGAACCGGGGTCCTTAGGCTTCACGGGCAAGCGTTTAACCTGTAAGCCATCTCTCCAGCCCTTAAACAGTATTTTTAATGTATCTAAAATGAGGAGAGATGTTGCCATTTCTTATTTATTTTATGGAGGATTTTTTTTTAATTTTTAAAAATTTTTATTTATTTATTTGAGAGAGTGAGAGAGGGAAAGAAGCAGTGAGAGAGAGAGAGAGAGAGAGAGAGAGAGAGAGAGAAAGAATGGGCATGCTAGGGCCTCCAGCCACTGCAAATGACTCCAGATGCATGTGCCACCTTGTGCATCTGGCTTATGTGGGTCCTAGGGAATTGAACCAAGGTCCTTTGGCTTTGCAGGCAAATGCTTTAACTGCTAAGTCATCTCTCCAGCCTAAGGATAAATTTTACTAAATTATGTACTTTTTAGTATGAAAGGATTTGATTTGTAAAATTTTTATAGCAGCCTCTACTGTGCTTGAAAATTCTTTTTTTTTTTTTTTTTTTTTTTTTTTTTTTTTTTTTTTGAGGTAGGGCCTCACTCTAGCCAGGCTGACCTGGAATTCACTATGTAGTCTCAGGGTGGCCTTGAACTCCTACCTCTCCTTCCCGAGTGCTGGGATTAAAGGCAGGTAACAGAACTTGAGCTTTTATCTTCCATTTCCCAACTATTGTTTCCTATATTCCCAGTAACCTGCTATAATGATCCTGTTATTCTTTATCTTTTATTCTTGTTTCTCTAGGACACTGATTTTTTTTTTTTTTTTTTACATATTTTGATTCACTGATTTACTGGTTAAATAATTTCCCCCACTAGAATGTTGGCTTCAGTTGGGGGCTTCATTTTGTTCACTAAAGTAGCTCCACATCTAGAATTGTACCCAACATATACTCAGTTGATTACATGGACAATGAATATTAGAATATTAAGAGATTTTCACAAGATGGCCACATCCAAATAGTATAATAAAGCTCAAATCACTTACTAAGTAGAATGTTCCAATAATGGGCTTTATATATAAGAATGAATATTCTAATTGCATATTAGGCAGACATCACTACAAGAGAAGATTGCAAACAAGAATAATAAGTAGAGAGTCTAACTCCATTTGCTGTTGTTATTATAGGCAGTATATGTGGGCAGCAGAACATGTGAAACAAATACAATGCATAGGATGGACCATTCATAAACAGAAAATATTTTCAACATGCCTCAGGAACAGGAGAATCTCAACTTACAGGGATGGAACCACTTTGAGTTAGAGAGTTTTCACTTTTTACCAAATTATTTAATTTTTAGTTTTTTGAAATAAGATCTGCAATAGCCCAGGTTGGTCTTGAACTTCCTTTGTAACTGAGGATGACCTTGAACTCTGGATAGTCCTGCCTCTACCTCCCAAATTCTGAGATTACAAATGTATGCCATTATAAACACTATCCACATATTAAAAGACAATTTTCTATAATTCTAAAATATACCAGTATTCTGTTTTCTGTATGGAGGGTTTAGACATAGTTTTCTTACTAACCTGAGTATCATTAAGAACAACATTCCATATCATGGTAATGTTCTCAGGGTCTATTGAGATAGGCATTGTGACTTGCTTCATCTAGACACTTAGATTGCTGGGTTCTTCCCATCACACACATACAAATTCATACATGGCAATATGTGTTTTAATTTTTTTCTACTTTTTCATATTTTAATTTGCTTTTATTGTTAGTTTTTCTTTTGTGTGCTGTTTGTTGATTTCCTACTTTATAATATGTTTAATAGTGTTTGATTAATTAATGTGCTCAGTCCTTAGCGTTGAATAATCAAGGTTTTAAGGTTATAAAATGTTAAATATAGTACTGGCTGCCAGCTAGTTATAAAGTAAATATTATGGACAGATTGTTCTATTTAAAGGCATCTTTTTATTTTCTGCTTTTGGACTGTATTTCAGATGTTATCAGAATCATTTTCTCCAATAAAATATTATTTTTAACTATAAGCACAAAACCTGGGGAGGTGGCTTAGCAACTAATGGAGTTTGGTTGCAAAGTCTGGGCCCCAGCACCTCATGTAGGGCCAGACACAAAAAGTGGTGCATGCATATGGTGTTTGCTTGTGATGGCAAGAGACCCTAGCTTGTCCACAGTCTCATACTCACATATATGTAACTAAATAATTAAATACAATTTTTTAAAAAAAGAAACACGAGACAGATATGTTCTGAAAAGCAAAATACAGGGTTATTGTCCTGTTTTTGTCCTGTGCCTTATTAATGTTTGGGTGGAGATGGGAAGTTTATATATACATTTTGAATTTCATGGAAAGCATGTATGTTTATATGTAAGTACAGTGTTAACACAATTGAACAAATAGTACTGGGTAATTGAAGAAATGACTGTTCAACTGCTTTGTGGGAAAATCAGTGAAGATATTTCGCATCAAGAAATAAGTAGATAACTAGAAAGTAGTATAAGGGCAGTAGATACTGAGTACCCTGAACATTCTGAGATTGATATAGACAGTTGAGTATGCCTTCATAGGAATCAAGTTTTTTGTTTGTTTGTTTGTTTTTTTTTTGAGGTAAGATCTCACTTTAGCTAGTCCAAGCTGGCCTTGAACTCAGAGGTGATCCTTTTGTCTCAGCCTCCTCAAGTGCTGGGATTATTGGTATGAGCTATTATGCCTGGCTTTTTAGGAATCAAGATTTGACAAAAGATTCATAAAGAAAAATAGTTATATAAGCAAAGAGCGAAATATCCTCTTGACAGTTACATGAGCTTATTAGATGGGAGATAGAATTTGGAGGGACATTATTATTATGTCTGTAATATCAATTTGAAATTGCTGAGAGTGTTGCTAGTACTTTATTTTTAAATTTTTACTTATTTACATGTCTGAAGGGGAGGAGTGGGGGGAGGCAGGATCTCCTGCTGCTACAAACAAACTACAGATACTTACAACTTACATAGGTACTCAGACATTGAACCCAGGCCACCAAATTACACAAGCAAGTGCCTGTAACCACTGAACCAACTTCCATAGGCCAGGTAATACTGCCTTAAGTGTATTTGTAAATTATAATTTGTAAGGTTTACCTTTGCAGGCTTGTATGTGAAGCAATGAGTTAATGTAACAAATGTTTACAAAACCATAAAGTTTTCTTAAGAACCATAAGGTCACATGTTTATTAGGAGGAGGAATGAAGTAGATAAGTAAGACTAAGCTTTAGGAAATCAATACAAAGTATAGTAGATAGACTATTGGTACTTGAGAGCTACAATAAGTTTTTTGGGCACATGACCAAAACCAGTTCACAATAGTCTGACCAGAGTGGTTTACATTGGGAGATAGAACCTGGAGGGTCGTGTATGATTAAATTATTGTGTCTGTAGTATCTAAGTTACTGACAGCATTGTTAATATTTCCTTAACTGTCCAGCTTTTGGAACTATGCTAATTACAAGTCCTTTTCCTTAACAGTTTAATAAAAGGAGACACAGCAGCATCTTTGCCAATCATCAGCTATTCTCTTACCTCATACTCACCTTATGTAACAGAACTTCTGATGGACTCCAATATCGAGCTCATAGCAAAGAATGACTTGCGCTTTACAGATGCTGTCTATAAGGTATTTTGAGTTTTAACCAATAATTACTGTAGAAGTTACTGAATGCTTTTTCTTTTCTTTTTAAATATTTTATTTATTCGAGAGAGAGAATATGAATGGGTATGCCAGGGCCTCTAGCCTGTGCAAATTAACTCCACATGCATATGCTACCATGTGCATCTGGCTGATGTGAGTGCTAGGGAATTGAATCTGTGTCCTTGGATTTCTCAGGCAAGTGCCTTACCATCTAAGCCTTCTCTCCAGCCCCTGAATGCTTTTTAAAAATTAATATTTGAACAGTAACTATTCAGGAAGTCATATATCACTAGCCATGGGGTTAAATTCTTAGAAAGTCATTGATGGGCACATTGTTTTTTGTGCAAACATGAGAGTGTGCTCATACTACCTCAGTAGTATTAGTCTACTACATGCCTAGGCTATATATATATAGCCTGTTGCTTCTAGGCTACAAACCCATACAATATGTTACTATACTGAATACTGTAGGATTTTTTTTTTTTTTTTTTGATGTCTATATGTAGAGGTCACAGGAAAACTTTGGGTGTCAGTCCTTACCTTCCACCTTGTTTCAGGCAAGGTCTCTTGTTCACTACTGTAGTTTCACCAGGCTGGCTGGCCAGTAGACTTCTGAGGAATTTTCTTGTGTATATCCCCCATCATGCCTAAGGCAAGATGGGATTACAGAGGCTCATGCTACCATATCCAGCTTTACTTAGATTCTGAGGCACATGACTGTATAGTTGGCAGAATATTTTCATATGCTTTTGTCTTTTAAACTGGCAGTTCGTATTGAAATCACGGTGCAATTCATGTTTGCTTCATAAATATTTCTTATTCTGTTAACTCTGGTAAATATTTGTCATTGGCTCTCATACGCTAGTTTTCTATCAAGTTTTAGCAAAAATTGATATACTGGAAGAAGCCAAAGAGAAATATAATTGCCTTCAGTAAAAGTTGCAGTTTATAGGCTGGAGAGATAGCTTAGTGGTTAAGTGCTTGCCTGTGAAGCCTAAGGACCCCGGTTCGAGGCTCGATTCTCCAGGACCCACATTAGCCAAATGCACAAGGGGGTGCACACGTCTGGAGTTTGTTTGCAGTAGCCCAAGGCCCTGGTGTGCCCATTCTCTCTCTCTGTCCATCACTTTCAAATAAATAAATAAAAATAAAAAAGTTGCAGTTTATAAAATTATGAGTTAATTTACATACTTATAACAAGGTATTGAAACTTGATAATTGCCAAGACTAGAGTCACATCTTGACATGGCCCTTGCCTTTGACCTGGTGTGCTAGAGTTCTCAGAGAGAATCTGCTAGTCTTGATTCAGTGATAGTGGCAGTCAGTGCTCCTGCTAGTGCCCATATCAGAAACATTCCCCTCCCTGGATCCTAGTTTGGGTTGGTGTGTCTCTTTATCCAGGCTGTGATATATTGTAAATTCTTTTTCTTCTAGGAAAAAAAAAATACAAACTTGATAATTTATTCTTTGAGATATGAGACTAGGTCTTATATCTATACTAGTATCTATACACACACATGCACACACACACAGTGAATTAATCTTACAGTTGATTTTTAAAAATTTTTATTTATTATTAACTTTTGCTTAAGTATGATTTTCTACTAAAAACTAGAGCTGGACTTGATGAAATGGGAGGTTTACTGGTAGTCTTTATTTAATCTTCATTTTGTTTGCTTTTAATCCCAGATAGTTGTCCATAGAAGCTTGACTGATACTGCTAGAAATTCTAGGATTCCGTTTAGCAGAATCCTGGAAAATACTCCCATTCTATTTATAAGTGAGAAACCAGTCAAAATGCCTGTTGACTTGTTTACAAGTCACATAGTGGATGGATTTTACCCAAAGGGAGTCATGATTCTCTGACATGTCATATGGTATTCTAATGAGCTACAGTTTTTCTAGTACTTTTGGGGATATTTGAAGTTTCTGATGGCTATGTTTCCATCTCTGTTGTGGTGGTTTGATTCAGATGTATCAATGTGACCCTGACTGCAACATCTGTATATCCCCCATCTGGCATGTCCCTAGCTACCTGTATCTCTTATCTGTATGACTCAACCCCAGCACGGTAAGTCTTATTACCTATAACTAGTGGCTTGGTCTTCGTTGTCCTCTAGTAATAATAATCCTCTGACCAGGTGGTTATATATCACTGTTAATTAAAGAAATTTTTCATAACTATTCATCATTTTCTTTTTTGCAGCTTCTTCGTGATCAATTTGACTATAAACCAATTTTGTCGAAAAAGCAATTTATACAATGTGGATTTGCTGAATGGAAAATCCAAATTGTTTGTGATGTTTTGAATTGTGTGCTGAAAAAACATAAGGAATTGGCTGGTCCTGAAAAGGTGATCTTATAAATAGATTTTAGTCCTAACGTATACTAAATATCCCTGACCCAGTATTTCAACATCTAAAATTGGTACCCTACGTAGGAATTTTTGCGTCATACAACTGTCACCAGACTTGGTGGTCCCAGAAGTTCTTGGTGTTGTGAGAAAAAGAATTCTAGGATGGACACAGGAGACTTAAGCAGGAACAGATTTACTGAAGCAAAAACAAAAGTACATTCCTAGAAGGCAACTCAGGTTTTCAGCTGGCTATCCTGAACTTAGGAATCAGAGGCTTTGTGGGGCTGCAGGGACATCTTATGTTAATGCTGTGTGCATGATTGTGGAATCCTCCAGGAATTTTGAGGATACTTGTAGGAACTAAGGAAAAATGAGTGACCAAACATGGAGCATATGGAACCACTATGCAATTTAGATCGAGGTACATGCATGAAACTAATGTGAACAGTCCTCTGTCTCGGTTTTTGGGTCTCACAGTCTTCTGCACATCACAGCGCACCTGCAGTAGCTCCTTGCAGTAGCAGGTTGTACTGCAGTCTGTACCTGGATGAGTTCATAACCACCTAGTTGATCCAATGGATCCAATAATGATTCTGTCTCTGCCTGTTCTGTCTCAGATTGTATTACTCACAGATGGGGTGACCTTTGGATACTCATCACAGGTTTTATACATCTTTGACTTAGAATTGCTAGTCCTAAATTACAGTTTTTACCACTTCTAAGATACTTTTTTTGAAATAAGGCCTCACCGCATCACCCAGGCAGACCTCAAATTTTCAACCCTCCTACCTCTGTCTCCCAGATTTGGGGATTACAGGTATGTGCCACCATGCCCATCTCATTAGGGTATCAGTATTTGTCAGTTATTTTCAGACTGAATAGTTAAGTACAGCAGAATTCAAATCTACATTATTTTTTCACACAAAATTTATTATGTATAAAAAAATACTTTTCCATTTTTTTAGGTTCCATCCCACCAAAGAAAGAAAACCATTTGTGATAAGTCAGATTCTTGTTCAAGCAGTGAGAAAACACCTGCAGGAATTATCGGCATTGATATGAGTGGCAGGGTTATGACTTCAGGAAAGGTACATGTGATGGTTTTGATTGATTGTCAACATGACAGGACCTATAAGCAACTGTGAGGGTTTGTCTACATCAGATTAGTCTTTGGGCATACCTGAGTGAGATTATCTTGATTCGGTTAATTGAGCCGCGAAGACACATCTTAATAGTGGGCTGGGGTCCTGGGCTCTATAAAAAGTAGAGAGCTGGCTGAGCACCACCATTGCTTCCTTACTATGAACTGAATGTCAGTGGTAAAGCAAAATGCTACCTTTTCAAGGTTTTTGTAGAACAGTATATATAGTTTCTTTTAGATAGATAGATAGATAGATAGATAGATAGATAGATAGATAGATAGATGGTTATAGAACAGTATATATAGTTTCTTTTCTTCCTTAGGGTTATATTGTTTGGTTTTAGTTGTTTTAATTTTTATTTTTTATGCTTTTTTAAAATTTTTGGTATTTTCCAATACAGTTTGGTTTGCTGATTCCTGTCCCTCCCCTATTCTCCTTTCCCCCAATTTTCCTTCCTCTCTATTTCCCTTCTTTTTATACATCACATGTACATGTATCCTTTTGTTCATCCCTCCCCCTCCTTTAGTTCATCTCACTCTAATGACTTTTGCTTACAGTTTTATTTTTATAGGTCTTATTCACATTTGCTCTCCTATATGTACCTATTTATAGATTTGACAAGCTAAGTCCAGCATATTAGAGAGAACATGCAGTTTTGGTCTTTCGGACTTTGAGTCACTTCCCTCAATATGATGATTTCCAGACGCATCTATTTTTCCTGCAAATTCCACAATTTTACTTTTCCCTACTGCTGAACAAAATGTCATTGTGTGTGTGTGTATGTATGTGTGTGTAGATGGATGGATAGATAGATAGATAGATAGATAGATAGATAGATATGTATACATATGTGTGTGTGTGTGTGTGTGTATCACGTTTTCATTATCCATTCATCTATTGCTGGGCATCTAAGCCATTTTCAACTCTTAACTATTAGAAATGAAATTGTAATGAACATGAATATATACAACTATCTGTATCTTTACCACATGTACTGTTTCTGTACTTAGGTAGACTATGCAGAAAAGGAACTAGTTTAAAGGGTACATTGTAAATGCATAGTTTCACCTATGCCTTTTTGTCAAGACTTTTCCTTTATCATTGTTGGAATAGTCAACTGAAGGTATAATATATTGATTTGTGAAATAGAAAAAAAAATAATGAATTCTTACAAAACTATTTGTACATTAAATGATAGGCTTTATATATCTGCCCAATCTATTTGTTTGTCTGTTGACAAGGCCTAGGCTGATCTGGATGTGGTAATCTTACTGCCCCAGATGTTGGGTACTGGGGTTATGGTTGCATGCCACTACAGCTAGCAGCTCAGTTGGTTTTGGTTTTCTAGTAGGTTTTTTTTTTTTTTTTTTTTTTTCTTTTTCAAGGTAGGGTCTCACTGTAGCTCAGGCTGACCTGGAAATCACTCTGTGGTCTCAGGGTGACCTCGAACTCATGGAAGTCCTCCTATCTCTGCCTCCCAAGTGCGGGGATTAAAGGCGTGCACCACCATGTCCAGCAACTTTTTTTTTTTTTTTTTTTTAATGGAACATTTCAGACATTGACAAAAGGACTTATCATCTTGCTTTAACAGTTAACCAATTCTTTGCTAATCTTTTTCATCTTTATTGTAACCACTTTCCCCAGTATTTTGAAACAAGTCCAAGCATCATTAAATAAATGCTTAAATATTTGCCTAAAATAATAGCTGTGCTTTTAAGTCAGGCATGGTTGCATGAATTTATAATCTCAGCATTCGGGAAGCAGAGGCAGGAGGATCATGAGTTCAAGGAGGCCAACCTGGACTACATGAGACCCATCTTCACCATCTTCACCAGTGATGAAATAAGAATATCTTTAAAAATCAGAACCATAATTTTTTACCATCACATAAAAAATATTGCACACATACAAAATATGAACTAAGTATGTTTTGATACATTATATTTGATAATTTAAAGATATTTAAATAGTTAAGTAAGCATTGGGTGTTTTTACCAGAATTGGTGTAGGTTATTTAAAATCATGGTGGGGGAGGAGAACCACCAAAGTATTGTTTCCATGTTTGTGTCTATGCAGAAGAAAGCTGTCGTGATTCGTCACCTGTATAATGCAGATAATATTGACGTTCCTGAGGACACAAGTTCAGTAACAGATGACGTCAGTGAAGATTTTGATGAGTCAGATACCAAGACGAATGAAACAGAGGTTTCTGAAGTGGAGGTCTCTGCAACCAAGGCTGTGCAACAGGTAAGGTTTAGGTCTTCTTTAACAGGTACCAGGCACTTCTTTGATATCTGTGATGATTTGTGCATTTAAACACTGCAGTATTTATCACCTTTTGAATGATGACATATTAAGAGTGTCATTAATGTTATTAAGAATCAGTGAACCCTACTGAATGGTGTTTGTTGCATCTGTTTATCTGTTCTTTTTTTTAAATCTGTGTTTTCTTGCTCTCATATTTCATACTCTTAAATAATTAAAATATCACAATGGAAATAGGAATTGATTGATTTTAAAGGCCTTTTACCTCCTATTATCCTTAATCCTGGTAATCATTTCAGAATATAAATTATAATTCCGAGATTACTGCACTTCAGACCATGCTTGCTGAATGCCAAGAGAAGCTTGGGAAGCTGGCTTTCCTAGAGAAAAGGCTGGACCTTTTGGAAGAGACCATGAAAGGCAAAGTGATGGTTGATGAAAAGACCTGGAATGATCTTCTAAGTCGTGTCACTCTTCTTGAAACAGAAATGCTTTTGTCCAAGAAGGTATTTCCTTTCCTTAATATGTAAAGAATATCTCAGGTACAATAAAGTATAGATTTTATTGTTATGTCCGTATTCTTTTGGAAATGCTGCTAAGGAAATACTAAGGAAACAAAACAATGTTTAGTATAGAATAAACAGTTATGAAATGCATGTTTTTTTTTGTTTTGGCTTGTTTGTTTTTCGAGGTAGGCTCTTACTCTAGTCCAGGCTGACCTGGAATTTACTGTGTAGTCTCAGGATGGCCTTGAATTCACAGTGATCCTCCTACCTTTGCCTCCCAAGTGCTGAGATTAAAAGTGTGTACCACCACACCTGGCTTTTTGTTTGAGTTTTTTATAATGAGAGAGAATTGGTATGCCAGGGCCCTACCCACTGAAAACAAACTCCAGGCATGTGCACCACCTGGTACACATGTCTAACATTGTGCATGCATCACTTTGTGCATTTGGCTTATGTGGTACCTAGTGAGTCGAACATGGGTCCTTAGGCTTCTTCACAGGCAAGTGCCTTAACCACTATGCTATTCTCCAGCCCAAATAGCATGTTTTTTATTCTAATGGCTATTTCTTTTTCTTTATTGAATAAGATAATTTGAAAAACCTATAATTTGACCTTTTTTTGGTTATGGTTTGTAATTTTTGTATTAGTTATGTACAGTGTTTATACAGTCATGTTGGTACCATCGTCAGCCTCCTCCCTGTCCTCCCCCCTCCACAGGGACCCTCCTTGTTGGAGAATATGGGTCATGCATTGTGGGGTTAGCCATCAGTTATGGGTAAGAGGCAATGTCTCTGTGCACAATGACCCAACATGTGGCTCTAACATTCTTTCTGCCCCTTTTTCTTCAAATTTCCCTGAGCCATGTTGGGTTCATTTTAGGTCTGCTTCAGTGATGAGATCTTGAGAGCCTCTGCGACTCTGTATATCTGGTTTGGTTGGAGTTGAGTGTTCTCTGTATCTATCTCCTTCACGCTTGTCTTGGTACCAGGTTCACCAAGAAAGCAGCACTCTTGCTCATTTCCCCAATTACTTTAAGTTTCTGCTGGGGCCCTTTTGAAGTGTGATGGGCTGGTTCTGTCCTTAGGATCTGCGTCCATCTGAAAAAGAGAAGCAAATTCTTCAACAGAGAGTGAAGGAACATGGGAGCTCTTTCCATTTTCTCAAGTCCTCCTCAATTTTTTTCATGAGTGTTTTTGTTTTCATTGTATAGGTCTTTCACATCCTTGGTTAATATTATTCCAAAGTATTTATTTATTTATTTATTTTTGTTGCTATTGAAAATGGGACAGAGTCACTTATTTCTTTCTCTGTATCTTTATCTTTACCATATAGAAAGCCTACTGATTTTTGTGCAGTGACTTTGTATCCTGCTACTTTGCTGAAGGAGTTATTCACCTTTAAGAGTTTTGGGATGGAGGCTCTCAGGTCTCTTATGTACAGAATCATGTGGTCTGCGAATAGGGCTAACTTAACTCCTTCCTTTCCAATTTGTATCCCTTTTATTTCCTTCTCCTGTTATATTGCTTGAGCTAGTACTTCCAGTACTATATTGAAGAGCAGAGGTGAGAGTGGACACCCCTGTCTTGTTCCTGATCTCAATGAGAATTCCTTCAGTCTCTCTCCATTAAGTATTATTTGGGCTTTAGGAGCTTTATATATGGCCTTTATTATGTTGAGTTGTAAACTGTCCATGCCAATTCTCTCCAATGTTTTGATCATGAAGTGATGTTGTATTTTGTCAAAGGACTTTTCTGCATTTATCAAGGTGATCGTGTGTTTTTTGTGTTTAAGCTTGTGTTTTTTATTAATTAGATTTGTACTCAGCGAATACAGTCAATTTGTTACCATTATTAGGCTCATCCATTACCTACCCCCTCCCCTTGGCCCCTCCTTGTTGAAGTATATGGGTCATGCATTCTGGAGTTAGCCCATGGTTATGGGTAGGATAAATGTGTCTGCATATCATGACCCAACATGTGGCTCTGACATTCTTTCCGCCCCCTCTTCCGGAAAATTTCCCTGAGCCATGTTGGGTTCATTTTTGGTGTGCTTCAGTGATGAGGTGTTGGGGACTGCTGGGACTCTGGATCTCTGATTTGGTAGGAGTTGATTTTTCTCTGTGCTGATCTCCTTCACCCTTGTGCTGGTACCCGGTTCGCCAAGAAAACAGCACCCTTACTTGTTTCGCCAATTTTTCTTAGTTTCAGCCGGGGCCCTTTTGAGGTATGATGGGGTGGCTCTCTCCTTAGGATCTACATCTATCTGAAAGACAGAAGCACACTCTCCAACAGAGAGGAAGTTAGCACCAGACAAATGAGATAATACTTACTTTTTTATAGAGAATTTAATAGGTGTAGGCCCTCTTGTAGCCCACGATTGATGGTAGCTTGATAGTGGAGAGCGGGCTGATGTTTGGATGTGGTTCTGACTTGTTTCCCAGCTCCAGCTATGGGTCCAGTACCACTGAGGGGATCAGTCAGCCAAATCAAAAGCAGTTGGTTTCCCACCATGGCTGTGTGCCATTAGTGCACTTGTGTGAGCATCACAACAGGTTATTTGCTGCTAAGTAGGTGAGGCCATGAGTTGCTTGGACAGACATTGGTCATTTTTCCCCAGTCGCCCATGTACCACCTTCTGGCACTAAACACCCTGACTGACCGAGGACTGGCTCTCTTCCAGCTTCCAGCCATGCCATTCCATTTTATGTGTCAATTGCATAAGGTGTCTTCAGCAGTAGGTTCTTACCACTAACCTTTGGTGGGTCATCAAGTACTTGGACAGAAATCTGTCTTTCTTTTAGGAAACCTTGTAGGTGTCTCTGATCAAAAGCTCATTGTGGGTGATAGCCACATGCTGGTGCTGGGAGTTACAAGTCAATGCCCACTAAGGAAAGGAAGAAAAAGATAACTAATATACAAGAGTTAGAGAGAAGAGGGAGAGAGAGAGAGGCTGTAGAAGATTAAAGTCGGTCTTCATCATACCCTCTCCAGTGTCTTCTGCCTCAGGTATTCCGTCTAAGTGCCTTGTGAAGGTTCAGCTATTTGGTCTGCCTTTTAGGATGTAGAATTTTATGGTACCATTGCCGTTTGGGTCTAGATTTGTGTTTCCTACCTCCTACCTTCCCCTTCCCTCCCTCCCCACCCATTCTATTGTCTAGTCCATGAGAAGCTTGCTGGGTATGTAAGGCATCTTGGGTAGATTCAGGTTAGGTGCAGTAGATGAGTGAGACTATGTGGCAATGTTTTTTCTGTGATTGGGTAAGTTCACTGAGAATGATCTGTTCCAGGTTCAACCAGTTTTCCTCAAATTTCATTGTGTCATTTTTTTCTTACTGCTGCATAAAATTCCATTGTGTACAATAACCACATCTTACTTATCCATTCTTCTAGTGATGGACATCTGGGTTGATTCCCGCTCTTAGCTATTATGAATTGAGCTGCTACAAACATGGTTGAGCAAATCTCTCTGGCCTATGGTTTGAAGGTTTTAGGGTAGATGCCCAGTAAGGAAATAACTGGGTCTGTTGGTATCTCTTTAGTCAGCTTTTTCAGGAGTCTCCATATTGCTTTCCAAAGTGGTTGTACCATCTCACATTCCCACCAACAGTGGATGAGTGTTCCTACTTCTCCACATCCTCACTGGCATTTATTTTCATTTGATTTTTTTATGTTTGCTATCCTTACTGTGGTAAGATGGAATCTCATTGTTGTTTTAAGTTGCATTTCCCTGATGATTAGGGATGATGAACATTTTCTTAAGTGTGTGTTTTCCATTTGTATTTCTTCCTCTGTGAACAGCCTGTTGAGCTCTTTGTCCCATTTTGTGAGTGGGGACTTTTTACTGTTTAGATTTTTGAGTTCTTTGTAGATTCTAGAGATTAGGCCTCTATCAGTTGGATAACCAGCAAACATTTTCTCCCATTCTGTGGGTAATCTATTGGCTTTGTTTATTGTATGCTTGCCTGTAAAGAAACTCTTCAGCGTCATGTGATCCCATTGGTTGAGTGACTGTTTAAGAACGTGAGCTACTGCGGTTTTGTTCAGGAAGTCTTTTTCCATTCCTATATCATGGAGAGTACTTCGTATATTTTCCTCCAGTAGTAGTCGAGTTTCTGCTCTTATATTGAGGTCTTTGATCCATTTGGACGTGAATATACTGCATGGCGAAATGTGTGGATCAAGTTTCAATTTCCTGCATATGGTTATCCAGTTTGTCTAGCACCATTTGTTGAAGATGCTGTCTTTTTTTCCGGCCTATATTGTTAGGGCCTTTCTCGAATATCAAGTAGCTATAGTTGCTTGAGCCAAAGTCCATGTCCTCATGTCTTTTTTTTTTTTTTTTTTTTTTTAGTTTTTCGATGCGGGGTCTCACTTCAGTTCAGGCTGACCTGGAATTCACTATGTAGTCTCAGGGTGGCCTCAAACTCTCGGTGATCCTCCTGCCTCTGCCTCCCGAGAACTGGGATTAAAGGCGTGCGCCACCATGCCTGACTAGGTCCTCATGTCTATTCCATTGGTCTATACTCCTGTTTTTATGCCAGTACCATGCTGTTTTTATTACTATGGCTTTGTACTATAGCTTCAGATCAGGTATGGTGATGCCTCCAGAGGTATTTCTTTTGCTGAGGATATGTGTGGATATGCGAGGCCGTCTGCCTTTCCATATGAAATTTGAAATCATTTTTTCTATCTCTGTGAAGAACACTGTAGGGATTTTAATTGGAATTGCATTAAATCTGTATATTGCTTTTAGTAGGATTGCCATCTTCACAATGTTAATTCTGCCTATCCAGGAGTATGGGAGGTCTTTCCATTTTCTCAAGTCCTCCTCAATTTCTTTTTTGAGTGTTTTTATGTTTTCATAGTATAGATCTTTCACTTCCTTGATTAACGTTATTCCAAGGTATTTTATTTTGTTGTTGTTGTTGTTATTGAAAATTGGACCATGTCCTTTATTTCCTTCTTTGTATCTTTGTCATTTGTATATAGAAAGGCTACTGATTTTTGTGCATTGATTTTGTATCCTGCTACTTTGCTATAGGAGTTAATCACCTTCAGGAGTTTTGGGATGGAGTCTCTTGGGTCTCTTACATCTACAATCATGTCATCAGTGAATAGAGCTAACTTAACTTCTTCCTTTCCAAATTGTATCCCTTTTATTTCCTTCTCCTGTCTTATTGCTTGAGCTAGGACTTCCAGTACTATATTGAAGTGCAGAGGTGAGAGTGGACAACCCTGTCTTGTTCCTGATCTTAATGAGAGTTTCTCCAGTCTCTCTCCATTAAGTATTATTTGGGCCTTAGGAGCTTTATATATTGCCTTTATTATGTTAAGATATGAACCAACCATGCTAATTCTCTCCAATGTTTTGATAATGAAGTGATGTTGTATCTTGTCAAAGACCTTTTCTGCATCTATCGGAATGATCATGTGGTTTTTGTATTTAACCTTGTTTATGTGGTATATTACATTGACAGATTTCCGTATGTTGAACCACCCCTGTGTTCCTGGGATGAATCCCACTTGGTCAAGGTGGATAATGCTTTTGATGTGTTGCTGGATTCGGTTTGCAAGAATTTTTTTCAGGATCTTTGCATCTAAGTTCATCAGGGAAATAGGCCAGTAGTTTTCTTTTCTTGTGGCATCTCTGCCTAGTTTTGGAATTAGGGTGATGCTAGCTTCATAAAAGGAGTTGTGTAGCTTACCCTGTTCTGCAATTGTGTGGCACGGTTTGAGGAATTTGGTTTGGGTTCTTCCATGAAGGTTTGATAGAATTCAGCCAAGAAGCCATCTGGTCCTGGACTCTTCTTTCTGGGGAGGGTTTTATTACTTTTTCAATCTCAATGACTGTGATAGGTTCATTTAGGAGATTAATCTGCTCTGAGTGTATCTTTAATAGATGGTATGCATCCAGGAATTTATCCATCTCCTCCACATTATACAGTTTTGTGGAGTAGAGGTTTTTGAAATAAGTCCTGATGATTCTCCCAATTTCACATATGTCTGTTGTGATCCTTCCTTTTTCATTTTGAATTTTGTTAATTTGAAGCATCTCTTTTTTTTGCTTGATCAAATTGGCTAGGGGTTTGTCAATCTTGTTTATAGTTTCCAATTCATTAATTTCTGCTCTGATTTTAATTGTTTCTTTCCTTCTGGAGCTCTTTGGGTTGGATTTTTCTTGCTTTTCCAGTGCCTTTAGGTGGATGGTTAGGATATTGATTTGAGATCTCTCTGTCTTTGTTTATGAAGGCATTGAGTGCTATGAATTTTCCCCTGAGGACTGCCTTCACTGTGTCCCATAAGTTTTGGTACGATGTGTTCTCATTGTCATTCAATTCTAGAAATTTTCCAATTTCATCCACTATCCATTTATTGTTTAAAAGTGTGCTGTTCAGGGCTGGAGAGATGGCTTAGCGGTTAAGCACTTGCCTGTGAAGCCTATGGACCCCGGTTTGAGGCTCAATTCTCCAGGTCCCACGTAAGCCAGATGTACAAGGGGGTGCATGCGTCTGGAGTTAGTTAGCAGTGGTTGGTGGCCCTGGCTCGCCCATTCTCTCTCTCTGTCTGCCTCTTTCTCTCTCTCTGTCTGTCACTCGCAAATAGATAAATAAAAATAAAACCAAAAAAAATTTTTTTTAGAAAGTATGCTCTTCAGTTTCCAGGTGCCGTTGGGATTCTTGGTGGGTCTTTTGTTGTTGATTTCTAGCAATATAGCATTGTGATCTGATATCATGCAAGGAATTATGTCAATCTTCCTAAATATGTGGAGGCAGGCTTTGTGACCGAGCATATGATGTATTTTAGAGACTGTTCCATGGGCTGCTAAGAAGAATGTGTAGTCTGTGGATTTGGGACGGAAAGTTCTGTAGATGTCCGTTAGGTCTAAGTGATCTATGGTTTTGTTGAGCTCCTCTTACTTCCCTGTTGAGTTTCTGTTTGGATGATCTGTCTGTTACTGATAATGAATGGTGTATTGAAGTGCCCAACTATGATGGTGTTGGTGCTTATTTCTTTTTTATTGTCAAGTAGGTTTTTGTTTATACACTGTGGTGCCCCTGTGTTTGGTGCATACAGATTTATGATTGTAATATCCTCTTGATGGATCGTTCCCTTCATAAGAAGGAAGTGGCCTTCTTTGTCTTTTTTGATTATTTTTGGTTTGAAGTCTATTTTATCCGATATTAATATAGCTACGCCTGCTTGTTTCTTGTTCCCGTTTGCTTGGAATATTGTTTTCCACCCTGAGAAGGTGTCTGTCTTTAGTGGTGAGGTGGGTTTCATGAAGGCAACAGATTGAGGGTCTAATTTTTTGATCCATCCTGTTAGCTTATGTCTCTTGATGGGTGAATTAAGGCCATTGATATTTAGGGTAATGACTGTGAGATTTGATTTGATCCCTGCCATATTGTGATGATATATGTGGTTTGGTGGTTTCATGGACTTTGAAGGTTTTTGTGCCTACTCTGAGTTTGGTTATTGTGATCTGCTTCTTGTAGGCATTTGAGTTTGATTATTTATTTCTTCTCTGTGGAGAATTTCTTGAAATAATCTCTGTAGGTTTGGTTTTGTGTTCATGTAATTGTAAAGCTAAGTTTTGTCATGGAAAGTTTTTCTTTCACCATCTATTATGAGGGATACTTTTGCTGTGTAGAGTAGTTTGGGTTGGAAGTCATAGGTTCTTAGACTTTGCAGTGTTTCATTCTAGGCCCTCTGGCTTTCAGGGTTTCCATTGAAAAATCTGGAGCAATTCTGATGGGGTTACCTTTAAAAGTGCTCTGCTGTTTTTCCCTAGCTGCTTTTAGGATTTTCTCTTTGCTGTCAATGTTTAGAGTCTTAGTGACAATATGTCTTGGAGAGTTTCTCCTTTGGTCCAGCCTATTTGGAATTCTTTTGGCTTCTTGTATCTTGTTGGGCTTTTATTTTAAGAGACTAGGGAAGTTTTCTTCAATTATTTTGTTAAATAAGTTCTCAATGCCTTTGGTCTGAATTTCTTCTCCTTCTGGTATTCCAATGATCCTAATATTTGGACGTTTAAGTGTATCCCACAATTCCCTCATGTTCTGTTCACAGGAACTTTTGAACTTACTGAAATTTTTGAACTCTCGAACTGTTTCTTCCATCTTGTCTTCCGGGTCAGAGTTTCTATCCTCCACTGGGCTGGCTCTATTCTTGAGAGCTTCTAGAGAGTTTTGGGCTTGTTCAATTGGGTTTGCATTTTCTACTACTTTTCTATGTATGATTTCCATCCCTCTGTCAAGCTCCCTTTTCATATCATTTTCTGATTTTCTTGATGCTTCTTGGAATTCATCCTTGCATTTCTTTATGTCTTCATTTAGTATCGCCAGCTGATTTTTGAGGTCCTCTTTTTTTTCACTCTCCCTCACATCTCTTAGCTGTCTTTGAACTCCTTCCATTTTCTTATGTATTAGGTCTAGTCTAGTGATGGTAGCATCCACAGGATTATTGGTCATTTCTTGCTTTTCTGCAAGTTCTACCTTTAGGTTGGTCAGGGTTGCATTGCTTATAGCTTCATTTTGGTATTCTGATCTTATGACTCTTCTATGTTTTGATTAGAGGTGTTCATTGTAGGACTGGGTGATCTAACTGGATTTTCTTGCATTTGATTTCTCATGTTATTTCTTTTGTGCTGTGGTCTGCCCATGGCAGTTTATGAGCATGTAGGTGGGTGGACCAGCCTGGGCTCAAGCACAATGGGAATCTTGAGCAGCCTGAGGCTGTTGCCAAGCAGCCTAGGCTTTGGCTCTCGCTTGCCAAAGCTGCCTGAGTTCTTGCCTGGCCAGGGCACCAAAGTTGCCTGAGTTCTCACAGGGTAATGTGCCAAAGGTGCCTGCACCCGAGCTAGTAGGGACAGAGAGGCACCAAGCACTGAAGCAGCCCAAAGTCTGGTATGGGGGAACACTGGGATCCGGAAGCAGCCTGTGCTCCCCCGCAACAGGACAATGGCAGTCAGCTGTTATGTGAGACAGGGAGGGGATGGCACCTGAGGTAGTGTAAGTGACAGACACAGTCTGAGCTCATGTGTGGAGTTGGAAATTGGCCTGGGCTCACCCGAGTTAATGTGCAGTGGCTGGAACAGTAAGTGGGAAAATGGGTGGAGCAGACTAAACTTCCACAAGTAGGGTGGGAGTGGCGCGTTAAAATTGATCCAAGGAAGGGCTGGAGAGATGGCTTAGCGGTTAAGCGCTTGCCTGTGAAGCCTAAGGACCCCGGTTCGAGGCTCAATTCCCCAGGACCCACGTTAGCCAGATGCACAAGGGGGCGCACGCATCTGGAGTTCATTTACAGAGACTGGAAGCTCTGGCGCGCCCATTCTCTCTCTCTCTCTCTCTCTCTCTCTCTCTCTCTCTCTCCCTCCTTCTCTCTGTCCCTGTTAAATAAATAAATAAACAAAAAAATTTAAAAATAAATAAATAAAATAAATTGATCAAGGAAGCCTGAACTCCAATGGGCCAGCAGGCGTAGCCTGGCCAAGGTCACTCGTGGGCAGGTGTAGCAGGGCGATTACCCCTGTGCAGTTAGGCAAGTGGAAGTATGTTGGCCTGGGAGCCTTTTCCTACAGTAAGTTCGGGAGTTTCCTGAAGCTAGGACTGTGGTACAGTTCTTCGGGGGAGGGGTGGGCTATCTGCTCGCCCACGAGGGAATCAGTGATTCCCTGTTTTTTCCCCTCTGAGCCCTCACACTGGCAATCTATTGAATATTTCTCTCCCCTAAAAGACCCAGTGAACCCTTAATGTCTTGCCTTTCTTTTCCGGGGATGTGGGGCACAGTTATGCAGTTGCCATCTAGGCTGGAAGCCCCTCTGTTTAAGCTTACTTATTTGGTGTGTTACATTGACAGATTTCCGTATGTTGAACCACTCCTGTGTCCTTGAGATGAAGCCTACTTGATCAAGGTGGATAATGCTTTTGATGTGTATTTGGGCTCGGTTTGTGAGGATTTTGTTCAGGATCTTTGAGTCTGAGTTCATCAGGGAAATAGGCCTATAGTTTTCTTGTGGCATCTCTGCCTGGTTTTGGTATTAGGGTGACCTACCTTCATAGAAGGAGTTGGGGAGCTTTCCCTGTTCTATTGTATAGCACAGTTTGAGAAAAAATGGTTTCAGTTCTTCTGTGAAGGTTTGATAGAATTCAGCTGAGGAGCCATCTGGCCCTGGACTCTTCTTTTTGGGGAGGTTTTTTAATTACCTTTTCAATCTCGATGGATGTGATAGGTTTGTTTAGGAGGTTAATCTGCTCTGAGTTTAGCTTTGGTAGGAATTCAACCATTTCCTCCATATTCAATTTTGTGGACTAGAGGTTTTTGATGATTCTCCCAATTTCACTTATGTCTGTTGTGATCTCTCCTTTTTTCATTTCTAATTTTGTTAATTTGAAGCGTCTCTTGTTTTTGCTTGATCAAAGTGGCCAGTTACCAACCATTAATTTCTTTTCTGATCTTAATTATTTCTGTCTGGAGGTTTTGGGGTTGGATTCTTCTTGCTTTTCCTGTGCCTTTAGGTGGATGGTTAGGTTATTGATTTGGGATCTTTCTGTCTTTGTTACAATCTGATTTTTTTTTTTTTTTTCCAGGTAGGGTCTCACTCTAGCTCAGGCTGACCCTATTTAGTCTCAGGGTGGCCTCAAACTCACAGTGATCCTCCTACCTCTGCCTCCGGAGTGCTGGGATTAAAGGCATGCGCCACCACATCCAGCTCTTTCTGTCTTTGTTAAGAAGGCATTTAGTGCTATGAATTTTCCCCTGAAGACTGCCTTCATTGTGTCCCATAACTTTTGGTAAATTGTGTTCTCATTGTCATTCATTTCTAGAAATTTCACAGTTTCTTTTTTTTATTTAATCCACTACCCATATATTGTTTAAAAGTGTGTTGTTCAGTTTCCAGGAACCCATGAGATTTCTGGTGCATCTTTTGTTGTTAATTTTTAGCAATATAGCATTGTGATCTGATACAATGCAGGAAATTATGTCAATCTTCCTAAATGTATGGAGGCAGGCTTTGTGACCCAATATGTCATCTATTTTAGAGAAGGTTCCATTGGCTGCTGAGAAGAATGTGTAGTGTATGGATTTGATGTAGAATGTTCTGTAGAAGTCCATTAGGTCTAATTGATCTATGGTTTTGTTGAGCTCTCTCACTTCCCTGTTGATTTTCTGTTTGGATGATCTGTCTGTTGCTAATAGTGGCGTATTGAAGTCCCCAACTATGATGGTGTTGGTGGTTATTTCTGTTTTATTGTCAAGTAGGATTTGGTTTATGAATTGTGGTGCCCCTGTGTTTGGTGCATAAAGATTTATGATTGTGATATCCTCTAGTTAGATTGTTCCCTTGATCAGTATGAAATGGCCTTCTTTATCTTTTTTGATTACTTTTGGTTTGAAGTCCATTTTGTCCAATATTACTATTTCCATTTGCTTGGAATATCATTTTCCACCCTTTCACTCTGAGGAGGTATCTGTCTTTAGTGATGAGGTGGGTTTCTTGAAGACAACAGATTGAGGGATCTAATTTTCTGAGCCACCCTGTTAACTTATATCTCTTGATAGGTGTAAGGCCATTAATATCTAGAGTAACGACTGTGAGGTTTGATTTGATCCCTGCGATCTCATGGTGGTTTATGTGGTTTGGTGTTTTCTTGTACTTGCTGTTTTTTGTGCTTTCTTTGAGTTTGGTTATTGTGATCTGCTTGTATGTAGGCATTTGAGCTTGATTATTTGATTCTTCTTTGTAGAGAATTCCTAAAGTACTCTTTGCAGGTTTGGCTTCTTGTTCATGTAGTTGTAAAATTTTATCGTGGAAAGTTTTTCTTTCACTATCTATTATGAGGGATACTTTTGCTGGGTAGAGTAGTTTGGGTTGGAAGCCAAAGGGTTAGGGGCAGGTAGAGTGGGATTGTGTTCGCAGGTCAGAGAGAGTGGGACAGCATTCCTGTGGGGCAGGGAGAGCGTTCACCTGCATGTGGTGGCACAGGTGGAGCTACACTGGCCTGGGTCTCCTTGCCTGCAGTCACTACAGGAGGAACCTGGGGCTGGGACTATGTCTAGGACCACTGCTTGAGGGGAGTGGGGGACTGGTAGACTTCCTGAGAGCATGTGAATCAGCCGATTCCCCCCCCCTTTTTTTTTTTGCTCCCTCCGCACCCTCCCGCTGGAGGTCTGTTAGAGTCTGCTCCCCGCTAGAAGACCCAGTGAATCCTTAATGTCTTGCCTTTCCTTCTCTGGGAGGTGTGGTGCTGTTAGGCAGATGCCATCTTGACCCTGGTTTTTATTTTTTATTTATTATTTACATCTCACTCTAGCCCAGGCTGACTTGATGCTCACTCTGTAGTCCTAGGCTGGCCTTGAGCTCACAATGATTCCCCTGCTTCTTCCTCCTGAATGCTAGGATTAAAGGCATCTCCACCACGCCTACCTAATTTGAGCTTTTAATTATTAATAGTACTTGAAAAACTTAATGAGATAAGAATATATTTGACTTCCTTTATGAAAAGCTCAAGATTATTTTATACATTTTAATAGCACAAATGGCTTTTCTAGTTAACAAGAAAAGTTAGTTATAAACTGTAGAAAAATTAAAACTATAACTTTTCTTTTTCTACTCAAAAACTTCAGTCATAATGTGAATTTAGCAGAAATAGTTACTATATTTACCTTAGTGAATCTGAGAGATTTGTTCTGTTTCTTAGGATTTCAATTTTTAGTCTCTCTCTTCTTAGAGAGGGAAGTTAGTGGTAACCTTGAGAAGCTCTTATCCTCATTCTCTTCTACACGTAAAATCCTCCCTCCCTTCTTCTTCCCTTGTTCCCTCCCCTATCTTTGCTTCTTTCTTCCTCCCTTTCTTCCTTCTTTTTTAATTTTTATTTCTTGGGGGTTTTGTTTGTATTTTTTATTTTTTTTATGGTACTTGGACTTGGGATTTAGTCCAGGGCATTGTACAAAGTACTATACCAACTGTGCTATATCCCCAGCTCCAAGATTATTTTTTATACATAGGAATGGTTATGTGTTGCTTTATAGATAAAATTATTAAAACTATTTAAACATTTCTTATGCTGTGTTTGTATTAGATACTTGATAGTATATAATAAAACATTTTCTTTTTCATTTTATTCTGAATATTGAACTGTACATTCCAGAATGAATATGTAGAGCTTAATGTCCCAGATGATGATTATGCTTCTGTTAGTGACATGGATTTTACACACTTTGGTAAGTTCCTCAATTGTATCAGTATTATTGCACAAGGGGTTTTCAGAAAAAATAATTTTTATCAATGTGTGATAACTTTTTATTCTCAAGCCTTTTTCTTTAAAAAAAAAATTACAGAGCTCCTAAAACAAAGGAAATAATAAACTACAGAGTACTAGGACCAAGGATTGCTTATAAAGCCACTGTATATATCTTTCATGATATAAACGATTAATGAATTCTACTGTAAAAGAACTGCAAAGGTTGTTCTTTTCTTTTATTTAGATATATTTATTCATTTATTTGAGAGAGAATGGGAGTGTATATGAATGTGCCAGACTGCTACAAATGAACTCTGGATGCATGTGTCATTTTGGGTGTCTGGCTTTCTGTGGGTATTAGAGAATAAACCTAAGCCTGCAGACTTTATAAGCAAGCACCTTTAACTGCTGAGCCATGTCCCTAGCCCAAACCTTGCTCTTGTAATTATTCTAGAACAATAAAGTAAAATCACAGGAGTTCTCTAAGATTTCTAGTATCTAAATCTAAACAGTGGCATTCTTGTTTATAATAAGATACTCAAAAAGGAAAAAAAAAATAAAGCATTTCTTAGTAACCTGTGAAGATTATATTTGAGCAGTGTACTGATGACCATAGAGTGAAAATAATGAAGATTTTGCCATGCTAGTGACCGTCATAATAATCTTTTCAGCATTACTGAGCACCAACAACTCAGCAACAGCTTGTATTCTTTTGATTCTATATTTTATCACATATCTTTGATTAAATCATGTTTGTAAAATAGATACTTTCTCCTGTTGAGAATCTTAACAGTAAATTTAATATGTGTGGATTTTTAAAATCATTAGATCTTTCAGCTACTCCATAACAGTAACAGTTCATTGTGCTTTCTTGTACTGGTATCATTGTACTATATTAACTCATTTGATTCCAAATGCAAACATTCAAGATAAGTATCACTATTATCCCTATGTTATAGATGAAGAAAATGAGGTGTAGTGAAATCAGTGACTATGCCAATAGTTACATAATTATTGAATGGTAGACAGATTTGAATCCAGGCAACTCACTCTGATGTTTTTATTAAACACTACACATTCACTGCAAATGCTAAACAATTTCAGTGATTAATTTAATAAATATAATTATTTGATATGCATTTTCAGGAACTAATATTAGTATAGGTTGTAAATTACAAATTGGATAACATGCTGACTTTTTTTCCGTTTATCATTCATGCAGTCAGCAATATCAAGCTCAACGCTAAAATTTTTGAAAGCTTAAACAATGTCATTGTTTGCCAAGCATGAATTATTTCTGTCACCTCTTTCTATAGTGTCTGCATATTAAAGCTCTCTAACTTCCAGTTTCAGAGGGTTAGTGTCAAAGCTCATTGCTCTCTCCTTTCCTTTCCAACCTGAACTTGACTACCAATCCTTTTCTCAAATCCTATAATGTGACTAAGAAATGATTGTGTTTAAAGAAGTAAGATTTTAATAAAAAGACTCAGAAAAGCCATAAGAAAGCTTGTCACTGAAAATAGCATGCATTTAATTCATCTGGCTGTTAACTTTGGCTGGTGTTCTGTTTGCATTGTACTTTGTATTTATAGCCTCTCAAATCCCCTGTGATACGTCTTATCTTCTAACCTCCTAGCCTGCCTAGTACCATTTTTATCCACACTGAGACACACTCTTGAATAAGGCTATATGCCTCAAAATGTAGGCCCTAAAATCACAGCCAGTGGAGCCATTCCTTCAGTCCCTGTTTTGTCTTCCCAGATCTAAGCCCTAGTCTGTTTGCTTTTTGTGGAATAGCGTTAGAAATACTTAGAACCTTCAGAACACACCTATCCCATCGAGCAGAAAATGAATCAAGATTTGGGCATAGTAGATATATGTCCTTCTTAGTTTCAAATTATTGTTCCATAACAATGCCAATTGCCTGTCAATTGCCTGTCAATCTTGGTGTAGATATCATGTGATTGCTTTAGTGTTGACTGCTTCAACCAAGAGTAGACATGTAACCCAGCAAATTCTAATACAGAAAGTGCTGAGTCAAATTATATTTCCTAAAAATTTGAACTGGGACACCAAGAGTAAATTGGTCAAATCCGTATGTTGAGACTGGGCTAAGCTGGTTATTTTGGCCAGGTCATGCTGATGTGTAAACAGAGAAGAAACGCAGAGGAGTACAGCAAGTAGTAAGAAAAGCAGGTCAGAGAGTACAGCTCTATGAGCGAAAAAAGGCATCAGTTCTCGTGCATAAATATGTTGCTTCCTCATTGAGGGTGTCAGTAAAGACTTACAGTATGTACATTTATGTATACTAGATTAAATGAATGTCTGATTTTTCCTTTGTTTTTTATAACTTAGTTTACTCCGATTAAAATAGAGCATGCTATGTAGTTTTAATTTGATAAGAATATATCTTATCTATGGGGATCCCATAATTGATAGCGTTAATGAGAAAAAGTCATTATTTTGTCAAATTTATATCAAAATATAAAAATGTGGTATTTTTTAATTATTCAGAACTGATCTTGAATTTAGCACATTTTTTTCCTTATATGTTAACTCTAGGCCTCTTGATTTTAAAAGGTGTATATAGCTAGTGTTAGTAAATAGTTGCCACTTGCCACAAGCTACAATAAAATAATTATGGAATGCTTAGATGTTGCTGTACCAAAGTATCATACCAAGTTTGTCAGCATTCATTAGTTAACACAGAAGCCACCACCTTAAGAACAAAACAGTAGCATATAGACTTTTCTATCAACTGATTGCTATCATGGGAAAGACAATACTGACTTTTTAAAGTATTTTATTGTTATTTATTTATGAGAGAGAGAGAGAATGGGTGCACCAGGGCCTCCTACCACTGCAAACGACCTCCAGACACGTGTGCCCCCTTGTGCATCTGGCTAATGTGGGTTCTGGGTAATCGAACCTGGGTCCTTTGGCTTTGCAGGCAAATGCCGTAACCGCTAAGCCATCCCTCCAGCCCTTTTTTTTAAAGACAGGATTTTGTTGTGTTTTCCAGGTTGGCATCAAACTCCTAATCCTTCTCAGGCTCCAAAGTAACTGGGATGACAGTCATGTGCCACAGAACCTAAATATATTTTGTAATTTTTATTAAGCAGTTTTTAACATCTCTTAACATATGCATATTATTTTCTTGAAAAATACTGAAAATTAATTTTTATGTACATCAGTAGTCATGTTAAATAATGTTTATTTTTCTCTCATTTGTAACTAAAATATTTATAGATATTTAGCACTAGTTTGAAATTAGGAGGTAAGTAAGCTAAAACTTAATTTCTTCACAGAGAGAAAAAGCAATGTGGAGATGCCAGTGAGTGTCCATCAGTCATCTGGTTACAATACAGTATCAGCTCAGTCAACTCCCAGAGGCTCAACTATTAATTATTGTGGTCTGAAAGACATTTCGGAGGTAAGGAAGCTGACCACTAACTGCCTAGGTGATTTCCTTTCTAAGGTCAAGAGAATAAGCATGCATTGGTTTTAGTTGTATATTCTGCTGGCAAGAAAAATGGCAAGACTGTAAATGTTAATCTCTCAAAAATTCTGTTTTGAGTAAACAGCACTGAATACAGTTTTTCATACTGTGCTTGATATATTCATGGTCCATCTTTAAGGATTGTTTACTCTGAGAAATTGCCTAAATTTGTTGCTTTTTAAATTAAAGGAAACAACAATCCAGAAAATGGAAAGGATGAAAAAAATGTAAGTAACAGAAAAGAGCAAGAGAAATTGATTTCTCTGTAGGGAATTGTATTGAATTACAGTATACATAGGCTGTGCATATGTGCTTCAAACCTTAAAGGTCTCAATCAGGTGTGGAATTTCCTTCAAGACTCCAGTGGATAATAAATCCACCTACAGTTATGTTTGTGAGATGAGTCACTGTTTTCGTTTCCAACAAGTGATGTAAAACATTTTTAATAAAATTAACCAAATTAACCATAGGTTAAAGGGTATAGAGATATATTTGGTTTGTAGTTAATCCCGACTTATCTATTTTTTTGCTACATAACTTAAAAAAATCATTTAAATGCCACTAGTCTTTTCAGTAAATTATTGATAAAACCGTACTGATAACTTTTGTTTAGAACAAATGAAATTTAGTCTTCTGAAGAGCAGTTTAAAAGAAATATGTAGTGAAATTGTATAAGAATATTATGCAGCCAACTATCTTAAAAACTATAAAGCTCTTTGACATTGCAAAAGTACTAAATAACTTGTGATATGAGAATTGACTACAGCTATTTTTCCTTTCCCCTAGCCATAATACATGCAGGTATTATTAGTAAGCCTACCAAAGAGTAGAAAAATATTCAAATTTATTTTGGACACAAGAGCATAAACTTAAATCTTACTCATTATGAATTATATATTTAGCCAATATGACATTTGTTTTATTTCAGGTTTGAAGAAACTGCAGAATTATTGAAATGTGCAAGTCACTAACTAGAATTTCTACATGAACTTCCCTAGGACTTTGGCTACTTGTATATGTTGTATATTTTAAGAATTCTTATAATTTTAAAGTGCTGTGTTATTTTTACAAAGAATTTCAATTCTACTGAGTAGGTGACGTTTTCATTCATTATTGAATAAAAACTTTTAAAAATATTTTCAGGCTGATTTTACTGGATTGCTCTTTCACTTTTCTCAGTAAAACTTGTATGTCAGTACATTGCTGTTACAGAGGGAAGCACTGTATTTTTTGTTGTTGACATTTACTGGCAGTGTAAGTAGTAGTTTTTAAAGTCCAGGCTTGAGGACCATGGTTTACATCCTGCTGGAGACATTCCAACTAGGGCTTTCATGTTGCTCCCAGGAGGCTCTCATACACAGTTTTTGCCATCTATGCTGACAAATAAGCTATAAAGAAAGTTAAAAATGCTCATTGAAAATTAAATGGAAGAAAAATACGAGTATACCATGCTAAGGCAAAAAGCAGCAGTGTCTTTTTGATTGATACTAAAAAAGTAAAGGATGAATCAGTGTCCCTTGGTGTTGAAGCAAGTGTGAAGCCTCCCCATGAGGAATGTGTTGAGTGCTTCCATGCTCTTTTTGAAAACATGTTTTAAACCAAAGAGGTAGACATAGGGTGGTGGTCCAGTGTTAGATGATACACAGTGAAATTTCTCTTCCTAATGATGGGAAGAAAAATTTTGGCAGAGAAAAGGCCTTAGACAAAGTTAAATCAAAAGAAAATGATAATCATCTTAAAAATTATTATGTAAGTTATCTTTTCTAGCCTTTTAAGTGAAAATGTAGTGATGATTATCCTAGGTAATAGTCAAGAAAACCAACTCTTATTAGAAAAGAGTTTTTTTTTTTTTATTTTTGGGCATAATTTACCTAATCATATTTTCTTATTCACCTCTTTGTATATATGTATAATTTTTATTTCATTGTCAAGTAGAATGTTAAAGTTATAACTAGCAAAACTAAGCATTTTTGATATTTCAATAAATGTTCAATCATCCTTCTTTAAGACTGTAGGGTCTCACCCTGGCTCAGGCTGACCTGGAATTCACTATGTAGTCTCAGGGTGGCCTTGAACTCTCGGCGATCTTCCTACCTCTGCCTCCAAGTGCTGGGATTAAAGGCGTGTGCCACCACGCCTGGCAAGACTGTAAACTTTTAAGATAGCATACAGAAGCATATAAAGTTCAAACCAATAATGAATTAATGAATCCTGTTAGCATTATTTTTACAATTACAATTACTTTTATAGAACCAAGAGATTATAGTTTTGACGAAGCTACTAACAGTATCCTATGAGGTACCTTCTAAAATCATTCCCAGCATGGAATTATAGCACCACCTTGTGGTAGAGAATGGCTCAGTCCCATTTTTTTAGAGTAGTTTATTATTATGAACTTTATAGTATGAACCTTGCTTATTGTTCACGTTGCCATCAGTTTCAAACAAATTCCCTCTCTCCTGAGGGCCGTCTTCCATGGAATTATTGGTATTCTCTGTGGGGTCATGAATGTACCAGTGAGTCTCAATATAGGGAACAATTTTAAAAAGAAACATAAAAATGTTCTTGTGGAAGTTATAAAAAAAGTAAGTTTTCCTTTGTGTCTCTATCACCTTTGTGTATAGTTTAAACATATAAAAATTAGATGATTTGACACATTTCTTGCGGCGAGCCCCCTGACCCGCAGGGAAGAACGACCACAAGACGAGGATCCTTCTTGATCACACTTTTATTGGAGAGCTCTTGGTTGACATGAAGGTTGATGGCGAGGGGCGAGGGGCAGAATGTGCAGCTGCTTTTATAGAGGGAAGTGCAATGAGGCGCCCACTGATTGGTTGCTACCAGCTTGCCACCACCAGGCGCCACGGGATAGGCTCGGGACAGGTTGAGTCAAGGCACTGCCTAATATGGAGTTGTTTACGACAGAGAAAGCACTCACCACCGGGGAGGTGGAAGGCGGAAGCTTTAGCCATATATGGAGTTGTTTACCTTAACACAGACAGGAAGCCAGAGCCATCTTGTAATGGCGACTGCTTGCAGCTCCCTGCAGTTCCCCCTTTTTGTTTAAACGCAACAGGCCAGGGTAGAGGTCTGATCTCTGATGTTCGAAAGGACATTGTGATGACTCCAGGTCTAGTGGCCAGCCAGGCTGGTGTCACACCCGTCCGGTACCTTTTCTCAGAGATGGGATTACGGTACCAACCCATATGCAATCAGACATGCCCTGCATGAGGCTGCTAAGAGCTTACCCCATGTGCAGTACCTTGTCTCGCATCCTGTGCGTGAAGAGTGTCGTGCTCCCAACACCAACCCTCTGCCCATCCTTGTGCAATGGGCACTTCAGGCCCTAAGGGTGCAAGGGCCAGGGGAAACTAGGTGCTCTTTAGGGCCGACAGCCAAATCTGGGGGGAGGACCCACACTCCAAAGCGGCAAGTGCCTGAGAAATAACCACCTTGTCCCGCCTGGTCTGGGCTCGCAGGCGGCAAACCAACCAGAGGCCTGTTTTCTCAGCCCTATACAAAAATTACGGGGTGAATCAATTGTGAAGCAAAGGGCTCCGACCTCCCCAAAATTCCGATCTTCCCCTAAGCTGACATACGTGGTATCCCCAATCACAGTGGGGAGACCCAGCTCCTTCTGAGTTGTGAAGAAGCGAGGGAAGACCGCTGCAGCATGATGTACCGGCAGGGGCTTAGGAAAGGCTGACAAGATGCCCCAGCGTTGTTCTCCTCTACTGAGCGCCAGGCACTGGAAGGCCAGCATCCATAGATTCCTCCACATCTGCTTCTTCAGGATCATTCTGGATCTCCGGGTTGTCCTCTGAGGAGAGTCGGACCGTTTTTACCAACCGACTGGGAACCCAGTGAGGTGATTCTTGGTCCTGTGGGAAAACACAAACAGCTCCCCTGGATCTTATTAAAATAGGATCCGGGCCTCTCCATTGACCAGTCAAAAGTTACATAGCTACAAAGTATCCTGTCCAGCATGTTTGCATTGTGGCCTTCACATTAGGGATCCGCAGGGCAGGAGAGAAAGGCAGGAGGGACGCTCCCGAGAGAACCAGGAAGCTTCCATAGGATTAACTCCATCTGAAGGAGTTAAACTCTCTGGGCCTGGGCAGCAGGACGCAGCCAGCCCTTATTCCAATAGCCCAGTTCCGCGAGGTTCTTATCTCCTATCTTTTTTTGTTTTTGATTTTGTGGTAGCGGCTGTTCATCAAGATAGTATCTCTCCTCCCCATAGTGAGCCGCTTTTGTAGTGGCCACGACTGCAGCAGCTAGTCCTGCATTAGATAAAGGGCCCCCCACCTCCCGGCAGGCCCTGAGCCAGTCTTCCATCTTACCCCTCCTGACTGGGTTAATTGCTCTCTGGCATTCCTTAGTAGCTTGTTCATAGATTAGTTGCTGCACAAAAGGCAAACTAAAATCTGTGACACCAATTGTCTTTTCTGCTGCATCCATTACCCTGGCTGCGTAATCAGCAAAAGGCTCCGTAGAACCCTGAACTATCTTGGTCAGATTACCGACCACCTCTCCCTTATTAGGGAGTGCTTTCCATGCGCGGTAGTGGATATCACTAATCTGCTGATAAACCTCCAAAGGGAGCTCTAGTTGATTACCAAGATAGGGCCCAGTCCCTAGGAGCATATCCACCGTCCAATCTGGCTGACCATTTTGAATATTCAACCGGGCTTGCTCCTGTGCTCTATCAGCAACTAAAGACCTGAAATCCAAATATTGTCCCCCTGTAAGACATGCTCTCGCCAGCTCCGTCCAATCTGAAGGGGTGAGTGGAGCCGCGAGGAGCCTACGGAGCAGCGTATCAGAGTAGTCTGCAGTGGGGCCAAAATCCTTGCATGCTTGCACTAGATCCCTAAGCTGTCTATATGGCACAGGCTCCCAAGTCCTCCGATGGGTGGCTGGATTCACAAAGACAGGGAAGGCCGATGCTAAGCGGGACCAAGTCTGAGATTTAACAAAGTGACATCGGTCCTGGACCGGAGCATATGGGGGGGGGGGGAATAACAGGCTCCGGGGGGGCTGTGGGCCACACCCTAGGTCCAACTTCCTCTTTTTGAATTTCCTTAATCTGAGCTTCCTTAAAACCGGTGCCTCTGCGCTCCTTCACCGCAAGAGGGCGCCCGAACCTCGGGCAAGAAACAACTTCCTCTAATTTATGTTCTTCCGCCTCATCGGACAATGCACTGTCATCTTCCTCTGAAGCAGAAGTGCTATCCTCCCCCCCCCCGGATGTCTAATTGTTGGAGTGGCAAAAGGGAAGGGTAGAGCCCTTGCGCCTCTGTTGGCACAGATTTAGGTGGACCTCCATCCTCTCCCTGTCGAGCAGGAGCATTCTCTCCTAGCACCTCAATGAGGGGCTCTGAGATCTCAAAATGACTGGGAAATCCTCCCGAAACTTGTGAATGACTGGGCTTAATGTCCCTGGACCCCTTTCTGGTCCTTTCCTTGTATTCCTCACTGACATAAGAGATGGGGAATACAATGACTTACCGGCGCCTTCCTCTCCGTGTGTCAAGTTCTGAATCCTCTTCGACCCCTCGCCTGGTGACCACAAGGCTCCCGGCGTCCCGGGTTTCGGCACCAGTTTGCGGCGAGCCCCCTGACCCGCAGGGAAGAACGACCACAAGACGAGGATCCTTCTTGATCACACTTTTATTGGAGAGCTCTTGGTTGACATGAAGGTTGATGGCGAGGGGCGAGGGGCAGAATGTGCAGCTGCTTTTATAGAGGGAAGTGCAATGAGGCGCCCACTGATTGGTTGCTACCAGCTTGCCACCACCAGGCGCCACGGGATAGGCTCGGGACAGGTTGAGTCAAGGCACTGCCTAATATGGAGTTGTTTACGACAGAGGAAGCACTCACCACCGGGGAGGTGGAAGGCGGAAGCTTTAGCCATATATGGAGTTGTTTACCTTAACACAGACAGGAAGCCAGAGCCATCTTGTAATGGCGACTGCTTGCAGCTCCCTGCAATTTCTAATATAAGCCACATACAATGTACAGAATGTATCTAGTGGTATTTTAATTTATTTTTTGTGTGCTTGTGAGTGTGTATGTATGTGTGTGTGGTGTATACACATGTATGTGCCCTTTTGGTGCCCCATGTGCTCACCTGAAGTGGCCAGAGTGGGATGTTGGGTGTCTCACTCCACTACTCTTCAACCCTTTTTTGAGCTAGTGTCTTACTGATCCTAGAGCTTGACCTTGATGCCAGAGCTCAGGTCTCTGATCCCCTGTGGGACTGGGGTTACAGGCATGTGACCACACACAGCTGTTTTAGTGTATTTTCTGGAGATTTGAACTTAAGTGGTCTCAGGCCACCTGGGGACCTCATGCTTGCACAGGAAGTACACTTAAGTTCTAATTCATTTCTAATTAATTCTAATTTAGCCCTAAAATTTGTAGTCTACATTATCAAATAAAAAAATTAGAATATAAATATATGTAACAATTTGAATAAGACCTAATTAAGTCAACTCATAATAATAGCATACAATTGCATTTACAAAGAATCTGTTATTTTGAAAAGATAATTTTTGGAAAAGTAAAGCAAATATGACCCCTTGAAGCTATTAAAGAGATTGCCAAATTATTTCTTCTCTTTTAGGATTTTTTTTTCTCACAGGTAATTTGGTAAGTAGTTTGTAACAATAAACTGGTCACTTTTGATTACTCCCAAAGGTACATAAACTTTAGCTAACTGGTGTTTTCACTAGTTCCATCCCTTAAAACTTGTACACCAACAAAGGTGTCAATAGCTGATGCTATTTGTTAGTATTTATGTACTTGCTCTTAGACGCCAAGGAACAGCTGTGAAGTCCTTAGAGAAGTACACTCATTGAGTTTGAAAAAAAGTAACATCAGTTCTATGAAAATTGTAGGCCAAGCTGAGGACTCACTACACATCAGAACATTAGAAAATTACTTTTACCATGTTGGTGCTGTTCTAATGTAATGTTTTAACACATAATACCTCCCGTATAAAATAAAGCTTGAAGATTTTTATGCCATTCTTTACTTACAGCATTGTGTAATTGATCAACACTTGGGGAAGCACTAGAAACTAAAAAGATCTTGTCAATTTTACAAACTACAACACTTAATTCAAGTAACATTGTAGCTTTAATGTGTAGTTTAACAATCCCCAGGTTAAATAAGGCAAGGCCAATATGGTGGAGGTAGTGCAGGATTTCAAACTGCAGAAGTAAAATTGAGATGTGTCCCTTGTGCTTTTATGCCTAAAAGTGGCAGATTCCTTATGTTGCTTTTACAAAGGAGGACACAGTACAGTGCTGACATCAGCAGCAATGTGGGGGCATGAGGATTCATTTAGTTTGTAGAAAATAACTTGGATGTCTAAGTAAAGGAGGTTACCTATATGGCCTAGCCCTCTCCTTATGCCCTGTGAACATGCATGTAAGTCTGTCTCCCCTTCCCAACTTGGCTAGGAAGGAGAGAGTACTTTTCTCAACCTAAGTATTTTTCTGCTTGCCTTCTATCTGTGTCACGGTTTGGGGTACCATTTCACTTCGATTACATGTATAATTTTTCTTAGTCCTTCACTGTTTCCTAATCCTCTCTGGTCTTTTATTTGAAAGGGCTTCTAGGTCCTCTCTTCCATGTGTATGTGTAACTGCTCTAGCCTTTTCCTAGATACCAATTTCCCCTAAATAAACCTCACAATTCATAACTTCTCCCTATATAAACTTAATAACTCATAACTTATCCTTCTCAGAGTCTATTTTCTCAATTCTTTGTTAACAAAGTACCCAAAAGTTGAGGTTCATAAGCCCTCCTTGAACCCCCAAAATCTTGTCTCACTTATAACCATATACTTTCCCCTGCAAACATTTATTTTTTCTGATTTTTATTATATTTTTAGATAAGGTCTCACTTTGTATCCCAGACTAGCCTGGGGCTAGCAATCTTGCTTCAGCCTTCCAAGTACTAGGATATCAGTGTGTACCACCATGCCCCACCTTCAAACACTTTTTTTGTGCAACACTTGTTTTTGCATACGTCATAAACTCTACAAAACAGCATTAATTTTTGCAATAAGCTGGCTATTATCTTTTAAGGAGTTGTCAGTATTTTTTAACAGTTTATAAAAACGTGGGCTGGGGATATGGCTCAGTAAGAACATTTCCACTGAAGCATTGAAACCACCTAAGCGCAATTAAGCAGTGTCCATGTAAAAGCTGACATGGCCATGCATGTCTGTAATGCCAGTTCTGTGGCAAGCAGAGATGGGAGAATCACTGGGTCTCTTGAAAATGGCAAGTTCCAGAATCAGTGACAGACAATGTCTCAAAAAACATGTGGATGTGTGCAGGAGGGGGTATGCGTGATGTTCTGGTCTGGCCACCACACACGTGCATAGGATGCCGTACATGCGTGGGATGCCGTACATGCATATGCACATGCATATACAATGCACACACACCATGCAGCTGCCCACACCACACCACATACCATACCCATGCAGAAAGTCTTTTAAAAATGGATGCAACATTTCTAGTGCTACTACTCCTTTGTGTAGACCCATACTTACTTCCAACATCATTTTCTGTGTGCCTGAATGACTTCCTTTTACTTTTTAATACATGTATAATGTTAGTTTGTTGTTGATGAATTCCTTAAAAAGCATTTCACCTTTATCTTCAAAAGATGTTTTTGCTGGCTATCCAAGTTTAGATGAATAGATTTGTTTATTTACTTAATCTTTCAACTTTATAGATAACCATATCTTGTGGGTTACATTGTTTCTGATCAAAAGTCAGCTGCATCTTCTCTACAGCCTGTCTTATCACTCTAATGAGGATATGTCTCCCAGTGTTTTGCTTTTTGTAACGTTTCTTTTTTGTCTCTGATATTCATGAAGTTCATGTAAATAGGGAATAAAAACAAACTATATGCAGATTTTTAGAATTAATGGAATTTGGCAGATCTTTGGCTAGACAGTTTATGAAAAACAAATTCTATATAGAAGTAGTGGGTGGAGATTTACCTGAATGAGTTATATAAAAGAAACAGGTAATAAATAGTGTCCAGGAGGCTGGGTGTAGTGGCACATACATGTCTATAATTCCAGCACTAGGGAGGCTGAGGCAGAAGGATCATGACTTTATGCATAGTGAGTCCCTATCTCAAAAATACTATTTTATCTACAAACAAATGTAATGTACGGTGCATGTGAATTTTTATTTTTTATTTTTTCAATGAGAAAGAGAACAGGCTCATCGGGGCCTCTGGCCACTGCAAATGAACTCCAGATACATGTGCCACTTTGATTACATGGGTACTGGGGAATTGAACCCTGGTTGTTAGGCTTTGCAGGCAAGTGCCTTAACCTCTGAAAGCATCTCTCCAGCCCCACATGTGAATTTTATAGAGAACATTATAAATGAAAACATTAAAGAAAACCAAATAAATGGAGCAGCATATGATCTTCATGTTAAGATGATACAATAAAGATTTTGTACTCAGGTAATTTATAATTTGAGTAAAAATAATTCCAGTCAAAGTCTGGGTATTTATACCACAATTTAAGGTAATTCAGAATGGAGAAAAGATCTAAGAGCTGAGACCATTTTAAGAGAACAACAAGGATTTGTGATTTCTACTATGTTTATATTACTAGAAAAGTATAGTAATTATAACAGTTATATTCTTTATTTGTAATGCAAAGCTAGTAGGTGGGTTGCAAAGGAGAAGGTCCCGAAACCAACTAAACAAATTGGAGTTATTACCCGAATGTTGGAGAATTTAGTAATGGGCTTATTCTTACAGCTTTTCTCACTTATTCTGGGCATTGATTGACAGATAAAAGGTAGCAGTAGGAAAGGAACTTTTGCTTAGTCTTCTAGAAGAAACCTTTCCTTTCCACAGTAGCTATGAGAAGAGACTCTCTGTATAGTGTAATGTGAAAATGTGAGTCTAGTACTGATAGTTTAATTTTACCTGAGTAAAAACATCTGCCTCATGGAAATAATGGTAAGATAGTGTTTGTGAGCAGGGGAGATGCCTTAGTGGATAAGAGTACTTTCTGTACAAGAATATGGACCTGAGCTTGATCCCCAGCACCCATGTAGAAGGTGGTGCACAGCCATGCACACCTGTAATGTCAGCATTGAGGATGATCGAGACAAAAGGATTAGTGGAGCTCCTTCATCAGGCAGTTTTGCTGAAAAATGATGAGGTCCAAGTTCAGGGAAAGATTGTCTCAAGGAAATAAGGCAGAAGAGTGACACAGTGATATCCTCTGGCCTTCTCACATACATGCATCTGCACACACACATATGCATACATCATGCATACTACAATATACACAAGTAAAGATGAAAATGAAAGTGTTAGGAATGGTTTCATATGCCTGTAAAAGAAAAAAAATTCTAGTACTTTTTCTAGCAATGCTTCATCCAAAGCCAGGCCTAACCATCAACCTTTAAATTGTGTAAGTAAACATGTCAACATTGTAAAAAGCCTTTTGTATAGATATACTACTGTACTCATAAAATTCTGTGTAATTGTTAGGAAAAGAAATGATTTCTTATGGCAAGGAAATACTTTTCAATAACTATGAGTTTCTAGCCATAATACTTTGACACATTGTAGCAGACAGCTTCAGGTTCGCTGAGATGAACTTCCAGACCAGGCACAATTATGGAGGAAGGGATTTATTGAAGCTTACAGAGCCAGGGGAAGTTCCATAATGGCAGAAGAAGCTGGCCTGCCTTCACGGGACTAAACACAGAGAGAGAAGCACAAGCCAAAAGCTACACAGCACAGCACACTTCAGGAACTCCAGCTAGCACACTTTGCATATTTTTAGATTGAAATCTCAAACATACCACCACACCTTAACATCTGCCCAGTGACACCACCTCCAGCCATGTGGCTGCAAGTGCAAACTACAAACTAATAAACACTGAATATATTGGGGGCTATCTATTCAAACTACCACACACATGTACAAGATTATCATGCCACTCAAGTGGATTCCATTCTGCACAAAGCATGGAGAGTATTGATCCAGTTAGAGCTTTGTGCTTTACACCTGGATTCTCAGCACTCAGGAAGTTGAGGTGGAAAGATTGTGAAGTTGAGGCCAACCTGAGTTACATAGTGAGATCTATCTCAAACAACAACAACAAAATCAGTTGCTCTTAACTTTTCAAGTCCAAGCATTATTTAGCAATATAAATTGAAACAGCTTCTTAATGTGCTGTAGCATAGAAAACTATTTGATAATGTGTTCACATTTACATATAGGGTACAAAGTATAACAGCAAGCTGGGCATGGTGCACGCCTTTCATCCGAGTACCTGGGAAACAGAGGTAAGAGGATCACCATGAATTCGAGGCCAGCCTGAGACTACACAGTGAGTTCCAGGTCAGGCTAGCTGGAGCTGGGAAACAAGTCAGAACCATATCCAAACATAAGCCCACTCTCCAATATCGAGCTACCATCAATTGTGGGCTACAAGAGGGCCTACACCTATTAAATTCTCTATAAAAAAAAAAAAAAAGTAAGGGTTATCTCATTTGTCTGGTGCTAACTTACTCTCCGTTGGAGAATCTGCTTCTCTTTTTCAGATAGATGTAGATCCTAAGGAGAGAGCCACCCCATCATACCTCAAAAGGGCCCCGGCTGAAACTAAGAAAAATTGTAGAAACAAGCAAGGGGGCTGTTTTCCTGATGAACCAGACACCAGCACAAGGGGGAAGGAGATCAGCACAGAGAAAAATCAACTCCTACCAAATCAGAGAGCCAGAGACCCAGAGGCCCCCAGCACCTCATCACTGAAGCAGACCAAAAATGAACCCAACATGGCTCAGGGAAATTTTGCGGAAGAGGGGGCGGAAAGAATGTCAGAGTCACATGTTGGGTCATGATATGCAGAGACATTTAACTTACCCATAACTGTAGGCTAACTCCACAATGCATGACCCGTATACCTCAACAAGGAGGGGCCAAGGGGAGGGGGTAGGTCACGGATGAGCCTAATAATGGTACCAAACTGACTGTATTTGCTGAATACAGAACTGACTAATAAAAAAAAAAAAAAGAGAGAGAAAAAAAAAACAAGTAACAGCAATTATACTTACCCATTTTTTCAAGAAGTTGAGTCAGAATGAATCTAGAAATAGTATAGGTAAATGGTTTACTCAAAAAAGAAAATTTCATGCATAATAAGAATTAGTTAAGAGCCGGGTGTGGTGGCACACGTCTTTAATCCCAGCACTTGGGAGGCACAGGTAGAAGGATCACCATGAGTTCAAGGCCACCCTGAGATTACATAGCATATTCCAGGTCAGCCTGGGCTAGAGCAATACCCTACCTCCAAAAAAAAAAAAAAAAAAAAAAAAAGAACTAGTTAGGAAAACTTTTAGCAAAGTTTTACCTTTTGCTTTTAGCAGTTTTAGTTGTTCATAAGTTGTAAAAGCTAAAGGAGACAATGCTTTTAAATTGTTTTTCTATATCTTCAAAGTTATAAAAGTAGTCTGTGTTAAAATATATTGGTAGTTTAGCAATAACATTTTCCTCCCAGGATAATGTTCTCACACTTTATAGCTTTTAGAATGTACTTTACTCATGGGAACTAAAAATGTTGTTTTGAGAAACTAGAGGGAAAAAGTTCAAAAGGTAGTCCATGCCTTTTTTCTTTCTCTTTTTGAGGTTTAGAAAAAGGATGAAAACTATTTGGATTATGCTGTTCTCTGACTTAGTAAAAAATGCTAATGAATATATGTTAACCTTTAGGCTATCACCAGTCTTGCTCAAGATAGATTTATGGTAAAAATAGACTACTGAGCTGTCTTGTTAAATTCTTAAGGCTGACTTTGGATGAATTACAAATAACATCCTCTACCCTTAGGTCAAAAAGAGTATGTAAACTAAAATACTTTAGATAAGAATACTATTATAGTTTCAACCCTCATGTTTCTTATTAAAATAATATATATGTTAATGATTTTAGTACAAATCTGTAACACATGTTAATTTTTAACATACTCAAAGTAACATGTTCCTTTTATTTTTATTTTTCAAGTGTACAAAAGTTCAAGGGTCAAGTTTTACCCAGAAATAATCTCTGTTGATTTTGTTTTCCTCCTCCTCCTCCTCCTTCTTCTTTTTCTTCCTCTTCTTCTTCTTCTTCCCCTCCTTCTCCTTCTCCTTCTCCTTCTCCTTCTCCTTCTCCTCCTCTCCTCCTCCTCCTCCTCCTCCTCCTCCTCCTCCTTCTTCTTCTTCTTCTTTTTTTCTTTGTTGTTGTTGTTGTTGGTGGTGGTGGTGGTGGTGGTGGTTTTTTGAGATAGAGTCTCACTCTAGTCCAGGCTGATCTGGAATCCACTATTTAGTCTCAGGGTGACCTCCAACTCACAGCAATCCTCCTACCTTTGCCACTCTAGTGCTGGGATTAAAGGCATATGCCACCATTCCTGACTTCTCTATTAATATTTTGGTGTATCTTATTTTCCTACGCTTTTATCCGCATTTATGTGGATGATGTGGTTATTGAAAAAAATTTTGTTTTGTTTTTAGAGAGAGCAAGAGAGAGACAGAGAGACTTGGCGTGGCAGGACCTCAGCCACTACAATCGAACTCCAGATCCTTGTGCCACCTAGTGGGCATGTGTGACCTTGTGCTTGCCTCACCTTTGTATGTCTAACTTACATGGGATCTGGAGAGTTAAACATGGGTCCTTAGGCTTTACAGACAAGTGCCTTAACCATGAAACCATCTCCCCAGCTCTGAAAATGATTTTTATAGGTGTGATTTATTTTGTAGAAATAATGAGTGTTTTCACATTATTAAGGTATATTCTAAAATGTAAACTCAAAATTTTCACAATTTTAAAGTATTATATTCTAGTTCAACAAACATTTATCTTTGTTTCAGTGTGCTAGCCATATGTCATAATCTTTGAGTTCATTACCCTATTGTGTATTCCAGTGGTTTATAACATTCATTAATATAAAAATTGCCAAGATAAATATTGCTACACATGTCTTGGGTAGTAGGTGTTCTTACTTTAAGGATATGTTTCCAGGGTGTATAGTGGCTGAGTATGTGTTACTTATTGTGGTAGTTAGGCATGTCAACATAATGGGATTTAGAATCACCAGGAAACAAATCTATAGACATGTTTCTGAGGGAATTTCTCAATTAACTGAGGTGGAAAGACCCTCCCTAATTTTGGGAAGCAGTCTCATTTGGGCTGTGATCTCAAACTGAATAAAGGGATGAAGATAGGTATATATCAGCATTTCTTCAAATAGAAGTTTTGCTTCATTAACAAATGTCTTTATTAACTAAAAGTATAGTTTGTACAAGTTCATTAGAGGAAAATTCAAATATAGAAGTTACAAAGCAGCCCAGTCCCTCCTTACTTTCTTCTCAGTAGCTGAGTCCACACACTGCTATTGTTATATATCCAAAATGATGAAGGAAGCCAACACTGGTGAAGGCAGTTATGAACTGAGATATAGCTCAACAGTGAAAGCAACAGGAAAAAAGTGGGCAGACAGCTGGACTCTGGAGCCCGCATTTAAAAGGCAGTCACTCTCTGCTTGCAACTGAGACTGTGCTGTCCAAACCCTGAGGATTCATGAACAACTGAGCAGTTTTGTGCTTAGGGCCACTTTCTGACAAAAAAATGACTCCATTTTTTCACTCTGTAGTTTTGTTAAAATAGTTATAAAGTAGTGTTGCTTTCTAAGCTATAACATTTGATTCCATTCTTCTCTGAGAAATCTTGACTTGTTTGAGTATATATAATATATATATATATATAAAGAGAGCCTTAATGGATTGGTTTTCATAACTTAATATTTTTTGTATTTGCTCTTGTAAAATTGTTTTTAATGAAAGTATTACAGAACTGAGGGTGGAATTCTTAGAACCAAAGTATTTCTTAATAAAAATCAACACATCCTTAGACCATGAAAAAAAAAAAGTGGACAGAACAAACAAGATAGTCTTCTGTTAAGTTGATAGGCTAATGATATAGAGTTTCCACATAAAGTAAGGCAACACAAAAAAACTAAGCAACTTGTACTTAAAGATTCTTTTTTTTTTAATTGTTTATTTTTATTCATTTATTTGAGAGCGACAGACAGACAGAGAAAGAGGCAGATAGAGAGAGACAATGGGCGCGCCAGGGCCTCCAGCCACTGCAAACGAACTCCAGACACGTGCGCCCCCTTGTGCATCTGGCTAACGTGGGTCCTGGGGAATCGAGCCTCGAACAGGGCTCCTTAGGCTTCACAGGCAAGCGCTTAACTGCTAAGCCATCTCTCCAGCCCGTAGTTAAAGATTCTTAAGCCACTGTTGATTACATATTTAATGACAGTGTAAACAAAAATAAAGGCAACTGCATTGTCCCACGGTTGGAATATGCAAGACTGGCTACTCTCTAAGCTCATTTCATTAACGAAATCAACCACATCTTATAAGATCTCTTCCCACAGGCAAGATGTAATATAAGTTAGGTCTTTTCTTTTTTTTTTTTTTTTTTTCTCTCTCTTTTTTTTTTTTTATTAGTCAGTTCTGTATTCAGCAAATACAGTCAGTTTGGTACCATTATTAGGCTCATCCGTGACCTACCCCCTCCCTTTGGCCCCTCCTTGTTGAGGTATACGGGTCATGCATTGTGGAGTTAGCCCACAGTTACGGGTAAGTTAAATGTCTCTGCATATCATGACCCAACATGTGGCTCTGACATTCTTTCCGCCCCCCTTCTGCAAAATTTCCCTGAGCCATGTTGGGTTCATTTTTGGTCTGCTTCAGTGATGAGGTGTTGGGGGCCTCTGAGGCTCTGGCTCTCTGATTTGGCAGGAGTTGATTTTTCTCTGTGTTGATCTTCCCCCTTCTGCTGGTATCCGGTTCATCAGGAAAACAGCCCCCTTGCTTGTTTTGCCAATTTTTCTTAGTTTCAGCCGGGGCCCTTTCGAGGTATGATGGGGTGGCTCTCTCCTTAGGATCTACATCTATCTGAAAAAGAGAAGCAGATTCTCCAACGGAGAGTAAGTTAGTACCAGGACAAATGAGATAACCCTTACTTTTTTTTAATAGGGAATTTAATAGGTGTAGGCCCTCTTGTAGCCCATGATTGATGGTAGCTTGATATTGGAGAGTGGGCTTATGTTTGGATATGGTTCTGACTTGTTTCCCAGCTCCAGCTATGAGTCCTGTACCACTGAGGGGATCAGTTAGCCAAATTAAGAGCAGTTGGTTCCCCACCATGGCTGTGTGTCACTATTGCACTTGTGCGGGCAACACAACAAGTTATTTGCTGCTAAGTGGGTTAGACCATGAGTTGCTTGGACAGATATTGGTTATTTTCCCCCAGTTGCCCATGTAGCACCTTCTGGCACTATACGCACTGACTGTCTGGGAACTGACTTTCTTCCAACTTCCAGCCATGCCATTCTATTTTGCATGTCAGCCACATAAGGTGTCTTCAGCAGTAGGGTCTTACCACTAACCTTTCATTGTATTTATTGACTCTTAAAAGTGCTAACATTTAATTTTTTCATCATTTTAATAAAACATAATTCATTTAATTTCAGTAACATATTTTAAATGGAAGTTTAAAATAAAATCTTCCAAGCTGGGCATGGTGGTGCACATCTTTAATCCCTGCACTCAGGAGTCAGAAGTAGGAGGATCATTGTCAGGTCAAGGTTGCCCTGAACTACATAGTGAATTTAGAGCAAGACACTGCCTCCAAAAACAAAATAAGTAAATAAATAACTAATAAAATAATACTGGAGAGATGTCTTAATGATTAAGGTGTTTGCCTCCAAAGCCAAAGGACCCAGGTTTGATTCCCCAGGACCCAAGTAAGCCAGAGGTACAAGGTGGCATATGTTTCTGGAGTTCATTTGCAGTGGCTGGAGGCCCTGACATGTCCATTCTTTCCCTCCCTCCCTCTTCTTCCCTCCCTCCCTTTCTCTCTCAAATAAATAAATAATTAATTAAAAATAAATAAATAAAATCTTTCCATTTTCTGGAAACTCATGTAGACCACATAGCCTAGCAAATGGAGCAGTTAGTAATGAGAGATTCTGACTGAAACCTGGGTGAAAGGTGAGGACTGACACCCCAAAATGAATGTTGTCCTCTGGCATCCACATGCACTGTTTGGAATGTGCACCTACACTCACATACATGAACCTCAAAGCAGCAGATATTTTGTGTGCTTCACATTTCAGTTGCCAAAAGTCTCAGACAAAGGATCTGTTAATCAGCACCAACTGCTTTTCTGGTTCAATAGATAGGTCTAAAATCAGAATGTGCTTTTGGGTGAAGAGAAAACTATTCAGGTTGAATCTATGCAAAATATGTCTAAGGTGTGTGGAGTAATCAAGTACTTTGTTCCTAATTGGAGGGATATGATGCTTAGGATTGAACCTCTTGCCTTTCTGGAACTTAGGCCTGGAACACATAAAGACATCTTGACTATTTGGTAAGAGAAATAATCCACCAGGATGTTGAGTCAACATTTCTTGTATAGGATGGAGGTCTTTGGAATTAACAGAGAAGGAAAATGTGATTACAGTTGAACATAAAGGACATTTATATTTCTAGAAACACTTTTTCTACAAGTCTCATGATATAGAAACCAGAAAAGAAATCACTTTTAGGTGATATTTTCAGAAAAAAGTTATAATATTTTATGTTTATGAGCATAAAAAGGATTGTTATGCTGACAGTAACAAAAATCATGGTTAATTGGAAATTTCAATCTAAAAGAATGAATTGCTCCAGGACTATTTTGGAGTTTTCCTATTGCTATGCAGTTTGACTTTGTGGTCTGGCAGATGCCCAGTGGTCATTTATCTGGTATATATACCTTTCTACAGCTGGATTCTCAAATATGATTATAAAGTTCACCTGACAGAACTACCCTGGAAATAAATATGTCATCAGGACTTGCTTTATTTTATGCATTTACTCTGGGTGTAATACAACTTGGTACAAACATAGACTACAGTTTAAGGTATTTTGCCAAAGCTATTCAAGTACAAGATAGGATCATTTGAAATGGTGGAAGGTAATTTAGAAACACCTGGGTTGGATATTTATATCTGTGCCTTAAATCTGAAGACCTTGCTTTTTTATGGTGCTTTGGGGAAAGACAGGAACTACGTTAGCACTCATCAGGGTAACAGTTAATACACTACTGAGACAGACGTGTAAAAACAATTTTAAAATGATACAAAAGAAGGGGAAGGGAACATTAAAAGTGTTAGTGTTTCATTAGAATTTGTAGGTGCATAGGTATAGTCTTTAGAACTTATTTTTATGAATATATATTAGGTGCTGGGGAGCATAAAGCAAAAATGCATTGAAAATTTAAAATCTTATATTTAAATGAGCATCATTTGTAGTACTTTTATTTGAGGCAGTGTATCATGTAGCCCAGGCTGGCCTCAAACTTCCTATGTAGTGGAAACTGGCCTTGAACTCCTGATCCTCGTACGTCTACCTCCCAAGTGCGAGGATTATAAGTATGTGCCACCACACCCAGCTTTTATAGTCTATTTGATGGAATGCAGCCAACAGTCCCATTTAATAATGAAACAGTAATCAATAAAATATTCTTCTCATACTCTATGTGGTCTTCTAACCCTTTTTAAAAGAATTGTATGTGTATATGATGTGTGTGTATGCACCCATGTATAGGAGTATGGGTGCACATTCCATACAGTGCATGTGGATGTCAGAGTACAACTTTCACTTTAGGGGTGTCAGTCCTTGCCTTTCACCTGGTTTTCAGTCAGGATCTCTCATTAGTCACTGCTCCATTTTCCAGGCTGGGTGGTCCAAATAAGCTTCCAGGAATTTTTCCTGTCTCCACATCTCATCTCACCATAGGTATGCCAGGATACAGAAACCACATCACAGTTACCAGCTTTTCCATGGGGCCTGGGGATCCAACCCTGGCACTGATACTTACATTGCAAGAGCTTTATTGCAAGCGCTTAGCCCTACCTCAGGCTTAGTGATTTTACTTCCATGCTTTCCTCTCTCCATCCCTTAGTTTGTGTGATATACATTGTTTGCATACAATTAAAAAGCTTACTTAATTTGACAGAACAATATAAGCTGATAGAAGAGACTAAAGGCTTACTTTGTTTACAAGCAACCAGTAGCAACTATCTGAAGGGCTACCTCCATCTCTCTTGTTAGAAAAGTGTAGTAGGAATCAGCATTGTAACCTACAAAAGAAAAGTATTCTGAGTGGGAATTGTATAAAGCTATCAGACAACTCATTAGCCATGCATCAGGCTATACTTCTGAAAAAGTCCCTTCACAATAATACCAATAATCACTGCTATCATGTTTTTGAGCACTTACAATGACCAGGCAAAGTGTTTACAGATATTTCTTTTATACCTCCCAATAACCCTGTTCTCTAGATACTCTTGTATTCTCATTTTACTGGGGAGATACCTGTCCTAATTACCCTTTATCACTAACCTAGTAATTCTAAAATTCATGGCCACAAATATCATACTACTGGGCTAGGGATGTGGCTCAATGGGTAGAGCATCTTATTGGCCTGCATGAAGTCCTAAATTCAATCCTCAGTACCACACCAACCAGGAGTGGGCATGCCTGTAATTTTAGCACTTTGGAGGTAGAAGCAGGATGACCAGAAGTTCAAGGTCATTCTTAGCGACATAAGCAAACATTGAGCCACTTTTTCAACCCTTAATTTATTTTAAAAATATTATTTCTGGGCTGGAGAGATGGCTTAGCAGTTAAGCGCTTGCCTGTGAAGCCTAAGGACCCTGGTTCGGGGCTCAAGTCCCCAGGACCCATGTTAGCCAGATGCACAAGGGGGTGCACACATCTGGAGTTCATTTACAGAGGCTGGAAGCTCTGGTGTGCTCATTCTCTCTACCTCCTTCTCTCTGTCGCTCTCAAATAAATAAATAAACAAACAAAAAATTTTAAAAATATATTATTTATTTATTTATATGTGTGTGTGGCCTTGTAAACAAACTCCAAATACATGTGCTACTTTTTACATGTAGCTTTATGTGGTGACTGGACAACTAAGCCCGGGGCTAGCAGGCTTTGCACTCAAGTGCCTTTAACCATCAAGTCATCTCCCAAGTCCTTGAGTAATAGTTCATCATTCTTTAAGTCTTGCGTTTTATAAACACAGGAACACAGATAAATTTCAGCCAAGTTCTTTTCCACTTTGGAGTGAGAATAGCTTTTCCTCCAGTTCCCAGTACTTTCTTGTACACTTCTCCAAGGCCACATTAAAATTGGTATATATGGGGCTCCAGAAATGGCTCAGCAGTTAAAGGTGCTTGCTCAAAAAGACTGCTAGACTGGAATTTGATTCCCTAGTACCCACTTAAATACAGGTGTACAAAGTGATACATGTGTTTGGAGTTCATTTGCAGTAGCAAATTCTCTGTCTCACACACATACCCACACAGAAATTTTTTTGATACATTGAATATTTTTTGATACATTGAATGCCAGACAGGGTGGCTTATGCCATCAACTGGGTGTTGTGATGCACATCTGTAGTACCAGCACTTGGGAGGTGGAGACAGGATACTCAGTAGTTCAAAGTCATCTTTAGGTATAAAGTGAATTCGAGGCCATCCTGAGTTGTATGAGACCCTGTATCAACCCTGCTTCTCTTGTTAACAACAACAAAAAAAAGAATGCCATATTTCTGCTACATCTTTTTCATATTCACTTAGATAATCTTTAAGAAGATGGAAGTGGTCTTTTCAGCTCTGTTCTTCTGAGCCCTCACAAGAATCACCATTAGTGCTCCGTTCATAGCAATTAAGGTTTTTTTAATTTTAATTTTAATTTATTTGAAAGCGACGGACAGAGAGAGAGAGAGGCAGATATAGACAGAGAGAGAATGGGTGCGCCAGGGCCTCCAGCCATTGCAAACGAACTCCAGATGTGTGCGCCCCCTTGTGCATCTGGCTAACGTGGGTCCTGGAGAATCAAGCCTCGAACCGGGGTCCTCAGGCTTCACAGGCAAGCGCTTAACCGCTAAGCCATCTCTCTCCAGCCCCCAATTAAGGTTTTTAAAAGCATGTACCTACAAAATTTTTTAGTCTGTACCTATCGTCCAGTTCTAAAGCCATCTTCATATTTATAAATATTTGTTAAAGAAGTATCCTTCTCAAGTCAAATTTGCCTTCATTCATCTGGGCTGTTGTAACATGATACCACAGACTGGGTAAGACATAAATGATAGAAATTCATCCCTCACAGATTTGAAGGCTAATAAATCCCAGATCAGGTCACCAGCAGTTTCAACTTATGGTCAAGACTCTCTCTCTTTCACAGATGGTGCTTCTTGCAATATCCTCATGGGTTGGCTCAAAGACTAGGTTGGCTCCCTTTAGCTTCATTTATAAAGTTATTATTCCCATTCACTTCATCAAATCCTAAAGGCTCTTTCTCTCATGCTATCACTGTGGTCATTAAGTATTCAAATATTGACTATTGGAGGAACACATTCAGACTATAGCATTCATCAACACTTAATATTTGTGTTCATAATTCTAGCTAATTGCTGGCATTGTAGTGATATTTCATGTGGTCTTCATTTCTTTGATTCCTACTGATATTGAACATATTTTTATCCACACATACATGTTTGGTTATTCACAGTATATCTACACTCTCTTATGAAATGAGTATCAAATCGTTGGCATATATATATATATATATATATATATATATATATATATGAACAGATTATACTCTTTTATCCCCTCACCTCTGCTCCCATTATCCTGGGGCCCCTCCTCAGTGGGGTTATGGTATTCACTGTGGGCTCATGAAGGCCTCACTTAGACCCTATGGAGTAACAGGGTTTCTCTGTGGCTCTTACATGCATCTTTCCATTTCTTCTGCAGTGTTACTTATTTTTTAAATTGAGTTGCTTGCCTTACTATTAAACTATAAGAACTGTTTATATATTTTCTTAATGTAAGTGTTTTGTCTGAAATGTAAATAGTTTTGCCAGTTTGGTTTGCCTCTTAGTTCTCTGTCTCTCTCTCTCCCCACTCCCCATCTCTATCCTTTTCTTTCAGGCTCAAGCCTAGGGCATTACATATGAATAATCAAGCACTTTACCTGACCTACATCCTCAAGCCTTCATCATTTCCTGTAATAACATGTTTTAAGGAGCAAAGTATTTTCATTGAAATAAAACCCAATTTGCACCCAGATATAAGTCCGAGTAGCTATAGCCACCTGATCTTCGACAGAAATGCCAAAAATACTCATTGCAGAAAAGACAGCCTCTTCAGCAAATGGTGCTGGGAAAACTGAATATATATCTGTAGAAGGATGAAAATAGATCCTTATCTCTCTCCATGCACAGAATTAAGTACAAATGAGTCAAAGACCTTAATGCCAGACCTGAAACTCTGAAAGTGCTAGAGGAAAAAGTAGGGGAAACCCTTCAACATATTGGTATTGTCAAAGACTTTCTGAATATAACCCCAGTTGCTTAGGAAATACAGGCAGAGATCAACCACTGGGACCTCATGAAATCACAAAGCTTTTGTATGGCAAAAGACACTGAACAGAGCAAAGAGACAACCTACAGAATGGGAGAAAATCTTTGCCACCTATACATCTCACAGAGGATTAATATCTAGGATACACAAAGAACTCAAAAAATTAAATAATAAGAAATAAAACAACCCAATTAAAAATGGGCTACTGAAGTAAATAGAGAGTTCTCAAGAGAAGAAATACAGATGGCATATAAACATCCAAAAAAAAAATGTTCTACATCACTATTCAGAAGGGAAATGCAGATTAAAACTAAGCTGAGATTCCATTTCACTCCTGTCAGATTGGCTACCATCATGAAAACAAATGACCATAAATGCTGGTGAGGATGTGGAAAAAGAGGAACCCTTCTACACTGTTGGTGGGATTGCAATCTGGTCCAGCTATTGTGGAAATCAGTGTGGAAGTTCCTGAGACAGTTAAAAATAGATCTACCATATGACCCAGCTATACTACTCCTAGGCGTATATCCTAAGGACTCATCTCACTACCTTAGAGGTACTTGCTCAACTATGTTTATTGCTGCTCTATTCACAATAGCTAGGAAATGGAACCAGCGTAGATGTCCCTCAACTGATGAATGGATAATGAAGATGTGGGACAATTATACAATGGAGTTCTACTCAGCAGTAAATAAAAATGAAATAATGGAATTTGAAGGAAAATGGCTGGATCTGGAAAGGATTATACTAAGTAAGGTGACCCAGGCCCAGAAAGCCAAATGTCACATGTTCTCTCTCATATGTGGATCCTAGCTACAAATGCTTGTACTTCTATGTGAGTAGGAATAAAACTCAGCAGCAGAGGCCAGTAAGCTAGAAAAGAGATATAAAGGGAATAGAAAGAGGGGGGACTTAATAGAATGGTATTGCATATATGTAAGTAGAAGAACAGATTAATGGGAGTGAAAAGGCTTAAGTGAGGTCAGGGGAAGAGATTGAGTAAAGGAAAGGTAGAGGGAGGGCTAATCAAAATCTGAGAGGATATAAATAAGTCATATGGAAACCTACTTTTTTGGAAAATGGAACACACAGGAGCCATAGATTGTTACTAGAAAATTTTCAATGCCAGGGCTGGAATATCTTCCAGTGAGTTGTTGGCCAGGGAGGTCCCTGATGCCCCCAAAATATTATAGGCTATTGCCAAGGCTCTTGGTTTCCCACTAGGAATAGATGGTAAGACCCTATTGCTGAAGACTCCATATACTTGGGCTGCAAGGTCACTGAGAAGTTCTGCTGGACTTGAGCTGGAAACCTTTCCCATGTATACCAGCTGACAGAAAGCTGGAAAAAGCTTTGCTGCATGCAGTTCAATGGGAGAGAGAAATCACCAGTGAAGATACTCAACAGTGGACACTACAAGACTTAAATTTGGGCAGCCAGGCCAAATGAGCCAGTGGGTGCAATAGTGGCATGTCCATTATAGGGGAAACCAACCACCCTCTAATTGGACTGGAGGTCCACTCCATGGGAGGGAATACGTCCCTGATACTGAAACCCTACAACAGGGGTAGTCATAGCCCTAGGGGTGTAATGTCTGCTGTTGTCTGTATGCTATGCTCACCAAACTGACCAGTAAGCACTTCTCTTAATATGTATACCCATATGTTAATGCTACTCTCACTTTTTGTTCAGATGGCAATGACCTTGGGATGACTTAGAAGGCATCATGGTGCTGAGAAGAAGTGACAGGAGTGCTCAGCACTGCAATATCTCTATCACACCTTCCAAGGCTCGGTGTCCATTGCAAAAGAGGTGGCAGGAAGAATGTAAGATCCAAAGAGAGGGTAGGACTCCTTACAACATGCTCCCTCAGACACAAAATGGCATGGATATCCATGACCTCACAGTGACTGACACTACCTACACAAGACCATCATAATACGAGGAAAATATCATGTCATCAAAATGAAAGGGAGGCTGATTGAGAGTAGGAGGGAAGGAATTACCTTGGTATATTGCTTACAATTACAATTATGGAAGTTGTCAATAATTTTTTTAATTAAAATAAAAGAAAAAGAATCCAATTTCCATTTTTTTTCTTTCTTGACTTGTGCCTTTACTATTCTGTTATAAATGAGTGGGTGAATGAAAACTGTTTTAAGAAGAATCAAATTTATCTCTACAAGTCTAAAGATAAAGTCTGAAGTGGTCCAAGTGCTTAGTATAAAAATCTCATAGGAATTTTACATTACATTTAATATAATAACCTCATTGTATTAACATTAAAATAATGGTTTATATATGAGTGTGTTTACCTAATATTCCAGGATAAAACCCTTGTTAATATTCCATAGCATAGCATTCTGTACATTTTATACATATAAACTCTACGTAGAGAATCATATATCTGAATGGATATTTGCCTTAGAAATCATAGTGTTTTTGTTCAAAATGAGTTCCAGTGCAAAAATAGTAAAGATCATACTTTCAAAATACCATCCCCAGGTTGTAGAGATGGCTTAGTGGTTAAGACACTTGCCTGCAAAGTCAAAGGACCCAGGTTCGATTCCCCACGACCCATGTAAGCCAGATGCACAAGGGAGCACACGTACCTGGAATTCATTTGCAGTGGCTAGAGGACCTGACACACCCATTCTCTCTCTTTCTTTCTTTTTCTCTCTCTCTCTCTCCCTGCCTACTTTTCTCTCTTTATCTCTCTCTGAAATAAATAAAAATAAAATATTTAAAATACCTCCCCCTTTAAAGGGGGGATTGCCATTGCTTGAATATATCTATGCTATCATTAAACCTTCTTCAGTGAATAATAGCTGAACAAGTGAATGTAAATGAAAACAGATGGCCTTAAAGAAGAGGATCCAGAACTGTCATCAACCCTTCACAATCACTACATGTTTTCTCTAACAAGCTTGTGGGCCCACAGCACTTGCCAAAGCTTATAGTCTTCTCCCAAATATTCTGAATGAAATTTTAATAGAGTCTAAGTTTGCTGGCAGAAGAGCATGCCTTCCCTAGGATGTTCTTCCAAAGAAGACAAAACCCATAGACGTGCTGGGCAGGAAAGCACAGAGATGCATTCTAGGACATTACCAGCCTAAATCCTGCTATATGGTTAAAGATTCAAAATTTTCACTTATGTCAAATCTGCGAGTTTAGTCACTTTGTGATCTAGTGACACAAGACAAGCAGAAATTTGGCCATGCCTGTGTTTGCTTTTGAATTTTTTTATGACTTTTTTTTTTTTTTTTTGGTTTTTCAAGGTAGGGTCTCACTCTAGCCCAGGCTGTCCTGGAATTCACTATGGAGTCTCAGGGTGGCCTCGAACTCATGGCGATCCTCCTACCTCTGCCTCCCGAGTGCTGGGATTAAAGGCGTGCGCCACCACGCCCGGCTTTTTTTTATGACTTTAAAATATGCATTGTCAGTGTGGCATAGGGTGGTATCAACATTCCTATGTATATATATATGCAGAATATTTGCACAGTACATCTATAGGTGATATATAAGGAAATTATAATTCTTATAAAACATATAAAATGGTTTCTGCTTTTGAGGTTCTTACATTTAATTTACATTAAAATACTTGAATAATTTTTTAAAGTGATAACAGGGCCTGAGAGAATGCTCAGCGGTTAAGGTTAAGGCACTTGCTTGCAAAGCCTGACAACCTGGGTTTGATTCACCATTACTCACAGAAAGCCAGATATCACTTGCATCTTGAGTTCATTTGCAGTTCCAAGAGGCCCTGGCATGCCCATTCTTTTGCTCACTCCCTCTCTCTCTCTTCTTGTACACACACAGACACACACACACACACAAATACATCATATATATATATATATATATATATATATATATATATATATATACACATAGATAGATAGAGATATAGATATCTCAATACCAGTAGTACTTGGAAGGCTGAAACAGGAATATCATAAAGTCAAGGCCAGCCTGCACTACATAGCAAGACCATGTCTTTAAAAAATTGATACCTATATTCAATAGCAAACTTAATATGGCAGCTAGGCACAAGGTATATCATTGACTTTTTATCCTCATTGGAGAAATTCTATTAGGCAGAACATTTTGAATGCTTTGTTGCTATACAAACCTGATATTGATATAATACTTAAATAATCTCATAGGTTTACAGCTCTGATTTCACACATGCACACACACACATACATACAAACATACATACCTGCATACATACATACATACATATTTTCTGGCTCCATTTCAGACAAAAAGTGTTGCTGCTCATATCTCTTCAGAATTGAAGAATATTCCACTGTCTTGATATACCTTGGTTTATTTCTCCATTAATCTACTGAAGAACAACTTGGTGGCTTCCAAGTCTGGATGATTATGAACAAAACATTTCTAAATAACCATGTGCAGATTCTTGTGTGGATATAAGTTTTCAACATTTTTTAGGTAAGTACCAAAAAGCATGGTTTATGGAGTATTCAGATAAGAGAACAGCATGCTTGCTTTTGCAAGATACTGCCAAGCTATTTTCTAAAGTGGCAGTACCATTTTTCATACTACCAGCAGTGAATGCAAGATGGTGCCACATTTTCTCCAGTACTTGGTGTTGGGCTATTCTAGTAAATGCACAGTGCTACCTCATTGTTATATTGACTGTACTTTTCCTAGGAGGAAAAAAAAAATACATGATGTGTGACATCTCTTTTATAAATTTACCTCTGTTTGCCTTCTTGGTGAAGTGCCTATCAAGGCCTTTGGATCATTTTTTAAATTATTTATTTACTTATCTATTTGAGAGTGAGGTGGCGTGGGGGAAGAATGGATGCACCAGGGCCTCAGCCACTGCAAACAAACTTCAGATGCATGCGCAACCTTATCTGGCTTAAGTGGGTTCTGGGGAATTGAACTGGAATCCTTAGGCTTAGCAGGCAAGCACATTAACAGCTAAGACATCTCTCCAGGACCTTTGGCCCATTTTTAATTAGGATTTTTTTTTCATTCTATTCAAGTTTGCAAGTTCTCTGGATAATTCGAGTAAAAATCTTTGTTAGAATCTTTTGCAAACATTTTCTCTGTACCTATAGGTTTTCTTTCCATTCTTGTTATAATGTGGCAATTAATTAAAATATTAACTATTAATTTAAGTGAAGTTCATCCTTTTTTCATATGGATATGAGGTTGGGCTGGAACCATTTGTTGAAAATCATTTTTTTAAATTTATTTTCTAAAAGGTCATAACAATTTTGTGTTTATCATTTTTTTCTTGCCTAAGCTTGAGAGAGGACAAGAGAGTGCATGCTACTTTAAATCAATAATACAGTTGAGAGAGTCACTAAAATTAGAAAAAGGAAAAATGAACTGCTGCCTTCAGATAAGCACAGCATTCCTGACAGTAAGAGTTCACTGATCCACCTTTCCCAGGACAATATGTCTGCCTTTTTTAGAAAATATATTTTTATTTATTTTTAAGCAGAGACAGAGAAAGAGAAAGAATAACATGGGCACATCAAGGCCCCTAGCTGGTGCCACTCTGTGCCTCTGGCTTTATGTGGGTATTGGGGAATCAAACCTGGGTTGCTAGGCTTTGCAGGCAAGCACCTTAACCATTGAGCTATCTCTCCAGCCCTGTTGTCTTCTTCAAGTCATTATCTGGTGCCTGGAGCCCAGGATGGGCCTAAGTCACTGCCTAGATAGGCTTACAGACGGGAATATAAATTAGTATTTACTATTTACAGACAGTGCATCAGGCATTTTAGGAGAGATGTAAATATTAGCTCTGTTATCACAAAGTAAGCAAATCCCAGTATTTGAGATACCATAAATTCAAGCTCAGCCTGGACTAGAGAGTGAGTTCCAGGTCAGCCTGGGCTAGAGTGAAAAACAAGAACTCTACAGTTAAGACAGCAACTTAAAAATTTTAATGTCATATTTATGTTAAAGTTTATTTTAAGATTTAAGATTTAATGGTGCATGCCTGGAATCCTAGCACTCAGGAGACAGAAGCAGAATCTTTGCAAATTCAAAGACAGACTAAGTTACATAGAGAAAGCCTATTTCAAAAACAAAACAATATAAAATAGTTTACTTTTTATAGATCCATTCAGAAAGAAATGCTCATCAGTACCTTCAAATTGTTCATTAATATAAATAAAATGTAAGATTGACTCTGAGATTTTTGTTTCAGTAAACCTAAGTAAAGGCCCACATTATCACATCATTGGCAACTTTATCATTAATCAGAGATTAGTGGAACGATTATCTGAGCAGACATGTTTTTGTCATGGTGTCTGTGGTATGGTGCCTGTGTATATATGGAGGCCAAAGGAGGTCAGATGTCTTCTCCTCTATCACTCTTCCACAAAATGGTCTCTCACTGAACCTGAAGCTGCCATTTTTAGTCAGGCTGGCTGGCTCAGATCTCATTTTTCCCACAGGACTGGGGTTAGAGGTGTGTGTGTGACCATGCCGAGCTGTTTATGTTGGTGCTAGGGAATCAAAATCATGGAAAATCAGACCCTCTCAAAGCCTTCATGCTTGTATGGCAAGCCCTCTTACTGAGCCATCTCCCCAGTCTGTTGAATGGATATTTTTTAAAGTATAACATGGATTTTGATTTTGATTTCTTTGTATTTTTCTTTGGAGAGAGTAAGCAAGAGAGAGACAGAATTGGAATGGCAGGGCCTCTGTGACTGAAATTGAACTTCAGACAGTTTTGCCACTTAGTGGGCATGTGCAACCTTGAGCTTGCCTCACCTTTGTCTTATCTGGCTTAGACTGGATTTGGAGAGTTGAGCATGGGTCCTTAGACTTCACAGGCAAGCACCTTAACTGCTAAGCCACCTCCTCAGTCCATAGATGCTTTTTTAAATATTTTTTTAATTTTTTTGCTATTTTATTTATTTGAGAGTGACAGACAGAGAGAGAAAGAGGCAGATAGACAAAGGGAGAGAGAATGGGCATGCCAGAGCCTCCAGGTACTGCAAAGGAACTCCAGATGCCTGTGGCTCCTTGTGCATCTGGCTAATGTGGGTCCTGGGGAATCGAGCCTCGAATCAGGGTCCTTAGGCTTCACAGGCAAGCGCTTAACTGCTAAGCCATCTCTCCAGCCCCATAGATGCTTTTTAATGAGAAATTTTTGAAGCAACGTTTAGTTCTGCTATGTACTATTTTCTTAAACCTGGACAAATAACACCACCACCAACAACTTCAGTTTTTTCAATTATGAAATGCAAGTAAAACTATCTCCCTCAAATGGTTGCATGAAGATTACACATATGAAATGTGTAGTGTAGTACTTTTAGTTCTATTCTTACCCCAATTCTACCCATACTCAAACTATTCTAGCAATTTAGAGGCAGGAAAGAAAGTACAACTGGCTTTCAGGCTGCTATTTTGTCTCCAAATTCTCAAAACTTCAGAGAATTTCAAGGATTTGGAGAAAGTAGGAAAAGAATGGGGTGTAATCTGGAGACAAAGGCAAAGAGAAGGGACAAATGTCCCCCACCCTCCCCCGTGTACAAAGGCAATTCCCAAGGATGAAGGAGAGGAGGAAATGGGCTTAAGGATCCTGAGAGAAGAGGCCATGAGGCCATGTGCATATATCTTTGTGGTAGCTTCTGAAATGTTAGACAGGCTTACAAGACAATGAGCATGAATATTTCCACCAGGGGCACTGGGCAGGCTCACAGGAGATTCCCTAGACAAAGTAGATGTAAGAAAAGCAAAGTTTACCAAAGCTGAAGGAGTGTTAGTGCTAAAGTTAAGGAGGCAGCTTGAGTATTTGCAAGGAGGCTCTGATGACATTTCATGTGATCCCAGAACCAGAGCACAACTCTAGGTTGAGCAGGGAAATACTCTAGGAGACTAAGTTTGCCCATTGGTACAGACATTGAAAATTTAAATTTAATTGCTTTATAAAAGAATAAAGAACCAGATGCAAGCAAGGCATGGTGGCAGCCTGCCTCAAATCCTAGCACCCAGGAGCTTGAGGCAGGAGGATTGTGAGTTCAAGGCCAGACTTGGCTACGTAGTAAATTTCAATTAGCCTAAATAGCAAAACAAGACTCTTTAAAAAAAAAAAAAAAAGAAAGAAAGAAAGAAAGAAGGAATGGAAGGAAGGAAGGAGGAAGAGAAAGAAAAGAGAATTCCTATTCAGTTCTCTGCCCAATTTTTGAAGTGGGTTGTTTGAATTTTTTTTGTTGTTGCTGTTGTTTAGTTTTTTGAGCTCTTTGTAGATCCTTGATATTCGGCTTCTGTCACTGGTGTAGCTCTGCTTATGGTATGCTTGGCTATGTAAAAGCTTATTTCCTTTCTTTCTTTCTTTCTTTCTTTCTTTCTTCTTCTTCTTCTTCTTCTTTTTTTTTTTTTTTTTCAAGGTAGGGTCTCATTCTAGCTCAGACTGATCTGTAATTCACTATATAGTCTCATGGTGGCCTTGAACTCACAGAAATCCTCTTACCTCTGCCTCCCAAGTGCTGGGATTAAAGGCATGTGCCACCATGCCCAGCTGGCTTGTACAAAAGCTTTTTAGCTTCATGAAATTCCATTGGTTGAGTGATTGTTTAACTTCCTGATCTACTGGGATTTTGTTTAGGAAATCTTTCTCAATTCCTATAACATGGAGAATTCCTCCTATTTTTATTTCCTTTAGGAGAAGAGTTTCAGGTCTTATATTGAGGTCTTAAATCCATTTGAACTTGATTTTTGTGTATGGAGAGATGAGTGGGTCTAGCTTCATTTTTCTTCATATGGTTATTCAATTTGTCCAACACCATTTGTTGAAGATGCTTTCTTTTCTCTAATCTATATTATTGGCACCTTTGTCAAGAATAAAGTAGCTCTGGTTACTTGACCTGAGGTCTGGCTCTTCAATCTGTTGCATTGGTCTATGTTTCTGTGTTCTATGCCAGTACCATGCTGTTTTTGTGACTATGGTTTTGTAATATAGGTATAGTGATACCTCCAAAGATGATTTTTTTTTCTTTTTTGGATGAGAATGTTTGGCTATCCAAAGTTTCCTGCCATTCAGTATGCATTTTGAGATCATTTTTATCTATCTCTGTGAAGAATGATGCTGGTATTTTTATTGGTATTGCATTCAATCTGTATATTGCTTTTGGTAGAATTGCCATTTTCACAATATTAATTCTACCTATCCAGGAGCAGGGGGGTTCTTTACAGCTTCTTAGGACCTCCTCAATTTCTATCTTGAGTTTATTATATTTTCATTATATAGGTCTTTCACATCCTTGGCTAGTGTTATTCCAAGGTATGTAAATTTTTTTGTTGTTATTGAAAATGGGACAGCCTTCCAGCAACTGGGGGAAAATGACCAATATCTGTGCAAGCAACTCATGGTCTAAACTACTTAGCAGCAAATAACCTGTCGTGATGCTCACACAAGTGCAATAGTGGCATACAGTCATTTTGGGAAACCTACTGCTCTTGATTTGGCTAACTGATCCCCTCAGTGGAATGAGACCCATAGCTGGAGCTGGGAAACAAGTCAGAACCATATCCAAACATGAGCCCACTCTCCATTATCAAGCTACCATCAATTGTGGGCTACAAGAGGGCCTACACCTATTAAATTCTCTATAAAAAAAATAAGGATTATCCCATTTGTCTGGTGCTAACTTTACTCTCCGTTGAAGAATTTACTTCTCTTTTTCAGATAGACGCAGATCCTAAGGAGAGAACCACCCCATCATACCTCAAAAGGGCCCCAGCTGAAACTAAGAATAATTGGCGAAACAAGCAAGGGTGCTGTTTTCTTGGTGAACTGGTACCAGCACAAGAGATTGACACAGAAAACAATCAACTCCTACCAAATCAGATATCCAGAGACCCAGAGGCCCCCAAAACCTCATCACTGAGGCAGACCCAAAATGAACCCAACATGGCTCAGGGAAATTTTGTGGAAGAGGGGGCAGAAAGAGTGTACGAGCCACATGTTGGGTCATGATACACAAAGACATTTCTCCTACCCATAAATGTGGACTAACTCCACAATGCATAACTCATATACCTCAACAAGGAGGGGCCAGGGGAAGGGGGTAGGACATGGATGAACCTAACGATGATACTAATTTGACTGTATTCACTGAGTACAAAACTAATTAATAAAAAAATTTAAAAAAAGAAATGTATAAAGTAAACGAGAAAAAAACTATGGAAATGAAAATAAGTAGATGAAATGGGAAAAATCAACTGAGCACAATGCTTCAGAGAGGGAAAAAGAGAGGTCAAAGGTCAGAGAATGAGCCTGGAATACATTTAAAAGACAGAGAGTTCCCTCAGTGATAAATGTAAGAGGAGAGTAGATCCCATAAATATTCAAACATATTGCAATAGAATGTATGGAAGTTCTGTAAGTGTAATGCAGTTTAGACACCAGTTGATCTTTTCAGTGAAATATGAGATGGCATATGCTCAAATTGAATGACTTACACTAATGATAGGAGACAGATTTGAAAGTTCTATGGTATTTTCTTTTTTATTCTCACAAATAAAGCTGTAATAATTCCACAGAAAACATTTTCACTTGCTTCTAAGTCCTCAGCATTCAGAGACTTGAATGATGGGAGGTACATTTTGAATTTCAATTCTTTCTCTCTCTCTCTCCATCTTTTTCTGATGCTACTATCTCTCTTTGCCAGCAGAGTGTTCGTCTCTTGTGTCTTTCTTGAGCTATCTTCCAACTCATTGAGAACAATGTTTGCCTGCATATCTAATATTCATCCATTAGGCACTTTGTATATCTCAAAACAATATTGTCCTTATCCTTACTGCCTCTTCCAATAATGTCAGCAATAACAATGATTTTGAAAATTAAAAACTAAATAAAAAAGAAAGAAAATGGGACGGCCTTGCTGATTTCTTTCTCTGTATATTTGTCCTTTGCAAATAGACATTCTACTGATTTTTTATGCATTGATTTTTGTATCCTGCCACTTTACTTAAGGAATTAATCTCATTTAGGAGTTTTGAGATGGAGACTTTCAGGTCACTTATGTATAGTATCATGTCATCTGCAAATAGGGCTAACATGACTTCTTCCTTTCCAATTTTTATCTTTTTATTTCTTTCACCTGTGTTATTGCTTGTGCTAGTACTTCTAATACTATGTTGAAGAGCAGTGTGAGAGTGGACACTCCTGTCTCTTTCCCAATCTCAATGGGAACTCTTTGAGTCTTTCCTTTTTAAGTATTATTTGGACTTTAGGTGCTTTATATATAGCCTTTATTGTGTTGAGGTATAAACCCTCCAGCATTCTGAAGATGAAATAATGTTGTGTTTTGTCAAAGGCCTTCTCTGCATTAGTTGAGATGGTCATGTGGTTCTTATGGTTAATTTTTTTTTTTCTGTGGTGTATTATGTTGACAGATTTCCATATGTTGAACCATCCCTTCATCCCTGGGATGAAGCCTACTTAATAAAGGTGGATAATCCTTTTGATGTGTTGTCAGAATTGGTTTATGAGGATTTTGTTCAGGATCTTTGCATCTAAATTTTTCAAGGATATAGGCCTATAGTTTTCTTTTCTTGTTTCACTGCTGTCTGGTTTTTGTATTATGGTAGTGCTACCTTCATGAAAGGAGTTGGGGAGGATTCCCTGCACTCCAATTATGCAAAACAGTTTGAGAAAAATTGGTTTTGATTCCTTAATGAAGGTTTGATAAAAATCGGGTGGGAAGCCATCCAGTCCTAGACTTTTATTTTGGGTGAAATTTTTGATTACCTTTTCAATATCCATGGATATTATAGGTTTGTTTAGGAGATTACTATGCTCTGAGTTTAGTTTTGGTAGGTAGTATGTGCCTAGGAATTTGTCCATTTCTTCCAGATTATCCAGTTTTGTGGAGTAGAGGATTTGGAAGTGTGCTCTGATGATTGTTCTAATTTCATTGATGTCTATTGTGATCTCTCCTTTTTCATTTCCCTTTTATTTTTCTTGATAAAATTGGCCATGGGTCTATCAAACTTGTTTATTCTCTCAAAGAACCAGCTCTTTATTTCATTAATTTTTAAAGTTGTTTTCTTAGTTTCCAATTCATTAATCTCTGCTCTGATCTTGATTATTTATTCCCATCTGGAGCTCTCAGAGACAGATTCTTCTTGTTTTTCCAGTGCCTTTACATGGAGAGTTAGGTTATTAATTTGGTATCTCCCTGTCTTTGTCATAAAGGCATTTAGTGCTATGAATTTTCCCCTCAGGATGGCCTCTGTGGTGTCCATAAGTTTGGTAAATTGTATTTCATTATCACTCAATTCTAGGAATTTTATAATTTCTTTTTTTTTCTTAATTTTATTAACATTTTCCATGATTATAAAAAATATCCCATGGTGCTACCCTCCCTCCCCCCACTTTCCCCTTTGAAATTCCATTCTCCATCATATTCCCTCCCCATCTCAATCAGTCTCTCTTTCATTTTGATGTCATGATCTTTTCCTGCTCTTATGATAGTCTTGTGTAGGTAGTGTCAGGCACTATGAGGTCATGGATATCCAGGCCATTTTATGTCTGGAGAGAGGACGTTGTAAGGAGTCCTACCCTTCCTGTGGCTCTTTTTTAATTTCTTCCACAATCCATTCATCATTTTACACTGTGTTGTTTAGGCTGGGTGTGGTGGCATATGCTTTTAATCCCAGCACTTGGGAGGGAGAGGTAGGAGGATCACCACAAGTTCAAGGCCACCCTAAGACTACATAGTTAATTCCAGGTCAGCCTGGGCCAGAGTGAGACCCTACCTTGGAAAAAAAAAAAAATGTGTTGTTTAGATTCCAGGAGCCAGTGGAATTCTGGACGTGTCTCTTGTTACTTTCTAGCTTTAAGGCATTGTGATCTTATATAATGCATTTATGAAGTCACATTTTATATTCAAATGTATGGTCTATTTTGGAGAAGGTTCTATGGGCTGCTGAGAAGAATGTTGAAGAAGAAGCATTGGAGTGGAAAATTATGTAGATATTCATTAGGTTTAGTTGATCTATGGTGTTGTTGAGCTCTATTACTTCCCTGTTACTTTTTGCTTGGATGATCTGTCTATTGGTGATCGTGGAGTGCTGAAGTCTCTGACTATGATGATGTAGGTGTTTATTTCTGTTTTGATGTCAAGTAGGTTTTGTTTCATAAACTTTGGAGCACCTGTGCTTGGCACGTATAGATTTATGACTGTGATATTCTCATGTTGGATCATTCTTTTGATGAGTAAGAAGTGGCCTTCTTTGTCCTTTTGATTACTTTTGGTTTGAAGTCTATTTTATCAGATATTAATATAGGAACACCTGCTTGTTTCTTATTTCCCTTTTCTTGGAATATCATTTTCCATCCTTTTACCCTGAGGAGGTGTCTGTCTTTAGTGGTGAGATGGGTTTCTTGTAGACAACAGATAGAAGGGTTCAAGTTTTTTTTTTTTTTTTTTTTTTTTTTTGAGGTAGTTTCTCACTCTAGCTCAGGCTGACCTGGAATTCACTATGTAGTCTAAGGGAGGACTCAAACTCAAGGTGATCATCCTACCTCTGCCTCCCAAGTGCTGGGATTAAAGGCGTGCACCACGTCACCCAGCTGGGTTCATTTTTTGATCCACTCTTTTAACTTGTTTCTTTTGATGGGCAAGTTAAGACAATTAGTATTTAAGATTATAACTGTGAGGTGTGATTTAATCCCTGTCATGATGGGGTGCTTCATGGAGTTTGGTGTTTTCTGTGTTTTGTACTTTTTTGAGCCTGGTCTAGTTTTGGTTATTGTGACTTTCTTCTTGGTTGCTTTTGAGATTTGTTGTTTGACTCTTCTGTGTGGACTACTGCCTCAAGTATTCTCTGTAGGTTTGGCTTTGTGTTCATATAATCATAGATTTTAGTTTTTTCATGGAAAGTTTTCCTTTCACCATCTGTTATGAGTGATACTCTTACTGGATACAGTAGTGACACAGCACATTTCACTGGGTTGGAACTTCAGAATTTGAATGTTCCATTCCAGGGCCTTCTGATTTTCAAGGTTTCCATTGAGAAAACTGAGGTAATTCTGATGGGATTGCTTTTGTACATAGTAAGTTGTTTCTCTCTTGCTGCTTTTAGCACTCTCTCTGTTTTCATTGTTAAGAGGTTTAACTATGTTGTGCCTTGGAGACTAGCTTCTTTGGTCCTGTTTAGTATTCTGTGGCTTTTTGTATCTGGATGGGCCCCTCTTTTGAAAGACTGGGAAAATTTTCTTCAATAATTTTGTTGAATATGTTCTCTATGTCTCTGGCCTGGATTTCCTCTCCTTCTGGTATACACATCATCCAGATGTTTGGTTGTGTTATGGTATCCCACAGTTCCCTCCTAGTCTGATCACTTGGTTTTTGAACTTAGCAAAGTTTTTGGCTTCCCAATCAATTTCTTCTGTCTTGTCTTCCAGGTCAGAGGTTGTATCTTCCACATAAATAACTCTGTTAGTGAGAGGTTCTATGGATGTTTTTATAAGCTTTATTTGATTTTTGTTTTCTGTTGTGTTATTTTTCATCATGTCTATCTACTTTTTGAAGTATGATTTCAGTTTGATTTATGATTTTCTTTATGCTTCATGGAATTCATTCTTGCATTTGATCAAGTCTTCATTAAGCTTAATCAATTGTTTACTGAGATATTCCATTTGTTGATTCAGCTTCAATTCATTTTTATCTCTTTTGAGGCTTCTTACATTTTCTTCAATTAAGTTAAGCCCACTGTCCAAATCTAAGTGCCCTAAGAGACTATTCTGCTCAATTTCATTGATATTATTGTTGAGTTTTTGATGGTTTTCTTCAAGGTCAGCAATTATTTTGATCTGGGTCACATTGGTTGTTGTGTTACCATTTTGGGAATGAATTTCTGTTGATTTTCCTATGATGTCATTGGAGACTTCCATTGTGGGACTAGGCATCTGTATTGGTCAGGGTTCTCTAGAGGAACAGAACTGCTAGAATGAATTATTTTAAAAAGGGGATTTATTGGATCAGCTTACAGTAGTCCAATAGCAGTTGCAGGCCTCAGAATCACCAAACCTGGTAGCTGCTAAGTCCACATGGCCAGATGCCTCAGCAGTCCCGACCTGGCACTGCAGATGGTGCCAGAAAGCCTGGAAGCTTCTTGAGGAGCCACTGGGTTTCAATCCATGCTGGTCTTCAGTTGATGCTGGTCTTTAGTCCACACTGGTCTTCAATCCACGCTGGAAGGTAGTGAGCAGCTCTGGCAGCCAACAGGAAGGAAGGAAGGAAGGAAGGAAGGAAGGAAGGAAGGAAGGAAAAAGGAAGGGGCTCTTTTTATTTATTTATTTATTTATTTATTTGAGAGAGACGGACAGAGAGAGAAAGAGGCAGAGAGAGATAGAGAGAGAATGGGTGCACCAGGGCTTCCAGCCACTGAAAACGAACTCCAGACGCTTGCGCCCCCTTGTGCATCTGGCTAACGTGGGTCCTGGGGAATTAAGCCTCAAACCGGGGTCCTTAGGCTTCACAGGCAAGCACTCAACCGCTAAGCCATCTCTCCAGCCCCCGGAAGGGGCTCTTTTTACCCAGAGCTTCCTTATATCAAGTCCCCCTCCAAGCGGGGCCGCCCACTCTGGGGGAAGGACTTCCTCCTTTAGTTGATCCTTCCTAGAAGCAACCTCCAAGACTCACCCGAAAGGGATTTCTGTGGATTACTAAACAGATCAAGTTGACAACACCTTAACTATCATAGCATCCCTGGTGTAGATCTCTGTTTTCTGACTTTCATTGTTTTTTTTTGTTTGCTTGTTTTGTTTTGTTTTGTATTGGTCTACCCATCTTGGGGAAACATTTATTATATTGCAGGAGAAGCAAGTACTTGTCCTTGTAGTATCTTCAGAGGGTGTTCTGTTTTAAATGTGAACCAGATTGGTATATGAGGGGGTTATAACAGAAGATGCACAGATTATAGACATTGCAGGTATAGAAAAGGTACCTGTGGAACTGGGAGGTGGGGAACTGTGAGCTCTGGCCTACTCACTTCACTTGCACATACTCTTCAGCACATGGAGATCAGGGGTTGGGGAACCAGGAGCCAGGACGCTGGTGAGCCAGGGACAAGAGGCCAGCTCCAACAGTGGCCCTTGCACCCTCTGACTCATGGGAATAGATATTTGGGTACCCAGGGGCCAGTCAATCAGGAAACCAGAGCAAAAGAGTTGCTTCTGCAGCCCACACACAGAGACCAGGCCTCCCCAGGGGAGCTGCAGGAGTACTGGAACCAGGGAACTGGTAGGTAGGGAACCAACCAGGAGCTCTGGCCTACTCTTTTCATGTAGGCACCCTCGGGAGCAGGTAATCTAGGACTTGGGCACCCATGGGCCATTCAATCAGGAAGCTGGAGCAAGGTCCTGCTTCTGCAGCAAGCTTACAGGATCTAGGCAGCCCCAAGCCAGCCACAGGGGAACCTACTGGGACCAAGGAACTGGGAAGAGGGTTATAGACAGGGAGATCTGGCTTACTCACCTTGTGTGCACACACTCTGGAGCAGGGGATCTGGGAAATTCAAGACACTCCAGTATTATACAGGGTTGTAGTCTTAGGTTTTGCCTTGCCCTGAATGACTCCATTTTATAAAATGAGCATTTTGCTCCATTTTACATGCAAATGTTGAGGCAGAATAATTTTATATCTTGTTTTTTAAATGTAAATAATCATGACTTGCCCAGCACAAACCACAAGATAGTAGTAATGACAGCTAAATAAATAATAAATAAATTTACACAAATAAAATATTACTACCTTTGAAGTGATCAAATTAAATCTAAAACACATGGTCACATGGGAATAACAAAAATTTACTAGAAAAACCAGGACTGTAAACTAGGTCACAGTAGACCAATGAATGGATCATGTAATAGGAGGTGCACCTAACATTAAGGTAGGAGGCTTCTTCCCTCTGGCCATGAGACTATCTGGTGCATGCATCATGAGACCAATAGGTAATAAACTCCCTACTCTGTACACCTAGGACCAGGCCTGCATCAGGTTATGTTAATATCTATCCACCTGTAGTGACTGTCTTTGCATCAGTACTAGTTCTCTCTAGTCTTCTGTAGAGACTTTTTGATCCCTGTAGCTTCTTTAACCCTCTTATAGCCATTTTCCAACACACAGACAAACACATTGTGTGAAGTGTGATCTGATAGTCTGTGAGTTAATATTAGTAAATAAGATTGGAATAAAAGAACCTGTGCTTACCAATAGTCGTGCCTATCAAGTGAAACCAGTAGTATTTGGTGAATTAAACCCAATAAAATTGGTGTATCTGGTGAATTTATTGTTCTTCAGTAATTTCTGACCTTGTGGAAAGACATAAACATATCTGTTTCTGACATGATTCACTCATGACCGTGATGTTTTATATTACACACTTCAGTAAATCTTTTTATTATGCTGTTTTGCTCATGGCTTAAGATTCGCAGTATCACTCCTCATTTTATTTCCTGCTCAATCTCAAATCCAAAATGGATGTTAAGTATTATTATTTCTCCTACAAAAATGGGTTTCTTAGCCAACTTTTATTCCTCACACCTTCCACTATGATAGTAAGGCTTTATTTAATTATTAGTTACAATATTCAATGATCCAAGTGGGGAATGGTGACACATACCTGCAATCGTAGCACTGGGAAAGTGGAGCCAAAAGGCTCACCAAGACTAACCTTACCTACATAGAGAGTCTGAAGCCAGCCTGGGCAACATAAGACACTAGGCCCTTAGTGGAATGGGGCTGGTGAAGAGAAGCTATGAGAATATAATCTGATAGGAATATAATCAATTTGCAGTATGTTCATTTATTAAAGTTCTCAACAAAAATTCAGTAGTCCAACCCCACCCCATCGTTGCTATGGAGGCTCCAGCACCCATGTCCCCTCCTCGGCCCCTCACCCACCTCATCTTTGACATGGACGGACTACTTCTTGGCCCTACTTGTAATAGAGCCACTAGCTAGAGGCCAAGCATAAGACTTTTGGAACACTCCAGATGCAAGCCATTGCAGAAAACCCAGGCGACTTTATCATCCTTCAGATACCTTGCCTGTCCTGTTGAAGTCTTTCTTTCTGTCCTCCTCCTTTTCCACTATCCCCCAACCTCAGGACCTATAAAACTGATCCACCACCTGAAGAAACACAACATACCCTTATGCCTGGCCAGCAGCTTAGGGTCCCTGCCCTTTGAAATGAAGGCCAGCAGGCAAAAGGACTTCTTCGATTTGTTTAACCACGTAGTGCTGGGAGATGATCCTGAGGTGAAGAGCGACTAGCCAACCCCAGACATATTTATCGCCTGTGCCAAGAGATGCTCTCCTCCTCTGGCCTGGAAATATGCCTGGTCTGTGATCATGCCCCAGTGGTGTGGAGGCAACCCTGGCAGCCGGGATGAGGTAGTCATGATTCCCGATGAAAACCTGAGCAGAGGCTTGAAGGCAAAGACCACCCTGGTCCTCTGTTCCCTGCAGGAACTCCAGCTTCAGCTGTTGGGTCTGCCTGCCTATGAGTGACAGGAGGGGATGTCCATGGATGCTCTGAGCCTCCTGACACCCCTCAGCCATGTCCAGAGTCCACAGTGGAGGAAGGAGAAAGATGAAGGATATCAGTGGCATTCAAATTAAAACCCAGTTACTAGCCGGGCGTGGTGGCGCACGCCTTTAATCCCAGCACTCGGGAGGCAGAGGTAGGAGGATCGCCGAGAGTTCAAGGCCACCCTGAGACTACATAGTGAATTCCAGGTCAGCCTGAGCCAGAGTGAGACCCTACCTCAAAAAAACCAAAAAAAAAAAAAAAAAAACCCAGTTACTGTAGCCTGTGACACTGTGACACTGGCCTTTCCCATGCTGTATTTGCTTGGACCACTCTCTCAAGTGTTGTCAGCCTTTGATGGGAAACAGAGACCACCCAGAACAAACTCCCGCATTGCCACGTGATATAGCTGAGGCAGTACATGATAAAAGGGGTGCACGTACATGCATGTCTACTTACATATGTCACTGTGTGTGTTACATCCTTTCTGTGTGTGGATACATAAGTGTATTGAAGGTGTATACCTTCCCCTACAAATGAAAGATTTATACTCATGTCTTGTTCATTTTAGTTTGTGAACATTGGCCATTGGAAAATATAACCTACATATGCATACATGTAATTATATGCATACATTGCACACCACATCAATGATAACAGTAGCTGTGCATCATCAAGGGAGTGGTGAGATGGTCATTCTCTCTGGTGTGTATCCTGAGCAAGGGAGTCTGGGGCTGGATGAGCCTTAACTAGTAATTCTTCTCTCCATCCAGTCATCTAGTGACCTTGGGTATCTCCTGGGACTCACACAGTGCCTGATCGAGCCCACCTCCTGTAGTCTCCTTCCTGTCCAAATTCATCCACAGCACATTCTTTCATCCACACCATCATCCACACTGGAGAATGTTTTCTACCTTAGAAAAACCATTACACTCCTTATGAGCATGATTTTATATGCTTTGAAAAGTGAAATAGAATATGATATTGACTTGTTTTTCACAGATTCATCCCTAAACCCCACCTGATTGGCACTATTTGAGTTATCCTTCAGACCCATTGTACCATCCTGTGTGTTCCCTCAACACATCATTTCATCAATAAAACACTTGGAAATACTTTTTTTGTTAAATTCAGTAATCCTCAATTGCATTTTCTGTTACCAGATGCCATAGCTAATGGCATGGATAGTTCCCCATTAAGGTTTTCTGTCATCTTTTTATCTCAGTATCTCACAGGGTGGCCCCTGGATCAGGAGCATCAACATGTGAAGAAACTTGTTAGCAAAGCAAACCCTTGGGCCCCATCCCTGATCCACTGAGACCAAGACCCTTCTATCCAGTGATCTGTGACTTACCAAACCCTCTAAGTGATTCTGACTCACACTGAAGTTGGAGAACTCTCCATATGCCGGGTATAAGAATCTTTTGTCCCAGCTGTGACCAGACTTTGCAGTCTTTCCTGCATTGTATTTCTCATGCAATTTATGCTTCCTCCTCTCTCATGTGGATTCTTCCAGATGGGAATATGATATCTACCTTTATTCTTTCTTTTTGCCAGATTTCTAATCTTTCTTATATTTCTTATATTTCATTATAAATGCTGTGGGAATTCTGACATGTCTCAAAATACATACTCACCTAGTTCTCCATTGAAATCTTGGCCACATTTCTATAATAACTTACCATGATACATTTTAATTTTTCTTTATAATGTTTTATTCCTAAGATGTTACTTTTTCAAATATATGGACAAGATGTCATTCGCCTTTGTTTCCTAAGTAGCTTGCTGCTGTTTCTTTTCATTCTCTCTCTCTCTGCAAGTTGCTCTTTACATAAGAGTCAAAGCAGTAAAAATTTACTTTCAATGAATTATTTCAACTCACTGCCATTACCATAATAATGATCTTCAATGATGATATAATTTTGTAAAAATCTTTTGGACAGCTAGACTAATAGCTAACTAACTGATCTTCCACCCACCTGGATACATAAAATGACAGTAATTGAGAGACAGACTGACTCTTCTCATACATTTACCATATGGTACTTCCATTCTACTTTATCCATGTGTCCCAGTAGGCTCCCTTTACAACTTCCCATGTGACCCTAAGATTATGACAAAAGTTATAATGCCTCCCAGGTGATATTTCTCTACTATTCAAGAAATCCTGTTGTTTTATTGCATCCATTGCAGCTTTTGCAGTCCCTTCTCTTGATGTTTTGTTTGAATCTGATTGCCATTCTCTAGTGAAGGAACCTGTATGGTACTGAAATAAAAATGAGTTATGGAAACTTTATTATCATCAGTTCTTGGGTGGGACTCTTATGTCCTCTTTCACTAATGTTTATCCCTTACTCCCTTCTAATTTTTAATTCATTAAGAAGGACACACCCTGTGAGGCAGGATGGACATCTGCTTTCATTCTCTTTTATAGATGAGAAGTCCCAAGTCTTCAGAGGTAAATAACTTGCCTAAACTGGACTGGCAGAGAAGGGTATATGGCAAAAGAGAACCCCAGCCTCTCCACTTGTAGACAGGTGTTCTTTGTACTGTATCATGTTCCCTCCTTGGATAGGAGAAATGACTCCTGCTGCCTCACCTACCACTTCCGTGACTGACCACTAATGACAATGTAACAATCAAGCCAGATGGTGGCACATGCTTTTAATACCATCACTCAATAAGCTAAGGAATGAAGATTGCCATGAGTCTGAGACCAGCCTGGAGCTACAGAATGGGTCAGTCTGAGCTAGAGTGGGACTCTGCCCCAAAACAACAACAACAAAATTCCCACAGGGTTGGAGAGATGGCTCCATGGTTAAGTGTGCTTACTGCACAAGAATGAGGGTCTGAAGGGGCCTGAGACCACCAGAGTTCAAATATCCAGTGCCCACATAAATAGCTGGATGTGACCACATGTGCCTGTAACTACAGTCCTGCAGGGGAGTAGAGACCTAACTTGGAGCCCTACAAGCTCCAGAATAAGTAAAGAGGCTCCAGCTCAAAACAAAATCAAGCAGAAAAGTGATGCAGGTGCTCCAGCCACCATAGGTGAGCACCACCCCGGACCTTGTGCATACATACACATTGAAGGTGAGCATATGGGGCACCACATCACATAACACCACACCCCACACCCTGCAAACATTCACAAGCAAGAAAAAGAAGGAGGAGGAGGAGGAGGACAATGAGGGGCAGGAGAGATTGCTTGGTGGTTAAAGGTACCTGCTTGCAAAGCCTGACCTTCGAAGTTTGATTCCTCAATATTCATGTAAAACCAGATGTACAAAGTGGCACATGCATTGGGAGTTAACTTACAGTGGCAGGAGACCCTGGTGCACCAATTCTTTCTCCCTCTGTCTCCCTCTTGCTACTTGCAAATATATTTTTAAAGATGGACATCCACACCAAAAGAGATAACTTTCCTCTAGGCATAAAATAGAGTAGACAAAGTAAGAGCAGATATTTGCAGACTGTTTCAGGACCTTTTAAAAGATGCATTCATATCCTTGGCTACAGCAATACCCTACTTGGAAAAACAAAAAAAAATGTGTTTATTTGCACATGTATGTGTATGCATGTGCATGTTCTAGGGCCTCTTGCCTCTGCAAATGAATGGCAGACGCTTGCACCACTTTTTTGGTGTGTGTGTCTGGCTGAAGTAGTCAGTGTGGGAACTGAACCAGTGCAGCAGACTTTGCAAGCAAGCATCTCTAACTATTGAGCAATCTTCCCCAGCCAGGAGCATAGCTTTGCTGTTATTATTTACTGGCCTTATGTCTTCATGATTCCATAGATTGATGTCAAACTGCTTAGAAAATCACTCTATGAAAACACCCAATTGAATCATTATCTTAAAATCTTAATGCAATTCCTACTGGTAATTGTGCATTTTTAAAGAAAATCATGTGCTTTTTTTTTCAGAGAAATGAAATTAAGAAGTTATGTAACAAATGATTTTAGTTATTGAATCAGACTGGACATCATTTAAGTAATATCTAACACAACTAAATCAACTTAGAATTTTTAAATGTCCTTTTACAATTTCATCAGAGTACTAAATATTCTTTAATTATTTTGACCAATTCATTTTATATGATATGTAGAATATCACCTCTGCATAGACAGAAACAGTAAATTATTCATTTCATTGTCATTGAAAGTGACAGGTTTTTAGAAAATCTTAGTGCTAGCTCTGAATTGTTACAGAAGTGTATGTTCTGACAGCATATAATTGCAACTTTATACAATCATTAATGTGAATATCCAGTTCATGAGCCAAATCTAAAACCCTACAGTCAAGTTTACTTCACCTAGAAACACCTAAAGGTCAACCTTTGGTATAGTTTCCTGAAAGAAAGAGCAGAAGTGTTTCTGTACTTTGACTCCAGATAAGTGAGATACATAAAACTGATGTGTTTCTGATATTTTACCTCAAGGCAACAATGAATATATTCTTAAAGTGTATAAAGATAGTTATTTGAGTCCTAGCATCTATGAAGAGGATGTATATGATGACCAGTTGAATGAGTTTAGTGAGCAAGTGAAGTGCTACACACATATCTCCATTTGCTGGAAGGGGCCACAGAAGCTACATGTATAACAAGTCATTTTCTGTGTCACCCCACAACAGGACTCTGCACTTGAACTCTAGCATTTGTCAGTGGTCCAAAGGCTGTTAATTACCTCTCCTAAATTTGTCTTCTTTGAACATATCTAAATCTTTGCCCCAATTTTGACTATTATATGATGCATCCATTATAATTACCTAAGACAAGAGATTAATCTATCTATATTTTATCTAACAAAATGCAAGTGGAGAGTAGGATGACTATACAATTGTTTACTAAGGAAGGAAAAAGCATTTCAATATAGCAATAAAATAGACAAGGAAAATCCAGCAGAATCCTACAATGGTTTATTTTTTCCAGTTTGTCTTCTGTGATACCTCCTCTCAGTGACCTGGAGAGGGCTGTCTGCATCCATGCCTATGATGCAATGACCAGCTTATTGGAATGCTCTGACAATCTTTCTATTTATTTTTAAAAATATTTTATTATTTATTTACAAGCAAAGAGAGAATACGTGAATGCTCTGACAGTCCTATTTTTTTTAAATATTGTATTATTTATTTGCAAGCAAAGAGAGGGAGAATGTGTGTGTGTGAGAGAGAGAGAAAAAAACAAATGTCATGCCAGAGCCTCTTGCCACTGCAAATGAACTCCAGATGCATGTACCACTTTGTGTATCTGGTTTTACGTGGGTAGTGGGGAATCAAACTGGAGCCATCAGACTTTGCAAGCAAGTGCTTTTAACTGATGAGCCAGCTCTTCAGCCCCAGCCCTTCTACTTTAATCATCACCAGCACATGCCACTTATAATTTATCTCAAAAACAGAGAGAACATTAAAATACTTCCTTGTAACACAGATGCATGTATGACATGGTGCATCTGAATAACCAAGGTATTGGGGGTGCCTTACAGAATGAGTGGAGAAATTTCAGGTTATTACCTGAAACTACTTAAGCACCATTTCCATGAGGAATACTTACTGGTTGTGTTCATTGCCTAATATGTTTGGAGATAAAATGAGAAAATAGAAAGCTGAGTGTGGCTTCACATACTTGTAATCATACCATGTTAGAGGAAGCAGAGGATCAGGAGTTCAAAGTCATCCTCAGCTACCTAGCAAGTTCAAAGCCAGCATGGGCTAATCAAATAACATGCTACATTTTTTTTTTTTAAATAAAAAGAGCGTTTTGGGCTGGAGAGATGGCTTAGTGGTTAAGTGCTTGCCTGTGAAGCCTAAGGACCCCAGTTCGAAGCTCGCTTCCCCAGGACCCACGTTAGCCAGATGCACAAGGGGGCGTACACGTCTGGAGTTCATTTGCAGTGGCTGAAAGCCCTGGCACGCCCATTCTCTCTCTATATCTGCCTCTTTATCTCTCTGTCTGTCGCTCTCAAATAAATAAATAAAAATAAACGAAAAATTTTTAAAAAAAATAAAAAATAAAAAGAGCATTTTGAATTCATTGGTTTATTGCAAGGCACACAAAAGAATATAAAAATATATGCAAAATAGGCATATTAGCCGAGGTTCTCTAGAGGAATAGAATAAACTGTAAAAGTAGAGTTATTAGATTAGTGTATGGGATTGGAGGCCAAATAGACCCACAATAGCCATCTGCATAATATAGACATAGAGAATCCCGTAGCTGCTCAGACCAAGAAGCTGGAATCCCTAGAAAAAAAGAGATAGATGACAAAGGCCAAGTGTGAGACTGAAGGCCTGGATGCTTCCAGGAAAGTGGCTGCTGTGAATTCCTACTGAAAGGGTGAGAGAGCTGGAGTTTGAGAGGCTGGAGTCACATAAGTGATAGCAGCAGCAGTACGTACACTTGCTCAGAATCAATGGCAGGGGCTGGAGAGATAGCTCAGCAGTTTAAAGCACTTTCATATAAAACCTGCTGGCCCCAAGTTCAATTACTAAGCCACTCATGTATCCATGTAAGCTGAAATAAAACAGTGGCCAAGAATCTGGAATTTATTTGCAGCAGCAAGAGGCCCTGGTGTTCCTCATCTAACACACACACACATACACAAACACACACACACACACACACACACACACACACGCGTGCGCGCAGGGAACTTGCTTGTATTGGTTGTCTTCCTTCTTCAGCTTTTGGTCTATCAAGGATCCCAGACCATTGGATAGCTTCATCTACCTTGTGAGTGAGTCTCTCCTCCTCAGTTTCTGTCTCACATGCCCTTCATCTCTGGAAATGCCCTCACAGACACACCCAGAAGTGTGCTTTACTAACCTTGTAAGTATCTGTCAACTCAATCAACTTGAAAATCAAGATTAAACATCACATAAGTATAAAAGAAAAGTTAGTATGGAATACTAATAACCCACCAAATACTGAGCATCCATGGAAGAAGTTAGTCAAAAGGTGTGGAAGATTAATCTTTTCAAGGCTATACTCTAATGGGTCTAACTTTGCTTCAAGTCCTCACCAATAAAGTGAAGGTCTTGTTCATTTGGTCAAGGCCACTGGCAGCCGATACCAATTTAGAGTGGATACTCACAAAGGGTGGTCACAGTGAAAGCGTCTCAAATGGCAGTATGATGGAATATATAGTCCCAGAAGGTGTACTATCTCAGCTTCCAAATGTCAGTTTTGGAGGGAAAAGTTTTGAATCCCAGCTACCTATCAGCATATAGTTGTCAATGTCATTGTTGGTTTACTTAAGATCACACATCATAATATGGGTACAAAAGATTCACAAGAAATGAAACAAAGTAAAGTATAGTCAAACTTCAAACTCTTCATTAGAGATGATCAGAGCACAGTGTTCATGCTTGTTTTCATGGAAGGTGTTGTGAAATGTGAATGAATGGATAGGAGTCAATGGATATAAATGCTTGTTCCAGGCTCCTTTCTTACCTAAAGAATCATCTTGGGAAAATTTACTAACATTTTATTGCCTTAAGGCCCTCATCATAAGATGAGGATAAATATGCCATGCTTAGTGGCTAAGGAGTAATGTATACTTGTGTGGGGTCATAGTTTCCATCCCAGTGTTTTTCTACATGCTCATACCAACTTTTTCTCATCTAACTATATATATAATGTCATGCAGTTAGAACATATTTAATATTTGGCCCAGAAGTCCTTTTGGTGCAGTGTTTGTATTCAGAAACCATACTCATAAGTACCAGGAGGGTGAAATCTGGGGACTTCAGAAGAAGGGGAAGCTGCCATGCTTGAAGTGAAGGTGTACTGCATTTTGTTACTGAAGAACTAGGAAAAGGGTAGACTATATAAGGGGAAGAGCAGAGCTAAACTGGCCGAATTGAACAGCAGATGTTGCAAAATCAGAAGACAAGCTTGTGGTGGTAAGTGGTAAAAAGTTAAAGACCTGAGACACAGGACAGTATAATACGTGATTTTTTTTTTGTTTTTATTTTTGTAGGTAGGGTCTCACTGTAGTCCAGGCTGACCTGGAATTCACTATGGAATCTCAGGCTGGCCTCGAACTCATGGCATTCCTCCTACCTCTGCCTGGGATTAAAGGTGTGCACAACTACACCCTGCTAAGTGATGTGTTTTTTACCTCACCCCAATCCCATCTCTCAATTGGCAGCAAAATCTGTTATGCTTACAAATGGTTTGGTTCCAATTTTTTATAATGTAATAAAGGAGCTATTTTATATGCAAGACAACATGAGGCAACACCTCATGTTGCCATAGATACAAACAAGAAACAGGAGTCCACAAAGCAGAGGAAAATATGAGGTAATAAACTACACAGAAATCAGGCTGTCTATCACAGAATAGTTTTGGACATCTATAGCAAGTGGAAATACAGGGTTCATTCCAGGTTTATCTAAGTTACCAAGGGTCAAATGAACTCATATAGCATGTGTGTTATTTTACTTTGTAAGGACATGAGAAAGCAGTTTCAACACTGTTTGAAGTGCCTATTTTATTTTTAATATTTGTTTGGGCTCAGAATATGATATAGCAAAATATGGCACCTTGTCATTAGCAGAAAGGTCATTATCTGACCTTCTCCCACCTTTCTCCTTAGAGGCTGTAAAAATAATTCTCCCTTTCCTATGCCCTGAAGATTCTTATGTGATAAAGTGCACTTCATGTACCCACAGGAAAGGTATGAAGACACAGAGACAAATGGCTTGATAGCTTCCCCATTCTTACTATTAAGTTATAACTCCCTGCATCCAACCTTCTTCTGCTCAATTGTTCTTCATCAAACCTAAGAAGAAAGAAATATGTACCTTTCTCTGGTTCTTTGGGTCTATATCTATGAAGGCTCCAATGTCACGTAAAACTTTTGTTAAATACATTTTTATGCTTTCTTTTTTGTTTAAATTTACTTTTGGTTCAAAAGTATTACAAGACATATCCACTGCAGCAGTTACTTTCTCATTGCTGAGATAAAATACCTGACCAGAGCAGCTTATGAAAGGAAAGGGGTTATTTTGGCTTACACCTTTGTGGATAAACTTCTGTCTTGCCAGGGAAAGTATGGCAAGAGCAGAAAGCTGGCATCACATCAACGGAAGTAGAAAGAGGGAAAAAAATAGAAGAGGGGCCTAGGCTATATCACCTGAGGGCCTGCCCCCAGTGACACACTTCCTCCACCAAGGTTCCACCTCCTAAAGGTTCCAAAACCTTCTGGAACAGTGCCATCTACCAACTGTATTTAGATACAGGAGCCTATGGGGGACATTTCACAGTCTAATGACCATACCCACTTATAGAATGCCACTATGATCTCCACTAGAGTGCTTTTACTATATTAATGATTATATAAGTGAGAATAATTGAGCCACAGGTGTATATTTGATTTTGGAAAAGTCAAGACTGAGTCCATACAGGTAAACAAAGATCTGGGGTGTTAACTGGGCTAAACTGAAGGATTTAAACTGAAGCATTGCATTAGCTAGGTAAAGGAGAAAAGGGAGTCTCTTTTTATATATTTCTTTTTAAGTTACATAAGTCACATTTATCTTTGCAACTTCAACTATGACATTGTATTTTCATTTTAAAAATTCAATTCAGAGAAAATTGCCTGCGTGTAATTAAGCTATGTGTTTAATCACCCTCCCCACCTTCTTCTCTGCCTAAGACTTCTCTTCTGGGATATGCTCCAGAGCATTGATTCCTTCTCAGATAGTGTCTGCCATTGAAATTGGAGGTGTGGAAGAAGCTCACAATCAGAGCAAATTCAGACAGGGCCTGCTGCAGTAGTGTTAGCCCAACCAACTTTTAACTGGAAATTCACATGACATTAGACTACAATGAGTACAATGTTACACAATATTAGTGTACCAAGATTATCCTGGAGACACATTACATGAAAGCACTTCTTATCTAGATTGAAAGAATGACAATTCTGCTTTAAAGACTATTCAGAACTTCTAGAAAACCAAACCAAAATCCATCCCCCTTCTCTTTTGTGAGAGTCTCAGTATATAGGTCAGGTTGACTTTCAACTGCTACATTTTTTATCATACTAGTGAACATATATTTTTTCCTATTAATATTTATGTTATTGTGACAGTTATATATACTTTCACTATAAAATGCCACAAAACACTCCTAATTTATTAGTTGTTTTCAAAATGCCCCCAGTAATAATACCCTTTCATTTCTATAAAATATCAGAGTCCCTGTATGCAATTCCATCCTTTCTGTATTTAAGTCATTATTGTGACCATAGCGCTCAGGTTGGTTGGCTGTTTTTAAACATGAAGGAGAGGTGAGACTAGCTATGACAGGTCAAAAGAAGCAAAGAGGATGTTATAATCAGTCCTGTTTCCACAATGTTCTAGAGTTCTCAGTGCACCTGAGGACAATTTTTTTTTCTGTTCTCATATTAGATCCACTGAGGCCTTGGCTATATCTTCAGGACTCCTTTGAAAAACCATGGACTCAAACATGAGAAAAAATATGTGTATTGTGTATTATACAATTCTAGGTTTTAAAATTTTTTTATTTGTTTTTGTTTTTCAAGGTAGGGCCCTGCTCTAATGCAGGCTGACCTGGAATTCACTATGTAGTCTCAGGGTAGCCACAAACTCACTGTGTTCCTCCTATCTCTGCCTCCCAAGTGATGAGATTAAAGGAATGCACCACTACGCCCACCTTTCTGTTATTGTTTTAAAAATATTGACTACATGGCAAAGTGAGGCAGCTTCATGGAAAAATAACCCCCAAAATCGATAACTCCCTCTTGACTAATTGTCCTTGGGCTTGTAATAGGAGGACCTAGGTCACACTTTTTTTTTTTTTTTCCTACAGGTCAGAAATGTCAGAGGGGAGATTCTGGATTTTTTCCTTATCTACTAAAAACCTCTTCAGAGGAGGTAAATAAGTGCCTCTGTTCTTATCTCTCTCCCCCCCACCACTATCACTTGGGATAGGAAGCAATGCAAAGAGGTTAGACTTTTCTCAGAAAACCTGATCCCAGACACTTAACGTCAGGACTGGATGGACTAGTCCAGCTGCCCATCCAGATGGTTCACATAAATAACACTCTCAAAGGTCTTGGGGTGAACTTTTTCATTTCTGGAAACCCATCTTGCCTCCTTGGGCAAGATCCCTGCCTTCCTTCCTTCTCTTAAGTTCTATCTATAATCTAATAAAATCTTTCTGAATCTTATCACTGGTCTGTGTGTCTTAATCCATTGAACTCATAAGAATCAGAGGCCAGTGACTCAGTGAGAGCCTTGCTTGACTGTTGAGTTTTCTGCGGCCTTAGTTCCTGAGTTATTGCTCACCCAGAAGCCAAAACAAGGCTCTGATGCTCTGAAAGGGCACTCCAAAATTCTCATAAAATGTTATTCATAGGGAAAAAGTGACAATATAGAATTATTATTATTTGTGTGTACATAATGTATGTGCATGCATAATGTGTATGGGCATGTGCATGCCATGCATATATGTGGAAGTCAAAGGATAACATCAAGATGCTGGTCCTCTCATTCCACTTCTCTTTCTTGATGTTTCATCACTGGCTCATGAGATTTGAGATTCTCCTAATTTCACATCCCCTTGCTGTAGGTGTGCCAGGATTATAGACACATGTGTTACTTTGTTTCTGACTTCCAATGAGTGATGGTGCTGAGATTTTGAGAGCAGTGGGGCCTCTCTCATCCCAGATTATATTGTCATAAGCTGCTGTAGCTCTTGAGTTCATGTTGCAAACCAAATAAGAATTAAGGAATGAAGACAAGGAGGAAAGGAGGACAAAAGTAGACTTTATTAAACCAAATATAGAAAAAGACTCCTGAGAGAGTGGGACTGTTCCTGCAGAGAAAGAGAGGAGATGCTCTCTCAGGGACTTGGAGGTGGGAATATAAAGGTGGAAAATCCTCATCATTCCAGGGAAAACATATTTAGGAATTCTGCTGGCATTCACAGAAGGGGAAGAAAGAAAAAAGTTAGCTCTTTGTGAGTTAGAACTCAGAAAAATCAACAGGCTCTGCAGTGAGGGTCTGTGAGCAACTCCACTGAAAGCAGGGTTTCTTGAGGATATAAGATATATAAATATGCCTTCCACCTCCTTAGCATGTTTGTAGATGAGGGTTGGCCTCTTGACCAGTGAGTAATGGATAGCCCTCCAGGACCAGTGTGAAACAGGAATTGTGTAGTGTCTTTTGACAGAAACAGAATGTTTCTTGGCTCTTGGTTAGGCTATAACCCAGGAGTTCGGGTGCTGGAAAACTCAGCAGTCATACAAAACTTCTACTAAGTCATCAGTGTCTGTATTCTTGTCTTATGAATTCAAAGAATTGAAATCTACAGAGCAGAGGGTAAAGTTTACAGGTTTTACTGGATTATAGATAGAACTTAACAGAAGGAAGTAAGGCAGAGCTCCTGGAGTATGGGAAAGTCCAGCTCAAGGTCTTTGAGACTCTTTTTTGTGAGCTCCCTGGATAGGTGGCTGAGCTTGTTTACTCCTGATGCCAGCTGTGTGGGTGGCATCATGTTTTCAGGAAAAGAGCTAATCTTCCCAGAAATCTTAATCCTACAGGAATGGGTTTTTGGACTCTCCTAAGGGGCAGAGATAAGAAAACATAAGATCATTTAGAGATTTTTGATCAGTACCAAAGTGGCATAATGGAATGGCATAGATTCTCCCCCTATAGGCTCCAAGGCATTCCTTGTTTTTACTTTTGGATTCCCGTTGCTCTTAAACTGCCTCAAGAGAACTTTGTTCCTCTGGTCAGGAGGAAGTGTCTGTCTCTTTCCTTCGTAACTGACGTGGAGTCCTGAGCAGAAAACCACATCGTGACTTGGATTGGGTTTTCTAACTACCTGCAAAAGAAAATTACCCTGCTCCTAATCACTATAACTGGGAATCTGAGCTCCAGTCATAGGCTTGAGGAGCAAGCACCTTTACCACAGAACCATGTCCCTAGCCTCAGAATAGTATTAGATAGTAATAGACTAGGAAGGACAAAATTACTTTGTTTTCAAGTTGGCTCTATTTATATATTGCAGGAAAATGAACAATATTCAAAAGAGTAATTTAAGTTTCCTAAATCACATGGAGTGTGTTCCAGTTTCTATTTCTTCTGCTTGTAATGAGTCTCATGGGCTTGTATGAGTCATGCGTCTGGACAATGAGGCAGGCATTTGCCAGTGAAGAGCAGTGGATCCAGGTTAAGGTCTACACTGCAGGTTGATGAGTTGTCAGCAGGTGGCAGTGTTGTAGGGACAATGATTCAGCTCACCATAGGTGTGTTAGCAGACAAGCAGCCCGTTCTTCTTTTCCTTTAAAATAATTATTATATTATATTATTATAAAGACTGTTTTAGCATTAAATTCATAAGATATAAGGAAAAGTGCTCTAATGGCCTCTAGGGAAAATTATCTGTTAATAATCAATTGTTACATATGCTAATTAAGTTAATCCCGCTGCTGCTCTTCCACAGCACAAGGTAAGTTTAAGCTGTGTTTCTTTCTCTTAGAGCATCAAAGCAACCTAATTTTAACATTTGTGGTAGTTGCCTTTTGTTGCTGGGAGAAAACACCCAACAAAAAGCAGCTGATGGAAGGAAAAGGTTTATTTTGGTTTACAGTTTTGAAGGGAAGCTTCATGATGGCAGGGGAAAGATGGCCCTAGAGCAGAGGCTGGACATCACTTTTTCCCACAGCAGGTGGAAGATAGCAGCAGGAGAGTGAGCTGAGCTCTAGCAAGAGGGAAGCTGGGCTGTAACACACAAAAACATGTCCCTCGAAGTACACCTCCTCCAGCAAGACCCTTCCTCCCAAATTGGCACAACCTGGGGACCAAGCATCCAAAACCCATGTGTTTATGGGAGACATCTTGTTCAAACTACCACAACATCATTGTAACTATTATTCTCTGTCTTTAAAAAGTAGGTCAGTGGAGTCATTGGTGGTTAAATTTTCATATGCCTTAAAGAATAATAGCTTCTCTCACTTTTGTATTTAGTATGTCCTAATTTTGCTTGTGTGGTGGTTTGATTCAGGTGTCCTCCATAAACTTAGGTCTTCTGAATGCCATGTCCCCAGATGATAGCAAGTTGGGAATTATACCCTTCTGGAGGAAGGGTATTGTTGGGAGCAGACTTATGAGTGTTATAGCCAGCTTCCTCTTGCCATTGTTTGTGACACTTTCCTGTTGATGTTCACCATCTGATGTTGGGCAGGAGGTGATGGCCACCCTCTGCTCATGCCATCATTTCCCTGCCATGCTGGAGCTTCCCTCGAGCCTGTAAGCCAAAATAAACCTTTTTTTTTTATTTTTAAATCCACAAGCAGGTCTTAGTTAGGTGTTTTCAGCCAGCAAGGAGAACCTGACAGCAACAGCTTGTAAATTATCAGATGCAATTTAGCATGAGGTCTAAATTTATTGCTTCTTAACCTTAGTGGCTCACATGGTTGCCTCTCTCTACTCTATTTTCTCTTAATATTCCTTTTCCTTTCTCTTCCTTTTTCTCTCTTCCCCAAAACATATGGTATCAGGATGATATAGTATGCTAAGCGATACTATACATTTTAGAAAGGTGATACAAAAGAAATATTTTCTCTGCTAATCCTAATACTTCAGCTCATTGATTCTGATACACAATTGGAGCTTTGAGGGTGGGAGAGAATTGGATCTCCATAATGATAATGGTGAGACGTTGGGCTCTGGGTAAGCTTAGACTCCCCAAACCAATAGCTCTCATATTTTGAATTCTTGTCCACATTTACCAAGTACTTGGAAAAACATGGATATTGAGAAAGGTAAGTTATAGAGAATTTATTAAGGAAGAGTTGAAGTAGGAGGAAAAAAGCAGGAAAGCATGCAATTCCCAAGAGAATTCCTCCCTTCATAGCTGAAGAACTAGGAGGAGAGAGCAAACCAACAAACATCTTGGCTTAGGTCCATTTATATGAATTAGACATATAATTAAGATGAGCTTCATTGAAAAGTCCTAGTGTATATGAGTCTCAGTGTATTTGAATGTTCTTGATTGGTTATTGGGCCTAGGAGGAACACTGACTTGGAAAGGGCCCACCCACATGTGCTAAGCCCTAAAAAGTTCAGGGAGAATCAGGAAGCAGATGCCATTTGTAGCTTTCTTGGATGAGACTGAATCAGAACAGCTTTGGGCCTGTGCCTTAAGATAACTACCTACAAAAAAGTCTACCTTGTTCCCAATCACATCAATCCCTCTTAATTCTATTTTCCAGATAAAGACATAGACTTAGAATAGGAATCTTGCTCAAGGTTTAGGATGAGCGGTTTTATCCTAAAAGTTGAGCTTTATTTGTCATTGTAATTATTGGACTTTTAAATATTAGACATTATTGATGATAAAAGTTCTCATTTATTGGGTTCCTGATATATCAAGCATTGTTCTAAGAGCTTTGCATTTATTAATTTTTGCTAACAATACATACATGGAATATTCTTACATATTAGATAGTTGTTTCTTTTTTTAAGTTTCAATTTCTAGTTACTTATGATTAAAGTCATGAATACATTCTAGCTATTTAAGGAAGGAAAAGTCCCCGGAGTCATTGCTTGCTGCAGCAGTTTTACTTGAAAAATATATACTACCACTAGGTGGCAGTACAGGTTTGGGATTTTGTTTATTTGTAGGATTTTTTTTTTGTTGTTGTTTGTTTGGAAAACAAACTGAAGGACTAATTTTGTTCTGCTCTAAGCAAATTAAAAAAAAGTCTGTATGACAAATATTGTTGGTTATCGGCAAGGTTTAAACTGCAAATTCAATCATTAAAAAATCAGCGTTAGGGCTGGAGAGATAGCTTAGTGGTTAAGCACTTCCCTTTGGGACCCCGATTTGAGGCTCGATTCCCCAGGACCCACATTAGCCAGATGCACAAGGGGGTGCACACGTCTGGAGTTCGTTTGCAGTGGCTGGAGGCCCTGGCGTGCCCATTCTCTCTCTCTCTCTCTCTCTCTCTCTCTCTCTCTGCCGCTCTGAAATAAATAAATAAAAATAAACAAACAAACAAAAAAATTAGCCTTACATAAGACATAATAGCATCCCCTGAAAGGGACCACACGACAGGTCAAACTTTGTAAAAGCAAACCTTTGGCTAACAGGGTGAGATAAAAATGAGCAGAGAAATAAGAGTCTGACATTAAGTTCTGTCATGCTATTTGAGAATATTTGGCTCACAATCTTAATAGCTTTCTGACTTTCTCAGCCATCCCTGAATTTCTCTGCCTCTTCCCATTAATAATTACCCAGAATGCAGTTGCTCTTCATTAGTCACCTCAGGAAATGTCTTCCTTTTCAAATATAAAGATGAAAGCAATCCAGCATAGGATGCAGAGGAGCAAAATTCTGTGATTTTTGTGATACCACATTTCAAAATACTCCTTTTTTTTAATCGAAAAGAAAAAATTCTATATAACTTTCTACAAATTTATTTAGTAGGGAAAAACAAGATATTAATTTGAACACCAGGTTTCAACATACACTGTTCCTTTGTTTTTCTTTTTCACAGTTTGGTCTGGGTATTTAGCTTAGTTGGTAGAAGGCTTGCCTAGCCTGCAAGTGACCGTGGGTTCCATCCCTAGAATCACATGAACTCAGAGTGGATCACGCATGAAATCCCTGCACTTGGGAGGTGGAAGCAAGAAGATGAGAAGTTCAAGCTCCACTTCAGCTACATGGTAAATTCCACACCAGTCTGTGTTACATGACTCCATCCTCCAAAGTTACTATCCTAGTAGGTCTTCCCCTTACATACCTGAATCTGATGCTATAAAGGCTATGGCCCCCCTCTCTTCTGGTGGGAACCTTGGTATGTTGGGGAGGTTCTCTGGTTCTTACCCTGGGCTGCTTGGACACGTGAGTCTGGCCTCTATCCCCACCCAGCACGTGAGTCTGGCTTCTATCCCCACCCAGCTGGGCGGGGGTGGGAGAGCATAGCATTGTAGTTTCATCTAGTCTCTCTGTAAACACTTCAGTTTCTCTTCTTCCATATGCTGGCAACTTTACTTTAGTTCCTCTTCAAAGGTCTCAGTTTTTCTTTTCATGTTTGCACCTTTACCCCATCTCTCTTTAACGGCTTCAGTTTCTCTTAAATGGATCTCATGGTCTCTGCTGTTTTCCACATAAGAGCATGTTTCCTACATCCCATGTGTTTAGCCCCTCTTCCTAGACCCCAATCTCCCTAAGTAAACCCCACAATTTGTAATTCCCTCCTAAATAAACTTAATAATTCATAATTTATCCTTCTTGAGTTCATCTTTATCAATTGTTTATTAAAGATAGAATAGAACCCAAAACTTGGGGTTCATAACTTCTAAGGGACTCCTCTTGAACCCCCAAATCCTGCATCACTACCTTGAAATCCCCCCAAAAAACCTTAACTCTATTAATGCATCTCATTCTAAGTATGCTTTTTCATGGATATTTCTGAGGTTTTGATTTGTACACATCCTGTACTTTTATGTCACCCTCAAGTCAGGTCACTGAAAACAGTGATGAGTAGGTCTGGCACTGCATATGCAGGAAAGAGACATGAAGTATATTTGCTGAGTAGTCACAGTACTGCTCTCAACCCAGATTTCCATGGCAGTGAGTCATCACAGAAATCTTTGTGATCAAATGGTGCAATTTTTTTTTTTTTTTTTTGCCTTCACTGATGTCCTCTGAATCCTGTGGATACTCCTCAGTGAGGGAGGGGTGGGATGCCTATAATGAGTAACTCTAGTGAGGATGGGATGGTTATGCATGATAATATGGACATATGGTTTGGATGTGTGAAAGAGCCATCACAAAGCTTAACACTGTCCGTACCTATGAGCAGATGCTCAGTAAATTCTCTTTGCTCTGAACACATGGTTAGGATCAGAAAATACTAATGTCTAGCATACTTAGTGCAGCATACTGTTTAAAATCAAAGAGCCTGTTAAGAGGTTTGGGGAGTTCAAGAAAATCTTTGAACTCCAATCCATGAGTTTGTGGCTTTTTTGTTGTTGTTGTTATTTTTTGTTTTTAACCAAAGAATTGGAATAAAACAAGACTGAGAAGGATAATTTATGAGCCATTACATTTTTATTCAGGAATACATAAGGGAGAAGGAAGGTCCTGAACCCAGGAAGGGAAAATAGGTATACCCACATGATGTGAGAGCCCATGTGGGAAGTGAGCATGGGCCTCAAATGTGAAAAGGGATTTATAAATGAAAGAGAAGAAAGTGTGGGGCGCTCCTGCCATGTGCAAGGCAGGAGGATGTAGAAAGCCCTTGTGGGAGGAGTGGGGGAGGCTTAACCAGAACAGGAAACTGGGAGTTCAGGAAATGAACAGCCGGCAAGAGGGCTTGCCCACCTGGTATGGATATGTACATAACCTTATTGTGGTGGGTTTTACTCTCAGACTCAGGTGAGTCTGAGAGAGCTGATTGGTATGGAACTGGGGCTGGCTCAGGAAGAAGCCAGACATGACATCAAGTTTTGGGGTGGAGCTTAACCAAACACAATGCCAAAATGAGATTTAAATTCTTGGAAAGGGGAACTTCTTCCCAAGATGGGCTCAGGTTGTTTATGGGAAAACAGATCTAGGTAAGTCCTTCAGTCAAGAGATAAGTAGAGGAGAGAGCCTTCTCTGATCTCTAGTAAAGTGGAGATTTCAAGGGCAGATATAATGACATTTCTGTATTTTACTTTTGGGGCCCAGTCATCATAAGCTACTTAACAAAGCTACCTGACTTGCTATCAAGCCCAAGCCCATATTAATGACTCATAATTATTATTATTTTCATAATTATTTTCTTATTTTTGTTGTTTAGTTTTATTTTAAAACATTCTAGTAGTTTATATAAATTGTACCAAACACTGGGCCTTGTTATTGATGCAGGTTTTTGTTGTTTAGGAAGGACCTATAAACCCCAATTTTAGGGCTCTTTTTAACAAAGAATTGAGAAAACAGACTCTGATAAAGATAAATTATGAATTATTGAATTTATTTAGGTAGTAATTATGAATTATGAGGTTTATTTAGGGTAAATTGATACCTAGAGAAATGCTAGAACTGTTATGCACACACAGTAGATAGGACCCATGTCAAAAAAATTGAGAAGAAACACTCACACATGTGGGAAGTAGAGCATGAGAGTCCCAGCCTTTTACCTCCACATGCAAGGAAGCTGAGGAGGTAAAGAACTCAGGGCTTAAGGGAAGATAAAGGAGAAAGCACCAAAGAAAGAACCAGAAAATTCAGGCACCAAGAGAGTAAGTAGCCAAGAAAGTCAAGGAGTTATTACATGCATGGCAATCCCAGAGTTTAGGGGAAAATCATACCTGTAAAAAAGTGAAAAGACACCTAGAAATTAAATACATGCAAGAAATTAACAGAACAGCACCTAGGAAAGTGCAAAAGGAGCCTGGCTGGGAAAACAAGGAAATCACATAGTGGTACTTAGGTGAAGGAACCTCAGGTCAGCCAGTTTGCCAAAATGGAAGAGAGAGTCATCATCCTTCACTCCCAGCCAGGCTGGCAAAGAGGGAAGAGCAGGGACCAAAAGAATGAGTGCCAGGAGAATGCAGTCAAGGGGCCAGGCATGCATGTGAAAATCCCAGTATAGTTAATTAGGATGGCCTTGTGTCATCAAATACAGGTAAGCAAGGAATATATCTGATTGGCTCACAGATTCAGGGTGCTTACATATGTGTGTTTGATTGGGGAAGCAGTGGGTTGTGCTGTAGCCATGGTGGATGCAACTGGATCAGCCACATACATATTCTAGTTCTGAAAAGGCATGCTCTCTTTTTGGGCCTACGTTCCTAACTAAACTGTATATATATATATATATATATATATATATATATATATATATATATTTTAAAGCTCTTATATTCTGTTTCTTTCATTCCCCCCCTACTAAGAAGAAACTCTACTATAGAGGGAATAGGACAATGACTAATCTTTAACTTCTTTAAGCTGAATGGGATTGCATTGTAAAATAGTTGAGCCTCTCCCAGCAGAGAACAATCTAGAGGCCCAAGAGAGAAACTTGTGAATAAGCCTGATGTCTCATGACTGTCTGTAAGTAGGTTTTCCTCTGGATCTTTTAACCCCGAGAAAACATTTAGAAACAAGAAAAATTATAATGGTTCAAAACAGTAGGAAATGGTTTTGCATTATTGGAAATAAATAAAAGCTTAAGTGGAAGCTTGGTAAACAAAATCAGGACCAATATCCATTGGGAGGCTTATCTGTTTTCTGGAAAAGGAATTTTAAGTCTTCTGTAGGTTCTTCCATATAAAGAAGCCTCTTGATGGGAGTCTAGATCATTAGGATGAACCTATACAGGTTTGACTGTTTTAGTTGGATTAATATATCCCTCAGAGGAACAGACCTCAGGGTAGAGTTCAGAATGGATAAACTATTAAGAAAACTATTCAGATTATTATCAAGAGAATAAAAGAGGCTCATGTCCTGTTGGAAGGATGCATAAGCCTATGTAAGAACTTAGTATTGTAACTTAAGCATAAGACTAAAAAAGCTGGATGTCCTCATGAGCTTACTGTGCCTGGCACTACCTACACAAGACTCTCACAATAAGAGGAAATGATGATGACATCAAAATTAAGGAGAGACTAATTGAGAGTGGAGGGGATATGATGGAGGGTGGATTTCTGTGGGGGAAGGTGAAGGAAGGAAGGGAATTATCTTGGTTTATTGCCAATTATTATGGAAGCTGTCAATGAAAAGTTTTAAAAAACTGGATATCCATATTTATTCAAGGTCAAACAGTGAGACTTGTAAGCCATAGTCTTGTTTACATAGTAATACTTTTGGTTATGCTTTTCTCTGTGTGTGCTTAAGACCTGTTTTAATCAAACATGTGTCTTTTCAAGGCTAATTGTAGCTCTTTAGAAGAGACTCTAGGGACCTGGAAGGAGCTGTAGGACTCTGTCAGTGTTTGTGGCATCTGATAGGATGAGTCAGGGTCTTACTGACCAAGTGGCTTCACTTGGAAGCATTAAGGACCTTTTTCCTCTGCCTTGACTCTCCTTTTTCAGGCTGTGAGTTTTTGGAGTGCAGCTTCTGTGGCTTTAATAGCCTCTCTGGTCAAGAGAATAGGTAACTTACCTGAGTTGTCAGATAATCTGGAAGTGTCCTGTCATCTCTTGTGGCCTTTTTGACCTGGGAGAAAGAACCAAAATATTGGTTGAGCTGGGCGTGGTGGTGCATGCCTTTAATCCCAGCACTTGGGAGACAGAGGTAGGAGGATTGCCATGAGTTTGAGGCCACCCTGAGATTACATAGTGAATTCCAGCTCAGCCTGGGCTAGAGTGAAACCCTACCTCAGGGGTGGGGGGGGGGGGAAGAAAAATAAATAAATAAAAATAAAGCAAAATATTGGTTGCTATTTTTAGCTCCAGTGTCTCCAATTGGCTTTGGCATCTATATATGGTTACTAAGTACTGAGAAAGACAGTTGCACCAGTTTTGGAAAAGAAAAAAAAGTGACTGAAGCTCACATCTGGTTAGCTTAGTCTTGAATAAAACAGACCTAGTTAAAAGTGGTACAAAAGTTTAAAATCATTCTGTCTAATATCTAAGGTTAGTTGTCTGGTAACAGTGTTTGCCATATCTGGAACATAGAGAGCAAGCATGTTTTATTCTTTTAAGTATTTAGCAGCTGTAAATGTAGACAGACCAGGCTAACAGTCTTGGAAACCAGGTTTTAAACAAATCTAAATAAATTTATTTGACTTAGAAGTTGTATGTCCGGCAAAGAGAGGATTTAGCCAGCTGTGTTTGAAAACATCTGTGTATTCCTATGTGGGTACCAGTGATGCAGGGAAGGCTGGAAGCATAACAGCAGAGCCTGCGACCATTTTTTCAGATGAAGACCATTATTTGCACATAAGCCTGTATCCTGGAGCAGGGAATATGTCTTCAGAATTAATTTGCTTATAAACAATGAATTTGAGATACCAGTACTGAGACAATTACTTAAGCAGAATTTTGAGTAAAACTGTTTGATTATACATAGCCAAAGAATATGCATATCTGTTTTGAAAGAGAAAAACACAGTTGAACAAGTTATGTTCTTGTCTAATTTGGAAAGAGAGATAGACAGCAATTAATCTGATGTACATTAGAGACACCTGGATTAATGTAAATCAAGTTTATGTTTCACACATTGCCATTAAAAACAGATGAAACTTAGGCTAGCTAAATCAACATGTCTGTACACTATAGAAGAACCAAAGTAACAATGACTGAAATTAAATTATTTTCTTTTATAAAATTTAAATGGTAAATCCAGTGATGACCATTTGATAGACCAGCATGAATAAGACAGAAGCCATCTTGAAAGCTACAATGTTCTTAGGCATGAGGACCTTATACAGGAAATTAAGTACTGATGAGAAAACCTTAATCTTTCTTTATAACATTTTATTTATTTATATATTTATTTATGAGAGAGAGAGGGTGGGAGAGAGAATGGGCATTCCAGAGCCTCTAGCCACTACAAATGAACTTCAGATGCATGTGCTACCATCTGCCTCTGGCTTGCAGGGGTTCTAGGGAATTGAGCCTGGGTTCTTAGACTTTGCAGGCAAGTGCCTTAACTGATAAGCCATATCTTCAACCAGGAAAATCTTAATCTTAGCACTCAGTTTCTCCAGTATTTAAAAGCTTAACAGATAGAGGGATGCAGCTAATTTGGTTAAACACTTTAGACAGATTATTTTTTTCAGCAATTATCATGCACAAATTAACATCAGTAAGCAGTTTTAACTCTGACATCTTGAGATATTGTCACATAAATCTATAACCTGAATGATACATATCTTTTAACTAGTTAGGATTACCTGGTTTTAGTCTATAATAAACCCTGGGCAAGCCTAATGGTTGTCTCATGTACTCTTAGTTTTATTATCTTTCTGTTTAGCAAAACATCTTATCTGACAGGTAATTTCAGGTGACCAGAAGCAAGGGAGAAAATATAGATTAATATTACCATTGTGATATTTGTTTCACCACCCCCCACCCTGACTTTTTTCATCATCTACCAAAGGGCCAGTCTGGTTTATGAGGAGGCAGTAGGAAACAGAAATTGATTTAAATCTGCTTGAATCTGAGATAAGGGAATGCTTGTCATTGAACTCTCAGCCAGCTTGTAACATCGTCAAGCAGCACATGATAATGTACTAATTATAATCAAGAGCAAGAAGAAATGACAAAACAGAGAACTAAGTATCTTAGCATATTAACAGCATAACTGTTATCTTGAATATAAAGGCATTTGATTAGAAGAGGTAAAATGGTTAGCCTCTCATAATTAATAGCTCATTTAATGGTAGAATAAGCAAAGTTAGGAGCTTTTTACTAGGGTTGAGTCTTAAAGAAGTCTTAAGCCATTATGTGGGCTTAGCACATGTGTCTGACATCTATTAAGGGCTGACATGTGGCTGGCACTTGCGTAGGCCTGGCACAGGAGCCTACCACCTATTTTTGAGGGGGTAATAAGAGATACCTCTCTGTATCCATTAGTCCTGGTCTGATGACACTCCTGGCACAATCAGTGACCTCCCAAGGAAGAAGCTATAATCAGACTTAAGTAGGATTACTGATGCTCTGGCACTTCTCTGCCCTGCTTTGAGGCTGCCTTTTTGCTTTCACTTAGGGAATAAAACAGGAGAATGTGAATTGTATCTGCTTTTGTGACACACTAATGTAAGGTAATAAGTTTATCTGGGTCAGACCTGTCTAGAAAGAATTTAGATGGCTTGTTATTAAGTCTATGCCTCTACATGGAAATTCTGGAGCATCTTTAAAAACATTGAAACAGATAAGAACACTTGAACTTTAACAGTTGGGCATGGGACTCATCTGGGTTTATGACTTAGTGACACATTAAGCTGGCAAGGTTTTATCTGGGTTTAGCCTGAAAATCATTCTCTTTTAGGTACCTCTAAAAAAATTGAATTTAGAATGGTTTTGTTCTTTCAAGGTTTTTCTCATAATCCTTCTGTTTAATCTTTTCTATAGGATTACCTCATTAAATATCTAATTGATTTAATTGTATATTACTGTAGATTGACAAAGATGTAATCTCATTAATTTAATCTAGCACCTATTACTTAATCATTCTATCATTATAAATCAACAGAGAACTATCAGCAAACATTCCTTAGTGCAAAACCTAGAATTAAACATTTAAGCAGGAGTACATAAACTTCTCTCTTATTACTTATTATCAAAAAATTCCTTAAAATAAATGTCATCTAGGAAAAATGACAACTAGAGTTGTTTTATAATATTTGCTCAGCATGCACATTTAGAATTTTATTACCTCTTGATTTGAGACATCTTTTCTTAATGCTATGAAACACGTCGTTAGAAGCACTAAAACATTTTAACTCCAAATACTAGGGCAAAATCCAAGACTTGTATTTAGGATGTTATATTAACATGGTATACTCTTTTGTAAAACATTTTCAAAGCATAAAGCAGGTTTAAAACCCATAATATATGAATGAGCACTTAAATCTCTGAGATTTGTCAGAAAAAGATTATATCTAAACAATTTAGAAAGGTATCAGAGTTGTGGTGGTTTGATTCAGGTGTCCGCCATAAATTTAGGTGTTCTGAATGTTAGGTTCTTAACTGATAAGAGATTTGGGAATTAATGCCCCTTGGAGGCAGTGCATTGTTGGGGGGGGGGCGGGCTTATGGGTATTATACCAGTTTCCCCAGTGCTTGGCACACTCTCCTGTTGCTATTGTACACCTTGTTGGCCAGGGGGTGAAGCCCACCCCTTGCTCATGTCATCATTTTCCCCTGTCAACATGGGGCTTCCCCTCAAGTCTGTAAGCCAAAATAAACCTCTTTTTCCCACAAGCTTCTCTTGATTGGGTGATTTCTGCCAGCAATGCAAACCTGACTGCAACAATAGTTTATTCCATTTTCTTATCTTCTAGTATTTTTCATTGTACTTCTGTGTGTCCACTTTCTGTATGAATAGTAAAACAAGCTTTCTGAGAAATGTGGATCTCTATAAGAAGATTGTTTAATTCTACTCAAGTTCTGTGAGACAATAATAAAATAGTTAATTCATAAATAATGTGTTTTATCTACATTTATTTTAATTGTGTTTGGTAATAAAAATGAAGCAATTAAAATGTCCTTAACCTTTTATAACCTTTCTATATATGCCTTACCTTTTTTTTTTTTTTTTTGTTTTTGTTTTTGTTTTTCAAGGTAGGGTCTTATTCTAGCTTAGGCTGACCTGAATTCACTATGTAGTCCCAGGGTGGCCTCAAACTCTCCACAATCCTCTTACCTCTGCTTCCCGAGTGCTGGGATTAAAGGCATGCACCACCACACCTGGCTTATTCCTTACCTTTGACAACCAATATCATTCTGGATTTTGAGATTGAAAAATTTATTGAGGTGGTGCACACCTGTAATTCCAGCACTGGAGGTAGAGGCAGAAGGTTTAGAAATTCAAGGCCAGCCTCAGATACATAACAAGTCAAAGCCATCTTGGGATATATGGGATTCTGTCTCAAGAAACAGACAAACAAGCAAAAATAAAAACTGGAAACTCTTAGATTACTAACTGTGTTTCCTAAAAGTTTACTGTGGTCTATATTTAGTAAAATGCCTTCCCAGAGTTTTATTTTTCTCAAATATATGTTTTAAGATACTTAAAAACATACATAAGATGCATTTTCATTCACTTTCATTCTACTGTCTCTAACCCTTCCAACCTTGGCATTTTTCTGTTTGTTCTTTGCCTGTAAATTTCCCAACTTAAAGAAGTCTATCTTTGCTGGGTATGGTGGTGCATGCCTTTAATCTCAGCACTTGGAAGACAGAGGTAGGAGGATTGTCATGGATTCAAGGACACTGAAACTACATAGTGAATTCCAGGTTAACCAGGACTAAAGTGAAACCCTACCTTGAAAAACCAAAAGAGCAACAATAACAAGTATATCTTCAAGTCAGGTGAACCTTTTGAGGGTCTATATAATACATACTTACAGACAGGCAAAAAATGTGTCCCGAGAGCTCAGATAATAAGCACTACTTTTATGAAGGTGAATAACTACTCAGCTTTTCAGGGTTAAAACATCATTGTATTTAAATAAAGCTTTGTTTTTAACTCAGATGACAGGAAGTTGCATTTTGTTTCTTGAAGTTGGTCTCCAGAATCTCTTAGCAACAATCCTTAAGTGACTTCATTTGAATACTTTCAGAAGAAGCAACAAGGAACTAGGTTAATGTTTTATTGTAGGAGTCATTTGATTTATGTGTACAACATCTGTACCCCCAAGCAGCACATTCCTGAAAAATTGCCTAAATCCTTGCATGAATTAAATTGCACACTGCCTCATTATGAGGAGGCCCATTGGAACAGATTCTGCTGCAAATTTTTATGCTTTACAATAGTAACAAATAAGTCTGAAAATTCTCCTCCTAGCAAGCCCACAGCAGTGACCTGGTTACCATGACTTACTTGTTTTCTACATGGAACCTGTCTTTAAGTGCTTGAATTGTTTCTTAAATAGCACCAAGCTCATTTTCTTCTTAACTCTCCTGGCAAAGTGGCAGGAGGTAGTCACTCCATTTGTATTAATGACAGCATGAAAGCAGAGAATTGGAATATGCCAGAGGAGATTGCCTTCAACTCTTTTTTAGAAGTGTTCTGCTGCACATGCCATAAATCCCATTAACTTTATTAGCAGGTGATAAATGTGTGCTACAACCGAGGGGAAATCAGGCAGAGCAGTGAAATAGAAAGTTTTAATAACTAGGATGTGATCAACATCGGGTTAGTCACTGTAGAATGATTTTATCAGCATATCATCACAGCCCTATGGTGAAAATTTATTTCTACAAACAAAGAAACTTGAATTCAGCAAAGTGAAATGACTTTGGTCTTACAGCTTGAAACAAGTGGAAGTCCGCTTGGCCTAATAATTACTACTCTTTGGATTAGGAAGTGAGCTCAAATAAATACCATCCGCTGCTGAGATATGATGACACTAATAATCACCCCAAAGACCACTCCTATTTGCTCTTCTCTCTAGCGATATGGTGACCTTGGCATTTTAGAATCTAGTCTCTAATTTAAAATTAATACAGCTATAGAATTAAGCTGATGTTTAAGTTATGGAACCCTGTAAAAGCCATCTAACTCCTCTGTCAATTTTATTTTGTCTTTAAATTTCCACAGTGACATTTGCTAGGCTGGGGAGAAGATTAAATGAAAGAAAAATATCTAAAGTAGCATAGTGCCTGTCATGAAGTAGCTTGCTATATACAGTACACTTCATTTGAAATATGTATTGCTAAGTTACTCAAGTATGGCTGACACCTAGGCCTAGATTATCTAGGTCTTCATTGTTGTTGGGTTCTTCTGACAGGTAGAGCTGGAGGAGGACCAGGCCTGCTGGTTCCTCCCGAGGGGTTGAGGAGGAGGGTGAGTGTCGACAGCCAAAACACACAGAGCCGGGAGTCTTGTCAGTGCAGGATCTCACTTTATTGTAACAGGCAGGTGTTTATATAATGTTGAGAATGAAGGCGGGGATCTCAGGAAGGGATGAGGTGTAAGGGCCAATAGCATATCGCCACTTTTGAAATGATTGGTTCTAAGCGTGTGCACACGGGAACTCTAGCTTTTTTGTGGAAGTAGCAGGCCAGAGGCAATTTGGCACCCTGCTGAGTCATAGCTGGCCAGAGACAGGTTGCCAAACTTTAGCTAGGCTCAGGAAGTTCCATAGGCCTCGCGTTCGGGCCTCTCAAGGTCCAACATTTCCCCCTTTTGTTTTTGTAAGAGCATTAGTCACCATGGCTCCTGTCTTAGGTTGTCCCCTCTGGGGATCTTACCCGTCACTGGGTACCAGGTGTTTAGCTCACTGAGAACCCACTCCATGGCCTGTCTTAGGTTGTCTCAGTCAGTCTGAGATCTTACCCATCATCGGTCACATGGAGGGCAGAGGAGGTGGCAGTGGGTCATCTGAGGAACTTAATTCCTGAGTTGCCAGCTGTGGTAATGTATCTCAACCTGATGGAGTTTTATTGCCTCTAGCCACTGGTGAATGAATTGTGTAATTGTGTTAATTACACAAGACCTGACAGTGATAAGGAAAAGGAGAAGAAGAGTTCCAAGTAGAGGGAGGAGGTAGGGTAAGAAGTCATGCAGGCCTGTCCACAGTGGGTTGTCCTGGAGTTCCCACCATCTCTTCTCCAGGTCCTCTTGAAGTATTTTGATCTTGTCTTCAATGATTCCCAATCTATTGGTGAAGAAACAGCATTTTTCCTGTAAAAATAAGCATATGCCTCCCTTTTCGGCCGTTAATAGGTCTAGTCCCCTCCTGTTTTGTAGGACTACCTCAGCCAGGGAATCTAGCAGTTGTTGGAGATCAAGGATAGTGCTGGACATGGCTTTTATGTCACTGATAAACTGGAGAGAGAGTTTTTTGTAGAGATGGACTGCCATACCCATCCTGGCTGTCCCAGTGGCCATGCCTATGGTTATTCCCAACCCAACGAACAAAGGTATCATTTGTACAGCTTTCTTAGGTCTCCCTCCAATATAATCAAAGGAGGGCATAGGGAGGGATTCATCTCCAGGAATGATATCCACATCTGGGATCAAGGTGGCTGGGGCACAGAGGCCCATCCAGTTCGCGGGCAGAAAGTCATAGGCCATCCCGCCCCCACAAAAAAAGACCATCTCAGGAGGTGGGCAACACTGGGCATTGGACTCATTTGTATTTGAGTTGCAGAAGGAACAGTCAATATGGCCCATGTCCACACTGGAATTGTCAGGGGCAGGTGAGGCCCAAATACAAGTTCCAGAAGTGGAACATTGATTGAAAGGAGCTGGACAGGAATAGGGAATGTAGCTGAGCAATTTTTTTGAGTAGTGGGGTTATAATTAGCAACCACTGCTAGTGGCCGGGGTGGTCCCGCTCTGAGACAGAGCCAGCAGTCTTTTGCAAGAGAAGGGTTTGTTTGATTAAGTAAGGCAAAAACTGATTGTAAGAGGGTCTCCATAAGGGGGTCAAGTTTTAGGTCTCCTGAGTCCTCAGGGAGGGCTATAGAGTGGTAGTTAAGCTCTGGGTACTGGGTCAAAATGATTTGTTCAATCTTTTTATTGGCCTGTTGTTCTCTAACTTTATCTTGAACTCCCCTGCCATCCCAATAGCCGATGGGGGGTTGAAAGTTCCAGCAGATTGTCTGGCCTGTCCCACCTAAACAGGGTGCAGAGGCGTATCCCATGTCACTCTTCCCCCATCTGCTACCACCTCCAGAGGTCGCTCTGGTCCTAACACCAGTCCAATAGGGTTTCCCATTGTTGGTGCATTGTTGTGCAGCAGTATAGCAAGCAGAATGCATTGTCTCATAAAAAGTGGTGCAAGGGCAGGGCCCTAGCTTGCCATCCACTTGAGGTATAATTTTGTTTTTTTCTATGCACACCCACATATTAGTATGGGAGTGTAGGGGGAGATGTTGGTTCCCAGAGAGATCAATAAAGTTGTATGCCATTTTGTTACCACAGTCTACCCTTTGGATTTGTTTTCCTTTAAAAGGAAGTGTTTCATGTGTTCCTCCCTGACATTCACAAGGTTGTCCCATGTGTTTGGCCAAGATAGCTCTGGCGTCATGTGGGTTTCCAAACCCTTCATCACTGGGTGGAGTGAGTGTTGCCAGCATCAGGAAGAGCGGTAGCATCCACATCTCCAATTGTTTCTGGGGAATAAAAAACAGAGGAACAGTCCTCAGGGGTGGAACACTCCCTGGAGGGGTGATTATCAGTGTCCCTTTGTTGGGGTAAATATTTTAGGTCCCTTGCTGGTATCCAAATGGGTCTTTTTTCATCTTGAGGGAAGATACATCCAAACCCTCTCCCTACTATGAGGAGTGGGCCTGGTCTTCTCCAGGCCCCAGTCAATGGGTCTCTCCATTTAACCTTGATCAAGCTGTATGTGTCAGAGGATGACCAATGTTTTTGAAATGGAGACATTTTTTCATTTCTAGAAAAATTTAAAATATTTAGGGTGAATAATGCTTTATTTAGCTGATCATGGGGGGGTAGTGATTCCCCCTTTTGTTTTTGTAATTGTGATTTAAGTGTTTGGTTATATCTTTCAATGATAGCTTGGCCTCGAGGGTTATATGGAATGCCTGTGGCATGTGTAATTTGCCACGTCTGGAGGAAACTTGTAAAGTTTTGACTTATAAAGCAGGGGCCATTATCTTTTTTCACTTGACCGGGCAGTCTGAGAGTGGTAAAACATAGAAGCATATGACTAATGGCATGCTTAGATTTCTCCCCGGCATGTGCAGATGCCCAACAGGCACGGGAGAAAGTACCGACTGATAAGAAGATATATTTAAGTTTTCCAAAGGGGGAATAATTAGTAACATCTATTTGCCAAAGATGGTTGGGGCAGAGGCCCTGAGGGTTACTCCCTGAAGTTTGGAGGGGGGGAACCTGGAGGAAAGGTTGGTAAGAGTTGCATGTCCTAATAATCATTTTAAGATCTTTATTTGGTATCTGGGGGAATTTTTGTTTGAGGCCTCTCTAGTTGGTGTGGGTTAGTGAATGAAATTGGGTAGCCTCTGAGATAGTGTGACAGTGAGCCACAGAGGCCAATCTATTGGCCAAGCTGTTTCCTTTGGACAGGAAACCTGGTAAATTCTGATGGATTCGAAGGTATTGTATAAAGATAGGGTGGACTCTATGTTTGAGTAGGGTGTGAGCCTGGATCATTAAGGGGGATATAGGGTTGGAATCAAGTCTAATCTGAGCTTCAATAAGATTGGGCAATAGATTTACCACATAGAGGCTGTCAGAAAATAAGTTGAACGGTTCTTGAATGGTATCTAGCGCCAGAACAACTGCAAAAAGCTCTTTGTACTGTACTGTTCCCTCTATTTCCTGAGAGACAGACTTGATGGGCTCAGGTTTGACCCCCAATTTGAAGGAGGGATACACAACCAGGGAAGCTCCCCAAGCGTCCCCCATCTGTAAAGGCAATGAGGAAGTCAGGGTTGAGTTGAGGTAGGAAAAGCCTGGAGGGCCTCCACTCCAACCTAGAGAAGGAGCTCATCCACTTATGGGGTCCATAATGGCAGTCTATGGTGCCCAGGAACCCCCCAAGTGCCATAGTGACTCTTATATTATTCCTTTGGAGCCAAATAAAATCTGTTGTCTTATAAGGAGTAATGATGGATTGGGTTCAGTACCAAAAAGTCTAATAGAGGTTTCTCCACCTTTGATGATGCAATCCACTACCTTGTTGTTTAAAGAATAGACCCTAGGGGCTCCGCCGATTGAAAGATGGATCCATTGAACAGGTTCCCCTTTTTGAGCTAGCAGGGCAATTTTCAGGGTCTCCCCAGGGAAAAGGTAGAGAGAGAGAGAGAGAGAGAGAGAGAGAGAGAGAGATCAGGATTAAATTGTTTAAGACAGGAGCTATCAATGGCTCTCTGGACCTTAAAGAGGATCTGGCACTGCTTAGGCATCAGGACCACTTGAGAGGAGAGATCAAGGCCCCTCAGGAGGTCAAACAAGGGGGATAACTTCTCAGTGGTTATGGATATCCAGGGTCTCATCCAGTTAATTTCACCCAAAAGTCTCTGGAGCTTAGGCAAGGTATAAGAATCCTGAATGTAGAGTTGTGGCTTAATAGGTGAAACAGTATCTAGGGTAAGGATCGAGCCCAAGATCTTAAAGGGAGGCACAGTTTGAACTTTCTCAGGGGCTACTTTAAAGTTGTGAGTATTAAGGATAGTTAGACATTGGTGGGTAAGGTCCTGGAGTGTGGAGGAATCTAGGCACCCAAGAATAATATCATCCATGTAAATATAAAACAGAGTGTTGGGGAAACTGAAAAGAGAAGAGAAAGTGGATGACAGGTAATATTGACAAATGGATGGGCTATTAGCCATGCCCTGAGGTAAGTCGGTCCACTCAAATCTCCTATCTGGGCCACAAAAATTAACAGCAGGTACAGAGAATGCAAATTTCTCCATGTCCTCTAGATGGAGGGGGATAGAGAAGAAGCAATCTTTAAAGTCAATGATAGTAATATGGTATATATTGGGAATAGCTGGGATCCATGGGAGTCCCCTCTGGAGGGTTCTGAAGGGGATCATGCATTCATTGATGCTCCTTAAATCATGTAAAAATCTCCAGGACCCATTAGGCTTTCTTATGACAAAGACGGGAGAGTTCTAGGGACTGGAGGAGGGACGGATATGTCCAGCCTCTAACTGTTGATCAATAAGTATGTGGATTTGATGTAGTTTAGAAGAAGGGAGAGGCCACTTCTCCACCCATATGGGATCCCCCAGTTTCCACTGAATTTTAAATGGGGGGGTTTGAACAGTGGCCTTTAGGATTGGGGGTGCTCATTGGAGTATTTCTTTTTTTTTTAATTTTTCTGTTTTATTTATTTATTTGAGAGCAACAGACAGAGAATGAGGCCAATAGAGAGAGAGGGAGAGAGAGAGAATGGGCACGCCAGGGCCTCCAGCCACTGCAAACGAACTCCAGATGTGTGTGCTCCCTTGTGCATCTGGCTAACGTGGGTCCTGGGGAGTTGAGCCTCGAACCGGGGTCCTTAGGCTTCACAGGCAAGCGCTTAACCGCTAAGCCATCTCTCCAGCCTGTCATCGGAGTATTTCTGTCTGAGTTGTTCAAAATAAGGGTCATCTCTATAGTTGGGATGACATTCCCTCCCTTCCTCAAATTGTTGTTGATATTCTTCCTGATCTAACAAATCATTATAAAAGGCCTTGTGGTCAGTGGTGACGAAAGCTTCAGCATCCCCAAGGATGTCTTGCCCCAGTAAGTTAGCAGTAGGCCCAGTCACCACGAGAGGGCGGCCCTCTCCCCTTCCCCCATCTGGATCAGTCCAAGGGAGCCATGTGGCAGTCTCCCAGGAAGTAGATTGTCTGCCAACTCCCAATAGAGGGAGGCCAGGTACAAGCTGCCAGGAGGGGGCACTTCCTCCTTTCTCAAGACCTTGCAGTCCGCTCTAGTGTTGATGAGAAATTTGAATCTCTTATTGCCAATATTTGGAATAATTTTGGGTCTAAGGCCGGGGACCAGAGGGACGGTCCAGTGGGCCTTGATGGTCTCTTTTCCCTTATTTAACGGGGCTGGGGGGAGCTCCGGGAGGAGTTTAAAGGCTTTTCCTGTATATCAAACTTCGACCGGCACTCCTTGGCCCAATGAAACCCCTTCTTGCATTTGGAGCAGCGGGTGCAAAGGGCATTAGTCGTCCCCGCAGAGGGTGGGGGAGGCTTTGTCTTGTTGGGGCACTCCTTTTTTAAATGGCCCTTGCCCCTGCACCCAAAACATGTTAGATCTTTAGGATTTAACTGTAATGTGCAGATCATAGTAGCTAATTCTCTCTGCCTATTCTCTTGGAGGGCAGCAGCCATGGCACTAGTCTGATGGGAAATAGTGCCAACAACTTTGGTAGCCACAACCCATCTACTCATGGAGCTGTCCTTTAAGCCTGCACAAGCGAGGCGATGATCAGCTGACATCCCTTCCCACACTAGCATCCTAGTGAACTGATCCTGTAACACCCATTGGGGAAACTTTCTCTGAAGGCTTTTTTCCACCCAATCTATAAATGCAGCCAAGTCCTCAGATGCCTTCTGGGCGATGCCCATAATGGGGGTTCTGAGGGCCCCTCATCAAGCTTTTTCCATGCTGCCAAACCCAGTGCCCTGACTTGGTCTCTATACGGGTCAGGTATAGGTGCCTATTGAGTGCCAGTGGCGTACTGATCAGAAGTGCCAGAGAGCATCCCAAAAGTTATGGGAACAGGGGGCTGTTGACATTGGTTTCACTCTGCCTGTATATGGCACTCATCTTGAAAAAAGGCACACCACTTAATGTATAGGGGAACCGACAAGATGGCCTTAACTAGATTTCTCCAATCTTGGGTCATACAAGGTTGATGGGCAAGTCCCTGTAACAGGGTCTCAGCCCAAGGAGAGTTGGGTCCATCCTCCGAGACCTGCCTTTTTGAGTTCCTTAAGGTCCTGAGCTTCCCATGGATACCAAGCAGTGGGGCAATTACCCCCTGGGTTTAGATTGACGGGAAATAGAAAAGTAGTTTCATTTTCTGGCAGCTTGGTGGCTGAATATGAAAGGGGGGGCTATTAGTTGATGGAGGAGGTGGGGGAGGTCCCCCAGAAGGCCAAGGAGCACTCCCAAAGGGACTGAGAGAGGGGTATAAGGATCCACCATTTTCTGGGGTTTTAAAGCTGCATCTCCAGGAGGAGTAGTTGGATCGGGCTGTGTACTATCTTTTCCTTTTGCCTCTGCCTTTTGTTTTTGTTTGGTTGGTCTTGGAGGGAAAGCAGCCCTTGAGGGCCGAGATTGTACGGAGGACCCCTAAGGGGGGTATCTGACCCTTCTCTACATGTGTCTGATGAACAAGGGCCTCTACCCTATCCCAAGTGTCCCAATCAAAGAGATTTCCTTCCAGCAGCCATGGCGCCAACTTAAGAAGGCAATCCCAGTTCTGTTGAGCCTGATTATCAGTCAAATTAAGCCCTCTACTCTTCAGGAGTGTCCTGAGAGATTCTAAGGCAGGATTGGATTTAGAGGTAGACTGCCCCATATTATAAAGTCAGGAGAGGAGTGTCTGTAAAATTTGGGCAACAGCAACACACAGACACACCAGTACAACACAAACACAAAGGACCCAAAAGATAGCTAAATGTGCTGCAGAATTAAGTTCAGATTTAGATCCTTGATGGCCAGATGAGTCTGTGTCCTTAGGGGACAGCTCGATGATACCAAAAATGGTATGGATGGGAGCAGGTCTCCCCAGCAGGTTTGCTCTGTCTTCCAGGACGGAGCCCCCACTCAAATGAGGGGGCAATACGCCTTGAGTCTCCTCCAGGTCTGTCCACACGGTATGTCCAACAGGGATGTATGACCCGTTCTTAAATACAGATGCCGCAGATGCAGCTTGCTGGCAAACTGAAAGTGAAAGAAAAGAGAAAGGGAATGAAGAGGTGTTGTCAAGAGAGCGCAGGTTACAGAAGCAAAAGTCAGCACATTAGAAATGAGGACTGCCTCATAATAATGAGGGTACACTCACCCTCACGGCAATTGACCTCCTCAATGGGAATTCGTCACACGGGGCACAACTTTGTTGGGTTTTTCTGACAGGTAGAGCTGGAGGAGGACCAGGCCTGCTGGTTCCTCCCGAGGGGTTGAGGAGGTGGGTGAGTGTCGATGGCCAAAACACACAGAGCCGGGAGTCTTGTCAATGCAGGATCTCACTTTATTGTAACAGGCAGGTGTTTATATAATGTTGAGAATGAAGGCGGGGATCTCAGGAAGGGATGAGGTGTAAGGGCCAATAGCATGTCACCACTTTTGAAACTATTGGTTCTAAGCGCATGCACGAGGGAACTCTAGCTTTTTTGCAGAAGTAGCAGGCCAGAGGCTATTTGGTGCCCTACTGAGTCATAGCTGGCCAGAGACAGGTCGCCAAACTTTAGCTAGGCTCAGGAAGTTCCATAGGCCTCGCGTCCGGGCCTCTCAAGGCCCAACAATTGTTTTACATGCAGTCTGAAGACTAGCAAACACCAGGGTCTCCAGCTATTGGAAACAAACTCCAGGTACATGTGCCACCTTGTGCATCTAGCATTATGTGGGTCCTGGGGAATTGAACCTGGGTCCTTTGGCTTTGCAGGTGCCTTCATCATTTAGCCACCTCTCCAGCCCAGGAGTTAATTAAAAAAAAATTTTTTCTGTTTATTTTATTTATTTATTTATTTGAGAGCAACAGACAGAGTGAGAAAGAGGCAGAGAGAGAGAGAGAGAGAGAGAGAGAGAATGGGTGCGCCAGGTCCTCCAGCCACTGCAAAGGAACTCCAGATGCGTGTGCCCCCTTGTGCATCTGGCTAACGTGGGTCCTGGGGAGTTGAGCCTCGAACCAGGGGTCCTTAGGCTTCACAGGCAAGCGCTTAACCACTAAGCTATCTCTCCAGCCCCCAGGAGTTAATTTTTATAGATATTTTAGAATGTGCTTTATTTTGATAAAATTCACTTGTAAATGTGTTGTAATCTCTAACATAAAGAGTGACAAATAACTTCTTGAGGAAAGAAAGAAAAGAAGGAAAGAAAGAAGGAAAGAAAGAAAGAAAGAAAGAAAGAAAGAAAGAGAACGACTTCAGGGACAGCACTGGCAATACATCTCAGTTGGTAAATTGCTTGCCTTACAAGCAAAAAGACCAGAATTCAGTCCTCAGAATGCTTACTCTCCAAAAAAGCTGGGGTTGGTGTCATGAATGAGTTTATAATCCCAGTACTGGGAAAGCAGAGAAATGTATATCCCTAGCACTCACTGGCCAGCCAGTCTAACGTACTTGACCAGTTCCAGAATGGTGAGAGACCCTGTCTCAAAAAGGTAGACAGCACATAAGGCTGCATTCAGACCTCTACATGCATGCCTCCCTACACATACATTAAAAAAATCATCACTGAGCACAAAACTAATTAATAAAAAATAAGTAAAAATCAGAAGCTGGGGAATAGGGTCAGTGCACAAAGAGTTTGCCAAACAAGCACGAGTTCCTGAGTTCACAGTCTCAGCATCTGAAAGTCAGTGCTAGAGTCAGTAATTTCAGTGCACGTTCTGGCAAGAAGGGAAACAGAGCCAGGAAACTCATGGGCTGGCAAATGAGGCTATTAACAACAAAAGTAGAGACGCTGATTCAAGCAAGGATGGAAGGAAGGACTGACACTTGAAGCTGTCCTCTGACCTCTACACACATGCTACAACAACTGTGCATGTAACCACACCACACAAGTATTTCCCATAGAATTCTACTCATTACTGCAGATATTCAAGAAAGCGTTTTGGTTTTTACTCTATTGTTATAGGTTACTTCAGTCACATAGCTGAGTTAAAGTTGCACACAGAGGAAATAGCATAAATGTTACTTTTGATGAGAACTTCACTAGATGATGAACAGGCGAGTTGTCAAGAATAAAGAAACATTTCAGTAATCATCTAATGCATTTTCCCTGTGATGATTACACATTTATGTCAGAGAATGTTTATGAAGGCTGTCAGAAAAGATGTCCTTGGTGAACCAGATCTTTTGGTTAGCCTAATAATAGGCTAATAAGAATTCACTTATGGGGGCTGGAGGGATGGCTTAGTAGTTAAGGTGTTTACTGGCAAAGCCAAAGAACCCAGGTTCAGTTCCCCAGTACCCACATAAAGCCAGATGCACAAGGTGACACATGTGTCTGGAGTTCGTTTGCAGTGGCTAGAGGCCTGGGTGTGCCCTTTCTCTCTCACTTTCTCAAATACATACACAGTATAAAGCAGCGTTTCATCCCAGAGGTATGAATCATATTTACTCAGTAAGTGTATACATAAAGTTTTTATAGATCCAAGCATGGTAGCACACACCTTAATACCAGCATTTTAGAGGCAGAGATAGGAGAATTTTCATGAGTTTGAGACAAGCCTGAGACTACTGTGGTGGTTTGATTCAGGTGTCCCCCATAAACTTAGGTGTTCTGAATGCTATGTTCCCAGCTGATGGATATTTGTGAACTAATGCCTCCTGGAGGGAGTGTATTGTTGGGGGCAGGCTTATGGGTGTTATAGCCAGTTTCCCCATGCCAGTGTTTGGCACACTCTCCTGTTGCTATTGTCCACCTTATGTTGGCCAGGGGGTGATATCCACCCTCTGCTCATGTCATCGTTTTTCACTGCCATCGTGGAGCTTCCCCTCGAGCCTGTAAGCCAAAATAAATCTCTTTTGCCCAGAAGCTGCTCTTGGTTGGGTGATTTCTACCAGCAATGTGAACAGGACTGCAACAGTAAAGTGGTACTGAGGAGTGGGATTGCTGCTAGACACCTGACTGTGTGGCTTTGGCCTTTTGGAGCTGATTTTCAAGAGGAATGTGGGGGGATTTGAAACCTTGGCCTAAGAGATGCCTTGCAGTGCTGTAAGTACAGCTTGATGGACTATTCTGGTCTGAGCTCCAAGACCTGAATGCAGTAAGAACTATGGACTGTGAGGTTTGGCTTATGAGGGTGAGAAAGAGCTGTGCCTGAACTGGGCTATCAGTTTGTGTGAAAAGCTTGCTCTTATGCCCATGTCCTGAGAAGTTGTGCAGGGTTGCTTTGCGTAGAAATGAACTGGTGTGAGCAGGATATGGCACAGAAAGAAAAATCTTTGGGTGAACTGTTGCCCGTTCAGCTGCAACTGAGAGATTACAACCTTTGAGACTGGGCTAGCTGACCTGCGCTGGGACAACAGGAAGACTGTCGATTCTTTTGAAGGGGCCTGAGTGCTCAAGGAGTGTCCTGCTCTTCAAAGTCTGCTTTATTCCCCCCGGATTAACAAATTGGCACCCTACCTGTTATCGTGGAGTATAAGAAATGCAGGAAAGAGGATCATTGAGTTTGCAACACAGTCTTGTGGTTTGGAAATGGCCATGGGCAGTGTGAAGCAGATTTGCTAGATACCTGCATGGAGACCCCATGGGGCCATGAGGATGAACTGTGGATTGCAGTGGAGACCCAGTGGAGATTCCGGGACCATGAGATGGCTGCCAAGGAGAGCTGCCGGCCCTGATGAAGTTTTCCAGGACTGTGAGTAGCCTAGCTGGAGGGGTGGAATTGGAATGCCAGAGACTAGTTGCTGGTTAGAATGATCAGACTTGGAGACTTGTCACTGACTAAAGTTGTTGGACTTAGAATTGGAGTTTAATGTTTGCCCTGGTTGTTTTAAATCTTGTATTGGCTGAATGTTTCTTTGCTATGCCCAATGCCATCTTTTGCAGTGTGAATATTTATTCTGTGCCATTCTGGTTTTTTTGAGGTTATTTTTTGGTATTATGGCTCAGTTAAAAGATCTTGGATTATGGGGATGTATGAACATCATTGGGATTGATAAAAACTATGGGGACTTTTAAAGCTAGATGAATGCATTGCATTTTACATCACGTATGATTATCAGTTTATGGGGGTTAGGGGTGGAATGCGGTGGTTTGATTCAGGTGTCCCCCATAAACTTAGGTGTTCTGAATGCTAGGTTCCCAGCTAATGGATATTTGGGAATTAATGCCTCCTGGAGGGAGTGTATTGTTGGGGGCAGGCTTATGGGTGTTATAGCCAGTTTCCTCATGCCAGTGTTTGGCACACTCTCCTGTTGCTATTGTCCACCTTATGTTGGCCAGGGGGTGATGTCCACCCTCTGCTCATGTCATCGCTTTTCCCTGCCATCGTGGAGCTTCCCCTCGAGTCTGTAAGCCAAAATAAATCTCTTTTGCCCAGAAGCTGCTCTTGGTTGGGTGATTTCTACCAGCAATGTGAACCGGACTGCAACAACTACATACTGAATTCCAGGTCAGCCTGGGCTAGAGTGAGACCCTACCTCAAAACAAAAGTGTTACCCAAATGAGTAACGCTCTGTTTCATATTGTATTAAAGACTAACTTTTTCACAAAACCTATAACAAAAGAGGGATAAAGAAACCAATTTACTTAGCTGGGTCTGGTGGTGCATGTCTTTAATCCCAGCACTTGGGAGGCAGAGATAGGAAGATTAATGTGAGTTTGAGGCCACCCTGAAACTGCATAGTGAATTCCAGGTCAGCCTGGGAAACAATGAGATCCTACCTTGAAAAACTTTAAAAAAAAAGAAAAGAAAGAAAGAAAGAAACCAATTTACTAACCTGAGAAAAGAAGCCTTTTTCAGTGGACTAAGGAAGTTGTCTTTGAGTACTATGATATTTTGAATGAATGTCCCCCAGTAGATCCAGTTTTATTAAAGCTTCTTGGATTTCCTGTTGCCTGTCTGGAAGAGGTGTTACTGTGGGTGGATTCTAAGAGTGCAGCCCCAAAGTGGAGGGATGAATCTGGAATTCCAGTCTAAAGATACTCAGTGTATTTGAGTTCTGCCTCTGTGGAGTTCCCTGGAGTGTGCTTACTTGTGGTGCTGGTTGTAGTTCTACCTGTCTGTGTAGACTTGTGAAAGGGAGCCAGCTTTTTTTTTTTTTTTTTTTTTTTTTTTGTCATCGTGGAACTTCCCCTGGATCTGTAAGCTTCAATAAATCCCCTTCTTCCTGGAACTGTGTCTGATTTGGAGGTTCATCCCAGCTCACTGGTTTATTGACTTCTTTGCATGTTTGGTTTGTATTTACTTTTGCATTATATAGAGAATTCAGGTTTCTTTCTCATTAGATCTGTATTTTATTCCTAGTAAAAAAAATTAATGCTATCTTGAGAGATATACTGATTGAGGAGGGTTGCTTTTCAGTATCTAGGAATTTATCTGAACACCATATCACCACATGGGAGAATACCACATAGCTCAATATGCTTGTCATGAATTTGTCATTTATTCTTTCACCCAGTGGGCATGTATATGCTCAACACTTAAGTAGATGCAGGGTGAATTCATATAGATTAAATTATTGTTCTTTGACCCCTCTGAAGATGACAAAGGATAACTTGGTTTTCTTTGGGAATATTTTTCTCATACTTTATTCTGTCCTTAGATATCAGGAATATTTTATCTGAACTAGTATGGAATTGAAAACTTTTGAGGGATCTAGTTCTTATTGAATTTAATCCTTGACTATGGAATATGACTTATTTTCATTTTAATTTCAATGTATCATATTTGATTTTTATCTTTTATTTCCTTACTAAAAATACAGCCTGTTTCCTACATATATAAAGCTTTGTGGGTTAGTAAATATACTAGTGTGGGACCTCATGTTCCATTTATAAAATGGAGGGAGATAGTAGTATGTACACCATAGGAATGTTATAGTGAGTAATAGGTTAATTTTTGAAGTGTTGGGCTGGAGAAAGATGGGTTAATGGTTAAGGTACTTGCCTGCAAAGCCAAAACACCCAGGTTTGATTCCTCAGGACCCACTTAAGCCAGATGCACAAGGGGACTCATGCATCTGGATTTCATTTGCTGAAGGTCTTGGCACACCCATTCTCTATCTGCCTTCCCCTCAAATAAATAAATAAACAGTAAGATTTTTTAAAATATTTTATTTATTTAAGCGAGGGGGAGAGAAATACACACACACACACACATATACACACACACATAGAGCGAGAGAGCAAGAGAGAAAGAAAGAGAAAGAAAAAGAGAGAATTGGCATGTTAGGGCCTCCAGCTACTGCAAACAAACTCCAGATGCATGAGACACCCTGTGCATCTGGCTTATGTGGGTAATGGGGAATTGGAAGGTCATTAGGCTTTGCAAGAAAGTGCCTTAACTGCTAAGCCATCTCTCCAGCTCATATAATAATTTTTGAAGTGTCTACAACAATTCCTGGCACATAGTAAGGCCTCTGTGCTTGCTAAGAATGAGGTCAAGATATCAAAGAGAAATAATAGACTTAATTTTTTAAACAAACATCTTTCAGTTGGAGAATATGAAATTAAAACATTTAACCCCTTAGTAGAAAAGTCAGTAGTTTGTTTTCAGAAGTATCTTCTTTATTTGTCATCCATCTCTTTTTTTTCCTGCATTTTCTTGGGGGTGGGCAGGGACTTAGGTATCCCAGGTTGGTCTTAAACTCACTATTTAGCCAGGAGTGACCTTGAAATTCTGATCCCACAGCCAGCCTCTACCTCCAAGTGTTGAGATTACAGTTGTGTGGCTTCTGGTTTAATATAGTGCTGGGGACTAAAACTAGGGCTTTGTGTATACTTGGCAAGTACTCTCCCAAATTTGCTATATCTATGGCTCATGTTCTTAGGAATATTTTTCTTTACAGCATGTCATGAGGCTCCTTATCTTGCCTTTCTAAGGTATAATTCACCAGTAGGATGAGAGTTATTATATTCATTTTTTTGCCCTAAAGCCTGAACCAACACAGTCAGGAAGTTGGTATCTGATAAATTGTGTTTTGAATTAATGAACATTTAATTCGTTTTTCCTTGATAATTTTCCTGGAATTCTCAATCTGGTCAAACTCCCCCTCTTTCAGGCATCATCTCTTAGTGCAGATCCTTGTGACTAGACATAGCTACTGTGGTGGGAGGATGCTGACATAGTAGAAGTTTCTGGAAAGGACAGTAACTTCCAGAAACCTTACCACTAAACTTTGTATGTTTTCAGCTAATACTTTTGGATTTTTTTTTAAATGAGGCAATGACCTCCTATCCCTCTGTTTCTCTTGTGAAGAAGTGCATCATATACTTTATAAAAATTAATGATACAATTGCATTAAATTTAAAGCATTTTGTTCCAGTAATAGAATGATTTTTAAAAAGATGATCCTCCTATATATGTGATATATATGAAGTGGGGAGGAGCAAGAATGGTGACTGTGATGGTTTGCATCAAATGCTCCCCATAGGCTCATGTGTTATGAATTCTTGGCCCCAAGTTGTAGCAGTTTGAGCAGTGGAGCTTTGCTGGAGGAAGTGTGTTCTGGGGGGCAGGCTTTGTAGTGTTACAGTCAGTTCCCTTTACCAAAACTTGCCTCTCTCCTGCTGCTGCAGCTACAGAGTTAATGTCTAACCTCTACTCATGTCATGCTTTCCCTTGCCATCATGAAGCTTCCCCTTGAGATTGTAAGCTAAAATAAAAACTTTTCTCTGATCAGCTAGCTGCTTTTGGTTGGGTACTTTGTCACAGCAATAGGAAGGAAATTACAACAGTGATCAAGAGCGGGTAATGAGATGGCAAGCAAGAGAGTGCGGAAGAGGCATAAGGACATGTGATTTGTAAACAGAAAGGAGGAAAGGATAATTTTAGGAGGCATAGGGGATTGGTAGATGGTGGGGATGAAAATCAACTAAAATAAATTGTGTTTGAAAATGCACAGTGTTACCTAAAACCCTATATGCTAACTAAAAAAATAAAATTAAGGGGGCTGGAGAGATGGCTTAGTGGTTAAGCACTTGCCTATGAAGCCTTAAGGACCCAGGTTCAAGGCTTCATTCCCCAGGACTCACATTAGTCAGATGCACAAGAGGGCCCATGTGTCTGGAGTTCGTTTGCAGTGGCTGGAGGCCCTGGTGCGCCCATTCTCTCTCTCTATCTGCCTCTTTCTCTCTCTGTGACTCTCAAATAAATAAATAAAGATAGACAAAAAAATAAATAAACAAAAATAAAATTAAGAAATTCCTTGGGAACTTTAATACATAAAAAACATTGTCAAATTCTTATTGAAAAATGAGGGAAATAAAGTGTTTATTGATATTGAAACCATGTTTTGGAAGTTGTAGATTTTTTAAAAATATTATTATTGTTTATGTTACTTGCTGCTGTTGTACCTCTTTTTTTAGGAAGAAGCCATTGAGTGTCTACTCCCCCGTAATGATCACTCCTCAACATACTAAAGGCTGATTACATGAAAGTCTACCTTAGCAAACCACGGAGTCTATTGGGCTTTCTAGCAGAGCATGGGCAAGGGGTTATTTAGAGGAGTGTGGAGACCCCAAGAAAGCTGCATTGCAAGGTCTCACCATCCCTTGATCTTTCTCCATCAATATACTCTACTGTGAGACCTCATGTACCATTGCATACAGCTGACACGGGGTGTAGCTGAGATCTCGGCATCTAATTACCTTTCCACCTCCTCCTCTATGGGAGAACATCAATAGACCCAATCTGAAGATTCTTTTGTATGCCCTTGCTTCTGATAAAGATAGCTTGCTCAGAAGACATGATTATACAACATATTGCATGGATGAAGTTGTTGAAAACTTTACAAAAGAATTAAAAGACAAAACAAAAAATAGTTAAAATGGTAAATTGTATTCTATGAATATTTTACCACAATAAAAAGGTAGTGGTGAAAATTTTTTTATTGATATTCTGCATTCTTATGGAGAAAACGAACTTCAGAATATATTTAATTGACTTTTAGTACCTTTATCATTGATATTAGCATCTTTAATACTCTCCAGTATTCCTTACCTCTCCAATTCTGCCACCATCTACTTCCTTTTTGGCCCAATTCTAATATTCCTCAAGCTTGTGCCAAGCCTGGATTTGGGGATTTTGTTGCTTTTTTCTCATATAACTCCACTAAGAATTTTATCAGACATTGCTACCAGAAACCAAGCTCTCATTCTCCTGTATTACTTACTCTGACCAGCACCCAGATAGAAGAGCAGTGACTTCTGTATGATCTCTGCTTTCCCTAAGTGATGGAAGCTATTTCTCCAGTATTGGGGAGAAAATAACTTCAATAGTATATGAAAGTAATGGGAGGAAAATGAGGAGAGTATGAGAACTGAGGAGGTAAAAGGGTAGTAAGTGTTATGAATGATAATAAAGGTAAGTGAATGAATAGGTAGAATGGATCAGTTTTGGATTGAGGATTTAATGATGGGGAAATATATGGGGCTCGGTAAAGTGACCATGGGCACAGACTGACTCCTCCCTCCAGTATAGTGTGTCTGGTGTATGTAGTATGTGTATGTATAGTGTATGCACATGAATATGCAGATAGAGAATAGTGGGTGTATTCTATTCTTTCTCTCTCTCTCTGCACATAAATAAATAAAGATCAAAAGACAATTTTGGGTGTATTTTTGTAAAACACAGATATGTATATATGCAAAAGGAAGGCTAAGAGACAAAATAATTTATGTTTATTCATCTTGAACATATTGTAGATTTTTATTTCAAAAAGAATTAAAAACAATATTTGTTCACATGGTAGTCAATTTATTTTCTCTATTCTTATTACAAGTTGCCCTGGTTTCTGTATACCATGAGATGGTGACTCAAGAGGAGCAAATGAACACACATGCATATACACACTTAGTTACAGGCACCTTCTCTCAAGTCTCAAGACTGTGGCAGCAATGGTGGTACTTACTAAACATTCCATTCCTGCATTGCTTCTCTTATTTCTCAACTTCAGTACAATTATTCAGAGTCTTGTGAAGAGTTTGACCAATGGTTGTGGGTAGAAATGATGTGCAATATTACTCTACTGTGTGCAATGTTAGTTTAGTTTAACAACCTCTCCCAGTTAATGCAAAAGTTTTCACAACATTTGTCGTAGTACATCTAGAAGTTTTTTGCTTACAGTACAGACTTACTGTGTCAAGCTATCTTCCTAGCTAGTGAAGAGGAAGGAGAGGCTGATCTATCTTGATAGTTGGGAAGCTCTGTGATTTTTTTTTTTTTAGAACACAAATAGGTTAGAAAGGCTGGACAATATTCAGAGGACAAAATGACTGCTTTAATAATTTTTGAGTTATACCTGATACCTTTTGATGTAAGGGAAGTCCATGATTTAAAAATGTTTTTAACTTCCAAACCAAATCTTTAAATATTTCAACATTTTTGATAAATGTGCATAATAAAAAGAAGATTTGATTCTGGAAATTACTTCATTCTGTTAAAAGAAAATAATGAACCATAAAACCAACTAAGCTCATCATACTTCAGTATTCAATTTATGAGAATAAAAATTTACATATTCTTTTTTTGATCATTTTATTTTTTATTTTTTAATATATATAGACATATTTTGTTTTATTCTTTTATTTATTTATTTATTTATGAGTGACAGACAGAGAGAGAAAGAGGCAGATAGAGAGAGAGAAAGAGAGAATGGGTACGCCAGGGCATCCAGCCACTGCAAATGAACTCCAGATATGTGCGCTCCCTTGTGCATCTGGCTAACGTGGGTCCTGGGGTGTCTAGCCTTGAGCCAGGGTCCTTAGGCTTCATAGGCAAGCGCTTAACCGCTAAGCCATCTCTCCAGCCCTGTTTTTTTTTTTAAATATATTTTATTTCCTCATTTATTTGAGAGAGAGAGAGAGTAAGAGAGAGTTAATGAGTGCCCCAGGGCCTCCAGCAATTGCAAATGAACTGCAGATGCATGCACCTCCTTGTGCATCTGGCTTATGTGGGTGCTAGGGAATCGAACCAGGGTCCTTTGGCTTTGCAGGCAAACTCCCTAACCACTAAGCAATCTTCTCTAGCCCAATATAGACATATTTTGTATGTAAACATCACATGTTGGTGCCATCCTTTCCCTCCTCTCTGCCCCTTTTCGGAAGAGGCCTTTATCATTGGGGATGCAGGACACCCCCTTGGATATTGTGGGTCATGCATTATGGGGAAGCAGTCAGTTGTGGGGGAGAGGCAATGTCTCTGTGTAAAGTGTCTCAACTTGTGGCTCTAACAATATTTCCGCACCCTCTTCCACAAGATTCCCTGAGCCATGCTAGGAACATTTTTAAGTCTACTTCAGTTATACGCACTTAGGAGAGTCTAGATGTCTGGTTTTGTAGGTGTTGAGTGTCCTCAGTATCTTTCTCCATCATCCTTGTGCTTATATCAGCTTAACTGAGAGAGCAACATTCTTTCTCATTTCCCCAATTTCTCTGTGGTTCCAGCTGGGCCTGAGGTGGAGTGCGCTGGGTCTTTTATCTCCTCAAGTCCAGTTCCCATCTGAAAAAGAGAGGCAGATTCTCTAATGGAGACTGAAGTCAGTGGTTACTAGATGGGATAACCATTATGAATTTAGAGAGATTTATAAGGATTTAGGTACTTTTATAGTATAAGGTTAGTGAGAGCTTGACAATGGAAAGCAGAATCATTATCTGGATAGGATTCTGACTTTTTTCCCAGTTCCAGGTATGGTTTCCTTTCCACTAAGGGAATCTGTTATCCAACCCAAGAGCAGTTGGTTACCCACCGTGGCTGTGTGCCACTATTGCACTTGTGTGAGCATCACGTCAGGTTGTTTGCTTCTTCTGAATTGCTTAGACTTTGAGTTGCTTGGACAGATGTTGGCCACTTTACCCTGGTAGCTCATGTAGCACCTTTCAGCACTAGATGGGCTAATTATCTGAGGACTTGCTCTCCTCTGGACTCCAATCAGGTCTCTGCATGGTCTCTGCCAACAGCGATTGGTGTCTTCAATAGTAGGGTCTTATTATTAACCTCTGCTAGGTAATCAAGTGCTCTGACAGAAGTCTGTCTTGTTTGTTTTGGGAGATCTAGTAGGTCTCTCTGATCAACAGCTCATTGTGGATGTAGACCATATCCTGGTACAGGGAATTGCAGGTCAGTGCCAAGGGAAAAGAAACAAGCAAAATCCAGAGAAGAAAGAGAAACTTGAGGTTAGGTTTCATCTCACTCTCTCCAGGGCTCTTTGATTCAGGTGCTCCCTCTAAGATGCGTTTGAGGGTTCTACCTTTTAGTCTGATTTCCAGGATATAGGATTCTATGGCATAAGTTCAATTTGGGTTCAGATTTTGTGTCTCCCTCCCCACCCTTTCCCTTCCCCCAAACCCTGCCCTCCTATTGTCCAAGTCTCAAGATGCTATTCAGTTATGTCAGCAACTTGGGCTGATCCAGGTTAAGAACTGCAGATGAGTGAGATCATGTGACGATTGTGTTTCTGTGATTGTGTGAGTTCACTTAAAATGATCTGTTCCATGTCTGACCATTTTTCTGTAAATTTCAATGTGCAATTTTTCTTACTGCTGGGTAAAATTCCATCATGTAGATATACCACATCTTGGTTATCCATTCATCTAATGATGGCACCTGGGTTTATTCCAGTTTTTAGCTATTATGAATTGAGCAGCTATAAACATGGTGGAGCAAATATCTCTGAACTGAGATGTTGCCCCAGCCAGCGGGGCTTCAAAGGGAGCATGGACCCCAGAAAACCTGAAATGAAAGGGACAAGAGACACAAGGAACCGACAGCAAGACAGGAGTTTGATCAAGCTGCCAATTTTTATTTTTCTCAGGGTGCCTTTTATACAGCAGAACAGAGGAGTTTGTCAGCAGTTTAGGTATTGCTACAGTTCTGTTTCAATAGGATAAGTTCCCGGGCCCAAGGCCACAAGATGTTCCACAGCTGCAGGATAAGGCCCCAGCCCCAAAGCCACAAGATAACGACTCCCTCATTCTTTATGGGTTACATTTGTTCTTTCTCCGTGCATGGGTTAACAAACAACTGCAGACCTTGTGACTTTCCAGAACAGACAACTTATCACAAAATGGAGTCATTATTCAGGATGGAGGCACCTTTGGTTTCCTAGTGCTCTATGGTTCCCCACATCTCCTCCCTTTCTATTAGTTTTTAGAAGGCGTTTTCTGTGGTGGCCAATTTTTGTAAACTTTTTTAGGACTCCCAGGGTCCCGTGATTTCACGGTAGACCTGTAACCAACTGGGGGAGCATTGACCTGACTCCTCCCGTGGGGTTCGTACCCCACCTTGGTTGCTCTTGGTACCTTTTGGGGAGGGGAGGCAGAGCCAACAAAGAAAGTATGGTACCAAGCTCCATGCAAGTCAGGTTTGACTCTCAGGGAATTCAGAAGCAGTCAAAAGGGACCTTCCCTTGCGGTGCTATGCCTCGCACCCATGTTGGTGCCCATATTGTACTCACATGTTTGTGAGTCAATATGCACAGGTCTGAATCCTATGCAGCTCCTAAAGGAGGGGAGTCACTCAGATCATTTTAAGTTTAGACAAGTGCCAGTAAGGGAGGAGATATGGGACAGTGATGGCCAGTGGCAACACAGAGGGAGAAAGACTATAAGTAGGACCTCTCGTAAGAATTATAACATCCCCCTTCACCATAAGAGTGGTGAAGATCAATTTCAGGAGCAGTATGTTGTGTAAAACAAGTCCCCAAGCGTTTGGGCTGCCGAGGGCCATTTTGCAGAGGTCTGGAGTTAGGGTCAGCCAAGGGATGGTCTGAGAAACCGTAGAGTGGGCCCAGATCACATCACTGACTTCACTGAGCATGGTCCAGGTGAAATTAATGGGTCGATGGTCAGTGGTGATCAATCCAGATGCCAGGAGCAAGAGGCCAATGAAGGCAGGGGCAGCCATAGTCCTGAAAGGGAGGGTGGGGAGCCTTCCCTGGGAGAGGGTGAATTTTTAAGGGGTGAGGGTGGTGTCCATTGATGAATTAGATGTTCTGGGAGCCAAAGAGGCCCATCATTTTGTTGATCATAAATGCAAGCAGAGCTGCGTCCCCAAATGAGGATGGGATCAGGGCCGTGTCTCTGAGAAGTGAGGGGGTCACGCCTCCTAACAAGGGCATGAGTGGAGGCCGTGATGGGATGCCAAAGGCAGTCAGCAGCTGATTTGCCAGAACTGTCAAGGCTTAAGAAATTAAGAACAAACAAAGCATGGGCCAAAATGTTTCGTGGGGTATTCTTTATACCATAAAAAGGGTGAATTTTTAATTTACTAAGTGTAGCCTTAAGGGTTTGATTAGCCCTTTCCACAATGCCCTGTCCCTGAGGGCTATAGGGAATGCCAGTGACATTTTTATCTGAAGCATAGAGCAAAAGTTCTTGAAGGTATGGCTAGTGTATCCAGGACCATTGTCTGTTTTAATGATTTTTGGAGTTCCCAATGTAGAGACACATTGAAGAACGTGAGAGATGACATTTTTTTGAAGCTTCACCAGCATGGAGAGAGGCAAACATAAAACCACTAAAGGTATCAATTGTAACATGAACATATTTAAGCTTGCCAAAATCTGAGAAGTGAGTTACATCCATTTGCCATATCTCATTGGGAAGAAGACCACATGGGTTGACTACTAAATGGGGAACTGGTAAGGAGACAGAACAAGCGGGACAGGACTTAACTATTTCCCTAGCTTGAGCATGGGTGATCTTGAAGGCAAGGTGGAGGGTTTGAGAATTTAAATGATGTATATTGTGAGCCTGTTGTGCCGAGGAGAGAGGGTCAGTTAGGGCTATGAGAGCAAAGCGAGTAGCAGCATCCGCATCAGCATTACCCTGTGTCAGAGGGCCTGGCAGAGAGGTATGAGCACGTAAGTGGCCTATATAGAAGGGGTGAGACCGAGCACAAATGAGATCCTGAAGGGAGCGGAACAACGCAGAGGCATTAGTGGAAGGTTTGATATAGGGTGTTGTCTCCAGTAGGGGGACTGACTTAGCAACATAAGCACTGTCAGTAAAGAGGTTGAAGGGCTGTGAAGGGAATTGTCTAAAATCTTCAAGAACAGCGCAAAGCTCCACTAATTGGGCAGAGGAGTATGGGGTGTAGAGAGAAGTTGGTTGTCCGTTTATCATGTATGCAGCTGTACCATTAGTTGATCCATCAGTGAATATAGAAGGAGCATCCTTAATAGGGTTATAAGAAGTATTAAGGGGAAAAACAAAAGAGTGAATGTTGGCAAACTGAATAAGGGGGTCAGAAGGGTAGTGATTGTCAATAATGCCCATAAAGGCAGAAAGTGCTATAGGCCAATAATCATCAGTCTGGAGAAGCCAGTTGAGTTGGTCAGGACCGTAGGGGAGGAGGATTGTGTTTGGATCTTTGCCAAAATGTTGGCGGGAGAGCATGCTAGCCTTTATGATGAGTTGAGCGACCAAAAGGGGATAAGTGGTTATGACTTTAGTAGGAGAACAAGAGAGGTGAACCCAAAGCAGGGGAGAGCCACGATTGTGGTGAGGGTGCCCTTGCCAGAATACACCAGTAGGTGTATGGGTAGTAGGGCAAACAATGAAAACCAGGGGAAGGGTATAATCTATCTGTTGGGCAGTCTGGAGGTTAATGGCCTTGTTTATTTCTTTCAAGGCAGCAAGGGCCTGAGGGGTAAGTTTTCTAGGAGAGGTAGGGCTGGGGTCTCCATTTAAGATGTCATTGAGGGGTAGAAGAGCAGCGGTGGGAACTTTTAAATAGGGTCTAAGCCATTGAATGTCCCCAAGCAATTTCTGGAAGTCATTGAGAGTGGAGAGATGAGAGGTGCGAAGTTGAATTTGGGGAGTTAGTGCCTGTTGATTTTTGAGCTCATAGCCCAAATAAAGGTAGGGGTCAGCGGTTTGAACCTTGTCAGGGGCAACTTGAAGCCCATATGATTGCAAATTGGACAGTAGGTGCTGGAGGCAGGAGGAAAGCAGGTTCTGGTCACAGGCAGCTAAAAGAATATCATCCATGTAATGAAGAATGTAGACAGAGGGAAAAGTCTCCCTGAGGGGGTCAATGGCCATGGCCATAAACTTTTGACAGAGGGTGGGGCTGTTAGCCATACCTTGGGGTAAAACATTCCATTGAAAGTGAGGCATAGGGCCACGAAAATTTACTTGCAGGACGCTGAAGGCAAAGCAGGGCCTATCCTCAGGGTGTAGAGGGATGGTAAAAAAGCAATCCTTTAGATCAATAACTACTTTGAAGGAACCATAGGGAATGGCCACCGGGGAAGGGAGTCCTGGTTGGAGTGCCCCCATGGGGACCATGGCTTTATTAACAGCTCTCAGGTCCTGTAGCAAGTGCCATTTGCCAGATTTTTTATGAATGACAAAAATAGGGGAGTTCCAGGGGGAGGTAGAAGGCTCGATGTGGCCAGTGGCAAGTTGTTCCTGCACTAACAACATTGCAGCCTCTGTTTTCTCATGTGAAAGCAGCCATTGGTCAACCCATATAGGGCTTTGGGTTTTCCAAGTAATTTTATCAGCATGGGGTGCAGAGATGGCAACAGCCACTAGGGAAAAGAAGACTCAGGGGCGTACCCAAGGCCAGAGCTATCGAGTTTCTGGGGAGGAGAAATGGGCTCTGTTATGCCTTGTAAATTTTTTCCAAGTCCTTTCCCTGGAATAAAACCCTGACTAAGAATTTGGGAAGTGACAACACTATTGGGGCTACAAAGGACCATATTTATTTGTGAAAGAATGTCTCTTCCCCACAAGTTGACAGGCAATCCTGGAAGAACAAAGGGGGTGACTTGTCATGAGTTACCCTCCTCGTCAGTCCAAGTAAGGACATGAGAGCTTTGGTGAGGGTTATTGGATTGTCTAATGCCCTGTAAATGGATATGAGAGGCAGTCAGGGGTCAGGACTTAGGCCAATGTTTGACAGAGATTATGGTGGCGTCAGCACCAGTATCCACAATTCCATCAAAGGGCTTGCCATCAAGAAGCAACCTTAAAGTAGGGTGATCCAGCATAACAGAGTGCACCCAATAAGTGTCGGAAGAGCCAGGTTGATTGTTATCATGACTTGGGGACATATAATTATTGTTAAGAAAAGTGAGGGGCAACAAGACAAGTTGGGCCACTTGATCCCCAGGCAAAATTAGATGGGTTCCTCTCTGGGAGGTGACTAAAACTTGGATATTGCCAGCAAAATCATTATCTATAACTCCAGGGATGACTTGAATACCCTTGACAGAAGCGCTAGCCCTGCCTAGGAGAAGGCCAAACATGTTGGGGGGCATAGGGCCGGACACATTTGTTGCAATTACTTGAGGGCAAGTCTCAGGGGTTAATACTGTGTGGGAGGTGGCAGAGAGGTCCAGTCCTGTGCTGCCTGCTGTGGCGTGCTAGAGGGTGGACACTGATTCTCTGGTGGGTTAGAGGGAGGGACAAAACTGACCGCCCCAAGGTTTGTCCTGGAGCTGGCCCCGTTGGAAGTTTCCTGAGATAGGAAGAGGTTTTCCCTGAGAGGCCGACAGAGGATGGCCATGAATGCCAGTCCTGGAGCGACATTCAGAGGCCCAGTGTTTGCCCTTCTGGCAACAAGGACAGGGTGTAGCAGGGGAGGGCGAACAGAAGCAGAGAGCTGTTTAGGAGCAGTGCATTCGCGAGAGAAGTGTCCAGGTTGTTTACAATTATAACATGTTTTCGTACCCTGAGTGAGACCAGCAGAACAGAGAGCAGCTCCAATTGCTAAACCCATGGCATGGGAGGAGCCCACACCTGCACATAACTTGATATAATCAGATATGGTCTCCCGCTTGTGACAGCAGAGAATAGACTGACAAGCAGGATTAGCATTCTTAAAGGCCAGGTGTTTGATAAAGGGGCTGTTGGTTTCCCCAACACAAAAAAGGCACTCAGCAGTTTCATTAAGTCTACTAATAAAGTCACTGTAAGGCTCTTCTGGACCCTGTCTAATATTAGCCAGGGAGGTGGTGGCGGCCCCTTTAGGAGGGAGGCGCCACCAGGCAGTGAGGCCTGCCTGTTGTATTTGGGCTAAAAGTCCAGGGGGGTAGCATGCTTGCCGTTCGTTGGAATCGAAGGGATGTTCCCCCAACAATTTTTGTTTTGTCCAATTTTTAGAAACAGCCTTTTGTAAATTACGGCGAGCAAAGTTAGAGCAGTTTTCATTAAATTCAGTGTGCCATAGAACAAAATCTCCGCCAGAGAGAGCTGTGCGAGCAAGGCGATACCAGTCATTAGGCGTAAGCCATTTGTCACTATAACTTTCCAGAAGAGTAAGAGTAAAGGGAGCCGTGGGCCCGTAATTGGAGAAGGCCGCCTTTAGCTGCTCAAGAAACTTTAAATTTTTATGTTTAGGTTGGGGAACAGGCTCTGGGGCAGGTTCATCTTCAGAATCAGAGGAGGCAGCATTCCCATCAGCTGGAGCAGCCGAGGGAGCAGGCTCCTCATGAGAGTCCGTATCGGATGCAGGGAGGGGAGCAGAAGCGGGATCAGAGTGGGCCTGTGTGCGAGTAACAGGAAAAGCAAGAAGGCCAGTATTGCGGGTGTGTGGGTCTGCTTTTGTTTTGCGCCTATGGCTGTCAGAGGAAGGATTAGAAAAGGCAGAAAGTTCTTTTGTGACAGAATCAAGTTCCTGGAGAAGCTGTAGGTGAAGATTTTTATCCTGAAGTGCCCTACGGAGGTCAGAGACAGAAGCTAATGTGGCAGATTGTAATTCTATGAAGGGAGAGTCAGCGAGAGGTTCAGCAGGCCAGAGGGAAGCAGGGCGGCAGAGCGGTCAAGGATGGGAGTGCAGAGTGGCGGACAATAGGGAGGAGGTGATACTAGAGGAGCTTTACTTGTGGGGCTTACATCAAGCAACAGGGGAAGGGGGGACCCAGCTTCAATATCCGTTAGGGAGGGATAAAGGTGACAGGAAGGCTTTTCAGAGGCAGGAGATTTAGGTCTCTCGTGAGTTTCATCTCCAACAATGACAGAGGTGCAAGCAGAAGGGGGCCTAGAAGAGCGTTTAAGAGCAGCCTCTCCCTCATTGACAAGAACCTGCACAGCCATAGAATGATTGTGGACCTTAAGAACATCATTTATAAGATTCCAATAAGAGTAGGCAGAAACAGGGACCTTCTCGGGGCCAAAGGTATCATAATAATCATGCAAGCAATCTCCAACTCTTAACCAAGTTTTTTCATTTATAGTCCCTTCCTTTGGGAACCAAGGACAGATATCACCAATATAATCTAAGAATATTTTTAAGTCTTTTCTTTTAACCCTAGTTCCTCGTACCTTGAGAGCTTGTTTTAGCCCAGTCACAAAAGAGTGTTCTTTTGAAAATGCTTGTCCCATGGTAAAGAAAAAATCTTATCTTATCTCACTGTCCGAGTGTTCCAATGGATCTGTCTCATGGGTGGGCAATTCCGTGGCAATCACCAGCGGGCCAGTGTCTAACCCCCTCTTTGGGTCACAGTGGCCTTGGTGCGGGATCCCAATGGGCAGGTAGCAGATGGTGTTTCAGGCGATCCTAGGTTCATGCCCCACATTGGGTGCCAGTTGCCCCGGCCAGCAGGGCTTCAAAGGGAGCATGGACCCCAGAAAACCTGAAATGAAAGGGACAAGAGACACAAGGAACCAACAGCAAGACAGGAGTTTGATCAAACTGCCAATTTTTATTTTTCTCAGGGTGCCTTTTATACAGCAGAACAGAGGAGTTTGTCAGCAGTTTAGGTATTGCTACAGTTCTGTTTCAATAGGATAAGGCCCCAGCCCCAAAGCCACAAGATAATGACTCCCTCATTCTTTGTGGGTTACATTTGTTCTTTCTCTGTGCATGGGTTAACAAACAACTGCAGACCTTGTGACTTTCCAGAACAGACAACTTATCACAAAATGGAGTCATTATTCAGGATGGAGGCACTTTTGGTTTCCTAGTGCCCTATGGTTCCCCACAAGATGTTGAGCTTTTAGGGTAAATGCCCAGTAAGGGAATAGCAGGGTCTGCTGGTAACTCTATGTTCATCCTTTTCAGGAGTCTCCAACTTGATTTCCACAGTGGTTGTACCATCTTACATTCCTAACAACAGTGAATGAGGGTTCCTATTTCTCGACAGCCTTGCCAACATTTGTTATCATTTGATTTTTTTTTTTTTAATGTTTGTTCTATTTACTAGAGTAAGGTGGAAATCTCATAGTTGTTTTAATTTGGATTTCCTTAATCATTAGGGATGTTGAACCTTTCTTAAGTGTGTGTTAACCATTTGTAATTCTTCTTCTTAGAACTCCCTATTTAGTTCTCTGTCCCACTTACTGAGTGGGTTGTTTTATTTTTTATTGTTTAGTTTTTTGAGTTCTTTGTAAATTCTAGATATTAGGCTTCTGTCAGTGTTACAGCTGGCAAAGATTTTCTCCCATCCAGTGGGTAATCTATTGGCTTGATTTATGGTTTGTTTATCTGTGCCAAATCTTTTTTATCTTCATGAGATCCTATTGGTTGAGTGCTTGTTTAATTTCCTTGGCTACTGGAGTTTTGTTCAAGAACTCTTTTCCCAGTCCTATATCATGGAGTGTGCTTCCTATTTTTTCTTCCACCAGTTGAGTGTTTCAGATCTTATAGTCTTTATATAGATATATAGATGTCTTCAACCCATCTGGACTTGATTTTTGTGTATGGTGAAATAAGTGCGTCTAATTTCATTTTTCTACATGTGGTCATCCAATTTGTCCAACACCATTTGTTGAAGATGCTGTCTTTTCTCCAGCCTACATTATTGGCACCTTTGTCAAAGATCAAGTAGCTATAGTTGCTTGCTCTATGGTCTGGGTCTTCAATTCTGTTCTATTGGTTTATGTTTCTGTTTTTATTCCAGTACCACACTGTTTTTGTAACTATGGATTTGTAATATAGTGTTAGATCAGGTATGGTGATACCACCAGAGGTGTTTCTTTTGCTGATGATATGTTTGGATATCTGAGGCCTTCTGCCATCCCATATGAATTTTGAGATCATTTTTTCAGTCTCAGTGAAGAATGATGCTGGTATTTTTATTGGTATTGTGTTAAATCTGTATGTTGCTTTTGGTAGAATTGCCACTTTCACAATATCAATTCTATCTATCCAGGAACATGGGCCGTCCTTCCATTTTCTTATGTCCTCTTCTATTTCTTTCTTGAGTGTTTTTATGTTTAAAATAATTAAAGTTCCTTCACATCCTTTGTCAGTGTTACTCCAAGGTTTCATTTTTTGTTGTTATTGAAAATGGGACAGTCTCACTGAATTTTTCTCTCTGCATATTTGTCTTTTGCATAAAGAAATGCATTGATTTTGTATCCTTCCACTTTGCTGAATGAATTGATCACCTTTACAAGTTTTGGGATGGCGACTTTCAGTTCACTTATAAATTGGATCATGTCATCTGAAAATAGGGCTAACTTAACTTCTTCCTTTCCTATTTGAATCCCTCTTCTTTCTTTCTCCTGTATTATTGCTTGGGCTAGTATTTCTAGTACTATGTTGAAGAGCAGTGGTGAGAATGGACACCCCTGTCTTGTTCCTGATCTCAGTGGGAACTCCTTGATTTTTTCCCCATTAAGTATTATTTGTACTTTAGGAGCTTTGTATATAGCCTTTATTATGTTGAGATATAAACCCTCCATGCCTATTCTTTATAGGGTTTTGATCATGAAGTGGTGTTGTATTTTGTCGAAGGCCTTCTCTGCATCAATTGAGATGATCATGTGGTTCCTATGGTTCAGTTTATTCATGTGTTGTATTACACTGACCAATTTCCATATGTTAAACCATCCCTGCATCCATGGGATGAAGCCTACTTGACCAAGGTGGATAATGCTTTTGATGTGTTGTTGAATCTGTTTGCAAGGATTTTGTTTAGGATCTTCGCGTGTAAGTTCATTAGGGATATAGGCCTATAATTTTCTTTCCATGTTGCATCTCTGGTTTTCGTATTAGGGTGATGATAGCTTCATAAAAGGAGTCAGGAAGGATACCCTAGTCTCTGATTATGGAGAGTAGTTTGAGAAAAATTGGTTTCAGTTCTATGAAGGTTTGACAAAATTCAGCTGAGAAGCCTTCTGGTCCTGGACTTTTCTTTTGGGGGAGCTTTTTGATTATCTTTTCAATCTCCATGGATATGATAGGTTTTCTTAGGAGATTAATCTGCTCTGAGTTTAGTTTGGGTAGGTGGTGTGAGTCTAGGAATTCATCCATTTCTTCCAGATTATTTAATTTTGTGGAGTATAGGTTTTGGAAGTATGCCCTGATGATTCTTCCAATTTCATTGATGTCTGTAGTGATCTCTCCTTTTTCATTTATGATTTTGTTAACTTGAGACTTCTCTTTTTTGTGCTTGATCACTTTGAACAGGGGTTTGCCAATCTTGTTTATTTTTTCAAAAAAAACAGCTCTTCATTTCATTGAGTTTTTAAATTGTTTTCCTAGTTTCCAGTTCGTTAATTTCTGCTTTAATATTGACTATTTCTTTCCATCTGGAGCTCTTTGGGTTGGATATTTCTTGTTTTTCCAGTGCCATTAGGTGGAAAGTCAGGTTATTGATTTGTGATCTTTCTGTCTTTGTAATGAAGGTATTTATGGCTATGCATTTTCCCCTTATAACTGCCTTCATTGAGTCCCATAAGTTTTGGTAGGCTGTGTTTTCATTATGATGCAAATATAGGAATTTTACCATTTCTTTTTTGATTTCTTCCATGGCCCATTCATTGTTTAAATGTATTTTGTTTAGTCTCCAGGAGTTGGTGGTATTCTTGATGTGTCTCTTGTTTTTAAAGCATTGTGATCTGACATGGTGAAGGAAGTTACTTCAATTTTTCTGACTTTATGAAAGCATGCTTTATGGCCTAATATATGGTCAAGTTTGGAGAAGGTTCCATGGACTGCTGAGAAGAATGTGTATTTTGTAGAACTGGGGTAGAAAGTTCTGTAGATATCCTTTATGTCTAGTTGATCTACGATGTTGTTGAGCTCTATTATTTCCCTATTGATTTTCTGCTTGCATGATCTGTCTATTGACAATAGTTGAATATTGAAGTCTCCAACTATGATGGTGTTGGTGTCTATTCCTGTTTTATTGTCAAGTAGATTTTGGTTTCTAAACTGTGGTGCCCCTGAGTTTGAGGCATGTATATATTTGATTGTGATGTGCTCATGTTAGATCATTCCCTTGATGAGTAAGAAGTGACCTTCTTTTTCCTTTGTGATTACATTTGGTTTTAAGTCTATTTTATCAGATATTATTATAGCAACACCTGCTTTTTTTTTTCCATTTGCTTGGAATATCATTTTCCAACCTTTCACCCTGAGGAGTTGTCTGTCTTTAGTGGTGAAATGGGTTTCTTGAAGATAGCAGATAGAAGGGTACAGTCTTTTGATCCATCCTGATAGCCTGTGTCTTTTGGTTGGTGAGTTAAAACCATTGATATTTAAGGTTATTACTGTGAGGTTTGAATTAATCTCTGCCACAATGAGGTGTTTTATGTGGTTGGGTGCTTACTTGTGTTCTGTTTTGATCCTGGTCTATTTTGGTTATTGTGTTCTTCTTCTTGTTGGCTCCTGAGACTGGTTGTTTGACTTTTCTATGTGGAACATTTACTCAAGTATTCTCTGTAGGTTTGGCTTTGTGTTTATATAATTATACAGTTGACTTTTTTCATGCAAAGTTTTTCTTTCACCATCTACTATGAGGGATACTTTTGCTGGGTAAAGTAGCTTGGGTTGGAAGCCATAGTTTTTCAGACTTTGAAGTGCTCCATTCCAGGCCCTCTGGCTTTCAGGGTTTCCACTGAGAAATCTGATGTTATTCTAATGGAATTGCCTTTGTATGTTGTGAATTGCTTCTCTCTTGCTGCTCTTAACACTCTTTCCTTGTTTTCCTTGTTAAGGTTCTTAGTTATGATGTGTCTTGGTTCTGCCTGTTTGGTGTTCTGTGGGCTTCTTGTACCTGGATGGGCCTCTGTTTTGCAAGATTCAGAAAATTTTCTTCAATACTTTTGTTGAGTATGCCTTCGGTCTGGATTTCCTCTCCTTTGATTATGTCCATGATCCGGATGTTGGTTGTTTGAGAGTTTCTCACAGTTCCTTTATATTTTGTTCACTTGAGTTTTTGAACTTCCCAAAGTTTTTGGCCTCCCAATCAATTTCTTCTGTCCTATCTTCTAGATCATTGGTTTTGTCTTCCACATGAGTTACTCTGTTGCTGATTGGTTCTGGAGAGGTTTACATAAATTCTATTTGAGTTTTGTTTTCTGTTGTGATGTTTTGTATAGTGTCCATCTCTTTTTTAAGGTATGATTTCAATTTGAATTCTGATTTTATTGATGCTTCTTGTAGTTCATTCTTGAATGTGATCAAGTCTTCATTAAGCTTAAACAACTGGTTGTTGAGGTCTTCCATTTCTTGACTTACCTTCAATTTATTGATATTTCTTTGGAGGGTTCTAACATTTTCTTCCATCAAGTTAAGCACACTGTCAAAAGCTGAACACTCTAGCAGATGATTCTGTTCAATTTCATTGATACTATTGTTGGTTCCTTGATCATTTGCTTGAAGATCAGCAAATATTTCTTAATCGGGGTCTCATTGGTTGTTGTGTTTTCATTTTGGGAATGAATTGCTGTTGATTGCTTTATGATTTCATTGGAGGCTTCCATAGTAGGACAAGGCATTCTTGGTAGAGATCTCTCAGTTTTCTGACTTTTGTTGTCTTTTTGTGTTGTTGTCTACCCATTTTAGGAAGATTTTTGTTTTTAATTTTATTGAGAAGAAGCAAGTTTTTGTCTTTTGGTCTGTTCTCCCACTCACTTAGATGAACAGGGATGCTGGTACTTAGTGTCCAGTCAAGATACTAGAACAAAAGGCCTGATTCCACAGCTCACACAGGAGTCAGGCCTCCCTGAGCAAGGCACAATGGGACCTACCAGGACCAGGGGCCTAGGAGGTGTAAGGGAATAGGGATCTGGCCTACTTTGTGCTGAACCCTCCAGGATGTGGACCATACAGGCAATGTAGACTGGGGAGGTGGGAGGAGCCCACACACTGACTGGGCAATGAACTCAGACCTGGGCTCTGGGAGGGGACCAGAAATGGCTCTGGCCTACTCACTCCAGATCACTGTGCCCACTGTCACACTGTCCATGCAGGGAACTCAGACCTGAGTGGTGGGAGGGGATTCAAAATGGGTCAGGCCTACTCACTCCAGACTGCCATGCCTGCCCACACAGGGAACGCAGCCCCAGGGTTTTGGGAGGGGGGAAAATGGGTCTGGCCTACTCACTCCAGATTGCCATGCCCACCCACATCCTGACTGCATAGAGAACTCAGCCATGGGCTGTGGGAGGGGCCAGAAATGGGTAAGGCCTACTCACTCTAGACAACATATTCTTTTTTATTTTCTTTGAGAAGTGATCTCATTAACATGAATAAAAACTATGCCCAGAAACATCCATTAACATTAAACTATACATAGAAAAAAGACTTAGCTTTTTTTTTTTTTTTTCCAAAGTAGGGTCTCACTCTAGCTCAGCCTGACCTGGAATTCAGTAGGTAGTATCAGTGTGGCCTTGAACTCACAGTGATCCTCCTACCTCTGCCTACTGAGTGCTGGGATTAAAGGTGTGCACCACCGTGCCCAGCTTAGTTTTTTTTTTTTTTTAATTAGTTTTGTACTCATGGAATACAGTCAAGTTGGTATCATTGTTAGCCTCTTCCATGTACTCCCCTCTCCATGTGGCCCCCATTGTTGGGGTATATGGGTCATCAATTGTGGGATTAGCCCTCAGTTATTGGTAGGAGGAAATGTCTCTGCATATCATGACCCAACATGTGGCTCTGACATTCTTTCTGCCCCCTCTTCTGCAAATTTCCCTGAGCCATGTTGGGTTCATTTTAGGTCTGCTTAAGTGAGGAGGTCTTGGGAGCCTCTGTGTCTCTGGATATCTGATTTGGTAGGAGTTTATTGCTCTCAGTGTCAATCTCCTTCACCCTTGTGCTGGTACCAGGTTCAGCAATAAAAAAGCACCCTTGCTTGTTTCACCAATTATTCTTAGTTTCAGCTGGGGCCCTTTTGATGTATGATGGGGTGGCTCTCTCTTTAGGACCTGCATCTTTCTGAAAAAGATTTTTTTAAAAATATTTATTTATTTATTTATTTGAGAGAGAGAGAGAGAGAGAGAGAGAGAGAGAGAGAGAGAGAGGTTATATGGACCACTTTGTGTATCTGGCTTTACTTGGTACTAGGGAATTGAACCTTGTCTATCAGGCTTTGTAAACAAGCACCTTTAACTGCTGAGCCACTTCTCTAGCCTGGAAAATTCTTAGTAAGGGAAACATGGAAGGCATATATATATATATATATATATATATATATATATATATATATATATATGTATATATATATGTATATATATGAAAGATAGAGAGAGAATGGGTACAAAATGGACTCAAGCCACTATAAACAAACTCCAGATACATGTGACACCTTGTACATTTGGCTTCCATGGCATTGGGGAATTGAACCTAGGTCCTTAGACTTTGCAGGCAAGTGCCTTAACTGCTATGCCATCTCTTCAGCCCTTATATATTCTTTTCTAAATAAATTTTTAGTATAATATGTATTATTTGAATTATCTTTCATGAATGTGACTACCTGAAGAGGCCATATATAAGCTAGTTGTGATTCATGTTGCCCTAGAGCAATCTAACCCTTCCTTACCCAGTGATAGATCTGAGCCTTTATGACATTTGTAATTAGGGATATGTAGATGGTCCAGTTTTCATTGTTGCACACAATGTATTACAGAGCCCTCATCAGCTTTCCATCCCATGATCTGAGTTCCCAATTTTTAGGTCTGGACCAACTCCCAAAATGGACAAAAAGGACAGCAGGATGGCAACAGAGGTAAGGAAGCAGATTGTCCACATTCTTCAAGAAACTGCTGGGCGTGGTGGTGCATGCCTTTACTCCCAGCACTCGGGAGGCAGAGGTAGGAGGATTGCTGTGAGTTTTTGGCCACCCTGAGACAACATAGTGAATTCAAGGTCAGCCTGAGGTAGAGTGAAACCCTACCTTGAAAACCAAAACCAAAAACAGAAAGAAAGAAAGAAAGAAAGAAAGAAAGAAAGAAAGAAAGAAAGAAAGAAACCTCCCAGCCATTATCCCTTCCTTGCCTAACAATGCTCCAGGTCATGGTTCTCTCCCCTTATCTCCTAAGTTGCCTGGTTACTCTTCTGATCTCACACCGTAGCTATTTGAAATGGCTAAGGTAAAGAAAAAAGGAGGGCTGGAGAGATGGCTTAGTGGTTAAGCGCTTGCCTGTGAAGCCTAAGGACCCTGGTTCAAGGCTCAATTCTCCAGGACCCACGTTAGCCAGAAGCACAAGGGGGCACACACATCTGGAGTTTGTTTGCAGTGGCTGGAAGCCCTGGCGTGCCCATTCTCTCTCTCTCTCTCTATCTGCCTCTTTCTCTCTCTGTTACTCTCAAATAAATAAATAAAAGTGAACAACAACAACAACAACAACAAAACAAAAAACGAAAAAAGGAGTTCTTTTCTCTTCTTCACCTTCACCCAACTGAAGAGCTCTATAAAGCCCATTATCTGAAAAAACTCAAGATGGCTGTGCTCCTTTCTTGTGAGCCAGCCCTGGAAGCTTGTGTTTTTCCCCTGAATAAAAGCTTTCATCGTTGCTTCTGAGTGGTTTGCATGATCTTAGTCACTCCCAAACCTTACACCAATTAAACCAAAACATTTATCCCCTCTAAATATCCTATTAGTGTTATATTTTTTTCAATAGTTTCTTCAAGACAAATCAATGGGAACTAATGTATTTTAGTGATTAAATAGAACTTTCTCTTTTTTATTTCAGTAATATTTCCATGTCTTCAGTGTATTAATTGTGGCAAATGTATGTAATATTTTAGAACTTCTCAGAACAAAATTCTTTTTAAAAAATATTTTTATTGATTTATTTGAAAGAGAGAGACAGACAGACAAGAGAGTGAATATGGGCATGCCAAGGTCTCCTACCACTGCAAACAAACTCCAGATGCATGGGCCACTTTGTGCATCTGGATTTACATGGGTACTGGGGTATTCAACCTGGGCTGTCAGGCTTTGCAAAGAATCACCTTTAACTGCTAATCCTTTTCTCTAGACTGAAAAATTGTCAATAAGGGAAACATGGACAGCATCTAATATCATTAATTTTCCAATTAGAGATAGGGATATTTGTCTCAGAATCAGAAGTCTATGTACCTCTAAGATACTGTAGCTAAAACTGAGTCAGGTATGTTTTTTCAACAAAAGGGGAAAACTGCTTGTTTCCTGCATCTAAAAGACTGCTTATATGCATGTTCTTTTAGATGCAGCTATTCCTAGCTTGGAATGTCAAGATATAATTGTTGGGTATACTTCGTGATGTATATAGTGCTTCAGAGTTAAATTGCTTTGAAAACAGAGATATTCTTTTTCTATTTCCTCCATCATTCCTTCTTCCTCCCCCTTTGACAAATAGCATATGAAGGACTCAGGAACCAGATGGACGCCATGACAGGCTTCAGAGTCCTCAGTAGGCCTAAGTTTCTGTTTCCTGGCAAGATCTAAGATTTTTTATCTTCTGGTAAGGGTGGGTTTAACAGTTACTGGAAACATTATGCCATACATTCCTCAAGTCATAAGATAAGTTCAATTCCCCTAGCTCCAGCCCGCCAACCTTGCCATAAGGGTAGGTTTAACAGTTAAACTGATACATTTCTGAAGTCATGAGACATTCCTGTAGTCATAGATAAGCTCAAATCCCCTAGCCCCAGCCCGCCAACCTTGCCCACCAAAATCCTAAGTCAACCAGAAGAGTACACTGTTTAAATCAACCAATTATGTACCCATCCCCTTCTTCTATGTTCAAATCCCTATAAAAATCCTACCCTCCCACTACTCAGGGCTCTTGTACGGATCCACTGTGTTGGTGAAGTCAAGAGACCGAGCTTAAGCCCAAAATAAAGCTCCTTGCCCTTGCATACATGTTTGGTTCTCCTTGGTGGTCACTGGGGATGCCGAGAACTGGGCATAACAGCATACTCTTCTTTTCTTTTTTGCTGAAAATCATGGTAGGTACCAGGCAACAGTAAACAAATCAAACATGGCTCCTGTTACCTTGATGCTTGAGATAGAAATGGAAGTACATAGTCACAAAAGTCATGGAAACTATATATGTGATAAACACATAAGATGGATGACATTAGAGCCATAGCATCATCTGGTAAAGGGAATAGACTGAGTTTCCAAACCACACAGTTTTTTTAGAGGGAGTGATGAAAGAGATTAGTAAATAACACAAGGGAGGAAGAATGTTCCTGGCAGAGAAATCAGTACACGTTAAGGGCTTGCATTTAGATAGTACTCAGCCATGCGTTGTGTTGTTGTTGTTGTTTTAATATCTAGATCTTGATTGGAGGATTTTAAAGCATCTTTTGTGCTTCTAAATGTTAAATGCATAGTGACCTTATGGCAGGTAATTACACTGTTTTAATGTTTGTGCTTACTTCACTTGTATAATTTCTTGGTTGGTTTCTACTCATTGATTTGTGTAAATTAAAAACTGTAGTTTCTACTTTTTATCTGAAGGTCTTTGTTCTGTTTTAGAGAATGTTAATTGCATCTTGTTTGGAGCTAAATATTTTTATCTTTCTATATTCTTGACTTCTGTTCTTCAATTTGATTAAATTACTTAGAAACAGTTTGCACAACCAATTTAAGGTTTATTAGGTTGGACCAGAGCAGGCTCCAGCTAAAGGTTATTATTAAATTATTATTATTAATAAAAACAGTAGCATTTTGAGAATTATACCCAAGGTCTCCTTCAGTGAAGGAGGTTTCCTATTATGACTGGTGGACATATGAGCTTTTCCCTGATCCAGGGAAGCTATAAGGTTATTTCCTTGGCTTCTCTTGGCTATTTCCTTTTTCAGTCCTGTGGTTCCTTCACAAACATGTGCTGGTTGGCAATCTGCTGAATACTCTAGAGGATTTCTCTGATCCCTTGGCTCTATTTTTCTGTGCACTCATCTTTCTCTGCAGCACTCTGCCCTGTAAACCTTAGCTGCCACGGCTTCCTGGCCCCGGCTCTTAGTACCAGCTTGTCAACACAGGAAATCCAGTCAAGTACCTTGCTTCTTGGTTCTTCTTGTTTTTGTTTATTGCTGTCATAAAGACATCACATGTGACTAGATAATCTAGAAATAACAGAAAATAGTTTTCTCCCAGTTCTGGAAACTGGGAAGTCCAAGATCTATTGCTAATAGGTTTAGGTGTCTGATGAGGGATTCTCTCTCCTCCCAAGATAGTACCCTGTGGCATCCTCTGGAGGGGAAGAATACTGTGTTCTCATATGCATGGAAAAAGGCAGAAGGGCAAGCTAACTGAATGCTGGGTAATATCTCTTTTGTAAGGGCTTTAATTTCTCCATAAGGGAGGAGAACTTAAAATGCCAGCTCTAGATATGGCCACATTGCCATTAAGTTTCTATGCTTGAACTTTGGAAGGGACACATTCAAAAGACAGCACCATCTATCTGCATTGTAGCCTGGAGGTTGCCTATGTAGTGATGCAGCATTTGGGGGCTCATCAGGAGTCCTCCAGAATTTATGAACCCCAACTTTGGGATCTATCTCACCTTCAATAAAGAATTAATAACAATGGACTCAAGAAGGATAAATTATGAATTAAGTTTATTTAGGGGGAAGTCACAAGCTATCAGGTCTATTTAAGGGAGAAATCACAAATTGTGGGGTTTAGGAAACATGCTCTCATAGTTTAGGAAACACTGCATAGTTTACAAGGTTCATTTAAGAGAAATTGAGGTTTTGGAGGAAAAACTGGTATAGAGACACAAACACTTAGAGGGAAGTTAAACTGAGGCTTTCAAGGAGAAATTAGGGTAAAGTTGCAAGTACATGGAAGAAGACAAAAGCAGAGACCAAGAGATTCAGAGGAGAAATGTCTAATGAAGAGAGTTATACTCATGGTGACACCAAGTTTAGAGAAATTACACAGGTAGCAAACCTAGAGCTAGTGAAAGCAGTGATGTGGTAGATCTGGGGTGTGAGGAAAATATGCACATGGTAGATTAGACACAAGAGGAAAATCATACGTGAAATCAAAATGAGAAGTTACCCCAAACTAAAAAGCAGAGGCAAACAGAAAAGTTCTCCCAGACCAAGAAAGTTTTATGCTCTGTACCCCCACTGAGCCAGGCAAGATGAAGGGGAAGCCAAACTCGCATAGAACCCTATGGCTTGAATGAAGACAGGTAGGCAGGCTGAGCAGACCCAGAAAAGCAGAGAACTGAGCTGAGCTAAGTGGAGCCACAGAAAGAACACAGGAGCCTTTTCAGGCAAGGGGAAGACCTAATTGGTTTGAAGAGAAGGAGGGTGTAGCCTAGGGCCAACCCATTTGCCTGGCTAGCCAAGTAGTGCACTAGACTGTGGACAGCAGGGGTCACCAGAGATCAGTCAGAATCACACTGATTATGGAGTTCTGAATCAGGAGTTCAATTTCTGCCAAGAATTCTGTTCTTGTGCCAGGGCAAGGTGTCATGTGGTGTGGCATCTCCTGGTTTTCTTTGGCCTCAGTCTCTAATAAAATTGCCTTAAAAAGCTAACTTTCTTTTATCCTCCATCGGTAGCTCTAAGACTTTGTTTCACTTTTCTCAGAATTATAGTCCAATGCTGCCAGTGTCTGTAAACCATCATCTTACATTTTGGCTATTTTTGTGATTGTTTCAGGTGGTAGGGTAAACCTAGTTCCTGGAAAGAATGAGAAAGACACCGATAAAATATCTGTGTGGCTAGAACACATGGTTAAGAACTAGACAAGTAGAACAGAAACTGGTCACTACAGAATGTTTACATGTCAGCTTAAGTCACCCATCTACCTGGAAATAACATGAGATGACAAAGAACATAGAAGCATGTGGATGCCATGCTACATTGAGTATATAGGGTGCTTAATTAGTTTTGTACTCATGGAATACAGTCAAGTTGGTATCATTGTTAGCCTCTTCCATGTACTCCCCTCTCCATGTGGCCCCCATTGTTGGGGTATATGGGTCATCAATTGTGGGATTAGCCCTCAGTTATTGGTAGGAGGAAATGTCTCTGCATATCATGACCCAACATGTGGCTCTGACATTCTTTCTGCCCCCTCTTCTGCAAATTTCCCTGAGCCATGTTGGGTTCATTTTAGGTCTGCTTAAGTGAGGAGGTCTTGGGAGCCTCTGTGTCTCTGGATATCTGATTTGGTAGGAGTTTATTGCTCTCAGTGTCAATCTCCTTCACCCTTGTGCTGGTACCAGGTTCAGCAATAAAAAAGCACCCTTGCTTGTTTCACCAATTATTCTTAGTTTCAGCTGGGGCCCTTTTGATGTATGATGGGGTGGCTCTCTCTTTAGGACCTGCATCTTTCTGAAAAAGATTTTTTTAAAAATATTTATTTATTTATTTATTTGAGAGAGAGAGAGAGAGAGAGAGAGAGAGAGAGGTTATATGGACCACTTTGTGTATCTGGCTTTACTTGGTACTAGGGAATTGAACCTTGTCTATCAGGCTTTGTAAACAAGCACCTTTAACTGCTGAGCCACTTCTCTAGCCTGGAAAATTCTTAGTAAGGGAAACATGGAAGGCATATATATATATATATATATATATATATATATATATATATATATATGTATATATATATGTATATATATGAAAGATAGAGAGAGAATGGGTACAAAATGGACTCAAGCCACTATAAACAAACTCCAGATACATGTGACACCTTGTACATTTGGCTTCCATGGCATTGGGGAATTGAACCTAGGTCCTTAGACTTCGCAGGCAAGTGCCTTAACTGCTATGCCATCTCTTCAGCCCTTATATATTCTTTTCTAAATAAATTTTTAGTATAATATGTATTATTTGAATTATCTTTCATGAATGTGACTACCTGAAGAGGCCATATATAAGCTAGTTGTGATTCATGTTGCCCTAGAGCAATCTAACCCTTCCTTACCCAGTGATAGATCTGAGCCTTTATGACATTTGTAATTAGGGATATGTAGATGGTCCAGTTTTCATTGTTGCACACAATGTATTACAGAGCCCTCATCAGCTTTCCATCCCATGATCTGAGTTCCCAATTTTTAGGTCTGGACCAACTCCCAAAATGGACAAAAAGGACAGCAGGATGGCAACAGAGGTAAGGAAGCAGATTGTCCACATTCTTCAAGAAACTGCTGGGCGTGGTGGTGCATGCCTTTACTCTCAGCACTCGGGAGGATTGCTGTGAGTTTTTGGCCACCCTGAGACAACATAGTGAATTCAAGGTCAGCCTGAGGTAGAGTGAAACCCTACCTTGAAAACCAAAACCAAAAACAGAAAGAAAGAAAGAAAGAAAGAAAGAAAGAAAGAAAGAAAGAAAGAAAGAAACCTCCCAGCCATTATCCCTTCCTTGCCTAACAATGCTCCAGGTCATGGTTCTCTCCCCTTATCTCCTAAATTGCCTGGTTACTCTTCTGATCTCACACCGTAGCTATTTGAAATGGCTAAGGTAAAGAAAAAAGGAGGGCTGGAGAGATGGCTTAGTGGTTAAGCGCTTGCCTGTGAAGCCTAAGGACCCTGGTTCAAGGCTCAATTCTCCAGGACCCACGTTAGCCAGAAGCACAAGGGGGCACACACATCTGGAGTTTGTTTGCAGTGGCTGGAAGCCCTGGCGTGCCCATTCTCTCTCTCTCTCTCTATCTGCCTCTTTCTCTCTCTGTTACTCTCAAATAAATAAATAAAAGTGAACAACAACAACAACAACAACAAAACAAAAAATGAAAAAAGGAGTTCTTTTCTCTTCTTCACCTTCACCCAACTGAAGAGCTCTATAAAGCCCATTATCTGAAAAAACTCAAGATGGCTGTGCTCCTTTCTTGTGAGCCAGCCCTGGAAGCTTGTGTTTTTCCCCTGAATAAAAGCTTTCATCGTTGCTTCTGAGTGGTTTGCATGATCTTAGTCACTCCCAAACCTTACACCAATTAAACCAAAACATTTATCCCCTCTAAATATCCTATTAGTGTTATATTTTTTTCAATAGTTTCTTCAAGACAAATCAATGGGAACTAATGTATTTTAGTGATTAAATAGAACTTTCTCTTTTTTATTTCAGTAATATTTCCATGTCTTCAGTGTATTAATTGTGGCAAATGTATGTAATATTTTAGAACTTCTCAGAACAAAATTCTTTTTAAAAAATATTTTTATTGATTTATTTGAAAGAGAGAGACAGACAGACAAGAGAGTGAATATGGGCATGCCAAGGTCTCCTACCACTGCAAACAAACTCCAGATGCATGGGCCACTTTGTGCATCTGGATTTACATGGGTACTGGGGTATTCAACCTGGGCTGTCAGGCTTTGCAAAGAATCACCTTTAACTGCTAATCCTTTTCTCTAGACTGAAAAATTGTCAATAAGGGAAACATGGACAGCATCTAATATCATTAATTTTCCAATTAGAGATAGGGATATTTGTCTCAGAATCAGAAGTCCATGTACCTCTAAGATACTGTAGCTAAAACTGAGTCAGGTATGTTTTTTCAACAAAAGGGGAAAACTGCTTGTTTCCTGCATCTAAAAGACTGCTTATATGCATGTTCTTTTAGATGCAGCTATTCCTAGCTTGGAATGTCAAGATATAATTGTTGGGTATACTTCGTGATGTATATAGTGCTTCAGAGTTAAATTGCTTTGAAAACAGAGATATTCTTTTTCTATTTCCTCCATCATTCCTTCTTCCTCCCCCTTTGACAAATAGCATATGAAGGACTCAGGAACCAGATGGACGCCATGACAGGCTTCAGAGTCCTCAGTAGGCCTAAGTTTCTGTTTCCTGGCAAGATCTAAGATTTTTTATCTTCTGGTAAGGGTGGGTTTAACAGTTACTGGAAACATTATGCCATACATTCCTCAAGTCATAAGATAAGTTCAATTCCCCTAGCTCCAGCCCGCCAACCTTGCCATAAGGGTAGGTTTAACAGTTAAACTGATACATTTCTGAAGTCATGAGACATTCCTGTAGTCATAGATAAGCTCAAATCCCCTAGCCCCAGCCCGCCAACCTTGCCCACCAAAATCCTAAGTCAACCAGAAGAGTACACTGTTTAAATCAACCAATTATGTACCCATCCCCTTCTTCTATGTTCAAATCCCTATAAAAATCCTACCCTCCCACTACTCAGGGCTCTTGTACGGATCCACTGTGTTGGTGAAGTCAAGAGACCGAGCTTAAGCCCAAAATAAAGCTCCTTGCCCTTGCATACATGTTTGGTTCTCCTTGGTGGTCACTGGGGATGCCGAGAACTGGGCATAACAGCATACTCTTCTTTTCTTTTTTGCTGAAAATCATGGTAGGTACCAGGCAACAGTAAACAAATCAAACATGGCTCCTGTTACCTTGATGCTTGAGATAGAAATGGAAGTACATAGTCACAAAAGTCATGGAAACTATATATGTGATAAACACATAAGATGGATGACATTAGAGCCATAGCATCATCTGGTAAAGGGAATAGACTGAGTTTCCAAACCACACAGTTTTTTTAGAGGGAGTGATGAAAGAGATTAGTAAATAACACAAGGGAGGAAGAATGTTCCTGGCAGAGAAATCAGTACACGTTAAGGGCTTGCATTTAGATAGTACTCAGCCATGCGTTGTGTTGTTGTTGTTGTTTTAATATCTAGATCTTGATTGGAGGATTTTAAAGCATCTTTTGTGCTTCTAAATGTTAAATGCATAGTGACCTTATGGCAGGTAATTACACTGTTTTAATGTTTGTGCTTACTTCACTTGTATAATTTCTTGGTTGGTTTCTACTCATTGATTTGTGTAAATTAAAAACTGTAGTTTCTACTTTTTATCTGAAGGTCTTTGTTCTGTTTTAGAGAATGTTAATTGCATCTTGTTTGGAGCTAAATATTTTTATCTTTCTATATTCTTGACTTCTGTTCTTCAATTTGATTAAATTACTTAGAAACAGTTTGCACAACCAATTTAAGGTTTATTAGGTTGGACCAGAGCAGGCTCCAGCTAAAGGTTATTATTAAATTATTATTATTAATAAAAACAGTAGCATTTTGAGAATTATACCCAAGGTCTCCTTCAGTGAAGGAGGTTTCCTATTATGACTGGTGGACATATGAGCTTTTCCCTGCTCCAGGGAAGCTATAAGGTTATTTCCTTGGCTTCTCTTGGCTATTTCCTTTTTCAGTCCTGTGGTTCCTTCACAAACATGTGCTGGTTGGCAATCTGCTGAATACTCTAGAGGATTTCTCTGATCCCTTGGCTCTATTTTTCTGTGCACTCATCTTTCTCTGCAGCACTCTGCCCTGTAAACCTTAGCTGCCACGGCTTCCTGGCCCCGGCTCTTAGTACCAGCTTGTCAACACAGGAAATCCAGTCAAGTACCTTGCTTCTTGGTTCTTCTTGTTTTTGTTTATTGCTGTCATAAAGACATCACATGTGACTAGATAATCTAGAAATAACAGAAAATAGTTTTCTCCCAGTTCTGGAAACTGGGAAGTCCAAGATCTATTGCTAATAGGTTTAGGTGTCTGATGAGGGATTCTCTCTCCTCCCAAGATAGTACCCTGTGGCATCCTCTGGAGGGGAAGAATACTGTGTTCTCATATGCATGGAAAAAGGCAGAAGGGCAAGCTAACTGAATGCTGGGTAATATCTCTTTTGTAAGGGCTTTAATTTCTCCATAAGGGAGGAGAACTTAAAATGCCAGCTCTAGATATGGCCACATTGCCATTAAGTTTCTATGCTTGAACTTTGGAAGGGACACATTCAAAAGACAGCACCATCTATCTGCATTGTAGCCTGGAGGTTGCCTATGTAGTGATGCAGCATTTGGGGGCTCATCAGGAGTCCTCCAGAATTTATGAACCCCAACTTTGGGATCTATCTCACCTTCAATAAAGAATTAATAACAATGGACTCAAGAAGGATAAATTATGAATTAAGTTTATTTAGGGGGAAGTCACAAGCTATCAGGTCTATTTAAGGGAGAAATCACAAATTGTGGGGTTTAGGAAACATGCTCTCATAGTTTAGGAAACACTGCATAGTTTACAAGGTTCATTTAAGAGAAATTGAGGTTTTGGAGGAAAAACTGGTATAGAGACACAAACACTTAGAGGGAAGTTAAACTGAGGCTTTCAAGGAGAAATTAGGGTAAAGTTGCAAGTACATGGAAGAAGACAAAAGCAGAGACCAAGAGATTCAGAGGAGAAATGTCTAATGAAGAGAGTTATACTCATGGTGACACCAAGTTTAGAGAAATTACACAGGTAGCAAACCTAGAGCTAGTGAAAGCAGTGATGTGGTAGATCTGGGGTGTGAGGAAAATATGCACATGGTAGATTAGACACAAGAGGAAAATCATACGTGAAATCAAAATGAGAAGTTACCCCAAACTAAAAAGCAGAGGCAAACAGAAAAGTTCTCCCAGACCAAGAAAGTTTTATGCTCTGTACCCCCACTGAGCCAGGCAAGATGAAGGGGAAGCCAAACTCGCATAGAACCCTATGGCTTGAATGAAGACAGGTAGGCAGGCTGAGCAGACCCAGAAAAGCAGAGAACTGAGCTGAGCTAAGTGGAGCCACAGAAAGAACACAGGAGCCTTTTCAGGCAAGGGGAAGACCTAATTGGTTTGAAGAGAAGGAGGGTGTAGCCTAGGGCCAACCCATTTGCCTGGCTAGCCAAGTAGTGCACTAGACTGTGGACAGCAGGGGTCACCAGAGATCAGTCAGAATCACACTGATTATGGAGTTCTGAATCAGGAGTTCAATTTCTGCCAAGAATTCTGTTCTTGTGCCAGGGCAAGGTGTCATGTGGTGTGGCATCTCCTGGTTTTCTTTGGCCTCAGTCTCTAATAAAATTGCCTTAAAAAGCTAACTTTCTTTTATCCTCCATCGGTAGCTCTAAGACTTTGTTTCACTTTTCTCAGAATTATAGTCCAATGCTGCCAGTGTCTGTAAACCATCATCTTACATTTTGGCTATTTTTGTGATTGTTTCAGGTGGTAGGGTAAACCTAGTTCCTGGAAAGAATGAGAAAGACACCGATAAAATATCTGTGTGGCTAGAACACATGGTTAAGAACTAGACAAGTAGAACAGAAACTGGTCACTACAGAATGTTTACATGTCAGCTTAAGTCACCCATCTACCTGGAAATAACATGAGATGACAAAGAACATAGAAGCATGTGGATGCCATGCTACATTGAGTATATAGGGTGCTGTGACACAGGAAGTGGGAACCATGATGAAAAGGCAAGAGTGCACAGTACATGTGGAGCAAGTGTGGTCACAAGAAGGCCCCAGAACAGCAATTTATACAGAGCAGCCAGGACTAAAACTGTCCGGAGGAGTTTCAAACTGAGGGAGAAAGAGGAGACAGATACACACACACACATATATTTTAGGTAGCTAGCAAAGGGGAATATTTGCATACTGTTTACTCCAGAGGATTTTGCTGGTATTCTATTTATTCCAAACTTTTTTTCTTTCTTTCTTTTTTTTTTTTTTGCTTGACTTCAGGGTTCTTTCTTTTTTCTTTTCCTTTTTTTTTTTTTTTTTTTTTTCAATTTTAGTACTGCTTCAGGCTAAGGTATGCTTTGAGGCTAAATGTGTATCTGAGAGCAGTCATAGATCCTACAAAGACAGATGGATATTTGATATCATATTTGTCAGAATATAAGTCTTTGGACCCAACACTGCAAGGCCATACTGTTAAGATGGTTTCCACTCAAGACAGAACTTTTGAGCTGGGTGAGGTGGCACACACCTTTAATCTCAGCACTCAGAGGCAGAGGTAGATGGATCACTGTGAGTTCAAGGCCACCCTGACTGCATAGTGAATTTGAGGTCAGCCTGGGCTAGAAAGTGAGACCCTAACCTTGAAAAACCAAAAACCAAAAACCCAAAAAAGATCTTTTGAGACCCTACTCTTTGGCTTTGGGAATAGGTATTAGGCCCCCATTGGTGTGGACTCAAATGTGTAGGTCCTGGGAAGCAGAGAAACACTACAAGGTTACACTGGCTAGGCAGCCTCCACTCTAGACAAAACTTTTGAAGCCCTGTTTTCTTGTCATTGGAACAGGTGGAGACAGGAGCAGGGGCTATGTATAGGGTAGCTTAGATGTGAATTTAGAGTCCTATTGCCACTAGTATAATCCTAGTCCCTAAGCTTATTTATGGACTCACTGGTAAAGACTTAATTCTATAGATGCAATGCTTCTAATATGTGCCTAAGTGTAGGCTTTCTGTGCACTGTGTCACCTTAGTTGTCAGGGACCATGTTTGCCCTGGCTCAGAGCATGATCTTGAGGTCCCCAGGGACTTTCTTTTGCCACACAAGCCTTCTGAGACTTTATACCATGTGTCCTCCAGATCTTGTCTTGAGGGAAAAAGATAGCAGCTTATAGCCTTGGTTTTCTTTCTGTATTTTATCCCTTCTCTAAGATTACTAAAGCTTTGGTAGAATACACTTATCAGATTTCTGTGAGATGGAAAAAGAACAAAAACCAAGCAAAAAACACATATTTTAATTTTCTTTATTTTATTGATTGATTGATTTGAGAGAGAGAGAGAGAAAGAGGCACAGAGAGTCAGAGAATGGGTGCACAAGGGTCTCTAATCACTGAAACCAAACTTCATGCACACGTGCCACCTTGTGCATCTGGCTTATATGGGTCCTGCAGAATCAAATATGGGTCCCTAGGCTTCACAGGCAAGTGCCTTAAACCACTAAGCCATCTCTCCAGCCCCCAGCAAAAGCCATATTTAACTAAGGCTTTCCAATTTTCTTTTTTTTTAATATATATATTTTTTAATTATTATTTTTTGGTTATTTTTATTTATTTATTTGAGAGCAACAGGCAGAGAGAGAGTAAGAGGTAGAGCGAGAGAGAATGGGTGTCCCAGGGCCTCCAGCCACTGCAAACGAACTCCAGATGTGTGTGCTCCCTTGTTCATCTGGCTAACGTGGGTCCTGGGGAATTGAGCCTCGAACCAGGGTCCTTAGGCTTCACAGGCAAGCGCTTAACTACTAAGCCATCTCTCCAGCCCCTTAATATATATATTTTTATTGACAAACTTCTATACTTACAGACAACAAACCAGAATAGTTCCCTCCCCTCCCCCACTTTCCCCTTCATAACTCTGCTCTCCATCATATCCCCTCCCTTTCTCCATTAGACTCTCTTTTAATTTGATGTCACCATCTTTTTCTCCTATTATGAGGGTCTTGTGTAGTCACTACGAGGTCATGGATATCGAGGCCAGTTTCTGTGCAGACAGTTGAATGTAAGGAGTGGTACCCTTCCTTTGGCTCTTACATTCTTTCCACCACCTCTTGCACAATGGATCCTGAGACTTAGAGGGTGTGAGATGTTTCAGTGCTAGACACTCCTCCATCCCTTCTTCTCAGCACTGTGTTGCCTTTGGGTCATCCCAGTGGTCATTGCCATCTGAAAAGAGAAGCTTCTCTAACCAGAAGTGAAAGTAGCATTAATATATGAATATGAATATTAAGTGTAGTGCTTTAAGGGCAATTTGATGAGAATAATATATGCATTTATCCAGATAAGAGCAGGCTTTATACCCTTGGGCTCATGAACGCCCCTGCCATAGGTTTTTAATACCAGGCATGTATTCCCTCTCATAGAGCAGGCCTTCAGTCCAATTAGAGATCAGTTGTTTCCCTCAGAGCAGACATGCCACTATTGCACTCATTCAGTCATTAGGCCTGTCTGGCCAAACTTGAGTCTTCCAGTGTCCATTGTTTTCACCACTGATGACTTCTGTTTCCCATAAGGATGCCTACAGTGCAGCTTTCTCCAGCTTTCAGTTGGCTGGGCTACAGGGAGAAGGTTTTCTGCTCAGCATCAGCTTGATTTCTCAGTGACTTTGTCACTCATGCATGTGAAGTCTTCAGCAATAGGGTCTTACAATCTCTTTCTCATGGGAAACCAAGAGCCTTGGCAATAGCCTGTGTTTTGGAGGCAACAGCGACTTTCCAGGCCAACAACTCACTGGAAGGTATCACATCCCTGGCACTGAAAATTTTCTAGTAACAATCTATGACTTTTGGATGTGCCATTATTCAAGAAAGTAGATTTTCATATGTCTTATTCAAAATATATTCAATTTTGACTGACCCCCCCCTTCTTTTACACAATCTCTTCCCCTGACAATGCTTAGGCATTTCCCCTGCCTGTAATCTGATTTTCTATTTACATATATACAATACCATCCCATGACTTCATTACCTCTTCTCCTGCCCTTATAGCCTTTTTCTAGCTTACTGGTCTCTGCTACCAATTTATGGTTCCAGCTCACACACAAGTCTATACATTTGTAGCTAGGATCCACATATGATATAGAACATGTAACATTTGGCTTTCTGGGCCTGGGTTCCCTCACTTAGTATACTTCTTTCCAGATCCATCAATTTCCATGCAAACTGCATAGTTTCAGTTTTCTTTACCACTAACTAGAACTCCATAGTGCAAATGTACCACACCTTTATTACCCATTCATCTGTGGATGGACATCTAAGCTGGTTCCATTTCCTAGCTATTGTGAATAGAGCAGCAATAAACATGGTTGTACAAGTATCTGTAAGGTAGCGAGAAGAGTCATTAGGACATATGCCAAGGAGTGCTATAACTGGATCATATGGCAAATCTATTTTTCGCTATCTCAAGAATTTCCACACTGATTTCCACAATGGCTGTATCAGATTACATTACCACCAACAGTGTAGAAGAGTTCCCCTTTTTCCTTATCCTTACCAACATTTATTGTCATTTGTTTTCTTAATGGTAGCCATTCTGACAGGAGAGAGATACAATCTCAATATAGTTTGAATTTGCATTTCACTGATAGCTAAGGATGTAGAACACTTTTTTCGATGTTTATATGACATCTCTATTTCTTCTGGTGCGAACTCTCTATTTAGTTCCATAGCCCATTTTTTAATTGGGTTGTTTGACTTCTTATTGTTCTGTTTTTTTTTTTTTTTTTGAGTTGTTTGTATATTCTAGATATTAATCCTCTGTCAGATGTATATCTGGCAAAGATTTTCTCCCATTCTATAGAATGTCACTTTGCTCTATTCAGTGTCCTTTGCTGTATAAAAGCTTTGTAATTTCATTAGATCCCAGTAGTTGATTAGTGGTTTTATTTTCTGAGCAATTGGGGTTATATTCAGAAAGTCATTACCTATGCCAATATGTTGAAGGGTTTCCCCTACCATTTCCTCTAGCAATTTCAGAGTTTCAGGTCTGATATTAAGGTCCCTGATCCACTTGGATTTGATTCTTGTGCTTGGAGAAAGATAAGGATCTATTTTCAACCTGCTATATATAGATATCCAGTTTTCCCAGCACCACTTGTTGAAGAGGCTGTCTTTTCTCCAGTGAATATTTTTGGCATTTTTTGTAAAAATCAGATGGCTATAGCTGCCTGGATTAACATCTTGGTCCTCTGTTCTGTTCCACAAATTTACATTTCTGTCTTTGTGCCAGTACCATGCTGTTTTTGTTACTATGGCTTTGTAATATAGCTTAAAATCATGTATGGTGTTACCACCAGCCTTACTTTTGTTACTCAAAATATTTTTGGCTATTTGAAGTTTTTTGTGCTTCCAAATGAATTTTAGGATTGTTTTTTCTATTTCTGTGAAGAATGCCATTGGAATTTTAGTGGGGATTGCATTAAATGTGTAGATTGCTCTTGGTAAGATTGACATTTTCACATATTGATTCTTCCAAATCAAGAACATGGGCTGTCTTTTCATTTCCTTGTGTCTTCTGGAATATCTCACTTGAGTATTTTAACGTTCTTATTGTAGAGATCCTTCACTTCCTTGGTTAAGTTTATTCCAAGGTACTTTGTTATTATTATTATTATTATTATTATTATTATTATTTGAGGCAATTGTGAATGGAAGAGATTCCCTGATTTCATCCTCTGCATGTTTGTTGTTTGTATATAGGAAAGCTACTGATCTGTGTATTTATTTTGTACCCTGCTATATTGCTAAAAGTGTTTATTAGCTCTAACAGTTTGCTGGTGGAGTTTTTTTATGTATAGAATCATATCATCTGCAAATAATGGTAATTTGATCTCTTCCTTTCCAATTTGTATCCCTTTTATAAGTGTCTCTTGCCTTATTGCTGTAGCTAAGACTTCCAGTACTATATTAAATAAAATTGGGGACAGTGGACACCTTTGTTTTGTTCCTGAATTTAGTTGAAAACCTTCAAGTTTTCCCCATTTAGTATTATGTTGGCTGTAAGTTTGTCATAAATAGCTTTTATTATGTTGAGATATGTTCCTTCTATTCCCAGTTTCTGTAATACTGTTACCATGAAGGGATGTTGTATATTGTCAGATGCCTTTTCTGCATCTATTGAGATGATCATGTGATTTTTGTCCTTCAGACCATTTATATGATATATTACATTTGTTGATTTGCATATGCTGAACCATCCTTGCATCCCTGGGTGAATAAACTTTCTGATATATTTTTATATTCTGTTTATCAATATTTTATTCAGAATTTTTGCATCTATGTTCATGAGGGAGATTGCTCTTTAATTTTCTTTATTCTTTCCTTTCTTTCTTTCTTTCTTTTTTTTTTTTTTTTTTTTTTTTGTTGTTGTTGTTCTGATGTTGCCTGGTTTTGGTGTGAGGGTGATGCTGCCTTTATAGAAAGGTCTGATAGAATTCCTTCCTTTTCTGTTTTATGGAAAAGTTTGAGAAATAGTGGAGTTAGTTCTTCCATGAAGGTCTGGTAAAATTCACCAGTGAATCCATCTGGGCCTGGACTGTTTTTAGTTGGGAGACTTTTTATAACCACTTGGATCTCTATACTTGTTATAGGTCTATTTAAATGGTTTATCTCATCTTGATTTAATGTTTTTAGGTCATATGGATCAAGGAAATCATCCATTTCTTTCAGATTTTCAAACTTAGCTGCATATATATTCTTAAGTATGTCCTTATAATTTTCTGAATTTCTTTGGCATCTCTTGTAATGGTGTCTTTTTTCATCTCTAATTTTTATCTCTTCCCTCTTTCTTCTAGTCAGATTTGCTAAGGGTTTATCAATCTACTTTATCTTTTCAAAGAACCAACTCTTTGTTTCATTGATTCTTTGGAGTGTTCTTTTGGTTTCTATTTCATTACTTTCTGCCTCATGCTTTATTATTTCTTCCTGTCTACTGATTTTTGGTTTGCCTTGTTCTTTTTCCAAGGCCTTAAGCTGAAGCATTAAATTGTTTAATTGTGATTTCTCTAATTTCTTAAAATAGGCACTTAGAGCTATAAATTTCCCTCTTAGGGCTGCCTTCATTGTGTCCCAAAGGTTTTGGTATGTTGTATTATCAACATAATTTGACACTATGTATTTATTAGTTTCCTTTTTGATTTCTTCAATGACCCATTCATCATTTAATAGTATACTATTTAGTCTCCATGAATTTCTATAGGCTCTGTCACTTTTCTTGTTGCTGATTTGCAGTTTAATCCCATTGTTGTCAGATAGAGTAAAAGGGATTATTTCAATGTTCCTGTATTTGTGGAGATTTGCTTTGTGTCCTAATATATGATCTATTTTAGAGAATGTTCCATGTGCTGCTGAGAAAAATGTATATTCTGCAGCCTTTGGATGGAATGTTCTGTAGATATCTGTTAGGTCCATTTGTTCCATGATATCATTTAATCCAGATGTGTCTCTGTTTATTTTTTGCCAGGATGACCTGTTAATTGATGAGAATGGGGTATCAAAATCGCCTACTGCAATTGTGTTTGGTGTTATCTGTGACATTAAGTCTAATAGTGTTTGTTTGATGAAATTGGTGGCCCCTATGTTAGGTGCATATATGTTTAGGAGTGTAATTTCTTCCTGTTTGAGTGTTCCTTTAATCAGCATAAAATGACCTTCTTTATCTTTCCTCACTAATGTTGGTTTGAAGTCTATCCTGTCAGATATTAGGATAGCAACCCCTGTTTTGTTTCCAGGCCCATTTGCTTGAAATACTGTTTTCCATCCTTTCATCCTAACAGTGTCTATGTTTTATTGAGAGATGAGTTTTCTGGAGGCAACAAGTGGCAGGATCCTGCCTTTTAATCCAGTCTGCAAGCCTGTGTCTTTTGGTTGGGGCACTGAGGCCATTTATATTGAGTTATTATTGAAAGGTAAGCATTTTTTTTTTTTTTTTACCATTCTTATTATTTTGTAGTGTTTCCTCTTTTCCTTTTATTCACTTGTTTTAACTCTTATTTGAGAATGGTTTATCTTTTCCTATTTCCTCCCATGTGTGTTTTGGTTTCTCTTCAGCATGAAGAAATCCTTCAAGTATTTTCTGTAGAGCTTGCTTAGTTGTCATAAATTCCTTTAGCCTGTTTTTGTTGTGGAATGTCCATATTTTTCCATCAATTTGGATACATAGCTTTGAGGGATAAAGTAATCTTGGTTAACAGTTGTTATCTTTCAGAACTTGGGATACATCACTCCAAAGCCCTTCTGGCTTTTAAAGTTTGTGTTGAGTAATCTGCAGCTATTCTGATTGGTTTGCCTTTGTAGGTGCTTTGCTTTTTCTTCCTAACTGCTTTCAATATATTTTCTTTGGTTTGCATGTTTAGTAGTTCAATGACAGCATGGTGAGGAGAGATTCTTTCCAGGTTTTTTCTGTTTGGTGTTCTAAAAGTCTGTTTTATTTACATTGACATTTCTTTCCCAATTTGTGAAAATTTTTTCTCCTATGATTTTGTTGAAGACAACTACTAAGCCTCTGGATTGCAATTCTTCTCCTATTATGCACTGAATTCTTACATTTGATTTCTTCATAGTGTCCCGGATATCTCCTTGTTGGACTGTATTAGTTCTGCCACCTGGTCTTCTAGTTTAGATATTCTGTTCTCTCCTTCATCCATTCAACTGGTGAGACTTTTCACAGAAATTATTTTGTTGTTGTATTTGTTTATTTTTATTTATTCATTTGAGTCCAATAGACAGAGAGAGAAAGAGGAAAGAGAGAGAGAGACAGAGAGAGACAGAGAGAGAGAGAGAGAATGGGCACACCAGGGCCTCCAGCCACTGCAAATGAACTCCAGATGCATGCACCATCTTGTACATCTGGCTTATGTGGGTCCTGGGGAATCAAGCCTCAAACTTGGGTCCTTAGGCTTCTCAGGTAAGCACTTAACTGCTAAGCCATCTCTCCATCCCTCCACAGAGTTTTTTTTTTTTTTTTTTTTTTTTAATTTGACCTACTATGTTCTTCAGAGCTAGAATTTCAGCCTGGTTTTTCTTTGGTATTGCTATTTCCTTACTCATGTCTTATAATGACCTCCTTATTTTATTATGCTTGTTTCCTGTGTTCTCTTTTAGAAGTTTATTTTCTTCTTTAATTCCTTTGTTTTCTTCTTTGATTCCTTTCAGCTATTATTTTAATTTTGGAGTATAGATACACTCATTTTTTATCAAATCTTTGTCAGGAATTTTATCTAAAACAGTGTCATTGGTGATTATTTCTGATGGAATATAATTTTTGTTGGAACTGTATTTTCTTGATTTTTTGTGTTTCTTGTATTATAGTGTAGTGACTTTTGTGTCCTGAATTGATTTGATGCTTGGGTTTTCCACTTACCTGCAGTGTTCTTAGATGTGGCAACCCACCTTTATGCACTTTCAGGATGTGAGTTTAAGGTGCCAGGTATAACTCTTGTACCACAATCCAGCTGCTGAAGTAATCCTAGGTGTTGAGTTTGCTTGCTAAGCAAGTATTCTAGTGGACTGGGTAGAACAATTTACTGGCAAATTCTAAACTTCAACTGAGCAATATGCACATTTAATAAAAACCAGCACAAAGTATGCAATTGTGGGGATTAAAACAAATGGATTGTCTTATAAAGCCCAAATCCATAAGTGTGTGTGTTGCTCTACACCCTTAATCTTGTCATCTGTGAGGTAGAGATTTCTCTTCTGAAATGGGTTCCAGATCAGCCTGGATCTGAATCAGACCCTGCCCCCAATAATGATGGAAGCAAAAGACAAAAGCCCTATCAATCTGAAAGCATCAAAGCCAACAATATTCAACCCCTAATACAGCTTATTTTTAGATGGTAAAACTGACCATAAAGAATATATGTAACCCATAACCTGCCCTGACATGCAAAAAGAGATTGGCTCTTCCAATGCAGGCCTATGCACCTTTTTTTAAAATTTTATTTTATTTTATTTTTTAGTCTGCCTCATTACTTTTTGGTTACCTTTTGGGGTGGCTTCCAATCTCACCAATGCTGAGTGCCCACTTTGATCCCTACATGTTGTGCTGTGGAGCTGGATTTCTGATCAGCTGTGCTGGCTGTGCTGCCACTGGGGGCTGAATGCTGGAGGTCTGCAGTTCTGATGGTTGGAGATGAGAAATTTCAGGCTTCTGGAGTTGCTCACATAGTTCTGCTTGTATCTCTTTCAGTAGCTCCTTAGTTGATCTCAGTTGTCTTTCCTTCAAATTTCTTAACTTTTCAAGAAGGCTGATGAATTTGAAAAATCCCCTTGTTTGGTCTCTGCTGCTGGTGCTGCTTGGTGTGCCTGGTAGGATGGTGCCATGCGGGTGCATGGGTGTGGATTGGTGGGCTGTAAGTGCCTCAGTTGGATTCTGGCCATTTTCCTCCTTTCTGGTGAATTTTGTTCTCTCCTGATTCTCTGCTGTGTCTAAGAATAACCTATACTTCACTTTTCAGAAGAATAGTGTATTTTGATATGATTTTGCTTAAATCCCTCCCTAGGCTGCTTTGGTGTGGTTCCTATGTTGCCATCTTACCTAGAAGTCCCTCCAATTTTCTTTCTACTTATTTACTTACTTATTTGTTTGAGTGAGAGAAGGATGGAGAGGAGTGAGAAGGAGAGATGTGTGTGGTGTGCCAGGCCTCTAGCCACTGAAAATGAACTTTAGCCACATGTGCCACCTTGTGCGTCTGGTTTATGCGGGTACTGGGGAATCAAATCTGGGTCCTTAGGCTTCAAAAGCAAGCACCTTAACTGCTAAGCCATGTCTCAAGCCTTTAACTAATTTTTTTCAGTGAGCTAGAATTTTAGAATTTTATGTAAACAGGTAATCTTAATTTGTTACATGGTATCATAAGTATAGTTTAGATTTGTCATTACTGAGTTTATAGTCCAGGTTTTAAATAATTCAAGCTGCTTAGAGGATTCTTGTTAAAAACAGAATTCTACCAGGTATGGTGGCTCACACCTTTACCCTGGACACCAGGTATTTTAGGGAGTTATGGGAGTGACAAGATCCTACTGGATGTTGTGGATCACACTAATCCTTGCACTTAGTAAGGATTATCTCTAGAACAGATATGAATTCTTACCTATATGTACAAGCCTATGCTTTAAAAAATATGTCATAGGAATTATTAAGAAGGGATATCTCAAATCAACTGGTGATGTAAAATATATAGGTTATATGTTGGTAAATATAAAACAAGTCTTATTGTCACTTTTCCTAGATTACATTTACAGGAAGGTTTTCTTTGGTGACACAAATAATAAGAGGGAGAACTTAAAAAACTTTAAATATTCAATGCTAAAAATGTTTAATTCTGAATTTTTTGCTAAGCATATTTCTCTACAGATTTACAATGTTAAGATGGTTAAGTTCTGGAAGCTAGGGTGTCAATTAGATATAGTTTCTCTTAATGGTCCTACATAAAGATGATTAATAAAGTTTTGTGTGTTATAATGAGATAAGATAGTTGAATATTAGATCACTGGCTGAATATATTTCATCTAGGTCTCTGAGGAACTTTGACCATTTTGGCCAGGGACAGAGAGGTCTGTCATTCATACCCAAGGAAGGAATTCTAATGAAACAGGGAGAACAGACAACTAACATGGAAATTTGGCCTTGTTAAGTATGGCTGGGTGCTTCCTCTAGTCAGGAGAGCAAAGACGATGTCAGACTCTCAATGTTCATTTTCTCTGCTTCCTTCCCAGTTTATTGACCTTGAGATGAATCTGAATTGATGGTCACAAACCCAGAAAGAGCTTCCAAAGATAGTTCTCATAAACCTAGCACAACAATGTTAGGAAGAATCTCTACTTCCCTTACACTAACATTCATCATTAGAATTTAAAACTCAAGAGCCAGGCATAGTGGTGCATGCCTTTAATCCCAGCACTTGGGAGGCAGAGGTAGGAGGATCACCATGAGTTCGAGACCACCCTGAGACTCCATAGTGAATTCCAGGTCAGTCTGACCAAGAGTGAGACCCTACCTTGAAAAACCAAATAAATAAATAAATAAAATAATTTAAAACTCAAGGGCTGAAGGGACAGCATAGCAGTTAAGACACTTGCCTGCAAAGCCTAGGGACCCATGTTCCACTCTCCAGGTCCTACATAAGGCAGATGCACAAAATGACACAAGTGCACAAAGTCACACATGCACACAAGGTAGAGAACACATTCTGGAGTCCCTGGTGTTCCAATTCTCTCTCTCTCTCTTTCTCTCTCTTTTAAATAAAGAAAAAAGGTCAGTCTGTTGAGCTTGCCTCAAAAAAAAGAAAAAGAAAAAGAAAAAGAAAAGAAAAAGAAATCAAACAAAGCAAATACAAAATAGATCCTGACAAAACTCAGTCAACATTCTACATCCAGCATCACATCCTTTTTATTGGTTTTACAAGAAGGCAGAAAAATAAAACAGATTCTCACATAGAAATATCTCAAATTTACCATTTACCAAATTTCAAATGTTCCCAGTTCCCAACCAGAGAAAGTTGCAGAGAAGATAAACTAGGCCATAATCCATCCTACTATGAGGTTGGTTCAGGTGAGTCTGAGAGAGAGAACTGCACTCAGGGTCCTAGTTCAGGAAGAAGCCAGCCATGATGCCGAAACTTGAGGCAGAGCTTAACCAACTACAATATTAGGATCAGATTTAAACCTTAATTCTAGTAAAGGTAAACTCCTGGCCAGGTAGGAGCTCTGATTATTAAAAATCAAATCTAGGTAATTCCTTTAACGAAGAGATAAGGAAAGGAGTGATCCTTCTCTGATCTCTAGCAAAGTGGATATTGTATGGAAGACTCAAGGACATTCATACTTTTTACTTTTGGGGCCCAGTCAGCCTAAACTACCTCATGAATTTCCTGTTTCCTGCTTTGGTGGTTTCTTACTTAAACCTTGAGTCCATCACTGTTAGGTTGGACCTGGTTCCCAAGATGGAGTTGCTGTGGATGACAAAATGGCAGTGACAAGAGGCCTTACTGGAAAATACAAGCTGACTACATTCCTCAGAAACCACCCATTGTTTCTCCTTGCCTCTAGGCCACAGTTTCCTGTTTACCTTATCCCAAGAGCCTCTGTTTTGATGACACACCCTAACTGCCTGACCATGATTTTGGGATTAACAGGAAAATTCCTTTGAACAAACTACCCTACCTAACTTCACAAAGAAAATGAGCATTACCCTATCTCCAACCCAGCAGATAGGCCTTATAAAAACTAACCTTCACAAACCCAAGGTACTGGACAGCCTGGCAGCTCATGTCTTTCCCGAATAAAACTTTTGCTGTGCTTCAGAGGGGGTCTTGTGTGGTCTGGTCATTCTTGAACCCTCCATCTGAGGCCGAAATCTGGGAACTTACAGTCACTACAGGTAGGGTCTCACTCTTGGTCAGACTGACCTGGAATTCACTATGGAGTCTCAGACTACCTCCAGTCTTCTACCTGGAGGAACGGGACTGATATTCCATGCTTCACTCTGAAGTGAGTGTGTGTGTGTTTCTCTTGGATATTTTGGCATGGGCCTTTAGGTCCTATTTTCCATGTACATTTGTGACTGTTCCAGCCTTTTCCTAGATAGCAATTTTCTCTAAATCATTTCCCCCTAAGTAAACTCAGTAATTTATAATTTATCCTTATCAATGTGGTCATTTTAACTCTTTGTTAAAAATAGACAAGTGTTATGCCCAGTTCTCGGCACCCCCAGTGACCACCAAGGAGAACCAAACACACATATAAAGGCAAAGAGCTTTATTTCCAGCTTAAGCTCCGACTCTTGACTTCACCAGCACAGTGGATCCATGCAAGATCCCTGAGTAGCAGGAGGGCAGGATTTTTATAGGGATCTGAACAATGAAGTAGGGGCGGTTACATGATTGGTTGGTTTAAGCAGTAATTGTACTTGTATTCTTTTGATTGGCTGGGGCAGAGAGGCAGAAGGAATGAGTCTTGGGCATGCCTAGACATGTCTAGGGGCTGACTCAGGTCCTCTGCCTAAGTGGGAATTTGAAACTTAGGCTTAGCTGGGACAGCGCCTAACTGAAGCCTGTCATGGCGCCAGTCTGGTTTCTGGGTCTTTCAACAAGAGGACAAAAATTGGGGTTTATAACTTCCTTCTGAATTCCAAAAATCCCACATCAAACCAACCTCAAAAAAATCAAAACAAAAAACCAAAAAAACCTTCTCTCTCCTCTCCCACACTGCTATGCATTGTCTCTACTTCCCCATCAACTTGACTGTTACCTAGGAGAAAGGTAAGATAAGAGATAGGAGAAACTTTGATTTAAGATTTAACTGGCTCTTCTAAACAACCTTAGCCATGTAGCAATTGTTTAATAGGACAAGCACCAAAATCTGTCATTTAACTTTTCAGATTATTTTTCCTTTGCTGCCTCTAAAAATCTAGGAAGGGTTTAGGGCTGGAGCAGCTAACAGAGAGCAGTGATTCACTCTCTCTTTCATCTTAATGGTGTTTGAAAATATCTACTGCCTCACTACAAGGTTAAAAAATTTTGTTTAGACAGTAGGAAGATAATTATGTTTTTTAAAAGCATAGGGGGTTGTTGGAATAGTCAGGATTTCAAGAAATTAATTATGACAAAATAACTGAGGGATGAAAAAGACTTTTCAAAGATTAAACATAAGTAATGCTTAATGCAAAACCATATAAATAACAGACTTAAATATTATTTAAATTATTATAATTTCTCTATATATTTACATTATTATAATCTCTAGATGTATTTTTATATCTAGAGAGTTTACTGGTATCTCTAGGTACCCAGAATACTGTGCTACTTAACAAAATACTTCTCATAATCATTAAGTCATTTTGACAACAAGCTCCTTTAAAAAAATTTTGCTATCTTTTCTCACTCAAAAAGCCGCTTCTATTGATATAAGTTTTGGGGATTCAGGAGGAATCCCTCAGATTTATGAACCCCAAGTTTGGATTTTGTTCTATCTTTAACAAAGAATGGATAAAGATAGACTCCTGAGAGATAAATTATGAACTATTTAGTTTATTTAGGGAGAAGTCATAATTTGTGGGGCTTACTTAGGAAGAAGGCTAGAGCAGAGTCATAAGCAGGTGGGAGGCAGGAACCATGCACTCATGTGGAAAACACAACATAGTTTGTGAGCACCATTTATGAGGAATTGAAAATTTTAGAGAATAAACATGTGGAAGAGATAATTTAGGAGCTTGTGTAGGGAGATTTAGAAGGAACACCCATAGCATCCACCCTGTTTCCCCATGGAAGAGCATTAAAAAAGCAGATGGTGGTGACTTAAGCAAGAATACCAGAGACAAAATGTTCAGATCAGAAATGAGTAGTAAAGAATGTGATACCCATGGTTACCCTGAAGTGCCCAGACCCTCCCCTCAAAATAGGGTTGGGGTCCCAGAGTCACCCAGTGAGCCAAGAAAACCAATGCACTCGAATGTAAGAACAACAGGATTCTTTTAATATCAAGCTTAAGCAGGGACTCTATCCACACAGACCGATGCAGTGGAAGTGGGAGAGAGCCCTGTCCTTCTAAAAATGGGGGTTTATAAAGGAAAAAGAGCGGGGAAGCCGACAAAGGGGTTACATCACATTGTATTTTTTAAAGTGATTGGTTCTAAGGGGGCGCGTGTGGGGACATTTTTAATTACTTGCTTAACTCTGGTCATCAGACCTCTGGTCAGCAGACTGTTTGCAGACTCTTATCTTTTGCAAGAGGCCAGATGTCCTGCAGTTAGGTATTTCTGAAAGGTTCTGGGGTGGGGGCTTCCCAGAAGTCTGAAGTCTGGGTGGAGGGTGCTGCAGTTGAGCAAGCGAGCAAGGTTTATAGAAGCAGAGGTCAGCATGTTAGCCAGTTAGTTCCTTATCTAAGTCTATTTTAAAATGTCTGTACTGTTGTCTGGCTTTAAGCAAGGTTGTAGAGGCCAAGTATATATTTTTTAGTCTCTCATACCCCAAGTTTACAAGTTTAGAGTAACTGCAAAAGTACCAGGCTAGAGTTAGAGAAACCACCCATGTGGTAGCTCTAGACTATAAGAAAAATATACATGTGGTAGATTCAGAGAACAGAGGAGAATCATACATGTAATCCAAGTGAGAAGTTATCCCAAACTATAAAGCAGAGGCAAGCAGAAAATCCATCCAGACCAAGAAACAATATTCTGTCTGACCACCCCCCCCCCCAACACCCAGCCAGAATGGGTCAGAGGGGAAGTCTTGTGTATCCAAGCAAGGATGAGAGAGAATCCAGCCAGAATCACACAGAAAGGGGAGGAGGCCAAAGGCAGCCTTCATAAAATCAGGTTCAGGTATACAAGGGGAAGATCTGATTGGTTTGTCGATTTGGACAGACACCAAGGCCAGTCCACTTGGGCTGTTTATTTATGTCACATACTACACTGGACAACAGAGAGTGCTGTAGATCAGTTTCAGACATGAGTTCTACTCTTGCCAAGAATTCCATTCTTGTGCCAGGGTGATGTGGAATGTGGGGTGGCATGTCCTGGTTCTCTCTAGGCATCAATTTCTAACGGAAACCACCTAAATGAAACTAGCTTTCTCCTACCCTCCTTCACTACCAAGATGCTGAAAACAGTTTTAATAAATATTCATAGAAATTATGTCAAAAACCAACAGAGTAGAAAGACAAGAGAAAATGAGGGCACAACAGAGAGTAAGGGAACCTTTGTATTGATAAGATAACAAGCCAGTCCTAGCTGCAAAAGAAGCTGAGGAAGCTCCTGCTTCTGCCCTTAGAGTTCCAGCTGCAGGGTCAGAACTGAGCTGCAGGAGTGAGGGGAACTGAATGCCATGACTGGGTCCCGATGAACAGATGGACAATGGCAAGTTCAGACGGGTGAACAGGCAAGACCCACAGACTAATTGAGTAGGCTGCATCAACAGTGAGGAAGTTAGAAGTCCTCTGACTATTGGTCCCTTGAACATACACTGGTATTCAGCTTTCAAGTCATTAAGGAGAACACACCATCTTACTAGATGTCCTCATCTTTATCAGATGCAAGTGAGGAAGTTACACTCCTTCCTTGGTCTGTTGTGTCCTGTAAGTCCTTGGGCCTGATTTTCCTGATATGATTTCAAAATGCTATATGTCCTAACAGTTTCAATTCATAAATTGATAATTGCATAGGGTGACACCCTTTCTACTCTCAGGAATAAGTCATTTACCAGTCTATGCTGCAGATAGATGCTGCTGTTTAATCATCCGCCCAGGTACAGAGTCAACCTCCACTTTTAAACTGGAGGTTAAAACAGCTTGCAAAACTGAGCCTTTCAGGGCAAGGCACAGTCTGACAAATTATTGTTGTGAAACAGTATGGAGTAACTTAGAGCAGGGTATAGCCTGATCTTAAACAAGAGTATTAACATGGTAAATGAACTATAGAAAAGGCCAAGGATGTGTCTAAAGCCCTTGAGACTGAAACAGTATAACAAGGACCCTAAAACAATGACCCCTCCTAAATTAAAATTGTGCCAGGAACTCCATTCTGGGAGAGATAATTGCTGAAGCAAAAGAATGAGGCGCTTGTCTCCCAGGAAGAGATTTCAAACAGTTCTGACATCTCACAGCTAAATCACCATTCTGCATATTTCCTTGTTATTGCATCTTTTTAATAAAATTGTAATACTGTTATGGGGAAGGCACAGAGAAACTCTTTTCCTTCCCTGATTTGTCCAACCTGTAAATAAATACATTGCTTTTAGGGGCTGGAGAGATGGTTTAGCACGTAAGGCACTTGCCTGTGAAGCCTAAGGACCCAAGTTTGATTCCCCAGAACACATGTAAGCCAGATGCTCAAGGTTGCTCATGTATCTGGAGTTTGTTTGCCATGACTAGAAGCCCTTGTGTGCCCATTCTTTCTATCTGCCTCTCCCTCTGTCTCTCTCTAAATAAAATTTAAAGAATCCTTCTTTCTTTTTTTCAAGGTAGGGTCATCAAGATTAATAGTTGGTACAGGACCCATCTGTTGCAGTCAGGTTTGCATTGCTGGCAGAAATCACCAGTCCAAGAGCAGCTTTTTGGGGAAAAAGGGTTTATTTTGGCTTACAGACTCAAGGGGAAGCTCTATGATGGCAGGGGAAAATGATGGCATGAGCAGAGGGTGGACATCATGCCCCTAGTCAACATAAAGTGGACAACAGAAACAGAAGAGTATGCCAAACACTGACAAGGGGAAAATGGCTATAATATTCATAAGCCCACCCCTAATACACTGCCTCCAGGAGGCTTTAATTTCTAATTGACATCAGCAGGGGAGACTAGCATTCAGAATACCTAAGTTTATGGGGGATACCTGAATCAAACCACTATACCCTTCACACCCCACTCCACCAGAAGTAATGAAACAGCATGCCTTAGAGAAGCCCCTTGATCCAATTTTCAAATCTCTAAAAGGTGGATACTATGTGAATGCTGTATAGAGGATCACCAATGTGGAGAAGTAGGTACTATGTAAATACCCTATAGGGGTCTCCAACATGGAGAAGGAAGTACTATGTAGATGCTCTATAGTGGATCTCCAAGTGTGGAGAAGGAGGTACTCTGTACATACTCTATAGTGGATCTCTAAGTATGGAGAAAGAGGTACTCTGTAGATGGTCTATAGTGGATCTCCAATGTGGGGAAGGAGGTACTATTTTGATGCTCTATAGTGACTCTCCAATGTGGAGAAGGAGGTACTATGTAAATGTTCTATAGTGGATCTACAATGTGGAGAAGGAGGTACTATGTAGATGCTCTGTAGTGGATCTCCAATGTGGAAAAGGAGGTACTATGTAGATGCTCTATAGTGGATCTCCAATGTGGAAAAGGAGGTACTATGTTGATGCTCTATAGTGGATCTCCAATGTGGAGAAGGAGGTACTATATAGATGCTCTCTAGTGGATCTCCAATGTGGAGAAGGAGGTACTATATAGATGCTCTCTAGTGGATCTCCAATGTGGAGAAGGAGGGACTATGTAAATGTCCTATAGTGGATCTTCAATGTGGAGAAGTAGGTACTATGTAAATGTTCTATAGAGGATTTGAGTTTCTATGATAGGTTTTTTTGCCTTGGACCTGGCCCAGCTCTCTAGCCCACTTCCACTCACCTGAGTGCTTTTCTTTTCCCTTTCTTAGTAAACTATCTCTGTATCTTTCACTAGCCATGTGTCCCTGATCTTTTGTTATGGGACATGAGAGACTGGAAATATCAGTGAGTACATCTAATCCTGATCTATGCCTTTAACAGTTGGCAAACAGTTAAGCCAAAAACAAATGCTTTCAAACTTTTCTCGCTTCCTTGACAAGAGCATTTTCATAGGTGCTCCCTTTTCCTGAGCACTTGAAAATGATGGGCAAGTGCCCTTGGAGACATCTGAATCAACCTTTCCCTCTTTTTTCCCTTCCCTTCCCTTCCCTTCCCTTCCCTTCCCTTCCCTTCCCTTCCCTTCCCTTCCCTTCCCTTCCCTTCCCTCCCCTCCCCTCCCCTCCCCTCCCCTCCCCTCCCCTCCCCTCCCCTCCCCTCCCTTTCCTCACATTATGATGACACATAACCTGGGGCAAGCATATGCTTGTCTTCCTCCCCTGCCCTAATGGCAAGGAAGCATTCCACACTGGCCAGTGGCTGCCAAGCTTGCCCTTTTTTTTTGTTTGTTCTTTTTTGAGGTAGGGTCTCGCTCTAGCCCAGGCTGACCTGGAAATCACTATGTAGTCTCGGAGTGGCCTCAAACTCTCTGCAATCCTCCTACCTCTGCCTCCTGAGTGCTGGGATTAAAGGCATGCGCCATCACACCCTGTTGCATAAAATTTGCTGGAAAGATATGGTAGGACAGCTACTCATCACAGACAGAGTACCAATAATAAACCAAATAAATGATTCTATCCAAATCTAGCTTAGTGAACAAGTGAATTTATTTGAGTTATTTATAGGAGTATGTGTAAGGGGTTACTATCAGGAGTATGGTCAACTGAACAGCAGCGACATCACCATAGTGTCCACCCCAGTATAGATGCATATAAAGCTGCATCTCTGGAGCTCATTGCACAACTTGCAGGTAGGTAGCTCAGCTGGTTGGAATATCTCCTTCCAAGCAATTCTTACTCCTTATATAACCTTGGGGAAACATTACTAGTCTTGGAGTTACTAATTTTGTGAATTTCAGGAACTTACTGGTGGCCTATTTATCAATGTTGAACTTCTTGAAAAACCTGCCTCCATGATGAAATGTTTCAATTCGGAGGAGATTGCTATCAACACAGCAAAATGAGCCATACAAATATTGGATCCTCCTATAAATTATCCATTTCTATGCTTATGGTAGGCCCATTAGGAGAAGTGCCTGGACCCTTAGGACAGTCTAAATTACTCTCCCCTTTTAAATCACACACCTTTAACAATACAAGGAGGAACTGGAAAGCTTCTCTAAGGGCTCATACCAATTACAATACTTCCAAAATTTAACTTTGTTTTATGTTCTTACATTAAAAGACTTATACTTAGTTTTGACTACTTGTTGTTCTTCTGGGAAAGCAGGATCTGAGAAGAAACTACAAGACATGAAGATGAGTTCTTTGTTCCAAGTCATAATGACTCTGCCCAGTGCCCAGGTCCTCTCAGATGAGGAACTCACTTATTGACATTATAACATCAGAGTAGAGAATCATAGAATGCTAGAAAGCCTCATTATGGGGATAAAAACAGTGCATTAAAAAACATGTTAACATGGCTGGAGATATGGCTTATCAGTTAAAGGTGCTAGCTTGCAAACCCTGAGGACCTGGGTTTGATTCCCCAATACCCACAAATAGCCAGATGTACAAAGTGACACAAGCATCTGCAGTGTGTTTGCAGAGTTAGCCACCCATTCTCTCTCTCTCTCTCTCTCTCTCTGTCTTTTTCTCTTTGTGTGTCTGTATCTTAAATCAATCAGTCAATAAAAATATTTTAAAAAGAAGCATCTAAACTACCACTAGATCAGAGGGGTCACCCAAGAAAGGGAAGAAACTCCTGTTCTATTTTTTAACAGACTAATTGAGATTTCAGGAAATTCAACAATCTTGATCTCTCCAATCAGCCTTTGACATCTGTAGAAACCTTCAGAAATTACAGAAGGTAATTCAAAACCCACCCACTCAGCTGTTGTACAGTTCCTTCTTGGTATTTAAAAACAAATTCAGAAACAAGGAATAAGGGAACAGAGAAATGATAATGATAAGTAAGGGTCCCATCATGACATGACCACCTTGTGGGACTGAAAATGCCCAAGACAATTTTTAGGAAAGTGTGAAAGAAAGGCACAAGTGAAACACTGGACTTGATTGCAGACAGAGACTGTTTATTGCAGCACAGCAAGGGGCTGCTGGTTTCCAATAGGATGGAGGCTGAACCATTGAGCTAGGCTAGGGTTCAAGTTTATAAGGAGGACCCTGAGGAAAACAGACTGGACCATGTGCAGGTCTAAGGAAGTTGATAAGGAACTGTAGCTATTTGTGGTCTTGCTCTGAAAGAATCAGAATAAGTTGTTTAAGTGAGCTTGTCTATGGCAGGATGTGGGAAGTTTATCAGTCAGGGAAGTTGTCAAGCTTGTCTGGGACTGAATGTCTCAGATGTTTCCAAGACCTCCTAGTTTCAAGTATAGTCACTAACCCTTAAGTTCCCTCCAGTTTCAAGTCATTAACTCTTCAGAAATACACTATTAGAGGGGAAGAGATTGAGTAAAGGAAAGGTGGAGGGAGGGCTAATCAAAATCTAAGAGGATATAAATAAATCATATGGAAACCTACTTTTTTGGACAATGGAACACTCAAGAGCCATAGAGTGTTGCTAGAATATTTTCAGTGACAGGGATGGGATGACTTCCAGTGAGTTGTTGGCCAGGGAGGTCCCTGATGCCCCCAAAACATTATAGGCCATTGCCAAGGCCCTTGGTTTCCCACCAGGAATAGATGGTAAGACCCTATTGCTGAAGACTCCACATACTTGGGCTTCAAGGCCACTGAAAAGTCCTGCTGGAACTGAGCTGATAACCTCCTCCATGTAGACCAGCTGACAGAAAGCTGCAAGAAGCTATTCTTCATGCAGTTCATTGGGAGAAAGAGAAAACACCAATGAAGATACTCAGCAGTGGACACTGCAAGCCTTATGTTTGGGCAGCCAGGCCAAATGAGCCAGTGGGTGGAACAGTGGCACATCTGTCATGGTGGAAACCAACTGCCCCCTAATTGGACTGGTGGCCTGCTCCATGGGAGGGAATACATCCCTGATACTGAAAACTTAAAACAGGGGTAGTCATGAGCCCTAGGGGTGTAACGTCTGCTGGTGTCTGGCTAAATGTATATACTATGCTTATCAAACTGCCCAGTAAGCACTTCTCTTAATATTTATACCGTTATATTAATGCTACTCTCACTTTGGGTAGAGAATCTTCTTTTCAGATGGCAGTGACCTTGGGATGACTCAGAAGGCATCATGGTGCTGGAAAGAAGTGACTGGAGTACTCAGTAATGTAATATCTCTATCACACCTTCCAAAGCTCAGGGTCTATTGTGGAAGAGGTGGCAAAAAGAATGTAAGAGCCAAAGGAAGGGTAGGACTCCTTACAACATGCTCCCCCCAGATACAAAATGTCCTGGATATCCATGATCTCACAGTGCCTGACAGTACCTACAGAAGTCCATCATCATAGGAAGAAAAGATCATGACATCAAAATAAGAGAGACTGAGAAAGGGAGGAGATGTGATGGAGAATGGAGTATCAAAGGGGAAAGTGGGGGAAGGGAGGATATTACCATGGGATATTTTTATACTCATGGAAGTTGTTAATAATGAAATAAATTGAAGAAAAAACAAAAACAAAACACCACACATGGAAAGTACAAAAAAAAAAGAAAAGAAAAGAAAAGAAATACACTGTTAGAAAAGCAAAAGACAGTCTTACAAATCCTCTGAGACTTAATCTTATTCTCTCTAAAGATAGACAGAAAGAAATCATTTTATTTTAATTCAATTGCTTGCACATTAGTCTGTGTTAAAAACAGCATGGGATAAAATTAAATATATCCCCAAAATTCCACAACATAACTGAGTAACACAGTTGGTAACTGCTTCACTTTTTATTCATTTTTTTATTGCATACTAGGATTATTATTTTTTGGTATGACTAATTAGTGTGTGTGTATGTGTGAATACATACTGTCTTATAAACTTAGGTGTTCTTAATTTCTTAAGACCTACTAAAATATTATTTTGTGATCCATTAAATATTTTATAACACCCTAAAATGCTACTTAATATAAAACAACATTCATTGCAGTAATAAAAGTTTCATTAAACCATAAAATAAAATGATGAATAGATTTTGTTAAAGTTTCCTTTCAAAATATATTCTAAATAAGAGATAATTAAAAATTTATTTATTTTCTTCAGTAGTCATAATTAACAAAAATATTGCAGTTTGCATGATGAGATGGCCATGAGCCTAGGACAGCCAGAGGCAGAATGGTGTGGTTTGAATATGAAATGTCTCCAGTAGGCTCATGAGTTTGCACACTTGGTCCCCAGCTGGAAATGTGGAACCTTTAGGAGGAGGAATCTCACTGGAGGAAGTGGGTATTTGGGTGGTAGACCTTGAAGCATTATAGCCCACCCCCACTTCTTGTACTTCCTGACTACGGAGCCAGTGTGATCATCTGGCCTCCACTCCTGCTATCACTGCTTAACCATTTACGATGGACTGTATCCTTTGGAACTTTAAGCTGAAAGAAAGCTTTTTATTTCTCAAACTGCTTCTTGTTAGGTATTTGATCATAGTAATGAGTCAAGTAACTAATATAGAGTCCAAATTTATGCTCACATGTATGCATGATCAGTTCTTTACCTGTGATAGTCATCAAAGAACCACAACAAAGGATTTACATAGCCTGAATATCTTAAATATATAAAATACATTTTAACTTATAGTTCAGATAGTAAAGTATAAAAACTATTGCCTGTCTGCCTGTGCTCTCCTTTTTCAAAAAAATCTGGGTTTTCAAGGTTCTTATGTTGTCCAATTTAAAACTAAAAAGGAAGCACCAAGGCCATTTAATATCAATCTATTGATTCAGCTTGCTTAGAGCCTTGTGAATGATCATGCTAACCTGCATGTCTTTGAGATCTAAAACTTTTTACTTTCTGAATATTAAGGGTCATGACTTTGGAAGTACATATTTCTGATTAAGGATTGCTTAATGCTATGGAGAAAATAAATAAATAGACAGTCTAACATAAAATTAACAAGTGATATAAAATACATATACATTTTGTATGACTATGCAGATGTATGTATTAGCTACATGTGTTTATGCTTATATATTGTTTACATGGTATCACTGGCTTATAAGGTATATTACAATTATTAAATTAGTCCAAATACCTTTTACTTCATAGTGCAACAGGAGTTTTATAGCAAAACCTGAATTCCAGCTTACCGAACAGGCTAAGCTTGGCCACTTGTCCCACTAAAATAACTTTAGAGACAGAGTAATGGTAAGAAATAGAGAAAATTTAATCTGTATGGCCACATTGTGAAAAGAGAGAGATCCAGTAACCCTATCTTTATTTGGGATGAACTCATGAATCTTGTTTGTTTTTATGAGGTAGGCTCTCACTCTGGCCCAGGCTGACCTGGAATTCACTATGTTGTCTCAGAGTGGCCTCAAACTCATGGCGATCCTCTTATCTCTGTCTCCCAAATACTGGGATTAAAGATGTGTGCCACCATGCCCATCTTAAATTTAAATAAATAGCTAGGACAAGGAAATGTTACTTCAGCAGACATGCTCAACGTTTGGTATACTCGATCATGTTCTCAGTTCACTTCTACAAGATGGCACAAAGAAGTTTTACTGTTTGGGAGAAATTGACTGGCTCTCAGGAGATTTTCCTTCCCAGAGTACATTTTTGCCCTCTTTCAATGGTGGTTCTGCTAGGCTTACTGTTCCAGGATTAGAAAGATGCCTTGTTTTTTTTTTTTTTATTTTAAGCTTTTCTTGGGTAATTAATATATCTTACTCCAAAGGTAAGCATATAAGTCAATATAAAGGGGGCAATAGGAACCAGACACTAAGTTAACTTTTAAATTTGGCTTTTGAGAGTTTTCAAAACAAGTACACAACAAAGAAAGTCCCAAACATCAGAGGACATGATTGTACAGATACAAGAACAAGCCCAGTTGATGCTCCTAGCTTTGAGAAACAATATAGCTTCCTAGAGAGATAAGTACCAGCTGTTGAGGAGAAACCCCAGGATGAAGAGAGGTTATATAGGAACAAGGCATGACACAGTTGTAGAAAACCAAGGCAATGAAAAGAACTGTCCTCAGTGGGGTTCCAAGAAACAAGGCTTTGCTCTAGTGTTGGTTATTCTTTGGTGTCATCCAGCCAGCATTTAGAATCATCAAGGAAACATTTTTGGGCCTGTCTCTGAGGGATTTTCTAGAATTAGGTTAGTTGAGAAGGGAAATCCCACCCTAAATGTGGATAACAATATTCTATGTGTTCCTAGACTGCTTTAAAATAAGAAAGATAGTTGAAACACAGTATTGTAGAAATTTTCTGGAAAGATCACTCTAATGCCAGAATGAGTGAAAGTAGAGGAGTTTATTACCTGGGGACCAAAAAGCTTGAGGTAGCCCTCCAAAGGAGCTTTGGCTCTGAGCTGAGATTTCATTTTTATTTTATAGTTTTTATAGCCAAAGGGAGGGGTAAGTAAACAAAAAAGATGTGGCAATTTATATATCGGTTATTTTTATAGTTAGGCCACCCTTACAGTGAATTCCATTTTACTTTGTTTTAGCCTAAGCTGTCTTTTTTTTTTTTTTTTTAATCACCCTATTGGATCCTTTCTGGACACTTCCTTCTTTGGGATTTTTCCATCTGTTGACAAAGAAATTTTAGCTCCTGAGCAATTAACTCTTACAGTAACTCAGTGAATCAGTTTAACTTTTAGCTGCTGCTGCTTCTTTTTTTTTTAATTCCCTCCTCTTTATCATCATAACACACCTTATGATTTTGTATGTTGTGGCTGGTATACCTGGAGTATCACCTGTATTTTAAGCATTTTTATTTAAGATTGGATGAACCTGGACAGAGCATTTAGAATTATGTTTTTAGTATGAGTCCCAGTATAATTATTATGAGGGGCCCCATTAAAGAAGCTAGCCAGTGATGTAGTCCACATACAGCAGGCCCAAGGTCTGAGGTGCATCAGTTGTAAGACCTCCAGAGTCTTGGGTAAACATGACCTTAAGGGCCAAGCATGTGTCAGTTGTCATTGGGAATGCTGACACTGTTACCATTAACTCTTGTGTTTAATTTCCAGTAGCAGGAACTGGTTTATGATTATTGTCCTTGAAAATATGGATGGAAATACAAAAGAATTATTATAATAAAATAAAGCCAAAGAAAGAGCCAGGAAGACCTTCTCTATACAAGATTAGTTAGCAGAAGTTACTGTGACTAATCCTATTGGGAAGAGGAGAACACAGGACATTTCTGCAGTAGATGGGGTGGTGGGGGAGGTTGTTGTATCACATTACTCAAAAAGAAACAGATATTCCTGTAAAAGGAAAAGAATGTAATATGAGGCAATAGTAAAGACATAAAAGTCTTTTGGAACAAAAGTTTCTCTATGGATCCCATGAGGTTATCAAATGAGCAGATCAGTCCAGCAAATGGAAGGGGTTAGAATCCTACCTGTGTGTCTTATTTTTAGCATCTTATGTTGTAGTCCTCAGACTTCTGTCATGCACGGAGCAGGGCCAGTCTTTTTGGCAGGGGCAGATGTCCTCCACAGCTTGACTTTGAGGGTACCCTCTGGGTCCCTGGTGACCTGTTGATTGTTACAATTGGGTGAGGATGTTGCCGTTTTGATTCTGGTGTGATGAGTTTATATCACTTGACTGATGGGTGTGGGCCAATTTTCGCAAGGTTATGTAGGTCCCTTTGTGTTACAAATTTTAAGGAAGCATCATGAGTGACAGTAGAATCTGGCTTCCCTCTATAAATCTAAGCAAAGAGATACCATCAAACAAGCAGCACCACCAACATTTGCAAGTACAAATAGCCAGAACTTTAAATTGATTTTACATCTTAGAGCTAGGCTGTAGATTTGCCCTAAATGTACTTTAGGGCTTGGCTCTGAGATCTGTCCTTAGTGATATACCTCCTTTTAATAAGACATGTCAAGGAGAGATTGGACTAATACAAATCAATAACTATTAGGTAAACATAATCAGTGAGGACACTTTTGGATTTTTGATTTAAAGGCAAACAGTTGCTGAGTAATCAGGCCCAAGCAGAGGCAGAAGGCATGAGTTAGTACTCATAGGTTAGTACTCCAATCCAGTATCAGGCAGGGCAGTTTATTTGTCTGAATCTTGGTTTATATTATAATATCTTACAGTTATATCTTCTTACTAGGTGTTTAAGACCATGTAGGCAGCAAAAATTAACTATGTATTATATTTTGGAGGTAATTCATGGCTCTGTAGGAGAGACTTTAGGGACCTGTGAGGAGTTTTATGACCCTCAGCATTGTCATCTGCTAGGGTGAGTCAAGGCCGTGCTGACCAAGTGGCCCTCCCCCTTTTGGGAAGCCTGAAGGACTGATTTTCCTCCAATGTGACTCTCCTATTGCAGATACATTGATTTAGAGTCTATTTCTGGGTCTCTAGGTCTTTCCTTATCAAGAATACAGGCAACTTATCAGAGGCTAGAAGTTAGAAGCTAGAAGAATACCATCATCTCTTGTGGCCTTCTGACCTGGGATCAGGAAACAAAATATTTGTTATCTTTTTAATTCTGATATTTTCAATTGACCTTGGATTTTACATGTGGTTATTAATCACTCAGAGAGACTGTATATATTTGATTAGCAAAACATATTTAGTTAAAAAGGTGCAGAACATATCTGGTTAGCAAAGCAGATCTGGTCAGAGAATGACATAATAATTAAAATCTTTTTTTTTTTTTTTTTTTTTTTTTTTTTTTGGTTTTTCGAGGCAAGGTCTCACTCTAGCCCAGGCTGACCTGGAATTCACTATGGAGTCTCAGGGTGGCCTTGAACTCACAGCAATCCTCCTACCTCTGCCTCCTGAGTGCTAGGATTAAAGGCGTGCGCCACCATGCCCGGCTTAATTAAAATCATTTTGATTAGCATTTAAGGTTAGTTGTCAGATGACAGTGTGAGCTATATCTGGAACATAGAAAACATATACATTTTATCTGTTAATTATCTGTCAGTTATAAGTATAGTCAGAACATGTTAGGAGCCCTGGAAACAATATTTTATCCATAAATATAAATTAATTGACTTGATCTAGAAACTGTATGTCAGAAAAAGACAAGACCATAAAAAACTTGGCTTCTGTGTTTGAAAACAACTCTGACTAGTCTGTATACCTATGTAGGTACCAATTTTCCCAAAAACTGGAAGCAGAACAGCAGTGTTTAAGATAATTTTTCTAGAGCAGGTAACATGTCTTAAATATCAATATATCTATAAGCAATGAACTTAAGATACAAGAAATGAGACAATTACTTAAGTAAAAAATGACTGAGACTAATTATGCATAGCTTAAGAATAAAGCCAAACCTGGTTATTGTTGAGCTAAGTTAGTCTGATTTTAAGATATATTAGAAACATTATGATAGATATAAAGTAATATATTTATTAAGTACCTTTAATCATTGAACCAATTTTAAGTTTAACATAAGGCAATATTTATGACTGGTAGAATATATGAAGCCTAGACAAACTATATTAACATTGTATATTCTAGGCTTTCCTATGACAGGAGGGGTTTCCTCAGTTTCCCTAAGAAAAAAGTCACAATGACTAAATCACCTTTTGTAAGACTTAGACAATAATCTCGGTCATACTCACCCACTAAAACAGCATGAACAAGACAGGAACCATCTTAAGGTTACAGTGTTTTGTTTTAAGAGATAATAACCTTATTAAATATTAAAAGGTTGATAAATAGAGGAACATAGTAAACTTGGTTGATAAATTTAAAGCCAGTCTTTTACAACCTTATAATTGTTATTATGATCAGATTACTATCAGTGAGTTAACGTTTTAAATTTGCAACCTAAATATCAGAACATCTTGTAACCAGCTAGAGCCATCTTTTGTTAGTTTGATATAAGCTCTAGGCTAATAGTCCCCTTAATCTTAAGTAGTCTGTAATCTGATCAAGCACTTGAAGACTTAATTAATCAACTTTGTCTTTAAGTTTTCTGTTTAAGTTTACTCATACCTTCATCTACATATTTTTACCTTACAATCTGTGTAACCATTCCTTGACAATCTTTTTTATCAAACATTTATTTTTTTTAAATTTATTTTATTTTATTTTTTTTTTTAGTTTTTCGAGGTAAGGTCTCACTCTAGTCCAGGCTGACCTGGAATTCACTATGTAGTCTCAGGGTGGCCTTGAACTCATGGCGATCCTCTTACCTCTGCCTCCCAGGTGCTGGGATTAAAGGCCTGCGCCACCACGCCCGGCTTATCAAACATTTAATATCTAACATTTAAAGGTTTTTCAGTTTATCCTCTTATCTAGTATATCTCATTATAATTACCAGAAAAACTCTTATTGTCCTTATTATAAGACCTTTTAGTATGACCATTTAAGTGTGTTTTTTTTTTAACCCTCAAAAGGCTCTTTGAAATAATCTTTTATAAAGGAGTAGACCAGATTTGACTTACATTATTTACTCAGAATATACATATAGGTTTTATCATTTGTTGATTTTTCTAACTTCTTTTTATCTACTTTCTAAAACACATATTTTAAAAATATGAAAGCAGATTAAGACATTAGTAGAAGTTTTAGAAATTTCCTACAAGCTCAGTATTGAGTACTTTTCAATCTAAACACAAACCTTGGTACTGTTGTCTGTTAGCAGTTCCCTGGAAGCATAGAGAGATAAAGTAAACTTAAAACAGTTACACATGTCTTATAAGAAGTTCCCACCTGTCTGAAGCAATTTGGGACTCACCCATCATCATGTTGGGATTTGGACCCTGAGATTCCCTGTGCCTGTAAATCCCTTTGACTCTGCAAGGCAGGGAAGCCAAGAAACAAGAGCCTTCAGGGATTTCCCTGGGGTGGCATTAGCTCAGAGAGGTTTGTGCCTTGTCTCTCTGTCCAACAATGAGACTTTGTCAGGTTTCCCCTCCTATTCCAGGGCCGTCTGGCCATTATGTAGGTCAGGCCCTGCTGGGGAAGCACTAATTGACACATTGCAATTGTAGGTGCCCGCTATGTGTATGCCCCATTTTGTCCTTGCCTTGGAGCGTTGCCCCAGCTACAGCATATGAGACCAAGACAGTTTCCCCAGCATTTGCCTGGGACTGGTCCCAGAAGTTAGCTATTCCTGATTGACCTTTCGTCCCTGGGGAACACAGCAGGACAGCATAATCTTTCTCAGCAAGTGTGGAGGGATTTTTCTCTCCTCTTCTGGTAGATATATGGTTGGGTTTAGTGCTTGAGTGACTTTCATCACATTAGTTTAACTCAGAAGCATTTACCTTGCAGTGAGACTTTTATCTCAGTTTGTCTTTTTTATCATTTAATTTTTTCCTGTGTCAGGCCCCACAGTGGTGGAATTTTCCAGCAGCCCAGGCAACATTAGCTCCCTTTGCCCCCCTTTTCTGTGGCCTTTGTTTTTTGTCAATTTTAAGTTTTGCCAGCCAGTACCTCATTACTGGAGAGGTGTTAGGAAGCAGCTATGTGGGGGTGATCTTTGGCCTTGAAGCTTTTCTGTTCTGACTCTAGGTGAGCATTTTTCCCAGGGAGAGTTTTGGATTTCTTTTTGGGCTACAGGGAAGCTCCCTGATCTTGTCATTTTAAAACTTTTAGGAGTAGGAGAATCTTGAATTTTTCTATGTCTATAATCTTAGTTACTTTTAGTGTTTCCTCTGAGGGCTACTTAACATTAATAGCTGGCCTTTTTAATTTACAGAGGCCTTCAATTTTCCTGGTGTCATCTTAGTATTATAATCTCCTGAATATTCCCTTCTGAAGTGTGGTTTGTTTGTGACCATGTAGTCTAGGACAGTGGGCTTGGTGGAGGACTTCCCCCACAATGGATTTCCCACTGTGTCAGGGCTGCAACACAGACAAAATGACAAATAAATTCTGCAGCCTTGGGGCTGTGAGCCACATGTATACTTGTACATACATTTATATCAAGTATACTTTTTATATAGAAACCAGATGGCCATTTCCCCCTCACACATTTATTTATTCATTTAGGGTTTAAACAATTTTCTTATCTAATTTTATTCGTAACCCTGACTGAGCTCATTACATTACAGAGACTGAGCAACACCGGTCTTATCTAGCTAGTTACTGAGACTGAATACCATTGGTTAACCTGATGGAAAGAGGGCTGTCACCTCACAGCAGTATTGAGGCTCAGGGATTCCTCTTATTTCAGGGTTCAGTCCACATAGGCTCCTCCAGACCTGACTAGTCACAATCCCAATTTTCAGTTTTCCCAGGGAATTTTTACCTGGCCTGGACATCTGACTCAGCCTCATTTCCCTTCACTCTGGAATTCTGGTCCAAGACTTCACAGTCTCCTTGGACCACCTGGAAGGGGACCCTACAATCATGTCAGGGGCATGTGCTTCCCAGTTCTAGGGACCTTTGGCAGGCTGGAAGGCCAGGACCAGCAGTCCTTCCTGATCAAACAGGGTTGTGGAAAAGGAAAATCTCACATGGGTCTTTAGAAATGTTATAGAAATTTTCTGGAGAGATCACTATAATGCCCAAATAAGTGAAAGTAGAGGAGCTTATTACCCAGGGACCAAAAAAGCATGAGTTAGTCCTCCAAAGAAACTCTGGCCCTGAGCTGAGATTTTATTTTAATTTTATAGTTTTTATTGCCAAAGGGAGGGGTAAGTGAACAAACAGATGTGGCAATTTGTAGTCAGGCCACCTGAACAATAAACTACATTTTACTTTGTTTTAGCCTAAATTGTCTTCTTTTTTGGAGGTAGTGGTAAGTAGGGTCTCATTCTAGCCCAGACTGACCTGGAATTCACTCTGTATTTTCAGGCTGGCCTCGAACTCACAGTGATCCTCCTACCTCTACCTCCTGAGTGCTGGGATTAAAGGCATGTGCTACCATGCTTGACTTTTTTTTTTTTTTTTTTATCATCTCTTTGGGCCCTTTCTGGACAGTTCCTTCTTTAGGATTTTTCCATTTGCTGACAATGATAAGTTTTAGCTCCCCAGCAATTAACTCTTACAGTAATTCAGTGAATCAGTTTAACTTTTAGTTTCTTTTTTTACCACAGTATTCCTCTGTCTCTCTGCTTCATGACTGTGAACTCAATGTGACCAACTGTTTCATTCACCTTCTGCCTATCAAAATTTTAACTATATCTCTAGGTTGTTTTCCCAGATATTTGTCTTAATGAGAAAGGTAATAAATATGCTCTCTCAACAAAAAGAGCAATCATTGTAAGGAGACAGTGCCCTACTTTCTGAAAGCTACCATTATAGATTAATGCTATCCCAAGGTTCTGTAGTAAAAGCCCCACCCAAGCAAAAACAGATGGCCACCAAAGCACTCAAATGACTCAATATTACAGGTAGAACTGCTAATTCTTTTAAATATGGGGTCTTTGTTCTTTTTTAAAAAAAATTGTTCATTTTTATTTATTTGTTTGAGAGAGACAGAGGCAGAGAGAGAGAGAGAAAGAGAGAGACAGAGAGAGAGAATGGGTGTACCAGGGCCTCCAGCCACTGCAAACAAACTCCCAATACCTAGGCCCCCTTGTGCATCTGGATAATGTGGGTCCTCGGGAATCAAGCCTCGAACCGGGGTCCTTGGGCTTCTCAGGCAAGTGCTTAACCACTAAGCCATCTCTCCAGCCTGGGGTCTTTGTTCTTTGTCTTAATAAATATTGCACAACCTCCTTCTAAATGATATTGGGTCGTAACCAATGTTAATGGGAATGCCCAAATGTCAAAGAAATTGTCAATCCCACCTTTGGGACTTTTCCCATACATAGTGATATAAGGTTGCACTTAAAAGTTCCAAATATCCCAGACTCATGGCTTACTTCTCCAGCTAAAATTTATAACATGTAAATAATATTTAGGCTATAAACTACAAGATCTAAAACAAAGCTGAAAGATTAGATTTTTTAAGGATTTAAACATCCTCTGGTAGTTACATTTGCTAACAGCACCTCAGAGTAAGTAAAGCCCTGACTACCCTACCAAGACTGAGAAAAGGCAAGAAATTATTCTGAGGATTAAAACTTCTTGCTTTTCAACCTTTATATCTTCAAGAATATTGGTAGAACACGGCCATTTATATGTGCAACCTATTAAAAAGTTGAAACATCTCTTTAAACAAAATAATTCTGTTTTTTATGTCTCTATTAGTAGTTGTAAATTTACCTTATGTTTTGCTTTTCTTTATTGATTTTGTTTTTATACTGTTGGTACTCAATAATTAAAATCCTACACTATCTTACTTTTAATGTATTCCATAATTGGATTCTTTCTTAAAATTGTTCTCTTGTATTTTGCCATTTTCTTAATATATAACCATTAGTATGTTTTAACAATTCAAGGGATCACACCCCCAAGAGTAAACTGCAATAAGATGGCTCTCCTGTGACAAATAATGTGCATGGCTTCTCTGGTTCTTACCCTTTCTTGGCCCATTGGTTGGGTAAACATGTTTCTCTTTCTTAGACTTTATATTTTTAACCTTCTAAATTTTTTTTTTGTTGTTGTTTTTGTTTTTGTTTTTGTTTTTCAAGGTAGGGTCTCACTCTAGCCCAGGCTGATCTGGAATTCACTATGGAGTCTCAGGGTGGCCTTGAATTCACGGTGATCCTCCTACCTCTGCCCTCTGAGTGCTGGGATTAAAGGCATGCGCCACCACGCCCGGCTAACCTTCTGAAATTTGTATAGAGCATATGGCAATTTGAAACTCAAAAGTTTGTGGTGCAGAAATTCCAGCCAACATCTACTATGGAAATCTAAGCTCTCCTCTCTGAATAATAGATTAAGTAATGAGAGATTTATGATTCCCTCTTACCAGTGGATAGCACCCCTCAATAGCCTGAAGAAGCTATAAAAAACTGATTATCATGCTTCAGATCCCCCAAAATGATTTCTGGGACCATTGCTCTCAGGGGGATTTGTGGTGTGAAGGTAGTTTCTGTGAGATAGGCATCAAGATTAACATATGGAAGATGCAAGTTGCCAGAAAACTGCAAATGTTTCCAGTTTTTTCCTTCCACCAACATGAAATTCCTAAGAAAATCTTTGGGACTTGTGTTTTTTTTTTTTTTTTCTTTCTATAATCTGATAGCTGAAGTGAGAGATCATGCATTTTTTGGTTTAGAATATTTCTTCTCCTGTGAGAATAGTTACAAAGGGGAATAAAAAGGTCGCCTCTTAATAATTAAGTTACTGCTACCAGGATTTATGCTCTGACCTAAACATCTCTGCTAATAATACTTCATGAAACCCACATTCTTAGATAACCGAACTCTTTTAATTTTTCCAAGTATTGAAAACACAGTTATGCAACTACTCAAACACATTTGCAAAAATAGTTAAGATGTTTATGTATATCTTGAGCTTCCTTCAGATTAATTGGGAAGCTAATAATGAATTGTATCTTAATATAATTGACCCTTTTTCATATTCCAAATTAGGAAAAGAGCAAAATATATGTTACTTTCTTACCTCCAAAATAGAAAAACGTGCCATAACTGTTTCAGTGAGAGAATCATGAGAGAATCAATTGTGCACTCTCATGCTCTCAGTAGTACTAATCAGGGTTTCATAGGCTGTTTTATCAGATAGTTCAGTTCAGAAAGTATGGAGGGTTAATGACCAGGTGACTCACTGAAATATAAGAAAACTTAATCAGCTTTATATATAAAAATAAGAAAGTTCCACTTGTAGAACTATAGTGGAAAAGAGGATATCAGCTACAACTTTCTAAATTTATGATAGGGAAAATGACTTTTACTCTTGTGTATCAACGTGAAGTATGTTCACACTCTTTGGCTGGATCCTGACATGAGCATACAGGAAGGATTCATGCAGTAATACACTTTCTCCTGAAGACATAAAAGCAAAATACAAGTTAGATGAGCTAATGCCAGAATTGTGGAAAGAGAATGGAAGAGCTCAATCAGGAAATTGCTCCTTGTTTCCTCATTTGAATCTTGAAGGGTCAATTAGGGCAAATAACTCAGAAAGCAAGTCTACTATGCAGTAAACTTGAAGCAATGCATTGGAACCCATCAGAAAGCATAATTGTTTTGATAGAAACTATAAAAACACAGTTGAAAACTAAAATTTACATGACTAGCATTTCTGCCCATTATAATTTTTATTGTTATTATTGTTTTAAAAACTTTTATATTATTTATTTATTTGGTGAGTGTATATGTAGGTGTGAGTGCAGGTACACATGAACCATAGACCATGTATGGAGGTCAAAGGATAACTTTGGGTCAGCTCGCACCTTCCTGTTTGAAGCAAGGTCTCTTGTTCACCATTGCATTCATAGTTAAAGAACTTCCAGAAATTCTGTCTCCACATCCCTTCTTGCAGTAGGTATACTGGAACTACAGAAGCCCACAATAGATTCTGATTTTTATGTGGATGCTAGGGATCTGAACTCAGAGTTGCACAACAAACACTTTATCTACTGAACTATCTCCCCTGCCCCTTGTTATAATACTTAAGTATAAAAAGAATGAGCAGTATTATTTAAAGAATGTGGCAAATGCATATATATATATATATATATATATATGTATATATATATATAAGATTTGTTTTTTTTTTTTTTTGTTTTTTTGAGGTAGGGTCTCACTCTAGTCCCGGCTGACCTGGAATTCACTATGGAGTCTCAGGGTGGCCTTGAACTCATGGTGATCCTCTAACCTCTGCCTCCTGAGTGCTGGGATTAAAGGTGTGTGCCACCATGCCCTGGCTCTTTATGAGTATATTTTGAAAATAATATACAAATGCTTCTATATTTCAGATACATTGATATTTAATATAGGGAAATGATTAACATAACATAAAACATACTAAACACTATAGAAAATACTAATGGCCAAATTATCTGGTTGAAGAAATAATACCAAGTCTGCCTGGCCTAAAGTGAGACCCTACATTGAGAAAAACAAAACAAAACACAAAAGAAATAATACCTTATCCATAAGTCAAGGCTGTTTACATTTCCTCCCCTACTGCATCATAATACATCTGTGTTCATAAAGATATATGTAAGTTTTATATATCTTACAATTTACATAAGTGAAATTATACTGTACATTTTTTTTCTGTAATTTCACATTATGTTTGTAAGAATAAACCATGTTGGTACTATAGCAGTAGGTCATTTGCCTTATTCTTGAATAGGCTCATATATACCAGAATTCAATGTATGTATCTATTCTCTTTTTAATGGATATTTAGAATGTTTTCAGTTGTCTGATATTATGGTCATTGCTTACATCAACATTCCTATTAGGTGTGAGAATGTTTTGGGAGATATTTCCATGGTAGTATTACTGAGTTAGGGTGCACATGTTTCCAAACTAAATAGATTTTACACAAGTTGAAATCTGAAGTGGTTTTTCTAAGGTATATTCCAATCAGCAGTAGATAGATAAGAGTTCTGTCATTTCATACTTTTGTAATCCTTCCCATTGTCAAGGTCTTTTAACCTTTAACATTCTGGTGAGTGTGATTGTCATATGCAGCTTTGATTTCTAGGGTTCTGTGTATCTGTTTGTATATTCCATTTGTCCTTCAGATTTCAATTTTGTGAATTGCATGACGAAATCTTTTGCATATTTTTTCATTAAATTGTTGTTATAGATTTCTTTACATTTCAGGATAATAATCTTTAATAAGCAGCAGATATCTTTTTCCAGGCATCTTTGATTTTGTGAGGGCATAATTTTGAAAATGAAATTTTTATATATTTGTTTTTTTGAGGTAGGGTCTTGCTCTAGCCCAGGCTGACCTGGAACATCCAACTACTTTTTTATTGGTTTATAATAACTCTTTTTCCAAGGTAGAGTCTTGCTTTAGCCCAAGCTGACCTGGAATACAGTATGTAGTCTCAGAGTGACCACAAACCCACAGAAATACTCCCACCTCTTCCTCCCTAGTGCTGGGATTAGAGGCATGCACCACCACACCCTGTTGTTCAGACTGTAAACACAAATTTTTCCAAAATTAGTTAAGGATTGCTTTTTATGTAAATTTCTAGTATATTGATTATATTTATTGCTAGGTACCTTATAGCTTTTTTTCCCAATGTATCATCAACATCTAAAATAATTATATTTTCTAATTGTTATTATTGTATAGATAGGCAGTAGAGTTTTTATAGTGATTATTTAAAATTTTAAGAACTGCCCATCATTTAGGTATACATTGATCAATGTAATTTTACAATGATTGCTACATGTTTGTAACATGAAAATTTTTAACTTATTAAAATTCCCCACAGTGATGGTGGTTTTGTTCATCACACTTTATGGATTTTGCACTGTTGATTCAAAAATACTGTATTTAAACATAAAATGGACTATAACTAGAATTACTATCATGTCTTTCTTTTGTGCATGTGCATATATATGTAGGGTCTGAGTATTCGTGTGTGTGTGTGTGTGCATGTGCGCACATGCTAGAGATTGATGTGGGGTATCTCCCTCAATTGCTTTCTACCATACTTACTGAGACAAGTTCTCTCATTTGAACTCAGACCTTCCCAGTTTGGCTACTCTAGCTAGCCTGCCACTCTAGGTTTCACCTGTCTCTGCCTTCCAAGTACTGGGATTATAGGTAGGCTGCCATTCCTCTCTGGAATTTACATGAGTGTTGAGGATCTGAACTCTGTTCTTCACACTTGTGATGTGGAAGAGAGCTCTGTGGGAATAGAACTCTGATTCCAGCAGCTCTCAAGTCTTGGGTTCTTTTTCTTTTAAACTTTCTTTTTTTAGATTTTATTTTTATTTGTGAGAGAGAGAGAGAGAGAATGGGCATGCCAGGGCCTCCAGCTGCTACAAACTCCAGACACATGCACTACTTGTGTGGCTGGCTTACAGGTTCCTGGGGAATTGAACCTAGGTCCTTTGGCTTTGCAGCAAGTGCTTCAACTGCTAAACCATCTTTCTAGCGCAAGTCTTGGATTCTTATCCACATTTGCAAAGAATTGAGAATGCAAATGCAGAAGAGGGTAAATTATAAAATTTATTTTCAAGAGAGTTAAGATAGAAAGCAAAGAAAGAAGATCCCCCTCGTACAGGGAAGGAGAGAAGAGGTTAAGAAGAGACATACAAATGGCTCAGTTCCAGTTATATGAATCAGTCATCAACTTAGAATGAGCCTCATCAACAGGCTCAGATGTGTAAGAAGGAACCTGATCGGTTGGAACGCTCACTAGGCTGACTCAGGAAGGGCCAACCCACAGGTGCTAAGCCTAGGAAAAGTTCAGAAAGAAACAGGGGTCTGATACTAGAGTTGTTGGCTTTTGCAATCTTGGATGAGTCTAGAGAAGATGTGGGCTCTATTCCTGCCAGGTGTTTCTGTGGGTCAGTCCCTATAGCTATCAGGCAAACGGCTATCTTGCTTCTAATCTGTACCACTTGCACAGTAGGTGCTTTCTCCACTGAGCCATTCCTCTTAATGTCTATTTTTTTTCGGTATTCAAATAACTAGTTCTGTCTTTCTGTAAAGTTAGTGTATGTTTTCTATACATGTGTGTATTTTTCCTATGTTTTTCCCTGTATAGCGCACATTTTCTATGTGGTTGTTTTAAATTTTTCTTGTTCATTTTGTTTACACATACCACTTAGAAACAGCATGTGAAAATCTTCATGCTTAAACTGACAAATTTAATCGTTGATCTTTTTTTACTGTGTTTATGCATGCATATTGAATTTCCTTTTCTAAGTGTATCCTTTGAAAAATGTGGCCTTTCTTCTTTCCTGACTGTCTATGGACTTTTACAATTCAATTTATCCTTCAAAAGATTTAATATTTGTAGCAATTACTTTTAAAATTTTAACAGATTGGTTTGATACAAAATTTAAAGTTAATCCTTAAACAATACAAGGAATAATGAGTGTAAAAGACACCAGCCCACTTGATATTTGTTTCTTCATATTTTAGGTCTCTGGTGATCTCTCATATTTTCTTCATAAATTAGCCTTGCGTTTTACAGAATGTTTACTAAAGTGCTAGGAGTTTGGGCTTTTATTGGGAACCACCATGACAATTGTTATGAGAGAAAAATTATAACTTCTTAGAAAATTCTAGAAAATTGAGTGCAGCAGAGCCAGGTGGAAAGTGAAAACTTCAGATCTTCCTTCATTTCAAGAAAAAGTTATTACACTTCAGAAATAATGTGCTTGGACTCATACTAGGAACTACTGCGGAGGTGAAATTACGATTGACCTATTGCTATGAAAAATCAGAGAAACTGAGACATGGAGTAAGTTTTCTATTTATGTGTGTGGGAGATGTGGGCATGAGCTCTGTGGGATTAGAACTCCCAGAGCAGTAGCTCTCAACTCTTGGAGTTCATATCATGTTCACAAAGAATTGAAAATGTAGACTCAGAGGGAGGCAAATGATGAATTTTAAAATTTATTTTATTGAGAGTTAAGAGATAAAGCAAAGCAGGAAACTCCAAGCTAAGAGAAAGGTAGAAGATAGAAAAGATCCCCTCACTTAGGGAAAGGTCTCACTCCAGGAAAAGCCTCTGGAGAAGGGGGTTACACACATGGAAAGCAAAGCAGGAAAACACTCAAGGGAAAAGAAATTCCCTCCTTGGCAGGGAAGAGGGGGGAAAGACAGAGAAGATCCTTCTCATATAGGGGAGGAGACAAGAGGCAAAGAGGGTCAGTGATGTAAAGGGTTAAGAGAGAAGAATAGAGGAGACTTAAACATGTGTTTCAAGCCTTTTTATATGAATCAACCATCTCAGAATGAACCTTATCACCAGACTCAAGTGTATAAGGGAGGAACATGATTGGTGACCACAGGAGGAAGACTGACTTTGAAAGAGCCAGTCCATGGGGCAAAGCCAGGAAACTGAGGAAGAAACAGGAAGCTGCTACTATTTCTGAGGGGGATTGTTTCTTGTAGCCATCTTGGATGAGACTGAGTCAGAAGTGAGTTCTAGTCCTTCCAGGGCAGGCAAGGTTGCATCCATGTTTCTGTGGGCCAGTCTCTAGCTAATTACCTACCAGGAAAGAGATAACTTGCATATTATATCAGTATGATTTTGCATATCCATATCAGTATGATTTTTATGAGACTATTTTTGGGACTGTAATAAAAGTTTGTCTTCCTTGTAGTGAGTTAAATCTGCCAAATCCATACCTTATTTGCACAGATATACAACTTCAGGGAAGTAATACTTCCCTGGTATCTACAACTTCTAGTGTTCTCTCCCCCTTGGGTATTTATTTGCTGTTTGTCTCAAACAAAGATAAGTGTGGTACACGCAAAAGGGCCCTCAGTTTAAAATTAACCTAGGTTCCAGGGATCCTCCCTAGTTGAGTCTTCCTCCATATAACATGGGCTGTGGAAATTCATAAGGGGTTCATAGAGTGTTGGAGACACTAAGGAAGGAGTTCATAAAGCCATAGAGACATGCTGAAGGTACTGGACTGGGCCTGAGAGGGACAGTAAACATGGAGATATTTAGAGCAGTAATGGGCCATGCATTTCTTTTGGCTCAAAAAAAAAAAAAAAAATGTGGTGTGTCTGCCTTCAAGATTCCGAGTAGCTCAGCATAACTAGTGTGACAGGCTGCCTTACTGACCTTTGTGTCTTCAGGGAGAAGGTAGGTGTTCAATCATATCTGCATTGAAAGAAGCATTTACAATCTATACTTTAGAAGTTCAAAAAGAATAAACAGAATCTAGACAGAAGTTTTATTTACTTATTTTTTCCTTATGGCGGTCACTGGTAAAAAAAAAATAAAATAAAACTGGCGTAAAATAATGATCTTTATTCTAATAATGTGAAACATATTTTTTAGGAGGAGGGTACAATTTACAATCCTATATAATAGTACTTTATGTTAAACATATGTTTACAAATGATTAACCTAAGTTCTGATAACCTACTCAGGAACTTTTACTGTTGTTAACTGTAATTATTATATTATGTAGTATATAACCTGAATATCTTCATTTACAGACACATGTACCATTTATTTTCTTATCTTTTTTTAGTTAGAGGCAGGGAAAGTTTGAAAGTTAAGCAAGGCAATTTTTTATGCAACGCTTAAGAGAAAGAAAAGAGGCAGAGCTTCTGTAAAACAGGAGGCATCCTGAACAGGTAGTCCCTCTTTTTTTAAATTTCTTACCTTTTGTGCACTAAGAGTGACTAGGATTTAGTAAAAAAAAAAAAAAAAAAAAAAAAAAAGTACTTCAGGGCTGGGAAGATGGCTTAGTGGTTCAAGGTTCTTGCTTATAGAGCATGCTGTTCTGGGGTCCATTCCCCAGTGACCACTTAAAGCCAGGTGCACAAAGTGGTGGGTGCATGTATTTGGAGTTGTCTTCAATGGCAGGAAGCCCTGGCACACCCATACTTACTTTCTCTCTGTTTCTGCCTTAAACAAACAAAGAAACATATTTTTAATAGAAAAAAATGCCTTCAATGGATATTTTATATAAAGAAGTAGTTTGTTTGAACCAAAGTGTACTCCTAGGATGATCTTTCAGGTACCCTCAACTCACTATATGAAAGTCCAGATACATATGTTTTTAATATATTTTATATTTATTTGTTTATTTGAGAGAGAGAGAGAAAGAGGCAGAAAGGGAGAGAGAAAGAAAGAGAGAGAGAGAGAGAGAGCACGTGCACTAGGGCCTCCAGCCCTGCAAATGAACTCCAGACTCATGTGCCACCTTGTGCATCTGGCTAACATGGGTCCTGGGGAGTCATACAGAGATCCTTTGGCTTTGCAGGGAAGTACCTTCATCTCTAAACCATCTCTCCAACACCCCCCCCCGATACATATGTTTAACTGGCATCCTATGTTGCCACTCTACAAAGCATAGGACTAATCTTCCAGATCTCAGACTTCCAAATTAGGAGAGTTATTTATTTATTTGTTCTATATGATTACAGAAAATAAGCATATGGACCTTATTATCCAAATGACTATGTAAACCATAAACACAAGTGAGTTTAAAAATTGTTTGGAATTGTTGAAACAAAACCCAGAGATGCTGAGTTTACATCACAAAAACGAAACACCAATTATTGTACATAATCTATTTCTATGTCAGGGGTTGATAATCTATGGCCTGTAGGACAAACTTATCACTGCCTATTTTTAATAGCCTGTGAGTTAAGAATTGCTTTTGTGCTTTGAAATGGTCAAGAAAATTTAAAAGAAAAAAGATTACATGAGATTCAAATTTTAGGGCTCATAAATATGGTTTTATTGGAGTATGGCCATTCAGATTATTTATGCATTGCGGATAGTGGATTTCCCATTACAGTGGTAGGGTTGTGGCCTATGTAATATCAAATATTATCTGGCTCTTTATAGAAAAATGCATGTTATCTACTTCATGCCCTTGCTAGATAGATACCTATGTAAGGGGAAAGTTTGGGTTGATGCAACTGAGTATCTCTTGTTTTCTTATATGAATACCAATACATTTCAATGGCCTCTATATTTCAAGATCATAACATGAATAACACATGTTTTATGATAGTTTGGATGGGAAGAATTCAGGATACTCCAAATACAGTAGTACAGTCTGGGTGTATATGAGCAATTATACATTTAAGAAACCCACTAGCACAGAACAATATGTTGTGATATTATAGTCATCATAATATTATCAGCTCTGGGTCCTTATTTGGTCACAATTTCTTTTGTTTTTATTTTTATAATATGGGAAGGCATTATTTTTAGGATATTCATAAACCCTATAATTAGTGTTTTTTTGACTTTTTATTGACAACTTACATACAGACAGACGATATAACATGATCATAATCCTCTCCCACTATCCTCTCCTTTCCCTTTCCTGAATCCCCCTAGCACTGAATCCCTTCTTCTTTCCAAGAAGCTAGGTTTCTGTTTTATTTTGTCATTTCTTTCCATGATCAAATGTGTAATTTTTATTGCATTATTAAGATGATTTAAAAGGACTGCAGTAGATTACCAGGACATTCAAAGATAAGAAAGACTGTGATGCCATGATATTTTCCTTGGGAATCACATTCTGTAGGACTGGAATTCCCAGTGTATTATCAAAATACCTACACTTGCTTCTACTCTACAGCAGTGGACTATGATAACATTCTCTTTACAGCAGTCCAAAGGGTTGAAAGTGAAGGGAACAGAACTTAGTCTCAGCTTGTCTTCAACTCGGTTTGTAACCTTTAGGTTCTCATTTAAATTTTATGGGATGTATATATTTTTATAATTGCTAATAATTTACTTGACAAGATGACAAAACTTTCTCTTATCTTCGTAGATCTTTTCTGTGGTGGTTGCCTCTTTTTACTCTTCTCCCTGTTGTGACTGCCAAATCTGAAGAACAGTGAATTGACCAATACTGTACCTTCAATGGAATAAGTATATATTAAAAATTCAACCCTGAGACATGGTAATATGGAAGAAGATGGAAATCTGAGAAGGTCTTATTTTAAATTAAGATTGTCCTCCTCCTCCATTGATCTGACTAAAACTACTTTGGTGTGTGTCAAGGAATATATATACATTGGTTTTTTTGAGGTAGAGTCTCATTCTAGCCCAGACTGACCTGGAATTCACTATGTAGTCTCATGGTGGCCTTGAACTCATGGTGATACTCTTACCTCTGCCTCCCAAGTGCTGGGATTAAAGCTATGCACCACCACACCCAGCATTAAGGAATATATTTTTATCCATATGTAACTGTTAGGATTCATTTTGCTTTTAATGCATTCAAACTTTTGCAATGAGTAGCTATAATTATAATATTGCTATCAAATATTTCCCATCATATTTTAAGGGAAGTCATCAATACTAAGTGACTATAAATAATTACATAAAACACAAGGACAATGAAAATAAGATAATTGGCTCCATGTATATAAAGTAAAACAAGATATACATAAGTTATAAAAAATATTTTCTAAGCTGGGTGTGGCAAACACACTTTTGATCCTAGTGCTTGGGAGCCTCAGCTAGGAGGATCATGAATTGAAAGCCAGCTTGGCTAACATAGGAATTTCCAGGCCAGTCATGGCTACATAGAAACTAGTTCCAAATAAATAAATATAGAAAAAACAAAAACAAAGACAAACTGGGAAAAAATCTTTTAGAAATAATTTTTCTTTAATCATCTAAGAAAAAGCAGCTTCTCAGATTTCTATCTTCTTCCATATTACCATGTCTCAGGGTTAGATTTTTAAAACACATTTATTCCATTGAAGGTACAGTATTGGTCAATTCAGTGTTCTTCAGATTTGGCAGTCATAATAGAGAGAAGAGTGAAAAGTGTCAACCACCACAGAAAAGATCTAAGAAGATAGAGGGAAAGAGAAAAGAAAATGTGTACAAATTTCAATTTGATAACATTTTAATGCCAGAAGAACAGTTTTGGTTTTATTTTATAGAAAAGGATGTTTGTCCTCATGCAACACGTGGTAGACATGCTGTGTTCTCCTGGACTGAACATTTGAACAGAAAACTGAGCCCAAGATTCGTGACAAAGTGAAATACAAGAACGTTCTGTCTAATATTTACTGTGATAGAACATATTTTGTCTGGAGGGCATTTTTTTTTTTTTTTTCGAGGCAGGGTCTCACTCTAGCTCAGACTGACCTAGAATTCACTGTGTAGTCTCAGGGTGGCCTCAAACTCACGGCACTCCTCCTACCTCTGCCTCCCAAGAGTGCTGGGATTAAAGGCCTGCACAACCACGCCCAGCTTGGAGGACCTTTTTTGATGATAAGCTTAGCATGTTATCTTTTTTTCTATGCTTCACTGACAGCAGTCAGTCATTTGAAAATTATTTATGTCTCTTAACCATTTGAACACTGAACCAGAATAAGAAGAACAATAAATTTGAAAATAAAATATTGTTAAACCAAATTATTTAGGGGATGACTTATTATATGTATCCAAATAATATGTCATAGAACTTTATTCCTTCTCTCCACTAAGTATTGGAGGCAAGTGAAATTTTGTTCCTTTCTATTAATAAGCTTTTACTTCTTCCTACCTCCAAGGGGCTGTTCTTTTTAAATGAAAAGATTATAGTTTTATTAATAATTGTCATGTCCCTTTGGTAATTTGTTTTGGGGACATAATAAATAAATATAACTTTTGGCTTGGGTGTGGTGGCACACGCCTTTAATCCCAACAGTCAGGAGGCAGAGGTAGGAGGATCACTGTGAGTTCGAGGCCACCCTGAAACTACATAGTGAATTTCAGGTCAGCCTGAGCTACAGTGAGACCCTACCTCAAAAAACCAAAATAAAAAATAATAAATAAATGAAACTAAAAACAATTAACACATCACAAATCTATTATTTTACAGTTTTGTATTCAGTTAAGAAGTCAAACTGGGTCTCAGCCAGGCTAAAATCAAGATATTGAGTAAACTATTTCCATCATGGGAAAACTAGGAAATCCATTCCTTATCTTCTCCAGCTTCTAGAGGATGTCTGTACTCCTTGACTTCCCCATCTTCCACTTTTGAAGCCAACAATGACCAGTCTTGAGTTTGCCATGTTCACTCTGTTACCATCTATTCTGACTCATTCTTTCATCTATGACTCATATTTATCTGAACACATCTAGATAATCCAGGATAGTCTCTCCACCTCAGTTGCAGTTCTTACTTCCATTGGCAACCTTAAACTCCCCTTACAATCTAACATAATATATTCACATTTTCTGAGGATTAGGATGCGTTGATTTTTCAGGACAGTGTTCTGTCTATCAAACTTAGGAAATTTTAAGTCTTGACTTTATTTAGCCTTCATGAACAGTTCCAGTTAATGTTACTCATTCCACGATCACTTAAAAACAGGCAATAAGTTCCACCACTTTGAAGTATCACATAAGTTTGACATGAATCTGAAAATTCATTCAAGACATAGGTATAAATGTGCTGGAACATCCTTGGCATTGCTTTTATGGGAACTATAATCCTGTAGTTCCTTGCCCAATTTGAATTCTAGTTCATTCTGAACATGCTCTGTTTCAGTATGTACAACTCCAAGGAACTTGATGTTTTATTAGTGCCATCTGTTTCTTACAGACCATGAATCACCAATTGGCATCCCAAACTCTAAGGTCTTGAGACACTTCAAGTATAACTCATGTCTTTCATAGCATCATTATAAAAATATTTCAAAACGTTGTTCTTTTTGCAAAGATAATACTGGAGGTAAAACACATTACTTCCCCTCAATATTAAATATATTTTTTATTCCAAACAAATGGATATTAAGAAATCATGAGAATTAATTACTTTGCTATGCAGGTATCACTTGATCAGAGAATTTGTATTGTATTCTCCTATTTCTTACTTTCAAAATAAAATCCAATATTTTAGAACTTATAAAAATAGATGGTAAATTCAGGACATGGGTGTGCATGCCTTTAATCCTAGCACTTGGGAGGCTGGGGTAGGACAATCACTTAAGTCTGAGGCAGGCCTGGGCAACATAGTGAGTTTCAGATCATCTTGGATGAGAGTGAGACTGCCTCAAAAAATATCAATAGTAAATAATGTGTTTTTAGTAAAAGAATTATGTTTATTGCCATATAATAATAAAGAAGTAAAATGGAATTGGACTGTCATGTCCTGAACAGATTACTCGGTTTTTTCCCACAAAGGAAAAATTCTGACATCAAGATTCTCTGGTCACACAAAGTTTTTGTAAAGCTAGGACAAGAAGCTGGGAACACTGGATCCTTTTCTTTTAGAGTTTGGTTTCCTTCCTTCTTTTCTTTTTTTCAGTGATAGGATATGAATGTAGGGTCTCATACATGCTAAGAAAACACTCTACTGTCTAACATCCCCAGGAGACTTTTATGGCTTTAAAGTATATCTCTATCTACAACCCTAAAGACTTATTAGTTAAAATTCATTTAAATGATTCTTTATTTTAAAAATACCATGCCATATTTTTTACTACAAAGGAAATCCTGGCTAATTTTAGATATTTTATGATGATTCTAAAATTTGGAGTTAAAATTTTCCTTAACTCTCTTACCCATTAAGTTTCTGTCATGATTCTCTCTAGCTCATAAGAAACTCTTCTTGAGTATGCAATTGATTAGCAACTCTTCTTCACCCCATTATTTTTTTCATCATGAGTCAACCAAATTTATTTGAGCATATTTATTGGCCAGCCTTATTTTTCATAATTGCTTCATGTAATAATCTTATGTATATTATACAAAGCCTAGAAACAATAACCAAATTACAGCAAACCTAGCCTGGCTTGCAAAAGTACAGAAGTAGAATTTATATAAACATTACCTTTCTATAATTCCTAACCTCTAGAGCCATTCCACAACATTAACTTTTAAAAAGAAAGAAAAGTTTGAGTATTTATTTATTTATTTATTTGTGTGTGTGTGTGTGTGTGTGTGTGTGTGTGTGTGTGTTGCCCCATAAGCTCACTCACAAAAAGGCGGGGTGTTCACCTATGGTGGCTGAAGTGGGACATAGGGTTTCACACTCCATCTTTGTTTTGAGCCAGAGTCTCTTTATTGATTCTGAAACTTAAGAGACTCCAATGATTCTCAAGTCTTTGTTACAAAGCATGTAGCCATACCCAGATACTTACAAGTGTTCCAGAGATACAAACCCTATGGATCTCAAACCCTCATGCTTGTGCAGGAAGCACACAACCAGAGTCCTCTCTCCAGTCCCTGAGTACTTTGTGCAGGCAGTCTGTTAATGCCGGGAAAGCAATGAGGTATAAAACATAGCTTTGTTTTCAAAGAGCTAATAGTGTAGTTACATAGAAATAAAAACTTTCAAAGGTAATTTTGATGCAAAAAAACCTCCTCATTTTTAAGGACCTAATAATGGCTATACAGAAAATACCAAAGGAAATTATGTGAGCTCATTTTTATCTAGAGTAAAAGGAAGTTGGGAGAAGTTTCACAGAGGTAGAATATGAGTTGTTCAGAGGTGATGGGCTTTATTCATTCACTTTCTCTCTTTCACTTAATGAATAGTAATTGTTTATTTTCTTTAAGAAATAGTGGACAAGACAGCTTGGTCCAAGCTTGATGACTGATAAGAATATCTTCTTACACTTAGCTTGTATTGTCTTTTTTCAAATTGCTACCATATGAGCAAACAAGGAGGACATGCCTTTGCATGAAACCAAGAATAGACTTGGTTGGGGCTCCAATAGGTTACCGGATTCCTTCAGAAGGGCTCCTAAATTTCAGCTCAAGACAATGAGATTATTGTCTAGTTATATAAGGATGCTTTGCAGTGTCATGAGTTATGCAGGACCACATTGGTATTCCAGGGTTTTTGCCGCTGTAGCATATGGATCAGTGCTATGCCTAAATTATACATTTCTATGGCTTATTCTCTTTACTTTGGGTTCAGCCAAGATTTTAAGGTAGAGGATTTGTTAATATCTCAACATACAACTAATCCTTAGTACTATGTATTAGGAAGTGGCACACAAAGTCAGTCCCTGTTTTTGTGTGGCTTATATTTTGTAGGAGGTTAAATAAGACGGACAGTAAGAAAGAGTTTTAGGAAAAAACGGTGATGTGGGGCCAGGCATGGTAGCACATGCCTTTAATCTCAGCACTCAGGAGGCAGAGGTAGGAAGATCACCTTGAGTTCAAGGCCACCCTGAGACTACATAGTGAATTACAGGTCAGGTTGGGCTAGAGTGAGAATCTACCTCAAAAAAACTAAAACAAATAAACAAACAAACAGAAAAAAGGTGACTTGTACATTGAACAGAGGTGTGATTTATTCATGATCTAACACAAGAAAATGTATGATATTCTGGAATAGAGAAAACACATGGGAATGATTTGGGAATGAGCAGTATCAGTTAGCATGCATCTTAAAGTAAAGATGACTTTACCCCAGAGAAAGGTACTTGAATATTACACACACACACACACACACACACACACACACACACATATGTATTTTAATATCTATATTTTTTATTGACAACTTCTATACATACAGACAGCAAACCATGGTATTTCCTTCCCCTCCCCTCCTTACTTTCCCCTTCATAACTCTGCTCTCCATCATATCCTTTACCTCTCTCTATTAGTCTCTCTTTTAATTGGATGTCATCATCTTTTTCTCCTTTTATGAGGTCTTGTGTGGATATTGATAGGCATGGTGAGGTCTTGGATATCAAGGCCAAATTCTGTCTGGACAGTTGGATGTAAGGAGTGGTACCCTTCCTTTGGCTCTTACATTGCTTCTGCCACCTCTTCCACAATGGACCCTGAGTCTTGGAGAGTTTGAGATGTTTCAGTGCTGGACACTCCTCCATCCCTTCTTCTCAGCACTGTGTTGCCTTTTGGGTCATCCCAGTGGTCATCACCATGTGAAAAGAGAAGCTTCTCTAACCAGAAGGGAGAGTAGCTTTAATATATGAGTATGAACATTAAGTGTAGTGCTTTCAGGGCAATTTGGTTGGAGTAATATATGCATTTACCCAGACAAGAGCAGGATTTATACCCCTATGGCTTATGACCTCCCCTGCCATAGGCTTTTGATTAGGTTTTCAGTTCCAAAACACATATTCCCTGCCATAGATTGGGCCTTCAGTCCAATTAGAGAGTAGTTGGTTTCCCCCAAGCAGACATGCCACTACTGTACTCGTTCGGTCATTTGGCCTTTCTGGCCAAACTTGAGGTACCCAGTATCCACTCTTTTCATGGCTGATGACTTCTGTCTCCCATAAGACTGAATACAGTGCAGCTTTTTCCAGCTTTAAGTTGGCTGGGCTACAGGGAGAAGATTTTCTGCTCGGCACCAGATTGATTTCTCAGTGACTTTGCCACTCAGGCATGTGAAGTCCTCAGCAATAGGGTCTTACCATCTCTTTCACATGGGAAACCAAGGGCCTTGGCAATAGCCTGTGTTTTGGAGGCAACAGCAACTTTCCGGGCCAACAACTCACTGGAAGGTATCCCATCCCTGGAACTGAAAATTTTCTGGTAACAATCTATGGCTTCTGGATGTTCCATTATTTAAGAAGGTAGATTTTCATATGACTTCTTCAAAATATCTTGAATTTTGATTGATCCTCCCCACCACACCTTTCATACAATCTCTTCTCCTGACCTTGCTTAGGCCTTTCCCCTCCCTGTAATCTGTTCTTCTACTTACATATATACAATACCATCCCCTTAAGACGTTCCCTCTCCCCCCTCCCTTGCAGCCTTTTTTTAGCTTATGGGCCACTGCTATTGATTTTTGGTTCCAGATCACAGAGAAGTCTATACATTTGTAGCTAGGATCCACATATAAGAGAGAACATGTGATGGTTGGCTTTCTGGGCCTGGGTTACCTCACTTAGTATAATCCTTTCCAGACCCATCCATTTCCCTGCAAATTTCATTTTTCTATACCACTGAATAGAACTCCATTGTGTAGATGTACCACATCTTTATTATCCATTCATTTGTTGATGGACATCTATGCTGGTTCCATTTCCTAGCTATTGTGAATAGAGCAGCAATAAACATGGTTGTGCAAGTATCTCCAAGGTAGCGAGAAGAGTTATTAGGATATATGCCTAGGAGTGCTATAGCTGGATCATATGGCAAATCCATTTTTAGCTGTCTCAAGAACCTCCACACTGATTTCCACAATAGCTGTACCAGATTACATTCCCACCAACAGTGCAGAAGGGTTCCCCTTGTACCACATCCTCGCCGACGTTTATTGTCATTTGTTTTCTCAGTGGTAGCCATTCTGATGGGAGAGAGATGGAATCTCAAGGTAGTTTTAATTTGCATTTTTCTGATAGCTAAGGATGTAGAACACTTTTTAGATGTTTATATGCCATCTGTATTTCTTCTGATGAGAACTCTCTATTTAGTTCCATAGCCCATTTTTTAGACATTTTTTCTGGTTTATTTATATTTATTTATTTATTTATTAGAGACAGAGAAAGGGAAAAGAAGGGGGAGCGAGAGAGAATATGGATGTGCTAGGACCTCTAGCCACAGCAAACAAATTCCAGACCCATGTGCCACCATGTGCATCTGGCTTATGTCGGACCTGTAGAATCGAACCCAAGTCCTTAGGCTTCAGAGACAAGCACCTTAACCACTAAACCGTCTCTCCAGCCCTCATAGTCCATGTTTTGGTTGGGTTGTTTGATTTCTTATTGTTCTGTGTATTGTATCCAGAATATACAAAGAACTCAAAAATTCTTTGTATATTCTGGATATTAATCCTCTGTCAGATGTGTAGCCAGCAAAAATTTTCTCCCATTCTGTAGGTTGTCTCTTTGCTCTTTTCACAGTGTACTGCACTGTGCAAAAGAATTATAATTGGATGAGATCCCAGAAGTTGATTAGTGGCTTCATTTACTGAACAATTGGGGTTATATTCAGAAAGTCATTACCTACGCCAATATGTTAAAGTGTTTCCTCTACCATTTCCTCTAGCAATTTCAGAGTTTCTGGTCTGATATCAAAGTCCCTGATCCACTTGGATTTGATTCTTGTGCATGGAGAAAGACAAGGATCTATTTTCATCTTTCTACATATAGATATCCAGTTTTCCCAGCACCACTTGTTGAAGAGGCTTTCTTTTCTCCAAAGAATATTTCAGGCATTTTTGTCAAAAATCAGATGGCTGTAGCTGCCTGGATTAACATCTGGGTTCTCTATTCTGTTCCATTGATCTACATGTCTGTCTTTGTGCCAATACCATGCTATTTTTGTCTCTATGGCTTTGTAATATAGCTTAAAGTTGAGTATGGTGATACCACCATCCTAATTTTTGTTGCTCAACACTGTTTCAGCTATTTGATGTTTTTTTGTGCTTCCCCATGAATTTTAGGATTGTTTTTTCTATTCCTGTGAAGAATTCCATTGGAATTTTTTAGTGGGGATTGCATTAAATGAGTAGATTGCTTTTGGTAAGATTGATATTTTTTACAATATTTATTCTTCCAATCTAAGGACTTGGGATGTCTTTCCATTTCCTTGTGTCTTCTCCAATTTCTCACTTGAGCGTTTTAAAGTTTTCATTGTAGAGATCCTTCACTTCCTTGGTTAAGTTCATTCCAAGGTACTTCATTCATTTGTTTATTTATTTATTTGAGGCAATTATGAATGGGAGAGTTCCCTGATTTCATTTTCCACATGTTTGTTGTTTGTATATAGGAAATCTACTGATTTCTGTGTATTTATTTTGTATCCTGCTACATTGCTAAAAGTGTTTATCAGTTCTATCAGGTTTCTGATTGAGTTTTTAGGGTCTTTTATTTATAGAAACATATCATTTTCAAATAGTGATAATTTGATCTCTCCCTTTCTAATTTGTATCCCTTTTATGATTGTCTTTTGCTTTATTGCTATATCTAAGACTTCCAGTACTGTATTAAATAAAAGTGGAGACAGTGGACACCCTTGTTTTGTTCCTGAATTTAGTGGAAGAGCTTCGAGTTTTTCACCATTTAGTATGGTATTGGCTATAGGTTTGTCATAAATAGCTTTTATTATGTTGAGATATGCTCCTTCTGTTCCCAGTTTCTGTAATATTTTTTACCATGAAAGGATGTTGGATTTTGTCAAATGCCTTTTCTGCATCTATTGAGGTGATCATGTGATTTTTGTCTTTCAGACCATTTTTATGATGTATTACATTTATTGATTTGTGTATGTTGAACCATCCCTGCATCCCTGGGATAAAGCCAACTTGGTCTGGTGAATAATCTTTTTGATATATTCTTATATTCTGTTTGCCAATATTTTGTACAGAATTTTTGCATCTATGTTCATGAGGGAGATTGGTATGCAATTTTATTTTAGTTTATTTTCTGTCTTTGCCTGGTTTTGGCATGAGGGTGATGCTGGCTTCATAGAAGTAGTTTGGTAGAATTCCTACCTTTTCTATTTTATGGAAAATTTTGAGACGCATTGGTGTTAGTTCTTCCATGATGGTCTGGTAGAATTCACCAGTGAATGCATCTGGGCCTGGGTATTTTTTTTTTTTTTCAGTTGGGAGACGTTTTATAACTGCTTGGATCTCTGTACTTGTTACAGGTCTATTTAAATGGTTTATTTCATCTTGATTTAATTTTGGTAGGTCATATGAACCAAAGAAACCATCCATTTCTTTCATATCTTCAAACTTTGAGGCATATATATTCTTAATGTCCTTATAATTGCCTGAAATTTTTTGGTATCTGTTGTAATGGTGCCTATTTCATCTCTAATTTTATTAATTTTAGTCTCTTCTCTCTTCTGGTCAAATTTGCTAAAGGTTTATCAATCTTGTTTATCCTTTCAAAGAACCAACTCTTTGTTTCATTCAAACATTATTTGGATTGTTTTTTGGTTTCTATTTTACTATTTTCTGCCCTAATCTTTATGATTTCTTCTCATCTACTGATTTTTGGTTTGCCTTGTTCTTCTTTTTCCAAGGCCTTAAGGTGGAGCATTAAATTGTTTATTTGTGAACCCTCTAATTTCTTAATATAGGCACTTAGAGCTAAAAATTTCTCTCTTAGGACTGCCTTCATTGTGTCCCAAAGGTTTTGGAATATTTTATTATCATCATCACTTGGTTCTATGAACTAATTGATTTCCTTTTTGAATTATTCAATGACCAATTTATCATTCAATCGTGTACAGTTTATTCTCCATGAATTTATGTATGCTTTGTAACTTTTCTTGTTGCTGATTTGCAGTTTAATCCTTTTGTGGTCAGATAGAGTACAAGGGATTATTTCAATTTTCCTATATTTGTGGAGATTTTCTTTGTGTCCTAATCTGTGTTCAATGTTAGAGAATGTTCCTTATGCTGCTGCGAAAAATGTACATTCTGCAGCATTTGGAGGGAATGTTCTATAGATATCTGTTAGGTCCATTTCTTCCATGACATCATTTAATCCAGATGTCTCTCTGTTTAATTTTTGGCAGGATGACCTGTCAATTGTTCAGAGTGAAGTATTGAAGTCTCCCACTACAATTGTGTTTGATGTTATCTGTAACCTTAAGTTTAATAGTGTTTGTTTGATGAAACTGGGAGTTTCAGTATAAAATGACCTTCTTTATCTTTCCCCACTAATGTTGAAGTCTATCCTGTCAGGTATTAGGATAGCAATACCTGCTTGTTTCCTAGGCAAATTTGTTTAAAATACTGTTTTCCATCCTTTCACCCTAAGGTAGTGTCTGTCTTTCATTGAGAGATGAGTTTCCTGGAGGCAACAAATGGCAGAATCCTACCTTTTTAATCCAGTGTGCAAGCCTGTGTCTTTTGGGTGGTGCATTGAGACCATTGATATTAAGAGTTATTATCAAAAGGTACACATTTATTCTTGCCATTCTTCTTATTTTGTAGGGTTTCCCATTTTTTCCCTTGACTCACTTGTTTTAACTGTTATTTGAGTGTGGTTTATTTTTTCCCATTTCCTCCTGTGTGTGTTTTGCTATCTCTTTGGAATTAAGAATTCCGTCAAGTATTTTCTGTAGAGCTTGCTTAGTTGTCATAAATTCTTTTAGCCTGTTTTTGTTGTGGAATGTCCTTATTTTTACATCAATTTGGACAGATAGCTTTGCAGTATAAAGTAATCTTGGTTGACAATTGTTATCTTTCAGAACTTGGAATACATCATTCCAAGCCCTTCTGGCTTTTAAAGTTTGTGTTGAGTAAACTGCAGATATTCTGATGGGCTTGCCTTTGTAGGTGACTTGCTTTTTCTTTCTAACTGCTTTCAATATATTTTCTTTGGTTTGTGTGATTAGTAGTTTAATTATAACATGGAGAGGAGAAGTACTTTCCAGATTTTGTCTGTTTGGTGTTCTAAAAGCTTCTTGTATCTGCATTGGCATTTCTTTCCCAATTTGGGGAAATTTTTCTTATATGATTTTCTTGAAAACACCTACTAAGCCTCTGGATTGAAATTCTTCTCCTTCTGTTATACACTGAATTCTGATGTTTGATCTTTTCATAGTGTCCTGGATATCCTGAAATTCCCATCCATACCTTGCTATTAGCTTGTCTTTCTCTTTGTTGGACTGTATTGGATCTGACACCTGTTCTTCTAGTTTAGATATTCTCTTCTCTCCTTCATCCATTCTATTGGTGAGAATTTCCACATAGTTGTTTATTTCATTGACTGTATTCTTCGGAGCCAGGATTTTAGCCTGTTTTTTCTTTAGTATTTATATTTTCTTACTCTTGTCTGGTAATGACCTCTTTATTTCATTAAGCTGGTTTCCTGTGTTCTTTTTCAGAAGTTTGTTTTCTTCTTTAATTCCTTTGTTTTCTTCTTTGATTCCCTTCATTTCTTCTCTGAATTCTTTGAGCATAGATACCATCATTTTTTTTTTCTTTTTTTTGAAATCTTTGTCAGGGATTTCATCTAATACAGCCTAACTGGTGATCATTTATTATGGATTTATAGTTTTTGGTGAGACTGTATTGTCTTGATTCTTTGAGTTTCTTGTATTATATTGTAGTGACTTTTGCATCCTGAATTGATTTGATACTTGGGTTTTCTACTTATCTGCAGTGTTCCCAGACTTGGAAATCCACATCTATATACCCTCAGTTTATGGGTTCAATAAAAACTAGCAAAAAGTATGCAATTGTGAGGATTAAAACAAACAGATAGCCATTTAATGCCAAAATCCCTAAGGGTGTGTGCTGTTCTACACCCTTAATCTTGTCAGCTGGGAGGTAGAGATTTCTGTTCTGAATTGGGTCCAGGTCAACCTGGATCTGGATTAGACCCTGCCCCAGTAATGACAGAAGCAAAAAACAAAGGCCGTATATATATGAAACCATCAAAGGCAACAATAATCAACCCCAAAATACAGGTTCTTTGAAAATGGTATAGCCAAACAAGAATATATACCCCATAACCTGCTCTGACAAGGAAAGAGAGATTAGCTCTTCCAGTGCAGGCCTGTGTAGCTGCTGTTTTCTTTCTTTCTTTCTTTCTTTTTTTTTTTTTTTTTTTTTGGTCAGTCAGACTTGTTACCTTTTGGGTGGCCTCCAATCTCACCAATGCTGAGTGCCTGCCTTGATCCCTCTATGTTGTGTTGTGCAGCTGTACCTCTGATCTGCTCTGCTGGCTGCGCTGCCACTGGGGGCTGAATGCTGGAGGTTCGAGGTTCTGATGGTGGGGGATGGGAGAGTTCAGACTTTTGGAGTTGCTCTCACTTTCAGTAGCTCTTTAGTTGATCTCAGCTCTCTTTCCTTCAGATTTCTTAACTTTGCAAGAAGGCTGATGAAGTTGAAAAATCTGCTGCTGCCACCTGGCATGCCTGTCAGGGTGGTGCTGGGTGGTTGTGGAGTCCAGTTTGTGGGCTGCGAGCACCTCGGTGGGAGTCTATCCATTTTCTTCCTTTCTGGTGGATCTTTGTCTCTCCCAATTCTCCACTGTGTCTAAGAATAACCTATACTCCTTCACTTTTCAGTAGAAGAGTGTACTTTGCTGGGGTTTTGCTTAAATCCCTCCCTAGGCTGGTTTGATGTGGCTCCTGTCTGAATATTACATATATATATATATATATATATATATATATATATTTAATAATTTTTGTTTATTGTTATTTGTTTGAGAGTGACAGACAGAGAAAGAGGCAGATAGAGAGAAATAGAGAGAATGGACGTGCCAGGCTCTCCAGCCATTGCAAGCAAACTCCAGATGTGTGCACTCCCTTGTGCATCTGGCTGACGTGGGTCCTGGGGAATCGAGCCTCAAACAGGGGTCCTTAGGCTTCACAGGCAAGCACTTAACCACTAAGTCATCTCTTCAGTCCTGAATATTATATTTTAAATTATTTGGGAATTGTTAGTTTATGGAAAAATGAGATGGCATTTTTTGACAAGATTAAACTATCTACAACATGTAACGTATTAAGGGAATTCAAAATAGAGAGGGGAAGTGCTAGTTGAGATGTTCATAATAGTCCAGGTATAAAGTAGTAAATGTACAACTAAGATAATGATTCTGAAGAGGTAACAGAAGACATAGGATTGTCATTATAAAAGAAATTTCAATAGAATTTAAACACGTGGAAAAACTGACTGACTACATAAAAGATGAGAGAGTAATTTAGAATTATTGCTATCTGAGTTGTCTTCACTTTCCTCAAATATAGAGGCCTGAAGGAAAATGTACTAAATAAAATTTTGTTTAGAGACAAAATTTTAGAGAAGGAATAGTGAGAGGAAATGGCATGACAAACAAGGAGGCAATGAAATCAAATGCCAGGTGGCCACAGCTTACAAAATAATACATATGGCTTCTTAGTCATGTTAGAGTTTTCTGAAACATCTATATAGAATCAGTTTGGCTTGTAGATATCTAACAGAGGGAAAAGGAGATTGAGATAAGTTTTATCAGCCAGCTACTGGCTATCTCCCATCTTTTATTGGTCCAATTTCATCCCACAGATCTGGCTTCATATAATTGGCTATGATCCTGTGGAGATATCCTGCAATACCTACTAAGGCATGGTAGATCAATGGAAAGTTAATGCTTGAAGCAACGTTAGAGGGAATGTGTTTAAATGTCTTAGTTTAGACATTGTGGAAGGTAAGATTCGGAGAGATTTAATAATTTTATAAATGTTGCAAGTTACTTATAGAAATTAGTGTATAAAATTCCCTTCTTCCAACCTATTAACCTCATGGAATTTACCAGATATCCTGAGTTCTCATTCTTAATTATACGACAATGTTTTCAGTGATTTTTACCTCTTAAATGTGAACATTTTCTTGGAAATGTATTTCCCAACATCCTACCCACCTCTGATACTGTACAACTCTGATGAGCTCAGGAGAGCAATATTGCTAAAGAATAGATCTTCAACACTGAGAGTGTTTAAGATCCATGAAAGTGAAAATAATGACAAAGGACATTTTGATGTGGAATTGAAAGGAAGAGAGAAACCTCAGAACAGTGGTAAGTGGAGAGTCTCAAGAGAGCCTGAAACTGAAACAAGAGGAAGTTTGAAGATGGACTAGTTTAGGGTGTTAACTACAAACATCAAAGTGAGTGAAGATTGATAAATGGCTATAGGATTTGAGAATTAGTTTTGAAAAGAATTTTTATGTAGGAAAGAATTAAAGTATAGTAGTCAAAGTTTGAGCAGTAAAATATCTGTGAGATGAATCTAAAAATGAAGAAAATATTGAATATGGATAATTTAAGAATATTCTAGAGTCAGAGATAAGGGTGCATAGGACTAGGAAAGTTTACAAATAAGTATTCTCAGAGGGGAAGAAGAGCACAAGACTGGAGGGTTGAGAGAGAACTTATATAATGATATGTATGTCACAAGAGGTAAAGGAGATTGAACACCTTTAATGTAGATAAAGAGGATAATTTTGCAAACAAACAAACAAAAAACAAGAGGATAATTTTGGGAATAAGAAAAGATGTCTCCATTTCTGAAAAAACAACAAAGGCAAAATAATTAGTCCACTTCCAATTACTGTGACAAAATACATGTGATAATGAACTTAAAAGAAGAAAGCACAATGAACTTAAAAGAAGAAAGGATAATGAACTTAAAAGAAGAAAGGACAATGAACTTAAAAGAAGAAAGGACAATGGACTTAAAAGAAGGCTGTGATTTTGGAGTTAAGATCACACCCCAGTGATCTAACCACCTTTCGTTAAGTATATGACTTTCTTTCTTTTTTCTTTTTCTTTTCTTACATGTTAACTGGGGTGACGACAGAATAGACTATAAATTTTCACTGTGAAGAAGGCATGCCTCTAAATAAGCCAGAGTTTGCATTGCTGTGATACAAAATTTGACATATAGAACTCAAAGCAGAGATTCATTTAACTCACCATTTCAGTCAATGGCAGAGCACTTCATTCATGGCAGGGGGGGGGGGGGGACAGAGAGAAAGACAGGGACTTGGAACTAGGCATTCAAAAACACACCTCCAGTGACTCATTTTCACTAGCCAGACCTCACTCCTAAAGTCTCCATCACCTCCCAAAATGGTACCACCATTTGGGAACCAAGCATTCCATATACCATCCAAAGGGCCATCCTACATTCAAACCATCACAGCCTCACAGATAATCTATGACTAGTGGAGGTAAAGACAACCAGAGGAGTTATTATTATTATTATGTTATTGTTATTATTGGTTTTTCGAGGTAGTGTCTCACTCTAGCCCAGGCTGATCTGGAATTCACTATGTAGTCTCAGGGTGGCCTTGAACTCACAGCAATCCTCCTACCTCTGCCTCCCGAGTGCTGAAATTAAAAGCATGTGCTAGCACTTTGGCTCCAGAGGAATTATTTTTAAGAGGAGACAGGGAAAACAAAGGCCCTGCACAGGATCAGGGAGCACATAAGGGACAGCAGCAAGGCTGGCTGTTATTTTCCTATTGCATTGTTTTGCTGGGCTTCAGCCTTTTCTGAGTTGTAGAGCTGTGAAGCCTAGTACTCATGTCATGGCCTGAAGAAAGGCTGCACATTCTCTTGTAACTCCTTCCTTCTATGTAGTACCAGTACTTCTAACTCCTTCCCTCTATGTAGTAACAGTACCCCCTTTTCATTTTTGTGCAATACTTCAAAATTGTAGGAGACTATATTGTAGCTGTGAAAATTCTTGGCTCTCAAATAATTTTACTCAATATTATCTTAAAACTTTTTTGTTGTTCATTTTATATTTATTTGAGAGCGACAGACACAGAGAGAAAGGCAGAGAGAGAGAGAGAGAGAGAGAATGGGCACGTCAGGGCCTCCAGCCACTGCAAATGAACTTCAGATGTGTGTGCCCCCTTGTGCATCTGGCAAACATGGGTCCTGGGGAACTGAGCCTCGAACTGGTGTCCTTAGGCTTCACAGGCAAGCACTTAACTGCTAAGCCATCTCTCCAGCCCTCAATATTATCTTAATCTAAAGGGATACATTTGCCTTTATCCATTTGTGGTTTGGGTATTAAGAGAAGGTTCCTATGTATATAAAATTGTTTCCTTGGTACTTTAAGTTCATTGCATAGTAGGAGATTATCATTAATTAATACAGTCATCCAAAAGATCTTAGCAGCAAAATATATTCTTAGTAATGGATATGAGAAATCTTTTGAGGGAGGAATTAATATTCTTATCAAAGTGTCTGGCTAGGTAAGTCCTTGAGAAGTCATAGACTTTAAGGAAGGCTTCATTCAGATAGCGAAGCTATGAAATTGGGAGTTTCAATCAAGATTGTTTCTTTCTTCAGGAATCAGGTAAGTGGCTTTAGCTTAGATGTAAGTTTCTCAGGGATTATGAGTAGTTGTAAAATCTGTTAAAGACAGAAAGGATAACAGAGGTTGGTAACTTATTGTTTGCATGTAATGTAGCATTATTGACAGATTCAAAGATAATTACCTGATATGGATCCAAAACATAAGAATTCCATTACAAGTATACTCTAAATGTCTATAATAATGAAACTTACAGTAATTTACTAAGATCAAAATAAACTTTTGATCAACATCCTAGCAACAAGCTGTAAAACATTAAAATCATTTCAGGAAAGCCCCATTCACTTGTCATTCTAATAATAAATAGTTTGAAATTGAGCTTGAGGAAATTTACAATAAAAGACAGAGATAAAGGCCAGTAATCTTGGTGTTAAATAAACATTATTTATTAAACTTCTCAGTCTCTGATAGTTTATATGCTTGTTTATAAGAACTAAGCTAAGAATATTTAATTTATTGGAACAAATCTATCTTCCAAGATATTCTTGTAAACAACATTAAGACCACATTATCTGAGATGAACTCCTGCCTAAACATGATTAAAAATTGAAACTATAATTTTCCAGGCCATATTGCTAATGAGGGGAGAATCATGGAATAATTTCTATTAACTGATGGGTGACTGCAGAAGATCATTACAAAATTGTCATTAAGATCTAGAATAATAAAAGTGCTCACCATTTCTCTACAGAGAAATTGCAAATTTTCTCTCTTTCCCTGTGTCAATCAGAATGACAGCTTTATTTAATTAACTCTTGATGCCTCCCTGTGAATCAAAAGAGAAGAAAGGGGAGAGAAGAGAAGTAATGGGAGAAGGGAAGGGAGAAATGGAAGAGAAGAAAGAAGGATGGACCAATAATTTATGTTGATCATGTTAAATCAGGGGAGAAAGCAAACATTAAACCAAATGCCATCTTACACTGGATATTCAGGAGAAAAAATTTTCTAGCCACTCTTAAATTAAGGTAGAAGGAATTCATTTTTTTATATTCTTTTTTTTTCTTTATTAGTCAGTTCTGTATTCAGCAAATACAGTCAGTTTGGTACCATTATTAGGCTCATCCGTGACCTACCCCCTCCCCTTGGCCCCTCCTTGTTGAGGCATACGGGTCATGTGTCCCTCTGCCATGTGGAAATTGGACTGTGAGAGTCATGATGATGAGTAGATAGGCAGTAAGGATGTTAGTGAATTTATCTAAAGAGTATCTCAGGAAAGAAATAAGAATGATTCATATCAACATGGAATGAATGCCTAATAAAATATCAAGAGTATGCCTGCAATGTTTTATTGAAAATGGATTTTAATGTTGGGAATTAATTTCCTGATGAGGTGTTGTGTGTATATCATCTACTCATTTAGTCTTTTGCTGCTACACCCAAACAACTTTGGTCACTCACAGTAGATAAGAAATCTCAGATTTCCTTTAAATGAATTTTGAAGGGCCTGAGAGATGGCTCAGCAGTTAAAGGTGCTTTGTTGCAAACTTGATGGTCTAGGTTCAAGTCCTCAGTACCCACATAAAGCCCAGTGTAAAAAGTACTGACTATGTCTAGAGTTCATTCACAGTGGCAGGAGTCCCGGGCATGCCCATACTTTCTCTCAGTGTTGCCTCTTTCTTTCTGTCTCAAATAAATAAATAAAAATATTTTTAAAATAAATTTTGGGCTGGAGATATGGCTGGCTTACCACTTAAGGCACTTGCCTAGAAAGCCTAAGAACTCATGTTTGAATCTCCAGGTCCCATGTAGCTAGACACACAGTGATGCAAGCACACAATGTCACATGTGCATAAGGGGACACATGCATCTGGAGTTTGCTCACAGTGGCTGAAAACCCTCTCTCTCTCTCTCTCTCTTTCAAGGTAAATAATAATAATAATGAAAAATAAAAATAAAATACTTTAAAAAATGAAGTTTGAACACAAAAGCAGATAATGTTCCATATTTTCAATTTCCTTCACCCATACTATAATTCTGGATCACGGATGTTACTTCTGTCATACCACATCAGGAAGAAAATGTGCTGATATTAATATTATGTAAACTATTTAGATATCATTTATTCATGCATTTTAGCTATTTAAAGACTTGCCAGAAGTATAAAGGGGGCCCTACAAAGTTGATCCTAAAGAAATCCCATGCCAGGGGAGAGAATTGGTTGAAAACCTGAAGCCATAGGAGGAGGAGCTTCCCTCCCAGGAAGGGATTTCACACAGCTCTCACAGCTTATCTCACAGCTAAATAATCACCCTCCTGCATGTTTCCTGTTTTGTTTGTTTGTTTGTTTTTTTTTTGTCTCTCTTATAAAATTACAACACTGCCTCAGGAAAGTAAATCAGATAGTTTCTCTCTCCTCAGTTCTGGCCAAATTGTAAATAAATCTACTTTGTTTTGCCAATTTCTGTTTCCTAATTTTTTTGCAGTGAAGGGAAATTGAGGCAGTAGGTTTTTGGACGAAAATGACTTTTAAGCATTTTTGGTGTGGTCAGCCAGGAAGAAAACTCTTTGCTAACCAACTCCTCATAATTGGAATACAGAATCCTCAAAGGCAAAAGAGTAGAGCAGAAAGTGCAGAACAAGCCAAGTTGGCACAGAGGAAGGCTGAAACCCAAGCCAAGGCTGGATAAAATGGCCATTTGCACAGGTGCAGAGGCACTCCAGGGTGTCCAAAAGTAACTTAGGGCTTATAATAGCAAAATGAACACTATTGAGTGGAAATTATACATTAATCAATGAGACATACATTCCATGAAGTTGTATGCTGAACTATATGTAACAGGTAGCACATTCTTGGAAAAGACTATGCTATGCAAATGAGTCAAAAAAAACAAAAAAACAAAAAAAAAAAAACCTGCCTTAAGTTCACATAAAAGCCCCAACTCTGCAGAGGAGCTCCTGAGCTGCTAAGCTCTCTCTGCTAATGTAGCCCACTTTTTCCCATTCACATGTATCCTGTATTTTTATTTTTTGAGACAAGCCCAACAGATTGGACCTTTTGTTTATGAGAGAGAGAGAAAGAGAATTGTTACACTAGGGCCTCCAGCCACTGTAATTGAACTCCAGATACATGTGCCACCTTGTGCACATGTGTGACCTTGCACATGCATTATCTTGTGCATCTGACTTACGTGTGATCTGAAGAATAGAACATGGGTCCTTACACTTCTCAAGTGGCACCTTAACCACTAAGCCATCTCTCCAGCCCATACTGTCTTATAAACTGTCTCTGATTCTGATGCAACTTGTCTGTGCTCAATATTTTGTTCATGGGCATTAGAACCTGCAACTCTGCAGGAAGTACCTCTGAACACTGGCATTAACTGGTACCATCAGCTGCTGGACCTTTTCTTCTCTCCAGACTCTCAGGTTTCAGTTGCTATACATACATATTGGTAATTGTTCAAGGAAAAGGGATTTTAATTTTCATTTGTAAGGAGTAATCTAGCTGTTCTAGTTTTGTGACTTGGAGCACTCTAGGTAAAACTGTTAAAGTCTAGACTTTGGTTTGTTCTATGTGCTTAATGACGATTTATGAAGGAATCTTAAAAAAAAATAAACAGGTACCTTTGAGATGTCTAACATTTTGGAGGTTTGATTGAGGCAGTTAACAAGTGGTCATTTTGTTTTGTTGATAAAGAATAGGAACAAGGTAACTTTTTTTTTTTTTTTATTACTTGGGAAGCAGAGGTAGGAGGATCACTGTGACTTCAAGACCACCCTGAGACTACTGAGTGAATTCCAGGTCAGCCTGGGCTAGAGTGACATCCTACTTTGAGAAACAAAAACAACAACAACAACAAAATCAATAGAGACAGATGCCCAAGGAGAACATAGATGCCCCTTGCCTGTCTTGACAGAACTACAACCCATGTCTGACCCAGTCTCTCCAAGATGGCTGCAAACAACATTCTAGTGACAACTTTCTGTCTCTTCTTCCAGTTTCTGGGTTTAGCACACCTGTGTGCTGGCTGTTTTTGAGTTAGCCTTCCCTATAAATCCTAGTTTTCTCTAAAATAAGTATTATAATTCATAATTTATCCTTCTCTGAGTCTATGTTTTCATTCTTTGCTAATTTTCTTTGCTAATTTGGACAAAGACCCAAAGTTGAGCCCCAGAACCTTCTTCATCTTTGTGAAAGCTAATCTCTCTCTGGACCCAAAATCTTTTATTAATGTGACAGGAAAGTTCACCTTTTCTTTTTGTAGAGTAATGAAGGGTGGGGGGTAGAGTTAGGGTGACTGGACCTGAAGGTAAGAAGGGCAGAAAAGTTTGCACTTACCAGAAATCCAAGATGATCTAACTTCTTATCTTCAGCCTAGCTCCGTAGAACTGTTTTTAAACAGTCATGGAGGTCTTTCATAGGATTTAAACATTGTGGTTGGTCAAGTTCAGCTCCTAGATTAGCCAGAGCTAATCAATTCCTGAGACAGCCCCTTAGCCCTAACCAACCAGCTGGCCCTCTGGTTCATCTGGGCCAAAAGACAGCCCACCACCCTCAGGTTATAAATACCTTTGCATGGAGAGGGAAGGCTCTCTCACTCTCTGATCACTTGGGAACTTCCAGCTGTGGGTCAGTTTTTCCCTGGGCTGGGCCTGGCGCAGGCCCAGCCAGAAGGGCCCCCTATCCTTTACTCTCCAGAACTCTCTGGGTTCTTTATTCCCTCCAGCTCCCCACAGGGCTGGAGGTCCTTGAACTTTGTTTTCTTTACATGATTTTTCCCCCAGATCCATAACCTGTCACATGGACTCCTGAGCTCCACGTGGCCCACATGGGCTTTTGGGCTCCACATAGTCTACTTCTCCCCACTTTATCTCCCTTTACCTCCTAGCCTTCCCCTTCCGGCACTCCTTTGTAAAATCTGAATAGAATGTGGTATCTTAAAAATCATTATCTTGAATCAGGAATTGCTAATTCTTTGTTTATTTTACAGATATGAACTGAGGGCTTGGGGTTCCAGGAAGCAACCCAGAACCCCAATTTCCATAGTAGGTTTCTATTTTTAAACCAGGAACATGATAACAGAGAACACAGAAAGGTTTATTAATCAATGTGCATTATTTTAAATATATTGGGAAAACAAATATATGCAGATTCCAAATGTGTTTTGTGACATTTTTTGATGCACCGAGTTGCCAAATATTACTGGGATATATAAATATCTTAATACATAATTATAGAAATAAAATCAAAATGCCTTTTAAATAATGTATATTAAAATCCTCATTACTATGCAGGCATAGTGGCTCATCCCTTTAATCTCAGCAGTTGGAAGACTGAGATAAGAGGAATGCTATGAGTGAGTTTGAGGCCAGCCTGACTTATAGAAGTGAGTTCTAGGTCAGGCCAGGCTGGAGTGAGATCCTGTAAAACAATAACAACAAATTACTATGGGTTACTTTTCTAGGAATATATATACACATATGTATATATATATATATATTGTAATATGTACATATGTACATATGTAATATATGTATACATATGTATATATATAATATCTTATATACAATATATATCATATTTTATATATAATATATCATATATAAGATATATATCTTATATTTGACTATATATTTTTATCTTATATTTGACTATGTATATGGATATTATATATAGTAAAATATAAGATTTTATCCAAGTTGCAATAAACCCAATGCCATGATTCAAACTACCATACCATCTTTGACAATGTCAAAGATGGTGTGGTAGTTTGTGTGGTAGTTTGAATAGATGGCTCACAACATATTCAGTGTTTTACTTGTTTGTAGTTTGCAAGCAGAGAAAGATAGAAAGAAGAGAGATAGATAGAATGGGCATGCAAGAGCCTTCAGCTACTGTAAATGAACTCCAGATGCATGCACCACTTAGTGCATCTGGCTTTACATAGGGACTGGGGGATGAAACCCAGGTCACCAGGCTTAACCACTGAGAAATCTCTCCAGCCCCAGGGCTAGTTCTTGTTTTATTGTCAGTTTCTTAAATTTATATATATTTTAAGTTTGCATAGCAAAAAAACACTTTAGACTGTTTTTGTGTTTAAAACATCATATTTTATTTAAATTTTAAAAATCATATTAAACTAAATGCAAGATCTAAGAGCATCATTTATTTGTGTATTACATAGAGAGTAATATAGAAGCTTACCTTATCCAGATCCTGAATTTTACTGTTTCCAGGGGTTGACTATCATCTTATCATGCAAAGTAAATTCAGCATAACCATCTGTAGTGGACAGCTTCAGGTCACTGAGATGAACTTCCAGACCAGGCACAGTTATGGAGGAAGGGATTTACTGAAGCTTACAGATACAGGGGAAGTTCCATAATGGCGGAAGAGTTGGCCTGCTTTCACGGATCCAAGCAGAGAGAGAGAAGCCACAAGCCCCAAAGACAAAAGACAAAAACTACACAGCACAGCACACTTCAGGAACTCTAGGAGGAACTCAGGCACTTTGCATATCTTTAGACTGGAATCTCAAATCTACCACCACACTGTAGGGCTGGACCCTAAGATCCACCTTCTCCAGCCAAGATCTGATAGAGGATTAACATCTGGAATTTGACCCTCTGAAACTGAAACACCAAGAAAATGAAGCACCAAGAAAACAAACAAACCAGTCAAAAGTTGCACTATGGAACTGAACAGAGAGTTCTCAAAAATATAAGTGGTTAATAAATATCTAAAAAAGTATTTATACTTAGCCATGCAGCCAATGCAAAGCAAGATGACTTTGAGTGTCCATCTCACCCCAGTCACAATAGCTATGATAAAGAAAACAAATGACAATATGTGTTAAGGAGACTATAGAAAAAAAGAGAACTCTTATTCACTGTTGGTGAGAGTATAAACGGGTGTAGCCACTAAGGAAGTTAGTGTGCAGTTTCTTCAAAAATCTGAAAATAGACCTACCATATGACCCAGTTATACTACTGCTGGACATATACTCAAATGCTGAATGTTCTCTCTCATATTTGGACCCTATCCTTGTTTTCAGATATATGTGCTAAACATGGTGTACCTGTACAAAACAGGAAGGTAGAAAGGGTCAGGGAGAACCCTTATAGGGGGATAGTAGAACACAATTATATCAAAGTAACATGGGGGATGGGAAGGGTTAAGCAAAGATAGGGGAATGTATATAAGACGGGAGTGAGGGAAAAATTAATGAAAACATAGGTGATATGAAAAATCCGCTTGAAAATCTACTACCTTATATAGTATTTAAAATATAATAAAGATAAAAGAATGAATAGAGGTATCCTGCATGGATGGATAATGCTGCTCCCAGAATCCATGGGTTGTATATTAAATGAAATAACAGTAGCATGAATAGGATATAGCCTCATGAGTTGTTGGTTAGAGAAAACCTAGAGACCCCTCCACCCCAAACAACAGTCTATTGCTGATGCTCTCTTCGTTGCCTGCTGAACTGAATGCAAGATCCAATTGCTGCAGACTCACAGCCTTTGGTTGCAAGATGAACCTGAAATAGAAGCCTCCTCCCTATCAGATGTGCAGGCTTCTTGGGGAGAAAAGTCATCAGTGGCTTCATCCAGCATGCTATAATACTGACCTGCCAGACAAGACGTACCCATTGGTACAATAGTGGCATGACTGCTATGGGGGTAAGCAATTGTTTTCTGATTTAATTTTAAGACCTATTCTATAAGAAGTAATTTATGCCTGGTACTTTAAGTCAAGTCAAAAGCCTATGAGTATAGAGGTAATGGGGCAAGGGCATATGCCTTACTGGCATGACTAATATTCCTTTTTGCTAAACAAATGTGATGTTAAGCTCCATTGTAAACATTTGTGTTTATCCCCATATATTAGTGCTACTCTCAGGCCTCGGACAGAAAAAGCTTGCTGTTTGTAATTGGCTGTGATTAATGTAGAGTCTCAAAGTTGGTAAAAGTGCTAAAATTGATTGCTCCTCTGTGGCCTATCTGTGTCATTCTCCTCCAAGGCTTAATGAAAATCACAGAAGAGGGGGCAGAGAGAATGCAAGAGCTGCAGAGTGGAAAGGAAGGCTGTGGAGATCTCTCACTTGGACATAGCATGACCATTATGTTTATGAATTCACAGCATCTATAGTTACCAGTAAAAGGCCACTCACCATTCTGTCATGGATAGAGGAAGGGCTTATGAGTCCTCATCTCTCCCTGAAGAGTAGTCAGTGGTTGCTGAGAGAGATGGAATCATTCTCTTTAATGATGTGTGTGTGTGTGTGTGTGTGTGCGCCAGAGTATGGAGGAGGGAGAGAAGAGGGGGTTTGACTGAAGAGTAAGGGGGAAAAAGAGAGGGTAATATGAGTCTATATTGTCAACTTAATATGTACATATATCAAATTGTCAAAGAACAAATTAAAACAACACTACTCTTGACATACCTGATTAAAGTGAATGCATTAAAATAAATGTTGAGGAACAATTTTAGAACTACATTATCATGGTACTGCTCACAGTTAGGGTAATCTTCCCAAATCTATTAACCTAATTTAGATCCTTCACAATACACGTTACATACATTTCCAGAGATGTATCTTCTAGGTGAGTCTAGATTCAATTAATACTAACCATCACAATAATTTTATTAAATGATTTAAAAAATCACTACTGGAGTTCTAAGAAAAAATGTTGCATCTGTGTTAAAGATTTTACAAAGCTGATTAACTGATCAGACTTTCTGTGATTATGGAGAACTGAGATGTTGCAGGACCAGAGACATATTATCTCTGGCTATCATTAGTCTTCCTAATAGTAACTTATTGCCCATTCCTAAATTTGACCTCCCATCTTTGTGACCATCAGATAAAATCCTGCGTAGAATATACAAGCAGAATCCTACAACCCAAAGGCTAAAGTAACATCAATTAACGTCTGAGGCCTACAACAGAGAATTTCTAGCTTTATTATAACCTGCTTACTGGATATTTTCAGCAATGTATTTTAAAAATACCTTGATTTATAATTTTCTTTGTTCTATTACTATAAAGACTTCATGAAACCGTCATCACATTGAAACATGGTGTTTAGTCTAAACTGAATCTGTGTTTCTGGGCCATCCATGATCACTTATATTTGGCTCAACAGTAAACTATCTCATATTCCCTTTGTAGTGAGAGCAATATTTTTGCACTGATAATTTCTAAGCTGCTTTTTGATAGATAAATGTAAATGTAACTTTAAAGAATTAATTTTAGGATTGTCTCATATATTGATATTTTTGCATGGTTTTGGTTCCTATGAGATATAAATATTTTTTAAATGTTGTAATGGACTAATTTTGCTATAGAAATAATTGCTAATAAGTGACATATTTTTTGAATAATGTTATGAGATTGTGTATTGTAACATTTAATTTGATGTATATGCTCATTGTAAAATTATCATGATTAAATGGCTTATTAAGATAATTATTTCAGTTTTTTGTTGAATTCATCAGGTTTTTGACTACTTAGGGAAGCTGTGTCTTAGGATCAAGTTTCCTTTAGGTATTTATTAATTAAACTGAAGGGTTAAGAATAGATATTATATTTGGGTTTGGCCAAAAGGCCAAAGAGTTATATTAACATCTTTTAAATGATCACATTATAAGCAACTATTTTAAGGTCATTTTAGTACCTTCAATATATTATGTGTCTATAATAAGAAATGTGTAGAGCATATATCTAAACTTTATGTATTATATAAGAGTTTGTAGTTAAAGATGTGGAAATTTCACACATGCAAAGTGAACAGTATATATACAATATGTATTATGTATGACTATTGACATACAAGTCAATGATTCTTTGACATGACTACTATTTTTAGTCAGTACATTTCAGAAACAAAACCTGTGGTTTGAACAATTCTTTATTTTTATTTTTTATTTGAACAATTCTTTTTTGTAAATCCTACATCTATTTACCTTGACTAAATAAAATATTCATAATTATCTAGATAAAGTCTACTTGTACATTAGAAAATGAATCTGTTTGTGGTCATAAGCACTTTCCTTTAAATTTATAAGGGTTTTGGTTTTGGTTTTTGTATGAAGTATAGACTTACCCTATGGAACTAGCAATTCAAAAATTTAGTTCAAAAGTAGATGATATGCTGATGTATAAAGGACCTTTGTGTCTTCTGTAGAATGGTTCTAATTGGTTTTCTTCTGTGTATTTATGCCTCTTGTATTAGATAAGTATTATTAGGCATAAAGTTTGATAGACCACTTTGACAGCAGTGTCAGAGAACAGTTCCATGCTTTCACATGTAGTAACATGATCTTTTTTAGAGCTCTCTCCTTTGGAAAATGTGTAATGGTCTTCTTTCCCAGATATAAACTTGCAATTTTGGATCCTTGGCCATGCCATGTAAAAGAATTTTATGACAAGTCAAAGCAGAGTTGGAGTATATTAATGATAGGGAGGTACTTGGGGAAAGAAAAAAAGCATACCTGAGCACTTAGGGCTGTTATTCCCCAAGGAAAGATATGACACCCTACGACACCCTGAAATGTCTTAGCATTAAACACATGCACTATCTTGAAGTTTACCAAGTTGCATTTCCAAAGGTTTCTATGAAATTCCCCCCCCCCATAAAAGTGAGATAATAGGGTGATTTCAGAGGTGCCTTGGATCAGATTAGAGTTTGATAAGATAAAACCAGGAGCCACTAAGATTGCACAAGGTGGTTAGGATATTTCCATTTACTATAAGTGGGTTTTCTGATGCCATTTATAGAAAACTGCAAGTTTATAGCTGGAAAAGAAGTAAGGCCGTTTACACATAGGCTGTAACCTCTACAAAATTAATTGTCTCCATGTCAGCAACCTTCATAGCAAATGTTGTTAATTATATTGGAGTTTTTTATTCTTAGCTGTCCAGAGGCTTTAATCAGACTATGGGATGAGGGAGTTATCTCCCTTCTCATGCCTGCATAATTTTCCCTTCTTTATATCCTGCTTCAATTCTCCACTCTGAGACTTTGATCTCTTAGTCTTAAGGCTTGTATAACGTTTTTGTTGCTGAACAGGGAAGTAGACCCAACCTATCCATGTACAGAAAGTCTCAATCTCTTTGATCTGAGGAGTAGGGTAATAAAAACATCTCAATTTATATATCTGAAGGTAATTATTCAATGAGACTCTAGAAAGAAAATCTTGGGCTGAGGAGATAGCTCAGAGGTTAAAGGTGCTTGCTTGCAAAGCCTGAGAGCCTGGGTTCAATTCCCTAGCACCAGTGTAAAGTTGGGCACTTATGTCTGGCATTCATTTGTAGCCTGAAGTAGCAAGATCCTCTGTTGTGCGTATGTGCGTGTATGCAGATGTGAACGTGCATGCACACACACATGTGCCTGTGCACAAATAAATAAATTTTTTTTAAAAAGAATGTTTTCATTGCTCAATACATCAAATCAAATCATATATAAGCCATAAAGTAGATTGTTATGCCTAAAATTGACACCAAAATAGCAGGACCTTTTTATTATGAAGTGTTTGTTAACCATAATGCTATTACGTTGTCAAAATTTAAAGTAGGCTGGGCATGGTGGTGCACACCTTTAATCCCAGCACTCCGGAGGTAGAAGTAGGAGGGCTGCTGTGAGTTCGAGGCTACCCTGAAACTACAGAGTGAATCCCAGGTCAGCCTGGTCTGGAGTGAGACACTACCTTGAAAAACCAAAAAAAAAAACAAAAAAAAAAAACAAAAAAAAAACTAGGATTTCTGGGGAGAAAAGTCATCAGTAATTAATATTTGTATGGCAAGTGCTTGCATGGATGCTGTGAGTCACACAACTGACCAGACAGACAAGATGTGCCCACTGGTACAATAGTGGCATGACTCTTATGGGAGTAACCAACAACTCCCTAATTGGATTTGAGGTCTGCTCCACAGGAAGGAATTCATACATGGTACTGAAATCCTAGTCAAGAGTTTATGTCTGGGAAGATTGTAGCCACTAGGAGAGAAGCTAGTGCTGTTATTTTGTTTAGTGGGTATGTTTTGCCTATCAAATTGGCCTCAAAATATTTGTGGTTATACACAGAAATTAGTGCTGATCTCACTTTCAGTTAAAGAAGCTTCTTGAACTTGGAAATAATTTCTGAGAAATTTCAAAACTTGTCAAAGAACTGAGAATAAGTGATTGTGGAGTGCTGAGCAATAAACTAGACATCTATGTCACTTGCTCTAAGGCTTTGAGAACATTGCATATGAAGGTTATAAAGAATGTAAGAGCTAGATGATAGGGAGGAGTGCTATAAAATACTGCCATCTGGACATGAAGTGACCATTACACATTTATAGCCTAACTGCAGTACAATACAATACAATACACTGTACAAGATTATAACTATCAACATTTCAACATGGATCATGGAAGAGACCCATTCCTGTCTGAGGAGATACTGGCAGTTAATGGTTGCTGGGTGCACAGGAAGCACTTTTTGCAGTAGTGTAGCTACTGGTCAATTGTACATGCTCTGGTAAACAATCCCCTTTCTATGCTCATGCAAACAACCCTAATTAAACTCAGTGGGTTACACCAGCACACAAGAAAAAAAAAAAAAATCAAATAGAATAGAGAGTAGTTGCAAAGAAGAAGGGGTTCAGTGGTAGGAGGATGAGGAGGAGGGCAAGAAGGTAACATGAGGGGATTATGATTGACCCACATTATATAAATTTATAAAAGTCTCCCAAGAAAGCCTCACCAACAGAATAGATCATGTGGAGGACAGACTATCATAACTCAAGGACAAGACAAAGGAAACTGACTGGGAGTTCAAAATCAATGACAAGTTCAAAAATATGTGAAGAGAACATGGAAGAATATGTGAGATACACTTAAAAGACCAAATGAGATCATGGGCATACAAGAGGAGGAAGAACAACAGGCCAAAGACATTTTTTTTTTCTTTTTTGGTTTTCTAGGTAGGGTCTCACTTAGCACAGGCTGATCTGGAATTTACTCTGTATTCACAGGGTGGCCTTGAATTTATGGCAGTCCTCCTACCTCTGCCTCCTGAGTGCTGGGATTAAAGGCATGCACCACCATGCCTGGCAAAGAGAATATTTTTAATAAAATTATTGAAGAAGAAATTTCCCAATTTTAAAAAAGAGAAGCCTATCCTGGTGCAAGTGGTACACATAACACCAAATAGATAGTCAGGACCAGAGAACTCCATGACACATTATAGTTAAAACACTAAACACAGAAAAACAAAGAGAACTAAAAACTGTGAGAGATAACTCATTACTTATAAGTATAAGGCCATCAGAATTACCCCTAATGCTTCAGTGGAAACCCTAAAAGCTAGCCAGGCTTAGAATGGAGTATTTCAAAATTTAAAAGACCATGAATACCAACTCAAACTACTATGACCAGCAAAATTATCCCTCATAATATAAGGTAAAAGAAAAATTTCACGATATAAACTGGCCATACTGTATTTTATATTTTATTTTTATTTACTTATTTGAGAGAGAAAGAAGCAGAGAGGGAGAGAGAGAGAGAGAGTGAGAATGGGTGAGCCAGGGCCTCTAGCTACTGCAAACAAACTCCAGATGCACAAGGTGATGCAAGCATCCAGATGCGTTACATGGCTTTACATGGATACTGGGGAACAGAACCTGGGTCCTTTGGCTTTGCAGTAAAGTGTCTTAACCACTAAGCCATCTCTCCAGCCAACAAATTTTATAAAACAAAATCTACTAGATATTAAATCAGAAATAAGAGCTAGAGTGATGGATTAGCAGTTAAGATGCTTGCCTATGAACCCTAAGGACCCAGATTTAATTCCCCAGTATCCACATTAACCAGATGCACAAGGTGATACATGTATGTGGAATTCTTTCACAGTGGCTAGAGGCCCTGGTGTCCCCATTCTCGCAGTCTATCTGCCTCTCTCCCTCAAATAAATAAATAAAATTTTAAATAAGAAATAAATTCCAGTACAATAATAGAAGTAGACTTTAAAACTCCACTATTGTTAAAGACATAACTCCCCTATAATGCAACAGAGCTTTAAATTAACAATAGAAACAACAGAAAATACTTCAATTCCTAGAGACTGAACAATTCACTATTAAATAATGAATGATTTTTTGAAGAAATAAAAATGGAAATCAAAAAATATTTTAGAATTGAATGACAATGAAAATACAATGTACCAAACTTATGGGACAAAATGAAGGCAGTACTAAGTTTATAGTGCTAAATGCTTATGTTACAAAAAATAGAGTATATCAATAAATAACTATCCATCTGAAGGCTGTGAAAAAGCAAGAACAATTTAATCCCAAAAGTACAATGTGGAAAAAAATAATCAAAATCAATGCAGAAATCAATGAATTGGAAATGAAGAAAACAATTTAAAAGACTGATGAATCAAAGAGTTAGTTTAAAAAAAAAACAAGATTTATACACCTCTAGTCAAAATAATCAAAAGAAAAAGAAAGAAGTCTCAAATCAACAAGATTAGAGATATAAAAGGAAGTGTTACAACAGGCCAATGAAATTGGGAGAATCATAAAGACATTTTCCAAAAACCAATATTCTACAAAACTGGACAATGTGGAAAAAAGAATTAATTGATTGATTCATACATATCATCTGCCCAAACTAAACCCAGAAGAGATAAGATACCTGAATAGAGCTATAACATCTACTGAGGTTGAAAATGTAATTAAAAGTCTCCAAACATACAAAAAAAAAACCCCAAACAAACAAAAAAGTCCAGGCCCAAACAAATTCACTGATAAATTCTATCAAACCTTCATTGAAGAACAAATCCAATTTTTCTCATGTTATTTCAAAAATTGAAAAGGAGGGCATGTTCCCTAAGTCCTGCTCTGAAGTCAGAATTACACTAATCCCAAAACCAGACAGAGGCTCATTAAAAAAAAAAGAAAATTATAGACCACTATCCCTCATGAACATAAACACAAAATTTGTCAATAAATTTCTTGCAAATCAAATCCAGGAGCACATCAAATGTATCATCCATTTCAATCACATAGTTTATGGTGGTCATGGATGGAATGTGTTAATTAGAATTAGGTGTCCTCCATCAACTCATGTGTTCTGAATGCTAAGTCCCCAGCTGGTGGCAATTTGGGAATTGGAGCCTTGCTGGAGGAGGTGTGTTGTTGTGGACAAGCTTATGGGTGTTATAGCTAGCTTCCCCTTGCCAGTGTTTGGCACACTCTTCCTTCGCTGTTGTCCACCTGATGATGACCAAAAGGTGATGTCTAGCCTCTGCTTCTGCCACATTTTTCTTTAACATCACAAAGTTTCCCCAAGAGTCTATAAGCCAAAATACCACTTTTCCTCCCACCAGCTGCTTTTGGTCAGTTGCTTTGTGCCAGCAACAGTGTTTGGCACAAATTCCTGTTGCTGTTGTCCATCTGATGTTTACAAAGAGGTGATGTTTACTTCTGCTCATTCCATCGTTTGCTAGCACAAAGCACCTGACCAAAAGCAGCTTATGGAAGAAAAGAGTTTATTCTGGCTTACAGACTTGAGAAACTCCATGGTTGCAGGGGAAAGCATGGCATGAGAAGAAGCTGAATATCACTTCCTGGTGTTACATATACACACATAGTCATGCATAGAGATATATTTTACAAAACTAAAGATTTTGTAGTTCCCATTCAGTTTAATACTTCTCTTTTTTAAAAAATACATATTTTATTTACTTATTTGTTTTTATTTATTTGAGAATGAGAGAGAGGAAAAACAGTGTGTCAGAGCTTCTTCTTGTCACTGTGAATGAACTCTAGATGAATATGCCACATTGCGCATCAGGCTTTATGTGGGCACTGGGGAATTGAATCTGGGTTGATAGGCTTTGCAAGGAAGTGCCTTTAAGCACTGAGCCATCTTTCCAGCCCCTACTTACATGGGGTTAGTTAATATAACTTTCTATTCAAGAGATAAATCACAGAGGGGGAAATACCCTAACAGATGAAAGTATTTTCCTCAATGTCATATTAGATAAAAGATTCAAAAACTTTTTCTTTCACTTTCTAAGTTATAGTAAAGGTATACTGTATTCTGTGTGTTGTTCTTTTAGCTAAAAGAAAAAAATAAGGAAAGAGGGCTGGAGAGATGGCTTAGTGGTTAAGGTGCATGCCTGCAAAGCCTAAGGACCCAGGTTTGATTCTCCAAGTCCCACATAAGCCAGTTGCACAAGGTGACACCTGCATCTGGAGTTCATTTGCAGTGGTTAGAGGCCCTGGCATGCCCATTCTCACCCTATCCCTCTATCTCTCTCACTCCATCTCTAATAAATAAATAAAAATAAATCTTTAAAAAATTCAAAAAATATAAGGAAAGAGTTAAAAGAAATACAGAATAGACTCAATGGGGCAGGCAGTTTGTATGGATACCTTGGCAACTGGGACCCCATCTGGACTGAGCTCTATACAAACCCCTCTCCAAACAATGCAATGCCAAATCAAACAATGCAATGCCAAATCCATACTAGTGCCACGCTAGCCATCCTCATAATACACCTCTAGCAACTAACCCCTCCATCACCTGGACCCAGAAAAGACAGTACCCAGCACTGACCTAGTGCTCTTGAATAAGCTGGTTGAGCTCCTTCATGATTTCTCATGGTGCATCTACCCTGTGCTTTCACATTCAAATAAAATTTCCTTCCTGCTGTTTTCTATTTGTGTGTATTTTTCCAAGGTTTTGAACCTAGAAACACTCAGTCGAGTAATGAGCGCCAGCAACACTGAGATACTCACTCTGAGATATTTTTCAGTTCCCAAAGTAGATTCAGACACTGTGCATCCAGCCAGTACAGCCTTTAACCATGTGTGGTGGTTTGAATCTGCTATCCGGGTTATAATCATGTATTTGGACTGCTTGGTCCCAAGCTGAAGGCAAATTGGGAGATGAAGCATTGGTGGAGGAGGTGTGTTGTTGAGCGGGGTTAGGAGTGTTATATTTAGAGTTAAGCTCACTTTCCTGCTGCTGTTTTCCAACTTCTGTGGCAGAATTGATGTCCAGCCTCTGCTCATGCCATTCTGTCTTCTGCCAACATATAGCTTCCCTTTGAGACTGTAAGCCGAAATGAAAACCTTTCCTCCCATTAGCTGCTTTTGGTTGAGTGCTTTATCCTAGCAACGCAAAGGTAACTACACTAGGCATTGAGTGTTCCACAGCCCTGATGGCTAGTATTTCCTCCTGACATTCTGGAGATGGTCCCCACCTGAAACATTCATCATTGGTGCTGTTGCTGAGTTTCTCTCCTTAATCAAACACTATTGGTCTGTCCAGTATAGTACATTAATTGGTCATTGGTTGTCCCTGAAGCTTCAGTGACTATTTTCCCTCTCGGCATCACTGAATACCCCAGCACACCTTACTGAGTCTATTTACTGTAGTTAAAAGACATAGTTACAGATACAGAGCAACTTTGTTTTTAGTTTCTCATGTAATAGGAATGTATGAGTCCAAATTCATCTTTTTGTCCTTGAAAGTTATGGAAGCCCCTTCCTCAAAATGTTATCTACTGAGAATGCAAAATTAAAAATGGTAAACAGGAGCTGAAAAGAAAAAAAACCTGGGGCTATAAAAGCAAGTTGGTTACACAGTATTCAAGGGGTAGAGTTCACTTTGCCTAAGGCTACTAGCTTTACCAAAAGCAGTTAAGATAAGAGCAACAAGAGCCTTTAGGATCAGGGAGGGGAAATAGAACACCTTTAAGATTTCAGGATCAAGAGAGTATAGAAGCAGCAAGATTTTAATGCATTTGTTAAAATAGTTTAATGATTAATTTATTTTTCAATGGAGAAAGAGAGAATGAGAATAGGTATTCCAGGGATTGAAGATAATACAAACTACAATGGATGCGCTACTCCATGCATCTGGCTTTATGTGAGTGGGTACTGGGGAATCAACCCTATGTATTTGGGCTTTGCAGGCAAGCACCTTAGCTGCTGACCCATCTTTCCAGCCCATTAATGGGTTTTTGATAAAGAATGTGCTGCTTAATGAGGTTAGCCCCTCTAGGTGTCACCCCAGATTCAGTTCACCTCAACAATGTTATCATGATGGCTCGCTGGAAGGCAAGAGAGAGCTTAGCACCTTGATGGGTCAGCTGTTATGGTGATGTTCCCTTGGGGAAGCTGTGCACTGTCTCATTTATCCAGGAATACTATTTGGATGACCTTATGGGGATTTCCATTTTTGGTGCCATTGGCATTCATTAAATACTTCATGAGTCTGTGATGTAAAAACAGAAACAAAGAAACGAAGGTAATGTGCAAGTCAAGGATAAGAGCAGAGCAGCTCAGAGGGATCCCCACTGAGCTCCAAAGAAGATTTCAGTGGCAGCAGGAATGGGGACACAGCTGTACACTGTCACCCACAAGAGCTCCTTCTCAAAGACCGCCACTTAGGCAAAACTGGGTCCTTGGCCACACTGCAGAAAAGAATTTTAGGATGAGCCAGTAAGAAGCAGAATTAAAGACAGAGGGGTGCTCAGGGAAATAAGTTGGAGTTCCTGAGAGCTTGGGTGTGAACGTTTCAAAGGAGAGGCATGCTTAAGTGACACTATGAGACATATACACTAATGCAGGATTGTGAAGTTCTGGAGGGGAAGTTCTCCTGTAGGAGAAGCATAGCCAGGGGCCCTGGGATGAGGCCCTGAGATCACAGCACGTGAATGACTGCTACTTCCCCTGTGAGCCAACCTAAACCCTGCCTAAACACCTGGACACCACTGAGGTTGCCAGCGAGAGACAACGAAAGTACAGCCAGTAACAGGGAGTAAAAATCAAGTCCCAAGACCCGAGGTCAGAACCCGTGCCCGCACTGTAAGGAGCCCCACGTTGGGCACCAGCTGTTGCTGGATCCCCCCACCAATAGCCCTTGGGTGTGGGGGTAAGAAGGCGCAGAGTCAAGGACACAGACTCCAGGAGTCAGGTGAGAAGCTGAAAGAAGACTCGTTTATTGAGGAAAACAGACATCTCTATATACCCCTTCCCTGCTTCCCATTGGTCCTTTTGTTGTTTGGCATTGTGTTGTCCCTTTTTCATTGGCCCGTTTCCTGTGTCAGTGGTATCCAGCAACATTCTCCCAAATTTGGAAACCCCAATTTTCAGTTGTGTCCTATTTTTTAATATATATTTTATTTATTTATTTGAGAGAGAGAGAGAAAGAGGGAGGGAGGGAGGGGGGGGGGGGAGAGACAATGGGTGTTCCAGGGCCTCCAGCCCCTGAAAATGAACTCCAGATGCATGTGTCCCTTGTGCATCTTGCTTACATGGGCTTTGCAGGCAAACGCCTTAACCGCTAAGCCATCTCTCCAGCCCCCAAGTCCTATTTTTTTTTTTTTTGGTTTTTCAAGGTAGGGTCTCACTCTAGCCCAGGCTGACCTGGAATCCACTATGCAGTCTCAGGGTGGCCTCAGGGCAATCCTCCTACCTCTGCCTCCGTAGTACTGGGATTAAAGGCATGCCGCCACCACGCCCAGCCCCACATCCTATTTTTAACAAAGAATTTATAAAACGGATTGGAGAAGGATATAGTATGGCATACTGAGATTTTAGGGAGAAGTCACAAATTGTGGGGTTTATTTAAGGGAAATTAGGATCTAGAAAGAAGGCTAGAAAAGAGTTATAAGCATGAGGAAAGTAAGAAGCATGCATTAATGTGGAAGGTGCAGCATAGCTCGTAAGATTCATTTAAGAGAAACCGAGGTTTTTAGGGAAAGATTGGAGTGGAGTTTCAAGCACGTGGAAGATTTGTAGGGATGTGTAGGGAGATTTAGAAGAAACATGCACTCATCTGGAAGGCACAGCATTTATCTTGAGCTTTCCCATGGAAGAAAGTTAAAGAGCAAATGGTGGTGGCTTAAGGAAGAATAGCAGAGAGAAAATATCAAAGTAGATACCAAGAAGTTCAGATGAGAAGTGAGTAGTAAAGAAAATTATATCCATTATTTCCCTGAGCTTGGAGAAATTACATAGGCAGCAGGCCCAGAAATTATAGGAGATACCCACGTGGTACATCTAGAGTGTAAAGAAAATACACACGTGGTAAATTCAGAGATAGGAGGAAAATCATACATATAAATAAAGTGAGAAGTTACCCCAAAGCATAAAGCAGAGACCAACAGAAAATTACTCAGGCCAAGAAACAATGATGGCAGCCAGGCTTTGAGGGTGGAGCAAGACTTACTTGTATCCAAGCAGAGATAACAGAGTAGAGTGAGGAGAGGCAGAGAGGACAAAGAGGGCTGCAAACAGCACAGATAAGCCTTTACAATCCATTTAAAAATGGATCATTTCATCAGATTCAGATATGTAGGGGGAAACCCAGTTGCTTTGTAGATTTAAAGGGCGGACCTCAGAGGTCAGCCCACCTAGGTAGTATGTTATGCTGTGGGCAGCAGGGGACACTGTACCTGTTGTAGATGAATCTGGATCAGACATGAGTTCCACTCCTGAATTCCATTCCTGCCAAGGCAGGTTGGCATGTGGGGTAACATCTTCTGGTTCCCTCTTTGGGTTTCTGTTCCTAACTAAAGCCACCTAAAGAATCTAACTTTCTCCTAAGTCTCCTACAATACCATCTTGATGGCTGTCATTTTACATCTTGAAGGGTTGTTAAAAAACCTTTTTTATTTCTTTCTTTTTCCCCATTTTTGATAAGTAAGGTTAAGATCAGATAGAAAGATGCCTTACGTGGGATTACAGTTTGATGACAGTAGGGTTGGACAAGTAGGTTAGTTCATGCTCTTTTATTGTAAATGATTTCCCAGAAAATTGCAAGTTTATGGTTGAGAAAGAAGATAGGTCATTTATATACACTTAGATCTTAAACATGTTGTTATTTTAATATTCATAGTTGAAATATCTATATAAGAAATATCTATGTCAGCAACTTTAATAGCAAATATTGTTCACTATATTGGTATTCTTGAATCTCAGCTGGCCAAAGGCTTCAATTAGAATCCAGGCTGAAGGCTCCTCTCCCTTCCTTCCCATATCCCCATCGTTTTCCTTATCTTTTAATTGTGTCTCAAATTTACCAAAGTGATGCCCTCCAACTAACATTGTAAGTGGTATTAACTTTTACCAGCTTCTGTTCATATGTTTGTAAGTACATCATGATTCTGTGTGTAGTATCTTTGTGTGTGTGTGTGTCTGTGGTATATGCCTGTGTGTATACAAATATGTGCAGTTGTGGAGGTCAGAAGAAATGCTGACTGTCTATATTGCTCATCCATATGTTTCCTTTGGACATAGTCATTCACTGAACCTAGAACTTCTGTTTTAGTCAAATTGGCTGACTAGTAACCTCTAGTTTCCACTCCCCATGGGACTGGTGTCACATGCATGTGAGGCCATGCCTAAATGTTTACATGGGTTCTGGGAAAGCTAAACTCAGGTTGAATTAATTCCTCCCAGGCCTTCATGCTGGTGTCCCTTCTCTGCAGCCCCATGACTATTCTTTTTAAGCAATGACAATTAGATGTATGCTTCTTAATAACAAAAGGTGCTGAACATTGGTCACTAAGGAGTACAACTGTAAGTGGGTACTTAATTTCAAGTTAGTTTTCTTTAAATATTTATTCTTTTAGTTATGTTTTTGTAAAGTTTTATAACTATTGCCTGTTAATATTCTGTAGAACTGCAATCTACTACAAAATAACCTGAGTAATATGTGAAATGTTTGGACATCACCCCCATGACAGACAGAATTTAATTCAATAATGGATCCCACATAGGCATTATGAGAAAGAACTAGAAGAATGAACTATGGAGAAGAACTGTGATAATATTTTGTGGGCCTTACAAATAACTTTTCTGAGAATATTACTATGAGATACTTGTAACTTGCCCTGAAGTTACTCTTCCAATGATGGAATCTATGTGCTTAAATCAATATGGCTAGGTTTCCTCTTCCTTGGTGTACATTTGGCTTGAATAGAACAGATGAGCAATATTGAGAAGCAATGCTAATGATGCTGACTGACCTTTTTTTAATTTTATTTCATTTTTTCTAAATTTTTAAAAATATTTTCCATGATTATAAAAAATATCCCATGTTAATACCCTCCCTTCCCCCATTTTCCCCTTTGAAATTCCATTCTCCATCATATCCCCTCCCCATCTCAATCAGTCTCTCTTTTATTTTGATGTCATGATCTTTTTCTCCTCTTATGATGGTCTTCTGTAGGTAGCGTCAGGCACTATGAGGTCATGGATATCCAGGCCATTTTATGTCTGGAGGGAGCACGTTGTAAGGAATCCTACCCTTCCTTTGGCTCTTACATTCTTTCTGCCACCTCTTCCTCATTAGACATTGAGCCTTGGAAGTTGTGATTGAGATGTTACTCAGTACTCCAGTCACTCCTTTCCAGCACTATGATACTTTCTGAGTAGTCCCAAGGTCACTGCCATCTGAAAAGAGAAGATTCTCTACCCAAAGTGAGAGTAGCATTAATATAAGGGTATGAATATTAAGAGAAGTGCTTACTGGGCAGTTTGATAAGCATAGTATATACATTTAGCCAGACAGCAGCAGATGTTACACCCCCAGAGCTCATAACTACCGCTGTTTTAAGTTTTCAGTATCTGGGATGTATTCCGTCCCATGGAGCGGGCCTCCAGTCCAATTGGAGGGCAGTTGGTTTCCACCATGATAGACATGCCACTATTGCACCTGTTGGCTCATTTGGCCTGGCTGGCCAATTGTAAGGCTTGCAATGTCCACAGTTGAGTATCTTCACTGGTGGTATCTCTTTCTCCCATTGAACTGCATGTAGAATGGCTTCTTCCAGCTTTCTATCAGCTGGTCTACATAGAGGAGGTTATCAGCTCAGTTCCAGCAGGATTTCTCAGTGGCCTTCCAGCCCAAGTATGTGAAGTCTTCAGCAATAGGGCCTTACGATCTATTCCTGGTGGGAAACCAAGGGCCTCGGCAATGGCTTATAATGTTTTGGGGGCATCAGGGACCTCCCTGGCCAACAACTCACTGGAGGTATCCCATCCCTGGCACTGAAAATTTTCTAGCAACGATCTACATCTCCTGAGTGTTCCATTTTCCAAAACTGGAAGATTCCATATGATTTATTTATATCCTATTAGATTTTGATTAGCCCTCCCTCCGCCTTTCCTTTACTCAATCTCCTCCCCTGACCTCACTTTGGGCCTTTCACCCTTGTTAATCTATTCTTCTACTTATGTATGTACAATACCAACCTATTAAGTACCCTCCTCCCTTCCTTTCTCTTCCATTTGTATCTCTTTTTTAACTTACTGGCCTCTGCTACTGAGTTTTTTACTTCTCACACAGAAGCCCAATCATCTGTAGCTAGATCCACATATGAGAGAGAACATGCGGCACTTGACTTTCTGGGCCTGGGTAACCTCACTTAGTATAATCCTTTCCAGATCCACCCATTTTTCTGCAAAGTTCATAACTTCATTTTTCTTTACCACTGAGTAGGACTCCATTGTATAAATGTGCCATATCTTCATTATCCACTCATCAGTTGAGGGATATCTAGGCTGGTTCCATTTCCCAGCTATTATGAATTGAGCAGCAATAAACATGGTTGAGCACGTACTTCTAAGGAAATGAGATGAGTCCTTAGAATATATGCCTAGGAGTGCTATAGCTGTGTCATATGGTAGATCAATCTTCAGCTGTTTTAGGAACCTCCACACTGATTTCCACAATGGCTGGACCAGATTGCATTCCCATCAACAGTGTAGAAGGGTTGCTCTTTTTCCACATCCCTGCCAGCATTCATAATCATTTCTTTTCACGATGGTAGCCAATCTGACGGGAGTGAGATGGAATCTCAATGTAGTTTTAATCTGCATTTCCCTGATGACTAGGGATGTAGAACATTTTTTTAGGTGCTTATACACCATCCGTATTTCTTTGAGAACTCTTTATTTAGCTCCATAGCCCATTTATTAATTGGCTTGTTTGATTTCTTATTATTTAACTTTTTGAGTTCTTTGTATATCCTAGATATTAATCCTCTATCACATATATAGCTGGCAAAGATTTTTCCCATTCTGTAGGTTGCCTCTTTTCTTTATTCACAGTGTCCTTTGCAGTACAAAATCTTTGTAATTTCATGAGGTCCCAGTGGTTAATCTGTGGTTTTATTGCCTGGGCAATTGGAGTTATATTCAGAAAGTCTTTGCCAAGACCAATATGTTGAAGGGTTTCCCTTACTTTTTCCTCTAGCAGTTTTAGAGTTTCTGATCTGATGTTAAGGTCTTTCAGCCATTTGGACTTAATTCTTGTGCATAGAGAGAGAGAAGAATCTAGTTTCATCCTTCCACAGATACATATCCAGTTTCCCCAACACCATTTACTGAAGAGGCTGTCTTTGCTCCAATGAGTATTTTTTGGCATTTTTATTGAATATCAGGTGGCTATAGCTACCTGGACTTATATCTGGGTCCTCTATTCTGTTCCATTGATCTGCATGTCTGCTTTTGTGCCAGTACCATGCTGATTTTGTTACTATGGCTCTGCAGTATAGGTTAAAATCAGGTATGGTGATACCACCAGCCTTATTTTTGTTGCTCAGTATTATTTTAGATATTTGAGGTTTTTTGCAATTCCAAATGAATTTTTGGATTGTTTTTTTCTATTTCCATGAAGAATGCCTTTGGAATGTTGATGGGGATTGCATTAAATGTGTAGATTGCTTTTGGCAAGATTGCCATTTTCACAATATTGATTCTTCCAATCCAGGAACAAGGGATATTTTTCCACTTCCTAGTGTCTTCTGAATTTCTCGCTCGAGTGTTTTAAAGTTTTCATTGTAGAGATCCTTTACTTCCTTGGTTAGGTTTATTCCAAGGTACTTTATTTTCTTTGATGCAATTGTGAATGGGAGTGATTCTCTGATTTCATCCTCTGTGTGTTTGTTGTTAGCATATGTGAAGGCTACTGATTTCTGTGTATTTATTTTCTATCCTGCTACACGGCTATAGGTTTTTATCAGCTCTATCCATTTGCTGGTAGAGTATTTAGGGTCCTTTATATGTAGAATCATGTCATCTGCAAATCATGATAACTTGATCTCTTCCTTTCCAATTTGTATCTCTTTTATGTGTGTCTCTTGCCTTATTGCTATGGCTAAGACTTCCAGGACTATATTAAATAAAATTGGGGACAGTGAGCACCCTTCCGTTATTCCTGATTTTAGTCGAAAAGCTTCCAGTTTTTCCCCATTTAGTAATATGTTGGCTGTAGGCTTGTCATAAATAGCCTTTATTATATTGAGATATGTTCCTTCTATTCTGAGTCTCTGTAGGACTTTTACCATGAAGGGATGTTGGACTTTGTCAAATGCTTTTTCTGCATCTAATGGGATGATCATATGATTTTTGCCTTCAGTCCATTTATATAATGTATTACATTTATTGATTTGCATATGTTGAATCATCCCTGGGATAAAGCCTACTTGGTCAGGGTGAATGATCTTTCTAATATATTCTTGTATTCTGTTTGCCAATATTTTGTTGAGAATTTTTGCATCTATGTTCATGAGGGAGATTGGTCTGTAATTTTCTTTTTTTGTTCTATCTTTGCCTGGTTTTGGTATCAGGGTGATGCTGGCTACATAGAAGGAGTTTGGTGGGATTCCTTCTTTTTCTATTTTATGGAAAAGCTTAAGAAGCAATGGTGTTAGCTGTTCCCTGAAGGTCTGGTAAAATTCAGCAGTGAATCCATGTGGGCCTGGACTTCTTTTATTTGGGAGATTTTTGATAACTTCTTGGATCTCCATGCTTTCTATAGGTCTATTTAAGTGATTAATCTCATCTTGATTTAATTTAGGTAGGTCATATAAACCAAGGAAATCATCCATTTCTTTCAGATTTTCATAATTTGTGGAGTATATGCTTTTATAGTATGCCCCTATGATTTTTTTAATTTCTCTGGCATCTGTTGTGATGTTACCTTTTTCATCTCTAATTTTATTAATTTGTGTCTCTTCTCTCTTTCTTTTGGTCAGATTTGCTAAGGGTTTATCAATCTTGTTTATCCTTTCAAAGAACCAACTCTTTGTTTCATTGATTCTTTGGATTATTTTTGTAGTTTCTATTTCATTAATTTCTGCCCTAATCTTTATTATTTCTTCCCATCTGCTGATTTGGGGTTTGCCTTGTTCTTCTTTTTCCAAGACTTTAAGGTGAAGCATTAGGTTGTTTACTTGTGCCCTTTCTAATTTCTTGATACAGGCACTTAAAGCTATAAATTTGCCTCTTAGTACTGCCTTCATTGTGTCCCATAGATTTTGGTATGTTGTGTTCTCATTATCATTTGACTCTATAATTTTTTTGATTTCCCTCTTGATTTCTTCATTGACCCATTCATCATTTAGTAATGTGTTGTTCAATTTCCATGATTTTGTGTATGTTCTATAGCCTTTCTTGCTATTGATTTGCAGTTTGATTCCATTGTGGTCAGATAGAATGCAAGGAATTATTTCAATTTTCCTGTATTTGTTAAGATTTGCTTTGTGTCCTAATTTATGGTCTATTTTAGAGAATGTTCCATGTGCTGCTGAGAAGAATGTATCTTCTGTAGCATTTGGATGAAATGTCCTGTACACATCTGTTAGGTCCATTCCTTCTATGACCTCATTTAGTCCAGATGTCTCTCTGTTTATTTTTTCCCAGGATGACCTGACAGTTGATGAGAGTGGGGTGTTGAAGTCACCCACTACCACTGTGTTTGGTGTTATCTGTGACCATAGTTCTAATAGCATTTGTTTGATGAATTTGGGGGCCCCATGTTAGGTGCATATATGACTAGGATTGTAATGTCCTCTTGGAGAGTGTCTTTAATCAATATAAAGTGGCCTTCCCTATTTTTCTTGCTGACTGATCTTAATGTATTACCTTTACCCAATTTCCTTAGTAGCCTGATTGGACTCTTGATCCAGAACAAATGTACATAAAAACTGCTTCCCATAGCATTGAAGACAACACAGTCAGTAACAAATTGCCCACAGAGCTGGCACAAATGTATTGAAGACAACAGGTGGGCTTAATGTGCTTACATTTGTAAACAGTGTATGTATTTTCTATATCATAAAAATTCAACAGGTCATACCCCTAAATCTCTCCCATTAACAAATGTTTAAGGATTATCCCAAGTCAAAGTTCTTTGTCCTTTTTCATAAAATGTCTATTTTTTTATTCATTACTATCTTTAGGCTGTTCAATGAAACACCAATGGGTACCTTTATACAAGAAGCTACAGCAAGAGCGGAGCATCAGTGACCACAGATGCAATGGGCTCACCATTGTTTTATTCTAAGAGTCAATTTATTTTTTCTCAGGCTTCTACTACAGGCAGCTAGCCCACTCCTGGGCAAGTCCAAGGGTTAGTTCTCCTCTCGAAGGTGCTGCCATAACTAGCAGTTGGCCCATTTTTGTAAAAGATGTCAAGGTTTAGTCTCCTATCTCTAGGCTCTGCTTTTACAAAAATTAAACCCACTCTTGGGTAACTCCAAGGGTGAATTTCTATACTTTTAGAACTGTGTCCCCCAATTGGGAAAGGCCTGACCTAAGAGCTATTCATTCAATGCCCCTTTGATGCTTAAAACTGGTCATAAAGTGTTTATTGCCATTAGCTCCTTGACCTGTGTCAGTAACCTTTCCCCAAAGTGACAATTTCCCACACCATCTTGAAGGAGAAACTGCAGTGGAGACAATGATAGGGCAATAATGGGTGGGGCCACATTTTGACCAGGACTCTAAGTCTTTGTGTGCAGAAGGCCTATATATAATACAAGAGACAGAAGTATATATTAAAGTGCCAGCAACGTTGCACAGAATAATTACACAGAAATTCTTTATATATCAATTTAGCTTCTACTTTTGAAGCAAAATTTAGAAACTCTGTATAGTAAGCTAATAGGTCTACTGCACTGGCAAAAATAAGAATCTCTTATACTTTTAGTAAAGTTTATAAAATGGTTAACTCTCAAATATAAGAATTTCATGCTTTATGTTTATAATTTTGTCAATCAGGGCTCATTTAAAATTCTGTTTGGGCAGAAATCTTTGTGCTAACCGCTTTATAGCTCTAAGTGAACAAGGTAATGTGTTTATAGTGACTGATGACTGAGAGACCAAGGAGAAGTAATGTGCTGCATCTGGCTTCTGTGACCTCGCTTAGTGGCTGGACAGTGGTGCTGCTATTTTAAATCAGACAGTCATTTTGAGCAAATAAGGAGCCCAGGCCCAGCTCAGATGAGGAACTAGCTGACTAATGTGCTATTTTTGCTTCTGTATCTGTGCTTGCTTAGCTATAGCCCCCTCCCCCTCAATTCCTGGGACACCTACATCCAAGAACATTCCAGGGATACCTAGCCATGGAGACACTGGCCTCTTGCAAAAGATAAGTTCTACAAACAGCTCTTGCAAAAGGTAGGTTCTGCAAACAAGTTACTGACCTAAGATAAGTAGGCTGGAGTTCTCCCGCGTGCCCTCTCTGAAATTCCCACGCGCACCCTGTTACAACCAATCATTTAAAAAGTCAAAATATATGTAACCTCGGTGATCTTTGTTTCTTTATAAACCTCTTCCTTCTGAGGGTCTGGGCTTTCTCCCTCACTACCACTGTGCCGGAATGTGTGGACGGAGCCCAGGCCTAGGCTTGCAATAAAGAAACCTGCTGCTTTTGCATTTGAGTGTCTTGGCTTCTGTGGCGGTTCTCTGGGTGACTCCTAGGTGACTGGGGGTCTTGGCTCCTGGTCAGCAGTCTTGGCACAACAATAACATTTCCAAAAAATAACTATAAGAGGAACCTCATGCTAGAAGGAATCATCTGAAGCATTGTCACCAAAAGAGGAGGAACTTCCAGAAAGAGATTTCATCCTGTTCTGTCAACTAAACTCACACACCTAAATCACCCCTATTCAAATTTCCTAGCTTTTATTTCATCTTTTTATAAAATTGTAACACTGCTACAGGAAAGGTTGGGAGAATATAAGAACTTTTCTCAGTTCAGGCAAAATTATGAACAAATAAATCAATTTTCCTTGAATAATTTTTATTTCTTAATCTTTGAAATACAAGCAAACTAAATCTGGGGTTTTGGACCTAAGTGCCCAGTTACACATTTATTTTTCTTCAAAAAAAAAAAAAAAAAAAAAAAACCACAAAACTTCTTACCTTTTTTAAATTCAAGTTTCTCCAGATCTCACTGTAAAAGATGAAATGTCTAGTAAATATTTCCATTGCTACCACATAGATGGATTTGATAAACTTTTAGCTATTGATAATATTTCCACTATTGTTTCCTTTTTTTTTAAATAGCAGAAAATAAAGGAATAAAACAAATTCAAATGTTGCATGCTGTTTCTCTTCATCAAATCCATTTGTGTTTCAAAGAACTAAATTTTATTTTATATAAATTATCTCAGTGGTAGTGCCATTTAATCTATTCATTTACTATGTTTCTATTATTAAAATATAAGTTCTATGATGAACTACACCATTTTTGTTAGTCTCATGAAGCATAAATATAAGGTTATGTGAACCTTAAAATTTAACAGAAAAAAAAAAAACATCAAACCAGAAATAATATTTGAGACAATTCAGAGAAAATATAGTGGTGTCAGAGTTCAGGGTAGAAATAGTCAATCTAGGGATAAAATGAGGTCAAGAATGAATTTCTGGGATATGATATATAAGTTGATACCTAAATGTCAAATAGGACTCTATGGACATTGTAGAGATCTAACTATGTTTCTTGAAGAAGGGAGAGGTACTGAAAGGAGTGTACTACAGATACTTGTAATGTGGCTGTTGGGCCTAAAGAAGCCTGGAAGTGAGGCCCAGTGGAACTTCTTGAGCCTGGCTAGTGTTTGGCGACCTGTCTTTGGCCTATGACTTCCGCATAGGAGTGACTCAGCAAGACCTGACCTAAAACTGCCTCTGCCCAGCTACTACTAACTTGGTGAAATATTATTGGCCCTTAATCCTCACCCTGTCCTAAGACTTCCACCCCCTACCTTGATGCTATATAAGTGCATGCTTGATACAATGAAATGAGATCCTGCTTCAACAAGTCTCCTGACTCAGTGTATTTCTCTTTGGTGACTAGTAGAGGGTCTGGGTCGTCAACACTCTCCAGCCCTCTCAGCCCCAGGGAGAGACCAGCAGGACCGGTTCTCCCACAGCCCTACCTGCCAGAGAATCTGGCAGACTGGTGGCCCATGTGAGGAATCTCTCCAGTGGAAGAATGCTGATGGTCCAATCGGTTCCGGGGGGGTGGGGGGTGGGAGTGTACCCTCATGAATTATGGGGCAGTCCTCGTCCAACCCAAATCCCTTGCACTCACCTGAGCCTTTGTACCCATCCCTTGACCCTTTTGGAAGTGCTCTGTGGCCCTCTAAAGGTTCACCCCCCTTAGGTCCCCCTACTAATCCCTTTCAGACCCCTTCCACCCCTCCACCCTACTGCAGGGGAGGAATGACCAGCCTCTTCCCTGTCAATGTTAACCCCAGTGGTAATTGTCCTGCCACCTGGTACCCCTGGGAGGCTCATGATCTAAAGGACTGTACGAAGGCTGTCTCAGAGGATGGACCTAATTCCCCCTGGGTGGAAACCATCCTCCAGGGTTTGGCTCATCATCAGTGTACCACCCAAGATTGGAAAAACCTTGCTAAAGCCGTTCTTTTTGGGCCCCTGTACATAAAGTGGTGTGCCTTCTTTCAGGATGAGTGCCCTACTCAGGCTGAGCGGAATCAGGCCGCTCATCCCCCAGTCCCAATCACCTTCGGCATGCTCTAGGGCACTGCTGATGCATTTTCCATGGGCCTCCAGCAAGCTGCCATCCCTGATCCACACCGGGATCAGGTGCAGGCTTTGGGAATGGCCACATGGAGGAAACTGGAGGAAGGCCCATCTGAGCCCCCATCACAGGACTCACACAACAAGCTAGTGAAGCTGTCTACCTTCATAGAGAGGGTTGAAAAAAGTCTACAAAAAAAAGCTTCCCCCTGGCTCCCTGCGAGACCAGTTCATTGAAATGTTGGTCTGGGAAGGCATGACAGGTGATCATAAGCTGGCCTGTGCTGGGCTAAAAGATCACTCTATGAGTAAATGGATTATAGCCACCAAAGATGTGCGATGCAGCTCCCATCAGGTAACGGCCATGGTGTTGGCCCTACAGAGTGCCCGCTGTGAAGATATGGCCATCCTAGTTTGTGCCCTTCAACAGGCCTTGGGGGGAAAGGGGAAGTCCTGTTTTGGTTGCGGTAAAGAAGGTCATTTTAAAAGAGAATGCTCCAACTGGGCCAAGAATGCCCCAGCAATCCCTACAGCCCCTAATTTGCCTCGCATGCCCTGTCCTCAATGTAAGAAGGGGTTCCATTGGGGCAAGGATTGCAAATCCAAGTTCAGCCTTCAGGGCGAGCCTTTAAACTCCGCCTGGGGCTATCCCCAGCCCTGTTAAACAAGGGGAAGAAGGTGGTTAGGACACACTGGACCGTGCCCCTGATTTTGGGACTAAGGCCAAAAATGACCCTGACGGATGGTGAAAAGACTTTCAAGTTCCTCATGGACTCTGGGCCAACAGCACTGTAAATAGAAAGGAGGAAGTCCCTCCTTCAGGGCAGTTAGTCCCTGGTCCGCCTTTACTTGGTGTGGGCGGACAGTCAACATCCTGGGAAATGGCCAACTGGCAGCCCTAGACTGATCCTGACAGTAACTGTGGGGAGGTGCGCCCTCTGGTGGTGTCCGGCCTAACGGCCAACCTCCTAGGTCAGGATATACATGGAGAAGCTGAGGCTTATATCACAACTGATCACTAGGGCTTCTATGAGGGGATACTAGAACAGGAAGAGTATGAACAACAGTTTGAGCAAGGATGGGCCAGCTTCCCTAACTACAGAGATGACCCTCATTTTGAAAAAATTATGCAAAAACACTCTTGGGTCCGCCCCCAATTCTAAGGGCCACTGCTCACTCCCCCAGTGCCCAAAATTTGATGGGTACCTGGGGACCCCTTGTGGGTTGAGCAGTGGCCTATACCTACCCCTAAACTCCAACATCTTCATATGTTAGTTAAACAACAGCTAGCTTTGGGACATATACGACCTTCAACAAGTCCTTGGAAATCCCCTATTTTTGTTATTAAAAAGCCTAATGGCTATTGGAGACTTTTACATGATTTAAGAAAAATAAATGAGAGGATGATACCTTTTGGGACCCCCCAGAGAGGACTCCCTTGGATTCTGGCCATCCCCAACACTTATTATTTAACTATTACTGATATTAAAGATTGTTTCTTTTCTATCCCATTACATCCAGACAATGTTGAAAAATTTGCATTTTCCATACCCTCAAACTAATTTTTGTGGGCCAGACTTGAGGTTTGAATGGACCATCCTGCCCCAAGACATGGCCAATAGCCCCTCTATTTGTCAGTACTATATGTTATATATCTTTTCTTCGTTGATTGGCCATTCTGATATTCTATTCTATATTTATATGGATGATATAATCTTGGGTTGTTCAAACCTGTCTGATCTCCAAGGCCTTACTGCCAAATGTCTTGCCATTTACAAGCCAATGACTTTAAGGCAGCCCCTGAAATGATTCAGACTGTCCCTCCCTTTAAGATTTTGGGCTCTGTACTATCCCTTGGTACTGTTTCTCCTGTCAAACCCCAACTTCATATTCAGGATTCTTATACTCTGCCCCAGCTCCAAGAGGTATTGGGAGAAATTAATTGGATGAGGCCTTGGATAACGATAACTACTGAAGAGCTGTCCCCTTTGTTTGACCTCCTAAAGGGTTTTAACCTCTCCTCTCAGGTGATTTTGTCCCCTTGTCATCAACAAATTCTTCATAAGGTCCAGCAGGCTATAAATACTGTGGCCCTAAAGAGGTTTGATCCTGATTTACCCATCTCCCTGTACATTTTCTCTGGGGAAACATTATGTACTACACTGTTGGCTCAGGAAGGTGAGCCCATCCAAGGGGTTCACCTTTCGATTGGTGGGACCCCCAGAGTTTATTCTATAACCAATCAGATTGCTGATTGCATTATCAAGGACAGAGACACCTCTGTCCAATTAGTTGGTACAGAACCTCATCTTATTGTCACCCCCTTTAAGATAACAGATTTCACCTGGCTTTAGAGAAATAATAACAGAGTTGCTATGGCTCTTGAGGGGTTTCTAGGTAAAATTGATTGCCATTATGTCCCCCACAAATGGATGAGTTCTTTCTCCAGGTTAGAATGGAAGCCCGTCAGGCTTTTTCTCTCTCAACCTAACCCTGACTTTCTTACTGTGCTTACCAATGGAGGGCGCCTGGGGGCTTCCCTAGTCATTTACCCTCCTCTAAAACAGGATAAGGAGCCAATGTCCATAAAGTCAATCTCCCATGAGGTTGAAGGATCAGCACAATTCAAGGAACTATTTGCTGTCTTCCTTGCGTTAGACACTATACAAGAGTCATTCAACTTATTCTCTGACAGCCTTTATGTTGTTAATTTATTACCCAACCTGGTTGAGGCCCATATTAGACTGGACTCCAACCTATATCTCCTCTGATGATTCAGGCTTGCTCTCTACTCAAACAAAGAATTAACCCCATTTTTCTTCAATATCTCAGGGGTCATCAAAACTTACCAGGATTTCTCTCTCGAGGAAACAATTTGGCTGATAAAATGGCATTTATGCCTCAGTGTAATATTATTACAGAAGCTACATGCTTCCACTTATTGACCCATGTCAATTGGAGAGGTCTCAAGCACAGGTTTCCATAGGTACCAGTCAAGGACCTTAAAAAAATTGTCCAGACCTGTAAGTCCTGTCAGCCTTTCCTCCACGTACCCCCACTTCAAACTATAGGAATCAATCCTTGAGGGCTCCACCCTAATCATCTTTGGCAAATTGATGTCACACACTATTCTCCATTTGGAAAGCTTAAATATATTTTTCTTTCAGTTGATACCTTTTCACATGCCTGCTGGGCATTGGCACATGCCGGAGAAAATCTAAACATGCTATTAGCCATATGCTTCAATGCTTTGCCACCCTTGGATTACCTGATCAGATCAAAACTGATAATGGCCCCTGCTTTGTAAGCAAGGCTTTTGTAAATTTTTTCCAGACTTGGAAAATCTCACACTCCACAGGCATCCCATATAACCCCTGGGGTCAAGCAATCGTTGAAAGATATAATCAAACTCTCAAGTCTCAATTACAAAAACAAAAGGGGGAATCCTTACCCCCACATGACCAACTAAAAAGGGCATTATTTACCTTCAATATTTTAAATTTTTCTAAAGAAGATAAACAATTATGCCCTTTTCACAAACATTGGTCCTCATCTGTTGGGAGCTGCAGCTTCTCTGAGACCTTGGGAACTGCAGCTGGTCTTGGATCTCCAGGCACAGAGGCCTTATCATACGGCCTTGGTAAAGCAGACTTCAGACACAGAGGCATTAACGGCCTTGGTGGAGCAGACTTCAGACATGAAGGCATTGTTTTGAGAAAGTTTTATTTTCTGTATATTTAAGCTTGTGTTTGACTGAATAAACCTGAGCCTTGATCAGAACCTGTCTTGGCTCCATTCCTTGTGTTCTTGTCTCAGATTCATTCCCACTCCCTCCTTCGAGGACTGTTTCGACTTGTGCTGCAGGCCGGCACATAGTGGCGCCCGGAACATGGACTTTGAATACGAGGGAACTCAGTGAGGAACGCCAACAAAAACTCAGGATCCGCGGAAGAAGTAAAGATTAAAAAGAAGACTGTAGTCGCCCGCTCAGTCTTCTGGAATCAGGTAAGTTGGCGCAATTATGAGACAAGCAAAGAGTAAAAAGGAGCTAATTGCTGTAGTAAGAGATATTTTAAGGCACAAGGAATTGGGATTGCATCAAGTTCTTTAAGCAAATTTTTTAATTTTGTTAATAAAAGGATCCCTTGGTTTATAGAGCAGGGAAATGTTGATTCAGATGCTTGGGATAAGGTAAGGAAAGAATTAAATGTCTGAACTAACTTTTGTGTGTGTGTGTATGTCTTTATGTGTGCTCATTGTGCTTGCTAGTCGTGTCGTGTTTGTGACTGTTTGTGACTAAAGAGATGAGATGAACACAGGTGACACCCCTTTCTCTTCTAGAATCAATTTGCTGTAATTTTTTAATAGCCTTATAAGAAAGATGGTTAATAATGTGGTGAGATGAATTGATTGAAGGAACTGGAAAGGAATTTTTCAATGTTGGGACATAGAATGCTCATTAAAAAATGCTTTTGAGTGGTACTTAGATCAGAATGTTAAAGTATGTAAATAAAGGTGTGCAGATGTTAAAAAAAAAAAAAAGAGAGAAAGAAAGGAAGAAAGAAAGGAAGGAAAAAAGAAAGAAATATTCAGGCTAAACCTAAACACCATGCCTAAAGTTAGAGGTTTTTAAACTAAATATGTTGGGATAGCTTGCTTAAGCTTTATCAAATTTAATTCATGAGTAAAACATAAAATTGTTTTATGTTAATAAAAATTTCTGTGATACATGAAATCAATAGCTATCAAGTTTAAGCCAAAATCATTGATTGTCAAATAATGTTTTTTCTTTCAAAAAGATTTATCAAGGGTTATATTAATATTTAGCTAACTGTTTTAGCTCAGAAAAGACCAGATTCTCCTCTATTGTATGTAAAGTAACTGTCTCAATTTTGGCATCTTAATGTCCTGTTACTTGAAAATCTATAGGCAAAGCTTGTTTATCAGGAGGAGAATATTTAATTTGGAAAGTAAAATTCTATATGTTATGCAAAAAGACTGCAATGTTGAATCAAGGTAGGTAGGGAATGATAACTGGAATGTTGATATGCTTACTGGGGAAGGAAACTATGCTGGGAATGACAATCAAATTGCATATCCCCGTGCTGTTTATCAACAAATAGCCACAGCAGCTCGTAAAGCGTGGTTTACTCTTCCTTCAAAAGGAGAGGCTTTGGGGGAGAATTTAACTAAGATTATACAGGGTCCTGATGAGAATTATGCTGATTTTGTTGATAGATTGATAAAAACAGCAGGGAGAGTATTTGGAGATGATGGCGCTGGTATGGACTTTGTAAAACAGCTTACTTATGAAAATGCAAATAGTGCTTGCAAAGCAGCTGTACGGCCTTATAGAAAGAAAGTTGATCTACAAGGATATATTAGATTATGTGCTGATATTGGCCCTAGCTATACGCAGGGGATAGCCATGGCTGCAGCATTACAAGGAATTCCTTTTCAAATGGCCGCCACTGCAGCAAGATCTGGCAAGTGCTTTTCTTGTGGAAAATTAGGACATATGAAAAAAGATTGTCCAATTAAAAGAAAAAATGGAAATCCCAATAATCCAGCTTTCGGTCTTTGCCAAAGGTGCAGAAGAGGAAAACACTGGGCAAATGAATGTAGATCTAAAACAGATAGAGATGGCAACCCTATTATCCAGCAGCAGGGAAACGGGAGGAGGGGCCAGCCCCAGGCCCCGCAAAGACAAGTTTATGGGGCAATTCAGTTCGTTCCTCAAACAGCCAGTTACAGCCAGTCTCCCAACTTCTCCGAGCCACCCCAGGGAGTGCCGGACTCGACCTCAGTTCCTCCACCTACACAGTATTGACTCCAGAAATGGGACTTCAAGCATTGCCTACCGGAGTATGTGGCCCACTGCCAAAGGACAGTGTAGGCTTAATTTTGGGAAGAAGTAGCAGTACTATGCAGGGATTACAAATAGCACCTGGAGTTATTGATGCAGATTTCACAGGAGAACTTAAAATTATGGTGTCTTCTCCAAAAACAATCTTTACAATATTGCCTGGTCAGAGAATAGCTCAATTGTTGCTCCTCCCTATGATAAGAACTGGAAGGGTTGCTAATGTTCAGGGTCGAGGGACTCAAGGATTTGGTTCATCAGATGCTTACTGGGTTCAACCTATCAGTAAGGAACATCCAAAATTAACTTTAAAATTAAATGGGAAGCATTTTGAAGGGTTAATAGACACTGGAGCTGATGTTACTATTTTGTCTGGTAATCATTGGCCTGCTTCTTGGCCTAAGCATCCTACAGGGACTCAATTGAGAGGTATTGGACAATCCTCTTGTCCTGAGCAGAGTGCTGCAGAATTGCTTTGGGAAGATGAGGAAGGAAATACTGGGTATTGTAAACCTTACATTATAGACAGTTTGCCTTTAAACCTGTGGGGAAGAGATGTTTTAAGTCAGATGAAATTGTTAATGTGTAGTCCTAATGAAATTGTTACTGCTCAAATGCTTAAACAGGGTTACTTGCCTGGTAAAGGATTAGGAAAATGGGGACAAGGTGACTCATTACCTATTCAAGTAGCTTCTAATACAAATCATCAAGGGCTGGGGTATTTCCCCTAGTGGCCACTGGTCAGGCCGTGCCACCCCACGCAGAGCCTATTTGCTGGAAAACTGATGATCCTGTATGGGTGGATCAGTGGCCTTTGACACGGGAAAAACTGGTAGCTGCTCAAACTTTAGTTCAAGAGCAATTAGAGGCAGGGCATATAGAGGAATCATCTTCACCCTGGAATACACCAATTTTTGTCATTAAAAAGAAATCAGGAAAGTGGCAATTACTCCAAGATCTGAGAGCTGTGAATGTTACTATGCATTTAATGGGGGCATTGCAACCTGGTCTGCCTAGTCCTGTAGCTATTCCAGCTGACTTTTCTAAAATGATTATTGACTTAAAAGATTGCTTTTTTACTATACCTTTACATCCACGAGATTGTTGCCGTTTTGCTTTTAGTGTTCCTTCTAGTAACTCTAAGGAACCTATGCAAAGATATCAATGGAAAGTTCTCCCTCAGGGTATGGCTAATAGTCCAACTTTATGTCAGAAATTTGTGGCTAAGGCTTTAGCTTCTACAAGAAGCAAATTTCCTCAAATATATATTATTCATTATATGGATGATATTTTACTAGCTGGAAAGGAAAAGACAGATGTTTTGACTTGTTTTTCTTACATGGAACAACAGCTCACTATGTGGGGATTAAAAATTGCACCTGAAAAGGTACAAGAAGATTCCCCTTTTTCTTATCTTGGGTTTTATTTATATCCAAAACAAATTAAACCACAGAAAGTTACTCTTAAAACACAGAACCTTACCACTTTAAATGATTTTCAGAAATTGTTAGGAGATATTAATTGGATTAGGCCTTACTTAAAACTTACTACTCATAAATTAAAACCTTTATTTAATATACTACAGGGGGACTCTAATCCTTCTTCTCGTTCTCTTACACCTGAAGCTTCTAAAGCATTAATTACAGTACAAAAGGCTATAGAAGAACAATTTATCACTTATATTGACTATAGTAAAGAGTTGTGGTTACTTGTATTTCCCACCCCATATACTCCAACAGGATTGTTGTGGCAAGGAGCCCCTATACTATGGGTGCATCTTGCATCTTCCCCTCCAAGAACTGTCACTCCTTATTATGATGACGTTGCTAAAGTAGTGATGGAAGGAAGGGCTAATTCTATTAAATATTTTGGAATAGAACCACAGGTTATCTGTCAGCCTTATAATTCAAAACAGGTTTCTTGGCTTTTTGCTTTTTCAGATACTTGGGCATTATCCATGGCAGGTTTTACAGGAAGCATTGATAATCATTACCCTAAACATAAATTGATTCAGTTCTTCATGCAACATCAAGTCATTTTTCCTTGTAATACACAATTTTCTCCTATCAAGGATGCTATGTTGGCTTTTACAGATGGATCTTCTTCTGGCCTAGCTGCTTATTCTTTAAATGGACAAACATATACTTTTAGTACTCCTTATAAATCTGCACAGTTTGTAGAACTGGCAGCCTTTAAAGCTTTATTACAACATACTGCTACTATGTCTGTTAATATTTACACTGATAGCCAATATATTGTCCGCTCAGTTCCTTATTTAGAAACCTGTAGTAGAATAAGTCCTTCTTCTACTGTTTACAATTTGTTTGTACAGGTTCAACTTTTGATTCTCCAGCGCTCAGCCCCTTTCTATGTAGGACACCTTCGTGCTCATTCTGGCCTCCCCGGACCCTTAGCTCAGGGAAATGCTATTACAGATGAGGCTACTAGAATTTTTTCTGTGGAAGAAGCTATTAATGCTCATAAGCTTCATCATCTCAATGCTAATACTCTACATCTTAAATATAAAATTACACGTGAACAAGCACGACAGATTGTTAAAAATTGTCAACAATGTCTCACATTTTTACCTGTGCCACACCATGGTGTCAATCCTCGAGGTTTGACTCCTGGCCATTTATGGCAAATGGATGTAACTCATGTTCCTGAGTTTGGAAAAATAAAATTTGTACATGTTTCTATTGACACTTATTCTGGTTTCATTTGTGCTTCTGCTCAAATGGGAGAAGCTACTAAACATGTTATTGCTCATTGTCTTCATTCTTTTAATATTCTAGGAGTACCTAAACAACTGAAAACAGATAATGGTCCAGGATATACAAGTGCAGGATTTAAGCACTTTTGTTCTTCTTTTAATATTGAACATGTTACTGGAATTCCTTATAACCCCCAAGGACAAGGTATCATTGAACGAGCAAATGGAACATTAAAAATCTGGTTACAAAAAACAAAAAAGGGGGAAATGACACAGGGATCAGTAACAAAATGGCTAAATCATACTTTATTTATTTTAAATTTTTTACTTTTGGATGCAAAAGGGTTTTCTGCTGCTGACCGTTTTTGGCATGCACAAACCAAAACTAATTATGCTAAAGTAATGTGGAAAGATCCATTGACTAACAAATGGAGTGGACCCGACCCTGTATGGGGACGAGGATCTGTTTGTATTTTTTCACAGAAAGAAAATGGAGCCAGATGGTTGCCAGAACACTTGGTCCGGTATGCAGGCCATGAGATTGAACAAGAGGACACTGTTGATCCTGATAATATGGTGTCATCTACATCTTGCTTACAGTGAAGTCTAATGGACTGTCCTCAGGACTGTGGTGGTCAGACAATGGACATCAGCAAACTTACATGTGGAAAATTGCTGCTGCTATGGGAGGTATCAAGGTTACATCTGACAGCAATAATCCAAATAGTCTTCCAAAGGGAACTGTTATGGCCTGTGTTACACCACCTTATGCCCTGATGATAGGAAATATAAATATTACTTGGCATCATGGGTCTGAAGGAATGTTTAATGTTACCTGTGATAATTGTAGTTTGTCCAATTGTATTTCTCATGATTCTAAAACTGTAATGATTGTTAAACAACCTGCATTTGTTATGATTCCTGTAAATCTTTCTAAGCCTTGGTATTCTGACAAGGGTATTCAAATACTAGAGGAGGTTAAAAATAGTTTAAGTAGACAAAAGAGAGTTATAGGTTTAATTATTGCTGGGATTGCTGCATTTATTACATTATTAGCTTCTATTACTACTGCTTCTGTTGCTCTTGCACAAGAAGTTCATACTGCACACTTTGTTAATAATCTAGCTAAAAATGTTTCTGTTGCTCTGGGAACTCAAGTAACCATAGATAAGAAGTTAGAAGAAAAAATAAATGCTTTGTTTGATGTAGTGATATATTTAGGAGAGCAAATTCAAGGATTGAAGATTAGAGCTCGATTGGAATGCCATGCAAATTACCAATGGATCTGCATCACTTCTAAAACTTACAATGCTAGTTATGAAGATTGGGTAAAGGTCAAAATGCATTTAGAAGGAATTTGGCACCATGATAACATTTCGTTAGATTTGGTTAGTTTACATTCAGAAATTCTAGCTATACAGAAGAGTCATCTTGATTTTGATGCCACTAAGGCCGCTAATGATTTAATTGCTGCAATTAAGTCTGTGTTGCCTGGCTGGGACTCTCTGAGTTCCTGGATAGGCAGCTTTGCAGCTGTGGGAGTTTGCCTTCTGCTTCTCTTATGCCTATTGCCTATTTTCTTCAAGTGTCTAATGAGGTCTATTGTAAATGTTCGTGCAGAGGTCCGAGCTATGCACTATAGAACACGTCCTTGGCTCCCTCAGACTTTATCCTAATTCTCCCTGAATTTTATCCGGCTGGTAGCCAGAGACGGGTAAGATCGGGGGAGGAGGCATCCAACCTAAGACAGGGCACGTATTGAAGGATAATACGTTTGTCCAATGACGGGTAAGGATGTTCTTCTGCCTCTGACAACCTAAGACAGGCACAGTCGCTTCTTTTAATAAATAAAGAAGGGGGAGATGTTGGGAGCTGCAGCTTCTCTGAGACCTTGGGAACTGCAGCTGGTCTTGGATCTCCAGGCACAGAGGCCTTATCATACGGCCTTGGTAAAGCAGACTTCAGACACAGAGGCATTAACGGCCTTGGTGGAGCAGACTTCAGACATGAAGGCATTGTTTTGAGAAAGTTTTATTTTCTGTATATTTAAGCTTGTGTTTGACTGAATAAACCTGAGCCTTGATCAGAACCTGTCTTGGCTCCATTCCTTGTGTTCTTGTCTCAGATTCATTCCCACTCCCTCCTTCGAGGACTGTTTCGACTTGTGCTGCAGGCCGGCACACTCATCCATTACCTACAGTTCTATCCGGGTAAGATGGAGGGACCCATTGACCGGGGCCTGGAGAGGACCAGACCCGCTCCTCATAGCAGGGAGAGGGTTTGGATGTGTCTTCCCTCAAGATGAAAAAAGACCCATTTGGATACCAGCAAGGGACCTAAAATATTTACCCCAACAAGGGGATACTGACAATCACCTCTCCAGGGAGTGTTATCACCCGATTGCCCTTCCTGAGAATCGGGGCAATTTAGCCCTTGACCCCAATACTGAATCCCTTTCACAAATTGTCTTTGAACCAAACAACTCCCTCTCTTGCAGAGGATTGCTGGCTTTGTATCCTATCTGGACCTCCCTGGCCACTTGCAGTGGTCACCAATGTACTGATGCTAATGTTACCCTAAAAAATTCCATGGCCACATTCCCTATTCCCTTCCAGCTTCTCCCAATGTCTCCTTCTGGAGCTTGCATTTGGACCCCGCCTTCCCCTGATAATGCCAGTATAGATGTGGGACATATCCATCCCTCCTTCTGTAATTCAAATATAACCACGGCCATAGCTCAATGCTGCCTGCCTCTTGGGATGGTTTATGTTTGTGGAGGAGGGATAGCCTATGACTTCCTGCCCACCAATTTGATGGGCCTCTGTGCCCCAGCCACCTTGATCCCAGATGTGGATATCATTCCTGGAGGTGAAGCCCTCCCTATACCCTTCTTTGATTATATCAGAGGGAGACCTAAGAGAGCTATACAAATGATACCTTTACTTGTTGGATTAGGGATAACCACAGGTATGGCCACTGGGACGGCCAGGATGGGTATGGCAGTCCATCTCCACAGAAAGCTCTCTCTCCAGTTGATCAGTGACATAAAAGCTGTGTCCAACACTATCCTTGATCTCCAACAACAGCTAGATTCCCTGACTGAGGTGGTCCTACACAACAGGACGGGACTAGACCTACTAACAGCCGAAAAGGGAGGCATATGCTTGTTTTTACAGGAAAAATGCTGTCTCTACACCAATAGATGGGGAATCATCCAGTACAAGATTAAGAGGCTCCAGGAAGACTTGGAGAGGAGGCAGTGGGACCTCCAGGAAAACCCACTGTGGACGGGCTTATATGGCTTCTTACCCTACCTCCTCCCTGCACTTGGACCCCTCCTCTTCCTCCTCCTTCTCCTCACTATCGGACCCTGCTTGATTAAAAAGATTACACAATTTATTCACCAATAGGTAGAGGTGATAAAACTTCATCAGGTCGAAGTACATTATCATAGGCTCGGTACTCAGGAGTCAAGCCCCTCATATGACTGGCTGTCCTCATATGAGCATCCCTCCTCCGCCCTCCATCTGACCAATGATGGGTAAGATCTCAGACAGGCTGGGATAACCTAAGACAGGTCACGGAGTGGATTCTCAACGAGCTGGATACATGGTACCCAGTGACGGGTAAGATCCCCAGAGGGGGACAACCTAAGACAGGGGCCATGTTTCCCACCGTGCTTACAAAACCAAAAGGGGGAGATCTGAGGCCCAGTGGAACTTCCTGAGCCTGGCTAGAGTTTGGTGACCTGTCTTTGGCCTATGACTTCAGCATAGGAGTGACTCAGCAAGGCCTGACCTCAAACTGCCTCCGTCCAGCTACTACTATCATGGTGAAATATTATTGGCCCTTAATCCTCACCCCGTCCTAAGATTCCCACCCCCACCTTGATGCTATATAAGTGCATGCTTGATACAGTAAAATGAGATCCTGCTTCGACAAGTCTCCCAACTCCATATGTTTCTCTCTGGTGACTAGGAGATGATCTGGGTCATCCACACTCTCCATGCCACTCAGCCCCAGGGAGAGACCGGCAGGACCAGTTCTCCCACAGCCCTACCTGCCAGAGAACTCAGCAGTGGCTCCCTATGGATGATACTTGGTGTGTAAGGTACAAATGGCAAAAGACAAGGCTCAGCAGTTATGGAGGAGTGCATGGGCCAGCCCTGAGCAACAGAAAGCTACTGACATGACAGCAGGATTTCTGTTGTTCACAATAATAAATTGCTGTGTTGTAGTCAAAAGAGAATGACCCAGGGGAAATACTTAAGCAAATTAGAAGATAACCCAGGTGAGTAATTACAGTGAATTAGGATAGCATAGTAGTAGGGCCATTGAGAAAAGAGAATTAGGAGGTAGATTAAATAAAATTTGATTTGTGTGTGTATGTATTTGTGTATGATGTTGGAGATAGAATTTAGGGCCCCATACATGCTAGAAAAGTGCTCTACCATGAAGCTATTCTTTTGGACCATAAATTTGACTTTTGACTATGAGACTGAGGGCTAAAAATAAGTGAAAATAAATTTTTAAACATTTTCTCTCAGGAAACAGTTGGAAATTGTATCAATTGAGAAAGGAAAAATCAAGGGGAAAGCTGGTTAGAGAAGTGAAGATAATTTTTGTTTCAGACATACTGAGCTTAAAAAAAAAATGTGTCCAATAGGCAGGAGGTGATGCACTCAAGTGTGAAGCTCAACAGAGAAATTTAGCCTAAACTTTGAGAGATTGAAGTTTATGACCAAAGACATGGGGGAAAAATTCGCTGACAGAGTAGGTGCAGAGCTTGAGGGCATCATATTTAAAAGGAAGCAGCAAGAGAACTTTTAAAATGTCTGAGAGGAGTAAAGGTCAGCACTGGAAATTGATGGAAGAAAGTGCTTTAAGGCGCAAAGGATCAACAAATGATGAAGTTTCCCCAGGAGATCTATTCCAAAGGTATTTATCCATGACCTTGATGAAATAGGCATCAGTGAGCATGGTAGAGAAATAAGCTGGGTTGCAATGGGTTGAAGAAAGACTGGAATAAATGAAAAAAGGGGTTAAATTGATAATTTCTTCAAAGGACACAAGGAGGAGGGAATAGAGTCAGATGAATAGTTTAAGTGTTTTTCAGAAGACATGTTTTTAAAATATTGGAGATGCTCAATGATCAGTTGGAACTGAGTGGTTGAAAAGACACCATAATTGAAGTGTTCAGATACTTTTGCTTTAGAAATACATACATTTCTCTAATGTGTGGTTCAAATCAAGCATTAAGAAATTAGAATAAATATTGGAGCAATATTCTATTTTCACTTTCCATTGTTTCTCAAATATTGTAGGTTTAAGTTAGGCATCAAATTTATTTTCACTCATAATTTCCTTAATGTAAACCTGGTTTGGATTTATTATTTTCAAGATGTTTCAAATCAGACTTTTTGGAGTATATCCATACAGTTGTTATGCATTTTGCAGCAAAGCTTTCAACTTTCTGAGTAATCATATTGTTTATGTTACACAGTCAGAGTGCAAGGCTATGCAAATGTGCCATTCTGTGTAGAGTAACTAAGTTTATGATATAAATTAATAAGATATGTTACACTAATGAGAACGAAATAAGCCTTGACACATTTCTGGCAGATCTAGAGAAATATGAGATATGTCCTCTACCACACACGAAGAGTTGTACAAGAATAACAAAAGATACCATTGTAGGAAGGGCCAGGAATATTCTGTACTTGGACAGATTCTGCCTCCCAGTGGGATCAGAGTAGAAAATTTAGTGACTCTCCAGGTTGAATCAATTCTGAGAGTTTGGAAGAATCTGAAAACCCAGACTGGAAAGTTAGGGACCACCATTGGTGAACTCAAGAGGTGACAAATTCCACAGAGATGTGTATTTGATGAAGACTGGCCACACTAGAAAATGCTAATCAGCAATTACTCAAAGAAAACAGAAAACATAAAGAACTCCCATGGGATTTTTGAAAAGCAGAATAAAACTGCATTGTCATTCTTTGCATGTGTGTGTGCATGATTACTGGGGAATTAAACTCAGGAGGTCACAGGGTCCCTGAGGCCTTCATACTCATGCAGCAAGCACACTAATTGCTGAGCCATCTGCAAGCCCATAAATTGAAATTTTTTGTTTTTTTTTGGTTTGCTTTTCAAGGTATGTTCTTGCTGTAGCCCAGGCTGACCTGGAATTCACTCTGTAATCTCAGAATGGCCTCAAACTCACAGTGATCCTCCTATTTCAGCCTGTGGATTGAAGGCATGGGCCACCATGCCTGGCTGTTTTTATTTTTATTTTTGATACATTCATTTATTCTTCCTATAAATAGAGGTGTGGAAATTATTTGAGAAAATGAAATTGGAAATGCAAATGTTGGTATTTATTCAATAAATGAAACTGCCATGATTATGTTTTTATAAGGTTGAAATGCAAAATGAGTTCAGAATAGAAAGGGTAAGCTACAGATCATGAACTACTACTTGTTCTGTTAATAAAGTCTTATTAGAATATGCCCTCAACCATTCATTTGTGCTCAGTGTGCAGTTATTGTCACACTACCAGTGAAGATATTAGGAGGTGTTGCAGAGACTATATGGCCTACAAACATGAAAATATTTACTATTGGGCCCTGCAGAAGAAACATTCCCAGCCCATAGTTTAAAGAACAAATTTAGGTCTAAGTAATTTTACTTTCTATAGGTTCCTTTTTAATTTTATCTATAAAACACATGGACATAATGTTAAAGGTTCAAATTACATATTTATTACTTATGAAAGCTTTATTATTTCACAATTAGCCTTCTCTAGGATTTAAGTAGAAACTGATGAGAAGCAATGAGAGACAAAGAAAGATAAAAGATTCAGTAGCTATGGAAGCATCTACTCATAAGGTCACATGTATTTCTAAAGAAAAAATTCTCAAAAGAAATTTTAACATTTCAGGCCTTTGACCAGATAACTCACAAATTAGAGGTTTCAAGGGTACTGGAGGCTTGCAAAAAAGCATTTTAACCCCTGAGCAATCTCCCCAGCCCTTCCTGCATCTTTATGGATATCTAATTCCTCCCAGGAACTTAGCTCCTCATTTCAGTCATGCCCTCCAAGGCTCAGGGAACATTGCAGGACAGGAGGCAGAAAGAATGTAAGACCCAAAGGATGGAAGGATTTTTTTTTTTTTGAGATTAAAACAAATATTTATTTGGGGGAGAGAGAGAATGGATAGGTATGCCAGCGCCTCCTACTACTGCAGACAAACTCCAAATACATGTCTTTGTGCATTTTGCTTCTCATGAATACAGGGAATTGAACCTCGGCCCTCAGACTTTGTAAGTAAACACCTTTAACCACTAAGCAATCTCTCTAGCTCCTAAAATATTTTGTAAAAGGTAATTCTGCTCCATATCTCAAATTCTATACCCCACAGTATACTCATTCATTTATCTGTTCATTCCGGGGTTTTTTTTTTTCTCAATTTTTATTAACATTTTCCATGATTATAAAATTATCCCATAGTAATACCCTTCCTCCACTACTTCCCCCTTTAAAATTCCATTCTCCATCATATCCCCTCCCCATCTCAATCAGTCTCTTTTATTTTGATGTCATGATCTTTTCCTCCTCTTATGATGGTCTTGTGTAGGCAGTGTCAGGCACTATGAGGTCATGGGTAGCCAGGCCATTTTATGTCTGGAGGGAGCATGTTGTAAGGAGTCCTACCCTTCCTTTGGCTCTTACATTCCTTCTGCCACCTCTTCTGCATTAGACCCTGAGCCTTGGAAGGTGTGATCGAGATGTTACTCAGTACTCCAGTCACTTCTTTCCAGCACTATGATACCTTCTGAGTCACCCCAAGGTCACTGCCATCTGAAAAGAGAAGACTCTCTACCCAAAGTGAGAGTAGCATTAATATAAGGGTATGAACATTAACAGAAGTTTTTACTGGGAAGTTTGATGAGCATAGTATATACATTTATCCAGACATCAGCAGATGTTACACCCCTAGGGCTCATGACTACTCCTGTTGTAGGTTTTCAGTATCAGGGATGTATTCCCTCCCATGGAGCTGGACTCCAGTCCAATTGGAGGGCAGTTGGTTTCCACCATGATAGACGTGCCACTATTTCACCTGTTGGCTCATTTGGCCTGGCTGGCCAATTGTAAGGCTTGCAGTGTCCACGGTTGAGTATCTTCATTGGTAGTACCTCTTTCTCCCATTGAACTACATGTAGAATAGCTTCTTCCAGCCTTCTCCCAGCTGGTCTACATGGAGGAGGTTATCAGCTCAGTTCTAGCGGGATTTCTCAATGGCCTTGCACCCCAAGTATGTGGGGTCTTCAGCAATAGGGTCTTACGATCTATTCCTGGTGGGAAGCCAAGGGCCTCAGCAATGGCTTATAATGTTTTGGGGGCATCAGGGACCTCCCTGGCCAACAACTCACTGGAGGTATCCCATCCCTGGCACTGAAAATTTTCTAAGAACGATCTATGGCTCCTGAGTGTTCCATTGTTCGAAATCAGAGGATTCTGTGTGATTTATTTGCATCCTCTTAGATTTTGATTAGCCCTCCCTCCACCTTTCCTTTACTCAATCTCTTCCCCTGGCCTCACTTTGGGACTTTTCTGCCCTGTTAATCTATTCTTCTGTGGAAGGAATTTTTGTGGACTCTACCCTCAGGGCATGAAGTGACTGCTGCAACTATGATCCCACAGCATATGTATGTTGCTACCTCCATACATCCTGCACAATATTAAGTCCATCAATATTTGACATAGATAATGGAGGAGGGATGAAAGAATGAGACATCAAAATAGGAGAGGGAATATTTGGAAAGAAGAGGATGCTTGGTGGAATAGGAGTGGAGGAGGGGAGACAAAAGAAGGTAATGAAAGAGGATTATGTTCCAATTACAGTATTCTCATATATTAAATTTTTTAAATCAAAATATAGAAGAAATAAAGGAAAAATGTAGCATGTACTGAAACAACATTAAGCCATCTGTTTAATTGGCTTTTAACTTAAAACTCTCCAAATACAAGCCCGACTATTCCATGTGATCTATTCTCTCAAATTAGAGCTATCTAATTTACACACTTATTAAAAGATTTTCTTTTGTAGGTTATAGTAGAATTTTATAAGTTATATTCAAATAATTTTTCTATTCTGTGTTCCTAATGAAAATTAGTTATCAACTGCTTTAAAGGTCCACTGGTCTAGAAATTCTTGAATTTCAAAATCATCCTAAAATTAATAAGCATATGTCCAGTTATTTAGACTGAGGCATACCATATAGTTTCTTACAATTCACAAAGATGAAAAATCCATAAATAACTAATAGTAGGGGGTTTTGTTAAGTAAATTATGCTTCATGCACTAAATATAGTATAGATGTTGAAATTGTATTGTAGGTAAATACATATGAATGATAAAATATTTGATGTATACATTTTGGTTCATTTTTTCAAAAATGTGCCTTGATAACTATATCTCAATTTTTGCTATTTAAGTTTTAATAATTTTATATGTTACCTAATTTAGAAATAAACACTTTTATCTTTTTAATTTTTATTTCTTTGTTTTAAGAAAAGTGATATAGAAAGAAGAGAGAGAGAGAATGGGTGTAGGTATACCAGGGCCTTAGCCACTACAAACAAACTGCATATATATGCTTCACTGTGCATCTGCTTTACATGGGTACAGGGAATTGAACTCTGGCCATTAGGCTTTGCATGCAAGTGCCTGAACAGCTAAGTCATCTCTCTAGCCCCACATTAAGTTTTTCAAAGTGATAATGTTCAGTTTTTGTTTTTTGTGAGGTCTCACTCTAGCAAAGGATGACTTGCAATTCACTATGTAATCTCAGGCTGTCCTCAAACTCATGGGGATTCTTTTTTCTCTGCTTCCTAAATGCTGGGACTGAAGGCATGTGTCACTACATCCTGTTAATAGTGATTTTTTTTTTTTATTGTTGTTTCTTGAGGTGTGGTCTCATTCTAGCTCAGACTGACCTAGAATTCACTACGTAGTTTCAGGCTAGCCTTGAACTCACAGCCATCCTCCTACCTCTGCCTCATGAGTACTGGAATTAAAGGCATAAGCCACCATGCCCTGCATAGTGATAATTTTTTAAAATATTTTTATTTATTTTCAAGGAAGAGAGAAACAGAAAGAAAGAGAATTAGTGGGCAAACCAGGACCTCTTGCCACTGCAAATGAACTGAAGATACACATGCCACTTTGTGTATCTGGGTGTAGTGAATTAGACCTTGGCCATCAGGCTCTGCAAGCAGGCACCTTTAGTCACTGAACCATCTCTCCAGTCCAATAGTGATAATTTTTAATAGTAGGCATATTAAATGCTAAAAATCTACATATTATTATTTTTCTATATGATATCTTATTTTTGACATTTTACCTTTTACTAAAGTTAGTCCCTGAATATTACATGTAGAAATAAAATTATAGCAAGTAATACTATCTTGGAATTAGACTTCCTTGAGTAAACATCTGAGAAATAAGACTTTTGATCATAATAGTCTAAACTGGATAGTGACCAACTGTAATGAGCTAGATCAACTTTGAAGTGCTCATTTCTAGTCATCAAATTCATTGAAGGTACCCAAGGATGTAGACCTTGGAGCCCAATTTACTTCAAATCACAGAGTTTGAATTTAGATGATTCTGGCAAGACTAAACAGCAGTTAAAGATTCAATCCCACCAATTATTAGTGTGCCTCTTTTTGCATCTTGCTTGCCATGAATGCTGGAGTAGAACCTGGGCTTGAAGGCTTTGCAAGCAAGTGCCTTTAACTGCTGAGTCATTTTCCTGGCCCTGGTCAGTTTACTTCACTAGGATAATTTGTCCTATGTTGTTTTCTCAAGGGAGTAGACAAAATAATTTCCAGCTGAAGCTTCGCTCTTGCTTTGATTCTTTTCCTGTGTCCATCTACTTTTTTTCACCTATGTTTCCTAAAACTACTCCTACAGCAAGTCACTAACAAGTCTTCCTCTCAGTCATCTTTGTTTACAGGAAATAAGACAGAAGATAAGATAGAAAAATAAAATCATACACTACAGCTGTGTAATACAAAGTAATAGTCACTAGTCACATGTGGCTACTAAAAAAATAAAATTGCAGTTCCCCTGCCACAGTAGTCATACTTTAAACACTCAGTAGTCACATGCTGTATTGTACTCACAGATGTGGAATGTTTTCACTGTGGCAAAAGTTCATGCTAGTCAGCATTACACTAAAGTCTCAATACCAAATGTTTCCTATATTTTATTTCTGTTTCTTTTCCTTATACTCTCAAAAAAAAGCCTAGCTATCAATTTAGATCCTTTTCTTATTACAGACTTATAGTCAAGATAGATGATGCTTATAAAGAATTTTAATATAAGTATAAACCAAAGAGATCTGGACTATTCTAAAAACAAATAATTGGACTAAACAATCTATACTGGAAAAAGTAAAATCATTGGACTATTATGGATAAAAAATCTAAATGAACAAAATAAGTATCCTCAAGAAATAGGACTAAACAGTCAGATATCCTAAAGGAAACTAAAAAGAAGAACCAAAGGCTGGACATATGGCTCAGTGATTAAAGGCACTTGCTTGCAAAGTCTGCTAGCCCAGGGTTCAATTCCTCAGTACCCATACAAAAGCCAGATGCACCAAGTAGCACATGCAGCTAGAGCACAGTGGTAGGAGGCTGTGTTGTATCCATAATCTTTCTCTCTCTTCTCCCCTGAAATAAATTCCTTTTTAGAAAACGAACCAAGCAGAGATATTGGTCCTAAAAATACTAGTTGAGATTAAGCATTCAATAGAGAAGATGAGTAGATAAGTAGTTACAGTTAAGTGATTAGTGCTAGAGACAATTAGTTCAACAAACCCTCTGTGGTGGTTTGATTCAGGTGAACTCCATAAACTTAGGTGATCTGAATGCTAGGTTCCCAGCTGATGAAGATTTGGGAATTAATGCCTCTTGGAGGCAGTGTATTGTTGGAGATGGGCTTAAGGCTATTATAGCCACTGTCCCCTTGCAAGTTCCTGGCACACTCTCCTGTTGCTATTGTCCACTTTATGTTGGCCAGGGGGTGATGTCCACACTTTGCTCATGCCATTACTTTCCTTGCCATTATGGAGCTTCCCCCTCAAGCCTGTAAGCCAAAAGAAACTACTTTTTCCCCAAAAGCTGCTCTTGGTTGGGTGATTTCTACCAGAAATGTGAACTTGACTATTGTGACAGTAATGATGCTACTGAGAGTGGTGTTGCTGTTAGACTCCTGACTGTGTGGTTTTGCCCTTTTGGAGTTGATTTTCAAGAGGAATGTGGAAGGATTTGAAACCTTGGCCTAAGAAATGCCTTGCAGTGCTGTAAGTACAGCTTGATGGACTATTCTGGTCAGAGTTGAAAGACCTGAATGCAGTAAGAACTAAGGACTGTGAGGGTTGCCTTAGCACGGTGAGAAAGAGCTTTGCCTGGACTAGGCTAGAAGCACTTTGTGTGAGAGGCTTGCTGTTAGGCCCATGTTCTGAGAATTTGTGCAGGGTTGAATTGCTTAGAAATGCACTTGTGTTAGCAGAAGGATATGGTCCAGAGAAAATGCAATCTTTGGGCTGAAATTTCTGCACATTCAGCTACAATTATGTGAGAGGTTATAACATTTGAGATTGGGCCAGTTGACTTGCATTGGGGCAACAGGAAGAATGTAGACTCTTTTCAAGGGGCCTGAGTGCTCAAGGAGGGTCCTGTTTTTCAAAGTCTGTTTCATTCCCCCTCTGGATGAACAAATTGGCACCCTCCCTGGTATTGTGGAGTATAAAAAATGCTGGAAGGAGACCGTCATTGAGTTTGGAATGCGGTCTTGTGTTTTGGAAACAGCCATGGGCAGTATGAAGCAGGTTTGCTGGATGCCTGCATGTAGATCCGATGGAGCCATGAGGATGGGTTGCAGTGGAGACCCAGTGGAGATCCTGGGACCACGAGATGGCTGCTAAGAAGAGATGCTGGCCCTGGATGAAGTCTTCCAGGACTGTGAGTAGCCTAGCTGAGGGGGGGGGGGCGAGGGACATTGGGACTCCAGGGACTTGTTGCTAGTTAGAATTATTGGACTTGGAGACTTGTCACTGACTAAAGTTGTTGGACTTGAAGCTACAGAGTTTGTTCCTGTTTAAATCTTCTATTGATTGACTATTTCTTTACTATACCCAATGCTATCTTTTGTAGTGTGAATGTTTATTCTGTGGCTTCTAGGGGGGATTTTTTGGTATTATGGCTCAGTTAAAAGATCTTGAACTATGGAGATGTATGAATATCACTTGAATTGATAAAAACTGTGGAGAATTTTAAAGTTGGATGAATGCATTGCATTTTACATCACATATGGTTATCAGTTTATGGGTCCAGGAGCAGAATGTGGTGGTTTGATTCATGTGTCCCCAATAAACTTAGGTGTTCTGAATGCTAGGTTCCCAACTGATGGGGATTTGGGAATTAACACATCCTGCAGGCAGTGAATTATTGAGGCGGGCTTATGGGTATTATAGCCACTGTCCCCTTGCCAGTTCCTGGGACACTCTCCTGTTGCTATTGTCCACCTTACGTTGGACAGGGGATAATGTCCACCCTCTGTTCATGCCATCACTTTCTCAGCCATCATGGAGCTTTCCCCTCAAGCTTGTAAGCCAAACTAAACCTCCTTTATCTCACAAGGTGCTCTTGGTTGGGTGATTTCTACCAGCACTGTGAACCTGACTACAATACCCTCCCAGAAAGCATCATGCATGCATAGTTTAAAAGGTATAAAATATACTAGGAAGGGTAAGTTAAAAGAAGATAGAGGGAGAGAATTTTTTTGCATGTGCATGTGTGGAAAGTATTTGTGGAAATTATGTGTGGGGTGGAATGGTATTTTGAATGCATGTCCCTCATAGACTCGTGTTTTTTTTAATTTTTTTGTTTATTTTTATTTATTTATTTGAGAGCGACAGACAGAGAGAGAAAGAGGCAAAGGGGGGGGGAGAGAGAGAGAGAGGCTGAGAGAGAGAGAGAGAACGGAAGCACCAGGGCATCCAGCCACTGCAAACGAACTCCAGATGCATGCGACCCCTTGTGCATCTGGCTAACATGGGCCCTGGGGAATCAAGCCTTGAACCAGGGTCCTTAGGCTTCACAAGCAAGTGCTTAACCAGTAATCCGTCTCTCCAGCCCAACTCAGGTGTTTTATTTAAGCTTGTAACTTAAGTCTCCAGCCTCCTGGCTGGAAGAGGTGTCACTGGGGATGGATCCGAGGGTCCAGTATATTTGGGGGCAGATGTGAATTCTAGCCAAATGGTGTAAGAGAGGTTTGAGCTCCGGGGATCCTGCTTGCTGCCAGATCATGCTTGCTGCTTTTTGTTTTTGCTTGCTGTTTGATTGTTGTTCTCTGCTTGGATATATGGAAAGAGCTTCTCCTGTCACTGATGGAAATTTCCTCTGGATCTGTCAGCTTGAAATAAATTACTTTCTCCCATAAACTATGTCTGGTTTAGAAGTTCATTCCAAGAACATGAAGCTGACTACTAAAGGTGGTTTATAATGAGTGTGTGTGTGTATGTGTGTGTGTGTGTGTGTATAGATGTGCTCAAACTGTGTGTGTGAGTGCAGGGCTAGGGGAGAACTTTGGATGCTCTATTGCTTATCTGCATATTATTTTGAGGCAGGATCATGTTCTCCCTCAGAGGTATTATTTTATTTAGGTCAGAGATGATTCTGCAGTCTCTTCTCACTCAGAACTGGAATTACAGCCATGCATTGCTATATCCAGTTTTTTATATGGGTTCTGAGAAGTCAAACTCAAATGGTTCTCTTGCACATTGAGCCATCTCCCCAGTCCAGTGATACATATCTTCATAGGCTGTCAGAGAAGGCTATAAATCAATGGAAAGATTTTGTGCTTTCTGCTTACAATCCAGAAAGCTAGAACACAATCCTTACTCTAATCCCAAGAAGGAAAGAGCTGTACAAATTATGAGCATTCTTGAACATATCATATACTGAGACAGCAGGGAATAAGGTACCTTGAAATCTAAGGAAAGATAGTTAAGTCAAAGAAGGGACCACTACAGTAGTAGATGAGCACAGAAACATAACAACAGAATCATGATAGAATCAAGTATGAGTTTTGTTAAAACTTTTAGAAAATTGCTAAGAACCAAGTAATAACTAGCATGAGAGACTATAAACAGAAAGAATTCCTATAAGTTCATAGGAGAGAAGCTGGAAAAACCCTTTCCTAGAAGAGGGAGAGAGAGAAAGAGAGAGGGAAGTCTTTCTTAGAATGGTATGAAATAACATTGAAATATTTCTCTCACAACAAAACTTTAAGCCAACAGTGCCAGAAGAACTTGATGACCCCAGACCAGCTATAACAGTTGCAATAATGAATGAAAAATTGTTCTTTACCCTGTACGCAGACTATCATGGGTGCTGTATTGCAGGAGAAGAACAGGATCACTGAGGGATCCCCATTCCCAAGACCCAGACCTGCTAAGATGTATCCATGCCAAAGACAAACTCCTCCTATGGGACTTACTTCCTCAGGAGGTTTATTGGAAGTGTAAAGCTGAAGACACAAAAAGAACACCAAGAGAGACCCTTCAATAAGTTAGCCTCTACCATAAATACAAGGAATTTGGATCTATTAGAGTACCAAGGATACATATAGAAAGTAACTTCAAACCTTCCTAGATTCCTAAGTAGTAACTCCTACATAGGATTCTTAAGCAGGTAACCTTTGTCCTCCACAGTAAAGGCATAACAGAAGAAGAGATGTCTTGATTCTACAGAGAGACAATTCAGCTCCTATGGCTGTACACAAATTGTCAAATTTTCAAAAAAAAATTGTGAAGAACAAGTCAAACAGTATGCCAATAAGAGTAGTAACAATTAATAGAAATGAATCAGATGTGATTCAGGCTTTGAAAAATAGAGGTAGTGAAAATAACTATGTAAAATATGTTAACAATGTTGGAGGGAAATATTGAAATTGTAATGAAACCCATGATGTAAAGAAAAGATAGAGAACACAGAGAACTGAGGAATGACAAAAAGACACACTATGTAATTATCCCATTTTAAAGTTATTGTAGTATATGTGACTTTGAAGTCATTGCTTTATCCATATATATACATAAAAACAAATCCAAACCTGAATAAATTTTACCTCAGATGACACAATCCTTTTCTTCTTTCTTTCATGTACACAGGAAAACAAAGCAGGGGAATTTTATTTATTTAATAATAGAAAATAAATAGAGGTGCATATTGTAAACTTTAATAAGACCACTAAAAGCATTTCAAGGTGAATTATAAGTAATAAGACAATACTGGAGTTCAACTGAAATCATTAGAAATGTCCAATTTATCTAAAAGAATGCAGAATGCAAGAACAGACAAATAAGAAACTAATGGAACAAGTGGGAAAAATTCTCAAGATTAAAATTTTTAGTTTAGGGGACAGTGAGGTGGATTAGCAGTTAAGGTACTTGCCTGCAAAGCCAAAGAACCCAGGTTTGATTCCCCAGTACCCACATGAAGCCAGATACACATGGTGGCACATGTGTCTAGAGTTTATTTGCAGTGGCTAGAGGCCCTAGAGAACCCATTCTCTCTCTCTCTTAATAAACTGAAATAATATTTTTAAAATTTAGTTTAAAGATATAATAAGTACATTAAATGTGATGGTAAAAATACAAAAATAAAAGATGGCCAGATGGCATTAAAAAGCAAAACCAGGCCAGGCGTGGTGGCTCATTCCTTTAATCCCAGCACTCAGGAGGCAGAGGCAGGACGATCTGCATGAGTTTGAAGCCACCCTGAGACTACATAGTGAATTCCAATTCAGCCTGGGCTAGAGAAAGACCCTACCTCAAAAAAATAAAAAGTAAAAGTAAAAAAAGCAAAGCCAATTGTAATTATTTAAAATAAATACCTTTAAATAGAATGACAGAATTAGAGTAACAGTAAAACATTAAAAAAGATATATTGTATAAAAAAAAACTTATCAAAAAAAGAGAAGGTGGAATGACTACATATAACATCAAACAGACTTCAGTAAAAGGAATACTTCCAGGAATAAAGACAGACATTATAAAAGGTAAATTCATAAGAAGGTATGACAAACCTGCATGTGCACACACAATAAGAGTTTTATAGACATGAACTGAAAACTTATATTCCTGAAACCAAATAAATTAGTATAGTTTGAAGCTCCATCATTCCTTTCTCAGTAACTGATAGAGTTAACCAAAGTCATTAAGGGTATGGAAATCATAGAAATTTTTCTCCTCATCTGATCAACACATAGAAGATATCCAAGCACTGTATTAACCATAGTTTTCTAGGAGAACAGAAATGATAGAATGAAAAATATTATAAGAGAGGTTTTGTTACACTGGCTTATATGACAGGGGCTGCATAGTCCAAGAAGGTCTACACATTGCAGTATCTGAGAACCTGGGAGCTGCTCAGTCCACAAGGTTGGATGCTTTATCAGTTCCAATTCTGCAGTGAAGACCTGGGAGGATTTGTGAAGAACTGTGGTCTTCAGTCTACGTAGCAAGGCTAGAGAAACTGGTATCTGATAGCAGTGGAGGATGGCTGAGCAAAGGCAGCAAGAGCAGACAACTGGGGTGAAGGGCTGTGAGCAAAGCTGTGCAGATATTTGCTTGGGTCTCTATGTCTCTGTGCACTGCTGCTATGGAAATATGTTGCCCCTCTGGGGAAAGGCTCTCTACCCTCAGTTAGTCCTTCCTGGAAATGCTTTCATAGACCTGCTTAGAAATGTGTCTCTCAGTTGATTTTAGATCTTATCAAGCAAGTTGACAATGAAGAGTAACCCTCAAAACCACCATTATCAGAATATACCATTTTCTCAAGTACACATATGAACCATAAAACTTTTTTTCCTGGAGATAGGACACAAATGACAACTTAAAGCATGATTGAACCAAAGCCAGTTTTGGTGAACCAGTGATTTCATTGGAGTTACTTATAGACCAGGTAAGGGGTTGTTTACAGGAGCATGGATAACTCATAGGCAGGTATATAGCCAAAAATTCCCACCCCGGCATGACTCACAGAAGCTGCATTTCTGAGGCTTGTATGCAGGTCAGCAGGCCAGTCTTATCCCTAACCTATTGTTTACTCTTTATATAACCTTAAGGAAGTTCCTTGCAGCCTTTTAAGTTTTAGCTTTCCCAAACTTGTTCACCTCCTTAGTCAAGAAATTTGTTGTGCAACACTGGTCACAGTCTTCCCCTCAAGAGTTGTTTACTGCTCTTATGACCGTGGGGATGGTCCTATGACCTTTTTTTGTTTTTTTGTTTTTTTGTTTTCAAGGTAGGGTCTCACTCTAGCTCAGGCTGACCTGGAATTCACTATGTAGTCTCAGGGTGGCCTTGAACTCGCAGCGATCCTCCTACCTCTGCCTCCTGAGTGCTGGGATTAAAGGCGTGCGCCACCACACCCGGCAGTCCTGTGACCTTTTAAGTTTGATATCCTGAGTCTCCTATGCTTTCCTCCTCCCTTCAGGAGACCATATGTCAATTCAGAGGAATTTGTTAAACAACATTGTAAAATGGTAGCCATAATCCATCATACTCTGAGCCACAACACAGACCTCAACAAATTTATTTATTTATTTATTTATTTTTATTTTTATTTTATTTTTTTTTTGGTTTTTTGAGGTAGGGTCTCACTCTAGTTCAGGCTGACCTGGAATTCACTATGGAGTCTCAGGGTGGCCTCGAGCTCATGGCGATCCTCCTACCTCTGCTTCCGGAGTGCTGGGATTAAAGGCGTGCGCCACCACGCCCGGCTCAAATTTAAAATATATAAGTATATTTGTTGACCATTATGGAGTAAACATGTAATGATATCTGGAATATTTCCATAACTCAAAAATTGAATGAGGTATTTCTAAAGTATTCCATGGTTAATACAGGATGTTTCAAGAAAAAAATAAATTTGACTTGAATGAACATGTTAGGACTATCTCTAACAAAACAAGTTATAAATAATTCAAGAAAGAAGAAAACCACACTGATAAGCAGCGCGCGCACACACACACACACACACACACATACATAAGGGGGAAGGGTGAAGGAATATGCTAGTAAGTTCATTGTTTAAAATAAAAAAGAAGGAATAAAACACCCAACATACGATGGCCTAGAATGAAAAACACTTAATTATATCTATAGTGAATATGGGGCAAGGTTGATATGCTGTTGGAAGCAGGAGAAAAAGTCTTGCTTCATATATATATATATATATATATATATACACACACACACACACACACACACATATATATGGGGTATCTATATGGAACAGCAAAATTAAAATATTCTTGTGGTAGGTAAACTGTAGGGATGAACTGGAGCAATGGAATATAAGAACAAACTGTTGGAATGAAGTATAAGAATGAATTTTTTAAATTAACTATGGGATAAGATGGTGAGAATATTTATTTTGGACCTTATAAAAAACTTTTCTGCCTCAGGTCCCCTGCTCCAGAGGGTGTATGCATGGAAATACTCATTGAAGACCCTACAAGGACAAATACTTGCTTCCTCCTCAATAAAACAAGACTTTCCCCCAAGATGGGTAGACCACAATGCAAAAAGAGCAACAAAAGTCAGAAAACTGAGACATCTCCACCAGGGATGCCTAGTCCCACAGTGGAAGCCTCCAGTGAAATCATAGAGAAATCAACAGAAATTGAATCCCAAAAAGAAAACACAACAACCAACGTGACCCTGATCAAAAGAATTGGTGAACTGGAAGCAAACCATGAAAAAAACCAATAATCACATAAATGATATTGAGCAGAATTGTCTCTTAGAGAACTCAGCTTTTGTCACTAGGCTTAGCTTAATTGAAGAAAACCTCAGAAGAGATATAAATGAATTGAAGGTAAGTCAACATATAGAGGATCTCGATGACTAGCTGATTAAGCTTAATGAAGACATGATCAAATGGGAATTCCAGGAAGCATCAAGAAAAATCAGACCTCAAACAGAAATCATATCTCAAAAAAGAGTTGGACATGATGTAAAATAATACAACAGAAAAAAAAAGTCAAATAGAGCTTTTAAAAACTCTGTAGCACCTCTCACTAACAGAGCCACTTATGAGGAAGACAGAAGCTCTGAGGTTGAAGACAAGACAGAAGAAATTAATATGAAATCCAAAAACATTGCTCAGTTCAAAAAAAATCATGCAAATAGAATACAAGGAAACTGTGGGATACACTAAAACAACCATACATCTAGATCATGGGTATATCAGAAGGAAAAAAAAAATCCTGGCCAGTGGCATAGAGAACATATTCCACAAAATTATTGAAGAAAATTCTCCCAATCTTACAAAAGAGAGGCCCATCCAGATACAAGAATCTCACAGAACATGAAACCAGCAGGACCAAAGAAGAAACTCTCCAAGGTACATGATAGCTAAAACTCTTAACAATGAAAACAAAGAGAGACTGCTAAAAGCAAAAAGATAGAAACAACTCACTACATAGAAAGGCAATTGCCACCAGAATTACCTAAGATTTCTCAATGGAACCCTAAAGGGCCTGGAATGGAACACCTCAAAGTCTAAAAGACTGTGCCTTCCTATCCAAACTATTGTACCCAGTGAAAGTATCCTTGTAATAGATGATGAAAGGAAAACATTCCATAAAACATCAAATCTATGATTATATTAACACAAAGCCAAACCTACAGAGAATACTTCAGGGGACCAATTTCAGGAGCCTAAAAGAAGATCACAATAACCAATACTACATCAAGCTTGAAAAAGTACAAAGCACAAGAAAGCACCAAACCCCATAAAGCACCCCATCCTGGCGGGTATTAAGTCGAACATCATGGTTATAACCTTAAATATTAAAGATCTTAACTCACAAGGCACAAGTTAACAGGGTGAATCAGAAAAATGGGCCTGTTTATCTGCTGTCTTCAAGAAACCTACCTCACCACTAAAGACAGACACCTCTTCAGGGTGAAAGGATGGAAAATGATATTCTAAGTAAATGGAAATAAGAAATAAGCAGATGTTGCTACATTAATATCTGATAAAATGGACTTCAAACTAAAAGTAATCAAAAAGGACAAAGAAGGTCACTTCTTATCAAAGGAATGATCCTACATGAGGATATCACAAAAACAAATCTGTATGCATGAAACACAAGTTCACCAAGTTTATTAAATAAAACCTACTTGACAATAAAACAGAAATAAACACTAACACTATCATACTTTGGGCTTCAGTACTCCACTATCATTGACAGATTATCTAAGTAGAAAATCAACAAGGAAGAAATAGAGCTCAATAATACTGTACATGAACTAGAACTAACAGGCGTCTTCAGAAAATTCCACCTCTACTCTTTAGAATACATATTCTTCTCAGCAGCCCATGGAACATTCTCCTAAATGGTTCATATATTAGGCCACAAAGCATCCCTCCAAAAGCTCAGGAAAACTGATGTAACTTCCTGTATCATATCAGATCACAATTCTTTAAAGCTGGAAATTGTTGTTACAGGAGACACATCAGGAATTCCACTGGCTCCTGGAGACAGAACAACACACTTTTAAACAATGAATGGATTCTGGAAGAAATCAGAAAAGAAATTGTAAAATTTCTAGAATTAAATGATAATGAGAGCACAACTTACCAAAACTTATGGTATATGGTGTGGAGAGAGACTTAGTGGTTAAAGGCACTTGCCTGCAAAGCCAAAGGACCCAGGTTCAATTCCCCAGGACCCATGTAAGTCAGATGTACAAGGTGGCACATGCATCTGAAGTTCGTGTGCAGCAGCTGGAGGCCCTGGTGTGCCCATCATTTCCTTCCCTCTCTCTCTCTTTCAAATAAATACATAAAATAAAACATTTTAAAAAACTTATGAGATACAATGAAGGCAGTCCTAAGGGGAAAATTCATAGCACTAAATGCCTTCATTACAAAGATGGAGAGATACATCAAACTCTCCCTAAATTAACGCTTATCCAATTTAACTTATGCTGACTTCAATCACTGTTGGAGAATCTGTTCTTCCTTTTCAGAAGGTAGTGAGACCCAAGGGGAAAAAAACAAAACAAAACAAAAAACACCCCTTGCATCTCAGTCAAGGCCCAGGCAAAATCACAGAGGAAGTGGGGAGACAAACAAGAGTGCTGCTTCCACAAGAAGCCTGACAAGCTGCACTAAGATGAAGGAGACAGAAGCCAAGGAAACTCAACATACTGAAGAGAAATCCAGGGGCTGCTAAGTGCTCATCAGTGAAGTTGACTCAAAACATACCCCAAAGGCTCAGGGAATTTTGTTGAAGAGGGGGCAGAAAGATTGTAAGAGTCACAGGTTGGGATGCTATGCCCAAAGGCAATGTCTCCCCTCAGTTACTAACTGTTGCTCCCACCAGGCATAACCCACAACCCTATGGGAAATACCAGCAACCCCTCTGAGGAGGGCCCCTTGTGGGTTGGCATCAGGGAGGAGGGAAAAGATGGTACCAACACAAGATGTATCCATACAAAGTATGTTCTTTTTTTTTTTTTTTTTCAAGGTAGGGTCTCACTGTAGCTCAGGCTGACCTGAAATTCACTATGTAGTCTTAGGGTGGCCTCAAACTCATGGCGATCCACCTACCTCTTCCTCCCAAGTGCTGGGATTAAAGGCATGTGCCACTCTGTTCAGCCAAAATATGTTCTTAATAATAATAAAAATGAAACAATTTTCTGATATTATTACTATGAGGTGCTAAATTCCATACTTTTAATGCTTTAAAATTAATCTTACAACTATGTAATCTATCTGCTTAAATAATGTAACTAGCTTTCCTCTGCTTTGGTTTACCTTTGGACTGAACAGTATAAATAACCAATATTGAAAAGCAATGTTCAAAGATGCTGAATGATCTTTATCTATGCTCTTTTCCCAATTTCCGCAATGACCTGGTTAGACTATTGACTCAGAGCAAGCATACATGCATAAGAGGTGCTGATTATAGCATTGAAGACAATGATGCCAGTAAATAAGGGCCCACAGATCTGCTGGAGACAGCAGGTGTGCTTAATGTGATTGCATTCATGATTAGAGTCCGTATGTGTTCTGGATCAGCAGCATCCAGAAAGTCAAACCTCTAACTCCCTTCCTTTAAAAAATGTCCAAGGATTATCCAAAATCTTAAAAACTGTGGCTTCCAACCCAAACTATTTTACCCAAAGTATCCTTCATAGTAGATGGAAGGGTTTGCGGGAGGGGAATGGGTGGGTAGGGGGGTATAAACCCAAAACTAAATCTAAAATGTCTTTATAACACACTAAAAGATATAACCTTCACTAGGAATATAGGGGATCATCTGGTAAGAAGGGCCCTAGCGAGGATGGGATGAAGCCAAATCCTACAACATTTGGCTCTGGATTGTAACTCCTAGTAACAGAAAATGGTTACAACCTACATTGAGCTATTGGTCAGAGAGATTTATGAGGTCTCTAAAATAAGACAGGCTTCTGTCAAACACTTGTTTACCTGCCTGAGGTAAAAGGTAAGATGCTATTGCTAAAGACACCACATGCTGCCAACACAGAACCTGAGGAGCTACAGCTGGAATCTGGAAAGAAGCCAGTTCCCAGATGGTTAGCCTGTATAGTGCTAGAAAGCACTACATAAGCTACTGAAAAAAAATGGCAGGGGACACTTCCTATACACAAGCATCCAGTCTTACAAGATGTACGGACCTGTATAATGGTTGTATTCAGCATAAGTGGGTAACTAATGGTTTATTGATTGTCAAAGAGATTTGCTCAGTGGGAAGGAACCCATAGCTGGAACTGGAAACTGAATAAGAATCCTATGCAAATCAAGCTAATGGACACCAATGACAAGCTTCCACTAGTTTTTGGCCAAAAGAGAGAGACTACATCCATCAAAATCTCTCTGAATTCATAATGCCTATCCCCTTTAACCTATGCTGATCTCACTGTCAGTTGGAGAACCTGTTTTTATTTTTCAGAAGGCAGTGAGAACTGAGGACAACCAAAATCTATCAACAAGATAAGAAAAGACAGCTGACTATCTGGAAAGAGATAAACGACCCCTGGCACAGCAACTAGGACCCAGGTGAAACCACAGAGGCATTGGCAAGATGAGCAAGAGTGCTGCTTTCATGGTAATCTGAAAACCTGTTCCAGGGTGATGGAGGTAGACACTGAGGATACTCAAAACATACCGACACAGAAGTCCAGAAGCTGCTAAGAGCTCAATGCTGAAGTAGACTTAAAACACACCCACCACAGCTCAAGGAATTTTGTGAAAGAGGGGGCAGAAAGATTGTAAGAGTCACCGAGTGGGAGGGAATATGCAGAAGCATTGCTCTCCCCACAATGACCGACTGCTGCTCTCACAACTCCTAACCCACAACCACATGGTGACTACCACCAATCCCACTGAGGGAGGCCTCAAGTGGAATGTGTGCAGGGGCAAGGAAATAATGACACCTACACATGATATGTTCATACAAAGTTTCTACGTAATAAAAAAAAGTTTACTTCCAAATCATACAGAATGAAAAAAAATAACAAGAGGTAAGTAGAAATATAAAGTTTATAAATCATAAATGTGGCTAATCAATAACAGACAAGGTAGACTTTGAGTGAAATTAGACATTGTAAAGAGATATGTTGCATCTTAGTAACAGGAATAAATTTAGGAGATGAAATCACAAATAGGCATAAACTCAATTGCAGATGCCATATATATATATGTATATGTATGTATATGTATATGTATATATATGTATATACCATCAAAATTTTTAGCAACTGCATGTATTAATGATAGTAATTGGGTATTTTAATGATGTACACATAGCATAATGACTAATAAAGACCAATTCTGATGGGCAATTTCGTCTGAAATAAGGAAAAAGTACTATATCGGCCATCACCACTTCTGTTTTGTATGGTATTGAATATTCTGAGCAATGTGAAGTCATGAAAGAGAAACAACTCTAGTAATTATTTAAAGAAGGAAATGACACTAGAGAAAATATGATGGTCAGAAATTATATTTTATATTTGTGGGTGGCAACACAAATAAATTTGTTACTGCCTCTTGTTTTCTCTCTAGGAGAAAATCTTGAAGATTAGAATTCTTGTGACAATGAAAACAAATCTAGTTTGCTCAGGAAAGGCCCTGCTTAAATCTGTTGTCCCATTATCCTCCTTAATGACTGCATCATTCTCAGATGTATACTGTTTACATATTAATCACAAGATTATTCTCATTAATAAATTTTATATAACAAAAATTCAAATATTAAATTAAGTTTATAATATAATGTGTTTACAGCTTTTAATATTGTTTTAAAATATTATTTATTTTAGAAAGGGAGAGACTGACACAGGGACAGAGTGAGAAAATGGGAGCACCAGGGCCTCCTATCACTGAAAATTATCTATAGATGTATGCACTACTTTGTGAAGATGGCTTTATTGGGTGAATACTGAGGAATCTAACCGAGGCCATCAGGCTTTGAAAACATGTGCTTTTAACCACTGAGCAATCTCTCCAGCCCAAAGTTTTAGTTAATTTTGTAAAAGTTCTGAAAACTGGAAAAATAGAAATTGAACTGAGTACTAGCATTTATAGCTCAGCTTACTGATTGCAGATTCAGTATGAACAACTCCTTCATGAACCTACTGTGGTGCTTTCCCTACCAGCCTTGAGCCAAAATAGAAACTTTTCCTACATTGCTTCTTGTTGAGTATTCATTCACATCAATGAGAAAAGTAACTAATAGAACTAGAGAGGAAATAGTGATAAAATTTCAGTGCCATGCTTAAACGGAGCTCTTAGTTGGACCAGGTATTATGACCATAACAAGGCACAGATATACAAACATTTTATTTGTCATCTACCTATCATCGGTCTGTCTGTCTGTCTGTCTGTCTGTCTATCTATCTATCTATCTATCTATCTATCTATCTATCTATCTATCAATCATCTATTATCTATCATTTACCTATCATCTGTCTGTCTATCTATTTACTCATCACCTATCTAATGAGAATCTGGCTATATAGCCTAGCCTGGTATCTAATTCAAGATCTTCTTTCCTTCTGCTCAGTTTCCAGAGCACTGGAATTATAGGAGTTTGCCTCCATGCCCATCTTCAGGTACATAGTTTTAAATTTCTTTTAAGAAACTCTATTCAGTTTGCACTGGCAAACGTTGGTTCATTTTAAGGCATTGTTCTTAGCTCAGTCTTTAAATTAAAAAATTATCTTTTCTGGAGGCATTTTATTTACTTGGGAGGGAGAAATCATATTAAAGAATGTATCATATATACATAGACAGATAGATATACATATAGATATAATTCTTTAAATTTTGCCTTAATTTATGATTAGACTTGTGTAGGATAATAAGATATCCAAAATCTGCCAAATTTTACAATTGGTGATTCAGTTTTCCTTGTTAAGTTTCAGACTCACACTTCCCTATAACTTCTTGATTCTAAGTTTCATGAGCATTTCACAACCAACACATGGCTGTATGTATGATCTTTCTCCCACATTGGATCTTTATCTTCATTTATTTTTCAATTTGGATAATTGAGTTAATCACCAAGATACTGACGTTAAAAGATTGACATGATTTAGGTACAGTGTGGTTTGGGGAAAAGAACAGAGTCTTAATGTGGAACAGGAATAGATAGAACCTTTATAGTGCAACTTCCTAAATGCATGTAGAAACCTACTTTAAATATTTGCAAAATTAGAATAATAACACTATGTTCTAAGTTGGGAAATTTATGAGTTTACTTGTGTTGAGTACCCTTTAGTAGTTAGCAATACTTTTCAAAGTTATTTTTCAACTCTCCCTTCACAGCATGTTCCTGGTTACAACATTCAAATTCTCTTATCTCTCAAATTCTTTCCCATCTTTCTTCTTCTTTATACTTCTTTGATTATATTTTCTCATTTAAATTATTTTATGAATTACCTTTCTGTTCTTGTTGAGTTCAAACTGCACCCATCCCCACATGGGGGCAAGCTACCCTGCACAGTATAGTGGAGAGATAATAGTAAGTGAAACTTGATTTTATCTGAATTATTTATTTATTTATAAGAGAAAGAGAAAGAATGGACATTCTAGGCCTCTAGCTACTGCAGTCTAACTCCAGATGCATGTGTCACCTTGTGCATCTGGCTTTACATAGGTATCACTTTGTGCATCTGGCTTTACATAGGTATCACCTTGTGCATCTGGCTTTACATAGGTACTGGGAAATTAAACCTCGATCATTTGGCTTTATGGGCAAGTGGCTTAACCATTAATCCATCTCTTCAGTACAAAATGACTCACTGTGTGTGTGTGTTTATGGGTATGCCAGGGTCTTTAGCCCCTGCAAAGTAACACCAGACTCAGGAGCCACTTTTTGTGCCTAACTTGACACTGCAGGGAAAATTGAACTCTGGGCTGGCAGACTTTGCAAGCAAGTGCCTTTGATTGCTGAGCCATCTTCCCAGCCTCACAACTATACCCAATTTTTTTTCTTTTTTTAAATTTATTCATCTGTAAGCAGTGAGAGACAGAGAGTAGAGAAAGGAGGTGGGCAAGAGAGACAGAATGGACATTTTAGGGCCTCTAGCCACTGCACGTGAATTCCAGATGCATGTGCCACTTTGTGCATGTGGTTTTTATGTGGATACTGGAGAATTGAACTGGGATCCTGAAGCTTTACAAGTAAATACCTTAACTGCCAAACCATCTCCCTAGTCCTACAACTATACACAAATTTTTTGAAGGAAGCAAAAATGAATGCTTAAGTGTAAGAGAGGATTACTATTCGTTGGTCCTTTCCATGGTTTTGACAAATGCTTTAATCATCTTCCTTCTCATTGACAAGTTAGAAGAGTCTAAATATTCATTATGGTAGTTTCCCAGTGTTGTGACCAAATGCTAGACAGTGTCAACTTAAAAGGGGGAAAAATTTAGTTTGGATCGTGATCTTGAGGTTTCAGTCTATGGTTGCCAGGCCCTGTTGCCTTGGTCCTGAGGTGAGGCAGCAAACCACGCTGTGGAGTAAATGGTAGAGAATGCTGTTCACAGGTCATGGTGGACAGGAAGCCGGAATGAGGATGAGGGAGAGGGAAGGAGGGGAAGAAAGAGAGAGAGAAAGGGAGGGACAAAGGAAGGCATTACAGTCAAAATATAACCTTCAAGGGCATGTCCTCAATGACCTGCTTTCATCAACAAAGCCTTTTAAAGTTTCTACGGCTTTTGAATATTGCCATCAGCTTCAGACTGCACCATTAACACATGGGGTGAGATTCCAGATCCAAACCATCACATTCATAAAGCATGAGTGTTGTCAACATACTTTCAGGTTTTTAATTTTTAATAGATACAAGTGATAGTGAATATAAATTATACTTGATGGCATTGTTACCTGGAGTTGATTAGAAGCAACTGGAAATATGGCAACAACTTTTTTCTAAGTATGCAATATTTTATTCAAATTTCAGCTGAAATCTGAAATGAGAGTTAGCTTTGATAGGAAAGGAGAGAGAAAGAACAAAAAAAAGAGGAAGGATGCATATTTAGTAGAAATCAATTATCACTTCGCTAAAATGTGATTTCTATTTTAACTGAGTTCTATGTCAGTCACTAAAACCTGCTTTGCTAGTTTTGTGATTAGTGGTGCTAAACCTGAGTCATTGGATTGACTACATGATAAAGATCAAGGTACAAATGACAAATTGGATTTCCAGTTTTCAAAATTTCCAGTTTGGCAGTTTGCCACTTTCTTTGGAATAGATGACACAGAGAAGCAAAGTATTTTCAGAAGTGTGTCTTTAAAAATGTCCACAACCAACAGAAAATCACTGTATTATTCAGAATATAGAACTGTCATCTTTTCTTTTTGTTTTGTTATATAAAATTCAACTTTGGAGCTCGTAGAGGAAAATTAAACCATACTACATGTACCATCCATTTATCTATGGAGCCTGGCATCTGCAAATGCAAACTTGAAAAAAAAATAGATTATTCTAAATAAATATCTTACCTATACTTCTGTACAGACTTGGTCATCACTGACTATATCCTGCATGCATTCTGGAATAGGTATAAGGAAAATCTTGCTAATGTGATTGATTTATAGGCAGTGTTGTTTTCTCCACATGTTTCCTGAAACAGTGTTAATAAATGTCATGAGCATGTCACATGTGACTCAGAGACTCATGTGTTGACAGTGGCCATGTATATAGAGCTACTGTGTCTGAAATTAGTGGGCACCTTAGCACCTTTTGGATAGCTCAATGTGAAAATCTACTGTTCAGAATTTCAAAACAAATCACCTATGGAAGAATTTTAATTTTGATTCTGTGAGTTTTTTTTTACTGAAATAGAATAAAAGCCTAAATTTTACAAGCAAGATATCTTTTACTAGGAGATTTGTTTTATTCCCCAAGCTTATTCTTTAAATTAAAAACATATTTATTTCTGAAGCTGGGTGTGATGGCTCACACCTTTAATCCCAGCACTTAGGAGGCAGAGGTAGGAGGATTGCCATGAGTTCTAGACCACCCTGAGATTACAAAGTGAATTCCAGGTCAGCCTGGACTAGAGTGAAACACTACCTTAAAAAACCAAAAAAAAAAAACCCATATATATATATATATATATATATATATACATACATACATACACACACACACGCGTGCACACATGCATATATATATACATGTATATATATATATATATGTATATATATATGCATGTGTGTGTGTGTTATTTCTGGGCTGCCTACATTGTATATTCTTTTAGGATAATAAAGTATATTTAAAATTTCTTTTTAGTCAATGGATTTCATGTTTCCAAGATAAGACTTCAAAGTGATATGACAATGGAATTAAATGTTAGGTCAAATATCACCTTTTTAGCACAACTTCAACCTTGGAAAATCAATTCAATGATTGATGATGGTGAATATTTTTCTCCTGAGAGGTCTGGCAAAATCCCCAAGTAGAAGTCACTGAGAACTAATTACACTAGAGCTGCCATATACACCATGTAAATGAGGCACTGGAAAGCATCTTGTCTTTCCAATCTGGCTGATGAAGACTAGGAACTTATGTATGTCAGTTACAAAGTGTGTGATATTAGGCAACATCTTTGATCCAGTTTATAAATTTATAAATCCAGTTTGTTTATTAATGCACAAAAAACTGATGAAACCGATAACATTTTTGAAGACAAAATTAATGTGTGTTGTTTTTTTGTGAATATGTTTTATAAATTAAACTTATATATGTATTTTTGTATAAATTACCATGTTTGCCATAGGCATACAATCAGTTTAGATCTGTTATCACTGTATTTTGACTTGACTTTATTTAATAAAGTGACGGTCATGATGCAAACTCGTATCTTGAATAGTAAATGGATCATTAAAAACCAGTGTTTTGTCAGACAAAATCTTCATAATGACAGTCATGCAATATCTTAAATGTTTGAAACATTTTTTGAATTTTTATAATATTTTAGTAATATTTGAACAACTTAACTTATGAAAAATCCACTTTAAATCCATTTGAAGAAATATATAACTGCTTATATTGGGCTCGATTTAATTGGCTTAGAAATGAAAGATGAACTTTCTCAGCTATGGTTTGTTTGTATAATAAATATATATATTTTGATCTGGAAAGTCTTATACTAAGAGAAGTAAGCCAGACTCAGAAAGCCAAATGAAAATGCCACATGTTCTTTCTCATGTGTGGATCTTAGCTTCAAATATTTAGATTTGTTGTTTTCAAGGCAGGATCTTACTGTAGCCCATGCTGACCAGGAACTCATCTGGTGTCCCCAGGCTGGCCTCTAATTCATACTTCTCCTACCTCAACTCCTGAGTGCTGGGATTAATGGTGTGTGCCACCAGAAGTTCATATATACTTTTTTAAATACAGGATAAAGTAAGATTAAAAAAATGCCTTTTACCCAATAACTGTCACCATTCTTGTTCTAGTTGCTTTACCATTTACTCTCTGTAAACACATTTACCATTTGAAAATAGTGACAAACTTCAATACTATTTGTTCCTAAATAATTTGGTGCATATTTTCAAAACCAAAGATTTTCTCTCTTACATAAATAGTAAGATGATTAAAATAAAATATGTATGCCATTCTTACAGTAGCATTATTTCATCTAGGACTCCTACTAAAATTTTATAAATTATCTAAACAATGGTCCATGTAGTTTAGCTTTTATTTCCTGACCTAGAATTAAATTTAGGGTTAAGCATTATGCTTAGTGGGTTGGGAAGGTAGACCATTGGTTAGAGATATTTGCTTGCAAACTCTGCTGCTCTAGGCTCAATTCCCCAGCAACCTCCCAAAGCTGGATAGAAAGTGGTACATGCAACTGTGATTGCAGGACTACTCTGACATTTGTACTCTGATGGTTTGCTTACATAAGCAAGAGGCGCTCTCTCAAAGATGATGTAGCACAGACATCTTGAAGTCTTTCTCTAACCTCCACATATGTGCTGTGGCACACATACATATACATAAGAAATAAATAAAAATGTAAATAATCTTAAAACAGAATTATACTTAGCTATTATGTCACTTGACTATCCTTTACTTTGAAATTTTTCTTCACTCTTCTCATAGATATGGCAGTTTTGAAGATTACTAATATTTTGCAGAATGCTCAATTTGAATTTGTCTGATCTCACTTCTTTGGCAGTTAAGTTTGGAAGACAAATGTGAGATTGTGTTCTTCTCAGCACATCACATCAAGAAGTACCATATGTACTTGTACTTGCACTATTATTAGCTATAGCCTCTTTGCTAAAATGATTCTGCAAGATTTCCCCATTGTATCTTTTTTCTCTAATTTTTTTACCTTCATTATTATTAAGGAATTTATGGAGAGATATCTTGAAGCTATGTAAATATTTTATTCCTCACACTTTCACCTAATCATTTAAGCATTCATAGATACTTTGTCCTTAAATTAGATTTATTATATGAGTGGAAAAATGGTGACTTTCTAACTTTCTCATTTCACATTTCTTAATTGACATCTGTGAAGGGCAGGAGGTTTGTGTACCTATGGCATCAATAGTCCAGTGTGGTAAGTGTACAGAGTCAGCACCATGACGACTTAATTGCAGGGGATTCTGAGGAATCTTGGTGAGGGTGTGGATATTTCACAGAACATGGAATATACTTTTGTATCTTTGATTTAGAAGGAGCAGGCATGAGTTCCATGAGGTCATTTGGGACTGAGAAATCATCACAGAAGCATATATAGGCAATCCACATGGGTGGGGCTGGGTACAGTGGGGTTAGTAAAGGAGGCTACATCTAGCTGAGCCATAGGGAGGTGTTCTCCAGGAGCAGTTGTACAAGACAGATGTCTGAATCATTTAAATTGCGAAACTGAGAAGAGGTGGAGAACTGAAAACTGTGTCAAGGGTGACTAAGTCCTGCTTCTGGTATGAGAAAGTCCAACTATTTTCAAAATGGGAACTGAGGGAACATACAATGATAACAATTTACTACAGGACTATTCAGGGTTCAGTCTGTGAAACAAGTTGTGGTGCTATGGTTCATTAAAAAGGTTTATTCCACTCAGGGAACTTTGCAGAAGAGGGGGGCAGAAAGATTGCAAAAGCCATAGGTTGAGACATCATGCCCAGAGCCATTCCTTCCCCACACCACCCCCCCAAAAACTGACTACTGCTCCCATAATGCATAAACTATAACCCCATGGGAAATACCAGCAACCCCACTGAAGAGTGTCCCCAGTGGAATAGGGGCAGGGACAAGGGAAAAGAGGGTACCAACACATGATATATCCATATGAAACATCTTGTTAATAATAATAATGATTAACCTTTAAAATTTTTTTAAAAATAAAAAAGGTTTATTCCATGCAATTATTTTGATTCTTCCTTTACCTTGAAAATCCAATTGTCAAATAAATCCTATATTCTCACAAGATCCTAGGAAAAAGTAGGAATCATATATATATTCTATGAAATGTACCCATTTGGGGCAGTTATGTTGATGGGTAGAAATTATATGGGAGGAGAACATGAGGAAACACTTAAGTGTATGATACCTTGTTTGGTGTTATGTTAGTTCTTGTATAATGAACACACTGATTATTGGCCTCCTCAGGATAGGATAGATGGGGATTACCAAGGTGATGTCTGATCCAGGAGGGCATACCTTATTACAGTCAAGGATAGAAGAATAAAATCATGTGTTGTGGTTCTAGTTCCATCTTTTGCATAACTTTGTTTATAGTATGCAAGAATTAGTTCTGTTTTTCTTTTTCTCCCTGTCTTTCATCTTCTGAGATATGACCTCACTATTTAGCCGTAGCTGGTCTAGAGTATCCTATGTAGGCTAGGCTGCCCTAGTACTTGTGGTGATCCTTCTGCCTCTGCCTCCTGAGTGCTAGGACTAAAGACATGAGCTAATGATACTAAGCTAATAATATTTTTCTTTGCTGGATATGGATGATTCAAAATTAAGTTTAACTACACAAGGCTAAACAGTTTGTAAATAGAATGCATACAAATTGGTTTAAATGCTATTCTGTAATAGTATAAAACAATGCTTTTGTTAGAAAAAAATTCTCACAGTACTACACCAAAAAAAAAAAAAAAAAAACCAAACATCATTTATTGATTTGAATTATCCAAATACAAAAGTGGCATGAGTGGGATTTGTACTTGTCTAGATAGCCTTTCTTTTTTTTTTAATAAAAATCAAACTTTATTGAACATAGGCATAGATGGATTTTCAAATTACTTTTGTTTCATAGCTGTTCTGTAAACCATTTGGTCCATGGCAGTTCCTCTTATATAAAGATGCTTATATTTTTTTGGTCAAGTTTGTATTTTGTTTCAATTTTACATTCACAAACATATATTTAATTCTAGGTAGGAGCACTTGTGATTGGATGACTAGTGCATGGTAATGCATGGTATATACACTGCCCAAGCTGGTGATAAAAGATCAACTGCTATGCAGTAACTTTCACATACATGTACAAATTGGAATTTTAGTAAATATTTTGGCTTTATTCTTATTTTTACATTAGCATAGCCGATGTAAGTTACAGGCAGTCAAATACTTTTGCTTCCTACCTTCCAACTGAACAGAAATACACAATGTATCATTGGGTTAGACACACTTTTTTACATCTCAACAAGAATGCCATAACCCTTTTTTGAACAAAATTACCAGGGTACTAATGAAACTATCTTTGGAGGAAGCTTAATAAGCATATTTAAAATACATCCTCCATTGGCAAGCTCACTGCCTTCTTCTAGAAGGTAGCTGTGTAAATTGTTGTCTCTCAAATTCATGTGCAGTTCAACAACATTCCCTTACTGGGAACACAAATTTCCACAACACAGTTCCCCAAAACTGAAGTCTCAAAATTCTGTCTCTCCCTTGGCTTGCTTCTCTCTTGATTCCACCCAGGCTTTATTAATGGTTTGCTTCATATCATCGTCTCCATCTTCATAAATTGTCTTTAGGACATTCATTAATCCCTCACTGGATTCTGTTTTAGTCATAGGAGGGCTTTTCTTTCTCTTTGCACTCCTTCTCAACTTGAGTCAAGTAGTCCTATCGTGTGTTTTCTGCTTTCTTTCTAACATGATAACTGTGTCAGTCTTGATTTTTTTTTTTTTTTATTAGTCAGTTCTGTATTCAGCAAATACAGTCAGTTTGGTACCATTATTAGGCTCATCCGTGACCTACCCCCTCCCCTTGGCCCCTCCTTGTTGAGGTATGCGGGTCGTGCATTGTGGAGTTAGCCCACAGTTATGGGTAAGCTAAATGTCTCTGCATATCATGACCCAACATGTGACTCTGACATTCTTTCCGCCCCCTCTTCCGCAAAATTTCCCTGAGCCATGTTGGGTTCATTTTTGGTCTGCTTCAGTGATGAGGTGTTGAGGGCCTCTGAGGCTCTGGCTCTCTGATTTGGTAGGAGTTGATTTTTCTCTATGCTGATCTCCTTCCCCCTTGTGCTGGTGTCCGGTTCATCAGGAAAAACAGCCCCCTTGCTTGTTTCTCGAAGTTTTCTTAGTTTCAGCCGGAGCCCTTTTGAGGTATGATGGGGTGGCTCTCTCCTTAGGGTCTACATCTATCCGAAAAAGAGAAGCAGATTCTCCAACGGAGAGTAAGTTAGCACCAGGACAAATGAGATAACCCTTACTTTTTTTTTTTATAGAGAATTTAATATGTGTAGGCCCTCTTGTAGCCCACAATTGATAGTAGGTTGATACTGGAGAGTGGGCTTATGTTTGGATATGGCTCTGACTTGTTTCCCAGCTCCAGCTATGGGTCCCATACCAGTGAGGGGATCAGTTAGCCAAATTGAGAGCAGTTGGTTCCCCACCATGGCTGTGTGCCACCACTGCACTTGTGTGGGCATCACAATAAGTTATTTGCTGCTAAGTAGGTTAGACCATGCGTTGCTTCGATAGATATTGGTCAATTTCCCCCAGTCGCCCATGTAGCACCTTCTGGCACTAGATGCGCTGACTGTCTGGGGACTGACTCTCATCCAACTTCCAGCCATGCCATTCTAATTTGCATGTCAATCACATAAGGTATCTTCAGCAGTAGGGTCTTACCACTAACCTTTGGTGGGTCATCAAGTACTCTGACAGCAATCTGTCTGTCTTTTAGGAAACCTTGTAGGTCTCTCTGATCAAAAGCTCATTGTGGATGATAGCCCCATGCTGGTTCTGGGAGTTACAGGTCAGTGCCCACTAAGAAAATGAGGAAAAAGATAACTAATATACAAGAGTTAGAGATAAGAGAGAGAGAGACAGGGAGAGGGGAAGTGAGGGAGGGAAGATGTAGGAGACTAAGGTTAGTCTTAATCTTACCCTCTCCAGTGTCTTGTGGTTCAGGTGTTCCCTGTAAGGGCCTGGTGAAGGATCAGCCATTTGGTCTATCTTTTAGTAAGTAGAAGATTATGGTACCATTGCCGTTTAGGTCTAGATTTGTGTTTCCCACCCCTTTGATGCCCTCCCCTCTCTCCCCTTCCATCCTAGTGTCTAATCTAGGAGATGCTTGCTGGGTATTTAAGGTATCTTCGGTAGATTCAGGTTAGGTGCTGTAGATGAGTGAGACTATGTGGCGATTTTTTTTCTGTGACTGGGTAAGTTCACTGAGAATGATCTGTTCCAGGTTCAACCATTTTTCCTCAAATTTCATTGTGTCATTTTTTCTTACTGCTGTATAGAATTCCATTGTGTAGATATACCACATCTTAGTTATCCATTCTTCTAGTGATGGACATCTGGGTTGATTCCAGCTCTTAGCTATTACAAATTGAGCCGCTATAAACATGGTTGAGCAAATCTCTTTAGTCTGTGGTTTGAAGGTTTTAGGGTAGATGCCCAGTAAGGGAATAACTGGGTCTGTTGGTATCTCTATACTCAGCTTTTTCAGAAGTCTCCATATTGCTTTCCAAAGTGGTTGTACCATCCTACATTCCCACCAACAGTGGATGAGTGTTCCTACTTCTCCACATCCTCGCCAGCATTTATTTTTATTTGATTTTTTGATGCTTGCTATCCTTATTGGGGTAAGGTGGAATCTCATAGTTGTTTTAATTTGCATTTCTCTGATGATTAGGGATGATGAACATTTTCTTAAGTGTATGTTTGCCATTTCTATTTCTTCCTCTGTGAACTGCCTGTTCAGCTCTTTGCCCCATCTTGTGAGTGGGGTGTTTGACTTCTTACTGTTTAGATTTTTGAGTTCTTTGTAGATTCTAGAGATTAGTCCTCTATCAGTTGGATAACCCACAAATATTTTCTCCCATTCTGTGGGTAATCTATTGGCTTTGCTAATTGTATGCTTGTCTGTAAAGAAACTCCTCAGCTTCATGTGGTCCCATTGGTTGAGTGATGGTTTAAGTTCATGAGCTACTGGGGTTTTGTTCAGGAAGTCTTTTTCCATTCCTATATCATGGAATGTACTCCCTAAATTTTCTTCCAGTAGTATTCGAGTTTCTGGTCTTATATTGAGATCTTTGATCCATTTGGACTTGAGTGTAGTGCATGGTGAAATGTGTGGGTCAAGTTTTAGTTTCCTGCATATGGTTATCCAGTTTGTCCAGCACCATTTGTTGAAGATGCTGTCTTTTTTCCAGCGTATATTGTTTGGGCCTTTATCAAATATCAAGTAGCTATATTTGCTTGACCCAAAGTCCGGGTCCTCAAGTCTATTCCATTGATCTATAGTCCTGTTTTTATGCCAGTACTATGCTGTTTTTATTACTATGGCTTTGTAATATAGCTTTAGATCAGGTATGGTGATGCCTCCAGAGGTATTTCTGTTGCAGAGGATATGTTTGGAAATGCGAGGCCTTCTGCCTTTCCATATGAAATTTGAGATCATTTTTTCTATCTCTGTGAAGAACACTGTGGGGATTTTAATTGGTATTGCATTAAATCTGTAAATTGCCTTTGGTAGGATTGTCATCTTCACAATGTTAATTCTGCCTATCCAGGAACATGGGAGGTCTTTCCATTTTCTCAAGTCCGCCTCAATTTCTTTTTTGAGTGTTTTTATGTTTTCATTGTATAGATCTTTCACTTCCTTGGTTAACGTTATTCCAAGGTATTTTATTTTTTTTGTCGCAATTGAAAATGGGACTATGTCCCTTATTTCTTTTTCTGTATCTTTGTCCTTTGCATAAAGGAAGGCTACTGATTTTTGTGCATTGATTTTGTATCCTGCTACTTTGCTATAGGAGTTAATCACCTTCAGGAGTTTTGGGATGGAGTCTCTCGGGTCTCTTACATATATAATCATGTCATGTGCGAATAAAGCTAACTTAACTTCCTCCTTTCCAAATTGTATCCCTTTTATTTCCTTCTCCTGTCTTATTGCTTGAGCTAGGACTTCCAGAACTATATTGAAAAGCAGAGGTGAGAGTGGACAACCCTGTCTTGTTCCTGACCTTAATGGGAATTCCTCCAGTCTCTCTCCATTAAGTATTATTTGGGCCTTCGGAGCTTCGTATATTGCCTTTATTAGGTTAAGATATGAACCAACCATGCCAACTCTCTCCAATGTTTTGAACATGAAGTGGTGTTGAATCTTGTCAAAGGCCTTTTCTGCATCTATCGAAATGATCATGTGGTTTTTATGTTTAACCTTGTTTATGTGGTGTATTACATTGACAGATTTCCGTATGTTGAACCACCCCTGTGTTCCTGGAATGAATCCCACTTGGTCAAGGTGGATAATGCTTTTGATGTGTTGTTGGATTTGGTTTGCAAGGATTTTGTTTAGGATCTTTGCATCTAAATTCATCAGGGAAATAGGCCGGTAGTTTTCTTTTCTTGTGTCATCTCTGCCTGGTTTTGGAATTAGGGTGATGCTAGCTTCATAAAAGGAGTTGGGTAGCTTTCCCTGTTCATCAATTGTGTGGCACAGTTTGAGGAAGATTGGTTTGAGTTCTTCCATGAAGGTTTGATAGAATTCAGCTGAGAAGCCATCTGGTCCTGGGCTCTTCTTTTTTGGGAGGTTTTTTATTACTTTTTCAATCTCCATGAGTGTGATGGGTTGATTGAGGTGATTAATCTGCTCTGTGTTTAGCTTTGGTAGATGGTATGCGTCCAAGAATTTATCCATCTCCTCCACATTATCCAGTTTTGTGGAGTAGAGGTTTTTGAAATAAGTCCTGATGATTCTCCCAATTTCACTTATGTCTGTTGTGATCTCTCCTTTTTCATTTTGAATTTTGTTAATTTGAAGCTTCACCTTTTTTTGCTTGATCAGATTGGCCAGGGGTTTGTCAATCTTGTTTATTTTTTCAAAGAACCAGCTCTTTGTTTTGTCAATTGTCTTAATTGTTTTCTTGGTTTCCAATTCATTGATTTCTGCTCTGATTTTAATTATTTCTTTCCTTCTGGAGCTCTTTGGGTTGGATTTTTCTTGTTTTTCCAGTGCCTTTAGGTGGATGGTTAGGTTATTGATTTGGGACCTTTCTGTCTTTTTTACGAAGGCATTGAGTGCTATGAATTTTCCCCTGAGGACCGCCTTCATTGTGTCCCATAAGTTTTGATACGATGTGTTCTCATTGTCGTTCAATTCCAGAAATTTTGCAATTTCATTTTTTATTTCATCCACTATCCATTTATTGTTTAAAAGTGTGCTGTTCAGTTTCCAGGTGCCTTTGGGATTCTTGGTGGGTCTTTTATTGTTGATTTCTAGCAATATAGCATTGTGATCTGATATCATGCAGGGAATTATGTCAATCTTCCTAAATATGTGGAGGCAGTCTTTGTGACCCAATATATGGTCTATTTTAGAGAATGTTCCATGGACTGCTGAGAAGAATGTGTAATCTGTGGATTTGGGATGGAATGTTCTGTAGATGTCCGTTAGGTCTAAGTGATCTATGGTTTTGTTGAGCTCTCTTACTTCCCTGTTGAGTTTCTGTTTGGATGATCTGTCTATTACTGATAATGGTGTATTGAAGTCCCCAGCTATGATGGTGTTTGTGGTTATTTCTGTTTTATTGTCAAGTAGGTTTTGTTTTATGAACTGTGGTGCCCCTGTGTTTGGTGCATACAGATTTATGATTGTAATATCCTCTTGATGGATCGTTCCCTTGATAAGTAGGAAGTGGCCTTCTTTGTCTTTTTTGATTATATTTGGTTTGAAGTCTATTTTATCCGATATTAATATAGCTACACCTGCTTGTTTCTTATTCCCGTTTGCTTGGAATACTGTTTTCCACCCTTTCACCCTGAGGAGATGTCTGTCTTTAATGGTGAGGTGGGTTTCTTGAAGGCAACAGATTGAGGGGTCTAATTTTTTGATCCATCCTGTTAGCTTGTGTCTCTTGATGGGTGAATTAAGGCCATTAATATTTAGGGTAATGACTGTGAGATTTGATTTGATCCCTGCCATATTGTGATGGTAAATGTGGGTTGGAGTTTTCATGGACATTGAAGTTTTTTGTGCCTACTCTGAGTTTGGTTGTTGTGATCTGCTTCTTGTAGGCAATTGTGTTTGATTATTTTTTTCTTCTCTGTGTAGAATTTCCTGAAATACTCTCTGTAGGTTTGGTTTTGTGTTCATATAATTGTAAAGCTGAGTTTTGTCATGGAAAGTTTTTTGTTCACCATCTATTATGAGGGATACTTTTGCTGGGTAGAGTAGTTTGGGTTGGAAGCCATAGGTTCTTAGACTTTGCAGTGTTTCATTCCAGGCCCTTCTAGCTTTCAGGGTTTCCATTGAGAAGTCTGCAGTAATTCTGATGGGGTTACCTCTGAAGGTGGTGTGCTGTTTTTCCCTAGCTGCTTTTAGGATTTTCTCTTTGGTGTCAATGTTTAGAGTCTTAATAATAATATGTCTTGGAGAGTTTCTCCTTTGGTCCAGTCTGTTTGGAGTTCTATTGGCTTCTTGTATCTTGATGGGCCTTTCTTTTAAGAGATTGGGGAAGTTTTCTTCAATTATTTTGTTAAATAAGTTCTCCATGCCTTTGGTCTGGATTTCTTCTCCTTCTGGTATTCCAATGATCCTGATATTGGGACGTTTAACTGTATCCCACAATTCCCTCATGTTCTGTTCACAGGAGCTTTTAAACTTACTGAAATTTTTGAACTCTCTAACTGTTTCTTCCATCTTGTCTTCCAGATCAGAGTTTCTATCCTCCACTTGGCTGACTCTATTCTTGAGAGCTTCTAGTGAGTTTTGGGCTTGTTCAATTAAGTTTGCATTTTCTATTATTTTTCTATGTATAATTTCCATCCCTCTGTCAAGCTCCCTTTTCACATCATTTTCTGATTTTCTTGATGATTCTTGGAGTTCATCCTTGCATTTCTTTATGTCTTCATTTAGCATGGTCAGCTGATTTTTAAGGTCTTCTTTTTTTTCACTTTCCCTCAAATCTCTTAACTCTCTTTGAAATCCTTCCATTTTCTTATCTAATCCTTCCAATTTCTTATCTATTAGTTCTAGTTTAGTGATGGCAGCATCCACACGATTGTCTGCCCTTTGTTGCTTTCCTGCAAGTTCTACCAATAGGTTGGTTAGAGTTGCATTGCTCATAGCTTCAATGTGGTGTTCTGGTCCTATTTGTTCTTCTATGTTTTGGTTAGAAGTATTCATTGTGGGAGTGGGTGATCTAATTGGATTTTCTTGCATTTGATTATTCATGTTATTTCTTTTGCTCTGTGTTCTGCCCATGACAGTGTATGGGCAGATAAGTGGGCGTATCAGCCTGGGCTCAAGAACAATGGGAATCTTATGCAGCCTGGGGGCGTTGCCAAGAAGCCTGGGCTTTGGCTGTCACTTGCCAAAGCCGCCTATCTACTGCCTGGCAGGGGCGCCGAAGTTGCCTGAGTTCTCAAGCGGTAATGTGCCAAGGCTGCCTGCGTTCGAACTAGGAGTGGCACTGAGGCACCAAGCACTGATGCCGCCTGAACTCTGGCTGGGCACGCTAGGAACCGGCAGCAGTCTGCGCTCCCCCGCCACAGGACAATTGTGGACAGCCGCGCGGCAGACAGAGGGCAAGTGGAGGAGAGTGCGGAGCAGTCTAAGCTTCTGCACGCAGGGAATAATCTCACTTGCCAAAGCCGCCTATCTACTACCTGGCAGGGGCGCCAAGGTTGGTTGAGTTCTCAAGCGGTATTGTGCCACAGCTGCCTGCGTTCGAGCTAGGAGTGGCACTGAGGCACCAAGCACTGAAGCCGCCCAGACTTTGGCTGGGAACGCTGGGACCGGAAGCAGTCTGCGCTCCCCCGCCACAGGACAATTGTGGGCAGCCGCGCGGCAGACAGAGGGCGAGTGTATGAGAGTGCGGAGCAGTCTAAGCTTCTGCACGCAGGGAATAATCTCACTTGCCAAAGCCGCCTATCTACTACCTGGCAGGGGCGCCAAAATTGTTTGAGTTCTCAAGCGGTAATGTGCCAAGGCTGCCTGCATTCGAGCTAGGAGTGGCACTGAGGCACCAAGCACTGAAGCCGCCCAGACTTTGGCTGGGAACGCTGGGAACCGGAAGCAGTCTGCGCTCCCCCGCCACGGGACAATGGCGGCCCGCCGGTGCGGCAGGCAGGTAGGGGGTGGCACCTGAGCTGATGCAAGCGAGAGATACAGTCTGAGCTTGTGGGACTGGGCACACTCAGTAGGTGGGCGAGTGGACAAGGGTGCGGAGCAGTCTAAGCTTCCGCGCGGAGGGAACGATCGGCGTGCAGTGGCAGCCGTGCGGGCTCCGGAGCAGCAGCAGCGGCAGGGGTGGAGCTTTGAACACGGCGGTTATTTGGGGCGAGGGGTGCCTACCCGCCCAAAAGGGGACCAGCAATTCCCTGTTCCCCCACCTCTGTGCCCTCCCAGATTTCTCTCCCCTAAAAGCCACTATATACCCTTAATATCTTGCCTTTCTTTCCCCGGGATTTGCAGCGCAGCTAGGCGGTCGCCATCTTGGCCGGCTGTGTCAGTCTTGATTTTTTTTGACCTGCCTTCCACAGAGATGGGTTTCAAAAGATTGTTCACAATCATGGAGTAATTCTTCCCATTTAGATTCTTCACCAAAGAATGCACGTGCACGTTCTCAATGGGAACCTGGTGAACTCCAGTTAAGGTAATGTAGATTTTCACAAACTTATCTGACTGATCCCATCCATAATTAGTGATCTTCACTGTATATCCTGTTGTAAGAGGAGCAACCACAGCAGCTGGCTTTTCACTGTCAACAAGTTCTGGTTTCTTCTGTGATTTCTGCTGCGTCTTGTTCTTTATTTCTGTCTCAATCTTGGTTTTTTTTCAACTGTAAGGGCATCACGCACTCTTTTCCTAGTGTACTTTTCCAAGAAGAACTTCACTTCTTCTAGGTCTTTCTGCAACTCCTCCAACACCGAAGCCATGGTCCGGCCTAGGGCTGGAGCTGCAGCCGAGCACTGCAGCACGCGCCACGAGCGAGAAGCCTAGCCGCCGCCATACCCGCAGTGCGCACAAGCCCAGCCCTCCCGACCCTGCACTACACCGTGGCAACACCTCTCTAGATAGCCTTTCTTGAGAGATGTTATCATTTATCCCTGCTTCTCTTTTTTTTTAATATCCTATTTATTTATTTGAGGGGGGAGAGAGGCAGAAGGCAGATAGAGAGAAAGAGAGAATGGGTTCATCAGGGCCTCCAGCCATTGCAAACGAACTCCAGATGCGTGTGTCCCCTTAGGCACCTGGCTGATGTGGGTCCTTTGGCTTTGCAGTCAAACGCCTTAACCGCTAAGCCATTTCCTCAGCCCTACCCCTACTTACTCTTAATGACTGTTTCCAACCATGCTGGGACCTTCCTTTCATGGTCTTAATGCTAGTCAAGTCCAGCTTTCCATTGGTAACCTTGGTCATACTTCATGTAATTTTATTAATCCTAAGATATCAGGTGGATACCATATCAATGATCATGTCCAACTTCAGGTGAAGAATTATGAGTTCTTTTATTGAACTAGATAACAAGAACAATATAGAAGTGTCTTCAGTGGTGTCAAATAGAAAATATTTCATGCCAGGATTAGCATTTAGCAACTTTTCAATCTCAGACAAATCACATAACCTCTTTGAACATTAATATTGTTGTGTGTAAAACAGGTCCTGAGAAGGTAATAGCATACCCAAAAGACTGTAATGACATGCTTTATACATCTACCTCCCTGCCAACAACCCTGAGATGGGATGAGTATAAATGAGTATATGAATCTAACCATGTGTATTACATTCTTTTTGAATACAAATGTGTTTGTGAATTAAGGGGGGAAGAACTTAGGAAAGAATATATTTGGGAATTTGTTTTTAGGTAGGGCGTTGCTCTTGCCCAGGCTATCCTGGAATTCACTATATAGTCTCAGGATGGCCTCACATTCACATCAATCCACCTACCTCTGCCTCTCAAGGGCTGGAATTAAAGGCATGCACCACCACGCCCGGTTTATATTTGGGAATTTGATCAAAACCAAATTACTCAAATTACTCCCACAAAATATACAAATTTACTGTTTATTGTTGAAAAGTATTTTATACTTACCACTAAGTGGAACTTTTTTTTCCATGTATTAGTACAATTGCATTTATCCCATCTCCGTCTCAAATATTGCTGCTACATATTTCATCTAAAAAGATTATCAAAAAGACATTGATGAGAGAATTAAATAAGATAAAGCTTGTAAAGAATCTAGTCTGATATGGAATGCATCAAAATGATTATTTTTCTTCTCACTTATGATGTGTTATGGGTTGAGCTGCAACTCTGACAATAGACAGTTATAGTAATAATGAAGTTGAGATGGAGAAATGGCTTACCAGTTAACAAACTTGCCTATGAAGTCTAAGGATCCAAGTTCTATTCCCCAGAACCCATGTAAGCCAGATGCATGTGGTGGCACATGAGTCTGGAGTTTGTTCATAGTGGCTGGAGGCCCTAGTTCACCCTTTCTCTCTCTCTTATAAAGAATATATAAAAATAAAGAATTTAAAAGGAAATAATGATGCTGATTACCCACCTATTTCACTTTTAGAATTCTCATTGGCATTTAACCACAACTTTCTACAGTTAGCCCTTCTAATTATGGTACTACTATTGCCTCATATGATAAGTATGCACATTTTGGCTGTCAGTTAAATTGCCACTTAAAACTGGCCCATGTCATTCTTGGATTCTTTCATCTTCATTCAAAAAAGTGACTCTAGTTTCAGTTGCAGGATCCCCTGTCAACATCCTAACCTTTGTAAATTAGACAAAGAGGGCACCTGTCTTAAAACATACAAATGTTCCCCTCCCCAGTGTTTGCCTTAATCCATTTGTTGAAGAGGGTGACTTCTAAATTTCCTTGGAAAATAATGTTCTGTGGTGTGTTGGTGGGTAACACATTATAAATTATCTTCAGCATTTTTATCTCATTGCATCTTTGATAGTGTTCTAATTTATTTCAAAGAATTTGTAGGGATACAACTTAGTTTTATATGTTTCATTTTGCCAGTCAAACCAACCATAAAATTCATTTCCAGTTGCTAAGACTAGAACATTAAATAAAAAATTTCTGAATTTCTGTTGAGTGCACTTATATGGATACATTTATTTTTGCTATTTTATTTTGTTAATTTTATTTGTGGTGCTAGGGATTGAAACAAAGTCCTCACGCACACAAGGCAAGAACAAGACCGCTGATCCAGGTGCCAGTCTTCATACTGATACATTGAAACCCACACTTAAATTCAGTTCTTTCTTACTTAGTCAGCATTCTCATAATCAATTTCTTTATTTATATTATGATTTTTTACATATATAAATGAGTAAAATTCTTTTTGTTTGGTAAGGTTTTCTTTCTTTTTCTTTTTCCGGTTTTCCCTTCCCTGAATTGGTTCTGGAATTGGACTTAAGTAAGTAAGCATTTTTAAATATTCAACACATATCACTCAAATGAGATAAAATAATACAAGGATGAAATGTATGAAGAATATAGATGTGATCTTTCATAAGGGTTGGTGTCTTAGAAAGCATAAACTCAGAAAGTGTAATTTTTTAAAAATTTTTGTTTAGTTTTAGACAGACAGAAGGAGGGAGGGAGAGAGAGAGAGAGAGAATGGGCGCACCAGGGCTTCTAGCCACTGCAAACGAACTCCAGATGCATGCACCCTCTTGTGCATCTGGCTAATGTGGGTCCTGGGGAATTGAGCCTAGAACTGGGGTCCTTAGGCTTCACAGGCAAGTGCTTAACTGCTAAGCCATCTTTCCAGCCCCCAAAATTGTAAATTTTGAAGGAAGAAAAATAGATAATGAATTCTCCATGCAAATGTCTTGGCATAAGAGCTTTCCACAAAGGAATAATGTCAAGTGTCCTGATATGTGTTTGTGTGTGTGTGCAAGAGAGAGACACAGAGAGAGAGAGAGAACCTGATAAATTGGGGGAACATAATTATGCTTAAAACTGAAAGAATCAGAAGGAAATAATAGGTCTGGAGATGATAGGTCAACTTGAGTGGACTTAGAGCTCTTATGAAAACACACCTCTGGGTGTTTCCAGAAAAGTGTAACTGAGAAAGGAAGGCCCACCCTGAATGTGGTTGGTGCCATTCCATAGGCTGTGGTCCCAGACTGAAAATGAGAAAGAAAGCTGAGCATCATCCTTAATCTCTGTTTTTTGGAGTATGGATTCAGAGTGACCATCCACCTCACACTCTCACTTCTGACTACCAGGCCTCCTCAGCCATGCTGGACTGTATCCCCTCCCACTGTGAGCCACAATGAAAGCTCTATTCCTTAAGCTGCTTCAGGTATTTGGTCACAGAAGTGAGAAACTCAATAGGATAAGAAGTTAGGAGGTGGGACTGAAGAATGTCTCAGCAATTAAAGACACTTATTTGGAAGGCTGGATGGCCTGTGTTAAGATTCTCCAGCACCCACATAAAGCCACATGTACAAAGTTGTACATGTATCTAGAGTTAATTTTCAGTGGCAGGAGGCCCTGGCACACTGATACTCTCTGTGTGTCTGCCCTTTATTTTGGTTTCTCTTACTCTTAAAATAAATAAAACATGTTGTTGTTGTTTAAGTCAGAAAGGTAACAGGGCTCAACCCTTGTGGATAATGATGTGAACTTTAACTTATAGATTGCTTGTGATGGGAAGGCATAGGACAATTTTGAGTAGAGGGGTAATATTACCCAATTTTATACCAATGAGTGTCATTTTAGCTGCTTTTATCAGAGTAGTGTGTGTTTGGAGTGGAGGAGGAGATGGGAATATGGTAATGTGGACCATGTTTATGGCTGTGGAACCATTATGAAATTCCATAATACTTATCACAATGGCAGTACTATGATATCTAATACTAATGGAGTGGAGCAGTAAAGATGGTACTAAGTGTCAGATTACAGATATATATTAAAAATAAAGCAAATTTGAATTCACATACAGGATGTGTGAAGAGGAGTCAAAGGTGAGTAGAAGGTTCTGAAAACCCAAATTAAAAATAAAAGGAATTTATTCAGTAGAACAAGACTGAGGAGTTGAAAGAGATTATCAGGGACTCAGAGTGCAGTGTATTAAATTTGAGACAGCTGCTGGATATTTTAAAGGAAATGTCAGTTAGGAAGTTAGGCATTAGTTAGTATGGTTTTTGCAGTCCAGTATGTATATGGTATTTAAACACAGGTGATTGAATAGACTCACTTACAGAGTAAACATGGGCAGACTGATGTAGGGCTATCATGTGTGTGAGTCATTCCAACATTGAAGGGTTGAGGAGGTAAGAAGGACCCAATATTTTGTCATGGTGTCATGCTAGTGAAGAGAACTCAGCTCTGGCCAACTAGTTAAACTGAGTGAGGGTGTGATGGGATTCATCAGGAGTGCTGACTTTTCCTTGCAAGATGACTTCTTCCTATGAAGATTTAGCACACACTTTTAAAGGAAAGATCTAAAATAGGATACCATTGATAAGAAAGGCTCAGAGTTGGTTGGAATTTCAGAGTGTTTGTAGGGCTTCAATTTCTTCCATTTATTTTTATTTCCATTCTCTAGTACTCATTCAGTCCCGACCAATGTGTACATTACCATGTTTACACTAAGGACAACTAAGAACATGGTTGTGGAAATCAGTTTGTTTTAACCCTGAATCTCTATTACCATCTGACCTATGAAAATTTACTTAGTTTATCTGCACCTTAGTTTCCTAGTCTGTTAAATAGGAAAGAAGGTAGCTTTTACTTACTAGGATTCTTCTGAAAATTAAGTAAAATGATACAAATATAGCTTTTGGTATCTTGAACATAGCATTTAACAATTTTTAAATGTTTTATTTTATTTACTTACTCATTTTGAGAGAGAGGGAGAGAGAGAGGCAGATAGAGATAGGCAGATATATAGAGAGAATGGGTACCCAAGGGCTTCGAGCCACTGCAAACAAACTCCAGATGCATGTACCACATTATGCATCTGGCTCACATGGGTACTGGGCAATCAAACTTGGATCCTTAGGCTTCTCAGGAGCACCTTAATTGCTAAGCCACCTCTCCAGCCCAGCATTTAACAATTATTAATTTTATAATTTGTGTGTGTGTGTGTGTGTGTGTGTGAATATATGTGAGCACATGCCATGGGGAGGTCAAAGGACAAATTTTGGGTTGATATTTGCCTATCTACCTCATTTCAGGCACGCATCCTCAATCTGTTCCCATTCTGCTGTTCTTTGCTCCATTCACTTCTAGGAATTCTCCTGTTTTTTATTCCCCATCTCTATCAGTGTCAGCATGCTAAATTATAGAAGTCTGCCATGGCTTCCTGACTTATTTTATTTTATTGTTTTTGATGATTGAATTCAGGTACTCTAACCTGAGTGGTGAACTCTTTTTCAACTGCATCATCTGACCGGCTCTGAATACAGCATTTTTAAAGTATTAGCTGTGACTGTCATACATAAGAGTTGGCATGGCTGACAGTTCAACAGATAATGCCAGTGGATAACTCTTTCGTAGACTAAGCCTTTAGCTACTCCAGCTCCATAGCTTTTAACCTAAGAAATCCCTTAACATTTGTAGAAAGCCCCTAGGTCTCTAAATGTATTTGACATGAGCTTAGACTGTGTTATTTTTGAACATGTTTTGTTGTTGTTTAGAGGCATTATGTAGTCCAGACTGTTCTGAAACTTTCTATGTACTCATACTGGTCTCAAATTCGTGATCTGTTTCTCTCAGCCTCCTGAGAATGAATTAATTTTCCTTGTTTTAAATTATATTTCCTAATGAAATACATTTGTGATTATTTTTGTTATAGGAATAATATAAATGTGTTATTAAAAAAAACAGCACTACATATACATTTAAGAAAGCTAAAATAAAATGAAAGCTTTTACACTGAGGTAACAGAATTTTGGTAAATATTCTCTCATGACTCTCTGTATTCATCTATTAACTTGTTGCGGACCTGCCTCTTTCCAGGAACCCCAAGGATACAGAAGGCAGCACTCTCATTATCAGTTCTCAACATCCTTTTATGATATGTGGGTAACTAGTCAAGCATTCTTTTTGTCCATCAAAATCTAGGAAAGCAGAGGCCACGTGTACACCCTGCCAGTTTCTGAATCTATCCTGCTTAGAAAACAAAGATGGCAGTTGGCATGTATTCAAGATAGATGGGCTGTAAACTCATTTCTGTATTCCTCTTTTGTGATTTGATTCTTTCTAACAAAGCACCTATAGAAAGTGCCAATGAATTAGATATCTTTTTTTAAACTTTAACTGCAAAGATGCATACTATATGACATATCATGTCAGCTCTTTGTGTCCAGGTAAAAAACACTCATTGTTAGTCTTGTGTATAGAAAATAGTACATAAGACAGTATTTGAATACAGGAAAATTGGGCACTGTGTATACATAAGCAAAGATGAAGAGGAACACCTTCTTTCACTTGAAAGTCAGTTTTATGAATGTGATTTCCATATATTAATTTTCTTGTGCACAAAGATTTTTACATGAAGGTCTGTATTATGACATCATATTTTTGCACAGTTTTTGACAGAATACTGTTGTGTAAAATAGGGCAAAAGAGGGCTAGAGAGATGGCTTAGTGGTTAAGCGCTTGTCTGTGAAGGCTAAGGACCCCGGTTTGAGGCTCAATTCCCCAGGACCCATGTAAGCCAGATGCACAAGGGGGGTGCATGCATGTGGGTTTGCAGTGGCCGGAAGCCCTGGCGCACCCATTCTCTCTCTCTCTCCCTCCCTCCTTCTCTCTGTCTATTGCTCTCAAATAAATAATAAAATAAAAATAAAACAAAAATAAAAAAATAGGGCAAAAGGAGATTCTTTCTTTCTTTCTTTCTTTTTCTTTTTTTTTTTGGAGGTAGAGTTTCACGCTAGCCCAGACTGATCTGGAATTCACTATGTCATCTCAGGTTGGCCTCAAACTCACAGTGATCCTCCTACTTCAGCCTCCCAAGTGCTGGGATTAAAGGCATGAACCACCACACCTGGCTTAAAGAACATACTTTCTAAGAATGACTGTCTAATTCTCTTCCTCTACTGTTTTCCAATATCCTCTCTCTTCTTTACTGAGAATATACAATTTCACTGCAGTACAACTGGATGCAAACCTTTATATACTTTCAGGTTAATTATATAAGCTTAGTTTTCATGTTCAACTTACATACTTTTCTATCAAAAACCATTTGGGGTTGGGAAGATTATTCAGTGGCTAAAGGTAGTAGCTTGTAAAGTCTTCAAGCCTGGGTTCAACTCTGTAGCACCTATGTAAAGCCAGACACACATACAAAAAGTAATGCAAGCATCTGACATGCAATTATAGAAACAAATGTGTTCATATGCATACACACAAACATAAACATGTGAAAATAAGTAAAAAATATTTAAAATAAAACTTATTTGAGTATTTGGCTTGGTTGAGATAAATCAGAACTTTTCCCATCAAAACTGATGGAAAACATCTTTTCCTTTAACAAATTTATTTTACTTACCAGCAAAGGTTGTAGAAATGAATTAAAGTTGTCAGGAAAAGTACAGATGTGTTCATTATGTTTCATTCCCATTTTCCCAGGAGCTATCAGAATCCCATTTAGGACTACTGATTAGACTAACAGCTAGAGAACATATCCTCGACCCTCCATGTTATCATCTAGTAATTGTCTCTCCATTAGTCATATTTTTATTTATACAAAGAAACAAAGCTTGCTGTCATAGAAAAATTAAGATCTACTACAATCCTATCAGGGTTTGAGAGAATTGAGGGAAGCCTAGAAGTAGAACTAAAAAATGTAGGGCCATTTGGAAGTATAGTCTAATGTTGTAGGATTCTATGAATGTATCTAGTTAATTAGTGCTATTGAGTTTGACTTTAGCATAATTCATTATGATCATCTAGTTATTGTCAGTCTCAGCCACTGTTTCATTTGGTACAAGTTTAAAAAGACAGACAACTCAGGTGATCCTATTTGGCTCTTTACACTTGAGTGCTGGCCACTGATGTGTGAAGACAAAGATTCTGAGGTGGGAGCTAGAGTAAAGCATCCTTTCCATGTTGCAGATATTATCCCTTCCACAGTGAGTCATGTTTTCAAAAGATATAGTAAATTAGCACTGAAAACAACAACAACAACAAAATCAGTACCCTCTCTCACTGTCTTATCTTAAAAGTCATGAAAAGTACTAATTAGAAAATAAAACTCAGATCATTTTTTAGTGTGTAAAGAGCAATATAAAAGAGGTTAATATAGTAAGTGGAGAAAAGGCAGCTTGGTATGAAATGGATTTTGTGTAGGGATATCTTTGTGAGTGTATGTAGCAGAGATTCTAAGGCACACATATTGATTTTAACCATTATAGGCAAATGAGAGGGCAAAATGGAGAAGGTTTTAGTATTTTAATAACACAGTCATCATGCAATGTGAAGTCCAAATGATAGGATGATTCACTGAGTGAGCAAAGTATGAAACATTGGTATGATGCATATAGTCAGTGGTGACTTTATTTATGAGATGACACCATCAACCATCTTAAATTAATGTTGGTAATACATTGTTTAAGATTCTTTGTTTATCTTTTTTTTTTCTTCTTTTTTTAAGGTAGGGTCTCACTCTAGCCCAGGCTGACCTGGAACTCTGTAGCTCCAGGCTGGCCTCAAACTCATAGCAAGCCTCCTACCTCTGCCTTCTGAGTTCTGGAATTGAAAGCATGTGTCACCACTCCTAGCTTATGAATTTCTTTTGCTCCCATAATTATATGAGAAAAAACTATAGGGTTGGTACCTACTTTTAAATTTGTATATATTTCAATCAGCATAACACATTTGTGAATATTTTTTCTTCCAAAAGTAACAATACATTGCACATTACAATTACCACTGTTTTCTAGCTTTGATTAATATATATCCATATTTATTGTTAGTCTACATGATGTTGTGGAGATATCTTTTATCCTTATAATAACAATAGGACAACCTGGGGATTTTTGTTGTCATTGTGGTTTTTTTATTGCCAATTTTTAAGAAACCCCAATTTGCAAAAAGGTCTAACTAAATGCTTAAGAATTCATGTTTCAGATTCAGACAGTTTTATGGTTTGTTGAAAAGAACTTGGCCTTTGTTTCATTGCAGAGAAAATGAAACTAGTAGTACTTAAATCAGTTGCATAGCAACACCATGCATATAATTTGATAAATAGTACATAATATTGTTAAATTCGGATTATATATTCTGAAGATATGTGTTTTGTTTGAAGAGATGTTTGTGATTATTTAGTATTTATTAGGTGAACATAATTTCAATTCCCACAGGTTAAAATACTATTCCAGGGGCTGGAGAGATGGCTTAGCAGTTAAGGCATTTGTCTACAAAGCCAAAGGACCTTAGTTCAATTCCCCAGGACCCACGTAAGCCAGATGCACAAGGTGGTGCATGCATCTGGAGTTTGTTTGCAATGGCTGGAAGCCCTGATGTGCCCATTCTCTCTCTCTTTCTCTCTCTGTCTGCCTCTTTCTCTCTTGCTCTCTCAAATAAATAAAGAAATTAATTAATTAAAAAATACCATTCCAAGAAAGCTGCTTATCATTGAGGGAGAATTCTTTAAGGACAGGACATGAAAATGACAATCTCATCTGTTAAGTATAAATCATTTTGGGATCACCTGATGGGCTATAGCCAGGATTACCTGGCTCATAGGATCAGGATCAGTCATCTGGTAATCTTTTCCTCCCTTCTTCCCTTCTCCTTGTTCTTTTAAACTCTGTGAAAACCCTTCATACCTTCTTTTTTTCTTTCTGAATAGTCATTTGGTTCTTTTAATTATGAGCTTAGACCTGTAAAACAAACAGTTTTGCTGTTTTCCTCTGTCCAGTCACAAGTTTTAGCAATAAATTTTTTTTAATATTTTTCTATTTAAATGTTTATTTTAGAACTTGCCCTAATTATTCACAAACATACTCAAGACAGCTTTCTGCATCTGCTGGGTATACAAAAAGTAGTTTTTATGCCTTTCAGCACCTAAATTCATAACTCAATTATTCATCAGGTAATGTAATTCAAATCATGTCATGAACTATAAAGGGAAGCACAATGTACAACCCATCAAAATTCCATCGTACACACTAGAATAATCAGAGAATTAAAACTAAAACACATGGAGCTGGAGAGACAGCTTAGTAGTTAAAGGTGCTTGATTGCAAAAAACTGATGGTCCAGGTACAATTCCCCAAGCCAGATTTCAAAGAGGCACACCTGTCTGGAGAGCATTTGCAGCATCTATCTCTCATAAATAAATAAATAAATAAATAAATAAATAAATAAATAAATAAAACAAAACCATGAGTACCTTGTCTTAATCTCCAGAGTTTGTCATTAATTTTTCTGAAGTTGGGTCTTAGCAACTATCTTTTAAAAACTCCCTTCATGCTGACAGAAAGTTGGAAGAAGCCATTCTGTATGCAGTTCAATGGGAGAAAGAGAAATCACCAGTGAAGATACTCATCAGTGGACACTGCAAGCCTTATAATTGGCCAGCCAGGCCAAATGAGCCAACGGGTGCAATAGTGGCACATCTGTTATGGGGGAAACCAACTGCCCTCTAATTGGACTGGAGGCCTGCTCCATGGGAAGGGAATACATCCCAGATACTGAAAACAGGGGTAGTCATGAGCCCTAGGGGTGTAACGTCTGCTGTTGTCTGGCCAAATGTATACACTGTGCTTATCAAACTGCCAAGTAAGTACTTCTGTTAATGTTCACAACCTTATATTAATGCTACTCTCACTTTTGGTTGAGAATCCTCTCTTTTCAGATGGCAGTGACCTTGGGACGACTCAGAAGGTATCATGGTGATGGAAAGAAATGACTGCAGTGCTCAGTACTGCAATATCTGTATCACACCTTCCAAGGCTCAGGGTCTAATGTGGAAAGGGTGGTGGAAAGAATATAAGAGCCAAAGGAAAGGCAGGACTCCGTACAACATGCTCCCTCCAGACACAAAATGGCCTGGATATCCATGGCCTCACAGTGCCTGATACTACCTGCATAAGACCATCATAAGAGGAGGAAAAGATCAAGACATCAAAAGTAAAAGAGAGACTGATTGAGATGGGGAGGGGGTATGATGGAGAGTGGAGTTTCAAAGCGGTAAGTGGGGGGGGGGGAGGGTATTACCATGGGGTATTTTTTATAATCATGGAAGTTGTTAATAAAAAAAAAATTAAAAAACTCCCTTCATGCTTTAAAAATGCAATGTTGAATACTTCCATTTTGGATTTTGTATCAGTCAGCTTCTCAATGCTGGGAGAAAATACTTGGCCATAAACAACTTAAGGAATGAAAGGGTTTGTTTTGGTTCATAGTTTCTAGGAGAAGATTCTTCATGGTGGGGGAAAGCATGGCAGGAGAAGACAGCTGACATTACATTTTCACATGAGCAAGGAGGTAGTAGAAAGAGGGAAATAGTGAAAAGTGGGTCTGTGTTGTAATAGCTCAAGGCTTCACTCAGGGAAACACATCCTCCAAAAACACTCTACTTCCTTGAGGATCCATAACCTTCCCAACTGACACCAAGGCCTGGGGATTAAGATTTCAAACACATGAGGTTTGAGGGGACATTTTACACTTAAACCACTACAGATTATTTCAGGACCTAACAAAAGTTAGTTGCTCCTATATCATGACTAAGCCATCTGTGGAACACCTTGGCTACAAGATAGCTAATTGCAATTTCACTGGACATCTTGGGCCTTTGATAAGTGATCATCATGCATTCCACCTTGGATATTCAGGCCACAGAACACACATTGCTAGTAAATAGCAATTATAAGTAAAGTAGTGAAATACTTGTGTATCACTAAAATGATACCTCAGTGCTTGCTGATCAAAAGGAAAGTTATCGTGCTGGAGAGATGGCTTAGCAGTTAAAGCTCTAACCTGTGAAGCCTAAGAATACAAGTTTTAACCTCCAGGTCCCACATAGCCTGACCCACAGTGACACAATCTTGCAATGTTGCACATGCACCACAAGGGGCAAATGTGTCTGAAGTTCATTCACAGCAATTGAAAGGCCCTGGTGCATCCGTTCTCTCTCTCTTTCTCTGCCTCTTTCCCTTTCTCGAGAATAAAATTTAAAAAAGGAAAGCTATCATTATTAACACTTATGTGATACAGAAGATATTTACATTAGGGTGGTGTGCTATGAGAAAGGTGTTGGATGATATTGCCATTCTAGGTCTTCAAAGACCAAAAGACAGATCTGTCAGAAACATTAGGCAAAAGACTTGAACAATAATGAAAGTTTTGAAATCAAAGCATTGATTCACATTTGTCCCTGGTGTCTCACTAAGGGCTTTTAGCCAATATAGTTTTATTTATCTCCAAGTCTCCCATTGTGTCTTGAACCACTTTTGCTCAGAGGACTAGCTCTAACAAACCCTACATGAAAACAACTTAATGGATTTCTACTTTGTCCTTAACTTATTAATATTCTCATTAAGATGTTTGTCTTACATGGACCATGAAGAGACTTGGTTGGAATCCAGAAGAGAGCTAGTCCTCAGACAATTGACCCATCTAGTGCTTGAAGTTGCTACATGAGCTACTGGGGGAAAGTGGCCAACATCTGACCAAGAAGCTCAAAGTCTAAGCCACTCAGAAGCGAACAACCTGACATAGTACTCACACAAGTACAATAGTGGCACACAGCCCTGTTGGGTAACCAACTGCTCTTGGATTGGCTAACAGATATTCTCAGTGGAAAGGAAACCATATCTGGAACTGGGAAACAAGTCAGAATCATATTCAGATAATGATTTTGTTTTCCATTGTGAAGCTCCCACTAATCTTGGGCTATAAATTAATAAAGGTTACCCCATTTAACAGGAGCTGACTTTACTTTCCACTGGAGAATCTGCTTCTCTTTTACAGATGGGAGTTGGACCTGAGGAGATAAATTACCCAGTGCATTTCATCCCAGACCCAGATGGAACCACAGAGGAATTGGGGTAATGAGCAAGAGTGCTGCTTTCCTGGTTAATCTGGTATCAGCACAAGGGTAAGGAGATAGACACTGAGGACACTCAACACCTAGAAAACCAGAGATCCAGAGGCTCCTAAGAGCTCATCACTGAAATAGACTTAAAATGTACCCAGCATGGTTCAGGAAATTTTGCAGAAGAGGGGGCAGAAAGATTGTTAGAGCCACAAATCAGGACATTATACACAGACACACTGCATCTCCCCCATAACTGACTGCTGCCCCCCCCCCCCCGGGCATGACCTACAATCCCTATGGTGTTGACCTGCATCCCCAATGAGGAGAGCCTCTTTGGAAATTACAAGTTATAGAAATAGAGCCATCCATTTTCAGAAATAAAATGTAGAAACATTAAGAAGTAAAATCCTGCTAATGTAGAAAACATTAAGAAGTAAAACCCTGCTAATGATTTATCATTTGCTATAGGCCCTGCACTTCTTACTAAAAGACTTATTTCCTTAGAAATTTGAGAGGTATGCATGCCAAGTGCTTACTTTTATCTAAAGTGCCAATAGTCCTCTATAATGCTATTGTGCTTTACTATAGTGTAAGGAAATAACAGTTTACTTATATTAGATCATTTCATGTCTATTATGTAGAAAATACATTTAAGTTTTTCTCTAAATATTGTACTACAAAATTTAAATATTTATTTTACCATTGAGTGGATTTACATATAATATAGAAACAAGAGATATAATAGATAACAATATTGTTTAACTGCATCTATAATAGTTCCAAAGAAGACAAAAAGAAGTATATGAAAATTTGCTAATGGAAGTAGAAATCAGTTCCTAATTATATTCTCTCCTTAGAACTTTAATGGTTTTTCATAATATGTTAGTTCTTCAAAGGAACACTCATTCCTTATTTTCCTGAAGTTTTATGTGTTTTATCCTATGACCTTTGGAAGTTATTTCATTTCATCTTTTCATTTTTGAACAAACAAAAAGAGATCCCAAAGTGGGAAGGGAAAGCTTCCCTGGATTTGCATAACTTACTGAAAGATGAGAGGTTGAGTTGAGTCTAATATTTTCTGTGGTATTTTTTTCAAAGTCCAGTGGATATAGGCTGCCCCTTCTGTGGAAGGAATGTGATCTGGCCACCTTACTCACAAGACAAGCTCATGGAATGTGTTACTCTCCATGGTGAATTTTCATTGAAATGTTGATTCCTTAACATTCAACCTTACCACTGCTAAGCAAGAATGAAAGACTGGTTGCATATGCACCTATGTTGCCATTGCTCTTTCAGAATCTAGGGGTTTTTATTGAGTGTGGGACTGTTGTCAAGGAACATCCACAAAGTTCAACACAACATGTGTTGTATTGTGGGGGGTTGGGAGAGAGAGATAGAGAGAGAGAGAGAAAGGTACTGCCTGTTTTTTTTTTTTTTTTTTTTTTTTTTTTTTAAGGTAGGGTTTCACTCTAGCATAGGCTAACCTAGAATTCACAATGTAGACTTAGGATGGCCTCAAATTCACAGTGATCCTCCCATGTCTGCCTCATGAGTGCTGGGATCAAAGGTATGCATTGCTACAATTTCAAGTCCGGAGACCCAGGGCACAAAGGTAACCAGATTCTGACAATAAGTGAAGCATAGATGTTAGTAACGACCATGGTACAGAAAGATAGACCCAGGTGATAAAAGTGGTATATCTAAAACACACATTGAGGGCTGGAGAGATGGCTCAGCGATCAAGGCACTTGTCTGCAAAGCCTAAGGACCCAAGTTTGATTCCCTAGTACTCACATAAAGCTAGATGTACAAGCGGGCACATATGTCTGGAGTTCATTTGCAGTGGCTAGAGGTCCTGGCACATCTGTTCTCTCCCTCTCTGCCTTTCCATCTCATAATTAAATAAAATAATTTTTTAAAGTCACTTTGAGTTAACAAAATTATTTTTGTACTGATTAATTGGTCCTTATGTTGGTTGCTTACTGCCAAAATGCATTAAACAATTGTTTTCACACATCAAATAAAAGGCAGCATGGGTCAATGGTTTTTAATTTTCTTTTTTGGTATGCAAGTTCACTCTTCTTTTTTTAATGATTTTTTTTTTTTTAAAGATTTTTATCTTTTATTTATTTATTAGATACAGAGAGGGAGAGAGAGAGAAAGAATGGGCACTGCAGGGCTTCTAGCCACTGCAAACGAACTCCAGACACATGTGCCACCATGTGCATCTGGTTTATGTGGGACCTGGAGAATTGAAACTGGTTCCTCAGGCTTTGCAGGCAAACGCCTTAAAAGCTAAGCCATCTCTCCAGCCCCAGTTTTTAAATGTTTTTATTGACGGTTTTTATATATGCGCATAAGAGATTTTGATGATAATTCTCTCCCATTATCTTCTTTCATCCTCATCTCCCATTCCATTTCCATTGAATACTGTCTTCTTTTCAATTAGTTCCCCTTTTCTTTTGATGTCTTTTCCTATTCCTCATCATCCATTGTGGAATAGTGATGTCCCCAATATTGTGCAGGTCTTATACAGGTAACAAGAGTCACTGTGGGTTCATGAATGCAATGTCCACTTGTTATCCAGGAGACCAACATTTAAGCACTCCTCCCCATCTTTTGGCTTTTACATTCCACCCCCTCTTCTGCAATGTTCCCTGAAACTTTTAGGGCATGATAGAGATGTTTCATTTACTCTTGAGCATTCTGTTGTCACTTCTCAGGACTTTGACAAGTTTTGTGTCTCCACAGCAGTCACCACTATCTGCAGAAACCAAAGTGAGGAAGAACATTTAGACTTCATGAAGAGCAAATATAGCCATTCAGAGAAAGAGCTACAGAAACCTGCATGAGCCCCATTAGGTCTGTTGCTCAACTCTAAGCCATGGATTTATAGGCTGACACAATGAGGCGAAGAAAACTACTAAAAGGAAGCAGATAAATTTCCAAAACTTGCCTAAGTTTGGAAGGCTTCAAGTTCTGAACACCTAGAGTAGGAAAACTTCATCAGAAAGACTAACAGAAAAGCAAGAAGACACTAGTTGCAAATATCAGGAATAAAAAGTGGCTATTACTGTAGATCCTACCTACATTGAAAGAATAATATGGGAATAGGCATAATGTGATGCCAGAGCATTTGATAACTCTGGTTAATAGACAGGTTCTTTCGATGGCACAAATTCCCACAGTTGACACCAGATGAAGTAGAAGATCCAAATAGGATTCATTGAAATTTCCCTGTTTTGACATGGTTCTGTCGGCCCTTCCTGGGTTCCGCTAAGGTGGCAGGGTTGCTTTCTATAGCAGAGCTCAAGGTAAATGCCACAGTAACCAGTGCAGAAAAGGAACATAAAAGAGATATGAACAAGCAGCCAAGGTAAAGGGTGTGGAAGTGATAATGCAAGAAAGACCTCTAACAAAAAACTCACTGGAGAATCAAAATCTTGAGTAAAGTGGGGTTGAGGAATATCATTCATTGTGAGTAAAACCAGGATTGTATAGTAGCTTGGAATTAAACCATTAGGGAGAGATTCATTTCAGATTAAACACATAATTTACAATAATAGAGAAGTGGTTGGTAATAATGGGAGTATGGAGCAAAATAAAGGGGTTAGGTTTATGATAAACAAAGGGTGCTACATTTCGTGTTTCTTTTTTAAACTATTCTTTGTTGCTGTTTTTCTGCTACAAAATTGAAAGAGTAGGAATGAGAAACTAAGGTGAAATTTTTAATCAGAAAAGAGGAAAGCAACAAGTTTTCAGTTAAAGCAAACAAACAAAAAAACAAGTGATATAGAAGCTAATTGAAAACACTCCATATTTTTAGGCTAACTATTTAGTCATTAAACTTCAGCTTGAGGGCTGGAGAGATAGTTCAGCAGTTAAAGCACTTACCTGTAAAGTAACAACCCCACAACCTAACAACCCAAGTTTGATTCACCAGTACCTACGTAAGGCCAGATGCAAAAGGTGGCACATGTGTCTGGAGTTCATTTGCAGCAGCTAGAAGCACTGGTATACCTATTCTCCCTCTCTCCACCCCTGTCCCTATCTACCTGCCTATCTCTCTCATAAAATAAGTAAATAAACAAATAAATATATTTAAAAATATCAGGTTTGATGAAGTTTCATGAAAGAAGTCTTTAGTTAATGATTTAAGTCTTTTCAATATAATTGTCTCTATGTTTGGGTGTAAGAGAACTGTTAGGAATTTGAGGAATGTGGAAATTATTTGAACTGCCCTCTAGGGAAATGATGAAAAAAATTATTGGCTAGTTCAAATCTGGTGTTTTCCTGGCATGCACTTTGAATAGGTAAAAATAGCTAGATTGAGTTTGGAGTTAATGGATTACTGGTATGATAAAATGTTAGGGATACTTGCACTCTGAGTTGATTTTTGTACATCACTGAAATGATTTTCTATAAAGTCTAGATGGAGACAATAAAAAATGGATCTGATGGTGATGGCTTGAAAGACTCAAAACTCATCCAAGTGCTAAGAAGTGGCACTTGAGTGTTCAGCACTTGATAAGACATCTATATCACACCCTCCAATGGTTCAGGGGCTATCTATCAGAAGTGATGATAGAAAGAATGTAAGTGCCAATGGATGGGAAAGAGTGCTTCAGAACACTGTCTTCCAGAGACATAGTGGTAATTGCATTTATGACTGCACAGTGGGTTTGTTACCTGCACAGGACCTGTTTTGGATGACAGAGGTGGTCAAAAATAAAAAAGACACTAACATAGAAAAGGGAATAGTAAGAAAGAAGAGGGCTTTCAGTGGGGAGAGATGGGAAGGGAGAACAAAATAAGGTCATGAGAAGAGATTATGTAAAATTTTAAAATAAATTTCTTTATTTTTATTTTTTAAGTGGGCCTAAGTGCTGGAGAGATGGTTTAGTGGTTAAGGCACTTGCCTGCAATGTCTAAGGACTCAGGTCAGATTCCCCAGGACCCACGTAAGCCAGATACACATGGCAACATATGTCTGGAGTTCATTTGCAGTGGCTAGAGGCCCTGGTGTATCCATTCTCTCAGTCTCTCATTCTCTCTCTCTCTCCTTCCCTCTCTTTCTCCCTCTATTAAATATATATATTATTAAGCCGGGCGTGGTGGCACATGCCTTTAATCTTAGCACTCGGGAGGCAGAGGTAGGAGGATTGCTGTGAGTTAGAGGCCACCCTGAGACTACATAGTTAATGCCAGGTCAGCCTGAGCTAGAGTGAGATCCTACTTCGAAAAACAAAACAAAAAAAAAAATTAACAAAAGTAGGCCTAAGATATAAAGTATATTAACAAAAGTGTAGAGGAAGCTTGCTAAGATTGTAGAATGCTTTCCTTGTAGAACAAGAAATTCTGGGTTATCCTCCTGTACCACTATCTCAATTATGTTCAACATATATAATTTATATTTTAAAATATTATTTTACCATCAAAGTGTTCAGCCTTGTTTACATCTCCATGAAGAGTAATCATAGCAAATATCTCTTACTCATAGATAGTTTAGTATGTGTATATTTTCTCTTAAAGACTAAGCCTAATATTCCATTTAATATCCTCAGTAAAGTGGCCTGCCAGTTCAATTATTATTCAGCTTTCTCTTCATGAATATTAATTATGTGGCTATTGCTATATCCTTTTCTCATATGTTCCTAACAGTAGATTGGGTTGAATCATACTAAACTGAATTTTTACAGGTCATAAGTATTCATATGTTTAGTTTCAACCAATTCAACCTAACACCTCATGTTTCATTTCTATAAATTTTACTTAAAAATTTATTCATTTATTTGCAATCAGAGAGAATGATAGAAAGAAGAGAGACAAACAGAGAAAATAGGTGTGCCAGGACCTCTAGCCACTACAAACAAACTCCAGATGCATGTGCCACCTTGTGCATCTGGCTTTATGTGGGTACTGAGGAATTGAACCCAAGCTGTTAGGCTTTTCAGGCAAGCACTCTAACAGCTGAGGCATCTCTTTAGCCCTCTATGCCTTTTAAAACACTAGAATTCAATCTAGTGCATGGTTTTGACTGAGTGAAGGATGGCAGTCTGCATATAATGGTACAATTACACTCATGTTTGTGAGAGAAAGTAACATTACTATTCTCCAAAAAAAAAAAAAAAAAAAAACCCTCTGTCAAGGATATTTCATCCTTGGTTCTTCTCAGTTGTATTCACACATAGCTTATTCCCTGTCTTTTATTTCAGTGAGTTTTTTCCTCCTACCTAAATCATACTCCATTATATTTCTTCCTTACCAACTTCAATTTAAAACTTGAAATGCCAAGTCAGCTTGCAAACTTAATGAGAATTCTGTTACTATCTCATTATACTGTAGATAAAAAATTTTATAGCCTTAGCAGTAGACATTAGTATTACAAGCAATTTCTGTTGCTCAGGTTTGCACATTTAATAGTATCTTTAAATGAACATTTAATTCTCATGGGTAGTAAAATGGAACAGAAGAGCTGCAATCAGCACAGTTCTGTAGCTCACCCTTCCAGTACGATGAAGGGAGGAAACTCTATCATTGTAGTCTCTGTGCATGTGCCTTAGAATTATGCAAATGTAAAATAGATTAACAGAAACAATTCATACACATTTAATTAATACATTTATATTTTAACAAACACTTCAGGAAACAGAATTGATAACTTGCATACCTTTTTTTCAGTGTGTGTGTGCGAGTGTGCGTGCAGAACATATGTGGTGTGGGATGTGTTGTATGTGTGGTGTATGCACATGTGTGTGCAGAAAGCATATCCATGGGCATACATGCACAGTCCAGAGGAGAATGTCAAGTGCCTTTTTTCTTATAGCTCATTTACATATTTCCTTGAGACAGGGTCTCTCTCTATCTCAAACTGGCCTTCAGTCAGCCCCAGTGATTCTCCCCTTTGCCCTACCACAGACTGAGGTTACATGTGCATGGCCAAGCCCAGTTTTTCATATGATCTTAGGAGTTGAATTTGGTGGTCTATAGCCAGAGAGGCTGAAGCAGCATGTGCTCTTAACTGCTGATCTATCTTTCCTTCCAGCTCCCATTTTTTTTATTTTTAAACAAACAATGATAATTTGTGTAGAATAGACTAAATGATGGAGAAGGGGCTTAACTTCTAATCACAGTGAAATGTAAGGAATGACTAGGAAATTTGGGGGGAAAACTGATGAAAGATATGCATGATTTCACTGGGAGTTTTGTTCAGCACTATTTTGGTATCAACTACAAGTCTCTAGGGATTAGAATGTTCTCTCCCTCATAGGGAAGTCATCTTTCTCTTGGCATGCTTTAGAGAAAGATGGGGAGCTTACCAACCCTTTTCTGAGTCTGCCATTTCTTGAGTACTTTCAGCTCAAAAGTTATCAATATGCCAGAGTGACACAGTTTTGGTGGCATGTTCTGGGTGCCTTCAATGGCATGCCTAAGTTTTCTGTTCAAGTTTGTCAGAAGGTTGAAATCAAGGTATAGCCTGGCATAAGTAGCTGTATGAGGATTTGGCAGAAAATCACAGTTACAAGTTCATTCTTGACTTTGGAAGAATTCAGTTTCCTGTGACTGTATGACTGAAAAGGCTGACTCCCTGCTGTCAAAAGATCACTCAGCAAGTAGAGGCTATTCACAGTCCTTAATATATGGCCCTTACATCTTTAAGCCAGAAACCATGTAGTGAATGATTTTTGTGCTACTAATCTCTGGCTACCTCTGCCTACAACCTCCTTCCTTCTCCTTCTATTTCTTCTTCTCCCCTTTCTTCCTTCCTTCCTTCCTTCCTTCCTTCCTTCCTTCCTTCCTTCCTGCCTGCCTGCCTGCCTGCCTGCCTGCCTCCCTCCCTCCCTCCCTCCCTCCCTCCCTCCCTTCCTTCCTTTTCCACCTTCTTCTCTCTCCATCTCCTTCTCCTCCTCCTCTTTTTCTCTTCCTCCTATTCCTTCTCGTCACCCTCCTCCTTTTTTAAACAATATAAAACTTAATGGGAAACATGAACCTGGTAAAAGTCCTGCGATGCATTCCAAAGTCCACACTACCTCATTTGTTCCTGGTTCTCAAGTACATCTGGCTTTGTTTGCTCTGTTTCTATGTAAATTTGTAGTTGAAGTGCAGCTAATCCAAAGTAATAATGATTAAGGATGTGATAATCTTGTAATTTTGTATTTCCTAAAGAAATATACCGTCAATTTTCTAGATCAATCTTTGGAGGACTCAAATAAAATCCTTTGAAAACTAGTGACTATTATCTCCCATTTAACTATGTCACATGTTTTTCTAACATCTGTCAAGTAAGTCCTAGGAATATTATATAATAAATACTGGTCTGTTAATACAAACTGTTCCATCTGTTTTGACTTTGTACTTATGACTCAAACTTTCAGACATCATTTATTCCAACCATGTCAGGGAGTATTTCAATTTCCTTCTGCTTAATTTCTACCTAGTGATGACTTAAGTATATTCAATTATAATTTCCATTTTTATTTTCTTATCTTTATTGAGTAAAATACCAGTTTGAGTAAGTTATGTTTCACCAGTAATCTGTGAGGGCTTAAGTAACATATACTATTCCCCTAAATTTAAAACATTTATTTAAAAAATAATAGAACTAACAAAAATTTTATCACTTGCTTTTGTATAGGTTTATACAGAATAAACCATGTTTATTTTTTAATTTTATTTTTAAAAAGGAAGAATTTTTGAAGTTTAAGTTTCCCAGGTATGTAATTCAATCATCTGGATATTATACAAAAAGTCCAAAACTTGGCAATAGAACACTACTTTTCATATCCAGTATACTAGTGATGCCCCTGCATTAGTTCTATTTACCAATATCTATCTTTCTGAGACAACTCTGACTGAAATGAAACATTTTATGTTCAATAACTTTCTGAGCTTAAAAGCATTTGTGAACTATGTTTAGTTCATTACAGTATTTTAAGAGCTTTGGCAATGGGGAAATGATTGTAAAACCTCAAAGTCAAGTAGTAAAACCTTTTTCCAGGAAGCCACATTAATGACAGTACTTATGCAAGTACTTTGGGTCATCTTACTGGCCTTACATGTATATCTCCTTGGAAATGGAAGAAAATATAGATAAATTGTTTTTTAAATTTTTTTATTATTTCATTTATTAGAGAGAAAGAGAGAATGGACTAACTAGGGCTTCCAGCCACTGCAAATGAACTCTAGACACAGGTGCCTCTTTGTACATCTGGCTTTATGTGGGCAATGGGGAATTGAGCCTGGGTCCTTTGGCTTTGCAGGCAAGTACCTTAACTACTAAGCCATCTCTCTAGTCCTGATAAATTAAATTTTAAAATTCATTTGTAGTATTATTGCTCTAGCACTGAGGAAGTGTTTCTAGTCCAGATGAAATATATTTTTGGCCTCTCACTGTTTCATTCCTCACTGATGTATTTGTTTCTGTGATTTCCCACATTTCCATTCTTCTACCTAGATTACTTCATGCCTTACTTTCTAAGGAATGTGGGGTATGTGTGGGGATCAGTATGTGAGTGAGTGGAAAAGAGACATAAGTCTCAGAAATATAATCCTTTTGCAACTTGTGAACAATGAAGTACATGAGGCTCAAAAAACTTATGGCATGCGGGCTGGAGAGGTGGCTTAGTGGTTAAGCAATTACGTGTGAAGCCTAAGGACCCCAGTCCCAGGATCGGTTCCCCAGGACCCACGTTAGCTAGATGCATAAAGGGGCGCATATGTCTGGAGTTCGTTTGCAGTGGCTGGAGGCCCTGGCGTGCCCATTCTCTCTCTCTGTCTCCTTCTTTCTCTCTCTGTCTTTCTGTCGCTCTCAAATAAATAAATAAAAACGAACAAAAAAATTAAAAAACAATTTATGACATGCTTCAATTTCCAAAGAAGCCAGTTGATTACATTCTTAAGAATCAGTAACTCGGGCTGGAAAGATGGCTTAGTGGTTAAGCGCTTGCCTGTGAAGCCTAAGCACCCCAGTTTGAGGCTCGATTCCTCAGGACCCACGTTAGCCAGATGCACAAGGGGGCGCACATGTCTGGAGTTCGTTTGCAGTGGCTGAAGGCCCTGGCATGCCCATTCTCTCTCTCTCTGTCTCCCTCTTGCTCTCTCTGTCACTCTCAAATAAATAAATAAAAATAAAAATATTAAAAATATTTTTAAAAAAAGAATGAGTAATTCATCCTTTTACATAATCATTCTCTGGGAAGTCTTGCTTTCATTTTCTTTCCTTCTTTCTTGTTTCTTTTCTTTCTTTCTTTCTTCTTTTTTCTCTCATTTTCTTTTAGCGAAACAAGTGATGCTCTATTATACTTAATTAATTTGGGTCATAATTGGAGAAGTGATGTTCATCTCCAGCAGGGAATGTGGTGGAGAAGTAGTTGAACTCATAAAGAGCTGATGCCATTTTCCAGCATTACTGTGTCAGGTCTCATTTCTTTACCTGAAATGCAAATTACCAGGATGCCAGACACACTCATATTCCAACACAAGCCCAAAATCAGGATTCAAAGCCAATCACAGTTCAATATTTTATTGACTACTAGTTTTATTGATCTTGCTCCCCATCTTGTCTTGTCTTGTCCATCACTTTTAACTCTGATTAAAAGCAGTCTCTGCAGTTAGGGTAATAGTGTCAGCGTAAAGCACTTGCCTAGCATGCCAAAGGCCCCAGATTCAATCTCTAGAACTGCGTGTTTTTTTTTTTTTTCTTTTTAAGTCTGTACATAATGGGCAAAACAACTACAATGAAAACATAATTTGCAAAAGGGGTTTTCTTATATAGATAACCCATCAGCCATAAGCCCTATCTTCTTGTGGAATTCTTTTGAAACTACTTGGTATTATCAGAATTGGTTGTGATTTTGCTATTGACTTCACTTAAAGAGGCAAATGCAGAGATAGGATCCCATATCCACCTCTTGCTGCCTTTGGGCTTGTTTTCTTTTCTCACACAAGATTAAGGAGTAGGCTTACTGGAGAGTCTATGTTCTGGCAAGCCTGTTGCTGAACTTGGCAGGAGTATTAAAATATCTTTATTAGAAGCCATGAATCAAGTTTCATTTAAAAATGCATAACCTTCCAAATCTGGCTGCTTTCTTTTCTTAACCTCACAGAACAGCATGTTTTAAAACCCAAGTTTATTTTAAGGTGTAAGGATCCAACCATCACAGTAAATTTTGTCTAAAAGAAGATGTGGGAAGTCTTAATTTAAATCAAAACACATCAATCTGAGACATCACAATCTGTCTACAGAAGTCCAGACAATTTTTTTGGTCACTTTTTATTTGGGAGGGGCCATGCTGGCGATTGAACTCAGAGCCTGTGGACAAACTAGACAAGTGTTCTACTACTGAGTGACACCCACAGCCCTTATATAAAAAGAATTTCATCATCAAAAAAGTTGGACTATACTTGAACTGTAATGGATTTGAAAAAGCACCCATCTTTCTGGAGCCTGGTGAAAATACAATGGCTATGTTTTTTTTGTTGTTGTTGGTTTTTTTTTTTTTTTAAACGATGCACACACATGGAGATACTTATAATGGGACATTCTGTTAGTACTCTCTTAGATCCAAGGTTTGAAATTGCCAGTTCAAAATTGCCTCCAACTCCAGAAAAGTAGCCTGAGGAAATCCAAAATCTCAGAGATCTACAAGACCAAGCTTGCCATTGAGGCATGGGCCCAGGGAGCAAGCAAAGTTATAAACAAGGAGGGTTTTTTTAGTACTAGTAAGAGACAGCTCATCTTGCTTTTCAAGCATACACCATGGCCTAGAGGCCAGTGATGAGTGAAACCTGATCCACAACAGACAAACAGGGAGAAATAGCTAGAAGCCAGACTCCCTATCAAACATCAGACCACAGAGATTAATCAAGAGAAACTGGCATTTTAAAAAATATTTATTTTATTTTATTTATTTATTTGAGAGCAACAGACAGAGAGAAAGAGGCAGATAGATAGACAATGGGCACACCAGGGCCTCCAGCCACTGCAAACGAACTCCAGATTCATGTTCCACCTTGTGCATCTGGTTTACATGGGTCCTGGGGAATCGAGCCTTGAACTGGGGTCCCTAGGCTTCATAGGCAAGTGCTTAACTGCTAAGCCATCTCTCCAGCCCCTGAATCTGGCATTTTAAAGAATGTTTTTGTCATATACTATCATTATGGGTAAGAAATGGGATGATTAGAATAAAATTCTGGTTCAATTCTGATAATCATGGTGTCAAATAAGTGCAGTTTAGGGACACTTTTAGAAAACTTCCAAGTATACAAATCACCATCAATGTTTGTTAGAACCATAGATCTAAATGCTTTATAGACCTATTGTTTTGCAGAAAGTAAAATTATTCTATTGCATTGTTTATAAAAATACCTTTGGTGAGTTGAAGGCATGAGGTCTATATAAAATGCTGTTTTTAATATTGTACATAGCTATTTTATAGAATAATCTCCCGTTAAAATAGAGAAGGAAAATATTAAGTATTCCAGCTCCTATCTCATTCTGTGATACTTCAGTAGTTGTTCTTTGTATTTAGTGAACAAATGATTAATGAATATTATTATGTTTCTCAGATTACCCAAGAATGCATTTGTTTACAGTTGTGTACAGCTGATGGAAAATACAAGTTAAATCCTATTATGTTTGCAGTGTTTATCTCTCTTTTATTAATTGTATTTTTTATTTTATTATTTATTTATTTTGGTTTTTCAAGGCAGGGTCTTGCTCTAGCCCAGGCTGATCTAGAATTCACTATGTAGATATGTAGTCTCAGGTGGCCTTGAACTCACAGCAATCCTCCTAATTCTGCTTCCCCAGTGCTGGGATTAAAGGGGTGCATAATCATACTTGGCTGTTTTTAAAATATTTATTCATTTGAGAGAGACAAAGAGGCAGATGAGAGAGAGAGAGAGAGTGAAAGAGAAAGAGAGAGAGAGAGAGAATAGATGTGCATGGGCCTCTAGCCACTGTAATCGAACTCCAGACACATTCTCCACCTTGTGCATCTGGCCTATGTAGTTCCTAGAGAGTCAAACCTGGGTCCTTAGGCTTTGCAGCAAGTGCCTTAACAGCTAAGCAATTTCTTTTGCCCCTGAAGTGTCTATCTCTTACACTTAATTGGTCAGAGGCACTATGCCAGGGTCCAGCCCTATTATTTGAGAGGGCAAATTAGGAATTGGAGCGCCTTAGCTTTAACATTCTGCCTGGGTTCTTCCAGCCATTATACACTCGGTAAATTTTTTGTTTATTCAGCTTTAAAATGCAAACTTGATTGAATGACTCAGAAAACCACTTGCCATTATCTTTCCATAGTTGCTATCCATTAAAGACTTTTTGATGTGAAAGTGTATCCTCTCCTTCTTACTCAGAAATATCAAGTATAGGTGAAAGCAGACTTTTAAAGATCAGAGAGGTGTTTAATTGTGTTGTATCAAAAATCTGGGTGATGTTTTCTTTTCTTTTCTTTTTTGGTGTTTTGTTTTTAGGTAATTGATATGTCTGTCTCTCCTGGTAAAGACCTCTTCACAGAACTCTACATAAATTAAATTTTTTCCAGGAAGTGGAGAGACAAAGAAAGACCACCCCTGTTTTAGTTTTATCCACAAAATAATACATATTTGTTTCATATCATGAAAGGCTGACATGTTTGGATTTTGCTTCCAGATACACAGATGGTTTAATTAAAGAAAAAGAAATATGACATATTTTCTTTTTATTATCCAGAAAGGAGCAGCAACATGCCAAGTCAACTTGTAAGTTCAAGGAAACTGCTATGTAAATTTCATAGTCTGATAAAATAGAGGAGAACAAGTCAGGTAAAGGCACCAAGCCCAGAGAAAAAACGCATATAATAAAAATAACTTCTTTTAAACAAAGACTGAAGTGTTTATATAATTTACCATGGTGTGAGTTTACACATGGCTCTAGCCTGAGGTTTTCTCCACTCCAATACATTTGCAAACAGCTAGTGCACAAAATCTTTACATAAAATATATTGAGATAATTGAAGTTTTGACCAGAAATTAAAACAAAAGAGAAACTATGGATAGTAAATTTGACTGTGAAGGCTTACCTCAGCATAGATATTCTCCAACATCCAGACACATGCCATCTGGAGAAAATTTGATTTATAATTACATAATTCTCCTTAGCTTCTAAATATGAAAACTTTCATTTCTAATGCGAAGCACAGTATTTTTATGTATATATATATATATATATACATATATACATATATATATATATATATATATATATGCACTTGTTCATAGTCATATGTTCTATCGTATCTGCCTTAAATAAGAAAAACTGAAAAAGTCCTTAGTTAAGGATTTTGCAGCTTTAGTATGGCTATGCCAAGAATTTAACAATAACAACCTTTTTTGAGGGGAAAAAAGAATGAAAAATATTAAACATAGAGATTTTGTATGAACACTTAAAAAGTCCTGTGTCATATATAATATACTGCATGTGGACACTTATTTAAAGTTTAAAATAGTGAAATGAAGCCCATATAATTTATGAAACAAATACTTTGTTTTGTTTTGTTTTTCGTGGTAGAGTCTTGCTCTAGGACAGGCTGACCTGGAATTCACTAAGTAGTCTCAGAGTAGCCTCAAACTCATGGTGATTTTCCTACCACTGTCTCCCAAGTGCTGGAATTAAAGGTGTGTGCCGCCATGCCCAACAGGACACTTTTTTTTAAAGAAATAATCTTTTGCATGTAGGTATCAGGGTTTTTATGCTCTTTGACCTGTAATGGGATAAGACCCCAGCAAAACCATCATAATTGTAATTTGTAGGTACATTTAATATATTCTAATTTATTAACCAACCTAGTTTAGTAACACAGTGCACTGAGGAGCCTCCATTGCTTACCTTCAGAGTCATATGTTGACTGGAGCTGTGCCTCATTGCCCAGTGCCATGCCGTCTAACCACATATTTACTAGCTGGGAAAAGATCAAAATTCCAAATCTTAAGTATGGTTTATATTGAGTGTGTATGTTTTCATACTATTGTAAAATGGAAACATTGTAAGTTGAATCAGAGTAAGACACACACACACACACACACACACGGAGACAGAATCATTAACCACCAAGTAATAGTCTCGTAATTATTAGTTTGCATAACCATATATATAAATACTGCCTTTTGAAGTAGATTCCCTTATCACCCAGGCTGGTTTTAAACTTGCTATATAGTTGAGGATAAACTTGAATCTCCTGCCTTCACCTCAGGAGGGCTGGGATTACAGGTGTGTGCCACAACACCCAGTCAGTTTATGTAGCGTTGAGGATCAAACTCAGGGCTTCATGCCGGCTGGACTAAGCACTTCACCAACTCAGCTCTATCCTGAGCCCTCAGTGTGCATTGATCTTTGTGTGTGGGTGTGCATTTGCCTTGGCTAACATGTGGAGGCTAGAGGACATCTGGTGTCAATCTTCACTTTCCACCTTGTTTGAGGGAGGTTCCTTTTGCTGTTCACTGCTGTACATGTCAGGATCTCCCGGTCTTCACATCCAATCTCAGTTTATCAGGGCAAGGATTACAGACTCTCATTACTGTGCTCAAGCTTTGATGTGGGTTCTGGGTGTTCAAAGTGTAGTTTGCATAGCAAGTGCTTTCTATCCACTAAGCCATCTCCCCAGTTCTATGCATACACTTAAGAGAGACCCAAGTTATTGATTTTTTAAAATATGTTGCTAGCATAATTGCTTTTTGGAAATGTAGGTTGGAGGAGACAGCATAAGCCTGGAGTAGTGGGGACAGTATTTCTGGCCACATCGCTGAATCTGTTGGAATTATTGCAAATAGAATACAGATAACAGTGAAAATAGTTCAAGTAAAAAAAATAGGAATAAAATAAAATTGTTAAATATTTATTAAATTTGGACATTGTTCTAAGGGCACTATATAGTTTCTCATTCACTATTTTTCTCTGTGATAATTGTTATTGGTTTTATTACCTCAATTATATTTAAAATTAAGGTAAAAATAAGCTAATGGTTGATAACAAATAGAAATGTATTCATTGCCACCTAGGCCTGACTTTCTGATTGAGGTGTTGATAAGTCCCTCCTTGTTATTTATAGAGTGAGTTACTGGAGTTGGGCAAAGCTTGTGCCGGCAATTGACCAAACCTAATGTTAGACCCAAAAGCCACATTTCTTTGCCCAGGTAATCATCATGTAGGAAAAACCACAGAGCTAAGTTTAAAAATCAAAATAGCCTCTGTCATAAAAGAACAGAGCTCATTCCCAAAGGGAAAGTTACCTAAACTGTTGTGTCATCTTAGACTGTTATTTAGAAGTCTTTGGACTTTGAGGAGGATGTATTAAGATTGGACAATATGTCAACCTAGAGGAATGAACTTTGGTATGTATGAGAGTGTTAGATTCTAGTCTCAACTTTGTTAGTGAGTTAAAGGCCTATAAATACGTCATGATTATTGGCAATCTGTTGACAACGTAAACAAAACTTATATGCTAAAATGCTTTAGAAGTGACATTTTAAAGTCTAAGTGTAGCAGCAGGTTAGGTGCTGTAGATGAGTGAGACTATGTGGCGATTTCTTTTCTGTGATTGGGTAAGTTCACTGACAATGATCTGTTCCAGGTTCAACCATTTTTCCTCAAATTTCATTGTGTCATGTTTTCTTACTGCTGTATAGAATTCCATTGTGTAGATATACCACCTCTTAGTTATCCATTCTTCTAGTGATGGACATCTGGGTTGATTCCAGCTCTTAGCTATTACAACTTGAGCCTCTATAAACATGGTTGAGCAAATCTCTCTAGCCTGTGGTTTGAAGGTTTTAGGGTAGATGCCCAGTAAGGGAATAACTGGGTCTGTTGGTATCTCTATACTCAGCTTTCTTAGAAGTCTCCATATTGCTTTCCAAAGTGGTTGTACCATCCTACATTCCCACCAACAGTGGATGAGTGTTCCTACTTCTCCACATCCTCACCAGCATTTATTTTTATTTGATTATTTGATGTTTGCCATCCTTATTGGGGTAAGGTGGAATCTCATAGTTGTTTTAATTTGCATTTCTCTGATGATTAGGGATGATGAACATTTTCTTAAGTGTATGTTTGCCATTTGTATTTCTTCCTCTGTGAACTGCCTGTTCAGCTCTTTGCCCCATTTTGTGAGTGGGGTGTTAGACTTCTTACTGTTTAGATTTTTGAGTTCTTTGTAGATTCTAGAGATTAGGCCTCTATCAGTTGGATAACCCACAAATATTTTCTCCCATTCTGTGGGTGATCTATTGCCTTTGCTTATTGTATGCTTGTCTGTAAAGAAACTCTTGAGCTTCATGTGATCCCATTGGTTGAGTGACGGTTTAAGTTCATGAGCTACTGGGGTTTTGTTCAGGAAGTCTTTTCCATTCCTATATCATGGAAAGTACTTCCTAAATTTTCTTCCAGTAGTATTCAAGTTTCTTGTCTTATATTGAGATCTTTGATCCATTTGGACTTGAGTGTAGTGCATGGTGAAATGTGTGGGTCAAGTTTCAGTTTCCTGCATATGGTTATCCAGTTTGTCCAGCACCATTTGTTGAAGATGCTGTCTTTTTTCCAGCCTATATTGTTTGGGCCTTTATCAAATATCAAGTAGCTATAGTTGCTTGACCCAAAGTCCGGGTCCTCAAGTCTATTCCATTGATCTATACTCCTGTTTTTATGCCAGTACTATGCTGTTTTTATTACTATGGCTTTGTAATATAGCTTTACATCAGGTATGGTGATGCCTCCAAAGGTATTTCTTTTGCTGAGGATATGTTTGGAAATGCGAGGCCTTCTGCCTTTCCATATGAAATTTGAGATCATTTTTTCTATCTCTGTGAAGAACACTGTAGGGATTTTAATTGGAATTGCATTAAATCTGTATATTGCCTTTGGTAGGATTGTCATCTTCACAATGTTAATTCTGCCCATCCAGGAACATGGGAGGTCTTTCCATATTCTCAAGTCCTCCTCAATTTCTTTTTTGAGTGTTTTTATGTTTTCATTGTATAGATCTTTCACTTCTTTGGTTAACGTTATTCCAAGATATTTTTGTTGTTGTTGTTGCAATTGAAAATGGGACTATGTCCCTTATTTCTTTCTCTGTATCTTTGTCATTTTCCTAAAGGAAGGCTACTGATTTTTGTGCATTGATTTTGTATCCTGCTACTTTGCTATAGGAGTTAATCACGTTCAGGAGTTTTGGGATGGAGTCTCTCGGGTTTCTTACATATATAATCATGTCATCAGCGAATAAAGCTAACTTAACTTCTTCCTTTCCAAATTGTATCCCTTTTATTTCCTTCTCTTGTCTTATTGCTTGAGCTAGGAATTCCAGTATTATATTGAAAAGCAGAGGTGAGAGTGGACAACCATGTCTTGTTCCTGGTCTTAATGGGAATTCCTCCTGTCTCTCTCCATTAAGTATTATTTGGGCCTTCAGAGCTTTGTATATTGCCTTTATTAGGTTAAGATATGAACCAGCCTTGCCAATTCTCTCCAATGTTTTGAACATGAAGTGATGTTGAATCTTGTCAAAGGCCTTTTCTGCATCTATTGAAATGATCATGTGGTTTTTATGTTTAACCTTGTTTATGTGGTGTATTACATTGACAGATTTCCATATGTTGAACCACCCCTGTGTTCCTGGGATGAATCCCACTTGGTCAAGGTGGATAATGCTTTTGATGTGTTGTTGGATTTGGTTTGCAAGGATTTTGTTTAGGATCTTTGCATCTAAATTCATCAGGGAAATAGGCCGGTAGTTTTCTTTTCTTGTGTCATCTCTGCCTGGTTTTGGAATTAGGGTGATGCTATCTTCATAAAAGGAGTTGGGTAGCTTTCCCTGTTCACCAATTGTGTGCACAGTTTGAGGAAGATTGGTTTGAGTTCTTCCATGAAGGTTTGATAGAATTCAGCTGAGAAGCCATCTGGTCCTGGACTCTTCTTTTTTGGGAGGTTTCTTTATTACTTTTTCAATCTCCATGAGTGTGATGGGTTCATTGAGGTGATTAATCTGCTCTGTGTTTAGCTTTGGTAGATGGTATGCGTCCAAGAATTTATCCATCTCCCCCACATTATCCAGTTTTGTGGAGTAGAGGTTTTTGAAATAAGTCCTGATGATTCTGCTGAAGACACCTTCTGTGATTGACATGCAAATTAGAATGGCATGGCTGGAAGTTGGAGAGAGTCAGTCCCCAGACAGTCAGCGCGTCTAGTGCCAGAAGGTGCTACGTGGGCGACTGGGGGAAAATGACCAATATCTGTCGAAGCAATGCACGGTCTAACCTACTTAGCAGCATATAACTTGGTGTGATGCCCACACAAGTGCAGTGTTGGCACACAGCCATGGTGGGGAACCAACTGCTCTCAATTTGACTAACTGATCCCCTCACTGGTATGGGACCCATAGCTGGAGCTGGGAAACAAGTCAAAACCATATCCAAACATAAGTCCACTCTCCAATATCAAGCTACCATCAATTGTGGGCTACAAGAGGGCCTACACCTATTAAATTCTCTATAAAAAAAAAAAGTAAGGGTTATCTCATTTGTCCTGGTGCTAACTTACTCTCCGTTGGAGAATCTGCTTCTCTTTTTCAGATAGATGTAGATCCTAAGGAGAGAGCCACCCCATCATACCTCAAAAGGGCCCCGGCTGAAACTAAGAATAATTGGAGAAACAAGCAAGGGGGCTGTTTTCCTGATGAACCAGATACCAGCACAAGGGGGAAGGAGATCAGCCCAGAGAAAAATCAACTCCTACCAAATCAGAGAGCCAGAGCCTCAGAGGCCCCCAACACTTCATCACTGAAGGAGACCAAAAATGAACCCAACATGGCTCAGGGAAATTTTGCGGAAGAGGGGGCGGAAAGAATGTCAGAGCCACATGTTGGGTCATGATATGCAGAGACTTTTAGCTTACCCATAACTGTGGACTAACTCCACAATGCATGACCCATATACCTCAAGAAGGAGGGGCCAAGGGGAGGGGGTAGGTCACAGATGAGCCTAATAATGGTACCAAACTGACTATATTTGCTGAATACAAAACTGGCTAATAAAGAAAAAATAAAATAAAAAAAATAAAGTCTAAGTGTTATCATTGTTATTACTAAAGTAAGAAATTTTAGCCCTTTTGCAACATTCCTAAAATATTTCTGTAGGTACCAATTTCCCCTGTATTCAAAGAATATTGTCGATTTTTTTTGAAAGTATGTAGAAGAAGCAGAGGAGAAAGAGAAGTTGGGCTCAGGAGTCATGTGAGATCGGCCTTATGTTGTAGAGGAACAGTAGATGAACAATGCATTTCTACATTCCCACACTTAATACACAAACTTGAAGCTTACAATTGCACAACATATACTGCATATTTTTTCTTATTTAAAAAATGTTTACTAATATTAAGATTTATTAGGAAAGTAAGAATAATATAGTGTGTCTTGTAATTGAAAAGAAGTCGATTTTAATAAATGTGAATATAAATATAGATTTATAAATTATCATTACTTTATGAGTCTAGAATTCAATGTTACACTCCATTTGATTCAGTGATTCCAAGTTTTTCTGGATTGCATTACAAATTTGTAGGTTTCCAGTAAAAATGTGGAATGGAGGTAATGAGGACAACCCAGACTTTACCTCTTGTGGCTTTATAACCTTTAACATTTTATCAAACTTAGTATTTTTCTTCCAGAGTCCTAATAGAGTAGTTTAGGCTGCTGGCAGATGAGCTGATATGAAACCTAGAGGCCTAAGTGGTATAATTTAAAATGTTTCTGTATTCAACAAAGTAAAAAGGTCAGAATCTAAAAATGAAACCATTGAACTTAATCCACTGGTAAATTAGTTCCATAGTTCAAATGAGGCTTTAGTGTATTTCTTTCTTCCTGAAAACTAACCATAAACCAGATACATAAAGCAGTACTGTTCATTTCTCAAAATTTTGCACAGCCTTACTTTGACTTAATATAATATAATGTAATTTTATACCCTAAACTATTTCCTTACTATTAACTTTTAAAATAAATTATTAGGTCAACATCAGGTGGCAGGTTTATATCTTAATTATGATCTCTCTCCGTGTGTGTGTGTGTGTGTGTGTGTGCATACTCATATGTGTTACTGTTGTGCCAAGAAGTATATGTGGAAGCCTTTCACCTCTTTTGAGGCATTCGTCATTCATTGCTTTGTTCACAAAGATAGCAATCTCATGATCATCTGGGTCATTCTCCTGTCTCGCATCCTTTCTCACTAGATGCATGCTGGGATTTCAGGCTTTAGTGTTATAGTGTCTATAGCATCTGTCTTTACGTGGAATCTGGGAATAGGAACTCAAGTACTCACTCACACATGGCAATAGCTTTATCTACTGAGCGACTCCAGTACTCTTACTATTGTTTAATTGTTTGATTAGAAGGAAATGAAAACTTATCTTTATAAATAATATTTTTGCTTATTTTTTTTTGCAAGCAGAGAGAGAGAAAGAGAGAGAGAGTAAGAGAGAAGAGAGAGAGACACAAAGAGAGAGAGAATGTGAGAGAGAATGAGTGTGCCAGGATTTCTAGCTGCTGCAAAGGAACTCCAGATGCATATGCCATTTTGTGCATTAGTCTTTACATGGGCACTATGGAATCACACCCATGTTGTTAGGCTTTGCAGGCAAATGCCTTAACTGTTGAGACATGTTTTCAGTCCCTGAAAACTTACTTTTAAGCCCTTTAATATAGGGTAAGATAATCTTTCCTCAGGTAATTTTTTAAAAAATTATTTTCTTTCAAACTACAGCATACTTTCTTAAAAGCCTTTGCAAATTAAAACTCTATATCATTTGATGTTCTGGAGAAAAGACAACTAAAGACATAGGGGAATAGAAGGAAAAATAAGAGCTTCCTAGAAAAGAAAAGTTTACTAGTAGATTTAGTTATATTTAGATGTAGTGAAAACACTGCTTTTTTTTTTTTTTCAGTGAGACAAATAGAAGATTTAACAAAGCTGACCAATTTCCAATTTGGATAGGAAAGGTAGTAGATAAATCATGCACATATCTTGTACAGGTTTCCAAGAAAATTAATGACTAGCAAGCAGGTAAACTGGAATGAGAATTATTGAAGTGGAATAAGGAAAGTAGCTATGAGCTGCAAAACGTGGCATCTCTTTAGGTTGGTTGTAGCAAGTTTCTGAACTGTACCTAGAACCTTAGTTGTTGGTGTCAGAGTTCACACACCTATAAATAAGTAGCCCAAGCATTAGGACCTAATGTACCAGTATTCTTGATCTGGGATTGACACTGGGGGAAATTATGATAACAGAAGCTGATTGGGAGATAATTTATGTGAGCCTACTACCCTTTTCTCTCCTCTGCCTGTGCTCATGATCTGGTCCTACTCAGATCTGTTTGCTTTGTGGGTTATCATGTTACAAAACACTTTCTTCCATGCCCTTCTCTACCTAATAAACTTTGTATTCCATTTTCTTAGGGTTCTTATCACTGCCGGGGTGAATATGATTAACAAATATCTATTGAGTTAAGAACAATTAATGGCTTATATTTTGCCCATCTAAGACTATAATTTAGCATGTTAAGAACTTTCAAGGTTGCATCTTGAAAGAATGACTAAGGCTGAACATTTTATATAATATAGCAACTGGTTAGAAGAGAAAAAAAAAAACTAGACAAAGCAATGTACAAATGATTCATTGTTCTTTCTGGGCATGCTTCTTCAACCTGGCATCAAGTATGGACAGAAAGCAATTGAATTGACTTCTTACATACAAAATGTCAAGCATGCTTGGTCTTGATTAACTAGGTTGTTTTTCCAATTGATATTCCTTTTCAATTTAAAATATTTAATTGACAAATTTCTATATATTCAAAGTATACAACATAATGATTTGATATGCTTATATGTTTTGGAATGATGGCCACATCAAATTAATTAACACATTCATTTCTGTGCTCCCAGAGTTATCATTTGTATAGGAGTAGTGGTAGGGTTAGGACACTTCAAATCTGGTCTCATCATGTACCAAGTAAACAGCATATTCTTGTTAACTCGAGCAACATGCTATACATTAAATATCTACAACTTACTCCTTTTGTACCAGGAAATATGTATTGTTTGACCAAGAGCTTCCATTTTCTCTACAAACCAGCCCTTAGCAATCTCTGTTCTACTCTCTGTTCTACTCTCAGCCTAAAAATTCAAGATTTTTAGATTCTATACATGAGTTTGAAGTAGCAGCAACTTTGTCTTTTTTGTGTCTAATTTATTCACTTTGTATAATGACCTCCAGATTCATCCATGTTGTAGCAAATGACATTATTTCTTTCTTTTGAAAAACTTTATTTTATTTGGGAGAGAGAGAGAGCAAGAGTGAGAATGTTAGGACTTTTGCCACTGCAAACAAACTCTAGAGATATGTACTGCTTTGTGCATCTAGCTTTACATGGGTCCTGGGGGACTCTAACTTAGCCAAGCATGCTTTGCAAGCATCTTTAACTGCTGAGCCATCTCTCCAGCTCTTCCTTCTTTTTTTAATATATAAATAATAATCTGGTATGAGAATCTCTCTGTGTGTGTATGTGATTTTCTTTACCAGACAATGGAAAGTAGTTTATTTCCATCTATTGGCTATGGTGAATAATAACTATCTCTGGGATACTATGTTCACTTCTTTTAAGTATATGCCCAGAAGTAAGATGTTAGATTTTTATTTTTTTGAACAACTACTTTTCATAGTAGTTATACCACTGTACATTCTCTGCAACAGTATACAGGGTTTGATTCTCCTCACACCCTTACTAACACATGTTGTCTCTTAGTTATCCTACCAGAGAGATGATATTTCATTATGTCTTGGCTTTACATTCCCTGATTATCAGGAATGTAGAGTATTATTCAAATATTTGCTTATAATTTGTGTATCTCCTTTGGATTCTTTGTCATTTATTTATGTTTTTAATATTTAAAAATATTAAATTAGTACACACAATATTAGGTCACATGTGACATGAAAACAGAAAAAAGATTATGGAAGGAGGAAGGTAAAAGGATATAAGCAGTTCAGGGGATGAAGGAGGATAGGGGAAAGAATTCACAAGAACAAGTTTTCTTTGTCTATTTTTTAAGCCAGTTGTTTATTTTTTGCTATTGAGTACTAAGAGTTTCTGATGGATTTGTACTTTAACTCCCATCAGACTGGAGGCTAGCAAATGTTTTCTCTTGTTGATACACAGCATTTTCATTTTGCTCTTTCCTCTGCTGTGCAGAAGCCCTTCAGTCTGATGCAGTCTCATTGTTGACTTTGCTTTTCTTGGCTGTGCTTGTGATGTACCATCCAAAAACTGCCATTGCCAAGCTTCATGTCAAGTTACTTTCCTTTTTTGTTTTCTTCCTAGAGTTGTATGCCTTCAAAGCTCACACACCAGACCTTAATCTGTTTCATGTTAGTTTGTACACATGTCAGACAGGGCTTCAACTTCATTCTTTCACGTGTAGCTATTCAATTTTTCCCAGCAACATTTATTGGAAAAGATGATATTTTGCTGGGTGTGGTGGTGCATGCCCTTAATCCCAGCACTTGGAAGGCAGAGGTAGGAGGATTGCTGAGAGTTCGAGTGAATTCCAGTTCAGCCTGAGCCAGAGTGAGACCCTACCTCGAAAAATCAATATATATATATATATATATATATATATATATATATATGATTTTTTTCCACTATTTACTTCTTGTTACTATGTCAGATACTAATTAACAATATACACATGAGTTTCAATCTGGTATTCTTGGTCTATGAAATGCTATAGTAAATAAAAATAAACTGTAGTGGTTAATTAAGTCTTCATTATATTCCATTATTCATCTGCTGAATAGGAACAGCTTCTGAGGTACTTTACATATCAGCAGGGATGAATTTGGTTGCAAATCAGATACCTTCAAATCAAATTAGCGTGCAAAGAACTATCAGTCTTATTCCCTTTCAAATCTGAAAAGTCTAGGCAAGTTTTGACTAAGGTGGTCCTGCAATTTTCCATGTTCTCATGGACGTGCCTTATTTTGAATGCTGGCTTCATGCTCAGGTCAGCTTCTATGATGTTCACAAAATATTTGCCAATAGTAGACAACCAGAGCTGCACGACATTTGGTTCATATCCAAGGGAGAGAGAGAGAGAGTATCACTTTCTATAGTCACTGAACAAATATTTGAGATTTATTCTGACTAGTCTAGTCAATGTGGCTGGATAGAAACCAAATTCTGATTGGTCCGGCTTTGGCCAAAAGCCCAGTGAACTCAGTGAACTGTCCATTTTGTTGTTGATGTTTGTTTGAGGTAAAGTCTCACTTTCTAGCCCAGGTTTACCTGGAATTCACTGTGTAGTCTCAAGGTAGCATTGAACTCACAGCAATTCACTTACCTCTACCTCCTGCCCAAGTGCTGGGATTAAAGGAGTGCATCACCACACCTTGAACTGTCTTTGTTTTAACTAGCATAAAATAATATAGCTTGAAGCTGAGAAAGGATCACTCTTCCCCAAGTTCATGGCTGTAGTGCTTTGGAAAAGGGCTATTTTCAAAGGAAAGTCTGAATGCAGTTAGCAAAAGTGGAATAAAATCTGAGTGTATAACCAAATATTATTCACAAAATTGTTCTGTGGAAGCTTATTTTTTAATATCTGAAACAATGAAAGGAAAATAGTGGTGTAGAGTTCACTGCCAAACAAAAGAATTATATGTGACTAATATCTGATTAGGCAAAGAATATTTCTTCTGTCCAGTAACTGTATCTTCACTCATTTCTTAGCACTGGGTATACAGAATTAACCATGGAGAATACTCTAAATACTATAAATTATACTTTCAGTTCCCAGCTATATGAGGAAGTTCTAGGATGTTTCATATGACTAATCCAGGAGGAAAAGGGCAGGGTTTTGCTTTCCACAGGGCTTTGTGTAAAATTTGTAATGCTAATCCTAGGACTGACAACAGGGCATGCATGAACATACATTTGAAAAAAAATAGAATTCAGAGGAAATAACAAAATCAGTTATAACTTGCAAATCAATTAACTTTATCCTTATCTCTTGTCTAGATTCTATTATTACCATATCTTCTCACAATTAATGGTTATTATTTTTAACTTCCTGTCATTATTATATGTCCTTAATTACTGTGAATGTCTTTTTCATAAGTGGAGGGAAATGTGAAAAGAAAATCTGTATTCATTCTTTGTAACTCTTACATGATCATATTTTTTTTTTCAAGGTAGGGTCTCGCTCTAGCCCAGGCTGACCTGGAATTCACTATGCAGTCTCAGGGTGGCCTTGAACTCATGGCGATCCTCCTACCTCGGCCTCCCAAGTGCTGGGATTAAAGGAGTGCGCCACCACGCCCAGTTTTTTACATGATCATATTAAAGTAAGGGCCACTCAGGTGGCACAAAGTATCAAATAACTATTCCCTTGTTTGGCAAGGAAATGTAGGCTCATAACCATCACAATACAGGTCACAATTTTATTGCTGCCAAGAAAATACCAAATACCTTTTAACTTTCTCCTGGTGCCCAACATTCTTATTGCAACAATTATCCCTTACTTGCCTTTAAACTTTGTCACAACAAGGACCCTTTTTGAGCTTTTAGTATAGCTTAAATATTAAAAACATTTTCTGCTAACAATATGCAAATTGAATCATTGTGTCAAATTTAGGAAATGAAATGTCCGACTCTTGCTTTTCTGGCTTGGCTGTGGGTCTTTTTCCACCTACACATTAGAAAGTTCAAGTTTTGAAACGGGAGAGTAGATATAAAGTTGTATTTGCTGACCAGAAAGGGAAGATATAGATAAATCCTTTATATGTGGAATTTGTACATATGAGAGATTTTCAGGCAGAAACTGGTCAGGTTAGGACTTGGGAAGTGTACAAAAGAAAATTATCATTTCATATGAAATTTTCCTTTATTTCAGCTAAGAATGTTTTTTTGTCCATCACCTAAAATTGAACTAGTATAACTGGGTCTGGGTAGATGGCTCAGTGGTTAAAGAGCTTGCCAGCAAAGCCTAACGACCTAGGGTTCAATTTCCCAGTACCCATGTAAAGCCAGATGCACAAAGTAGTACATACATCTGGAGTTCATTTGCAGCTGCTGGAAATCTAGGCACACCGTTGTCTCTGTCTGTCTGTCTCTCTTTTCTCTCTCTCTCTCTTCTTTCAAATAAATAAATAAATAAGAAAGCTCCTGGGCTTAACAAACAAAAAAAAAAAAAAAAAAAAAAAAAAAAAGCTAATGTAAGTCTAGTCCATGAGTTGCTTTAAAAAAAATATTTGATTATTTATTTGAGAGAGAGACAAAGAGAAAGAGGCAGATGGAGAGAGTACGTATAGTCACACAGGACCTTCTGCCACTGCAAATGAGCTCTAGGCACATGTGAAACTTTGTGCATATGGCTTTGTGTACTAGGGAATCAAACCTGGGCTATCAGACTATATCGGGGTGTTAAGGGTCCAGGAAAGTCCTTGAAACCCGAACCCTAGGTTCATTTCTAATTTTAATCAAAGAATTGAATAAAAAAGAAAACTGAGAAGGATAATTATTAAATTATTAAACTTATTGAGGGAAGTAGTGCCAAGGAAAGGCACCCATGTGGCTAGAGATCCCACATGGAGGGCCTGAGGAAAAAAAGCCTGGAAAGAAAAGAGAAAAGAGTGGGGCGTGGTGGCATATGCATTTAACTCCAGCACTTGGGAGGCAGAGGTAGGAGGATTGCCATGAGTTCGAGGCCACCCTGAGACTACATAGTAAATTACAGGTCAGCCTGGGCTAGAGCAAGACCCTGCCTCAATAAACAGAAAAAGAAAGAAAGAAAGAAAGAAAGAAAGAAAGAAAGAGAGAAAGAGAGAAAGAGAGAAAAAGAAAAAGAAAGGAAGAAAGGAGAAACGAAAGTTCAAGGAGCTCCTGCCATGTGGGAAGCTAGAGGGGATAAAGAACCCATGAGGAGAGTAAGAGCTAGGGACCCTCCTGCTGGGTCTGGCCTAGGGCCTAGTCTGAGCCCCTCCTCACTGGGCCTGGGCTGTGGAGGGAAATACCCATAGCTGGAAGTTCCCAAATGATCAGAGAGCCTGCCTTCCCCTTGCAAAGGTATTTATGACCTTGTGGGTTTGGGCTGTTTTCTGCCTCAGATGAACCAGAGGGTCAGCTGGTTGATTAGGGCTAGGGCCTGTCTCAGGAAGAGGTTTGCTCTGGCACCAAGTTCTGGGGGCTGATCTTGACCAACCACCAACCACAATGTTTAAATCCTATGAAAAACCTCCCTCCCAGGAGGGGTCCTGGCTGTTTGTGGAAAAACAGGTCTAGGCAAGATAAGAAGTTAGATCATCTTTGATTTCTAACAAGTGCAAACTTTCCTGTGCTTTTCAACTTCAGGGGTCCAGTCACCCTTACTGTATGTACCCCCCCCCCAGACTTTACAAGCAGGCCCCTTTAACTACTGAACCATCTTTCCAGCCCTAGACCATGAGTTGGACTTGCAATGTACAAGTAATATATGTAGTTATTTAGCTAGTACCTTTTTTTTTTTTTCATTCTCATGGCATTATAAGACCTGTTCTATATAATCTTTCTCTCTTGCAAGTATTGACAAGTAAAGAGATAGCCACCATGCCTAAGGTGGGCCAATTGGATTATTAAAAAGAGTTTTATAAATGGAATGCATCTCCCTTATCATTTCCTGATTAAGGGCTTGGTTAGGGCTACAGTTTAATCTGAAGACTCAACTCAGGGAATAGTATGCTTCTCACCTTAGTTATGTGGTTGTTGGCTCATCTCAGTTTCTCAACAGCTTGTTTGGCCAGATTCTCAATTGGCTTTTTGCTAAAGGCCACATGAACCTTCATAAGGTAACTCACTTTATTAGAACAAGCAAGCAAAGAGGGCATGAGATCACCAAAGATAGCAAATATGTATTTTTAACCCACTCTTACCATGACATAACATCATTTCTCAAGCATTCTATTTACTGGAAGGGAGTTATTAAGTAGAGTAGATAGTCAAAGAAAGTGGACTATGTAACAGGGTGAATACCAAGAGGTGAAGATCAATGGGACCGTCTTGCAGGCTTACTACTGCATTTGGTTCATCAGAGAACCTGCCAGATAAGGCAATTTAAAATTATAACTGAAAATCTCATTTGGTTTTGTTATTTCTATTAAGAGGCATAAGAGAAAGTATAAGTTGCTTGAAAAAACTTCAGACTTTTAAAATATTTTATTTATTTATTTGAGAGAGAGGTAGAGAGAGAGCGAGAGAAAGAGAGAGAGAGAGGCAGAGGCAGATAAAAAAGAGAATGGGTGCACCAAGGCCGCCTAGCCACCGCAAACAAACTCTGATCACATGCACCACCTCATGAATTTGGCTTACATGGGTAATGGGAAATCAAACCTGGGTCCCTTGGCTTTGCAGACAAGCACCTTAACAGCTAAGCCATATCTCCACTATGTAAAATTTTTAAGTCAATTAAATGAATTAAAGTTTTAAGAAGTTTTTTTGTCCAGTGAATCTTACCAATAGTTTTTATTCAAACAGCAGTAAAAGATAAGCTATGCATGGTGACATATGCCTTTAGTACTAGAACTCAGGAGGGAGACAGAGGTCGGAGGATCACCTTGACCTCAAAGCCAGCCTGAAAAGTGAATTCCAAGTCAGCCTGGGCTACAAAAAGACTCTATCTCAAAAAACAAAAATCAAAGCAAAGATAAGATCAATTTAAAAGTGATTTAAAATTTTTAATTTATAAATAGTATTATAAAACAAACATTTAAAATCAGATTAAGCATTTAAGAAAAGTAACTTTCAGAAATTCTAATATAATAAATTGATTATTAAGAAAATATCAGTAGGTATAATTTTTTCTGATTAGACACTATATACTGTGTCGAATATATGTATACATATGTGTGTATACATCATATACATAATATATGTATTATGTATAAGTATAAATGCACATATTCCCTAAGACATGAAGGTCAGTATTTAGAGATAGGACAGAGGCCTCAAAGCACTTGAGGAGCAGTGACAGCAGTTAGAGATTCTTGTTCCAGTCATTTCCACCATTCAGCCAGGTATCTTTATGATAAATTTGTATAATTGGTTTAGTTTGCTTCCACCTGAAATCAAGAGCTCTAACTCATACATATTTTCCCCTGAATCTCTTTTGCAGTAGTAATTTGTGAAATGTAGGAAGAAACTGAAGACAGTATCTTCTCTAGTAATGGTTACTCCATAAAAGCCAGGAAAGCTCACCACTGTGTGAATGATGAAAACTACAGTTTATGTCTCAATTGCCACCACTATTTCCCTAGATCAGTTGATTTTTACCTTATACTGAAATAAAGTGGATTCAACACCCAACTCCTGAATATTAGTTACTAAGCATTGCTATAAACACAATAACTGACCCAAACAATTTATATCTTTCAAGGACTTGTCTAGACCACAACTCTAAACTTTTACAAATTCCTCCTACAAACAAGTATCAAAGGCCTAAGAACCATGTAAAGAGGTTATTAGAGCAGCAACCTCTTCTCTCTGGTATCACTTTTTTTATATTAATTACTTTGGCATTGCTGTGGTCAAAATACCTGAAAAAAAAAAAAAAAAAACAACTTGTGTTGGCTAATCTCAGTTGTCTACTTGATTGGATCTGGAAGCATCTAAGAGTCGTGCCTTGAGTGTGAGGGCATTTAGGGAAAGCATTAACCAAGGGGGAAGATTCTTCCCTGAATTAAGCCATACCTTCCAGCTTTGTTCCAGATATAAAAGGGTCTGAGGGATATAGTGCTGCTTTTGCCTGCTCTCCTGTGCTCCTTGTGGTGAATACATCTACTCTGTTGCTGCCACTGCTGTTGATGATGTAGCCATGTACTGACTTCAGATCCAAGCTTCTTGGTTCTTTCAAGGTGTACTTGGGGACCAGAGGTTCTGCAGAAATCCTCCAGACTACGGTGGAACTGCTGAGCCATCTCCTGTTTTCAAGAGCAGCTACCAGTTTCTCTGTCTTTCTTCCAGTACACAGACAGCCATGGTTGGACTACCAGTTTACATTATGTAAGCCAATCTAATAAATGCCCTTTGTAACATAGATTCAGTCCATCAGTTATGTTCTTCTAGAGAACCCTGACTGGTACATAACTTAAAGAGAGAAAGGTTTGTTTTGGCTCAGTTTCAGAGTGGTTTCAGTCCATCATAGCAAGGAAAGCATGGCAGATTTCATGGAGGTGGGAAGTTACAGTGCAGGGTTTTCACATCTCGGTGGACCAGGAAGCAGAACCCCAAGCTAGAACCAGGAGTGTACATAATCTTTAAAGTCCTACCACAGCCAGGTTCCATGTTCTAAAGGTTCCACAGCCTTCACAATTATGGCACAATCTGGGGACAATATGTTCAAGTAATGAGTCTGTAGAGAATATAACTTGCTTTATGAAGGTATGGTGAAAGTAAATAATCCATACAAAAATATGTTGAAAAGTGTTTTAGTACAAGATTAAAGGCATTATATTTTTATTTCAATGATGTCCCCCAGGGAGTGCAAGTATCATTTATTTTCTAGTATTGGGATATTAATGACACCTGTCACATAGGATTGCATAAAATTTAAGCAAGTGCTTGATGCAATGTGTGAAGCAGAGTAAGCCTTTATGTTACTTACTGTTCTACACAGTGTGACAAAATACCTGACATAGAAAACTTTAGGGAAGAGAGGATTACTTTGGTTCCTGCTTTCAGAAGGTAGCATTCAATATACCAGGGGAAAGTATGGCATCAGGAACAGCTTAGTTTATGTTGGCTGAAGTATGTAGTGGAGCACCTCACAGATGGACAGACACAGAATAAGAAATCTTGAGATGGAGTCATAAGTGAATACAGCCTTCAAAGCCTGACCCAAGCCTACTGTTAGACCATACTTCTCAATAGTTCCATAACTTATATATAACTTCTATAATCCCTGAACAATGCCACCATCTGTGGACCAAGTGTTTAAACATATGTATTGGAGAGGAGGCATTAAACAACTAAACTGTAATAGCCCTCAGTAAATGTCATGGCTGCTATTGTGAGTATTTTCACAAATTTGGATCATGGCATCTATAAAACCTTTGAGTTGTTCTAGGGTTCTCCCTCCTTCCTACTATGCAGTTCAATGGACACTGATGACCTGTTTTCCTAATTGTATTGCTGCCATATAACTGTAACTGAACATGTAACTGTAACATGTAACTGAAGCCTCTCTCATCTTTCCTACATAATTTTGCCATATTCTTCCATTTAGTTCTCCAGACTTTCAGGGTTACCTTTATTTCTTCCTTTTGAGCCAATTCCACACATAACATTGTTTGTACTTCATTTTGATTGATATTCATGGAAGGTTCCTCATTGCTGGAAATAAATGCAAACCTTTTAAAAGAGTAGTCAAGATGTTTCAGTCTTGCTTTCCATACCAAGTGGTTATAATATACTCATGAGGAACCCACTGTAGTTTGATGAACAAAGTGTGCAGTATTCCTCTCTGTAAGGAGCTCCTTTATTACAAATCTCTTGAGAATCTGTCAAGGGTCAGCTCAAGTATTACCTATTTTATGAAACCATCTCCTTTCCTGATCAAATCAGTCAGAGTCTGCCATTAAAAAAAAAACAACTCATTAACCTTATACATAAATCAGCTATAATTTTGATGGCATGAACTTATGATTTTCTTCTTTACATGTTTATTTCCCAAACATAATTGTGAACTCCCTGAGTGTAGCACATGGCTTATTTACCTTTTGTTCATTAGTGTTTAATACTATGCTTAGGCATGGGTGAAATTAAATAAGATATTGGTATTCTTATAGTGCATAATATACCAAATTAAATTTCAAAACTTATTTTAAAATCCTAAGAAAGGCTGGGGAAATGGCTCAGCATACTGGCCTAGGTTCAATTCCAGAACCTATACAAAGCCAGATGCACAAAGTGGAGCATGTGTCTGGAGATTTTGTGAGTAGCAAGAAGCCTTCATATATCCATACACACACATTCTCTCTCTCTCTTTGTCTTTCTCTCTGTCTCTTTCTCTCTTTCTCATGCACACACAAATAAATAAAATATGTATATTTTAAAACCTAAGACTGCAGAGATGGCTTACTGATTAAAGCACTTGCCTGTCAAGTCTAAGGACTCATGTTCAACTCTCCAGGTCCCATGTAAGCCAGACGCACAAGGTGACACAATGCACACCTGGTGCTGCACATGTCTGTATTTCAATTATAGTGCCCGGACGACCTAGTGTGCAAATTCTCTCCCTACCTTCCTCTCCCTTTTGCTCATATATATATATATATATATATATATATATATGTATATATATATATATATATTTGTATATATATATACATATACATATATATAGAGAGAGAGATAGATAGATATATAAAGTTCTAGTCTGTTGTGCTTGCCTCAAAAAAATCCTAGAAATGCTTTACTTAAAAAAAAATTAGGAAAGCTGTATAAATTTCTTAACAAATTTCTCTTACTAAATTAATATAAAAGAAGTTTGTTTCTTTAGATAGTTCGAACACAAAAGAATGAATAAAATATTTTATTTCTTTATTTTCATGTGCAGATTGACATCAAAGATTGTAATAGATAAATAGTAAGAAAACATAGTTGGTTGACTACACAAGTAAAACAAAAGGGAGCAGAAAGAAGAGTTAACTTTTCCTCTTTTAGCCTCTTTTTCCTTCCATATAAAATAAGAGAAGCCCTGTTTGAGACAGGGTGGATGAATAAAGACAGATTCAGGGAAGCTCATGAGTGAGAATTACCAAGGGAATGACTCACCCTCTTTATTACAAGAATACTTAAATAAGTGGCATTATAAGAATATTTAAGTGCTTAAATAAGATTTATTCTGATAATGCATGGTATAAAAAACAGCCTTTGCATTGGAAATCTCTGAAGTATGAACAGTCTTTTTCTTTTGTGGATTTTAAAATTTCTATTAGATATGGACATATTTAGTATGTAAACAACACATGTTGGTACCATCTTTTCACTCCTCCATACCCCTTTTCTGAAGAGGCCTTCCTTGTTGGGGATGCAGGTAAAGCCCATAGGGATTGTGGGTCATGCATTATGGGGGCAGCAGTCTGTTATGGGGGAGAGGCAATGCCTCTGTGCAAAATGTCCCAACTTGTGGCTCTAACAATCTTTTCACCCCCTCTTCCACAAAACTCCCTGAGCTAGACTGGGAGCATTTTAACTCTACTTCAGTGATGGGCACATAGGAGCCTCTGGATCTCTGGTTTGCTAGGTGTTGAGTGTCCCCAGGGTCTATCTACTTTACCCTTGTGCTGATATCAGGTTCACTGAGAAAGTAGCAGTCTTGCTAATTTCCCCAGTTGCTCTGTGGTTTCAGCTGGGGCTGGGGTGGAGTGCACTGGTTGTTTATCTCCTCAGGTCCAGCTCCTGTCTGAAAAAGAGAAGCAGATTCTCCAATGGAGAGTGAAGTCATCACTGGTTAAATGGCATAACCATTATTAATTTAGAGAGAATTTAAAGGGTGTAGACCCTCCTATACCCCAAGATTAATGGGAGCTTCACAATGGAAAGCAGAATCATTATCTGGATATGATTCTGACTTGTTTCCCAGTTCCAAATATTGTTTCCCTTCCACTGAGTGGATCTGCTAGCCAATCCAAGAGGAGTTGGTTACCCACCATGACTGTGTGCCAATATTGCAGTTGTGTGAGCACCATGTCAGGTTGTTTGCTTCTGAGTTGCTTAGACTTTGAGTAGCTTAGACTTTGAGTTTCTTGGACACATGTTGGGCACTTTCCTCTGGTAGCTCATGTAGTGCCTTCCAACACTAGATGGGCTAATTGTCTGGGAACTGGCTGTCTTCCAGATTCCAACCAGGTCTCTTCATGGTCTGTGCCAATAGCATGTGATGTCTTCAGCAGTAGGGTCTTACCAAGTGCTCTGACAGAAGTCTGTCTTGTTTGTTTAGGGATATCTAGTAGGTCTCTCTGATCAATAGCTCATTGTGTATGTAAATCACATCTTGGTAAAGGGAATTATAAGCCTGTAACAAGGGAAAAGGAAAAAAAAAAAAAAGAGAGAAGAAAGAGAAACAGGAGAAATTTAAGTTTCATTTCACCCTCTCCAGTGCCATTCAATTCAGGTGCTCCCCCAAAGGTTCTCTTGAGGGTTCCACCTTTTAGTGTAACTTCCAGGAAATAGAACTCTATGTACCAATTCAATTTGGTTTCAATTTTGTGTTCCTCCCCCACCCTTCCCCTTCCCCCAACCTCTACCCTCTCTATTGTCCAAGCCTCAAGATGCTATTCAGGTATGTTAGCAACTTGGGCTGATCCAGGTTAACAGTAGCAGATGAGTGAGACCATGCAACGATTGTCTTTCTGTGATTGTCTGAGTTCACTGAAAATGATCTGTTCCAAGGTCAACCATTTTTCTACAAATTTCATTGTGTCATTTTTTTTTTCTTCGTACTGCTTAGTAGAATTCCATCATGTACATATACCACATCTTGGTTATCCATTCATCTAATGATGGATATCTGGGTTGATTCCAGCTCTTTGTTATTGTGAATTAAGCAGCTATAAACATGGTTGAGCAAATCTCTCTGAATTGAGATCTGGAGATTTTGGGGTAAATTCCCAGTAAGGGAATAACAGGGTCTGTTGGAAATTGTATATTCATCCTTTTCAGGGATCTCCATATTGCTTCCCACAGTGGTTGTCCCAGCTTACATTCCCACTGACAGTGAATCAGTGTTCCTATTTCTCCACATCCTCACTAACATTTATTTTCATTTTATTTTTTAATGTTTGCTATCCTTACTGGGGTAAGGTTGGGATCTCATAGTTGTTTTAATTTGCATTTACCTAATGGTTAGGAATGTTGAACATTTTCTTAAGTGTGTGTTAGCCATTTGAAATTTGTCCTCTGAGAATTCCCTATTTAGTTCTCTGGCCCTCTTTTCAAGTGAGTTGTTTGATTTTTATTGTTTAGGTTTTTGAGTTCTTTGTAGATTCTAGATATTAGGCTTCTGTCAGTGGTATAGCTGGCAAACATTTTCTCCCATTCAGTCGGTAATCAATCGACTTTACTTATGGTATGTTTGTCTGTGCAAAAGCTTTTTAGCTTCATGAGATCCCATTGATTGAGTGCTTGTTTATTTTCCAGAGTACTGGTGTTTTGTTCAGTAATTCTTTTCCCAGTCCTATATCGTGGAGATTGCCTTCTACTTTTTATTCCAGTAGTTGAAGAGCTTCAAGTCTTATATTGAGGTCCTTAATCCATTTGGACTTGATTTTTGTGTATGGCAAAATGAGTGGATCTAATTTCATTTTTCTAAATATAGCCATCCAATTTGTCCAACACCATTTGGTGAAGATGCTGTCTTTTCTACAGTCTACATTATTGGCACCTTTGTCAAAGATCAAGCAGCTGCAGTTACTTGACCTAAGGTATGTGTCTTCAATTCTGTTCTATTGTTCTATGTTTCTGTTTTTATTCTAGTATCATGCTGTTTTTGTCACTATGGCTTTGTAATATAGCTTTAGATCAGGTTTGGTGACACTGTCAGAGGTGTTTTTTTTTTTTTTTTCTTTTTTTTTTTCTGAGTATATGTTTGGATATCCAAGACCTTCTTCCATTCCATATGAAGTTTACAAAAATTGGTTTCAGTTCTTCAATGAAGGTTTGGTAGAATTCAGCTGAGAAGTTTAGTTTTTGTAGGTGGTATGTGTCTAGGAATTTATCAACTTCTACAAGATTATTTAATTTTGTGGAGTAGAGGTTTTGGAAGTATGCCCTGATGATTCTTCCAATTTCATTGATGTCTGTAGTCTGTAGAGATCTCTCCTTTTTCATTTCTGATTTTGTTAATTTGAAACATTTCTTTCTTTCTTTCTTTCTTTTTTTTTTTTCTTTGCTTGATCACTTTTGCCAGGGGTTTGTCCACCTCGTTTATTTTTCAAAGAACCAGCTATTCATTTTATCAAATTTTTGAATTGTTTTCTTGGTTTCCAATTCATTAATTTATGCTCTAGTCTTGATTATTTGTTTCCATCTGGAGCTCTTTAGGTTGGATTCTTGTTTTTCCAGTGCCATTAAGTGGGCAGTCAGGTTATTGATTTGTGATCTCTCTGTCTTTGTAATGAAGGCATTTAGGGCTATGAATTTTCCTCTTAGGACTGCCTTCATCATATTCCATAATTTTTGGTAGGTTGTGTTTTCATTATCATTCAATTCTAGAGATTTTTTCCATCATTTTAAATTTATTTATTTATTTATTTGAGAGTGACAGACAGACAGAGAGAGAAAGAGGTACATAGAGATAGATAGAGAATGGGTGCACCAGGGCCTCCAGCCATTGCCAATGAACTCCAGATGCGTGCGCCCCCTTGTGCATCTGGCTAACGTGGGTCCTGGGGAGAAGAGCCTCGAACCGGCATCCTTAGGCTTCACAGGCAAGTGCTTAACCACTAAGCCATCTCTCCAGCCCAACAACACACTTTTTAACAATAAATGGGTCATGGAGGAAATCAGAAAAGAAATTGTTAAATTTCTAGAATCAGGCTGTAGAGATTGCTCAGTGGTTAAGCACTTGCCTGTGAAACCTAAGGACGCCGGTTCGAGGCTTGACTCCCCAGGACCCATGTTAGCCAGATGCACAAGGGGGTACATGCATCTAGAGTTCGTTTGCAGTGGCTGGAGGCCCTGGCATGCTGATTCTCTCTCTATCTGCCTCTTTCTGTCTCTTTCTCTGTTGCTGTCAAATAAGTAAATAAAAATAAAAAAGTTACATTAGAAAAAAGGTGTGTTGTTTAGTCTCCAGGAGCTGGTGGAGTCCTTTATGTGTCTCTTGTTAATTTCTAGGTTTAAAGCATTGTGATGTGACATGATGCAAGAAGTTACTTCAATTTTCCTGACTTTATGAAGGCATGCTTTATGGCATAATATATGGTCTATTTTGAATAAGGTTCCATGGGCTGCTGAGGAGAATGTTGATTTCTACTTGGATGATCTGTCTATTGATAACTGTGGAGTATTCAAGTCTCCAACTATGATCATGTTGGTGTTTATTTGTTTTATAGTCAAGTAGATTTTGTTTTATAAAAAGTGGTGCACCTGTGTTTGGCACATACATATTTGTTGTTGTAATGTGCTCATGTTGGATCATTCCCTTGATGAGTAAGGTGTGGCCTTCTTTGTCCTTTTTGATTCCTTTTGGTTTGCAGTCTATTTTATCAGATATTAATATAGGAACATCCACTTGTTTATTTCCATTTGCTTGGAATATCATTTTCCAACCTTTCACCCTGAGAAGGTGTCTATCTTTAGTGGTGAGGTGGGTTTCTTGAAGACAGAAGATAGAAGGGTCCAGTTTTTTGACCCATCCTGACAACCTGTCCCTTTTGATGGGTGAGTTAAGACCATTAATATTTAATGTTATTACTGTAAGGTTTGAATTAACCCCTGCCATGATGAGATGTTTCATGGGGTTTGGTGCTTTCTTGTGTTTTGTACTATTTTGAGTCTGGTCTCCTTTGGTTATTGTCATCTTATTCTGGTTGGCTCTTGAGACTGGTTGGTTGACTGTTCTGTGTGGAGTATTCCCTCAAGTATTCTCTGGAGGTTTGGCTTTGTGTTCATATAATCATAGAGTTGACTTTTTCATCGAAACTTTTGATTTCACCATCTATTATGAGGTATACTTCTGCTGGGTAGAGTAGGTTGGGTTTGAAGCCATAGCTTTTTCAGACTTTGAAGTGTCCCATTCCAGGCCCTTCTGGCTTTCATGGTTTCCATTGAAAAATCTGGTATAATTCTGATGTGAATTGTTTATCTCTTTCTACTTTTAATACTCTCTCTTTGTTTTTGTTGCTAAGAGTTTTAACTATGACGTGTCTTAGAGAGTTTCTTCTTTGGTCCTGTCTGTTTGGTGCCTTAACAGTATTTAAAACAGTAACTTTTCTTAAAAATTGCTATTTGTATCCATCCTAGCTTTCTCCTCAAGTTATGATGTAGTGTATGTTTTCGCATGTGTGTGAGCAGCTTTCCAAAGTGTTTTTATGCTTATTTTTCTTCTTCAAGTTTGAATGTTTTTCCCCAATGACACAGAACAGAATTGTTGAAAGTTTAGAACTTTCCTTAGTCATTCACTGAACCATGCAAGCTGAATAAAAATAATGAGAAGCCAAGGTTATGCATGCTCTGAAGTGCTGTGTGACATGATATTGTAGAATAAGAACAGCCCCTGTACCTGGGGGTATAGGAATGAAGTACTGTGATAAAAGGGGCAGTTTTGGATTACGAATGGTAAACTACTACTAGATTGTCCAAATCAGGTCACATATCATATAACTATTGTTATTTACCACTGTGGGACAGGGGACCACCATGGGAAGGACTGCGTCTCTGTCTTAAGTGCTGTGATTACAATATGAAAACTTTATTCATTGTTCACATAAACCTGAATCAACAGTGATTACAAACATCTTTATGCAGAAAATTGAATTCAGAAATCTGTTCCTTATGTTTCTATTCTATGCTAAATTGAAAGTGAATATTTCTCTGAGACATGTCCTATTCTCTTCTTAGTGTCCTTACTTTAGAACCTCCATGCCCACCCAATTCCAATTTTATTTTCTTCCATTGAAATAACTTTATTCTGGCCAGATCCCTAGACTATCCTAATCCCTTCAGTGCAGGGAAGATTTACAGATACAGGGAATAGAGAAAGAAATGCAAGAAAGAGAATTCAGTATGCTTGTCATTTGATGAGGAATCCCTGATAAGCCTAGGATGGTAAATTGTCATCTGATCATGGATGTTCTGGCTTATCTAGCTGAAGGTCTCAGCTTTAGTTCTCTGGAAACAGGAGACAAGATTTTGATCTGGGGAGCAATCCAGTTAGGTATATGTAAGTTAAATTAATCAACAACAGTATTTAAAGTTAATTGACTATGAACAATGCTAAAGGCTTGAAACTAGTCATAAAAAAATTCAAAAAATACATGTACAGGCATAAGATCCTATGAGAACTCGATTTTAGGCAACAACTTTTGGTCAGAGAAAATATGATTGAAAAAATAAAGATCTGAGGCTAGAAAGATCTGACATTCTGACATCATCTCATATACTTGGTCACAGAATTTACTTGCATAAAGCTGTAGGTTCTGCTAGTGTTACTCCCATAAACTCACAGCATATCCTGGCTGATTACATACAGAAACAGGAAAAAAACAAAGCCACAGTTTAGCATAGCAGTTTAGTAACAATTAGATAAAGACAATAAAGTTTATTTAAGAAAACTATGCTATGCTCAAAACATCCTTCCAGATACAGACCTTCCTATTCCTACCCATAACCCCATGAACAGAAAGGACAGAATAGACAACAGTTCATAAATCTTTCACCACAAAATACATATAAAATGAGTATTAGATTTATTCAAATTTAAGTAGTTACTGTGACCAATTTCTCCCAGACCTTTAGGCTAAGACCTTTTAAAAAACATCATAGTCCTAGCTAAAGTGTCTAGGAGTAGGTATCAAGGTAGCTTTACCTTGGGGTAGACAGTCACACTGTTCTGGAGACAGACATACCAAAACACTTTAGGTATTAAATTTATTAGACATCCAAAAGGTAAAAAAATGAAGCAAACTAGAATAACAATCCAGAGCTACCGTTTATGACTAAGGAAAGTAATAATATGCATGATATTTGCTTTACATAAACTAAATATCAAAGACATCATTTTATCATGTAGAAATGTTTTAAAAGTTACTTGACCTTATTTTTTGCTTATACAGAAATGCCATGAACAAAAGCCGAGTTGATAGTTAACTGATATCAGCCTAATTATCTCAGTGATTTGTTCATCTTGTGCTTGCAGAATAAATGTATGTCACTTGGGGTATCCCAGTTCAGATGCTGCTTTCTACTGCAGCTTTCACCTCCACTTGTTCATAGCCCCATTCTTAGAATACAGCTATATCTGTTCTTTCTTATGACAACCCCAAATACTTGGATGCATCTATATTTCTCCTATTGTAGTCAAGATAAAATCCAAGGTCCAGATTTTCAAAGGCTTCTTTCACTGTGGGACTGACACCCAACATACCCAAATCACTTATCTGTTCCAAGAAGAGTGGGCACATTGATTTCTGATGCTTTGAAATATATATTTTGGTTAAAAGCACTTGCTCTTAATTCCTGCTGGATTGGGTTTTGCCAGAGCCTGCTGGCTGAAATGATTTGAGCCTGATGGGGAGTGAGAATTAAAGAAAGACAGGAGAAAGGATGAAAGCAAGGACTCCAGTCCAGGACTGAAGCACCATTTATTTCTCAGCAATACTTTTTAATATCTTCTTGCAAACAGTTTGCCCATGGACAAAAATCCCATGACCTTCACACAAGTTTCTATCAAAACAACTTCTTTCTGTTACAGAGTTATGCACTTCGACCACTTCTCAGTACAAAAGATTATTACAAGGTTGAGAGAAAAACAAACCCTCTGTTCCCAGAAATACAAGCATAAATGTTTAAGGAAGAGTCAGCTCTTGTCAGTAACACTGAATGTACATAATCTTGCTTTCTTGCAGGGACAAAAGTTGCCAAACAGCCCAATGCTATGGATTCAAGGCCAGCCCAATGGCTCCTGACATTTCCTCCCTTTTTTATGTTTTATGAACCAGGCCCTTCTGGGCCTTGGGGCAGAAAGACTGTGTCTGTCTTAGGTTGTCCTCTACGGTATTTAGGCCTTACCTATCATTGGTACATGAATTCCATCATTCATGCCCTGTCTTAGGTTGACCTAACTCAAGAGAATCTTACCTGTCTTTGGCTACCAGCCTCTGCAGGGGCTTTAAGATAATGTCTCAGGAAGCCAGGGTCGGGTCCATAGCTGTATCCCATGTACTTCTGCATGGATATCCATAAGGGATCTCAAAAGGCACTTAACGAGTATGGGCAGCAGACACAGAATGAGCAAAAGACAAACACCTGTAGCAGCAAAGCTTCCTATCCAAGAAGTGAGAGAATTCCATCCAGGCAAGGCAGACTTAAAAGCAGATACTAAGTTATCAGCAGCTTTAGCTGCATCAAAAGTAAGATGATTATTTTGCAAAGTCAAAATCTCTGAATGCAACCAAATCAGATCCAAGGAAATATTATCATTATGCCAAATACCTCTTAAATGCATTTTTGTCTTTTCCCAATGCTATTGACTCTAATTACATTTTTTAGAAGTAACAAATCCATTGAAAATCTGCATAACACTCCAAACAAGTTCTAACTTTCAACCCTAGTATCTCTTTGCCCAAATATGTAACCACATCATACAGAGCATCTATTTTTTTTGTTCCAATTTTCTGTCTATATCTACTTGAGTTCCTAGAGCAATAGAAACATTTCTGGATAATTCATGAACAAAATGTGCAGCTTGAACTTCTTGTGACAAAGCAACAGCTGCAGTAGTAGCAGTAGGTAACAATGTAATGAAAGCTAGGAAGCCTGCAATTACTAATCCTATCACTCTTTTTGGTCTACTTAAAGTATTCTTTACTTCCTGTAATACCTGTATTCCCTTGTCAGAATACCAAGGCCTCGTTACAGTAACAGGAATCATAACAAATGCTGGTTGGTTAAAAATCATAACTCTATCAGAGGACAATTCTGAAACACAATTAAACAAAGTACAATTATTACATGTAACATTGAACATTTCCTCAGTCCATGTAATGTTTATGTCTCCCTTTAACATAGCATAGGGTGGAGTAGCACAAGCCATGACCCTCCCCTTCAGGAGGGAAGAACTGTCATTCCTGGGGGAGGTGACACTCACTCCTCCCATGGCCGCAGCAACTTTCCATAGGTAAGTCTGTTGGAAGCCCTCATCAGACCACCAAAGTCCAGCAGAGAGTCCACCAGTCCAGTCACTGTTCCATTTACCACTCTCTTATGCTCCAGGATTTCCTGACCAGTCCCTTAACATGCCTTTCAGTTCCAGAGATGTTACACATGATGTAAGCAGTCCCTCATACCAAGACTATAATTTCTCTATCTTCCCAAGTTGCTGGGTGTAAGATGGGTGGGTCAGGAACATAAGACCAATACAGCTCCCTGTGGATCATTGGGAGTTGAATCCACATCATCAGTAGCAGAGACATCATTCTTATGAAGTTCAATCCCCACAAACCAGACCAACTTCTCTGGCAGCCACCTGGCATTGTCAGTGTCCTGTGGGAAAACACAAACATGCCCTCATCCCCATATTAATACCGGGTCACAGCCATGCCATTTTCCATCAATGGGGGCCTGTAACCTGAGCATAAGTGTCCAATGTTCTAGGATGCTATAATCTGTCTGTGGCAGAATGACCGGATGCATCCACATTTAAAAATTTAAAATATAAGTTCTCCATGCCTTTGGTCTGAATTTCCTCTCCTTCTGGTATTCCAATGATCCTGATATTAGGACATTTAAGTGTATCCCACAATTCCCTCATGTTCTGTTCACAGGAGCTTTTGAACTTACTGAAAATTTTGAACTCTCTAACTGTTTCTTCCATCTTGTCTTCCAGATCAGAGTTTCTATCCTCCACTTGGCTGACTCTATTCTTGAGAGCTTCTAGCAAGTTTTGGACTTGTTCAATTAAGTTTGCATTTTCTATTAGTTTTCTGTGTATAATTTCCATCCCTCTGTCAAGCTCCCTTTTCACATCATTTTCTGATTTTCTTGATGATTCTTGGAGTTCATCCTTGCATTTCTTTATATCTTCATTTAGCATGGCCAGCTGATTTTTAAGGTCTTCTTTTTTTTCACTCTCCCTCAAATCTCTTAACTCTCTTTGAAATCCTTCCAATTTCTTATCTAGTCCTTCCAATTTCTTATCTATTAGTTCTAGTTTAGTGATGGCAGCATCCACACGATTGTCGGCCCTTTGTTGCTTTCCTGCAAGTTCTACCAGTAGGTTGGTCCTCATTTTCTTAGTGGGCACTGACCTGTAACTCCCAGAACCAGCATGGGGCTATCATCCACAATGAGCTTTTGATCAGAGAGACCTACAAGGTTTCCTAAAAGACAGACAGATTTCTGTCAGAGTACTTGATGACCCACCAAAGGCTAATGGTAAGACCCTACTGCTGAAGACACCTTATGTGATCTACATGCAAATTAGAATAGCATGGCTGGAAGTTGGAAGAGAGTCAGTCCCCAGACAGTCAGCGCGTCTAGTGCCAGAAGGTGCTACATGGGCAACTGGGGGAAAATGACCAATATCTGTCGAAGCAACGCATGGTCTAACCTACTTAGCAGCAAATAACTTGTTGTGATGCCCACACAAGTGCAGTGGTGGCACACAGCCATGGTGGGGAACCAACTGCTCTCAATTCGGCTAACTGATCCCCTCACTGGTATGAGACCCACAGCTGGAGCTGGGAAACAAGTCAGAACCATATCCAAACATAAGCCCACTCTCCAATATCAAGATACCATCAATTGTGGGCTACAAGAGGGCCTACACCTATTAAATTCTCTATTTAAAAAAAAAAAAAAGGTTATCTCATTTGTCCTGATGCTAACTTACTCTCCGTTGGAGAATCTGCTTCTCTTTTTCAGATAGATGTAGATCCTAAGGAGAGTGCCACCCCACCGTACCTCAAAAGGGCCCCAGCTGGAACTAAGAAAAATTGGAGAAGCAAGCAAGGGGGCTGTTTTCCTAATGAACCAGATACCAGCACAAGGGGGAAGGAGATCAGCCCAGAGAAAAATCAACTCCTACCAAATCAGAGAGCCAGAGCCTCAGAGGCCCCCCAACACTTCATCACTGAAGGAGACCAAAAATGAACCCAACATGGCTCAGGGAAATTTTGCAGAAGAGGGGGAGGAAAGAATGTCAGAGCCACATGTTGGGTCATGATATGCAGAGACATTTAGCTTACCCATGACTGTGGGCTAACTCCACAATGCATGACCCGTATACCTCAACAAGGAGGGGCCAAGGGGAGGGGGTAGGTCACAGATGAGCCTAATAATGGTACCAAACTGACTGTATTTGCTGAATACAAAACTAACTAATAAAGAAAAAAAATTAAAATAAAGAGTACATGATTTAAAGCAAGGGTATAACTTTAATTTCCCCCTCATAATCAGAATCAATCACCCCAGGTGCCACTAAAATTCCTTTCATGGTAGAGCTACTTCTCCCTAACAGTAGTCCAACAGATCCTTTAGGTAATGGCCCATGAACACCTGTTGGTAAGGCTTGCATTCCCATTTCTGGGGTTAACACTGTGTAGGTGGCAGAGCTGTGGTCCACTCCTAGGCTGCCTGGGGTTGCTATACAGAGGTCCTGAATGGGTTGTTTTGCCAGGGGATAAAGTTCTGTAGTGCTCCATAACATTGTTGCCTGGAGCTGACCCTTCCTCCCATTTCTCTGTGGGAGAAGATTCCTCATATAGTCATATTTACATTTACATTCATTGGCCCAGTGTTTGCCCCTTTTACACTTTGGGCACAATCCTGGCTCCTTTCTGGGTGAATCATTCTTTTGCTTCTGAGGACATTGTCTCACCTGATGTCCCATTTTACCACATCCAAAACAACTCCCTGGGGGTCCATTAACTTTTCTCTTATTACCTTTTAGTTGCTAAAAAAGAACCTCTTTTATTGACTTCCCTTGAAGGGCAGCAACCAAAGCTAACCCTTGTGTATAGGATGGACTTCTGTCAGAACATAGTCTAATGTAATCAGTTATGTTCCCCTTTCTCCTAAATGGCCTCAAGGTGGCTTGACAAGCAGATTTAGCATTCTCATAGGCTAATAATTTTACAAGTGCAAGTCCTGCTTCAGAATCTCCAACCAGTCTGCTAGCAGCCTGTAATAATCCATCCACAAAGTTTTGATATAATACATCAGGTCCTTGCCTAATTTTTGACAAATCTTCAGTCCCCCTCCCCATGGGTGGAAGTTTATATCAAGCCCTCCTAGCTGTGGCATTAACTTGAGCATAAATGGCAGGATCAAAGTCTAATTGCTGCCTCATTTCTTGATATTATGCCTCTCCTGCAAGAATGGCTTGCAGGGGTGAGACAGAAGGCCAAATCAAAGATAAAGCATGAAACTTACCACAGGTTTCGACACTACCACTATAAAAGGAGGTTTCATTACAGCAGGAGGATTGGGAGTGACTGGATTTCCTGGAGTACGCTTTCCCTGACATTGCTGTACTTGTAAAGACAGTGATTTAACCATGCTTTGCAAACGTTGCATCTCCTCTAAATATTTTTCTTTCTGTTCATCCTCAGATTTAGTAAAAGCTATAAAAGGTGGAAAGTCTTCCTCTTGATGATCTTTTTTTCACCTCCTCCTCTAATTCTGCTTCCTCATCTGAATCTAAATGATCAAGACAACATTCTTCTTCACTAAATAAAAGCTTCAATCCAGAGTCCAGTTCCTCAGGTGAAACAGAAGGCTTAGTTTCATTTTCTAAGTCCAGGCTGGGAAGCAGTCGTTTGTCTTTTAACTGTACTTGATTGAACTTTATCTCTTTCATGTCTAGGATCTAAACTATCTCTAACTAAAGCCCACAAGCTAAGGGTTTCCACTGGTACTTTACCTGGCCCATGGGTATCATAATAATCTTGAAGCTCAGTGCCTACCCTTTGCCAGGTTTTTAAATCAACAGTTCTTCCTTCTGGGAACCAAGGACAGACTTTTTCTATAAATTCCAAAAAATTATTGAGTTGTTGATGACTAACTTTGGTTCCCCAAGCACGCAACATATTTTTCAGCATATGAACAAAAAACATATGACTATTACCTTGTTCTATTTTTACTTATATTACTCACCACTCCTTTTTTTCTTTTCCCAAGCGCTCTTTTCCAACCCAGCAGTGTCCTTCACTTTGGATCCCTGTAGTCAGGCCCCACGTTCAGGCACCACTTGCCAGTGCCAGCAAGCTGAAAGGGTTCGAGCCTGATGGGGAGTGAGGATTAAAGAAAGACAGGAGAAAGGATGAAAGCAAGGACTCCAGTCCAGGACTGAAGCACCGTTTATTTCTCAGCAATACTTTTTAATATCTTCTTGCAAACAGTTTGCCCATGGACAAAAATCCCATGACCTTCACACAAGTTTCTATCAAAACAGCTTCTTTCTGTTACAGAGTTATGCACTTCGACCACTTCTCAGTACAAAAGATTATTACAAGGTTGAGAGAAAAACAAACCCTCTGTTCCCAGCAATACAAGCATAAATGTTTAAGGAAGAGTCAGCTCTTGTCAGTAACACTGAATGTACATAATCTTGCTTACTTTCAGGGGCAAAAGTCTTGTTGCCAAACAGCCCAAATGCTATGGATTCAAGGCCAGCCCAATGGCTCCCGACAGGGATTCAATTCCCCCATCCACCTGTGAAAAGCCAGGATGCCAAAAGTGACATAAGAGTCTGGCATTCATTTGTAGTTGCTATGGACCCTGACATTAAAAGACACACAGACACAGACACACACATACACACACACACACACACACACACAAACAAATAAAATTTTTTTAAAAAAAATTTTATATTTCTCTTAAGACAGTCTGGGATGTTTCAGTCATTTAATAGACTCTTCATTTATTCGTTCAACAAATATTGTTTAATGCACATTGTGTTTTACACCCTCTTTTATATGTTGGGATTAGCTGAGGAGCAGAAGCAGACCTCAAAGACCTTATACGGTATTATGGAAAAGTAGGATGGAAACATATTGAAGTAAAAAACAACTAAGATGAATTCACACAGGATTGACGTTGTGAAAGTCAAAACCAACTGATTATGTCTCCATAGCCCAGAATAGAATAGCTGAAAGTTTTATTGAGAGTGGAGGGCATGGGAAGCCATAAAGGGGAAGTAGTATTATAGTCAAGTAATAAAATACAGACACTTGTGTGTCTGACTGGGAGGTGTGGCTCCTTCCTGCTGCCCAGCATTGTCAGAGTATTTAGAGTATTGTAGTCACATTTCCAAATCTGGAAAATATTAAAATTTAAAATTCAAAGCATGATTTTAACTGACTGTACATCTTTTCTACTTTCATTGAAAATTATGGTTAAAAATTATAAATTGACAAGTCAAGATGAGGGGGAATTACTCAGCTAGTCAGTTAGAGGGCCCAAAGAGGGAATACCTCAACAGTCTGCTTCAGCAGAACCAGAGTTGAGCATCTGTTCCAGCCTATTCAATCATCTCTCTCTCTCTCTGTCCACCCCCTGCTCAGATAGGCTGACCACTTCCTGAGCCAGTACCCCTGAGTCCAGACCAATCTGCTCACTCTTAAGCTCACCTTGGCCTGAGGGGTAAGGCCCACCAAAATAAGATTACAAATAGATGGTTACCAAGTGGGCAAATCCTTCCTTTTGGCTGTTTACCTCTCTTGAACCCTCAGGTCTCTACTCAGGTAATCCCCTCCTTGTCTCAGTTCAACTGGACTGTGATCTAGGCAGAAGAAGGGGACCCTATTCCCACACAGGCTTTACCCTTACTTGCATCTTGGTGGGAGATCTCTGTACTTCCTTCTCTTTGCTTCTATTAATGTAATATAATATAGTCTCTCTTAGCATTACTGTCTGGTCTGTAGATTTTAATTGTTTTAATTCATAAGACTGGAAACTGGGGATTCCCTAAATTTATTGGTGTGTTGGCATATTGGTATATTGGCAAGGAACCCAAAAACTCCCATTGCAAAAAACTATCTACTTTTTTTTCTGTTGTCTACCTGCCTAGTATATGTACCCTTTTCTTTCCATTTTTGGATCAATCATTAATATTTCTTCTAAATTAGTTGTTGTAAATTATGTTTTGACACTAGGCTCTCTTGACTTATTAATACCTAATAGCAATTAGGAGTCTGTATTGGTATGATCAAATACCTTATAAGAAGTTTCTTACAGGAGGACGGATTTATTTTGGCTCATTGTTCAAGGAAATATCATCAGGTTGAAAAAGTATGGCAGCAGAAGCATGAGGATGACCAGTCAGATTTTGTCTGGAGTCAGGTAGCCTAGAAAGATGAATGCTAATGCTCAGTAGTCTTTCTTATATTTACCTTTTTATTCCGTTTGGCACCTTAGCCCATCAGATGGTGCCATCCACATTTTGAATGAGTCTTCCATCCTTAGTTAATCCTCTTTGATAGATGCTCCTCACTAATGGAAATCAAATCTCATTGAAGATGAAGACTAGCCATCACAAGGTCCTTACCAAATCTTGGAAAATACAAATACCTTGAAATACTTTCACATCATTTACTCACACCTGAAGTTTGTGCTTTTGTGAATTTCAGCTCTATGTATATTTTAAGGGCTGGGAAGATAGCTCAGTTGGTAAAGTGCTCATATCTATGCACATTTTGAAAACTAGAAGTCATAATTTCCATCACTTAACATAGCAAATGTTCATTGTGATTTTTCTCAGTCCTTTTCTAGTATCCTTCATACCTTGCTGTATTGCTCTTCTTTCCCCTCTCTCCCTCCTAAGCTCCCTTTGTCCTTCCACCACTCCCTCCTATTACCTTCCTTTGTTTTTCTTGGAAGATGCTAATCAAAGCCATATGCTACTTGATAACTTTTATGTTATTGATTTTACTATATTTTACAAGTTTTTGTTTTAGGATTTCCCTAGACTTTTACATGTTGCCTTGTGTTCAGAGCCTTACTATGGATCAGTTAGCATTTGCCAAGTAAAATACCACAAATACATCAAGAAATTCAAATAATGGTTTATGTTTCTCAGGCCTGTGGGTTGATGCTTTGGGCTGGAATCAGTGGATAAGTTCTGCTGCTTTGAGTTAGCCCTGGTTAATTTTGGATAGGCTCACATAGGTATCTGTTGCTGGGTTGGAGTTGGCTGAGGACTGGCTGAATGGAGTGTTTTAGAATGCCTAGCTGGCTGTTATGCTTTGGCTCTCTTCTGTTGTCTCTTGAGTGTCAGGCTTGTGTGGGATGTGGCAGAACCCCATAAATAAAATCAACACATTCAAAAACCTGCTCATATAGCTATTCTGCTGCTCAGGATAGAATATTTGATTTTTTATTTGAGCTCTAGTGTCTAAGACACATGTTTCATGAGACTGCATGTGGTGGTTTGAATAGATGGCCCCCAATATATTCAGTTGTTTATTGTTTGTAGTTTGCATTCTGCAGCCACCTGGCTGGAGGCAATGTCACTGGGTGGATCTTTAGGTGTGGTGGTGGGTTTCAGATTTCAATATAAAGATATGCAAAGTGTGCCTATCTGGAGTTCCTGAAGTGTGCTGTGTGGCTTTTAGGCTTGTGCTTCTTTCTCTCTCTCTGCTTGGTCCTGTGAAGGCAGGCCAACTTCTTCAACCATTTATGGATCTTCCCTGGATCTGTAAGCTTCAGTAAATATCCCTTCCTCCATAACTGTGTCTACAAGTTCATCTCAGTGAACCTGAAGCTGTCTGCTACAGAACTTGGTACCGAGGAGTGGGCTGAGATGAACCTGACCATGTGGATGTTGATATTTTGGAAAATTTGTTTTGGAGGAATAGGCATGGACTTGGTGCTTGCAACTGAAGATGTCTTCTGGAGTGGTAAGCCAAGTTTTATGGACTATTTTGATGAGAGTCTGAGAATGCTAAGAGCAGAGAGCATTGAACTTCAAGGCTTGGCTTATGAGGTTTCTAAGGGGAAGGAAAGACTGCAGAGGACTTTGTTGGAACTGGACTACTGGCATAAGGGCTGGCTGCATCCTGCTGCCCAGGCCCAGAGAGTTTGATCAAGGTTAAATTTGTAATGGACTGATGTGCTTGGCTGAAGATATTGGACTGAGAGATTTAAGATTTTAAACTGGAAAACCTAAAGCAAGTTAAAATTACAGGCACTGAGATGGGTTTTAGGTTACTAAAGCTGCTATTGTCAAACACATTAACAATCTTTAAGGAAGATGGTCCAATTGCTTTACCATGGAAAGGATGCCTGAGGAAAGACTATCGTAGAAATGCAAACACCTTTGGAAAGAGTTGACTGGAGAAGGAACCTGCTTTTCAAGGTTATGATTGATTTTGTCTGTGAATTAAGAATGTGGCTGTGTCCTGTACACCTGGTATTGGATTCAGAAGCATGAAAAATGTGAGGAGTGCTCATTAATTGCACACGGTTCCAGGAGCTGCTGCTGAGATGCGGCATGAGGTAGGGCCTGATACCCTGGTAGGCTGAAAGAGCCTTTGAAAGATGGACCGTGGTTTGCATGAAGACCTCAAGATGTTTTGGTTATACCAGGACTATGCAAGCGCTACCATAGAGCACACTGTTGGCCTGAGATGGAAGTGCTCCCTGCTACTCTGTCCAGCTGGAGGGGTGGAATTGGAAAATCTGGAGACTGTCAGTCTTTGGTTGTATTGGACTTGAACTGCAGAAGTTTGATGTTTGTTTGATGGTGGTTGAGTTTGCATTGTTTTAGTCTCTCCTTGCTATGCATTATGCCAGTAGAAAATGTTTACTCTGTGCCTTTATATGTTAGATGTTTAACTTGTTTGATTTTACAGGTCTTAATATCTTAAATTGGTCAAGACTGTGGGGACCTTTTGAAATTGAACTAAGTACAATTTACAATGTGTGATGGCTATAAATCTATTGGGGGTCAGGGGCAAAGTGTGGTGGTTTGAATAGATGGCCCCCAATATATTCAGTTCTTTATTGTTTGTAGTTTGCATTCTTCAGCCACCTGGCTGGAGGCAATGTCACTGGGTGGATCTTTAGGTGTGGTGGTGGGTTTCAGATTTCAATATAAAGATACACAAAGTGTGCCTAGCTGGAGTTCCTGAAGTGTGCTGTGTGGCTTTTAGGTTTGTGCTTCTTTCTCTCTCTCTGCTTGGTCCTGTGAAGGCAGGCCAGATTCTTCTACCATTTATGGATCTTCCCCTGGATCTATAAGCTACAATAAATATCCCTTCCTCCATAACTGTGCCTGGTCTACAAGTTCATCCCAGTGAACCTGAAGTTGTCTGCTACACTGCATTTACCATATAGTGATTCCTTTGATGACTCTGAGCAAAGTAAATTGGAAGCCATGTGGAAAAGAATCACTAAATGCTATTATGATATTCATGATGATTAAGGAAAGGAGGCAAAATATCAACACCAGTAGGAGTTGGGGCAAAAAAAAAAAAATCCCATATCCCCTGAATAATTTCATGGGATTTAAGATTTAAGATTTTCATGGAGGAAACAACTGCAGGTATTTGGTGGAAATATCAAGAGAACTAGGTGTGACTGACTTCTTGAAATCTCATCATTAAAACATACATAAATGAGCTTTTGCTTCTTTTCAAAATACATATTTTTATTTGCAAGTCTAGAAGGGAGAAAATGAGCACATTGGGGCCTGTTGTTACTGCAAATGAACTCCATATGCACATGCCGCTTTGTACCTCTGGCTTATGTGGGTACAGGGGAATTGAACCCAGGTCATCATGTTTTGTAAGCAAACACCTTTAACCACTGAGAAATCTCTCTTGCCCCATGAGACTTGCTTCTTATGAGAAGCTTTATTTATAAATAAGCAAAGAAAGTGGCTTGCTGAGATAGAATCTATTCTTGGGAAACACATTGTGACATTGTTGAAGTGGCAATGAAGGATTTAGAATATTCCTAGAACTTAGCTGGTAAGGCAGTGGCAGGGATTACAAGCACTTATATTTAATTCTAGGTTAAGTAAACTGAATTGTTGGCAATCTCTTTAGTAGTTAAGTGAAAAATCAAATTTTAAGTGCTTTTTACATAATTTTTGGTAAGTTGTCTATTCTTGAATTTTTTTTTTTTTTTTTTTGAGGTAGGGTCTCACTCTAGCTCAGGCTGACCTGAAATTCACTATGAAGTCTCAGGGTGGCCTCAAACTCATGGCGATCCTGCTACCTCTGCCTCCTGAGTGCTGAGATTAAAGGTGTGTGCCACCACTCCCTATTCTAGAAATTTTATCATTTTATGAAATGAGTTTACTCTTGGAAATTTGTTAACAAAATAATTGAATTATTCTTTCATTGTCTGTAGGCCCTATCCTGTTTTTATTCCTACAATTAGACATTCATGAACTTCCTTATACTTTTTGAAGTGTGATGTGTTTTTATCTAATGCTGACCTTCTCAGTAGGGCTTTCTGAGTTAAGAGTAGCAGCTATGGGTACTAATCATTAGTTAAGTTTATTTATTCATTTTATTTATTTTTTGTTGGCCCTGATATACTCATTTCTTCCCTTCTTTTATTTTATTTGTTTTTATATAGGACAATAACCCATGGTAATGCCTTCCCACCCCCACAATTTTCCCTTTGCAACTCAACTCTGCATCATACAACCTTTCCCCTCTCAATCAGTCTCTCTTTTATTTTGATGTCATCATCTTTTCCTCCTGTTATGATGGTCTTATGTAGGTGGTGTCAGGCACTGTGAGGTCATGGATCTCCAGGCCATTTTGTGTCTGGAAGAGTGCATTGTAAGGAGTTTATTCTTCCTTTGACTCTTACATTCTTTTTGCCACCTCTTCCACAATGAACCTTGAGCCTTGGAAGGTGTGATAGAAAAGTTTCAGTGCTGAGCATTCCTCTGTCACTTCTTCTCACCACTACGGTATCTTCTGAGTCATCCCAAGGTTACTGCCATCTGAAAAGAGAAGTTTCTTTAACCAAAAGTGAGAGTAGCATTAATATATGGGTATGAATATTAACAGAAGTGCTTACTGGGCAGTTTGGTGAGCATAGTATATATATTTAGCCAGACACCAGCAGATGTTGCACCCTTAGTACTCACAACTACCCTTTCATAGGTTTTCAGCATCAGGCATGTATTCTCTCCAATGGAATGGACCTCCATTCCAATTAGAGAACAGTTGGTTTCCCCCATACAGACATGCCACTATTGTACCCATTGGCTCTCTTGGCCTCCCTGTTCAAATTTAAGGTTTGCAGTGTCCACTGTTGAGTATCTCCACTGGTGATTTCTCTCAGTGGGTCTACATAGAGGAGGTTTTCAGCTCAGATCCAGCAGGATTTCTCAATGACCATGCAGCCCAATTATGTGGAGTCTTCAGCAACAGGGTCTTACCATGTATTCCTGGTGGGAAACCAAGAGCCTTGGCAATGGCCTGTAATGTTTTGGTGGCATGAGTAACCTCCCTGGCCAACAACTCAGTGGAAAGTATCCCATCCCTGGCACTGAAAATTTTCTAGTAACAATCTATGGCTCCTGGGTGTTCCATTGTCCAGAAAAGTAGGTTTCCATATGACTTATTCATACCCTCTTAGATTTTGATTAGTCCTCCCCCCAACCTTTCCTTTATTAAATCTCTTCCCCTGACCTCACTTAGGACTTTCTACCCCCATTAATCTGTTCTTCCACTTACATATATCCTATTATGTCCCCCCTCCCTCCCTTTCAATTTCCTTTATATCCCCTTTTTAGCTTACTGGCCTGTGCTGCTGAGTTTTATCCCACCTTACATAGAAGTCCAATCATTTGTAGCTATTATCCACATATTAGACAGAACATTTGATGTTTGGCTTTCTGGGTTTTTCTAGCTTATTAATGAAGGGTCTATCAGGAAACCAATGGCACTCTCAAAATAGGCAATTTGGAGACAATTTAGTACAATTATTTGCACTTATCTGTTCTTAGACTCAAAGAAATAGCAGGGCTATTGTAGGACCTGGGATAAGTAGCTGCCTGGAAATACTACCTGGCCTTCCATAGCCTGGAAGAAGACTGGAGACAACAGTATCTAGAACAGGACTCCAACAGCCATGCAGACTTCTTTACAGGTGCTGATACATTCAGGATTAAAGTTAAGGAAAACTATCAGCATACCATTTTTCTTTCATTTTGCAGTCTTTTTTAGGGGACCCTATTGACTACCAAATTAGATGCTGGAAGTCCAAAGAGAACTACATATTTTTACCTGGAACACAGAGCAGTGTTGGAGCAAATGTGGAGTGCAAACTCAAGATACTCAGTACACTTTGGCAAACCATTTTGACCACTATTGAGGATCTCCCAGACTCAGTGGGCAGAATAACCGGTTCTTTTCTAAGAGCACTCCTTGTATTTAGCTCACTGCTTTCAAAGTTAAATCATGCCTGTTACACACACACATGCACTCACATACATATGAACACCTATACCACATACAAATGCAAAAAAGTGGGAATGATGCAATCAGCTTCAAAATCTTACTGTGAGACCTCATAAAGTGAACATGCATACAGTATTCCCTGGGTGAGAGGATCTTGGTGGCCCTGCAGTCCTGGTTTCCCTATAGCATAGAATTTTGTGTTGGACAACATGTGAAGCAAAGGCACAAGGCATGAAAATACAACAGCACCACTCTAATGACAGTTTTTTTTTTTTTTCTCAAAATTCTGCTCACTTCTTTCCTAAAAAGCCAGGGCTTTCAGAAATGATGACAGTATGTAGTCAGCCTTTTTTTTTTTTTTTTTTTTTGAAAGACAAAATTTTATCACATTTTAGACCTGGATAAACTGGGATGTGAAAGACACAAATTAAACTGACAAAATTTGGTAATGATTAAAAGGAAAAAAAAACTTAGTTTGAGGACTAATTTCAGTGTTCTTTAAAGATATAATTTAGGGGCTGGAGAGATGGCTCAACAGGTAAGGTGCTTGCCTGTAAACCCTAATGATCTGGATTCAGTTCCCCAGTACCCATATAAGGCCAGATGCACAAAGTGGTATATGTATCTGGAGTTCATTTGCAGCAGCTGTAGGTATTGGTATGCCCATTTCCTGTCTCCCCCTGGCCCCTATATGTCTCTCTGCTTAAAAATAAATAAATAAAAGTATAATTTAGAAGGAATTCAAAGAAATAACACTATCAATTTAAAACTCCATTCCTTATCAGCAATTTATGAACATGAACAATGTTTTCAAAACTACAGCTAAGCTAGGTGTGGTATCTCAGACCTGCGGTCCAAACACTTCAATAGATCTAGGTCAATATGATCTGCATAGAGAGACTCTGTCTCATATAAAACAAAACATAACAAACAAAAATAAAAACATCTGGGCTGGAGAGATGGCTTAGCGGTTAAGTGCTTGCCTGTGAAGCCTAAGGACCCCGGTTCAAGGCTCAATTCCCCAGGACCCACGTTAGCCAGATGCACAAGGCGGTGCACGTATCTGGAGTTCGTTTGCAGTGGCTGGAGGCCCTGGCGCACCCATTCTCTCTCTCTCTCTATCTGCCTCTTTCTCTCTTTGTCACTCTCAAATAAATAAATAAAAATGAATAAAAATTTAAAAAAATAATAAAAATAAAAACATCTTGCTATAATGAAATTAAGATTGACATTGATACTTATTTTATCAACAAGTAATAATTGTCATTGAGTATATGGAATCATTTGAGAAAAAGAAACATTCATCATAGTAAACACACATTTCTTCTCTTTACATTTTCATTCTAAAATAATTTAGAGTGTTAATATAATTACATTATAAATTTCATATTATTATTTTAATTATATCAAACTCAAAGGAAATTACTTATTACTAAGCTGTTTTTAAAAATAAAAAGTTACCCGGGCATGGTGGTGCACGCCTTTAATCCCAGCACTCGGGAGGCAGAGGTAGGAGGATCACCATGAGTTCGAGGCTATCCTGAGACTATATAGTGAATTCCAAGTCAGCCTGGACTAGAGTGAGACCCTACCTCGAAAAACAAACAACAACAACAAAAATAAAAAATTAAAAATTAAAAACTAAATTTATGTGTGTATGCATTTGCTGCAAAGAGTTACAGTCACACAATAATTCTCAGAAAAAAATTATTCTTTAGTGTAAAGTATGTACTAGGAATAGATAAAGTTAATTTTGCAATGGAAATGCATATGAGTAAAATGATAAAACAGACAATATGAAATCTAAGTTTTAATAAATGAAACATATTTTAAAGTAAATGATAATGTATGTAAAGTATGTAGGGTGTTTATTTCCCACTAGATATTTCAAAATAATAATATTGGAACTATGCAAAACAAACAAAAAATAAAGAATGTTATAGTTGAGATGTGCACAGTTCCCCAAAGGCCCATGAGTAAGGGCTTGGTCCTCAGCCTATGACACTACTGGGATGTGGTGGAACACTTAGGAGGCAAGCTTTCTTGTGAGAAGTTATGTATATAGGAGCATGATCTTGCAGGGCATTTTAGGATATTGGCCTTTTCCTGTTTCTCTGTTTGCTGGCCAGCATGAAGTGAGCAGCTTGCTCTACCACATAATCCTGGTGAGATGTTCTGCCATGTCACAGGCCAAAGGAAATAGGGCAAGCACTCCTGTACTGAAACCTCTAAAGGCATGAGCAAAAGTAAATCTTTCCTTCTTTTATGTTATTTGATTCTCACATTTGTCACAGTAACAAAAAAGCTTAGCAAGCAATACAGCATGCTTACTTTGTCATAATTTAATCATGTATAACATTTAATTTGACAAGTATGAGAGAGACATGATAGGCATAGTTAACGCTTCACCAATGGCACAAATTCTCATTCCATAGGGTATGCTGGCTAGTGGCCTCACAGTCAGGGGTTGTAGTTCCCAACAATATATACACAAGGTTGGGAGTTCCCAACTCCCACCCTTGCATTTAAGTAGGGCCATTTGAGGAGTTTTTCAAATGAAAGTAGAATAAAATGAATTGGGTAAGAGGCAAGTGTGCCTTGTTTATCCTCTGAATAAACTGAAGCAGCAATGGTGGTGGAGCTATAAAAAGGAAGGACTTGGGCTTAGTGGTTACGATGCTTGCCTGCAAAGCCAAAGGATCCAGATTTAACTTTCCAGGACCCACGTAAGTCATATGCACAATGTGGCCCATGTGTCTGGAGTTTGTTTGCAGCAGCTGGAGGCTCTGGTGTACCCATTCTCTCTCTCTCTCTCTCTCTCTTTTTCTTCCTCTTTCTCTCTCAAATAAGTAATTTTTTTAAAGGAAGGACTGTTACCCTTGAATTAACACTTTGACTCTTGCCCACATCATACCTGAATTGAGTGCATTTGTCTGAAAGGACTATGTTTCTCCTTTGTTGAGGCTCTGTGATTGGGTGTCTGTCTCTATAGTGTTGCACTTGATCCATGATTTTACTTTCTACAGTTTCTGTTGCTCACAGTTAACAATGGCATGAAAATATTAAAAGTAAAATCCCACAAATGAATAATGCACATTTTAAAATTATGTACCATTCTGCACAATAAAATTGTATGCTTTTCCATTCTGTCTTCTTAGGACATCAATAATTGCTTTGTTCAGTATGCCCATGATGTATTCGTCAGTTGGTACCGATCTTGACTATAGATTGGCAGTCATGGTATCTGAGTGCTTTTGTTTAAGTAACCATTATTTATTTGTGTGTGCGTGTTGTTGTTTCTTTAAGGTAGGGTCTCACTCTAGCCCAGGCTGACTTAGAATTCACTGTGTAGTCTCAAGCTGGCCTTGAAATGGTGATCCTCCTATGTCTGCCTCCTAAGTGCTAGGATTAAAGCATGCACCACCATGCCCAGCATAAGTAAACCTTATTGTATCTAAAGTTTTCATTTGTGAAAATTAAATTTTTATATTTTTATTTGAGTATTTTCCATTCTGAGAGTTCTGATTCTATTTACAAAGGAAAATATTTGAAAAGCTACATGTTACTTACATTAGGATTTTCACTTAAAAGCACAATTAAGAAAATCAAGACACCCATTCTCCACATTAAATTTAATTATATTTGTCAACCAAAGCATAGTAACATAGATTAAAAATAAAAAGAAATATCATATAATATTATTTATTTATTTAAAACCATACAAATAAATTTTAGGTAAAATAAGTTTTTAAAATAAAGTAAAGCAATTTTTCAACTTTACATGGTATTTGATTTTAAACACACATATATACATATATGTGGACATATATATATAAGAGTTATTGGTCTGAAAAATTAATTTGAAGAATAATGTACATTAATATCTGCAGTACAAAAACTTATTCATAAATAAGAAGTGTAAGTTATGATTTTATATTCTGGGGCGGGGGAATATGTAAGCTAAGCCCTATTGCACATACCTACACTGTTCATTAGTTGGTCACTGTCAGAATAGTCAATGAAGTCCATGTCAATTTTAATTCATCTCTATCAAGTGTTCATTGATGTTTATTTTTTGGTACATGTCAAATAGATTAGGTGAAACTCCAGCCATTCATATTCAAATTTCTCCTTAAAAATCAAGTCAACAGTTCCCTATAGCAGACTTAAACACTGCAAAGTATACAAATACTCCAGTATCTCTTCAAAATTATCAATCTCACATGGTTGGATATTGTTCCAAGGTGATGAACTTGCATTTACAGGCATAGTAAATCCCTTATATAATTTTTTTGAGGAAATGATTGATTTGGAAACCTTGTACTTTTTCTGGTATTATAGCATTAATTGCTGCTTGCAAAAAAAATTACTCAAAGGAGGCTCATTTAGTAATCTGTTCTAAAAAATAAAAAGGGCAAAACAAAGCTATTGTTAGCTCTGTGTTATGAATTTCAGTAGATGTACAAAACACAGTTTTGACTGTGGCAAATTGTTTCCTCACCTCAATAGCTATACATAAAAGAAAAGACATTAATGGAGATTAAAATAGAGGAGTTTTATTGAAATATAGGTACTTTTCAGAATGATACAAACCAACAAAGAAGTCTGAAAAATACATTTTCATTATTTCTTGATAAGCATATAATGCATATGAAGTTTTAGGAGTGTTAGTAATGCTTTTTTTCTACAACTGTTAAAAGTTTCATTCCTGAGATTTTTAGAGCCAATTAAATTTTGTACATTAAGAAGCAAAAAGGAAACAAATGTTTTTCCTTGTTTTGAGGCTGAACAGGGAACCGACAGTCTCAGTAACGTTCTGTTATTTCCATAATCAGGGTTTTAGTTTGGAATATAGTTACACTGGAATTAATTTCATAACTACTGACCTCCAAATATGCACATCTTCAAAGAGTTGACATATTTAGCTTAAGGATTGTATGTGCATACAAATATTATTACCAAATAATTGCCATTGTTAAGTAGCTTCCCTTTTGAAGTACAAATATAGAAATAAAGTGAGTATTTGTACATCTGTTTTGATTTAAATAACAATTCAAGTATCTCCTTTAAGATGATTTTCTGCAAAACATTAATATTTATGAACCATAGTTTTAAATACATTTTCAGAAAAGCAGAATATTTCTTGAATATTCATTGTTTAAATCATCACTTAGACTATGTAGGTCACAACCTAATTTTGGTTTGCATTGTATGTTTTACTAGCATATCATCGTACATTTTTATTCATTTCTTTAACTAGTCATTTAGGAAAAATGTTAACATCAGATGTATGAAAGTAAGCTGCAGATTGTAACAATTCATTTCAAAAGCTGTATTAAAGTAAAGGTATGGTCTGAATATTAAGTCATTTGTGCTTATGTTATGACTGGTGCCAAGGTGTTCACAGAGATTTTGTGAGAGATGGAGTTGTATCATAGTCTTGAAAATGAATTCCTTTAGAAGCTGTGATCTTCATAATAGCTCCATTTAGGGCATCATCTTCAATGAGTGTGATTAATCCATTGGCAATTATTGATGGGCTAGAAATGAAGGACACCTTTTTATTGTGAAGCCAAAGAATGAAGTATATTATCACTTCAAATTATTTCTGAATAATCTATAGCCATGGACTTGTAAAAGGAAAACACATTTCATTAAGCTATTATTTCCACTTTGTATTCAGTTATTTACTCACTAAATTATATCACATTCTTAGTGGTAGATTTCCATGCCCAATTTTTTGTCAACCAGGAAAATATATGTAGTTGTTATTTACAATGATAAAAGAAACCCTTTTCTCATCTTTGTCATATTAGTAGCTCACAGTCTTACCAAACAGAAATGTCATTAGATAAATATAATAAATTAAACATAGCATTTTAAAAGATAATTTTCTATTAGTTTCTATGTTTTGCATGAATATATGGTATTTTCACATGCATGCATGCATATTTGTTTGTGTGCAGGTACTCTTATGTTTGCAAGTGACTATTCATATAAAGGCCAAAGTTCATTTCAGATGTCTTCTTCCATTGCTCTCCCCCTTACTGAGTGAGAACTTGAACCCAGAGCTCATTGATTGGCTAATCTAGCAAGCCAGTTTACCCTGGGGATACCTGTACTTCCAGAGTTCTAGGATTACAAATGGGCCACCATGTATTTATGTGGGTGCTAGAGGTCCTAACTCTGGTCCTCACATTTGCAAAGCAAGTACCTTATCCACTGAGCATTTTAAGTACTTTTCATGTATCATTTTATTTAAATCTTTCAAGAGTCCCTAAAATTGTTGAGTATTAACTCCAGTTTTTTCATGTGAGAAAATTGAGGATTTTTGAGGTTTGATAAATAAGTAAGTTTATGGTCCACAGTGGAGCCATCTGATTTCTTCAACAAGCTTACCATGATTATGGGCTCAGAAAACCTTGTCTACTCTAATTCATACACAATTCCCCAAGTGGTGTATGTGTATACATTTTGATCAACGTGTTTATTTTTATTTGTATTTTTTGCTTTGCTTTTGTTTTTTTGAGGCAGGGTCTCATCTTGGTCTAACCTAATATGTAATTTACTCTGTAGCCCAGACTATTCTTGTCCTCATGGCAATCTTCCTACCTTAGCATGTTAAGTGCTGGGATTAAAGGTGTGAGCCATTATTCCTTGCTTATAAAAATTGTTTTTATGAAAGTGGCTGAAAAAATTTTACAAGTATTTTACTTGAGTGTTACTTAAAATTTAGGTAGTCAAAGGTATAATTGCCTTCAAAGTGACTAAATCTTATCTTAGAAAATAAATCTCATAATGGCTAAAAGTACTGTCCGTATTGCAAAGCAAAATTAATAGTGTTAAACATATTCTATTCAGAACCCTTCCAATTTTCTTTCAAAACGCTTGTCATTAAAAACTTTGAAGTGTATATTGTTTTTTCAAATTTGAAAGCTTATTTTTGTCACTTTTCCTGCTTGTGTAGATATGACTTTGCTCCACTGTATAAAGATTAAGTAGTCTTACTTACTCTAAAATTCCATAGAATTTCATCATTTCCTTAATATGATCCTTGTATTCTATATATTGTCCCATGTTTTCTTCCTTTTCAATGGATTCCAGGATGGGTGTGTTGACAAAGCCTGGACAGATAGCATTCAGTCTCACACCACTGTTCATAAGATTAGCAGCCATCTGCCAATTAGAAGCACAAAATTGTAAGTTTCACAAGTTATTCAGGTGGTTACCATAGGACAAAGTTAAATGAAAGTTATTCAAGAGACAGATGTCAAACATACTAGTCAGATAGCCTCCCAGCTCCCTAACAGGGAGTAGTAAATGTGAAGACAGTAAAAGACACATACCTGAACTATAGAATTCCTTCTCAAAATGACTTACTTCATTAATTTTTTGTTAAAGCAGTATACTGAACAAGTCTTCCACTTACCTGCTATACTCTGAAAGAACCTGTTTTTTTTTGTCAAGTGTGTGCCCCCCTTTTTTTGTTGCTGTTCTTAAAGTTGTATTCTGAAACTAAGCAAGTGAGTATTAGAATGTTATGCCAAGTGTGGTGGTTTGATTCAGGTATGCCCCATAAACTTATGTGCTCTGAATTCCCCAGCTGGTGTCAGTTTTGGAATTAGGGCCTCTTGGAAGTGATGTATTGTGGGGGACGGGCTTATGGGTGTCAAAACCAGCTTCCCCTTGCCAGTGTTTGGTACACTCCTCTGCTGCTGCTATCCATCTGATATTGGCCATTATTTCCTCCTGCCGCATGGAGATCCCCTGGAGTCTGTAAGCCAAAATAAACCCTTTTCTCCGACAAGCTGCTCTTGGCCATGTATTTTCTGACAGCAACGTGAAAACTAACTGAAGCACTAAGCTTTCTTTCACAATTGAGATCATTTAACAGAGAAGTATTTGTTTAAAAATACTTTAGTGGAAGCTGGGCGTGGTGGCACATGCCTTCATTCCCAGCACTCTGGAGGCAGAGGTAGGAAGATCATTGTAAGTCTGAGGCCATCTTAAGACCTCATAGTGAATTCCAGGTCAGCCTGGGCAAGAGCGAGACCCTACCTCAAAAAATTAAAAAAAAAATAAATAAATAATTTAAAAAAGATACTTTAGTGGAAATTTTATAACTATAATTAATGCTAATGATACTATTTATCTCTCTATCACACTCTACAAGGGTCAGAGACAATAGCAAAAGATGTGGCAGAAAGAATTTAAGACCCCTAAGGATATGGAGGAGTGCTTTCAGGCACAAGATGCTTGTTACATTCATGATCTCACAGTCTGTCATTACCTTCACAAGACCTGCACAGTACTGGGTCCATAGGGATGTTGTCACAGATGGTGGAGGAGGGGGAAGAGGCATCAAAATAAAGGAGAAACAGTTGGAAAGAAAAGGAAGATAATTGGAGGACACAAGAGGGTGGTAGGAAGGGATTATGTAAGTATTTAATACAATTTTTAATTGGAATCACTTTAAATGAGATAAAAATATATTTACAAAATTCAAATATGCTTTATAATGTCATCTAAAAAGATACTATTAGGAATTTTCACTATCTAGAAGACAATTGAAGACTCACCTTTATGCTTAATTTTCAACCTATTTATTCTATTTGATCTATTTGATAAACATAAAACAGTCAATCCTAATTATATATTTGTAGATTCTATATTTGTAAATTCCCTTTCTCGCTCAATTTATTCAAATTCTAGCAATAAATATGTGTAGAGCTTTTGTGGAAATTTATGATCATACACAGAGCAGTTCTGAGCCATGAATATGCATGTGTTTGCTGATGTCTGGATATCCATATTTTATACATTTCTATACTCATTGTTGGTGATTTTTATATTTAAAAATATTAATGGCTCTCAGAAGTGCTACGTCATAGTGTTCCTGTGTAAGGAGACTTTGATATGCGACAGAAAAATTTTGTGTTCGATAAACTTTGCTCAGGCCTAAATTATTAATGCTGTTAGCCATGACTTCAGTATTCATACAATATATAAAAGTAAGCTATTATTAAGTAGAAATATATATAATATGAGGTTATATATTGCATGCTTGACCAAAATGTCATGACTCTAGGCTCTCAATTACTTGACCTTATGTTTCTTGTCTTAAAAGCAATGGGTCAGCAGTTAGTAATTCAGTGTTTGCAAGTAACTTTATAGAACATAAGTACTTTGAACAGTGAAAATCAAGTAGAAATTTTCAGATGTGTAAATTTAAATACAAAATTTTTAATCATTAATGTTTACTCCACTTTATGTTTTTATATGTACTTAAAACTTTAAATGAAGTCTTTTCAAAATAAGTGAAACATTCTAATCAAGTTAAATTAGCAGTGAAAACTACCTAACTTCCTTTCTGAGGGAACAAGACATTGACACATCATTTCTGTTCCCTCATGCTTTCTGTGTTAATATAAAACACTGCATCTCTTTGTCTCCTTTCTTTGTTCCATCTATACAAACCACCCAGACTTTCCACCTGTTCTTTCCTCTTCTACATTTGTCCATTATGGAACATTTTCCAAAGATTAGGTAGAATGGCATTCTTAAAACAACAAAAAAAATGTGATCATCACACTTTTGTGCATACGAAACCCAGCAGCTGCTCACAGAATGAAACTTAGTCTCTCAACCTTGGCCCATCAGTTCCTTTCACTCTGCTTGCATCTGATCATATCTCATCTATGTCACTCTTGCTTGCAGGCGGCATTCAAGCTTACCTGTTGTCAGTTATAAAGATGACAATCATTGTCACTTTATGCTATCAACTTGTGTAGTTTAGAATGTCTACAAGGTTTTTGTAACTCTGTATGCCTTTCACTGGTAGCCTTCATGGAAACACTGCCCTTGAGCACTCTGTCTAGTAACTTCCTCTCCTGTCTCTCCTTCCAGCCCCATACTCACATTCATTTTTATTGTATCCCCAGTGATAGGTACCTATTGAGAGCCTCTAACATGCTCTATAGGACATAGGAAGGTTGAATACTATGCAGATTTAGAATCAATTAAAAACTTGAGCATTTATTCATTATATATCCCTGAGACATGCTTCAATGACATATCTATGTTTAGAATTCATATTACAGACATGTCTCCATTTTCACCCAGATGTATTCACTTCTGTATTTCCCTTTCCATACTTTATAAAATTTGGGTTTCGTTTACATATGCAAAAAGAAGCGATTTTGTGGCTATTAATCCTCACCGCTGCTGACCGCGTGAATCCAATGATGCCATGCTTTGACGCACAGTACACAGGCTGCTGCGCAACCGGCATGAGCCCTGAAACAAACACATCCGCGTGCTGAGGAACTTGATTTTGTAAGTAGATTATACAATAACTATACAAATAAGTGTTTTATGAGCATTTCAATGTGAGATTAATCTGAAAAACACACTAAACTAGAACCAGACAATTTGTCAAACTCAATAGCTTCAATGTAACTTATTGTATAGAATACATGGTACGCAACTTACTTTTAGGTTACATTTAGAGTGATTTGAAAGATTTTCTGCTTCTCTCAATTCTTTAAAAATTGATGGAAAACAATGTTATATAAAAAAAGAGAATCATGTTTAAAAAGCCAACATTTTTTTAATCTAACTATCAGTTTTTCTGACTGGATTAAAAAAAATATTCAGTGACCTTTTTAAACATTGGCCCATGTAGCTGAAATAATTTGAATCATCTAAGAGATACTTGGAGACTTTTAATTTTTGGTATAAATTGGATTGCATGTTTCTATAACCATTTTGTCTTATATGCTTCCCCTAAGAGTTTAAGAAAATTAAAAGTTCACATCATGTAGGTTGTAATGATGAACGCTTTTAATCCCAGCACTGGAGAGGCAAAAGCAGGAAGATCATGAGTTCAAGGAAAGCCTGGGTTACACAGCTAGACCCTATTTCAAAACTCCCAAGTGTGATGTGGAGAAAGTGCATGTAACTTCTTTTTATTTAGAGATGTACTAGCTGCTACTGTCTGTACTATAATAGCTGTACTATCTATCTATCTAAGATCTTATTTTTTTGTAATTATGCAACCCACAACAAAATTTAATCAATTATATATTTTCAAAATTTTTTCCATATGCATAATAGCAAGTGATTAGCTTCATGGAGAAAAAGTCAATCTTTTGGTATCTAATAGCATCTTTTCTCCCTTAACTTCTGGCCTAGCCAAACTCTCTAAAAGGAGACCAAAAAAAAAAAAAAAAAAAAAAGGAAAGAAAGAAAAAAGATAAAAAAAATCAGTCCTTGTTTGAAAGCCTACCAACCAAGATTCAAGATTCAATTTCCAGGCTAACACATGGAAAGCTGGATGCAAAAATTGATGCAAGTGCCTAGCATTTGTTTGCAGCAGCAAAGGTCCTGGTACACACATACACACACACACACACACACACACACACACACACACACACCAAGAAGGAAGGAAAGAAAGAAAGAAAGAAAGAAAGAAAGAAAGAAAGAAAGAACCATTTTTATTGTACTAGCTTAACACAAAGCTTATTTTTCACACTTGTCAAAACTAAGTAAAATCTTACTAGTCATCTTTATGTTTTAGATTTTCACTAATTTTTGAGAGTAACTTAAAAGCCTTTGAGATAGTCTCGCTATGTAGCCAAGGCTACCCTTAAACTTGAATTCCTTCTGCCTCAGCCTCCCAAGTGTTGGAATTACAGATGTGTACCACAATGCTTGACTTAGATTATCTTGTTTTAATACTTTTTTAAAAAAAACTGTGATTTGTCTGAGTCAAGAGACAGTGACCCTTGGTTACTGTGATATTAGGATTCAATGTCATGCTAATCACACTACATAATTCTGCTGAGATGTGCTCATCTCCACCCAGCTAACTAATGGCAAAACCCCACTAATCAGTTGTGAGTACTGTGCCAAAATTCAGCCATAAATGCAAGCCTGAACCACTCCCTGTGTGCCCTCCAGGCTTCAATTTATGAAGCATGTTTGCTCACGAGCAGTTTAAATCCCTGAGGATGGTAGATCACACATGGCACCTAGTGAACTAAAGGCACTAGAACATGTTGGTCCGCTCATTGTTTTGGTTGAGTAAAATGTGGAGGTTAATTAAGCTCATCAGTGGCAGTCAGCAAGAATTTATGATGTCTCTGCAGGGTACATAGGTATATTAGACATGTAAGATAAAGGGAATGAATGAGTATAGTCAGGCATTGCTGCTTTCTGTTTTGCTTTTCCTATTTCTTTAAAGTTTAGGAGAAAAAGGAAGAGTTTAGAGGATGGTCTTCACATCCTGCAGGATATAAAATGTGAACCTTATCAGAGATAAGCTAGTTGTCACAACCACAAAAAGCACAAGAACATCGCTCATAAATATCCAAGATGACTTTTGAATGAATTTTTGTTATATATGTGGAGATGATGAACTTCTGAATTCTAGTAAACAGCTCATGGTGTCACAGATACAATAAATCAAACACTGTTTTCTTGGTTCTGGTCATAAGTAAGTGTACTTCTTCCTTTCAAGGAAGAATTAGAAATTCAGTCATCAAAATGTGAAAGGACTTGTTTGTGTACTTGAATTTCTATCCTTCCTTCTGCTTCATCCTCCCAAGCTGGGATTACAGGTGTGAGCTACCACACATGGCTGAACTTGTTTAAATTTTTAAAATGGCATTGGATTTTATGAATTTTATTGACATATTCTAATATTTTCAGTGTGAAATATTTCCCTTGTATTTCTTTCACTTTCTAATATTAGATCAGTAGCTACATGAATCAATTTACTATGCTCAGAAACCATTTCCCTTTTTCCATTTTTATAGCTTTATTGGACTATCATTGACATATAATAAAACAGCATATACTTAGGGTATATAATGCAATAAGTTTAACATACATATATACTAATGAGAGAATGACACAATCAAGACAATGGGCAAAACCAACACACTAATGCTTCTTGTTAAGTCCTTTTTGCCAATCCTCTCTTCCTAAGAATGTACTGATATGCTATATTACACATGATATATAGTATCAGTTCTTTCTGGTTCTGCTCTTTCATTCATGATAACTTTGAGATTCATCTATATTATATATTGGTGTGTGTAGCAATAGCACATTGTTATTGTTGTTGTTGCTAAATAGCATCCCACTGATAGATATATCATCAGTTGCCCATAGCATTCATCTATTTGTTAATAAATATTTGCACTGTTTCTAGTTTGAGGGTGTTGAAAATAAAGAGGATTCCATTTTTCATCAATTAGCCAAGGTATAGCTAATTTGTTTAAGCAGAAAAGTTATTTTGTTTTAGTATCCAGTACATGAAGATTTTAAATGTTGCTTCTTATATTTTGATTCAATGGGGCAGATTATAGTAATCTGTAGTGTTCTATCCTTAGTTTGCTAATTGACCCTCAATTAAAAAATTTCACTATATACTTATTTGCTATTTTGACAATGGACAATAAATGTGGAGAGAATTAATTTTTTCCTTGGGCCTAGGAGATGGCTCCCCTGGTAAGAGTACTTGCTATATGTGATGGTTTGAATGTACAATGTCCCCCATAAACTCATGTGCTTGAGTGCTTCATCACTAGTTGTTGGTACTGTTTGGGAACTTTGTAGAGCTTTTAGGAGGTAAAGCCTTGATAGAGGGGGTGTGTCTCTGGGGACAGGCTTTGAAGTGTTATAATCCAGTCCCTCTTGCTTTTGAGTTTTCTACTTCCTTTCAGCTGATTTGAAGAGGTGACAGTTGCTGTCTTCCCCTGTCATGCCTTGCCCATCATGGACACTTCCTCTTGAAATTTATACCAAAATAAACCCTTTCCTTCCATAAGCTGCTTCTGATCTAGTATTTTGTCCCAGTAACAAGAAAGTAACTACTACACTGTGCAAGCACAAAAGGGCCCAAGTTTGATCCCCAGAATACAGGTGAAAAGTCCAGGCATGACCATGCATGTCTCTATCTCCAGTGATTTAGAGTGCAAAGCCTGGAGAATTTCTGGGACTCACTGTTCAGCCAGTCTGACAGTCTGACAGCAGCTCTAGGTTTAGTGAGAGATTCTCTCAAGGAAAGAATGTGGAAGAAAGAGAGAGGGACATCTGACATTTGACGATGGCCTATGCAGGCATGTGTATGGGATACATAAATCTGCACACACACATGCAAATAGCATACATGCATATACCACATCACACATACTATACATATGTACCATTGTTTTCTTTTGTTTTAGCAATGATGTTAGTTGAGATAGAAAAAAAATATCAGAAATCTATTATTGTATTGAATGTTGAGATTAACTTTTCCTTTGCAAGTATATTATTTTTTTTATGGTTAAGCTTTAGTATTGGTTAACCATACTTCTAAGAGTTGCCTTAAAGTACAACAGTCACATGTAATATTGTTCTGTGTGCTTCAAATACAATATTTTCCTGAGGCTGGTGATTATGGTCAGCACACAGAGTTGTTTTGGGTGGGCATGGTATGAATCCTGGACTTCATTCATATGTCTGTTAGTATAAATACACTATAAGTTCTTGAAATTCATAACCCTGGCAATTATTCATAGCATCCATATCTAGGAGAGGTAGATACTTGAAGAAAGAGACAGAGAAGAAAGAAGCAGTGAAATTAAACAAAACAAAAACAAGCTTCATGCTGTGGCAAAAATATTGTGAATGAAGATGCTTTTAGCATTAAAGCAGTTATCAATATTAGATGAAGATGAAGATGAGAATCATTGTCTTTAAGTTATGAACATACTGCAGTATTACTCATGTAAAAGTATTTATTTGGCTTCACACAAAAGGTCTCAAATGAGTGACTATATTTCCTGTATCCACATTCATTACTTCCATTTACTCTACAACTCATTGTACACAGACTGTCTTTCTACCACTCGAGGTGGACAGAGCTCATGGTATTTGCCAGTCTTAACTCTCAAACTCTGCATCTTGCTTGATTCCTTCTCAGAAGCAACTACTCTAGTTCATTATTTTCTTCTTGAGGCACTGGCTTCTTTAAGCTAGTTTCTTTCTGCCTCACACACACTATCAACTTCTTCTCACTTCTCTCATTGGCAAAACTCATTAGCATGCCAAAATACCCCAGAGCCATCCTGACCTTCTGTTTTTGTTTTTATGTACACTCTTTCGGTGGATGATTTTCTCCACTCCTGTGGATAAAAACATATTCTCTCCATTTCTCCCTTTTTGAAACATGCACATAGATATCCAGACAGTTATACATTATCTTCATATTTAAACGCTCCTTTCTCTAATCAGGATGGATTATAACGGCCCAAATGCAGACACTGACAGTCTCTCATGCTGGTGAAGATTTACAACAACAGGAATGGCCATTCATTGCTGGTGGGACTGCAAAATGGCACAGGCACTTTGGAAGACAGTTTGGCACTTTATTACATAACATAATTTTACAATATAATTCAGCTATTGTGCTCCCTAATACTTACCCAAACTAACTGAATACATATGTCCAAACACACCACGTGCATGGATGCTATAGCAGCTTTATTTGTAATTGCCAATAGTTGTAGACAAATAAGATTGTTTTCCATTGATGAAAGGATGAGTCATAGCATATTGAGACAGTGAAGTATTAAATGGCAACAAGAACAAATGAGGTATCAAACTATGAAAGAATATACCAGAGCCTTAAATGTATATTATAAAGAAAATGAAGCCAAACTATAAAGGTTACATGCAGCATTATAGGGGCTACATGACATTTAGGAAAAGGAAAAATTTGAACACAGTAGGAAAATCAGTAGGTGCTGGAAGTGAGGCCTGAATAGGCAGAGCACAAAGGATTTTTAGAGCACTGTATCTAGTCTGTAGGCTACCATAGTGTTAGATAGATATAATTATTTATATATTTGCAAGTCTACAGAATGCAGAACACCACAATCGAACTCTATGTTAGTCATGGAAACTACTAATAACACTGTGTTCTCCTGTTAATGCTCACAATCAAAGAACATATTAGATTTCAGTTGAACTTAGTGAACACAAACACTGTATTTTTATCCAGCTTCATGGACCTCTTAATACATATGTATTTCTGTGCTGGGAAAAATAAACCCTACGGTGAATCATAGGCTACAGGTGGCAATAATGTGTCAATGTAGGTTCAGCTATTGTAATGCCACTCTAATAAGGGTATTGATAATAAAGAAGATAGTTAATGAGTAGTAACAGAGATTTATGTGCATTCTCTGTACACATTTTCTCAATTTTGTTATGAATCTAACACTTATCTATAAAATGAAGTCAACAATATTCTTTCTTTGAGACAAAGTGTGGCTATGTAGCCCAGGTTATATTTGAACTTAGTATCTAACTGAGGCTGTCCTTGAACCCAAATCTTCCTTTTCTGGCTTCTCATGTGCTTGAGTGACAAGTATGTACCACAAGGCCAGGTTACAATTATCTTTTTAAGTATGTTTATTGGAAAAGATTGTTGCATAGTGGTTTGGACTCTGAGTATCAGTCTGATTGAGTTCAAATCCTGAAATCAGCACTGTGATCCCATGCCATCTTTAAAGAGGTAAACACTGTGTACTGCAAACCAAGGCAGTAATAATGGCCACTGTGAGTCTTGAATTAACTAATGTTGATGCCATACACATATTAAACATTGCTGAGATGGTTAATCTTCATTATAAGCTTGACTGGTTTAAAAAACACTAGGAGGCACACCTCTGAGTGTGTCTGTGTGAGTGTTTTCCCTGGTGGGAAGATGAAGAAATGCAGTGGGCCTGGGGTGGGGGGATAAAGAGTAATGAAAAATGCATATGCTCAAAATGAAATATATATGTATAAAAATGTCAAAAACAAGTAAGAAAAAACACTACAAATATAGAAATGAAAGTGTTATTTTGTTAAAACAATTTAATGATAATAATAAAACAAGGGGTTATAACTTAACAGAGAAATCTCTGAAGAAATGCTGTTTTATTTAACATTGTGATAAATCTCTTGCCTGTGCATGAAAAGCATAGTTTAAATTTAAAAGTTTAAACATGTTTTTTTAAAATAATTACAGACCCATCATTATATAAGATTACTTAAAAATATAAAAATTCCACTTTTTAAGACACCAAACTTAATAGTACTGAGTTTATGCCTATCAAAAGATACAAATTTAGGAAATTTAGGGGCTGGAGGGATGGCTTAATGGTTAAGGCACTTCCATGAAAAGATAGAGGACCCAGGTTCAATTCCCCAGGACCCATGTTAGCCAGATGCACAAGGGGGCGCACACATCTGGAGTTTGTTTGCAGTGGCTGAAAGCCCTGGTGCGCCATTCTCACTCTTGCTCTCTCTCTCCCTCTCTCTCTGACTCTAACAAATAAATAAAAATAAAAGACATTTTTTAAAAGATACAAATTTAGAAAATGAAAATCAATAGAGGGAGAAACTCCACATCAGAACAAATATTTTCTAACACCATTCAGAATAATATTACTAAACAACCCCTGACTAATAACATAATTTACATTACATATCTATTGTTTGAAACACCTAAACATTACTAATGCATTTATCAGATAATTAAAACCATTTCTTCACGAGTCTCTGCTTAATATTTCTTCTACTCATACTTGCCAAAGCCAATATCAATTAATCTCTACTTCTCACAGGAAATACTCAAAAATAATTTGTACAAAAAAAAAAACATAATTCCCTCATGCAAGGCAATGTATGTGCATGTTTTTGTTCCTCAAAGGACAGAAACATGTGAAATGAACTGCTTAGAAATACTGAAAAAAATTCAACTTTTAGGAAAATAAATTGTGAGTCCCAAGATGAAAATGCTTTATGCTCAACAGCTGTACCAAAAAGCTGTGATGCAAATCTCCTACATATTTTTTGTTTTTACAACCAGAAGAGCAACCACTTGCCCACCTATCATTTTAAGCACCACTTCCCTAATATAAGGAAAACGGAAGAATTACTGCAGATCTGTTTATCTATGTTTGTGCCTGAGGCTGACCAATGTAACTGGTGGACTTCCTCATTATATGATTTTTCCATAACAGAGCACACTAGGGAAGTGCTCTACCACTGACCAGCTACACACCAGCCCCCTCTCATGCTGTTTTCCCTCCCCACTGTTTGCTTTGTCAAGAAGTTATGTTTTAAAGTATGGCATGACATTCAAAAGTGACATAAGCTTTCATAACTACTATATCATTTGTAATAAAAATCCTCTCAGAACGATAAGTTCAACAGTACTTTCTATAGTTAATCATTCTCAGAAAGTTGCTTCTAGTGTTTCACCAACCTTCTTCCTGAAAGTTCAGTACCTGCTTGTGCTGTGGTCAGAGGACACCAAGACAAACATCCTTAACCATTCAAGGCACACTGGAGGCTAGTTCCTTTAAGTGTGGACCCTAGTCCTGGTACCTGGGACCAACATTCCAGGATACCACCGTCTTGTTGAATCAGAATCAGTACTAGACAAAGTCCCTGTGTAATGTTGAGGGTAATGTTTCTGCATTATAAATTTGAGAAGCTCTGTTAAAAAAAAAAAAAAAACACTGGGTTGGAGAGATGGCTTAGTGATTAAGCACTTGCCTGTTAAGTCTAAGGACCCTGGTTCGAGGCTTGATTCTCCAGGGCCAATGTAAGCCAGATGCACAAGGTAGCACATGCATCTGGAGCTTGTTTGCAGTGGCTGGAGGCCCTGATGTGCCCATTCTCTCTCTATCTATCTGCCTCTTTATCTGTCTGTCTGTCTGTAGCTCTCAAATAAATTAACAAAAATGTTTTTTAGAAACTATTAGTTTTCTAAATGTCCCATGCTAGGAAACTTTTTAACTATTCCTCAAAGGGCTCATTGATAAATAATTAACTTTTCTTCCCAATTCCTTCTAATATGTCTCTACCTAATTATTTTAAGGCAAGAGACAGCAAAATCTCAGTGAACTGGCATGGGTAATCTTGGCAGTGCTAAGCAGGAAGTATAGCTCAAGTACTGATGACAGCTGGCATCTGAGCAAAGAACCACATATCATAGGAACCATTCACTCAGTTCCTGATATCCACTAAGATACAGCAAAAATAAAAATTTTTTTCCTACCACTGCTCATTCTTATGCTTCTTTGAGAATAGTTGTTTCACTATAAATTAGAGATAATTCAATTGTCCTCTTTTACAGGGACTGGAAGCTGGAAGTTGTCAAATAAGTGTCAGCCCCTTCCTTATGTCAAGAGCAGCTGGAGGGAATGGTACCTTGTGATTTGCATTTGTTCCAGAGATGAAGGAAGGTGAGCTATACTTTACCTCACCTGAAATTTCTGGTCTATTGGGACACTGCAATCCAACCATTGTCCCAAGGCCCATGTAATTTAAATATGCATCTAAGTTGGGTGTACTGGTGCATGCCTTAAATCCCAGCACTCAGGAGGCTGAGGTAGGAGGATCACTGTGAGTTCAAGGTCATAATGGAGCTACAGAGTCAGTTCTAGGTTAGCTTGGGCTACAGCAAGACCCTATCTTGAACACCCCTCCCATAAAAAAAGAGCATCTGTTTAGTCTATGACATAATACATATTTAGCTCTGCTATCTTGATAGTAAATACTTACATATTATACATGAATATATTTATATAATATAAATATAATATAGTAATATATATACATATATATTTCTTAGGCTAGAAACATTACCCAGGTATTTTATTTTTCCATCTTCTTTCTGGTACTGTTAGCATGTGTTACACCTGTACTTGTTGCCTAGAGTAGTAACTTAGTATTTTTCAGTACTTTTGACTTGATGCCAATAGTTAGGTAATTATATTTTTTAAAGTGACAGAGTACAAGTGAACTGTTGTTTAAGACCAAATAAAAACTTCTAGTTTTTCAAGTGTTTTCTTAAAAGTTTTTTGGGGTGTGTGTGGGTGTCTCTGTGTGTGTGTGTGTGTGTGTGTATGTGTATGTGTGTATAGGTGCAAAAACAATGCTCAGTAAATATGACCTTCATGGTATCTTTCAAAAAAATGTCACTGAGTACCTTGTCTTTGAGGCTCAGAGAATGGCTCTACTGAATAATTATCACAGCATAGACTGTGTAAACAGAAAACATACTTAACTTGCAAGATCTTTGATACTCCACCTCCAATATACTAAGACCTCAATAGCTCAGTATTCATGCAGGTGGGACAGGATTTGGATATAGATTCATTTCTTTTTTCTGGGACAATTTAGTTTTCCCTTTCCACAGCTTGAAGCCACTAAGTATGTAAGACGCATATATGACTCTAATGGGGTATTTTATGGGAGCATAGTTGTTTAGTTATTTGTATTAAACCAGACTTTATTCTTCATTACTCCTAGAAACATTTTTCAATACTTAAGGATAAATGTGACAAAATGACTTCATGTTTGTGTATCATATTCATAAACATTCATACAGAAGGGTCCATGTGGTCAACAGTGCTCGGAGCCCTTCTGGAGATGCAGCGCAGAGTAAACTCACCCCTTAGCACTTGAAGGAATCTCTTTCCACTTTACTCCACTGCTTGTTAGACCCATTAATTGCATTTGAAATTCTGTCTGCGTCAGTGGTCATTATTCACTAGTCTGTCTGCCCAAACCAGTGTTTCAACTCAAGGTTTTATGTGACAGTGAAGGACTCCTCAGAGTCAGTATGAAAGATCATGAGGACAGACCCTGCTTGAGGTGAGTATAGTTCATGATTCTCCATTCACTGCAAGTGCGCAAAAAAAAAAAAAAAACTAGGTAAGAAAGGAAACACAGGCAACCAAATGTTAGAAGTACTTTGACTTTGATAAACCCCTCTAAGGTTTTTTCCTCCTTTAACTTTTACCTATGGGCTATGAATCAAGGGCATAAAATTGTTGATAACATTTCTGAAAAAAATGTTGAAGACTAAGAAGGCCTTTTTCCTTCTACTATTATAATACTCTGATATTGATTTTTATATTTATTTATAGATTTGCTTATTTACTTATGTGTGTGGTGCTAGGGATTGAACCCTGGGCCTCATGTATGCTAGGCATGTGCTCTACCACTGAGCCACACCCTGAGTCTTTTTGTTAAATTTTCTCCTTGAGACAGGGCCTCACTATGTAACCCGAGCTAGCCTGAAACTCACAATATAACCCATGCTTCTCCCAAACTGGAAATACTTCCATTTCTTCCTCCTGAGTGTGGGGATTATATATTTATTTTAATCAAACTATATTTGCTATGGAAAGAATCAACATTCTTGGTAACAGGATAAAATACAAGACAGCATTTTGTTTATTGTTTGTTTTTGAGATAGTGAAGGAGAAGTAGGAGAAAGCTAGCTTCTTTCAGGGAGTTAGTTAGGGACACAAGTGTAAGGAAGGGACAAAAAGATGTATCACTAGGCTCAGTGCAGAATTACCTCTTAGTCTTCTCTCCCAAGTTTTGTACATATGAACTTTTAAGAAAACAGTAAACATCCTTTATTGATTCACTAGTCATTCATATAATTTTCTTATGCAATTTTTCTCCTAATAGTATAAATTCAGTTATGTCAACTTGCCTTTAGGGTTCAAACCTCTATGCAATTAAAATCTGGCCTTCTCTAAAGCATATATCACTTACATTTTTTACGTTTTCTTACCTTTACATGTACTCTTATCATTAAAATGCTTTAATATGTATGTAGATGTTATGTAAGCAAATGTAATGCAATTATCCCTTTATAATTTCTACTATTGGTTTGTAGTAGTGTTAGGAATGTCATTTCAACTTTAAGTAATCCAGAACTTAAGAAGCTAGTTAAGTTTTCAAAAGACCTAAAAAAGGAAATTCTTAAATCTCTGAGTGGCAACTTCATGGTGGCTTAGGGATCATCTGACAATGATTATTACAGGGATGAGGATAAAACTGAGAACCAGAAACTGACTCAACCATAGGTGTTCCCCCTCCAATATTACTGCTGACGTCACTTCATACCGCAAATACTACCAGAGGCAGAGAGGACAGCTATGGTTGTGTGTGAAGAATGGGGTTTAACTTCCTATTTTGAAATCATCACACTGGACCAAGTATGTAATTTAAGGTCTTTTTGGACATTAATAGTTTAGACTTGTTGTCAATATTGATCAGAATTCTTAAACTTTAAGTATCACTTGGATCCTTCATAACCATTCATGAATTTTTCCTGAAGATTTTTGTTGCTTGTTTGAGACAGTTTTACTATGTAGCTCAGGTTGGCCTCAAACTCACAACCCTTCTGCTTTTTCCTGCCTTACTCTCCCAGTATTAGGGTTACAGCTCTTCCTAGACTTTTAAATATAAAATCACAAAGATGAGGAGATAGCTCAGTGGGTAAAGTGTTTGCTGTGCAAGACAGTCTAACAACTGAAGTTCATACCGGCAGGACTCACATAAAACAAGATGCTTGTACACCTACTGCAAGAATGGGGGGTGAGGAAGGGAGTGGAGAAAGGTGAATTCTTAATCTCTTGGGCCACCTAGACTAATATATGCAGTGGTTCACAAGAGACACCCTGACTGAAAGAAGGTGAAAGGTAGAGACCGATTTCCAAAGTTGTTCTCTGACCTCCACATGTGTGCTGTGGCATTTATACATCTATACTCACACATGAAGGCATGTGCATGCATGCACACACACACACATATACACGCAATCACTCAATTAACATTTCCCAAATATTCTGTTTATAGTTACCAATCACCTGGTATTAATTATTTTGTTCTCAAGTAAACAGGTTTGGATTACTTGTATGGCCCTAAGCCATCTATATTTGGTGTGGCAAAGAACATCAGCCATCCACTGATATCCATTTTTTTCTTACACATGGTCTTTATTTTCCAGTTTTTCATGTATTTAGTGAACCATGAGAACAAGCTTGATATTTTTTATGAGAGGGAAGATAGAGATAGAGAGAGAGGAGAGAGACAATCATTGTTAGATGCTGTAGACATTGTGATCAAACTCCAGAGGCATGTACCACCTTGTGTGCATGCATGACTTTGTGCATCTGGCTTACATGGGTTCTGGACAGTCAAACCTGGGTCATTAGGCTTCATATACAAGTACCTTAACTGCTAAGCCATTTCTCTAGCCTGATACTGACATTTGAGTAGAAGTTAGGTTTGCCAATGTGGGGCTGCATGGTTTAAAAGAGCAGGTACGTGCCATCCATGTGCTACTTCTTTCAGTACTGGAAGCAACCTTGCAAGCTTTATGTGGAAGATGTAGACTTTTTGTCAACCATGCTTTCTGCATAGCTGTAGAAAAAAGACACCCTGCAACCAGGATATTGTCCTTAGCTAATAGAGAGCTGATGTATGAGCTTATATTATACTGAAACCATGCATGCTGAGGCTATATATTCCAGCAGGTTAGCACATTCCAAGTTGTACACATACCCTATGTCTAAATTATATGTTCTTACTAAAATCACCAGGGAATAGAATAGCTTTAGTTCACTTTAGTATTTTCTTATTGTGTCAAGGCTTCTTGCACATGCATTGCTGCTTGGAAGTGTCACAGTGACTACATATATATGTATCACTATAGCATCATACACATGCATGCACACACACACACACACACACACCATAGCATTATACACACATGCACACAGATTGTATATATGAGATCCACTATGGATATATATATATATATATATATATATATATATATATATATATATATGAATACATGTATGTATATATATGGTGCCATATAAGATAAATTCATTTTTAAAAAGATACAACTTAGATATCTTCTTTTTAGAAAATATTTTATTTATTTATTTGAGAGAGAGAGAATGGGCATACTAGGGTGTGTAGGCACTACAAACAAACTCCAAACATGTGAGACACTTTGTGCATCTGGACTTACATGGGTATTGTGGAATCAAACCTGGGTCTTTAAGTTTTTCAGGGAAGTGCCTTAACCCTAAGCCAAATCACCAGTAGGAGAATTGTACTGTTAATGTAATTATTGTCCTTACCTGCTAAAGATGACATATTGATAATGATGCCACCATCACCTCCATTTTGCTTACTCATGTAATCCAAACCAAGATAGGTTCCACCAATCACAGAAACCTAATGCATGGTCATAAATAGAAAAAGCAACACAGCCATTAGCTTTCGTCATATGCTCATACACCAAAGATATTATTGATGATTCAGATACCTTAGGAAGAGGTTTTAAAATATTACCAATGAAACATTTTGTAAGGCTTCTTTTTAAATACAGTTACTTATTGAACCGTGGTTTGCTGTAGCAGACAGCTTCAGGTTCGCTGAGATAAACTTCCAGACCAGGCACAGTTATGGAGGAAGGGATTTATTGAAGCTTACAGATCCAGGGGAAGTTCAATAATGGCAGAAGAAACTGGCCTGCTTTCCCAGGACCAAGCAGAGAGAGAGAGAAACAGAAGCCAAAAGCTAAAAGCCAAAAGCCACACAGCACAGCACACTTCAAGAACTCCAGCTAGGCACACTTTGCATATCTTTAGACTGAAATCTCAAACCCACCACCACACCTTAAGATACACCCAGTGACACTGCCTCCAGCCAGGTGGCTACAGATGCAAACTACAAACTAATAAAAAACTGAATATATTGGGAGCCATTTATTCAAACCACCACATTCCACCCCTGGCCCCCAATAGATTTATAATCATCACACATTGTAAATTGTACTCAGTTCAATTTCAAAGGTCCTCACAGTCTTGACCAATTTAAGATAGTAAGCCCTGTATAATCGAACAAGTTAAATACTTCCAACATATAAAGGCACAGAGTAAATATTTTCAACTGGTATAATGCATAGCAAGGAGAGACTAAAACAATGCAAACTCAACCACCATCAAACAAACATCAAACTTCTGCAGTTTAAGTTCAGTATAACCAGAGACTGCCAGTCTCCAGATTTTCCAATTCCACCCCTCCAGCTGGGCAGAGTAGCCAGGGAACACTTCAATCCTAGGCCAACAGTGAGCTTCATGGTAGCCCTTGCACAGTTCTGGTATATCCAAAATGTCTTCAGGACTCCATGCAAATCATGGCCCATCTTCCAAAGGCTCTTTCAGCTTATCAGGGCATCATGCCCTGCCTCATGCCGCATCTCAGCAGTGGCTCCTGGAACAGTGAACAATTCACGACCACTTCTCACATCTTTCATGCTTCTGAAACCAATACCAGTTGTGTAGGACACAGCCATGTTCTTAATTCAGGGAAGAAATAAATCATAGCCTTGTAAAGCAGGTTTCTTCTCCAGTTAAGTCTTTCCAAAAGTGTTTGCATTTCTATGATAGTCTTTCCTCAGGCATCCTTTCCATTGTTTTAATGTAAAGTAACTGGACCGTCTTCCTTAAGATTGCTAATATGTAGACAATAGCAGCTTTAATAACCTAAAACCAGTCTCTGTGCCAGTAAATTTAACTTGCTTGAAGTTTTCCAGCTTAAAAATTTTAAATCTCTCAGTCCAATATCTCTAGCCAAGCACATCAGTCCATTAAAAGTTTAATCTTGATCAAATTCTCTGGGCCTGAGCAGCAGGACACAGCCAGTCCTTATGCTAGTAGCCCAGTTCTAACAAAGAACTCTGTAGTCTTTCTTTCACCTTAGAAAGTTCATAAGCCAAGCCTCGAAGTTCAATCTGTCTGCACTTAACATTCTCAAACTCTCATCAGAATAGTCCATAAAACTTGGCTTACCACTCCAGAAGGCGTCTTCAGTTCTAAGCACCAAGTCCATGCCCTTTCCTCCAAAACAAAAGTTCCAAAAGATCAACATCCACATGGTCATATTCATCTCGCCCCACTCTTGGTACCAAGTTCTGTAGCAGACAGCTTCAGGTTCGCTGAGATAAACTTCCAGACCAGGCACAGTTATGGAGGAAGGGATTTATTGAAGTTTACAGATGCAGGGGAATTTCAATAATGGCAGAAGAAACTGGCCTGCTGTCCCAGAACCAAGCAGAGAGAGAGAGAGAGAGAGAAACAAGCCAAAAGCCAAAAGCCACACAGCACAGCACACTTCAGGAACTCCAGCTAGGTACACTTTGCGTATCTTTAGATTGAAATCTGAAACACACCACCACACCTTAAGATCTGCCTAGTAACACTGCCTCCAGCCAGGTGGCTGCAGATGCAAACTAAAACCTAATAAAAAACTGAATGCATATATATATGTATTTATATATATATATACATATATACATATATATATATATGTATGTATTTATGTATCTAGAAAAATCTACATTTCACAAATGAGAAAAAAAAACTATTTATTTGTCTTTCTGAGTCTGGCTTATTTTCCTAAATATGGTTATCTCCTGTTGCATCCATTTTTCTGCAAATTATAATTTCACTTTTCTTTATAGCTAATCTATTGTGTATACTTACTGCATTTTCTTTATTCATCCATCTGCTGATGGACACCTAAGCTTATTCTATTACATGGCTATGTGAATAGTACTGCAATAAACATAGAAATGCAAGTATTTTAGTGGTATGTTGACTTGAGGTATTTTACTCAGAAGTGTTATATCTGGGTTATATGGTACTTCTGTTTTTATTACATTATTTTGTGGAGGAACCTCTACGCTGATTTCCATAGCAGCTGGATGGATTTCCATTCCTACAAGGAATGTATAAGATTTCCTCTTTAAGCATCTCTGTGCAAGTATTTGTTATTTGTTTTCTTTATGATAGCAATTCTGACCACTGTGAAATGGAATCTCAGTGTAATTTTAATTGTCATTTCCTTAACATAAGAATGTTGAACATTTTTTCATATGTTTATTGGCTATTTACACTACTTCACTTTGAGAAGTATCATCATCTTAATAGTTCATTCATTGACAGGGTTTTTTACATTTTAGGTATTTAGCATTTTGAGTTTTTTATTCTGGATATTCATCCTCTATAAGATGAATAGCTAGCAAAGATCTTCTCCACTTTTTTAAAAAAAATTTGTTTATTTTTATTTGAGAGCAACAGACACAGAGAGAAAGGCAGATAGAGAGAGAATGGGCATGCCAGGGCCTCCAGCCGCTGAAAACGAACTCCAGATGTGTGCGTGCCCTTGTGCATCTGGCTAATGTGGGTCCTGGGGAATCAAGCCTCAAACCTTGGCCCTTGGTCTTCACAGCCAAGGGCATAACCACTAAGCCATCTCTCCAGCCCTCTTCTCCACTTTTATAGGCTGTCTGTTTATTCAATTTCTTTGCTGTGTAGAAGCCTTTAAGTCTTATGAAGTCCATTCATCAATTCCTAGAATGATTTCCCAAGCTGACGGAGTCCTTTTAAGAAAGTCTTTGCCTATACCTAAACCTTGAAGTCTTTCCCTAAGCTTCTTATAAAGGTTTCAGAGCTGAAGATCTGACATTGTTTTTGATCCACTTAGAGTTTATTTTTTCTTTTGTATAGATTGACAGATAGGGATCTAATTTCATTCTACTACATGTAGATATCCAGTTTTCCCATAACCAATTGTTGAAGAGGCTATCTTTTCTCTAAGCATTACATTGTTCTACATGACTGTTTCAGTGCCAGCATAATGCTGTTTTTAATATTATGGCTCTTTACTGTTATTCTTTTTGGTCAGGATTGCTTTGGCTATTCAAGGTCTTTGTACTTCTCTCATTGTAGCTTAAGTTGTCCTGGGATTCACTTTGTGGCCCAGGATGGCCTTGAACTCAAGATAGTGCTCCTGCATTACCTTCCAAGTGCTGGTATTACAGGAATAAACAATCTATTTTGCTTTTTAAATCTATATCTTCTACACTTAATGTTGGGCCTAAAGAGGCCCAGACCCAAGGCCCAGTGGAACTTCCTGAGCCTCGCTAGACTTTGGCGACCTGTCTTTGGCCTATGACTTCCACATAGGAGTGACATAGAAAGGCGTGACCTAAAACTGCCTCCGCCCAGCTACTACTAACATGGTTAAATATTATTAGCCCTTAATCCTCAACCCGTCCTAAGACTCCCACCCCCTACCTTGATGCTATATAAGTGCCTGCTTAATACAATAAGGAGAGACCAGTGGGACTGGCTCTTCCACAGCCCTACCTGCCAGAGAGCCCAGCAGACTGGTGCCCCATGTGAGGAATCTCTCTGATGGAAGAACGCTGACGGGCCAATCAGTCTGCGGGTGAGTGTACCTTCATATATTATGGGGCAGTCCTTGTCCAACCCAAATCCCTCATGCTCACCTGAGCCCTTATATCTGTCCATAGACATCTGTCCTTTGGAAGCACTCCTTGGCCCTCTAAGGGTCCTACACCCCCAGATCCCACTACAAATCCTTTTCAGACAAATCCTTTTCAGACCCCCTCTGCACCTCTGTCCTACTACAGGGGTGGCACCCCTGGGGGAGAAACAACCAACCTCTTCCCTGTCAACGTTAACCCCAGCGGTAATCGTCCCGCCACCTGGTAACCCTGGGAGGCTCATGATCTAAAGGACCTTAAGAAGGCTGTCTCAGAGGATGGACCTAATTCCCCCTGGGTGGAAACCATCCTCCAGGGTTTGGCTCATCATCAGTATACCACCCAAGATTGGAAAAACCTTGCTAAAGCCGTTCTTTCTGGGCCCCTGTACATAAAGTGGTATGCCTTCTTTCAGGATGAGTGCCGTACTCAGGCTGAGTGGAATCAGGCCGCTCATCCCCCAGTCCCAATCACCTTCAGCATGCTCTCGGGCACTGCTGATGCATTTTCCATGGACCTCCAGCAAACTGCCATCCCTGATCCATACCGGGATCAGGTGCGGGCTTTGGGAATGGCTGCATGGAGGAAACTGGAGGAAGGCCCATCTGAGCCCCCCATCACAGGAATCACACAGAAAGCTAGTGAAGACCTGGCTACCTTCATAGAGAGGGTTGAAAAAAGTCTACAAAGAAAGTTTCCCCCTGGCCTCCTGCAAGACCAGTTCATTAAAATGCTGGTCTGGGAAGGCATGACAGGTGATCATAAGCTGGCCTGTGCTGGGCTAAAAGATCACTCTATGAGTAAATGGATTATAGCCACCAAAGATGTGGGATCCAGCTCCCATCAGGTAAGGGCCATGGTGTCGGCTCTACAGACTGCCCACCATTAAGATATGACCGCCCTAGTTTGTGCCCTTCAACAGGCCTCGGGGGAAAGGGGAGGTCTTGTTTTGGATACAGTAAAGAAGGTCATTTTAAAAGAGAGGGCCCTAACCAGGCCAAGAATGCCCCAACAATTCCACAGCCCCTAATTTGCCTCGCATGCCCTGCCCCCAATGCAAGAAAGGGTTCCATTGGGCTAAGGATTGAAAATCCAAGTTTAGCCTTCAGGGTGAGCTTTTAAACTCCCCCAGGGGCTATTCCCAGTCCTGTTACAAGCTGGACCGTGCCCGTGATTCCGGGACTAAGGCCAAAAACGACACTGGGGCTGACCACACTGTCTCTCTCAAGGAAACAATGTGGCTGATAAAATGGCTTCTATGCCTCAATGTAATACTAATTAGAAAGGAGGAAGTCCCTCCTTCACGGCAGTTAGTCCCTGGTCCGCCTTTACTTGGTGTGGGCGGACAGTCAACGTCCTGGGAAATGGCCAACTGGCAGCCCTGGACTGATCCTGATGGTAACTGTGGGGAGGTGCGCCCTCTGGTGGTGTCCGGTCTAACGGCCATCCTCCTAGGTCAGGATATACTTGGAGAAGCTGAGGCTTATATCACCACTGAAACTATAGAAAGCAATCCTCGAGTGCTCCGCCCTAATCATCTTTGGCAAATTGTTGTCACACACTATTCTCCATTTGGAAAGCTTAAATATATTTTTCTTTTAGTCGATACCTTTTCCTGTGCCTGCTGGGCACCAACACATGCCGGGGAAAAATCTAAACATGCTATTAGCCATATGCTTCAATGCTTTGCCACCCTTGGATTGCCTGGTCAAATCAAAACTGATAATGGCCCCTGCTTTTAAGCAAGCCTTTGTAAATTTTCTCCAGACCTGGAAAATCTCACACTCGGCAGGCATCCCATATAACCCCCGGGGCCAAGCAATCATTGAAAGATATAATCAGACTCTCAAGTCTCAATTACAAAAACAAAAGGGGGAATCCTTACCCTCACATGACCAACTAAAAAAGGCATTATTTACCCTAAATATTTTAAAATTTTCCAAAGAAGATAAACAATTAACCCCTGGAGGTGACAGTGGGTGGATATCAGGGGAGTCAGGACACACTCTTTCTCCCTGCTTTGGCAAACCAGGTGAGGTGGTCTTCTGAGATTATACCCCCACATTGGCTATTCAGATGACAGGGGAGTTCAAGATAAAGTCAGGGAAAAACAATTCCATAAAAAGATAGAATAGCTTGTTTTGGCCCAGTACCCAGAGCTTAATTATCACCCTATTGCCCTTCCTGAAAATGGGGGCAATGTAGCCCTCGACCGCCCTACTGAATCCATATTAAAAATGGTCTTCACCCTGCTAAACCAAACAGCTCCCTCCCTTGTTGAGGATTGCTGGCTTTGCCTCTGATCTGGGCCTCCCTGTCTGCTTTCAGTAATCACCAATGATACAACTACAGTTGCCCATACAACCCTAAAAATTGCTCAGCCACCTTCCCCATCCCCGTCCAGCTTCTCCCAATGTCTGCTTCTGGAACTTGCATTTGGGCCCTGCCTTCCCCTAATAACTCCAGTGTAGATGTGGGATACATTCATCCTTCCTTCTGCACTTTTAACATAACTGAGCCCAGTGCTCAACACTGCCTGCCTTCTGGAACAGTTTATGTTTGTGGAGGTGGGATGGCCTATGACTTTCTGCCCACCAATTGGACAGGCCATGTGCCCCAGCTACCTTGATTCCAGATGTGGATTTCATTCCTGGAGGTGAAGCCCTCCCTATACCCTCCTTCGATTATATTGGAGGCAGAACTAAGAGAGCTATACAAATGATACCTTTACTTGTTGGATTAGGAATAACCACAGGTATGGCCACGGGGACAGCCGGGATGGGTATGGCAGTCCATCTCCACAGAAAGCTCTCTCTCCAGTTGATCAGTGACATAAAAGCCATGTCTAACACTATCCTTGAATTCCAACAACAGCTAGATTCCCTGGCTGAGGTAGTCCTACAAAATAGGAGGGGACTAGACCTATTAACGGCCAAAAAGGGAGGCATATGCTTGTTTTTACAAGAAAAATGCTGCTTTTACGCCAATAAATCGGGAACCATCCAGGACAAGATTAAGAGGCTCTAGGAAGACTTGGAGAGGAGGCGGTGGGACCTCCAGGACAACCTGCTGTGGACAGGCTTACATGGCTTCTTACCCTACCTTCTCCCTTTACTTGGGTCTCTCCTTCTCCTTCTCCTTCTCCTTCTCCTTCTCCTTCTCCTTCTCCTCACTATTGGGCCCTGCTTAATTAATAAGATTACACAATTTATTCACCAATGGCTAGAGGCAATAAAACTTTATCAGGTCGAAGTACATTATCATAGGCTCACTACTCAGGAGTCAAGCCCCTCATATGACTGGCTGTCCTCATATGAGTGTCCCTCCTCTGCCCTCCATCTGACCAATGATGGGTAAGATCTCAGACAGGCTGGGACAACCTAAGACAGGTCATAGAGTAGATTCTCAACGAACTGGATACATGGTACCCAGTGACGGGTAAGATCCCCAGAGGGGAACAACCTAAGACAGGGGCCATGTTTTCCACTGTGCCTATAAAAACAAAAGGGGGAGATGTTGGGCCTAAAGAGGCCAGGACCCGAGGCCCAGTGGAACTTCCTGAGCCTGGCTAGAGTTTGGAGACCCTTCTTTGGCCTATGACTTCAGCATAGGAGTGACTCAGCAAGGCCTGACCTCAAACTGCCTCCACCCAGATACTACTAACATGGTGAAATATTATTGGCCCTTAATCCTCACCCCATCCTAAGACTTAACACAGTAGAGTTTGATCTCCCTAGCTTTAGATTAGATACCAATTAATATGTCTGTCATGTAAATTCCCTTCTCCTTGATAGTGTTGGGCTCATGAACTAGGATATGGCCCATTTTTGTTCCTCAGGGGCAGTCAGTTAGAGGTGACAGGGAAGAACAAGTTCTGATGAAAAAGTCTCTTCCTAAGAGAGATGAAAAAAAAAAGATTATGTAATTTCTTGTATATTATTTTGTATATCTGTGATGGTTGCAGTGAACAGTCTTACTGCCAGCATCATGAAGATTAAACCAACATAAAAGGTGGCAAGTGGGTGAGATGATGTAAGACTAGATCCCAGTGATATCACTGATCTACAGTATTAAATAATTCTGAACTCTCTGGGTTTGGTAAAATCACAAACTGTTTTATTCTAGTTTTAATAAAGGTTTTCTGATACTTTGACATGGGGCTTTTATTTTGACATTTAAAAACTCACTTAGCCAGGTGTTGTGGCTCACACTTGTAATCCTAGTACTCAGGAGGATGAGGTACTTTATCCCTGTGAGTTCTAGGCCATTTGTTCTACACAATTACTTCATAACAGCCTGGGTTGGGTAAAACCCTGACTCAAAAAAAAAAAACAGAAAAAAAGAAAAAGAAAGAAAAAGTCCCACTAGCAGAAATGATCTGTCACATAAAACTGATACTGAAAATTATTTTTCCTTTAATATTTCAGTACTTCTCTCATTTTCATTTCAGTCTTTTGAAAAGTGAATATTCCCTTTTGACACCATAACTCCCGCTTTTTTCATTCTTTATAACAGTGCACAGAAAATAATTTGGTAGGTCTTGAGTCTGAAACTGAAATCACATATTGGTTTCTGTCTTCTTTGTACTTTAAAAAAGTTCTTTCTTGACAATTATTCAGGGAAACCTTTCCTTCCTAACATTAGCTCTAAAACAACAACAAAAAAATTAAGTTGGAAATTCTTTTTATTTATGCCATTTTCATCTATTATTAAGTGGTCTTAGGAAGAATGAAAAAATGATTTTCTTTAAAAAAGAAAATATTAATATCTTATATAAGGAGAAAAACAACTCTACCTGACCAAAATTATCTAAGTCAGTTAGATTCTGTTAGTTTCTGCCCAAGTTTTCAGCATGTCTGAACAGAATTTCAGTTTATGCACATTGGTGCTAAGCTATTATTCTCAGGTGAAATGTTTTCTGACATTCTGCATTTGTATTTGCAGAATCTGTAATGTGTAGCCAGGTAGAAATTTTGAAAAGGTTTAAGCTTTAGTTTTAATAGTTTTTTAAAAGCAAGAATTTGTTTCCATGTTGAAGAACTGAATAACTTTACAAATGAAAGTGTCCATGGAAGAGTCTTCAAGTCATACCTAATATTCAGCTTGTGCATTAATGATATGGCCAATTCACCTTTACTATGACAAGCTTTTGCAATCTTTTCTTTGCCTCAGATCATATACATATACACACATATATACATATACATGTATATTAGAGTCATTGTCAGAAAAATCACATAATCAACTGTTTCTTATTTAATGCTTCTGTATCATATATTTGGTCACTATATTAAATATCTAGAAAACAATTACAGATGTTTTTAGATATATTAAAAACTCATGTCTATGTTATGATTTTAATCTACATAGAAAATGTGGCTGAGATTCTGTACTTGATTCTTTTTTAAAATTTTTATTTATTTATTTATTTATTTGAGAGAGAAAGTGAAAAAAGCAGAGAGAGAGAGAGAGAGAGAGAGAGAGAGAGAGAGAGAAGTAAGCAGATAGAGCAGATAGAGAGAGAATGGGCATGTTAGGGCCTCTCGCCACTGCAAACAAACTCTAGACACATGTGCTACCACGTGCATCTGGCTTACATGGGTCCTGGGGAATCGAACCTAGGTCCTTTGGCTTTGCAGTCAAGTGCCTTAACTGCTAAGGCCCCTGTACTTGATTCTTAAAGAAAATTTCAATTTAACTTTGTATATTTTGAGAAAAGAGAAACTCTTCAATTATTAGCACAATGATTAAGTTAACACATTTATTCAATACATTTGGTTGTTATGAAAGAAATTTTAAATGTAATAATGAAATTGTAATTGTAGCATGTTATAAATTTTCACTAATTGTAGTAGTATAAATTAAAACCACTCTTCTCAAGTCCCTAGTACTGGGACTAATTCTCCAATAACAACAACAGATAGACAACTAACTATAATACCCTAATTATTTAACTCTCCACTATCAAAGACAAATAGACAACTCTCTTCTTTTCAAGCATTGTGCATTCTTACAACTGCACTTTTTGCTCATGACTGAAATTTCTAATCTGTCATTTCTCCTTTTCCCAAAATTTATCTCTCTCCTTTCTGTGGGTTCTTACTTACTGTTCTTACAGTATACTGTAAAGAAAATACTCTGGCATCTAAATCATGTAACTTGCCTTTTCAGTTTCCTTGTATTTCATTCATCTTTGTTCTCAATGGGCTACAATTAGGTGACTGAATTAAAAAAAAAATACCTGAATTAAAAACAAAAATGTTTCTTTGTTTTAGTGCTGAGTATTATTGACTTCCTTTTTGTTGGAAGTATTTATAATTTTGAAAATTCTGCCCAATATATTCTAACTATGCCTTTAGATATTATAGAGTAGCCACATCAGAAAAACAGTTGCTAATGTAATTTATAACCAACATCTTTGGGGGGGAGGGGTGACAAAAGGAAGCACATTGAAAAACAATGCTTCTAACCAATTCCTCAGCTTTTCATTTGTAGCCCAGTGAGACAAAGGAATCCAAGTCATAAGAAAATACAGCACTGAGCCAATGTGTGTTCAGACACTTAGAGGGGAAATGTGAATTATTTATGAGCTATTCAGTAGCTGTGTGCTATATGCTTCACATATACTATGGTCTTGAACTTAATGGTTCTCAGAGGTCGAGGGTTTATCTCTCAAAGTTGGGAACTCAAGATCAGAAAATTTAAGTAAGTGTTCATCAAAGGTTAGATTCAAGACTGAACTTTAGTTTTGTCTAATTCCAAATGCATACTTTTGTCAGAGCAAATCTTTAGTCAAGTAGTATATTTCTATAGAAAGTATCATCATCAACAGCCATCCAGTTTATTTGATTTTTATTTGAGTATACTGAAAGATTCAATAGATGTCAGCTATATTTCCAAATTATAATTCCCACTAGAATGTGAGGAAGTACTGATATTCATTGAAGCGTCCAAAAGTTAAAAGTAATGAACATTACAAAAATCACCTTACCAATGGTGAAGGTTAAGTCTACTACTGAGGCAGTTTAGAGTGACTAGGTACTTTTACTGAAAGTAAAATCAGGGATGTCCTTGAGCCTGCCTTTGCATTCTTCACTTTGCTAAAGGTCAGAGAACGATCTGGCTTCTCCTTATTTTTTGCTGCCTAAAGGAGTTTCCTAGATTTGTTTTTCCATAAACAACTTAAATTCCTCCATAGGAAGGAGTTGCCCTTTTCTGGAATTAAGGTTTCTGGAAGGACTAAACCTGAACCTGGCATTGTGGTTGGTTGGTTCAGTCTCTAAAACTTGGTGTCAGGGATGGTTAGCACAGCTACCATTCAAAACCTATCAATGACCCCAATTTGGATCTTTAGGTAGAGTTCCCCCACCCCCTCCTGCCTTCTCATGGGCAGAAGCTCTTCATTATATCTCCTTTTCCCTTCTCTTAATTTAATGAAGTCACTCTAAACTTTACCTTCTGATCTATGGATTACAACTCTTTGAATTCATAAGACAAGAATGTTGGGACAACCCCAAAGTTTCATATCATATCAGTGGGTTGGCGTATATTGGTGCATTAGCTGAGAAACAATTCCTGTGTCATATTGATACACTGGTGTATATTAGCACATTGGCAAGGAACCCCAAAATTCCAGTTTCACTACTCTACTGCCAGAATGGACTTCAATGATTTTGTAAAGACAGTCTTTCTCAAATACCTGGTGACTTGAGAGGAGCTGTAAATAATACAGCTTATCCTCATTTCAGACTAACGAGCAAGCACAGAACAGTCCAGTGGGACAAAAGACTGGGAAAAATTGTAGTGTCCTTATGTGAGAAGAATGATGAAGTCAGCAGGGCAAAGAATAAGGAAAGGGTAAGTGTGGCAAGTAATAAAAGTAGAAGGACACAAGAGACTCTTTGGCAGTGCTCATCTGTTAGCAAATTACCTAAACATTGTGCTGAAACACAAAAGGTATTCTCACGATCATATCATGATAGTTGGCCCATTAAATATTAATTGAACTTCTACTCTGTAAGGATATAAAAAACAGTTTTACACCTTGAAAGAACAGATGATTTCCTAGCATGTATACAAACAGTCCTAACAGAATTATTCATAGGTAAGCTTCTTGAGGATGGTAGAAATAGGTTGCATGAGGAAAGACAGGGTTGGAGCTGAACATATACATTAATGATAGAGCATCAGTGCAGTAAACATGAGGCCCTGATTTTAATCCCCAGAACACAAACAAAAGATGACAGAGGAGGAAGGGAAGGGTAAGAGTAGAATGGAGCTCTGCTTTCAATCCCCAGAGCAGAAACAAAAGAAAATAAAAGCTGAGGGTAAGAGGAGAAAGGGTATGAGAACAATGAAGAAGTTCTTTAAATGTCACTCTGACATGGGACTAACAGGAAAAATCGTTCACAAGGATAAACATGGAACTGTCCAAGACCAAGGAAACAAACTATCCATAACAGAGGTTAAATTTTAAAATAAGAATTAAAGAACCATAAATAAATATTTACATTACCCTAGAAGAGATAATCAAGTAGGAATAATAGGGATTGGTCATATTGATTTATCTTTGCAGTGGGTGTGTAAAAGGGGAAGTTAAACATTTTTAAGATCTATATCAGTAACAAAGTTCATGTCTTGTTCTCTCTCTCTATAAAATTAAATAAATGTCAGTAATACTTGAATTTAAATAAGCAAAAAAGTGGCAGGTCAGCATGTCCCCCCAAAAAATTCAAACTAGCTAAATTTCAGTGTGGACAGATTCAGGCAAGTTGGATGTAACCAAAGGAGTTAAAATAAATTTTCCCTGGCTTTCCAGAATTTCCTAGTAGCTGATAATCTGGGTACTTTCCAGGTGTTTATACATAGTCAGCATGAAAGCAAATTATGTTTGCAAAATATTGGATAAAGACAAATTATTCAAATCCTGCACCTCTGTGATAAGAGCCTCAATATTTTCATGGTTCTCAAGACTAATTCTTGCCATTGCATACTACTTCTTTTCTTTTCTTTTTCTTTGTTTATTTTATTTTATTTTATTTTATTTTATTTTATTTTGAGGCAAGCCCAACAGACTGGCCTTTATTTTTTTATGTGAGAGAGCAAGAGAGTGCGAATGAGAGAGAAAGAGGCAGAGAATTGGAGACCCAGGGCCTCCAGCCACTGCAATGGAATTCCAGATGCCTACACCTTTTATGCACATGTGCGACTTTGAGCCCTTGAGTCACTTTGTCCTGTGGCCTAAGCAGAACCTCTCTAGTCCTGCATACTATTTCTGATAGCTGATATCACAGATAACAAAGACAATTGGTGTCCATCAATGCACTGAAATAGGAACATTATGCTGTAGTGGAACATTATGCTGTAGTGACATTCATTGATATTTATAGTAATTAATGGTAGAATTATTAAAAACATCATTAGTAATATTAAAGGGAAACAACTATTGTACAGTTTGTGTTTTCACTGGAAGAGCTAGGCTCAAAAACATCTTTGTGACTTTAACAGGATTTAGAAAGTGGCATGCGTTTATAAAATACGTTCATACAATTTTTAACTGGGTGTGCATTCAAATTTGTTGTCTTATCAGGTAACAAAAAATGTAGTGAAATAACCAGTAAAGATAAAAATGTTTCCTTAACATCTGAAAAAAAATTAAGCCATCCAACTGATTTAGGAAAAAAATAGAAAGATAGTAAAATCAAATATAAAATAGTAAGCATTAAAGTCTAAAATACAAATGTAAAAATAAGTATAAGTGGCTTAAATTTGCAGATATTAAAATGTAGCTGCTCTTGAATTCTGTTTTTAGAATAAAGGAATTAAAAAAGAAATACTTAGGTAGATGTTAATCAAAAGAAAATGATGTATTACAAATTTTTTATCTAGAAATATAAGCTGAATCATAAATGTTACAGGCAGAAGATATATGCATAACTTAGAAAACTCTTAGAATCAGCAGAAATTTAGATTCTGAATATTATTAGTGTATAATATATGAGGCTGATAGACAGAATTACTGAAGAAGTTAGGCAAAGTGACATTCGTCATTTGATCGTGAATATCTTTGTTCAGAATCTGATAGATCAAGGAGAAAAAGAAAGACATGGTGTAATCAGCACCCAAACAAAAAAGGTGCATTATAACAAAAGAGAACTCTAAGATAGTAAGCATAGCATAGACACAATTATCAATTAGGTTTAATTAAGAAAAAAATCTATGATGTATTACTCTATAATATTACTCTATAATAATGGAGTAAGATTTAGGGAGAGATCTAAGTATGGTACATAGTCAAAACTATTTCATTTAGGCTGGAGAGATGGCTCAGGAGTTAAAGGCACTTACTTGCAAAGCCTAACAGCCTGGGTTTGATGCCCCAGTGTCCATGTAAAGCCATATGCACAAAGTGGTGCATGTGTCTAGAGTTCATTTGCAGTGACAGGAGGTCCTGATATAAGCATATTCATTCTCTCTCTCCCTTTCTCTCCTTCTTTTCCTATTTCGCTCTCTCTCAAATAAATAAATAAAAATATTTCATTTTTTTTCACCATATTATTGGTCTAATGCAGAAGAAAATCAGGATTTCTCTTAAATGTGGTAAAGGAACTGTTAGGTCTCTCCCCTACTACACACACAATATTGAACATGTACACATCATATTATTTTACATTATAATCACAGAAAGGTTTTCAAGGGAAAACAGACAATTATATTTGAAAGTTATTTTCAAACATAATGAACCAGGAACACTGGTAAGAATTTCTTTAAAGTCATGAGCAAAGTACTGTAAAATAGTACATTTGGTTCTTGGTTAAAGGAACTTTAAAAATATGCAAATTTGGGAAAGAACTTTGTAATTTTATCAAAGTGAAGCTTACCCATTCACCTCTCTAATGAGGTAGCAAAATTCTCTTTCCCTCCAGCAGCTGATTTTAAGTATGTATTTAGGGGAGTTTCACTTGAAGCCAAACATCTATTGACTAAGCACTATCTTTAAGATATGGCACTGAACACTGAGAGAGGAACAAGGGAAGCCATAGCACAGTTTCTGTTTTTAAGTTTATAATCTCACAGGAAAATATGCACGAAGCAGCAGGCCATTCCTGTGCATGTACACAGAGACTACACTGCATTTACACTTCACTGTTTCACAAACTAGTAAGAGTACTTGAGCAAGGGCAGGGAGATTCCATGTAAAGTCCCTCTGACATTTTGATTAAGCTGAGTTTTTGTGTGTGTGTGTGTGTATTTTGATTTTTGGTTTTGCTTTTGTTTTCTTGCTGCTCTCAAGAAATGTTTGTTTTTCTTTTAGTCACTGATAGTTTACGTTGAGGGTGTTCATAAAATAAGATAATCAGCCAACTTGTGATGTAATAGATAAATAGAAAACTATTTTTTAATTAAACCTTATCATAATTTAGTTCAGAGCTCAATTATTATCAAATATTATGGAAAGTAAACACACACACACACTGAAATTCAGGATAAAAATCTTACCAACTACAAAGTTCAATTGTCACTTGAACCATGTTTTCTGCTATATTCTAGCATATTTAGGATTTATTTTTCAGCCATTGACAACATATACTCAGATGACTGGTGTGTTCCAATAAAACTTTATTGATACTGAAATTTCAATGTCATATATTCATATGTTTCACATTATTCTTGACCACTTTAAAAATAGAATTTTTAGCTCGCTCGCTCTCTCTCTCTCTCTCTCTCTCTCTCTCTCTCCATATATATATATATATATTTGGTTTTCTCTAGGTAGGGTCTCACTCTGGTCCAGGCTGACCTGGAATTAACTATGTAGTCTCAGGGTGGCCTCAAACTCTTGACAATCCTCTTACCTCTGCCTCCCAAGTGCTGGGATTAAAGGCGTGCACCACCACACCCAGTTTCTTTCTAATATTTTAAGGCAGACTTTCATAATTCTAACTGTTGAATATCTTCATATTTACAAAATAAAATGTTTTTATTCTACCTTACTGTGATTTTTCTGTATTTTAGGTCAGTATTTTCTATTAATATATTAGCTTTTCCTTTATAAAGAAATGTCACTAGTTTTAGGCAATAAATATAGCTAACATAGCTTACCAAATTAATTTGCAGAGTTTTTTCCCAGTTTTTCTCATTATTCACTCCAGCATTATTGACCAAAATATCCAGTCTTCCAAAATGATCAACAACTTTTCTAAAAGTATCTAATAAAAAAGGGTACATTTTAATTTTGCATATATATTTAAATCATTCCTTATGACATTAAATGCATTTTATGTTTTATTTTTTTCCTGGGGATTGACTATATATAAGGCCTTACATGAACTATCCAAACTATACCACTGAGCTATACACTCAGCTCTCTTTGTACTTTTTATTTTGAGGAGGTTTCTTAACTTTCCAAGGCTAACCTTAAACCCATTCTGTTAACCAAGCAAGCCTTGAACTTGACAGTCCTCCTTTTTAGTCTCCACAAAAACTGAGATTACAGGCTCATACCACCAGGCCTGCATGGATTATTATTTATCCACATAGTGAAAATCATACGTTTAATACAATTCTCAGAATTTGGTTTATAGACCAGTTGCATCAATTAGAACTACCTAGTAGTCTGGTAGAAATGCACAGTTTTGTAGATAATGTAACTACTGAATATGAATCTTACCTTAACACATACTTGGATGATTTGTACTGGCATTAAAGTTTTGGAATCAATAACCTAGTGGAATAAACATTACAGAAATGTGCATCCTAAACTAAGAATTCTTTTGAAATCAGTCTGGGCCCCTAGCATCTCTGTCTTCCTAAGACAGGAGCTCTGTGGCACAGAGATATCTTCTGTGTTTGCTTGCAACAGTGAGAATCTATCCCAGAGCCTTGAACACGCTAGGCAAGTACTCTACAAATGAGCTATGTTCCCAACACTTTACACATATTTAAAGTTGAGATGTGTTGTGTTTATTAAATATTATATTAACTCAAATACATATTCAAATCCATCAGGATCATATTTCAAGGAGCTTTAGTATCCTAGTAAATAGAACTATATTTTCATTCAGTTGATTTTATTAGACTAATGAAACTGATGTCTACAATTTCATTTTTATTTTCTTGCTATTATGGCTACTTTTTTAACATTATTAAATTGTATAAAAACTATCTTCAGCCAGGGAAAAGTTTACATAGACTTCAAGTTCTGAATCTAATACATAGCATTGCCAAGCCACATATCAAATTCTTGCAAATCCTCCCCAGCCAGCCCAAACTTGGCTTAACCACCTTAATATTGAGAAACTCACTATTGCTCAGAGCAGCTTGTTATATATTTCTATTGACTTAAGTTGTCTTCTTGAGCCATTCACCATTCGCTCTAGTGCTATCACTTTAGACTAGTGATAACAATTGTGGCTGTTCTTTCCTAGGAGCGAAATGCATTCTCAGATCTTCAAGCTAGCAAATGGGTTCCTCTGAAAAATCATATCAACACAAAGTTTATTTTGATTGCAACAAATTCTCTGAAGTATTAACGCCCACCAAACATGGCATGGATTAATTAGCTTCCAAATGGATAAATTACCATGCAAGTTAATTGCTAAGCACATTGTCAGAGCTTTCTAATAGTCACCCTGTTATATTACTTCACTGGACTGGAAAACAATAACAAAAATTAAAAACTGTTTACTTTTTCATGGAATTTTTAAACTGTTTCTTAAGGTCTCAAATTAGTTCCAGAAAAGGTCATCCAAGGAATACTAATTTTTCTTTCTTTCCACTTCCATTCTATGTACCACTTTTACAAGTACAGAACAACCTCACTTTATGGAAAATTAGGTTATCAGAGACTTATATCTGATTTTTCTTTACTTTATTTCCTCTTTCTGCTCTGCATTGCATTCCTTATGCATTGCCTTTGCCAATGTTTTCATACACCATCTTCGTTCTGAATCTCAGAGTTCTAGACTCAAGTGATCTAAAGTTCAGCTCTTGCTGACATTTATATGCTGTGGTACATTTTATAATTTACCCAGACTTTCTGTGCCTCCATTTATTGACTTGTAAAATGCATTATATCTAGATGATCTCTAAAAACCTTTCCAAATCTCTATTTGCAAAATAATATTAATAACAATTTAAGTATGCCTGAACAGTTTTGAAAGATGTAGACAACATCATTAGTTTCTGAACCTGAATTTACCTTGCTTTCCTATGATGCCAATAAGAGGTCAACCACCATGTGGGTTTCCCCTGGTCATTCATTATGAGTCTGCATTTCCTCCACAATCATTTAACCTTAAGGAATGTGATTATAGCCAAGGTACTAATTTTAAATACTGGCAGGCAACACAATTTTGGTTTAATATCACATGTGAAACTACACAAATTGAGACAGAAATGGCTTTTAGATTATCTGAACTGCTCTATCCAGAGTGATTATCTGTACTACAAACTGGGATTTAACATGACTGTCTTTGAAAATAAATACCACATGCAATCAATAAAATTATCTTCTGGCAAAACATGTTCTACTGGTATTATGTTTACAGATCTGTTCTCCCCATGTTTGCCATCACTGTCATTGACCTGTATTGATATTTGCAGATTGTAGTTACATCATTTTCTTTAAATCCAATTTCCCTTAGCTTTCGGCTCCCTCTCATGCATCAGTCCATTCTCACTCTTCCAGAATATCTGAAGATGTTGGAGAAAACTCAGGACCTCAGTGTCCTTGTAACAAGAACATAGCATGAATTCTATAGAAGTTTTTTGATTTCTGGATTTAAAATGTGCTTAGCAATTTACTCAATTCCTTTAAATAAAACTTTGGGAAACACAAACATTTTATTTTTGTCATTTTCCCCACTGGGGGAAATATTTTTCATGCAAAGCTTCTGGGCCCTCTATACAACCAAAGAGTTTACTATCCTTTCAGTACTGTGCCTGCTATTTTACAAGTAGATGGATTTATTTTAAGAGGAACGAAGAAAGGCTGATAGAGCCTTTTCTTCTGTATTCCAACACCGCATAGTTAATTTTTTTTTTCTTTTTTGGTTTTTCGAGGTAGGGTTTCACTCTCTAGCTAAGTCTGGCCTGGAATTCACTAGGGAGTCTCAGGGTGGCCTCGAACTCATGGTGATCCTCCTACCTCTGCCTCCCAAGCGCTGGGATTAAAGGCGTGCGCCACCATGTCCAGCTTCATATTTAATATTTTTAAAGCACCATTTTATATAGGGGAGACCCCAGAGAAAACATCTGGCCATAAGCGTCCTGAACGCCTACAACCTTGATTCTTGAACTGGTCTTCCAATGTGTTCAAAAGACAAACACTGTCACATTTGACAGTTATTGGACTTTGTGTCTTCCAGCTTTCTGAGAAGCTGATTGCCCTATTTCCTCAGCCTGGTTTACCTTTCAAGTTTCCTCTGCAGTTTCAATCATTTAATAACTGCAGCAGCCCTATTTGGGAATACACAAAGGCCTTCTGATTACATGATGTATTGTCAAATGACTAAAATAAAAGGATTTTTCAAGCAGTCCTGTCTTTCCTTCGTTTTCAAGATCCTGTGTTGTCAGGAGGACACATCACAGTGGGGCTGTCTTTGGGAGGCAGGAGGCAGTGGCATGCAGCAAGGAGCAGCGCTGGCTGGCTGGCTAGCCTGGGCCCGGGCTGGCTCCCTGGTCCTGCCGCCTGCTGCAGGCCCAGCAGGTTGTTGCTTGCTCTGGGCGTGTTGGGGGTTGGTGGATTGAATCCAGTGTCTTACCTCTCAGCTGTTCTTGGTCAGCGACATCACACTGGACGAAGAGAGTCTTCTGAGATTCGAACTGCTCATCCAAGGCCGCCTTACACTTGACACCTGCTTCAAGGTTCCAGTCCACCAGCGCTACCTGCACCCGAGTGGACAGAAGAGCTCTGGGTCCCGCGGGACACAACAGACTAATATGCGGATGCGCAAACAAATAAACAACCCGCTCCCCTTTTTGACCCCAAGTGGCAGGTCGAGTTCGGCGGGGGGGGGGTCCTTTTTGAGCCGCTCTAGAACCCCGGGCTCAGCAGTACGTGGAGTGGGCGCGCGCCGGGTTTACTCCAGGAGCCCCTCCGGGTGGCCAGCCCGCGCCCACGCGCAGCTTACCTTGGCTCCCTGGTGCAGCAGGGCCTCCGCGAAGGCTCTGCCGATGCCCTGCGCCGCGCCAGTGACCAGCGCTACTTTGCCGTTCACGTGCATGGTTGGCGGTGGGTGAGTCAGCGTCCGGGTCGGCAGCGGCAGCTTTTAAGCCCCCCGCTCCCCCACGCGCCTGTGCGGCGGGGCAGCGCGCTCTTCTCTCTCCTGCCAGTGGGCGGGGATGAGAATGTCAAGCCAGCGCCGGGAAACCAACACCGTGTCACCTGCCCCTGAGCACTCCCGCGGCCACAAGTTCTCTGATCTCTGCCTTCTAGGCTCCCCTTAGCCTCTGGCTGTTCCGCTGCGGCTGAGCTGACAGAGGAAAAGCTGGGAAGTTACTTAGAAACAAGTTTCTGGCAGTACCCTCAAAGACTAAGCCGGTAGGAGAGCAGAGCATGGGCTTGGGAGCTCGGATTCCTCCTCCCGCTTTGCAAAGAGCAGAAAAACAAAAGCAATTTTGTAGAAAGATTGCGTTTCTGTGGCCAAGTTTTTGACTATGACGCCCCAGGACTGGCATGGGGTGCAGTGTTGTAGCAAGGGAAACACCCTTCACGTACTAGAGTTTTATACGGATATTGGAGGTGAGATCTGAACTCTCCTTTGATCCAAAAACCTTGAATCGTATTCTTTCAGGGCTTGGAACTTTAAGAATCTTCCTGGGCCTCATGTTTCAGATGCGTGTCATCTTGAAGGCCCGGCCAGAATGTCATCATGTATCTGCACAGGGCTTCCAGCGTTGCGGATTGTGGCTTCAATGGAATGCTTACTCACTGAATCACACTCGCCTCGGAGCCTGAGCCTCAGCATCAAGCATGGGACCAAAGTTTCCAGCCCTCCAGGAACTCTGTGTCAGGCACATTCAGCCCCTCTGCTGACGAGCCTCTCCTAGTGGCCCTCACAGCTGCAAACTGCGATTAATTCTGTCACCATAATCCATGAGCAAAGACTTCTAAGCACTTTGGGAAGAGGGAGTGTGGTGGGGAGAAGGCTAGATTAGTAGCAGAATGAATCTTTTGTGTACTTTGCTAGTTTACAGAAGGGAACCCTGGGGAACAGGACTGGTTCCTAGGAGGAAGAGGTGTTTGAGAAGGCTGCATGAAACAAATGCTGGTGGTAAGCGACCAGAGCAGAAGTCTGCAAAGGTGGCGTGCATTTTTTTTGGTTAAATGCTGAAAAGGAGAGTATTTATACTCAGTCATGATCACTGAACCTCGGCACTGTGAAGAGGAAGGGGAGGGATCATTTTGAAGGAGAATAGTAAAGACAAGAAAGAAAAATAAAAAAGAAGTAAAACAAACAAAAGCCAACACCAATGACATGCAAAGGAAAAAGGAGAGGAACAGTTCCATCAGGAAGGAACTGCTGGGATAACAAGGGCAGATGTTTGCAACACTTGGGTGGGGTGGGGAGGGAAACATTCAAGAAGTAAGACTTAAGTGGGTTAGGAATACAGAGGACCTTGATGAACAGGAGGGGAAAAGGCTGGCAAAGTGACTTGAGTTTTCCAGGACAATAATTCATAGGAGTAAACTGAGAAGGCACAGAAAACAGATGTTGAAATTTAAGGAGAAAATGGCTGGTGAAGGAGGTAGACATTGTTTCGGAGTAAAGACCATCATTATGAGTAAAACAAATGGACTGGGTAGTAGTTGCAAAGATTAGAAGGCAACCGAGTTTTGAAGAAAGGGCAGGAATATTGATTGAGATTAAAAGACTTGGTGTCCAGGAAAGAGAAAACAGGAAGCCATTTGGTGGTTTGTGGTGAGACTTAAGGACAGACCAGCTGGGTGACCTTGGGCAAGCAGCTTCAACTCCCTGTGCGTCAGATTCCTCATTGGTAACGTAAGAATTAGGTAATATGTATAAGGTATTGTCATGGGACCTGGCCCTGAGGAACAGCACAATAAATAGGAGTCTTAGCAAATGGGATCTGAATGAATAATAAGTCATACATGTGAGAGAACAATGTGAGGATGGGTTCTTCTAGTACACAGGAAGGCTTGGTACCTGAATATCAGTATCCCTTAACTCCTTTCCATCTCAATTTCCACTGAAAACACTTTCTGCTGTGATCATAACAACAGTAAGGTTCCTGGATTTCTTTGCTTTCAAATTTCATCACTTCAGCTTCCATGTTCAAACCAGAACAAGTTCTAAAGCATATGATCATGTTTATGTAGCCTCATGATTAAAATCTTTAAATTCTCTGAACTCTAGCATACTGCATGTGGGGCAATGTGTGGCTCATATCTTTCTTGCATTTCCTAGAGACACTACAGGAAGTAGCTTCAGGGGCAGCATATGCCACTCTCTGTGCTTCAGGGAGTCCCATGTAATCCTTGCCCTCATGGTATCCTTCCCTTGTCATTTCTCCGTTTTCTTATTCAGCTTTTGAATCTGTACCCTAGAAACAGCATTCACACTGCTTGCTGTAATGAGCTTGTGATCCCAGAGTGCCTATACAGAAGCTGTATCTTTTTCTCTGCATATCTTCTAGCATCCACCCCCAGTGTGTGTGCTCAGCACACAGTGAAGGAAGAAAAATACAGATCAACATGAGATATACTCAAGAGAAGATGGAAACATTTTTCCCAGATGGTGAGATTTATCATATACTGTGATTATTTATTTTAACGCATTAAGATCAGGAAAAAATACATCAATATTTTTGAAAACAAAGTTTCAAATTTTTATTGTGTTTTGTATTAAAAGTACATTTGTATTTAAAATATCTACAGGACATTAATAATACACAATTTTCCAAAACCTCCAAATCATTCTTTACCTGATAAACATGTTCTCCTCTTCCTTATTTTTTGATATGCATTCCTCAGCTTCTATATAGATAACATTATTTACTTTCATTTACATTAGCTGCATGTTTTTACCTTCACAAGAATTTGTCATTAAAAGATGCACTTCATATTCAAAACAGTGATAAATTGTAGACATGTTTATCATTACTATAACTTTGGGAAAACATTCCTGTGAAGGATTTCATTGTTTGAACAAAGTTCTTCTTCAGTGGAACTGGGTAGATGACTCAGCAGGTAAGAGCACTTGCTGTGAAAGCATGAAGACAAGAGAGGGCCTGAGATTGACCCCCAACACCCACATGACCACACACTTCTCAACCCTAGTCTTGTAGGGGACAGGGCAGAAGAATCTCTGGGGCTTACTGGTTAGACAATATGACCAGAAAACAGAAGCTCCAGTTTCAATGAGAGACTCCCTCTCAAAGACAGACATGGAAGAGTGATAGACAAGGACACCAGACATTCTCTTCTGGCCTCTGCATGTGTGCACACAAAGTGTATGCATCTGCACACATACTGTACTGCATGAATGATACATACACACACACCCACATGCACGTCACATGTATATGCATGCAAGCCAAAAACAGTTCTCATAAAATGAAAACAATGTTGCAAAATTAAAGGAATAATTATTCCCCTGGGAAAACACAAGTACAGAGTATTTATCATTTACTCAGGGAGCAGGCATCTCATATCAGCTACTCCTGGAGACTGGGACTCAATTCAAGTCCAATACTTTTCAGCTGGGGACCTTGGGCACCTTGTTAATGTCCCTCACTCTCAGCTTTCTTTTTGAAAAAAAAAATTATTACTTTCAGCTGTCTCATCATGAATAAAGATAATAGTGTCTATTTCACAGTTGCTGTGAAGACAATACTAAATTAAATAAATACAATTCAAGAGTTCAGGCCAGTGACTGGCACATAGCAAATGTTATATAAATGCTATTATCATTAAGCACTATACATATATAATTGCATAAATCATTTACAACCAAAGTGTAAGGTAGTTATTACTGTGGTCATTCTACAGATGAGAACAGGTTTGGGGAGTCTGCTGGCTCAGTTCACTTATCTAGAAAATTGAAGGAGGAGGCTTTGACTCAAGGTGTGGCTTATTCTTGCTGATTCTTGAGAAGTAAGTCATTTTTTTTTTTTTTTTTTTTTTTTTTTTTTTTAGGTAGGGTCTCAGTCTAGCCCAGGCTGATATGAAACTCACTCTGTAGTTATAAGATAGCCTCTAACTCACAACAATCCTACCTCTGTCTCTTTGAGTGCTGGGATTAAAGATGTGCACCACCATGCATGGCTATGAGTCTTTTACATTTTTTTTTCTTTTACATTTTTTAAGAACACACTAAAACAAATTGTTTTTGAAAAATACCAGAATGAATGATACATAATATCTTTGTATGTTAACTGAAAAATAAATTAGATTTAACAAAAAAAAGGACCAAAGTTCAAACCCCAAGGACTCATATAAAAGCCTGATGTGGTAATTCATGTCTGTAATCTCAGCATGTCTGTTGAGACAGGAGGTGGAGATAGGAGAATCAGAACCTCACATGCCAGCTAGCCTGATGAGCACAGCAGGAAACAAGACACCCACCTCAAATAAGATGGAATGTGAGGAATGACATCTGAAGTTATCCACTGACTTCCACATCTCTCATTTACCTGCACTTACACACATAAAATACAAGTCAATAGATTTTCCAAACCAGAATTCTTTGATTACATATTATTTAATTTAATTTAATTTAATTTAATTTAATTTATTTTAGAGAGAGAAGGAAAAAGAGGCAGGTAGAGAGAATGGGCGTGCCAGGGCTTCCAGGCACTGCAAATGAACTCCAGATGCATTTGCCACCACGTGCATCTGGCTTACATGGGTCCTGGGGAAATGAACCTGGGTTCTTTGGCTTTGCAGGCAAGCACTTTAACTGCTAAGCCATATTTCTAGCCCTGATTATATATTCTTTCATACACACTGTGGGTTACTTGTTCAGTTTGATCTGCAACAAGTCAGTCTTGATGTTTCCTTCATCTCATGCCCACTGGTGAATTTCAAGATGCCTTGCTCACAGGCCCAGGCCTCATAAAGAGGCAGACTACCTACCTGATATGTTAGCTTTATTTTTATTTGAGCACATATAAATCAATTCAAAAATAGACCATTTCTTTTCCGAAACAAATAACAATGACAAAATACAATGCTAAAGGTAATGTTTGTTAGTATTGGGGCTGTATGTACCTGTTTTGGCTTTTCTACCTGCTAGGTTTGTTGGGTATGTCCTTGGAATTCATGTATTGGAAATTTAACTCTCAAAGTCATATGTTAATGGCACTTGGAGGTGGGGCCTCCAGGGGGTTAGAATCAGATGAGATCATGAGGGTGGGATCCTCACCATTGTACTGGTGACTCTGTAAGTAGAGAAACATTGTTTGCTCTGTCTTGATATGTACTTCATTGAGATGTCTTGAGGCTCTGCAATCTCTTCAGCACGAACCCTGCCCCCACCCGAAGGTGTGTACCAGATACAGCCTCTCAACCTTGGGTTTCCAGGATCATGAGCTGAGTAAACACTTGAGTGTATTGAACTTTAGGTAACTTTTGTTTACAGTTCATTGAGAAGAAGTCAAAGGTACTCTTCTTGGTCTGTGAACACACAATCTCTGATCCTAGTGGCCTTGCATTATTTCTTTGGCTCTATGTCTCACAAGAGGCATAATAATTGAGGAGGTTGGAGTAGGTGTATTTGTTAAAATTTTTATTCTAAAGCAAACAGAAGTAATGTTTTTACCATACACACACACACACACACACACATCAAAGTAACTAAAGTTTTTCAAATAAATCCTCATGTAGGAATGGTCTTTTGAAGGCTTCTACTCTGTGTAAATATACTTTCTTGCTTCCCCTTTGCTTCAGAATTTAGTTTCCTAATTGCAGTCAACTTTGATATTTATTGTGGTGCAGAAGATTAAACCCAGGGGCCTTGGGCATGCTAGGCAAGCAGTTTACACAGTTACACCAAAAACCTCATGAACTTTTTGAAAGTATGAAAGTTAAAACTTACATTATATGATGCAAATAAATGCACAAGTTAATGATATACAAATCCTTACTGCTGAGTCAGACAGATTTTTTTAACCATAACTTTGCTTGTCACCTTAAGTATCTTGTGGAATTAGAAATATCACGAGACAGCAAGTGACTTAGACCATGACAATAGAAGAGAGGTACAGAAAGAGAGTAGTGGAAAGAAGGAAGCAAAGAAACAGAGAGGTAAGAAAGATAAAGAAGAAAGGGCAAAAACATCAGCACAGGTGTCCATAATAGTATCTGTGCTCTGAAGCATCCTTTCTGTCCAGAAAGGATACCCCTAATTAACTGTTCCAAAGGCAGGTTACTGGGTTGATAGTGAGATAAGATTGGATATTTTGCAAGTGATCCACTGTTAAGCTAAGTCAGTTTTGCAGTTTCGTTGTATGAAGATAAGGTTACATTTACTTATTGTTATTATTTTTTAAGTTAGGCCCTTTGGAAGAATTGACTTAATCAGTTTTGTTGTTTGGCAGGTCTGACATGCATAAGGCAAAAAGACATCTGCCTAGTTCCTCATCTGTTCATCTCACTGTATCTTATCCCTTTTAGCTATGTCGATAAGAAATCTTACAAATCCAGTTTCTTCTGTCTGTCTCCTTCTCTCATCGTGGTTAGTGGTAATTTTAAGCAAAATATATGAGTCTTTCTATTGCATTAGCTTTTACCCTTATTTCTGTAAAATAAGGGTTCTTCTGATGCATACCACTTTAAATACCTTACAGGGTGAAGACTTGGCTATTTTTGAGCTGTTCCAATTCCTTTATTTTACAGATGAGTAGATTAAAGCAATCAATATTGAGTATTTTTACTTAAATCAGTTATAATGAATTGTATCATACCTAGAAGCAATATTAACTTTTCCAAGGGAGTATATTCACATCTTATAGCTATATGTGTGAATAAGGTAACAATAGGATTTCAAGGAGTTAAAATTTACCTAGAAATCTCACATTAGATTATGAACAATAATGTACTGTGAGATTTACAGTTACAGAGGCTTAATACAATTAGATAAGACATTTATTACTATCTTGTAGTCTCTAAAACAGTAATGCTGATGGTGACAACAGTGACATATCTATACCTTTCATGTGTAAAGGTTTACATATTATCTGATTTAGTGTTTAAAACGATGGTATTGTTTTATTATTTTTTTTCTCTGAAGTAGAACAGAGGAAAGTGAGGTATATAGCTGGTAAATATCCAGACTTTCCACAGTCAGTAAATGGCAGATATGACCTTGTGTAACCATTTTCACCCTATGCCTTATTGCTGTTTTCTCCAGCAATCTAAGAGCCTGCCTCAAGATTTTTTACTATTTTTTTCCAACTTGTGTTGGAATAGTAATATTTCTGGAAGAAAAATCTTTGCTATATTGAAGCAATTTTTTTTTGAGGTAGGTTCTCATTCTACTTCAATTGACCTGTAATTCATTCTGTAACCCAGGTTTGTTTTGAGCTCACAATCCTCCCACCTGTCTCCCAAGTGCTGGGATTAAAGGTGTGTTCCGTCATGCCTGGTGGAAGCAGATTTTAATTTAAGAATAAAATACTGGGCATCAAATAACTTCAGGTTTAGGTGATGTTGAGCAACAAGATTTTTCTTCAGTGTTTTAAAAGGAACTTGAAAGGTGCTGGGGAAATAGCTCAGTAGTTGACAGCTCTTGTTTACAAAGCTTGTGGCCCAGGTTTGATTCCCCAGTACTCACATAAAGCTAGATCAAAGTGGCACATATGTCTGGAGTTCACTCTGGCACACCCATTTTCTCTCTCAAATAAATAAAAGAAACAAGAGAAGTCTTCCTAATAGAAAGAGCACTGCTTGCCACTTCAACGGCTACATAACCAGGGGCAAGTTAATTGATCTCTTTTTTTTCAGGTCAGTTGTATAGTACTTCTATAAAATTATCAAAGAGTAAAGAATAAAATGTATATGAAAATAGCTAACACAATATTAGGAAAATCTCTAAATATTAGTTGATCTAGATGGAGCCAGACAAAGTGAAACTGAATTCAAGAGCACAGTTTTTAATTTTTCAAACTGTCAAGGGAAGGGAAAAAGAACTAGTTAATACTACCCTACTTTGGAAGGGCATCTTAGTAATTCACAAATGAAAGCAAGATAAGAATGGTTATAAAATGGGAGTGGGACTAATGAATAATGTGAAACTTAATGATAGATAGTTAAGCATAATCTAAATTATTATTGTGAATTGCTCACACAAAATCAGAAAATGGCAGGCAAAAGCTAATCATTGTGTTAAGGAGATACATTTAAAATCAGGGACAGGGAAGTAGAAAACAGAAGCACTAATGAAATCTGAGACTTAAGAGAAAGCGAGCCAATAAGAAAGACCAAAGAGAAATGTGAAATAATTAAATCTCTATAGTACATATTAGAATCCAGCTTGAAAAAAATCAAATGATATATTTCTCTCAAATTACTTTAAACATAATGATTTCTCTTATAGTCAAGGCCTTTGTGCTTAGTGGCAGGGATTTAAAAAATAAATATGTATAAAAGAACAGATGAGCAAAAATTAGTAACCATTGAAAGTTTTTAGCACTGGGGGTAGTATATTTTGTTTAGTTTTAAACAAAAAAAAACAAAGCAGGTGAAAAGTACTTTATTTCATTGTAAACACTGAGTCTCTGAAGACAGATGAAGAAATTGACAAAACAAAACAAACAAACAAACAGACAAAAACCAAGGATGGGGTTGGAGAGATGGTTCAGTGGTTAAAGCACTTGCCTGTGAAGCCTAAGAACTCCTGTTAAAATCCTCCAGATTCCCTCATACAATAAGACCGAAGTGACACAAGCATGCAATGCCAGGCATGCCCACAAGGGGGCACATGAATCTGGAGTTTGTTCACAGCCGCTGAAAGGCCCTGGTGCGTCCATTCTCTCTCTCCCTCTCTCTCTCTGCCTCTTTCTTTCTTTCCCTCTCTCTCTTTCTTTCTCTCTCTCAAAAGGAAACATATGACTGTTAAATTCTAACCCAAAAAGAACTGATCTGTACACTGAGAACTAAAATAATTTGAACATATTAATATTCCTACTGAAGAAAGAGAGAAATGCTAGGTTTGGTACTGGCCTTTCCAAACTGAGTTTATGGAAATTTCAGAGAAAATGAAAACAATTACATGATTAATATGAAGAAATGCTACTAAATGTGTGTGGTACATATAATAGTAAAGTTCTATTTTATATTAAAGATAATCACTTTTATAGATAAGAAGCTAACAGAGAAAGCAACAATAAATTCCTTGCTAGGAAGCAAGGTAGCATAAAGTTAGATGTGCTTTCTCACTTCATCAAGCGTAATACTGAGTCTGTACACTCCAGTAAAGAAATTTCAGTTGTTCACAGATGACGTCTATTCTGACCATTTCATGTGTGTCCTATACCAGCTCATGTTTTGAGTGACAATGTATTCCAAAGATTTACTTAATATGTACTATGTGATTCAGTAACAGGTCCCAGTAGCAGTCCTATCTTCACACAGCTCACCTCCACTTGAGACAGGAAAAGTCACACTGCAGGTAGTCCTAAAAGATATGGGAAGAGTAATGAAGGCTTAGGATATAGTAACATGGGTTGGGGAGGAAAAAGAACTCCATGAGATCCAGTGAAGAGAGGCCACTGAGAACATGACATTAGAGTTGAAAAGAGACTAAGGCAGCTGACAATCACATGAGCGAATGAACAGAAAGGTTTAGCATTTGCAGATTTTATTTATGAGACTAAAAGTTTCTAATGAAGTGAAATTTCTAAGTCATGGAAAGGATAATAAAAATGTTCTTCAAGGGCTGGAGAGATTGCTTAGTGGTTAAGGCACTTGTCTGTGGAGCCAAAGGACCCAGGTTTGGCCTCCCAGTACCCATGCAAGCCAGAAGCAGGAAGTGGCGCATGCTTCTGAAGTTTGTTTACAGTGCCTAGAGCCCTTGGTGCATCCCTTCTCTCTCTCTCTCTGCCTTTCCTTGTCTCTTTGTCTCTCAAATAAAGCAATAAAATGTTTTTTTCTTAATGTTCTTCAAAATACTTAAAGCAAAACATCTATATGCCAATGAAAGCTAATAGATGAAGGAATGAATAATGTATATTTTATAATATGATAGTATACACTAGAGTATACTTGGTTCTATAAGACTACCAGCAAACTTGGCCAGACGATTACAAGGGATTTAGAACATGGAAGGTGATCATCTGTATACTTTGAGCACAAGATAATTATATCGCACCAAATTTCATTTTCTCATGCTTAAGCATTTTCCATTAAGTACATTTAACCACTGAACCATCTTCCCAGCCCCTCTGCTTAATTATTTTGTTTTATGATTGAAAAGCTTTTGTGAATTACACAGTAGGAAGGGAATGTTAAATATGCCAGAAACCAGAAATGTACACATGTTAGGTTTTCAAAAGACAGGTCAATATGGTAGGAGAAATAGGGTTAGGGAAGAGGTCAACATATGTAAATTCCAGAAACTGTAGGAGTGGCATTGACATCCATCTGTAGCATATTTCCATGTCTAACTATTGAGTCAATTATATTTGATGTCTTAGTGAAACAATATGGTTACCACTAGGACCACAGCATGGGTTCAATAAGAATTTCTCATGATAAAATAGCTCTTCTGAAATCATTTACAGACCAAAGCATAAAGTTGTCCAAACAATTCTGTATTTGAATGAGACATACAAAAAAAAAAGTTGTGGTTGAAAATTTGTCTATTACAATTACATTTTGTAAATTCCATTCATTGTTAAAAACACAAAACCATAAGAGAAATGGCAAATCTGTTTTCCAATAGTCATATACTAGAGAATTTCAATCTAAGTGTTTTTTTAAATGGTTTTTATAATCTTTTTTAGAGAGAGCAAGAGTGAGAGAGCAAGAAAGAGAGTGAGAAATTGGCACTGGGACCTCAGCCACTGAAATCAAATCCAGATGCTTCTGCCACCTACTGGGCATATGTGACCTTGCACTTGCCTCACCTTTGCTTATGTGGGATCTGGAGAGTAGAACATGGGTCCTTGGACTTTGCAGGCAAGTGCCTTAACTGCTAAGTCATCTCTCTAGCCCATAAGTCTCTCTCTTTAGAAACTCATATTGTAAATAAAATCTTAAAGTAAATGGAAATTTTAGTTTTTAGTAAACTATTTGTTTTGTACAAGTTGGATAAATTGATCCATAAAGAATATATAGTCTTCCAGTTGTGGTGGCACAGGCCTGCAAGATATTGCTGAAGACGCAGAGGAAGGAGAGTCAAGAATATATAGTCATATTAACACCTTATAAACGATATTGGACTTAATGAAATACTGAGTTTATTCATCTTTTAAAGATGAAAACATACTGCCAAAACATAGAACTAGAAAAAAATACATGTCAGTTTTTTATAAATACAATCACGAATAGAAGTATAATCTGAATGTGCCAGTGAGCTGTTATTTACAGATATAATTTGTGAGTTTACTTGATTAAAATTTTAAATTACTTTCCATGTTGAAGTAATCTCAAACTTACAGACTTAAAAAAATGTAATAGGTATTTTTCGTTAGGTCTATTTGAAGGTAAGTTGTCAATGTGCTGCTCCATGAACCCCAAATAATTTGGGTCCACAAGCAAGGACATGCTTGCCTATGTATCCATAAAAGAGACATCTGAATTAAAATTTAACAGGACAAAAGCATAGAAGAGTTATTGAAGAACAATACTAGATAATGCCTTTCTAGTTACTCATTGCTACAGGTACTCTGGTATTATCATTATCTTAACACAATTATTATTATTATGAATAATCAAAACTTTACAAATATGCATTTCGAGCTTTTACTATATCTTGTGAATGCCTACTATTTCCAATGCTTTTCTTGTTATATTCAACTCATGTGGTCTACAAAGAGAATATAATTGACATAATTGACTTAAATTTCCATTGCCATAACATATGACTTTGCTAACATATTCAACAAGACTTTATATTTAAACATCTAAGTTCATTTTCATCAAATTTATGTAATAGTTATTGTGATAAAAATGAAACATATAATTTATTAATTCTATTATTTTGTTTCATGGAAAGTGTAGTTATTCATAAGATTTATTTTTTATTAGGCATGTGAACTGACATTTCATATTTGCTATGTTAACAGAATTTTGTAAAGTGGCAAAATTATTCTATAGAAGGAAAATGCCAACATTTTCATGTCGGTTTATTAAAGTCTTATTCCTTGACGTTTACATTATTTATAGTTTTTCTTTTTGGCTTGTGTATGTGTATGTAATGTCATGTGTATGTAATGTAGGATGTGTGTGTAATATATGGTGTGTGTGTGTGTGTGTGTGTGTGTGTGTGTGTGTGTGTTTGACAATTGGTAATTTTGAGGCAGAATATTTTTCATCAGCTTGTTGGTGATATTTATATTTTTTAAAAATAAATTTTCAGCTCATTTACTTCACCCATTTTGATGACTCAGCTATTTTTGTTTTGTAGAAGTTAGCATTATGAAAGAGAGCTTACATTTTAGAAATGCATTCTAAAGATACTATGGATTAAATGACACGATCTCTGGGACTATAAATAACCAGTAAAATAACCAGGTAATGTTGTAAAGGCAAATAAGAAAAACTAGTGGTGCCAGGCATGGTGGTGAACATCTTTATTCCTAGCACTTGGGAGGCTGAGGTAGGAGGGTCACTGTGAGGCCTGGCTGAGATTAATTTCAGGTCATCCTGGGCTAGAGCAACACCCTACCTCAAAAAACCAAAAAGGTGGGGAAAAAACACTAGTGGCAATGAAGTGATAGATAACAATATTAGACAGAGGAAGAGTTTATGGGGCTTCACAATGCATGCCCCTCCATTTGTGTATTCAATGAAAATATTCATTACAATAGGTAAACTGTGTCCCCACATTAATAACTTTATGTGTTATTAGGAATGGATTAAAAAGGGCAAGAAGCTGCTTTTGGTATCAAGAACAAAAGCATACATCAAAGCATCAAATTGAATACTTGAATATACAAGTTTTCTTGTAATAACCCTAACGCAGAAATAGAACTAATATTCAACTAGCCATAGATCCATACAGTAGAATGCTTTCACTAATGGACAGAATTAAAATACTTATATGAGAAACACTTAAGAATCTTAAAATAAGAGGCATGAAGGAAAACAATAATGAAAAAATAACCGTGACTGAAAAAAATATGAACTAATTTTCTTTTTTTTTTTTTTTTAATTTTTTTTGTTTATTTATTTATTTGAGAGCGACAGAGAGAAGGAGGCAGAGAGAGAGAGAGAGAGAGAGAAAGAGAGAGAGAGAGAGAGCATGGGCGCGCCAGAGCTTCTAGCCTCTGTAAACGAACTCCAGATGCGTGCGCCCCCTTGTGCATCTGGCTAACGTGGGTCCTGGGGAATTGAGCCTCGAACTGGGGTCCTTAGGCTTCACAGGCAAGTGCTTAACCGCTAAGCCATCTCTCCAGCCCTGAACTAATTTTCTTAAAGGACAAGTAAGTCAATGTTGTCTGGAGGTCTGATAAGAGCAGGGAAAGGTTCTTAAAGGTTACAAGTTAAATGCAGTAGTTAAGGATTTGTTCATTAGCATGAATTATAAATTTCACCTATATATAGGTTTATATATACACCCCATATCAAAAGTAGTCCAAATGTACACCTTAAATTTGTATATTTAGAACATATGAACTATACTTCAACAAAGTTTTAAAAGTTAGTTTAAAGTCTAGATCTACATGTTTCAGCAGTCATAAGGTTTGGCAACCCTATGTTGACTGCACCAAGACTGGGGAAGGGAAGCCATGTATCATTGGTAGGAAACACTGACACACAGTAAGTATGATTTGTTTTTGAGTCAACAGAAATGATAGGTAGGTGATGAAAGCCACATCCCTGGATTATACTTCCCTCTTCTTTTTTCATTCTCTTAACTGCATAACAATGCCTTTGAGGTCATTACAAGAGTAAATAAAACCCAATTTTCTCTGACAATAATTTATGTTCCAGGAAAAACACCAGTATGGAGTGTGTCCACTTAGTCATTCTCAGTGGAATTCCTATGGGCATAACTTTCACATCTATATTCTCTCTGCTGTGATCCAATCTCCTCCAAATCCTAATATTGATACTGGTTTCAGTTTGGCCCCATGTAGTATTAAGTGACACCATCAAAGAGAATTTTGGACGTGAGCCCCCTGACTCCATTGCACAGCTGGGGAACAGTTCTTCTGAGTAGTGTTGGGTGTTGGTTCTAGGAAAAAGTTAACAAAGTTATGATTTTTCCCAAAGCTCTGCAAGTTGTCACAATACATTTTTCCTCCATAGAATCACCTCTGTAGCCCCCCCAAAAAATTGTCTCAGCATCTCTGCCACAAGGTAGTACCACAACATGTAATATTTTTCTTAGGTTGCTTTTGGAAGCAATGCAAATTAGATTCAAAACGGTAAGTAAGAGCTGGAGAGATGGCTTAGCGGTTAAGCGCTTGCCTGAGAAGCCTAAGGACCCCGGTTTGAGGCTCGATTCCCCAGGACCCACGTTAGCCAGATGCACAAGGGGGTGCACGCATCTGGAGTTTGTTTACAGAGGCTGGAAGCTCTGTCACGCTCATTCTCTCTCTCTCTCTCTCTCTCTCTCTCTCTCTGCCTCCTTCTCTCTGTCACTCTCAAATAAATAAATAAACAAACAAAAAAATTAAAAAAAAACTGTAAGTAAAATTCTTTACTCTCAGGGCTGGAGGAATTGCTCAGTTGTTAAAGATGCTTGCTTGCAAAGCCTGACTACCCTGGCTCTATTATTCCCTAGTACCCATGGAAAGCCAGATGCACAAAGTGGTGCATGCATCTGAAGTTCATTTGCAGCGGCAAGAGGCCCTGGTGTGGCCATTCTCTTTTTCTCTTCTTGCAAATAAATAAAATTTAAAACAATACCCAGACACATAAATAAATGAATGAATGAATTTATATATATATATATATATATATATATATATATATACATACATACATATATATGTATATATATATATCATATATATATATCATATATATATTTTTTAATTCTTTATCAGTAAAACTCAGACTGGGTCTTGCCCAAAATTGTATCAGAGCTGCCTTAACTATCAGAGAGGAAGTAATGATGTCACTGTAAGGGCTCACTTTTTCTATAAAAAAATTGAAGAAGAGGGAAGGATTTGCTTTGTTGTTGCTTTGGGGTGATCCACATTATGAAAGACTTGTGAAGTAATTCAGGTAAAATAGTTCCTGAAACAGAATCTGGCAGTGACTTAAATTTGACACAAGCCCTGTCTTGTTTAGGGGGAAATGTATTCTTAAAGCTACCCACATACCTGGAACTTGTGGGGAATGTACATGTTCAGGTAGCACATTTCAGTTCAGCTCCCATGCTTTCACAAGAACTCTCTAGCCTCCATTTGCTATGACAAAAATGGAAGTCGTACTTTAGCTCAAACTGGCTGGACTTGAACACCGTCAAGGCTTGGTCCAAAAGATTTCTCGTATCTACCGAAGTCATTGCAGACTGACGACTCTTGAGCTGGAGCTGGAGCATAGTGAAGGCCCTTCCTGCCACTTGGAGTCTGTTGTCCTTCACAAGGAGGCCCTGCCCACACTCTTTTCCATTGCTCTCTTTCCTTCCATGAAGCAGGCTTGCACTGAACCAACACTCATCTCCCACGTGCCTCGCAGGTACCTCTTGGGCTCAGCCAGCCTTCCTTGATGCTCTGTGTCTTTCCCCAGGACACCCAGCTCACAAGGACAGGCTTCCTGGATGGATAGACCACACAATCCCACACCAGTAAAACGCAGCGAGGTTATGCAGGCAAAGTCCTTCACAATCACAAGGACAGCACCCTCTGCACTCCAAGGACACCTCGTTTCTTCGACAAGATCGGTCGGACTCTTTACGATGACACCATTTGGTGGTGTCTAGAGCCAGAAGCTGCAGCGACTGAGGAGGGCATACCGAAAATAAAACTACTGTTTTGCTCTGCATAGTTGTCTGCAGCCTCCTGGAAGCTGACTGCCAGATGAGGCCAACCCTCAGACTCACTTCTCTGTAGTAGGACACCGCCTGGCTGCCCATGTTTCCCTACTTAACACCATGAGCCGGACCAGAGTCCAGTGAGTATCATTAAACTTTTTCCATCTTCTAAATAATATCAGAATCTAATGGATAAATCTATGCGACATGAAATTAGCTTGGGTTTAGAACTGCATTGCCATTTATGTGAACGAAGGCAAGTTTATCACCCTTTTGAACATCTATTTTTCTTAAAGATAAAAACAGAAAAATATGTATTAAAAAGATTTGATGTAATTAGTAAGAGGAAATGCATGTGGGCAGCTGATATATGGCATATTAGGCATGTAAGAACTAGTTGTTTGCATTATCATCAGTAAGTTACATATGGTGCACTGAAGTTCTTCTGAATGCTATTTGAATTCTTAAATTTTATAATACCACATTTGAGGAATGTATATAAAGTGTAGACTTTCTTTTTTTGTGGGAGAAGCTGCTGGCCAGACCCAAAAAGTGGTGTAAATAGCTGTCATATATTTGCAATGGCAAATACACTTCAGTGTGTATGTGTACACATACCATACAAATAAATCAATAAAATTATTTTATAAATGAACAATAAAGGGTGGGCACATTTGTATTCCTTCAATTCATCAATTGGAAATTTAGAGGAGTCCCAGCCAGAACTCCCAAGTTGGCATATTTGTTAAAAATATTAAAATGAAAGAGCAACATAATTCAATTCAACTTCTTTACCTACTTAGTATCTTTGTCTTCAATGAACAATAAGAATTACAAAAATGGTGAAGGAGCTGAAATGTTAGATGAGAAGCCCTCTAATTTCCTTGAATAACTTGGGAAAGTATTCTAACACATAGATTTCTTTTCTGTTTTTTACATATTACATTATTAAATCCTTACAATTGTAAAGTAGTTATTATTATGTCCATATAATATGTTAATGTAGAAATAGAGATTCATAGGCTTATGTTGGTCAATTTCTTAAAATTATTGAGTGGAAATTTTTTTATTTAATCCTAGGTGTTCTGACTGCAAAATTCTTATTTCTTTTTCTTTATCCTCATCCAGCTAAATCTGACCAATAAAGATGAAGAAATACAGGTTCTTTTTAAGGTTTGAATGGTTCTTTCACTATGAAAGAAATTTAACCTGCCTGTACCATTGAAATAGACTTAAAAAATGAGTGGGGCTAAAATAGAATTTTTTAAATCCTCCTCATTGGTATGCTGGTTAACTCCATGGGGATTGGGGGTCATGCATTATAGGGGTAGCCATCAGGTATGGATAGGAGGCAATTTCTCTGTGTAATATCCCAACCTGTGGCTCTAACAATCTTTCTGCCCCCTCTTCTGCCAATTTCCCTGAGGCATTTGGGTTTGGTTTAGGTCTACTTCAGTGATGGGCTCTTACGAGCTTCTGTATCTCAGGTTCTCTGGCTTGGTAGGAGTTGAATGTCCTCAATGTCTATTTCCTTCACCCTTTTGCTGATATCCAGTTCACCGACAAAGCATCACAATTGCTCATTTCTTCAAATCCTCTATGGTTTCATCTGAGGCCCTGGTGAAGTATGATGGGTTGTTTCTCTTCTCAGGTCCTGCCTCCATCTGAAAAAGAGAAGAGATTCTCCAATGGAGAGTGAAATCAGCACAGGTTAAATGGGATAACCATTGTTAGTTCAGAGAGGCTGTAGGCCCACTTATAGCCCAATATTGGTGGGATCTTGATATTGGAGAGCAAACTCATTATTGCATATGATTCTGACTTATTTCCCAGTTCCAGATTTGGGTTCCTTTCCACTGAGCAGATCTGTTAGCCAATCCAAAAGTAGTTATTTACCTACTATGGCTTTGTGCTACTATTGCACTTTTGTGAGCATCACATCAGGTTGTTTGGTTCTGAGTAGCTTAGACCTCAAGTTGCTCTGACAGATGTTGGCCACGTAATCCCAGTAGCTTATGTAGTAGCTTCTAGCATTAGACAGACTGTCAGATTCTAGCCAGGTCTCTCCATGCTCCATACTGACAACATATGGTGTCTTCAGCAGTAGGGTCTTACCATTAACTTACCTCTTATGGGTAATCAAATTCTCTGACAGAATTTTGTCTTCTATTGGGGAACAGTGTAGGTCTCTGATCAACAGCTCATTGTGGGTGTTAACCACATCCTGGTACTGAGAGTTACAGGCCAGTGCCAAGGGTAAAAAAGAAGAAAAAGAAAGAAAACATAAAAAAAGAGAGAAATTGGAGAAAATTAAGGTTTGTCTTCATCTCAGCCTCTTTAGGGCCAATTGATTCAGGTGTTCCCTCTAGGTCCTGATGAGGGTTCAACCATTTAGTCTATCTTCCAGGATATAGGATTTTATTGTACCAGTTCCATTTGGGCCCAGTTTTGTGCTTCACTCCCTTTACCACCCCCTCAAGCCCTAACCTCCATATTGTCCAGTCCTTGAGATACCTATCAGGTATTTCAGCAATCCAGGCTGATCCAGGACAGGAGCCACAGATGAGTGAGATCATGTGTTGCAGTCAGATTCAGGTTACTGGCAGAAATAACCCAACCAAGAGCAACTTTGGGGGAGAAAAGGGGGTTATTTTGGCTTACAGACTTCAGGGGAAGAAGCTTCATGATGTCAGGGGGAAATGATGGCATTAGCAGATGGTGTATATCACCATAAGGTGGACCATAGCTACAGGAGACTGTGCCAAACACTGGCAAGGGGAAATTGGTTATAATAATCATAAGTCCAATATAATACACTACCTCCAGGAGGCATTTATTCCCAAATTGCCATCAGATGGAGACCTAGCATTCAGAACACCTACGTTTATGGGGACACATGAATCAAACCAAGATATTCTGCCCCTGTCCACATAAACTGATAACCATCCATGATGTGAAATTCAAAGAATGTTCTCAGTCCATCTTTAAAAGTCCCTGTAGATTTTGTCAATCCTAATGATGTTCAAACATTCTTATAATCCAAGATCTTTTAACTGAGCCATAATACCAAAAATAAATAAATAAACTAAACTAAATAAAACAGAAAACATAATGGCACAGAATACACATTCACACTGTAAAGGCTGACATTTGGTTAGCAAAGAAATATTCAACCAATACAAGATTTAAACACAGCAAGCATCAAACTCTGTAGCTCCAAGTCCAATTATTCTTGTCAGTGACAAATGTCCACTTCTGATAATTCTAACCAGCAACAAGTCTCTGGACTTCCAATTCCTCCCCTCCAGCTAGGCTACTCACAGTCATGGTAAACTTCATCTAGGGATGGCATCTCTCTTTAGCAGCCATCTTTTGGTCCTGGCATCTCCACTGGGTCTCCACTGCAACCCATGGTCCATGCTCACAGCTACATCAGGTCTTCTTGCAGGCATCCAGCAAACTGCTTCACACTGCCCATGGCCTTTTCCAAAACACAAGACTGTGTTGCAAATTCAATGAACCTCTCTTTCCTGCATTTCTTATATTCCATAATACCAGGTTTGGTACCAATTTGTTAATCCAGTGGGGAATAAAGCAGACTTTGAAGAAAGAGACACTCCTTGTGCATTGCAGGCCCCTTCAAAGGAATCTGCATTCTTCCTGTTGCCCCAACCTCAAAGGTTGTAATCTCCCATATAATTGCAGCTGAAAGGGCAACAGTTTTAGCCCGAAGATTTCAGGTTTTCGGTACCATATCCCTCTGCTCACAGCAGTCTATTTCTATGCAATGGAACTCTATACAAATTCTCAGGACACAGGCACAACAATAAGCCTCTCACACAAACTGCTTTTAGCTCAGTCCAGGCAAAGCTCATTCTCACCCTCACAAGCCAAACCTCACAGTCCATAGTTCTTACTGCATTCAGGTCTTTCAATTTTGACCAGAATAAACCATTAAGCTGCAAGTACAACACTGCAAGGCATCTCTTAGGCCAAGGCTTCAAATCCTTCCACATTCCTTTTGAAAATCAACTCCAAAAGGCCAAAGCCACACAATTAGGTTTCTAGCAACAAATGACACCACTCCTTGGTACCAACATTACTGTTGCAGTCAGGTTGACAGTGCTGGCAGGAATCACGTGACCCTGAGAAGCTTTTGAGGAAAAAAAATGTTTATTTTGGCTTACAGACTCGAGGGTAAGCTCCATGATGGCAGGGGAAAATGATGGCATGAAAAGATGGTTGATGTCAACCTTTGGCCAATGTAAGGTGGACAAAAGCAGCAGGACAGTGTGTCGAGTACTGGCAAGGGGAAATTGGCTATAATACCCATAAGCCTGCCCCCAACAATACACTGCCTCCAGGAAGCATTAATTCCCAAATTGCCATCAGCAGGGGACCTAGCATTCAGAATTCCTAAGTTTATGGGGGACACCTGAATCAAGTCACCACATCATGAAATAACTGTCTTTCTGTGATTGGGTGAGTTTGCTGAGTATGATCTATCCCAAGTTTGACCATTTTTCTACAAATTTCATTGTATCATTTTTTCCTAACTGCTGAGTAGAATTCCATCATGTAGATATACCACATCTTGGTTATCCATTCATCCAATGATGGGCATATGGGTTGATTCTAGTTCTTAGCTATTATTAATTGAGCAGCTATAAACATGGTTGAGCAAATATCTCTGAAGTTAGGCATGGAGCTTTTAGGGTAAATGCCCAGCAAGAGAAAAACTGGGTCTATTGGTATCTCTATAATCAACCTTTATAGGAGTCTCCATATTGCTTTCCATAGTGGTTGTACCATCTTAGGTTCCCACCAACAGCGAGTGAGGGTTCCTATTTCTCCACAACCTCACCAACCTTCCTTTTCATTTGATTTTTTTTCAATAGATGCAGAAAAGACCTTTGACAAAACACAGCATCAATTCATGATCAAAACATTGGAGAGAATAAGTATGGATCGTTTATATTTCAACATAGTAAAGGCTATATATAAAGCATCTATCCTTACTACTGTAAGATGGAATTTCATAGTTATTTTAATTTGCATTTCTCTGATGGCTAAGGATGTTGAACATTTTCTTAAGGTTGTGTTTGACATTTCTATTTCTTCCTCTGAGAACTCCCTGTTTAATTCTCTGCCACACTTTCTGAGTTATTTGATTTTTTATTGTTTCGGTTTTAGAGTTCTTTGTAGATTCTATAAATTAGGACTCTGTCAGTTGTATAACCAGCAAAAATTTTCTCCCATTTGGTGAGTAGTCTATTGGCTCTGCTTATTACATGGTTCTCTGTGAAAAAACTTTTCAGCTTAATGAGATCCTAATAGTTTAGTGGTTGTTTAAGTTCCTGAGCTACTGGGGTTTTGTTATGAAGTTTTTTCCTATTCCTATATTGTTGAAAGTTCCTCTTATTTGTTTCTTCAAGTAGTAGCAGAGTTTTTGGATGATCTATCTTTTATTGATAGTGGAGTATTGAAGTCTGTGATTATGATGGTGCTGATGTTTATTTCTGTTTTATTGTCAAGTAGGTTTTGTTTTCAAATTTTGTTACACCTGTGTTTGATGCATAAAGATTGATGTGATATCCTCTTGTTGGATCATTCCCTTGGTGAGTAAGAAGTGGCCTTCCTTTTCTTTTTTAGTTACTTTTGGTTTGAAGTCTGTTTTTATCAGATATTAGTATAGCAACACCTTCTTGTTTCTTATTTCCATTCACCTGGAATATCATTTTCTACCCTTTCACCCTGAGGAGATGTCTATCTTTAGTGGTGAAGTGGGTTTCTTGAAGACAGCAGATTAAGGGTTCTATTTTTTTGATCCACCCTGTTATCTGTATCTCTTGGTGGGTGAATTAAGGCCATTAATGTTTATGATAATAACTGTGAGGTTTGATTTAATCCCTGCCATACTGTGGTGCTTTATGTGATCTGGTGTTTTCTTGGACGTCATAGTTCTTGAGCCTTCTCAGGTTTAGTTATTGTGTCTACTTCTTTCTTTTAAACTTTATTTTTATTTGTTTATGAGAGAGAAGGGGGGGATAGAGAGAGAGAATGGGTGTGCCAGGGCCTCTAGCCACTGCAAATAAACTCCAGATGCATGCCCCCCTTGTGCATCTGGCTTACATGAGTCCTGGGGAATCAAACCAAGGTCCTTTGGCTTTGCAAGCAAATGCCTTAACCACTAAGCCATCTTTCCTGCCCGTGGTCTACTTCTTTTAAGCTCTTGAGGTTGGTTGGTTGACTCTTCTTTGTGAACAATTCCCTGAAGTACTCTCTGCAGGTTTGGTTTTGTATTCATATAGTTGTAGAGCTAACTTTTATTGTGGAAAGTTTTCCTTTGCCATCTATTATGAGGGATATTTTTGCTGGATATAATATTTTGAGTTGGAAGCCATAGTCATAGACTTTGCAATGTTCCATTCCAGGCCCTTCTGGCTTTCAAGGTTTCCATTGAGAAGTTTGAAGTAATTCTGATGGGATTACCTTTATATGTAATGTTTTGATTCTCTCTTGCTGACTTTAGGAATTTCTCTTTGTTTTCATTGTTTAGATTCTTAATGATAATATGTCTTAGAGAGATTCTCCTTTGATCCAGTCTGTTTGGAGTTCTACTAGCTTCTTGTATCTTGATGGGGCTCTCTTTTGAGAGGGTGGAAAGTTTTCTTTGATAATTTTGTTGAATAAGTTCTCCATGTCTTTGGCCTGAACTTCTTCTGCTTCTGGTATACCCATAGTCCAAATGTTGGGATGTTTAAGGGTATCCCTCAGTTCCCTCATGTTCTGTTCACAAAACTTTTTGGACTTGTTCAAGGTTTTGGACTCATGAACTGTTTCTTCTGTCTTGTCTTCTAGTTCTGACATTCTATTCTCCACATGACTGACTCTGTTCTTGAGAGATTCTAGAGAGATTTGGACTTGTACAATTTGTATTGTAATTTTTATTACCATTTCTATATAGTAGCCATCCCTATGTCAAATTTCCTTTTCAGATCATTTTCTGATTTTCTTAATGCTTCTTGGAATTCATCCTTGCATTTATTCATGTCTTCATTGAGCTTAGCCAGCTGAGTTTTGAGGTCCCTTTTTTCTTGGCTCTCTTTCAGATCACTTAACCTGTCTTTAGAAGACTCCCTGGTTTTTTTTTTTTTTTCTTTCTTTCTTTTAGATCCAAGTTACAGAGAACAGAATTCACACAATTTTTACTATTTTGTTGATTTTCTTCAAGTTCTGCCGATTGCTTGGCCAGGGTCACATACCTTGTGTCTTCATTTTGGGCTTTTGATCCCACTGTCTCATCTATGTTTTGATTAGAGACTTCCACTATGGGACTAGGCAACCTTGTTGGGTTTCCTTTCATTTGATGTTTTGTGTTATTCCTTTTGTTCTGTGGTCTGCGCGTCACAGTGTGGGAATCTTATTTAATTCAGGAGGAAACTGTAGTTTACCCTTGAAGTGTCTTCAGTGAGTGTTCCCTTTTATGTTTGACTACATTAGGCTTTTGATGGCAAGGGGGCCTCTATGCTTAGATGGAAAGAGTTGGCACAGCCCTGGAGGGACCCGGAGACCTGGTGGTGGGGCCCACTGGCCAGTGGTGGTTCAGGGGGATGGGACTGCACAGTCTGGTGATGTGGTAGGGGGTGGGGCAATAGGATGGCACAGTTTGGTGGTGTGGCAGGGTGGAGGAGATGGGATGGTGCAGTCTGGTGGCCCGACTGTGTGTGTGTGGGAGGCGATGGGACTGTTGGTCTGGTGTCACAGCAATGGGAGGGGAAATGTGACTGCATGATCTGGTGGCAGGGCAAAGTGCGAGGATGAGACGCATGGTCCAGTGGTGCAGAGGGGGGATGGGAATGCGGTCCCGTACCACAGTGAGGCAGAGCCAAGGGATGGTAATGCATGATCTGGATTGGACCACACAGTCCTGAGGTAGGGGGAAGGGATGGGACTGCACTGTCTGGCGGTGTAGTGGCATAGGGGGGAGGGGTGGCCGTCCCAGTGGTGGCAAAAGAGAGGAAAGCCACTGGAGGGAGGAAAGAGAGCCAGTTGGTGCAGGGAAAGGTAAGAGGCACCTGGCCCAGATACACAGAGCCTGCAAGTAGCACATGAATGAACCTGGTCCATGGCATGGGCTGATGTGGCAGCTGGGCTGGCATTTGAGGAGTTTAGGCGACTGGTGGGCTACCCAAGAGTGTGAGAATCAGGGAATTCCCTACTTTGCTCCTATAGAGGAGGAGCTGGAGGTCTGCTAGGACCTGCTGATCCTAAAAACCCTACAGATCTTACCTGTTATTGCCCAGCAAGATGAAGCATGGTTAGGAGCATGCCATGTTGACCAGAAGTGAATAGAAACTTCTGTAGAGGAAAAATTGCATGACCACATTGCTAATTAAAAATTCTAAATTTGGGGCTGGAGAGATGGCTTAGCAGTTAATGCATTTGCCTGCAAAGCCAGAGGATCCCGGTTCAATTCTCCAGGACCCATGTAACTCAGAGGCACAAGGGGGCACACATATTTGGAGTTTGTTTGCAGTGTCTGGAGGTCCTGGTGAGCCCATTCTCTCTCTCTCACTCTCTTTCTCTTGTCAAATAAATAAATAATAAAATATGTTAAAAATTTATATAAAAAATTCTAAAATTTGGGCCAGGCATGGTGGTGCATGCCTTTAATCCCAGCACTTGGGAGGCAGAGGCAGGAGGGTCCCCATGAGTACAAGGCTACCCTGAGACTACATAGTGAATTCCAGGCCAGCCTAAGCTAGAGTGAGACCCCACCTAGAAAAACCAAATCAAAAAAAAAAAATCTAAATTTGAGGGATTTGGCCATCTCCATGACCGTCTGCACCCTGGCTCTGGGCTTGCTGAGCCTAGTGACCTGGCCGTTACCACCCCTGTACTGACTGCCACCCTGGTGCTGAGAAATTCCCTTCTTAAACTGCCCTCTGCCTTGGTGGTGTCCCCATTGCTGCCCAGTACATGTTAGTGTCAAGTTTGTTCCCTATAAGAGTCAAACCATGTACACCATTAGACCACTGAAGATGACGAATTCTGGTGGGTGAGACCACATAGGCTGGATCGAGTGCTTGGCATTGGTGGGGGCCACAAACAGCATTATTGAATGCTTGATTTTATTCATTTCCAGCTGGAGCCAGAGACCAAGCCCAAACCCTTAGAGGAAAAGGTTGTTGTAGTCTTCTATGACTCCTGTAGGTCAGCAGACATAGCTCTGGTGGCAAGAGGCAACTGGAAATGCCTCAGATCATTGCCACAGAAAACATGAAGGCAGGAAATAAAATCCTGGACTCGAACCATATAGGCAGAATGGCAGTCACTGCTCAGGAAGGGGTTGCATACCCTTGTGGGGCTCTGCCCATAGGAACCCTCATCAATAATGTTTAAAGTGAGCCCAGCTGAGGAGTCCAGTATATCTGATCCGCAGGGACCTGTGGTATGCTGCTGCAGAACGTGAATGGAACAGTTATTATCCAACTGCCCTCTGAGAGGCAGATGCAGGTGCTTGATATGTCAGCCTGAGCTAGAGTGACACCCTACCTTGAAAAACAAAACAAAACAAAAGAAAAAAATATCTAAATTTATTTATAGTACTAACACATCTAACACATCAGAAGTGTTGGATGAATACTTTGTGACATTTAAACTTGGTCATAATCATAAACTCCATTTGATTCCATGTAAGTTTTCATATGAATTTCTTATAGTACAAATTAATCATTGGCAATAAGTTCAACTGTTTTGAAAATGAATGTTGATAATCTATGTCCATTATTATAAAAAGAAATAGACTGTTACTATGTGTAAGATGTGGCTCTTAAAATATGTTACCAATTGAGTAGCATGGAAATTTCTTGCTACGAGGTCACTGAATAACAAAGTGGCATGATATGATTTAGGTCTTGAAGGAATTACTTTAGTTGCTATGGAAGAATGGATGAAAGTGGAAAAAATGTCCAAGAAACATTAGTTCCAAGGCTTAAAGTGCCTAGATACCCCCATCCCCAAAGTAACTGAGTGGCAATAGTAATGATGATGGAAAGAAGATGAAGAAATACAAATGACCTGCATTTTGTGGTTGCTCTTGGACACCTGCTTCTACTGATTTTAAAAAGAAAAAGAACAAGCAACAAACTAGGAAGTGTTATTCTAATGCTGAGCATGACAGATGATACCCAGGGCCTACTGTATTATAGTTAGGACTGTTGGGTGACTATCCAAGAGTTTGGAAGTCATCACAGTCCAAACAAAAAGAAAACATCTGAATGAACTCAAACATCATAACTCTTCTCAGAACAAAAAGGAAATCAAGTCACAGGGAAAACTACTCCTAAAATTAAAGAAAAAGGCAAGTATTGAGAAGCACACTTTTTAGGAGCAGAAACCTGTGAGTAGAAATCTCCAAGGGAACAAATGTTATTGCAGGAAAACCTAAACAATAATTCATGCATTGCTAAAAGTTAAGGCTAGAGATGCCGACACTTCTGTGTTTAAGCTTTGTCAGATTCTCAGAGTGAGTATCAGAAGAAACTCTTCATGTATCTGGCAGAGACACAGGAAAAGGACCAATTTTGAAATCTATCAGCCTTCTGTTTAACAAGGTCAGTGACTCAGAGGAAGTACTAGTGTAATGCTGAGGTTTAAAGGGAACATAAATAGCCTAGAGGAGGGGAAATGTACAACTGTAGTCCAAGGAAGCCCTCCTGCACCACCGAAAGGGAAGAAAACAAAAAACAAAAACACAACTGAGAAATATTTCTGAAGCTCACAGATCAAAGGTCCAGACTAAAGAGACTAAGACATAATTATAGAACACACATACACACACACACACACACACACACACATACATATGTTATATATGTACATATATATGTATATATATGCATACATATATATATGTATATATGACTTGTAGAATGCTTCTCCCCTCCTCACACCTTATCACCATATTGTAAAGGTTTCTTTACAGCAAATTCATTTAATTAGTATTCCATATCCAGCTATCAAGAAACTATTATAAATCATACTAATATGGGACAGTGTGCTATGGGATTGGACCACTCATGCTTCTCATGTCTAGGGTTCTTATCAATTTTGGTAAAGAACTGAGAATTCAGACTCAGAGAAGGGCAAAAGTATGAGATTTATTTTAGGAAGAGTTGAAATAAGTGAGAAAACTAAGGATATGAGGGCAATCTGGCTGTGACATCTGTCACTCCATTGATCGCCAGGGTTGATTCGGCTGATCTGGCTGGCTAAGTAGGTGTCCCCTTCCGCCCTCACTGCTACATGTGCATGCCTCCCGAAGCTGCGTGCTTGATGGAAGAGGACGACCTTCCCTGAATAGAGGAGGATAGGTCTTTGGTCAAGGGTATACGAGTAGCTGCGCTCCCCTGCTAGAACCTCCAAACAAGCTCTCAATAGAGAAAACTAAGCAGGAGAGCCCAAGCTAAAAGAAGTTCTTCTCCTTCCCAGCCTGGCTGTAAAGGTGAAGGAGAGCTGGAGAAAATCTCCCTCACACAGATAAAGGTCTCTCCAGAAAAGAAGCCTCTGAGGAAGGGGCTCACCTCAGGGTTTCAGGTCCATTTATATGAATCAGGCATCCAAGTAGAATGGGTCTCATCTCCAGGATCAAGTGTGTGGGAAGGATCCTGATTAGTTTGTGTGCCAAAAGACTGATGCAAGACTGTCCATTCCAGATGTGTTAAGCCCAGATGAAGTTGAGAAAGAAATGGAAAGCTGATTCTGAGGGATTCTTGCTTTCATCTTGAATGACACTGAACCAAACTTGAGAGTTCTAATCCTGCCAGAGCAGAGAAGGTGGCATCCATATTTATGTGGGGCAATCTCTAGCTACCTACCTAGCAGAAAGAACATGCTTTCCTCCTAACCCATATCAATACCAAAATGAAACACAATTTGAAGAATAACTACACATTAGTCCTAAACTCTGGCATGGTGGAGATGTTGGAAAATTAACACAACTCTAATGAATAGTCTAATGGCTCTCATTTATGCAATGGATAGCTTACAAGAATATGAGGATACTGTAAATAGATGAACATTCTAAGAAAGAATAGGAACATAAATACTGTACACAAAGAGCACTTAAACATAATTGAAGAATTTCTGAAATTGATTTATAATAGAAGGATGACAAGCTAAGGTAAGAATCTTTGAACTTGAAGAAATCTCAATAAAAAACTCATGAAACTTAGAAGCAAAAAGGAGAAAGAGAGAGAGAGAAATAATATAAATATCAGAACAGAATGTCTAAGAAATACCTCACTCTACAAGAGCTGGTCCAAATAATAGCACTACCAGAAGAAGAAAGGAACAGAAGAAATATTTGAAGCAATAATTATTGATATGGTCCTCATAGATGAAGCAAACAAAGAACACAATGACAGTAAGGATTAACTAATTACAACAACACAAATCCAAGCAGAACCCAAAACTATAGTGATGTAACACTTTCAAATTGTAAAAATAAAATATAAAAGAAAATTGTAGCAGACAGCTTCAGGTTTGCTGAGATGAACTTCCAGACCAGGCACAGTTATGGAGGAAAGAATTTATTGAAGCTTACAGATCCAGGGGAAGTTCCATAATGGCAGAAGAAGCTGGCCTGCCTTCACAGGCCCAAGAAGAGAGAGTGAACTACAAGCCTAAAGCCAAAAGCCACAGCACACTTCAGGAACTCCTGCTAGGCAAACTTTGCATATCTTTAGATTGAAATCTCAAACCCACCACCACACCTTATTATCCACCCAGTGACACTGCCTCCAGCCAGGTGGCTGCAGAATGCAAACTATAAACAATAAAGAACTGAATATATTGGGGCCCATCTATTCAAACTACCACAAAAATAATGCTAAAAGATGTAACAGATAATAAAACGTGGACAAAAGAGGACAGAAGAAGAGCAAGGAGGACAAAAACAGTGAACCAGGAACCAAGAGCAAAGGGACAGAGCAAGGTGAAAGGAAGTTCTTTAAGGGGGAAAAAAGAGAAAGGTAGGGCAGAGAAGGTCTGTGGGATGCTTGTGGTGTGGGACTAGACAACTGCCTGGAGTCTTCAACGCCCATGGTGGCTAGATCTCTTGCAGAACTCCTTTGGGGAAGTGAGATTCCCAAGTCAGCAATGGTGATGTCTGGGAGGAAGCTTCCCTTCCTCTTAGCCCAGAAGCCAGAAGGCTTAATTACCATGATAGTAGACAGGGACTTGAAGACTTTAGAGCTACTCTGAATATACAATGAAGAGGAAAGAAGACTGTCTTTGAAATCTCAATTACCATAATAAAGGGTGACTGTAAATTTCTAGACTTAGAGCTTGGCCTGTTGAGAGAGGGAAATGAGTTACAGTTCTAAGACTCATACAAATAAACCATATAACTTACATCTACAGAGAACTTTATCCCACAGCAGCAGAATACACATCTTACATAAACTTACATGCAAGATTTACCAGGATAAATCTCACTTTGAGATATAAAAGACTTGTAGCCAGGCATGGTGGTGCACGCCTTTAATCCCAGCACTCGGGAGGCAGAGTAGGAGGATTGCCATGAGTTCGAGGCCACCCTGAGACTCCATAGTGAATTCCAGGTCAGCCTGGGCTAAAGTGAGACCCTACCTCAGAAAAAAAAAAGAAAAAAAGAAAAAAAAAAAAAACGTGTTAAGAACTGGAGAGTTGCATTAGTAGTTAAGGCTTGCTTGCAAAGCCAAAGGATCCAAGTTTAATTCCTCAGGACCCACAAGGTGGCAGGCACATGTGTCTGGAGTTTGCTTGAAGAGGCTGAACCCTGACATGGCCATTATCTGTCTATCTGCCTCTTTCTCTCTCTCAAATAAATAAATGAATAAATATATTTTTTTTAAAAAAAAAACCTTTAAATATACAGAATAAAAATGATACAATGTTTTTCTTCAATGAAATTGAGCTAAATATAAAAATGTGGCTGAGGACATACAAAAACTTGCAAATTAAACAACATATTTTAAAAATAACACATGGATCAAAGAAGAAATCTCCAGGGCAATTTATAAAATATTTTTAAAAATATTTTTTTAAATTTATTTATTAGAGAGAAAGTGAGAGAGAAAGACAGAGAGAGAATGAGAATGGGCATGCCAGGGTCTCTAGCCTCTGTAAATGAACTCCAGATGCATGTGCCACCATATGCATCTGTCTTATGTGGGATCTGGAGAAACCTGTGTCCTTAGATTTCACAGGCAAGCGCCTTAACTGCTAAACTTTCTCTCCAGCCAAAAAATATTTTTAACTTAAGAAAAACACTGCTTATCAAAATGTGTGGGTTGTGGTAAGAGCAGTGCTTAGAAGGAGATTAATAGCATAGAACACACAGATTGTCAGATTCAGGGTTCATAATGGACAGACAGTTTCTTGGATCTAAGACTTTATTATAACAGAGGAGAGGGAAAAGAGGGGAGACAGAGAAAAGAAAAAGATAAAGGAAATGTTTGTACCAAAGAAATAGAAAGAGAGAGTGGGGAGTGAAGGAGGGGGAGAAAGGGGGTAGGTTGGGTATATGCATGCACCTGAGAAGCAGAAGATCCAGAAATAGGGTGAAAGGAAGACAAACCAGGGTGTTTACGGGAAATGTAGCAGGAATCTTGGGCTTCCTTGCCAATACACCAATACATACCGATGCACAAATAAATTTGGTGTCTCCCTGAATCCTCCTTTTAGAAATTTAAAGACTTAAAAATTCACAGACGAGAGTGTAAGATTTGAAGGGACTTTGTCAGGCACAAGTAGGGCTCTGGGTTAAAGCAAGCTTAGGCTGTCAGACACTACTAAGGGCCCCGGCTATGGAGAGATCCCAGCAGCCTGAACTCCTGGACACATCTCAGGTCCCAGACTGGGAGGGAGGCTCCTCCCCCCATTTTCAGGGTTTGCAGTGAGCCCAGACCCTTGGACAAAAATCTCAGGCCACAAGATCAGCAGGAAGCAGGGTCACTCCCTCTCCAAGCCCGGGACACCTGGACACCCTGATAAGACTTAGGTTTCACTCATAGCCCTGTGACCTTTGGCTAGTTGCCTAGGAAACTCCTTATATAGTATCAGCCAGAAGCCTTCACACAGCCCATCCCCCTGCCACTTGTACCCCATGCCTTTTCCCAACACTATATAGATCACCTGACTCTCTCTCCAGGTGCTGGAATGAACGTCCCTGGGCATCAGCAAGTAACCTTTGAATCCACCAATCCCTTTAGGACCCTCTTCCCACTCTCTTCAACCGCTTATAAAAACTCAGTCCCCTGACAAATAAATGAGCTGTTCTCTGAAGTGGTCTCCCAGGTGTTTCTTTTTATTGCACTCATGGCCACTCAAGACCCTGATCCATGAAGGGACCAAACTGATGCCATGACAGGCTTCAGTAAGGTGCTACCCTAACTAGGCCTAAGTTCCAGTATCCCAGAGAGGCAGACAAGACTTCTGAGAAAGGGCAGGCCGTTAATCAATAGTCATCCTGACATGTAGTGGGAAAAGATAACTGCCCAGGGGCTGAGTCAGTTCCTGGAGACATGTCCCTTTCATGCCTTTTGCAACCCTTCTGCCCCAACCAATCAGAGATGAACAACTGTAATTGCTGCTTGCCTAGCCAATAATTTAAAAAATTACCTAACCCACCTGATATTCCCCTAGACCTAGCCCACAAAAACCTTAGGACCAATCAAAAGAGTGCAAGTATAGGTACTGTTCAAATTAGCCAATCATATTAGAAAAGACTAAGCCTTCCAAAATTCCTCTAGCTGTGCTTAAAGTGAGTCTGCAAGCTCCTCTCAGGGTCCCCATTTTGCATGAATGGTTGACCCCTGCATGCTGGCTGATTCTGCAGAATAAATGCTCTTTGCTTTTACATACTATTTGAGTTGGGGCATTCTTCAGTGATTCTCAGAGCCTTACACTTGGGGGCTCATCTGGGATTTCTGGGGACCTCCCCAGATTCAATAGTGGAGCATTTCCAGGAGAGCACTTGGTTCTTCATCATTCAGTGAGTTGGGGTGTCCCTCTGTACTGTGTACCTTTGGTCTCCTCCGTCCTTTGTTTCATTTTCAGTAAATCTGGCATCCGGGCACAACCTGGAGGCTCACTGAGGTAAGGCTAACAAGCCAGTAATTACTTCAGGGCCAAGGGGTTCCGAGGATGCTCTGGACCCCCTTCTGGTGGAGCTGAAAAGCTCCAATTTGGCGGAGCCCATTCGTGGGATAGGCTTCCATCTGGTGGGGCTGGAAAGCTCCAATCTGTCAGAGCCTAAGAGCTCCAATCTGACTCTGGTTTTGTTAAATGCTGATGGGCCCACCCATCTGGCAGATCCTGTTTGTGGGATAAACCACTGTCTGCTGCATTTTGCTTTCTTTTTTGCTTCCTGGGAAATTCATTTTGTTGACTGTGTCTTGTTTGTCCTTTTCTGGTTTCTTGAAACTTTCATTGAGAGGTACTATGGGACAGGCAACCCATTCTGCCCCACTGGACCTGGTCCAGTCATATTTCAAGGATTTCCAATGCCTGGTGGACAATCTAGGTTTAACAGTATGGTCAGGGAAACTAACCATCTTTTGCAGGAAAGAATGGCCGACTTTCAATGTGGAATGGCCAGAGGGAGGCAGTTTCCCCCTCCCCACCATTTATAAAGTTAAAGGTATCCTTTACTTGGAGTCTTGGGCATCCTGACCAGGTCCCATACATCACAGCCTGGCAATGCCTGATAGAAACCCCCCTACTTGATTGAGTCCCTTTGTGCCACCAGCCTCAGCCATCCTGCCTGTGAAGGAATCTAAACTGCAGGAGGATCATAAGTCGGCAGTCTTGCCCTGCTCTTCCCCTGAGGAGGATCTCTCCTGCCTCCCTATGTACCTGCCCCTGTGCTAGAACCTGTACCACAAGTGGTAGCTGCCAATCAGGGCCTCAGGAAAGAGGGAGGAAACATGATCTGTCCTCACCATCTATGAGCCTGGACCATGAAACAGGAAGACCCCACCGTGGTTGTACTTCCCTTGTGAGCAACAGCCCCCCCCTCCCCCCGATCAGGACAGCCAACAGTTCATGGCTCATATTCCTTTCTGCGCTAGTGACCTGTATAATTGGAAGATGCAGAATCCAAAGTTTTCAGATAAACCCTTGGCCCTCCGAGACTTGATAGATTCTATAATAATTCACCAGCCCACTTGGGTTGACTCTCAGCAGCTTTTGCAGGTTTTCTTTACAACAGAAGAAAGAGAACAGATTCTAGCCGCTGTCTACAAACTAGTTACTGGACATAATGGCCAACCCATGATTGTACAGTCTGTCATGGATGCAGCCTTCCCCTTAGCCTGCCCTGACTAGGACCCCAACATCCCTGAAGGTAAGGAGAGACTCAAGGCCTACTGCCAGATTCTGATGAGGGTCTCTGAGAGGCTGCTAGGAAGTCCACAAATTTATCTAAGGCAGGGCAGGTTATACAAGGTAAGGAGTAAAGCCTGGGGGCCTTTTATAGAGGCTACTAGAAGCCTACTGGACCTATCTGCCTCTGGACCCAGAAGCAAGAGAACACCAGTCTGCTGTGAACATGGCTTTTCCCAACAGGGAAGCACCAGACATCTGCAGAAAACTCCAATGACTGGATGGTTTCATGGGTAAGCAGATGTCAGAACTTGTAGCAATAGCAGAAAAAGGTTATAATAATAGAGGGACTCCAGAAGATAAATAAACTAGAGGCCTAGCCAAAATACTACTGGCTGCCATGGGAAAATCTGACCCAAGGGAATTAAAAAACATGGCTTATGGGAGAAACAGGGGCAAACCCGCCCCACAATTGAGAGGGAAAGGGAAACACTGACACCATCTCCCAAAGGACCAATGTGCTTATTGCAAAGAGATGGGACATTAGAAAAATGAATGTCCACAAAGACAAGGGGGAAAAAGTCCTAAAATCCTGAAGATAGGAGAACTTAGTGACTGAGGGCATCAAGGCTCATGTCCCCTCATGAGCCCTGGGTAACCTTGAAGGTGGAGGGGAAACCAGTAGACTTTCTAGTTGACACTGGGGCTCAGCATTCGATCCTGAAACAGCCCACGGTACTCCTGTCCACCAAAAGGACATGAGTCCAGGGGGCCACTGGGACAAATCAATATTGATAGACTACCTGAAGAGATGTGGACTTACGAATGGGACAGGTAACCCATTCATTCGTGGTCATCCCTGGGTGCCCATATCCACTTTTTGGGCGAGATCTTTTGATTAAAATGGGGGCACAAGTCCATTTCAGCCCCAAGGGAGTACAGGTTCTTAATCAGAATGGTCCTGTACATGTGTTAACTGTATCACTGGAGGAAGAATATAAACTCTATACCTCTGCCTCCCAAGCCACCCCGAAAGCCCATATCTGAGGGAACTATGTGAAAAGATTCCAGGTGTATGGGCAGAAAGAAATCAGACTGTGCTGGCCAAGCATTAGGTCCCAGTCATGGTCCAACTGAGCGCTAATGCCAGTCCAATCCAAGTCTGCCAATACCCTATGCCATGAGAGGCCAAACTGGTAATAACATCTCACATAAACTGGCTTTGGGAGCAAGGGATATTAGTCCCTTGTCAGTCCACCTGGAATAATCCTCTCCTGCTAGTAAAGAAGCCCCACTCCAATAACTACTGGTCTGTGCAGGATCTGAGGGAAATTAATAAATGGGTGGAGGACATACACCCCATGGTGCCGAACCTGTACACTCTTCTAAGCACTATGTCACCTGAGCACAATGTGTACATGGTGCTGGACCTTAAGGACACATTCTTCAGTCTGCCACTGGCCCCGGCCAGTCAACCTCTGTTTGCCTTTGAATAGAGTGATCCAGAACGTAGATTCAATGAACAGTTGACTTGGACCAGACTGTCACAAGGATTTAAAAATTCACACACCATCTTTGATAAGGCACTCCATGAGGAACTGGGTGAGTAACACCAGGCCCATCCCCAAATAACCATCTTGCAGTATGTAGATGACCTCCTTATAGCAGCCTCAGATGAAGAAGCCTGCTGCTCAGCCACAGAGGCTTTGCTGAGAGAATTGTACCACATGGGACACAAAGTTTCAGTAAGAAAGGTGCAACTCTGCCAGAGGGAAGTAATGTACCTTGGGTACATACTCAAGGTGGGCCAACACCTGTTTTATCAAGCCCCCTCGGAGACAATCCTCAACATTCCCCACCCCAGAACCTGGCAACAGGTACATGAGTTCTTGGGGTTGGTGGGGTTTTGTAGACTCTGGATATCCAGATTCACAGAGATTGCCAAACCTCTCTATGAGGCCATGAGGGGACAGAAAAATTTCCTTGAATGGACCTCAAAAAGGGAAAAAGCCTTCCTCCAGTTGAAAAAGGCCTTCCTTGAAGTCCTGGCATTAGCTTTTCCAGACATCCACAAACCTTTCCATTTTTATGTTGACAAAAACAAAGGCATAGATAAAAGGGTATTGACTCAAACTCTTGACCCTTGGAAGAGGACAACTGCTTACCTATCAAAGAAATTAGACCCAGTGGCAACAGGATGGCTCCCATGCCTCTGAATAATAGCAGCCATCATGTTATTGGTCAAAGATTCAGATAACCTGACTTTGGGCCAAACCCTGAGAGTGACTACTCCTCACACTATTGAAGGAGTGCTAAAGCAGCCCCCTGAAGGTGGCTAACCAATACCAGATTAGGCTCTTCATCTAAACCCCACCATGGGTCCAATTTGTCACCAGTCAGGCCCTCAATCCTGCAACACTGTTACCTGACCTGGATCTGGACAGTCCCATACGTGACTGCTCAGAGATCTTAAGCAGTTTACAAGGGACCCGACCATATCTCAAGGATGTTCCCTTTAAAGGGGCAGAGCTGACCTGGTATACAGGTGGAAGCCACTTCCTTAAGGATGGTGTCCTGTATGCAAGAGCTTCAGTGACAACGGAAGAAACAACTGTATGGTCAAAAGCCCTCCTCCAGGTATGTTTGCCCAGAAATCTGAATTGATAGCCCTGACCAGGGACTAGCAACTGGGCCAAGGAAAGAGACTTAATGTCTACACTGATAACTGTTATGCTTTTGCCATTTATAAAGAAAGGGGACTATCGACAGCATAAGGAAAAACCATTAAAAATAAACAGTATATTTTGGTCCTCCTGCAGGCTATATGGGTCCCCAGAGAGATAACAATCATGCACTGCCCTGGTCATCAGAAAGGGGAGGATCCTACTTCTCAAGGGAAAACAGGGCTGACAAGGCAGCACGAGAGGCAGCCCTCCAGGTCACTACAACCCTGGTGGCAAAATTGCCTCCAATGATGTGCTAACCTTGACAGAGATACCAAACTACACTGATTCAGAACTATGGAGGAGTCAGGCCTGCATGGCAGCCTATAAGGAACAAGGATGGTATAAGACTCCTGACAGAAAGATTATCCTCCCATCGGACTTTGCTAACCAACTCATCAAATAAATGCATCAGTGTACTCATCTAGGACAACAGAAGATTGAGGACTTACTTAGACTTCCCCACCTTAAAGTTTTTGACTTGAGACAAAAGGCAGCAGAAGACATAGCCCGATGACTGGTAAATGAAAAAAGCAGAGTTTCTTGGTTGGGAATCAGGGAAAGAGGAACCTGACCAGGAGTAATTGGAAAATTGACTTTACAAAGATAAAACCTGGTTTATATGGATACAGGTGTTTACTAGTATTTATAGACACCTTTTCAGGATAGACTAAGGCTTTTCCAATGAAGAATGAGACTGCCACAACTGTGGCCAAGAAAATGTTAGATGACATCATTCCAAGGTATGGTTTACCTGTTCTTTTGGGGTCAGGCAATGGACCAGCCTTCATCTCAAAGGTAACCCAAACTATAGTTAAAATTGTGGGGACAAATTGCAAACTTCATTGTGTGTATTGTCCCCAGAGTTCAGTACAGGTAGAAAGGTGAATCAGACCCTAAAGGAGACACTAACTAAATTAACCCTTGAAACTGGCAGTAACTGGCTGTTTCTCCTTCCCTTTGCCCTCTTCCGAGTTTGAAACTTCCCATATACCATGGGGCTGACCCCTTTTGAAATCATGTATGCAAGGCCCCTATCCTTGTTGCCCAATATAAAAGCAGAAATGTTAATTGAATTTGGTGATGAAAGATTCCTCTCCTCTCTACAAGCTTTATTTCAGGTGTAAGAACAGCTGCAGGCCATCTATGAGAAGGCACCTCCATCAACACCCCATGGGTTCAGGCTGGGAGGTCTAATGCTCATCAAAAGACACTGAAAACAGACTCTTGAACCTGGCTGGGAGGGACCCTGACCACCCCAACTGATGTTAAGTTGGACGGCATCCCTACTTGGATACATCACTCCCACGTGAAGCCTGTTGACCCATATGCAGATCCAGATGAAGAAAAGCCAGGACTGGGGACCTGCAGCACGAGAGTCGAACAGACCCCAAAGGAGGGAGTGGGGATGGATCTGAGACAAGAGCACAAGTAATGGAGCCAAGACAAGTTCTGATCAAAGTTCAAGTGTATTCAGGCAGACACAAGCTTATATACAGGAAAGAAAAAAAAAAAAAACTTCCTCAACAATGCCTCTGTGTCTAAAGTCTCAAGACAAGAGGTCAAGGAACAGTTACAGCTCCCGACATCTCCCACTTCTTTATTTATTAAAAGAAGTGACTGTGCCTGTCTTAGGTTGTCAGAGGCAGAAGAACATCCTTACCCATCATAGGATAAATATATTATCCTTCAATACATTCCCTGTCTTAGGTTGGATGCCTCCTCCCCTGTTCTTACCTATATCTGGCTACCAGCCGGATAAAATTCAGGGAGGATTAGGATAAAGTCTGAGGGAGCCAAGGACGTGCTCTATAGTGCATACCTCAGACCTCTGCACGAACATTCACAATAGACTTCATTAGACACTTGAAGAAAATAGGCAATAGACATAAGAGAAGCAGAAGGCAAACTACCACAGCTGCAAAGCTGCCTATCCAGGAACTTAGAGAGTTCCAACCAGGCAACACAGACTTAATTGCAGTAAGTAAATCATTAGCAGCCTAGTGGCATCAAAATCAAGATGACTGTTCTGTATAGCTAGAATTTCTGAATGTAAACTAACCAAATCTAATGAAATGTTATCACGGTGCCAAATTCCTTCCAAGTGCATTTTGACCTTTACCCAATTTTCATAGCTGGCATTGTAAATTTTAGAGGTGATGCAGATCCATTGGTAATCTTCATGGCATTCCAAGTGAGCTCTAATCTTCATTCCTTGAATTTGCTCTCCCAAATAGGTCACTACATCAAACAAAGCATCTATTTTTTTCTTCAAACTTCTTGTCTGTGGTTACTTGAGTTCCCAAAGCAACAGAAACGTTCATAGCTAGATTATTAACAAAGTGTGCAGTATGAACTTCTTGTGTAAGAGAAACAGCAGCAGTAGTAATAGAAGCTAATAATGTAATAAATGCAACAATCTCAGCAATAACTAAACCTACAAATTTCTTTTGTCTACTTAAACTATTTTTAACCTCCTCTAGAATTTGAATACCCTTATCAGAATACCAAGGCTTTGAAAGATTAACAGGAATCATAACAAATGCAGGTTGTTTGACAATCATTACAGTTTTAGAATCATGAGAATTACAATTGGATAGACTACAATAACCACAGGTAACATTAAACATTCCTTCAAACCCATGATACCAAGCAATATTCACATTTCCTAACATCAGGGCATAACACTTCCCTTTGGAAGACTATTTGAATTATTGCTGGCAGATGTAACCTTGATACCTCCCATAGCAGCAGCAATTTTCCACATGTAAATTTGCTCATGTCCATTGTCTGACCACCACAATCCTGAGGACAGTCCAGTAGCCCAATAATTAACCCATTCAGTTTTACTCCCTATAGAACCTGCTGATCCTGACCAATCCTTAACACATTATACCTGATAAATTTTTTTTCCTACACATTTGCTCCAATGTATAGATTTATTGAACCAACGTGTATTTCCTTCACAGGGAATAAAGTCCTCTGGTGAACTATCCCCTGTAACTTGATTTCCATAGGGAAGCCAAATAGAAATTCTGCTTGTTTGAACCCACTTTTTCTTCTTCGTATCTTGTACGTGCTCTTGTACATGCTTTAGAGTAATGTTTCTTTCTTGTATTTTAAAACATCCCACTATTCTGGTCTTAGAAAACCATAGTCGAATACCTAGACCATGCCCTGAATATGAGCCCATAATTTTTTGATGTAATTTTATAGTTTTACTAGATGGCGTGCTTAGCAACTGAGTGTTATTGACTAGAACTATGATTTCTTTTTTCTCCCAGGTCACTGGATGTAATATAGGAGGATCAGGCACATAGGTCCAGTAGACTTCACTGTAAGCAAGATATAAATGATACCATATCATCAGGATCAGCAGTGTCCTCTTGTTTGATCTCATGGCCTGCATACTGGACCAAATGTTCTGGCAACCATCTGGCTCCATTTTCTTTCTGTGAAAAAATACAAACAGATCCTCATCCCCATATTAATACAGGGTAGGGTCCACTCCATTTGTTAGTCAATGGATCTTTCCACATTACTTTAGCATAATTAGTCTTAGTTTGTGCATGCCAAAAATGGTCAGCAGCAGAAAACCCTTTTGCAAATAGTAAAATATTTAAAATAAATAAAGTATGATTTAACCATCTTGTTACTGATCCGTGTGTCATTTCCCACTTTTTAGTTTTTTGTAACCAGGTTTTTAATGTTCCATTTGCTCATTCAATGATACCTTGCCCTTGGGGGTTATAAGGAATTCCAGTAACATGTGCAATGTTAAAAGAAGAACAAAAGTGCTTAAATCCTGCACTTGTATATCCTGGACCATTATCTGTTTTCAGTTGTTTAGGGACTCCTAAAATATTAAAAGAATGAAGACAATGAGCAATAACATGTTTAGTAGCTTCTCCCATTTGAGCAGAAGCACAAATGAAACCAGAATAAGTGTCAATAGAAACATGCACAAATTTCATTTTTCTAAACTCAGGAACATGAGTTATATCCATTTGCCATAAATGGCCAGGAGTCAAACCTCAAGGATTGACACCATAATGTGGCACAGGTGAAAATGTGAGACATTGTGGACAATTTTTAACAATCTGTCGTGCTTGTTCACATGTAATTTTATATTTAAGATGTAGAGGATTAGCATTAAGATGACAAAGCTTATGAGCATTAATAGCTTCTTTGACAGAAAAAAATTCTAGTAGCCTCATCTGTAATAGCATTTCCCAGAGCTAAGGGTCTGGGGAGGCCAGAATGAGCATGAAGGTGTCCTATATAGAAAGGTGCTGAGCACTGGAGAATCAAAAGTTGAACCTGTGCAAACAAATTGTAAACAGTAGAAGGACTTATTCTACTACAGGTTTCTAAATAAGGAACTGAGTGGACAATATATTGGCTATCAGTGTAAATATTAACAAATATAGTACCAGTATGTTGCAATAAAGCTTTAAAGGCTGCCAGTTCTACAAATTGTGCAGATTTATAAGGAGTATTACAAGTATATGTTTGTCCATTTAAAGAATAAGCAGCTAGGCCAGAAGAAGATCCATCTGTAAAGGCCAGCATAGCATCCTTGATAGGAGAAAATTGTGTATTGCAAGGAAAAATGACTTGATGTTGCATGAAGAACTGAATCAATTTGTGTTTATGGTAATGATTAGCAATGCTTCCTAAAAAACCTGCCATCGCTAATGCCCAAGCATGTGAAAAAGCAAAAAGCCAAGAAACCTGTTTTGATTTATAAGGCTGACAGATAACCTGTTGTTCTATTCCAAAATATTTAATAGATTCAGCTCTTCCTTCCGTCACTACTTTAGCAACATTATCATAATAAGGAGTGACAGTTCTTGGAGGAGAAGATGCAAGATGTACCCATAGTATAGGAGCTCCTTGCCACAACAATCCTGTTGGAGTATATGGAGTAGGAAATACAAGTAACCACAAGTCTTTACTATAGTCAATATAAGTGATAAATTGTTCTTCTATAGCCTTTTGTACTGTAATTAATGCTTTAGAAGCTTTAGGTGTAAGAGAACGAAAAGAAGAAGGATTAGAATCCCCCTGTAGTATATTAAATAAAGGTTTTAATTCATGAGTAGTAAGTTTTAAATAAGACCTAATCCAACTAATATCTCCTAACAATTTCTGAAAATGATTTAAAGTAGTAAAGTTCTGTGTTTTAAGAGTAACTTTCTGTGGTTTAATTTGTTTTGAATATAAATAAAACCCAAGATAAGAAAAAGTGGAATCTTGTTGTACCTTTTCAGGTGCAATTTTTAATCCCCTCATAGTGAGCTGTTGTTCCATGTAAGAAAAACAAGTCAAAACATCTGTCTTTTCCTTCCCAGCTAATAAAATATCATCCATATAATGAATAATATATATTTGAGGAAATTTGCTTCTTGTAGAAGCTAAAGCTTTAGCCACAAATTTTTGACATAAAGTTGGACTATTAGCCATATCTTGAGGGAGAACTTTCCATTGATATCTTTCATAGGCTCCTTAAAATTACTAGAAGGAACACTAAAAGCAAAATGACAACAATCTCGTGGATGTAAAGGTATAGTAAAAAAGCAATCTTTCAAGTCAATAATCACTTTGGAAAAGTCAGCTGGAATAGCTACAGGACTAGGCAGACCAGGTTGCAATGCTCCCATTAAATGCATAGTAACATTCACAGCTCTTAGATCTTGTAGTAACCACCATTTTCCTGATTTCCTTTTAATGACAAAAATTGGAGTATTCCAGGGTGAGGATGATTCCTGTATATGTCCTGCCTCTAATTGCTCTTGAACTAGCATTTGTACAGCTATCAGTTTTTCCCGTGTCAAAGGCCACTGATCCACCCATACAGGATCATCAGATTTCCAACAAATAGGCTCAGCGTGGGGGGGAGCACGGCCTGACCAGTGGCCACTAGGAGAAATACCCCAGCCCTTGATGATTTGCATTAGAAGCTACTTGAATAGGTAATGGGTCACCTTGTCCCCATTTTGCTAATACTTTACCAGGCAAATAGCCCTGTCTAAGCATTTGAGCAGTAACAATTTCATTAGGACTACACGTTAACAATTTTGTTTGACTCAAAACATCTCTTCCCCACAGGTTTAAAGGCAAACTGTCTATAATGTAAGGTTTACAATACCCAGTATTACCTTCCTCATCTTCCCAAAGTCATTCTGCAGCACTCTGCTCAGGACAAGTGGATTGTCCAATACCTCTCAACTGAGTCCCTGTTCAGGCACCACACTGTGCTGACCTGCAGCATGAGAGTCGAACAGACCCTGAAGGGGGCAGTGAGAATGGATCTGAGACAAGAGCACAAGGAATGGAGCCAAGACAAGTTCTGATCAAGGCTCAAGTTTATTCAGGCAGACACAAGCTTATATACAGAAAAACAACAACAACAACAAAAAACTTCCTCAACAATGCCTCTGTGTCTAAAGTCAACTTCCCCAAGGCTGTACGACAATGCCTCTGTGCCTAAAGTCTCAAGATAAGAGGTCAAGGAACAGTTACAGCTCCCAACACTTGAACCTGGCTGGAAGGGACCCTGACCACCCCGACTGCTGTTAAGTTGTACCCACTTGGATACATCATTCCTACGTGAAGCCCATTGACCCATATGCAGATCCAGATGACTATGCACCTGAAGAAAAGCCAGGACTGTGGCAAGCCATTGCACACCCTTAGGATCCATACAAACTGAGGATTTGTAAGCTAGAGACTCAACAGTGATGCTAAGGATGTTTATGGTTATGTTTCTTACTATGTTTACTTGCTGTTCAGAACTTTGGGCATCTCCCATGAACCTGCCCCCCCCCCATTGCCACAACCCACATGAGCCTTATAATCTCACCTGAATCATCTCAAACCCCACCACTGGGACAATTCTTAACTCCACTTCCCAGGCGGCCCCACCATATACATGGTGGCTAGAACTCATGGTAAACTTATGTGATATTTTTGAAAGGGAATAGGAACCCAGTGACCAACAACCCTTTCCCCCTTATGGGTGCACTTATCCAGCTAGGAGGCAATGAAATTGAGCCTTAACTATCTATGTTTATCCCGGGCATAGCCTGACAAGGGAACAAAAACCAATATGTGGGGGCCTTAGGCAGTACTACTACACTTCCTGTGGATGTGAAACAATTGGCACATTTACATGGGCATCTGCCAACAAAGACACAGATTTAATTACACTACAGAGGACCACAGAGGAAGCATATAGGAGAATACCTTATAAATGGGGCATGTAAGAAAAACAATGCAACCCCCTAACCATTAGATTTACAGAGGAGGAAAAAGGACTCAAAACTGGACCTATGGTATGACATGGGGACTCAAACTATATGTAATGGGGACAGATCCTGGTGCTCTATTCACTATTAGACTGGCAGTTGATCCAGTGCCCCCCCCCAGTCCCTAGGGCCCAACAAAATGTTGGCTCTGCCTCAAAGACCACCTCAAGAAACACAGACCCTCCTTAATTGCTCAAACTTATAGTGCCCCATCCCTATTCCCCAACACTGAACCAGTGACTCATGTCCCTTCACTCAACATTGGGCAACTGGAAGTATTGGAAGCAACTTATAAAATCCTCAACTCCTCTAGGCCTGAACTTCCTAAGGTCTTATGCTTGTGGCTTAACCCACAACTCCCTTTCTATGAAGGCATAGCAGTACCAGAAAATTATTTCACAGCTGCAGAGGCGATGGCCTGACATTGGCCACAATCAGGAAAAGGAAAAATAACTCTTCAGTCAGTGACAGGAAAGGGACTCTGCATTGGAGATCAGATTCCCCAAGCCTACTCCCATCTATGTAACCAAACCCAATTTCCCACTGCTCTGGGTACTTAATTCCCCCAAAAGATAGATGGTGGGCTTGTACTACAGGATTAACTCCCTGTGTCCATGCCTAGGTCTTCAACCACACAAATGACTTCTGCGTGTTAGTACAGCTGATCCCCCGGATAGTCTACTACCCCGACCAAGGTGTTCCTTCATAATTAGAGCCAATAGGACAGGAAAAAATGAGAAATTGTTACTGTTTTTTTTTTTTTATTGTCTTCTCTTCTAGGCCTTGGTTTAGCTGGAGCAATAGGCAATGGCACCTCGACTCTGGTGCTACAAGACAAAAAGTATAAATACCTAAGGTCAGCCATTGATACAGATTTAGAACAATTAGAAAAATAAATCACCCACTTACAGGACTCTCTCTCCTCCTTAGCTGAGGTAGTACTGCAGAACAGATGGAGACTAGACTCACTAATCCTCCAAGGTGGTCTCTGCACTGCCTTAAAGGAAGAATGTTGTTTCTATATTAATCACTCTGGTGTTATAAAAGAATCCATGGCCATACTTAGAAAAAGACTACATGAAAGAAAATTAGAAAAAGAACAATCTCAAGGATGGTATGTTCAATTGATCCCCTTGGTTAATGACTTTAATTTCTGCCCTAACTGGTCCCCTTATCCTTTTACTGCTTGCCCTCACCTATGGATCTTGTATCATTAATGCTTTGGTCAAATTCATTAAGAATTGCATAGCCATGGTACAACTAATGGTTCTGAGACAATAACACCAACTTTTAGATACATCTCAAGGATTAGAGATGGGACCATGCTCAAGTGGGGAATGAAGGGACCAAACTGATGCCATGACAGGCTTCAGTAAGGTGCCACCCTAAGTAGGCCTAAGTTCTAGTTTCCGGAGAGGTAGACAAGACTTCTGAGAAAGGGCAGGCTGTTAATCAACAGTGATCCTGACATGTGACTGAAAAAGATAACTTCCCAGGGGCTGAGCTAGTTCCTGGAGACATGTCCCTTTCATGCCTTTTGCAACCCTTCTGCCCCAACCAATCAGAAATGTACAGCTGTAATTGCTGCTTGCCTAGCCAATAATTTAATAAATTACCTAACCTGTCTGAAATTCTCCTAGACCTAGCCAAAACCTTAGGACCAATCAAAAGAGTGCAAGTACAGGTACTGTTCAAATTAGCCAATCATGTTAGAAAAAACTAAACCCGCCAAAATTCCTGTAGCGGTGCTTAAAGGGAGCCTGCGAGCTACTTCCAGGGTTGGCATTTTGCATGAATGGTTGACCCCTGCATGCTGGCTGATTCTGCAGAATAAATGCTCTTTGCTTTTACATGCTATTTGAGTCTGGGGTTCTTCTTCAGCAATTCTCAGACCCTTATACTCCTCAGTCACCTGGACTCCTTTGGGGAGCCAGTGCACAATGACCCCTGAGGAAGCAGGGACCCCACAGCTGGGGCCTGAACAAGGACCCTCTGAGACATGCTGAGGGTGAGTGCTTCCCCAAAGGGATAATTGTTGTCTGGGGGACATTGGCCCCCTGTGGCCTTGCCTCCATGCTCTGAAGGCTGGCAGGTTTCCCTCTTTCCTCAACTTTCGGTTTGCACCATCATGAGGGACTGGACACATCAAAATGGCAACTGATGTCTCTTGGTCAAGACCACTCTTTGGCCTTGACTGAAGGCCACTAGTCCTCTTCCTGGGCCCTGGCAGCCCATTTAGGCATTGGCAAAAACCTTCTATCTATTTCTGTCCAACAGAAAAAGCTGGTAATGCAAAAAGCCGGTAACACATTGACCTCTTTAAAGCCTGTAGGGAAGATCTCCAGTTAAACTTGCAGACAGGCTTGTGTCTGGACCACTGGGGAATCCCCTACAGTGCTATTCAGCCCTCAGGAATGTTGACCTCTGGTCTTGGCATTTCCACACTTTCTATCATGGGCAATATTGCCACCCACCAAAAGGAATCATAAATTCATAGATTAAGCTGTCTCAGAGAGAGACTATCTCCTTCTGTGAAGAAGTCCTCCAGATTGCCCCCTGGATGATTTCTGGGGATTAATGTGACCCAGACATGTAGACCAGCATAGCTTATCTCGCTAGGAGACAAGAAGTTCAGGAAGGGAATTCTCCTACACTCCCTTCTCATCTCCTTTCAAGCTTCTCTGCTAGGGCAGCGGCAAACCTGCAAGCCAGCTGAGCAAGCACTCTAAGGTGGCTCGGGTCTGGCAGTGGGCTCATGCATGCTGAGACAGTGGTGCCTTGGCCCGTGCAGCAGCAGCAGCAGCAGTAGCAGCAGCAGCAGAAGTGTCTCTGCTTCCCTCCTTGACAGCCCAAGCCCGCCCCCCTTTCCCCTTCATGAAATCAGCTCCGGGGCATACTCACCCTCTGAGGAGGCTGGACTAGGGAGGTGTCCTGTTGGCTCCTGAAGACCATGTGCCACTTGGGCCGGTAGGCAGCCCAGCATCTTGGCTGCTGCCTCTGTACCTACCAGACCTGATCCCAGGTGAGAGCCTGGGCATCAGGAGGTGCTGGACTGGGTAGGGCTGATCTGAAGACAGTGAGTTATGTGAGCTCCCACCCTACCCAACTGCCCAGCCACTACCTGCCACATTGGCAACATGAAATGGCAGAAAAAAAAGTCAGATTTAACTAAACCCTATGATGAGCTGAAATTTTATGTAATAAAATGCCATATTTTGTTACGTGATATCATAAATATAATTACTGAGTTTATGTTCTAGGTCAACTTCAACTTACATAGAGGATTATTGAAAACAACAAAATTCTCTCTGAGGTGGTGGCTCAGAATTTGCCAGATATTTTTTAAGAGATTGTAATGTCCTGTTATTTAAAAAGAGGAAACAATTGGCCTGAGTTCTGGGCCAGCATGCCTCAAGACAGAAACAAAAATTCAACTTAGTTACTCCTAATAAAAGCATTTCCAAATGTGTTAGATGATTTGATGACACAAAATTGTTTAAATCTAGGGTAGTTGCTTGTCAATGAGTAATAGGATTAATCAATTTGGTGTAGTTTCTCTTAGTAGTCTTATAAGAAAGATGGTTAATTGGAGTGACATGAGTTGATTGAAGGAACTAGAAAGGAATTTTTCAATGTTGGACATAGAATGCTCATTAAAACTGTTTTTTTTGAATGGTACATGCCTCAGAATATTAAAGTATGTGGATGAAGGTGTGCATATGTAGGAAAGATATAGGAGATCTAAAAAAAATGCCTAAAATTAATTTCCTTTTATAAGGAACAGAAAGCTAATTTTCAGTGTAGGCACATCTTACACTTTGAATACCTAATAGTTATGAATACAGGCAGAACCTGTGATCAGCCTTGAAAACAATACCAATTAACTTACAAACAAACCAATTAATTTAACCTAGAAATTATCAGAAAAGGACAAGTAACACAGTATAAAGCCTTAGTACCTGTTTTTGAAAACATCTTTGATTAGTTCAGATACATGTGTGAGCACCAATTACCCAGAAGACATTGGAACCAGAACCACAGAACTTGAAATTATTTCTCTCAGATGAGGACCATTATTCGAGCATGATGTTGTATCCCAAAGTAGGTAAACACCATGCCTGAAGCTAAAGATTTTTCAACTGTTTATGCTTAGCTCTCTTATCTCTTATTTCCATTTGCTCTTGCTTACTGTTATATGCTATTTAAAATCACGGAAAACTGGACTCTGGAGAAAGGGATGGCTCCCACTTTATCTCAGACCCCATGCAAGTTTAGACCATGTGGCTCCTGACCCTGTCCAGAGACAAAATGTGCAATTGTCTCTAACAAGAAAAAGGGAATTACAAACATCATATGATTCTGGTTCTCCTTATAGTTCTTCTCTTCTGCACACCTAAAGTCACATCTGTTAGGTAAATTTCTCACTAGATAAAGAGATCAAATAGGTAAACTGAGTCAAGGTATTTGATCAGGTTACAAATCCCTTACATAAAACAAGGTATATCAAGGTAAAAACATATGGCTCATGGAAGGGCATTCATTTGGATAAAATTTAAAATATGTTTACATGATGCCAAGGTTGTAGTAAGAGAATGTGAGTCTTATGGTTAAGGCCTCACTCATTAGCAGCTCACTGATGCTAATTTGTTAAGGTTTAAGGGTTATAAAAACTGGCTTTAAGACTCTCATAAAGTACATTAGATTCCTCTATTCATCAAGGTCTTAACTATTGGAAAAACTGAGTCTTAAGATAAAGGTTCACATATAAGTGTTTAATTTCCAAAGATGAGGTACTCATACCTAAAGACATTGTGACTATAAAGGTACCTTTTGTTTTACTCTAATTCTATTGAACAGTCATCACTAGGTTTAATCACTTAGGTTTAAGTGATTTAATTTCAGTCATTATAACCATTATGCTCCTGTTAGGTAAAATATGTTGGGATAGCTTGCTTAAGCTTTATCAAATTTAAGTCGTGAGTAAAACATAAAATTGTTTTATGTTAATAAAATGTCTATGATACATAAAATCAATGGCTGTCAAGATTAAGCTAAAATCATTGGTTGTCAAATGTTTTTTTTTTTTTTTCTTTCTTCTCAAAACAGATTTTTCAAGGGTTGTATTAGAGCTTAAGTATTTTGGCCCAACAAAGACCAACTTCTGCTCCATTGTATGTAAAGTAACTGTCTCATTTCTGGCATCTCAAGTCCAATGCTTATAAAAAATTAACTCATAAGACATATTCCCTACTTTGGGGTACAACCTCATGCTCAAATAATGGTCCTCATCTGAGAGAAATAATTTCAAGTTCTGTGGTTCTGGTTCCAATGTCCTCTGGGTAATTGGTACTCACACAGGTATCTTAGCTAATCAAAAATGTTTTCAAAAACAGGTGCTAAGACTTTATACTGTGTTACTTGTCCTTTTCTGATAATTTCTAGGTTAAATTAATTGGTTTGTTTGTAAGTTAATTGGTATTGTTTTCAAGACTGATAAGAGGTTCTCCCTGTATTTATAACTATTAGGTATTTAAAGTGTAAGATGTGCCAACTTTCTAATCCTCAGATATGGCTTATGCTACCACAAGACAACAAAATTTTAAAAGGTGGACAAATTTATTTTAAGAAGCTTTTGTGCCATTCTTCAACCAAATCTATTTCAGTAATCAAATGTGCTCTATATGTACATACATCCAGGCTGGTGTAACTTCCTTTCTAAGTGTATTAATAACTTATGTAGAAGCAAAGTCAATTGGAATCATCAGAGCTAAAAAGACCAATATTTTGGCCTGTGCTCCCAGGTTATGAGGCCACTGGAGATTATGCAACACTTCTACACTGCCCCCCTAGTAAGTCACCTGTCTTCCTGATCAGGGAAGATACAGAGACCCAAACAAAAAATTGGTGTACAGTCTAAAAGAGGAGAGTTAGAAGTAAGGAACAATAAGTCCTCCTGGATTCCCAAAGAAGGGAAACTACTTGGCCAGCATGGCCCTGATTCCTCCTAACAGACAGAAAACACCAGTAAGCTGTAGGACTACTCCTAGGTCCCTAAAGTCTCCTTTGGAGAGCCATTAGTGACCTCCAAAATTAATCCTTGATTGAACTTTCGCTATCTGCTTGATCTTAAACACTCAGAGAGAAATGTATAACCAAAGATAAAGGGATACCTCTAATATATGAATGGCCTATTAAAGAATATAATAAGAACTTTCCAAGAGAGGAAACAAACAAGACCTTAAGACATATTATCCTCATCTCTAATAGGTCTAATTCTATAATAAGTAGAAACAACCATAGATATCAAAAGGTTTATTTTCAAATGTACAATATATATATAGATGACTCTGACTAAAGGCTGCTTAATTCAAAAGACTTACTTTTATTGGGAACAATAGTGAATCTCTTCTAACTTCTGCCAGGACATCCTTAAGTAAGTTATGAGACCAAAAATATATTTGTACGGCCTTTAATGGCACCCAATGGCTCTATGGTACCAACCTTCAGCCCTGGTTAGCCCCAGGATGAATTTTAAAAGGTATACTCTGGAAGGCTATTATAAAGGTTAAATGTTGTGTATATGTTTCTGAAAACTCTACTAATACTTTATCTGTTTTGCAAGCCATATGAAAACAGATTCAGGCCATATCAAACACTATTGTGCTATTATATGAACAGTTCTAGAAGAAAATCTCAGCCAGTTCATGCTCAGATGGTTCTGAGACAATCCAACTCTGTCTACCTGGGTTCCCTTGAATACTTTCCAAGGCCTAGAAGTCCACAAGAAGGATAGCTTGGAAGGTGACCAGTTTTCTGTGTGTCCACTTCTCAGTAGCTCCTTACTTTTATTCTTTCTCCCCAATGTTCTCCTCTAAGACTATCTTCCTACACTCCATCATTACACTTCTAGGGTCCTTTAGAATAGTTCCCCTCTCTTGGAGAGACTCTAACTGCCACAACTTCTTGCCCCATTCAGCAGGAAATAGTTAATGATCTGACTTCACCACCCCCTTTTCCTCTACAGTAGGTAGAGACTCTTTTCATGAAAGGGAGATGAAGAAGGTAGAGTTAGGGTGACTGGACCCATGAAGGTAAAAAGGGCAGGGAAGTTTTTCTTATCTCTTGCCTATTTCCAAAGAACTGTTTCTCCACAGTCAGGACCCCTCCATGGAGGGAGGTCAAAAGCCAGAGGAAACCCTCTCTGATTTTATATTAACAAAAACCAACTTAGAAGGAAAAATTCCTGACAACTTTGGAAGCCCAAGTGGGGTCCAGATCTCCACCAGCCTGCATCACCACCATCATGTGCACCACATCCCTGGCTTTGCAAAGAACAGGCATTGCCCTCTTTTATGCCAGTCAAGGCACCCATCATCCACTGGGGTCCATTGTCTATCAGCAATTGTTGGGGTTTTGTTGTTTCTTGTTTTTTGACATAGTCTTGCTGTGTTGCCAGGACTGACTTCAAACTCATCATCCTACTTGATACTTATATATGTCACATGTTATTTCATAAATTGTAATATGTTTAAATAATTTAGAATTGTTCTAGATATTTCAGATGTTGCTTCAATACTAGCTTCTTATACTTCCTACCTTAGCTAAAAAAATATCATATTTACAGAAATTTAAATTAACTTTCTTAACTTATTCTTATTTTACATGTTAACTATAACACTCTAGGACTACCTCCTGGTATACTTTTGGGCTAAGGAAAGGGAAGGTCTAAGGCTCTATGGTTTTGAAGTACCACACCCATGAGAGAGTTCAATTGTCTCTGGAGAAATTCAAGGTCAAGGCATGCTCCAAGCTGACCAGAGATGAATGCCTCCTGAATATTTCTATAACCACTTGTGTCAAGCCATCCGCTCTCCTTTGGTATAAAAGGGTAACCACTCTAGGCATAAATGCTCTCCCACTTATTGTTCCCCAGTCTTGCTTGTTCCACAGGTGTATCTCTATGAGGAGGAAGAAACAGCTTACAAACTCTGCTCGTATCAGTTGAGGGAAATTTTTATTTCTCTGCTGGTGGGCTTTGGCATGACACTGTCCCTGGGTGCTTCCAGTGCTGCAGGAGTCTCTCTTGTCAAGACCAACCCTCTCATGGGCGGCTTCCAAAACAAGCTTGACCAGGTCATGATATCTACCACCAGCAGCCTCAAATCTCTCCTCCACAAGGAGACTGTATGTGCTCTGTTTCTTTTACTTTATTTTATTAATTAATTAATTTATTTATTTATTTATTTATTTTTGTTTATTTGAGACAGAGAGATGGGGAGAGACTGAGAATGGGTGCACCGGAGCCTTTACCCACTGCAAATGAACTCCAGATGCATGAGCCACCATGTGCATCTGGCTTCTCTGGGACCTAGAGAATCAAACTTGGGTCCTTAGGCTTTGCAGGCAAGTGCCTTAACCACTAAGCCATCTCTCCAGCCCTTTTACTTTATTTTATTTATAGATTTTTTTAAATAAAAAGCTGCACACATAGACCACCCCAATTCTGCTGAGAATCTTCTTCAGTGGTATTATTGGTATTCATTGTGGGGACCAAGAGACCTCAGTCAGTCTCTGCAAGGAGGGGGAAACATAGGGTCTCAGGCTATTTCCACCCACCCTGAGGCTCTTACAATCTTTCTGCCCCCTCTTCCTCAAAATTCCATGAGCTTTGGTGGGCAAGATAGAAATTTGATTTAGTGTTGCTTTCTCTGTAGACTCTAGGTGTTTGTTTGCATGAGGTTTGGGTGACCACAGTGTCTATCACTGTTACTCTGGAACTGGCTTTCAGGCTAGCAGTGACAGCAGTTTTCATGTCACCACTTCCCCTATAATGACTTCTGGCCTGAGCAGAGGAGGTGGAGGTGACCAATCTTCTGGGAGACAGGCAGCTGTTTTTGATGCATATCCGTGTTCTCTCCCTTATTGTCCTCCATGCTGTTCTAATTCTGTAGCAACTTCAGACTGGCAATAGAAACACTAGGTGTTGAACAGTTTGTGATCATAAATAGCCTTAAACTCACCCCCTTTTTCCAGAAGTAATTGCATTTTATTATAATTGCCTGCTCTTTGGTCTCTTTCACTCAAAAAAAAAACTGCAATCTCCTTTTTGGTAGGAACTATGTGATAATCTTTGCTGTATTTCAAACTTCTTACCCAGGTCTTTCTTTTAGTGTGTAATCAAATGAACAGTCGTTGGAAGGGTAAAACATATGAGGTAAATTAGAAATTTAAGTAATTTAATGTCTCTGATTTTCATATCATTGAGTATACAATAACTGAAAGTATATATTGGTACATTTAAAAAATGTATTTTGATAGAAATTAGATGTGACATCATAAAGTTGAGACCAAAATACATAGTCTATTAGTATAGGAAATTCAAGTGATTAAAATAGTTGGACATTCTTCAAATAAGTACTAGTAGAGTCAATCTGGCATGCTTCTGTTATGGTTTCCCTATGGAGTGTCTCCCATATACTCATGTCTTGAACTTGTGGTGTCCAGCTACTTACTGGTGCTGTTTTGGAAGGTGATAGAAACTTTTGGAGATGGGATGTAAGCAGATAAATTAGGTCATTGGGCATGCCTTCTGGTTGTTCCTGGTGTGTGGTCCCTTCTCTTCTCTCTACTTTCTGTCCACCATGAGGTTCATAAATAGTGTCTACCACATGCTCCCAATGCCATGAGATTTTGCCTTACCACAAGTCCAGAATTAAGAGAGCTAAGACCTATAGACTGAAATCTCTGAAATCATAAGCCTTAACAACTTTTCCCCATTAATATGTTAGCTATTTGTCACAGTGGCAAAAGTCTAATATATCTCTTAGTATGTGCATATTCTTTAATGATTATGAATGAATAGGGATATGGTTATACACAATTAGGCAAGTATCTCTGGAATTAGGGAAGATTCCTTAAGGAGCTTGCATTGGTAAGTGAAGATATTGGCAATATGTCAGAAATGTAAAGAATCTAAGACATTCAGACTACAGCTTGCTCAAATTAATCCTAACATGCTGACTTTCAGAGCTTTTAGTAGTGTAATCTCACTTGTAAAATTTGGGAAAGAATTTAACATTGCTCAGTTACTTATAAACAAAACATGGCACTTGAACATTTTTTGTTTGTTTATAAACATTCTTTATGCAAATGGATTTTGTTAAGTTAAAAAGATAGAATATTTACTACAGCAGTTTTAAATTTACAGAAAAATTGAGCAGAAGGATGAGATCCCATGATTCTCTCACAAACTTTGCCATACCTTCTTCTATATAATCTCTCTTATTCTTGCATTGGTGTGGTATGTTTGTTACAGTTGTCAATCCAGGAATGAAACATTATTAGTAACTGAGGCTATAGTTTATATTAGAGCTTACTCACCTCTTATACAGCTTTATAAATGTGAGATGTGGATCACTACCTTGAGTTCCACCTATCTATGTGTACAGCTCTCTGCATATAAAATTCTGTCAACTACAGATTTTAATTTTTTTTGTAGACTTGCCTTAAAGTGGGCATGTTGATATACACTTGTTGCACCAACACCAGGGATGCTGAGGCAGGAAGATGTGAGTTTAAGGCCAATCTGAGATAGATACTGAGAGATATTCTCTTGTTCTCCCTATCTGTCTCTATCTCTGTCACCTCTTTCCTTCTCCAGGATGTTATACTGTATGTAACTTTTTTGGATTGGCTTTTTTCACTGAGCAGTATGTATCAATTCTTTTAATGCATGCTGACAATGCACAAAGCACTGACTAGAAGCTGGAGAAATAACAATTTGTCCCCATACTAAGTTCATGATATAATAGAGCTGGGAGGATTGTACCTGGATAAGTAAATAAATTTCAATTAAATGGAGATAAATATGATTTATTAAAATACACATAGAGAAAGCAAAGTAGATAAAACGAATAATCTACAGTTAGGGAAGCAGGGAAGGTAGTTTAATTAAGCATCCTACAAGAAGCTGCTTCCTTTTTTTGTAACAGGGTATGTTTGCTGTGTAGTCTAAAGTTACCTTGGTCTGGGGATCCTTCTGCTTCAGCCTGCATAGTGCTTGGTGTATGTTACCATTCCTGGCCTAGAACAAACTATTTATCATTGTGGTTTGAGATATGGATAAGGTTTTGCCTGAACAGAGGAGTCATTCTTCTCTACTTTCTCTCATTTCACAGTAATTGGAACTATTTCCTTATACATAGTTACTTGAAAGTCACTTCCTCTATCTTACTGATAAGGTATATGGTTAGTTATACTGGCAATATACCTTGGGCACATGACAAGTAGAATTGTGAACAACATTTCAAAAGTTCTCTCTGTACATGCTCATAACAACATTGTTGGCTTAGCCTTCTGAACTTTGACTTGTTTTTCTGTCAGTGATGATAAATCTGTGACCAATATGGCTGGAATTAAGGGTGTTGCCAGAGCCTGTAAAATAAAGTCATCTGTCACACAGTGAGACTTATTATATGGCTATAATTAACTTCTCTGCCAGAATCAACTGCCAAATGGATTTAAGATAGTTTATAAAGAAGTACATGTGCACATACACATCCCAAGACCTCATCACTGAAGCAGACCTAAAATGAACCCAACATAGCTCAGGGAAATTTGCAGAAGAGGGGCCAGAAAGAATGTCAGAGCCACACATTGGGTCATGATACACCAAGACATTGCCTCCTACCCGTAACTGAAGGCTAACCCCACAACGTAAGAACCATATTCCCCAACGAGGAGGGTCTCTGCAGAGGGGGGAGGACAGGGAGGAGGCTGATGATGGCACCAGCTTGACTGTATACACTGAGTACAAAACTACTAATAAAATAATAAAATAAAATAAATTGCCATTTTTTTCTAAGTAGATCCTTTTTTTGTTTATCTATTTTTTTTTGTTGTTGTTTTCTTTTGTTTTTCTGAGGTAGGGTCTCATCACTCTAGCTCAGGCTGACCTAGAATTCACTATGTAGTCTCAGGGTGGCCTTGAACTCATGGTGATCCTTCTATCTCTGCCTCCTGAGTGCTGGGATTAAAGGCATGTACCACCATACCCAGCCTAAGTAGATTCTTACAACACATTAAAATGAGAGATAACATGAAATTTTTAAAATATTTCTGTTTCTCAGTATACTTTGGGTATCTGTAGTTATGAATGCAAATGGAATAAAAACATTGAAAACATCAGTCTTCTAATCCAGAGAATGAAAGACATAGAAGTCAATATCAAATTGGGATATTTGAAAATCCATTTTGAGCTGGGTGTGGTGGTGCATGTCTTTAATCCCAGCATTCAGGAGGCAGAGGTAGGAGGATCTCCATGAGTTCAAGGCCACCCTGAGACTATATACATAGTGAATTCCAGGTCAGCCTGAGCTAGAGTGAGACCCTACCTAAAAAACAAACAAGCAAAAATCCATTTTGATATTTTATTTAATTATTTGTCTAATCACTTACTCATACCCTCTCATTTCAAGCAAAAATGTGGATCAATGCAAATAACTCTGAAAGCATGTAACTGTTTCGTATTGTCAGCCTATTACTTTAGGTAATTGTGGTAATAACTCTAAGCTATTGTATACAATCATCTTATAGGGAAGTTTGTAGTAGATGCATAGAACTGTAATTGGCTATTTGCTTCAGCCCTTCTGAAAGACTCAATTTTTAATCATGCTTTGAATAATAAGAACAAAAATCTAATATGGCTCAAGTTACTTCTTGTACTTAAAACACTTGGCAAAAATGAGTTCCAGGACAGATCAACCTGATGTGTTTAATTTTGGCAGCTTTTCTTTTCTTCAGGGTACATGTCCATAGTTAATATAATAATCATGAGAGGCCTTGTTTTATAGTATTTTTAAAATTCTTCAATCAATCACTGTCTTTATGATAAGTGATATTGAAAGATGACTTTTGTGGTCTACATTGGGAAAACCACATGTTTCTCTCCAATTAAGCATAAAGCATATGCACTGGATATGTATAAAATATTTTTTCAGCTGGGCGTGGTGGCGCACGCCTTTAATCCCAGCACTCGGGAGGCAGAGGTAGGAGGATCGCTGAGAGTTCAAGGCCACCCTGAGACTACATAGTGAATTCCAGGTCAGCCTGAGCCAGAGTGAGACCCTACCTCAAAAACCCCCCAAAAAAAAAAAAAATTCACACAAAGTACCAATAAAATGAAGAAATAAGTTTCTTAAGTGATGTCATCGAGGATATGTGATGACATTAATTCTCAATTCTCATTAACATGCCTAACTTAATAGTTCTTATGGAATTTCTTCTAGACCTGGTGTTTCTTGGGAGCTCTAGCTGGAAAGATTAGCTTCATAACACATAGATATACAGAGTGAGCTTTTGTTTCTATGATTGCAAAACAAGCAGCTATTATAGTTCCCAAAAGCTCTATGTTGGAGAGAAATTACAGTCTACCTATTAGCTGAACTAAAAAGTCTTAGATTTCAAAAGCAGCTCATCTCATATTCTAGGAAGTAATAGATGTTCTTTATCCGAGTATCATGGCAGGACATATGGTGTGTGTGTATGTGCATGCATGCATGCACACATATGTGTTATAATGAACTGAGATTCTAGATGCAGAGTTTTCTAAGTTTTACATATGTATATATTTAAAAATTGTTAAAATAAATTTTATTTATAAAAATAATTTTAGAAGGATAGGAAGATTGTGATTGCACAGATAATTTCCATATATCTTATACCCACTTTCCTTGGTTATTCACATCTTATATTATTTTGATACATTTATTATAATTATTGTATAGCATTGACACATTATTATTAATAAATCCAATATGTCATTCAGATTTCCTTAGAGTAAACTGTTCCAAGATTCCATTAAAGATGCTATAGAACACTAGTTGTCATATCTCATTAGACAAATAACATTATGTTGGCATTTTCTTTTTAATGACCTTGAGAGTTTTGAGGATGACTAGTCAGGTATTTTGCATATAATTTTCATTAATCACTCTCTTAATCATTTGTACATAGTGAGTGGATGAATTCTCTTTTTTCTCAGGTTTAGATACGTAAAAGTACACTAATTTCTTCCATGTGAAGTCAGTGTAATGCATTGCTAGGTCTTACTTGCAAGATACTTTCTTGGTATAAAATACTGGAGTTTTATTCCCCCAGGATTGTTGCTATGAAGACAAGTGTTTTGTTAGTCATGGGCCTTTTAAACATAAATTTTCATGCAGATATCCTTGTAAACTGTAAAGGTTCTGTGAAGATTTAAATGACTGTTAAGATAGTTCTGGATTTTTGAGTAGGTAACATTCAGGTACCATTAGGAGCTATTCTGAACTGAAAGCATGGATATCTAAAGTTCTTTCATCTGATAGGAATCCTGCATTGAGCCAGTAGGAGGAAATATATTTTGTCTCTCTCTTCCTTCCTTCCTTCCTTCCTTCTCTCCACAACATTCCCTCTCTGCTTCCTTCCTTCCTTCTTATTCTCTCTCTCTCTCTATATATATTTTTTCCAGCAGAATACTTTCATTTAATGAATATTCTTTAGTCTCTATTTTGTGGTAAGGTAAATTGTACTGAACACTTAAAGTGGTTTTCATGTGGCTCTCTTTGATTATTCAGCCTCTGTCTCCTCTTCACCAATTGAGTCTTCTAGTAAGCTCTTGAGGATCAAATCTGAAAGAAACCAACTTTAATTTACCTTGTATCATAACAAGTTAGATCAGAAGTATATATATTTAAAGTACGAAGGGAAGGAGTGAATTACTATATAAAGTTAGCTTTTACAGCAATTACAGGGTATGCATACAATACCTTGTGATCACGACTATAAGTCACTAAATTGGGGAAAAAAGATCATATATTATGTGGGATCACTGTTGTTTTCTTTTTTAACATCTAAATCATTAGTTCTCCAAATGTTTCACAAACATTTTATTTCTTTGTATGCTAGCCAATACTTTGGTTCCATAGTTTTGACAAATATGTCTAATCAAATCAATAAACACTGTCCATGAATAAAAAGAAAGAAGAGTGCTATATTTTGCATGTTTTTAAAAAATATTTTATTCTAACCTTTATTAATTTCAAGAACTTATGTACCTCTTATCTTACCCTCAGATAGCTCAGAGATCAGTTATTTCAGTCTAACATTGGAAGCAGGTTTTGTATGGTACATCTTGTAAATTGAATGCCTGAAAAACAAAGAAAAAAATTGGCTTGAACTTACCTTTCTTTATACTTTTATCAGATTAGTGGCAGTGACATCCTGTGCATAGATTTTAAATTAAATACTGCTTAGTGTAGGTTCAGTCTATAAAGATAGAAAATGATCACAATGGTCAGATACCTAAATAGAAGATCAAAAATTAAATGTGCTGTAGAGTTCAGTGTATGGAGGGAAGAGTTTGAATCTCGTGTTGTGCGTATGGCTCTATATGATAGTTATGCATTTTAATGGATTTGTATCATTTTGACTCCAAGTAATCTGCTTTCAGTTTATTTCCATCTTCAAGCATAAGCTTAGAAGTACAATGGATAAAATATAAATTCCGCAGGTCATTGTATTTGTAAATAAATAACAGGAAAAAAGCCAAGCATGTAAAAACCCTTGACCAATTTCCTTTTTTTAGTGTCATTAAAGTGCTATTTTGAGATTAAAAGAAGGAAAGTATTGTCTAACTCTTCAGAGATAGGAGCTTCCCCTAGCAATGTATAGCTCTAAGTGATAAGATCTGAACAAATAATAGAAAGAAAGGATAAAAATTATCTATTTATTTATTTCATCTCTTATACATACAAGACAATATTTTTTGAACTTGGTATTGACTTCTGGGCATACTCAAAACTCGTGAAAGTTCTGAGAATAAGTGACTGTTGAAGACTCAGTGCTAAATGAGACATCTATACCCACTCTAAGCCTCAGAGGATATTGCAGAAGAAATGGGCAGAAGGTAGTAAAAGCAAGAGGATGGGTAAGAGTGCTATATAATGAGGTCTTCTGGACATGGTATGGCCATTGCGTTTATGATCTCACAGTGGCTATCATTACCCACACAAGACCTATACGTTATTGGGCCCATCAACTCTTCATTATGTATGGTGGAGGAGGTTATAAGGCCTTATTCCTCCTTGAGGAGTTATTGATAGTTAAGGTTTGCTGTCTGTGGAGGAGACATTTTCTTTAGTGGTATAACCACTGGTAATTTGCCTGTGCTCTTACAATCCCCTCCCCACACCCATGCCCATGCAACAAACCCTATTTAATTAACTGGGCTATACATATACCACACACTCAGGGTATCAAAAGGACAGGCTTCAGTAGGGAGGGGGAATAAGAGATGGTTTTGACCAAATACATTATATACATCTATAAAAATTGTCAATAAATAATGTTTATTTAAAAAAAGACCAAAAGTAAGTTGCCAAAAGGACCACGTTCTATCTGAAACCTGTAGTGAATCCTTTCTTTGTCTCCCTCCAACTTGTAGTTATTTGCTGGCAGCCTTTGTCATTTCTTGGCTTACCTCCATAGCCATGTGATATTCTTTCGGTGTTATCTTCATATTGCCAACTTCTTATAAAGACAGAAGTCACGGTAGATTAAGAGCCCACCCTACTGTAGTATGGATTTATAAGCTTAATTTATGATAATTGCAATGAACCTCTTACTAAATGATATCTTCAGCATATTTGTGTATTGGGGGAGACACAACTTAACCTATAATATTTCATCATTTATATTTTGTCTATTGCTGTACATTACATGATCATGACTTAGTCTTAAAAGTTGGGTTACATTTACATTGCTGTTCTTCATTCAGCAAATCTGAACAGTGTGGAGATACCAGGAGAAGTAAGCTTGTCCTTAAGGTTAGAATCTAGTTGAGGAAACAAAACTATTTAAATTATTGTGTTCAGAGGGATCTATAAGAGAAAGGAGACAAAGCACTGCATAAGCAGTTAATAGGGTAATAATAGGTAATGGGGACGGTCTTGAAGTCATTTTTATTTTTTTATGTTTTAGTGTTTATAACTTTCATACAATGAGATTTATTAGTTTAGTAAGCCTTTGTAACAAAGGGAATTACAAAAAGAAAAGAAAATAGTGTGGGGCATTTAAAATATATGTCCTAAGCCATCTGTTCACATCTACAGAGGGAGATATTGTCTAGATATCATTTTCAGTTTTTAATCCATCATTTACTTGGCAGATAGCATCAAATCAGTGCCAATCACTGTTCCATCTTAAGGATATAATGTGGATCAATATCCTTGTTTTCAAGGAATTTAGAGGAAGGGGGAAAGGAGGTAGGGAGAAAGTAGAGGATGGAGAGAGAGAAAGAAAGAGAAGAAGGAGGAAGAAGAGGAAAAGAAGAAGGGAGAGGAGGAGGAAGAAGACAAAAACTTATGATATAAATAAATAAAGTCATGACAATAAGTGAGGGAAGGAAATTGTTAGAAGTGCAGGAAAAGTCACTTTTCCTATTATTATTATTTCTTCTTCTTATTATTATTATTGCCACATGCTCAGGGAAAATATTTGGAATCTCAATCTTCAAGGATAAGATGATACTGACCATGCAAACCACAGGAGAAGTTGTCCCACAAATGTGGGACTTTTGTTGGAGAGGTTAATAATAAAATTGCAGAGTGTACCAGGTATGTAGTCACACAAGCTCATATATGCAGCACTTAGGAGGCTGAAGTAAGAGGATCACTGGTTTGAGGTTGGCCTGGGTTAAATATCAAGATGCTATCTCAAGAAGTAAAGGAAAAATAAAAATAAGAAGCCAAAAAGAAAACTGATGAATAGGTTTGGTAATTGAAGCGTTTCAGATAAGAGATCTACATTTATAGGTAATCCATAAATGGTGGTAGGCAGAGGGCCAGCACAACAACACTGATAATGAAGGTCAAGTACAAACACTTCCAAAATGCTGTACCTGAGTAGGCAAAGCAGATTGGAAGGTACCAGTAGAGAAGCAGAGATAAAAAAAAAAAAATGGAGGAATATTGAAGGGAGTAAAAGGATAGTGGATTATTAATCATGCTAAATTATAGAGAAGTTACAAAAAACAGTTGATAGAGGTTCCAGGAAAATATCGGTTTGTCTATAAGCATGATTTTTTTTTGAGGTACAGTCTCATTCTAGCCCAGGATGACCTGGAAATTCACTATGTAATCTCAGAGTGACCTCAGACTCTTGATGATCCTCCTACCTCTGCCTCCCAAGTACGTGAAATTAAAGGTGTGTGTCACCACCCCCAGCTTCACATGATTTTAATAAAATGGAGAAACAACCTCCATATAAAATTATAGGATATTGGTTTAATTATTTTCTATGTATCCATATGATGAGATGACATTTGTTAGAATGTGTATTATGAAGTAGCAAGTTTCAAAGATTTGGTTTTAAGGTCTTTTTCTGCCCTAAAAAAAAATGTATGGAGGAAACTAGAAGCCTCTATTATTGTGGGCAATTTCTACATTTACCTCAGCTCTGATCTTGATATTATAGTAGTATACCAAGTGGTTTAATTTTATTATGTATTGGAGCCAGAGGATCATGCCTGAAAGTAATAGCTCCTTGGAAGTATAGCTAAGAACAAAAGCTTGTCAGCAGAAGTTTTCAATAAAATAGTATATGAAAGAACACCTTTCAGTATCCCGCCGGGTTGAGCTAAGTGGTTTTAAAACACAAAATATTATAATATACTTTTCTCTTGGAGACTATCAAGATATTTTGAGTAGATTTTAAGTAAAATTCTCTATATAAGAACATATTCTGAGTAAGGAAAACTTATAATGGACCTCTTGTGTTCATTGCTTCATCTTGGTATTTTTGTTTAGCAATAGCCTGAACAAGCTGGATAAGATGTTCAGAAAATGGTTTCATGGGTGTAGTCAGGGGCTAAACAGGAGCTCAGAAAAGAACTGACAGGATCTTCTGGTTCTCTGTTGTTACTTGTATACTGTCAGAGCATGGATTCAGAGACCTGCACTTTTGCATCAATGAGCTAGTTGCATTGTGAAACCTAATTCCAGCTTTTTCTTCTTTGTGATGAAACTGAGCAAAGTTAACTTCACATAGCATTAGAGTAGTAAAGAGTCTGAATGTGATAAGCCTTTGTCACTCTAATGCCATTATTTTGTAAGTGTCTTCATCTAGTATGTGAGTCGCTTGGGCAATATCCCTTATAACCATTAACCAGCATTCTTGCAACTTGGGGGATGTAAATCACCCTACCTACACAAAGCAACTGTAATGAAATTGTTGTATTGAGCAGCAAACTTATTTTCTAAGAATAAAAATACCTATTATTCACATTCTATCCCCTGGAATGACACAGAAAAACCCCAGTTCCTTTTCATGTTTTTTTTTCTTCAAATAATTGGAAGTATTTGCTTTCAAGAATTACATTTTGCCCAACCATTCTTTTCAGTACAGATATTTATGGTTTGTTGACTGCAAGGTTTCATGTGTATTTCTTGTCTTCTTCTGTGGATAGATTTTGTATTAACCAGGTCCCAGATCAGAACACAAAGTTCTAAGAGGAGCCATGTGTGCTAATGAGTAGTGCCATCAAATTGTGCCTTTCTGTAGCACTTAGGGATGAATACCAGTTCAAATTATTAGAAGAAACATTGTTTTCTTAGTTCTTTTTCTGTGCTGGACTTTTCAGAATTACTTTTAAATCAGTTTTGAATTTTATTTATGGCCCTATGAAATTTGTTGCTATAATATAGCACCCCAGCAATACACTTATTTGATGATTAAAAGAAAATTAATCTACCTTAATCAAAATTTTAAATGTTTTATCCAAAGATTTGCCTATCTCAGTTCATAGGACCTCTTTTTCCCTTTGTATTTGACATTAGTCCATGTACAAGCAGAATGGGAATACTTGCATCAGTTAAGTTCTTTTCTCTGATTCAATACATGATCATAAACAACTTGGGGAAGGGAAGAATTTATTTTGGCTTCTGGTTTTGAGTGGAAGTTTCATTATGATAGGGAAAGCATGGCAGGGCAGAGAGGAAAACCCACATTGTCATCTCACCAGAGTCAGGATATGGGAAGCTAGAAAGCATGCAGGGCTGGACTGTAACACCTCAAGGCCTACTTCCAGCAACCCACTTCCACCTCCTATTGGTTCCACAACCTTCCCAAACAATGCTATCAGCTGGGGATAAAGTATTCAAACACACAGGGAAGGCATTTTATATTCAAACTACTATAGTACTGCAGAGAGAAAAGCAATTGTTAACTAACATTTAAAAGTAGCATTTACGAGCCGGGCATGGTGGCACATGCCTTTAATCCCAGCACTTGGGAGGCAGATGTAGGAGGATTGCCATGAGTTCGAGGCCACCCTGAGACTCCATAGTGAATTCCAGGTCAACCTCAGCTAGAGTGAGACCCTACCTCGAAAAAACAAAAATAAATAAATAAATAAATAAAATAAAATAAAAATAGCATTTACAACAAAAGTTAATATTAACTATAATAAATATTACATAGATGTATCATACATGTCAAATAGTTTTTATTATATATTACTAATATGTATTGTATGTAGATTATATTGTTATGAAATTTATAATGTATAATTCATATTATAGATAATATTTTAAAAATCTTTTGTTTTATTTCATTAGAGAAATAGGGAGAGAGAGAGAGGGAGGGAGAGAATGGGTGTTCCAGGGCCTCTAGTCACTGGAAATGAACTCTAGACACATCTGCATCTGGCTTATGTGGGCACTGGGGAACTGAACCTGGGTCCCTAGGCTTTGCTGACAAGTAGCTTAAGTGCTAAGTCAACTCTCCAGCACATGAATGGATAATATTTAACAATATGACAAGAAGTATTTTGGGCAAGGTATGTTTCAGGATCTATACTATAGATGTTATGCATTATCTCTTCATAGCATGTACTTTTCTTTTTTAAATTTTTTTGTTATTGACATTTTCCATAATTATAGACAGTAGACCATGATAATTCCTTCTCCTCCCTCATTTTCCCCTTCACAACTCCACTTTCCATCACATCCCCTCTCAGTTCTCTTATTTTGATGTCATCCTCTTTTTCTCCTATTATAATGGTCTTGAGTAGGTAGTGCCAGGCACTGTGAAGTCATGGATATCCAGGCTACTGTGTGTCTGGAAGAGTGCATTCTAAGGTGCCCTACCCTTTCTTTGGCTCTTCCATTCTTTCCTCCATGCTCTCCACAATGGACCCTGAGCCTTGGAAGGTGTGTTAGAGAAATTTCAGCTTCTAAGCACTATGGTGCCTTTGAGTCATTCCAAAGGTCACTGCCATCTGTAAAGAGAAGCTTCTCTAACAAAGAGTGAGAGTAGCATTTGTATATGGAAATGAACATTAAGAAGAGTGCTTACCAGGCAGTTTGGTGAGCATAATATAGGCATTTAGCCAGACACCAGCAGGTGTTACAACCTTAGGGCTCATGACTTCCCCTGTCATAAGTTTTCAGTATCAGGCATGTATTCCCTTGATAGAGCAGACCCCTAGTCCAATTAGAGAGTGGTTGGTTTCCCCCATAATAGACATGCCACTATTGTACCTATTGGTTCATTTGGCCTGGCTGGCCCAACTTAAGACTTGCAGTGTCCACTGTTGATTATCTCCACTGATGACTTCTCTCTCTCCCATGGATCTGCATGCAGTGTAGCTTTCACAGCTTTCTGTCAGCTGGTCTACAGGGAGGAGCTTTTCAGCTCATCTCTAGCAAGATTTCTCAATGGCCTTGCATCCCAAGCAAGTAGAATCCTCAGCAATAGTGTCTTATCATCTATTCCTACTGGAAAATGAAGAGTCTAGGTAATGGCCTGTAATGTTTTGGGGGCATCAGAGACCTCTCTGGCCAACAATTCCTGGAAAGTATCCCATCCCAGAACTGAAAATTTTCTAGTAACAATCTATGGCTTCTGGATGTGCCATTGTCCAAAAACATAGGTTTCCATATGAATTATTTATAGACTCTTAGATTTTAATTAACCCTCCCACATGCTTCCTTTATTCAATCTCTTATCCTGAACTCATTTAGGGCTTTCCATCCCCAATAATCTGTTCCTCCACTTGGATATATACAGTACCATCCTCTTACGTCCTCCCTCCTGCTCCATCCCTTATAGCCCATTTCTAGCTTACTGAACTCTGCTACCAAGTTTTATTCCAACTCACATACCACTCCAAACATTTCTAGCTAGGATACACATGTGAGAGAGAATATGTGGCATTTGGCTTTTGGGGTTCAAGTTACCTCACTAAGAATAATCCTTTCCAGGTCCATACATTTCCCTGAAAATTTCATGACTACATTTTTCTTTACCACTGAATTATATAAATGTGCCACATCTTATTATCCATTCATCAGTTGAGGGACATCTAGGCTGGATCCATTTCCTAGCTATTGTGAATAGAGTGGCAATAAACATGGATGTGCAAATATCTCTAATGTAATGAGAAGAGTCCTTAGGATATATGCCTAGGAATAGTATAGCTGGGTCATATGGTAAACCTATTTTTAGTTGTCTCAGGAACATCCACACTGATTTCCACAATGGTTGTACCAAATTAATTACCACCATTGGTGTAGAAGGGTTCCTCTTTTTCCACATCCTCACCAATATTTATTGTCATTTGTTTTCTTGATAATAGCCATTCTGACAGGAGTGAGATGGAATCTCAAAGTAGTCTTAATTTGCATTTGCCTGATGGCTAAGAATGTAGAACAATTTTTTAGATGTTTAGATGCTATCTATATTTCTTCTTTTGAGAACTATTTATTTCCATACTCCATGTTTAATTGGGTTGTTTTATTTCTTATTATTTAGTTTTTTTGAGTTCTTTGTATATCCCAGATATTAATCCTGTCAGATGTATAGCTGGTAAAGATTTTTCCCCCATTCTGTAGGTTGCTTCTTTACTCAATTCACAGTGTCTTTTGCTGTACAAAAGCTTTTTAATTTCATGAGGTCCAAGTGGTTGATTAGCGATTTTATTTCCTGAGCAACTGGGAGTATATTCAGAAATACGTTGCCTATACCACTATGTTGAAGGGTTTTCCTTACTTTTTCCACTATCAGTTTCAGAGTTTCAGTCTGATATTAAAGTCTTTGATCCATTTCAATTAGATTCTTGTGTATGGAGAGAGAGAAGGATCAGTTTTCATCTTCATGCACATATAGATATCCAGTTTTCTCAGCACCATTTGTTGAAGAGGCTGTCTTTTTCTCCTATGAGTATTTTTGGCATTTTTGTCAAAGAACAGATGGCTGTAGCTGCCTAGATTAACACCTGGGTCCTCTATTCTGTGCCATTGATCTACATTTCTGTTCTTGTGCCAGTACCATGCTGATTTTGTTACTATGGCTCTGTAATACAGATTAAAATCAGGTATGGTGATATTAACAGCATTTTGTTGCTCAAAATTGTTCTTGATTTTCAAGGGTTTTTGTGCTTCCAAATTAATTTTAAGATTTTTTTTTCTATTTCCATGAAGAATGCCATGGAATTTTGATGGAAATTGCATTGAATATGTAGAGTGCATTTGGTAAGATTGATATTTTCACAATATTAATTTTTCCAATCCAAGAACATGGATGTCTTTCCATTTTCTCATGTCTCCTAGTGTCTTCTGTAATTTTTCTCTTGAGTGTTTTAAAGTTTTTATTATAGAGGTCCTTCACTTCCTTAGTTTATTCCATGGTACTTTATTTATTTACTTATTTTTGAGGCAATTGTGAATGGGAGTGATTCCCTGATTTGATCCTTAGCATGTTTGTGCTTAGTAAATAGGAAGGCTACTGATTTTTTTTTTTTTTTTTGTATCTTACAATATTGCTAAAAGTGTTTATCAGCTTTAACTGTTTGGTGGTAGAGTCTTTAGGGTCCTTTATGTATACAATTATATCATCTGCAAATAATGATAATTTGATCTCTTCCTTTCCAATTTATATCCCTTTTATGTATGTCTATTGCCTTATTGTTATAGCTAAGACTTCTAGTACTATATTACATCAAAGTGGAACAGTGAGCACCCTTGACCTATTCCTAATTTTAGTGGAAATTTTTCAGATTTTTCCCCATTTAGTATTATGTTGGCTATAGGTTTGTCATAAATAACCTTTATTATGTTGAGATATGTTCCTTCGATTCCTAGTTTCTGTAGGAATTTTACCATGAAAGCATGTTGGACTTTGTCAAATGTCTTTTCTGCATCTATTGAGATGATCATTTGGTTTTTGTCCTTCAGTCCATTTATATAGTGTATTGAATTTATTGATTTGCATATGTTAAACCATCCTTGTATCTCTGGGATAAAGCCTACTTTGTCAGGGTGAATGATCTTTTTCATATATTATTGTATTCTGTTTGCCAATATCTTGTTGAGAATTTTTGTATCTATATTCATGAGGGAGATTGGTTTGTAGTGTTTGTTGTTGTTCTGTCTTTGCCTGGTTTTGGTATCAGGGTGATGCTGGCTTTGTAGAAGGAGTTTTGTAGACTTCCTTCCTTTTTTCTTTTATTGAAAAGTTGGAGAAGCATTGATGTTAGTTCTCTCATGAAGGTCTGGTAAAGTTCACCAGTGAATTCATATAGGCCTAGACTTTTTTCAGTTGAGAGTTTTTTTTTTTTTTTTTTAGACTGATTGCATCTCTGTATTTGTATAGGTCTAATTAAGTGGTTAATTTCATCTTGATTTAATTTTGGTAGGTCATATAAATCAAGGAAATCATTCATTTCCTTCAGATTTTCAAACTTAGTGTTTGAAATATGTTCTTAAATATGTCCCTCTGATTTTCTAAATTTCTTTGGTATCTGTTGTAATGGTGCCTTTTTCATCTCTAATTTTATTAACTTGTTTCTCTTTTGTCTTTTTTCCGATTTGCTAAGGTTTTATCATACTTGTTTATCCTTTCAAAGAACCAACTCTTTGTTTCATTGATTCTTTGTATTTTTTTGTTTCTATTTCATTAATTTCTGCCCTAATCTTTACTATTTCTTCCTGTCTAACGAGTTTTGGTTTGGCTTATTCTTCTTTTCCCAAGGCCTTAAGGTGAAGCATGAAGTTGTTTAATTGTGACCTTTCTAATTTCTTAATATAGGCACTTAAAGCTATAAATTTTCCTCTTAGAACAGCCTTCATTTTGTCCCAAAGGTTTGGTATGTTCTGTTCTCATTATCATTTGATTCTATGAATTGTTTGATTTCCTGATTGATTTCTTCATTGACTCATTCATCATTTAGTAGTGTATTGTTTCATTTCCATGATTTTGTATATGTTCTATAGCTTTTCTTGCTGTTGATTTGTAGTTTCATCCCATTGTGATCAGATAGAGTGCAAGGAATTATTTAAGTTTTCCTATATTTGTTAAGGTTTGTTTTGTGTCCTAATGTATGGTCTATTTTAGAGACTGTTCCATGTGCTGTGGCAAAGAATGTGTATTCAGCAGCATTTGGGTGGAATCCTTTGTAGATATCTGTTAGGTCCATTTGTTCTGTGAACTCATTTATTCTAGACAGGTTTTTGTTTATTTATTGTTGGGATGACCTGTCAATTGACGAGTGTGGTATGTTGAAGTTACCCACTACAACTATGCTTGGTGTTATCTGTGACTTTAATTTTAATAATATTTGCTTGATGAAATTGGGAGTTCCCCGTGTTAGGTAAATATATATTTAGACTTGCAATGCCCTCCTGTTGGAATGTTCCTTTAATCAATATAAAGTGACCTTTTTCGTCTTTACTAACTAATGTTGGTTTGTAGTCTACCCTGTCAGATATTAGAATAGTCACACATTGTTGTTTCCTAAGTCCATTTGCTTGAAATACCATTTTCCAACCTTTCTCCAAAAGATAGTGTTTGTCTTTTATGGCAAAGTGTGTTTCTTGGAGGCAACAAATAGATGGATCCTGCTTATTAACCCAGTCTACAAACCTGTGTCTTTTGTTTGGGGCACTGAGGCCATTTGTTGTTAAGAGTTATTATTGAAAGGTGTGTATGTGTTCTTGCCATTCTTGTTTTGTAGTTTTTCTGGTTTTTCCTTTATTCTCTTGTGTTATCTATTATTTGAGTATGTTTTATTTTTTCCTGGTTCCTTCTGTATGTGCTTTTCTTTTTCTTCAGCATGGAGGATCCTTTCAAGTATTTTTTGTAGAGCTGGTTTAGTGGTTATATTTTTTAGCCTATTTTATTTATTTATTTTTGTGGAATGTCCTTATTTCTCCATGTATTTGGATGTATAGCTTTGCAGGATAAAGTAATTGTGGTTGACAGTTGTTATTTTTCAGAACTTGGAATAGATTATTTTAAGTCCTTCTGGCTTTTGAAATTTGTGTTCAGTAGTCTGCTGTTATTTGGATGGGCTTGCCAGTGTATGTGACCTGATTTTTCTCTCTAACTGCTTTCAATATATTTTCTTTGGGTTTTGTGCTGTGTCGTTTAATTATATTATGACAGTGAGAGGTTGTTTCCTGATTTTGTCTGTTCAGCATTCTAAAGGCTTCCTTATCTGCATTGGCATCACTTTCCCTATTTGGGGGACATTTTCTTCTATGATTTTGAAGAAAAAAACCTCTATGCCTTTGGAGTGAAATTATTCTCCTTCTACTATGCCCTGAATTCTTATGTTTGATCTCTTCATATTGTACCAAATGTCTTGAAATTCCCATTCATGCCTTGCTATTAGCTTTTCTTTCTCTTTGTTTGACTGTATTAGATCTGCCACCTCATCTTCTAGTTTGGATATTCTGTCTTCTCTTTGATCTGCTCTACTGGTGAGATATTTTTACAGAGTTTTCTATTTGACCTATTTGGTATATTTTTATTATTTCAATTTTTTACTCATGTCTTGTATTGACCATCTTATTTTGTTAAGTTGGTTTCCTGAGTTCTTCAGAAGTTCGTTTTCCTCTTTGATTCCTTTGATTTCTTTGAGTATAGGTATAATCCTTTTTATTTTTAGTCTTTGTCAGAGATTTAATCTAAAACAGTCTCACTGGAGGTCATTTCGGATGGGTTTTTAATTTTTGGTATTATATTGTGTTCATTTTTTGTGTTTCTTGTATTATAATGTAGAGATTTTTGCATCTTGTGTTAATTTGATGCTTGGGTTTTTTAATTATCTGCACTATTCTTAGCCATGTAAATCTGCCTTTATATATCTTCAGGGTAGGAGTTGAGGGTGTCAAGGGTAGCTCCTATACTCCAAGAAAATAGCAGTAGTGACCCTAGGTGTTGGGTTTGCCTGCTGTTCAAGTATTCTAGTAGGCTAGGTGGAGAAACTTACTGGCAAATTATAAAATTCAACTGAGCAATGTACACATTAAATTCAAACCAGCACAGAGCAGTTATGCAAGAGTTGGGATTAAAACAAATTCTATTAAAGCCAAAGTTCCTAAAGATGTGTGTTTCCTCACACACTTAATACTGTCAACTGGGAGGTTAATGGGTTCTAGGTCATCCTGGGGTCAAATCAGACCCTGTCCCTAGTAATGACAGAAGGAAAAGACAAAGGCCCTATAAATCAGGAAATGTCAAAGGCAATAATAGTCAAAACAAAAATGCAGCTTATTTGAGAATGGTAAAACCAAACAAGAATTTGTAACACATCACCCTCCCTGACATGGAATGAGATATTAGCACTTACAATGCAGGCCTATATACCTGCCTTTGTGTAAATCGGTCCTGTTAACTTCTTGGGATGTCTTCCAGTATCACCCCAATGCTGAGTGCCCACCTTGAACCCTCTCTCTTTCACTGTGGATCTAGTGTTCTGATTGGCTGTGCTGGGTGATGTGCAGCCAGGGGTGAAGGAGTTCTCTGGAGGGGTTGGGAGGCTGGGCAAAATGCTTGGAGTTGTACTGGAACTGCTCAATTGTTCCTGTTTGTATTCTCATCAGCAGATACTCAGCTGGTCCCTGCTGTGTTCTCCTTGAAGGTTCCTGGCTTTGGAAGAAGGCTGATGTGAGTGGAAAATCCTTCCACCTGGTTTCTGCTTCTGCAGCTCTGCACTGGCTGGGTGGGAAGGCATGCAGACCAGAGCCGCTGCCACCTCAGTGGGATTCTGGCTAGTTTCCTCTTTTCTGGAAGATCTTAGTCTCTCCTGCTTTTGTGCTGTGGTTGACAATAATATACACACCTTCACTTTTTAATAGAAGAGTACTTGCTGTTTTTCTACTTATTTCCCTCCCTGGGTTGCTTTGGCATGGATACTATGCTGGCATCTTACCCAGAAGCCTAGCTTGTGCTTTTCTATGATGCTATTTTTCCTAATTTAATTTTTAATTTTAATTTTAGTGAGAGACAGATAGAGAGAGAAAAATTGTCTCGCCAGGGCCTCAGCAGCTACAATCGAACGCCAGACGCTTGTGCCATCTAGTGGGCATGCAGAACTTTGCACTTGCCTCCCTTTGTGCATCTGGCTTACTTGAGATCTAAAGAGTCAAACATGTGTCCTTAGGCTTCTCAGCGAAGCACCTTACCCACTAAGCCATCCCTCCAACCCTTTTCCTACTTTTATGGCCCATGTATGTACGTATGTGTGTATGTATGTATCTATCATCTATTTATTGATGACCAGAGAGAGAAAGAGAGACAGAAAGACAGAAAGAGAATGGGAGTGCCAGGGTCTCTAGACACTGCAAATGAATTCCAGATGCATGCACCACTTTGTGCATCTGGCTTTAAATGGGTACTAGAGGATTGAGCCTGGGTCATTAAACTTTGCAGGCAAGTTCCTTAAGCACTAAGAAATCTCTTTAGCCAAATGTCCATTTTTCAACTGAGGATAGTGTTAAGTAATATTTTCACAATGACATAAGTATATTTCTGCATTTGCATATAACCTTAATATATTAAGTTATATTAAGCAATAGGTAATTCAGAAAATATTACCCTTACATTGAAATTTGGCCCTCAACTTTGATTACCTTTTAAAATTATCCTTAGCACAGTATTTTAAAATACCTTCTAATTCTAGAGCTTAGGGTATGCCAGGTGACATGTTTATACTAGGTCTAAGATTTTACATTTTCAAGGGTTAACACTCAAGGAAAATAGTAGTTGTAGAAAATGGCAAAGATTCAAAGAGTATATTTAAAAAAATATTTTATTTATTTATTTCCAAGGTGAGACTAGGGAAAAAGAAAGAGAATGAGAATGAGAAATAGAGAGGGAATGGGTGTGCATAGGCCTTGTGCCACTACAAATGAACTCCAGATAAATATGTCACTTTGTGCATCTGGCTCTAGAGTCATACTGGGGAGTTAACCTAGGTGCTCAGGCTTTGCAAGCAAGTACCTTTAACCACTGAGCAGTCTTTCCAGCCCCAAAATATAGTATTTTGAAGGATTGTTTTAATAAAACTTCTCTCATTAAACTTGTAAAACTAATACATGATTTTGACAAAATAATTATAAAAATATTACTCTAAAAGAAAATCATACTTATTATACTATCCCTTCTTATAACTGTGGAAAAGAAGAAAAATCAAAATTAAAACAAATATAATTAGTTGTTAATAATTGACACTATGTGTTCTTCTTTTTAAGAAAAAAGTGGCTGGAGAGGTGGCTCAGTAGTTGAATGCACTTGCCTGAAAAACCTGATGGCTTAGATTTGATTCAATATCCACATAAAGCCAGTTGCACAAAGTGGCACATGGGTCGGGAGTGCTTGTAGCAGCAAGTGGCACTAGTGTGCCCATACTCTCTCTCTGAAATAAATAAATGGAGACATTTTGAAAAAAATTGCCACATGTGCTGTTGGCACATAAAAATTGGCAAACATGCTTAAAATAAACAATACAAAAGGATGGATATTTTCCATTATTCAAAATACTCAGGAGTTAATTACCATATACATTTACAGTATAATAATTAGTACACAAATAACTGAGGCATTATGGTGCAGAACAAATAAAAATGAAGACTCAATCAAGGGAAGATGCAATTATATTTGTTTTGTTAGTTATTTAATATCAGACTTCATATACTGTGCTTATATACAGTTGTAGTTTGAGTAGATGGCCCCAAATATATTCAGTGTTTTACTATTTTGTAGTTTGCATCTGCAGCCACCTGGCTGGAGGCAGTGTCACTGGGCAGATCTTAATGTGGGGTGGTAGGTTTGTGATTTCAATCCAAAGATATGCAAAGTGTGCCTAGCTGGAGTTCTTGAAGTGTGCTGTGCTGTGTGGCTTTTGGCTTTTAGGCTTGTGCTTCTCTCTCTTTCTCTCTCTCTCTCTCCTTGGTCCTGTGAAGGCTCACCAGCTTCATCTGACATTATGGAACTTCCCCTGGATCTATAAACTTAAATAAATCCCTTCCTCCATAATTGTGCCTGGTCTGGAAGCTCATCTTAGTGAACCTGAAACTGTCTGCTACTAACATATACCTAGAATGTCAAATAATATTATTATAACAGAATCAAGACCACTTAGATAATATTTTTATTAAGTGATAGCAATTTGGTTTCTACTTTTAATTGTAGGAGAAATGAATGTGGTTTAGCTCTCTTTTGGATTGAACAATTATATATAAAACATTAAAATTACTTCTAAGATGTAATAGCCTAAATTTGTGTGATCTGAATTTATTACTCTTTGAGGTTGGAATTATGTTAAGAAGTTTTTATGTTGTACATACTTATATATCAGTCACCTTTATATTTTGATAGAAAAAATTATTTTATGAAATTAGTGATGAAAAGCCTTTCAAAATGTGATAATCCAACATAATTACTTAAAGAACAGAATGCAAATATTATTTTTTTATTAGATATGGACATACTTAGTATGTAAACAACACATATTGCTACCATCATTTCCCTCATCTATGCACCTTTTCTGAAGAGTCCCTCCATGTTGAGGATGCAGGTCAACTCAATGGGGATTGTGGGTCATGCATTGTGGGGGCAGAAGTCAGCTATGGGTGAGAGGCAATGTCTATGTACATAATTTCCCAACTTGTGGCTCTAACAATCTTGCCGCTACCTCTTCCACAAAATTTCCTGAGCCATATTGGGTGCATTCTAATTCTATTTCAGTAATGGGCTCTTAAGAGCCTCTGGATCTCTTGTTTGCTTGGTGTAGAGTGTCCGCAGTGTCTATTTACTTCACCTTTGTGCTGATATCAGGTTCACAGAGAAACCAGCACTCAATCTCATTTCCCCAATTTCTCTGTGGTTTCAGCTGGGGCCAGGGTGAAATACACTGGGTCATTTATCTCCTCAGGTTCTTCTCCCATCTGAAAAAGAGAAGCAGAATCTTCAATGTAGAGTGAAGTCAACACCAGTTAAATGGGATAACCATTATTAATTTAGAGAGAATTTAAAAGTTGTAGACCTCTTATAGTTAGTGGGAGCTTGACATTGGAAAGCAAAATAGTTATCTAGATATGATTCTGATTTATTTCACAGTTCCAGGTATGGTTTCCTTTCCACTGAGTGGATTTGTTAGCCAATCCAAGAGTAGCTGGTTACCTACCATAGCTCTCTGCCACTCTTGTATGTGTGTGAGCATCACATAAGGTTGTTTGCTTCTGTGTAGCTTAGATGTTGAGTTGTTGAGAGAGATGTTGGCCACTTTCTCCTGGTAGCTCATGTAGCACCTTCCAGCACTAGATGGGCTAACTGTCTGGGGACTGGCTCTCCTCTGGATTCCAACCAAGTGTCTTTATGGTCAATGCTAACAATGCATGGTGTCTTTAGCAGTAGGATCTTACCATTAACATCTGCTGAGTACTCAAGTGCTCAGACAGAAGTCTGTCCTGTTAGATTTGGGAAACTTTGTAGGTCTCTCCAATCAACAGCTCATTGTGGATGTAAACCATGTCCTGGCACAGGGAATTACAGGCCACCAATGGAAAAGAAAAAAGAAAAAGACAGAGAAAAAGAGAAACAGGAGAAATTTAAGGTTAGGCTTCATCTCACCTTCTCCAGGGCCTTTAGATTCAGGTGCTCCCCCTAAGGTCCTGTTCAGGGTTCAACCTTTTAGAGTACCTTCCTGGATATAGGATTCTATGGTACCAGTTCAATTTGGGTTCAGATTTGTGTCCCCCCATACACCCTACCCCTCCCCCCAAGCTGTACCCTCCCTATTTTCCAAGCCTTCAGGTATGTCTGCAACTCAGGCTGATCCAGGTTAGGAACCACAGATGAGTGAGACCATGCGATGATTGTCTTTCTGTGATTGTGTGAGTTCACTTAGAATGATCTGTTCCAAGTCCAACTATTTTTCTACAAATTTCATTGCGTCTTTTTTTCTTATTGCTGAGTAGAACACCATAGTGTAGGTATTCCACATCGTGTTTATCCATTCGTCTAATAATGGGCACCTGGGTTGATTCCAGTTCTTAGTTATTACAAATTGAGCAGCTATAATCCTGGTTGAGCAAATATCTCTGTGTGTAGCTTTTAGTGTAAATGCCCAATAATGGAATAAAATGTCTGTTGGTAACTCTATATTCATCCTTTTCAGGAGTCTCCATATTGATTTCCATAGTGGTTGTACCAGCTTAGAATCCCACCAACAGTGAATAAGAGTTCCTATTTCTCAGCATCCTCACCAATATTTGTTTTCATTTGATTTTTTTAATGTTTGCTATCCTTACTGGGGTGAGGTGGAATCTCATAGTTGTTTTAATTTGCATTTCCATAATGGCTAGGGATGGTGAACATTTTGTAAGTGTGTCTTAGCCATTTGTAATTCTATAGTGCATTATTGTTGAGGTAAGGTTTGCATTGCTGATAGAAATCACCCAACCAAGAGCAGCTTGTGGGGATAAAAGAGGATAATTTGGCTAAAAGGCTCGAGGGGGAAGTTGCATGATGGCAAGGAAAATGACAATGTGATCAGAGGGTGGACACCACCGCCTTGCCAATACAAGGTGGATCATAGCAACAGGAGAATGTGCCAAACACTAGCAAGGGGAAGCTGACTATAACACCCATAAGCCTGCCCCAAGCAATATATTGCCTCCAGTAGGCATTAATTACCAAATATCCATCAGCTGGGAACCTAGCATTCAGAATATGCTTCTGGGAGATACCTGAATCAAACCACCACATTCTACCCTTGACCCCACTAAACTGATAACCATACATGATGTAAAAAGGAATGCATTCATCGAGCTTTAAAAGTCCCCATAATTTTTATCAATTCCAATGATGTTCATACATTTTCCCATAATCCAAGGTCTTTTAACTGAGCCATAATACCAAAATCCCCCCCCCCCCGCAAGAAAACACATAATGACACAGAATAAACTTTCACACTGTAAAAGATGGCATTGGGCACAGTAAAGAAATATTTAACCAATACAAGATTTAAAACAACCAGGGCAAACATCAAGCTGTGTAGCCTCAAGTACAACAATTCCAGTCAATGATAAATCTCCAAGTCAGATAATTCTAATCAGCAACAAGTCTCTGGAGTTCCAATTCCACCCCTCAAGATAGGCTACTCACAATTGTGGAAAATTTCATCTGTGGCTGGCAGCTTTCCTTAGCAGCCATCTCATGGTCCTAGCATCTCCATTGGGTCTCCACTGCAATCCATGCTTCACCCTCATGGTCCCATGGGGTCTCCATGAAGGCATCCAACACACCGGCTTCACACTGCTCATGGTCATTTCCAAAACACAAACACATTTCAAACTCAATGACCTTCTCTTTCTTGTAGTTCTTATACTCCATAATACCAGGTAGGGCGCAAATCTGTTAATCCAGGGAGTAATAAAGCATACTTTGAAGAACAGGACACTCCTTGAGCACTAAGACCCCTTCAAAAGAGTCTACATTCTTCCTGTTGCTGCAGTACAGGTCAGCTGGCCTAATCTCAAAGGTTGTAATCTCTCAATTGCAGCTGAATAGGTAGAAGTTTAGGCCCAAAGATTATATTTTTTCTCTGCCATATCCCTCTGCTCACCCCAGTCCATTTCTTTGCAATGCAACCCTGCACAACTTTTCAGGACATGTCCATAAGAGCAAGCTTTTTAAACTGCTTCTAAGCCAGTCCAAGCAAAGCTCTTTCTCCTCCTCATAAACCAACCTTCACAGTCCATAGTTCTTACTACATTCAGGTCTTTCAACTCTGACCAGAATAGTCCATCAAGCTGTACTTACAGCACTGCAAGGCATCTCTTAGGCCAAGGCTTCCAATCCTTCAACATTCCTCTTGAAAATCAGATCCAAAAGGCCAAAGCCACACTGTCAGGTATCTAGCAGCAATCCTACTCCACAGTACCACTTTAGTATTGCAGTCATTTCATATTGCTTGTAGAAATCAGCCCACCAAGAGCAGCTTGTGGGAAGAAATAGAGGTTTATTTTGGCTTATAGGCCTGAGGGGGAAGCTGCATCATGGCAGGGAAAATGACATGATCAGAGGGTGGACATCAACCCCTGGCCAACATAAGGTGGACCATAGCAGCAGGAGATTGTGCCAAACACCAGCAAGGGGGAGCTGGGTATAGCACCATAAGCTTGCCCCTAATAATACACTAGCTCCAGGAGGGATTAAGTCCCAAATTTCTATCAGCTGGGAACTTAGCAGTCAGAACAGCTAAGTTTATGGGGGACACCTGAATGAAACCATCATAATTATGTTGACAGAGTTCCATGTGTTGAACCACCCCTGCATTCCTGGGATGAAGCCTACTTGGTCAAGGTGGATAATGCTTTTGATGTGTTGGTTTGCAATTTGGTTTGCAAGGATTTTGTTCAGGATCTTTGCATCTAAGTTCATAAGGGATACAGGCCTATAGTTTCCTTTCTTGTTGCATCTCTGTCTGATTTTGGTATTAGGGTGATGCTAGCTTCATAAAAGGGATTGGGGAGGATTCTCTGGTCTCCAGTTATATGAAACAGTTTGAGCAAAATTGGTTTCAGTCCTTCCATGAAGACTTGATAGAATTTTTCTGAGAAGCCATCTGGTCCTGGACTCTTCTTTTGGGGGAGGCTTTTTTATTATGTTTACAAATCTCCATAGATGTTATAGGTCTGTTTAGGAGATTAATCTGCTAAATCTGGGTTTAGTTTTGGTAGGTGGTATTTGTCCTTAGAATTCATCCAAATTTTTCAATTGTTCTAGATTATTCAATTTTGTGGAGTAGAGGTTTTGGAAATATGCCCTGATGATTCTTCCAATTTCATTTATGTCTGATGTGATCTCTCCTTTTTAATTTCTAATTTTGTTAATTTGAGACTTATTTCTTTTTAGTTGATCAAATTGTCCAGGGGTTTGTCAATCTTATCTATTTTTTCAATGAATCAGCTCTTCATTTCATCTATTTTTAAAAATTGTTTTCTTAGTTTCCAATTCATTAATTTCTGCCCTAATCTTGATTATTTCTTTCCTTCTGGAGAACTTTGGGTTGGATTCTTTTTTTTTTTTCTGTACGTTTATGTGGACAGTTAGGTTATTAATTTGGAATCTCTCAGTCTTTGCAATGAAAGCATTTAGTGCTATGAATTTCCCCCTTAAATTTTAGTAGGCTGTGTTTTCATTTTCATTCAGTTCTAGGAAATTTACAATTTGTTTTTCTTTTTTAATATCTTTCATAACCCATTCACTGTTTAAAATATGTTGTTTAGGGCTGGAGGGGTGGCTTAGTGGTTAAGGTGTTTGCCTGCAAAGCCAAAGGACCCAGGTTTGATTCCCCAGGACCCACGTTAGACAGATGCAAGAGGGCACACATATCTGGTGTTCATTTACAGTGGCCAGAGGCCCTGGAATTCCCATTCTCTCACTCTTTCTCCCTCTTTCTCTGTCAAATAAATAAAGAAATAAAAGTAATAAAAGAAATTTTTGAAAAGAATGTTGCTTAGTCTCTAGAAGCTGGTGGAATTCTTGGTGTGTCTCTTGTTAATTTCTAGCTTTAAAGCATTGAGCTCTGCCATGATATAGGAAGTTACTTCAATTTTTCTGACTTTATGGAGGCATGCTTTATGACCTAATGTATGGTCAATTTTGGAGAAGTTTCCATGGGCTGCTGAGAAGAATGTGTATTCTACAGAGATGGGATGGGAAATTCTGCAGTTGTCCATTAGGTCTAGTTGATCTATGATTTTGTTGAGCTCTATTATTTCCCTGTTGATTTTATGCTTGTATAATCTGTCTATTGATGATAGTGGAATATTGAATTCTCTGACTATGATGGTGTTGGTGTTTATTTCTGTTTTATTGTCAAGTAGATTTTGTTTTATAAACTGTGGTGCACCTGTGTTTGGCACATATATATTTATGATTGTGATGTGCTCATGTTGGTTCATTCCCTTGATAACTAAGAAGAGGCCTTCTTTGTCCTTTTTGATTACTTTTGGTTTGAATTCTATTTTATTAGATATTAATATAGTACCACCCACTTGTTTTTAATTTCTATTTGCTTAGAATATCATTTTACATCATTTCACCCACAGGAAGTGTCTATCTTTAGTGATGAGGTGGGTTTCTTGAAGACAACAGATATAAGGGTCCAGTTTTTGATCCTCCCTCATAACCTGTTTCTTTTGATGGGTGAGTTAAGACCATTAATATTTAAGGTTACTACTGTGAGGTTTGAATTAATCCCTGTCATAGTGGGTGTTTTATGGGGTTTGGTGCTTTGTGTTTTGTCCTATTTTGAGCCTAGTCTATTTTGGTTATTATGGTCTTCTTTTGTTGGCTCTTGAGATTGGTTGTTTTACTGTGTGGAGTATTCCCTCAAATGTTCTCTGTAGGTTTGGCTTTGTGTTCATATAATCATAGAGTTGACTTTTTCATGGATTTTTTTTTCTATAATCTATTATGAGGGATCCTTTAGCTGGGTAGAGTAGCTTGGGTTGGAAGCCATAGTTTTTCAGACTTTGAAGTGTTCCATTTCAGGTCTTTCTGGCTTTCATGGTTTCCACTGAGAAATTTGATGTAATTCTGATGGGATTTTCTTTCTGTGTTGTGAATTATTTCTCTCTTGCTGCTTTTAACATTCTCTCTTTGTTTTTGTTATTAAAAGTTTTAACTACTATGTGTCTTGTAGAATTTCTTCTTTGGTCCTGTTTTGTATTCTGTGGCTTTCTTGCATCTGGATGGGCCTCTCTTTTGAGAGATTCAGAAAATTTTTCTCTCCTTCTGGTACATCCATGAGCTGGATGTTTGGTTGTTTTTGGGTATCCTACAGTTCCCTTGTATTCTGTTTACTTGATTTCTTGAACCTACCAAAGTTTTTGGCCTCAAGATTAATTTCTTCTGTCTTGTCTTCCAGGTCAGAGTTTCTGTCTTCCACATGAGTAACTCTGTTAGTGAGGGGTTCTAGAGAGGTTTTTATAACTTCTATTATTTTTTCTACTGTGTTATTTTGATTTGTGTCCATCTATTTTTTGAAGTATGATTTCAATTTGTGTTCTGATTTTCTTGATAGTTCTTGGAATTCATTTCTTGCATTTGATCAAGTCTTCATTAAGCTTAATCAATCAATTGTTGAGATCTTCCATTTCTTGACCCACCTTCAATTCATTCATACCTCTTTTGAGGGTTCTAACATTTTCTTCAATTAAGTTAAGCCTACTGCCAAAAACTGAATGCACTAAGAGATGATTCTATTCAATTTCATTGATATGATTGTTGGCTCTTTGATGGTTTGCTTTCAGTTCAGTGATTCTTTTGATAAGGGTCTCATTGGTTGTTTTATTTTCATCTGGGAAATTAATTTCTGTTGATTTCTCTGTGATTTCATTGGACACTTGCATTGTAAGATTAGGCATTTTTTTTTTCTGGAGATCTCTCAGTTTTCTGACTTTCATTGGCTTTTTTGTGTTGTTGTCTACCCATTTTAGAGAGAATCTTCATTTTATTGGGGAGGAAACAAGTTTTTGTCCTTTGGCCCTTGCACCCTCTGTCTCAGGTGAACAGGGATGTTGGCACCCAGTGGCCAGTCGCGATACCAGAGCAAAAGGCCTGATCCCATAGCTCACAAAGGTACCAGGCCTCCCCAAACAAGACACAATGGGACCTACTTAGACCAGGGAAGTGGGAGGAGCCATGGAACATGGATTTGGCCTACTCACTCCTTGCCATGCCTGCCCAAAACCCTCCTGTGCAGGGTACTTGGACCAGGGAGCTAAGAGGAGCAGGGTAACAGGAATCTGGCCTACTTACTCAATGCTACTGTGCCTGCCTGCACGCAGTCCAGTGCAGAGAACTCCGGACCAGAGAACTGGGAGGACCTGGGAAGTAGGTGTCTGGCCTATTCACTCCATGCCCACTTGCATACCTTCCTGTGCAGGGAACCCAGACCTGGAAACTGGCTATACTATTATTATTATTATTTTGCTTATTATTTATTTATTTGAGAGTGACAGACAGAGAGAGGAAGAGACAGAGAGAGAGAGAGAGAGAATGGGCGTGCCAGGGCCTCTGGCCACTGCAAATGAACTCCAGATGCATGTGCCCCCTTGTGCATCTGGCTAATGTGGGTCCTGGGGAATTGAGCCTTGAACCAGGGTCCTTAGGCTTGACAGGCAAGCACTTAACGACTAAGCCATCTCTCCAGCCCAATTTTTATTAAAAACACAGTTTCCAGAAATGTGGATGACCTGGTCTTAGTAAAAAAAAAAAGGAACTTCTTGTAGTCACACTGAAGGGAGAAGTAACTGCTGTGATACAGTGTTGCTGTGAGGGGAACCACATTTTTCCTCTAAATTAGAATATGGAATTGTCCTGTCTTTTATCACAACCTTGTGAAGTTGACACATGACCTTTATGTTAGTTGTTCCTGGTACAGGATTGTTGTGCTTGGAATTGGAATTACACTGGTTTATTTGGAAATGAAAGACATTAGTTATAGTTACTCTTTTTATTTATAATTTAGGACAGAATTTCCAGGAGAGTCATAGTTTGAAGTATTTTAAATCTTATAACTCTGTCAAATATGATAAAAGCCAAGTTAACAGGAAATAAATACTGAATAAATCTTGGAAAGACTGTCTTCATCTCAAGCATACATTGAAAATTTATTAACCTACATTAGCTTTTATAACAAATGTCATAAAAGAATCATGCATCTGGAGGCCTGTTCGTTCCATTAGACAGAATCACATCTTTAAACACCTCAAGTGAGAGAATGTATTATTGTGTAAAAGGACTTATAGGAAAGGATTTTATATACTTCTTCAACAAGTATTTCTGTTTTGTTTTCTGTTCACTTGTCTTCTTTGTTTCTGTAAATAAAGATATTGATCCTTTTGGACTATTATTAGCCAGCCATAGAGTGTTCCAGATGTTTATTTGACAAAGATATAGATTCTTTCACACTTTTCTCCTTTAGATGAAGAATTATCATCATTTGTGAGTCTTTTTTCACCCACAGATTTCATAACCATGAATTTTCTTTGTTTCATTTCAGAGTCCTCCATAAGCCTTCAGAAATGATGATTAATTATCAGTGATATTTCCTAATTATAATGTTACCAATAACATTTATACTCATAACTCTTCTTATTCTGTCTTTGAGTTATTTCAAATCATTATTATGATATTCTCAGAACTATCCCCTTTATAATTTCTAGGATTTAAAAGAATTATTTGCATGTTCCATATCTATGGATTCAACTAACCTAGGATTTAAAACTTTAACAAGAATTGAGTAATGCATAAACTTTTTTCATGGCATTATTCCCTAGATAATACCACACAACAACTATTGGTATAACATTTTAGTTGTGTTAAGTACAAGTAATGTAGACATACATGGGAGGAATATATGAGTAGGTTGTAAACAAATAGTATAATATTTTATATGAGGGGCTTGTTCATCCTCTGATTCTGGTCTCTGTGAGAAATCCTGAAAATTATTACCTTTGGACAGCAAGCGATAACTGTATATTTTTAAGCTTACTTGCTGTCAGCATACAAAGAAGGCAGAAACTTTATTATTTTGAAAATTGACAACTTGAGTTATAGGTTATTACTTCAGTAAACTTCTGCCTAATGAAATTAACTTACTGCTGTTAACAGAGCGTATATAATCTTGAGTGATGTGATTGTTGCTATATAAGTCAACCCAAAGCCTTCTTCTCAGAAAAAAATCTGAATTACAGAGCTAAGCTGTTTTGGTTCCAAGTTCAGGATGAGGATTTTGCTTTGATAACCTGGTCCCAATCAATCTGGAGTGATGTTTAATAGCTCAAAACTAGAGCCACTGAGTTTAGATCACAATAGGTATTCTTCATGAACTAGGATTCACACGTAAGTAGCAAGTGTGTTCTTCAGTTAGCATATAAAGCAAAAACTATACACAACAAAAATGATGAATATTTTAAGCAGAACATGATTCCAAATATAAAATCATCAAATAGTAATCATATATACATGATACAATATGTAAATTACTAAAGAAGGAAGTTTGAGAAAGATCTGTAATGTTGATGAATGAACAAAACTTTTCTTAAGATAGCCATCAAATTCAAAGCAGAAAAATAGGGATAAAATGAATGATTCTTCAGAAGTTGCTTCCAAGGACATCTTACATCCAGTAATTCAGAGTAAGCCTTATTCGTGCTGATAATGTTGCTGGGAAGATTACAAGAGATGGTGAAGACTTTGCATGTTGATTTTGTTGGTAAGGTTCTAAAGTCAGGAAGTAAAGGTATTAGGTTGTGTTGCAGCCTTACTGTAATTCTCCTTTGGAACTTTTACTTTTATTTATAATTCACATGTGGTCACTAAATTCTTTCTTTTTTTTCATTAAAATTTTTTTCATTTATTTATTTGAAAGAGAGAGAGAGAGAGGAGAAAGAAAGAGGCAGATAGAGAATGGGCACGTCAGGGCCTCCAGTCACTACAAATGAACTCCAGATATATGCTCCCCATTATGAATCTGGCTTATGTGGGTCCTGGGGAGTTGAACATGGGTCCTTTGGCTTTGCAGGCAAATGCCTTAACCAATAAGCTATTTCTTCAGCTCCATTTTTTTCTTTTTTATTAGGTATTCGTACATTTGTTTTCTTTCCTGCATAATCTATGTCTTATGCATATTTTTTTGATTCAGTGAGAAAATGGACACTAATTAACTACCTTAGAATGGTGGAATTATTTACTCTCCTACACCTTCCTAATCTGCTCCTTTTGGTGTCATCTGTGTTCATTTGTGGAGATACTTGCTCTTTCTCCTCTTTCTTTATTTGCTTCCATTTTGTTTTTGTCACAACCTGACACAGAGCCTTCACCATGCTTGCTTCTCCTCCTTTCTTCTTGTTTCTCTTCTCTTATACTTTCCTTTAATCCACTTCACATTTAAATATAGTTTTTATACATTTTGAAATAAACATTGTTTTATAACAATTTTACAGTCTATAATTTTTTAAAAAAATATTTTTATTTATTTGTTAGAGAGGGAGAGAGAGAAAATGGGCATGCCAGGGCTGCTAGCCACTGCAAACAAACTCCAGATGCATGTGTCACTGTGTGCATCTGGCTTATGTGGGAACTGGAGAATTGAACCTGGGTCCTTAGGCTTTGCAGGCATGCGCCTTAACTGCTAAGCCATCTCTCTAGCCCCAGTCTATAATTTTTTTTTAAGAATTCAGACAAGTACCAAGAAGGAAGCAATGATAAATTTAGAACCCAATGTTAGCATATAAGAACATAATTCTAGATGCATTTAACAGCCTATCTGTAGATGGATCTCTGAGTGGATGATAGTAGTAAAGGCAGCAGCAGAGAACACTTTGAGGACTCTGGTTCAAAGGTCTTTCAGAGTTGTTATTTAATTCTTCCTGTAAAGTCATGATAAGGTGAGGAAACTGAAATTCTTGGAAGTTAAGAAACATACACAAGGTGTCAAAGCCAGTAAGTACAGAGTAAAAAAGTGTCTTTGAAATTTGTGAGGGGAATGAGGCATGATAGGATGTCAATATCATTATCTGGTTTACTTATAGACCTTATTTCACTGTAAGCCAAACTAAACCTGTCCTCCCTTATCCTGGTCTTGTCAGGTATTTGGTCACAGCAAGGAAAAAAGTAAATCATACAAACTATTACCAATATATAGTTTGATTATTGTATGCTGAAAGACATAATTGTGGGTGAATAGAATTGATTGAGTAAAGTTTTTTGTTGCTCAAAAAGAAAAGTTTAAATGTAATACGTTTCTTCCTCTAAATTTATCCTACTGCACTATCATTGTTTATTTTTTGCTTGTGTGTATGAGTGCGTTGAATTACGCATGTGGTGTGTGCACATATAAGTGTCCTTAAGACCCTCATGTTCTCTTCTGTGGCGGCCTGAGTAGAACATAGTACGTTGGGGTCTACTGCTCTTCCACTGGTTCTTATTTAAGCCATAGTCTCTTCCATTAAGCATGGAGCTTGGTAGGTTTGTTTTTTTTTTTTTTTTTTTTTTTTCCCAAGCTCTGGTGGTTTTCAGGTCTCTGCTGTCTTATGGGATTGGAGTTAAAGATGCATGTGGCCAAGCCCAGCTGTTGATGTTAGTCTATCAACACTCCAGTGGTCTCCTGGGCCTCCCAAGGCCCTGATGCTTACACAAAAAGTTCTCTTAACCACTGAACAATATCTCTAGACCTTCTACAGGTTTGTAAAAAATACTTTTCCCTCCTAATTTGATTAAAATGCATGGAAGAGAATTAGTATAGTCATTGGAAGTTTGGAATCAAGTCAATATAACTATCAGAATGGTATATGATTTTTATCTTTTTGTGCTTTAAATCATACAGCTTATAGTTTTCAACATATATTTCTTTTATTTACAGTTTTTGTTCAATGCAAAACATTTCCATAACATGGAAGTTATTAAGAATCAAAACATAAATACATAAATGCAAAATACAATCCAAATATACGTGTAGCAATCAGGTATGAGGCAAGAAAGAGTGTTGATTCACACACAATAGCTTCAGATTATTCTCATGGAGGTTCCTAAAGATGGAAAAACTAACTCTGGTTATCAATACTACTGTGATCATATTAGATTCTGGAACATGTAAGCACCATGCAAACAAAGGAGCTGTTTCCAGGAACAACTATTTTAAAAGATTTCTGTGTATCAAAGAAGTTGAAAAAAAATTGACTGCGGAAATCAAGCCCACTTTAAGACTTAGGACAAACTTCAAACTACCTAAAAATATTAACTGATAACAGAAAGTATTCCAAATGTGGCTATTCTGATACATTTTTTTCATTAAAAAAGTATTTACAGAAAGAGTATAAAAATTTGTGAATTTAATGAAAATTAGCTTCCAGCCTTCACTTCCTCCATTTTCTTTTTTAAGTTTTGGCTCCTTCACATGTTTGTCTTTCAAATTTCAAGATCTGTAATTTTTACTTTCACTACGGACCATACTCTAAGTTCTGAAAAGTACTCAACATATGCAGAAATAAAAGCAGCATTTTGAAATTAGTCGAGATCAGTTCAGTTCTACTCTCTGAAGTCCATTTAGCTAAATGAACCTGGGCCTCATATTGAGTGATTACAAGTTATGGGAAAGGCATACCTACCATTTGACTTTGTAAAGCTTTATTCACAATGGTTGGGTTTGGGTGAGGATACCAATCCATCATTGCCTGGCACATGTCAATTGCCACATAAAATCTAAAGCTCCAGAGGGAGGTGGGGCAAAGTTCATTTCCAAAGGGAACAGAAATAGTTTAACAATGAAACTTTATCTAGAGTTTTATCATATTCAATTAACAATGCTGAAATGGTACACTGAGGACTTACAGTTAACACCTGGTCATTCCTTCAAATGTATACATATAAATAGAGTCATGGAAGCTTTTAATATTGGCTGTTTCATGGCCTTAGAGATTTGAATGAAGCAAATGAAAACGGGATCTCCATTTCTTGCTCCATCCTTCTCCCTAGGTAAAAACCTATTCCTGATTTCAAAGTAGAGTTTCAAAGAGTACATATTTCTTAAGCCACACTCAAGGAAATCTGATCTTAATTTTGAATGGAATTTCTCTTCATCTTCTACATAGAACTGTAGTAGATTTCACGTTGGCATTCGGCCTCTGTCAACCCGTTCAACATATCCTTCAAATCAAATTTGGAATCTTGATGTTCTCTGCAGAATGCACTACAGTGTGGAATCTGTAGGTGTGATGCAGACCTATTTCTTCCTTGCCACATTGGACTTGCAGTTGCCATTCGGGTTGGGGTTAGAAGATGGAGAAGTAGAGACGTTTCTTGGCCTGAGTCTCTCTAACAGTAGAGTTGTAGAACAGACAGCAAGAGGGCAAGGAGACCAGCTGTTGACGGCAGGGCATTGTAATTTCCTCTGCTTATGGCACTAGTAGGACTGGCGGCAGCAGAGGTATGCTTGGAGGACTTACTTGAAACTGGTACAACAGCTGTTTAGCTGGAATAAAACTGTGTGGATAGGAGCAGAGCCGGAAGCAGCAAGCCCAGCCTCAGCCTGGCCACCATCACTCTGCTCATGTCCGCTCGGTTGGGACGCCGCCCTGCTCTTGATGCTGCAGGAGGGCAGTGTGCTCAGCTCAGGTGGGTGCTGCAAGATCACAGCTTGTATTTTTAATAAGGATTACAAATTTATAAGTTTGAGAAACTTAGTGGCACTGACAGTGAGGGCTTATGTGTGTTTTGCATGGTTCCATGAATGCGCTCCTTTTGGATGACTGTTCTGGCAGATAGTGGTCATATTTAACACTGAATAGGTTGATTGAAAGTGAAGGGCTGAGTTTTCAATCCCTTTTGAAGCTTATCCGGAAATTCAGTCAATTGGAAATTTAGTACAGATTACCACAAGACAAATGGGTAGATTTTTCATTTCAGTGGCCAGAGGTTATTTTCCCCCTTTGTGGATATACATATGCCTATGTGTTTATATAAATAAAGACTATGCTTCTTGTTTTGTTCTTACAATTGTTTAAAAAAACCTCAAATACATTTATTATGGATTTGAGGTGTGCTAAGAATTAATTTCAAATCTCAATTACCTGGATTTAGTTACTCACTACTAACATCACTTTAAGACAAAAATACAATTAGAATTTTAGTCACATCCAGCAGACACATATGACATTTGCATGAAGTCAGGAAAATCCATAAAGTACATATTAGCATTATTCATTTCTTAAAAATATTTTATTATTTATTTGAAAGGAAAGATACAGAGAGAGAGAGAGGGAGGGAGAATTGTTGCATCAGGGCCTCTCACCACTGCAAACAAGACACGTGTGCCACTGTGCCACTTTATGCATCTGGCTTTACGTGGGTGCTGGGGACTCAAACCTGGGCCATTAGACTTTGCAGTCAAGAGCCTTTAACTGCTGAGCAATCAATCTCTCCAGAACTGGCATTATTCATATTAATAATAATTATTCACAAGACCTAATTAATATAGATTTGGACATATGCTATAGAAAACAAGGCAGAAAAATTAAGTGAACTAAACTAAAATAAACTTTCCAACTTGTATGTTATGTCTTTTTTACAACTTATTTATATGTCAAAAATAAACATTGGTTGGGACACTGCTGAAATTAGATAGTGTTCTGTGACTCCACTGACCAGGAAGAAATTCAACTGAATAGTAAAGGGGATGTATTTACCCATATTCAGGGGTGCCTCTACCTTTTGTTTAAAAATCTGGCCTACTTCTTCGGCAAATGTGGTCCATGGGGAAATCATAGAGCTACATTTTGCTTTATAATTTTAACTTTGAGAGACAAAAATCTCAGATAAATGACTAAATTTAAAATTAAAACTCAAATGGAAAAGGATAAACACATTCATTAGTAGGAAAATGCAATTAAAAACAAAATTCCCTTCAACTCAGAATACCTTTTAAAAAGGAAGTAGAGAGATAAACCAGTTTTGTTATTGAGGAAGCATTAAACCAGAATGTGAGGCACATCACATTGAAAAACAGAAAAAAAAAATCCACTCTCCTTATCTCTCCAAGTAGCTAAAACCTATGACATACATACTCTCAGGATAGACAGCTTTTTGTATTCAAGTACAAGCACATCTTTTGTCACGTGTAGCCCCTTAATAGCTTAATTATTGTAGTTGAAGAGACACCCTGTATTGGCTGCACTCAGAAGCAGTAAACTTTCTATTGTAAGTTGGAACAAGTTACCCATGGGAGTTGTGCATTCATTCTCCCATCATAAATGTAAGAGAGGGTGCTATCTCTTCTGATGTTTGGATATTGATAAAACAGCTCCGAGATCCTTGAGAAAATATTTCTGAGTTCTGTGACTAGCAAAGGTGTATTTCCTCATAATAAAAATTTATGTATCTTTGAAAAGGGCAGATAATTCTTAAGCAAAATTAGTGGGGAAGAGGTCTTTTCCTCCCCAACCTCTTTTTTTTTTTTTTTTTTTTTTTTTTTTTTTTTGGTGGCTTTTGTTTGCTATTTGTTTTTTGTTTGCTCATTTGTTTTGAGACAAATGTTTCTATGTTACCTCACCTAATCTCAAAGTCGGGCTATAGCCCAGGCTGGCCTCAATCTCCAGAACTTCCTGCCAAAGCTTATTGAATGGAGTGCTAAGATTAGAGGCATGCGCCACCACTTCTAGTACCAGCCTCGAATTTTGATTTGTATTTACATTATGCTATTCAAAGGAATATAAAAATAGTATTACATCACAATGAGCTACCCCTTCCTCCTTTCTAAAATAATCTGGAGAGCTTTCTTGGGAAAACTGAAGTTTAGTTAACATATAATACCCTGCACTGTTTACTGGATGTTTTAAAATTTAAAGTGTACAATGTGATATTTTGACCTGTGTATGTACTTATGAAGCCATCATCATAGTGGGGATAGTAAGAAGGCATTTTACCTTGTCTTTATAATTCCTTCCTTCACTGTTACCATACCTCCCCTCCCCAGGCACACGTTGACCTACTTGCTGTCACTATATATTAGCTTCACATTTTGGAGTGCTGCATAAATGGAATCTATTCAGGATGAATTCTTTTATGGTTGCATTTTTCATTTAGCATAGTTATTTTGAGATGTGTTCATGCTGTTACACATAAAAAAACAGTACTTTATGGCCCAGCAGAATGTAGTTCTTAGTATGTTGACCTATTTGTTAATGGGCATTTACAAATAAAACAAACACATGAAAACCAGTCTTTGGATATATTTATCATTTCTTTTATCTTAGATAAACCTTTAGAAGAGCAATTGCTAGATTGTATGGTAAACATCTGTTTAACTTTTAGTCAACTATTTTAGTGAATTATTCTCCTCCTCCTCCCACTTCCTCCTCGCCTTCCCTTCCCTCCTCCTCCTCTCTTCTCCCTCCTCCTCCTTTTCCTCTCCCCTTCCCCTCGTTCTCCCTTCCCCCCATCCAATCCCCTATCCCTCCTCTCCCACCTCTTTCTATAGAACTCATTGAAGTTACTTTTCCTTCCTTCAACCTCTCACTTTTCAGGGAACATACATTCTGCTTTTTAACTTGCTTGGTGCCTTTACCACAATCTAAGAGAGGTGGGTGAGGAACATCTTAGTTTCTTAAATTTCTTCACCCCTTTTAAAAAATTTGCTCTATAGTCAGCATACATTTGATTAACACCTATAATACAACTGAGCCTATTTTACCAAAGACACTGAGATGCCATCTGTAGAGATACTGATAGGTTAACAATTGAGGTTAAGAGAAAGTCTGTATAATTTTCTTAAATTTGGTTGTATTATTTTGCTCCTTTTTATGTTTCAAGTAATTTCTAGTGTCTCAAAGAAACTATCATTTCTTTATAAAAATTATTTGAGAGAGAGAGAGAAAGCAAGAGAGAAAGAGAGAGATGCATGTGCTACCTTGTGCATCTGGCTTACATGGGTACTGAGCTACTGAATCTGGGTCCTTAGGCTCCACAGGTAAGTGCCTTGACTGCTAAGCCATCACTCCAGCCCCTGAAAACTGTTCTTTCTAACTAAAAATGTTTTCCCCAGTAAACTTCCTTTCTCTGTATATTGAGGTTGTTGATTACTTTTTCCTATAATGATGAAACCTGGTTATCTTAGTTGAATAGGTTCTTCTCTGACCTTGAAACAAACACATTTCTTCCTGATCACATTGGCAAAGTTTGGAGATGATGAACAGATATTTCTCGTCAGAAATAATTGTCTTAGTAAGTATATAATTGTTACTTAAGTATAGGTACTTTAAAATATACTGAATTCTAAAGTCATTTCAGATTTAAACACTTCCTTGAGCTCAGTAGTGGGAGCATACTTGCCAAATATCACATATTTTTTGTAAGCATTCTGTTTACTCTGTAGAACAGCCCAAATCTTCTTCACTCTGGTCATTTGATTGTCTATATCTTTATACTCAGGATGACATATGCCTACATTTATTAATCAAGCACCTTGGTATTACCCATTTTTCAGAACAGAAAATTAGATCTACTTACTAAGTTCATGGAAATGTCACTGAGCTGAATTATTGTTATTGCAATATTTTACTAACTTGCATACCTCTATATCCTTCAGAAATAGTTAATAAAAAGTATACTCCACTTGACAAAAGTCCAGTATTTCAGTTATAATTTCATTATGTAAGTTATGAACTATTAGGATCCAAAGAATGGTTCTATTTATATTATAAACAGTTATGATGAACTGAAATGCGGAGATGAGTATGAACATAATGAATAATTTTTCCCTCATAGTATTTTAAATAGATGTCAAACAAGTTGCTTAAATTTGTGTAGGGTTCATACTCAGAGCACTGTGATAATTGTTGAAACTTTTAACTTAGTGACATAGAGTAAAACAAGGTGTAATACAACTGTTTTAAGAATAAATTAGCCTTTTTAATTCTTCTAATGTTACTTTTCACCATTATGTTTAAACAGATATGTTGTAAACACAGTAGCAATTTTTCAGTATCTTTTGAAAATGCAAAACACCTTAGAGTCAATTACTCCAAAGCATGTCATTTTAATTAAAGAGCCATTTTAACTTACCCACTGTTCTATGCATCAAAAAATTATTTGTACACACCAGCTAGTGATGTGTAGAAGAATGTGAAATGAACACCTAACATGTAAAATATGATTTCATGAAGGGTCAGGGGGATGCACTCTAGTGTTTCCTGAACTGACTATACTCACAGCTTTTGTTCAGTTTCAGGCAGTCAAAGCTATGGAAGGTCAGAGCATAAGACAGATCACGAGTTTGTATTAGATCAGATCATTAGTTATTTGATTATGTTTATCAGGAAATCTTTGGAGAAGCTGTGAGTTTCTGGTCTTCAAGAACTTTCACCAAAGGCACACAGTCTTCTGTGTCCTGAGGCTTAGCCTGTGCAAAGATTAGTCTTTTGGCAATTAGCTTGATTTGCACAGTCATTCTCATATATCTAGGGAAATCAGCATATGTAAAGATGTGGGTAACACATTATTTATTCATCTATAGATTATACTTGAAGCAAATGTAAATTATCAGACACTTTAGATTGGAAATCACTGATGAGCATATGCAGGGCAAATAGAACATCAGGGCATGACCAGAAGAAGGAAGAGAGGTACCCACAAGAACAACAACATAGGTCAATGTGAGGTAGAAAGGGTCAAGAACCTCTGAAATAAGAGATGCCAACTTCTGAGAAACCCTATACACTCAGCATTCCTAAAACTAAGATTGCAGTCAGTATTTCAGGTCAAAGGAAATTGAGGTCAAATTATGTGATATGTCAGACAGAAATTGCTCTAGGAAGTAAGTGTGAAGTACTTCTATTTGCAGTTGCTGTTTAAATCAACCAATCATGTACCCATCCCCTTCTTCTATGTTCAAATCCCTATAAAAACCCTACCCTCCCACTACTCGGGGCTCTTGTATGGATCCACTGCATTGGTGAAGTCAAGAGACCGAGCTTAAGCCAGAATTAAAGCTCCTTGCCCTTCCATACATGTTTGGTTCTCCTTGGTGGTCACTGGGGGTGCTGAGAACTGGGCAGTATTTCAGTTCAAAGGAAGTTCAGGTCAAATTATGTGATATGTCAGACAGAAATTGCTCTAGGAAGTAAGTGTGAAGTACTTCTATTTGTTCTAACTTCTATTTAGAGTACTTTTGTCTTTGGATAGAACTATGACATTATTACTTTCAGAGCTCTGATACAAATTTTTCATATCTTAATGTTTTCTCTTCTAGTAGGGCTTTAATCTAATTACAGTTTCGCTAAATTCTAGCTAACCAGAGTGAGTGACCACAAACAACATTTGGCTACATAAAGTTCAAGGGCATATAGCTCAATTAATGGAAATAGATTTGTGTCCCTTCCACATAGAACCCAAGGAATTACAGAGACCATACCAAATCAACCAACATGAATGTAAGCCAGTGATAAGTGAAAAGAACTCCTTTGGCTACTAATGCACTCCTTGGTATTGAATAGCTACAATTTGATTTATGTTGTCTTTATGTTTTTATAAGACCAAACTTTTTATGAGTATTTTTCAAATGTACTTTGAAGAACAATTAACAATATGTTTAAAATAGCTGGAGAAATTCTTTAAAGGTGTTGTGCCAAATTGTTAAAAGCAAAGGTCATAAAACTTTTCTGCTTTTGATTGTTTTATCCTTTGATCTCAGCAAGCTATTTGTTTTGCCCTCTTAACACATAGATTAAAACACTTTAGCTACCAGGTAATAAATAACTTCCCCACTCCCTGAAATGTTCAAAAACTATTACTGTTTCAATTTACCCTTTTAAGAATGATGTACTAGTTGTGATTTGTATATGACAATGTGCATTTTTCTTTGTCTGTTTGTTTGTGCTGCTATAAAAGAATACCAGAGACTGGACAACTTATAAAGAATAGACATTTGGGGCTTGTAGTTCTGGAGCCTGAAAAGTATAAGATCATGGAGATAGTGAGGACCGTGCATAAAAAAATCATGAAGCTAGGGAGGACCATTTATAAAAAGCTTAGTCTTTAGAATGATGCTGTTAAGTAGCAGTGGAATCTTTAGGAACTGGAGCATTGTGGGAGGTATATAGGTCATTGGGAATTTGCCTTCAAAGGATATTGTGCGATCCTACTTGTCTTGTTTTCCTCATATATTCCTTGGTCTTAAGTGAGCAATTTTGTTCATTCATGTACTTCCTACCATATTCATCTTGTACTGCCACCAGAACCTTAAAAGCTGGGGATCTGCTTGATCATAGACTGGAACTTTTAAAGTTATGAACCAGAATATGATTTTTCTCTTTGTAAGATGAAAGTTTCAGGAAAGGACAAGAGGGAAAGAAAGTATGAGAAGACTGAACTTTCTTTTTGAACACACCCACATTTGTGAAGCTGAACGAACTCTCATGATAACAGCACTATGTGGTTCACCAGGGAAGATCCCTTATTGTCTATGCACCTGATAGATTAGGCCTACCTCCCAATTCTTGAGTACTAGGGATTTCGGTTCCAACATATCGACCTCAGGGGACACAATCAAATCACAGATGCATTTAAAACAAGTTGATGAGAGATTGTTTAAACAATTGACATTGGAATAATCATGATTATTACATTCCCTTCACTTAGTCTGTTGTAATATGCATTTTTGAAGAAATTGTCATACAGGAGGAATTGGTCAGGTATCTTATTTAATAATTTTCCCTCTTTTTGTATTTTTTATATTTGTATGGTATGGATACATCATGCATTGGTTCCATCTTTTCCCTCCTCTCTGTCCCCATACCACAAGATGCCCTTCTCAGTGGGGTTGCTGACATTCCCCATGGGGTTATGGGTTATGTGTTGGGGGTAGAGCAGTTAGTTATTATGATGAGGCCATGCCTCTGGGCATGACATCCCAACCTGTAGCTCTTACAAACTTTCTGGCCTCTCTTTGGCAAAGTTCCCTGAGACTTGGTGGGTGTGTTTTAAATTTACTTAAGTAATGAGCTCTTAGGAGCCTCGGGATTTCTGGTTTGGTTTGTGTTGAGTATCCTCAGCATCTGTTTCTTTCACCCTGCTACTGGTTTTTCAGGCTCACGATGGAAGCAGCACTCTTGACTGTTTCCCCACTTTCTCTGGGGTTTCACTTGTGCCCTGACTGAGATGCCAGGGGTGGTTTATCCCTTTGGGTCTCGCTACATTCTGAAAAAGAAAAACAGATTCTACAATGGAGAGTGAAGTCAGCGTAGGTTAAATTCGATTAGCACTATTAATTTAGGGAGATTTTGATGGATGTAGCCCCTCTTTTAGGCAAAGACTAGTGGGAGCTTGACATTAGAGAGCATAATCTTTGTCTCTATAGGATACAGACTTGGTTCCTAGTTCCAGACATGGGTTCCTTTGTACTAACCAGGTTTCTTAGCCAATCAGAAAGCTACTGGTTACCCACTGTGGTAGTTTGAATAGATAGCCTCCAATATATTCAGTGTTTTATTAGTTTGTAGTTTGCATCTGCAGTCACCTGGCTGGAGGCAGTGTCACTGGGCTGATATTAAGGTGTGGTGATGGGTTTGAGATTTCAATCTAAAGATCTGCAAAGTGGGCCTAGCCGGAATTCCTGAAGTGTGCTGTGCTGTGCTGTATGGCTTTTGGCTTTTTGGCTTGTGCTTCTCTCTGTGTGTTTGGTCTTGTGAAAGCAGACAGCTTCTTCTGACATTATGGAACTTCCCCTGGATCTGTAAGCTTCAATAAATCCCTTCCTCCATAACAGTCCCTGATGTGGAAGTTTATCACAATGAACCTGAAGCTGTTTGCTACACCCACCAAGGCTGTGTGCCACCATTGCACTGGTGTGCACTTCTTGTCAGGCTGATTGCTTCTGACTAGCTTAGACCTCTGCTTGCTCACACTGTTGTTGGCCACTTTCCTCCAGTAGCTCATGTAGTGTTTTCCTGCACTAGACAGGATACCTATCTAGAGACTGGCTCTCTTCTGGATTGAAGCCAGGTCTCTCCAAGTTCTGTGTTGGCAGCATAGGGTGTCTTCTGCAATAGGGTCTTATCTTTTACCTCAGGTGGATAATCAAGTGCTTTGACAGAAGGCTGCCTTATTTTAGGCACCTCATAGGTCTCTCCAATCAACAGCTCAATATGGGTAGCACATATTTCTGGTACTTTGAATAACAGGCCAGAGCCAAAAATTTTTAAGGTTAGGCATCATTCCACCCTCTCCAGGGCCCTTCTTTTCAGGTACTCACCCAATACTCCTGTTGAGGGTTATATCTTTTAATCTTTCTTCAAGGAGAAAGGTTTCTATGGTACCAGTTTATTTTGGGTTTAGTTTTGTGTTTATTTCCCTACACCCTCCCTGTTGCAGTGAAGATTGAATTGCTGGCAGAAATCACCTGACCAGAGCAGCTTTTGGAAAAAAGGATTTATTTTGGCTTACAGACTCGAGGGGAAGCTCCATGAAGGCAGGAAAAAATTACGGTGTGAGAAGAGGGTGGACATCACCCCCTGGCCAACATCTAGTGGGCAACAGGAACAGGAGAGTGTGCCAAACATTAGCAAGGGGACACTGACTATGATACCCATAAGCCTACCCCCAACAATACACTCCCTCCAGGAAGCATTAATTCCCAAATTTCCATTAGCTGGGAACCTGGCATTCAGAACACATAAGTTTATGTGGGACACCTGAATCAAACCACCACACTCCCCTTCCCCTCCTGCTAAACCCATCCATTCCTGGTGGCTGGGTCTTAAGTTGCTTATCCAACATGCCAGCAGCTAAAGTTATGAACCTCAGATGAGTGAGACTATGTGGCATTTGTCTTTCTGTGATTGTACTTGCTGAGTATAATCTGTTCTCAGTCCATTTATTTTCCTACAAATTTAATTGTATCATATTTTCTTAATGATTAATAGAATTCCATTGTGTATATGTAAACAATTTCACTAGCCATTCATCCAATGATGGGCACCTGGGTTGATTCCAGTTATTAGCTATTGTGAATTGAGCAGCTTGAGCAAATCTCTCTGTAGTGAAGCGATAGAGCATTTAGGGTAAATTCTCAGTAAGGGCATAACTGGGTCTTTTAGTAGGTCTATATTAATCTTTTTCAGGAATCTTCCTGTTGATCTCCATAGTAGTTGTAGAAGTTTGCATTCCCATAAACAGTAAATGAGGTTTCCTCTTTCCCCACGTTCTCAGCAACATTTGTTGTCATGTGTTTTTTTTTTTAATTTTTATTTTTTGTTTATTTATTTGGGAGCCTGCTGGGGGAACACTTCCCCAACCCTCCAAGCTATTGCCACCTAGTTGGCGCTGTAGCTGTTCCTTTAAAAGGCCATTCCACCATTCTATCAACCCAGTTGCTTCAGAATGGTGGGGCACATGGTAACACCAGTGAATTCCATGATCATGAGCCCACTGCAATACTTCCTTGGTGGTGAAGTGAGTTCCTTGGTCAGAAGCAATGCTGTGTGGAATGCCATGATGGTGGATAAGGCATTCTGTAAGCCCACGGATGGCAGTTTTGGCAGAAGCGCTGCATGCAGGAAAGGCAAATGCATACCCAGAATAAGTGTCTATTCCAGCAGGGATAAAACACTGCCCTTTCCATGATGGAAGTGGTCCAATGTAGTCAACCTGCCACCATGTTGCTGGCTGGTCACCCCGAGGAATACTACCATATTGGGGGCTCAGAGTTGGTCTCCGCTACTGGAAAATTTGACACTCAGCACTAGCCATAGCCAGGTCAGCCTTAGTTAGTGGAAGTCCATGTTGTTGGGCCCATGCATAGCCTGCATCTCTGCCACCATGGCCACTTTGTTCATAGGCCCATTGGACAATGACAGGGATGGTTGAGGAAAGAACTTGACCACTATCCACAGAATGGGCCAGCTTATCTACTTGATTATTAATGTCATCCTCTGACAAGGTCACCTTCTGATGAACATTAATATGGGACACAAGTATCTTTATATCCTTTGCCCATACAGAGAGTTCTGCCACATACACCCAAATGTCCTTCTCACCAATTTTCCAACTGTGCTTCTTCCAAGTCCCAGACCATCCAGCCAAACCACTGGCCATAGGCCATGAATCAGTGTATAACCACATATTGGGCCATTTCTCCATTGATCAATATTTGTTTTCTTTTCTTTCTTTTTCTTTTTTTTTGCCAGTCCCATGCTGTTTTTGTTATTATTGCTTTGCTTTGTAATATAGCATTAGCTCGGTATGGTAATACCTCCAGAGGTGTTTCTTTTACTGAGGATATGTTTGGATATCTGAGGCTGCTGTCATTCCATATGAATTTTGAGATACTTTTTCTATCTGTGTGAAGAATGATGCTGAATTTTTATTGGTATTGTATTTAATATGCATATTGTTCTTGGTAGAAGAGACATTTGTGTTTTTGTTTTTGTTTTGTTTTTGGAGGTAGGTTTCACTCTAGGCCAGGCTGACTTGGAATTCGCTATGTAGTCTCAGAGTGGCCTCAAACTCTCCATGATCCTCCTACATCTGCATTCTGAGTGCTGGAATTAAAGGCGTGTGCCACCACACCCTACAGAAATAATAATTTAACAATATTAATTCTATGTATCAAGGAGCATGGGTGGTCTTTTCATGTTCTCACATCCTCCTCTGTTTCATTCTTGAGTATTTTTATGTTTTCATTATATAGGTCTTTCACATCTTTGATTAGTGTTATTCAAAGGTATTTAATATTTCTGTGGCTATTCAAAATTTGAAAGCCGCACTGATGTATTTCTCTGAATATTTGCCATTTGCATATAGAAAGGCTACTGGTTTTTTATGTTGATTTTGTATCTTGCCACTTTGCTGAAGGAATTAATCACCTTTAGAAGTTTAGAGATAGACACTTTAGGATCACTTATGTATCTGTACTTATGTACATACTTATGTATGTATAGGATCATGTCATCTGTAGTTAGGGCTAATTTGACTTTTTGCTTGGCAATCTGAATCCCTTTTATTTCTTTCTTCTGTCTTCTTACTAGGATTTCTAGTACTATGATGGAGAGCAGTGGTGAGAATGGGCACCCCTATCTTGTTCGCAATCTCAATAGGAACTCCTTGAGTCCCCATTAAGTATTATTTGGGCTTTAGGTGTTTTATATGTAGCATTTATTGTGTTGAGATATAAATCTTCATGCCTATTCTCTTCAGTGTTTTGATCATGAAGTGTTACTGTATTTTGTCAAAAGCCTTCTCTGCATCTGTTGAAATTATCATGTTATTCTTGTGATTAACTTTATTTATGTGTTTTATTATGTTGACTGGTTTTCATATGATGAAATGTCCCTGAATGCCTGAGATGAATACTGCTTGATCAAGGTGGATAATGCTTTTGATATGTTGTTGACCCAGGTTCAATTACCTAGCACCCACATCAGGCAGATGCACAAGTTACTGTATGTATTTGGAGTTCATTTGCAATGGCTGGAGTCTCTGGCATACCCATTCTCTCTATCTACCTCTTCCCATCTCTGTCTATTATAAATAAATAAACAAATAAATAAATAAAATACTTTTAAAATATGAAATTCTATGTGGATAATCACTAGGAGTTTCCTTTTCAGGTATTAATCTTATTTACTCATGTGTTTGGTTTCTTGCCACAATATTCTCTGCACCCATATCTCTTTCTAAGAAGAGCTTGCTTTATAAAGCTATTTGAAAACCACCCATTTTCATACTCCTGCATATTATACTACTGCTATTATCACTTAATTTTAGGGTGTTGTGTAACATATACTAGGAGAGAGAGAGAGAGAAAGAAAGAGTGAGCTATGATATTGGTGATTTAAACTTGCTGTACATAATACTTTATATACATGTATTTAATGCCTCCATTAACCTGCTGCTTAGTCATCAAAATAACAATCTCTAATGTTTTTCCAAATACTCTACCTAATAAATGTACCAGAAGTCCAAATGCAACACGTTATCTCCTAGTTATATTTCCTTTGCTATTCTTAGTCCTTCCACAACCTTCTGATGGCTATCTCAAGTCAGAATGCTTTGTTCCTAGAGGAGGAAGAGCTCACTTAAACAGGAATTGAAACCATTATCTGTGAAGGAACATATCAAGAATTTGGATGTATTAAAACCACAATATTTATCAAAAAGTATGGTTATAAGACTGGGCAGACAAGAAACAGGATGAGAAGAAACATTTTCAATTTATTTATCTTACAAAAATGTAAATAGAGAACAATGGATGATATTCTTGAAATAAGTAAGTAAAGCTCAATTACCATAGAGAAAAATGAACAAATTACTTAACAGAAACATCATAAAATATAACTAATAGAAAAATGTTCATTCTATTAATAATCAGGTACATTTATATTAAAGCCACAGAGGGATGTCTCTACATATGTACCAGAATAACCAATAAGGTCATATGCAGTATAATACAATACTATATTTGAATGTCAGATATTGTTAATAAGATTTTATTATAAATAGGCATCCTTTATTTTGTCTGGAAACATTAAGCAAAAAGGAAATTGTTAGCATTAGCAAGCATTGTGGACAATGGAAATCAACTGGAACTTTCAAACAATGTTTGGTAGAATGGCAGTTGATATCAAAGCGCTTTGGAGGATGAATGGCAACTACTTATTAAAATTATAATTATTAAATATTAGAAATCACCAGTTATTTATGGAATGTATCAAAAGAAATATATAAGGAATGCTGCAGTTCTCTTTGTACTTAAGTGGTTAAAAATCTAGGCAACTCTTTAAAAATGTTAGACACCAAAGTGGTGATTATTGTGAGAAATATAGTCACCAGGAGAATGTATAGCTAAAGGTTTGGAAATTGTTCATCTTTTCATTTTTAAATAAATTTATTGAAAACTTCCAAGCATAGAAAAAACATACACTTGTCATAATCCCCTCCTGTCACCTACTTTTGTCTTTCTTCCCAATTCTCCTCCCTCCAATTTCTTTTCTTTCAAATTAGTCCTTCTATTTTGATACCACCATTTTTTTTTTGTTTTGTTTTGTTTTGGTCCTCCTCCATCATCCATGATGACATGTTGATGGGCCCAATATTATATAGGTTATGTGCTATTGTAAGATCATGAGTACACTGGCCTGTTTTTGTCTGGAAAACAGTATTTTAAAGTATTCCTCGCCATTGTTCAGCTCTTTAATTTCAGCCACCTCTTCTGCATTGGTCCCTGAGTCTTGGAGGTATGATTACCATATTTCATCTAGTACTGAACATTCACTTGTCACTTCTTAGCATTTTGAAGAGTTTTGTCTCCCCAGTCGTCAGTACCATCTGACAAAGGGAAACTTCTCTAACCAAAAGTGACAGTAGCACTAATATATGGGCATAAGAAAAAGTAATTAGAGGATTTTTGGTGGGAATAATATATCCATTTAGCCAATCAACAATAGTAGTTTCCTTCCTAGGGCTTATACCATCCTCAGCTATAGGCTGTTGACTAGGTTTTCAGTATCAGGCATGAATTCTTTCCCATGGAATGAGCCTCAAACCCAATCAGAACAGTTATTTACTCTCATGACAAATATGCTAAAATTATACCAGTGGGCATATCTTGCCATTTGTATATCTTCCAAGGTCTACTCAATAGAAAGATTATTGATGACTTTTCTTTGATGGTTAAGTTTTGTGTTGACTTGATTTGTTTAGGAATCCGCACACATTCCTCATGGGTTTCTTAGGTGGGTCTGGCTAATACGCTTACTAAATAGGTTGGTTGCATAGCACTTTCCAGCACCATGTCAGGTAGTTAGCAGGAAGGAGTTTTCCAGCTTGATTTCTCAGGGTTCTGTATTCAAAGTATGTGAAGTCTTTAGCAATAGGGTTTTGCCATCTGGTTCTGGTGGCCAGTCATGATCCTTGTCAATAGCCTGCATTACTTTTGGGACCCTTACGATTCATTTCTTGATGTGGGTTTTGTTTACATTAGCAGTTTCATTTTGGAACATTCTCTTGCTGTATAGATTTTAGATGTATGCAGTACCTGCATACCATATAAATAAATAAAATTTTTATGAAAGAATGGCAATATTCACACATCATTTTACATCATGAATGGTATTGAGTTTATGGGGACCAGGGACAGAATGTAGTGATTTTAATTAAGTGTACCCCATGAACTCATGTGTTTCTGAATGTTAGGTCCCTAGCTGGTAGCAATTTTGGAATTGGAGCCTTGATGGAGGTGGTGTGTTATTGGTGGCAAGCTAATGGGCACCAGCTTCCTTTGCGAGTTTTTGTCACACTCTCCTATTGTTGTTTTCTACCTGATGCTGTGCAAGAGACGATGTCCAGCCTCTACACATGTGATACTTTCCCCTGCCATCATGGATCTTCCCCTTGAGTGTATAATAAAAAATAAACCCTTTACTCTGGTGACCTGTTTTGTGTTGCGTGTTTTTAAGCCAGCAATGTGAAGGTAACTGCAATACTACCTGTTAAATGTAGATACTGCCCATCTATTATAGGACTGTGGAGAGAAGACGAGGTTTATAAGGTCTTGGCATATTGCTCAGTACTGCTTATCATTAACACTACTCTACTGCTTTCACTACTTCCTTAGTTATTAGTCTTATTCAGAAAGTCTATTCAAATCTCATGGTCAAATGTAGACCAAGTCTTCTCGATAAAGGACTGAGAGTCCCTGACTTGCATTCCAGAAAGGACACAAAGCCATGCAGGCCACTCCTACAGAAACATAAGGCTGCTCTCCTCCTTTCTTTTTTTATATTTAATTTAATTCAATTTAATTTTTTAATTAATTAATTTTTTATTAATTAGTTTTGTACTCAGTGAATACAGTCAAGTTGGTACCATTGTTAGGCTCATCCATGTCCTACCCCCTCCCGCTTGCCCCTCCTTGTTGAGGTAGATGGGTCATGCATTGTGGAGTTAGCCCACAGTTATGGGTAGGAGAAATGTCTCTGCATATCATGACCCAACGTGTGGCTCTGACATTCTTTCTGACCACTCTTCTGCAAAATTTCCCTGAGCCATGTTGCATTCATTTTGGGTCTGCTTCAGGGATGAGGTGTGGGGAACCATTGGATGCTAGGAAAACAAAAGTACCTCCATCTTAAATAATGACTCCATTTTGTAATAAGATGTCTGTTCTGGAAAGTCACAAGGCCTGCAGTTGTTTGTTAATTCATGCACCCATAAAGAATGAGGGAGTCGTTATCTCATGGCCTTGGGGCTGGGGCCTTATCCTGTAGCTGTGGAACATCTTGTGGCCCTGGGGCCGGGACCTTATCCTATTGAAACAGAACTGTAGCAATACCTAAACTGCTGACAAACTCCTCTGTTCTGCTGTATAAAAGGCACCCTGAGAAAAATAAAAATTGGCAGCTTGATCAGACTCCTGTCTTGCTGTCGGTTCCTTGTGTCTCTTGTCCCTTTCATTCCAGGTTTTCTGGGGTCCGTGCTCCCGTTGAAGCCCCGCTGGCCGGGGCAATGAGGTGTTGGGAGCCTCTGTGTCTCTGGATCTCTGATTTGGTGGGAGTTGATTGTTCTCTGTGTCGATCTCCTTCACCCTTGTGCTAGTACTCGGTTCACCAAGAAAACAGCACCCTTGCTTATTTTGCCAATTATTCTTAGTTTCAGCTGGGGCCCTTTTAAGGTATGATGAGGTGGTTCTTTCCTTAGCATCTGTGTCTATCTGAAAAAGAGGAGCAGATTCTCCAACGGAGAGTAAAGTTAGCACCAGACAAATGGGATAACCCTTATTTTTTTTATAGAGAATTTAATAGGTGTAGGCCCTCAATTGCCCACAATTGGTGGTAGCTTGATAATGGAGAGTGGGCTCATGTTTGGTTATGGATCTGATTTCTTTTCCAGCTCCAGCTATGGGTCCCATTCCACTGAGCAGATCATTTAGCCAAATCAAGATCATGGTTTCCCACCATGGCTGTGCACCACTATTGCACTTGTGTGAGCATCATGACAGGTTATTTGCTGCTAAGTAGTAGACCGTGAGTTGCTTGGGCAAATATTGGTCATTTTCCCTACTTTCTAAAATTCTGGTTTGCTCCTGTTTTCCAGAGAGTCCTTGGATTCTCTGCCTCCTTCCTTTCCAACCATCAGGTATTAGAGGACTGCTTCTGTCTTCCACAAATATCTTTGGAACCTTCTATTCTTTTCTATTCAGCCTTATACCCTTGCTATAAGGAATCTTACTGCTCTTAATATATTCCCGCTTCAAACTACATAGAAAAATAATAAAAACCAGCAAGTTTCTTCATTCATAAATCTTAGTAGGATGTTATTAATTTTTTTCTATATAATTTTTAAAATTATTAGTTTTGCACTCAGTGAATAAAGTTCAATAAATACAGTTGGTACCATTGTTAGGCTCATCCATGTTCTACCCCATCCCCGTGGCCCCTCCTTGTTGAGGTATATGGGTCATGCATTGTGGAGTTAGCCCACAGTTATGGGTAGCAGAAATGTCTCTGTGTATCATGACCCAATGAGTGGCTCTGACATTCTTTACACCCCCTCTTCTGCAAAATTTCCCTGAGCCATGTTGGGTTCATTTTGGGTCTGCTTCAGTGATGAGGTGTTCGGAGCCTCTGGGTCTCTGGATATCTGATCTGGTAGGAGTTGATTGTTCTCTGTGTCGATTTTCTTCACCCTAGTGCTGGTACCTGGTTCACCAAGAAAACAGCACCCATGCTTGTTTTGCCAATTATTCTTAGTTTCAACTGGGGCCCTTTTGAGGTATGATGGGGTGGTTCTCTCCTTAGGATCTGTGTCTATCTGAAAAAGAGAAGCAGAATCTGGAATGGAGAGTAAAAGCACCAGACAAATGAGATAACCTTTTTTTTTTTTTATAGAGAATTTAATAGGTGTAGGCCCTCTTGTAGCCCACGATTGGTGGTAGCTTGGAAATGGAGAGCAGGCTTATGTTTGGATATGGTTCTGACTTGTTTCCCAGCTCCAGCTATGGGTCCCATTCCACTGAGGGGATCAGTTAGCCAAATCAAGACCAGTTGGTTTCCCACCATGGTAGTGCAACAATATTGCACTTATGTGAGCATCATGACAGGTTATTTGCTGCTAAATAGTTTAGACCATGAGTTGCTTGGACAGATATTGGTCATTTTCCCCTAGTCGCCCATGTAGCACCTTCTGGCACTAGATGCACTGACTGTCTGGGGACTGACTCTCTTCCAGCTTCCAGCCATGCCATTCCATTTTACATGTCATCCACATAAGGTGTCTTCAGCACTAGAGTCTTACTACTAACTTTTGGTGGGTCATCAAGTACTCTGACAGAAATCTGACATGTAGCACCTTCTGGCACTAGACACGCGGACTGTCTGGGGACTGACTCTCTTTCAGCTTCCAGCCATGTCATTCCATTTTATGTGTCAATCGCATATGGTGTCTTCAGCAGTAGGGTCTTACCAGTATCCTTTGGTGGGTCATCAAGTACTCTGACAGAAATCTGTCTTTCTTTTAGGAAGCCTTATAGGTCTCTCTGATCAAAAGCTCATTGTGGATGATAGCCACATGTTGATACTGGGAGTTACAGGTCAGTGCCCACTATGAGAAGGAAGAAAAACATAACTTATATGAAAGAGTTAGAGAAAAGAGAGAGAGACAGAGAGAGAGAGAGAGAGAGAGGCTGTAGAAGATTAAGGTCAGTCTTCATCATACCCTGTCCAGTGTCTTGTGGCTCAGGTGTTCCCTCTAAGGGCCTGGTGAAGGTTCAACCATTTGGTCTGCATTTTAGGATATAGAATTTATGGTACCATTGCTGTTTGGGTCTAGATTTGTGTCCTCTATCCTCTCTCTTGCCCTTCCCTCCCTCCCCACCCATCCTATTGTCTAGTCCTCGAGATGCTTGCTGGGTATGTCAGCATCTTGGGTAGATTTAGGTTAGGTGCTGTAGATGAGTGTGACTATGCAGCGATCATCTTTCTGTGATTGGGTAAGTTCACTGAGAATGATCTCTTCCAGGTTCAACCATTTTTCTTCAAATTTCATTCTGTCATTTTTTCTTACTGTTTTTAATTTTTTGTGAACAGGTTGTTATTTAGTTTTGAAACATAGCCTTTTATAAAAGGATGAACCTCATCTTCTATCGTATTTTGTAGGTATAAATTGAATAAAAATTGTGGTATTTTCAACAAATATCTTCCTGAGATAGTACTTGAGCAATTTTGAAATAGAGAATCATTAGTTTCAAATGGAATGATGCTGTTTTATTTTTTCAGCATTCAGCATTGAATTTTTCCAGATCTAGTTTTACTTTCTTGTATAGCATACTTCATTGCCCATGATACAATAAAATTTCATTCAAGAGCACATGGAAAGGAATAATTTTGATCAGGACCAGGCTGAGTGTGTGTGTGTGTGTGTGTGTGTGTGTGTGTGTGCTGTGTATCATTGTGCACTTCTGGTTCAACTTTGTTAGCATCCACTCATGGTGTCTTGGGACATTGAAAAACTTGACCATATTTATTGAATTAGATAATGTTTACTCTTCCAGGAAGGGATTTTAAGTTGCAGAACTCCAAGAAGCTTTCCCATTCCTGAGTAAAGCAATGTTTTGCTTTGACAGTTGACAGAAACCACTCTCCATTAAGGGAGTAACAGGAAATAGAGCAGACTAAAGGAAGCACTCCTCAGACTCCCATTGCCAAGAGAGTGTTTATTATCCAGTTGACAAAGCAAGAATGGGATTTAAGTGCCTATATAAATTGGCAGGAAGGAGAGGCATGAAGAACAGTTCTTTAAGCAATAAGATGTGGTATATATAAAATGTTCCACAAAATAAAATGCTATGTAAATAGGGCCTAAACAGATTGTTAAAATGAACAAATATGTATTTGCACATATTTCAATCTGTTTTCCAGTCCCAGAATGAGAGATTATTGTGGTCTTTGGTGAGGCTTGCTTTGCTTTATTGTTGGTGTGCACATGGCGGAAGATGGAAGATATATAACTTGAATTTGTTTATACTTAAATCTATGCTACTAGCAAAAATATGGCCTAATCTATAATGTACTATATATTGTTTTCCTATATTCAATCCAATTCAGGCAGTTTTCCACCTTTTCTTCATTTATATTTATTTTTTATTTTGCTTTATTTTATTTCATTTCATTTCATTTCATTTTAGTTTAATGAGTTAGGGTCTCACTCTAGCAGAGGTTGACCTGGAATTCACAATGTATTCTCAGGATGGCCTCAAACTCACTGTGATCCTCATACCACTGCCTCCCAAGTGCTGGAATGAAAGGTGTGTGCCACCATGTCCAGCTTTTTTCATTTTTAAGAAGGTTATATTTAGAGCTATTACTTCACAGCTCTACAGTGGAGAAATATAAAAATAAGGTGACATGAGAATAACTGATGCATACCCCCACAATGCATGACCCACAATCCCCATAGGGATAACTGGCATCTCCAATGAGGAGGGTACATTTGGAGGCATGGGCAGGGATGAGGGTAAGGATGGTACCAACATGTGCTGTTTACATATTGAGTAGGTCCATAACTAATAAAAAATCAAAATTAAAAAATTTGTATATAATGTACAATTGCTCAGAAAAATCACATTTTTAGAATTTTATGAGGCAAATCTTTAAAAAAAATTCTCAGTGCTCACTAACCTGTGATTTATGTGGCAAAATTCAACATGCATGATGCAATAGTATTTCATTATAATTACATAGCAGTAGATTGATTTAGTGATTGATTCTGATTTAATGATGGTCTGTTTTTGAACCCCTAACAAACTCAAAAGTGCAAACATTACTGGTTCCTTACACAGAAGCACAAACCATATTGCTATTTAAGATAGGTCACTGTTTTGGAAATTTTGTGATTGGACCTTCTATCACTCTGCAAAGACAAATTGAAAAAGGAACAGATATTAGAGTCAGAAGAAAGTGAGCAATGAAGAAAGACTCGACCTTCCCTTCTTCATGGCATGGTCAACTTGCTAAGCTGTATAACTCAAAAGAATTATTCTCAGGTTGGAAATTAAGAAATTGTACTCAGATTTTTGGAAGTCCCATAGGCTGTGATAGCCTAAATAGGAGATGGTGTTACATGACTCAGGAGATGTGCAAATATAAGAATTTGAAAGTCAAGTTCAGGCTGGAGAGATGGCTTAAAGGTTAAGATGCAAAGCCAAAGGACCCAGGTGTGAATCCCCAGGCCCCATTTGCCAGATGCACAATGTGATGCATGTAATTTGGAATTTGATTGCAGTGGCTAGAGGCCCTGGCACACTCATTCTCTCTCTCTCTCTCTCTCTCTCTCTCTGTCTATCTCTTTCCCTTTCTTTATCTCTCTCAAATAAATAAATCAAATCAAATCAAATATCAAAAATGTCAAATTTGACTCCTAGTTGTTTACTTAAAGGAAGTAAACAAATATCTTCTACTAATGAACACTTTCTTCATTTGTTAGTCCTCTTGAATGATATATTGTGACATTAATTCTATCTGACCTATAAATATAAGGGATAGCTCTAGTTTTCTTCATCCTGTGCTTGCCCACAAAGTAAGGGTGCTTAAAAATGAGTGGAAAGTCACCTACAGTTCCAGAAATTTAGTTTTATTTTTTTTATTCTCCTCGTGTTGATTTTTAAAACAACACAATTAGCAATTATATACTTTTTGTGGGTATAATTATGTATGTATTATGTATGCATGTATGAATGTCTGCATGTGTATGGGTGCATGTATGTTTAGAGGCCAGGTATGGAAGCTAGGCATTCCTTGGTTGCTTTCCACCTTTATTGAGACAGTCTCTCATCTGCACCCAGACGTCACAGATTTGGCTAGTCTAGTTAGCAAGCTTCCCCAGGGCTCTCTTGTCTCTGCCTCATGAGTGCTGGGATGATAGGTGGGCTGCCATCTCCATCTAGCATTTACATGGGTGCTGGGGATCTGAACTCAGGTCCACACACTTGTGCAGCAAGTGCTTTACCAACTGAGCCATCTCCCCAGACCAATGATAACAAAGGGCTACATGCAAATGAAATTCTGTTATTTAAATTCATTAATGAAGTGATTCAATTAGCCAATATAAATTACTCAGATTTGCTAACGTACTCCTCTGCTGAACTGGGGCTATATTTAATTAGTGCTATGGACAATGGTGGGAAAAGAGCAGGAGGTGGGTGGTTGTACTTCCTGACTCCAATTTTTCAGTCCTTATAGTTTCTGTTTTGCCTAGTGGAGGACCCAAGATAAGTAGTTGAATTGACCATTGTGGAAATGAAAGCATGGTAGTGGTAGACCCTGAAATCTTTGGATGTTTGGGGAACAGGCTGCTAGTTAATTCAATGAATGAGGCCAGTGTTCGTGGGGAAAGAAAATATGAACAAACAAAGCCAAGTAGCTCTATGGAAGGTACTGAGAGCCTGAAGTAACATAAAAAAAAATTCTGCACTTTCTTCAGAATTATTTCATGATCAGAATAGTATTACAAGAAGTAAAAGGAAGAATATGATATTGGTTGCATTTTAGCAGCTTTATTATTTAAGTATTGAGGGTTTATAAAGGAAATACATCTTGTCTAAAGAAATTATTTTTAATTTTTATGTTTTCTTTTTCCTTTTCACGATAGGGTCTCAGTCTAGTCCAGGCTGACCACAAAATCATGACAATCCTCCTACCTCTGCCTCTCAAGTGCTGGGATTAAAGGCATGCACTACCATGTCCAGATATTTTTAATTTTTATTTTAATAGGAACTATTAAAACAAACATTTGGCAACTTCAATAGTGATCTACAACCAACATGAATTATTTTTGACAGGTTACCACTAGTCCAACCTGAATCAAGCTGACAAAATTATTTTATCAATAATCTGATTGGTCAGCTTCAACATAAGTTAAATATCCCTATATATAATTTAATTTAACATAAATCTAGGCCTTTTATAGTATATGTATGGCTCATATATTTTAAAAATAAATTATCTTTTAGTAGTAAAATTATATATTTTAAGGTAGCTTGAACTTGCTGACCACATTTTTTAAGGAGGGTTTCCATAGATTTTTAAAAATATTTTATTTATTTATGTATTTACTTGAGAGAAAGAGAGAGAGAAGAGTGGAAGGGAGAGAGAGAGGGAGAAAGAGAGAGAGAGAGAGTGCTAGGGCCTCCAGCCACTGGAAATGAACTCCAGACACATGTGCCACCGTATGTATCTGGCTTATGTAGGTCCTAGGGAATCCAACGTGGGTCCTTTGGCTTTGCAGGCAAGCAGCTTAACTGCTAAGCCATTTCTCCAGCCCATCCATAGGTTTTTAAAAAGTAAACTTAAATGACCCCTCAAAAAGCATTACATTTATTAAGATAATCTTTCAGGTTTTTTCTTGACTCTTTTCAAAACAGAAATTGAAACTTAGTTTGACCCCTTGTACTGTGGTGATTTTCTGTATTCCTAGACTAAATTACATTATAATCACAAATAAAACCTTCAATAAAACAGCTGTCATGGAAAACTGATTTTGAATGGGGCATTCCAGGGTTTTGTTTTATCTTCATCATCTGAATCAGATAATACTTGAGCTCTTATAAAGAGCTTGGTACTCAACTTGGCAGTTTTTGTTTTTCTTTTTTCTTTCTTCTTTCCTTTCTTTCTTTCTTTCTTTTCTTTTTTTTTTTACAACTTCTGCACCAATTAAATTAGTGCTATTTAATATAATATTAAGTAAGAATATTAGGCTGATGATATAGGCAAGGCAATTTAAAGCCAACCAAATGGATGCCTGTGAATGTTATTTTGATGGTCCAGGAAGCCCTGTGCTGTCTGAATATACACAGTGAGTTGGCTTGAAACTTCCCATGTTTTTTGTTCAGTGGCCAGGTGTTGGATGGATCTGTGTTATGTCCCAGGAGACAGACTACTCTTGAGTTAGCACTCAGTATGCTCATGGGGGTGGACAATTTGGGGATGAGATGCTTGTACTAGTTGTGGGATTGATGGCCAATTAGAGTTTATGGTTTGTGAGGTAATAGGATTTTGTTTTTTAATTTCCTGTGAATGTTAGGATAAAACAATGAGCAATAGTGTATTGTTTCAAGGGAAATGGAGGAGACATTGACTGATTTCTTTTAAATTTCTTTTACCCTTCTCAGATGTATTAGATGACTTCCTCAATGAATATTTTAGCTTTCATAATAATTTAATGAACAGACATCAGGTATAGATAATAGTAGCTACTTAAGCAGCTAATAATTGTATTACTTACATGTCAATTATTATCTGCCAAGAGGTTTCAACTAAGTATATCTTATTGAATCTGGGTCATTATGTAGATGCTGTAACAAGCTCAGCTCAAAGAGGTTTAAGAAACTTCATCATAGGCACATACAGGGTAAGTAGCAGGCTTAGTATATAAACCCAGGAAACAGATTTCAGGCCAACATGCTAGGATTAATACAGTCTTTGGTGTTTGTCCTCTTTCATAGTGATTAAAAATAACCTTGATTTTTCTACCCATGATTTTTAGTACTTTAAAACAGTAGGCTTTACTTATATGACATGGCTTGATTTCATGAAGGGAAATCTTCATGAAGGACTTAAGCTAGCTGTGAAGCAATCATTAAGATACAGTTGAGGTGTCTGATGAGTAGCCAAAACCTGTTGTGAAAGGAACATTCCTCCTCTCCCCTGTACTTTCATAAGAGCATGGTGCAAGTTATTTATCAATATTTGCAAATTCAGGCATTTTTCTAAGTATCTGGCCAGTAATTTAGTAAGTATCATATACTATAGGTGAGCTAGCTGAGGCTTATAGGGTTATGCAGTTTACCACATCTTATAAATAAATGGTAAAGTAAAGCTTTGAATCCAGGTCTGTTTAAACTCAAAGCTTAAGCTTTAGATTGTGCCAAACTTTTCTCCCATGTAGACATGGCTCCAGGAAGACTGAATACATTGTGTGTGCATTTTTTAAGTTCTGAGATGTTATAGTCTTGGAAAGGTGATATTTTCCACAAGCATGTTGGCTGGCTATGTTGGCAAGCAGGCCTTGCCTTTATATGGTTCTATAGCAGCAGATACCAGTGTGTTAGGAAAAAGGAATATATGAAGTTATCCTCATTAAATCTAGGTGGTGGGGCACATGAACTGAAATCTCATAGCATATGGCAGCATAGACCAATTTTTTTATTATTAGTGTTTTGCCTCATTTGCATTCAGATTCAGATGCTTATTAGAATAAACAGAGTTGAGTTAGTAGAAACCTTTTTATGATAAGAACTAGCAGAGTTTTGTTGAACTAAAATTAGATGGATGCATAATAAAAAGCCCTAAGAGTGGTAAAATTTTAATCATTGAAACAAATCAAGACACAGGACTATAGCTCACATAGAACTTCAATTTCACCTCCTTGTTTTTCCTTTATAAATGAGAAAATTGTGAGTACTCCAGACCAATTAGGAGTGGCTCTTATCCTTTGTACAGAAATTCCTTAGCTGTACATACATCATTGATCATATATGTCCATCCTTAATATTCTCTGAAAGCAATTTTCCCTTTATCTGGGCCAACTTCTCAACATGCTCTTTTAAGGCTTTTTTTTTTTTTTTCTTTTGGTTTTTCGAGGTAGGGTTTCACTCTAGCCCAGGCTGACCTGGAATTCACTATGGAGTCTCAGGGTGGCCTCGAACTCACGGTGATCCTCCTACCTCTGCCTCCCGAGGACTGGGATTAAAAGCGTGCGCCACCACGCCCGGCTCTTCTTTTAAGGCTTTCTATGATGATATCTGGTCAACAATTTTCCACACTTCCAAACTTTCTGATTGTTTTATTTCTTAGTGTATTAGTATTCTTATGAAAAATCAAATATTTGAGAGCTTATGGAGATTGACAAGTGATTTATTATGATATAAGAAATCTAAGTTTGAATACTTTGTATGTACCATGTAAAGAGTGATAGAAAGAGCAGTTTAGTTTTCAGTTAATAGGATTTAAAATATTTTCCCCTCTAATTTCTTTTAATAAGAACTTGGGTGATTTATTTAATCTCCCTTCTGTGACTGCTCATAGAATGCTTTCTGGGTATAGCAGGTATTTTGTAAGAACTCCTCCTATTCAGCTGACTTACAGGCTCTGATGGCTGCAGCTGAGCTGCAGTGGAAATTGTGTTTGCATTCTGCATGCATGCATTATGTATGCTCTGTTGCAGAACTGTGTGTTATATGATCTTCAATTCAATTCACTCCCTGATTATTCAAAGACAATCAGAGCAATCTTACGTCTCATTACTTCAGTGAACCTTCTGAGGTGACTAAGTAATTGAAGAGAAACAAATCCACAAATCCACACATGCCTTTCAAGAACTAGCAAGCATGCCATAAAAAGGGAGCCTATTAGAATTGACCTTAGATTTTTTCAGTGATTTTTTGAGCATTGTCTTGCCCTGCCTTGCCTTTGATATGAATGAGAAAGAATTTATGTAAGAGAACCATATTTTTCCATGTGAAGGGGTTCTGAGAATGAAATTAACACAAGGAAATCTATAAAGCCTAGAATCTTAAAGAAAATAGAATGTGACCCTTGATCAAATCATACATGAAGCTTGCTCTCCTGGGTCTTTGGTAACATAAATTAATAAATTACCTAGATTGGTTAATTCTGATTTTTGTTTTTGTTTTTTGTGTGTTTCAGCCAAAACATTCTAATATAAGTGTATAATAATCCTGTTTTGGGGCTTCATAAACACAATGTGGTATGTTAATCTTGTGTGGGGACATTTGGAATTTTTTTGTTTGTTTTTCAAGATAGAATGTCACTCTAGATGAAGCAGACATGAAAGTCACTATGTAGTCTCAGGGTAGCCTTGAGATCATCCTACCTCTGCCTCCTGAGTGCTGGGATTAAAGGTGTGGTGGCCTGGCTGACATTTATAATTTGTTTTTAAAACGTTACATATACCATGGGCTGGAGAGATGACTTAACAGTTAAGGTGCTTGCCTATGAAGCCTAAGGACCCAGGTTTGACTTTCCAGATTCCATATAAGCCTGATGCACAAGGTGATGCAAGCATGCAGTGTCGTCCATGTGCACAAGGTGGTACTTGCATCTGGAGTTCCATTGCAGTGGCTGGAGGCCCTGCTATGCCAATTGTCTCCCTCTCTTTCCCTCTCTTCCTCTCTGTCTCATAAAATAAATAAATAAAAATAATAATAAAAAGAATTTACATATACCTTTTCATTACTGGTCATTAATTTTTAAATTAGTTGGTTCAGCATCAGCAATAAAATTCTATAATTAGTTTTTCTTCAAAATGAAACTGTAACAGAGATAGCTTAATCTAGTTTATACCTATGCAAACATTAAAAACCAGAGAAACTATATAAAAAGTCAGAGTGTGATGAATAGGGCTGAATGTGGTAGTTACATAGCAAGGCTAGTCTCCATTCTGGGGCTGTAGCCTGGGAGGAGACAGACCAGCTGAAAGTCAGCTGCAAGCAGGGCTATGCACCATCATGGGTAGAAGTTAGTAAGGGAGTCATACACCAGGACTGGACATCATTCCAGAGTACCTGCCTGTTCTATAGTGAGCAGATAATAAACTTGGATGATTCTTCTCTCACCCATCTTACAAGAAAATTATCTGAAGAAGGGCTGAAGCAGAGGGCAACTGCTTATGGGCCTCAGGCCCTATCCCCCAGGAGAAGCTTGGGGCTAATTTCACTCCAAAAAGCAGATAACAAATAAGAACAGAAGAAAAGTGCCAAGCTTAGATAACAGGAAATGCAGACATATACAGATTTGCCCAGAGGTGACAAACACAAAATAGATCCTCCTCATGCTCAAGGACACCCACCCCAACCTAATGAGTAGTCTTTAATCCCATACTCACCTTGATCAATTTAGACCAGGCTGCCCCAAACAGGCTATACAAGAGCAGCAATTGCTGCATCTTCAATGAGACAACTGACCTCAAGATGGGCAGACCCCACTGCAAAGCTAATAACAAATGACACCTAGCAAAAGGATTTCTGTCAAGATTTCCTAGTACTACAATGGAAGCTTCCAATTAAAACTTAGAGGAGACCCAAGACCTATAGCCCAAAATGAAATAACAACAAGCTTTTTAAATGAACATAATGAGACCATGAACAAATGGATGGATGAATGGGAAGAAACTGGTAAAAGAATAGTCAAATAGGAACTCCAAGAATTTTTGCAAGAAATGGAAGAAAAGCAAAAAGAAATCAAATTACAAATCAAAACTTTGTTCAATGAATTGGAAGAAAGGCAACAAAAAGAACTGAAAGGATGGATGAAGGAAACAGAAAATCATCAACAAGAACTCAATCAATGGCTGAAGGAAACCAAAGAACATCAGAAATCAGTACTCCATAGACAGCTTAATGAAATTGAAGACAACCAAAAAGAGGTCAACAGAAGACTAAATAAATTTGAGAATCAACAAATAAATGAGCTCATGGGCCAATGGAATAAGCTCAACACAGACATATCCAAATGCAGGAATGAGCTCCACATGATAATAAAAAGGTTAAACCAGAAATGAAAATGGAATTCAAGCAAGAGATGGAAATACTGAAGAAAAACATAACAGAAGGGCTGGAGAGATGGCTTAGCAGTTAAGGTGCTTGCCTGCAAAACCTAAGGACTTAAATTTGAATCTCCATGTTCCACGTAAGCCAGATGCACAATGACATGAGAATGCAAAGCCACACATGCACGCAAGGGGACAAACATGTCTGGAGTTCAATTGCACTGGCTAGAGGTCCTGGCATGCTAATGTGTGCCCTCTCTCACACATTAAAAATCAAAGAAACAAACAAACAAAAAACAGAAAACAGAAATAAAATAACACTCTTAAAAGACTCTGAATAAAGCCTTACCAACAGAATTGACCACATGGAGGACAGAATATTGGAACTGAAGCACAAGACAAAAGAATTAGACCAAGACTCCAAAACCTTGTCAAGTTCAAGAAATAAATGTGCAAAAAGAACATGAATGAACTTTGGGAAACCTTAAACAGACCAAATGTTTGGATAATAAGCATACAAGAAGGGGAAGTAATAAAATCCAAGGGCATAGAGATTGTCTTTAACAAAATTATTGAAAAAAATTTTCCTTATTGTACAAAAGAGAGACTGATCCAGGTATAGGAGGTTCACAGAACACCAAATAGACAGGACCAGAGAAGAGACCCCCACATTACATAATAATCAAAACTCTAAACAAAGAAAACAAGGAGAGAATACTGAAATTTTTAAGAGAAAAATAGCTTGTTAAGTACAGAGGTAAACCCATCAAAATTACCTCAAACTTTTCAATGTAAAATTTTAAAGCCAGAAGAGCTCAGAATGGAGTATTTCAAAAGCTAAATGACTATGGCTGTCAACCCTTACCCACTGGTGGTGGGAGTGCATACTTTTATAACCACTATGGAAATCAGTATGGAGACTCTTGTAAAGATGAAAATATACTTACCACTTGATCCAGCTATATATACCACTCCTGGGCATGTACCACTCTTTACTACAGAGATACTTGCTCAATCATGTTTGGTGCAGCTCTATTTACAGTAGCTAGGAACTGGAATCAGCCCATATACCCATCAATTGGTGAAAGGATAATAAATGTATGGTACATATGCACCATGGAATTCTACCCAGCAGTAAGGAAAAATGAAATGATAAATAAAATTTGCAGGAAAATGGATGGAGTTGGAAATAATCATTTTATGCATGGTCTCAGAGGCAGAGAAAGACCATACACTGCAAGGACTCTCTCATATGAGGTTCTTAATTGGGATCAGCTGGAGATGAGTGCAAATGGAAGGTATCACCAGGAATATGGGCATAAAACTAGAATGAGACCAGGATATAGAATAAATGCAATGGGCACAGAAGAGGTGTTGCCTGACAGGTTGGGTGAGAGATGGAATATCAGGGGTAGGATGGGTTTGGAGGGGGAGGGGATCAGGGAATTACACAAAAGTTAAGATGAGCATGAGTCAGTTTTATGGAAACCCTTATTCTGAACTAGCATTCTACAAGAGATAACCACTGATATAGGTGGAGGGGGGACAGTCCAGACAGAAGATGTAAAATGCTGAACCTTAAAACCATGGATTCTGCTTAGGATCTACATCTATCTGATAAATCTCAGGCCCAGAAGTGAGTTGCCTCCCACAGTGCTATTGGCCAGAGAGACTCATGAAGTTATCCAAAATAATGTAGACCATTGCCAAAATACTTGATTACCTGCCAGAGCTAAAAAGTAAGACCCTATTGCTGAAGACACCACAGAATGTAGTCACAGGACATCAGAGTACCATGCTAGAACCAAAAGGGAAAATAGGGCCCTCCTGGCTAGACCTCATAGTGCTGGAGAGCCCTATTAAAGGTTCCAGAGGACAACAGTCACCAACGACATGAATAAGGAGGGGAATCTGGAGACCACAAAATCTACCAGCCAGAAAAGAAGTACACACTTGTGCAATGGTGGCATGCTGCCTCTACAGGTAATCAGCTGCTCTCTGATTGGACATAAGGTACACTCAGTGGGAAGGAACCCATACCTGGTAGTGGAAACTAAGTCAAAATCCTATGGTCAGAAAATCCAGACTCCAGAGAGAAGCCCCACTGCTGGCTTTGCACCCCAAAACTTTCCAAGCAACTTTACATATTCCCTTTAACCCAAGCTGCTATCACAGTTGACTGGACAATCTGTTTTATTTTACAGATGGCAGAGAAAATGGAGGAGGGACTAGAACCATCGATAAATCAAGATAGCCAATTTCCCACCAGGAAATTTGCCACCTCTACCACATCTGCCACGGCCCAGGACATTGTATAGAGGAAGCAGCTCTATGAACACTGTTCTTACTACTAACCTGACAACCAGCCTCAGGGTGATGGTGACAGACATGATGATTAATCAAAACCTATCAAAGCAGAAACCCAGAGGCTACAAAGAACTCAACATTAAATCAAAGTGCCAATAAGCCTGCCATGGCTCAGGGAACACTGAAGAAGAGGGGCCATAAAAATTGTAAGAGCCACAGAATAGGTAGGCATACCCTGAGGCATCATTGCCCTACTACTTCATGTGGACTGAGGCTTTCCTGACTGCACAGTAAATATAACCCCACTAAGGAGGGACTCCTGGGTAATGGAAGCTGAGGCAAGGAGATAAAAGTCTATAACCTGTTATATGTAAAATAAAATTAAATAATAAAGAAAGTCAGAGAGAAAGTTGAGTTACAGTAGATATTAAAGTAGAAAAAAAGACAATGGGTATGAAAACAATTTTGGTAATTTTTCTTTTGTTAAAGAAAATCAGATAGATAAGATCTAATATTGAAGTATGTTTATACTATTATTTAGTCCCATTTTATTATCTCAAATGTCACAATGGTGACAACTTAATATCGGAAGTGACAAGGAACACACCAGCTGAGCTCCAATGGGGATTTTCAGCAGGTTAAGATGATGAGCTTATTAATAGCTTTTCCAATCTTACCTTTAGGGGTTTTGCATTCATATATTGTTAGTGGTGATTGAGTAGTACTACTTTTGTTTTTACTGATGTATTATTTAATCTATTCAGATGAATCATGCTTCCCAATAGCATTCATCTCTAGTTTGGAGTTCAGCCAGGGGCATTCCTCCAAATGTTCAAGATAAGCTTGTATCAGCAACTATGGCCACTACAGAGTTAGCATCCAGTTTTTAATTTTAGCACATGGCTAGACCCACAAAGCTATAGTGTAAGCCCAGTGAGCTTCATTAGCAGACACTTTGTTGGTCAAGCTTTCTGTTCTGCCTTGGGGAAAATCAGAATGCTCAAAAATCACCAAAGATTAAAGAATGGCCTATCAGCTGAAGCTGAACATGTATGTGGGTTATAAAGAACAGAAATACTCTGTAGAAAAGATATGACATTTTCAGGCATTTCTTAGTTTCAAAGCTTTGAGCCTCAGCGTGACTTCCTCTTATATATTCAGAGGCATTTATTTCATAGAATGTTTTTTTACTTCTTCAGAAGAAACACTGTATGAAGACACTATCCTTAGCTGTGCCTCTAAAATAGAAGGCATTAAAATATTTTTAAAGAAAAGAAGAGTATATATGTTTGTTTTTATGTCATTTTGAATTGTCATGTTAAGGTAATTAAAATAGCATCCAATTGGTTATTAAGCTATGTAATGAATTAAAGTCAGCTGCTACCAATATATTTTCAACCCTGACTACAGTTTCCTGTAAAAACTGCTAAAATGATGTATTCTCCAAATATAGACACTGTAACTCGTTTCCCTAACTGGAGAAAGGATATCATTCTCTCATTACTTAGGATTGTGAAAGTGCTGCTTGCTGGTCTTCCTTAGTTCAACTTTTGAGTGATTTTTTTTTCTTCTGTTGTTGCTGTTTTTAAAGAAAGATACTTTTAGCACTCTGAAAGTGCATGTTTCCAGATGCTATCACCTGAAAAGACAGCCATCTTATATTTTCAGACGCACAAACTTGAGGTCTGCATTTTTTGGCCTTTGGTGAGAATGTCATGTGTAATGTGAAAAGGTCACACTTTCTTCTGAGTCTTAACACACCTTTACAGTTGTCTAAATTTACACAGTAGCAGAACATGAAAGGTACATACACCTGCTGTGTATATTGTGTCCTGTTAGCAAAAGTCTTTTTGGGTTTGCATTGATCATTTTGGCAGGTGAGAGATTTTTCTTGTTTAGCTTATATGGGGGGTCAGGAGAAGGTTGTAGGCATTATCGGAGATATTCATAAATCCCGGAAGAACTCAGACACTGTCTATGAGTTACTATATTTTTTTAATGTTTTTAATCTGTTTTATTTTGCTGTATGTTCTTTTGTTTTTCCACACATGATTCTTCCTTGGTAATAATATAATTATGATTCCTCCTAGAAAAGCTACCCTTTCCCCTATTTGTTTGTTGTTGTTGTTTGTTTGTTTGTTTGTTTTTAGCACAGATGCATTGGTCATGGGGATTGAAAAATCTGAATATGATACTAGAAAAAAATGTTAAACAAAGACAATTTAATTTCAAATGTTCCAACTAAAATTCTAACTAAAATTTCTATTTATACACTCATTTTCCTTTACTCATATACATAAGTATGGCATATAATCAACATTAAAGATGTACTGTCCATGTTCCATAGAGTTTATAATCATTTTTTTCAGTTTACTGCTTATCTAACTGACAGCTATATTTTGTTTGAATAATTCCATGCATTATCTATTAGTACAAATAAAATAATTTATTTATTAATAATATTGCAATGAATTCCTTTTAATGATTAAAATAAAATTTGGATTTGTATTTGTGCATGAATCTTTTTATTTATTTAAATAAATTTCTAGGATAGTGTTTATTGTATCATAGTAAAGATAATTTTAATTTCTTTTGATACCATTTCCAAAATAGGCATTCCATCTGTTATGCTTCCAACAGCTTCTCAGTGTCCTGGCATCCTCTCTTGATGAGGTTTGAATTCTGGCATTTATGCTATTACTCTAAAATCCAGGTAGTCTTTGAAGCCCTTATGGAGGGAAAAAAAAGAAGAGTATCTATTTATCATGGGTCAAAATAGATCATATGTTTAGTTCTAATTAACACTTTTCCAATTGCTAGTGAGACTGGACACTATGTCAAATGTTTGTTTTCCTTTTTCTTATCAACATTTACTTATTTATTATCATCATTTACTTATTTATTAGATACAGAGGGGGAGAGAGAGAGAGAGAGGAAGAGAGAGAGAGAGAGAGAGAGAGAGAGAGAGAGAGAGAGAGAGAGAGAGAGAATAGGCACACCAGGACCTCTAGCCAATGCAAACGAACTCCAAATGTGTGCACCACAATGTGCATCTGGCTAACGTGGGACCTGGAGAATCAAACCTGGGTCCTTAGGCTTCACAGGCAAGCTTCTTAACTGCTAAGCCACCTCTCCAGCCCTTCCTTTTTTAATATATAATTTTTCATTCTTTTTTTTCTTTACTAGTTATGTACATACTCAGTGTGCAAACAGCACATATTGGTACCATCCTTACCCTCATCCCTGCCCACCCCTCTCCGAAGGAACCCTCCTCATTTGGGATGCCAATTATCCCCAAGGGATAATTTTTATTATTGTTTGGAGAGAGAGAATGGGCATGTCACTGCCTGTTGCCATTGAAAATGAACTCCAGATGTATGTGACACTTTGTGTAGTTGTCTTTGCATGGGTAATGAGGAATTTAACCCAGGCCACCAGGTTTTGCAACCAAATGCCTTTGACTGCTAAGCCATGTCTCCAGCCTCAAATGTTTGTTTTATACTAGTATCCTTTGTATATGACTTTTCTGCAAACATACTTTGAAGCCAGTCTTGAAAGCAAAAATTCTGTGGCCATCACTGATTGCTGTATCAGTCTAAGTTAATCAAAACAGCATTTTAAGCAAGCTGTTTCTGTTGATAGTAATCTCTGTTTCTTAGGTCTTCAAAGAATTCACCTTTGAGGTACTTTGTGACACAAGTTTAGGTAATGCCTCCTATGTAATCATTATGTTTTGGATAATATGTCCACAGAATAATAGGATTATCAGAAGTCATACCTGTCAATCATCCAGAAGAACCGACCCAGTCCGGTTTCCATTCCCTATTCAATTACCTGTGGAAATCACCTAACGTTTGGAGCATATTAAGGAGATGACGTAAACTTCTACTGATTGAAAATACTCATTTCTGCTATACCCCTTCTACCTGTTTTACATATGTGGAGTTATATAGTCATCATGTTGGGTGAGGTTGAGCTATTGCCCTAGGAGTCATATTCTAGTATGGGTGTGCCTTATAGGAGAAAGGGCTGACACTGACAAGTTAGCAATCAGAATATGTATTGGCTCTCAAGAATTGAAAGAGTGTTTCATCAGATGGTTTGCCACAGATAATTTGGCTGAAATTACTCAAAAAGTAAGTGACAAAAGACTTGGGCACAGAGATGCTATAGCATTACAGACTGTCATTAATTATCTAGTGCCATTTTAAAGACAAGAATAAATGGAGATCAATTTTTGCTAGACTTTTTATCACTGTGACAAATACCTGAGAGGAACAATTTAAAATGGGAAAGATTTATTTTGGATCCTGATTTTAGAGGTTTCAGACCATGGTCAGCTGGTTGCATTGTTTCTGGGCTGCCTCAGATGAAGCAGAACATTGTGGTTCAAGGGCATGGAAGAAAAGAGCTTCTCACCTTGTAATGGTCAAGAAGCAGAGAAGCAGGAAGGGATCAGAGATGAGATACCCTTCACAGCTTCACCATGACCTATCTACTATCTCTAGCTACTTCCCACCAGTGAAAGTTGCTAGCTAGCACCTCAAAAAAGTGCCATCAGCTGAGGATGAAGTCTTCAACATGTAAGGCAGTTAGGACAGTTCATATTCACACTGTCACATACTCTAGAGGACTTACATCCATTTGGAGGTGTGTGATTCTGTGCAAGTCTTTCCATCCTCTTCAGTCTTTTACTCCTAGGTTCATTACAATTTTATGGAGTGGCCAGTCCAGAAAAGAAGCCAATATGTACATTATAATCACTTTTTATTTTTTTAGAAATACAGTGACCAGGGATGGAGAGATTGCTAAGTGGTTAAGGCACTTCCCTGCAAAGCCTAGGGAACTGGGTTTGATTCCACAGTACCCACTGAAAGCCAGGTGCACAAGAGGGTGGATATGTCAATTCATTTGCAGTGGCTAGAGGCCCTGACATGCCCATTCTCTCTCTCCCCCTCTCTCTCTCATAAGTAAGTAAACTAATTAAGGAAGTTAATTTAGGAATACAGTGACCATCCATGTTTATTAAAGTATGGAGCCCTCAAGCCATTTCCTCAGTTAGTTTTAAGGGTCATGCTTCTCTTGTTCAATAGTCAATAAGTGCAATATTGTGGAGCTTCACAGAGAAGTCAATGAGTAATTGTGACATAATAGATTTAGACGGTTAAAGAGGATTGCGTAAAACTTTTTTTGTGAAAATTAGAAGAGATTTCACAGATAGGAGCTGTCAATAATTTATACTGTGTACTCTTTTCTGTTTTTCTTTTTGCTCCCTCAATTCTAAAAATGGCCCAATGTCTGAAAGCCCTTCTTTCTTAGTTTACTTTCCCATTATTTATTCCTTCAAATAATTTGATATTAAGCACATATTTTCAGGGATTTCAGAGATGGTGTTGCTTATGAGGTATACATTCTTATGTTTTATAGCTCAGTCAAATGCAGTTGAGAGCAATTAATTGAATATTTCAGGGGGAATATGGTATACTTAAAATGTGAAGAAATGATAAATACATGTGTCAGTTACTTTCTCATTGCTCAGATAAAATTCTGGACCAGCAACAACTTTGAGAAGGAAAGTATTTTCTGTTTGTATTTCTTGTTTGGCTTACAGCTTTGAAGTTATCATGACAAATAAGGTATGGTGGCAGAAACTAGAAATATTTAGCCCAATACTGAGAAGGCAGAGAAGAATGATGACTACTGCTGCTCAGCCAGCTCTCTCCTTTTTATATGGTCCAGTAAGGTGGTTTTCCCACCTCAATTAACCTAATAAAGATAATCACTCATAGGTGATACTAGGTCTAGTTTAGTTGACAATATAATCTATCACAATGTCTTAGGTTATAAATAGGCTGATTACTCTGACCTGATCATTACCTGATCATTAAAAGCATGAACTCTACACCAGGAAAATATCAGACAGTTTCAGAAAGTGCAAATAAAATTATACATTGGCATATAATTAATAAGAAATTGGCATAATTTTTAATTAAACATTAAAATTCTACTGAAGGTTGTAATTTGAAATTACTTTAGCACTGGATAGTGTACTTCAATGTGTTTCATGTATCCCAGGTTGGACATGAATTCTCTATATAGCTAAAGATGACCTAGTGCTAGAATTTTAGATGTGTGCCACCATACTCAGAATTTTGGGTTCTAGGGGTTGAACCCAGGGCCTTGTGCATGCTTGGCAAACTCTTTACCAATTGTACTTCATCTCTAGCCCTGTTCTATATTTGGTTTTTTAATTAGAATTTCACACTATACCTCATTCAGCCTAGCCTAGAAGACATAATGTAGCCCAGTCTTGCCTTTAACTTACAACAAGCCTCCTGTCTCAGCTTCCCAAGTGCTAGGATTATTAGGGAGCAGCTCTGTGGTGCTTTGATGTGGAAAGTTCCCCATGGACTTATGTGTTTGGGTGCTTGATTCCCACTTGGTATTATTTGGAAAGTTCATGTAACTTTTGGGTGATGAAGTCTTTCTTGGAGAAGTGTCTCACTGGGGGCATGCTTTGAGGTGTTATAGTTCAGCCCCACTTGGTGTTCTTGCTCCTTCTACTTCCTGCCTGCTGGTGTGAAGATTTGATGCTGACTATCTGTCCTTGCCATACTTTCCCTGCTGTGTTAGATTTTCCTCTTAAACCTGTAAGCCAAAATAAACACTCTCCTTACACAGGCTGCTTCCAGTCAGGGGTAACATGCTCTTGGTTTAGAATATATTATTTTGAGGGCAAGATTAATATTAGAATAAAGTAAAAGAAGTTTTCAATTTATGAACTTTTATCATTCTTAGTCATCACTTTTGTGCACAATCCTTATAGTAATTATTCTGGATTTAGAGGGCAGTGGTTCCACCCAGGGTTCTTAGGTATTCCTTCTCACTGTCTCTGAGGGATGAGAGGAAGTCATGTTAAGTATGTTAAGTGCTGCGAGACTCCTTTTATGAGAACTGCTGGGGCTACTGGAGCCAGTGTGTCAGCAGAGAAAGAAGACTGAAGTATCTGGAAATTTACAACCTCATGACCTTCCTGAAAACTTTTGGGTATGAATTTAAACTGGCTTTCTCACATCTAGTTGAAATGGCTTTGAGCTATAACTTCCAGCTTGCTGATTGGAACTGGTTGTGAGCTTCTTATTGTGGGACTCAGACTTGTGGTTACAAAAAGAACCTGACAGTTTTACAATATTTTACAATTTTACAAATTAAACAAGGGAGAGATTCAGACCATCTTAGTAACATGAAGTTCAAACCTAAGGCTTTATCATTCATACACCTCATTCCATTGTACCATGCTTCTTCCTGACACAACAGCCATTGACTTAAGAAAGAAAATAATTTTGTTTAATTACTCTCTTAAGTTTTTTGGCAAAATCAACAATGCTATACAAATAAAAATGTAAAAAAAAAAAAACACTTGGATGTAGAAGCACAGAAGCATAAATCAAAGAATTTCTCCTAAGAAATATAGCACAAATAATTTAAACACAATTTAAATAGATTCTGTGATGACTTTGTAAATTCCAATGTATAGTCAAGAAATTATGGGAAAATATGAACATTTGGTTGGCATACACACTTAAAAGGAGCATACTTTAAAGAACCAGCTCTTTGTTTTGTCAATTGTCTTAATTGTTTCCTTGGTTTCCAATTCATCGTCTTCTGCTCTGATTTTAATTATTTCTTTCCTTCTGGAGCTCTTTGGGTTGGATTTTTCTTGTTTTTCCAGTGCCTTTATGTGGATGGTTAGGTTACTGATTTGGGACCTTTCTGTCTTTTTTATGAAGACATTGAATGCTATGAATTTTCCCCTGAGGACCGCCTTCATTGTGTCCCATAAGTTTTGGTACGAGGTGTTCTCATTCAATTCCAGAAATTTTGCAATGTCTTTTTTTATTTCATCCACTATCCATTTATTGTTCAAAGTGTGCTGTTCAGTTTCCAGGTGCCGTTAGGATTCTTGGCGGGTCTATTGTTGTTGATTTCTAGCAATATAGCATTGTGATCTGATATCATGCAGATATCAATCTTCCTAAATATGTGGAGGCAGTCTTTGTGACCCAGTACATGGTCTATTTTAGAGAATGATCCATGGGCTGCTGAGAAGAATGTGTAGTCTGTGGATTTGGGATGAAAAGTTCTGTAGATGTCCATTAGGACTAAATGATCTATGGCTTTGTTGAGCTCTCTTACTTCTGTGTTGAGTTTCTGTTTGGATGATCTGTCTGTTGCTGATAATGGTGTATTGAAATCCCCAGCTATGATGGTATTGGTGGTTATTTCTGTTTTATTGTCAAGTAGATTTTGTTTTATGAACTGTTGTGCCCCTGTGTTTGGTGCATACAGATTTATGATTGTAATATCGTCTTGATGGATTGTTCCCTTGATAAGTAGGAAGTGGCCTTCTTTGACGTTTTTGATTATTTTTGGTTTGAAGTCTATTTTATCCAATATTAATATAGCTATGCCTGCTTGCTTCTAATTCCCATTTGCTTGGAATATTGTTTTCCACCTTACATTGACAAGCCCCTGGCCAATCTGATCAAGCAAAAAAGGGAGAAGCTTAAAATTAACAAAATACAAAATGAAAAAGGAGAGATCACAACAGACATAAGTGAAATTGGGAGAATCATCAGGACTTATTTCAAAAACCTCTACTCCACAAAACTGGATAATGTGGAGGAGATGGATAAATTCCTGGATGCATACCATCTACCAAAGCTAAACACAGAGCAGATTAATGACCCCAATCAACCCATCACACTCATGGAGATTGAAAAAGTAATGAAAAACCTCCCCAAAAAGAAGAGTCCAGGACCAGATGGCTTCTCAGCTGAATTCTATCAAACCTTAATGGAAGAACTCAAACCAATCTTCCTCAAACTGTGCCACACAATTGGTAAACAAGGAAAGCTACCCAACTCTTTTTGTGAAGCTAGTATCACCCTAATTCCAAAACCAGGCAGAGATGCCACAAGAAAAGAAAACTACTGGCCTATTTCCCTGATGAATTTTAGATGCAAAGATCCTGAACAAAATCCTCACAAACCGAATCCAACAACACATCAAAAGCATTATCCACCTTGACCAAGTGGGATTCATCCCAGGAACACAGGGTGGTTCAACATACGGAAATCTGTCAATGTAATACACAACATAAGCAAGGTTAAACATAAAAACCACATGATCATTTCGATAGATGCAGAAAAGGCCTTTGACAAGATACAACATCACTTCATGATCAAAACATTGGAGAGAATTGGTATGGTTGGTTCATATCTTAACCTAGTAAAGGCAATATACAAAGCTCCAAAGGCCCAAATAATACTTAATGGAGAGAGACTGGAGGAATTCCCATTAAGATCAGGAACAAGACAGGGTTGTCCACTCTCACCTCTGCTTTTCAATATAGTACTGGAAATCCTAGCTCAAGCAATAAGACAGGAGAAGGAAATAAAAGGAATACAATTTGGAAAGGAAGAAGTTAAATTAGCTTTATTTGCTGATGAAATGATTGTATATGTAAGAGACCCGAGAGACTCCATCCCAAAACTCCTAAAGGTTTTTAACTCCTATAGCAAAGTAGCAGGATACAAAATCAATGCACAAAAATCAGTAGCCTTCCTATATGCAAATGACAAAGATACAGAGAAAGAAACAAGGGACATAGTCCCATTTTCAATAGCACCAAATAAATAAATAAGTAAATAAATAAATAAATAAATAAATAAATAAAATACCTTGGAATAACGTTAACCATGGAAGTGAAAGATCTATACAACGAAACATAAAAACACTCAAAAAAGAAATTGAGGAGGACTTGAGAAAGTGGAAGGACCTCCCATGTTGCTGGATAGGCAGAATTAACATTGTGAAGATGACAATCCTACCAAAGGCAATATACAGATTTAATGCAATTCCAATTAAAATCCCTACAGTGTTCTTCACACAGATAGAAAAAATGATCTCAAATTTCATATGGAAAGGCAGAAGGCCTCACATATCCAAACATATACTTAGCTAATAAATGCCTCTGGAGGCATCACCATACCTGATCTAAAGCTATATTACAAAGCCATAGTAATAAAAACAGCATGGTACTGGCATAAGAACAGGAGTATAGACCAATGGAATAGACTTGAGGACCCGGACTTTGGGTCAAGGAACTATAGCTACTTTATATTCAATAAAGGCCCAAACAATATAGACTGGAAAAAAGACAGCATCTTCAACAAATGGTGCTGGACAAGCTGGATAACCATATGCAGGAAACTGAAACTTGACCCACACATTTCACCATGCACTACACTCAAGTCCAAATGGATCAAAGACCTCAATATAAGACCAGAAACTTGAATACTACTGGAAGAAAATTTAGGAAGTACTTTCCATGATATAGGAATGGAAAAAGACTTCCTGAACAAAACCCCAGTAGCTCATGAACTTAAACCGTCACTCAACCAATGGGATCACATGAAGCTGAAGAGTTTCTTTACAGACATGCATACAATAAGCAAAGCCAATAGATTACCCACAGAATGGGAGAAAATATTTGTGGTTATCCAACTGATAGAGGCCTAATCTCTAGACTCTACAAGGAACTTAAAAATCTAAACAGTAAGGAGTCAAACACCCCACTCCCAAAATGGGGCAAAGAGCTGAACGGGCAGTTCACAGAGGAAGAAAAACAAATGGCAAACATACACTTAAGAAAATGTTCATCATCCCTAATCATCAGAGAAATGCAAATTAAAACAACTATGAGATTCCACCTTACCCCAATAAGAATAGCAAACATCAAAAAATCAAATAAAAATAAATGCTGGTGAGGATGTGGAGAAGTAGGAACACTCATTCATTGTTGGTGGGAATGTAGGATGGTACAACCACTTTGGAAAGCAATATGGAGACTTCTGAAAAAGCTGAATACAGAGATACCAACAGACCCAGTTATTCCCTTACTGGGCATCTACCCTAAAACCTTCAAACCACAGACTAAAGAGATTTGCTCAACCATGTTTGTAGTGGCTCAATTTGTAATAGCTAAGAGCTGGAATCAAACCATATGTCCATCCCTAGAAGAATGGATAACTAAGATGTGGTATATCTACACAATGGAATTCTATACAGCAGTAAGAAAAAATGACACAATGAAATTTGAGGAAAAATGGTTGAACCTGGAACAGATCATTCTCAGTGAACTTACCCAATCACAGAAAAAAAATCACCAGAGTCTCACTCATCTACAGCACCTAACCTGAACCTAGCCAAGATACCTTACATATCCAGCAAGCATCTTGTGTACTAGACACTAGGATGGAAGGGGAGGGAGGGGAGGGCATCAAAGGGGTGGGAAATGGCAATGGTACCATAATTTTCAGTCTTTTATTGTGTTCTTATTTTTCCTTTGTAGGTATGGCTTCTGGCTATCTGTCGTTAAATTTCACTATTGTATTAGAAGCTAATCTTGTAATGTATTGTAATCTCTGCTTTTTAGAGGTGAATTTAGGAGGATTGGGGTTTCAAAATCATCCTCAAGTACATAATGAGCTATAGGCCAATCTGGACTACAGGAGACCATGTTTCAAACACCCCAAACAAAACACACAAGGGTAGAAATTATGAATGTTCCATATTTTTTTCACTAAGTAAATTGTCACCACTTAAAGGGCCACTAGTCATATGAATTAAGCATGTATTTTATTAGCATTCACTCCATGGTATTCAGCTATAATTGTGAAAGAAACCTTTTTTTTTTCTAAGCACATTAGGTTTCATATCTTGTAATCTTCCATCAGTTTTCTTTGCCAATCATTTTAGTTAGAAACATGTTTATATAAATACAACTAGGCATGATTGAAATCCAAATTATGAAATTCAGTTATTTTAATGAACTTTTTTAGTGTGGTTTTGCAAAGATGGTTATGAGCTCTCAACTAAATGCTGAGTTGATAATATTGGGCCAGTAGATAGTTGAAAGCAGGGCTAAAAAAAAAGTTAAGAAAATTGACAGTCTGTAGAATCATATTCTTTTCCCTCTTTTTGTATTTCCATGGGAATCTATCTTGGCTAATTCCTGGTGATAATGTAAGACTATGACTCTCATACTTTCAATAGATCTGTGAAGCTAATTAAAGATGAGCGAGAAAGGGATAGTATTGATAATGATTCCAGATGGAGATAGGATATTGGGTGGGATTCAATAGTTTGAATTTTGTTTGTAAGATTTCTATTTGAGTGGTGGAGAGGAAAGAATAAGAAAAAAGAAGGATAAAGTATGGGACCATGATCAAATTACTGTCATTTCATATATTAAAGTTCTCAAAAAAGAATTCTATTAACTTTGACTTTGTTTTAGCTTTTTATATCTCTTTTCTCAGACATTTCCAGTAATACAGTTTGTTTCTATATGTTACACAGGGATTATTAAAATATGTATTTTATCTCTATTCTAAAAATTACTTGTTTTTGATTTTCATTAGTGGAGTGTTTGATTTTGTTTTCATATTAGATGTAAATACAGTTTGTAACATGATAATAAGTAACTTTACTCATGTTGCTATGCAAAAGACAAATACCTAGATACATAATTGCAGCCCCTATAGACCTACTAAATAGATCTGCACCAACAGTCTGTACCAATTAATTCCATTTCAGAATAAGTTATTTTGAGGCTAAGTGTATAAATACTGACAAAAATGAAGAGATATTAATTTTAACAGATTGATCACTGTAAAGAAACAATATTTGAGTTGGGCTTTAAAGGATGACTAACATTTCAATGAATCTTTGCAGGTGAATACTGTCCAAGGAGAAAGAAAGTAAAAGATGAGATTTTGTTTTTGTAGGATATTTTGACAATGTACCAAATTTCCTAGTATGATTTTCTTTGCAGAGCAGAATGAAAATGTAGTAAAGGGAAGTATAACTTGATATTAGTTGGTAAAGTTCTAAAAACATGTTTAGAAGTTAGGATCTTATTCTGTCTCATCTCCAGATATGAAAATAATATCTACAGTGTGAAGAATGAGGTCAGGTATGTTCTTTCCAGATCACATTTGTAAAGGAGGCAAAGGTTCTCCTCTCTTTTCTTAGAGTTTCTATATAGGCCTGAAAATTAAATCAATGTAAAACAGATTAACAGGAGAAAAGAATATAGATACATACATACATATCCATGTCCATACACACACACACACACACACACACACACACACACACACACACACACACACATGTATACAGAAAGAGAGAGAGGGAGAGAAGATGAAATCTGTTTTTAAAATTATGGCAGAACTGGGCTGGAGAGATAGCTTAGCAGTTAAGGCTCTTGCCTATGAAGCCTAAGGGCCCATGTGCTACTCTTCAGATCCCACATTATTCAGACACACAAAGGTGAGGCAAGTGCAAGGTTGCATATGCCCACTAGGTGGTGTAAGTGTCTGGAGTTTGGTTACAATTGCTAAGGCCCTGGTGTGCCAATTCTCTTTTTCTCTCTCTCTGTCTCACTGTCTCTAAAAAAAATTAAAAAAATAAAAACTAAATAAAAATTATGGAAGAATTTTTTAGCCTTGACTACCTTTCTTGTCCCTGGTTTTAAAGTTACTTTTTTTTATTCCACCTGATATACGATGGGCTTCACATGAGAGTTTGTACATGGGAGTTTAAACTCCTGCTATTAGGATCAAAGGAGAAGATTAATGCCTTTCTAGTGAGTGCTGTTTTATTTTATTTTTGTTTATTATTTATTTATTTATTTATTTTTGGTTTTTCGAGGAAAGGTCTCACTCTAGTCCAGGCTGACCTGGAATTAACTATGTAGTCTCAGGGTGGCCTCGAACTCATGGTGATCCTCCTACCTCTGCCTCCCAAATGCTAGGATTAAAGGTGTGCACCACCATGACTGGCTTTAGTTTAAATATTTTTTTATTTATTTGTGAGTAGAGAACATGAGAGAGAAAGAGACAGACAGACACATACAGAAGGAAAGAGAGAGAGAGAAAGAGAATGAAATTGGCCACTCCAAGCATCGTGTGACTACAGATGAACTCAGGATACATGCATCACTTTGTGCACCTGGCTTTGCTTGGGCACTGGGGAATTGAACCCAGGCTGAAATCCTTTGCAAGCCAATGTCTTTAATGGTTGAGACATATCTACAGTCCAGTGCCCACTGTTTATAATTGCCTCTTGATGAAAATAATCCATATGCCAATGTACCATTTTTGGAGTGGCATATTCTGTACAGTAAAGTGGAAATGACTTTTCAACTTCTCATAAAAGAATAAAAATTCTATCCTTTAATTGCCAGGTTTTAACTCATACACATAAAACTGTCCTTGTAAAAATGTTACTGTAAAATGATGTATGCTTTCCAATTTCTTCAAACTATTTTAAATAAACCCAAGTCAAAGAAATATTTTGTTACTTAAATTATATTCTTAAAACTTGCACAAGAAACATCTCTAGAAAAACCCTTGGTTAGATTTTTTTTTTTTTTTTTTTGCATGTGTAGTGTGTGTGTGGGGGACGCTGAAGAAATCTATTAGCAGATTTACTCATAGGCACGTGGAGGTCAGAAGAGACTGTTGGGTGTGTCTTTATTCATCCATGTATTTTTCTTTAGATGGAGTATCTGATTGTGGGGCTGTTCTTCATGTGAGCCCCAGCACTTCTCCAGTATTGCTTCCCAGAGGACTAGGATTACAGATATGCATGGCCATGCTTAGCTGTTTATGTGGATCCTGGGGAACTGAATTTAGGCTATCTTAGGGCTTCTCAGGTTCTCATGCTTGCAACAAGGGCTCTTACCTGCTGAGCCATCTCCTCAGTCCTGGTTAGAAATTTTTCTTTTCTTTTTTTTTTTTTTTTTCTCGAGGTAGGGTTTCACTCCAGCTCAGGCTGACCTGGAATTCACTATGTAGTCTCAGGGTGGCCTCAAACTCATGGCGATCCTCCTACCTCTGCCTCCGAAGTGCTGGGATTAAAGGCATGTGCCACCACGCCCAGCTCTGGTTAGAAATTTTTAATGATAGCACTGTATTCAACTGCAGTTGATTGTCATAAATATAAATTATCCTGGGATTGAGTTAATATAATGCTATATTTGGAAGATATTTTTGAATCAAAAATCCATTTAAATATTTATATTAAAACGTCTTTAATATCTGTTAATTTGCCTTTCATATTTTTTATGTCTGATGTGTGTGTATATATACATTTCCTAGTTCTTTTTAAATTTTTTAATATTTTTATTAACAACTTCCATGATTATAAAAAATACCCCATGGTAATACCCTCCCTCTCCCCACCTACCCCTTTGAAACTCCACTCTCCATCATACGCCCTCCCCATCTCAATCAGTCTCTCTTTTACTTTTGATGTCTTGATCTTTTCCTCCTCTTATGATGGTCTTATGCAGGTAGTTTCAAGCACTGTGAGGCCATGGATATCCAGGCCATTTTGTGTCTGGAGGGAGCATTTTGTATGGAGTCCTGTCCTTCCTTTGGCTCTTACATTTTTCTGCCACGTCTTCTGCATTAGACCCTGAGCCTTGGAAGGTGTGATACAGATATTGCAGTACTGAGCACTGCAGTCATTTCTTTCTATCACCATGATACCTTCTGAGTCATTCCAAAGTCACTGCCATCCGAAAAGAGAAGATTCTCAACAAAAAGTGAGAGTAGCATTAATATAAGGGTATGAACATTAACAGAAGTGCTTACTGGGCAGTTTGATAAGCATAGTATATACATTTGGCCAGATAACAGCAGACGTTACACCCCTAGGGCTCATGACTACCCCTGTTTTTTTTTTTTTTTCTTTTCTCTTTATTAGTCAGTTCTGTATTCAGCAAATACAGTCAGTTTGGTACCATTATTAGGCTCATCCGTGACCTACCCCTTCCCCTTGACCCCTCCTTGTTGAGGTATACGGGTCATGCATTGTGGAGTTAGCCCACAGTTATGGGTAAGCTAAATGTCTCTGCATATCATGACCCAACATGTAACTCTGACATTCTTTCTGCCTCCTCTTCCGCAAAATTTCCCTGAGCCATGTTGGGTTCATTTTTGGTCTGCTTCATTGATGCGGTGTTGGGGGCCTCTGAGGCTCTGGCTCTCTAATTTGGTAGGAGTTGATTTTTCTCTGTGCTGATCTCCTTCCCCCTTGTGCTGGTATCCGGTTCATCAGGAAAACAGCCCCATTGCTTGTTTCTCCAATTTTTCTTAGTTTCAGCCAGGGCCCTTTTGAGGTATGATGGGGTGGCTCTCTCCTTAGGGTCTACATCTATCTGAAAAAGAGAAGCAGATTCTCCAACGGAGAGTAAGTTAGCACCAGGACAAATGAGATAACCCTTACTTTTTTTTTTTAATAGAGAATTTAATATGTGTAGGCCCTCTTGTAGCCCACAATTGATGGTAGCTTGATATTGGAGAGTGGGCTTATGTTTGGATCTGGTTCTGACTTGTTTCCCAGCTCCAGCTATGGGTCCCATACCAGTGAGGGGATCAGTTAACCAAATTGAGAGCAGTTGGTTCCCCACCATGGCTGTGTGCCACCACTGCATTTGTGTGGGCATCACAACAAGTTATTTGCTGCTTAGCAGGTTAGACCATGCATTGCTTGGACAGATATTGGTCAATTTCCCCCAGTCGCCCATGTAGCACCTTCTGGCACTAGACGCGCTGACTGTCTGGAGACTGACTCTCTTCCAACTTCCAGCCATGCCATTCTAATTTGCATGTCAATCACTTAAGGTATCTTCAGCAGTAGGGTCTTACCACTAGCCTTTGGTGGGTCATCAAGTACTCTGACAGAAATCTGTCTGTCTTTTAGGAAACCTTGTAGGTTTCTCTGATCAAAAGCTCATTGTGGATGATAGCCCCATGCTGGATCTGGGAGTTACAGGCCAGTGCCCAATAAGAAAATGAGGAAAAAGATAACTAATATACAAGAGTTAGAGATAAGAGAGAGAGAGACAGGGAGAGGGGCAGTGAGGGAGGGAAGATGTAGGAGACTAAGGTTAGTCTTAATCTTACCCTCTCCAGTGTCTTGTGGTTCAGGTGTTCCCTGTAAGGGCCTGGTGAAGGATCAGCCATTTGGTCTGTCTTTTAGTAAGTAGAAGATTATGGTAACATTGCTGTTTGGGTCTAGATTTGTGTTTCCCACCCCTTTCATGCCCTCCCCTCCCTCCCCTTCCATCCTAGTGTCTAGTCTAGGAGATGCTTGCTGGGTATGTAAGGTATCTTGGGTAGATTCAGGTTAGGTGCTGTAGATGAGTGAGACTATGTGGCGATTTTTTTTCTGTGATTGGGTAAGTTCACTGAGAATGATCTGTTCCAGGTTCAACCATTTTTCCTCAAATTTCATTGTGTCATTTTTTCTTACTGCTGTATAGAATTCCATTGTGTAGATATACCACATCTTAGTTATCCATTCTTCTAGTGATGGACATCTGGGTTGATTCCAGCTCTTAGCTATTACAAATTGAGCCGGTATAAACATGGTTGAGAAAATCTCTTTAGTCTGTGGTTTGAAGGTTTTAGGGTAGATGCCCAGTAAGGGAATAACTGGGTCTGTTGGTATCTCTGTATTCAGCTTTTTCAGAAGTCTCCATATTGCTTTCCAAAGTGGTTGTACCATCCTACATTCCCACCAACAGTGGATGAGTGTTCCTACTTCTCCACATCCTCACCAGCATTTATTTTTATTTGATTTTTTGATGTTTGCTATCCTTATTGGGGTAAGGTGGAATCTCATAGTTGTTTTAATTTGCATTTCTCTGATGATTAGGGATGATGAACATTTTCTTAAGTGTATGTTTGCCATTTGTTTTTCTTCCTCTGTGAACTGCCTGTTCAGCTCTTTGCCCCATTTTGGGAGTGGGGTGTTTGACTCCTTACTGTTTAGATTTTTAAGTTCCTTGTAGAGTCTAGAGATTAGGCCTCTATCAGTTGGATAACCACAAATATTTTCTCCCATTCTGTGGGTAATCTATTGGCTTTGCTTATTGTATGCATGTCTGTAAAGAAACTCTTCAGCTTCATGTGATCCCATTGGTTGAGTGACGGTTTAAGTTCATGAGCTACTGGGGTTTTGTTCAGGAAGTCTTTTTCCATTCCTATATCATGGAAAGTACTTCCTAAATTTTCTTCCAGTAGTATTCAAGTTTCTGGTCTTATATTGAGGTCTTTGATCCATTTGGACTTGAGTGTAGTGCATGGTGAAATGTGTGGGTCAAGTTTCAGTTTCCTGCATATGGTTATCCAGTTTGTCCAGCACCATTTGTTGAAGATGCTGTCTTTTTTCCAGTCTATATTGTTTGGGCCTTCAGAAATCTGTCAATGTAATACACCACATTAACAAGTTTAAACATAAAAACCACATGATCATTTCAATAGATGCAGAAAAGGCCTTTGACAAGATTCAACATCACTTCATGTTCAAAACATTGGAGAGAATTGGCATGGTTGGTTCATATCTTAACCTAATAAAGGCAATATACGAAACTCTGAAGGCCCAAATAATACTTAATGGAGAAAGACTGGAGGAATTCCCATTAAGACCAGGAACAAGACAGAGTTGTCCACTCTCACCTCTGCTTTTCAATATAGTACTGGAAGTCCTAGCTCAAGCAATAAGACAGGAGAAGGAAATAAAAGGGATACAATTTGGAAAGGAGGAAGTTAAGTTAGCTTTATTCGCTGATGACATGATTATATATGTAAGAGACCCGAGAGACTCCATCCCAAAACTCCTGAGGGTGATTAACTCCTATAGCAAAGTAGCAGGATACAAAATCAATGCACAAAAATCAGTAGCCTTCCTTTATGCAAAGGACAAAGATACAGAAAAAGAAATAAGGGACATAGTCCCATTTTCAATTGCAACAAAAAAAATAAAATACCTTGGAATAACGTTAACCAAGGAAGTGAAAGATCTATACAATGAAAACATAAAAACACTCAAAAAAGAAATTGAGGCGGACTTGAGAAAATGGAAAGACCTCCCATGTTCCTGGATAGGCAGAATTAACATTGTGAAGATGACAGTCCTACCAAAGGCAATATACAGATTTAATGCAATTCCAATTAAAATCCCTACCTTGTTCTTCACAGAGATAGAAAAAATGATCTCAAATTTCATATGGAAAGGCAGAAGGCCTTGCATTTCCAAACATATCCTCAGCAAAAGAAATACCTCTGGAGGCATCATCATACCTGATCTAAAGCTATATTACAAAGCCATAGTAATAAAAACAGCATGGTACTGGCATAAAAACAGGTGTATAGACCAATGGAATAGACTTGAGGACCTGGACTTTGGGTCAAGCAACTATAGACTACCCCTGTTTTAAGTTTTCAGTATCAGGGATGTATTCCCTTCCCATGGAGCAGGCCTCCAGTCCAATTAGAGGGTAGTTGGTTTCCCCCATAACAAATGTGTCACTATTGCACCCATTGGCTCATTTGGCCTGGCTGGCCAATTATAAGGCTTGCAGTGTCCACTGATGAGTATCTTCACTGGTGATTTCTCTTTCTCCCATTGAACTGCATGCAGAATGGCTTCTTCCAGCTTTCTGTCAGCTGGTCTACATGGAGGAGGTTATCAGCTCAGATCCAGCAAGATTTCTCAGGGGCCTTGCAGCCCAAGTATACGGAGTCTTCAGCAATAGGGTCTTACCATCTATTCCTGGTGGGAAACCAAGGGCCTCGGCAATGGCCTATAATGTTTTGGGGGCATCAGGGATCTCCCTGGCCAACAACTCACTGGAAGATATCCCATCCCTGGCACTGAAAATTTTCTAGCAACCACCTACGGCTCCTGAGTGTTCCATTGTCCATAAAAGTAAGATTACATATGTTTTATTTATGTCCTCTTAGATTTTGATTAGCTGTCCCTCCACCTTTCCTTTACTCAATCTCTTCCCCAGACCTCATTTTGGGCCTTTTCACCACCATTAATCTAGTCTCTACTTACATATATACAATACCATCCTATTAAGTAACCCCCTCCCTTCCTTTCTCTTCCCTTTATATCTCTTTTCTAGCTTACTGGCTTCTGCTACTGAGTTTTTTCCTTCTCACACACAAGCTGTTTTTAAACAGTTGCTGAAAAATATTTTTGAACCTACCTTAGAAGAAGCTACAAATGTGACAAAGGTGAATCATTCTAAATAAGTTAAAATCTGCAATAATGCAGGGACTAAAATGGTTGAGAAACCTTAAATATTTAGAAGGAAAAATGAAGTTAGACAACATTTTGGATCATTTGTTGTGAACATCTTGAATTTTGTTTTCATTGTCAAGAAACAAATAGTATGAACTAATAGGAAAGAGAAGCTATATAAGGAAATCTTTAAACTTATGTGAAAGATCCATTTAATCATATATTTCTCTTAAACCCAACCACAGCATATAGGTATGAGGTAGAAAACATGTTTTCAAAAGTGAAAATGAAAAATGTTGATCAAGCCTCACATTAAAAAGAAATTGATGTGTTTTAACAGTGAAACAGATACCAGGGATAACACTAAGGCCAATGGTAAGTAACTGTTTTTAAGAAGACAGAATCATTCTTGAGCACTTATGCAATCAGTTATAAACATTAACATGTAGTATATGCCATGTTTGAAAATGTAAATTTGGCATCCATTAGCTTTTAATGTTATGCTTGTTTAATAGTAATGGTAGGTCAAAAGTTGCATATCTTAAGACATATCCGCCCTCCACAACCAAACTTCACTGATTTTCCATGTGCCTGTTTGTTTACCTGTATACCTTTTATAAATTTTCCCTCAGGAAATGTTTACTAAGTTTTATCTTTTTGCCAGGTACTGTTTTAGATGCTATTTATAAAAGGATAGTAATATGTAGGTAATGCTAATGAATATGTAATAGTAACAGAGATAACACATGTTCATAGTATTGCGATGAAAGATAACTCCTGCTTTGAGGGCGATCATCACTGCATACAGACAGGAAGAGAACACTTTCTGAAGCATTATCAGAAATACTAGGAGAGAATAATAAGAAGAGTTGTAGTGCTTGGGGAACCCAGATGAGAGAGAAGAACAGAAGGGGCTGTCATTATTAAGACTAGGGTCTTAACAGAAATTTTGAAAATGTGACATCTGAATTGATTTTTTTTAAATCAACTCTCATTCTCTTTTAAATATTTTATTTTTTTATTTGTGTGTGAGAGACAAGCAGAGAGAGAGAGAGAGAGAGAGAGAGAGAATGGGAACTCTAGCCATTGCAGAAAACTCCAGATGCACGTGCCACCTTGTGCTTCTGGCTTACGTGGGTATTGGGGACTCAAACCTTGTTCTTTAGGCTTTGCAGGCAAGAACCTTAGCTGCTAAGCCATCTCTCCAGTCCCTAAGTTGATTTTAATGAACTGAAACACACTGATTATTTGGGAATAAATGAAAATTTTCATGAAGTTGAAAGTATACAATATATGTAGTTACATGAAGAGTATATACCAAATTAAAAAATCATGACCATGCCTACATATAGGATGTAGTAGCAAACTAGAACTGAGGCAAATGGGGAATCTAGGTGTATCAGTTACCTTTTGGTTGCTGGGACAAAACACTAGATCAGAAGCAGCGTAAGGGAAGAAAGGGTTTATTTCAGTTTACAGTTTACATTGTAAGGAAAAGTTTGTCACGGCAGGGAAAGCATGGCAAAGCTAACAATAGAGCATCACATCTTGTCATAGCAGCTGGGAAAAGTCATCTGAGTGAGCTAACTCTGAACACCCACTAGGGCTGGACAAACAAACCTCAGGGTCTGCCCCAGTGGCACGCCTCCTCCCAAAGATTCCTCCAACTGAGATTAAGTAGGAGGATGAATCGCAAACATACGAGGCTATAGAGAACCTTTCATGTTCAAATCATCACCACACAGTAATAGCAAAGCTGTTACTCTACTGAAATAGATTAGCAGTTTCCCATCATGTTCATGATAATGCCTATACTCCTTAGCGTGGCAACTACATGTCACAGAATATTTTTCAGTCACTTCACTGCTTACTCCTGTGAATCCTCTTGTTTCCCAGTGCAGCCTTCTGACTTTCATCCTGTGTCCCATAAGTGATCTGGGTCCGTTTAATACCATATGGAAGTCAAGGACAATGTGGGATGCCAAGTTCTTTTTCTCTCCCTTCTTTCTGATTTCTGCATGCCCTGGCTTCAGTTTCACTTAGCTGAAAAAGCCATGCACACATTGTGGTCATTATACCCCGCACACAGCAGTCCCCTACTCAGTTTTGCATGTAGAATGGGTTGCAAAACTCCTCAGCTTTCCATGTAACCTGTACGCTTTCATGTAAACTCACCTCAGAAGAGGTATATCTTTCTCATGTGTGCCTATTACTTTGTTTCCACCTTCCTTTAACTTCCACAGTTTTCTGAAGGAGAATAGGATGGGTCTTATTGACCTTGTTCCCAAGGACAATGATTTTCTTTGTGTAATACATTAGGGTAGAGAAGTCAGGAATTTAACTCTGCTTTTAGGATAGAGCCTAGAAAATTAAATTGACATAAAGTAACCAGATGAAGTGCATGCTGATTTTATTTAGGTTTTATGAGATATGTGAACCTTCTCTTTTTTTCATAAGAAAATAAAGAGAAGCAAAAGCTGAAGAACGTTTAAGTGGCTTAAGTTATTTGCAGGAGGTGCTATTGGCAGGAGGAGTGTTATCAGAGACAGAGTTGCCAGTTAAGACTAACCAAGATTACAACATCCCCAAAGCACGGAGACATGGGACAAAAGCCAGTGGGAAGCCTGGCTGTGATTGGTGAAGTCCTGGAAAAGAAGCTGGAGGAAAGGAACTTTTACAAGGCTTATGTGGTCCTTGACCAGTTTCTGGTGCTAAAAAAGATGAATTCCTCTTCCAAGAATGGTTGAAAGACATGTGGCACCAATGCCAAGCAGTCCCAGGACTGCTTTGGGTGCCTTTGAGAATGGTATGGTGCTTTCTTGTGATGTTTTCTAGGGATTCCTCAGGCCCTCAGCCCCAGAATCAAGTTTTCAGAGTTTTCAATGAATGGGGATCCTCCCTATCCTCTACAAAGGACAAAATTACTTTCATCACACTCTCCTCTGATGTATTCCAAGGTATTTGGGGAGTTCACCATTTCAACTTTTTTGGAATTCTAACCCTTGCATACATTGTCCTTTTTCCTTCCTCTATAGTTCCATGGTCATAGTTAACAGCTTTCCTGAGTAAACTCCTGCCCCTTCCTTCACCTCTGATCTGTTAGGTGTCATTTGGTTCCTTTTTTTTTTGGCAGAACAGTCACTGCCCCTATAAAGTTTTTTAGATCAATAAAGTCAATGGCATCTGAAAAAGAAAAAGAAAGAAAGAAAGAAAGAAAGAAAGAAAGAAAGAAAGAAAGAAAGAAAGAAAGGAAGAAAGAAAGAAAGAAAAGAATGAACCAAATAAGTAGCAAAATCTAAATTGAACAAAGAAAAGCAATTACAGACACATAAACTGTATGGAGAGACCAAAAGATGATAAGATTCTTATAGAATTGTCTCCTCTATAACTTCATTGAAGTATATTTCTTTTCTCTGACACTGGAAAGGCATATTTCACATGGAAGGTTTAATCTGCTGCATGCAGAGAAAAAGGGAGATTAAAATGCCTTTCTTGCATGTGTTGTTTTTCAAATGCCTTTATTTAGCGCAAAATAATCCTTATACGTAAGTAACATTCTTTGGAGTGGGAAAAGTATATTCTGTCACCTTTCTTGGGCCTTTATATATCCCTGGATTATGTGAAGTTTAACAGCCAATTTTACCAGATATGGCTTCCTTCTATTTGAAGGAGCTTAAAGCATTTAGAAAATCGTTTTGACAAAGCCTTTTTGTATAGAACTATAATCTCATTGTAATATCAAAATATGATCCTACTCGTTGGGGAATGTGGGTCATGCATTGTGGAATTAGCCATCAGTTATGGGAAGTAGGCAATGCCTGTGTGCATAATGTTCCAAAATTCTTCTGCGAATTTCCCTGAGCCATGTTGGGTAGTTTTAGGTCTACTTCAGTGATGAGGTCTTAGGAGCCTCTGTGTCTCTGGTTTGGTAGGGGCAAGAAACAAACACACAATAAATACTTATAAATTGTCTTGTAGGTTGTATGATAAAGGAACTGAGGTAAAACTAAATTTGATGGAATGATTATAGAAGGGATCTTGGAGCAGTCCTTTAATATCTTTTAAATATATTTTTCACTCTTTTAAAAATTTTGTTAATACAAATGAAATATTTATTATAAATATTTGAAAAATGATCCTATATTTAATTGAGTTTGAGTTTTTACAGTTTTAGACTTTATCTTCAATCCTGAGCCACCTTGAGACCCAAGAACACATTTAATAGGACTGGGATAAAGTTAGTGTAATGAAATACAAAGAGAAAATGCATGTTCATGCTGTTCTGAGGCTATCACCATGCTAGCTGCGTAGCAATGTAATAATGCAGGGAACAAAGAAGCACTGTAGGATCTTAATCTTATGATAACAGAGGTGGAAATTAACATGAAACTAAGGTAGAACTTTAGCTGGGAAAATTTCAAAACCAGAAAAGGCTTAGGTTCCTACCATGAAAGAGATCAAAGGAATCAACCACGGAAGGAAACAGTGCATAGAACAAAGACGAAACTGGGGCAGGGGGTAATGTCACAACAAATGTGTTGAAAGCACCAAGGACTTCCCTAAATTCCTTTCTTACAACCTATAGCATTACTCATTTGTTTCACTGTATCTCATCTAAGAAATGACATATAAGAGTGAATGATTATATAAAGTGGTATTCTTTTATTAGATATGGAAGAACAGCAAGGTACATTGGAAATGTAAGGCAATATTTCTTGTTCTTTAATAAAATGAAAGCATATTTACAAAGGTTAGATTAGATTTGGTCTGTACTCAATAAATGACATGGAATGAAGCCAAGTCACATAGGTTTTGCCTTTTTTTTTTTTTTTTTTTTTTTTTTGAGGTAGGGTCTCAGTCTTGCCCAGGCCAACCTGGAATGCACTGTTTAGTCTCAGGCTGGCCTCAACTCATTGCAATCCTCCTATCTAGGCCTCCTGAGTGATGAGATTAAAGGTGCATGCCACCATTCTCAGCCTCAGTTTTGGACTTTTGAGCCTAAAACCTATACCCCATTTTATAATAAAGTTCAAAAAGGTTAACTTTATGACACAAAGGTACTATGGTGAGTGCTGAATAATGAAAAGTTTAATATAAGTAGAGAACTTTGAGATTTTTTTTACCATAAAGATATTTGTATTTATGCATAGGCACTGAATTAGTAGGTCTGAGGCAAATCTTGATATTGTACATTTACTAATGAAGTTGATAGCTTATATTTCTTGTAAAACTTCCCATGTATTTTGACTAGCATCGTTAGATTTATAAATAATTTTCTGTAGAAATACGTTTTTACATGATCGACACACCCTATGCATTCTTTGATTATCCAGTTTTATGTGTATCTGCAAGGTTTTATAATTTTCTGTGTAGATTTTGTACATGGTCAGTAAATACTATTTGCAAAACAGTAAATTTGTTGCGACCATCACAAATGAACTAGTTTCATATTACTTTATATTCTGAGAGGTTGTTGCTAGTAAGCAAACTCACTAGCGATTTTAGTGTATAGCTTTTCTCCCAAACTTAGGTTAAAGCCTAATTTGGTTTAATAGCTTGTCTATATTTATTTTAAATATTTTCTTTTTTTTTTTAAAGGAGAGCCACTTTTTTCTAAATTTTATTTATTTATTACAGACAGATAGAGAGAGAATTGGTGTGTCACCAGGGCCTCTAGCCACTGAAAATGAACTACAGAAGCATGTGACACCATATGCATCTGGCTTATGTGGGTTCTAGGGCATCAAATCTGAGTCCTTAGGCTTCGCAGGCAAGCACCTTAACTGCTAAGCTATCTCTCCAACCTGTTTTTCTTTTCTTTTTTTAAAGATACAGAGGGGTATTGTCTCCAAATATGTACTTATTTATTTATTTTTGATTAGCATATTGACATTTTCAAAAAAAAACTTGTTTTACTTGATTGTTAATCTCCACTCCTTTCCTCAGCCCTCCTCCCTCTGCTTCCCTTCCCATCAATATCCTCCCCCTATCTGCTTACATGTTATGTGTGGTGTGCCTGTTCACCCTTTTCTCACCCCTCTCCTATTCACCTGTTATTCGTCTTTGTTACCATTCTAATTTATGGGTGTGGTAGTTTGAATAAATGCCCCCCAATACATTCAGGAGGTTATTAAAGCTTGTGGTTTAGATCTCCAGCTACCTGGTTGGAGGAGTGGGTGGATCTTAGGGTCCAGCTCTAAGGTGTGAGGTGGATCTGGAATTTCCAGCCAAAGATATGCAGAGTGCTGGAACTTTACCTGGGATTCCTGGAAATGTGCTTGCTGTGCTGGTGGTGGTTGCTTTTGGCTTTTTTTTTCTGTGAAAAGACCTGTGAAAGGGGGACAAATTTTTCTGCCATTATGGGACTTCCTCTTATCTGTAAGTTTCAATAAACCCCTTTCTCCCATAAACTGTGTATGGTCTGGTGGTTCATCCCAGCCACATGAAGCTGTCTACTACAATGGGTTTTTTCCACATTTTCTACCCTGTATAAACATACTTATAGGTACTAAAAGTTAGGATCCACATATAAGAGATCAAAGTAGTTTCAGTCTTGCTGAGTTTGGCTCATTTAATATAATTCTTTCCAGGTCCATTCATTTTCTTGCAAATTTCATTTTTCTGTCCTGATGAGTAGAATTCATACATATGTATATCCTTTTTATTATGTTTATAGATATCTAAGTTGATTCCAATTCTTGGCTATTGTAAATAGAGCAGCAACAAATGTGGGTATGGAATTATCTATTCATAGTGTATGGATTCCTTAAGGTAGAATGCTGTATGAGACACTAAGAATGGGAGTTGTATTTCCTTTTTTTTTTTTTTTTTTTTTTTTACGTACTTCCATACTATTTCCATAATGGCTATCCTAGTTTGTCCTCCCACCAGCAGGGAATAAGAGTCCCTCTTTCCCTGCATTCTGAACAGCATTTGCTGTCAGTTTCTTTATATTGACTGGGGTAAGATGGTATCTCAGAGTGGCTTTAATTTGGATTTTCCTGATGGCTAGGGATGTTAAACATTTCTTAAAGTAAGTATTGTATTGGCTCTGTCTACAAAGTGTCTAATGAAAGAAAATTAAATATTTGGCAATAGATGTTTGAGTCTTGTAGACATACCATCACTCTGATTTTGTAATACATTGTTCTAAGATACCTAGATTTGCTTTTCATTCTACCAGAATGTTAAAGACATTTTTGTGTTTATAGCATAATTAATGTTTTCACATGTTGAATCAAATTAAAGAAGGAAGTACATTTCTACAAACAGGGAAAATTTCATTCTCTTATTTGTATGTATGCAATGAATTTGTGTAACACTGATCATAAGATTGAAGTTGGCATATTGTATTACTTTTGGCTATTTCTGAGACCTACTGTGTTCTTTCCAATATGTTTACTTTATTTATTAAAAATAATTTCCTAATATTTACAAGTTGTTATAAGCTATTCATAGGAATACAGAAAAAAATTTAAAAAGCAATAAAGTGTTTGCAATAAAGAACTCAATGTAAATTTTGGGAGGTACTCAAGAAAGCCAATAACAGCATAGAAGCTATTGCTAGAGATTTTAAAGGGTATTTTGGAAATCAGGAAGAGCCTAGAGGGAAAAGACTGCATTTAATATTATTCAGTACGCTTCTGTGATGTATTTGGCAATATTTTCAAAATGGAACAGATTTTAATGTGGTAATATGGTGTTAACCACCCATATTGGGCAAGGAGAATTCTATGTATGTAGATTCTCTTGAAATATGTGCATGGTTAGAAAATTGCTAGCAATAGATGTCCACATGTTGTATTATAATAACAGTTGTATTCAGATTATTTTTTGGCAGTTACAGTTTCATCTTTTCAAATAATGCCATTTTAGGTTCTATCTTTTTTGCTTTTATTTCTTTTTTTTAAAAATTTTGAAATTATTATACAGGAATTCCCTTTAGTTTGATTTTAGATTATATTCATTTGAGGGTGAAAGTAAAGGACTAAATTTTTGAAAATTTTCCAATAACAGAAGTTAAATAGGTTATGTTAATGATGGATTTATAAATGTTAAATAAGGGGGCTGGGAGATGGCTCCAGGGGTAAAAGCAATTACTGGTCAAGCAGCAGAACCAATTTGATCTCCAGCACCCATGTAAGAAGTAGAGTATGGCCATGCACACGTGCAACCTGAGTGCTGTGGAGGTGTTGACAGGAGGATTGCTGGGGCTGGCTGGTCAGCAGTCTAAACAAAAAATGGTGTGAGCTCCAGGTGTAATAAGAAACACTCTCTCAAAGAAATAAAATAGAACAGTGGTAGAGGAAGACACCTAACATTTTCTATTGGTCTCTGCATGCATTTGACTTCACATCTACATACATATAGACACAGCCCACAAATACACCCCTCCCCCCACATAAAGTTAATTAAAACAAAACCACAGATTCACCAGTCATATAGATTTATTGACTGTAAACATATTTTGTAGTGGTAGCATAGTTAACTATGCAGCAATTTCACTAGCTGACAATTATAAGCTATTTCTTTAGAATGAGCATATCTGGTAACAATAGATATCTTTATATCAGGGATACTGCCTAGTACAGACGCAGGATTCAATAAATTTAGTAGAATATGCTGTAGTTTTATAAGTTGACTAATGATACAGGTATGAGTTGGTCCCAAAGAATCTGAAGGATGTGGTACTATATTATTTCTACTTTACTGTGGGTAAAAACACAGTATCCACAGTATCTCCATTTACTTATTTATCAACTAAAAATACTTGAAATAAGAATGAAAACAAGAAAGAAAATAATTCTCAAAAATATAAATTGGCAAGCCATGCCTATAATTCCAGTTACTTAGGATACAGAGGCATTAGAATTGCAAGGTCAAGGCCAGCCTGCACTTTGTCTCAAAATAAGGGAGATGGCCTGCAATGTGCATTGTGCTCAAGAGATGTTGGGTTGGAGAGATGGCTTAGTGGTTAAGCTCTTGCCTGTGAAGCCTAAGGACCCCGGTTTGAGGCTCGATTCCCCAGGACCCACGTTAGCCAGATGCACAAGGGGGTGCACGTATCTGGAGTTTGTTTGCAGTGGTGGCACGCCCATTCTCTCTCTGTCTCTATCTCTTGCTCTTGCTCTCTCTCTCTCTCTCTCTCTCTCTCTGCCTCTTTCTCTCTGTCGCTCTCCAATAAATAATAAATAATAAATAAATAAATAAATAAGAGATGTAGCTTTTGTGAGTTGTCACTAGTGCTGGGTTAAACTTTTCCATGATGCAGATGTCTTTGAATCATCCATGCTCCTATGAGCAATCCCTCACCCTGCTCTGTAAGTAACCCCAAATAAACTCATTGGTTCAGCAAAACTGGCTTTGGTGCAATCATGCCTTGATCTGTAGTCTGTGCCCTATCTGGAATGAACTGATGTGTGTTCACATTTCCCAAGGGAAAGTTTCACATGACACCTGGTGCCCAAACAGTCATTTACTACTTTTCGAGGTACAACAAAATTTTTAATTTAAATGGTATTCATAGTGGTTGTTTATATGTGTAATTTCCCTATAGGCTTATGTGTTTTAACACTTTATCTCCAGCTGGTGGCACTATTTGAGAAAAGTCTTGGAAATTTGAGGACTGGAGACTTGCTGGGGTAATAGATAGGTCACTGGATGTTAGCCTTGGAGGTTTTATAGCCTGGCCCCCCTTCTTATTCCTCCTCTGCTTCTAGGCTGTGAATGCACAGTGACCAGCTGGTCTACTGCTCCTGCCACGGTGTTCTGTGCCATGATTGAATGTATCCTCTGGCAACTGTAAGCATGAATAAACCCTTTCCTCCCTTATGTTGTTTCCTGTTAGGAATTTGGTCACAACAAGTAGTAGAATAACTAATACAGTATGATCCCAATATTCATATCCTTTTCTATGTTGCCCTTTGAAGCAATTCCCTTGTGTTCTTAGAAATTACTTTTAATAGATATGATTCTAGTTGTCTTGTTTCATATAATTGTATTTTTCTTGAGACTAGACATTCAAGTCTTTAATATGCATCACTGCAGCTATCTACAGCAAAGGAACAATAAATCTTATGGTCTAATTAGTTAAAATTTACCTATTTCTTTAGTCGCTATCTACCTTGGAAAGTAATAATTGTTCTCAGAACAATTATTCCAGAACCACCAGTTGTTTGAAGAATTTCATAATATAGTGATTTAGCGTTTTTCAAAAGAATATGCACAAAAACATATCTTGTATGTATGTCACGAGTTGAGCCAGAGAGCTGACTGGTAGCATAACTAGCCTTCAGGCATGGAGTAATTCTTCTGAAAGATTACTTATGTTGTTATATAATACCACTGAGAAAAGTTCTATATTATATTGCCTTTGCCATATAATAAATTTCTATTGGTTGACTTTTTTCATTTTTATTAGGTTATTTTGTTATGTAAAGTTTTATGAACTGGTTGAAAATATATATAGCTATTTAAAATCTATATAGATCATCTAATTAACCTTTTTATCCTCTCTTCAACTTAAAATAATTGCACCTACAAAACACAAGTTATCATGGTTACACTAAATTACTTAAAAACAAGTCTGGAAAGATGGCTGAACAGTTAAAGGCACTTGCTTTCTGACCTGGGTTCGATTCCCTAGTACCCACATAAAGCCAGATGTACAAAGTTGTCCATGCATTTAAAGGTTATTGTAGTGGCAAGAGGCCTTGGCATGACCAACTCCCTATCTCTTTGTCCTTTCAAACCAATACAAAAACTAGTTTAAATAAAGAAATTACAATCATATTTTCAATATGATCTAACTTCTCATTTGTTTTAATACATTGAATTTTGAAATAATTTACCAAGTTCCTAGAATCAACCAAAAAAGATTTTATTATTTATTTGGTAGCACCACTAAAACAATGTTTGTTAAAATTGAAAATTTTACACAGCTTATTAAAATATATACATATATATATGAAGAATTACATAGAAAAAAATCGTGTCTTCTTTTCAATGAAGAAACCAATTTAAAAAATCACAGAATCACACAGATTAGGAATAGTTTAACCAATTTAGAAATTTGGGGGGCAGGCTGGATAGATGGCACAGTGGTTAAGGTGCTTGCCTCCAAAGCCAATGGACCAGAATTCTAATTCCCCAGTGACCACATAAAGGTAAATACACAAGGTGGTACATGCTTCTATAGTTCTTTTCCAGTGGCTACAGGCCCTGACATGTCCATTCTCTCTCTCTTTCTTTCTCAAATAAATAAAATATCTTATTTAAAAATATGAGGGGGGAGGGCTGGGGGGATTGCTCAGTGGTTAAAGGTACGCAGTTACAAAGCTTACTGGCCTGGATTTGATTCTCAAAGACCCAGGTGAAACTAGATGCAAAAAGTAGTACATGCCTCTGGAGTTCATTTCCAGTGGCAAGCAATCCTGAGGTGCCCTATTCTCTTTAAAAATATCTGTGGTAGATTTGGAGAACACCAGAGTAAAACAAGTTCAGTATTTGTCATAGTGGCAATATTTGGGCTGAATAATAAATCATCTATATTATCACAAGTTTAAATTTTGGCAACAATGTGATTAATATATTAGAAATCTGTTAAATTTTGCCTTACAGTAATTTTTGGAACAGATAAGGCCATTTTATCTTTTTACATTTTATACTTTAACCACATTAAGTAATTTGCATAAAATTTTCTCTTTTATTGTAATACATAATCCCTTTTACTCTTAATTTCCTAACTTCAAGGCATATATGGGACCAGAATTGATGAATATGACCAGTGTTTGGTACACAGACATGCACTAATTTGAACTCTTTGGGAAAAAAAAGTAATGCAAATTTTCCTAAAGTGGAGGGACATAGACATAAGACAAATTACTATGTCATAAGTTCAATTGGTGGTACATCCAGGCATAATATTTATATTTAATATCTTTCCCTTTGTGTGTGGGTCTGTGTATGTGTGTGTGTACATGTGTCTGCCACAACACATGTGAGGAAGTCAGAGGATGACCGCAGGTTCTTGCCTTCCACCTTGTTTGAGGTATGGTCTCTTGCTTGTTGACTGCTATATACAACAGACTAGTTGGCCCACCAGCTTCTGACAATTCTCCTGTCTCTGCCTCCAAACTTGCCACAGGAGGCCATGGTTTACTAATGCTCACTACTGTGTTTGACTTTTCATGTGCTCTGAAGATCCAAACTCTAGTACTCATGCTTGTACAGCCAGCACTTTACTCAGTATCATGTGTAAGTTTCTAAAGAAAAGGGTTGAGGAAACTAGTTATGATTGTTGTATAGATCAACCCTTAGTGATTGGGGAGATTGCATTGACTCATTCATTAAACAACTACATATTCATTGATTACCTTCTAGATAAGTTGTCCTGTTGAGGTTTCAAAATTAAATTAGATTGCATGGCCATGCTCAGCTTTTTCATGGGTCCTAGAAGTTTCTGGCCTGAGCAGCCCTGTTGCTTAAGCATCAAGGACTTTTAACCACTGAGCCTCAAAGTGTACACTGCTTTTATTCAGACAAATTGTCTACTTTAATGTTGTACTTATCTCCTCCTTGTCTGTGTGTCTGTAGTTTTTAAAAAAATTTTGTTGTTGTTGTTTATTTTTATTTATTTAACAGCAACAGACACAGAGAGAAAGAGGGGGAGAGAGAGAGAGAGAGAGAGAATGGGTGCGCCAGGGTCTCCAGCCCCTGCAAATGAACTCCAGATGCGTGTGCCCCCTTGTGCATCTGGCTAACATGGGTCCTGGGGAATCGAGCCTTGAGCCAGGATCCTTAGGCTTCACAGGCAAGCGCTTAACTGCTAAGCCATTTCTCCAGCCCCTGTGTCCGTAGTTTAACTCAGCATCTGCTGAGCAGAGTTCCTGAACCTAATTAACTTCCTCTAACTTAAAAATGTCAGGATGACAAGGATAAAAATAAATTTGGAAGAAGCCAAGGAAGATAACATATTTGTCATAGAATATTTCAATTCATTTCTTGGTTTATTGGCTTCATAATACTTTCTGATTTATCAGTAGTCACCTAAAATTACTCAACTCATTGCAAAGCCATGCACCATATTTTAACCATCTCCACTATTTGGCCTTTGTGCTTGCTTTTCAGGTTTTGAAAATAACTGCTGAACAGTTTAGAGCTGCAACACCACTTTAAGAAGATTTTCTTGCCAGTAAATATTCAGAAATTTTAATTAAATCCATTGGTTTCAACATTTATGCTGAACATCAAGCAATAAAACAATCATGTATTTATTGACTAGTATACAATAAATATTTATTTACATATATTTTATTTTTCTTAGACAATATGTATCAAGGAATTTTATATATCCAAATCATATTCATATCCAAAGTTATAGATTGAGAAAAAGATGAAAAATTTTAATGTCTAGTTAAAATATTTCTACTTCAGTAACAATAAAATTGAAATTAAGAATCAAATGTAGCCAAATCAGGGAAAGAATCAATGAAAACGCATAAATTAACATAATTTTGCTTTGTAGCTTTCAGCAGCACAATTAGGACAATTGTTATTTTACTGGTGATTATTTGAAAACTTGATCATTTAGAAAATATTTTTCCAAATTATTTTTAAATTTATTAGAGAAATGCCCAAAGATTAGAAATTGACGGGATTATGAGAAGGAATCAGGTAGCTTTATTAGGCAGTTAGGGTGACTGGGCTCCTGAAAGTGAAAGGGCAGTAAGGTCTGCACTTGCTAGAGATCAAAGGATGATTTGATTTCTTTTCTCTTGCCTAGTTCCCTGGACCTGTTTTTTCCATACCTGAGCCACTCCCTGTGAGGGAGGTCTTTTGCTACGTTCCTGACATTGTGATTGGTCAAGCCCAGACCAATAGCTGTCTGTCTGCCTTACCTAAGAAAGAAAGTAGTGCTCACCACTCTGAGCTACCTGACCACTTGTGAACTTCCAGTTGTTGGTGAGTTTCTACTTAGTTCCACCAAGTTGAGCCTAGCAGAGGGGAGAACCCCCAGTCCCTACTTTCCACATGGACTCTTTACCCCTTCTTGCTTTCCACATGACACACAGTTCTTTGCACTTTCTTTTCTGTCCTCTGCATGTTTTTTTTCTTTTTTCTTTTTTCTTTTTTTTTTTTTTTTCCAGGACCACCACATGGGCTCTCAAGCAGTGTGGGTATATTCATTTTCCTTCTTTTGGTCCTATACTTCCCTAAATAAATGTAATAATTTAATAATTTTCCTTCTCAGTCTTAGTTTATTCAATTCTTTGATTAAAATTAGACACAAATCTAGAGCTTGGGGTTCAAGGATCTTCCTGAACTCCTAGCACTAGTTTTAATTACTATAGTGAACTTTCATATACTCACCATTCAAGTCCAACAGTTTTTACATCAAGCTAATAATAGTTGCTTGCAGATTTAACTGGAAGCTTTTCTGAGTTCTAACTCAAAAGTCATAAGCTTTGCTTTCCCTCTTCTTGTCTCTAAAATACCATGCTTACCCTACCCTCCAGGTTTCTCACTAATTCTCCTGCAACTCTTGCTTGAGAGCTTCCTAGTTCTCTGGCTCTAACTCCCATTGCTGAATTCATGTTGAGGTTCCAGAAAGCTGTGCCACTTTGTGTCTGGCTTTATGTGGGCACTGAGGATTGAAATTGAGTCAGCAGGCTTGCAATTGCCTTTAACTGTTGATCCTTTTTCTCAGCTCTCCATTTTCCATTTTTTAGACTGTACTGTTTTTCCGCAGACTTCATAATAAATATGTCATATAGGAATTTATATTCTGGTCTTCAATACTTGTTTGCTGAAATTTAATACTCAAGGATGCAGCATGGGGGCTAGAGAGGTAGTTTAGTGGTTGAGGCTCTTGCTGGCAAAGCCAAAGGATTCAGGTTCAGTTTCCCAGTACCCATGTAAAGCCACATGCAAAAGATGGTGCATGTGTCTGGTGTTTGTTTGCAATAGCTGTAGGCCCTGGTGCACCTATTCTCTCTCTCTCTCTCTCATAAATAAATAAAATACCTTAAAAAGTCATAAAAATGAATGCAATATTGGCTTTAGTAGTTGTTAGGATCAGTAATAGTGACCAAAATTGCCAAGTAACTTTAGACTCCATTTCATTACTTATAAAGTCTTTGAGTTGGCTACCCATCCCCACCAAAATATTTAGGATTAATTAAATGTTACATCATTTTTTTTTTTTTTACTTTAACATACTCTTGTCTAGTAAATACTGCAGTCCATTATTAGTGAAACTGGGCTGGAATTTTTTTTTTTTTTTGAATGACATTTACAATTCCCAAACCAATGAGAGGGAGCCATCTTGTGGTTTAGGTTTAGAGTGGCTTATGCCTTACATACATTTACAAGATGAAACAATGTTTATTTTGTGTGTGCAGGTGCTTGTGTGTGGGTACATGTCCATGTTTATGCTCATGCATATGAAGGCCAGAGGGCTACCTTAGGTGTTATCCCTCAGGTACTGTCAGCCTTTTTGAGACAGGATCTCTCACTAGCTTGGAACTTGCCACATGGACTAGCTCTACTGATCTGCCTGTCTCCACCTCCCAAGAGCTGGAATTACACACTGGTGCTACCATGTCCAGGTTTTATTATATAAGTTCTGGGGATTGAACTTAGTTCTCATGCTCTCCGAGCAAACATTTTACTGACTGAGTTATTTCCACATACACAGAAAATAATTATATTTGAAAACGTAGTAACATTTCAGCATGTTGAAAATGTGATCTAAAATTTTAATTTATAGGAAATAAAAAACTCCAATTCTGGAAGTGAGTAATTATTCTTCACACAACTCCGTGGACTGGTTTGAAACTAAGGATGTGCAGTACATAGCATATTGCTATCTAATTTTATGCTAATTCAATGATTACTTTTCAGTGTGTACCAGGCTAGTAATTATAATGCTTTTTAAAGAGACCACAGGGGCTTTGGCATCTCTTTTAACAGGTAGCTTAGAGAACATTATAATGATGTTAAGATAGACAATAGATATCTCTTATCCTCTTTGTATTTCTATATCATTATACTCACATATTTTTGATAATTAATGAGCAGAGGCATGCTAATGATGGGTTCATCATACTTTGTTTTTTCAGAACACAAAATATAATCCTCAAAAGGTAAGCATAGTTAGCATAAATAATAATGGACTGGTTAATAACAATATACTAATAACATTAAAAACTGCCAAACTGGGCTGGAGGGATGGCTTAATGGTTAAGGGGTTTGCCTGCAAAGCAACAAGACCCAGGCTTCCCCCAGGTCCCATGTTAGCTAGATGCACAAGGTGGCCCATGTGTCCAGAATTTGTTTGCCATGGCTGGAGGCCCTGGCATGCCCATTCTCTCTCTCTCTCTCTCTCTTTCTCTTTCTCTCTGTCAAACAAATAAATAAATAAATAAAATATTTTAAAAATTGCCAAATTATTGTTACTCTTTAAGAAAAAATATTTAAATTTTGTGCATGTACATGTGAACATACATGCATGTGAGGAGTGTGTGTGTGTGTGTGTATATGTCTGTACCACACTGCACATGTGGTCATCAAGAACAACTTTCTAATCCTTCCTTATCCTACCACCTCATTTGAAGCAGGTCTCTCTGGATCCTCCTCTGTTGGTCTTTGCTGTACTTACTGTGAAATCAGAGACATTCTACTGTGTAGGCCTTACATCTTGCATCAGTCAGCATACTGGTGTCAGAGTTGCTTACCATTGCTTCTTGCTTTTTGTTGTTCTTGGCCTTTTACATAGAGTCTTACTCCATGTAAAACTTGGAGTACTTAGGTACTTGGAGAACTTGGGTACTTAGAATTGAGTAGCAAGTACTTTATCCACTGAGCCATCTGTCCAGCCTACATTATTATTAACCTTTGAAGTTTGCTTTTAGAAATATATGTTAAGTAAGCTATATAAACATGATCGACTTATATGTGTTTCTTTAAAACCTAAAATGACATCTTTTTTCATTAATCACAATTTTGTATTACTTAACTTGCACAATGTGAAAAAGCTATTGCAAATGTAGCCAATTCATTTCCAGAAAATGAAATCTGATTGGATTTAAAGTTAATTGCAAAGACTACTTTCTTTACTTGCTTACTCCTGTTTTTCCTTCAAAATTAAGAAATAGAAATATATTGCCTGCAGTGGGAAGATATTTTAATTTTCCAGTAGGCAAAGCATCAATTTAAATCTACTCAGTTGAAAAGGAAAGGAATTTTTTTAGAGACGATTGATACTTATGAACAGCATTAACACAAAGGACAGATTTTAACAAAAAGGCTTTTGTGTATGTTTTATGGTTCCTACAGATGTTTTTTCCTTCCTTGCTTTGCCACTGAAAGTGGCGGAAGCTTTCCTGTTTGCTACTACTTGAACTTTTCATAATCTAATGCAGTGGAAATTCCAATAGTTTTGATGATGAAGGGAACAAAGGAGGTACTTAGAGATGATAATGTATTATGCATATCACATTAGTTATATCATATATGTGTTAGTAGTCATATAAGTTATGCTTCTACCTTTAATTCTAGTATTTATTAAATAAAATGTAATAGATTACAGATTGCTGTTTCAAGGGACTTACTAAAATATGGTTAATGTTTTTAAAACATTTTTGGGTAATTAAATAAGGCTCATTTTTTGGATCTTTCTATTCTGTGCCAAATATTTAGACAATATTAAGAAATCTTATCTTTTATTCCAGTTTCTTTGATTAATATCATGGAACATAAGGCGTTAGGATTAAAATCACAGTCTTCCATAAAATATGGATTTCTACTAAGGTCAGTTTGTAGAAAATTATTATTTTGAGAGGTGCCCAACTCTTTGTCTCAATAATATTCAATAAATATAAGTTTTATAACATTTCATTTAGAAAAGTTTAATTTTTTTCTTCCAGAAGGAAAAGGAATCAGACATGAACTCAGAAGAATGAATTTGTAATTGATGGCTGAAGAATAGCTCTTGTTCATATAACTAAGAACATTCAGGCCACACAATGACAAGTACCTGTCATTTGATTTTTAAATGTATATTATTTGGATTATATATTTTCAGATAAATTCCTCGTGTCACGAAGTTGAACAATGGATGACAACACAATTTTTCCTTGATCATATTTTGGCTACATTCCTTTTAGATTCCTTGTTGAATCATCTGTAACTTGGGTTCTGTTTTGAACAAGTACTCTACTTTGTTTTGTGTGTATTTCCCTCACCCTCCCATTCCCCTTCCCCCAAAAACTTCCATCCCTACTATCTGACCCTAAATCCAAAATGATCATTACATAGACACTTTTCTCCTGGATAGCAGATTACATGATACAACCCTCAGCAGGAGTATGCAGGGATTGTATGGTAATAAGAAGTTTAGAGTGGATGGGATAAAGTCTAATCCCAAAACATTTGGCACTGATTTGTAACTCCCAGTACTAGAAATTGGTCACAGTCTACATTGGGCTATTGATCCGAGAAACCTATGAGGTCCCCAAAACATGACAGGCTTCTATCAAGGCATTTGATTACCTGCCTAAGGTAAAAGGTAAGTCCCTGTGGATGAAGACACCACGTGCTGCTGACACAGAACATGGAGAGATCATACTGGAATCTGGAAGGAGGCCAGTTCCCAGATGGTTTGCCTGTATAGTACTGGAAAGTGCAACATGAGCTGCTGGGTAAAATGACCAACAATCTTGTGTGCTAACAGGGGACACTGCTATACAAAAGCAGCCAGTCTGACAAGATGGACAAGCCTGTGTAATAGTGGAACCCAGCCTAGGTGAGTAACCAATTGCTCTCTGTTTGGTTGTGAGATTTGGTCACATTTCAGTGTTTTTTTTTTTTTTTTTTTTTTTTTTTTTTTTTTTTTTTGCTAACATTATGATATGAACCATTCTAACAGTTGGCCAGCTGAGTAAACTCATATCAATTCAGTATCAACATGTACTATGCTATAATATTTTCTTAAATATTCACATAAATTCTCTCTTTTTTTACTGTTACTCTTTATTACTAGCCTGGTTGTGAGACAACAAAAAGTATGGTGAAATTGAAGATTAAGACAGTAGAAAACTAACAAACATTTCACCTTGAAATAATGTCTATTGTTAAACCAAGCGAAAGTCTTTTCAATGAACAACTTTTAAGGAAAAGGCTTCAAAAAAAAAAAAAAAAAAAAGGCTCCAGGGGCTGGAAAGATGGCTTAGTTGTTAATGCACTTGTGTATGAAGCCCAAGGACCCATGCTTAACATTCCAGGTCCCAAATAAGCCAGATGCACGAGGTGGATTCAAGGATGCAAGGTTGCACATGCACACAAGGTGGTGGATGCACACGTCTGGAGTTTGATTGCAGTGGCTTGAGGCCATGGCATATCAATTCTCTCTCAGTGTCTCTCTCTTTCTTTCTCATAAAAAAAGAAAAAAAAAAAAGTCACCAACAGTGTTAACCAGCAATGGACCCTACAAGCCTTATTGCTAGCCAGCTAGGCCAACTGTGCCAACTGGTGCAATAATGCCATGTCTGTTATGGGGGAGACCAACTGATCTTTGACTGTACTGGAGGCCTGCTCCACAGGAGGGAATTCAGCATACTTTGTCAAAAGCCTATGGCTGGGGAGGTCCTAAGCCCTAGGGGAGTAATGACTACAGTTGTCTGGATAAATGGATATGTTATGCCCATCAAACTGTCTTCTAAACACTTATGTTTATGCCCATTTATTAATGCTACTCTCAATTTTAGTTAAAGAAGATTCTCTTTTCAGATGGTTGTAACCACTAGAAACTCAAAACTAGACCACTCAAAATTCATCAGACTGCTAAAACATGACAGTTCAGCACTAAGTGAGACATCTCTATCACACCCCACAAGGTTCAGGGCTCTTGCAGAAGAGGTGGGAGAAAGAATGTTAAGAGCCAGTGGAAGGGTAGGGCTGCTTACAATGCTGTGTTGTAAACCAAAAATAGGCCTTAATATTTATGACCTCACAGTGTATAATACTACCTACACAAGACTTCCATAATAGAAAGAAAAAATGATGACATCAAAACTGAAGAGAAAATAAATGGAAATTAGTGACTTGAGGTAGGGTGGTTTTGACAGGGAGAAAATAAGAGTGGTGAGAAGGAATTATAAGAGTTTAGTGTCTAGACTTATGGAAGTTGTCAATAAAGAGTTAAGAAGAGACAGTGCTTATACAATTATATAACATTTTTGTATTTAGTTCCAAATCTTTCATTCTACCCTTAACCTAAAAGATTGTCTGCCCTTTTCCTATGATGTGCTATGCTAAAGTTACTCTGAATGATCTGTCCCTGTTTTTTATAATCTTAGATGAAATAGTTTCAGCAGAGCAGAAATGTAGTATTGTTTTTGTCAGAAGATAATATAATTTTTTAATAAAATTTAGTCTTTAGAAAATTAGACAAAGCATTCATAATCTTAAAAAATGTTAAGGTTTATTGTTTTGTTGATCAAATTATCTGCAGTTACATGAGAAATACAATGTATTGTTCATGGGTTAATGACAGATTAAAGAGTTTGCTAGATGCAAAATTTAACTAAAGGTACTATACTGAAAAATAAGTTGATGAAACCATGCACAAAATTTTAATATATTTCAGTATAATTTCTTGAAAAAATATGATATCAATCTGAACAAGAAGACAGACACAGATATCCAATTCAGGAAGACATATTTTAGAACCACAGAAAGATAATTAAAATTATAAAATAGCGATATTTTCTTGTGGAGTTATCTTTTAGACCATCTTTTCATACTAATATTATGAAGTCACTATATGTCATATAAATATAGTACATGGAAAAACGGTGGAACATTTTCTATTCATTTTGTTTTCTACAGCACATTATATGATATCCATAGAATGTCAAGGAACATCACATTACTTCCCCAAGCATTATCATCCATCATATATTAAAATGCAAGCTTAAGGAAAAGCTATTGCATAATTCATAGAGGTGAAAGTAAAGTAATGCAAAATTATTCAAGCAAGTTCAAGTACAGCTTTACATTTGAATCCTTTTTTTTGTCATTTAAACCACAGCTTCTTACCTCTTCATCTATATTAACAAGCTGGGCTGGATAATGGATACGTAAATGGATTCCTCTGAAGGCGAAGGCACCACTCACAAAACCACCCCAGAGAAGAATCAGCTATTAAAATATAAATTAATAAATTCATGGTACTTAAATCATGGCTTCACTCTAAATAAAATGATTGTGTTTATTTGATAGTCCTTAATAATACATATTGCTAGGATTTGAATATATCTGAAATATATTAAAAATATTTAATTTGAATTTTGTTAAACTAGAAGCATTTAACATTACTGCAAGTAGTTTATGTAGAATTTTTTTTATTACTTTCTCTTTATATAGACAAAAATATATATATTTTATAATTTTACAAGCCAAAAACATCTCACTGTTTAACACAATGCTGCAATGAATTGCTTAAGGAAGAATAAAAGTAGGATAAGGATGCTGAATGAGGAAAAACTCTGACAGCAAATATTGGCAAATATATTCTGGGTTGGCTAATGGGAATTAGAATGGAGTTGCTTTTTAATGGAAGTAATTTCCTGATAAAGATTAAATTTTTATCGCATTGAATTATGCTACAATGGAGCAGGCTGGATGGAAATGAAGAGAATATGCATCATGCCAAGGGAAGATTCTGACAGTGGGATGAAGCCTAAAAGGTTTGTTTTTATTTCTATGAATATAAATGAGAAACAACTGAAGTGGATTTCTTCAAAAAATTATAAAATCATGAAGTATTAAATCAAGCATTATTAAAATAGGATTTTATATGTTTTCATCATTTTTCCCATTTACTACACATTGTCTTTATGCAGAATTTCATCTCTTTAAAAGGATGAAATTCATCAGTTAGCAGGTCCACATACCGGTAAGTACCTATAAAGTGTTCAATGAATATTTATTTATTTTATTAAATAATTATGGTGCATGTGTCACAAATAGGTGAATTCTGGTGGTTTATCAGAATCTCTTCCTATATCCCTTCTATCTATCTATCTATCTATCTATCTATCTATCTATCTATCTATCTATCTATCCATCTATCTATCTATCATCACTCTATGTATAAAATCTCCTATTTGAAACAATATTGAAAGGTTTTAGGACCAAGTTAGCTTTTTCTGGTAGGTAGACAGGGACTGGCTCACAGAAAAACAGATGTCACTCTACCCTGGCAGGACTAGAACCCCAGTCTGATTTAGTCTCAAGATTGCTGTGAGCAACAGCAGTAGCCACATCTAGGTTCTTGAACTTTTCTGGGGTTTAGCACCTGTGAGCAGGCCCTTCCTGAGTCAGCACTCTTTCCGGACACCTAGCAACCAATCAAGGTCCTTCATATACATTTGAACTTGGCAATTGGGCTCATCCTAATTGGATGCCTGATTTATAAAAGGACTTGATCCAAGCCTCCATATGAGATTTTACAGGTTTCCCCTCCCACTTCCCAACCTGGCTGAGAAGCTTGAAACTTTGTTTATTTTACTTACTTATTTTGGGTTTTTCAAGGTACGGTCTCACTCTAGTCAAGGCTGACCTGGACTAGTTGCAGGGTGGCCTGGAACTCACAGTGATCCTCCAACCTCTGCCTCCCCAGTGCTGGGACCTGGAATTAAAGGCATGTGACACCACACCCAACTTTTTATGTTTTCTTTTTCTTCCCTGTTTTCACCATACCCTTAATAAGTTTTCTATAATTTGCTTTCCCCTGAGACTGTGTTTTTCAATTCTTTACTAAATGTAGATGAGAACTTGAGTCTTAGCATTTATGAGCCCTGGGCTTACTGTACAACTAATTGATCCCAGAAGATTTAAAAATACATAAGGGATTCTGATACACCACCAGAATTCTGGACCACTTTTACAAAAGTAATACTCTATCACTTTTAAAATTCTATTTTACTTGTATGTGTAGTATGAAAAGTACTGAGAAAACTAAGGTATTACAAAGCCATTTAATACTTCTGTTTTGGAAGAAATATTTGATTAACATTTAGTTATTAAGACAGTTTAAACAATATTATTTATTATATCATTAGTACTTGGAGTAAACTCAGGGCTTTGCACATGCAAGGTAAGCATGCTAACACTGAAGACATACACATGTTCTAGAATTATATTAACTGTTATATGCAAGATTTGATCCAGATAGCTTTGTTCATATGTTTCTGAGACAAAATATAATTTCAAAATTAAAACAATGCCCAATAAAATGACTGTATTGTTTATATTCCCCAAACAGGATCATGTATAGTACAAAACATATCATAGTATTAGGGGCTTTTGTCTAGGAAAATTGTTCTTTTTTATTTCCAATATGTAGGAATTCATACCATTTAACAATAAGAATGCATGTGTATATTTAAGAAAGGGAAAGGAAAGAGGGATAAGCAACATTGTCATGAAATGTAGATATAAAACCAGTTAATGTATCAACTACCTTAGGATTTGCCTTTCTTGGTCAGATTTCTAGGCAAGCTTCTTCAGAATCTTGTCCTTTCCAGTCTTATTCTAAAGTCCATAGGGAGTTATATTTCAAATGAGTTTTAAGTATGTGTGTTATGGAAGAATATATAGTAGTTTCCTCCTTGAATAAGAATAATCACTATTTCCCAATGGAAGTTTAGTTTTTAAGATTAGTATTTATATAAAAATGTGGGAGCTGGGATAAATGTTTAATGTTAAAGTTACTTTAATTATTTAATTAGTGTATAGTATATATGTTATTTGTTATGCAAAGTTTGTATGATGGTGAGAATAAAATAAGATTGTTATCTTTTAGTACATTTTAGTACATGAGTAAGAGAATTCAAAATGTCAATTGAGGCAAAGAAATAAAAATGCCAATGGGTATTTTATTTGCATTTAATCAATTAGGTTGAACTGTGTTCTGTCATCTAACATGTTCTGACTTCTAATATACTATATTGAAAATCACATAATTATTTTATAAACAGAGATTATAATTCTCCTTATTATTTTTGCCATCCTTTTAAGTGTCACAGTTAAGTGTTAATAAATTTCAAAGTCTAAAATGAAAATCCAATGAATTTTCTTAACTTCCAATTGGCGGTTGTAAAGCATGAAGAGAATGACAGCAAAAACTGAAAAATTATTCTTTAAACATTGAGAAGCTCATGAAAAGTACAGCAGTCTTTTGAGTAGTGTCATAGCCTTCAAAAGAGGGTGCAGGAAGGACCTCTGAAGGAATCATGGAGAAGAAGTTTTGGATGTCATAATTACAATATTATAGATTTCTGACTCTTTGGCAATATTTTCTCACTGTCTATTATTCAGATAAGTTCAGCCAAAGAAAATATTCTTTTTAAAGTAATTTGAATATAACTGCATCAGAAACAGGTTTAATTTTTTGGGCAGGTTAAAAAATTTGGGGTCAGGTTTTAAGGAATACTTGAAATTTGACCTTTAAAATGTGCATATTTTTGTAGTTAAATTCTTGTCTGAATTGTACAAGAAGTTAGATATTAACAATGCAACTTTATAGTCTCTTAGAGGCAAGAGGGTTAAAAATATTAGCTTTCAGTCTTTAAGTCAGTCATAGAAAATATTCATCGTATTAAAAAAACCAAACAACTAAACAATTTCTAATTCTTATAACTATGTTTAATAGACAGAATTCAGAAGGCAGTCATGTAATTGTGAGGATGAGAAAGATTGAGTCATTTAATATCTAAATATTCTCATTGATGAGCTAAGATACTTATGATGTTTACAGGTTATATTTTCATTGAACATATTGTATTGGGTGAATAATATACATTAATTGCCCTATGGAAAGATCCACACCTTTGCTTCTAAAGTGTTGATCAAGAGGTCCATTATTTAAGTCTTTGCTTCATCAGCACAATTAATACTGACCAGAGAAGTTTTCACATGACTTAAAACTTGTTTTTCTATTAGTTCAACATCAACCAGATGTGGAAAAGGGTATATGCTAATAAATTTGAGAGTTTATTATTACCTATACTGTAAAATGTGTAAAATCTATTTTAACGTAGGGGACATTATGACCTCCATGATTGTTAATGATCTTTCTAAGGACTGCTGGATACATGAGGCTCCATCTTCATGAGGCTCACCCTTACAGCATTTTCTAAGTTGTGGTTAGGGGTACTTATGAATGAAAGTTTTGTCATTTTCCAACTTTCACTATTGAAGAAGTATTTTCCATTTTAATTTTGTCAAGCTCCATCTTCTGTTGATTGAATTTTGTGGTATGTGTATTTTATACATGAATGGAAAATTTAGCTACCAGTGTAATATTCTCTCACATAACTACAAGTTGAGGTATATCATGTTCAGAACAGAAAACCATGTTTTAGGAAATGATATGAATGTAATTCAAAAGGATGTAAAGTATGAAAACTATACCTAATTATATCTAAATATGATAACTTTGTAATTTGCAGAGTACTATGATACTTAATAGCTCATTCTGTTAAACATGTTGACATATTTTTGGCCACAACTTTTCCCTTAATTGCCATGATTTTCCATAAGGTGCTGACTATTTATAAGTGCAATACATGCATTCATATGAAAGTATATACAGATGTGAGCTCTTCAGGTAAGTGCCATAAAGAAACTTCTGAAAAGATTTTTGGAAATATGAAGACATTTTACTATCCGGCTTCTACAGTGATTCTAATATCGATCTTAAGTCATAAGGAAAGTTCTAGGTCACATTAGTGTGTAAGTCAAATTCTAATGATTAGGAAAGGAAACATGTTGTGCATATGTATACTGAAAAGAAAGATGATTTTCTACAATTCATATGCTGTGAAACCAAATATTTCAGTTGTTGAAATGAATCTTTTAAAATTATGAAAAGTAAATAAGTTCTTTAAAAAATAAAGTACAAACACAAGAATCCCATGCTCTCTAACACAGCTATCTTAAAATGCTTTAGAACATTCACATTAAAATTTCAACTTGAGTGTATGGTAGTTAGTGTATGTGCATACTTTAAAATTGTCACCATTAACAGTTTTGTGGCTGGTTAAATTTAAAATATTCTGGGTTGGGATTGGGGCAGACCTCTTGCCTAGGATGCAACCCTGTGTCAAGTCTCAGTACTGAACAATAAACCTTAATTTGACACAGATCTTTTTGAGGCAAACATATCTCGGGATGTTGTAGTTTATTGAGTATTCAGGGCTCTGAAAAAGTTCATTTCTTCATGAGAAGGGCAAAATTCCTGTAAGCATTTTAGATTTAGTCATATTTGCCTTCTCACTGTTGCCTGACAAATGAAGGATGTTTCGATTGCTGTTTTGTTTTGTTTTCCAGAGAAGGCATTGTGTGTGTGTATGTGTGTGTGTGTTCACATGTGTGTGAGAGCACTTGTGTGCACATGCTTGTGGGGGCCAGAGGTTACTGTCAGGTATCTTTCTTTATAAATGAAATTTACTGAGGCAAGGTCTCTCATTTGAATCTGGAGCCCAACAACTGTACAAGTCTAGCTAGGTAGCTTGCCTCAAGGATCTCCCATCTCTGCCTCCAAATCCCTGGGATTACAGGTAGCCTACTGTACCCAACAGTTTTGTTGGTGCCAAGTATCCATGCAGTGTCCTTATGCTTGCCCAGCTAAGGCTTCAAACAATGAGCCATCTTTCCAGGTTCCAAGAAAGCATAGTGTTGAGATAAAGCAATTTCTATGGTACCAATGACCATCTTGACAAGTTTCCTACAGTATCTACATCTCAATTTCATATTAAATTGAGACAATCTTAGTATGTTCAAATATGAAGGCAAATGATACCTGGGAATTCCTTTGGGGGGTATCTATGTTTGTAATCATTATATTTCCATTTGCTTCTAGAAGGCTGAGCCAACTTAAAAGAATCAGAAAACTTTTGAAATAAGATGTACAAAGTATAGAAAAATGTATTTGAACATTTCATAGACATTGAAGGAGAGAGATATCATCATTTTAATCGCCCCAGTTTATCTCTAGGGAGAATAAAGGGCCTATCTTGCTCTAATATTTAGTATATTAATATATTTCTATGGTTCATAAGAAAGGAATTCACATGCTTAACTTTTGAGTAGGAAGCCACAGTAACATGGTAGCAAATTTACTTGTGGCAGTTACATATAAAGAAAACAGGGTGTTATATATGTTTTTCCTTGGGTTAATTACTTACAAAAGGGGATTTGGTCCTTTATTAAGAAAACCTGCTTAGCATGTATTATTTTAAAAATCTATTTAAAAACCTGGTTGGATAAACCAAAGTACAGAAACACTGAAAATTTTTTAGTTCAGTTTTAAATGGAAGTTTCTGCTCAGCATTTGAGAGTGGCTGAAGGTCAGAAAATAGTACCATCTAGCTCACAAACTGGCTGATTTTTCTATGATATACATGTGTTGTTTTCTTAAAGTTCAAAGTTTTGTATATATACAACATTATATAGTAGCCATTAATAAAATTATCTAAAATCATTCTAAAATGTTTTCCAATAGAACATTAATGGTAAAAAAAAAAAAAAACATAAAAAACTATAATACTGTAAATTAGTCAGCTCCTAGTTTGATTGAACCAAGAGCTCTATTATACATTTTTCCCTAGCTAGAGCTACATGAAATAAACTAATGCTCACTAGAAACTAGTTTAAATAATCTAATGCACCATTGATCACTTGCAAGGAAAATATTATTAAAAATTATTTTCAACAGGGTCGTGGGACAGCTTCCTCAAGATCTGGAACTAAGACCAGTAGCGCAATTGGATGCCATGGTGACTGTGAGACCATTCTAACCTTGAAGTGTTACAGCGATAGCATATCCTATCCAACCATACTAATGTGGACACCCACACCTCCCCTCAGAACTTCAAAAGGGCAAGATCTTTTTTCCTTCTCTTATTGCTGAAATCAGGAGCACAATTCCCATGAAGAGAAGGATCTCTGTGCTGTAAACTAAAGCAAATTATGCATTCCTTCTGGAGCCATTGTCTTTGTTTTCTTTTTTGTCTTGGATAAATTTTAAAAGGAAATACTACAATAAAAATGTTAACCAGAACAAAACTATTTACAACTTATTAATGGTCACATTTATAATTCATTAATTCAGTCATATTAAAATCATCACTTTATACAATGCACATGTATATACCATTATGCATTCCTTCTGGAGCCATTGTCTTTGTTTTCTTTTTTGTCTTGGATAAATTTTAAAAGGAAATACTACAATAAAAATGTTAACCAGAAAAAAACTATTTACAACTTATTAATGGTCACATTTATAATTCATTAATTCAGTCATATTAAAATCATCACTTTATACAATGCACATGTATATACCATTTTGGATTAATGTAGATTAAGCATACATAATTTTGATGAGAAAACTTTTCTTTTGAAAATCTTTCATTAATATGTTTTTATTTTCAGTGAATTCACTGAGTTAAAAATGTAAGGAATCCCATTGTAATTTAAAGTTGCATTCTAAACTAATATGTAAAAATCTTACTGAATTTTGTTTAATTGTATAAAAGCACTAAACATAATCATATACAGACAAGTCACTGTTAAAATTTACCAAAAATAAGGGCGCTGGCTTGAATTTCTCTGTTTTACAATAATTAAAAATACATAGTTATAACATCTGTTATATCTTCAGTATTTTCATTTTCATCCCTAGCAATATAAAGCTTAAGAAGAGTAGAATTTTTGTATACATGATTTATTAAGCCATTTGTTTTAAATTTCTAGACTGGGAAAATTATTATTTTAGGCAACTGAATTTAGTAATCTAAATAATGTGTTTTTGTTTGGTCATCCGGTTTATTTAAGTTTTGTTATTACATGTGTCAGTTCTGCAAGGTTTCTGTAAACTGTTAATGAGTGAATTTTGCAATGAATTATTTTAGTACTTTCATTATTTGTAAGTATAGTGTTCTTCTGAAACTGTGTTTTATTTTTAGTTCACATGATTTTCTTCTTTTGCTTTCATAATATAATACTGAACAAACCTTAGTTTTATAACATTTAATGTAACTAAGCTAAAAGTCAAGAAATTCCAAAATAATTTCGATATCTACTATATATGATATTATATACTACTCAACACACATTGGCAGTAAAGCTCCCACGTACATGAAACTATGAAAACAACAGATTATCTTAAAATAATATGAAATAGAATCTTCACTATATGTATATTTAGTATCCATTAAGAGAAACTCAATCTGCTTCATGATTTTACATAGAAAAATCAAAATAATCTTTTTTCCCATATGCTGGCTGATGCAGTGGTTATCATTTGTACAGCATACATACAGGTGTATACACACACACACACACACACACACACACACACACACACCCCTACAATAAACATGCAGTCTTCTGAACTGAATGTTTTCATTTGCCCTCAGAGACTTAATCTTTTTGCTGATGAATATCTTCATGCCTAAGAATTTTATAGATAACCCAGTAGAAAATGTTAAAAATCAAAAATGCCAGTGGGAAGCAGGCTCGGGAGATGGTGTCAATCTTCTTTGCTCTGTCAATGAAGACCTTCCTCATATCCTCAGGGCTTTTAGTCATGACCGGAATGCCATGGTTTGGGCCTTTTGGAACGACACCATCTTTTGCTTGAAGACACGGTCCCATTCCATATGCTGTGAAGCTGAATCGACTTTCTCTTACCTCATCATCCTATTCACAAACAATGTAAGAAAACATTTTAGTAATCAAATGAGGTTTGTGTAATAACCATTTCAGAATCAGACCTTATGTTTTGTCAGGACATATGTTAATACTGATAAGAAGTAAATCTAACTGAAGCATAGGAAGACGAGTCGCTTCTTAATACTTGGAAGTTTTATTCATCTTCCTATACTATATGGTTGTGATCATTAAAATGAAACTCTAAAAAGATGTTACAATGAAGAAACAAATATTCCGATGTCTGCATAAAGCTAGGATATCTAAAAGAGAACAAAATAGATTGAGATATGACCTAATATATATTCACGTAGAAGATTTTTATGGGCATAAATGTACAAATACATGATGGCAGAGGAGAAAAAATGCCAGTATCATTGACTGAATTTTTCTTTCTCATGGAAACAATGTTAAATACTGATTCACTGCTATTCTACTTACATCTTTCTGTTTTTGTTATTTTCTGTACTACTTCCCTACTTAGTAATAACCTTTTGAAAGATGCATAAGATAGTTATATATTCTAATGTATAGATAGCTCTTTTAAGACTATCATATTGTGGTAAAAATTATGAATAAAATTTGGCAGCAGTTTACTTCAAGTTCACAATTAAAGCTATGATATTATTGACAACTATTATTTGAAAATGTATCACTAGTGTTAGATATGGCTCATTAAAGCAAACTCTCCATATATTTAAGTTAAAAACCAAAATTTAAAGTAAAATGTACTTAATAATTATATACTAAATATGTGTTTATGATAGGGAAACATGGTACTTAATAATTTATAATAAAGTTAATAAATAATTTAAGACAGTGATTTAGAATGTGAGAATAGATGGGTACCATTAAAAACATTTATTCTACTGCTCAGATTGAAAGCTGAAAGGTAATAATGTGTTTTTATAGTTATAATTCTCCTAGGATAGTATTTTTCTTTATTAGTATAAAAGATAAAATAATTAATTGGCTGAACTTGAAAATTATATTGCTGTGATAGCAGCTGCTCAAAGACTAGTCTGTTATAAAATATGAAAATGAAAAATTGAAGTTAATATGTATTCTAAAAGTGAGAAAATGAATAAAGTTGACTTGATGATTTGTAAAGTAGATTTTTGCAAATTGTGAAAGAAAAGTCATTCCACCTGAAAAACAAAGGCATGTAATTATTGGAAAACATTTTAATCAAAAGAACTATAAGCAATTGAATTTTGGGGAAACAGATTTGAATTAAAATCTGACACTTTAAATTACCTGAAAATAAAGTTTCCAATCCAAGTTACCTGTGATTACTGTTGTAATCTAGCAAAAAAATTAAAAATGAGGGGCTGGAGAAATTGCTCAATGCAAAAAGTAGCACATATTTCTGGAGTTTGTTTGCAGTGGCAAGAAGCCCTTGTGCACCCATTCTTTCTTTCTCTCTCTCTCTCTCTCTCTCTCTTTCATAAGTAAATTAATAAATAAATATTGGAGCTAGAGATGGCTCAGCTGTTAAAGGTGCTTGCTTGCAAAACCTGAAGGCCTGGGTTCAATTCCTCAGTTCCTATATAAAGCTACATGCAGAAAGTGGTGTATGTGTGGAGTTCATTTGCAGTAAGAGGCCCTAATATGCCCATACTTACTCTGTCTCTCTCTGTCTTATCTCTCTCTTTCTCTCACCAGCAAATAAATAAAAGTATTTTAATTAATTGGAAATAAGTTTATGTTTACTTAGACTTCCTTTTCTTTGGCTCCCATAAAAATTTTACAACAAATTTACTATGTAATTTGAAATTGTCTGTATCTCAAATGACACATACATGGATTAAACCGTTCCTGTCAGTACTAAAATGTCATTTTTATAATTTAGTAAGTCATGCTGCTATTTGTATTTCAGGAGGGAAATGCAGACTACCTCAGTGCTGTAAATTATTTTGTATGTGAATACTCACACTACTGAAGTATAATATAGCCTTTAAACTATATCAATACATATGTTTAAAATCCATCCTAAAATATAGCAAAGTTAATGTTCTTCATGAATCTTTACACATATTGGTATATTGGTTGAAGCCATTTAGAAATATCATCAGATTTCAAATATTTTCTTACCATTACATCTGGCAAACCTATTTTATTATCTTTTGAGACCACAGTTGCTCATCTCAAACAGAAATAATCCACTTACACATAACGTATAGTGAACAGCTAAATCTTCTGTCTGTTGAGTTTTTCCGTATAAATGCTTCTAGTAATGGGTTAACATCAGGCCTGAGCTGTTACCAGACTCAGACTGACCCCTGATTCCTAAACCATCATTTCCTTAAAATGACAAAGTTAAGCTAAATGAGGAATGGGTGTCAACCTCATTCATATCACCTGCATGAAGAGGTCAGAGAGGCTGTACACAGGCCTGCATGTCTTTGGCTCATGTGAGTGACACAAATTAGGCTTAAAACAAAGGCTATGACATCTGGGGAAAGACAGTCACGCACTGCTTGACTTCAGTGTCTACATGTCCTGTGTGGTTAAGGAGTCAAAAGATGCTGAGCCTCCCATAAAATGAAGATGCTACAGGCTCGATGTGCTTCTTCCATCACAACCTCTTACTGGGCTGAGTAAATGTGATATTACTTTAGAGTTTATTGGTATATGGAGAGTGTGAGTAACAACTTAAACATCAAATCTTAGCAAGATTTGATATGGCCACAGGTTTTGTGTTTGTGTTTTGAGAAGAATCTAGGTTTGATGCAGCGAAACATATGCAGAAAATTACTGGAGCTGAATCTTACCATTAGAATAAGGGTGATACAGATTTATTGTCTGGTGAAGTGTTAGAGGATCAACTAGATAGAAAATGAGAGGAAAGTGGATCCAGGTTCAGTTAGTTTTCTTATTCTTTATTAGTTAAGCATGCTGGTTAAACTGAGAATAAAAAGAGTCAATGCCAACAGTTTCATGACCTGTGCTACAGATGAAAATTTGCAAGAATATTATGTTTAATCTTGATAATATTCTACAGCCTCAGGCAGGTGACAGTAGAAACTAGGATCTACTGTGCTCCCTTCCCTCTAAGCATAGGTGATACACATGTGAAAAATTATGCAAATGAACTATAAGAACAAACTGTGGAAATGAAATATTGGAATGAGTTGTGAAAAAATACTTCTTATGAACCTTAAAAATAACTTTTTGGTTAATATTACTGAGTGATGACTCTTCTGCTAAGTTTGTGACTTGCAAGTTGCCCGAAGTTAATCTTACAACCATGTAATCAGCCTGTTTAAAATAATGTTGCTCAATCTCCAAAAAACAAACAAACAAAGTAGCTCAGTTTCCTGTGCCTCAGTTACCTTTGACCCGAACTACACAATATTGACAAAAAATGGTAATAGATGCTAAATGATCTGAAACTACTTCCTCAGTGACCTGGTTACACTCCTGACCCAGAACAATGAATGAAATATGCTGAGGTGTAAACAACACATATTAAAAGTAACAAATTGCCGATAGAACTGCTCAGATCTGTTGAAAACAATGGGTAGGTTTAGTGTAATTGCATTTATGAGCAGAGTATATATACATATGTTCTGGATGAGTATAGTCCAAGAAGGTCATAGCCCCAAATCCCTTCCTTTAACAAATGCTTAAAGAATTATTTGGAGTCAAAAGTTCCTTGAGCTTCAACCATGTGTTGCTTCATGCAGTGCCCAACTTGTTCACATATCACTGTTTTTTTTGTTATTGTTGTTCAAAAAAAAAAAAAAAAGGAGGACCTGTCAGCAGAAGCAACAGCCTCAGGAACATCAGAGCAGTGGCTCACCTTGGTTTAAAGAGTTCCGGAAGTTAGTCTCCTTCTTTCAGGCTCTGCTTTGAAAAGCTGCTAGCCCACTTGGGCAAACAAGTCCAAGAATCAGTTCTATATTTCCAGGGCAGTGCCCCAATTGGAAAAATGTTGAATGGGTATTTTTTTAAGTTACATTAAAAACATTTTTATAAAAAACAAGTTAAATTACTTTTAATCTTAAAAAATTAATTCATCATGTCAAAAATGCTATTTCCACATTTCCTCAAAGTATAAATTGAGAATTTTACCCTCTTTTATTTGACAACAAAACTCACTGGAATTCAATGTAGGTTTTGTATTTACTGCACATTTCAGTTTAGATTCTCCATTTGTAGTGGTCAGTTGCCACACTGGCTAGTAGCTATCAAATTGGGCAAAAGAATTATAGTATATGGGCAGCTGTCTTGGCAATATATGCTTTCCAGAATCTTTAGGTTAATAAAGCCAATGATATATTTTTGGATGGTGTGGCATGCAAAACAATTTTTGGTAGAAATATTAATCTCTAAGTTGCTTCAGTGTTCTCAGTGAGAAATTACTGGCAAAAATGATACCAATGATCATTTTATGGGTAGGTGAAGTCTGGGTGGTGGTGAGCTATGCTAAGAAGGTAAACTGATATTCTTACTACTATTCCTTATGTATAAGAGTACATATGCTAAATGTAGTAGGAAAGGTAGGCTAACCATATTGTAATGAGAAAGGAGCTTACTCAAGCCACAAAATCTTACCTAAATCTGGATAGACAAACCTGGTTAAGGAGTCTCATGTATGTGGCTTCTTTGAGGATAGGTAAAAGAGGGGATGGATAGTTTCATGGATACACTTATTCTATCTGTGACCTGGCTGGGTTCACTTATGAGAAGAAAATTGGAATAATTTCAAAGAAAGATTATACCACAAAGTAAATCTACTAGTTCTTCTTAGGTGGCTGTTAAGACAGTAAAAGCACATAGCAAAAATGGATAGGATTCCTGTGAATGACTTCTTGGAACTCCAGTTACAGCTGGGAGGTCAGAAATTTCCAGTTTCAGCAGCAACCTTCCCTAAAGATCCTTGTCAGAATGGTTTTCTTCATCTCATAAGTTAGATGCAATGACTGCAGTGGAGAAGGGAAACAAAATGCACTGGAACAGCTGGATGAATTTACTCTTTCAGTTAAGGTGGCTGACACATGAAGACTGACTTGAAAGTTATAATCTCCTTGCCTAGTTCTTAGTGGGACTCCAAGATTTTACCATGGTGAAATTGAATAGTGAAAGATAGTAAAGAAGGAGTTGGCAGACTACTAAACACCAGTGCAAAATATAGAATGATATTACCAGGAAGTAAGAATGTAATATGAGCAGAAAAATAGAAACTGATGGGGCAGGGAGGAGCCAATGTGACAAGCTGTGGACGTAGGAGACATCAATGCTCATAAAATGGTAGATAGGAATAAGGAGTGCTCCATCTATAAAACAGGTGGGTGGCATTAACTGTCTATATGTGTGATTGAGAACAGACAATTTAACGATCTTGCTATTTCTGGTTAGTGCTTAAAATTTGGTAAATCATTTTTCAATCCAGTTTAAATTGTATGGACTAGAAAGGGAGACTTTACAATTACCTAAATCTTAATCTGTAATAGATACTAAGCAGTATGAGATTCTAAAATGATAATAGGAATTCACAGTTCTAGTTAAGGAAATGGTAGAAGCTAGGATGTTAGGTTTCATCAGTTTTCTCTAGAATAGTCTGACAAGCTTTGATAAAACCAAATGGACTTTGTAGTCCAGCTGCTAGATGTTCAGATTTTGATTCCAGTATGTTCACATTTCCCCTTTCACAACTTCTGCCAATTTATACATGCTGACTCAGATGGACTCATTGTACAAATATGGGCAAGAAATAAAGTATATAAGAATTTAGTATAAAAAAATTTCCTACCCATCCTCACATGCTGGATGTGGTAAAACTATTTAAGAGTTTCAACAGGACAAATGAGATCGATATGATTTGACTGATGTTTCTGATGCTTTTACCTTAACCTCAATCTAAAGAGAAAGTCAAACAAAGCATTTATGTGGGGAAAACACAATTATAACTCTTTCCTCTTCTAAGAAAACATGAATTCTCCAACATATCACAACCTAATGAATCTGAACTGTATCTCACTCAAGTGTGAACTGGTTAATAATGAATGATAATTTTTCTCTTCAAGGAGAAAATCAGAGTGTGGAAACTTTAGAGAAATATCTGACTAAGTAAGTGTGGTCAGTTTACCCAGGTAAGATCCCAGGCCTAGTCTCTTCAGTCTGCTTTTAGAACTAATTTGGTCCAAGACAAGATACAAATTACAAATATTAAAGGACAAACTGCTATCTCTTGTGGACTTAACTAAGAAAATCTGCATATAGCTCTACTAAAATATGTTGGGTCCAATATGGGCTTCTATCAGTCCCAATGTAGAAATTAACTAGAAGACAGATTGAACCTGGAAGGGAAATAAGGGCAAACTGTGAGAGATTTGATCCAAATCTGTCCTTCTGTGTACTTAGAATTCACTTAATGTGGAGGGATCTGCTATTGAAGTGCGTGCAGACCAAAGTTACTGGCAAAAAGAATCTTGGTATTTTAAAGCCATTAAAGCCATCTAATGGGCATTTAATCAATATTTTTTCCTGAAATATCCAACAGGATATGGGTGATATGAAATGGAAGAAATGAAAATACTATATTCAAGAAAATGGTGTATTTGGTATTGCTGAAGGGGGTGACTTGGTGGCATGCATCATATCCATGTGAAAGCAGATTATTTTACAATGGCCAGTGATGGAATCTCCTTCTGAGTTACCAAAGGTTCTCTTAACCTCTTAACTCTTCCCACTGAGACTGAACCACCTGTTTCACCAGTGAGAAGTTCCATATAGAAGGTTAGGACACTAACTGTATCTGGACCTATTCATTCAATGGATTGAACAATTCTACTTGAAGATAGCAAGAGTCTTTCTGGATTGACTTCAGAGCAGGATATGTGGCAGAATTTAAAGAATTGGTTTTTATACTTAAGCAAAGATTCGTAGGCCCTAGCCTGTGATCTTGCTTTATTGTTAGACAACTGAGTCTTTGGTTAAATGGACATTTGAGAACATCGTAGGATTAGAAGATACAGGAATCTGAAAATAGACCAAAATTGGGTCATGTAACATCTCCAAAGTTATTTGTTCATTAAGAAAAAAAAGTACCAAAGCAATGCCTTGGGTTGGTATTGGATACAGCCACAGGTGATAGCATGGCCATGCAGCAATATAACAGACTGTGACATATTCCTCTGTCATTCAGTGAAGCCATTTATGTTGGGAGACTTTGATCTGGATATTAACAAGAAAAAACCTGCTTGAAAATATTTTAGGTGTTAAATCTCCCTTAACAGGCATGAACACATCACTGGCAGATGGAATACTTAGTGGCTTGACTCCTCCCTCTTGAATAATTCAATGGAGTTTGTCAGAAAGTATAAATCCATTCTGGGCTTTGCTTACATTGTAACAAAAGTCACAGATGAAAATATTCTATGGACTTTGAAACACATTGTGTCCTTCATATAGATCTAACTAGATAAATAACTTCATTTGAATATGCCCAATGTATAACATGGCCAAAAAGTACAGCATAGGAAAGCATGTTGTATACTTATGAGTGATAATAATAAAGAACGTCTTAGAATTTTTTCTGGACTCTAATGGTAGATACATGAGGCTTTTACACATCACAGATTTTTCTTTTCTGCTCCTTGGTATGATGGTCCTGGTTCTACAGTTTCATTTGTGTTTTTTAACTGAAATAATCAGTGCTGCGTATAGTACTATATCCATTTGTTTTAAATTTTTTATGTTATTTAGACCTTGTTCTGGTAAGGGACAAGATATCCTGTGCACTTCTATAGCTGCAAAGCCTCCCAGTTGGATGGAGATAATCTCTCTGCTTTCTATGACTCCTTTAACCTTCCATAAAGCTTAGTAAATAACACATAAAATTAAAGTATAATTTGTCTCCTAAGTATGATTGCCTTAGCTGAGCTATGGTGCTGTACTGAAGAAAGTTGCTTCATATTTGTATGCTAGTTTCAATGGACCATGCCATTTGAACAAGCAAACTTCATCAACTTCATATAGCATTAGTCCACCATCTGAGCCTGCAATAGTTGGAAAATAACCACCATTCTACCCTGTATGTGATAGTTATAGTCAAGACCAATCAGTGCTTCTCACACTGTTTCCATATTTTACACCTGCCCCAGAATCACTGCAGGAGTCAATGAAGTCCAATTTTCTTAATCTAATTTCCAGAGATACTTATCTGCATTCAGGCTTTGGTAGGAGTCTGCCTTTCAACAAATTCTCTGTGATTATAATGTACAATGAGGTTTTAGAAACAGAGGTTTCCAACTGGCATAAAACTGTCTTGCCAGTTAGGTTTAATTCGCAGTGATATAACCTTTGCCCTTGCATTTTCATAATACTGGAAATTTTAATTTTAAGTAGAATTTGTGAAGAAAGTATCCCACAATGACTTTTGTATTTGTATTGTACTGCTCTTATTTCTTGAATGAATTTTATAGTTATTATTATTAGTTATATACACAGTGTATTTATAGCCATGTTGGTATCATCGTCAGCCTCCTTCCTGCCCTCTCCCCCCTCTCTGCAGGGACCCTCCATTTTGTATCTCAGAAAATAGGTTATTTTTTCTTTTTGAGGTAGGGTCTCACTCTAGCTCAGGATGACCTAGAATTCACTATGTAGTTTCAGGCTGGCCTCAAACTCATGGTGATTCTCCTACCACTGCCTCCCGAGTGCTGGGACTTCAGGCATGTACCACCATGCCTGGCTTCACAGCCATCTTTCTACCTCAGCCTCCCGAGTGCTGAGATTAAAGTCATGTGCACTACCACGCCCTGCTTACAAGTTTTATAAATTGTTTTAGTGTTTTATGAATTGTAAACACCAACAAATATCTTACCAATAGTTTTCCTACTGGCCCATAAAAGGCTTAAGTTACAAGTATTTTAAGTAATTGGCTTCTTGGAATTTTCCTGAAAGGCTGATCCTAAGTAATAAAGCAAGAATGAAGCTTTCCTGGATGATAATGATGATTATTGTTGTTATTATTGTTATTAAGTTACTAAACTGAAGGATGTGTTACACTAAATTATTTTATTATGAACATAATTTTTAGTTTTAAATAACCCACTCATGCTTACCTGTGTAGTGATACTATTTATTCCAATTAATATTTAAATATTTATTTGATATGATTTAGTATTTTTGAAATAACTATAGCTTTAATCCTAACCAACTTCTTGCCAGAAAAAAAAACAAACAGGGAATTAAAAGAAAATACATAAAACTTTTGATTCATAGCCAGAAGAGTGTCTCATGCCTTTAACCCCAGCACTCAGAGGCAGAGGTAGGAGGATCACTGAGAGTTCGAGGCTACCCTGAGACTACATAGTGAAGTCCAGGTTAGCCTGAGCCAGAGTGAGACCAAAACAAACAAACAAACGAACAAAAAAAAAAAAACAACTTTTGATTCAGAAACATTATATATATTTGTAAATACTCAATGCTCATAAAATTAAGGTACTTTTTAACTTAAAATATAGGTAATAATAAGCTAAAAAATGAGATTAAAGAATATGAATGATTAAAAAGTCAAGTCAATTCCATAGTTTAATTTACCCAGCAAGAGCCCTCTTCTTATGCCAGAAGAGAATTTGAATGGTAGATAATGAAAATGTAAACAGCCATTTAGCTATTATATAATTTCACAATAAAACCTTCTTTTACTTTTTAAAACTAGAACTGAGAAAAAAAATGTTTTAGTAGTTATGCATCAGTACTACATTGTACAGCTTTCTAAGTGCCTTTCCATTTTATTTAGTGAATCATACCAAAGGCTGATTCATATAAATGCTTATTATGCATAGAAATGTTAAAGACAGGCTAGAAAAGAAAGCTTGATATAGTCATTCAGGGAATAGCCTCATCTTTGTCTTCACAATGATGATGTACCTGAAGAATGCATTTCCTATCTTTTCAGCTTAGTCTTAAAAGAATGTATACATGAAAGCATGACTTGTACATAACACTGACAAAGGCTGAAAAATGGCCAATAATTGGTTACCAAGCATCAAATACTCAAGAGTCTTGAAATCATTCATAGTGTCAAATCATTGATTGTGTGAATTGTTGTTAACATATAACAGTATTAAATACATAACTTTTATTTAATGTTTCATTTTTAGTATATACTTTTGGGACATTCTTTATATAAGTAATATGATGAATGGATTAACCCACAGATCTTTATATTTTATATTTTTTGGTAACTTCATTGCTCAATGGGATAGTAACAGAGGAAGGCAACTGAGTTAAATTAAGTGCTTTAAAGGTAAAATTCTTTAGAAAATTGCTAGGAAATACAATAGCTTATTTTGTTTTGAAAAATCAAATCGGAGCCGGGCGTGGTGGCGCACGCCTCTAATCCCAGCACTCGGGAGGCAGAGGTAGGAGGATCACCGTGAGTTCGAGGCCACCCTGAGACTACATAGTGAATTCCAGGTCAGCCTGGGCAAGAATGAGACCCTACCTCGAAAAACCAAAAAAAAAAAAAAAAAAAAAAGAAAAGAAAAAGAAAAATCAAATCATTGTTTACAGAAGTCTAAGATCAGATGAAAGATGCTAATTGTTTTTTATAAATGTTATTCTGAAAGGAAATATTCAGTTTCACATGTGGACAACTTTCTAGTCTTAAGGAAACACAAATATAGATTATATTAAAAATATTTCATAGTTGCAAGTCAAATTTTAAAAGGAACTTTTAAAAAAAATAGCTCTAGGAGAACTTTGAATTTATTATAGATGATGCCTAAATTAGCTACAGAATCAAGTATATACTTGCTATCCTAAGCATTGATTCTAAAGTAGTTTGGAGGTTAATAAGTGACAATATATAAGTATTAAAGATGAATGTTCTAGGTGAAATATGAAAATGCAATACAGATATTTTAAAGGATAGAGAAATCAACACAGTATTATTAAAATCTCTATTCTAGTATAATTCTTACAGTGAAAACTAGTGATAATTGAATGGCACATTGCAGTAGATGGTTGATGTAAAAGAATACTATTTTAATTTTATTTAATTTTAGACAGAAGCCACTATAATGTATTTAAATTTAAATTAAGTAAAGATCATGTTAATTTATTGAATTTTTTTTTCTGAATAAGTATTCAGATACTGTACCTAAGAAATAGCCCTGCTTAACATAAATAGTATGTAGTTGCCTGCAGAAAATAATTAAAACTTTTCAGTTTTTGTTTTCTTGAGAAGATAAATTTTCAGCAACTTGGCATGAATCATTTGAGTAGAATTTTGTTTAATCTAAATTATTGAGAAACGATTTTAAAGATATATATCCAAAAATTTGTAGGACATCTATACTTAAGGAATATCTTAACTATATATTAGAGCATAAATAGACCAATAATGGAATAATTTTTAAATTAATTAGTATATGAGATGCCATACTGTTTTTAACCATGAGGTTTCATCTTTTCAACCAACATAGCATTTTTTATAAGCGTTTATATTTATAGTTATATTTATAAGTTTTATATAACTTTTTTTGCATTTTTTCTAAGACTATAGAGCTGGCAAAATATACAAGATGAAAATCAAATTGCTTGTTATTCTGAGTTACTTAGTAAGATAGCATGCAAACTCACAAGTAAGTCAAGTAATTATAAATTATTATATTATACAGATTATGAAAATACAGTCAATGATCTTTATTTTTCAAAGATAAACATTGTACGAGATAAACATATACTTGGTCATCCTTTCCTAAACTTCGAACTAATAACCCATTGTTATTTTATTTGTACATATAAATAAATGTTAATAGGAAGACAAGTGTTAGTATACTCAGCAAATGAATTTTCTCCTGGCAAAGCATTGTAATGTAAAAAAGCTACATGGAATACATTAAAGCAATCCGATTTCAATTATATGTCTAAACAAAGACCATGTTCAGAAATGCTTTGGCACTTAAAAAAAACTTGCATAATTAATAATAATGTAGCATAAGAGAGTATTACCTCTAACCCAAAACTCTTCATGTCATGCATACACCCGCACACACAGCACTGGAGACAGCATCTATGACATGGTGCAGCAGGAATCAGCCCAAGCAGGGTATGACAGTGTGCGGTGGGGAAATTTGGATACAAGAACAAATTTGTGTTCTTCTACAATGGACAAAGAACTCTCTGATACCACAGCAGAAAAGATGAGTAGATTCAAAGGTTGTATGTAAAGTCTAAGGCAACACTGAACCAAGTTTTTAAAACTTTCCTATGAATTCTGTTTGTATGAATATAAGGTCTGTTCTGTGACAAACTTTCTATAATGAAGCAATCTTATTTCCCTATTCTGTGAAATTAGAGTACTGAGGGAAACGCATGTAAATCAGTACTCATAAAAATAGTGTAACATAAACATTTGCACTTGTTTTTATTATGTGGATTTAAGATTTATGTTGCTTAAAGAGTTTTAAAGCAAATTCCATAGTTTGTAAGGATGGTGAATTTGTTCAGCTCACAAGTTGTTAGCCAAGTTAACAAAATGTCAAAATAACCATCCCCAGATTTTACCAATGCTTATCCTATTAAAAATGATGTGATTGATATATTTTCTAAGAAATATGGCTACATGCACGTACTGTTTATGTTTTAAAAAATTACTTGATTCTATTACTGACTTATAGGAGAGATTTTTAAAATCATAATTAATTGACTGCATTTTTATGCTATAGTTTTTATAGACATTAACTCTTTAATTATTAGAAGTAGAATTATGTTGACTTCTCAAAGATAGATTCATATATACATACATTCCTTACATATATAGCCTAGTATGTCTATCTATCTATCATCTATTTATCTATTTCTATCTATATATGTATATGTATGTGTTGTTTGCCAATACTACATCAAGTAAAGGTAAGTAGATCATGCAACATTATTTCTCAAGGACAAAAACCAAAGAGAAAAGTGGGATTAAGAAATATGTAATTTTAGCCGGGCATGGTGGCGCATGCCTTTGATCCCAGCACTAGGGAGGCAGAGGTAGAAGGATCACCATGAGTTTGAGGCCCCTCTGAGACTACAGAGTGAATTCTACGTCAGCCTGGGCTAGAGTGAGACCCTACCTCAAAAAACAAAAACAAAAAAAAGTAATTTTAGTAACAAAGGAAAATAGTTAAGTGATATATATTATAAAGAACTTAATAAATACTTTAAAATAATGTTGGTTCTGCATAGTATGCAATGAAGTTGAGATGATGGAAATATTCTTTTAACAGTATGTCTTTTGCAGGATTCTTAGCTGGGGTGTACATTAGAATAATACTGGCAATTGCTCTTAAAAATACTTCACATCAGAAATTTAAGTTTAGTCAGCTGGAATATTTATAATTTTTCAGATCAAATTAGGTAGATTTGTATTTAATTACTAGATGCAGTATTATAGGTCCAAGGACAGACTAGTGTTACCAATCGCTTTTTAAAATATTTATACATTATGCCTGGATATGTGTCCTTATGATCACTTTTACTTAAAAAAATCACTTAAAAGAAACTGTTACTAAAACAAGATGATTAATTTCCTCATATAACCTTTGCGTAAAGAACAGGCACTACATGTACACCAATGGCACCAGGCATTTCCAGGCCTTATCTAGAAGTAGCTTGAGCCTCTATCTTTAGATGTGTGTGCACAAATAAATTGTCCACTTATATTTAATGTAATTTTGTTTAAGTGTATGGTTGCTTTTTTTTCTCTCAAGATGATTACAAGTTACATATGACATTCTTTTAAATGTATAATATATGCATTTAATATAAAAATAATTTTGACAAGTCAGATAGTTCTGTTAATAAAATGAATCATAACTTTGATATCCTTTACTGAACGAAGGAAGACAAACATCTTTGAGAAGGATAGTCTGTCTTAGCTGGAGGAAAATATGGTTTGCATTATGACATATATGAAAGGGGTTTTCTTTCCCCACCAAACACTGCTTTAGTACAAAATATGCAGTCTGCTTATTACTGATGATCACATTCCTCTATTTAGAGTTAAGAAAGTCCATTTACCGTGTCTGAGAAACGGTAAAACTTCTCCAATGCAAAAGCTTCTGTCTGTGGGAAGGTAAAGTGGACCAAGAGGGATTGAGAAACCAGAGAATCAATCATATATAATTACAAAATCAATTTTAATCACATACACTATTTTAATATATGCATCAATTAATATATGTTCACATAGGCAAGATGTTGTTCTCAAAATATAGATGAAAATTAAAAATATCTGGATTCTTTATTTATTAAAGGCTAATTACATTTAATAACATTTTCTTTCTGAACATTTCAAGTAGTGATTAGAAAATGATATCATAATACTTATATTTCTTTCTACCTTTACAATGAATACTAGTCACTGAAGAAACAAATCTTTCCATCTTGCTGTGAACTAAAGAGTGAGACAAAATATCTTTATCTTTCTCTTACGTGTAGTAAAATTGAGTGAGAAGGAACTTTGGTAAAAATAGTACTTAAATGAGGAAACAGAATTCAACCTCTAAACCTGTGGTCTGTTACTTTACAGTGATACTTTCCTCATCGGACACCATTTGCATAGTACCTTTCATCTGTAACATTCATAGTGCATGGCTAACATCTTCTAAAGTGAATAAGGAAGAGGAAGAAGATAAAAAAATGAAAAAGAAAAGTGTAACATTAAACCAAGGATAGAGAAAATGAGTATTGCTTTAGTTGTAATCAACTATGCTGGGAAGAAAATAATTGTCAATCACTGAAAGGACATAAAGGCAAGTGCTTCACCCCAGTGGTAACGCTGGTCCTGTTTTGGTGTTTCAGAATATCCATTAATCAAGAGAAAGGAGCAGAAAGTGTGTGGGTAGGGTGGGGGGCAAGGGGGAGCAGAAGAAGAGGAACAGAAAGGAAAAGGATGGAGAGACAAAAGGGAGGAAATGTGAATAGACTCATACATGAGAGGGAGGTAGAGAAAGAAGATAAAAACAATCTCCACATCACAGTACATTTCTTTCTTTCTTTTTTTTTTTTTTTTTGGTTTTTTGAGGTAGGGTCTCACTCTAGCCCAAGCTGACCTGGAACTCACTATAACTACTAACTCAGGGTGGCCTTGAACTCACGGCGATCCTCCTACCTCTGCCTCCCAAGTGCTGGGATTAAAGGCGTGTGCCACCATGCCCGGCTTCACAGTACATTTCAATACACAAATGATCTGTTTTTATTTTCATAAAAATTTTATCAAATGTAAGCTCTGGTATTATTTTTCTATCTGATGTAGTAGTCTCCCAGTGCTAACTTTTGTTGTTGTTGTTGTTGTTTTAATATAACAGTTTCAAGGTGTTTCTTGGAGCACTGATAACTTTTGTATAGTCAATTAAAAATGACCAAGTAAGTGCTTTAAAATATGTTTAGTGCTGAGCAGACATCCAATAAACATGTACATAGTAAATAATTCAGAAATCAAGACTTTAAAACCATTAAAATTTCACACTTTATAAACCAGACAATTATCTTTAAAATTTATGTTTTGTCTAAATGTCCCAATATATTGGATCCATGTTATAATTTTCATAACTTTGATATTATTGCTGGAAAAGTCTATGTGCTGGAAAAGTCTATGTGAGTTTAAGATCTCAGTACATTCACATTAGAGGAATATATTGGATCCATGTTATAATTTTCATAACTTTGATATTATTGCTGGAAAAGTCTATGTGCTGGAAAAGTCTATGTGAGTTTAAGATCTCAGTACATTCACATTAGAGGAAGCAAACCCATAAGCCGACTGTTGAGAAAGATTCTCATTTATGAAAAAAAATATAGGGATTACTCAGAATCAGGTATCTAGAAAGGGAGATGCTGTTAGAGGCATAACAGAGGGGAAAAATACATTGGTGCACATCCAGATTCAGCTATAAGGTTGCTTATATAACTTACTCTGGTCTACTACTGATGTTCTTAATACCTTTTCTTGTAGTGTCATCTTATGTTATACATTAACATGTCAGAAATAATGCTTTTCTCTCTTTACCATGGGGTATAAGAACAAGCATATTAACATGAGAATACTCACAAGAAGTATCAGAATGTTGTGAGAACATGTCAGTATTAATAATTCCATAATATTTTTGTTGTTGTTCGTTTGTTGGGTTTTTCGAGGTAGGGTTTCCCTCTAGCCCAGGCTGACCTGGAATTCACTATATAGTCTCAGGGTAGCCTCAAACTTACAGAGATCCTCTTACCTCAGCCTTCCAAATACTGGGATTAAAGGCGTGTGCCACCACGCCCGACTAATTCCATAATATTTTATGGAAACTAGCTGTGAAAGAGGAAAAACTTTAATAATAATATCTGATGACTAACACCATTTTAAATACTCTATCTTTGAAAGTGATGGTATACTTATTAAAGCCTAAACTCTGTTGTGTTTGTAAGTATATTTCTTCAGGTATACTGTTTAAGTGTAGCTAAATATGACTATTTTCTACTGGAATCTGTTCTTAAACTCATTTCAACTTTGCCAAAACAAAGAAATATTGTCATTCTGTCCCCATTCCTAAGTTTCTTCCTGCATATTCAAAATTCACCTTCCAGTGAAAATTGTTGCCCCACCAAGCCCAGTAATTTAATCCCTTACCTTATTCTTTCTCTTGCGCCGAAACCTCAAAAGTTCTTTATGCTGTCTTGATACAAAATTTACTGCTGCATACTCCAGAAGTGCTGAAAACACAAAAAGGAGGCATACTGCCATCCAAATGTCAATAGCTTTCACATATGACACCTAGCCAGGAGAGAAAGAGAAAGCCAGAAAATTGGTTTGTATTGTTATGGGCTTTAAACAAAAACAAAATTTTATTATTCTGAATATCATTTATATGTCATTGTAAAAATAAGTGAAAACAAGGTTTAAAAATTTATGATTAGAATTTTTGAGATTAGTTATACTTTTAGGACTTGTCTATGTTTTGTGAATTTTTCAAACTAGTCTTTAAACCAAAGAAGGACAGAAAAATCAAAGAAAATGGAATTTTACCTGTACAATATAATGTTTGAAATATGAAGTAACACTGAAACATAAAGGACACTTTAGACTTTAAAGTATATTTATAGATTTTTTTATTTTGAAATATTTTTATTTAATAATTTTATTTTAATTATGCTAAGATAATTTTACTGGGGTTGGGACAATAGCTTAGTCAGTAAATTTCTTGGATTCACAAGCATGAAGAAACAAGTTTGATCACCAGTATCCACATAGAAATACCAGCCATGGAGGTACACTCCTATAATCCTTGTACTGGAGAGAATAGGAGAAAAGAATCCTTGGGGCTTGCTGGCCAGCCAATCTAGCCGAACTTGTGATCTTCCAGAACAATACAAGACCTCGCCTCAAAAATAAGTGGACAGTGTTCCTGAGGATAGCACCCAGGGTTGTTCTCTGACATCCACATACATGCACTTGTGTGCATACAAACATGAACACGCACGTGGGCAAACACACAATGAAAAGGTGCCTTTCTTAATTTGCTATTTCAAAAACCTTTATAGACATGCTTTCCATGCTTTAAGAATAGTACAATTACCCATCTCCTCTTCTGTTGCTATCTGTCTACATTTATCAAATATATGTACATGATCATACATATGTAGGTTCTCCCACACTCAATAATTTTCATATAATTTTAGGACATGGTATTATATACTCACAAAATCAGGAATTTAACATTTCTAACTACCTTCTATCTAATTCTAACACCCCATTGCCATTTTATCTTATTTTTAAAAATGCATTTTTTTCTTCTAGCCCTGGACTTAATTTGGGGTCATTTGTCACATTTTGGTTTTATGTCTCCTTAGTATTCAGCTTAGAACATATATCCAGTCATTCCATGCTTTAAGTGACATAGGTATTTATAATGAGTAAATGCCAATTACTTTATAGTGTTATTCACTTAAGATTTGTCTTCTTTTTTTCTCTAGTTAAGAACTCCTTACTAGAATATTGCTTCAGCTGTTCATAATGTATCATAGCAGGAGATGCAAAATGTTGATCTATTTGTTAAAGTTATGCTTCCTGTTTTCTATGCTATGAAGGTACTAATTTCTCCATATAGAATGCTTTGAATAATGTGGGTATAACTCTGCTCACACAATGAACTTTTTGAAGGCAAATGGTATCTTGTTTTTGTAGCAACACTACAGTATTTGCACATATATCCATATTTGCTGAGTGAATGAGTAGTTGAATTATGATATCAAATATTAAAATACAGGAGGGCGAGTGAATCATAGATTATTCATACAACTATTCACCTTCTGAAGCTAGACTCAGCTAACACTTAGGATGTTTCAATTTTCTTTTAAGTAGACTCCATTCTTGATGCTTGCAATGGTATCTACCTAACATGTGAAGGATTTCAATAAAGGACATTCCAGTATTTCTTTCTGTATCACAATTGTGCTTTCTGGACAAAGTACTCTCTGGACAAAGAGCCCCTCCCACCCCCGCGCTTTGTCTTGGTTTTGTATTCTATTCATCTGTATATCTGCATAGATTTAGGACTCATAAATTCTACAGTTCTGACAGAAATTTCTAGCAATTTCAAAATAAATGCCACATAAGAAAATGTAATGTAGCTTTCAAAGACACAGTCACAAACACATCATTCCTGGAAGCAAATGACTCATAAAACATGTGAGCATTCTTTGGCACCCTGAATCTATAATTATGTGCAGCAAAGAGATCATATAGGAATATCTGTGCTTGTCAGGAATCTGCTAATTGTGAACAGCTCATGAACATTGGACCTCAAAGGCCCACATTCCTCCTTCTGTCTGCTGAGCACATTCACGACATTCAACCCTTTTCTTGCCCCTCCAAATACAGTACACATAAGACCTGAGAGGTTTGGTTTTCTGGAGGTAGTAACTTCACATTACAAAAAGTAGTTTTTAGCTGTCACATTAACAGTATACTCATGACACTCGATACACTCACTACGTCATTCAGATAGACTTTGGTGTTACTCCTTACTAATGATGTGCTTTTGGGCAACATCATTCCTATTTGGTGCATCTGGAACCCCTTTTCAATAGTCCCATTATCAACTGAGCCTTATTCTATTTTAAGTAAAATATCGCTAGGCACTTTCCATGCAACAAGCATGAGGGCCTGAGTGGCCGTAAATGAAACCCACAACACCCATGCAAAAAAAAAAAAAAAAAAAGCATAGCCATCATGCATGACAGTAACCCCAGTCCTATGGAGTCAGAATTATTGAAGCTCATTGGTCAGCCAGTCTGACAAAACATGACAGCTCCCTCAATAAGAGGTTCCAACTCAAGGAAACAACTTGAGTCAATGACAGTTTAGACACTGGATGTCTTCCTTTGGTCTTTGCAAGTGTGTGCATGTGGTGCATGCATCTACACATACATATACATATGTATATCCCATACCACAGTAATACACACACTCCATGCACACACACACACATACTTCTTTTTGTTTGTTTGTTTTCTTTAGGTAGGGTCTCACTCTAGCTCAGGCTGACCTAGAATTCACTATGTAGTCTCAGGGTGGCCTCCAACTCATGACGATCCTCCTACCTCTGCCTCCCAAGTGCTGGGATTAAAGGCGTGTGCTACCACGGCCCACTCACACACAATTTTTTAAAAACTATTTTTTTTAAAAAGACACAATTTCTCCTCAATAATGTTAGGAGGCCCATGTACTGGAAACACTCTCAATTCTTCTTGCAAAAGACTTCTTTCTTTCTTGAAGTATAGTGTTCCAATGGGTTCCTTATCCTGTGTTCCCTGTTTCCCTTCCCCTATCCTATCCCATCTGCATTGTGCACTCTTCTTTTGAATCCTGCATCCCTTCATGATATGGCATGAGCCCTCTTTTATATTCACTGTTAGCCACCACTGAGTCTCTTATTTAGTCCCATGAATTCTGTTCCTTCTCTAAAGGAACTTAAAAATTGGACAGTCACTGGCTTGAAATAGGAAACTACTTTTTTTTTCTTTTGCTCATGTTCCAAGTCTAGTTTCTGTTGAATTGTGGCTTGAGAGTTGTGTTGTCATTGTAATTCTTTTTGACATGATAGGAGAGAAAAAGGATGGTATTTGAACATGTCATGTTTGGTGACAAATGTTACAAGCCAGAAGTGGCATAGTTCATTTCTACTCAAATCTCACCAGGTAGAACTACTTACAGTGAACCCCAATGTCAAGAAACTAGGACAAGCAACCTTAGCAAGTACTTGGAGGGAAGAAATCTAGAAGGTGGCTGGGCATGGTGATGAATGATTTTAATCCCAGCACTCGGGAGGCAGAGGTAGGAAGAACACCATGAGTTCGAGACCACCTTGATACCAAATAGTGAGCTCCAGGTCAGCCTGGGCTAGAACAAGACCCTACCTCAAAAACAGAAAGAAAGAAAGAAAGAAAGAAAGAAAGAAAGAAAGAAAGAAAGAAAGAAAGAAAGAAAGAAAGAAAGAAAGAAAGAAAGGAAGGAAGGAAGAAAGAAGAATCCAGAAAGTGTGACATAGCTCTATACTGACTCCAGAGAGAGTTGGGTACAGAGATTTATATATGTACTTCTGAAATAAACCCAAGGATCCACACAAGCTCATAACTTAGTGAAAATTGTGATTCCCTGAGTAGTATATAAAAGCATCCTCATTAGGGAACAAAGCACACTGCCTTATAGGAAGAAGCTGTAGCTTAGAGTAGTAAAAAAATAAATAAATAAATCCTGAACTGTAGGCAATGTTTTCCTAAAACCAGAGTGTCAGGTAAAATTTAGTAAATCAGTTGTAAGGGAGACAAACACTAGAGTCCAGGTAAAGCTGCTGTCAAGCACTACTTAATCTAAGACAGATAATCAATTATCTAAGAGCAGAGAGTAAAGACAAGAAAGCTGCAAGCCATTACATTCAGGCATGAGAAAGAACTTGTTTGGGAGGGGGTGTCAGAGAAGGAATGAGGAAGGGAGAGACAGAGGGAAGGAGGGAAGAATATGCTTATGCGTCCAAGCATGGAGTAGCCCTGGTCAGTTAGCCACAGTGCTCATCCCTCTTCCTCTCATTGATCATTTATTTGTACATTTCATTTGTGCTCTCTAAAATGCTGCATATATACAATTACTCTTCTGCAAGATTTTGATAAGACTATTGAAGAGCAGAAGTTTTAGATTATTTTCTCTGACAGGCCCTCTAGGTGAGCTCTATTATAAGTATGGCATCATATTCTACTATTCTATGATTGAGAGTCTGCCAAGATGCATGATTTGACCATAGTCCCCTCAGAAGTGGTCAAAAACATTTGCCATAGTTAGTAATTCCTAAGCTACAGCTCATAGATACAACATACTACTAGGTGCAGTTATATTAGATGTGGCTTGCTAATGTGTAGCTCACTATTATTAATCAGTAGTTTCTTGAAATAGAAATTTAAATGCACCAAAAACTTTAAATTTAAGAATAGGCTAGTGATTAAAGTAGAATCCTACCTAGATATACATGTAAGTATCTGTGAGGTAAATTTCCATGGACCATTTTAGATTGAAGATTTTATCATTTTTTTCTCAACCCAAATTTTATTTAATTATTTTTTTAAAGAAAGATATATTACTGTGCATTGTAGTGTGTGCTTCTATTTTGAGTAATTTGTTCTTTCTTTAACAGCAATCAAATTTAGTGGATTCTCCAGTTCCTCAGAAATATCAAGTATTTGATTCTCCAGTTCCTCAGAAATATCAAGTAAACCATGATGAATAAGTTTTCTGTGGAATGAGCAAATGACTCAATCACACAGATAAATACTTTTCCTTTGACATATGCTGAAAATGTCTCTGCTTGTGTCATGTTTGTTTTCTGAGGTTTCCACCTGAGATCTTTATGATTTTCACTTTGTTATTAGTTCATTGTTTAAGTCTGATTTGCAGTACACTTAATTCTACATTTTTTTCAGTATGAGATCTTATGCAAGAAGTTTACATTTTTTTCTCCAAGGCATTTTCAATGTTACTTAAGACCAAAAGCCAACGAGAAAGGAATTAGAACAAAGATAATGAATAATGCTTTAACATTAGATGTTAAAGTAAATGTGAGTGGAATTGAATAGCCAAAAGGAAAGCACTAGGGAGTCAGCAATGAAGGACAGGGTGGTGATGTCTTAAGCTCTGACAATCAAACATTAGTCATTCAGAATCCTGGAGGGCGACTCTCTCAGCAGTCCTACTGATGCCACATTCACACTGATTACAATACACAGAACTCAGTAAATGAACCTGCTTTGTACATTATACTTATTTTCCACACAAAGGTGTTTTCATTAAGAGATGAAATGCAGCACAGAACTATATAGTCACAGATCTGCATTATGTCATGAGATGAACTAGATCCATCTTCTCAAAACCAGATGATGGACGCAATATCACTGTTTCCTATTCCAGGTACCTTAATTTTATTGTCATCTGTTCCAGAGGTGTGATTTTTCATGTGTTTAAAATTTAAATGAAGTTATAAAATAAATGTTGATGTCAGTAGAAATATTTCTTGAGCAAATCCTATTTGACTTGTTGGTATGTAGTAATATGTTGTCTTTGTCTTAGCCAGTTAAAATCATATTTGTGGCTTCTTGCTTTCCTGCCTTTCTGTACTAGGATTGTTACAGTTCTCTTAGTAGTATAGTTATTATAATGATGTGCCACCCTACCAAGTTTATATTTGGATGTATGAATGTGTGCAGTGTGTATAGTGTACATGTGTGCCTGAGTCCTATTATGTCAAAGATCGATATTCAGATATAAAATCTAAACTTCAGATAACATAAACATAAGTCAAGTACCAAAGCAGCTCCTTAGATAGCTCCTATGAAAATGATTTTTAAAAAGGATGACGGTAGAGTTCAAACAGGAATTACTTGACTTTAAGGTCTGAAAACGAAGGGTATTTGTAAGATTGATACATGATTAAGATGTCTGTAGAAGTCCACAATGTGTATCCTTTCCTAAAACCCAGAGGTTCCACATTACAATTACATTTCAATACCCATTCTTAAAAAAAATATAGTTACTTCAGTATAAAATGTTAATGGGGGCATTAGTATATAACATTCATTATATGAACATTTTTATAGAGTATGTTCAAAACTGAAAAATTTAATTATGGCACTGACATACTATGGAGTATTATGCCAACATTTAAAATTACCAGGTAAACTCAATTTAAATAAATATTTAGGGCTGGAGAGATGGCTTAGTGGTTAAGCGCTTGCCTGTGAAGCCTAAGGACCCCGGATCGAGGCTCAATTCCCCAGGACCCACGTTAGCCAGATGCACAAGGGGGCGCACACATCTGGAGTTTGTTTACAGAGGCTGGAAGCTCTGGCGCGCCCATTCTCTCTCTCTCTCTGCCTCCTTCTCTCTGTCGCTCTCAAATAAATAAATAAACAAACAAAAAAATTAAAATAAATAAATAAATAAATATTTAGTACATTTTTAAATGTTTAAGCATTTATTGATATGGAGAATTTCATAATGAATTGATGATGGTGGATATTTAAATAATTGGAGATGTAGCTTTAGAAATCTGTTTCTAAGTGTAGATGTGAACCTTCATAACCATTTCTAGCCCTCAAAATTTTCTATGAGATCATATATGTATATTTGGTGTGTGGGGTGCGAGTATAGTATGTTTTATGGTATGTGTATATGTGTATATATGGTGTATGCACGTGTGTTTACAGATGTGTGAGTCCCATATACATGCATGCAGTGGCCAGAGAATAACATCAAGTGTCTTCTTCTATTGTTCTTCCACTTAGTGCCTAGGGACAGAGTATCTCACGGAACCTGCAGCTGTGACAGACTGGCTCATCAGCGAGCCCCAGCTACATTCTGATCCCAACCCTGACAGGACTGTCATGTGTGGCCATGCCCAGCTTTTTAAGTAGGTGCTGGAGATCAAACTCTGATGGTCTCGGGGCTCTTAGGCTCTCATGCCTGCGTGACAAGTTCTTGTACATGATGAGCCTTTTCCCCAGCCTCACAGAATTTTACACTTCAAAAGATATTTTATTTATTGCTGTTTATTCTGGGTCTTCAGAGTTGACATCCCAAATTCTAATATGCATATAACTAAGTAGTTCACCCTTTCATTCCTTAACTATCACAATTTCAAAGAGAATATGGTTATCTTCACTTAAGCTATCATTCTGCCCAACAATTTTTTTTGTAGATGAGAGTTAAATATGTCACTTCATTTCTAGGGGTTCGTTGTCTCAATAATCAAAGAGAAAAATAGGTCTTAAATAAATCCATGTGTATATTGAACTCATTGTTAAGAATGTATTCATTATTCTTGACATCTCTATGGAATTCATGCCTTTTAAGACTCTCTCATTGTTTTTTAGTATAATTAATTTATTTGAGAGAAAGGAGAGAGAATGAGCATGCCAGAGCCTCCAATCGCTGCAATTGAACTCCAGACACATGCACCACCTTGTGCATCTGGCTTATGTGGGTACTGGGGAAATGAACCTGGGTCCTTACACTTCACAGGTAGATGCCGTAACCAATAAGCCATCTCTATAGCCTCTCACTGCCTTTTGAGAAGTATCAGCTGTGCTAAGTCTTCCTTCCCTTTGTGTCCCCATTATACTCTCTTTGTTTATTACTTTGTATATATCCACTTGTTTCTCTATTCAAACCTGTGGGATACCTCATTCCTATCTTACTTTTGGCATTGAATGCTTTTCTGCTATGTCTCACAAAAATCTGTAGATCCCTAAAATGGAAAATCTTTCTAGCTAACAATTTAGAGAACAAACATGGCTTAATTATTGTATAGCTCAGGGAGATCAATAAGTCAATTGCCTGCCCCCAAATTGACTGAATTTTCTATTATTGACCAGATCCCTTAAGACTTTTATACTTATTCTCATACACATTGAAACTTAAACAAATGCATAGATTTATAATTACATGGAGAACATGTTATCAAACATCAGTTTTTCTGATCTATTTTAAAAATAAAATGATGCATTCACTAGAGAAGACATAATTTTGAAAGATGACTATTAATTCTTAGAGAAGTGACTTTCGCTAGATATTGGGTTCTTTCTCTATTATGTAACATTTTCAAAGATCTTGTGGCTAACTTTTGTTTACTCACACATTTTAATGTAAATAATTGACTCTGAATGCAATTCCTGGAAAGGTCTAAGGGAACCATGTGGTATATTTATAATTTACTTGGAGTGGCAAAAACATACCACTAAATGTTCAAGAGAAATTAATATAATTTTATTATGCTGAAGTGTATCATTTCAATCAAAATAGTAGTCAAGCTTTTTGGAATCTTTGTAGGAGCTCTTAAGATAATTGGTACTTCCTGGAAATCATTTCATAAGAAGAAAATAATTTTTCATTTCTATGAGGCTAAATAGATGAATAGAGCTTCAGGTATATATTTAAGTATAATTTATGAAGAGTATTGAAACTTTTATAAACTTTATAGAGGAAACAGTTTTAATTCTGGCTGTTCTTCATAGACAAAAATTATGGAATTAAATAAGTTCTCCTTCCTATTGACCTACAACTAACTAAAAGCCAGAGAAATGGAGACATAAAAATAATGAATATCATATTTGGTCCAGGGTGCATCACTGTAGAAACTCCAATAATATACTTGATAGAGAGGGATTTCTGCAGTAATTTTCTGCAGGTGTGTACATATCTCTATTCATATACATCTGTATTCTTGGGTGTATAACATCCATCCTATGAATATCCATTATAGAATGAATTCAGAGATTGAACTATTTAATTATGGTATTGACATATGATAGTGTTATGCCAACATTTAAAATTGCCAGACCAATTCAATTTAAATAAATATTTAGTACATTTTAAATGTTTAAATATCTATTGATATGGAGAATTCCATAGTGTATATATGATGGTTGATATTTAAGTAACTGGAGATCAAAACACAGAATGTGAAGAGAAGATATCACTGGTTTGTATAATATTTTCCTTCCTCCATTGTTGCATTTTATAAGATTTATGAATTGGTAATTTTGCAAAAATTTTACTTCACTTGTTTATTTTTATTTGTGTTTGTATATATGTATGAATGTATGTAGTGTGTATGCATGGGCAGGTATATGACACAGTGCACATGAGAGGCCAAAGGACATCTCTATGTCTGTGCTCTTCTTCTACCTTCTTTTTTTTTTTTTTCTCCATTTTTATTAATATTTTCCATGATAACAAAAAAAATCCCATGGTATTACCCTCCCCCCTTTCCCCTTTGAAATTCCATTCTCCATCATATCCCCTCCCCATCTCAATCTTTCTACTTACATATATACAATACCAACCTAATAAAAGCCCTCCTCCCTTTCTTTCTCTTCCTTTTCTATCTCCTTTTTTAACTTACTGGCCTCTGCTATTGAGTTTTTTCCTTCTCACACAGAAGCCCAATCATCTCTAGCTAAGATCCACATATGAGGGAGAACATGTGGTGCTTGGCTTTCTGGGCCTGGGTTACCTCACTTAGTATAATTCTTTCCAGATCCATCCACTTTTCTGCAAATTTCATAACTTCATTTCTCTTTACTGCTGAGTAAAACTCCATTGTATAAATGTGCCATATCTTCATTATCCACTCATCAGTTGAGGGACATCTAGGCTGGTTCCATTTCCCAGCTATTATAAATTGAGCAGCAATAAACATGGTTGAGCAAGTATCTCTAAGGTAATGAGATGAGTCCTTAGGATATATGCCTAGGAGAGCTATAGCTGGGTCATATGGTAGATCAATCGTTAGCTGTTTTAGGAACCTCCACACTGATTTCCACAATGGCTGGACCAGATTGCATTCCCACCAACAATGTAGAAGGGTTCCTCTTTTTCCACATCCCCGCCAACATTTATGATCATTTGTTTTCATGATGGTAGCCAATCTGACAGGAGTGAGATGGAATCTCAATGTAGTCTTAATCTGCATTTCCCTGATGACTAGGGATGTAGAACATTTTTTTAGATGCGTATATGCCATTCGTATTTCTTCCTTTGAGAATTCTCTATTTAGCTCCAATTCCCATTTTTTGATTGGTTTGTTTGATTCCTTATTATTTAACTTTTTGAGTTCTTTGTATATCTTAGATATTAATCCTTTATCAGATATATAGCTGGTGAAGATTTTTTCCCATTCTGTAGGTTGCCTCTTTGCTTTCTTCACCGTGTCCTTTGCAGTGCAAAATCTTTGTATTTTCATGAGGTCCCAGTGGTTAATCTGTGGTTTTATTGCCTGAGCAATTGGGGTTGTATTCAGAAAGTCTTTGCCAAGACCAATATGTTGAAGGGTTTCCCCTACTTTTTCCTCTAGCAGTTTCAGAGTTTCAGGTCTGATGTTAAGGTCCTTAATCCATTTGGACTTAATTCTTGTGCACGGAGAAAGAGAAGAATCTATTTTCATCCTTCTACAGATATATATCCAGTTTTCCCAACACCATTTGCTGAAGAGGCTGTCTTTTCTCCAATGAGTATTTTTGGCATTTTTATCAAATATCAGGTGGCTATAACTACATGGGGTTACATTTGGGTCCTCTATTCTGTTCCATTGATCTACAAGTCTGCTTTTGTGCCAGTACCATGCTGTTTTTGTTACTATGGCTCTGTAGTATAGGTTAAAATCAGGTATGGTGATACCACCAGCCTTATTTTTGTTGCTCAGTATTATTTTAGATATTCGAGGTTTTTTGTGATTCCAAATGAATTTTTGGATTGTTTTTTCTATTTCCGTGAAGAATGCCTTTGGAATTTTGATGGGGATTGCGTTAAATGTGTAGATTGCTTTTGGTAAGATTGCCATTTTCACAATATTGATTCTTCCAATCCAGGAACAAGGGATGTTTTTCCACTTCCTAGTGTCTTCTGCAATTTCTCGCTTGAGTGTTTTAAAGTTCTCATTGTATAGATTCTTTACTTCCTTAGTAAGGTTTATTCCAAGGTACTTTATTTTTTTTGATGCAATTGTGAATGGGAGTGATTCTCTGATCTCATCCTCTGTGTGTTTGTTGTTAGCATATATGAAGGCTACTGATTTCTGTGTATTTATTTTGTATCCTGCTACATGACTGTAGGTTTTTATCAGCTCTAACAGTTTGCTAGTAGAGTCTTTAGGGTCCTTTATATATAGAATCATGTCATCTGCAAATAATGATAACTTGACCTCTTCCTTTCCGATTTGTATCCCTTTTATGCATGTCTCTTGCCTTATTGCTATGGCTAAGACTTCCAGAACTATATTAAATAAAAGTGGGGACAGTGGACACCCTTGTCTTGTTCCTGATTTTAGTGGAAAAGCATCCAGTTTTTCCCCATTTAGTAATATGTTGGCTGTAGGCTTATCATAAATAGCCTTTATTATATTGAGATATGTTCCTTCTATTCCCAGTCTCTGTAGGACTTTTATCATGAAGGGATGTTGGATTTTGTCGAATGCTTTCTCTGCATCTAATGAGATGATCATGTGATTTTTGTCCTTCAACCCATTTATATAATGTATAACATTTATAGATTTGCATATGTTGAACCATCCCTGCATCTCTGGGATAAAGCCTACTTGGTCAGGGTGAATGATCTTTCTAATGTATTCTTGTATTCTGTTTGCCAATATTTTGTTGAGAATTTTTGCATCTATGTTCATGAGGGAGATTGGTCTGTAATTTTCCTTTTTTGTTCTATCTTTGCCTGGTTTTGGTATCAGAGTGATGCTGGCTTCATAGAAGGAGTTTGGTAGAATTCCTTCTTTTTCTATTTCATGGAAAAGCTTAAGAAGCAATGGTGTTAGCTCTTCCCTGAAGGTCTGGTAAAATTCAGCAGGGAATCCATCTGGGCCTGGGCTTTTTTTAGTTGGGAGATTTTTGATAACTGTTAGGATCTCCATGCTTGTTATAGGTCTATTTAAGTGATTAATCTCATCTTGATTTAATTTAGGTAGGTCATATAAATCAAGGAAATCATCCATTTCTTTCAGATTTTCATACTTTGTGGAGTATATGTTTTTATAATATGTCCCTATGATTTTTTGAATTTCTCTGGCATCTGTCGTGATGTTACTTTTTTCATCTCTAATTTTATTAATTTGTGTCTCTTCTCTCTTTCTTTTGGTCAGATTTGCTAAGGGTTTATCAATCTTGTTTATCCTTTCAAAGAACCAGCTCTTTGTTTCATTAATTCTTTGTATTGTTTTTTTGGTTTCTATTTCATTAATTTCTGCCCTAATCGTTATTATTTCTTCCCATCTACTGATTTTTGGTTTGCCTTGTTCTTCTTTTTCCAAGGCTTTAAGGTGAAGCATTAGGTCATTTATTTGCGACCTTTCTAATTTCTTAATATAGGCACTTAAAGCTATAAATTTACCTCTTAGAACTGCCTTCATTGTGTCCCAGAGATTTTGGTATGTTGTGTTCTCATTATTGTTTGACTCTATAAATTTTTTGATTTCCTTCTTGATTTCTTCATTGACCCATTCATCATTTAGTAATGTATTGTTTAGTTCCCATGATTTTGTGTATGCTCTATATCCTTTCTTGCTATTGATTTGTAGTTTGATTCCATTGTGGTCAGATAGAATGCAAGGAATTATTTCAATTTTCCTGAATTTGTTAAGATTTGCTTTGTGTCCTAATATATGGTCTATTTTAGAGAATGATCCATGTGCTGCTGAAAAGAATGTATATTCTGCAGCATTTGGATGAAATGTCCTGTATATGTCTGTTAGGTCCATTCCTTCTATGACCTCGTTTAGTCCAGATGCCTCTCTGTTTATTTTTTCCCGGGATGACCTGTCAATTGATGAGAGTGGGGTGTTAAAGTCACCAACTACCACTGTGTTTGGTGTTATCTGTGATCTTAGTTCTAACAGTGTTTGTTTGATGAATTTGGGAGCCCCCATGTTAGGTGCATATATGTTTAGGATTGTAATGTCCTCCTGTTGGAGTGTGCCCTTAATCAATATAAAGTGACCTTCCTTATCTTTCTTGACTAATGTTGGAGTGAAGTCTGCCTTGTCAGCTATTAGGATAGCAACCCCTGCTTGCTTTCTGGGTCCATTTGCTTGAAACACCGTTTTCCAACCTTTCACCCTAAGATAATGTCCATCCTTTGTAGAAAGGTGAGTTTCTTGGAGACAACAAATTGTAGGGTCCTGCTTTTTAACCCAGTCTGCAAATCTATGTCTTTTGGTTGGAGCATTGAGGCCATTGATATTAAGAGATATTATTGAAAGATGTGTATTTATGCTTGCCATTTTTTTTTTTTTTTTGTGGTTCTGGTTCTACCTTTGCTCTCTTATATTAACTAGTATTTGAGTGTTGTTTGTTGTTTTCCAGGTTCCTTATATGTGTGTTTTTCTTTCTCTTCGGCATGGAGGATTCTTTCAAGTATTTTGTGTAGAGCTGGTTTTGTCTTCAAATACTCCTTTAGCCTGCTTTTGTCATGGAATGTCCTTATTTCTCCATCTATTTGAATGGATAGTTTTGCAGGATAAAGTAGCCTTGGTTGACAGTTGTTATCTTTCAGAGTTTGGAATACATCACTCCAAGCCCTTCTGGCTTTGAAAGTTTGTGTTGAGTAATCTGCTGTGATCCTGATGGGCTTGCCTTTGTAGGTAACTTGATTTTTCTCTCTAACTGCTTTCAATATTTTTTCTTTGGATTGTGTGTTTGGTAGTTTGATTATAATATGGCGAGGAGAGGTTCTTTCCAGGTTTTGTCTGGCTGGTGTTCTAAATGCTTCCTGTATCTGCATTGGCACCTCTTTCCCAATTTGGGGGAAGTTTTCTTCTATGATTTTGTTGAAGATGCCTACTATACCTTTGGATTGAAATTCTTCTCCTTCTACTATACCCTGAATTCTTATATTTGATCTTTTCATAGTGTCCCGAATATCTTGAAATTCCCATTCATACTTTTCTATTACTTTGTCTTTCTCTTTGTTGGATTGTATTAGATCTGCCACCTGGTCTTCTAGCTTAGATATTCTGTCCTCTCCTTCATCCATTCTACTGGTGAGATTTTCTACAGAGTTTTTTATTTCATTAACTGTGTTCTTCATTGCTAGTAATTCTGACTGGTTTTTCTTCATTATTTCTATTTCCTTATTTATGTCTTGTATTGATTTCTTTATTTCGTTAAATTGGTGTCCTGTATCTTCTCTGATTCCTTTGATTTCTTCTTTGAGTTCATTGAACATATTTACAATCATTCTTTTGAAATCTTTCTCAGGCATTTTCTCTAACTCGTTTTCACTAGAGGTCATTTCTGAAGCATTGATGCTTTTTGGTGGATTTATATTGCCTTGGTTTTTGGTGTTTCTTGTGTTATAATGTATATATTTTTGCATCTTGGATTAAGTTACTGCTTAGATTTTCCAGTTAGCTGGGTATCCTTTGCTGTATCTATTGATCTGATATTGTATATCTTCTATGTAGGAGATTAAGATGTTAGGTGTGGCTCTTACCACTCTCAGAGTATCTAGACACGTGGTCCTAGGGGTTAAGTTTGCCTGCTATGGGAGTATTCAAATAGGTTGAGTGGAATAAAATACAGGTATATTCTAAAATTTAACTAAACCCTATACACATTCAGTCAAGAACAGCACCGAGCATTTATGCAAGATTAGGTATTATAAAAACCAGATCCTCTATCAACAAAGAAGTTAAGATTTCTGGTCTGTTGAGGGATCCAAGTCAGCTTGTGACCAGGTGAGACCCTTCCCTGGTTCAATCCCAGTTACCTCTTTGGATGCTTTTGGTCTCAGTCAAGTTGCTGGCTGGGATGTTGGGCCGCTGTTCTGCTTTCTGGAACTGGGTACTGGCTTTTCCTGTGGGGCAAACCAAGCCTGGCAACTGTGGCCCTGCAGATTGGCACCCCTGATGCTGGATCCCCGCTGCTGCCGCTGGAGCTGCCGCTGCTGGGACCACTGCTGCTGGATCCGCCACTGGAGATGCCGCTGCTGGGTCTGCCCCCGCTGATCCGCTGGAGCTGCCGCTGCTGGGTCCTCCGCCTCTGATCCGCTGGTGCTGCCGCTGCGGGATCCGCCTCTGCCGCTGAAGCCGCTGGAGCCTCCGCTGCTGGATTCGCTGCCCTGAAGCCGCTGTGGCCGGTACCGGAGCAGCTGATGGTGTTTTTGGGGCTGGAGTCAAGGCTTCCACCGCCGCTTCCGGCTTCCACCGCCGCTTCCGCTGCCGGGGTCTGAGCCGCCGCTGTTGGATCCCGAGTCGCCACTCTTCTTCTACCTTCTTTGAGACAGGTCCTATTGCCACTACAAATGAACACCTAACTGGCTCTCTTTGGATTATCCAGATTCTGCCTCCTGTTTTAATAGGCATGGGATCACAGATTCATGCACACTTTGTGTCCCACTTTACATGGATGCTGTACAATCAAATTTAGGTTGGCAAGCTTAGCAAGCAAGTACCTTTAACTACATCTCCCCAGCCCTTAGTACTTTTTTTTTTTTTTTCTTTTGGTGCAGGGTCTCACTCTGGCCTAGCCTGACCTGGAATTCACTCTGCAGTCCAGCCTTGCCTCAAATTCACAGTGATTTTCTTGCATCAGCCTCCCAAGTGCTGACATTTTAGGCATGAACCACCATGCCCATCTGTAATTTAGTGTTATTTTTTTAAATAATGTATAACAAATTCTATTAAACTATATCTGGTGAATCTTGCAATTGTATCTTTCTAAGTACATGTGCAAAGATGTGTATTTCCCTTAAGTGCACTTACCTTTGGTAAAGAAGCTCTGGATCCTGAGCTCTGTGTGGTCATTGTTAGCACAGTGGTTATGCCCAAAGCTACCCTGGCTGGTGCTGCATCCATATTAATCCAGAATGAAACCCAAGATAGAATCACGATCAGGAGACTGGGGATGTACATCTGGATCAGGTAGTATCCCATTTGCCTCTCCAGATGGAATCGCACTTCTATACATGTAAACTTTCCTAGTTGGTCATAAAATAAATGCAACAACAAATAAAAGTCAGTATTTGTTATGTCATCAAATCTCACAATTTAACTTTCATAATCGTTTTTGTCATAAATTTTTCCACTCATGAAAGGAGACCCTAACTCACATATTCAAATTGTGTTTAGACTTTTCATAAATCCCAAAGCAATGTAATGAGAGAGGGAACTCTTTCAGGAAATAGTATGATATCTGATTTTTCCTATTTGAATAACATTCATACTTGCTGCAGCACTGAAAGATCTGTTTTTTTGTTTTTGTTTTTTCCCTCACTTGATTCTAACAATTGTTCTGAGTTAGGCAGGCAATTGTGTGTTTGCTACTTAAAGGTCATTGTCACTCATTTTGTTTGGTGCTTTTATGTATTTGTTTAATTGAATAATATTTATTTCAAAGACCTTTATATTTACTTTGGAGTAAGTTCTAAGGGATACATACAATTGAAGATGAATGGTTGCATAAATATAGTACAAACAAAAGGAAAATATTTGTTATTGTATACTAATAACTTTTAACATAAACACACTATAACAAGTAAGTTATGTTTGTTGTATATATTTATGCCTTTGCTTCTCTACTAGTTTTATCTTTATGGCAGATTTTTAAATAATATTTTAGCTAAACTTTAAATTGGTATTTCTGCTTATTCCCTGTTTCTGCTTTATTGCTGTTTTACCACTACTGCTATGCTATTATTTTTTAAATCATGATTCTCTAAGTCATTCAATTCTGTGTTTTATTCTCTGTTTATTTCGAGAAGGATGGAGTCAGAGAGGAGAGTGTGTGTATTATCCTATTTAGGTAATGTTCTCTGATCCAACCATGAAAGAAAGAAATCATACAGCATAGATATAAAAATTGCTGGTGTATGTATCCTAGGATAAGGTTCAATTCGGTGCTATTAGAGAGACTTGACCCACAAGTGATGGCACAGTGCCATAAGAATATGGCCTCTAGATGGAAGATGGAAATGATTCCAGAACTTAGAAATCTCCACAAAAGCTCAGAAGCTCTTGGAAATGGGCAGTCCACTTTTTAATCAGGAACTTGTAGACAAGCATACATGGTTTTCTTGCCAACTTATCAAATACATAAAGAACATTTACAGATTTCTGGAATATATAAAATATTTAGATGTTAAAACAGTATTCAAGATTAAGATTTAAATTTTCATTAAATATAATAAATTAAATGGAGCATGAGTGCCTGAAACACTTTCATCAAATCAATGGTAAGTAACTGAACGACAAATTAACAATTTTATTGATCATTTGTATAAATTTTCTCAGTTTCATGTGATTCTCAAGGGAAAAAAAGCAAGCTCTCACTGAATTTTTATTTAAAATATTCTTGTCAATATTGCCAGGAAGAAAAAAAAAACAGATATGCAAATATACATGATTGTGCGTGTCTGTATAAGTGTCTGTGTACTACTTTTGTGTTTGTCTGTGTCTATGTGTACATTCTGAAGAGAAGAACACTTTAGACAAAAGCTCATTCAGAATCACAAGAAAAGCACACCAAATATGTGAGGAGAGGAGGAAGGATTTAGAGTAATTAGTAGGAAACAGGTCATAGAACCTTGAAGCATATGCCAGTAAAACTTTTGAACAGTGAAAATGAAAATTAACCTAACACTTGAGCTTATGCAATTAATTTGTATGTGAAATAATTATTAACTTTAATATATTTTGCTTTTTAGGAGGGAAAGGACTTAGTCTTTTATTTCCATACACAGTTTGGAATTTGCAAAGAAAATTACATGGCATCTTAGCCTACTATAGGAAAATAATCAGAACAGGAATTCTGTGCACTGTTGCAATGAAATGGGGCTTTTAGCAGATATGTGACTGAGGACATTACCATGTATAATTTTGGGTTTGCATTCATCTCTTCTACTGTACAAGTGTGAGGCATCTAGGTCTTCTGAGAAAAAAAATCATTATTTGTAGCAAGTATTCAAAATGTGAGTTATTTTCATCTAAGTTGTAATAGACTGTTAAATAACTCTAAGTATGCAAATGGGCTTTATGTAAAGAAGGGTCTTAAGACCCTGTATGGTCAAAATTTATCCTAACGTGATATTTACAGCTTCACTTCATCTCAGTGTAGCATCTGTGAATGTGACTTTATTTAGAAAATTGTGGTTGCCCTACTCCAATATCACTGGTGTCCTTAAAAGGAAAGGGAAATTTGTGCACAGACACACAGTCCATGGGGAGAATAGCATGTACTATGGAGACAAACACTTGAAGTGATGCATCTATAAGCCAACAAATACTGAAGGTTGATGGAAATAAGAAAATAAGAAAAGATAAGAAAATAATCATTTTCATGCAACTTACAGAGGAAGCATGGCTTTGCTGATGCCTAAGTTTTTACACATCAAGCAGCCACCCAGTCCTGTAAGAGTATGCATTTTTTCTGTTTCAATCCAATGAATTTGTGATCACTTGTGATGATAGTCCTAGGAAACTAATATACTACCACACCTCAAATCTAGAGACCTTTTTGGATTTTCCTAAAAGGAGTTTATCAATATGGCTGACTATGGAGAAATGACAAGGACATTGCTTCAGACTTGCCTGCTCTTTATCTTTGTGTTGAAATGCTAACCTTGAGTTGCCTAATCAGTTTGATAACACCTCTCTCTGGGTGGAAAATTATGGTGATATTTTAATCAGATAGTGCAAGTTAGTTAAAGAGCTAGAGTCTCAGAACTTTGTAGTGTGAAAACTCAGATAATTCTGGAAAATTCTGAGTCTAAGATGAGTCATAAGTTACTGAAATGAAATTATAAAAGTAACTGTGGACAGAGGTCACATACTCATAATCGGAGAGAGATGCTCCATGCTGGGATAGTTTATTTAATTGCATTTTAGGAATAAGTTACTTATTTAGAGTAGGTATTGCAAGACTAGGTCATACTGATTTAGAAAAGTGAATAAATTTTATGTGTATATGTATATTACATCCTGTTTCTTAATCCGTGGTGTTTTTATGATATCTTCTTTAAAAATATTTTTATTTGACAGAGAGGGAGAATGGGCATGCCAGGACTTATAGCCACTACAAACAAACTCCAGACACATGTGCCACATTGTGCATCTGGCTTATGTGGGTCCTGGGGAATAGAGCCTGAGTCCTTAGGCTTTATAGGCAAGTGCTTTAACCATTAAGCAGTCTCTCCAGCCCCTTTATTTCTGATAAGTTCATTCAGAGACACAAGGTTCCTGTGTCAATTTGCACAGTAGATTCCTTAATAAAAATTATCTTTTGACACAGGAAAATATGGCTAAAGGGAAAGGCTTAGGCAAATGAAGCTGTTTTTTAACATAAGGCAGTCTTTAAAAAAAAATTTGTTTTTGTTAGCACTTACAGTCTTATAGTGTAAGAGCTACATATCATTTCTCACATAGCAACTGAGGGAACATTTTGAAAACATCATTATTACCTAAGTATTAGTTTTCATAAAAAATAGTTAAAAATAACTAAGAATAAATATTAAAAAATAATATTTCAGTATGACAAGCATTTCTTTGGACTCATACAAATTGTATGACAGGACACAGTGAGTGAAAAAATTCATGTTTCAACAGCAACATAATCTACTCTATAACTAGGAAAAACAGTAGGATACATACTTAAAACTATTAACCTATCATTATAGTTAAGAAATATTTATGTATTTCTGTATAAAATCACAAATCATAAGCATAAATCAAACTCAGTGCCTACCTGTATTATAATGTTTAGTACAATATCGTAAATCTTTTTCTTCTTTCAACAGAAACTGAGGCAAAGTGAGTCCTTCTGCCACTTGTACTGGTGCCTCATCTTGCCATTCAAAAATGAGATCATTCATTGTGTACCCAACTAGACAAAACATTAAAAATATGTTTACAACTAAAAAGAAAGATAATCAAAGGGAAAAAAGCCCACTTGCCACAATCAGATGAACAGACTTGGTTCCATTAAGCAAAAGTCTAACAACAAATGCAGTAGGCTGAAAAGAAAAAATACAACATGGTAGGGAGAAACCTTGAGAGGCATATACATGCATTCTTTTCCTTAGAATGGGAAGCTATTAGATTAATTCAGCAATTTTCATTTTTGGTTCTATTCCATCCATTTCCTTTCTCTTACCTCATGTTCATTTCTTTAGGATTTCTTAACAACAAATCATCACAAATTAGAAAATGAGAAACTAAGTATCTGAAAGGGAAGTACTACTGCTGGATGTCTTCCTGGATTTAATTACTTTAACTTGTAGTATCTGGTTCTGTGTTCCAAGTCCCCACATGAACAAAATGGTATTAAAAATTAAAGTGTGTTCTATGTAGGAAAATAAGAGCAAAAAGAAAATGCACATGGAATAGTTTGCAGAAGAAATTCTTACACAGACTATCAGTGAATTCAGTACAGTTGCTTACTAATAAGTAGTACAAGAATTCAGCAGGTTTTAGTAAGCTAAATCTCATCTTCCTATATGGGGCAGAGTTTTAGCTTTTTGCCCTCTGAGTAAGAAATTTTAGAAATTTATGTTTGAAAGCCGCTGTAGATAATGAGTCAGCAGTGAGTGTGGGGCTGGTTTGTTCTTGTTCTGATCAGTTAGTTCATGTAGTTAAAATAGAGAAAGCATGATGGGGACCTTGAACTAAGTCAAGTGGTCAAAGGAAGCAAATGCGCTAGGTCCCTGAAGCTGCAAGCGGAATCTACCCCACATTTCCTGGAAAGAAGCTTGGTTTGTCAGGAGAGTATATAAGGGGTTAGAAACATTAATGTGGATAAATTTGGCAGAACAGAGCAGTGGATAGGGAAGGATTTCCACTGTCCCTCCAACTTCTTCAACATACCTGGAAAAGCCTTTCATAAAGAGCTAAGACTGATCTACCTGTGGTAGTAGTGGATTTGACCACACACATTTGATGCTTGGGCACACCAGTCCTACTCCGCAGGCAAGGTGGTAGTAGTGGCATGAGCATCAGTGGTCAGATCTGTGTAGAATGTCTAAGATTCTACTGACAAAACACAGCACTGTTACCATCTGTGATGCTCATTATGGAGTAAGAACCTTACAAACTAAACAGAGTCCGAGTTTGCAAAGCCATCCACCCTAAAAGAAGACATGTCTGAATTTCTGTTCTAGAGCAGACATGATAATTCAAAGGACTCTAAATTATACTACACAAAGCAAGAACTTAGTACTTGAGTTACTTATACTAGAATACCTTGTATTGAACCTTGAAATTAATAATTATTTGATTGATAATCATAGAGGGTTTTTACTTTTATTCATTAATTTTTTCTTATGTTCAGTATAAATATTATTTTACCTAGAGAGAAAACAGACACAGATTTCTTGATAATCTAAAGATGTTAAAATCAGCACCAGTTTGCCAGCACCAATTTGCATCAGCTGTAAGATAAGATATATTTATTATTCTTTCTAAATATAATCATGGAAGACAAAATATCTGAGATTCTTTTCCCCAATATAGATGCATAAATGGAAAGATGAGCCAAAACCTCCTTCTGGTTTGACATATGGAAGTATTCACAATATTCTGTAAAGTACTACCTCTGTTTAATTCTCTCAAAGACAAGCTCTAATACAATTTAGAGAAACATACATAACTTGTATATGTGTTAATTAATCATTAACATTGAATGATTTAGGAATAAGTGTTTTAGAATACTAATAATACTATTCCCTTACTTATAGTCCACAAAAATATTTAATTTTTAAAGCAGGAGGAAAATAATGATATAGCCATATCTAGGCAGGATTTTCTTCAGAGTCATTCACTGTTATTTTAGGAAACATAATGCCATTATTGCTTCAAAACACCTGTAAGAAAAACTTTAATCTGTTCTCTTATGCACAGTTTAAAGTATTTTAACATTTTTGTGTTTTTGGTTAATGGATGTTTCTAGATGCTTGAAAACATTAAGGAGAACAGATTTGCTAGTTTAATCACCTTGTACTATAAGTCTTTCAATGAAAAACGATTGCTTCAGGGAACAAAGAAAGAAATTAACCTCAACTTTAGCCAACAACATCATTGGGTAACTGTGGAGACACTTGCAAATGAATAGCTAAATACTTGTTTTTCAGCCACTATTTATTTAGCACCAACTGTGGATAAAGGCATTCTATCTCACTGGAATTTGACTTTGAAAATATGTGAAGAATGAGAGAATATGGGATTTGGGGAGATGGCTCTTCAGTTACAGATACTAGCTTACAAAACCTGTTGGTTGGAGCTGGAGAGATGGCTTAGCGGTTAAGCGCTTACCTGTGAAGCCTAACGACCGGGGTTAGAGGCTGGACTCCCCAGGACCCAAGTTAGCCAGATGCACAAGGGGGCGCATGCGTCTGGAGTTTGTTTGCAGTGGCTGGAAGCCCTGGCACACCCATTCTCTCTCCCTCTCTCTATCTGCCTCTTTCTCTCTCTGTCTGTCGCTCTCAAATAAATAAATAAAAATAACAAAAAAAATTTAAAGAAAAAACCTGCTGGTTGTGATTTGGTTCTCCAATCCCATAGAAAGCTAGATAGACAAATGGGCATGTATTTGGCATTCATTTGCAGTTGCAGGAGAACCTGGCATGCCCATACTCTCTCTCTCTCTCTCTCTCTCACTCAATAGTTCTTCCCCCTTGTGTTTTGAATGTAAATGGCCCCATAGACTCAGATATTTTTGATTAAGATTAAGCTTCCTACTTAAGTCTTTAGTAGGCAGAGCCCTGCTACAGGTGAGTACCTGAGGGCAGATCTTGAGTCCAGCCCTACTAGGTTTGTCTAGAGCCAGTCTGGCTGTTGGTGCTTTCTCGTGTTGTTCTCTCTCTCTCTCTCTTCCGCTCTCTCTCTCTCCAGATGATGAAGTGATCTAGCTTCTTCCACCATCATGGAGCTTCTCCTGGAATCTGCAAGCCTGGAACAAACTCTTTACTCCTATAATCTACTTCTGGTTGGATAGCTGTCCTAGCAACAAGAAGGTAACTGCAACATCCCCTCTCTTTCAAATAAGTAAATAAAAATGCTTCAAAAAAAAAAAAAAAAAAAAAAGAATGAGAGAAGATAAAGAACTTCTGGACAAAAGAAACAGCAAATTTATCTGAAACGTAAAACTCCCCAAGGATTATAATAGGAATTAGTAATCACATCAGTCAACTTGCTTAAGGGAACAGATAAAAGGAGCTGATAAATTAATGTAAGCCTGTAGTGTTGATGTGCTCTTCTACCCTGCTGCAGAATGCCTTGCCTTTAGCCTTGGAGCTAAACTTTATTAGCATCCATTAAAGATGGAGGCTAATAAAATTTATGGTCTGTTCTGTTGGCCACCACTGTGTTTTGATGTTTTCATTTATTGCCATATCAACAATGAGACAATTTCAGCCATGCCCTTTCAGGAGTCATTATCTCCATTGAATTAGTTTTCAGTCTTTGTACTGAAATCTTTTTACCTCCCCAAGTGACAGGACACTGAAGCTCTTTTATTATAAACTCCATGGTGTATCAGCTGAGAATTGAAATTACCAGCAATGTGTATATGAGTATCAGTAAACCATCTGGATCACCTCCAGGTAATATAACAGCCATAACATAAAACAAAGCAAAGAAAAAAAGAGAGAGAGAACAATACAGGAAATGTTAGTTTAGGTTATATCTATCTATCTGTGGACCCATTTACTGAGCTTCCTACTTACCTTGCTTCATATTATGTCACACGGAAATGTTTTATTTTATGCTAAAGTTGACTCAGGCCACCCAGTAAGGAGATTCCCTCTCAGAATACCAGGCAAGAAACCCAACACAGTCCCTTCTTTTTCTCAAGTCTCTTAACATTTCTGGAAACCTTTGCCATTGTGTTGCATTCTAACTCTACTGACCACCATACAGATGGAGGGATTCCTATGTCTCCAAAGATACACCCAAAGACTCCTTTCCATCCTTATCCTCTTCTCAACAATTCTTGTTAGCATTAGAAGAACTTCTAGTTCCAATATTATCACTTGGAATTTACCTTTTATTCCATTTGCTGTTTTTACTCTCCTATTGTGTTATCTGTTATAGGCTGTTGTCACTTATCTCAAAAGAACTAAGATAAAAAAGCTTGATGACCCACCAAAGGCTAGTGATAAGACTCTACTGCTGAAGACACCTTATGTGATTGACATGCAAATTGCAATGGCATGGCTGGAAGTTGGAAGAGAGTCAGTCCCCAGACAGTCAGCGCGTCTAGTGCCAGAAGGTGCTACATGGGCGACTGGGGGAATAAGACCAATATCTGTCGAAGCAACACATGGTCTAACCTACTTAGCAGCAAATAACTTGTTGTGATGCCCACACAAGTGCAGTGGTGGCACACAGCCATGGTGGGGAACCAACTGCTCTCAATTCGGCTAACTGATCCCCTCGCTGGTATGGGACCCATAGCTGGAGCTGGGAAACAAGTCAGAACCATATCCAAACATAAACCCACTCTCCAATATCAAGCTACCATCAATTGTGGGCTACAAGAGGGCCTACACCTATTAAATTCTCTATTAAAAAAAAAAAGGGGGGGGTTATCTCATTTGTCCTAATGCTAACTTACTCTCCGTGGGAGAATCTGCTTCTCTTTTTCAGATAGATGTAGATCCTAAGGAGAGAGCCACCCTATCATACCTCAAAAGGGCCCCGGCTGAAACTAAGAAAAATTGGAGAAACAAGCAAGGGCGCTGTTTTCCTGATGAACTGGATACCAGCACAAGGGGGAAGGAGATCAGCACAGAGAAAAATCAACTCCTACCAAATCAGAGAGCCAGAGCCTCAGAGGCCCCAAACACCTCATCACTGAAGCAGACCCAACATGGCTCAGGGAAATTTTGTGGAAGAGGGGGCGGAAAGAATGTCAGAGCCACATGTTGGGTCATGATTTGCAGAGACATTTATCTTACCCATAACTGTGGGCTAACTCCACAATGCATGACCCATATACCTCAACAAGGAGGGGCCAAGGGGAGGGGATAGGTCATGGATGAGCCTAATAATGGTACCAAACTGACTGTAAAAAATAAATAAATAAATAAATAAATAAATAAAATAAAATAAAATGGAAAAAATGTATTCTTCCAACATATTATATTTAATAAATACTTGTTATTAAAAAAAAAAAAAGCCTGCTGTAGTGGTGCATGCGTTTAATCCCAGCAGTCTGGAGGCAGAGGTAGGGGGATTGCTGTGAGTTCGAGGCCACCCTGAGACTACATAGTGAATTACAGGTCAGCCTGGGCCAGAGTGAGACCCTAACTCGAAAAGCAAAAAAAAAAAAAAAAAAAAAAAAAAAAAAAAGAAAAAAAAAAGAAAAAGAGAAAGAACTAAGATAAAAACCTTTTCAACTTAATGTCTTGAGAAAATGGTCTTTAAAAATGATATTGCATCACTTAAATTTGACATGAACAAAATTTTATTCTTACTAGGAAAATGAATGCATAATAATGAGTTTTAAAGCAAAACTAAAATTGAAATAATTGGTTTTTTGAAAGGCATAAGAATACAGAGCCAGTTTTGCAGTGTTGGTAAGAGGACACATTATTAGGTATGTCCTCTTACCTCCAAAACTAATCTATAATTTCAATGAAAATTTTAATATGATTTTTTTTCAACTGGAAATTCATCTAAATAATGAAAGTACATAAGACAATAGAGTTTGAAGAAAATGTAAAGACCCGCCTAATAGATGAAAAATTATACAAATAAAGTTATAGTGTTTTGGTGACTTTAGGAATGGCAGGTAAATGAATGTTACAAAACAAACATTACAGTAACACCTGTGCATGGAAATTTAAATAAATTTATACTTCAAATCAGCATGAAAAAACCTTTAACAAAATGGCTGGAGAGATGGTTCAATGGTTAAAGGCACTTGCTTTTAAAGCCTGACAGCCAGGGTTCAATTCTCCTGTACCCATGTAAAACCAGATGCACAAAATGGTGCATGCATCTGGAGTTCATTTGCAAGAGGTCCTGGCATGGTAATTCTCTCTCTCTCTCTCTCTCTCTCTCTCATAAATAAAAACAAAATAACTTTTTTTTAAAAGAAAACCATTTAATAAATGATAATGGGAAAAAGTTCTATCTTCTTGGAAAGAAGAAAATTTACTGTCTTTAAAATATAGACACATTCTATGTTATTAATGTTCTGGGTTAAGATGCATGATAACATCCTGGTAATTATATAGATAACAGTTATTTTTAAAAAGTATAGACTTAAATATAACCATATTTAAGATACTGTGTAGGATATAATAAAGTACTGATGTCAATAATTTATACAAAAACAATGAAATTATAGTCTCTTATAAAACTTAGCAAAGGTTTAAATAGAATTTTAGAATAATCATATATATGTTATACATAAATACACATAAATATGCATATATACATGTAAATATGAGACATATTTACTTTCATTTGAGACAGACAGGGAATAAGAGAATATTGGTTAGGAGGCAAACAAAAATGGAGAACTCTTGAGAAAGTCTATGAGATAAGGGTAAAAAATGGATTCTGTTGGTTTTTTAAGTTATCATTCACCTTTCTTAATTTTAACACTAGGAATAATTGACACATTTTAAAGACGTTCATGCAAGTATATTATCACTTTTTAAAATCAAGTAATCTTGAGTATTTAGAAATAGCTTAAGAGACTATACAAAGAAAAAAAAGGAACTAAAAAGGGGTTGTATTAATAATATGTGTTTATTTGAATGGAGAGTATGGGCTGAGAATATATTTAAGTCCAAAATGAGTTTAGAGATTTCTTAATGAGTTGCATTTTCACATTTATTTTTTTATTTTTTTTCAAGGTAGGGACTCACTCTAGTCCAGACTGACCCAGAATTAACTATGTAGTCTCAGGCTGTCCTGGAACTCACAGAGATCCTCCTACTTCTGCCTCTGGAGTGCTGGGATTAAAGGCGTGCGCCACCACACCCGGCATATTTAGTTTTTTAAGTAAATCAGAATAGCATTTGGCTCAACTGTCTCCAGCATTATAAGGAGAAGGAGAAAAGCATTTCTAGTTTGACCTAGTTTGCAAATTCTTCTGCTCTTAATCAGCAGCTGGAATTTAATAAACAAAGGAAAGAGAATGCTCACTCTCAGCACATGCTGATTATTGCTAGGAGAAATATTACTCAAGTCAATTTTATTGACCTGACAAGGAACACCTGTCATGCCAAAATGTATTTAGCCCAAAAACTTAATTTATGATTTGTGCATTTAATTTGAATTCTCTTTTCCATTACTCATGCTATTACATGTGATATCAATTAAATGTGTTGGTCTGCTAAATTAAGTATCTTTTTATACTAATTATATTTTTGTTGAAATTTTATGGCATAACTGACATATCTTAAAAGTATTTTGGTTAAATTTTTTCTGTGAAGATTAGAGATACTTTAGCTTTCCCCTCTTTCTGTTAGGAAAATGGTTGTATTCCTAAGTGACAGGCACACAAAAACCTGGTCACATTTCTCAAAATTTTACAACTTTGATACTCACTGAATATACAGTTGTTAAAGTTCTTGTGAAAATCTCAATTAAAATAGGGAAAGAATCTGGTCATGAGCCAGTCTATTTTTTAATGAGAAAAAAGTGTTATGATTGGTTGGATTTTTCCAGTAGGAAAGGTAATAAGAAACACTGCCTGCCTACTTCCTTGGAATAAACTTCAGACTGAGGGATCCCATGTGTACCCCAGAAGGCTTAAATTACAGATTGACTCAAATTAGTGAAATAATTCATTTTATAGGCCCGGTATCAAAATGAGCAGTTACTGTAAGCCAAATCAGTTTTCTTTTGTCAATATCTTGAAGTTTATAGTAAAGGCAGAGGCTAGAAAATACATTATAATAATTCAGTGAGGGCTTCTGATGTTTTATATTTCAGTTTCCCTACTCATTCTGAAATGCAAAACCTAGAATAATCCTATGGAGATTTTGTACATGTTATTACTGAGAACACCCACATCTGATTCTTATTTCAGGAACTATTTAAAGATGTCATAAAATACTATTTAGAATCTAATAAAATTCAAATTTTCACATATTTGAATTGCTTAAAAATCATGAAATAGAATTATAAATGTTTAGTAAAATTACTATGTAGGGTAAAAATGGCAAACTTTTTTATCATTGCAACACATCCATTGAAAGCTAAAGAGAAATAATTAGCATGGTGTGGTGGTTTGATTCAGGTGCCCCCATAAACTTAGGTGTTCTGAATGCTAAATTCCCAGCTGATAGAGATTTGGTAATTAACACCTCCTGGAGGCAGTGTATTGTTGGGGTGGGCTTATGTGTATTATAGCCAGTGTCCCTTTGCCAGTGTTTGGTACATTATCCTATTCCTGTTGTCCACCTGATGTTGGTGAAGGGGTGATGTCCACCCTCTGCCAATGTCATCATTTCGCCCTGCCATCATGGAGCTTCCCCTCAAGTCTGCAAGCCAAAAATAAACTTTTTTTTTTTTCCCCCTTACAAGCTATTCTTGGTAGAGTGGTTTCTGCCAGCATTGTGAACCTGACTTCAAGACATGGTAAGAGACAGATTTCAGACATTGAAACTGACAGTTCATTTTTATTATTATTTATTTTTTATTCTCTAATTTTCCATGTAAGTACAGCCACATTGTTCCTCTCAGATGTAATAGTATTTAGAATTACCATTTTTCTCTTATTGTTAAAACTTTAGTAGAAAAGAATACTGTAAGGACAAAAGATAACTGACGATTTTCTTGCAACTAAGGCTTATAACATCATGTATAATTGAAACAAAAATGACTGTTGTGCAGAAAAATATCCAAATATTTAGAGGAAACAATTGCATAAATTTTATTTCACTTCAAATGATCAAGTTACATAGGAAAATCAGTAATGAATGGAAAAACTAAGTTAAGATCAGTCTTTAATATGAGTACTATATAATGAAATGTTCCTAAATTAGAATGTTTGCAAATGTCATGTCCTTTTGATGGAAATATCACATCAAGAAATTTTATTATTAGAAGTGAGCAAGCATTAAATTGCTCTTCACAAATGAAGCAGAAGTTCAAATTTATACTCAGTTTATAGCATGCTTTCATTATTCTAGAGAATTAATGCATGCTAAATAATTAATATAAATATTAGTTAATTTATCCAACTGCATTGTAATCTGTATTTTCAGGATAATTTCTGAGCTCTTATTCATATATTTCTAATTGCATACTGATTTGTAACAGGTAAATTTGAAAACCTAATTTTGCATGTGCAGAAGTTTGGCATGCTTCAAGGTGACAGAAACCTTCATAGGAATTAGGATGAAGATGGAGGTTTAATTACAAATGAACATGTTTGACTTCATCCAGAGATTTTTACCATTTTTGTTTTCTGATTGCTATCACATATACTTAATTTCATTCAAAATAACTATGCTGTTAAGTCAGGATGGGCTCAGAAGGTGGAGTCACCAAGGATAGCAGAATGGCAACAGATAGAGGCACAAGGAAGTAGATTATCCACATTCCTCAAGAAACCACCCAGCCATTATCCCTTCCTTGCCTAACAATGCCCCAGGTCATGGTTTCCTGCCCCCTTATCTTGTAAGTCACCAGTCACTGCTCTGGTCTCACACCCCAGCTTTTTCTTTTCTTTTTTTGTGTTTGTTTTTGTTTTTCAAGGTAAGAGGTAAGGTCTCACTCTGGCCCAGGTTGACCTGGAATTCACTATGTAGTCTCAGGGTGGCCTCAAACTCTCAGCAATCATCCTACCTCTGCCTCCTGAGTGCTGGGGTTAAAGGTCTGAAGACCCTAGCTATTTAAAAGGGCTAATATAATGACTTCCCCTCAGGGAACTTTTTAAATTCAACTTAACAAACAAATTCTTTTCTCTTCCTCACTTTTCCCCAACTGAAAAAGCCCTATAAAGCCGACTACATAAAAACTCAGGTTGGCTGTGCTCTGCTCTTGAGATTCAGCCCTGACAGCTTGAAAGGATGAAAAAATTAAAAGTTTAAAAAGGGATACAGAGCAGGCCTTTGAGTACGTGACTCTGGCCTAGTGAGATAATAGGAAATAAGCTGACTATTGCCACTCCCACCTAGGAGCCTGCGCAAATACCGACCTCTGGGACCGTGGGAAAAAGATCGTGGTGTGTTACAAATTGATTGGTCCACAGTGCGCGGGCTTGAACAATTTAAAATAATTTTCCTAGAAATCATAGAGTGTCATAAAGGGATTGGTTAACATTGTGCAGGCTCCTGGTGTTACAAAATGATTGGTTCACAATGCATGGGCTTTGTTGTAACCCTATAAAAGCTGCCCCCTGTGTGGTGTATGACTGTGGGCCCCAGTGCGCTGGAATAAAAATCCTCTTGCTGTTTGCATCAAGACCGTTTCTCGTGAGTGATTTGGGGTGCCGTCTTTCCTGAGACTGAGCCCAGGGAGTCCTCCAGAGTGGGACTTTCAAGCTCATGCTTTTCCAGAATAAAAGCTTTCATCTTTGCCTTGGTCTTGGTCTTACTCCCAAACTTTACATATGCCAGAATAATTTTTGAAACTACTGGTTTGAGTTGAAACAAATAAATTACCATGCCTAGAGATATTGCAACTTTATTGATGGTGTATTTCTATTATATTTATGTATAAAGACATGTTGTGGGGCTGGAGAGATGGTTTAGCAGTTAAAGCACTTGCCTGTGAAGGCTAAGGACCCATGTTCAACTCCCCAGGGCCCATATAACAATCTGTCTATCTATAGGGATCTGGGAAGATGGCAATCCAAGGGATAGTCATGAACCAAGCAGACACAGTCATGGCCATCATGATTCACAGCTCCTGTGTTTGGACCCGCTGGGGAACTCAAACTCTTCTAAGCTCACCTCACCAGTATTAAACTCACTCTTCAGGCACACATTAGCATGCTTTAAAAAAAATAGACCATTTTATATACTCATTTAATCACTTTTTGCTTATTTTCATTTCCTCATTACCTAATATGTTTGATTTACCTCATGATCATCTGACAGGTATGTCACGTTATTTTTGTTATCTGATTTGAATCCATTTGTTTCTTGATCTTTTACCTGATTTCCAGATATGTTCTTAATTTTATCTATTTGATTCATAGTCTTGTATATTTAAATAATTAATGGACTCCTAGATTTGAGATGACCTTTGCTGTTACAACGTAGCTAACTTGTCTTACAAAAGCGACACTGAGCATCTGAAACATTAATGGGTATGAATAGTTTCTTAACAAAAGGCTTAAGGGTATATTGGTTTTTCCTGGATTACTTTGCTTATATAGCAGCTGTCAATGCATGGCTTAAGAGGTTATTGTGATTGCATCCTGGGGCCATCTCTAGGGAAGCTGCTTACCCAGCCTTTGAAAGAGCCTGCTCAGGAAAGGCCATTTGCTTTAGGTAGGAATTATGAGAGACAAGGGAACTTGGGTTATTTTTGGAATTAACTAAAGAAGGAAGAAAATGGTAATGGCTCTGAGCAGAAAACAATAGCAAATGGCATGATCACAGGAAAAAAACTACAGTAAAGCTTTACCTTTGTATTGTAAAAAGTCTATTGAACTTCATATTTATTAAGATAGCCACTACACATGCAGCCATTCAAGTTCAAAATGACAGATACATAAAATGGCACAAAAATTAAAGTTTCACATACAGAAAAAGCCAAAACAACAAAAGCAGCAACAAAAATTGCTCATATTTTTGTTTCTTTTAGGTCCAATAACTCACTTAAATTTGAATTTGTAAATAGAAAAAAAAACTATTTAAAATCTTTATATCCTTACAGACAAATGCTTTTTCAGGGGGGAAACAATCACAAAGAAATGACAATAAGAAGAATAAAAAATGCTTATTCTCCACAATCCACAACATAACTAGTTCCTTGAGAGGGTAAAGAAATTGTTATGTTTGTGCACATTGGAGAATGTAAACTGGTGTCATTGTTATGAAAACTAATATGCAGAACCTCAAAAAATTAAAAATGAACCATTGTATGATCAGCAACTTTACTTCTGGGTACACTGCAAAAAATGTCAAATACAGTTTTGAAAAGATAATTATATATCCATGTTCATGGCAGCATTATTCAGAGTAGTAGTCAAAACATGGAAATTACACAAGTATCCATGGAAAAGTGAATGAAAAAAGAAAATGTAATATATGTATATGTATATATATATATATATATATATATATATATATATATATATTTATATATATATATAATTCAGACTTTCAAAGTAAAGAAATTATGAACCATCACAAACTTTGAAGACATATTTAGTGAAATAATCCTGTCACAAAAATATAAATATTGGGCAAGAGAGATCTCTCAGTGGTTAAATGTGCTTCCTGCACAAGCATAAGATCTTGAAAGGACCTCAAACTACCCAATTTCAGAACTCTAGATCCCATATAAACAACTGGGCATTTCCATATGTGCCTGAAATTCCAGTCACACAAAGGGGAGCAGAGACCACACAGGTTCCCAAAAAACAGCATTCTAAAGTGGTAGTAAAAGGAGACTCAGGCTCAAATAAGAATGGGCAAAGGAGCAATGGAAAAGGACTTTTGGCTTTGGTCACCACAGGTGAGAGCACACAGGCAAGCACACTGGGTGCAGAAAGGGTGCATTCATGTGCACACCACACACATGCACATGCATGGACACACACACACACACACACACACATGACTGATAATAAATATGATAAATTTTTGGTTCCTGTCCTTTGTGTGTGCGTGTATGTGTATGTGCGCGTGCGCATGTGTTTGTTTTTTTGAGGTAGGGTCTCACTCTAACTCAGGATGACCTGCAATTCACTATGTAGTCTCAGGGTGGCCTCGAACTTACATTGATCCACCTAGGTTTCTATCTTGTGGCTTAAGACTTGTCACCTAGAACTCATGTAGGAGCCTGGGGAGACTGCTCAGTGGTTAAAGATGCTTGCTTGCAAAGTCTGCAAGTCCAGGTCAATTCCCCAGCCACCCATGTAAAGAAAGATGGGCATTCATTTGCCATGGCAGAAGACTAGTATTTTCCTATCCTTTCCCCACACAAATAAATTAAAAATACAAAATGCTTAAAACTCATGTTGAAATCCAGTTGTCCTTGTATCACTATTGAGAGATGGGTATTTTAAGAGGTGATCAAGTCACTAGAGCAAACTACAACCTTATAATGTTAGGTCAGGACAAAATGGAGTCACAGCAGAAGGGTGACAGAGACATAAGGAAGTAGATCATCCACATTTCTCATGTCTCTGCCGCCTTCCTGCTGTAACTCCATTTTGTCCTGACCTAACGTTCCAGCCTTTTGCTAATGATAAGTGACGAAGGTTAATTTTTTATGCAGACCATAAGGGCAATAAATTCTTATGGAAGAGACTGGATAATGCAGTCAATGGGTCTCTTTTCAGGGCAGGTGACCAGGAGGCAGTTTTATAGTGGCTAGAGGTGGCAGAGTGGTGAGATCAATAGTGCCAGTGTAGCATGTTGTACCTGAAACTTACACATAGGAAGTCTTATTGCTACTATAGAAGGGACAGGTCAGCCCTCTGTTTTTCCTTGGCCCTTTAGGCCTTGTGCCATGGGATGATAAAGTAAGAAGGTCTTTCTAGATATTGGAACTTTGGTCTTGGTCTGTAAGCCAATACATTTCTGCCCATTTGAAATCTCCCAGCACATATGGTTCTATTTTAGCAGCAAAAAAATGAACTAACACATGTATTTTACCACAATTAGAAATGCACATTTAAGAAAGGAGGGTTAAATTCTGAAGATCAATATAATTAAGGAAAGCATGGTGAGACGAAGACCTTAGTTGAATCACTATATTAAGCTGAGAGTCTGGAAAAAATATGCAGAGTACACCTAAAGGATCTTGCAATAACCATGAGTGGCCAGGGCAGTCATTTTAGGATGAAACTTTGGGTTAAATATCATTACATTTGGGCCATATTTACTGCCCTGTGTATGTAGGGAAATATCATTGACAGTAAGGAAAAAGTACATTGTCCTAAATTTTGCCAGAATTTTCATGATAGCAAACAGTAAATAAAAAAGACATTTTCCTGTCTTACATAGAGTTGATGGGACAGAAAGAAAAATGTAAACAGAAAAATTTACTAACTATTTCAAATAATGGTATGTATTGTGAAGGAAATATAATATAATAGGATAGGAAGTGGTGAGGAGACACAGAAGTAATTGTGAAAAAAATGGTCAGAAATGGCCTCTCAGAAGGATGCAAAGGGTCAAGCCATGTGCAAATCTTCAGGAAACACATTTTAGGCAGGGGAATAGCACAATTTTATCTCACATTTGACTTAAACTAGCATCATATGTAACAGCAAAGCACATTTTAGAAATAGACAAACAACATTTGACATTGAACAGTCCAATCAGAACAATAAACATAAGTGAAAGAATATGTTCCTGAAGACTGAAACCATGTGTTTAATTTTATCTACTTTCAATTTTAAAACACAAACAGGACATTCTATGAGAATTATTTCAAGAATAGAAATAAGAATAAGGGGGACTGGAGAGATGGCTCAGCAATTGAAGGTACTTGCTTCCAGACTGCTGGCCTGGGTTCAATTACAGAGTATCCACTTAAAGCCAGATACACAAAGTGGCCAATGTATCTGGAGTTCATTTGCACAGGCAAAAGGCTCTAATGTGCCCATTATCAACAGCCCCCCTCTCTTTACAAATAAGTAAATGAAACTATTTTTTAAAAAGAAATAAGACTAAGGGGATAAGAGCACTCCTTGATGAGAAGAGAAGAGATAGCCTTTTAATCTCAATTTATCTGAAGAAAAACAAAATCATAGGATATGGGATGTCTTAGTTTGAATGTGATAGTATAAATGCATGGCTCCAGACTCTCAGGTGTTTTAGTAAAATCTAAGTTTGTAACTTGGGTCACCGGTATCCAGGCTGGAGGAGGTGTCACTGAGAGGTAGATCCTAGGGTCCAGCCCTGAGTTGTGTTTTGGGGAGGATCTTGATTCGAGACACAAGGTGTGGAGACAGCAGTGTGAGCCGTGGCAATTTATGCTTGCTTGTGTTTTCTGGTGTGGGAGTTTGCTTGCTGCAGTTTTTTCTCTCTGCATGTGTCTATGGAAGTAAGCAGCTTCTTCTACCATAGATGGAGTTTTCCCTGATTTGTAAGCTGAAATAAACCTGTTCCTCCCATAAACTGTGTCTAGCCAGATGTTTTTTTCCAGCAACATGGTGCTGACTACAACTGGAAGATGGTGTGTAGATGAGATGAGATTGCTGAAGTACATAGACCCTCAGATAGGTGAAAATGAATTGTAGAGAGGAAATAAATATATATATTTAGCTTTATTTTGTGAATAAGAGATCACAAATTCCAATACCAGATCCATAGATCTCTACAGTGAATTACACCTTGTAAAACAGGAAGAAGCTAGAATCAGTAGGAACCAAATTTAGCATCCTAAAGGAGCAGCTATGTCATACTATTGTTAATCATGATCTTATTAGCCACTAACCTGGAATATTAAATGATACTATAAAGAGTGTTTTCAGCAAGATATCTGAGGGATTTCAACATTTTGAAATTTGACCTACAGTCACTTACGATGGCTTAAGCAATCTGAAGTTGATTAAAAAGCATGCCCCACCCTCCAAGTGGTAATAAAAGAAGAATAGCTCTGGTGTATAATTGAGGAGTTTTCTAGGGCCTAGTTTCTTGGGAGTGGATAAGGGTATGCTGTTCAGTTCTTTGGATGATTAATTGGAAGAAATGTGGTTCATCTATGTAGGATGATAGACTGACCAAACAAGATGGTACTTAACTAAGAGAAAGGTTAAATATTTGGCTTTTATTAAAGTGGACCAGATGGACACTTAACTGATTGTAGATGTAGACTGAGTCCAAAGTGCTCTGCAGCTATCTGTAATGTATGAACAATCCTAGGTCTCACAGGATGATTGACATTGTCCCCAAGAGAGGACACATGACTTTGCGGGTATTTGTTTAGGCCAATTTTATTTTATTTATTTATTTATTTTTTTGGTTTTCCAAGGTAGGGTCTCACTCTAGCCCAGGCTGACCTGGAATTCACTATGTAGTCTCAGTGTGGCCTTGAACTTGCAGCAATCCTCCTACCTCTGCCTCCCGAGTGCTGGGATTAAAGGCATGTGCCACCATGCCTGGCTGGTTTAGGCCAATTTTAATACATGTGAAGACAGAGTGGAGAATATAACAGGCAAAGAAGGAAATGTCAGTGTTTTCACTTAAGAAAGCAAGTAAAAACACTGGGTGTTTTGAACTTGACATATCTTCAGAATACCATAGTTACAATTTATAAATATTTGGAATTCACCTGATGATTGATGGTTGTATAATGAGTCTGTGTTTATATCATGAAGTTTCTTCTGTCCAACCCATCATTGCATGACCCTAGGAAAGTCAATTAGCCTTTCTAGCCTATTTCCTGATCTTTCAAAGGGAAGCAAACCTATTTCATTAACTTGCGGTTAGGATGAAATCAGATAGAATATTGAATGGATATAAAACTATTGTGACATCACCATTTTATAAGATTGTAATTATATCGTGTCTTTATTATATTGCCACCTGTTAAGAATGACAGATAATCAGAAAAATCCAGTCCACAAATATGTGAACAGAATAGGAGATAATGGTTATCACTATTAATGAATGATGGGATCTTTAAAGTTTAAATGAGAATTTATTTTATAAATAGCTAGTTCACCAGTGAAATTTTTTGCATTGTAAGGGTTTTTCATGCAACTACAGAGGCTTAAGTACCAAATAGTCAGAAAACAAGAACCAGCTGTTTCTCTGACTAGGGACTAGGTAAATAAAAAGCATAATGTTATTTTGAACTATATCCAAGCTGTTAAATTATGAGAAGGTTGTATAAGAGTAGAACTTATTAGGAAATAATTGTGAAAATCATCATCAGCCTTATCTTTTGCCTTAACTAAGCTCACCATAAATCCCTGAATGACCAATCTGGGTAATGTCAAACATGTGTTTTTTTTTTTTTGGGGGGGGGGGTGTTTTGAGGAAGGGTTTTGCTCTAGCCCAGGCTGACCTGGAATTCACTCTGTAGTCTCATAGTGGGCTTGAACTCATGGAAACCTTCCTTCTTCTGCCTCCCAAGTGCTGGGATTAAAGGCATGTGCCACCATACCCAGTTCAAATATGTTTTGAAATTAGCTGAGAAAAATAAGTAGCAAATCTTCCCACCTGACTGTAGAAATTTCTATGCAAAGCTTCCACAAATAATAGTCTCCTTTCAATAGTTCTATGCCAAAATCCTATCAAAGTATATTTCAAAAGTTTCCTCTAATATCTGTTTCACCCTTAAACATCACAACATTTTTTTGTTTGATTGTTTGATACTTTTAGGGATTTGGGCCATTATTTGTGGAAAATAGTATTTCTTTACTGAGTTGTTCTGTCATTTTTGACTCAATTAGAAGTGCAGATATATAGCCATAGATGTGGTAAGTTATTGTTCATTTTTTCCCTGACTAAAATATATATTTGCCTTATTTCATATAGGGGAAACTTTCCACGTAAGCTTGTACTTTTTGATATAATTAAAGGCTGTAAATTAGACATTGAACTTTTTCCTTAGCCTTATTGCTGTGTATCTCTGTGTACTCTAAATTCTTCAGGTCTTTAAGTCATGATAGAGCTGTGTTTCCTTCACTCATAAGTTTTTATGTTTGTGTCACCACAAAATAATCTATAAATACATCCACACATAAACTGAATTTATAAGTAGATTTGAATTGATATCAATGTTTTTATTTTTTTTTCTTTGGAAAAGAGAGTCTTATGCCCTAACTCAAAATTGTTTCTTGTTCCAAAGAAAATACAGCAGAATCTGAAGGCCAATAACCTAACACAACCTAATTCTGAAAAGGAAGGCTAGTATTCCTTTTGTAGATAGCTGATCCTCTCTTTGAATTGCATTCAACTTCACTTGTTATAAGAAACAACTACACACAAAATTTGGGGTCCAAATTTAAAACATTTAGTAAAAACAATAATTTATTAATTCATGGAATACTACTGAAACTTTTCTGTGATTTATGACATAATGTTCACATATGCTAAAACCAAAAACAAAGAATAAGTATTCTCAATCTTTATAATTTCATTACTCTGTTCAAATATTGTGTGCTTGTAGATTTAAATAATTTTTGATGTTTTATTGTTATTCAAGTTATGTCTGTTTTGCTTCATATATTTAGAGTTATATAGTTACATATACTTTCAGAATTATTAAATCTTATTTCTATATTATATGTTTACCAGCATGTTACTCACATTCTTATTTTTCTTATATTAAAATTATTATCCTAGTGGTGGTGGTATGGCTTAATGGTTATATTTGCCTAGCATGGAAAAGGCCCTGGATTAGATCATCAGGATTACAAAAATAAATGAATAAACAAACAAGTGAACTTCAGATTCCTTTTATATATACTTCTTAGGTATTCATTTTTCCATTTCCTTGTCACTGGTAACTTTAAAAGGGGCTTTGTTGACAACATTTTATTTGTTCTTAATATTTGTTAACATGTACTTTGAGAATCTATCTTTTTCTGTATCAGTTTAATATTTATTTATTTTGGTTAATATAAAGTTGAAAGTTAATTTGTTCTCTTTATATAACAAATATAATATGTATACATGTATATAATATTTTCTTTTATGAAGTTTTTTTTCCATTCTCACTTTTAATCACTTTTTTGTTCTAGCTTAAAAGTTATTCTACTTTTATTCTTTGATGCTGTCTATCACCTGTACATTTCCCCTTGATTTATAATGCAATACCTTTCTTCCCAGTGACTCTCCTTACATGTAACTTCCTTCTCAAGAACATTTTATCTCCTAAACTATGAATGACCCAAGGTTTTAATTCCAAGTCATAAATATACATTTTGGAACATGAGTCATCATTGTTAATTTATACAACATATACTTTGTTAGTTATCTTTTCACTCTCAATTCTACTCTCTTAGCCTCTGTCTACATTGTGCTCGTAGTATGACAGTAGTATGTGTTTATTGTCCTAAATTATATTACTATGTTTGCACAATTGAATTCTTAACTGTTTCCTGAAATCCTTGAAAGGAGAGATTTTTATGCTTTGTTTATTGTTATCCAACATACGAAAAAATATTAGATATTTGATAATGCTTTCCAATTGAGAATTAAATAAAGGGACATCCCTGCAGATTGCTCTGAGCAGCCTTGACAACACTGACATACATTTACTGAACATATACTGAGTTCAAAACATATACTGTGACATATATTGTGTTTCTTATGTGCTTATTTTCTATGCTCCAATGTATTAAGTATTATATTTTTCTCCTTTATAGTCAAATCATTTAAAAGTGGATACTGGGGCTGGAGAGGTGGCTTAGCTGTTAAGCTTGTGAAGCCAAAGGACCCCAGTTCGAGGCTCAATTCCCCAGTACCTACATAAGACAGATGTATAAAGTGGCACATGCATCTGGAGTTCATTTGCAGTGGTGAGAGGCCCTGGTGCATCCATTCTCTCTCTCTCTCTCTCTCTCTCTCTGTTGCTCTCAAATAAATAAATAAAAATAAACAAAGATTTTAAAAAAGTAAAAGTGGCTACTGACATATGTATAGCTCTTGTTTTCTAGCAAGTTGAACTCTTTTACCTATTTTCTAGTTGGATAATCTTGTTTAAAGTATTTTAATTGGTCTTTGCAAACACTATTTTAAAAAAAGAAACAGAGCAAATTGCCCTAAAATAGACTGTGATAAACACATTGGAAAACATACCTTGAGAACCAACTGCTTTGAATGGTAAGGTGGGTTAGCATCTGTTAAAAGAGTTTAATAACTGATGTATCTATTATATGCTAAATTAATTTCTAATAAGACAGTAGGAAGTGTTCAATTACTCACATATTAAAGCACCACTTGAGACAGTATACTCATTCCTTACAAGGAATTTTCATATGAGAAGGAAAGTGGCAAGAGACCTTTAATTTTCTATACTCAACTTTAGTTTCCTTTAGATAGGTTTCAAGAAAGACAGATACATGAGAAAGTTATGTCAGCCCTTCAGTCCCACAAAAATAGCCTCAATGAGCTTCCTTTATATATTTTAAGAGCTTCCTTTATTTTTTTAAACTTAACAACCCAGCTTTCTCTAAGGCAATGCATTCTTTTTCCATCTTTCTTTAACAGCTAATATTTGTAAAATATAAGGTTTTACTCACTATTCCCACTTTCTCATCATCTACTTACCCTTAAATATTTTAGAGTTCAGATGTGATCCTCAGTATTCTGATCACAGTTTTCATCCTTAACAATTCAACTGGTTCTTTCCTTAGCTTCTTATACATACATACATATTAGAAATATATACTTAAGTGCTGCTCATTTAAGATTGAGTTCTATACAGTTAACTTTGTCATCTATGACAATACTTTTCTGAAATTCCTCCAAAATGGTATGTAAATATAAATGTTTATTTAGGGTCTCTTCTTGTTTGTGATCTTCTTTCCTTCTTTATTAGCAAATGTACCTGATTTCTTGACCCAACAGGTATGTAGCTTGTAATCATTAATTTTTCTTCAATTCTAACTCTTTTTGGCTGTAGACTTACAAACTTCCCCAAATGTCAACATATTAAGATTGGATTTATTAATATTCCCATCAGTATTTGCATTCATCCTGTGTTTCCATAGTCTGTTATTGTGTCCAATATGAACCCATTTACCAATGTTTTAAGACCTGATTCACCTTTAGATCTACTGTGTTCAATCTCTTTTAATAGTTTGTACCTTCCATATTATTACCTTTTGTCTCTATGTGTTTATTTTGTTCCAGTACTGAGATTGAACCAGATTGCACATACTTGTAAAGTGTTCTACCAGTGAGTAATATTCACTAAAAACTTAATATCATTTATTATACTTTAAAAAGTTGAAACAGGGTCTCACTAAATTTCTCAGTCTGGTCTTGACCTTCCTATCTTAACCTCTCAAGTAGCTAGGATTACAGGCCTCTGCCACTAGGCCCACCTTTTCCCCTAATTACTATTCTTTTTTTTCCCTGGAAAACTATGACTTATTAAGGTGGTAATATAATGCTTAAGAGATGAAACATTGATAAAATAATTTTCTTGCACATTAAATTTGGACACTTCTTCACTGCCTCTTAAAGAGCATCCAGCTACCCTTGCTTAGTAAGTAGTAAATTTCTAAACTGCTATCTCCATTTTAAATTGTTTATTTACTTTCATTTACTTTCCAATTGTTATTTGAGAGTCACAGAAACAAATCACTTAAATTTTATAAGTAGGAGTTATTATCAAAACAATATGTACTTTCATGTTCTTAAGAAAAACAGTAGTTGGCAGAGATGGGGGGTAATGTCCCCACGAGTTCCGCACGCCACCTAGTGACTTCACCACCACACTACAGGGTTTGCCTGCCAGACCCTGAAGTGTGAAGATCCAGTCTCAAATATTTCTCACCACAGATGTAAAACAGACCTTTTTAAAACATTTTTTTTCATATGGGTTTAATGGTGCCACAAGAAAAATATTGCAGTTATTACTGTTTGTGTGTGTTTAAACACTGCAAGTCAATTAATATATCAATTATTATATAAATATTTTTAAAATGATGCTCCTGACATTTCCATTTGTATTAACATTAATAAATAATGTACATAAATCCACTTTCAAATAAGACATTTAGGAGAGTACTTGGTTAACTGTCTGATAAATTTTGAGACAGTTTCTTTCTTCTAGTATGACCAACATAAGATATTCTGCTAAAATAATAAAACAGACATTAGTTAATGGGGGAAAAAGCTCTGAAGCAACAAAGTTGGTTGTCATTACCATTGAGACTTTGAGCACCTTACAGAGGCACTCTAAGTGACCATTTTCACACCTGAAAAACTGGAGATAAAAATATCTTGAGGGCTGGAGATGGTGGCGCACAACTTTAATCCCAGCACTGGGAGGTAGAGGTAGGATGATCACTGTGAGCTCAAGGCCAGCATGAGACTACATAGTGAATTCCAGGTCAGCCTGGACTAGAGTGAGACCCTGCCTGAAAACACACACACACACACACACACACAAACACACACACACACACACACACACACACACACCCCTTGGGGTCTAGGGAGATGGTTTAGTGGTTGTGGTAGTTTGAATGTATGTCCTGATAGACTCATGTAAGAAGTGAGTAAGAAGTGAGCTTGTAACTTGGGTCAAAAAGCAGTCTGACTGGAGAGGTGTCACTGGGGGCAGATCTTGGAGTCTAGCCCTAAGGTGTGTTTGAAGGCAGTTCTGGGTTTAGTCTTACTAGATGTGTGTGTGTGGAAAGCAGTTTGATCTCTGGCTGTTTGTGCTTGCAGGGGTAGGTTTCTCTCTCTCTCTCTCTCTCTCTCTCTTCTATGATCTATGGAACTGAGCCAGCTTGTGCCATAATGGAACTTCCCCTGGAATCTATAAGCCTGAAATCAGCCCCTTTTCTTTCTATATGCTGCTTCTAGTCAGGTGTTTGTCCTAACATCACGAAGCTAACTGCAAAAGTGGAGAAAGGCACTGCTTGCTGTAGGTTCCATTCCCCAGCCTTCCACATAAGGCCAGATATTCTTGGCACTCATACACACACGCATGCATGCCAGCACTTGTTCCACCTCCCCAACCCATGTAAATTAATAAATTTTTTTTTACAAAAGTATATGGATACATATATATACTTTTTGTAAAATATATATTATATATGCATATATATATATATGCATATATATATATATATATATACACATACATACACAGTATGCTTGGCCCATTGTAGGCATCCAATAAAGAAATAGCAGTTTGTTTTTAATAATTATTGTCTGTTTTTCATTTGATGGTGTCACATAGTCATATCTGATTTTAAGACTGAAAACATTTCTAGATCCTTTGTTTCTATCTCATGACATAGAGAATGTGTGCTGTTGATATGTATCATTATTTACAATGCCTATTGAAAAACTACATGCTTATTTAACAAATATATGACCAAAGAATTATAAAACAAATTATTATTTTGGGCCATACAAGATTATTTTAACAGTACACAGAAATAAAAGTGAGGTGCTCATACTTACAGCTTTCTAGTTGCATTATACATGTTTGTACATCCATTGGAAAATTCTTGAGATCCATTGGACAGGAAAGTGTTAATGTTAATCTGAAAAAAATCAAATTATTTTCAAAAAATTATGACACATTAATATTCTATTGTTTAGGGAAACAGAATTACTTTGATAGTAAGTAATACATATTCAGATGAAATTTTCTCCCATCTAGGAATGTTATTTACTCAGAAATAGTTATATCTTTAAACAAAAATCTGGGACTTTAAGAAACGTGCTCAAGTAATATAGAGGCTTAGCCTTCCAGAAGTGATCCTCAGACAAGAAATTTGAGGGTTTATTCTATAAAATTAGTACCAAATGCAAATGACAAGTTTCCCTAAAACTCATATTAACAGAATGTTTAAGAGCTCAGTATACACAGGAAATTGGTGTTATAAGTGTGGAAAGACAGTGTGCAGAGGAATGAATAGTCCTCTGTGATGATATTGGTGGTTTTTGTGACGCTAGAGGAAGCTGTCGGTGGTTATACAGCAGCATCTAGTGACATGACTATGAGGGCTTGAAATTTTACTTAGTTGTCAGGTTCCTGCCTTGAGGCTTAGGCATTTCACCAGGTCCCTCAGGGACCTAAAATATTTCTTTAGTATCTGTGATGATTCCATACTTGCTAACTAATGCCTGATTTTGTTTCACACAAAGGGGGTAATATGAATGCTTTATATAAGCATTCTGCCTACTGCAAAGTTTCTACTTCAACTGTCAAAGAGTTCCTGTCCCAGATAATACATTATGTCTTGCATACATTTTGCTTGAAAAGTATATTATTGAGACATCCTCTGCATTTATCAAGAATGTGTAGTTCCTGGACCCAAGAAGGAAGCCTAGATCCAAACTCAACACTCTTGAATATTCTTTTCTGAGAATCCTACCTAGACATTTTTATTATTTTTCCCATTGAAATTCTTTATACTAGTGACACATTAAGTAGATTAGTTTACCTGAGGTTTGTGACCAGAGGCATAGTACTTTAGTCTCCCTAAGTCAAAGCTTTCTTATCTCTAAAATAACCATGATACTAGCACCTGCTGAAGTACATGCATTAATATATATTATTCACATTGACAAGTGTTTGGATACATAGAGATACTCAAAATTACTATATGTTATTACGAGTGCATTATACCATTGCAGTACTCTCATTTGCCTCTCCATGAAATTCTAATGTGTGGGCAACAAAGATGAATGAATTAAATAATTTATGAGAACTATTTACACTTTAACAAAAAACAATCAGAAGCTCCCATAAATAGGACTGCATCCTCCAAAATGGCATTTGTCTGTAGACTACAGACATAAAGTTAAAATGATGTATATTCTACAGTGAATATCTTACTGAATTAGGTACAATTAACATTATTTGGGAGAACTAAGTGGATATATGTATGGAGTTTGTGAATTTTTAAGAGACCCAGGGAGATCATTTGGTAATTCATTCCAGACAGAGTCCAAAGCAAGCTAAAATTATTCAACGTTTAATATTCAGATATAGGTTTTCTTCCTGGTCCAGCTAGCTTAAGTAATGCTGTAATCAGGATCATGCAGATTTGCAAAGTTTTCTCCTAAAACGATGATTGTAAAATTAGGTGGACACAGTGTTCTCTGTCTTGTGAAATAGTTTATTAGAAGAGAATGCATGTGCACATTCTGAAATCCACACACATTAATTTTCCAAGTATCCAAGGCCCCTGCCAGCCAGTTTCACATGTTGACTTGGAGATTCATTGACCTTTTGTATGGAAGTAAATAGCAATCTCAAAATCTTTTCCCACACATTCATGTGATATCAAATTCATATCCTGGGTATTTTTCTGGCATGAAATGAGAGACATTACATAATACTAGCAAAAACAAGAGTTGAAAGGAATGACTTAGCAAAGAAAAACAGTTTGTAGAACTCAAGTTATAAATCATATGCTGTAAAGTATCTGTTTATTGATTTTGCATTCTTTTTATTTTTGGAACAATACTGTTTATTCTTTAACAACACCCTGGCAAAAATGTGTCAAATGGTAAGTGAATTCCTTTATCAAAATATTCTATATAAATTAAATGTATGTCCTCAGCACATCAAAAGAAAATTAAATCATAGGGCAAGTATTCATATTCTACTGTTTTGGAAATGAATGTCTTCTTGTGTAAGAAGGACACTAAGTTCTCTTTTTGAGGGAAAATATGTAAACAGGATAAGGCATCTCTTATTTCCCCCTTAGAAGTCTTGGCTCAGTGTGGTAGTAATGTTAAAAAAAATAATAAAGCTGCCATCTTTCAAAACAATTGACCTCATTAAATTTAATTGTCCATTTTTATAACATTGATGTTTATAGTATGGTGTCTGTCTCAGTCTCTATTTGGAGCTATAAAAATATTTTCTGACTCCATTATAGACTTTCACTTAAAGTAGATAATTTAAAAGTTTTGTTGCAGTTACCTTTTTGTTGCTGAGTCTAAACACCCAGCAAAAGCAGCTGGTAGGAAGAAAGTGTTTACTTCAGACTTTCATTGAGGGGAAGTTTCATCATGGTTGGGAAAGCAGGGCATGAGCAGGAGGCTGTCATATATCTTGGTGGAAGTTGTCTAAGTACTGGGTATGGAACTGGGCTAATAAGCATCAAGGTCTACATCCAGTGACACCACCAGCAAGGCTCCACCTTATTAAAGCTCTATTAGCTAGAGATTAAGTATGACATTTGATTAACAAACACATGATGTTACGAGGGACATTTCACATTCAGAATACTAACATTTTGTAACTTGCTATCATAAAGTCAATGGTCTCTTGACCAAATGGTCTCTTGACCAGAAAGTTGAGGAGCATTTTAAATATTATCTGTAATACCTTTGTAATTTACTTCTATTGTTTATTATTAACTTATTGTCTATTTGTGAGAGGTATAGGCCAAAAATGTCAAGATAGTAACTTATTGACTTTATAATACAAACTCATAATATGATATCACACTGTTTTAAGGTGATAAACCTAGAGGTGCTATAATTCACAAGACATTATATAGCAGAAATTGACCAGAAAAGAATTTGAGACTTATTTCTGAGATACATGTCTGGCTCCAAGGTCTTCATCAGGAGGGCAGTTTATTTAAAACTTATAAGTATAGTGGATGTATATCACCTCTTATATCAAATTTATATAGTTCCATAAATATAGATAATAGTTGTATCTTTGTTATATACATTTCTACCCAGTACCTCCTCTGAAATAGCTTTTCTTTAGTTATTTCTCTACCATTTATCTTTATATCTAAGTTGTTGATTTATATGTGGTTAAAATATTTGAAATTGTTTATTACTATCTTGCAGGGGAAATATCATTTTGGTTTTAAGATATTTTCCATGCATAATTAACTCCTAACCAATGGAAAATAACGTTATATAAACATTTATTAAACAAATATTGGTTATTTTTACATGTTATAAATCTTTAATCATTGTTTTTGGATAAGGTTGGTGGTTTTCTATCATTACTGTGGTTGTATAACATTTTGTTTTCCTTAGTATTAATAAGTGTTCGTTTTAACAATTATTGCATTTTTAATGATCTTACTACTGCTTCAAATTCAGCTCTCCATCAGAGCTGCAAAATCCTTCCCAGTAGTTGACCACAGCAAGAAATCTACTCTTTCTGTATTTTAGGGAAAAATCTCTTTATTTTTTTCTCTCCTCTTCCTTTCAAGTTGTATATTAGCCTTTTGCACTGAAGTTCTGATTTTTTTTAATCCATTTCCTCCTGTCAACTGTGGGTGATTATTTAATCCACTGATCAATTGTACCTTGATTCTACTTTCTTAGAAATTTCACTTTAGCTTCAAACTCTTCTAATTTTGCCCACTGCCTACTCACATCATACATTGAATGTCCTCATCTTACCTTCCTGTGAATAGCTTATTTTGAGCATAAAATAGCCTCATTTGTCCAGACACTTTTAAAATAGTCTCTTCAACTGCTCTTCAGCCACAATATTTTGCTTTGTTTTTTCATTTTACTTTTGCTTTCTGTTTTTCTACGTATATTTCACAGGATGTCTTCAAATGTCCATTTCTGAAAGTGAGGTACTAAAAGTGATCTGGGGCTCAAGTAATAATTGAGTGGTGTTCATAATGACAGGATGAAATGTTAACATCTGCCCAAAGCTACCTCAGGTGTCAGTATCAGTAAATCTTTCTCTTGGGCAACTTAGTTCCACCAGAGATAAGTACTTCTGTGTACTGCCCATTAGACCTTTGGATGTGGCTTTCAGCATATTATGGTTGGTATGAAAGATCACTGTTTTTTGTGTAAATATTTTATACTTTCTTCACTCTTGGTATGATATCCCAAGACAGGCACATACTATGCCTGGAATATTTGTGCTTGTATTCCTGTAAAAACTCTTCCCTTTCTTCCCTGTTTGCTAATCAGGTAGAATGGCAGAAAAGCAGTCCATACCTAATGAGCATGAGTAATGGAAAGGCAATAGACATTTCACTGTTGTTCCTATACATTCAAATTATTTTACTTATTTATTTTTTTTTTCAAGGTAGGATCTCACTCTAGCCCAGGCTGACCTGGAATTCACTATGGAGTCTCAGGGTGGCCTTGAACTAACAGTGATCCTCCTACCTCTGCCTCCCAAGTGCTGGGATTAAAGGCGTGCACCACCATGCCAGGCCTTCAAATTGTTTTATTTTTTAAAAGTTCTTTACTAGCCTCAAATTTCTGAAGTCCTTCTTGCCTCAAACTTCTAAAAGTTTGAAGATACTAGTTATTTTCTGTCTTCCACTGTTCCTTCAGCTTGGCTTATGTTATATCCATCTAAGTCATTTTACACATTCATAACTATGTGTAATCACTTATCTGCATTGAGTTCCTTTCCATTACTTTCATCTTACTGTGTATTGATACCATCTTCATTCCTTATGCAGCTCACTTCATTGTTTTAATGGGTCATAAAGAAGGGATATAGATAAATGTTTAAGTTCAGCTGGTTCCCTTGGCCAAAACATTCTGCCTCTTATTTTAAATAAGCAGGAGAGCCATATCTTGCATGAAACACCACAGATGCTCTATTTGTAAATTAAACAAGATTTTTTTCTAGTACAATTTTTGTTAGCAAAAACCCTTATGACTTGAAATATTTGAAGATTTTAAAGTCCTGTGAGATTTCCAAAAACAACTCACAAAACAAGGAATTTTTCTTTGATCATGTGAGCCAGAATACAGCAAAGAATCAGAACTGAGAGACCATCTGTTTAATTTGAATTCATACTGAAAGACAAAAGGTTCATTTCTGAATTACTCCATAGCTTTCCTCCAAATATTTGAAGAACTAAAAGCTACTCATAATGGATGACACCATTTACGAAAGAGATGCATTCAATATTATTCTTCTACTTCAATACAAAATACTCAAGCATTTCTAAGGGACATAAGTAACAAGGTCTTGGTAATCAAACTGAAATTCTTTGGCTTTTTTAATATAATAAGGTTTAGTATTCTTTAACCTACTGCATTTTAGTTGGAATAATACAGTGCTTTTGTATACTTGTAGTATTGAAATTGCAAAATCTTAATAAAAAGATCAATTTTATTTCACACATCTTCAGGATGGACAAAGTTCATTGCTTTAAGCTTTGAAGACATCATATTATCAAGAATTCTCCTCCACAAAAGACTCTAGGTTTTGTATTTTATTATGTTCAGCAATGAGGGGAAAATCTTAGTTCTTTTCATTTATTTATTTATTTGAGAGAGAGAGGCAGAGAGAGAGAGACAGAGAGAGAGAGAGAGAGAAATTAATATGGGTGCACCAAAGCCACTATCTGCTGCAAACAAACTCCAAATGCATGTGTGTCTTGTGCATATGGCTGTCATGGAGCCTGAGGAATCCAACATGGGTCCTTTGTCTTTGCAGCAAGTGCCTTAACTGCTAAGCCCTCTCTCCAGCCTCAAAGCTTAATTCTTTAGGTTAACACTCTCCAACTCCAGTAAGATTGACAGACCAACAAGTAATCATATTGGACTCACGCACACACTGCTCATACACATACACTATATTTAAATTCTGTTATGGACATAGTTTCCATATTTACCTCTTCAAAAAAATGATTTTTCTACACATGCTATCTGGTGGTATATTTAATAATCACATGTACTATGTCTTAAGTAAGTTAATACTTTTAACAGAAAATAAATTATTATAATTCACATAGATACATATGTTTTTGTAGTGGTGAGGAATGAACTTTAGGGAGCTTGCCTTCTCCCTCCAATTCTGAGAGCTTCCTGAAGTTTATTATATGTATATTTAGTTGTAAGTAGGTAGATTATGAAAACAGATGTCTGATCCAAGTTCCTAGAAGTCAGGTCTTTACTATCTTTTGATTTTTATGCATTTTGATAATTTCCCCCTTAAAGCTTGGAAGTTTGGAACTATCTTGTCTAGACCTCAAACCAGAATGAAGCTATTAATCTGTATGGGAATACATGTCTTAATTACTGATAAGTCTTGAAATTTTCTTTAGGTTCTGTGTAGTTAACCATCCAGTATATTAGTTGTTTTTCAGAATTCTGAACAAGGTGTCAAGTGTGATGTTGCCCTTAGAAATGATACCCTTAGGGAGAAATAAATGTGTTAAAAGGAAATAAATTCACGTGAAATAGAAAAATCTGAATATCAGGCAAAATGTAGTGGGATGTGCTTTACTGGTAAAACTACTTTGCACAGAAATTTTTAAAATCAATAAGCCACTAAGGTTAAATTTTCTTTTATTTTACTTTATCTTATATTAGTACTTGGCAAATTAGAAAAATCTTTGATGTTGGGAAAAACTGTAAATCAAATATCCTCATTGCTGATGAAAAAAATTACCAAAAGCCAAATGTCACATGTTCTCTCTCATATGTGGATCCTAACTACAAATGATTGTGTGAGTAGGAAGAAAACTCAGTATCTGAGGCCAGTAAGCTAAAAATGAGATATAAAGGGAGTAGAAAGGCAGGGAGGGGGGACTTAATAAGATGGTATTGTATATATGTAAGTAGAAGAACAAGTTAGTGGGAGTGAAAAGGCCTAAATGAGGTCAGGGGAAGAGATTGAGTAAAGTGGAAGGAAGGCTAAACAAAATCTAAGAGGATATAAAAGTCATATGGAAACCTACTTTTATGGACAATGGAAGACTCAGGAGTCATAGATTATTACTAGAAAATTTTCAGTGCCACGGATGGGATACCTTCCAGTGATTTGTTGGTCAGAGAGGTCTCTAATACACCCAAACATTACAGGCCATTGCTGAGGCAGGAATAGATGTTAAGAACCAATTGCTGAAGACTCCACATACTTGGGCTGCAAGGTCACTGAGAAATTCTGCTGGAGCTGAGCTAAAAACCTCCTCCTTGTAGACCAGCTGACAGAAATCTGGAAAAAGCCATGCTGCATGCAGTTCAACAGGAGAGAGAAATCACCAGTGAAGATACTTAGCAGTGGACACTGCAAGCCTTTTATTTTGCCAGCTAGGCCAAATAAGCCAATAGGTGCAATAGTGGCATGTCTGTTATGGGGGAAACCAACTCTCTAATTGGACTGGAGGCCTGCTCCATGGGAGGGAATACATCCCTGATACTAAAAACCTACAACAGGGGTAGTCATGAGCCCTAGATGTGTAACATTTGTTGTTGCCTAGCTAAATGTCTATACTCTGCTCATCAGACTTCCCAGTAAGCACTTCTCTTAATGTCCATACACATATATTAATGCTACTCTCACTTTTGGTTAGAGAGGCTTTGCTTTTCAGATGTCAGTGACCTTGGGATGACTCAAAAGGCACCATGGTGCTGAGAAGAAGTGACAGAGGATTGCTCAGCACTGAAATATCTCTATCACACCTTCCAAGGCTCAGGGTCCATTGTGGAAGAGGTTGCAGAAAGAATTTAAGAGCCAAAGGAAGGGTAGAACTCCTTACAACATAATCTTCTAGACACAAAATGGCCTGGATATCTATAACCCCATGTTGGGCCTTGAGAGGCCCAGACGTGAGGCTTAGTGGAGCTTCCTGAGCCTAGCTAAAGTTTGGCAAACTGCCTCTGGCCAGCTATGACTCAGAAGGGTGCCAAATGGCCTCTGGCCTGTTACTGCCACATAGGAGTTGGAATTCCTGCGTGCACATGCTTAGAGCCAATCATCTCAAAGGTCGCAGTATGCTGTTGGCCCTTACACCTCACTCCATCCTAAAATCCCCGCCTTTGTTCTCAACATTATATAAACACCTGCTAGTTACAATGCACTGAGTTCCTGCTTCCACAAGACTCCCAGCTCGGTGGTTTGTTCCTGGCCGTCGACACTCACCCTCCTCCTCAACCCCTTGGGAGGAACCAGCGGGCCTGGTCCTTCCTCAGCACTACCTGCCAGGGGAGCCTGGCAGCTGGCACCCAACATGGGGCAACAGGAACCAGGCAGACTGGTGCCCCATGTGAGGCATTCTCATTGAGGAGGTCAATCAGTGTGCGTGTGCGGGTCAGTGTACCCTCATAATTTATGAGGCAGTCTTCATATTTAATATGCTAAACTTTGCTTCTATAACCTGTACTTGCTTGTCAACATCTCTTCGTTCTCTTTCTCTTTCCTTTCACTTTCGGTTTGCTGGCAAGCTGCATCTGTGGCTTTTGTACAGCATGTTTACCTGTCTTTTGGATCCTTGTGTTTGTGTTGTACTCGTGTGTCTGTGGGTTGCTATTGCCCTAATTTTATGGACATTTCTCTCTCAACTTTATAATATGGGACAACCTATCTCTAAACCCAATCCTGCCTTAGAATCTCTCAGGGCACTCCTAAAGCGTAGAGGGCTTGATTTGACTGATAATCATGCTAGACAGACCTGGGATTGCCTTCTTAAGCTGGCGCCACGGCTGCTGGAAGGAAATCTCTTTGATTGGGACACGTGGGATAGGGTAAGAGGCCCTTGTTTGTCAAGCACATGTGGAGAAGGGTCAAATATCCCCCTTAGGGGTCCTCCCTATGATCTCGGCCCTCAAGGGCTGCTTGCCTCCAAGGCCAACCAAACAAAAACAAAAGACAGAGGAACAAGATAGTATACAGCCTGATCTGGCTACTCCTCCTGGAGATACAGCTTTAAAAAACCCAGAAAAGGGTACATCTTTATACCCCTCATTCTATCCCTTTGAGAGTGCTCCCTGGCCTTCCGGGGGACCTCCTCCACCTCCTCCATTGACTAACCCTTTCTGGACCCACTCGGCCCCTCCTTCATATTTGGCCATCAAGCCGCCAGAAAATAAAGATACTTTTTTATTTCCCATCAACCTAAATTTTGGGGGCAACTGCCCTGCTGCCTGGTATCCGTGGGAAACTCATGACTTTAAGGAGCTTAAAAAGGTGGTCTCAGAGGATGGACCTAATTCTCCTTGGGCTGAGACCCTGTTACAGGGACTTGCCCACCAACCTTGTACAACCCAAGATTGTAAAAATCTAGTCAGGGCTGTCTTGTCAGGTCCCCTCTACTTTGAGTAGTGTGCCTTTTTTAAAGATGAGTGCCATACACAGGCAGAACGAAACCAAAGTCAACAGCCCCCTGTGCCGATAACTTTTGGGATGCTCTCCGGTACCTCTGATAAATATGCTACAGGCACTCAACAGGCGGCTATACATGATCTGTATAGGGACCAAGTCAGGGCACTGGGCTTGGCGGCATGGAAAAGGCTTGATGAGGGACCCTCTTAACTCCCCCCCCGATGGGTTTTACTCAAAAACCATCTGAGGACTTGGCTACATTTATAGATAGGGTGGAAAAAAGTCTCCAAAGAAAATTTCCCCCAGGGGCATTATGGGACCAGTTTACTAAAATGTCGGTCTAGGCAGGGATGACAGCCGATCACCGCATCGCCTGTGCGGGTCTCAAGGACAACTCCATGAGTAGATGGATTGTAGCCACCAAGGATGTTGGCAGTATCTCCCATCAGGCTAGGGCCATGGCTGCCGCCCTTCAGGAAAATAAACAGATTTGGCCACTACAATCTACGCATTACAGTTAAATCCTAAAAATTCAACACATTTTGGGTGCGGGGATGAGGGCCACTTTAAAAAGGAGTGCCCCAACAAGACAAAGCCTCCCCAGCCCTTTGGGGGGACAACCAATGCCCCTTGCACCCACTGCCCTAAATGCAAAAAGGGGTTTCATTGGGCTAGGGAGTGTCAGTCGAAGTTTGACATACAGGGAATGCCTTTAAACTCCTCCCAGCCCCATTAAATAAGGGGAAAGAGACCATCAAAGCCCATTAGACCATCTCTCTGGTCCCTGGCCTTAGACCCAAAATTATTTTAAATATTGGCAACAAAAGATTCAAACTTCTCATCGACACTGGAGCAGACTGAACGGTCTTGAGAAAGGAGGAAGTGCCCCCATCCTGGCAGCTTGTGCCCGGCCCTCCCCTACTGGGAGTTGGCGGGAAATCCACCTCCTGGGAGACTGCCACATGGTTCCCTTGGACTGACCCAGGTGGGGACAGGGGAAAAGTCCGCCCTCTCGTGGTGACTGGGCTCACTGCTAACTTACTGGGGCAAGACATCCTTGGAAATGCCAAGGCTTTCATCACTACTGACCATAAGGCCTTTTATAATGATTTGTTAGATTAAAAAGAATATCAACAACAGTTTGAGGAAGGGAGGGAATGTCATCCCAATTATAGAGATGACCCTTACTTTGAACAACTCAGACAAAAGTACTCCAATGAACATCCCCAATTCTAAGGGCCACTGCCCAGCCCCCCTCCCCCGTTTAAAATCCAGTGGAGACTAGAGGATCCTATATGGGTTGACCAGTGGCCTATACCTTCTTCTAAGTTACACCAACTCCACATACTTATTGATCAACAGTTGGAGGCCTGACATCTCCATCCCTCCACTAGTCCCTGGAACTCTCCTGTCTTTGTCATAAAAAACCTAATGGATCCTGGAGATTTTTATATGATTTAAGGAAGATCAATGAACGCATGATCCCCTTTGGAACCCTCCAGAGGAGACTCCCATGGATCCCAGCTATTCCCAATATATACCATATTACTATCATTGACATTAAAGATTGCTTCTTCTCTATCCCTCTCCATCCAGGAGACATGGAAAAATTTGCATTCTGTGTACCCACTGTTAATTTTTGTGGCCCAGATAGGAGATTTAAGTGGACTTTCTTACCTCAGGGCATGGCTAATAGCCCACCCATTTGTCAATATTATCTGTCATCCATTTTCTCTTCTCTTATCAATCTCCCCAATACCCTGTTTATATTTATATGGCTGATATTATTCTTGGGTGCCTAGATTCCTCCACACTCCAGGACCTTTCCCACCAATATCTAACTATCCTTCATACTCACAGCTTTAGAGTAGCTCCTGAGAAAGTTCAAATTGTGCCTCCCTTTAAGATCTTGGGCTCATGCCCTACTCAAACAAGGAGTCCACCCTATCTTCATACAACATCTTCGAGGCCATCAAAATTTATCAGATTTCCTCTCTAAAGGAAACAGCTTGACTGATCAATTGGCCTCTGAGGCTCACTGTCACACTGTCTCAGAGGCTATCCAATTTCATTCCCTAACCCACACCAACTGAAGAGGCCTTAAACAAAGATTCCCCCAAATACCAAATAAAAATCTTAAAAAGATTGTTAGGACATGCAAGTCTTGCCAACCCTTCCTCCAGGTTTCCCCCCTCCAAACTTCCAGGAGTAACCCTCAGGACCTTTGCCCCAACCATCTTTGGCAAATAGATGTTACTCATTATTTCCATTTTGGAAAACTTAAATATATCTTCTTATCAGTTGATATTTTCTCAACTTGGGCATCTGCACATGCCAGGGGGAAATCTAAACATGCTACTAGTCATATGCTTCAATGTTTTGCCACTCTCGGGCTGCCCGATCAAGTAAAAACAGATAATGGCCCCTGCTTTGTAAGTCAAAACTTTACAAGTTTCCTCCAGACGTGGCAAATTACACATGGCACAGGCATTCCATATAACCCTCAAAGCCAAGCTATCATTGAAAGATATAACCAAACACTAAAATCACAATTACAAAAACAAAAGGGGGAATCACCCGCCCCCCATGATCAGCTAAAGAAAGTATTATTCACCTTAAATATTTTAAATTTTTCTAGAAATGAAAAAAATGTCTCCATTTGAAAAACATTGGTCATCCTCTGTCACATACAGCTTGATCAAGGTCAAATGGAGAGACCCATTGACTGGGGCCTCGAGGGGACCAGACCCATTCCTCACAGCAGGGAGAGGGTTTAGATGGGTCTTCCCTCAAGATGAAAAAAGACCCATTTGGATACCAGCGAGGGACCTAAAATATTTACCCCAACAAGGGGACACTGATAATCATCCCTCTAGGGAGTTTCTCACCCCTGAGGACTGTTCCTAAAATGGTCTTCACCCTGCTAAACCAAACAATTCCCTCCCTTGCAGGAGATTTCTGGCTTTGCCTCTGATCCAGGCCTCCCCAGCTGCTTGCAGTAATTACCAATGATACAACTACAGTTGCCCATACTACCCTACTCGTTGGGTTGGGAATAACCGCAGGCATGGCCACCGGGACAGCCGGGATGGGTATGGCAGTCCATCTCCACAGAAAGCTCTCTCTCCAGTTGATCAGTGACATAAAAGCCATGTCCAACACTATCCTTGATCTCCAACAACAGGTAGATTTCCTGGCTGAGGTAGTCCTACAAAACTGGAGGGGACTAGACCTACTAACGGCCAAAAAGAGAGGCATATGCTTGTTTTTATAGGAAAAATGCTGTTTCTATGCCAATAGATTGGGAATTGTTCAGGACAAGATCAAAAGGCTTCAAGAGGACCTGGAGAGGAGACGGTGGGACCTTCAAGACAACCCACTGTGGATGGACTTACATGGCTTCTTACCCTACCTTCTCCCCCTACTTGGGCCCCTCCTTCTCCTTCTCCTTATCCTCACTGTCAGGCCTTGTGTAATTAACAAAATTACACAATTCATTCACCAGCAGCTGGAGGCAATAAAAATCCATCAGGTTGAGATACATTATCACAGGCTGGCAACTCAGGAATTAAGTTCCTCAGATGACCCACTGCCACCTCCTCTGCCCTCCATGTGATTGATGATGGGTAAGATCTCAGACTGACTGAGACAACCTAAGACAGGCCATGGAGTGGGTTCTCAGCGAGCTAAACGCCTGGTACCCAGTGACAGGTAAGATCCCCAGAGGGGGACAACCTAAGACAGGGGCCATGGTGACTAATGCTCTTACAAAAACAAAAGAGGGAGATGTGGGGCCTTGAAAGGCCTGGATGTGAGGCCTAGTGGAGCTTCCTGAGCCTAGCTAATGTTTGGTGAACTGCCTCCGGCCAGCTATGACTCAGCAGGGCACCAAATGGCCTCTGGCCTGTTACTGCCACATAGGAGTTGGAATTCCCGCGCATGCGTGCTTAGAGCCAATCATCTCAAAGGTCGCGGTATGCTATTGGCCCTTACACCTCACCCCATCCTAAAATCCCCGCCTTTGTTCGCAACATTATATAAACACCTGCTGTTTACAATGCAGCGAGTTCCTGCTTCCACAAGACTCCCGGCTCGGTGGTTTGTTCCTGGCTGTCGACACTCACCCTCCTCCTCAACCCCTTGGGAGGAACCAGCGGGCCTGGTCCTTCCTCAGCACTACCTGCCAGGAGAGCCCGGCAACCAGACAGTGCCCGACACTACCTACACAAGACCATCATAATAGGAGGAACAGATGCTGACATCAAAATAAAAGAGAGAGTGATTGAGAGAGGGGAGGAGATATGATGGAGAGTGGAGTTTCAAAGGGGAAAGAGGGGTGAGAGAGGGAATTAACATGGGATATGGTTTACAATTTTGGAAGTTGTCAATAGAAAAAATTAAAAACTAAAGAAAAAGAATATACAAGGTATTAATTTCAAGTGAAGAGCTTCAATATAAAGCCCAGGGTGATAAGTTTAAAAGCAGGTAACTCATGATACAAATATTTCCAGAGGTCTCTGTGGCTTTAGATAAAGGACATTGTCCAGCTTGACAGAAAGATGGCATGGATTATATCCCTGGTCTCTTATTTTTCACAATAAATTAAGAAAATTCCAGAGAGTGTTTGATAATAATTTATTTTAGAAGACTTTTCAAGTGTGACACAAATCATCATGCATCCAATGTAAGTGGCTATTTTGGCTATTTTCTGAATATATACCCATTTGAGCAACCAAAATACCAAATTTGAAAGAATACTAGAATCTGGCAACTGTCAAGAAATTTTGAGAGCAATGTTTATGTTTTGGCATTAATTTTTGTTATATTCTTGTATTTTTAATACTTTATTAATTTTTATTTATTTATTTGAGAGCGACAGACAGAGAGAGAAAGAGGCAGATAGACAAAGAGAATGGGTGTGCCAGGGCCTCCAGCCACTGCAAATGAACTCCAGACACGTGAGCCCCCTTGTGCATCTGGCTAACCTGGGTCCTGAGCCTCGAACCGGGGTACTTAGGCTTCCCAGGCAAGCCCCTAACTGCTAAGCCATCTCTCCAGTCTATATTCTTGTATTTTACAACCAATGTCTTGCTTTGCAGTTCAGGCTGGCCTTGAAGATGTGATCCTATGGTCTCAGTCTTCCAGTTGTTGAGATTATATGTTTGTACCACCACATTCATCTATTTTTTTTTTTTATTGTATTAGGGTTCTTTAGCAGAACAGAACTAATAGGATATATATCATAGAAAGGTTTTATTAGATTAGCTTACATGATAAGGGCTGACAGTGGAACAATGGATATCTATAAATTGGAAAATCTGAGAAACTGAAGTAGCTGCTTTGCCCATGAGTCTGGATGCCTAAACACTCTCAATCTGGCACTGAATGCCTGGAGGATCCCTGGAGAGCCACAGATCTTCAGTCAAATTGGAAGACTGAAGAAATAAGGATCTGATATCCATAAAAAGTAGTAGCAACAGGATAAATCTGCACCCCAGCAGGTAGCATGGGCAGTCAGGTAAAGGCAGTTTTTTCGTGGAGCTTCTTTACATACTGGCTCTCACTTGAAAGGCATCTTTCTAAGGATTGTGCTGAACATTTTGATCATCATTCACTTCTACATACTATAGGGAGGTTTTATTTCTACCTGCTTTCTTTAAGAGTAATCAATGAATCTCTAATTTGTAGAGTATTAATGGGATGAAAATTAGATATTTGGTGTAGAAATACAAAAGGATTACCAGAAAAATCCAAGGTACCTGAAAAATTCACAGTCTGAAAAAGGCCTATGTAAAATGGATCCCAGAAGAGAAAATCTGAACAGCTGAACAGCCCCTGTAAATGTTTAAAGGGTACACACACACAAACACACACACACACACACAAATTCATGAAGTCATATGATACAGAGCACTTTCTCTTTGCTTTTATGTATGTCCTGCCTATCTGACTGATGTTGAGAATTACCAGTGATATGTTTTAAAAAGTAGAATTCCAAGAATTTTTATAATTTCTGTACTTAGGACTTAGTTCTGTTATTAATCAGACATATTTAGAAAATGTTATATTAAAAGAACTCAAGTGGAACAGTAGTGTGTTACTCAAAAATTCCAGAAGTTTTAAATTAAAACCAAAACAACATATACCATTTCACTAAAATCACGAATTCAAGCCTGTGCCTCACCTTATTGAATAAAGGACATTTCCATTTTTGAAAATTCTTAGTAGTTTGTTATCTGTAGTGACTTCATGAAAGTTGGCACCCTTTTCATTAGCAAAGAACAAATCGGGTTTCCAAATGGAGTCCAGCATGGATGGGTCGAGGTCCAAAGAATCATCGGGGTATTCGCTGTATGCAAGACGAGGATCATTCCATTTCTGACGAAGAAAGATATTTACTCTGTAATCCTGGGGTGGGTAGAAATAAAGAGAGAAGTTTTAAGAAATGTAGAAGAGGGACTAGAGAGATGGCTTGTGGTTGAAAGCACTTGCTTGCAAGCCTGAGTTCTCCGGTTCAGTTCCCCAGTACTGACGTAGAAGCCAGATACACAAAGTGATGCAAGTGTCTGAAGTTTAATTGCAGAGGCAGGAGGGCCTGACACCCCTGTTCTCTCTTTCTCTCTCTCTCTTTCTCTCTCTCCTTGTGAATATGAATAAATAAACATTTAAAAAAGGCCAGGGGGAGGTGGTAGGACATGGAGGAGGCTAACAATGCAACTTGCTTGTATTCACTGAATACAAAACTAATAAATAAAATAAAAATTAAATGAAGTGTAGAAGAATTTTGAATACTGTTTGTTATACTGTCCCAGAAGATTCACCACTTTTAGCAGATTCACACTAAGTGTAGTTTGTACATAAGGGGTTGGAGGAAGTTGTGTAGGTATAGGGGTGAGAAGCATACTGACATAGCTATCATCATCTTGCATCTTTTACTGTGAATGTAACACTTTTCTAAAAAGTAGTCTTTTCAAAATGTTTCAAGTTCATATGCTATTTTTATGCTTTTCTGAATGATAACAAGTCACTGACATTTTAGGGCACTTTCTAACATCATAGGCCTCATTCATGCCTACCAAAAGACTGATTCTAGTTCTAAGGTTTTGACCATGTCTTTTGTGACCAATATGCCTCCAAAGAAAAGCCCACAGAAGACAGAAGTTTATTATGCGTAATATTTATAGTAAAATATCTATTTTACTTTTAGTTCAGAAACATTTATTTTGGTAAATATATAACAGAATACCAAGACCATTCAGTGAACTTTTCTTAAAAGTTATCTTTAATACAAAAATTACCATGACTACTTTTCACAGTTATGAAACATGTATGTGCAATCTCGCAACTTATATGAAATAAGTAATTTGGAAAAACTAAAAGGGGACTTTTGGATAATAAAAGAATAATAGTGATTCAGTCCAATGACCTTTTAAGTTTATTTAGGTAATGAAATTTCTCAACTTCACTTTCAATGTTATCTTTAAGATTTTAATGATTTTGGCCAAAATCTAAGGTACTGCACTAATATCTGGGAAAGACAAACTGGTAGCTATGTGTATGTGTAGTTTTGTACATATGCAATATATAAAAATACTGTTGCATGTTTAAGATACTGTCCCGTATAACTTAGGCTTGACTCAAGCTCACTATGTAAACAGTGATAACCTAGAACTTCTGATCCCATATGCAGCATTGTGACCAGTCCAATAAATGTATGTAGATTTCCAGGATCCATGGAATCTCAGGTCTTTGCTCCCCTGCTAGACTGGGGTTGTAGGTTCAGGTGGCCATGCCCTGCTTTTTTACTCAGATCTGGAGATTTTTGAACTGGGGCTATCTCAGGCCTCTTCAGACACTTATATTTGCACAGGAAGCATAATTAACTGCTGAGCAATCACTTTAGCACCCACACACACTTATGTGTGTGTTAAAGTATATATAAAATTTATTTGGGAGAAAGAGGTAGAGTGAGAGAGATTGAGAATGGGCACACCAGGGCCTCCAGCCACTGCAAACTTACTCCAGATGCATGTGTCCCCTTGTGCATCTGGCTTAAGTGGGTCCTGGAGAGTCGACCCGGGATCCTTTGGCTTTGCAGGCAAGTGCCTTAACTGCTAAGCCATCTCTCCAGCCCACAAACATATATTTCTCTAAGTATAATTTCCTCCTTAAATTTTTGAGGTGACAAAATCAATAGACTTCATTATAATTGTGACCAACACAAATATTTTTTTTATTCTTATTTTTGTTTTTTTTTTATTAATTAGTTTTGTATTCAGCAAATACAGTCAGTTTGGTACCATTATTAGGCTCATCTGTGACCTACCCCTCCCCTTGGCCCCTCCTTGTTGAGGTATATGGGTCATGCATTGTGGAGTTAGCCTACAGTTATGGGTAAGATAAATGTCTCTGCATATCATGACCCAACATGTGGCTCTGACATTCCTTCCGTCCCCTCTTCCACAAAATTTCCCTGAGCCATGTTGGGTTCATTTTTGGTCTGCTTCAGTGATGCGGTGTTGGGGGCCTCTGAGGCTCTGGCTCTCTGATTTGGTAGGAGTTGATTTTTCTCTGTGTTGATCTTCTTCACCCTTGTGCTGGTATCCGGTTCACCAGGAAAACAGCCCCCTTGCTTGTTTCACCAATTTTTCTTAGTTTCAGCTGGGGCCCTTTTGAAGTATGATGGGGTGGCTCTCTCCTTAGGATCTACATCTATCTGAAAAAGAGAAGCAGATTCTCCAGTGGAGAGTAAGTTAGCACCAGGACAAATGAGATAACCCTTACTTTTTTTAATAGAGAATTTAATAGGTGTAGGCTCTCTTGTAGCCCATGATTGATGGAAGCTTGATAATGGAGAGTGGGCTTATGTTTGGATATGGTTCTGACTTGTTTCGGAGCTCCAGCTATGTGTCCTGTACCACTGAGGGGATCAGATAGCCAAATCAAGAGCAGTTGGTTCCCCACTATGGCTGTGTGCCACTATTGCACTTGCCAACACAAATATTTAAACATTCAGTTATTTGAAAAATACTAAGGCTAGAGATACACAGAGAAACTTAAGAATATTAAATCAATTTTCTTATTTCTAGAATATTAAATATAGTCACCAAGAAATAAAAACAAAGCTTCTTTCAGACCTTCTCTTACAAATAAATTAAACTCAGGCTCTGTACTGAATGCTGAAAATCTCTGTCTTCTCCTAGTCAGTATTTTTGCACAGGTATCACTTTCTTCTAACTGAAACTGACTTTCTATATCACATAATTTTAAAGAAATTTGTTTTTGATAAATTAATAAATAATTTTTAAGAAATTAAGTGCCTTTTGTATCTTCCTCTATCGCTTGACAGATAAGCTCATAAAACATATAAACACCACTAAATTTGTTGCATTCTCTCATAGCAGCAATAGGAAGCCAATGTATTTGTCTTTCTTCTATTGATTCATTTACTTACCATTATCAATTTTTCAAGATATTTTTAATAACAGAGTTGTCTTTGTGAATATCTAGAGAGGAGAAGCTATTTAAGGAAAACATCAGGATTCATGGCCACTTCAAAAAAAAAAAGCACCCATAATTCTTCCTGTTTTAAGAAGTTCTTCTCAGAGTTCCCAAATAACTTTAAAATGACCATAAATTACATTATTATCAAAAAATACAAATAATCTCAAATTCTCTAAGAAAGGGACCACTGGTTTAGTTTTGTAAGATTTACAAATGTTGGAGCACTTCACCCCAGAGGTCCTTGGGCATCAGTAAGCACAGCATAGTAATACTCATTGGTAGAGTAGTTGCTTCGGCTATCATTTCTGTAATATCCTCCATACTGCCTGATCCATCTATGCTAGGAACCCACCACAAGGAGGGTAGTCATCTGGGACTACTAACTGAAATAATGGTCCATTGAAAAAGTGTCTTCATGGCTCAGGGAAATTTTGCGGAAGAGTGGGCGGAAAGAATGTCAGAGTCACATGTTGGGTCATGATATGCAGAGACATTTAGCTTACCCACAACTGTGGGCTAACTCCACAATGCATGACCCGTATACCTCAACAAGGAGGGGCCAAGGGGAGGGGGTCGGTCACGGATGAGCCTAATAATGGTACCAAACTGACTGTATTTGCTGAATACAGAACTGACTAATAAAGAAAATAAATAAATAAATAAATAAATAAAAATAAATAAAATTAAAAAAAAAAGAAAAAGTGTCTTTCACTTTTCAATTACTGAACTAATAGGGAAGGAAGCCATTTTATAAGGAATAGTTGGGGTCTTAGAAATGTTATTTCAAATTTTATCTTGACTTTTTTCATTGTCCATATGTTTGGTTACTTTGAAAAGGTCAGAATCAGTTTTAAACTAACAAAAATAAAGGCAAGTAATTGAGTGCCAGTTATGGAAACAACAAAATAAGAAGTACTGGTGAGAACATAAAATGTATTGAGTCAATGAAAATATACTCTATATCTCATTCAGCCATCTGTGAAAATTTAAGAGTAAAAGTCTAGGATAAGGAACTATGCCCAATCCTAACACTTGAATGTAAGAATTTCTAGAAAGGGAAGTAGAGTATGTGAGCATACTTCCAGAAGTTAGAGATTCCAATTAATAGAGTTCATTCAGTTTTGGCAAGCCTAATTTTGGAGGGAAACACTTGCACAAAGCTAATGTTTGCAGTAGTTGATGGTTGTTTATGAAAAAGAGTAATTTTTGTTGCTTGTTTGTTATAAGTTAACAAGGCACTATCTTAATGTTCAGCATAACAGTGACCCACAATACCCCACTAGTCTTGTATTCCTCTCCCATCCATGCTCATTTACAATTTTTCTCAATTCCTTTTGCTTAGACATTATAAAACTAATTATCATCCTTCTTCCCACTGGCTTAGACAGCCAGGCAGAATACAATGTCAGAGCAAGCTATGCCAATGGACCAGTAAGTGGAAACTTTTAAAAAGGTAGTTCACTTTCCTGCATTATGTGTCTACCAAATTATCAGATTTTAAGCTCTTCACCATTTTATGTTACAGCATAGGACAATGAATCATTCAAAATATCCTTTGTTGTTAGCACTAAAAATATTCTTCCCCATTCCAAATTCTGAAAATTCCTTTCAAGTAGTGGGAAGAAAACTTTTTTGAAGCAGCTAAAAGGCACCTAGGCCTTAAAAAGGTGGATAACAGTTACTATCAAATAATCTTTTAAGGGTCTTCCAACTAGTGTTTCCTTAGATGTCTTATGTGAACTGTGTTATAATAATGGTGGTTTTTTTTTCCTTTTAATTTTTCAAGGTAGGGTCTCATTCTAGCCCAGGCTGACCTGGAATTCACAACATAGTCTCAGGGTATCCTCGAACTCACAGTGATCGTCCTACCTCTGCCTCTGAGTGCTGGGATTAAAGGCATGGGCTACCACACCCGGCTTAAGAATAGTGTGTTTTTAAGTGATTGTGGTCAAACACACATAACATAAACAGTGTATACTTTAAATATATTATGTAGTTGTAACCATGATTTGCTTCAGAAAATTTTTGTCACCCCATTAGGAAATCCTAAACGTACTGAGAAGTCCATTATTATCCCCTCCAAACACTGGAAACACTAGTCTGCTTTTTAAAGTCTATAGAATTTTTAACACTGGATATTTTAGATGAATGAAATCACACATTGTGTGACCCTGTGTGTCTTCATTATTTCTCTTAGTATAGTGCTTATGAAACTTGGAAACTGTAAGAATTCAGACATCATTTTTAATTTATTGAAATGCAGTATTTTACTGGTAGAATTATCCAAAGACATGGATGTCTTTAGAACTGAATGAAGTATGAGTATGTATAACGTGTTTATGTGCATAACAAATATTCTTTCACAAGGTACCTGAACACATATGCATAAGTGTGAATATGTGTGTATAGAGACATTATAATATACTATCAACATAAACAGTGAAAAATACTTTAAATTGAATGATAATAGTTTTATGTATAGGACTGGCAGCTTTAAACATAATCTAGGTGAAGAGTATTAAAATTTGTCTTACATATAACTTTCAGTATTATATTTAATCTTGTAAACAGCTAGCATCTGCATCTTGCATTCTGAATGTATTTAATAATACCTTTGTTAGACACCATCAGAGAATATCTGTTCATTTCCTATCAAGTAGGACTTTCTTAATTGATATTAATTGGGATGTAATTGGAAATGAATGTAACAGAATTGACTGACAAAGCAGGATTGATTTGAAGTCTACACAATGTAAAATTTTAATGAAATAATTAAGACAAAACAGATTTCTTTACTTTTAATGTTTCCAGTTTAAAGGTACCTACTACATTGTTATTTCCACACATTTTTAAACTAATCTGTTATTTTGGTATAATGTTCACAACAATTACAGGGATCTTTTAGTACAGAAGTTTGCTTAGAGTAAATCATATGGTTTAGCAATTGTATATAAAGGATTAGATATTCTTGTTAATATTCTATTTGTTTATTCTATTTGTTCTTAGAAAATTGCACACGTAAATAAATTATTCTAACATTTATTTTGAGTATTTTCTAATTTTTTTGCAATCCTATACTTAGAATTGCATTTTTAAATACTAATTTGTTTTTAAAATTTCAGAAATTTGAACCATTTGAACCTGGGGAATTTTGTGATTCATAAGTGATTATATGGTATATACATCATTTACATTGCAAAATTAGAAGTTGAAACATCAAAGAAAAATATTCTATTTGCAAAAGTTTTGGAGAGTTAAACATTGTCCAAGACAAAATATAGTTATTTTGCATGATTTTATTCTGAATAAGTCACATAATTCTTAAATAGATTTTTATTGATTTGGAGATTATCCAAGGAACTGTATGAGGCTATTAACTGTACAGTAAGAGCTGTGGAAAAATTAACTTCTTTTACAAATTATCATTGAGCACTCTTACTTAGATAGCTTCTCAGTGTAAAAGATGAAATTTTTGCTATTTCTATAACAAAAGAAATAGCTCCTTAACTTTTCTCAATTTACCTTACTTACCTAATTACACACACACACACACACACACACACACACACACACACACATATATATGTATATACACACATATACATATACATATCTGTAAAACCAAAATTAGAACTAGAAGAAAAATGTAATAAATCATTCAATGTTTTACTTCTTGGTTATATAGTAACACTTATTTTAATACATCTATATTTGCTATATTTGGGGAATATACATACATGTTTAAAATAAGTGAGTCTAGGGTATTATCATAGGAAAAGGATAAGTTACAAATATGTGGAATGTTTTTACTTTCTGTGAAAACACTTAAAAAACTGTGACCCGTATCATCTATTTGACAACATACAACTTGAAGATGTTAGTATTAGAGTAATATTATGGCTTTTTAAGAAAAAGATAGTATCTCATGTAGTTTAGGATGGGCTCAAACTCATTATGTAGCTATAGCTAAGGATGACCTTAAACTTTTGATCATTCTGCTGCCACCTCTGAAGCTTGGGATTACAGGTATGTGTCATCAAGCCTTACCTATGAAAATGTTAGTATTATTGAATGCAAATCCTAGAGTGCATTTAGCAAGTTGATTTTAAATCTTTTAGAAATACTTAAATATCATTAATTTGTTTGTACACTGTAGTTTTAATCAGCCAATTTCAGAAGCTATTGATGTATTCCTTTCACCCTAAAATTAGCTTGGTATTTGTACTTGAATACTTTCATGACAATCAAATGATTTTAACTGATGGTAACACAATTAGATCTCCTTCATTTCCCTTCATGCCCAAGACATTCAAAATGCTTTAACATGATTTAAAATATACTGCATGGGTGCTACCTCAAAAGCAAGGTGTCTTTTGTGGGCACAGATTATTTTATGTCAGATACAATGCCCATCCCAGTGGTTTAATACAATGAGTGACTCCTATGAAAAAGCTATGAGAACTTTATCATTCACCAAAATAATAATAATAATTTTCCCTCTTGAGAACAATAGTGTGATGGAACATTTACTTTTATCTTGATATGGATGTCATTATGCCAACACAAGTTTCTGAACAGTCAAGAATAATATTTTATGGATTTTATGAAATGATCTAAAATATTAAGTAAACACATGTCAGAGTACATTTTCAGCTTGGAATTAAAAAAAATCTCTCAAATTAACACAATTGGGGCAGAAATTCTCTAGTATGATTTTTATGAGCAATGATTCCTAAGGTAACAATAACAAACCAGAAATGACAAAATGCAATATATTTTAACTATTATGTTTTAAAAAGAGAGGAACAGAGTACTTAATGACCCACCAAAGGTTAGTGGTAAGACCCTACTGCCAAAGACACCATATGCTATTGGTACAGAACATGGAATGACCTGGCTGGAATCTGGAAGAGAGTCAGTCCCAGGACAGTCAGCTCTTCTAGTGCTAGAAGGTGCTACGTGAGCAATGGGCAGGGGGGAGGGGGAGATGACCAACATCTGTCCAAGCAACTTGTGGTCTAAGCTACTCAGCAGCAAACAACCTGAGGTGATGCTAACCTAAGTGCAATAGTGGCACACAGCCATGGTGGGTAACAAACTGCTCTTGATTTGGCTAACTGATCTGCTCAGTGGAATGGAACCCATACCTGGAGCTGGGAAACAAGTAAGAACCATATCCCAAAAATGAGTCTGTTCTCCATTATCAAGCTCCCATCAATCATGAGCTACAAGAGGGCCTATACCTATTAAATTCTCTCTAAAATAATAATGGTTATCCTATTTATCTGGTGATGACTTCACCTTCTGCTGAATAATTTGCTTCTCTTTTTTAGATAGACACAGATTCTAAGGAGAGAATCACCCCATCATACCTCAAAAGGGCCCCAGCTCAAGCTAAGAATAATTGGAAAAACAAGCAAAGGTGCTGTTTTCTTGGTGAACTTGGTACCAGCACTAGGGTGAAGCAGATTGACACAGAGAACAATCAACTCCTACCAAATCAGATATCCAGAAACACAGAGGCTCCCAGGACCTCATCACTGAAGTATACCTAAAATGAACCCATCATGTCTGAGGGAAATTTGTGGAAAGATTGTTAGAGCCACATGTTGGTACATTATGCACAGAGACATTGCCTCTTACCCATAACTAATGGCAAACCCCACAATGCATAACCCACATTCCTCAATGAGGAGGGTCCTTGCAGGGTGGGGAGGACAGGGAGGAGGCTAACAATGGTACCAACATGGCTGTATACACACTGTATACATAACTATTAAAAAGAGACAGGAATTAAGGGGAATAATACATAGACATTTTCCGAAGTGTTCCTTGTTGGAAAGCTAAGCAGCTAAAATGCATTTATGTGCATATTGACCAGGGGTTTACCTGATTTGTTGTTAAACAAATACATTATTTGATGTTTAAAAAAATATATTCTGGAAAACAATATTCAAAGAGTAAGTGCAATGAACCTAGCTTCCAGTGTTGAATTGCTAAGAATGAATTAAATTTTAGAACATATTTTTCAGTAGCCACAGTACTAAAATTGTCAAGGGCAAAGAATATAGCCCTGATAAATAGAAAGCCCAGAAATATATTGCATTCAGAGTTAAATGATCACTAGGCTTTTTATCAAGTAAGATACTTCAAAAATCATAGTGAAAATTAAGAAGGAAATGTACGTCCTTTAAAAAAAAGGCATATTAGTTTTTCCACGTTGAGTAGAAAGGAAGGTAGATGGAAATTTAAACTTACAATGTGAGTCACTGGTCAGTTATAATGTTTCATTATTACAGAAGATGAATGATTTCTCTGAAAGCTTGTCTCTTGGCATTTCATCACCTTTACCAAGAAGACATAAATTACTGGAAGAGAATTGATGTAGCTACATTATACCATTTTTTTTTTTGTTGTTGTTGTTGTTTTGAATTCCTCTGGTTCTTTTGAAAGATGCTTTTATGTCTTAAGGCGTAGTATAGGCAAGAAAGACAGGCAGTATACAATATGACATGTTTGAAAATGTAAAATATCACAGTATATGTCTGGAAAGTTGAGAAGATTAGGAGATGGATGGGAGACATATTAGTTTTTAGAGCTAAGACCAGTCAAGTAGGCTATTTCAGACCATGGAAATATGAATTTTTCTCCAAGATTAAATAATTGAGAGCAATTAAAGAGTAGAACAATGGAAAGGCCTTATTTAAACATTCAAAAGATCCCTATAGTTTAAGAGTATTATTTGGATTGTCAGTAAAACAGGTTACCTGTGGCTTGTACTGTATGATATCCTGACATGAGAGGGTGATTTGATTGGGATTGAAAAAGAGACAAATTTGAAAAATATTTGGAATGTGGAGTTGTTACAATTCTGTGTTTCTTTGTAGGTAAGTAAGAAGAAAGGAGTCTTCAGTTTTCTGGCAGTTTCAGATTGCGAACAGGTGAGGGCACAGATTTGAATATGGTAAGCTTGAGGAAATGGTGTAAGTGAAGAAGATTACTAGTGCATACATTTGCATAGTAAACTTAATTAAGGTATGACATGACACTCTGCAGTTAATTTTGTTTTTGATATTATAACATGAACAAATGATAGCTGTTCTAAATAGTACTTTCCCTAAGGTATTTACATTTGTTCATTATTTCCCAATTTTTTCACTTGAAGACACTTGAGCTATAGCTACTGATTTAAACACCACCATTATATATGCAGATGTCAGAAAAGCAGTGACAAATTAATTCATACATAGAATGGCTATATATATATATATATATATATATATATATATATATATATTTGCCATATATATATATATGTATCCATTTGATTAAATCAAGTTATGACAGTATTCAAAAACACAGAGAGAAAAAGAGATTATATATTTTGCAATATATAACATGTGACTCCTGGTGGATGAAAACATATCTTGCTTTTTAGAAATACTTCCAGAAAATATAAATAAATATACAATATAACTGAAATCTTAAAATTTCATGAGGAAAGAAATTAAGGAAAAAGATGCAAGAAAAGGCTCTATAGGGAAACATGATGAAGAAATGGTGCTTAAGAAACACTGCCTTAGGAAAACTAACACAAAACAAAGGAAAGAATACAAAAATATATTCATTTTTTTCATGACTACTACCATCCTTTGATTCTTCATCTTTGTTAAAATATATTTTATTTATTTATTTGTTTGACAGAAAGAGAGACAAGGGGAGAGAGAAAGAGAGAGAGAGAGAATGGGCACACCAGGGCCTCTAGCCACCACAAAAGAACTCCAGATACATGTACCACCTTGTGCATCTATCTGGTTTATGTGATATATATATATATATATATATATATATATATATATATATATATATATATATATATAAATGGCTCTAAAAGCAGAGAAATATTGAAGACACAAAAAAAGCAAACAAGATGATTTAACTGTAGGTACACCTAAGAAAGGAGTTGAATTTTACCTTATCATATCAGAGGGGAGTCTTGTTTTCTTTGTGATTACCTCTGATAGAATTGATATTCAAGGCTTCTAATTGATGGGTGTAGGACGGGGAGTGAGGGAAAGACTTTGTTACAGGGTTATATGTCTTATTATTTATCTAATTTCTGAAATGTTGGTAGAATTCCAAGAAAACTGCCAAAAGAGAATTTCAAAAACATTGTGCAGTTTATAATAATTCCATGTTTATTCATGTTCTCTATAGAATGCATGATTTATGACCTTAAGCCTCCTTGCTGATATTGAGATAAAAATGATTGCTTTTATTATAAAACCTAATTTTTTTTTGTTTTGTTTTGTTTTTCAAGGTAGGGTCTCACTCTAGCCCAGGCTGACCTGGAATTCACTATGGAGTCTCAGGGTGGCCTCGAACTCACGGCGATCCTCCTACCTCTGCCTCCCGAGTGCTGGGATTAAAGGCATGCGCCACCACGCCCGGCTTCAAAACCAAATTTTCAAGTACTAAATTAATTTACTTTAATTTTTTATTAATTAGTTTTGTACTCAGTGAATACAGTCAAGTTGGTACCATTGTTAGCCTCCTCCCTGTCCTTCCCCCTTCCCCAGCTCCTCCATGTTGAGGTATATGGGTCATGCATTGTGGAGCTAGCCCTCAGTTATGGGTAGGAGGAAATGTCTGTGTGTATCATGACCCAATGTGTGGCTCTGACATTCTTTCTGCCCCCTCTTCCACAAAATTTCCCTGAGCCATGTTGGGTTCATTTTAGGTCTGCTTCAGTGATCAGGTCTTGGGAGCCTCTGTGTCTCTGGATATCTGATTTGGTAGGAGTTGATTGTTCTCTGTGTTGATTTCCTTCACCCTTGTGCTGGCATCAGGTTCACCAAGGAAATAGCATCCTTGCTTGTTTTGTCAATTATTCTTAGTTTCAGCTGGGGCCCTTATGAGGTATGATGGGGTGGTTCTCTCCTTAGGATCTGCATCTGTCTGAAAAAAAGGAGCAGATTCTCCAATGGAGAGTAAAGTTAGCACCAGATAAATAGGATAACCCTTATTTTTTTAGAGAGAATTTAATAGGTGTAGGCCCTCTTATAGCCCACAATTGGTGAAAGCTCCATAATGGAGAGAGGGCTCTTTTTTGGATATGGTTCTGACTTGTTTCCCAGCTCCAGCTATGGGTCCCATTCCATTGAGCCAATCAGTTAGCCAAATCAAGAGCAGTTGGTTTCCCACCATGGCTGTGCACCACTATTGCACTTGTGTGAGCATCACAACAGGTTATTTGCTGCTAAGTAGTTTAGACCATGAGTTGCTTGGACAGATATTGTCCTTTTCCCCCAGTTGCCCATGTAGCACCTTCTGGCACTAGTCTTGGGGCTGACACTCTTCTAACTTCCATCCATGTCATTCCATTTTCCATGTCAACTGCATATGTCTTCAGCAGTAGGGTCTTACCACTAACCTTTGGTTGGTCATCAAGTACTCTGACAGAAATCTGTCATTCTTTTAGGAAAATTTGTAGGCCTCTCTGACCAAAAGTGCATTGTGGATAACTGCCGCCTGCTGGTACTAGAAGTTACAGGTTAGTGCCCACGAAGAGAAGGAAGAAAAAGTTAAGTAATGTAAAAGAGTTAGACAGGAGAGAGAGAGAGAGAGGCTGTAGAAGATTAAAGTCAATCTTCATCATACCATCTCCAATGCCTTGTGACTCAGGTGTTCCTTGTAAGGGCCTAGTGAAGGTTGAGCTAATTGGTCTGCATTTTAGGATGTAGAATTTTATGGAACCATTGCTGTTTGGTATAGATTTGTGTCCCCCACCCTTTTCCTTGCCCTTCTTTCCCTCCCCACCCACCCTATTGTTTGGTCCTAGAGATGCTTGCGGGGTATGTCAGCATGTTGGGTAGATTCATTTTAGTTGATATGGATGACTGAGACTATATGGTGATTATCTTTCTGTGATTGGGTAAGTTCACTGGGAATTATCTGTTCCAGGTTCAAACATTTTTCTTCAAATTTCATTATGTCATTTTTTTCTTACTGCTGTGTAGAGTTCCATTGTGTAGATATACCACATATTAATTACCCATTCTTATAGTGATGGACATCTGGGTTGATTCCAGCTTTTGGCTATTACAAATTGAGCCGCTATAAAGATGGTTGAGGAAATCTCTCTGGACTGAGGCTTGAAGGCTTTAGGGTACATGCCCGGTAAGGGAATAACTGGGTCTGTTGGTAACTCTATAGTCAGCTTTTTTGGAAGTTGCCATATTGCTTTCCAAAGTAGTTGTGCCATCTTATGTTCCCACCAACAGTGGATGAGGGTTCCTATTTCTCCACATCCTCACCAGAATTTATTTTCATTTGGTTTTTTGAAGTTTACTATCCTTACTGGGGTAGGGTGGAATCTCATAGTTGTTTCAATTTGTATTTCCCTGATGATTAGGGATGATGAACATTTTCTTAGGTGTGTGATTGCCATTTGTATTTCTTCCTCTGGGAACTCCCTGTCCAGCTCTTTGGCCCATTTTGTGAGTGGGTTGTTTGACTTTTTATTGTTTAAGTTTTTGAGTTCTTTGTAGATTCTAGAGATTAGGCCTCTGTCAGTTGGATATTCAGCAAATATTTTCTCCCATTCTGTGGGTAACCTATTGGCTGTGCTTATTGTATGTGTGTCTGTGAAGAAACTCTTCAGCTTCATGTGATCCCATTGGTTGAGTTATTGTTTAAGATCCTGTGCTACTGGGATTTTGTTCAGGAAGTCTTTTTCCGTTCCTATGTTATGGAAAGTTCCTCATATATTTTCTTTCAGTAGTAGCCGAGTTTCTGGTCTTATATTGATGTCTTTAACCCATGCCGACTTCAGTGTTGTGCATGGCAAGATGTGTGGATCAAGTTTCAATTTCCTGTATATGGTTATCCAGTTTATCCAGCAACATTTCTTGAAGATGGTGTCTTTTTTCCAGCCTATATTGTTAGGGCGTTTGCCAAATATCAAGTGGCTGTAGTTGCTTGACTGAAGGTCTTGGTCCTCAATTATATTCCATTGGTCTATACTCCTGGTTTTATGCCAGTACCAAGCTGTTTTTATTATTGTGGCATTGCAAAATAGCTTTAAATCAGGTATAGTGATGCCTCCAGAGGTATTTCTTTTGCTGAGGATATGCTTGGATATATGAGGCCGTCTGCCTTTCCCTATGAATTTTGAGATCACTTTGTCTATCTCTGTGAAGAAAAATGTTGGGATTTTAATTGGAATTGCATTAAATCTGTATATTGCCTTTGGAAGGAATGCCATTTTCAGAATGTTAATTCTGCCTATCTAGGAACATGGAGGTCTTTCCATTTTCTCAAGTCCTCTTCAATTTTTTTTTAATGTTTTTATGTTTTCATTGTTTAGATACTTCACTTCCTTGGTTAACATTATTCCAAGGTATTTTATTTTCTTTTTTGTTGCTATTGAAAATTGGACCATGTCCCTTATTTCTTTCTCTGTATTTTTGTCATTTGCATATAGAAAGGCTACTGATTTTTGTGCATTGATTTTGTATCCTGCTACTTTGCTATAGGAGGTAGTCACCTTCAAGAGTTTTGGGATGGAGTCTCTTGGTTCTCTTAAGTATAGAATCATGTCATCAGTGAATACAGCTAACTTTACTTCTTCCTTTCCAAATTTTATCCCTTTTATTTTCTTCTGCTGTCTTATTGCTTGAGCTAGGACTTCCAGTGCTATATTGATAGCAGAGGTGAGAGTGGACAACCCTGTCTTGTTCCTGATATCAATGGGAATTCCTTCAGTCTCTCTCCATTAAGTATTTTTTGGGCTTTAGGAGTTCTTTATATAGCCTTTATTAGTTAAGATATAAACTGACCATGCAAATTCTCTCCAGTGTTCTGATCATGAAGTGATGTTATATTTTGTCAAAGGCCTTTTCTGCATCTTTCAAAGCAATTATGTGGTTTTTGTGCTTAATCTTGTTTATGTGGTGTATTACATTGACAGATTTCTGTATGTTGAACCACCCTTGCATTCCTGGAATGAATCCCACTTGATTTAGGTGGATAATGTTTTTGATGTGTTGTTGGATTCAGTTCGTGAGGATTTTGTTCCGGATTTTGTGTCTGAGATCATTGGGGAAATAGGCCAGTAGTTTTCTTTTCTTGTGGCATCTCTGCCTAGTTTTGGAATTAGGGTGATACTACCTTCACAGAAGGAGCTGGGGAGCTTTCCCTGTACCCTAATTGTGTGGCACAGTTTGAGAAAGATGGGTTTATGTTCTTCCATGAAGGTTTGATAGAATTCAGCTGAGAAGCCATCTGGTCCTGGACGCTTCTTTTTGGGGAGGTTTTTTATTACCTTTTCAATCTCAATGAGTGTGATAGGTTTGTTTAAAAGATTAATCTGCTCTAAGTTTAGCTTTGGTAGATGGTATGTGTCCAGGAATTTATCCATTTCCTCCATATTATCCAGTTTTGTGAGTACAGGTTTTTTAAATAAGTCCTGATAATTCTCCCAATTTCACTTATGTCCGTTGTAACCTCTCCTTTTTCAATTGGAATTTTGTTAATTTGAAGATTCTCTTTTTTATGCTTGATCAAATTGGCCAGGGGTTTGTCAATTTTCTTTATTTTTTCAAAGAACCAGCTCTTTGTTTGTCAATTTTCTTAATTATTTTCTCAGTTTCCAATTCATTCATTTCTGCTGTGATCTTAATTTTTCTTTCTGTCTGGAGCTTTTTGGGTTGTATTCTTCTTGCTTTTCCAGGGCCTTTTGATGGATGGTTAGGTTATTGATTTGGGATCTCTATGTCTTTGTTATGAAGGGATTTAATGCTATGAATTTTCCCCTGAGGATGGCATTCATTGTGTCCCATAAGTTTTGGTAGGTTGTGTTCTGCTTGTCATTCATTTCTAGAAATTTCACAATTTTGTTTTTTATTTCATCTGCTACCCATTTAATGTTTAAAATTGTGCTGTTCAGCTTTCAGGAGCCAATGGGATTCTTGGTGGGTCTTTTGTTGTTAATTTATAGTAATGTAGCATTGTGATCTGATATCATACAGGGAATTATGCCAATCTTCCTGAATATATGGAGGCAGGCTTTGTGACCGAGTATATGATCTATTTGAGAGAATGTTCCGTGGACTGCTGAGAAGAATGTGTAGTCTGTGAATTTGGGATGGAATGTTCTATAGATATCCATCATGTCTAAGTGACCTATGGTTTTGTTGAGCTCTCTTACTTCCCTATTGAGTTTCTGTTTGGATGATCTGCCTATTACTGATAATGGTGTATTGAAGTCCCCAACTATGATGGTATTGGTGGTTATTTCTGTGTTATTGTCAAGTAGATTTTTCCTTATGAATTGTGGTGCCCCTGTGTTTGGTGCATACAAATTTGTGATTGTAATATACTGTTGGTGGATTATTCCCTTGATAAGTATGAATTTGCCTTCTTTGTCTTCTTTTGATTATTTTTGGTTTGAAGTCATTTTTATTCGATATTAATATAGGTTTGCCTGCTTTTATTTTTTCCCCATTTGCTTGGAATATTGTTTTCCACCCTTTCACCTGAGGAGGTGTCTGTCTTTAGTGGTGAGGTGGGTTTCTTGAAGACAACAGACTGAGGGGTCTATTTTTTATCCTGGTAGCTTGTATCTCTTGATGGGTGAATTAAGGCCATTAATATTTAGGGTAATGACTGTGAAGTTTGATTTGACTCCTGCAATATTGTGTTGGTATATGTGGTTTTGTGTTTTCATGGACTTTGAAGATTTTGTGCCTTCCCTGAGTTTGGTTATTGTGATCTGCTTCTTGTAGGTATTTGATGTTGATTATTTGATTCTTCTGTGTGGAGAATTTCCTGAAATAGGATTGGTTTTGTGTTCAAAGAATTGTAAAGCTGAGTTTTGTCATGGAAAGTTTTTCTTTCACCATCTATTATGAGGGATATTTTTCTGGGTAAAGTAGTTTGGGTTGGAAGGCATAGGTTCTTAGACTTTGAAGTGTTCCATTCCAGGACCTTCTGGATTTTAGAGTTTCCATTGAGAAGTCTGAAGTAATTCTGATGGGGTTACCTTTTAAAGTGATGTGCCATTTTTCCCTAGCTGCTTTTAGGATTTTCTTTTTGGTGTCAGTGTTTAGAGTCCTAATGGCAATATGTATTGGAGAGTTTCTCCTTTGGTCCAATCTGTTTGGAGTTCTGTTAGCTTATTGTATCTTGATGGGCCTTTCTTTTGATAGATCAGGAATGTTTTCTTTGATTATTTTGTTAAATAAGTTCTCCATGCCTTTGGTCTGAATTTCTTCCCCTTCTGGTATTCCCATGACTCAGATGTTATGATATTTAAAGGTATTCCACAATTCCCTCATGTTCTGTTCACAGATGTTTTTGAACTTATTGAAAATTTTGAACTCTCGAACTGTTTCTTCTGTCCTGTTTCCAGATTGGAATTTCTGTCTTCCACATGGCTGATTCTATTCTTGAGAGCTTCTAAAGCATTTGGGATTTGTTCAGTTAGGTTTGAATTTTTACTGCTTTTGTATATATTGTTTCCTTCCCTCTGTCAAGCTCCTTTTCACATCATTTTCTGATTGTCTTGATGCTTCTTGGAATTCATCCTTGCATTTCTTTATGTCTTCATTTAGCATTGCCAGCTGATTTTTGAGGTCCTCTTTTTTTCACTCTCCTTCATATCTCTTAACTCTCCATTTTCTTATCTATTAGGTCTAGTCTAATGATGGTAGCATCCACACAATTATTGGTCCATTGTTACTTTTCTGCAAGTTCTACCAGTAGCTTGGTCAGGATTGCATTGCTTATAGCTTCATTTTGGTATTCTGATCCTGCTGTCTCTTCTATGTTTTGATTAGAGACATTCATTGTAGGACTGGGTGATCTTACTGGATTTATGTGCATTTGATTTTTCATGTTATTTCTTTTGTGGTGTGGTCTGCCCATCATAGTGTATGGGCAGGGAGAGTAGGACTGTGGTCTCCATGGACTGGGGAAGTGGTGCCTCTTGGGAGACCTGTGCTGAGCTAGCAGGTGGGCAAGCAGATGGGTAGAGTGTTTCTGAGATAACACATGGGTGGGTGGATCAGCAGAAGCCTAGGAGCTGTGGGATTCTGAAGTAGCCTGAGCTCTCTCATGGCAGGATCCCCAAGCAGCCTGAGCTCATGTGCAGCAGAACACTGAAGCAGCCTGATGTGTCATGCAGTGAGACACCAATGGTGGCAGATGGGCAGGTGCCCCACGTGGCAGATGTTGGATTGGGTCTTAGTTGGCACGGATGGACAGGAAGAGTGTGCCTGAGCTTATGTGGGCAGGTGGAATGCACCTGAGTTTGTGCATGGATGGGTGGGCAGCCATAGCAGTAAGCGGGCAAGTGGGCAGAGCAGACTAATCTTGCATGGGTAGATGGGTGGGGTCATGTGGTGGGCAGATGGATAGCTTCAGCAGGCCAGTGGGTGGAGCCTGCCCAAGGTCATGCATGGGCGGGGGTAGCAGGGCAATCGCCCCTGTGCAGTGAGGCAAGTGGAAATATGCTGGCTTGGGTCCCCTTTCCTACAGTAATTGCGGAAGTAACCTGATGCTGGGACTATGGCTATGGTGGCTGCTTGGGGGGGGGGGCGGTTGGGGGGTGGTGGGATACCTCCAAGCAAGGGAACCAGTGATTCCCCTTTCTTTCCCCTCTGTGACCTCCCACTGGAGATGTAGTAGAGATTTATCTCCCCTAAAAGACCCAGTGAACCCTTAATGCCTTGCTTTCTTTCTCAGGAAGGTGTGGCGCAGTTAGGCGGTCTCCATCTTGAGCAGAAGTCTCAGGTTTATATTAATTTTAAAAGGGAGAGAGAGAAGAGGGGAGGGAGGGAAAAAGGGAGGGAGAGAAGGAGAATACAAGAGAGAGCAAGAGAGAAAGAGCAAAAGAAAGATGAGATGGAGACTGTCCAATAGAAACTTACCATTTTCTGCCAATGTCCCAATTGACAAAGACTGCTTGATTCTTGCCTGTATCTGCAATTATTGACTGAGTACATGTGGCACAACCCCAGGTCCACCTCATTCTGTCTTGTTCAGCCTTTCTGATACAAATTTATTTGGATTGTTATTTTGCATATTTTTGGACAGCCTCACATTTTTGTGACTGAGAAGTGCCACAAAACAGATCTAGAGAGCTTCAATGTTAAATTCATCTGTTAGATTCAGCTTAGCAACAAAGGAGCAATTTAAATTGCTTGCCAAGTACCTAACATTAATTGACATACTTAAATTCATTCTTAATTTTCTTAGTAAATATACTTAAATTTACTTAAGTGTATACTTAAGTATACTCAAATTTACTTAACATACTTAAATTTCAAAGTAAGAAATTATGATTAGTACCAGTCATTTCAGAGAATATAGTCTCTAATCTTAGATAATTTTAATTTTAAGGGTTGAGTGATATTTTGGAGTATATACTTTCAGAAACTCACATGTCCTTAGAAAGGGGTGTAAGATGGTGAATGCCATGAAGATGAATGTCATCATTGTGAACTGTACATAAGAATCTGTTGTTTATGTATGACAAGAGGTCAATAGAAAGTGTATATTTGGTCTGGCAACAGAAAACTCTTTTTCAAGTCTTCCTCCAGAATTATTTGCATATAGGTTGAATTTATTTTCCATCCAAAATTGAATAGACAAGAAGCCTTTACTTAAGTGAGAGACACTTTTGCTGCTACATTCCAATAAAAGCTCCTTTTTCTTTTTAATCACACAATTTTACATACTCAAGCACAATGTGATTCCCTGTTTTGTTTTTGTTTTTCAAGGTAGGGTATCACTCTAACTCAGGCTGACACAGAATTCATTATGTAGTCTCAGGGTGGCCTTGAACTCATGATGATCCTTCTACCTCTGTCTCCTGAGTACTGGGACTAAAGGCATGCACCATCATGCCTGGCTGTGATTCACTTTTGAATCTACTTATAAAGAAGCTCTGCAAAGACACATGGACCAGGAAAGGAGGGGAGTCCAGTGGTGCATGTCTGAAATCTGTCCTCCTCACATATTTATTTTCATTTTTGCTATCATTAGCATCTTTTTTCTTGTTGATGTTATTTTTTTCTCATAGAATTGAAAAGATGATTTTAGCACAGTTTAAAAATAGTATAGCATCTTTAAACAATTATGTCTCTTTTTGTACATGTGAATATGTGTGTGTGTATGTGTGTGTGTGTGTGTGTGTGTTGTATGTGTGTCTGTATGCATGTGGGCACATGTGTATGTGTGCACATGCATGTTTGCAAATGCATGTTAGAGGTAAGAGGTTTATGTCAGGTGTCTCCCTCAATTACTGCTTGCCTTAATTGTTGAAACAAGACAGGGCCTTTCACTTGAACTTAGAGCTTACTGATTCAGCTACTTTAGTTAGCTAGTTTAGTGTAGCTAGTTAGCTTGACCTGTGGAACCACCATGTGTGCTTTCTGAGTACTGGAATTACAGGCAGGCTGTCATGTCCATCCAGCATTTACATGGTATCTGGGGATCCTAACTCAGGTCCACACTTGTAAAATAAGCATTTTATCAACCAAGACAAGTCTGTAGCCCTTCCTGTGATATTCTTTAGAAGAAAAAAAATATCTTTATGCAAAGTTCTGCAGACAGTCCTTTTATGAAGGCTAGTAATTATGAGGATGATCTCCTTGATGAATATATCCAGCAAAGATTTATTCATATTTGTGATGGAGGTCACCAAGGTGTATAACATTCACACCAACCAATTTTCATCACCCTTTCCCATAGATGATCCCATTTCTGGCTGATGCTTATAAATGCTCATTCAGGGCACACTCATGCTGTGAGGCACTGGTTATTCATGCATAGAATTAAAATACTTCAGACGAAATTGGGTTTGGCATTACTGCTATAAGAAAAAATAAGATAGTGAGGTCAGGAGGTTAATAGGTATAAAAAATATTGAAAGGCTATCAGAATACTTCTAGGCTGTTCCAATAAGAAGTAAAGTAAGTTATTGAATCTATAAATATAACATAGGAATGACACTCATAAAAAGTAAGTGTGCCCTTGTAGGAATATATATAACTCATTGAAAATAGATACAAATGGCCAAGGATTCATTTCTAGAAATGGTTACAAAAATACTTAAAAATATTTTTTCCTTTAACTTATACACATTTTATTTAAATGTCACTAAAGTGGTGCTATGAAATCTATTGAATAATTGCACCTTAATATTTTTGACTTATAAAAAATCAGTATCACCATAAACACCTTATAAATAGGAACTGTAATGTCTTATAAAGATCTCACCATAGAAAATTTAGAAATCATCTTTGTATAAACCGAGTCTGAAAAAGCAAATGCTTCTTGAATAAATATAGAATCAGTTGGAAGTATGGATAAAAAAAATCACTTTATTTGGATATTATCATCCAACAGTCATTTAATTACAATGTACTACTTAACACATACATTAGAGGTTATTTCATTAACTTAAGACAGCAATTGGGACTCAGAATCACAGAAATATGAACTTGCAAAGCAGTATAAATTACAGTCTCCTAACTCATATTGTATTTTGGGGAAATTTTTCTTTGTTAGCCAGGATACATAAATGCCTCTATATATTTGATAGCATATATTTGGGAGCTATATTATGAGCATTATGCAAGCTGGTAATGACATAGTGATGAACATCTCAGAGAGAACACTGCCTTTTGGAGTCTATAATCTTGGAATTCTAAATAATTAACTACAGCTTTATACACACTATTCAAAAGGAAAATAAAACAAAATTGAATATAATGAAAGGATATCACTAAGATAAATCTGCACATGGAGTAACCACAAACTCCACATAGTGAATGAAGCAGACTATGTGAGTTGCCTTGATGTAAGTCACTAAGTAATTTTCAGGGAAGGGATCTAAGACACCTTGATGTAAAATGTAGGTCATATGGGTTATTTATAAATTTCTGGTAATTTAGTGACTAATTCCAATCCCTAAAGATGTAAAATGTGTAAAAGCACAGGGACCCGAAGAAATGAAAAGTCTGAGAAATGGAAGAAGGGAACACACTATAGCAGGTTTTTACAAAAAACAGATGAAAGGAAGACATAAAAGGATTATTATTCTTAAAAGTTACACATTAATTGTAGCTTCAGAAAGCAGCAAAAGCCTCTATCTGAACAAATAAAAATGTGTATACAGGTATATTGACTAAAGGGGGAAAGGCTGAATACTAAATCACCAGTAGGTGGAATAAATTGAAGATATTAGAAAGATACTCAGAATTTATGAATTCCTTGACAAATAAACCTATTTCTTTTTTAATGCTTTTTAAGAAAAGATTTATTTTTATTTATTTATGTATTAGACACACACACACACAGAGAAAGAGTGAATGGGTGTGCCAGGACTTCTAGCAAATGAATTACAGACACATGCACCACCATATGCATCTGGCTTACATGGGACCTGGAGAATCAAACCTGGGTCCTTAGGCTTCGCAGGCATGTACCTTAACTGCTAAGCCATATCTCCAGCCCAGACAAATAAACCTTTTCTAATTGAGCATAAAAGAAAAAATATGACTCTATCTGGTCAAGAAATAATTCCCTTAGTTAAAACTTATACAAATGAGACTACTGGCCCAGAGGTCACCAAGTAATTATGGAAAAACAGTACCATTTATATATGAAGTATTTTGGAAAGTAGATAAAGAGACAAAAGTTTTGAAACCATCATCATATTAATACCACTTTTTATTTTTTTTTAATTTTTATGTACTTATTTAATTTATTTGAGAGAGAATAGGCACACCAGAGCCTTCAGCCCCTGCAAATAAACTCAGATGTATGTTGAACCATGTGTATCTGGCTTACATGGGTCCTGGGGAATTAAACTTGGGTCTGTTGGGTTTGCAGTCAGGCACCTTAAGCACTAAGCCATCTCCCCAATGCCATATTCTCTCCTTAATATGTGTAATAATAAAGATTATAATTCAATATAAAAATTAACATGGCAGCCAAAATGTTGAAATAAGTATTATCAAAACAAATACAGAGACTTCCGGTCAAGATCGTGTCCTCCTAACCTCGGCTCACCTCATGGGGAAGAAAAGGCATGACCATTAATGTTCGGGGGGTGGGGAGTGTTGTTTAGGGGTTTGCTGATTCCAGCAGGCTTCCAGTGGGAAGGTGTGGAGGAGCAAAATAGGGAATCCGCTGATACCCTCACTCTTGGGTAGCCCACTAGTCCCCCAATCTGATCAAGGTGCTGTCCTAGCCGCAGTCCCAGTAGGAGGTCCCTCCTGCACTAACTGCAAGGCAAGTTGACCCGAGCTAGCAGGCTGGGTTCTATGCGCTAGGCTTTCCCACCACTGGGCAAAGCTCCATGGGTGTGATCATGGTATCTGCTCCTCCCAGCCTTGCTGACTCCCATGCAGGATCGCCAGTCCCATTCAGCCTTGTGGAATCCCACATACATACAATTGCTGTTCCCACTCAGCCTTGCTGAACCCCACCCGTGATCGCCATTCCTGCCCAGCCTTGCTGACCCACGCGTGTGATGGCTGTTCCCACCCACCCTTGCGGACCCCTGTGGGTATGTGTGATTGCTATTCCCACCCAGCCTTGTTAACCCTGGCAAATGCGTGTGGTTGCTGTTCCCACCCAGCCTTGCTGACCCCCACATGTGAACACAGTTCCTGTCCAGCATTGATGAACCCCACATGCAATCGCCTACTGCGCAGCCTTGCAGACTCCCATGCATGATGAGGCAGCCCACTTGCCAGCCCCATCAAACCTTGCAGACCCTCCTGCATGATCACTGGCCTAATCACTGTTCTTACTCAGCCACTCTGAGCCCCAAGCACAATTTCCATCCCACCCACCCCAAAGCAGGGACCCTGAAGTGTCTTCACCCTAGCCTTTCTGAACTCCCTGGGTGATCAACATCCCACTCACCACCACCCCCTGCCCCTGGCAAGCAGGCTAGTGTCCCACACCCTAGGCTTTCTGAAACATTGTGATGGGCAGACCACAGCCAAAAAAGAATAACATGAAAATTCAGATGCAAGTAAATTCAACTAGGTTTCCCAGTCCCACAATGGATGTCTCTAATCAAAACAGAAGAGACAATAAGATCAGAACCCCAAAATGAAAACACAAACTATGCAACCCTGGCCAATCAAATAGCAGAACTTGCCAAAACTCAACAAAGGACCAATAATTGTATGAATGGTATGCTCACTAGGTTAGACCTACTAGAAAATTGCCAGTAAGGGTTCCTAAGACAGTTAAATGATCTGAAGGAGAGAGAGAAAAAAGACCCCAATAACCAGCTGGCTAAGCTCAACAAAGACATAAAAAAATACAAGGATGAACTCCAAGGAGCATTAAGAAAATCAGAAAATGATGTGAAAAGGGAACTCAACAGTGGTTGGAAACTATACATCAAAAAGCAGTAGAAATTATAAACCAAACTAAACAAGCTCAAACTCTATAGAAGCTCTCAAGAATAAAGTCAGCCATGTGGAGCATAGAAACTCGGAAGACAAAACAGAAGAAATAATTTCTGAGTCCAAAAGTTTCAACAAGTTCAAAAATTTCTGTGAACCGAACATGAGGAAACTGTGGGATACCCTTAAGTGTCCAAACATTTGGATCACGGGAATATCAGAAGGGGAAGAAATACAAACCAAAGGCATGGAAATGTTATTCAAGAAAACTTTCAAAGAAAACTTTCCCACTCTCTCAAAAGAAAGTCCCATCAAGTTAAAAGAAGCTATCAGAACTTCAAACAGACTGGACCAAAGCAGAAATTCTTCAAAACATATTATCATTAAGACTATAAACATTGATCACAAAAAGAAAGTCCTAAAGGCAAGTAGAGAGTGGCAACAGGTTACAAATAAAGGAAACCCCATCAGAATTACTTCAGACTTCTCAATGGAAACCCTAAAACCAGAAGGACCTGGAATGGCACACTGCAAACTAAAACTTATGGCTTCCAACCCAAACTACTCTACTCAGCAAAAGTATCCCTCATAATAGATGGAGAAAAAAAAAAAAAACTTTCCATGACAAAACTCAGCTTTACAAACATATAAACACAAAGCCAAACCTACAGCGAGTACTTCAGGAAATGCTCCACAGAGAAGATTCAAATAACCAACCTCAAGTGCCTACAAGAAGAAGATCACAATAAACAAATTTCAAGAAGGCACAAAACCTAGAAAGGCCAATAAAACACCAAACCACATAAACCAACACAATATAGCAGGGTTTAAATCAAACCTCACAGGTATTACCCTAAATAATAATGTCCTTAATTCACCCTGAAGAGATATAAGATAGCAGGGTGGATCAGAAAATGAGATCCCTCAGTCTGCTGTCTTCTAGAACTCCACATCACCACAAAAGTCAGACACCTCCTCAGGGTGAAAGGGTGGAAAATGACATTCCAAGCAAATGGAAATAAGAAGCAAGCTGGTGTAGATATACTTATATTGGATAATACAGCCTTCAAACCAAAAGTAATAAAAAATGACAAAGAAGGCCACTTCTTACTTATCAAGGGAATGATCCAACAAGAGAATATCATAATCATTAATGTTTATGTACCAAACACAGGTGCACCACAATTCATAAAATAAAACCTATTTATTTGACAATAAAACAGAAATAACCACCAACACCATCATAGTTGGGGACTGAAATACTCCACTATCAACAATAGATAGATCATCCAAATAGGAAATTAATAGGAAAGCAAGAGAGCTCAACAACACCGTAGATGAATTAGATGTAGCAGACATCTACAGAACATTCTACCCCAAATCCACAGACTACACATTCTTCTCAGCAGCCTATGGAACCTTCTCTAAAATAGATCGTATACTGGTTCATAAAGCCTGCCTCCATATATTTAGAAGGATCGACATAATTTCCTTTTAGATATCAGATAACCATGCTGTATTGTTAGAAATTAACAACAAAAGATGCACCAAGAACACAACCAAATCTTGGAAACTGAGCAACACACTCTTAAACAATAAGTGGGTAATGGACAAAATAAAAAATGGAATTGCAAAATTTATAGAAATGAATGAAAATGAGAGCACAATGTACCAGATCTTATGGGACACAATGAAGGCATTCCTCAGGGGAAGATTCATTGCACTAAATGCCTTCATAACAAAGACAGAGAGATTCCAAATCAATAACCTAACCATCCACCTAAAGGTATTGTAAAAACAAGAAGTACCCAACCCCAAAAGCTCCAGATGGAAAGAAATAATTGTGATCTGAGTAGAAATTAATGAATTGGAAACTAAGAAAATAATTAAGCAAATTTATGAAACAAAGAGCTTGTCCTTTGAAAAATAAAGAATATTGATAAACCAATGGCCAGTTTGATCAAGCAACAAAAGAAACATTTCAATTCGCAAAACAAAAAATGAAAAAGGAGAGATCACAACACACATAAGTGAAATTGTAACAATCATCAGGACTTAGTTCAAAAACCTCTATTCCTCAAAATTGGATAATATGGATGAAATGAATACGTTTCTCAACACCACCTGGATCAAGTAGGCTTCATCCCAGGAACAAAGGGTTGGTTCAACATAGTATTGGAAGTACTAGCTCAAACAATAAGACAGGAGACAAATTGGAAAGGAAGAAATTATATTAGCCCTATTTGCAGACAACATGATTCTATTTATAAGTGACCCAAGAACCTCCATCTCAAAACACTTAAAAATCATTAACTCCTTCAGTAAATTAGCTGGATACAAAATCAATGCACAAAAATCAGTAGCCTTTCTATATGCAAAAGAGAAAGATACAGAGACAGAAATGAGACATTGTCCTATTTTCAATAGCATAATAAATAAATAAATAAAATATATCAGAATAAGATTAACCAAGGATGTGAAACACCTTTACAATGGAAACATGAAAACACTCAAGAAAGAAATGGAGGAGGATTTGAGAAAATGGAAATACCTTCCATGCTCTTGGAGAGGCAGAATTAACTTTATGAAAATGACAATCTTACCAAAGGCCATATATATATTTAATGCAATACAAATAAAAATCCCAATATCCATCTTCACAGAGATAGAAAAAAATTATCTCAAAATTCACATGGAATGACAGAAGTCCTCTGATATTGAAGCATTTCCTCAGCAAAAGAAATACCACTGGAGGCATTACCATATCTGATCTAAAGCTATACTGCAAAGCTATACTAATAAAAACAACATGGTACTGGCATAAAAACCAGAATATAGACCAATGGAACAGAATGGAAGACCTGGACTTTGCGTCAACTAACTATAGCTACTTGATATTTGACAAAGGCCCTAACAACGTAGGCTGGAAAAAAGACAGCATCTTCAACAAATGTTCCTGGACAAACTGGATACCCATATACAGTAAAATGAAGCTGAAACCACACATCTCACCATCCACAAAAGTCAACTCCAAATGGATCAAAGACCTCAATATAAGACTGAAAAGTCTGTTACTAGTGGAAGAAAAAATAGGAGGGACTTTCCATGACATAGGAGTGGGAAAACACTTTCTGAACGAAACCCCAGTAGCTCAGGAAATTAAAAAATCACTCAGCCATTGGGATCTCAGGAAGGTGAAAATGTTTTTCCCAGACAAACAAACAATAAGCAGAGCCTATAGATTTCCCAAAGAATGGGAGAAAAATCTTTGTGGATACAGACTGGACAGAGGCTCAATTTCTAGAATCTACAAAGAACTCAAAAACCTAAACAATAAAAAGTCAAACAACCCACTCACAAAATGGGGCAGAGAACTGTACAGGTACTTCTCTAGGAAGAAATACAAATGGCAAACACACACTTAAGAAAATGTTCAACACCCATAATCATCAGGAAAATGCAAATTAAAATAGCTATGAGATTCCACCTTACCCCTGTAAGGATAGCAAACTTTAAAAAATATAATGACAACAAATGCTGGCAAGGTTGTAGAGAAATAGGAACCCTCATTCACTGTTGGTGGGAATGCAAGCTGGTACAACCACCACGGAAAGCAACATGGAGATTCCTAAAAAGGATGACTATAGAGGTACCGACAGACCCAGTTATTCCCTTACTGGGCATTTACCCTAAAAGTTCCAAACCTCAGCTCAGAGATATTTGCTCACCCATGTTTATGGCTGCTCAATTCATAATAGCTAAGAGCTGGAGTCAACCCAGATGTCTATCATTAGATGAATGCATAACTAAGATGTGGTATATCTACATGATGGAATTCTACTCAGCAGTAATGAAAAATGATACAATGAAATTTGAAGGAATATGGTCAAACTTGGAACAGATCATTCTCAGAAAACTCACCCAATCACAGAAAGATAATTATCTCATGGTCTCACTCATCTGTGGCTCCTAACATGTATATGCCCATGATGCTGACATACCTAATAAACATCTTGAGGATTGGACAATAGGGATTGTGGTGTGGGTGGGGAGGGTTAGGGTTGTGGTGGGGGGACCCAAAAAGTGGACCCAAATGGAAATGGTAACACAAATTCCTACATCCTGAAAGACATACTAATAAGTCAAACCTTCATCAGGTGCTTAGAGAGAATACCTGCTTCACAGGGGCCTGTATAGGGTATGATAAACTTATCCTCACTCTTCTCCTCTCTCTTTCTCTTTTATATTACCTATATTTTTCTTCCTTTGTCTCCTTTGGCACTGACCAGTACCTCCCAGTACCAGCATATGGGTAATATCCACAATGAGCTGTTGATCACAGATGGCTACAAGGTTTCCCAAAAGAAGACAGAATTCTGTCAGAGTACCTGATGACCCACCAAAGGTTAATTGTAAGACACCATATGCTGTTGGGATGAAACATGGAGTGACCTGGCTAGAAACTTGAGGAGAGTCAATCCTCAGTCAATTAGCTTGTCTAGTGCCAGTAGGTGTTACATGAGTGACTGGGGGAAAATCACCAACATCTGTCTAAGAAACTCATGGTCTGAGCTACTCAACAACAATCAACCTGACATGATTCTCACACAAGTGCAATAGTGGCACACAACCATGGTGGGTAATAACTGTTCTTGATTTGGCTAACGGATTCACTCAGTGGAATGGAACCCATACCCAGTACAGGGAAACAAGTCAGAAACTTATCCAAAAATGAGCCCCCTCTCTAATATCAAGCTCCTAGTAATAGTGGGCTACAAAAGGGCCTACACCTATTAAATTCTGTCTAAAATGATAATGGGTGTCCATGTATCTTCACTGACCTCACTCTCCATTGGAGAATTTGCTTCTCTTTTTCAGATGGACACAGAATCTGAGGAAAGAATCAGCCCCTTGCCCCCCCCCCCCCACCAGGACATCAGCTGAAGCCATAGAGTTAGTGGGGTAACAAGCATGAGATGCTTTCTTGCAGAACCTGGTATCAGCACAAGGGTGAAGGAGGTAAACACAGAGTACACTAAACTCCTACCAAATCTGATATCCAGAGACGCAGAGACTCCCAAGACCTCCCTTCACTGAAATAGACCTAAAATGAACCCAACATATCTCAGGGAAATTCTCAGAAGAGGGGGCAGAAAGATTGTTACAGCCATAACTTGGGACATTATGCACTGAGACATTGCCTCTCCCCCATAACTGATGGCCACTCCCACAATGCAACACCCACAATCTGCAGTGTGTGGGGGAGGGGACAACAGGGAGAAGGTTAATGCTGGTACCATCATGGCTATATGCATAACTAAAAAAACCCCAAGAAATAATAGATGACTTTTTTGAAGTGTTAAAAAATTCAGTGTGTGTGTGTGTGTGTGTGTGTGTAATTTTGATTAAGTGAGGTTTATACAAAAAATGCACTGATGTGCTTTAAAATATGGAAATCAATAGGTTCATTCCATAACATTAACAGAATGGAGTAGAAAAAGCATACTATCATTATAATTAGGATTGAGATGCCCTTGAATAAAATGCTTATTCTGTAATAAAAATCCTTTATCTGTAAAGCAGCGATTATGAGAAACATACAATTAATACAACTATTGCCTTTTGTGTTTGCAGACTTTTTAATATGAAAAATTTCTGGTATATATTCACTATATATCATAATAGATTTAATAAATACATTTTTATACAAGTATAACATATATTTTAATCATAGTCCGTTTCCCCTCCTCTTGTTGCTAGTTCTTTCATTTTCCTAATCATTCTCTCTCTCTCTCTCTCTCTCTCTCTCTCTCACACACACACACACACAGACTATATATATATATATTTGTTTGTTTGTTTGTTTGTTTTATGTATCTACATAACACCTAGGAGAGAAAATATTCAAGATTTGTTTTTGTAGTTATGGCTTATTTTCCTTAATATGATAATCTCTAGTTACATCAGTTTTTCAGCAAATGAAATAATTTTGTTCCTCTATATGGCTGTGGCAGTTTCAATTTATGTCCCCCAGTAGATTCAGGAGCTTACTGAAGTGTGTAATTTGTATGTTCAGTCACTTGACTGGAGGAAGTGTCACTGTGGGCTGATCCTTGGGCCCAGCCCTAATGTGTTACTGGGGGCTCATCTGAATTCCAACCTACATTATGCCGAGTGGTTGAGCTCTGCCTCAGGTCCCTGGGGTGTGCTTGCTTGTGTGTGGTACTGGGTGGTGGTTTTTCTCTTTCTTTCTGCATTCATCTGTGAAAGGGAAAAATTTATTTTGTTATTATGGAATTTCACCTGGATCTGTAAGCTTCAATAAATTCCATTCCTCCTGTGAACTTTGTCTGGTTTTGTGTTTCATCACAGCAGCATGGGGTTGACTGTGACAATGGCTAAATAAACTATTATGTATTTACAGTACATTCTCTTTTATTTAGTCATGTGTTGATGGACAACTGGGCTTATTCTATGACTTGGATATTGCAAATATGAGTACATAACTATTTCTAAGGTATGGAGACATAGATCCTTTAGGTTACCAGGATTACCCAGGAGTGGTGTAACTATAGCATTGATAGTTCTATTTTTGAGTCATTTTAAATAAATCTCCATATTTTTTTCCATTACTTCTATTTAACAAGGCTTTTGTTAAATAATAAGACAAGAAATAGATGTAAAGTGCTCAAGTATCAAAAGTAGAATTTAACATGCTGTCATTCCTTTACTATGTAAAAATGTTGGGTTCATTACTTACTATTAACAGAATGAAGGTGTAAAGGCTCACTGCAAAGAAAAGAAATATAAAGTTCTAGGCCTAAAATGAGAAAGAAGAGATCATATACCCACTCAAGTTCATAAATATATTTTTTATACTTTCTGTTAACAATTAGAACAACTTACAGCAATGAGGAAAATTATCATGTTAACATGTTAACATGAAAACATGTTAAGAAAGAAGAGTTAGAAAATAACTAAAATCTACTTTAAATGAAAACAGAGAGTGCTGAAAGAAGCAAGACAGAAACAACTCACTACACACAAAGGCAAGTCAATCAAAATTACCACAGATTTCTCAGTGGAAACCCTGAGATCCAGAAGATCCTGGAATGGAACACTTCTAAGACTAAAAAACTATGGCTTCCAACCCAAGCTACTGTACCCAGCAAAAATATTGCTCATGATAGATGGCAAAAGGAAAACTTTCCATGAAAAAGGCAACTCTATGATGACATAAACATAAAGCCAAACCTACAGAGAATACTTCCAGGAATACTCTATACCAAAGAGTCAAACAACCAATCTCAAGAACCTACAAGAAGATCATAATAGGCAAAACTAGACAAGCCTCAAGAAAGAACAAAACACAAGAAAGCACCAACCCCATAAAGCACCCCATAATGGTAAGGATTAAATCAAACCTCACAGTTATAACCTTAAATGATAACAGTCTTAACTCACCCATCAAAAGGCACAAGTTAACAGGTGGATTAAAAAAAATGGACCCTTCCATCTGACATATTCAAGAAATCCACATCACCACTAAAGACAGACATCTCCTCAGGGTGAAAGGATGGAAAATGTTATTCCAAGCAAATGGAAATAAGAAACAAGCAGGTGTCACTCTATTAATATCTGATAAAATAGAGTTCAAACAAAAAATAATCAAAAAGACCAAAGGTCACTTCTTGCTCATCAAGGGAATGACCTAACATGAGAACATCACAATCATAAATCTATATGCACCAAACACAGGTGTATCACAGTATATATAACTTGACAACAAAACAGAAATAAGTACCAACATCATCATAGTCAACACTACATTATTATCAATAGATCATCAAGCAGAAAATCAACAGGGAAATAATACAGCTCAACAACATTATAGATCAACTAGGCCTAACAGACATAAAGAACTTTTCATCCCAATTATACAGAATACATATTCTTCTCAGAAACCCATGGAACTTTCTCCAAAATAGACCATATACTAGGCCATAAGCATGCCTCCATAACGTCAGGAAATTTGTAGTAACTTCCTGCATCATATCATAACACAATGCTTTAAAGCTGGAAATCAACAGTAAGAGCCACATCAGGAACTCCACCAGCTCCTAGATACTGAAAAAAACACTTAAACAATGAATAGGTTGTGGAAGAAATCAAAACATAACTTGTAAAATTTCAGTATCAGGGATGTATTCCCTCCCATGGAGTGGGCCTGTAGTCCCAGTAGAGGGCAGTTGGTTTCCCCCATAACAGATGTGCCACTATTGCACCCATTGGCTCATTTGGCCTGGCTGGCCAAATATAAGGCTTGCAGTGTCCACTGTTGAGTATCTTCACTGGTGATTTCTCCTTCTCACATTGAACTGCATACAGAATAGCTTCTTCCAGCTTTCTGTCACCTGATCTACATGGAGGAGGTTATCAGCTCAGTTCCAGCAGGATTTCTCAGTGGCCTTGCAGCCAAAGTATGTGGAGTCTTCAGCAATAGGGTCTTACCATCTATTCCTGGTGGGAAACCAAGGGCCTCGGCAATGGCCTATAAAGTTTTGGGGCATCAGGGACCTCCCTGGCCCACAACTCTCTGGAAGGTATCCCATCCCTGGCACTGAAAATTTCATAGCAATAATGTATACTCCTGAGTGTTCCATTGTCCAAAAAAGTAGGATTCCATATGATTTATTTATATCCCAACATGGCTCAGGGAAATTTTGCGGAAGAGGGGGTGGAAAGAATGTCAGAGCCACATGTTGGGTCATGATATGCAGAGACATTTATCCTGCCCATAACTGAGGACTAACTCCACAATGCAAGACCCATATACATCAACAAGGAGGGGCCAACAGGAGGTGGTAAGTCACAGATGAGCCTAATAATGGTACCAAACTGACTGTATTTGATGAATACAAAACTAATTAATAAAAAAAAAATGAACAACCACTTCAAAAAATGGAATAGAGAACTGAATAGGCAGTTCTCAGAGGAAGAATTACAAATGGATAACACACACTTAAGAAAGTATTCAACAACCCTAACCATTAGGGAAATGCAAATTAAAACAACTATGAGATTCTACCTTACTTCAGTAAGGATGGAAATCATGAAAAATTTAGGGCTAAAGAGATGGCTTAGCAGTTAAGGTGCTTGCTTGCAAAGTCAAGGGACCAAGGTTCAATTCCCCAGGACCAACATAAGTCAGATGCACATGGTACCACATGTGTGGAGTTTGTTTTCAGTGGCTGGAGGGTCTGCCATGCCCATTCTATCTCTCTCTATCTTCCTGTTTCTCTTTCTTTCTAACAAATAAAACAATTTAAAATGATGTAATAACAAAGGTTGGCAAGTGTGTGGGGAAAAAAAAAAACCCTCATCTACTGTTAGTAGGAAAGTAAACTTGTACAATCACTATGGAAATATAGGGATTCCTGAAAAGTAAGACCATAGAGCTACCAACAGCCCCAGTTATTCCCTTACTGGGCATTTATCCTAAATATTCCATGCTTCACTAAGAGATATTTGCTCAACCATGCTTATAGCTGTTCAATTCACTATAGCTAAGAACTGGAATCATCCCAGTTGGTCACCAATGGATGAACAGCTAACAAATTGTGGTACACTTACACAATGGAATTCTACTCAGCACTAAGACAAAACAATACAATGAATTTTTTGTAGAAAAAATGCACAGTCTTGGAAAGGATCATACTCATTGAATCATACCCATACTCACATCATACTCAGTTTATCAGAAAGACAAACACTGAATGGTGTCACTTTTCTGTCATTTCTTACCTGTAGCAGCTTGTGTTGCTGAATAACTGATAAGCAACTCAAGGCCCAGACAATACGGATGGAAAGGTTTGGAGGGTGGGGAATGGAAGGGTGGGGTTAAACAAACATAAAACTAAATCCAAAATTAATAGGTATCATAGAAACCTTTATCCTTGGAGACAGACTAGAAGATATAATCCTAAGCAGGAGTAAGTAAAGGGGAGCACCTGAAAAGAAGGACCCTGGAGAGCATGGGATGAAGGCTATGCTTAATTCTTTTTTCTTTTCCTTTTTTTTTTTTTTTTTTTGTCTCTGTCCTGTAACTACCAGGACAAGAAATAAGTTGCTACCCAAAATGAAATGTTGATCACAGAGACCTACAAGGTCCCCAAAACAAGACAGGTTTCTATCAAAGCTTGTGGCTACACACCTGAGGCAAAAGGTAAGACCCTATTGCTGAAGATACCATATGCTGCTGACACAAAGCATGGAGAGATCTGGTGGAATCCTGAAGAGAGCCAATCTCCAGACAGTTAGCCCATCTAGTGCTGGAAAGTGCTACATGAGCTACTGCATAAAAGTGAAAAACAGCAGTCTGAGCAATCAGAGGTCTAAGCTACTCAGAAGCAAAAACCCTGACGCAATGTACATGCCAGCACAATAGTGTCACACAACCTTAGTGGGTAACTAATAGCTTTCTGATTGGCTTATAGATCTGCTCACAGTAAACAAACTCATATACAGAATTAGGAAGCAGATCAGAATCCTATAAGGACAAAGGTTATGCTCTCCAGTGTCAAACTCTCACTAGTCACTAAAAGTGGGGTTACATACCTCAAATTCTTCCCAAATTAATTATGCTTATCCCATTTAAACTATGCTGAATTCTCTCTCCATTGGAGTATCTGTTCTTCTTCAGAAGGTAGCGAGACCCAAGGAGATAAATTACCCCTCACACTTCAGTTAAGCTATAGCTGAAGTCACAGAAGAATTAGGGGACACGCAAGAGTTTTGCTTCCATGCTAAACCAGATAATCAATGTCAAGGTGAAGGAGATAGATCCTGAGGATACTTAACACTTACCTGAGAGGTCACCACTGCAGTAAACTTAAAATTCATCCACCAAAGCTCCAGAAATTTTGTGGAAGTGTGGGTAGAAAGATTACAAGAGCAACAGGTTGAGATCTCATGCCCAGAGGCATTCCCTCCCGGCCAAAATAACTGATCACTGCTCCCACAATACATAACCCACAACCCCATAGAGAATATCTGCAACCTCACTGAGTAGAGTCCCCAGTAGTAAGGGGGCAAGGACGTGGGAAAAGAGGGTACCAACACATGAAGTATCTATTCAAGATATATTGTTAATAGTAGTAGTAGTACCAGTAGTAGTAGAGAAAAAGCTTGCCTAAATAAAAAAAAAAATAGATTAGTAACATCAGGGCTAGACAGATGGCTTAGTTGTTAAGATTCTTGTCTGTGAAGCCTAAGGGCCCAGGATAAACTCCCCAGGACCCACATAAGCCAGATGCACAAGGTGTTACATGTGTCTGAAGTTCATTTCCAATGGATGGAGGTGCTGGTACAATCATTCTCTCTATCTATATACCTCTCTCTCTCCATGAATGAAAAAAATATATATTTAAATTAGTATGAGCAGATATAAAAGGAAGACATTATAACAGACACAAATAAATTCATAGAATCCTTAGGATACACTTTCAAACCTACATTACACTCAAGTGAAAAATTTAAAGAAATGAATGAATTTCTAGACACATATGACCTACTAAAGTGAAACTAAGATGAGTTATATAATTTAAGTAGATCTTGAGATCTGTAACAAGGAAGAAGATTGAAGTTGCAATCCAAAAAAAAAAAATGTTCAACTGAAAAAATGTCCAGGTACACATGTATTCACCCAGTGGCTGCAGAATTGGACATGACTTTTAAAGAATTAAAACCAATGCTTCTCAAAGTATTCCACAGAACAGAATAAGAAGGAATGCTTTCAAACTCTTCTTAAAGCCAGTACCAATCTAATAGAAAAATCAGACTGGCACAATAATAAAGACAATGATAGACCAATATTTCTTTCTTTCTTTTTTCTAGCTTTTTTCCTTTTTATTGACAACTTCCATACAATAAATCATGACTATTCCCTCCCCTCCCTGACTTTCCCCTTTGCAAATGCACACTCCATCATATCCCTTTCCTCTCTCCATTAGCCCCTCTTTCATTCTGAAAACATCATCTTTTCCTCCTATTATAAGGGTTTTGTGAAGGTAGCGCTAGGTACTGTGAGGTCATGAATACCAAGGCCAATTTCTGTCTGGTTGACTACATTGTAAGCAGTCATACCCTTCCTTCTGCCCTTACATTCTTTCTGCCACCTTTCCCACAATGTACCCTGAGCTTTGGAAGGTGTGATAGAGATGTTTCAGTGCTGAATATTCCCCAGTCACATCTTCCCAGCACTATGGTGCCTTTTGGGTCACAGCAGTAGTTACTGCCATCTAAAAAGATAAGCTTCTCTAACCAAAAGTGAGAGTAGCATTAATATATGCTATGGAAATGAAGTAAAGTGCATACAGGACAGTTTGGTGGGCATAATATATGCATTTATCCACACTAGAGCAGACATTACACCCCTAATGCTCATGACCTCCCCTACCATAGGCTTTTGATTACATTTTCAGAACCAGGCATATATTCCCTCCCACAAATCAGGACTCCAGTCCAATTAGATATCAGTTGTTTTCCCCCATAACAGACATGCCGCTATTGCACCTATTGGCTCATTTGGCTTTGCTGGCCAAACTGGAGGCTTACAGTGTCCACTCTTTTCACCACTGATGGCTTCTTTCTCCATTAAGGCTACATGCTGTGCAGCTTTATGTCAGCTGGTCTACAGGAAAGTGGTTTTTAGTTCAGTCCCAGTTTGATTTCTTGGTGACCTTGCAGCCCTCACATGTGGAGTCGTCAGCAATAGGGTCTTATCATCTATTCCTGGTGGAAAACCAAGAGCATTGGTAACAGCTTGTATGTTTGGGGGGTATCAAGGACCTCCCTGACCAACAACTCACTGGAAGGTATCCCATCCTTGGCACTGAAATTTTTTCTAGTAACAGTCTATGGCTTCTGAGTGTGTCTTTATCCAAAACAAGTAGGTTATCATGTGGCTTATTCACAATATCCTGAATTTTGATTAACACTCCCCCCACACTCATTTTACTCAATCTCTTCCCCTGGTCTTGCTTAGGCCATTCTACCTGCAATAATCTGTACATGTACTTACATATATATAGTACCATCCCCATAAGTCCACCTCTCTCTTCCCTCCCTTATATCCCTTTTCTAGCTTACTGGCCTCTGTACTGATTTTACTCCAACTCACAAATAAGTCTGAACATTTGTAACTAGGATCCACATATAAGGGAAAACATGTGACATTTGGCTTTCTGGGCCTGGGTTACCTCACTAAGAATAATCCTTTCCAGATACATCCATTTCCCTGAAAATTACACAATTTCATTTTTCTTTACTGCTGAATAGAATTCCATTGTATAAATGTAGCACATCTTTATTATCCATTCATCAGTTGAGGGACATCTATGTTGGTTTCATTTTTTAGATTCTGTGAATACAGCAGCAATAAACATGGTTGTGTAAGTATCTCTAAGGTAGTGAGAAGAGTCCTTGGGATATATGCCTAGGAGTGGTATAGCTGGGTCATATGGTAAATCTATTTTTAACTGTCTCAGGAACATCCACAGTGATTTCCACAATGGCTGTACCAGATAACACTCCCACCAATAGTGTACAAGGGTTCCTCTTTTTCTGCATCCTCGCCAACATTTATTGCCATTTGTTTTCTTGATGATAGCCATTCTGACAGGAGTGTGATGGAATCTCAAAGTAGTTTTGATTTGCATTTCCCTGATGGATAAGGGTGTAGAACTTTTTTATATGTTCATATTATATCTGTATTCCTTATTTTGAGAACTCTCTATTTAGTTCCTTTGCCCATTTTTTAATTGGGTTACTTTATTTCTTAATATTTAGTTTTCTAAATTCTTTGTATAACCGAGATATTAATAGTCTGTCAAATGTATAGCTGGCAAAGATATTCTCCCATTCTGTAGGTTGCCTCTTTACTCTATTCACAATGTACTTTACTGTACAAAAGCTTTGCAATTTCATGAGGTCCTATTGGTTAATTAGTGGTTTTATGTCCTGAGCAACTGGGGTTATATTCAAAAAGTTATTGCTTATACCAATATGTTGAAGGGTTTCCCATACCTTTTCCTCTAGCAATTTCAGAGTTTCAGGTCTGATACTAAGGTCCCCGATCCACTTGGATTTGATTCTTGTGCATGGAGAAAGACAAGGATCTATTTTCATCTTTCTACATACAGATATCTAGTTTTCCCAGCACCACTTGTTGAAGAGGCTACCTTTTCTCCAATGAATATTTTTGGCATTTTTGTCAAAAGTCAGATGGCTGTAGCTGCCTGGATTAATATCTGGGTCCTCTATTCTGTTCCATTGATCTATATGTCTGTCTTTGTGTCAATACCATGCTGTTTTTGTTACTATGGCTTTGTAATATAGCTTAAAATCAGGTATGGTGATACTGACAGCTTTATTTTTATTGTTAAAAATTGTTTTGGATATTTGAGGTTTTCTGTGCTTCCAAATGCATTTTCTGATTCTTTTTTCTATTTCCATGAAGAATGCAATTGGAATTTTACTGGGAATTGCATTAAATGTGTAGATTGCTTTTGGTAAGATTGACATTTTCACAGTCTTGATTCTTCCAATCCAAGAATATAGGATATCTTTCTACTTTCTAATGACTTCTGAAATATCTCACTTGAGTGTTTTAAGGTTTTCATTGTAGAGATCCTTCACTTCCTTGGTTAGATTTATTCCAAGGTACTTTATTATTTTTTTTTCTTGAGGCAATTATGAATAGGAGTGATTCCCATATTTCATCCTCTGCATGTTTGTTGTTAGTATATTGAAAAGTTACTGATTTCTTTTTATTTATTTTGTATGCTGCTACATTGCTAAAATTGTTAATCAGCTCTAACGGTTTGCTGGTAGAGTCTTTAGGGACCTTTATGAATAGAATCATATCATCTGCAAATAACCATAGTTTAATATCTTACTTTCCAATTTGTATCTCTTTTATGAGTGTGTATTGTCTTATTGCTAAAGCTAAGACTTCCTGTACTAGATTAAATAAGAGTGGAGACAGTGGACACCTTGTCTTGTTCTTGATTTTAGTGGAAAAGCTTCAAGTTTTTCCCTACTTAGTATTATGTTGGCTGTAGGTTTGTCATAAGTAGCCCTTATTATGCTGAAATATGTTCCTTCTATTCCCAGTTTTTGTAGGACTTTCACCATGAAGGGATGTTGAATAATGTCAAATGCCTTTTCTGCATTTCTTGAGATGATCATGTGATTTTTATCCCTCAGCACAGTTATGCAGTGTATTACATTTATCAATTTGTATATGTTGAAACATCCCTTCATCTATGGGATCAAGCCTATTTGGTTGGAATGAATGATCTTTTTTTTTTTTTTTTTTACTAAGAATTACTCATTATTATTATTAGTTATGTGCACATTATGTATACAGCCATGTTGGTACCATTGTTAACCTACTCCATGTCCTTCCCCCTACTGCAGGGAACCTCCTCATGGGGGAATGTGGGTCTTGCATTATGGGATTGTGAATGATCTTTTTGATATTTTCTTCTATTCTGTTTGCCAACATTTTGTTGAAAAGTTTTTCATCTATGTTCATGAGAGAGATTGGTCTGTAATTTTCTTTTTTTTGTTCTATCTGTTTTGTCTGGTTTTGTTATCAGGGTGATGATGACTTTGTGGAAGGAATTCCTTCCTTTCCTATTTTATGGAAAACTTTGAGAAGCAATGGTGTTAGTTCCTCCATGAAAGTCTCTTAAAATTTACCAGTGATTCTATCTGAGCCTGGAATTATTATTGAAAGGTATGTATTTATTCTTGCCTTTCTTTTTGTTTTGTAGTACTTCCTGTTTTCCCTTTAGTCACTTGTTTTAACTGTTATTTGTGTATGATTTATTTTTTTCCTGTTCCTTCCTGTGTGTGCTTTGCTTTCTCTTTAGCATGAAGGATTACTTCAAGTATTTTCTATAGAACTGGCCTAGTTTTCATAAATACTTTTAGTCTGTTTTCATTATGGAATGTCCTTGTTTTTCCATCAATTTGGATAGATAGATTTTCAGGATAAAGTAATCTTGCTTGACAGTTGTTATCTTTCAGAGCATCATTCCAAGCCCTTATGGTATTTTAAGTTTGTGTTTAGTAATCTGATGTTGTCCTGATGGGCTTCCCTTTATAGGTGACTTGCTTTATCTACTTTCAATATATTTTCTTTGCTTTGCATGTTTTGTACTTTAATTATAACATGAAGAGGAGAGGTACTTTCCAGGTTTTGTCTGTTTGGTATTCTAAAAGCTTCCTGTGTCTGAATTGGCATTTCTTTCCTGATTTGGGGAAAAATTTCTTCTATGATTTTGTTGAAAACACCTACTATACCTTTGGAGTGAAATTCTTCTCCTCTACTATATCCTGAATTCTTCTGGTTGATCTTTTCATAGTGTCCTGAATATCTTGAAATTCCCATTCATACTTTCTTATTAGCTTGTCTTTCTCTGTTGGACTGTATTATATCTGCCACCTGGTCTTATAATTTAGATATTCTGTTCTCTCCTTCATACATTCTACTGGTGAGACTTTCCACAGATTTTTTTTTTTTAATTTGACTTACTGTGTTTTCCAGTGCTAGTATTTCTGCCTGGGTTTTCTTCAGTATTTCTATTTCCTTACTCATTTCTTATAATGACTTCCTTATTTCATTAAGATGGTTTCCTGTATTCTTTTTCATTTTTTTATTTCTTTGTTTTCTTCTTTCACTCATTTGATTTCTTCTTTAATTTATTTGAGTATGGATAAATGTTTTTTTTTTTTTAATCTTTGTCAGGCATTTCATCTATAACAGTCTCATTGGGGGTCATTTCTGATGGATTTATAGTTTTTGGTATGATTGAATTGTCTTTATTCTTTTTGTTTCTTATTTTATAATGTAGCAATTTTTGCATCCTGAGTTGATTTGATGCTTTGGTTTTCTAATTTTCTGCAGTGTTCTTAGATGTGGGAATCCAACATTATATACCATCAGAGTTGGAGTTTAAGGTGACAAGTGCATCTGTTGTACTTAAATCAAACAGTAGAACTAATCATAGGTGTTGAGTTTGCCTGCTATTCAAGTATTCTAGTGGGCTAGGTGGAACAATTTACTGACAAATTCTACAATTCAAGTGAGCAATAAAAAACCATTCAATAAAAAACCAGCACAGAGTATGCCAGTGTAGAGATTAAAGCAAATAGATATCCTTTTAAAGCCAATATCCTTAAGGGTGTGTGTTGCTGTACAATCTTAATCCTGTCAGCTGGGAGGTTGAATTTCTGTTCTGAAATAGGTTCCAGATAAGCCTGGGTCTGACTCAGACCCTGCCCTCAATACTGACAAAAGGAAAACGAAAAGGCCCTATAAATCTGAAAGCATCAAAGACAAAAACAGTCAAACCCCAAATACAGTTTAATTGAGAATGGTAAAGCCAACCAAGAATATGTAACGCATAACTTGCTCAGATACTGAAAGAGAAATTAACACTTCCAATGCAGGCCTATGTACCTTTTTTTTTCTTTTAAATTTTTTTGTTTGTTTATTTTTTATTTATTTGAGAATGACAGAGAGAGAGAGAGAGAAAGAGGCAGAGAGTGAGAGAGAGAATGGGTGCACCAGGGCTTCCAACCACTGCAAACGAACTCCAGACGCTTGCGCCCCCTTGTGCATGTGGCTAACGTGGGTCCTGCGGAATCGAGCCTCCAATGGGGGTCCTTTGGCTTCACAGGCAAGCACGTAACTCCTAAGCCCTGTACCTTCTTTTATGTCAGCCTCATTACCTTTTGGGGTGGCTTCCAATCTCACCAATGCTGAGTGAGTGCCTACCTTGATCCCTCCATGTTGTTATGTGGAGCTGGTGTTCTGATCAGCTGCGCAGGATGCCCTGCTGCAGGAGACTGAATGAGTTCTCCAGAGGTTCTTGGTTCTCTAGACCAATATTCTTGAAAAATGTAGACACAAAAATTCTTGGACTCATCCTGGACAGTCAGCATGTCTAGTGCCAGAAGGTGCTACATGGGCAACTGGGGGAAAATGACCAATATTTGTCCAAGCAACTCATGGTCTAACCTACTTAGCAGCAAATAACATGTCATGATGCTCACACAAGTGCAATAGTGGCGCACAGCCATGGTGGGAAACCAACTGCTTTTGATTCGGCTAACTGATCCCCTCAGTGGTATGGTACCCATAGCTAGATCTGGGAAACAAGTCAGAACCATATCCAAACATAAGCCCACTCTCCATTAATAAGCTACCACCAATCGTGGGCTACAAGAGGGCCTATTAAACTCTCTATAAAAAAGTAGGGGTAATCTCATTTGTCCTGGTGCTTACTTATTCTCCGTTGGAGAATCTGCTTCTCTTTTTCAGATAGATGTAGGTCCTAAGGAGAGAGCCACCCCATCATACCTCAAAAGGGCCCCAGCTGAAACTAAGAAAAATTGGTGAAACAAGCAAGGGTGCTGTTTTCTTGGTGAACTGGGTACTAGCACAAGGGTGAAGGAGATCAACACAGAGAAAAATCAACTCCTACCAAATCAGAGAGCCAGAGCCCCAGAGGCCCCCAATACCTCATCACTGAAGCAGACCAAAAATGAATCCAACATGGCTCAGGGAAATTTTGTGGAAGAGGGGGCAGAAAGAATATCAGAGCCACATGTTGGGTCATGATATGCAGAGACATTTATCCTACCCATAACTGTGGACTAACTCCAGAGTGCATGACCATATACCTCAACAAGGAGGGACCGGGGGAAAGGGTAGGACATAGATGAGCCTAACAATGGTACCAACTTGACTGCATTCACTGAGTACAAAACTAATTAATAAAATAATAAATAAAATAAAATAAAATATAAAATTGTAATAATTGAAAGTTCCAAATATGCATTGTGCTCAGCAAATATATCCAAATGTAATATAGCATTCACTGTTTTCAAAGGATACTGAAATCATCCTGACCTGTAACATATTATTACAAAACAAGATGCTTAATCACTTTCTCCTCACATTTAAGGTTTAACCTCATAGTAGAGTTATAATGTCTACTCTGTTAATGTCAAAAGATAACTTTGAGGATAGATTATTTCATTATATACCATGAAATACTACTGCAATAAAATTAGCTATATACAATCAAAAACAAACAAATAAAACAAAAGATACTAATTGAGAAGGGGAGGGGATTTGAAGGAAAGGGGGTTTTTGTGGGGGGAAGTGGGGGAGAAGAGGGAATTATCATGGTTTATTGACTATAATTATGCAAATTGTCATTTAAAAAGCTTTTAAAAATAAAGGGGGCAAAGACCAAAAAAAAAAAAAAAATTCTTGTACTGGGAGCTGGCTCAACAGTTAAAGGCACTTGCTTTCAAAGCCTGCCAACCTGTGTTCTAGTTTCCACTACCCACATAAAGCCAGAAGCACAAAGTGATACATGAATCTGGAGTTCATTTGCAGTGGCAAGAGGTTCTGGAATGTCCATACTCTCACAAATAAATACATCTATTAATTAAAAAAAATTCAGTAAAATTCTTGCACACTAAAAATAAGTGAAGTAAAATGATTAACTATAAAATATATGCAAGCAAATTATAAGAAATCATATGCTATAATGAATGATATTAAGAATATTTCAGATAAAGGAGACATACCCTATATTCGTGGATTTAAAGACTTATGATTTTAAATGGCAATTCTCCCTGTGGTTATTATATATCCAAGTTTATTTTGTGTAACTAGATGATTCTAGTCATATAATCCTTATGAATGTACGAATAATTAAAATGTGAAAAAGAAGAAGGATTTGGGGTTTTAGAAGTTTTCTTACTAAAAATCAACTTTAATTTAGAACTGTATTAAATAAGGCAATGTGATGTTATACATATATAAACAAACAGATAATTGGTATGGCATTGAGAACTATGAAATGGAATGATATAATTCAGAGGCATGAATTATAAGTTATTGGCAAACTATTAAAAATAAGTATTCATTAGTAAAATAATCAATGGTCTTTGACAGCATAATTATATCTGAAAGTATTAAAAAAAATCCCATGTACTAAAATCTGAATTGGAACAAGCTGTTTTAGCATAACACATTGAAAATATATTTCTAAAATTGGTGCATGTAGGATTTCCAGAAGAGCACAAACTTTTAAGTAAGATATTAAATTTTGTAAGTTAAAGCTAAAATCATAAACTTATAAAAATACATCATAAACACATTCAGTAGAGAAGAATGCATGATTCAAATGCCTGTCAGTGACAAAGTACTCATCTTCAGAATATTTTATGTGTATATGTGTTCAAAATAAAAAGAGAAATCATAAAAGGCGACGTATCTTTTATGTGAAGGGTCTTTTCATCTTTCCTCCTTTTATGGTTTCTCAAGTGTGAGATAGAGAAATGAAAATACCTATACTATTTGTACTATTTTCGTGTTTTTTTTAAAATACTTTATTTATGAGAGAGAATAAATGGGCATATCAGGGCCTCTAGCCTCTGCAAACAAACTCCAGATGCATGTACTACCTTGTGCATATGGCTTACATGAGTACTGGGAAATCAAACCTGGGTCCTTAGGCTTCACAGGCAAGTGCTTTAACTACTAAGCCATCTCCCCATCCCATCTGTACTAAACTTTAATGCTTTATATTAGCATTATTCAAATGAGAATGATTGGAAAACTAGGATAATGAACACTGGGAAATCATCCATTAATTGTCATAAATTCAGTTTATAACATTGAAATACACACAAATATTTAAGACAGTGAAAGAAGGTACAATATATACTGTGTTAATTTAGTTTTAATCAATGTCTTAAAAAAGTAGAAAGTCTTTCAGAGAAAGAATAAAATACTAACCTTAATTGGGGCTAACATGGTATGTAAAAATGGGAAGGAAAGGATACAATAGATGGTAGTCTAGACCAGCAGAGGGAGCTCAAAATACTGGAGCAGTAAATGCAATGAGTACTGAGTTATTAAGAAGATGGTTATTAAACAGAAATACATTGGAGAATGATTTACTTTATACGTGTATTCCCAAACACAAAACTACTTATGAATGATTTTGGGCAATTTGACATGAGGTTCTCTCAATTTTAATGGTACATCTTAGTTGAATGAGTTTATTCATTGGAACAAAAGTAAACTAAATCACTGTAAGATATGTGAGTACATTTATACATATGATAGCATATTATTGGCATAAAATGAATTTAAACAATACTGTAATGAGAAACATTTAGTTGCATGGTACTGATTATAGAAATTATGCATAAAATACTTCAAATTAATAAATCTGAAGCAAAATATGATTCTTCTAATAATAATATAATAACAAGTTTTAATTTCATCTATTCTTACATAGAGACAATAGTACTGCCATTCTAGTTTATAGTATAAAAATTTTTAATTTTTTCTTTTATGTCACTACAGGTTGAGTAGCATGAAGAATAAAAAGAAAGAAATTAAGGCAGAATAATTATTGAGTACTTCACTTGTGTATTTTATTAATCTTCAATGATACTTGTGACTGTCAAGAGTAGAGGGAAATTTGTTAGACGTGATTTCAAAGGAAAGCTATTATAATGGTATATGGCTGAATGGGAAAGTGTACTATGCTGAAGAAGGGAAATAAAGCTGGGCCAGTGTTACCATAGAAGTATCTTAGCTATATTCTGAAAACTTTTTGTAGAACACTATCATATTAAAATTTCTAAAATGATTACAGTTGAGAAATTTAGTTGGACAGACAGACATAGAGTATGCTATATTCACTTTAGTGGCAGACTGATGAATTAGCTTTAAAAGAGCAGAAAATTTCAGGAAGCTTCATCCAACCTCCTCTGTTATTTCCAAGTCTGAAATACTTGTTAAAATCATAGGCAAGTCTAAGCATCTAAGCCTGTCCAACTATTGCTTTGGAAAGAATTTTGTGGAAACACTCTTGCAAAGGAGAAATAAAGAAAAACAATTCTTTGTTTCGAGCATTTCCCAGCATGTACCGAGGCAATTAAGTGAGAAAGTTGCCCCAGGAAAGAAATACAATTTGGGAATTATGTAGAACAAAGCTAGTAGTAATTAACTTTTGATGATTTGGGCTGAATATGTCCCCATGTGAGGTATAAATCAGAAACAGATATTTAACCAGAATCTAGAATAGGCCAAAGTATGAAACAGGATTATAGTTACTTTCAAGACATAATTGTTTCACAACCACACTGTGCTGATACATGTGATATGTCTTTCATGTTTATATGTACACACATTCATATGGACTTATATACTGTATTAAGACAATTATACAAATCTATATAGTAAATGAGTTTGGAAATTCTTTACTAATGCTTGTCTTATAGTAATATTTGATTTGACTTAAACCATGAAGGTGTTGCTAAATGACCAAATACTGCATGTATAGGAAATCAGGTATGTGAAGGAAATGGTACCTGAAAGTCTCTTTCTGTTATGATAAATCCCCTTCCATATGAAAAAATCCACACACCTGTATAGACACTATTCTCTATAATAAATTATTTCCTTAATTTATTATCTTATGATTCCAGAATATGCAAAATGATCATAATTTTCATATCATGGTTTGAGAAACTACTAAATCTTTAAGTATCTGATATATTTTAGTTCAAATCAACTTGGAAAATTAATTCAAATTACTCTTGCTAAAGTTAGGAAATCAACATAAATCTAAGTAGTTTAAGAATCATTGCAAATACTTTTTTAAAAAAATATTAACTGGTTCAATGACATAATTTTATATTTTCGTTCAGTTAAATTTCACACCAAAGGCTACATGGAAATTAAGAGAGTACAATATGAGGTTTAGACAATATTATAAGACAAATTAATCAGTAATAATCATTTTTATGTTTTTTTGATTTATTAACAAAATATTATAGCCTTCGTTTTAATCCAGCACTGTTAAATGAAGATATGTCTATATGTTACTTATTATGCAGATTATTTTAAACCTCTAACTCTCTCATTCTGTACCTCACATTCTAAACAAGCAGTATTCCCCTAAGCTATATAATAAGCTAAGTTCTCATTGTTGACTTTTTCCTTTTGAAATAGGATCCCACTAAATTTTCCAGGCTGGCCTTGACACACAGAGCTTGAACCTGTTATCTTCTTGACTTGGCCCCTTGAGTAGCTGGGATCAGAAGCCTGAATCTCTAGCCTGGTGGTTATTATAAATCTTTACAATGTTTGGGTATTATATTCACTTAGAAAGTAATATAATAAAATACTTAGTGGTATAAATAGATTTGGAAGTATATAAAATTAAACATCAAAGTACATACAGCTATGCACATGCCTATGTATTAATGAGAACTGGAAATAAATAGTTTACATGATACAATTTTAGGTTTAACTTAAAACCTAATACTAGATTGCTGAATTAGGAAGAACCAATCATGCTTTCATTTCCTTTATTCTTTAATATACCATTTTAAAATGAAACATCTGCAGTTAATAGCAATTCAGACATTCTAGTAATGTTATCTGCTAAAATATCATTTAACAATTTTAATTTTTAAAACTTTTTTTTTTTTGAGGCAGGATCTCAATCTAGCTAAGGCTGACCTGGAATTCACTAAGTAGTCTCAGGGTGGCCTCGAACTCATGGCGATCCTCTGACCTCTGCCTCCCGAGTGCTGGGATTAAAGGTGTATGCCACCATGCCAGGCTAATCTTTAAAACTTTTTAAAGTTTTTTAAACCTTAAAAATTTCTTATTTATTTATTTGAAAGAGAGTAAGAAGGAAAGTGTCAGAGAGGGACAGAGAGAGACAGAGAGAGAGAGAGAGAGAGAGAATATGGGTGTGCCAGGGCCCCCAGCCACTGCAAACGAACTTCAGATGCATTTAACACCCTGGGCATCTGGCTTATGTTGGTAATGGGGAACCAAGCCTGGGTCCTTAGGCTTTGCAGGCAAGTGCCTTAAACACTAAGCCATATCTCCAGTCTAACAATTTTAATTTTTAAGTTATATAACATTAGCAGAAAATATTTCCACAAATGTGATTATAAATTAATCCGGTGAGACACTAATAAAATGAGTGTGCTTACCATTGTTGTCTCTGCAATAGAGCCAAAGCTATTTATGAATATGTTGCATGTGACATTAACTGGGGGACCTAAAAAAGAAAAGAATAAACAGGGGCCATTAGGTATTTACCTAAAATATTTTCAAACCATTCTTTGCATTCTTAGTGAAAAGCAGAGTTATTTCTTTATGTTTACAAAGATGCACCAAATTGAAGGCAGTCATTCTGTGCAACAATCTGAAATGAAAGTCACAAGATTTGAGATATCCTTTGAACAGCAATGCTGACTATTGTCCATGATACGAACTCTCTGTTTCCTTTATCTAGATACCTCTAGTGTCTTTTGGGAGTGGGGTAAATTCGATATTTATTTATTTATTTTTGGCTATAAATATATTTATTTATTCATTCATTTATTGATTTATGAGAGAGACAGAAAGAGAAAGACAGAGAATGGGCATATCAGTGCCTCCTAATGCATGGGTCACCTTGTGCATCTGGCTTACATAGGTTCTGGGGAATCAAACCTGGGTCCTTTGGCTTTGCAGGCAAGTGCCTTAACTGATAAGCAATCCCTCCAGCCCCATATAAGTATAAATATAAATGTAAATGTATATATATTTATAATATATATTATATTTTCATGTTTAATTTATTTGTTTTGTGTTTTTTTATTGACAAATTCCATGATTATAAATAATATTCCATGGTAATGCCCTCCCTTCCCCCCACTTTCCCCTTTGAAATTCTGCTCTCCATCATATCCCCTTCCCCTCTCAATTAGTCTTTCTTTTATTTTGATGTCATGATCTTTTCCTCCTATTATGATGATATTGTGTAGGTAGTGGCAGGTACTGTGAGGTCATGGGAATCCAGGATATTTTGTTTCCAGAGGAGCATGTTGTAAGGAGTCCTACCCTTCCTTTGGCTCTTACATTCTTTCTGCCACCTCTTCCGCAATGTGCCCTGAGCCTAGGAAGATGTGATAGAGTTATTTTTGTGCTAAGCACTCTTCTGTCACTTATTCTCAGCACCATGGTGCCTTCGGAGTCATCCCAAGGTCACTGCAATCTGAAAAGAGGTTATCTAACCAAAAGTGAGAGTAGCATTAATGTATAGGTATGAACATTAAAAGAAGTGCTTACTGGGCAGTTTGGTGAGCATAGTATATTACAGTAGCAGACATTATACCCCTAGGGCTCATGACTACCCCTGTTGTAGGTTTTTAGTATCAAGGATGTGTTCCCTCCCATGGAGCAGGCCTCCTGTCAAATTAGAGGGTGGTTGGTTTTCCCCATAACAGATGTGCCACGATTGCACCCATTGGATCATTTGGCCTGGCTGGCCAAATATAAGGCTTGTGGTGTCCACTGTTGAGTATCTTCACTGGTGATTTCTCTCTCCCTTTGAACTGCATGCAACATGGCTTTTCTCTTTTTGTAAGCTGGTCTACAAGGAGGAAGTTTTTAGCTCAGCTCCAGCAGATTTTCTCAGTGACCTTGCAGCCCAAGTATGTGGAGCAATAGGGTATTGCCATCTATTCCTGGTGGGAAACCAAGGTCCTCAGCAATGGCCTGTAATGTTTTGGGGAAATCAGGGACCTCCCTGGCCAACATCTCACTGGAAGGTATCCCACCCCTGGCACTGAAATCTATGGCTCCTGAATGTTTTATTGTCCAAATAAGTAGGTTTCCATATGACTTAATTATATCCTCTTAGATTTTGATTAGCCCTCCATCCACCTTTCCTTTACTCATTCCCTTCCTCTGACCTCATTTAGGCCTTTTCACCCCCATTAATCTGTACTTCTACTTACATATATACAATACCATCCTATTAAGTCCCCCCTCCCTCCCTTTCTATTCCCTTTATATCTCCTTTCTAGCTTACTAGCCTTAGCTACTGACTTTTCTTCCTACTCACACAGAAGTCCAATCATTTGTACCTAGGATCCAAATATGAGAGAGACATGTGACGTTTGGTTTTCTGGTCCTGGGTTACCTTATTTACTATAATCTTTTCCAGATCCATCCATTTTCCTGCAAATTTCATAACTCCATTTTTCTTTACCACTGAGTAGAACTTTATTATGTAAATGTGCCACATTATATGTGTGTGATTCAGTAAGTCCCCTTTGGTAACATTTATACTGATCTTTCCCCAGGGTATGAGAAATAATTTTATATTGCTTTGCATGTCTCACAAAATTGTTGAAAATTGGAAGCATTAGATAATATATGATGACACATTTATTTACTTTTCTTTATTAGTTATGTACATACTCTGTGTGTAAACAGCCATGTTGGTACCATCATTAGCCTCCTCCCTGTCCTTCCCCCTCTGAAGGGACCCTTCTTGTTGAGGATTATGGGTCGTGCAGTGTGGGGTTAGCCATCAGTTATGGGGAGGAGGCTATATCTCTGTGCATAATGTCCCAACTTGTGGCTGTAACAATCTTTCCGCCCCCTCTTCTGTGAATTTCCCTGAGCCAAGTTGGGTTTATTTTAGGTCTACTTCAGTAATGAGGTCTTGGAAGCCTCTGTGTCTCTGGATATCTAGTTTGGTAGGAGTTGAGTATTCTGCCTCCTTCACCCTTGTGCTGGTACCAGGTTCATCAAAAAATCAGCACTTTTGCTCATTTCCCCTATTAAGTTTCAGCTGGGGCCCTGGTGAGGTGCAATGAGCTTATTCTCTCCTCAGGATCTGTGTCCTTCTGCAAAAGAGAAGCAGATTCTCCAATGGAGAGTGAAGTCAGTACCATATAAATGGGATAACCATTGTTGTTTTAGAGAGATTTTAATAGGGACAGGGCCTATTTTACCCCAAGTTTGGTGGGAGCTAGATAGTGCAGAGCAGACTCATTTTTTGGATATGGTTCGGAATTGTTTCCCACTTCCAGCTATGAGTTCCATTTCACTGAGTGGATCCATTAGCCAATTCAAGAGCAGTTGGTTACCCACCATGGCTGTGTTCCATTGTTGCACTTGGGCGAGCATCACATCAGGTTGTTTGCTGCTGAGTAGCTTAGAACATGAGTTGCTTGGACAGATGTTGGTCATTTTCCCCCAGTTGCTCATGTAGCACCTTCTGGCACTAGACGAGCTAACTGTCTGGGGACTGACTCTTTTCCAGATTCCAGCCAGGTCTCTCCATGTTCCATACCAATAGCATATGGTGTCTTTGGCAGTATGGTATTACCACTAACCTTTGGTGGGTAATGAAGTGCTCTGACAGAAATCGGTCTCCTTTTAGGAAACCTTGTAGGTCTCTCTGATCAACATCTCACTGTGGATGTTAACCTACATACTAGTACTGGGACAGGCCAGCACCAAGAACAGGAAGGAAGAAAAAGGTAGGTAATATAATAGAGGAAGAAAGGGGAGAGAGAGAGAGAGAAGATTAAAGTTAGTCTTCAGCATACCCTATCCAGGGCTCTTTGATTCATATGTTCCCTCTAAGGACCTGATGAAGATTCAACCTTTTAGTCTATCTTTTATGATATAGGATTTTATGGTATCATTTCCAGTTGGGTCCAGTTTTGTGTCTCCCTCCCACCCTTACCCACCCCTCCCGCTCCACCTTTTCTATTGTCTAGTCCTCAAGATGCCTATTATGTATGTCAGCATCTCAGGCAGTTTCAGGTTAGAAGCCACAGATAAGTGAGACCATGTGACGATTGTCTTTTATGATTGGGTGAGTTTTCTAATAAAGATTTATCACATGTTCAACCATTTTTTCTTCAAATTTCATTGTGTAATTTTTCCTTGCTATTGTGTAGAATTCCATCATGTAGATATACCAAATCTTGGTTATCCATTCATCTAAGAATGGACATCTGGGTTGATTCCAGTTCTTAGTTGTTATGAATTGAGAAGCTATAAATGTGTTCAAATCTCTCTGAACTGAGGCATGGAGCTCTTAAGGTGAATGCCCACTAAGGGAATAACTGGGTCGGTTGGTAACTCTATAGTCAACCTTTTTAGTAGTCTCTGTATTGCTTTCCATAGTGGTTGTACCATCTTCCATTTCCATCAACTATGAATGAGGGTTCCTATTTCTCCACATCCTCACCAGCATTTGTTTTCTTTTGATTGTTTAATGTTTGCTATCCTTATTGGGTAAGGTAGAATCTCACAGTTGTTTTAATTTGCACTTTCCTGATAATTAGGGATGATGAACATTTTTTTAAGTGTATATTTGCCATTTGTATTTCTTCCTCTGAGAACTGCCTGTTCAGTTCTCTGCCCCATTTGGTAAGTGGGTTGTTTGACTTTTTATTGTTTAGGTTTTTGAGTTATTTGTAGATTCTAGAAACTAGGCCTCTGTGGTAACACATATTTAGATAATCCTTGGGGTACTCCTCCACATACATAAACCTCCCATCCAAGTATTTTGTTGCTATTTATTTATTCTTCATTGTTTAATAACTTAAAGTGACTATCAGTAACTGAATTCTGAGCTGTGAGCTTAATGGTTAGTTTGTGAGAGATTTACCAAGTTCCTTATCAATTACCCACTTTTCATCAAGGGTCTCGGTTTGTTTGCAGGAACTCCATCTATGCTCAGGAACTATGGCTCTACCATTCACTTCTTGCTAGTTCAGGGTTTGAGTTAAGTCAATCTGGACCTTTTGATGCCTTTGTTGGACTTGCACACAGCCTGGTACATACATGTAACCTTGAAATTTGCCAGAAAACACTAAAATTTTCAAAGTTCCCCAATCGTCTCAATACCTGAATCTGTTTATTGTTTTGTTCTGGCTCCTATTTTCTTTATCAGGTGTCACACCCACTGGTAAAACCATTTTGTGATTATTTTAAACAAATGCCATGGGGATAGGGACTTGCCATAGACTCTAATCTGCTCTTTTCTTTGGTGGCTACTAAGTTTTAAGGGTCCTGTACAGCTGAGTGTGAGGCCAAATAAAAATGTTTACTTCTTTGGAAAACATTTATCAGAGTTTCTTGAGTAAACATTGCTAAGGGTGGCACTGACTTGTTCAGTGATTAGAATTCTTAGCACTAATTTACAATATCACCAATGATTTTTGTTGACAGAAATTCTTCATTTAACCATTCTAGAACTTTTTTTGTAAATGCTTGATTTTGCATTCATCACAAATCCAATGTGTTTTATTTGTATTCATTCCTTTACTAAATGTTAAGCACCTGGGTATAACAAATGGAGGAAAGACAGAGAGATGATTATCATCTACTGGAGCAGAAAGACCTAGAATCAGTAAATCATTGTTTATCTCCTCTTGCCAACTACTGTGCTGGCTGCAACATAGATGCAATTTATACCTAAGAGTGACAATATTTTGCCATTTACACATTGGGAAACTAATGCTCAGAGAACATATATAAGATGCCATGAGGTAACATGGCCAGGTCTGATACTAATAATTGTTCTTTACCACCATACTATTTTTTTTCACTTATCTTTATGTAACAAAGAATTTAGCTATCTTAGCCTAAGCTTTGTGATTAGGCTTGTAGCTATATAAATAAAAACATGGAACTATTTTGTGATATGGATTAAAATGGCTCTGATTTAAAATTGAGGTCTTAATCAGCTAAAGGATACATAAACATATGTAATCTTATTTTAATTTATATTATTAGAAAATAACATAGGAGTAAATTTATATTTATAAGGTTGACTACAAAACAGGATAGCAACCCCTGGCTTATCCTTACTTTTCCTTCCCTTCTTTTTCATAAAAAATCATTTATGAGCTTCTTTGGATATTTACCTTTAAAAAGCTTATTTTTAAGCATATGATTTGACACCCACAAAGAAAATATAGATTTAACTTATTCTTCATATATCATCCCATATGTGAGTCTGCCATAATCTACCTTTCTGATATCTCATGACTCATATGTGGTTAAAAGGTCACTTTTGTTAGATCAATATTCACAACCTTACTATTATAGAAATGTAGATATTTTGCCAAAATAAGGCATATAATATATTATGTTATCATTTCCTATTATAGAATTTTTCCAATATTGATAACTATCTAGTGCATTTTACATAGCTTTGTCCAAATGTATTATCAATTTATCCGCAAGTTATAAAATGTATGAATCATGTTGCAATATTTTCCAACTCATCAAATACTGTATTCATTTATTTTCAGAAACTTGTAGGGTGTATTCTGTATTATTTTCACACTTAGTATTTAGTTAGATTTGAAAGAAATTTTTGGGTTAAAAATTATTTTTTCTTCTGAGTTTTGAAGACTTTCTTCCATTTTCCAGTTGATATTACAGTGGCCTCAGGTCTAAACTATGTATTCTGTCTTGTTACCAGATGGAGATTTGCTTATATGGTAAAATATGTAATGGTGCTATCTGATTTTCACTTGACTATTTATTAGTTTGTGGATTTTCCCTGAAGAAGAAAGAAGGTTACATACATTCTGGCATTACATGTTAATTCCAGTTTTTAAAAAAGCTATACTATCCAGGTGTGATGGCTCAAGCCTTTAATCACAGAACTTGGGAGGCAGAGGTAGGAGTTTGTTTCAGGCCAGCCTGAGACTACATACATAATGAATTCCAGGTCAGCCTGTCCTAGAGCAAGACCCCACTTAATAAAAACAAAAAATGAAAAATGCTATGCCAGTCATTAGTTTTATACATATACATATATATATATATATATATATATATATATATATATATATGACTTTTTTAAACATTAAAGCATACAACTTGGCAATAAAAGTGATTGGTCTTGATTATCAAATATGTTACATGTTTAGAATTTACTTTGTGAACACCTTGAGGCTCTTAATGATTCTTGATCAAGGCACTAATGGGATTATCAAGACACTATAGTAGAATGGTTATATTAATGGGCAAAGGTTTTGCGTATTGTTGTGTAGCAGGCTCCTCCGAACTGACCAGAGAGAGAGGAGGCTCTGGGGATTCAGGAAGTCAAGACTGGGAGACCTGAACCTTAAAGATTATGCAACCAACCCCCAGAACAAGATTTTATCAGCTTGAAACTGAAACATCCCTTTCTGGGAGGCAAGGCAGGAAGGAAGTTCCAGAGACTCCTGAAGTCAACAAGTCTGGGAACCGATTGGAAGATCCCACCCTAAGGCCATGTAAAGGGGTAACAACTACTTCTGGGTGAGAGACAGGAGATGCAGTTTCCATGATTCCTCACCTATGCTGAGGTGGACTGTCTGATGATTCAGCTGGTTTTGAGTAGAAGCAGCTGTGGGGAGGTGGTCAACCAGGATGGGATGACACTTATAGTCTGGCTGGGTTGCATTTGAGTTACCTATTACTCCTGTAAGCAGCCCATTCCCGTTCTCTGTAAGTAGTCTCAAGAAACTCATTAGTTCACCAAACCTGGTTTTGGTGTACTTTGTCCTTTGGTCTATTGACTATGCCCTGTCTGGGCAAGGAGATGTGTGTTTGCATCACCCCAAGGGAAAAAAAATCCTGTGTCAAGGACATATGAAATATGGAATGGACCTGATCATTGATAGAGACTAATTTCAAGGCATTAAATGGATACAGCATTCTAATGTTTTGAGAGCACTATGTTCTACCCATTAGGCTTTTGGTCCATGCCAGATAAGACCAGCAATTTTGGAGTAATCTTTTTAACCTAGCTATTGCTATGTCTGTTGAAAATTGATGTAGCGAATGAAGCTCTGAGAAGATTGTAAATCCATTGTTATCACACACTGCACCTGTTTAGCAGTCCTTGGCCAATCTGTTACATCTTTGTGCCAATGTAAAAGCTGTTTTAGCCGGGCGTGGTGGCGCACGCCTTTAATCCCAGCACTCGGGAGGCAGAGGTAGGAGGATTGCTGTGAGTTCGAGGCCACCCTGAGACGCCATAGTGAATTCCAGGTCAGCCTGGGCTAGAGTGAGACCCTACCTCGAAAAACAAAACAAAACAAAACAAAACAAAACAAACAAACAAACAAAAAAGCTGTTTTATCCATCCAATATACTACTATGTTTAGCAACAGAACAAATCACTGCTATAGCATCCATACAGCAAATTGTACTTTTAAATTGATCGTTACAGTAGACATTTTTGACCAGGAAAGCAAATGATTACAGTTGCAGATGTTTTCAGCAGCATTTTTTCTTCAAAATTTCTCCTAAAGAAACAGAACAAAGGCTTTTAGGTTTAGCAATGAAGCCAGTATGTCAAAACATTGGCAGTGATGTTTTTAATCACATTGGAGAAAAAGTGTTCATTAGGCAGATATAAAGCAAGCAAATAATCAAACAGCTCAAATGTTGCTAAGAATGACTAAGGAATTTGAACGTAATGTTGTACTACTGCTTCACCTTCTTCAATGACAGAATATCACAGATGATTAAAAAGAACACAATTTAGAGATTAGTTGTTATTTTAGGTATTTATTTAGGTATTTAAGTACACATACATGTCACAAAAAGGGGTATAGTATTTTTGGTGGACAAAACATTTTAACAATTTCAAATGCAGATTCAGAATTATTTGCTAAGTTGTTTAAAAACTGTAAAGCATGCAATAAAAGCAGAATTCTCTTTTTATTCTTTACCTTTCTGTTTTCCTTCATGTAAATGCCCTCCCCCTCATAGAAAAACTGCTATTCATACCTCTAAATTCATTCTGTTAAGAGCTTGTCTCTGACAAATTTGAAGACAATGTATTTATACATATATATCCATTTTTAAACTCATTTATTTGGTAAACTAATTAAAAACTGTGATGAAGGTAAACATAGCAGAAGTTGTATTTTTAGTCTTATGAGCTGCACACATAAACAATAGTCAATATTATAAGAAAATCAGATCTTTCACTTTATGCTTCTCTCTGATAATCTTTCCCCAGTGGAATGAGGTAGGTCACTAGGTACCTGAGAGCAGAAGAATCTATCTTACTTTCTTTATCTAATCATCTTCTGTTAGGCATTGTATCTAGTTTATGAACATTGAAAATATTTCTCTATTGTCTACAAAGAAGAAATATAATGTAAATAATATTTTACTTGAGCTGGTATAATGGCTTATTTGGTAAAGCACTTGCCATGCAAATGTGAGGATATGGGTTTGTGTGCCCAGAACCCATATAAATATCAGACTTGGTGTGCACCTGTCATCTCAGCACTCCAGAGGCATACACAGGCAGATCACCAGCAAGCTGGCGAGCTAGACCAACTGAATGGGTTTGCTGTGGGTTCATGGTGAGACCCTGTTTCAATAAAATAAGTTGAAAATAAATAGAAAATAATCAAGGAAGACCCCTAATGTCAATCTGTGCCTCTAGGCATACACAGATGCATGCGCTCATTGTACACATGTGAACGCAGACACATGAACATACATAACACACACATGCACACCCCATACACAAAAATCAGATAATATTCTATTTAGTATTCAGTATTGGGCAATCAAACAACAGTCAAAAGATTATGATATTTTGTTGGTTAGGAGAGCAAGGAATTGAAAATGCTTAATTTGGAGGTGGAGCTATGAGAGTACTGAATTTAACAACATGTAATTGTTGGGGGGAAAAAGGCAGGGCTGGAAATAAAGCTTCATGGTTAAGGGTGTTTGCTTGCAAAGCCTGCCAGCCTGAATTCCGGTCCCAAGCCACCCACATAAGCAGGATGCAAAAAGTGGCACAATCATATGGCATTCATTTGCCATGGCAAGAGGCCTTTGTGCACCCATGTACAGGGCTTTGTGCCTGTGTACACACACACACACACACACATACACGTGCCCAAAAATTGGCTAGAGTGATGGCTTCACAGTTAAGGCATTTGCCTGCAAAGCCAAAGGACCCAGGACTCACCTAAGCCAGATGCACAATGTGGCACATGAATTTAGAGTTCGTTTGCAGCAACTGGAGGCCCTGGCATGCCCATTCTTTCTCTTTCTTTTTCTCTCTGCCTCTTTCTCTCAGTTAAATAAATAAATGTATAAATAAAGATAAAATGAAAAACCAAGAATGGGAACTAAAAATAAATGCACAAAATAATTTTCACATATTATGATTGTAATTAATCAAAGGAAGTATACATTCATTTTTAGAATACTGGAAGTAAAAATATATTCAAACTACTTAAAAGGAATAATTTCCCTACATTTTTTTTTTTTTTTTTTTTGGTTTTTCGAGGTAGGGTCTCACTCTGGTCCAGGCAGACCTGGAATTAACTATGTAGTCTCAGGGTGGCCTCGAACTCTAGGCGATCCTCCTTCCTCTGCCTCCCAAGTGCTGGGATTAAAGGCGTGCGCCACCACGCCCGGCAAATTTCCCTACCTTTTAATAATACTAAAAAAGTAGAATCCTCCAATCTCACATATGTGTGTGCACACCCACACACATGCACACACACACACACACACGCACACACACGCACACACACACAAATCCACTCATCTCTGAACTGGCTTGGTTATCAGTAAATTTTTAACTTAAAACTAAAAATAAGTACTTATATATGGTCTTGAACATAAATGTAATAATCATGCATTAAAATGCCTTTATACTTCCTTTGTTGAATCATTGTAATGATAAAATAGAAGTTAATTGCTGACTATACTGGGAGGGGCCCAGACTATATGTCATTCTGAAATCTAACCCACTAACCAGAATTTAGATTCAGGGGAGAGGCTGGCTCTGAACTGGGGAAGCCTTCTAGCCATGCCCCACCCCAGCTGTAGCCCACGTAGTCGTCTCGCCAGCAAGAACGCACACGGACACCAGGATCCTTCTGCAGCAAGCGTTTATTGCAGTTAACAGATGAAAAGAGGAAGACCCAGAGCCCCGAAATGGCGCCGCTTATATAGCCCCTAGGCGGCGTGTACTCTGCTGATTGGCTGCGCGCTCATCACCCCATATGACGCCCCGGGCTGGGCAGTGACTTGGCGCGCTTTCACCACTTGCACATGCGCTATTCTACTTGTTCACCAGGACCGAGGCCGGATGTCAGCGCCATCTTGTAATGGCGATCACACTCTCTCGGCTCTCCACAGTTAATGTTCCAAAAATTAGAAAAAGCAGAGGACACCTTTGTGTAGTAGTTAACAGGTCACCTGCATTTTTATTAAAGTATCTATTAAGGCTCTCTGTAAACTTTTTAAATATCTACAAATATTTAAAAATAGAACCTATTTCTTTAATTTTTAGTGAAAATAAAGTAACATTGACTCTAAAGTTACCATAATGAAACCACTAATTACTGATCATATTCATCATGCTTTACTTATATAACTAATTTTTCAAAATCAATTCAAAATTAGTTTTCAGCTTAATGGCAGGGACACAGCCTTTTCTCAATGTGAAAAGACATTAACACTGCAATTTCTTGCTTTCATTTTCACATTATTTCTCTGAAAGCTGTACTATATTCTTAGTGCTTCATACTTAGTGTTTTTCTTCTGTTATAATTAAAAACATTTACGGAAAGCTAAAATTAAATCAAGGGATGCAATCAATAACTTAAAAGTGAAATTCATTTTAAATTGAAACAATCTACATAATTTCTGACTCATAAATTTGCAAGCGAAATGGGGTGATAGGGGTTCAGGAAAGTCCTTGAACCCAAACCCTGAGTTCATGCCTACTTTTAACCAAGGATTAAATAAAATGAATCCCCCCCCCCAACACCACACACACACACATGAGCGCACACAGTAAACCTGGAAAAACTGTGAAGAGGACAGAAAAGAAACTACAAAGAGCTACTTCTATGTGGAGAGCAGGAGGAGGTAAAGAGCCTTTTGGGAAGTATGAGTTTAGGAATTCTCCCCTTGGCTCAGAGAAACTCACCAGTGGTTGGGTAGCTCAAGGGGAGAGAGAGAGAGAAAGAGACAGAAAGATTTTCCTTCCCTGATAACACTATAACCTTATGGTTGTGGGTTTCATCTCCTTGCTCAGGATAGCCAAAGAGAGAGATTTGGTTGGTCTGGGCTAGAGGCTGGCCCAGGAAGAGGCCAGCCATAATGCCAAGTTCTGGGGTCTAAGCATGACCCAACACATGAGGATGCTAGAAAAAGACCTCCCTCTCAGGAAGGGGCTCAGGTATGGAAATATAGGTCTAGGGAACTAGGCAAGAGATAAGAAGTCTTATCATCCTTTCATCTCCAGTAAGTGCATAGCTTCTGGCCTTTTTACTTTCAGGGACACTTTTAAATACCTAACAAGGCTACCTGACTCCCTCTCACAAGTATGTGTATGTGTGTGTGTATGTATGTATGTATGTATGTATGCAAATGAATAGTAGACTTTGTGTCTCATTTTACATTGGTGACATTTGAACACTGGATGGCAGGCTTCACAAGCAACCACTTAAGTCTTTTAACCCTTGAATCATTGAGTGCTTTCCCTAGACTCCAACAGTAAGTTTTGTTCCTATGTTTTTCTCTTTCTACATACACAGATACCAATAACACCTCTGTTAATACTTATACCATTATTAACAATTCTTCATTTTTTTCTGATTAGGGGATTTTTTTTTTCTCACCCTATGATTAAAATAGCTTAACTAAATGTGTGAAATTTTCTGGCTTGGTGAACTAGTGAGTTGTATTAGGGTTATATACAGGAGTGTGGGCAACATTTGAGTGTACATACCATTGAAGAAAATGTCTCTGTTCTGTCATCCCTTGACTTCCTGTAAATGCTCAGGGATGGGAGGAATCTCTTGAGACCCTTTCCCCCTCTGAGATAGAATGTTAAGGGATCTAATCTTGTAGAGCTCTTTTCTGGGCCTGCATAGCTGCTTGAAATTGAAAACAGTCATGTTGGGCCTTGAGAGGCCCAGACACGAGGCCCAGTGGAACTTCCTGAGCCTAGCTAAAGTTTGGTGATCTGCCTCTGGCCAGATGTGACTCAGCAAGATGCCTAATGGCCTCTGGCCTGTTACTTCCACATAGGAGTTGGAATTATCATTTCAATAGTCACAGTGTACTATTGCCCTTACCTCTCCCCCCATCCGAGAATCCCTGCCTTCATTCTCAATATGATATAGGCAACTGCATTTAACAATAAAGCGAGTTCCTGCTTCCACAAGACTCCTGACTCAGTGTGGTTTTCTTCCGGTGGCTAAGAGAGGTTCTGAGTCATCTGATGCTCATCTCCTCCTTAACCCCTTGGGAGGAACCAGCAGGCCTAGTCCTTCCCTCAGCACTACCTGCCCCACAGTCACGGGCTCATGCCATGTCTTGAGAACAACATTCCACAACACTGAATCCCATGGAAGAATTCATATTCTGACAAATGTATTCATTAGGATAAAATTCAAGTTGTAGTAAAGGTATGTAGTGAGGTATGCAAGTAGCTTTCTAACCTTTTAAAATTAAATTGTTTTATATTGAAGTTCTGGATAGGTCATACATAACTTGCAAAATATGTTGCTTATCATCTTATTAAGTGGAAGATGGATAGTACTTTTATGTTAACTTTTACCTCCTTTCCTAGGCATTGAGGCAAAATACTTGGGAGATAGAATAATATTTTAAACATTACCAGTGACTTTTAATTTTAAGTACCTTACCAAGTACATAAATTCAACAACTAATTCTATGCAATAAAGAGTCCTACTGTGAGAGATCCCAAAGATGGGAAGGAGTGGGGATGTGGCACAGTGACCGAACTTTTGTCTAGCTGGGCAAGTACTGGGTTGAGTAACTGGCACTGGGAATGAGGAGAGACAAGGCTTATTTCCAGCTCTTAAACTTTTATTCTAGATAGAGAGAGAACAGTTAAGGAGAGTTAATACCCGAATATATACATACACTTATACATACATGTGATATGTGTGTATATGAGTATATTATATACTTGCATATAAACATAAGTGATTGTCTGGATGTAAATGTGTGTCCCCCATAGACTTAGGTATTTTTTAAATGAATTGTTGTTTTATGGAAAGATTGCACACATAGACCCTCCTCTCCCCTGCCTCAATTCTGGTGAGGGTCTTCAATGGCATTATTGATATTCATTGTGGGGACTGAGAGGCCTCAGTCAGTCTCTGCAAGGATGGGGGAAACATGGTGTCTCAGGCTATGTCCACCCAACCTGAGGCTGTTGTAGTCTTTCTTCCCTCTTGGTCTATGATGCTTCCTGAGCTTTCTTGGGGAAGATAGATTTCTGATTTAATGTTGATTTCTCTGTCTACTCTGGATCTTTGTTTTTATGAGGTTTGAGTGACCATAGTGTCTGTCACCATTTTCCTGAAACTGGGTTTCAGGCTGCCCATAAGAGCAGTATTCATGCCACTGCTTCTGCTGCAATGACTTCTGGGCCTGGAAATATGACTTGGATGTGACCCATCTCCTGGACGATCCTGCCAGTGACAAAATCAACCAGCTGAGCAAGAAGTGTATACTTGTACAATAGTGTCACACAGCCAAAGCATGTGACCAACTGCTCATGGATTGGACATGAGATCCTCTCAGTGACAGTGAACTCTTATCTGGCTCTGGTAATCAAGCCAAATTACCTAGAACAGAAAACCAATAGGCTCCAGAGAGAACCTTCACTGCTCTCTAGCTTAGAAGAGTGGAGATACATATCAATATATCTTTCTCATTACTATGCTTATCAAACCCTTTTATTCAAACTGTTATCACTTTTGCTTGAAAAATATGTTCTATTTTCAGATGGTGACTTAGGTAGTTTTGATTTAAGCTTTCCACTTAGGACTACAACAGACAGAGCCCTGCTGGAGAGGTCACTGGGGGCTGAAATTCAGTCCAGCCCTCCTGCAGTTTGAGCTCTCACTGTCCTATTCATGCTTACTCCCCCCTGCCCCCTCTCTGCGACAGATGCTGAAGTGAGCCATGGTGAATCTTCCTTTGGGATTTTTAAGCCTTAAATAAACTCTTTCCTCCCATAAGCTGTTTCTGGTCAGGTGCTTGTACCAGCAAGGAGAAGCTAACTGCAACAACATATATATTGTTGAAACAAATGTTTGATAAAATAATGTAACTTTTATAATCCAGAGATGGAGGTACATGCCTGTAATGCCAGCATTAGGTAGACTAAAACAAGAATATTGACATGAATTCAAGGTCAGTTTAGACTTCATGGTCAGTACCAGTTCAGCTAAGTCTAGATAGGAAGATCTGTCTTCAAAAAACCAAAACCCAAAAGCAATTTATAACTATTAGGGATGGAGGAATACTGTGGGTCTATGGGAGACATATCTTGTTAGTCCTGCACATGAAAATAGGTCTCCCCTTTCAAGTCACATTAATCATATCTGTGACTAGTATAGTACTTAAAAGAATATTTAAAATAAGCATTAGACTTTATTTTTTTAATTTTTTTTGTTTATTTGTATTTATTTATTTGAGAATGACAGAGAGAGAAAGAGGCAGACAGACAATGGGCACGGCAGGGCCTCCAGCCACTGCAAATGAACTCCAGATGCATGTACTCCTTGTGCATCTGGCTTACGTGGGACCTGGGTAATCAAGCCTTCAACCAGGGTCCTTAGGCTTCACAGGCAAGCACTTAACCACTGAGCCATCTCTCCAGCCCTAGAATTTATTAATCAATCTTAAAAGTTATCTTGTGTTGTCATATTTGAAGCACATTACATCTGAAGTAATAAACAGAAAAGTTACCTTTAAAGTTAGGTCTTATTCTTGCATCATACCCTGATGTTCTCCCCATCAATTTGTCCAGAAAGTCAGAAGGTGACATTGGAGCATTTCTAGATCTTGCACTATTTGTTTCCTTTGTGGCAACCAAACTACAAGTGAAAGCAAAATGATAGACTTTACTGAAGGAAATCTACCTAAAAAAGTAAAATGTGAGTGCTAAACAGAAATACCTTTAACAACAGTAAACAACCATTGAATAAAAACACTGAATATTATGAGGCACATATTTATATCAGGTTTATAAAGTTCCACATGGATTCAGTCAGAGGTGACATTTCGTTGTTTAAAATCTGGAAACAAAGTTGACACGCAAATTTTTAAATTTTCAAAATCTGTATTTTCTTAGACTTGAAGTCTAATTGTACCTTCTAAATAAAAGTATCCTTAGTGTTGAAGGCATAAGAAATACAAAAGTATACTTACGATGCACAATTTTATGTGCTTTTATTGAGAGAAAAAAGTCACACAATAGGTCTCCCCAATTTTTCTAGGCATTAATAAAACTTCTACACAAATTAAATAATAATCTTCTTTTCTTCAGTTAGAATGCTTGCTATATGAGTCTCAAATTCAGTTAAATTCAATCTGTTTGCACTTAGGTACCATTCATCTTTTTTGTTGTTGTTGTTCATTTTTATTTATTTATTTGAGAGCAACAGACAGAGAAAGAGGCAGATAGAGATGGATAGAGAATGGGCTTGCCAGGGCCTCCAGCCACTGCAAACGAACTCCAGATGCATGTGCCCCCTTGTGCATCTGGCTAACATGGATCCTGGGGAATCAAGCCTTGAACCAGGGTCCTTAGGCTTCACAGGCAAGTGCGTAACCACTAATCCATCTCTCCAGCCCCCATTCATCTTTAATACATTTTGTTCAGATATAAAATTTGTGTGTCAATGTTAAAAATTATAAATTTGACCAGAACGCCTACTTATTAAATGAGTTGAACTTGTGCACAGATTATATAAAATGTTATAATTTTAAAAATATTTTATTTATTTACAAGCAAAGTGAGATAAAGAGAGACAGAAAGAAAGAGAGACAGAAAGAATGGTGAGTGAGGGACCCAGATACTGTAAATGAACTGCAGATGCATGTGTCACTTTGTGCATCTGGCTTTATGTGGGTACTAGGGAACTGAACTAGCGTTGTTAGGCTTTGAAGGCAAGCATCTGAACTGCTGAGCCACCTATCCCACTCTTTAATTTTTAGCTTTTTTGATACAGGGTTTCGCTTTAGTGCAGGCTGACCTGGAATGGTCAGGGTGTCCTTGAACTCATGGTGATCCTCCTATCTCTGCTTCCCCAGTGTTAGGATTGAAGGCATGAACTACCAAGCCTGGCTGATGTTGAACTTTTGACCCTGTACTTTAGCCTCCTGCTTAAGTACAAGGAGTATAAACATATGCCATCATGTCTATCTTCAAACATTTTTTTTTCTTTCATGCAACTGACTTTAGAAAACCATAGTTTGATGGAACTTCTGTCTGGCTCCTCATTTACCTAAGTTGTCCACAGAAGGTGTGGGGGCTGCTAGTAGAGATGAAATGATTCTTCCACCCACAGAGCTTGCCTCAAGAAAGTAGAGCTAACTTCCTCAGTACATAGCCGTTGGAACACATATGTTCAAGTTGATGTTACTTCCCTGGAGAGTATCAGTTATCACACCCTCTCAGCTCTCTTGCTAAATTCAGAAAATTGCCAAACATGAACCATTTTGGCTACCAACTAATGGCATCACAATGAAATTATTAACTTTCCTATATTTTCTCAGGCAGAATTTTAGCAAATAGTGACAATGGAGCTTAGTATAATACCACCAGTGTGTCTTAACACACTGATGCAATGATTCATAGGTATAATTATAATTATACAATGTGATCAGTGATGATTTGACAATGATATTTCTGGAAGCTTTGGGTCACTGCAAACAGTACCTGTTAGCTACTTCCATGTATAGTGGTTCTACCTAGTCCAGGGTACTCTCATTACTTATCTCCTTAGTGGCTTTCTGTTATTCTTACTTTCTCTGCCAACAGAAGCTTATCCTGTTCTTTTCTATTGATTAGAGATTATGACCCTTCATCTCTGTTTATTACTGTTCAATCTCATTCCTTATCATTTTACAGGCAATCTGCTACCTTCTACATGACCCTAAAACTTTCCTGCATTCTGTGGTTTTAAGGATATTCCTGCTGTCTTGTTAAGCAGAGTTTACTCATATTCTAAACACAAGAACACAGTGCTAAAAGGCCTTATTAAGAGCTTTAATGAGCCGGGCGTGGTGGCGCACGCCTTTAATCCCAGCACTTGGGAGGCAGAGGTAAGAGGATTGCCATGAGTTCGAGGCCACCCTGAGACGACATAGTGAATTCCAGGTCAGCCTGAACTAGAGTGAGACCCTACCTCAAAAAAAAAAACCCCCCCCCAAAAAAAAAAAAAAAAGAGCTTTAATGGCTCCCACTCCTAAATCGTTCCTTTAATGTGTTTTATAAAATCCTTCATTTTGGTTATCAGAAGATAAGTTTCTACATTCTACTTCCAACTAGTTTACCTACATCATTTAATAATGTTGTGTTCCTCTACTGTAAAGTAATAGATGATTATGTGAACTAAGTCACCATTCCACACATTATGCAGTGGATTAAGGAGTTTATTTAGGCTTGCAGTACACAAAGAAGTATATATGGATGAGGAATGGGTAAATTTGCTATGAGAGCAAAAAGGTACAGCACAGGCAGATGTTAGAGTGAAGCACCAAAGTCAAGGGATGCCGGCAGCCCCCAGAAGCCACAGAGTTGAGGAAAGCATTCTTCCTGAGTTATTCTGGAGACAGTGCCCTGAGTACTTGAATTCAGACTTGAATTTCTAAACAATGAAGAGATACTTTTGTATAGTTTGTGGTATCCAAAGTATGTGAATGCCACCTTCCCAGTGAAATTTTCATTTTAGTTACTACACTTTTCAATCCCAGATTTATTCTTTCTTTTATAATTATTATCTCTGATGATATTTTTGCTTTACACTTCAGTTCCTTGAATGTTTTTCTCTAATTTTCACCTGTATTTTGTGTAGTTGTATGTGTGGAAGTGTTTGTGAACATGTGCCATTGGTACACCTGTGGAGGTCAGCGGATAAACTTGGATGCAGGTCCTCCCTTTCAATATGTTTAAAGCAAAGTCTCTCATTCACCACTATATTCTCTTGACTAGCTGACCTATAAGATAGCAGATAATTCTGTAACTTTCCCCCTTTTCACTCTAAGGTGTGCTGGATTATAGACACTCATGTTACAGCTTTATGTGAGTTCTGAGGATCTGAACTAATGTACTCTTACTTGTGCACAAAGTGCTTTATCCAGTGAGACAGTCTCCAACATGATTTTACTTGTATTTTAGTAAGCAAATTAAAATCTTTATTAAGTAATTCTACCACAAATATCTAGTAATTCCTATCACCTTCCTGTGGTAACATTCTATGGGTTGCTTTCTTTTAAGAACATAAATGAGATGTATTTTTCTATATCTTTATATATACCATAATTTTTCATTGATGTCTTCTTATTTTTTAAATTACCTTTTCTGCATTAATTTTGTAACTTCTACATTAATTGTCATATGCAATCATAGACATATCCTCTTGTTTAAATTAATTTTCTCATTATTTTGAAGACTAGAAGTCCAAATGAAGTTCAAGTCCCATCCTGACCCTTGTGGCAAGGTTATTTTTCCTTTGTGATTGAGTGCTATTAGTTTCCAATATTACAAGCAAGCTGTAAAAGGGTGGCACTAAGAATCCAAAAAGTTATAATTCTCCAAATTTCACTGTTATTATAAACAGATGTTCTTATAAAATTAATCAAGCTACTTCTTGGATAAATTCAAGCCTTTGATTAGTTGCCAGAGTGCTACAAATGTTGGATGCCATTTTTTCCCACTGTATTTCTGAAGAAAAGAGTTAATGGACCCCTTACCCCTCTACATTTTTCTGACATCACCCCTGACCACATCTCTCAGACCTCTTTTTTTCAGTTCTAATTTTTTATTAATTATGTGCACAGTCATGTTGATGTCATATTTAGCCTCCTCCCTGTCCTGACCCCTCCGCATGGACCCTCCTCATTGGGGAATATGGGTCAAGCATTGTGAGATTAGCCATTAGTTATGGGTAAGAGTCAATGTCTCGGTGAATAATAACCCAATGTGTAGCTCTAACGTTCCTTCCACCCCTTCTTCCACAAATTTCCCTGAGCCTTGTTGGGTTCATTTTAGGTCTGCTTCAGTGATAAGGACTTGGGAGCCTCTGTGTCTTTGGATATTTGATTTGGTAGGAGTTGTGTGTTTGCTGTGACGATGTCCTTCACCCTTGTGCTGGTACAAGGTTCACCAAGAAAGCATCAATCTTGCTTGTTTCCCCAATTACTCTTAGTTTCAGCTGGGGCCCTGCTGAGGTGTGATGAGGTATTTCTATCCTTAGGATCTGTGTCCATTTGGAAAAGAGAAGCAAATTCTCCAACAGAGAGTGAAATTGACAGCAAATAATTGGGATAACCATTGTTATTTTAGAGAGAATTTAATAGGTGTAGGCCTTGTAGCCCACAATTGGTGGGATCTTGATAATGTAGAGCAGGTTCATTTTTGGGTATGGTTCTGACCTGTTTCCCAGCTCCAGCTATGTTGAAGAAAAATGGTTTGACCTGGAACAGATCATTCTCAGTGAACTCACCCAAGAAAATATTTCTCATTTTCTGTTCCACTGAGCAGATCAGTTAGCCAAATCAAGAACAGTTGGTTTCCCACCATGGCTGTGTGTCACTATTGCACTTGGGTAAGCAGCACATCAGGTTGTTTGTTGCTGGTAGCTTACATCATGAGTTGCTTGGACAGATGTTGGTCATCCCCCCCCCTCCACACCCCCATCACTCATAAAGCAACTTCTGGCATTAGACGAGCTAACTGTCTAGGGATGACTCTCTTCTAGATTCCAGCCAGGTTACTCCATGTTCAACAGCATATGGTGACTTCAGCAGTAGGGTCTTACCACTAACCTTTGGTGGATCATCAAGTACTCTGACAGAAATATGTCTTCTTTGGGAAACCTTGTAGGTCTCTCTGATCAACAGCTCATTGTGGATGTTAGACATATGCTGGTACTGGGAATTACTGGCCAGTGCCAAGGAAGTGAAGGAAGAAAAGATATGTAATATAAAACAGATAGAGAAAGAGAAAAAGAGAGACAGGAGAAGATTAAGTTTAATCTTCATCATACCCTCTGCAGGGTCCTGTGATTCAGGTGTTCCCTCTAAGGACCTGATGAAGATTCAACCATTAGGCTGTCTTTTAGGATGTAGAACTTTATGATAAAATTGCCATTTGGGTCTAGTTTTATGTCCCCCACTCTTACCCTCCACTCCTACCCCAACCTCCTTATTGTCCAGTTCTTGAGATGCATGGTAGGTATGTCAGCATCTAGGGTAGATTAACGTTAGGAGTCACAAATAAATGAAACTGTGTGATGATTATCCTTCTGTGATTGGGTGAGTTCACTGAGAATGATCTGTTCCAGGTCAGACCATTTTTCTTCAAATTTCATTGTGTCATTTTTCGTTACTGCTGTGTAGAATTTCATTGGGTAGATATACCATATCTTGGCTATCCATTTGTTTAATGAAGGACATCTGGGTTGACTCTAGCTCTTAGCTATTATGAATTGAGCAGCTATAAACATTGTTGAGCAAATCTCTCTGAACTGAGGCATGGAGCTTTTAGGATAAATTCCCAGTAAGGAAATAAATGGGTCTATTGGTAACTCAATAGTCAACTTTTTGAGGAGTCTCCATATTGCTTTCCAAAGTGATTGTACCGTCTTACATTCCTGCCAAGAGTGGATGTGAGTTCCTATTTCTCATCCTCACCAGCATTTGTTTTCATTTGATTTTTTAATGTTTGCTATCCTTATTGGGGTATGGTGGAATCTCATAGATGTTTTAATTTGCATTTCCCTGATGATTAGGGATGAGAAACATTTTCTTAAGTGGGTGTTTGCCATTTGTATTTCATCCTCTGAGAACTTTCTGTCCAGTTCTTTGACCCATTTTGTGAATGGGTTGTGTGACTTTTTATTGTTTAGGTTTTTGAGCTCTTTGTAGATTCTAGAAATTAGGCTTCTGTCAGTTGGATAGCCAGCAAACTTTTTCTCCCATTCTGTGGGTAATCTATTGGATCTGCTTCTTATATGTTTGTCTGTGAAGAAACTTTTTAGCTTCATGAAATCCCAATGGTTGTGTGATTGTTTAAGATCCTGAGCTACTGGGGTTTTGTTGAGGAAGTGTTTTCCCATTCCTATATCATGGAAAGTTACTCCTAGTTTTTATTGCAGTAGTAGCTGAGTTCCTGTTCTTATATGGAGATCTTTGATCCATTTGGACTTGGTATTTGTGCATGGCAACATGTGTGGATCAAGTTTCAATTTCCTGCATATGGATATCTAGTTTGTCCAGCACCATTTGTTGAATATGCTGTCTTTTTTTCCAGCTTATACTGTTAGGGCCTTTGTCAAATACCAAATAGCTGTAGTTACTTGACCCAAAGTCTGGGTCCTCAATTCTGTTCCACTAGTCTACTATCCTGTTTTTATGCCAGTACCATGCTTTTTTATTACTATGGCTTTGTAGTATAGCTTTAGATCAGGTATGGTGATGCCTTTAGAGGTGTTTCTTTGGCTGAGGATATGTTTGGATATCTGATGCCTTCTGACTTTACATATGAATTTTGAAATATTTTTTTCCTGTGCCTATGAAGAACAATGTTGGAATTTTTACTGGTATTGCATTAAATCTGTATATTGCCTTTGGTAAGATTGCCATTTTCACAATGTTAATGCTGCCTACCCAGGAGCGTGGGAGGTCTTCCCATTTTCACAAGTCCTCCTTAAATTCTTTTTTGAGTGTTTTTATGTTTTCATTGTATAGATCTTTCACTTCCTTGGTTAACGTCATTCCAAGGCATTATATATATATTTTTCTTTATTAGTTAGTTTTGTATTCAGCAAATACAGTCAGTTTGGTACCATTATTAGGCTCATCTGTGACCTACCCCCTCCCCTTGGCCCCTGCTTGTTGAGGTATATGGGTCATGAATTGTGGAGTTAGCCCACAGCTATGGGTAAACTAAATGTCTCTGCATATCATGACCCAACATGTGGCTCTGACATTCTTTCCGCCCCCTCTTCCGCAAAATTTCCCTGAGCCATGTTGGGTTCATTTTTGGTCTGCTTCAGTGATGAGGTGTTGGGGGCCTCTGAGGCTCTGGCTCTCTGATTTGGTAAGAGTTGATTTTTCTCTGTGTTGATCTCCTTCCCCCTTCTGTTGGTATCCGGTTCATCAGGAAAACAGCCCCCTTGCTTGTTTCTCCAATTTTTCTTAGTTTCAGCCAGGGCCCTTTTGAGGTATGATGGGGTGGCTCTCTCCTTAGGATCTACATGTACCAGATTCAGCTAGGTATTATATTTTTTTTTGTTGCTATTGAAAATGGAATCTCTCTGTCTTTGTTATGAAGGCATTTAGTGCTATGAATTTTCCATGAGGACAGCCTTCATTGTGTCCCATAAGTTTTGGTAGGATGTGTTCTCATTGTCATTCATTTCTAGAAATTTCACAAATTCATTTTTTATTGCGTCCACTATGCATTTATTGTTTAAAAGTGTATTATTCAGTTTCCCAGAGCCGATGGGTTTCCTGGTGCATCTTTTGGTGTTAATTTCTAGCAATACAGCATTGTGATCTGATATCAGGCAGAAAATTAAATATATGGAAGCTGGCTTTATGACCCAGTATATGATCTATTTTAGAAAGTGATCCATGGGCTGCTTAGAAGAATGTGTAGTCTGTGGATTGGGGTAGGATGTTCTGTAGATGTCTGTTAGGTATAATTGTTCTATGGTTTTGTTGAGCTCTCATACTTGCCTATTGATTTTCTGTTTGGATGATATATCTTTTGCTGACAGTGGAGTATTGAAGTCCCCAACTATGATGGTGTTGGTGGTTGTTTCTGTTTTGTTGTCAAGTAGGTTTTGTTTTATGAATTGTGGTGCCCCTGTGTTTGGTGCATAAAGATTGATGATTGTGATGTCCTCTTCTTGGATTGTTCCCATGATAAGTAGGAAATGGTCTTCTTTTTATTTTTTTGATTACTTTTGATTTGAAGTCTATTTTATCCAATATTAGTATAGCTACAACTGCTTGTTCCTTACTCCCATTTGCTTGGAATATCATTTTCCATCCTTGCACCCTGAGGAGGTGTCTGTCTCTAGTGATAAGGTGGGTATCTTGAAGATAACATATTGAAGGGTCTAATTTTCTGATCCATCTGAGCCTGTATTTGTGAGGGGAGTTACCCTGGCTTGCTTGTTTGGGTCTGAGCATTGGGATGGTTGTAGGGGTGGGGGGTGGATGGTTTTCCCTAGCCTGGATGCATGGGTGGAGCTATGCTGGCCTGCTGGCTTGGGTCTGGGGATAGGGGCTGGGGTGCGGCAAGTGGGACAGCATTGGGGTGTGGGACAACACTGGCCTGTGTGGCTGTGAGTGGGACAGAATTTGCACATGTTCAGCCATGAGTGGGATGGTATTTGTACCTATTCAGGTCCCCTTGCCTGTGGTTAGTGCAGAAGGAACCTGAGGCTAGGCCTATAGCTAGGACAGCTGCTTGAGGGAATTTGGGGACTGCTGGGCTACCCAAGAGAGAGGGAATCAGCTGATTCCCTTTTTTGCCCCTCCTCAACCTCTCACTGGAGGTCTGTTACAATCTGCTTCCCCCTAGAATACCCAATGTAGCCTTTGTATCTTGACTTTCTTTTCCAGAGTGGTGTGTCATGGTTAGGCAGATACCATCTTGACCAGTCGTCCTCTCAGATCTCTTTTCATATTTCTCCATTATATTTTTGGCATAATGATCCATCCTTCTCATAGCCCCAGACAAAAGTTATTATCCTCTCTAGATAATTTTATTTCCTCTCTAGGTTTCAACTATTTCCTGTGGCACTATTTTGTAAAGCTTCAAGAAAAAGTCCTTTGTTTTAAGTAATTTTATAAAAATGGTACTCATAATTTTAAGTAGTTTTCCAATTGAGTATTTAAAATCTATGTCACTGTATAGGACATGATTATTATTTTTGTGGCAGTAATTAAGTAATAGCTGTTTACTTGTTATCTAGCTACCATGGAGCTCTCAGATATATCTGTATTTCTATTGTTTCATCTGTTATTTTCTGTGTATGCTTAAGAGCTGAATGGGAACAAAATGATTCACAGGTTTGCAGACATTAGGGAGCATGCACCACAAAGCACAAAAACACTTTATGCTCATATTATCCCCAAATCCTTGTTGAATAGTTTAAACTCTACTGTCAAACACTTTATGTTTTACCATCTCAAACAATCCTTTTAAAGAATTAAATGATGAAAGATTATTATTTTTCAATATGATTGCATCTTGATCTATCATCATGTAGTATTCTAATATTATTTAACTTTGCTTGTTAATTCCAAAAACCTTTATTAATGTATACTATTTATCGAAAATAATGGAAATTATATGTTACAGTAATAGGTAAAAGTAATAATTACGTTTTTCTGAAATTGGATTTGACTTGAATTCAGTTTAAATTCCATTTTAAATATGCTCTTGTACCCCAAATTATTTACTTCTAAATTCATTATCCAATTATCATGACATCAATTCACCAGTGGTGTTATTATATTAAAAAATCTTTTGTATAAATCAATGAATTTTATGAGTAGAAATTCATTCAATTATTTATTAACTTGCCATTACTGGAGCCTGGAAAAGATTCTCTATAATGTCTCAGATACTCTTAAAGAGAAAGATTATAAATAGATAAACATATGAATTTAAAAGTAAGTTTATGCATATGTATATATATATATATATATATATATATATATGTATGTATATACCATTTTAATGAATTGCATGCATCTTGCATCTTGTTGTTCATTAAAATGAAGTAGTTTGTACAATACAAGTACTCATTGTTTATGCAATTAATAGTGAAAGTAACTCAAAGGCAGGAAAATACTGCATTTTTTACTCCGTTGTTGACTGGTATGTAATATGGAAGGCATGTCTCTAGTAAATAATCTGGAAAGTATGATTCATTTGGGGCTGGAAAGCTCCAATCTGGCAGAGCCTGAGAGCTTCAGTCTGACTCTGGTTTTGTTAAACGCTGATGGGTTGTGCCCATCTGGCAGAGCCCTTTTATGGGATAGGCTGCTGTATGCATGTTAAGAAATATTTAAAAATTATCTTTATATAAAAGCAATGATATATAATAAAATATTGCATTATTTTTAGATAAGGTGAAATTATGCACACACACACAAATATATACATATATATATATATATATATATATATATATATATATATATATATGGCACTTGGGGCTGCAGAGAAGGCTCACTTGCACCTCCAGCATGGGGAACTGAGTTTTATGACCAGAATCCATGAAGAAAGTTGGATGTGTCCACACATGCCTGTGACCCCAGTCATCATGGGAGCAGAGGAGAATTGTCAGGGATCTCTGGTAAGCCAGACTTACTGAACAAAATGTCAGCTCTATGTTCACTGAGAACTTGTGTCTCAAGGAAACAAGGTAGAAGAGTAGTAGAGAGGATAACCAACATTCTACTCTGGCCTCTGCAGGTGTGTGCACACGGTACTGGCAACTGTACACACAGGTGTTTGCATACATTTGCCACACACATAGCACACCATGCACACCATCACATATACAAATAAAAATAAAATAATCATCATAAATAAAAGCAAGCAAGAAACTTTGACATTTAATTTAATAAAATTGCTGAAGTATCTTGATTGCTAATTTATGTAAAATTAATGAAATTCATAATTTGCTAAAATGAAAGAATGATAGATTTTTTTTCTAAAACTAATTCACAAATATTCACAAGCCTTTTACAAAGGTAGGAAAGTTCACTAACAATAAAATCATAATGCATTTGTAGTACAAAGAGTATTTCTTAGTGTACCATAGTGAACTCAAATATTTGGTAAATATTGAAACAACTAATTTTGTGTTTCCATATACTTTCTTAGATGTAAAGCATTGTACCAAGTATAGGGAAGTGTTATTGCTCAAATATGAATCTTTAAAGTGTGCAAAGTTCAGTGGGTTGCTTCGTTTGGTCTTTTCAGGAAGTTAGATGCGATGACAGTGAATAAAATGATGTTGACTGTTTCGTCCTACCCCATGAGTAAAATCTTCATGTTTTATAATAGCAATTCCAAACCAATTTCTGTAGATTGATGCCTATAAAACATGAGAAATTTCTGAGCTAAGAAATATGCCTAGTTTTTTCTTTATGTACTAGTTACTATGGCCCGAGTGTTTCTGTGCTAAATTCTTATGTTGAAATTCTAACATCATGCTAATGGTAGAAGAAGGTGGGAGTTTTGAGAGCTAAATAGGTCATGAAAGCCTTTAAGGCCCTAAGAAAGATGGTCTCAGAGATCTGACTTGTTCCTCGTTTCATGAGTGAAAGAAAAGAAAGTGATCAGTGAACTAGCAGGTAAATCTTCACCAGACAGATTTCCTTATCTTAGATTTCTCAAATACTGGGAGAAACAGTTGCCTGCTATTTGTAGGTCACCCACTTAATGATGCTTTGTTATTGAAGCCTACACTGACTAATGAAACAGATCTATCCAATTAGGTATAGGGAGTTTATTTTATTTTGAAAGATTTTCAGTTTTTTACTCCATAGGAATTTATCTGCAAAGATGCATTGATCCTTTGTGCATTGTCTCTGTCTTCCTGTTCTGAAAGGGTAGAGGTTATATATGTAGTAAGTAAGATCTCCTGCTATGGTACTTTTTAAAAATTTATTTTTTTTATTAATTAGTTTTGTACTCAGTGAATACAGTCAAGTTGGTACCATTGTTAGGCTTATCCATGTCCTACCCCCTCCCTCTGACCCCTCCTTGTTGAGGTATATGGGTCATGCATTGTGGAGTTAGCCTCAGTTATGGGTAGGAGAAATTTCTCTGTGTATCATGACCCAATGTGTGGCTCTGACATTCTTTCTGCCCCTTATTCTGCAAAATTTCCCTGAGGCATGTTGGGTTCATTTTTGGTCTCCTTCAGTGATGAGGTGTTGGGAGCCTCTGTGTCTCTGGATACCTGATTTGGTAGGATTTGATTGTTCTCTGTGTTGATCTTCTTCACCCTTGTGCTGGTACCCAGTTCACCAAGGAAACAGCACCCTTGCTTGTCTGGCCAATTATTCTAAGTTTCAGCTGGGGCCCTTTTGAGGTATGATGGGGTGGTTTTCTCCTTAGGATCTACATCTATCTGAAAAATAGAAGCAGATTCTCCAATGGAGAATAAAGTTGGCACCAGACAAATGGGATAACACTTATTTTTTTTTATATATAGAGAATTTACTAGGTATAGGCCCTCTTGTAGCCTATGATTGGTGGTAGCTTGAAAATGGAGAGTGGGCTCATGTTTGGATATGGTTCTGACTTGTTTCCCAGCTCCAGCTGTGGGTCCTATTCCACTGAGGAGATCAATTAGCCAAATCAAGAGCAGTTGGTTTCCCACCATGACTGTGCAGCACTATTGCACCTGTGTAAGCATCATGACAGGTTATTTGCTACTAGGTAGGTTAGACCATGAGTTGCTTGGACAGATATTAGCCATTTTACTCCAGTAGCCCATGTACCACCTTCTGGCACTAGACATGCTGTCTGGAGACTGACTCTCTTCCAGCTTCCAGCCAAGTCATTACATTTTATGTGTCAACTGCATATGGTGTCTTCAGCAGTAGGGTCTTACCACTAACCTTTGGTGGGTCATCAAGTACTCTGACAGAAATCTATCTTTCTTTTAGTAAACTTTGTAGGCGTCTCTGATTTTTTTTTTTTTTTTTGAGGCAGTGTCTCACTCTAGCCCAGGTTGACCTGGAATTCACTACGTATTTTTGGGTGGCCTAGAACTCATGGTGATGCTCCTACCTCTGCCTCCTGAGTGCTGGGATTAAAGGCATGTGCCACCATGCCAAGCTTCATTTTTTTCTTAAAATTTTTCTTGTGCACTAATATCTGAGCTTTGCTGTGAACATCAGCCTTAAGAAAATTATAGTTATTTAATAGAGTACATACTAAAAATATATGACTTTATGTAATCCCCCTGAAACATTATTCTAAATTAAACATCCATTATAATCTGTACATACATATTCAAAGCCTGTAAAATAACTGTGTTATTTATTTCCTTATGTGTGATATGTGTATGGGTATGCCAGGGTCTCTTTCCACTGCAAATAAATGCCTGTCTGGCTTAATGTGTGTAGCTGGGGAATTGAACCTGGGACAGCAGACTTTACAAGAAAGTGTCTGTAACTGGTGAGCAATCTTCCTAGACACTCAAAAACATTTTAAAGAGTCTTTTGCATGTATGAGTTTTTTTTTTGTTTATTTTTATTTATTTATTTGAGAGTGACAGACAGAGAAAGAGGCAGATAGAGAGAGACAGATAGAGAGAGAGAGAGAAAGAGAGAGAGAGGGCAAGCCAGGGCCTCCAGCCACTGCAAACAAACTCCAGACACGTGTGCCCCTTGTGCATCTGGCCAACGTGGATCCTGGGGAATCGAGCCTTGAACCAGGGGTTCTTAGGCTTCACAGGCAAGCGCTTAACCACTAAGCCATCTCTCCAGCCCTGCATGTATTTTTTTTTTTTTTATGTGTGGAGGAATATGTGTGCGCACTTGCAGATGTTCACACACAGGTGTGTGAGTGCCTGTGTAGACCAAAGGACAACTTTGGCTGTAATCCCCAGTAATGAAGTGTTCTTCTGTTTGAGACATGCCTAGCATTTACATGAACACTGGGCAGCAGACTCAGGTCTTAATGTATGTGAGACATGGGCCTTACTGACTAGGCTATTTCTACAGCTCCTTTAAAGAATTCAAAGCTCAGGATACGAAGATACAGTGGGAAGAAATTTAAGATTAATTTCAAATGCATTTTTATATGAGATTTTTATCATCAAGGCTATTTTTAGTATTAAAATGGCATATTTATAACAAGTTTCTATGATTGTTAGCAAATTACCCATGATCAGAACTTTTGGAAGAAGCAGCCTTGGCTCTAAGAACAGCCTTTTATTTAAATCTTCTCAAAATCTGTGTTAATTAGCTTTTCTTCCACATTTGCCTCTTTGTTTCTATATGGTATCAAGTCTTGCAAACACTATTAACTTTCCTTGGAAATTATGTGTGACTCAAACACATTGTCATCAATGGATTTTTTTTACTTAAGTATTTTATATATTTTTATTTGTATAAAGACATATCACCTGAAAGTTTAGAAACTTGCAACATTTTAAAGGCTGGAAGAATCTATTCAATTAAGTGCTGTAAATGAACACAAATCTGGACCCAAACGGCAATGGTACCATAAAATTCGACATTCTGAAAGGCAGACCAAATGGTTCAACCTTAACTAGGCCCTTAGAGGGAACACCTGAGTCATAAGGCACTGGAGAGGGTAAGATGAAGACTGACCTTAATCTTCAACAGCCTCTCTCTCTCTCTCTCTCTCTCTCTCTTTCTCTGACCCTCCCTTCTCTCTAACTTTTTTATATTGCTTATCTTTTTCTTCCTTCTCTTCATGGGCACTGACCTGTAACTCCCAGTACCAGCAGGTGGTTATCATCCACAATGAGCTTTTGATCAGAGAGACCTACAAAGTTTCCTAAAAGAATTGCAAATTTCTGTTAGAGTACTTGATGACCCACCAAAGGTTAGGGGTAAGACCCTACTGATGAAGACACCATGTATGGTTGATACATACATGGAGTGAACAGGCTGGAAGATGGAAGAGAGTCAGTTCCCAGACAGTCAGTGCATCTGGTGCCAGAAGGTGCTACATGGGCGACTTGGGGAAAATGACCAATATCTGTCCAAGCAACTCATGGTCTAACTTACTTAGCAGCAAATAACCTGTTGTGATGCTCACACAAGTGCAATGGTAGTGCACAGCCATGGTGGGAAACCAACTGCTCTTGATTTGGCTAACCCATCCACTCAGCAGAATAGAACCCTTAGCTGAACCATACCCAAAAATGAGCCCGCTCTCCATTATCAAGCTACCAGCAATCATGGGCTACAAGAGGGCCTACACCTATTAAATTCTCTCTAAACAAATAAGGGCTATCCCATTTATCTGGTGCTAACTTTACTCCCCATTGGAGAATCTGTTTCTCTTTTTCAGATAGATGTAGATCCTAAGGAGAAAACCACCCCATCATACCTCAAAAGGGCCCCAGCTGAAACTTGGAATAATTGGTGAAACAAGGAAGGGTGCTGTTTTCTTGGTGAACCTGGTATCAGCACAAGGATGAAGGAGATCAACACAGAGAACAATCAACTCCTACCAAATCAGGTATCCAGAGACACAGAGGCTCCCAACACCTCATCACTGAAGCAGACCAAAAATGAACCCAACATGCCTCAGGGAAATTTTGCAGAATAAGGGGCAGAAAGAATGTCAGAGCCACACATTGGGTCATGATACACAGAGACATTTCTCCTACCCATAACTGAGGCTAACTCCGCAATGCATGACCCATATACTTCAACAAGGAGGGGCCTGGGGGTAGGGGAGGATAGGGAGGAGGATAACAATGGTATTAACTTGACTGTTTTCACTGAGTACAAAACTAATTAGTAAAAAAAAATAAGTAAACTAAAAAAACATTTATCAAAAATAGGATAAAAGAAAAGATTTACTGTTTTCAATTTGGGAGAATAGAAATAATTATTCCAATTACTTTATATTTGCTAAATAAATGTGAGTTTATGATAGATTCAGGCACATGTTACCACAGGCTACCATGCATGTATTTTCATGAATTGATTTACACAGAATGCCTTGTGGGAAACCAGTCTGTCCTCATACTATAAAGAAGAGACACATGAAGTGTGAAACAGAGTGTCCATTGCGTGTTTTCCACAGCACTGTATGTCAGTCATGTAGGGCTATAATTCCTTGCTGAAAGAAAAACCTTAATAATCATTGCTTGGCATTGACTGAATGATAATAACACATGCCCCACTCTGAAAAATAAGACCCAGACTGGAAGAGAAAAGCATTGTACCTATTTCCATATGTTTCCTTGTAGGGAAAATTAGAGAGAAGCTGGCTTATCCAGAAATATGTGGCATTCTTGGTACCTCAAATCAGTGTTACTGTCTTTAAATGGAACTATGGCCTACAAGATATTATCAATAAGGCAGATCTTAAATTGATTGTTTGACATTAATTATTAAAAGGGAGGCCACTCTCCAATATCAAGCTACCATCAATTGTGGGCTACAAGAGGGCCTACACCTATTAAATTCTCTAAAAAAAAAAAAAGGCTTATCTCATTTGTCCTGATGCTAACTTACTCTCCGTTGGAGAATCTGCTTCTCTTTTTCAGATAGATGTAGATCCTAAGGAGAGAGCCACCCCATCATACTTCAAAAGGGCCCCGGCTGAAACTAAGAAAAATTGGAGAAACAAACAAGGGGGCTGTTTTCCTGATGAACCGGATACCAGCACAAGGGGGAAGGAGATCAGCACAGAGAAAAATCAACTCCTACCAAATCAGAGAGCCAGAGCCTCAGAGGCCCCCAACACCTCATCAATGAAGCAGACCAAAAATGAACCCAACATGGCTCAGGGCAATTTTGCGGAAGAGGGGGCGGAAAGAATGTCAGAGCCACATGTTGGGTCATGATATGCAGAGACATTTAGCTTACCCATAGCTGTGGGCTAACTCCACAATTCATGACCCATATACGTCAACAAGGAGGGGCCTAGGGGAGGGGGTAGGTAACGGATGAGCCTAATAATGGTGCCAAACTGACTATATTTGCTGAATACAAAACTAATAAAGAAAAAAAATAACAAAAAAATGAAAAAAAAAAAAGAATCCTGATGTTCTGGGGAGACAGAACCTTTGTCAGCTTGTGCAAGTCACCACTCAAATCAGGAACATGCTTTCCCCCACTTGTGAGGACAAGGGGCTGTGCTGATCAACGTCTCTTCTGAGGTTCCTTCTGGGTTTATTTCTTCCTTTACCTAAAGAACAGTGTAAGGAGTTATGTTCTTCCTTATGTAAGTAATAATAAAGATTTTGAGCATGAAAAAAAAAAATAAAGGAGGCCAAACTGAAGTAAAATAAAGATTGTCACTCTTTAACGGCTTTGGAGACTCAGAAATAGGTAAAAGTTGGTGGGCTTCTGGGATCTTAGTTCTCCTTACTGGACAATGTGCCAGTGAAAAATAAGTTTATTTCAAAGTGATCTCATTTTTACCTGTGGTCTCATGGGTCCATAGAATTTTAAATGGCTGGACAGAAATGATAGCTGCTTCCTGATTTATTAGATATAAAATTCATAAAAATTGTAATATTTAATTCTCACAACAATTTCATTGAGTATTAGTGCCTATATATTATAGATAAGGAAAATAAGGTATGCAGAGAAGTTGGTAATTATTCCAGGTTACACATATATTAAAAGCACAAGCTTTTATTTTGAATAAATCAAACCTTGTGCTCAAAACCATTATACACGGTTAAAAACAGGCTGTGTGTTTGAAGCTATAATATTCACAGTTAAAAATGGCATTGCTAGGACCTCAGGACAAAGAAAACTAACCAGCTTGGAGCCAGGCATGGCGGCATATGCCTTTAATCCCAGCACTCGGAAGACAGAGGTAGGAGGATTGCCATGAGTTTGAGGCCACCCTGAGACTACATTGTGAATTCCAAGTCAGCCTGAGCTGGAGTGAGACCCTACCGTTGAAAAAGAATCACCAGCCTTCTCTTTCCTTTTCTTTTCACTCTTGTTTCATAAATACTTGATTTTGCATGTCTCTGGTTGTAAAACTTGAATATCTCTGGCTTCCTTTCTATTTCATAAATTACATTTATTTTTTGACTCTTCCAATTTTATCTATAATCAAATCACATCTTACTGAGTTGTTAATTTGTCTGTTTAAAATTTCTAGTAGCCATAAACACTGTCTGGAATGTTCAATACCCCTCTCTTCTTTTACTCACATGTTACTTTTATGATACAAATTTAATCACAATTTTTCAATCAGCCTTAACTATCATATCTGATTTTATGAAATCTTGATAAAATATGTCTCAAATTAGTGTCTTTTACTTACAGCACTTACTATTCCTCCATCTCCTATGTTGAAGGATTTGTAATTCAATTAAAACTTATAATTCTACTGTTTTAATAACTCTAGTAGCAATCCAAAGTATCCATTGTATCGATATATTTTTGAAGTGAGATAACTAAAAATAATAAGGAAGTCAAGCATCAGAATAACTGGATTTATTGCTTAATAGTTGCTGCTGAACAATCACTTAGATTGTATATATTGTCTTTGAACATGAAGGACAAATACAAGGCTAGAGGTGGAGATGGGGCTGGGCAGGTGGTTTCCATTCCATGAAAAATACATAAGGGATTATCTTGCACAGTCATTTGGGACTTATTAATTCTGATCTTTATAAAATCTTATTTCACACTCAAAAATTTATTTTACTATATAATCACTCACATTCATTAAACAGCTTCAAAATGCTAGCCTTGGACTGGAGAGATGGCTTAGAGGTTAAAGAACATGCCTGTGAAGCCTAAGGACTCAGGTTCAATTCTCCAGATCCCACATAAACCAGATGCACAAGGTGGCGGATGTGTCTGGAGTTCATTTGCATTGGCTATTGGCCCTGGCAGGCCCATTCCCACTCTCCTTCTCTCTGTCTCTAATAACTAAATAACAAAATGGTAGCCTTACAATTTATGGTAATTGCCATAGCTTCATGAAGACTGCATGTTCCATGGGCAATAGATAGTTTAATTGATAATTTTGGCACCAACAGTTCAGCTAAAATAACTAAAAGGCCATAAGACAATTAATTAACTCACTAATATGTAACTTCTAAATGACTTATTTATTTTAAAGAAAACTAATTAAATGTTTCAGAGTAAATAGAAATTTCTTAGAATTGGCTTAATACTTCTTATTATGTGTTGAGTGTACAAGGTAATTGAACAGACGGCATCATGGTACAGTGATTAAATGCTCCAGATGAACAGCCAGGAGCCTTACTTGTGTTTCTTTGCTGTCACTAACTAGTTATTCAGCCTTAGGCAAGCCTGATATTCTTTTTCAGGTATAAAATCCGAGACTTTAAAGTGTCACAGAATTTTTAGAGATAAGTTTAGTAACACAAATGACTTAATATATGCATATGTTTATTAAAATGTCAAGTTGTTATGTCAAAGTTTGTGTTTGATATCAGCATTTTGATTGAAGTAAAGAGAAATTCATCTAGCTAACTCATATAAAATAGGCTATAATAATTGCAGTAGTATTTATTAAAACCCAGGTAGAAAAAACACAGAGAAAATTTAAGAAAGACCAAGAGTCATACAAAATCAATATTCTGATTGACTCACCACAGTTCATGAATAGACTTCCTGAATAAAGGTACTTTTGAGATAAGAGATTCACAATCACATAAAATTATCTAGCTGCAGTGGCCTTTCGTGATAACAGTTATCTCTTCCTCCTTAAATAATTTTTCATTTGTGACATTCAGTCTGCCATAACTCAACAAGTGAATAAGTAGTTAAAGCAATTTTAGGTCTAGATTGTCTTTTATTTAATAGTTTGGTTCCAATTATAGCCTTCTAGCAGATATTAAATCATTCAAAAGAGGTATTTTGCATAAAACTGCAAATTTTCTAAGATCAGAAGATGCTGAAAGTTGGTGCCAGGAATTTTAGACAGGAAATGATTAAAGGGACAGGTAACAAGAAAAGGTGTCCTGATTATCTGTGTTGGAATTATGGGGGCAAAATGGAGAATAAAAAAATTAATGTGAAACAGAGATAGAGAGTGTCACCATACCACCCAATAAGATGAAGAGCCACTCTGCCTTATAGATCATATCATAGACTTGGGCTTTTATAGCCCCATTTGGAGACAATTGTAGTGGTCACAGTAAGAAATGAGGGTAGTATCAGTAATGTTAGTCTTAGCAGGGATACAGCTTAGTAATAGAATCCAAGATATGTTACTAATAATATCCACAGAAATTAACAATGATTTGGTCCTGGATGTGAAAGAGAATTTCTCAAGGATGATTACTGTAGTTTTGAAATTAATTTTGACATGCTTGTCTTTAAAGAGTTCAACCCATTTTCTTTCTTTTTGAATGTTGGATGGAGTAATGCCATGGTGATAGTTTATGATTTTGTTGTTGTTGTTGTTGTTGTCAGCAGATGTTCTGTCACATCCCTCTGCTGTCTTTTGGATCACTCATGTGGAGAAACCGATTGGGCACATAAGGCAGTGGTAGAGCACATTTATAACATGTTAAAAGCTTGGGGTTCATCTTCAGAATGCAAGAGTAAAAGTGAAAATCAACTTGTAAAATTAAATATATAGCTCTGTAGCATACATCATAATGCCACAATGCATTCATGAGCCTTTTTGGCAAATTATGTTTAATACCTCAAAACAACAAAAAACAAGTTTAAAAATTATTATATTAAATCAAAAAGAAAAAAAAATTAAAATTCTTATAAAGTATGAAGTATATGGATTGTGAAATTTAACACAATAAAAATATTATTCTGTGATTCCATTTTACATAAATATATAGATACATCTATGTGTGTATGGATATATTATATATACTTGTGTGTGTGTGTGTACACATTCAAGACATATTCTTATATTTATTTTATTGCGTGTATGTGGCAACAAAACACTAAGGCTCTGGATGAAGATGTAGAAAATACTAGCAAGTTCTCTGTGTCTAAAGTATGTACATCATGGTAGAAGAATCAGATAACAAACAAATACAAACATATGTACCAAGCCAATTAGAGATATTCTGAGATTCAGAAGAAAGTAATCAATATTATAAAATAGAAAACAAATCAGTGTGTGTGTTGGATGGAATATGCAGCAAGCATATTCTATGGAACTAAAACATGGGCTGAATGTGGAGTACAGTGAAGTATATTCCAAGAATAGGGGAAAGATACTTTAAATTAATGTTGTAAGCATGCAATGTTCTAGTGGAAAATATTAACATAAACTTGACCTCTTATTTTACACCACAGGTATAAATAAATACCAAGTATTTAAAGCTCTAAATATAATTAAGTAAAGTAAATAAAATATTTCAAGAATAAACATTCATATTCATTTTCCTTGCAACATTTATCAAAATAACACTAGATAACTAAAGACATTAAAAAAAGTGATATCACAAATGAGTATGTCCTACACATTACTGGAAAAAAGAATGTGGAAATAATCACTATCTATATTTATGTATCTATCATCTACCTAACAAAACAATTTAAAGAAATGGATGAGAAAACATGTTGTTTAAGGTGAACTGAACTTATTTAAGTTCAAAGAAGGCTGAACTACTGAAGAAATACCTCTGAATCTACCTGTTGTAAAAGTGCCAAACATTAGGAATGAAGAGAATGTCCTGAAATATCTTGAATAAAAAGTAAAATACAAAAGACAGACCAAAAAGGCTTTAACTTTTTAATTATCACTTGTGGAAGCACCAAGATAATACATTAAATGTCATCTAGGTGAAAATTATTCTTATTCAGTATTTTTACCCAATATTATTGCCCATTTATAAATTGAATGAGAAGCAATTAAGCATATACAATACACATTATTGAATAGTCTACTTGTCCTGATATTCTCTTTGAAAATCTTTGAGAATACCCTGTAGCAAAAGGAGGAAGTAACAAAAAAAATCATAGACGGAGCCTATTTAACTTAGAAAGGTAAAAATGTGACTTCTTCAGATGAATTGCACTTAGAAAAATGTACAGATCTATAGGGAATTCATTTTGCTATGTGGTGCATTGAAGTTGTGAATATATTGTGTAGGACACAGTTATAAGATTGAAAGTGTAACAAATAAAATAAGTAATGAAGTAGCACTTATAAGTGAGACCAAAGAAAATATAAGCCAATAATAAATAATTAAAAGTTATTATTTAAATGTGTGGGAATAATCATTAGCATAAGAAAAATACAAGCACTTGAAAATATTGCCCTTCAGAAACACAAATAAGCATAAGGGATATATAGACCACAGGGTTAGGCAAAGAACATTAAAGATCCCTTTTCTCCATTTGCTATTTAATCTGTATGTAAGTTACCCTTTGGAAGGATTTCACAGTAAAAAATTATAAATATAGAAGGATTGCTTAGACTTGTAGAAGAGACTTTTACAAACAAGACCAAATGAAAAGTTTTCTAGGAAAGCCTTATTTATCTACTGCCTTTACTCACTTATTTCCTTCTTTAAATATCTTTTGAAAATGTATAGTATGTCAAATACTTATAGGGACTATGGATTTTGTAGTAAATGAAATTGCCCAAATCCTTGCTGCTACAGAGTTGATATTATAGAAGAATAGAACAAATTAAACATAAAGAAGCTTTATTAGGAGGAATTTAAAAAATATTTGCATTTATTTGAAGAGAGAGGGAGAGAGAATGGGCATGCCAGGGTCTCATGCTACTGGAAACAAACTCAGATGCATGTGCCACTTTGCGCATCTGGTTTTATGTGGATACTGAACAATCAAACCCATAGGCTTTTCCAACAATCACCTTTAAATGCCTGGCCATATCTTCAGCACCAGGAAGATTATATTTTATTCCAGATTGAACGAGTCAGGAAGTTGAGTACATGAAAGGCTGGGAGAGGACTATTTGCTCTAGGCACAGATTCTAGGTCAGAAACATATCTGAAACACTCCCAGACAAGAAAGAATGATCATAAAGGGCCCAGAATAAAATAATGTAGTGGGAAAAACCATCAAAGAGTTAAATGTAGAATGTAATATTGGAGGTAAATTAAATGCATGTATAAAAAAATCCAGTTTTTACTCTGAATGAAATGAAGATTTCAGGATATTGAGAGAACATAGTATGGTTTGTTTTTTCTCTATAAAAGATGGCCTGGCTATTATATTTAGCATACTCAGTTACTAACTGCTTAACAGAGGGAAGAGAGTATGAAAAATGTTGTCATTATATGATTTCATCATTGTGTGAACATCAGAATTTTATACAAATAGTAGTATTACTTTCTGCACATCTAGGATATATGCTGCAGCACCTAGGCTATAACCCCTTACAGCATATTGAATTGAACACTGTGTGCAACTCTAACACTCTGTTATGTACTTATGTGTCTAAATATAGAAATGGTATAGTAAAAATATGGAAAAAATAAAAATGTTTTCCCTGTATCAAGGGAACTGAATATGAGTTAAGTTTGCAGGATTGGACGATTTTCTGCTTAACAGTATAAGCGGTGTATGACTGTGAGGCCTAGAATGTTACCATACACTCTAGTTGAATTGACAAACATTGTGTCTTTACACTAATATAAATTTATTTAAAAATATTGTTTCCTCAATAATAATTAATATGCTTACTATGCCCATTTTATGTATAAACTGTTCATTAACATAGGTCAATATTTTAATTGTCTATGTTGTTATTCTATAAAAGTTTTCTTTTTTTTGTTTTTTTGAGGTAGGGTCTCACTCTAGCCCAGGCTGACCTGGAATTCACTATGGAGTCTCAGGGTGGCCTCGAACTCATGGCAATCCTCCTACCTCTGCCTCCCCAGTGCTGGGATTAAAGGTGTGCACCACCACTTCCGGCAAGTTTTCTATTTTTAATTACTTTTCACTTTTTAATTTTTTTAAGAACTAAAATAATAAACATAAATATTGGTTTCAGCCTTTATAATATCTGGTTGATGAATATCACTGTCCTTTACCTCCACATCTTGTCCTACTGGTTAGTCTTCAGGTGCAAAACTACACTGGAGCTGTTATCTATAATAACAATGTCTTCTTTTCTAACATCTCTAGAAGAACCTGACTTTTGCTATTTTACAGTTAATATTTCTCTAATAAACAGACGTACATTCTAAATCCATGAGAATTTATAGCATCAAAAGTATATTCACTAACAAAACTCATTCTACGACTTTAAAATATTATATACTATATGTAAATGTATGTTTTTAATATTTATATGATTCATAAGGGATACGATTTCCACCAGCACTACCACAACACATATATGAGTAATACATAATATTATAGCATTATAACTGTCATGACATCACATAGGAAATTGTTTAAGCTCCATTTCATCTTATGGGATCTCCATTGTATGTAGTTAGACATTGGCTGAGGCTAATTATAGTATACATCACTGTGCTGAGAAGGTTGGCAGAGACCAGTTGGGAGAGTATTGTAGTTTAGACTGTGACGGCTCAGAACAGGTCATATTGAAAGTGAGAAATGATAAAGGGTTAGATTTGGGATGCATTTTGAAGTTTGCAGTCAGATCTTTCAAACTGATTAAAGTTTATAGAGAAAAACACAGAAATGCATATTTATTATAAAATAGCCCTCTTAAACTCGGTAATAATCAAGAAATGTCCATTTAAATTAAGTGGTTTAGTAATATCAAGAATTGAGGCCTTGCTGGTCATGGAGGAACACATCTTTAATTCCAGCACTTGGGTGGCAGAAGTAGGAAGATCACTGTGAATTCAAGGCCAGCCTGGGACTACAAAGTGAGTTCCACATCAGCCTGGACTAGAGTGAGACTTTATCTTGAGAAAAAAGCATTAAAATTTTTTTAAAAATGGAAAAGAATTAAGGGCTTGAGAATTGATTGCTCAGTAGTTAAAGGCACTTACTTGCAATGGCTGATAGTCTAGGTTTTATTCCCCACTACCCATGTAAAGCCAGATACACAAAGTTGTGCATGCGTCTGGAGTTTGTTTGCCTGGCAAGAAAATCTGCTGTATTCATTCCCAATCTCTCTCTCTTTCTTTCTTTCTTTCTTTCTTTCTTTCTTTCTTTCTTTCTTTCTTTCTTTCTTTCTTTCTTTCTCTGTCTCTGCTTACAGTTAAATAATAAATAAAATTTTAAAAACAAAATTGATGAGTGTATAGGTGAAAGGCATGATTATAGGCAACCAATATACTAAAGGGTAAAATGGATATAATATAGCTATTTAAATGGAAATTTAATAGTCTATATTTAATTTATTAATATATCTTCCTTAAAACTCAGAGATATTTAATGTACCATTTTTGTATTAATGAAAATAGAAAATGATCCAAATATCCATGTTTTAATATATTAATATAGACTAACTTGGGATTTAGTTATCAGTGAGCAAAATGTAGCTTATGTGGTTTGGAAATAATACTTAAAGACATCCCACTCAGCAACAATCAACAATAACTTTTGTGTACTTTTGGGCTTCAAAGGATTTCTATGAGCATCTTCCACAAATCCTAAATCTGGAATAATTAGATAAATGTTTCTAAAAAACGGTGAAGGTTTGGGGTAATAAAGGTTGTCTTATAAGTGCTCAGGCTGAAAGCTAAGGCTTAATAACACTTACTGAGAACAATGTTATGTACACACCCTATTATACTCAAATTTGAAGATGAAGTTTACACACTGCATCATTCTCTAAAGGGAAAAGAAAGAAGCTAGTCTATGTCTGATCAGATGTTGCTTTCAAGCAGAAGTCTTACTTCTCTCTTCTGTGGCAAGGGGATATGGAGAGGCTGGAATGGGTTATCAGTGGAACGCTCTCCCCTTGAGGGACAACCTTTAATTAAAGGATTTTTCTTTAGACACAAAGAACCTATAATTATTTATTTATACACACATGTAGCAGACAGCCTCAGTCTGCTGGGATAAACTTTCATACCAGGCACAGTGTATGGGAGGAATGCATTTATTCAAAGACAGAGGGGAAGTTCCATACTGTTGGAAGAAGTCGGCCCACTTTCACAGGCTCAAGCAGGGAGAGAAGACAGAAGCCACACCAGCAACATAAGTAAGCACACTTGTGGAACTCCAGGCAAAATTCCTGTACTTTTCATATCTTTAGACTGAAATTCCAAATCTACCCTACACCTTAGGGCTGGACCCTAGGATTCACTCACAGTGATAACCCCTCTAGCCAGGTGGCTGTAGATTGAAATTACAAACTAATAAAATCCTGAATATATTGGAGCCCATCCATTCACACTACCATGACACATTTATATAAACACATGGAATATGATCAGGAAGAAGACTAATTAAATGCTTTCCATCACTATCTCTAAGGAGAGAACAGGAATGGTGTGTATGATGTGTGTGTGTGTGTGTGTGTGTGTGCATGTGTGTGAGTGTAAGCAGCGGAGCCACCACACGCATATAGGAGGTGAGAGGAAAAACTTGGCTTTTCACCTTCTTTGAGGCAAGGTCTCCTGTTGTTCACCACCTTGTGCTCTCCATGCTCCGTATCCTATGAACTTGTGGGAGATTGCCCTATCTCCATCTTTCTTCTCTCCCTAGGTGTGCTGGGATTACAGATGCTGTTTGTTTTATTTGGATTCTTGGGATTGGAACTCAAGTACTCATGTTTACATGGCAAGTGCTATATTAACTGAACTACCTCTCCAGAACTGAAAGTTTTATTTTTATTTATTTTTTCCATTTTATATTGTCATATACGGATATAATATAAATCCATTCATTCCCCCAGTTACGTACCCCTGTCCCCTTCCCCCTCCCATTAACATCCATCTTCTTCCTCATTAATCTACATCTTATTTTTGTTAAGCCACTGAATTAAATTAGTTTCACTTGCATGACTGTGGGTGGAAGGTTAATTTACCACTTAAGCATTTGATAAATTTACTGAAAAGCTAAGTATACACTAAATAAGTAATTATAAATAAACAAAATGCAGTTTACATATAAGCATTTTAATTAAACACATGTAATGATTCTTCAAATTATTCAAAATAATAACACAAATTTCTGACTATTATACATCAGTTATTATAGTAGCAGCTGCAGCCTCAGTTTTAAAACTGGCAGACACACTCAGAATCTCCCAGCCACATTTCAGGTAAGTATGTGTCAATATTATCTATCCTTTTATAAATCAGTGAAACAGCAACTGAAATTGTAACATGAATCATATTATAAATGTTGTTCATAATTATCATGACTTGCCTTTTTCTTCTAGAAGGAATATTTATTTTCTCTCTGACATATGCAAAAAGACATCCTCAGCCTTTTTGGTACAGTGACCTCTTCAAGTTGTGTTTGAAGCCTTCTTATTCTAGTTGTGTTCATTCACAACACACACACACACACACACACACACACACACACACTCACTCACGCACGCACGCACCATACAATATGCAAGTCCTTTACCACTTCCATTCTTTTACATTTTAAAATGAACAGAAACTATGCTCTGATTATGGAATGTGGTGTGTTTTAGGATGTTCAACACAATAAGACAAGTTTCCATCAAGATATGTATTTGGAAAGGTAAATATTGAAATAATCAAAAGGGGGCAGGGTCTACTGGAATTGTAATAGCTAATATTCAGAATTCAGATCCCGGCCTGAATTTTGTTATGCATTTTGGCTTAAGGGAATTTTATCATTTTTTTGCCCAAGTGCCATGTTTTTACATTCCCATTACATAGCTGAACAAGAAATGGCACATAATCCATTCAGTGCTTATAAAACACAGTCAGTATTATGTGTATTATTCTAACATTTACCAAAATTCATCACTGGTGCTCAATGTTGTAAACCATAATCCTTCTGCTAGACTAGACTATATAATGATAAAAAAATGGTGGTTATGTGCTACTCTGCTATAGTTCCTAGATTTCCTGCAGCTATATTGTTTAAAATCCAACAAAAGTAATTTTTTTTGTATTTTCAATATACCTCAACCATTTTAACTTATAAAAAATCCCTTTGAGAATGGCTTAAAAACTTAATTATAATTCTAAAGTTATATAAAACCAGTGGGAAAAATTTTTAATAATTGTGTCATTTTATGAATTTTATTTAGAAAAATACATCCTAGGCTAAAACAAGACCTTGTGATTAGTTCATCAAAAAAGATACATTTTATTGTAATCTGATGTACTTGCACAATATTAAAAAGTCAGTTAAATACAAAAATTACCTTAACGTCACATTAGAAGTAATAAATACTAACAGAAAACATTTTCACTTTACATTTTAATAACTATAGAAATTTAAAAACCAACTAAAGGCAGATTTTTGCATTATTTTGAACTTAGCACTTTCTATTTCAACTAAGACTGCTTGAACCAATGTGTACCAGTAAAGTGTATTTTAAAAACACATTTCCAAATCAGTAAGATTCAAGACATAAAAGCAAGATATTTTAAAGCACAACTCTCTCAAGTCTCAGGTTCAGAGGAGAGATGCACAGAATATTAAATTTTGTTTCATAAATAGTACTGAATAAGAAGAGCACTGACAGCTTATTATAGATATTCCCATTTATTTGACCTAAAATGTTTAGCTTAATGTAAACTTTTAGCGGAATGTGTTTGGTCTATAGTGTATTTAAGTATGACTGGTGGTTTAGGAAAGACCACAACTGCCTGACCACCATACTTTTTGAAGGAGAGAGAAATGGCACAGAACAAAATAATCAATACTGCAACCAAGGATTTATAATTGGAAATTGTAAAGAAGAGTGAATATAATGATAGGCATGTTATTACTCAACTTCTCATCAGTTAGAATTATACTATCCCTCAAGATTATTAGTGGACTAAATCCTTTTTTAAAATATTAAGATAAAAAAGTCACAACTCATATTATACTTTGACCTAATACTCAGTGTTCAACTAAGGCTAATATTCCACTTTACTCACTGGCTCACATATCTTTTCTTTCCAGCTTTTGTAGTGCTTCACCTACATTCCTGCCTCCACTGCCCTCTCTCTGCTGTTTTTTTTTTTAATTTGAAGCCCTCCATGTATATGGCTATAAAAAAAACAGTTCAGAGGTATGAGTGAAAATATATTTCAGCATTGCTTGTATTTTGTTTGTTTGTTTTGCCTGTGTAATGTGCTTCTGTGCTGGGGCACAGGGGGGAGCGATCAGCAGTGTCTATGTGTGTGTACAGATATGTGTGTGTTTGTATGTATATTATGTCAGAAGACAACCTCAGGTCTATTTCCTCAGATATACACCATACACCTCTTTTTGAAACAGGGTCTTTCATTAGTCCAAAGGTAACCAAGTAGCCTGTACTGGCTGACCAGTGAGCTCCAGGGATCCTCATGTCTCCATCTCCCCAGACATATACCACAATGCATGACATTTTACATGGGTTCTGAGTTTCAAACTGAAGTCCTCATGCTTAACTGAACTATATCCCCAGGCCCTGGCTTTTGTGGTATAGGATATAACTATGTAGCTAAAGACTGCAACAAACTCACAATGATCCTCTTGCCCTATATTCTGGAATTATAGACATGGGTCACCACACATGACCACATCTCAACTTTTAAAGAGTCATGTTTTATCTCTGTTTTTTCTTCCTTCTTTCCTTCCTACCTTCCTTGCTTCCATTCTTTCTATTTCTCTTTCATTCTTCCGTCCCTTCTTTCATTCTCTCTCTTTCTGTCGCACAATACCATGCTCATTGAGAAAAATAAAACGGTTGGCATGAATTATGTTATGTGAGTTCTATTTATAGCATTGCCACTAAAACTCATGTTTCCTTAATAAATACCTTGTCGCTGGGTTCCAGTCCCCTGGATAGTTGGATGTGCTGTAATAAGGCTGGAGTGAGTCTTCTCAGATATCTACAGCAAGCCATGTCATACATGGCACCAGACTTGAATTTCTCCTGCTCCATTCTATGATTGGCTGCATTAGTCATCACCAGTCTGCTCAATGGTTTGTCTATCTCAGTTGATGGCCTGGCCTCCTAGCTGAAATAGACAATTACACATTGAGCTGCTTACTTGCAAAATCAGTATCCTCTTATCTACAGTCTGAATATTCTACATCTATTTAAACATCCTTTTGTTTAGTTCCAGAAACATGTCTTTTCTGCTTTAAACTTTGCTCTTCAGTGCTTGCTCTTGTGACTCCTTTTCAGGTTAACCACTGGCTTTGCTCCCCTTTTTCTCTTCCTTTTCTTCCAAAGCATTTCCTAATTCACAGACTTCTTTCCTCAGAATGTGCACAGATTTGAACCTTCTTCCATTTCTAAAATTTAACATATAACATTTTAATAACAGTTTTAATGTCCATAACAAAATTGAAAAAAAGGTTCAATGATTTCCTATATATGCCCCACACCTATGTTTCCTTTTGTTTCAAAAATAAACACAGTAATCATGCACTTCCCCTTTCAGCTGAGCTCACCTTTTCTCCTAATACTTTATTGAAACAAAAAGGAATATATATTATTGCTTTTAATTTTTATTTGTATGTATGTATATGGATGTGTATATGGGTGTGCATGCCACAGCACTCATGTGCTGGTCAATTGACAACTTGGAGGTACATTGGTTCTACCTTCAATGAAACACGGTCTCTTACCCCAGTGCAAATGAACTGATAGACTACAGAAAAACCCCATGAAATCTGGATTCACCTGGTTCAATATTCCATTGCCATAATCACATTGGAATCACTACACTGAACCACTTTGTATTCATGGCTTCTGGGAATTAAACTTGGGCACTCTTTGCAGCAAGTGCTAAGACATCACCTCTGTCCCTCATCTTCTTTAACTCACCATTAAATGTTATGATAACAGATTTTAAATGTATTTTTATCTCAATACACTTTAAAGAGGTACAAATATATCTGTATTTCTTTTTGTTTTGTGACATTTAAAATGACCAGTTTGATTTAAAAAATTCTTTTTCAATTAGGTTTTGTTACATATTCTCTCTTAGTTCCCCTTGTTTCACTTAACAATTCTATTTATTTTTGTTCTCTCCCTCCCTATCTCCCATCCTTCCTCTAGTATTTCCTTATCTCCACGTACCTTATATGTTGATATTGTTGGCACAGAACTTTTAAACCTCTATGTGTTTATCAATTGCTTGATTTTGATAAAATGCCAATTTGGGTCATAACAATTTTATTGGATTTGTAATTCTTAGTTTTTAGAATCTTCTAGACCACCATTTGAATAGCAATGTCCTTCACAGGAAAGTTTCAATGGCATGCCCCAGTGGTTTATGAGTATCCTGGATTATTATACATAGTGCGTGCCCTCAGTCAGCTGGAGCTCAAAAGCCAGTAAATAAGCAGGCTTATTTACTGCAGTTATGGGAACATCCACATGTGTTGTATGTCTGAGCAATGTTGAAAAGCTCTACTTCTGAGTTCTAGCCATCAAATCTTTTCTATGTAGATATATTACATCATTCTTAATTCAATGCTTGTTTTATATTAACTGGGATGTATAAATTCAGTTTTTTCTATGCAACTGCCCTTTCTCTTCATGTACTGTTTTTGTTATGGTGTTTTTCATCCAGTTATTTCCATCCACTTACTATGGTGAAATGTTGATTATCCTATGCTACTCTGTGTCTTATATCCAATTACCCTCACACTCATTTCTCATACCTCTCGTACCTGTGTATTTCCATTTTGGAATGTGTTATTGCATTGACCATGCACTATATTCTCTAATGCCAATTTTTATCCCTCTCCATTGCTCAAAACACTTTCCTCAGTTTCCATTATTTATTTATTTTTTGTTTGTTTGCTTTTCAAGGTAGGGTCTCACTCTAGCCCAGGCTGACCTGGAATTCACTATGGAGTCTCAGGGTGGCCTTGATCTCACGGTGATCCTCCTACCTCTGCCTCCCGAGTACTGGGATTAAAGGCGTGTGCCACCATGCCCAGCTTTAGTTTCCATTATTTTTGACAGATGTAACTGAAACACAATCAGGTTATGCTCCTTTTGTACCATATTTATATATTTTTGGCTGGGCTTGAAATTTGAGTTGCATATAGCAGGGTGCAGTCAAGATCTGTAACCACTAGCTTTTCTTTAGAAGCACTTATAGCAATGCAAAAGTCATGCTTCAAACTTTATGACTTACTAGCTAGAAGTTGATCCCATGGGTACACACAAAGGATACTACAAAATCCAACATCTTGGAACTGACTTTAAAAGGAAGCTTCCAGGCTGGAGAGATTGCTCTGTGGTTAAGGTGCTTGTCTGCAAAGCCTAAGGACCTGGGTTCAATTCCCTAGTACCCACATAAAGCCAAATGCACAAAGTGGCACATGCATTTGGATTTTGATTGCAGCAGCGAGTAGCCTGAGAGTGCTCACGTTCATTCATTCATTCATTCATTCTCTCTCTCTCTCTCCTTGAAAAGAAATAAATAAAAAAGGAAGCCTTCTTATCATCAGCTACAATTACTGGGGAAAAAAAAGATCTATGTTGGATATCAAATAAGCAATATCACATAAAAGGTTGCGAAAAAGGACTGGGAAGATAATTCAGCAGTTAAAGGTACTTGCTAGGAAAGCTTGCTGACCCAGGTTCAAGTCCCTAATACCCACATAAAGGCAGATGCACAAAGTGGGGAATGCATCAGGAGTTTGTTTGCAGAGGCAAGAAATCTGTTGTAATGATTCTTTCTACTTTTCTCTCTTTTTCTCTCAAATAAAGAACAGTATTTAAAAAATAATAAAGGTGGCAAAATTGGAAGATGAAAGGATAGGTAACTCCTCATACCAGCCTCAGTCTTCTCATTGACATGTGGTTTTTATTATTTTAAATTTTTTTGCAAGGATCATTCCCAAATCAACTTCATTTAAGATAACATGGCAATAACTGGTTGGTCTGTTCATTTCTTTCTTCAAAATTTCTTGAAACCAATACCTGTTATTTGTATCATTATAATAGACTTTTAGTTTTAGCTTTTTTTTTTTTAAAAAAAAAAGGCTATTTGATATTAAATGAAGTAAGAAATTATCGTTGTTATTCTAAGTACATATTTTATGCTAAAGTTAGGTGACCACATTTTGACAGTTGAAAGAATAGTACTCCACGTATGCATGCATCTGTGCCTACTATATTTTAAAAGTAGTATACTGAATACAATCAATCCATAGAAAAGTCACCCAGCCCTTTAAGAAACTCAGATTTTGCTTTAATCTTACCTCCAAGTTCTTTATTTTCATAGTTATATACAAAAGAATGAAGAGGAAAGGTAGAACACATGACTAGCTAATTAAGAAAAATCCCTAAAATAATAGCTATTTCTTGTAAAGGTAGAAGTCTCATCATCTTATTACTATTTGAGTTGAATTTTAATTTTCTCCAGGTCTTTGATTTTTTTTATATTCATTAAACTTGTATAATATAGTAATGTAATTTTGGTTCTAAGTTGTCATATTTGAATACATGCAGATCCACACTGAGAATAATATATACTTTGACCTGTTGAAGTAAAATTTTAAGTTCTTATAATATTGTCTAAGGAGAAATCTGTGAGGCAACAAGTAAGATATACTTTTCCACTATGATCCTGGGAGACACCAGCAGTGACCTGCAGCAGAGACACTGTCTTTGATGATGCTGTCTGTTTAAAATCTGTAGGAACAGACAGCTTAAATTCCAAGGCTTCAAGTGTGTGTGTGGGGGGAATTCCATAATCATTTCAAGTATTTTAAGGCCCTTGCAAAGAAACTACATGAAGCAGGAGATCTCCAATAGTGTATGTAGTCCCTGCTTTTCTATTTTTCCCAATACATGAAATAGAAGACACATTAATAACACAATATTGTTCACTTATTTGTGTAAAACAGCAGGATACCTCATATAAATAGTAAGGATAAATCTCTTATAAGAGGATGACTGTATATGAAATAGAAATATCATTCAATGCATTTTATTTTTAATAAGAAATTTATTTATACACATACACTGTTTTAAAGTTCTCAAGGTTAGGGTTTCATCATATATGTCTGTCTTTATCCTAGGTTGGCAAAATAATAATTTTTTAAATATTTTTTGTTTATTTTTTTATTTATTTGAGAGTGACAGAGAGAGAAAGAGGCAGAGAGAGAGAGAGAGAGAGAGAGAGAGAGAGAGAGAATGGGCGTGCCAGGGCCTCCAGCCACTGCAAATGAACTCCAGACATGTACGCCCCCTTGTGCATCTAGCTAACGTGGGTCCTGGGGAATCGAGCCTTGAACCATGGTCCTTAGGCTTCATAGGCAAGTGCTTAACCACTAAGCCATCTCTCCAGCCCCAAAATAATAATTTTAAAATATTTTTATTTATTTGCAAAGACAGAGTGGTGAGGGAAGGGCCAGGACCTGCCTGTGCAAATGAACTCCAAATGCATGTATCAGTTTGTGCATATGGCTTCATGTGGGCATTGTGGAATTGAACTTGGGTTGGCAGGCTTTGCAGGCAAACACCTTTAACCACTGAACCATCTCTCTATCCCTCAATTTAAACATTATGAAAATTTATAAATCTCTTTTCTTAGAGTTTTTAAGTCTACTGTTATATTTTATTCCTTAGGCTTCTTATAAATAGACTTTAAATGATAGAAATTAAAAATGCATACACCAAACACATGAAGCTAAAGCAGCATATCAGAATATGTTCTTCCCTTGGAATCAAGTGAGAAGAATGAAATATTTCATAACAGAGAAAAACGCTTTAATAGAAAGTACATGGTGAAATCCTGCAAATTTTGCACAAGAGGCTAGCCCTAAAATAACATAAAGTATGGATTTATTTAAATGAAAATCTGGGACCCCATTATAAAATTGAAAATATAAGGTTAACCATGTCTTCCACTTCATAGGGAAGCTATTGCCTGTGCTAACAACGTTGCTTCTTCCTGAAATGCTTCTCTCTCTCTCTCTCTCTCTCTCTCTCTCTCTCTCTCTTTGGCAATTTAAGCAGCAGGTTATTTAGAACAGTGATTGTGCCCCCTAGGGAGATGAGAACTTGCCAACACATAGGAGAAGTATCAGCGCATTGTGTCTTTAAAAAAAAAACATTTTATTGATAACATCCATATATATGTACAATATACCATAATGTTAGTCCCTTCCCACCACCCTCGCTTTTCCTCCCTCTCATTTACCCATTTCACTAAGTCCCTTCTTCTCAGCTAGTCCCTCTTCTACTTTTTTGGAAACCTTTCTGTATGTATGAAATACATTTGAACATAGTATTTTAAAAATTTAACAGAGCTCAAAGTCCATTTAAATTGTATTCTTTATTATATGAAAAACAATATGTCTTTCTGTATCAAAATGATTTATCTTTTTCTCAATAATCATAACTATTACTATTTTAGGTGGTGTTCTTAGTTACATTTTTAGTAATTATCAGAAAAAGGGAGTCTCTCAAGACTCAATAATTAAAAGAATATAAAAGCCGGGTGTGGTGGCGCACGCCTTTAATCCCAGCACTTGGGAGGCAGAGGTAGGAGGATCGCCATGAGTTCGAGGCCACCCTGAGACTACATAGTGAATTCCAGGTCAGCCTGGGCCAGAGTGAGATCCTACCTCGAAAAACCAAATAAATAAATAAATAAATAAATAAATAAATAAATAGAACCCCCTCAAAAATTAAATGAATATAAATAATAGATTAAAAGACAAAAGCAAATATTCTTCAAAAGCAATGTTTCTCAGTATATCTAGTAAATTGGAAACTTGCCAGTGATTTTGATCTCAGAACTGTGACAGAATCACAGCAACTTAAGTATTACTTCGAGTATGCACATTACCTAATGATTAGTACGTATTTGATTGTATTCAGGGTGGGTTCATAGCTGTGTTTTCTACTTCTATAAAAATTAAATGTCAAAGTAATATTTGGCTTAAGGAATATTTTATGAAATATTTATTTACTACAACTATTATTCTGTAGCATTATTTATGTTTTGCAAATATTTGAAAGAAAACCCATCACAACATGAAATGCCACAAATTAATTCATAGAGAAGGATAAGGAAGCAGAGATTGGGAATAAAACAGCAAGATAAGTGCATTATAAATAAAATCAAAACCTGCACCAAATCACACAACAAAAGCATCTTCTGAGCAGATGCAAAGAAAGATAACTGCTTTTTATTATACTTGAGAAGAATTATTTATTTTGATTTTATAGTTTTCTTTGGAGAGAAATAAAACCACAAGATTTTATTACAGAAATCAATGTGTTCTGTTAATGTGTAAGACATTTTTAAAGCTATAGAGAGTAATCTGGGAGTATGTTACATTCTTTGTCCACAAAAAGCTTACACTTTGAGTTGAGAGTATGCTGACATAATTCCTCACCCTTAGGATATGTAGCATTGGCACATAGAAGAGGTATTCTTACTTATACATGGAGATCAGAAAAGACATATTAGACATATTATTAAATGAAATAAGTTGAATTGGAGTTTTTATTTCCACAGTCAAGTGATGGAGAGAATGAAGATGGTTGTATTGCTAGGGTTAAAATTATCTACTTTAATTCTTGCATTATATTTCAAGAATTTTTAATAAAGAAACATTTCTTGTTAATAATATCCTCACACTCTACTGATAATTCATAATTATTCATATTTTTCTCTTGGTAGCTTTAATTAATGAAAATTTAGTGTAGGATCTTTCATAATAAGTACTCTTGGATTTTTTTTGTAATTATCTCCCAATAGAATGTCTGGAGCTAACATCAGCGCTAACTACATAGATACTGCTTTATAACAATATGTTTAAGTTTAAAAATGAATATAAGCCTTTCCACTTATCTAACATCAAAAACAAAGTCAAGAGTCTAAATTATAGAAACCCTTGTAAAGGATAGTATTCCCAAAATTCTATTGTACACCCAGTTAGGTGAAATTATGAAAGTCAAGTAGCAACTCCTAATTGTACCACCAAGGTTCTTACTTCTGTTCACTAAACTCCCTGTGACAGTCCTTGATACTATCTTATAGAAGAAACCTGGACAGAGATTCTGAATTTCTGTATTTCAACAATGGAACATGTACTGCTATTTGGTGCTCTCACAGCATCTGAGGATTAAGCTTCTGTTTTCAGAAAATATGTGTTGTCACCATGCAGTTTTAGAATAGCTCCCTCTTCTGTGCCTGAACAGCTCAGTTTATTCACACATTGGTTTGTTGTTAAACAGTTTGGTTCTGTCATTAAATCCCTGCCTTCCCTCCAGAACCAGTTCTCTGGGGGTACCTCCTTCATCTCTATTTCTGGCCATTTCCTCATGCAAAACAATGCTACAAGCTGTGCCATTCCTTTTATATAAAAAACAAACAAACAAACAAACAAGAAACAGCGTGGCAAAGACAAAAGTGAAAAATAAACACACCACATTTCTATATAGACATGCACTTATGCACTGATGTACATTTAATAAGTACTGATAACATAGTGAAAATCATACGTAAAAGGTAAGAGATAGGCTTGGAAGAACCAAGGAGGACCCACTATGCATGTCCCCAGATGTAAGAGCCAATGAAAGCTCTATCTTCAAAATAGTTCCCTAAAACTTTCCTGAGAAATAGTAAATTAGTAAAGCATACTATCTGTAACTCTGAATTAGTTTATTACATTAGTAGAAATAAGAGTAATGTAAGGCTGTACAAAAAATTGGCAAAAAGAGTTGTGCAATAGATTAGGAGTAGTCCTAAGGAGGGGATGTTTAAAACCAACAAAAATCTTGCACACAGTCTCTCGGCTATGATCACTCTCACTTCTACGCTTATTAGCTCAGGGCCAAGTGCTTCTCTGTGCCTTGCTTGAATTGCTCTACCCACATGACTCATGGACACATTTTCCTGTATTTCTAGCTTGTATCTTTCTTTACATTCTTTCTTATTTGTATTTCTAGCAGTTAAATATAACTAAGTCTTTACATTCCTAAAGGATTTCAGAATACAGAGGTAATATCTCAAATTTAAAATACCCTAAACCAAGTTCAATGCCCCTCAATCCTTTATTTGTGTCTAGTATTTCTTTTTTTTTTAATTTTTTTGTTTGTTTATTTGAGAGCGACAAAAAGACACAGAGAGAGACACAGAGAGAATGGGTGTGCCAGGGCCTCCAGCCACTGCAAACGAACTCCAGACGCCTGTGCCCCCTTGTGCATCTGGCTAACGTGGGTCCTGGGGAGTCGAGCCTCGAACCGGGGTCCTTAGGCTTCACAGGCAAGCGCTTAACCGCTAAGCCATCTCTCCAGCCCTAGTATTTCTTTTAATATACCACTTTTTTTCCTATTTTCCTTTTGAGGCAAGCCCAACAGACTGCTTTTCTTTAAGAGAGAGAGAGAGAGAGAGAGAGAGAGATTATTGGTGTGCCCACAGGGCCTCCATCCTCTGCAATCAAACTTCTGATGCGTGTGCACCCTTGTGTGCATGTGCAACCTTGCTTGCTTGCTTCACTGTGCATCTGGCTTATATAGCACCTGAAGAGTTAACCATGAGCTGTTAGGCTTCACAGATAAGTGCCTTAACCACTAAACCATCTCTCCAACACAATATACTACATTATTATCATTATCATTATTATTATTTTCCTTGAGAGAGAGAGAGAGATACAGATAATTGCCCCACCAGGGCCTCAGCCACTGCAATAGAACTCCAGACGCTTGTGCCAACTACTGGGCTTGTGCAACCTTGCGTTTGCCTCATCTTTGCGCATCTGGCTAATGCAGGATCTGGAGAGCAGAACATGGTTCCGTAGGCTTCATAGGCAAGTGCCTTAACTGCTAAGCCATCTCTCCAGCCTCAATATACCACCTTTTGAAGAAATATGAAACATGGTTCCAAATTCAAAAACAGATGCATTAGACTTTCCCCTTGTAGTTTTATCATTATTTTCATCTTTCCATGTTAGTTACTATTATTAGTCTCCTCTCTCTCTCTCTCTCTTTCTGTATGTTTACTGAGGAATGAACCTAGGATCTCATGCATGCTATCCTAGTCTTTTACTATTGGGCCATATCTCCAGCCTTGTCTTTTATTATTTGTTTTTGACAGGCCTTGGTCTGTAGCCAAGAGCAGGCCTTGAATTTTCAATCCTCCTACCTCAGATTTCCAAAGAGGGAATTATAGACCTACGTAATGCCTTATCAACCTTATGATTATTTGTAATTTTTTTTGAGACTGGGTCTTTCTATGTTGGCTAGGCTAACCTTGAACACCTGGGCGCAAGCAGTCTATCTTCCTCAGCCTTCTGAATAGCTGAGGCCACAGTTGTATGCACTGCATCCAGCTAACAAGTAAAGTTCTGAAGTAAACTGTCTTTCAAAGAGATGAATTTATAGACACATTTTGATCCAAGTTGTAACAACATTCTGTAACAGTAACTATCCAGTTATAATTAAATTCGTTTGCAAGTTTTACCCATGGGCCATTGAAAACTTGTAAGAATTCTTCTAAATTACTGATGATTTATTATTGTAGTTATATCAATAGTCATGGACAGTAGAATATAATTTAAAAACACAAATTGATGTCTTACAGTAACTTTGATTGTCACTTTCCATAAACATATGCTGTATAACTATGTAATTCACTTTAGAAAAATGATTATTTTTGTCAAGACACAGGTATTTTTCAAGGCTCAAAACAAGTATTAAACTTTTTTAATAGAGTTATATTCCTTAAAACATTGTTGTTGGAAGCTTTCTTGGCAGTTGGTATAGTATTTTCTTTAATATTTTATGCATCTCGAGTGCTGGGATTAAAGGTATGTACCACCATTCCTAGCATGAAAAGAGTCATGCCCAGTCATCCACAGCCAACTGTTCTTATCAAAACAATTTAGCACAAAATTTAGTGAATGAATCTTACTGAAATGTTCAACCTTGTATGCAAAACACATACTAACACATAGTTGATTATTGACATGCCTCTGTTACATAGTTGTGTGGATAAGGGGGAATAAATTTTATAGAAGCTAATTAGTAAACTATCCTCTAATTTATGAGGTAGTGGCTTGAAGCATGGATTAAGGAGCTGAGATATTTTCTATGCAAAAGTTTTTATTTTTTCAATTAAAAGCAGAAGTATCACATTTTAAAAATTATAATAACTTTTATAATAAAATGTTTATAAAAATTATTTATAATAATATAAATAATTTTTACTACCACCCACCATCATGTAGTAAGTCACAAGGGTAAAAAGTTTATCTTATTGAAATACATCTTTCTTGAGATGTTATATAAGAAAGACCCAACCAAAATAAAAAAGTAATTCTCCCATCTAATTCATAGCAAAAGCAAAGCCAAGAAATTTAATAGCAAAATATTTTCAGACTTTTCAATAACCCAAGAAAGCATATTTTATCATGATTGCCATGATTTCTAAAATATACACATTAATTTTTGACGTATTACAATTTATTCAAGTAGCAAGACTGTGGTTGTTATCTATAAAGATGAATAATTAAATAGTACACTATGACGACAATATTTAGAGAAATATTCCTGGTGTTTTCTCTCTTGGAACGTATTCTGTCAACTCTTTCTAATCAACTCTTATCTGCATTTCAAAGGGAGCTGAACATTGATTTTTTCATTTTATTAATGTGAAAACTGAAATCCATATAAGAAATGTTTAATACAACAGCAGTACATGTGTGTGTGTGTGTGTGTGTGTGTGTGTGTGTGTGTGTGTGTACTGCCACAAAATACAAAATTTTTACAGTTTTTATGGCTTGGAAGTACATAAATTTATGTGTATGAAATGCTGGCACATTCATATTTAGAGAACAATCATCTTTAAAATGTCTTCTGCATGACATGTTCTGATAATGAATATCAAAATTAGACATATTCACATACATCCTATTATCAATAATTCTTCTACAGAAAATCTTGGAACCAACATACACAGTCTCTAAAATGCAAGCACATATTCATTAGGAGATGTTCAAGAATATTCATAGTAGAATTACATAAGCTAAAACTTAGAAATATAACTCCACATATCCACCAGGAGAGAAATTGAGAATTTAATGTGGTATACCACATACTACCATACTTTAATAACAATGAGTAAGTTCCTGATCCATGTAGCCTTATTGATAAGTGATAGTAACATAATGTTCAGAAAACAAAGCAGACTCATGAGTATTTGTACAAAGTTTGAATACAGGGAAACACAATTATTGCATTAATTTTGAGAGTGATTACCTTTGGGTAAGCTTGTACCTGGGAAATGATGTGGTGGTGGTGGGGATGGGGAGGGGGAGTACCTCTGTGATATGGAGACTTCTGCTTCTTGATCTTTTTACTCTTAACCTTGAAGCTTTTCCTTTGTGAAAACTTACCTAAACTTTATTTATTTGTACACTTTAACACTATGTTAGATATTTCAATACAATTTTTAAAAGCCTTAAAAACCTTTGAAAATATTTGGCCTGGTATGTTATTTAACTATATCCACTTGCAATGTTTGGCTTCTGTTTTTGCCTTTATGTTGCCTGGAAAAAATTTCACAAAAATTGTAAGGGAAAAGTGTCTGCTCTCCCACAACACAGTACTGGAAGCAAAGTTATCAATATTGTAGAAAAAGTTTCAAAATAATTAGAAGTTACAATTTTATATGACCATTTATCCAAAAATGAAAAGGTTTGAGTTGCTGTATATGAATAATATTATGATATGATCACCACTCAGTGTGTAACTTATTGAATGTCCCCATATGAGTAACTGTTGTATAATAAAAACTCAATGAAACAGATAATAATTAAACAATAATTAAATTTTAAAATATATAAATAAGAGTATTCATATTAAATATCTCTATTTTCTTTTCTGCCTTTTATTCCCTTTTGATCAATACATAATAAACATATTTAAGGGAGAAAAACAGTTTGCAAGTAATTTAATTTCTAAATCACTTTCAATAGAGTGATCTTCTCTCACGACCATGTAAATCTCCAGACACAGTCCACTACTGAAGGCTAAAATATCTATTTTCATTAAAAAAATTAAATATATTCATAGAATGGAGAGCTATTCTCATCCAAGACCAGCTGACGTAAGATAAATTTTTATTTGACTATGATAAAGTGTGTAAATATGGCATAAATTGCTATATTGAGGATGACTTCATATGGATTGTTGGCATTATTTGTGAAATCATTTCAAATGAAAGTCAGTTAATATTAGTAAAGATTGATTATAATTTTTTGTATATTTCAGTAACAGTCATCACAAATCAGAATATTCAATGGTGAAGATTATTCATGCATATAGAATAACCAATGCCAGAGTAAATTGTCTTTATACAAATTTGGCATATTGACCAAAATTTCTTAGTTATTAACCTTAAGACATTATTGACTAAACTACTGAGTTATTTAAAAAATTTATATCACCTACAATTTTAAACAATAAAAATGTCATAGTAAAATGACCAGCTTATTATAACATGAATTTTTAACCTCTTTCAATAATATTTTCATAAATTTTAAAGCTTCACACACTTTCATTATAAGTAAAATTTCTGGAAATTATAAAGTTAAAAACAGTATTATATTTCACTAATTATACTATGATTCAAAAATGATTCAACCTCTACATTTAGAAGGAAATCAGTAATGGAATAATGTAATTCATTTTCCATCAGTTCAGATTATACACAAACATAACAAAGTCCTATGGCTTTATCTAAGGTAGTTTATGACCTACATCATGATTCTGAAGACAGCCTAACTTTAAAATTTGACACAAGAAAGAATATTTGAATGCTGCACATAGACATCAATGTGTCCATAACTAATACAGTAACTTTAATTCTTTAACTTCAACCCTGTTGGAAAAGTTGCAGCCATGGAATGAAAATCCTTTGGTGATTGCATGACATTAGTAACACAGAATTTATATTGATGGTTCAAAAATCTACATGAGCAATATTTACACTTTTGCCTAGCTTTACTTTCCTTTCCATAAATTCCCTATGAAGAAAAAGAAGAGCATGTCAAAGATGATTGGAACCTAATAATAAAATGGCATGTCAGAACAATTTGAGAAGTTGGTTGGCTTTGTATAATGCTTTCCTCAAAAGACAACTGCTGGCATAGAACATATCTAGTGGTTTATTTATGAGTTTGTCTTCATGTATTGCTGAACTAGTTCATTAGAAAGTACTACTGGTAAAACCTCTATATTTGGCTTAATCTAGCTAAACATCAGAAATACTCAGTTTCCTTGATCAGTGTATGCCTTTGCTCTATATTTCGGCTTCTATTTAGTAATGCCCCATTTCTAATTTCTAAATATTTTGTATATTTCGAAAAGAAAGTAACACACAGAACATATAATTCACTTTAAACAGGGCAACTCTAAGAGCAATATCTGAGAAGGGAAAGCTAGGATTTAGAAATAGTTTTTATAGAGTAATCACAGGTGGCAATAACAGATGATGCAAATGACTTAAATGAACATACCAATGAAAATACTGACAAATTTTATGCTTTCAGTGGTCTCGATAAATATACTAGTAGGTAAATTTAGATAGTAAAATATGGTTTAAGGGATACTTGCATAAATCAATGTAGAATTTCACATTATCCGTTTACTCAGTAACAAGTGGTTGCAATCTATCTCACAGACTTAATGAATTCTCCAAGTGGACTCACCTGAGTAACAGGGCTGCTTCCCAGAAGTAAAATCCAGAAACTGGTGTCCGAAAGTGTCTCACGTGGGCCATGATACGGAGAGATATTCACGATCCTGAAAAATAGTCTTATCCAAGGCATGGGGAACCAGAAAGACAGCAATGAAAAAGGGCCATCTAATCCTTTCCAGTGCTGGTTGAGATGCCCGGGTAGCGTCAGCACCGTGGACAGCTCACCGCGGTGCTCAGAGTCGCTCCCCTCAGACACTTGAATTTTCCCTTGAAACCCCTTTGAGCAATGGGCAGGAAAGTCATAAGGTCGCAAATTATGTAAATAACAGGGACAATGAAAGCAGGGAAAGGAGTGAGGTGAAGCGAAGTAAGGGCCTGGCTCCGAGCAACAGTTCAATGAGGCTCTCTAGGCACATAAATGAGGACTTCTCTAGCCCTGGCTCCAACCCGCGAGAAGGGAGAGCTGCAGCCACAGCCAAAGCGAGGATGCTGCTCCTCTGGTCCCAGCGCTGCCGGCGGAATCTCCGCTTCACCTCAGGGAACTGCACGGCAAGTGGTGCAAAAGGATGGCGGGGGCGGGGCCAGACGACCCAGACTTGCACGCCAATCACAAAGGCACAGCGGGACAGAGTGACAGGGCACTAACAGCGCTTGGGTGTGCTTAGCATTTCAGCATGGAACTGGTGCTCACCCCGAAGGGTGCCTGGAGGGAGTGGGAGATGGAACCCAGTGCCTTAAAACTGGAGAGTCAGCGGTTTGCAGGGTTAGGTGACAACGCTACAGGAGGGGAAGATTCTCCCTCCCGAAAAGGCACAGTTTAGGAAAGAGAGGTCTTTGTCCGATATAACTGTCTTTTAGAGCATACATCGAAAGGAAACAGTGAGCCCCGACCCTTAACAATGGCTCTGGAAATTAAAAGAATAAAGGTACATTCAGAGCAGAATCAAGGTTTCTGGAATTCTCCCAAGAGCATCACTGCCAATAAATGCTATTGACTTTATAAGTTGAGCTTTTTTCCCCCTCCACTAAATTGAGGACAACTAGCCCATATCATTTTGTTACATCTTTTCTTTCATCATTTCAGTTCTGTCTTTCTGATCCTTCACCCTTCTTGCTGCCCTGCTTTTCTCTGTTCCTCCCATTCAAGACCATTGGTCTTGGGCTGGAAACCAGAACGGAAAAGTGTGTTTGGTGTGTGTGTGTGTGTGTGTGTGTGTGTGTGTTGTGTAGTAAAGACTTTGCATTTCCTATTTATAGTGGTTGTTATGTGCTCTAGCCTTGGTTAAAATAGGAACTTGTACTACTAACTCTTTTATTTTAATAGTTTTTATTTTTTCAGAAAAAGGGAGAGAGAGAGCAAAAGAGAGAGCTAGAGTGAGAGCACATCAGGGCTTCTAGCCACTACAAGCGAACTCCAGATGCATGTGCCCCCTTGTACATCTGTCTTACGGAGTGTGTGGGGGGGTTCTGAGGAATCGAACCGAGGTCCTTTGGCTTTGCAGGCAAGTGCCTTAACCCATTTTGGACATATCTATAAAGAACGGTGGCAAGTAATTTTTATTGTTTGAGCCATCTAGTCTGTGGTAACCTGTTAAAGAAGCCCTGGAAAGTCAAGACAGTCAGCTTGCTACATGATTGTATGTATCTCTGACCATCTGTATTTTTTAAGTCAAATTACTTTTGGAATCAATCCAGCTCTAGTAATACTGGTCTAAGCTTGAACAGCACATTGATGGGTAGAACTGGCACTGACTTTTCTTACCTTGCTTGATAACAGAGTTAGAAAACTCTTAGAAGAAGCTAGCTCACAGAGATTCTTACACCTTTAGGAGATTTAGCCCCCAAACTAGGGAAGAGGTGGACTAGGTTCTTGGTTGCTGAGGTTGAGAGTAGAATCAAAATAGACTTCCTTCACTTGTTTGCTCCTACTGCTAGATCTAAGGGCTAATAAATAAATAACAAACAGCTGGACAGGAAAACCAGTGAGTACAGACCTCATTCCAGCAAAATGCATTTGCTGTTCAAGACAGTTATTTGAAAAAATAAGAACTCTTAAGGAACTGAAGTGCATACATGATTTCTCATACTAAAATCATTAGTTTTTTCCAATTAAATAATTTAACACATAAACTGAAAGACAGTTTATTATTAATTCTGAACCAATTGAAGGATAGAGAAAATGTTCTTGGAAAACTTTCATGCACAAAGTTAACAGTTATGAGAACAAACAACTTGCAACTTGCAGAGGATATAAAATAAAACACAATGTTTGAACTTATGTAACAAAAGAAATAATAAAAGTTTAAGAGATATAAACAGTGCATGGGGAAATATCCTTTATTTTTAAAATTTAATTTATTTTCATTTTACACATGTATATAGTTTGATCATAATCACTTCCTGTTATCTTTTCTTCCCCCCTCCCGCTGAATCCCTTCTTTCTCTTCTACTTTGACTTCTCTCTCTCTCTTTCTTTCTCCCTATCTCTCTCTTGCACTGACTGAATTTAATTAGTATGGCTTATATGAGCATAGATGAAGAGTTATTTACCAAGGCATATGCTTGCAGTTTACCAGTGAATAAAATGTTCCTTCTACCTAAGCAACCACTAAGCATTAATAACTCATGAGGCAATATCTTAAAAATTGAAGAAACAATAAAATTATCAGAATGAGTTTCACAAGTTATAGACAGTTTGGGAATTTAAAAAAGTGCAGTCATACTGTGATATAATTAATAAGTTTATAAAGAAGAAAAATTGCCAGAAACTTTCTATGAGATATTCTGATCCTGAAATCTTAAAGCTAAAATTTGGGTAAAAATAATTCAGTGGCTTATCAAAGGTAAAAGGCTCTTACAAAAAATTGGGACTTGTAGCAAGAAGGGAAACCCTCCCAATATAAAGAAATTTGCTATGCCACGAGTGGTGGCACATTATTGGAATCCCAGGCTTTGAGAGACAAGTTCAGGAGGATGGCTACAACTGTGTCTAGCCTATTTAAACTAGTGAGTTATAGGCTAGCTGAAGTGACATAATGAGACCATGTCTCCAAAAACAATATTTGCCCACAGAATATGCTATCACAAATTCAAGAAACAAAGCATTTGTCATTTCTAGTGTTTGGTAAGCATAACAAATTTAAATTTCCAACTCAAACAGGTATGCATATGAAATATTTGAATGCTGTACTGTCAAAAGAAGTTGAGATTCTAAACAATTTCAATTGTTTCCTATATTTTTTCTCAAAAGAAACTTTATTTTTTGGTGTTTTTTATAATTTACTTATTTTTTTATTAATTAGTTTTGTACTCAGTGAATACAGTCAAGTTGGTACCATTGCTAGGCTCATCCATATCCTACCAACTTCCCCTGTCCCTTCTTTGTTGAGGTATATGGGTCATGCATTGTGGAGTTAGCCTACAGTTATGGGGAGGAGAAATGTCTATGCATATCATGACTCAACGTGTGGCTCTGACATTTTATCCACCCCCTCTTCCATAAAATTTCCCTGGGCCATGTTGAGTTCATTTTTGGTCCGCTTCAGTAATGAGGTGTTGGGAGCCTCTGTGTCTCTGGATATCTGATTTGGCAGGAGTTGATTTTTCTCTGTGTTGATCTCCTTTCACCCTTGTGCTGGTACACAGTTCACCAAGAAAACAGCACCCTTGCTTGTTTGGCCAATTATTCTAAGTCTCAGCTGGGGCCCTTTTGAGGTATGGTGGGGTGGTTCTCTCCTTAGGATCTGCATCTCTCTGAAAAAGAGAAGCAGATTCTCCAACAGAAAGTAAAGTGAGCACCAGACAAATGGGATAACCCTTATTTTTTATAGAGAATTTAATAGGTGTAGACCCTCTTGTAGCCCATGATTGGTGGTAGCTTGATAATGGAGAGTGGGCTCATGTTTGGATATGGTTCTGACTAGTTTTGCAGCTCCAGCTATGGGTCCCATTCCACTGAGCAGATCAGTTAGCCAAATCAAGAGCACTTAGTTTCCCACCATGGCTGTGCACCACTATTTCACTTGTGTGAGCATCACAGCATGTTATTTGCTACTAAGTAGGTTAGACCATGAGTTGTTTGGACAGATATTGGTCATTTTCCCCCAGTCACCCATGTAGCACCTTCTGACACTAGACGTACTGACTGTCTGGTGACTGACTCTTTTCCAGCTCCCAGCCATGTCATTCCATTTTACGTGTTAACCGCATATGGCATCTTCAGCAGTAGGGTCTTACCACTAACTTATGGTGGGCCATCAAGTACTCTGACAGAAATCTATCATTCTTTTAGGAAACCTTGTAGGTCTCTATGATCAAAAGCTTATTGTGGATGATAGGCACATGCTGGTACTGGGAGTTACATGTCAGTGTCCACTAAGAGAAGGAAGAAAAAGATAACTAATATAAAAGTGTGTGTGTTTGAGAGAGAGAGAGAGATAGAAGCGGTAGAAGATTAAGGTCAGTCTTTATCATACCCTCTCCAGTGCCTTGTGACTCAGGTGTGCCCTCTAAGGGCCTGGTGAAGGTTCAACCATTTGGTATGCCTTTAAGGATATAGAATTTTATGTTACCATTACCATTTGGGTGAAGATTTGTGTCCCCCATGCCCTCTGTTCCTCTCCCTTCCTTCCCAACCTACCTTATTGTCTAGTCCTCCAGATGCTTGCTGGATATTTTGGCATCTTGGGTAGATTCAGGTTAGGTGCTGTAGATGAGTGAGACTATGTGGCAATTATATTTCTGTGATTGGGTAAGTTCGTTGAGAATGATCTATTCCAGGTTCAACCATTTTCCCTCAAATTTCATTGTGTCATTTTTTCTTACTGCTGTGTAGAATTCCATTGTGTAGATATACCACATCTTAGTTATCCATTCTTCTAGTGATGGACATCTGGGTTGATTCCAGCTCTTAGCTATTACAAACTGAGCCACTATAAACATGGTTGAGCAAATATTTCTGGACTGTGTGTTAAAGGTTTTAGGGTACATGTCCAGTAAGATAATAACTGGGTCTGTTCATAACTCTATAGTCAGCTTTTTCAGGACTCTCCACATTGCTTTTGAAAGTGGTTGTGCCATCTTACATTCCCACCAACAGTGGATGAGGGTTCCTAATTCTCCACATCCTCACCAGCATTTATTTTCATTAGATTTTTTGATGTTTGCTATCCTTACTTGGGTAAGGTAGAATCTCATAGTTGTTTTAATTTGCATTTCCCTAATGATTAGGGATGATGAACATTTTCTTAAGTGTATGTTTGCCATTTGTATTTCTTCCACTCTGAAATGCCTGTCCAGCTCTTTGCCGCATTCTGTGAGTGGGTTGTTTGACTTCTTATTCTTTAGGTTTTTGAGCTCAACAAAACCATAGATCACTCATACATAATGGACATCTACAGAACATTCCATATCAGATCCTCAGACTACACATTCTTCTCAGCAGCTCATGGAACATTCTCTAAAATAGATCCTATACAAAGCCTGCCTCCACATATTTAGGAAGATTGACATAATTCCCTGCAAGATATCAGATCACAATGCTATATTGCTAGAAATTAACAACAAAAGACCCACCAAGAATCCCATCAGAGCCGGGAAACTGAACAGCACACTTTTAAACAATAAATGGATAGTGGATTAAATAAGAAGTGAAATTGCAAAATTTCTAGAAATGAATGAAGGCAGACCTCAGGGGAAAATTCACACCACTAAATGCCTTCATAACAAAGACAGAGAGATCCCAAATCAATAACCTAACAATCCACCTAAAGGCACTGGAAAAACAGGAAAAATCCAATCCAAAAAGCTCTAGATTTAAATAAATAATTAAGATCAGAGCAGAAATTAATGAGTTGGAAACTAAGAAAACAATTAAGAAAATTGACAAAACAAAGTGGTTCTTTGAAAAAATAAACAAGATTGACAAACCCCTGGCCAATTTGATCAAGCAAAAAAAAAAAAAAAAAAAAAAAAAAACATAAGTAAATAAATAAAAGGAGAGATGCTTCAATTTAACAAAATTAGAAATGAAAAAGGAGAGATCACAATGGACAAAGTGAAATTGGGAGAATCATCAGGACTTATTTCAGAAACCTTTACTCCAGAAAACTAGCTAATATGGATGGAATGGATAAATTGCTGGACACAAGCCATGTATCAAAGCTAAACTCAGAACAGATTAATCTCCTAAACAAACCTATCACACTCATTGAGATTGAAAAAGTAATAAAAAACTTCCCCAAAAAGAAGAGTCCAGGACCAGATGGCTTCTCAGCTGAATTCTATCAAACCTTCATTGAAGAACTCAAACCAATCTTTCTCATACTGTGCCACACAATTGGAGAACAGGTAAAGCTCCCCAAATCCTTCTATGAAGCTAGTATCACCCTAATTCCAAAACCAGGCAGAGATGACACAAGAAAAGAAAACTACCAGCCTATTTCTCTGATGAATTTAGATGCAAAGATTTGGAACAAAATCCTCGCAAACCAAATCCAATAAGACATCGAAAGCATTATCCACCTTGACCAAGTGGGATTCATCCCAGGAACACAGGGGTGGTTCAATTTACAGAAATATGTCAATGTAATACACCACATAAACAAGGTTAAACACAGAAACCACATGATAATTTCAATAGATGCAGAAAAGGCCTTTGACAAGATACAACATCACTTCAAGATCAAAACATGGGAGAGAATTGGCATGGTTGTTCAAGTCTTATCATAAGAAAGGCTATATACAAAGCTCCTACAGTCCAAATAATACTTAATGGAGAGAGACTTGTGGTTATTTCTGTTTTATTGTGAAGTAGGTTTTGCTTTATGAACTGTGGTGCCCCTGTGTTTGGAGCATACAGATTTATGATTGTAATGTCCTCTTGATGGATCGTTCCCTTGATAAGTAGGAAGTGGCCTTCTTTGTCTTTTTTGATTATTTTTGGTTTGAAGTCTATCTTATCCAATATTAATATAGCTATGCCTGCTTGTTTCTTATTCCCATTCCTTGGAATATTGTTTTCCACCCTTTCACCCTGAGGAGGCATTTGTCTTTAGTGGTGAGATGGGTTTTTTGAAGACAACAGATTGAGGGGTCTAATTTTCTGATCCATCCTGTTAACTTGTGTCTCTTGATGGGTGAATTAAGGCCATTAATATTTAGGGTAATGACTATGAGGTTTGATTTGATCCCTGCCATATGGTGTTGTTATATGTGGTTTGGTGTTTTCCTGGACTTTGAAGTTTTTTGTGCCTTGTCTGAGTTTGGTTATTGTGATCTGCTTCTTGTAGGCATTTGAGTGTGATTATTTGATTCTTCTGTGTGGAAAACTTCCTGACATACTCTCTGTAGGCTTGGTTTTGTGTTAATATAATTGTAAAGCTGAGATTTGTCATGGGAAGTTTTTCTTTCACCATCTATTATGAGGGATACTTTTGCAGTATAAAGTAGTTTGGGTTGGAAGCCATAGGTTCTACACTTTGCAGTGTTTCATTACAGACCCTTCTGGCTTCCTGGGTTTCCATTGAGAAATCTGAAGTAATTCTGTTGGGGTTACCTTTAAAAGTGATGTGCTGTTTTTCCCTAGCTGCTTTTAGGATTTTCTTTTTAGTGTCAATGGTTAGAGTCTTAATGACAATATGTCTTGGAGAGTTTCTCCTTTGGTCCAATCTGTTTGGAGCTCTGTTAGCTTATTGTATCTTGATGGGCCTTTCTTTTGAGAGAGTGGGAAAGTTTTCTTCAATTATTTTGTTAAATAAGTTCTCCATGCCTTTTGTCTGAATTTCTTCTCCTTCTGGTATTCCAATGATCCTGATATTAGGATGTCTAAGGGTATCCCACAATTCCCTCATGTTCTGTTCACAGAAATTTTTGAACTTCTTGAAACTTTTGAACTCTCAAACTGTTTCTTCCATCTTGTCTTCCAGATTGGAGTTTCTATCCTCCATATGGCTGACTCTATTCTTGAGAGCTTCTAGAGAGTTTTGGGCTTGTTCAACTAGGTTTGCATTTTCTACTACTTTTCCATGTACAGTTTCCATCCCTCTGTCAAGCTCCCTTTTCACATTGTTTTCTGATTTTCTTGATGCTTCTTGGAATTCATCCTTTGCATTTCTTTGTCTTCATTTAGCACTGCCAGATGATTTTTGAGGTCCTCTTTTTTTTTTCACTCTCCTTCATATCTCTTAACTCTCTTTGATCTCCCTCTATTTTCTTATCTATTAGGTCTAGTCTAGTGGTGGCAGCATCCACATGATTATCGGTCCTTTGTTGCTTTTCTGCAAGTTCTACCAGTAGCTTGGTCAGGGCTGCATCATAGCTCCATTTTGGTGTTATGATCCTAATGTCTCTTCTATGTTTTGATTAGAAATGTTCATTGTAGGACTGGGTGATCTAACTGGTTTTACTAGCCTTTGATTTTCCATGTTATTTCTTTGGTGCTGTGGTCTGCCCATCACAGTGTATGGGCAGGGAGAGTAGGACTGTGGTCTTGATTTGCGGGGGAAAGTGGTGCCTCTTGGGGGAGCTGGCCTGAGCTAGATGGCAGGGAAGCAGATTGGCTGAGTGGTCCTGAGCTAACACGTGGGTGGGTGGATCAGCCTGAGCTCAAGGACAGTGGGAAGGTGAAGCAGCCTGAGAACAGATGCCAAAGCAGCCTGAGCCCCTGTGTGGCAGGGGCGCCAAAATTTCCTGACTTCTCACGTGGTGATGTGCCAAAGCTACCTGCACTCGTGCTCTCACTGGGAGGGACACTGAAGCATGAAGCTCTGAAGCCGCCTAAACTCACGTGGCAGGCCACTGGGCCATAGAAGCAATCTGAGCTCATGCACAACAGGACACTGGTGGGCAGCCAGTGTGGCAGAGAGGAAGGAGCTGGTGCAGGTGGACAGACAGAGTGAGCCTGAGCTTGCATGGGCAGGTGGAATGGGCCTGAGCTCGCATGAAGATGGGCGGCGGCCAGAGAAATAAGTGGTCAAATGGGCAGAGCAGGCTAAGTTTGCACAAGTGGGGATCAGCGGCGTGCGTGTGGTGGGTAAATGGATAGATGGAGCTTGAGCTCCAGCAGGCCAGTGGAAGGAGCCTGCCCAAGGTCATGTATGGGCGGGGGTAGCAGGGTGATCACCCCTGTGCAGTGAGGCAAGTGGAACTATGGTGGCTTGGGTCCCCTTTCCTACAGTAAGTGCAGGCATATCCTGAACCTGGGACTGTGGGTACGATGGTTTCTTGAGGGGATTGGAGAACTGGTGGGCTACCCACCAGTGAGAAAATTGGCGATTCCCCTTTTTTCCCCCTCTGTGCCCTCCCACTGGCGATGTGTTAGAGATTTCTGTCCCCTATAAGACCCAGAGAACACTTAATGTCTTGCCTTTCTTTCCTGGGGATGTGCTGAGCAGTTAGGCAGAAGCCATCTTGGCCGGAAGCCCACAAAAAAAAATTTCTTATATTTTATTAACAACTTCCTTCATATACACAGTGAACACTAGACACAACCCCCTCCCACCACCCTATTTTGTTCCTTGTCCTCTACCCTCCACTTAACTCCTCCTTTCCAACAAATTCCTCTTCTATTTTGACTTATCATTTTAAATATTTAATTTTTATTTATTTAATAGAGAGACAGAGACACAGAGACATAGACGGAAATAGTAGGTGCTCCAGGGCCTTCATCCACTGAAAATGGACTCCGGACACATGTGCCAGCTTATGCATCTAACTTACATGGGTCGTTTGGCTTTGCAGGCAAGTGACTTAACTTCTAAGCCATCTGTCCAAGCTTTATCTTTTTTTTTTTTTTGTCTCATATTATGCAGTTCTTGTGTAGATACTGTCAGTCACTGTGAGGTCATGACTGCAATGGTCACATAATGTCTGGAAGATAACATTCCAAATAATTCCTCCTCTCCTGGTTCGTACATTTGATCTGCCACTTCTTCCTCAATGATTTCTAACATTTGAAGGGTTTTGAAGGGTGTGACAAAGATGTCTCACTTAGTGCTGAACACACCATTGTCACTTCTTCTCAGACTTGTGATGAGTTAGTGGTCACCGCTATCAAAAAAAAAAAAAAAAAAAAAAAAAAAGAAAAAAGAAAAAGAAAAAAAGTCTTCTCTAACCAAAAGGTAGATATAGGGGTATAAATCTCAATATTGAGAGAGATATTTGGTGGGCATAATATATTCATTTAGCCAAATAAAAGTAGTAGCTCCCCCTCCCAGGGATTAAGACTGCCCCAGCCATATGCTTTAGACAGTGCTATGTAACCTGTTGGGGGAGAGAAGTCATCAGTGGTCTAACCCAGCAGTAGACCCTTCAAGCTATATGGCTGGTCAACAAGGCAAAATGCACCAATTGCTGCAATGGTGGCATGTCATTTATAGAGGACATGAATGTCTCTCTAATTGTATTTGATATCCACTCTTCCAGAGAGAGAACTCATGGCTAGTACTGACAAGCTAACAAGTCAACATTTTAATAAGCCATTATCACTTTTACAATGTCATGGTGGTTCTACTGAATGTAGTAGGACATTTCAAATCATGAAATGATTTCACAATATAAAAGAAGATAAAATAATAAAAATCATCTGGGCGTGGTGGCACACACCTTTATTCCCAGCACTTGGGAGGCAAAGGTAGGAGGATCAGTGTGAGTTAAAGGCCGCCCTGAGGCTGCATAGTGACTTCCAGGTCATCCTGAACTAGAGTGAGACCTTACCTCAAAAAAAAAAACAAAAACAAACAACAAAATAATAATGATAACAATAATGAAAATCTTGTAAAAATAAGAATACTGAGCTTGGAGAGATGGTTCAGTATTTAAAGAAGCTTTCCTCTAAGCACACCATTAATCAGAGTTAGATCCTCAGCCTCATGTAACACCTGATGCAAAGTGGTCTTCATATATATAATCTTAACTTCATATCAATAATCAAAGGTACTTATGGCAAAAGGAGGCATAACCAGGAGAATCTATAGCCCTCAAGCAGCAACTTGAGATTCTGTCCCAAGACTGCCAAGTTTCCACAGTCATGTAAATTCTCTTTTAAAATGTCCTGCCATCTGGCAGCTCCACCAAAAGGCTAATTAAAACATTTAAAAACACATCCATCAAAACAACCAAAAGACTGTTCAGAGGAGCATCCATGGATTGTCTATGTGAAAGCTGAAAAATGCCTCAGCAGTAAGTTCCTTGATCCTGAGAACCTGCTGATGGATTTGGATAGATATTCAATAAATTCTGGAGTGTATACCACAGGTCATTGTGTCTGCTCACGTTTCGATAAAGGGAGGAGAGTGTTCTCACTATCAACATTGTTCCACTGAACTAGGGAGAAGATATGATTTGTACTCTGCACAAAGTCATCATTGCTACCCAGCCTCTTTGTCATATCCTCCAGGAAGCCTTCCTGGAGCTTTGTTGGGAAGCTCATACTTGTTTTTAACAGGGGAAACTTCTTCAGAAGGTTCTTATATTTCAGCTCTGTTTCAATTCTAAAAAAGATGCCATGCAGTATCTCATATAACATGCCCCTAGGCTCTGCAGTCCACTGTCCTTACCATAAGGCTATCTCAGAAGTATCTGAGGATGACACAAAAGGTGGATGTTGTACTCCTGTGTTCTATCTTCTGGCATTGTCAAAGGTCAGCAAGGATGATTCACTCCTCTATATCTAGCAAGGTATCTTCTGGTTTTAAGTTTCTATAGCCAATTTTTTGATAGTGAGGTAACCCAAAGAAATATTTCAGCAGTATTGAAACACTCCCATATTTCCTCGCTTTGGAGATGGTAGACTAATTCTCCACTGCTAATGTAATCAAGATAAAAGTACAGTTTTGCTGCAGTCTGCACAGGGAAGTAAAGGCCTGCTAAGAAAAGATGTTTCACATTCTTCTCTGACACAAACTGCTTCTTTTATGTCAGGATTGCTTTCTGCAATAAAGCTTCATCTGTGTAGATTGCTTTTCTACCAAATGTCATGCTAGAAGAACCTATTTCAAACTGCCCTTCCCAGCGACTTGTAAGAAATGAAAATCAGATAGTTTAACATGACAAACGGATGACTGACCTGAGTTGGTTCTATGAGAATAACTATGTGGAGGGGAAGTTGTTGGAATTTAAAAGGTCAGGTGCTTGGGTATTGGAGCCTTTGCTTTTTATTGTTATCTATATGTATTTAACTTTTAAACTTTTAAATTTATCATCTCTTATTTATTTTAGTTTTATAAGTCAACAACAATATTTTGTTTTGAATTTTTAAATTAATTATGAACTTTATTGTATGAACAGATGACATGTTGGTGATATTCCCTTCATGTCATCCTCTTATATCCCTTCTTCCCCACCCCCATTCCACTGTAGACCCTTCTCAGTGGGGTTATTGATATTCACTATAACAGCATGAATGCAGCAGTTGAGCTTTTTTTTAATGGACTGAAATTCAGGGTATAGACTTTGCATAGAAGTTACTGGTGGTATCCTATGGGAAACTGTTCAGACTTATCTTTCTCTGTTTGATGAAAGCCTTTTGAAGGAGCTGAAGAGAAATAGAAGTTTTAAAAAACTCCTTAATGCCATTACTCTCTGATTCAATTCTATTGTGATCTGAAAACATCTTTTTATCTTGTAAAATTTGTTTGGACAATTTATTTTATACTTCAACTTATTAGTGAATGATGCATGCAAACTTTAAAAAGTGCATTCTGTAATTTGGTGCAGGGCAGTGGATATCAAGTGTATGCAACTCATTGATAATGCTAAGTTCAGCCATGTCCCCACTAATTTTCTGCTTGCTAGACCTGTCCTTTCCTGATAAAGAAGTGTCAAAACCACCAACTTAAATAGTAGGTTCATATATTTATACTGCACAATTTTTGCAGTTTTAGACTCATATTGTGGTACTCTTTTTTTTTTAAGATAGTAATAGTTGTCTTCTTGGAGAACTGATCCTTTCATCAGTATAGCTGTCTATCCTTAATTAATTTAAATTCTCTGAAACAGAATTAATTTCTTTCAGAAATTAATAAGGCTCCTCTAACATTTTTGAATAATGTTAGCATATCTTTCTGCAGAAATAGACATTAATTTATATTCAAATATTTACATTGCATGTGTGTGTGGGTGCGTGTTCATGTGTGTGTCTCTCTCTGTGTATGTGTTTTATGGGAAACATACAATTGGTCTTTCGTTTTTATTTTTGACAAGGTCTCACTGTAGCCTCACTCTTTGGCCAGGACTGGCCTCAAACATAAGATGATTCTATCTTAGCCCTCTTGAGTATTGGGATTAAAGGCATGCACCACCACACTGGGCTTCTTTTGCTTTTTTTGGCCATCCTGAAAACCTGTTTTAATTGATGCTTTTAAATCCTTGATGTCCAAAATGATCATTAATATAGAGCATTAATAACATGTTAAATGTTTTATGTGTCCCATTTATATTTGTTCTTTCATTTTGCATTATTTCTTATCTGTTTTTGAACATTTTATATGATTATGTTTACCATTTTTTCTTAGTACATTGTGTGATTTTTATTTTTTATTGTTACATATTTTAGTTTTTGTTATAGAGTTGGAAATAACATTTACAACTAATCCAATTCCATTTTTAAGCAGTAGCACATGAATACCTGAGAACAACAGTGTAATTCCAATTCCTTTCTCTCACTCCTTGTAAAATTTGTGAATTACACTTACATGTGAGCATACTTAAGCCTTTGCATGTCCATAAGAATACATAACTGAGTACACTTTCACTATTCTTAAAAGAGTCTCATCCATCAGATCAATTAAGAATAAGCTTCCCACTTTCAGTGGTCTCTTCTCTAATGATTTTCCAATTTTTGTATCTGCGTAAATGATGGAACTATGTAACTTTCCTTTAGAAAATGTTTTCTTGGGCTGGAGAGATGGCTTAGTGGTTAAGGGGTATGCATGCCTGTGAAGCCTAAGGACCTAGGTTCGATTTTCCAGATCCCACATAAGCCAGATGCACATGGTGGCGCATGCATCTGGAGTTCTCATTTGCAATGGCTAGAAGCCCTGGTCTGCCTATTGTCACTCTCTCCCTCTCTGTTTGACTATAATAAATAAAACAAAATAAGAAAATCTTTAAAAAATGTTTTCTTTCAATTCAGGTCCACATGGAAGGCTAGTCTTTTTTATTATTTGAGAAATGTTTTTTCCTTCATATTTGAAGAGCAGGTTCTCCAGGTGAGAAGATTCTGGGTTGGTGAATGGTGTTCTCTCTATTCTTAACATTTAGTTTTATTTCACTCTCCTTCGCCTCACACCTGAGTTATTAGAGGCAGTTCCCTGTGTATTCTTCTGTAGGTAAACTGCTTTAACTCACCAGTCTCCTTTCTTTGACATTCTCTATTTGAATACTGTGTTCCTGAGAATAATTATTTTGGCATTTGTTCTGTTTGCTGTCCTATTAACTTCCTGAATCTGTTATTTACTGTGTGATGTTGATTTGGGAAATTTTGGTCATTATTCTCTCACATGCTTCTGTTATCCCTTTCTTTGCCTTCTGATGTACTCCTTACAGTCTTTATACGAATTGCGTTTGTCACACAGTTATTAACTATTCTGTTTGTTTTTTCAGTTTATCTTTTCATCAAATTTAGGATTTTTTAGATTTATATATAAATTTCTTAATGTTTTATTAATTTTTATTGTTAATAATTACAAATTCAGTTACATTTTGAATGTTAATATTACAGCTTGACAACTAAGTAAGCCTTTTTCTACTGTTTTATTTCAATCAATTTTCTGTTCGTATGTAAATTGGATACTATTTAAAATTATACCTCTAGGGCTGGAGACATGTCTCAGCAGTTAAGGTAAGGTGTTTTTCTGCAAAGCCTAATGATCTGGATTTGATTCCCTAGTACCCACATAAATCCAGATGCACAAAGTGGCACATGTGCCTGGATTTTGTTTGCAGTGGGTAAAGGCATAGATTCACCCATTCTCTCTGTTTCTCTTTTATCTTTCTCTGCTTGAAAATAAATTTTTTAAAAAAATTATAGCTTTATTTTATCTCTTGAGTTCTTTATTTGCTGACAGTTTTTGTACATGTTTATAATGTATTTTAATCATGGTCCCCTCTCATTAACTTCTCTTGACCCTCCTCTCCATCTCCCTTCTCCTGAACCTCCTCCCTCAGTCTAACCTACTTTTGAACCCATCCAAACTTTATTTCTGTTATTATGGTCTTGATGTTCAGAATATTTTGGTAATTTCTTTCTCTCTGCTTGCACTACTCACCTATTGTTGCATGCAGTCTAATTTATCCATTAGCACCTTACCACACTAATAATTTTACCATGCTGCTTGGATAATCCCAGCGTCTGTCATAATTGGGTCTGATTTTGATGCTTTCTGTGTCTCTTAAAACTATTTTGCTATACTATATTCCTTGTATTATTTTTCTTGCTGGGTAGTCATGATGCAAAGATTAAATGAACTTTATATAAAGCATGCATTTAGTGATGATATGAAAGGTATGAGGGATGGGAGGATGCAGTGTTTTAGTGAGCCTGTATGCTGGAGTATGGATTTCCCAAACACTTCAAGGATACTTTTCCCCTCATAATCGAAACAGAATTACTAGGAAATTCTGAAATTCAATATTTTTCTTCCTCCATATGGAAAGCTATAGCAAGCTAGATTTGGCTATATCCCTCAGCAAAATTAGTTGGTATGCTAGTCAGCATTTCATCAGTGCAATCAAATACCTGACAAAATCAATTTAAGGAAGGAAAACTTTATTTGGGCTCATGGTTTCATATGATAGTCACTTGGTCCTGTCATTTCTGGGCAGTGGTCAGACAGCAGAAAATCATGGCAGGGAGGTTGTAATGAAGCATAGCTGCTCATCGCATGATGGCGGGGAGAATGAGAGTAACAGGTAGAGAGATAGTTTAGCGGTTAAAACACTTGTCTGCAAAGCCTAAGGACCCAAGTTCGATTCCCCATTACCCATGTAAGCCAGAGCAGAAGATAGTACATGCATCTGGAGCTTGTTTGCTGTGGCTGGAGTCCCTGGTGTGCCCATTCTCTCTCTCTCTCTCTTTCTCTCTCTCTCTCTTTCTCAAATAAAGTAAAAATAAAATATTTTTTAAAAAGAGTGAGTGCAAAACTAAAAGGGGGGCACACAGACAAGATTCAGTATATAGCTTCTAAAGGTCCTCACCCTGTAACTACATCCCACCTCCTAAAATCTATGACCTTCCAGTAGCACATCAAATTATAAGCCCACCAATGGATTCAACATTTAATAAAATCAGATTCCTCATGACCTCATGACTTCCCCAAAACCTGAACCTTGCTGCATTTGGAGCCAAATCCTTGAATAAATGAACTCCTTGGAAACATTTCAGATCCAAGTCATGTCAACTAATCTCTGATAAAGTCCCAGAAAATTAAAATTTGCTTAAATAGTCTCTCCACAGGACAGGCTTTAGGAAAAGGAGAGTGTCTTAGCATTTAAAAGTGGTTTATTTCCCTCCACCCTCCAGACATGTGAGTGAATATTTTCTTTTACTGTTAGAACCTGGAATACTCCAAGCAAGAGGTAAAACTTGTGAAAGAATGGGAGACATCCAATCGATAAGCGAGCCCTGGAGTTTTTAAAATTTCAGAGTTGTACAGACCAAGCCTCAATTTCTCAATTGCACAACCATTTCTCAATTGCACTTAAGATATTTCAACCCTGACGCTGGTTCTCATGGCAGTTTGCACTCACAAGACTGTTGCAGTAGACCCTCTCTGTGCTCACCAGGCTGTCGCTCCACTCTTGTCACATGAGCTACTTATTTGTTCAATCTGGGGTGCAATGATTCGCCTTGTGACCTCACTTTATGACCTCACTCTGTTAGGATTCCAAAAGGAGTTGTTGCTCTCAGTTTGTTCTGTGTTTTACTTGCTGTGAGGGCAAAGTAGTGATTTCCAAACCTTTTTACTTACTTTAATGGAAAATGAGAGTAACTTATTTCACTTAACTGAAAGTATATTTTTAAAATATTTTAGGAACCTAATCCAAGATTATATTCTTTTTATTTTGCTTTTAATTTTGCCCTTTAAATTACTGTGTATTTTAATCTATGGAAAAAGTATACTTCATCCTTTTAAAACATACACATTTTAGAAGTTAGGCATGTTTAGGACATTTCTAGAAGATAATACAACCTATACATATGATAAATGAATACTCAGGAAAATTTTATAGGGACAAGTTATATAAATTAAATGGTGTATTTTTATCTCATTTCAACTCCTCAAAGTGCTTAGGTCTCTCACATAGAAACCTTTTATTTGCTCTTTCCTCTAACTGTAATATTCAACTGTGTGCATGACAAACTCCTCCTGTGCCTACTTCTGTCTTGGATTGCATAGCTGCCAGAGCTATTATTATTTCTTTTTTTAATTAATTAATTTACTTCTCCTTTTATGTAGGTTATAGTCTTTAATCCCCCCTCCATCCCAATATCCTGAGGGCCTTCCTCAGTAGGATTATTGGTGTTCACTGTAGGGTAATTAGGGCCTCAGTCAGAGAAGGCTATCTTGACTGAGATATATAAAGTAAGGGCTTTTACTACTTTCTATCTTCTATCACACTATTCACTTATTTTATTTCACACATAACAATTATCTCTTTACTTATTTTCTGTGACACCTCTAAGCTTCATGTGTTAAGTACCACTTTGTTATCAAATTTACCCTTTACTTTTTCTGTTGATATAACTTTACTGACTAGAATACTATATAGCATAGGATATGTGCTCAAGTAATATTTGTATTCAATAGTGAAAGAACTGAAATGAGTTTATCAAGCGTGTTGAATATAGCATGATATTTATAACTATAATGATGAAAGGGTGGAGAAATAACTTAGTGAGAGATTGCTTTCCTCCTATCCTTGAGGTTATGGTTTACATGGTGTTACAAAAAAAAAAATTATAACAACATTAGGACTGGGGATATAGCTCACTTAGCAGTGTCCCTGCCTTCCATGTGCAAGATCCTGAGTTCAATAGCATGCACAGAAAAATATACTATCAATATTTAGTATATAATATCAATTTTCCTCTTACATTCATTTCCTGAAATACAAAGGAGAGAGGAAGAGAGACAGCACACACAGAGACATGAGATAATAAAAAATTGAGAAAACAAACAAACCAGAGACAACATTTGTGCTAATGGAGATAAGACTGAGACTGATAATCTGCCAACATTGCTAGCCTTGTGTGTGGGTTGTCCAAAAATGGTGGACAGCTATAATTGGTACAGACATTAGCATTGAGGTCAGCCTCTGGGACAGATCCTGACTCTGTGTCAGCTGCCCAGGCAGTTATGTCTCCAAAGGATGTTGATAGCACAGTTGACATGTCCAGAAAGCAATAAGTTGGATATTCAGTAAGTATAAGGAGACATACAAAATTCTAAAAAATAAATAAATAAATAAAAATTGCCCAGTAACCATGGAGACAGCTAACTTTTAGGGGCATAAGGTGTGACACTTGCAGGAACCTCCCAGGATCATCTGTTAAGAACCTGAAGGAGGTTGTATTTCCTAAAAAATTAATATGGATATTCAGTCCTAGAGAAATTTTCCACTGTTCAGTAATATTTAATCTTTTTTTACTGCCATGCTACTGAGGCTGAAGAAACAAAGGATTCCTTTACAAATTGTTTTGGTTGTTTGGCCTTTTCAGAAAGAAATCTTGTAGCAAAACCAGCAAACAAACAAAACTACCTCCAAAAATTCTCTGTACAAAAAAAGATAGAAAAATCTAAAATAACTAGTTGCTTCTTTCCTGCAGCCAAAGACACAAAATATACTGGTTTATGATAAATTTTGTTCCCAAGTTTGTCAAGTTGAAAACCAAATACTTTGGGGCTTAATTTAAAAATATCATGGAAAGTATTATTTTTGCACATTTCCAAATGTTCTCATGTATGTATGTATGTATATATAAATTTTTCTCACTGCACAAAACACAATTACTTTAGTGCCTTAACTAATTTTCATTATAAAGTGAAACTTATAGCAATTAAACTTCATCTGTGCCTACATGAATGTTGGCAGTGCCTGTTTCATCTTTAAACAAAGGATAGAGGGTGGCTGGTGGTTTACTTATATTCTCCAAACCACTTTACAATTTCTTGATAGAAGGGCTTTTTTATACTGTCATTCAAAATTAAGTACTGAGTTGGTCAATGCTAGGCATTGCTTTTGTTTTATTTTGTGTCTTTTCCTACATTATAACATGTAGAAGACATTATGTTCCACACTGACTTTCTACTTCTTTAATTTATAGACAATTATTGCAACAAAATTAGAATATGTTACTTTAAGGCACAGAATCCTGTAACATAAAACATAATAGATTGTTTGGTTTTGTTTTTCCTTCAGACTACTTACATGCTGACAAACTCTTTAAATAATTACAAGTGGGCTTAGACACACATGCACATTGAAAGTCTGCTTTATCATTAAGTATTAACTTTCAAGTGAAAATTAATTTGTAAACAGATCATGAGCATTTGTGAAGTTAGAGATAGGCAGAGCTTGGGGAAATAGCTCAGCTGTAAGGGTACTTGTCTTGAAAGCATGAAGACTTGATGTTCAATCCCCTGAACACACTTTAAAAAGCTGGATGTGGTGATATGTTCTTGTAAGTGTAATTCCAGCTCTGAGAATGAGGAACTAGGCTTATCCTTAGGCTAGCCTATGTGACGAGTTCCAGGCCAATAAGAGAGCCTATCTCTAGAAGGGGTAAATGACACCCAAGAAATGACACCAGAGGTTGTCCTGTGCATAAAAACATCCACAAAATTTAATGGACAGTGTTTTTAGTTATTTCTTTTTCCCCATTCCTGGTGTGTGTACATGTACCATAGTTATTTTATTCTTTTCACTTTATAATATATATTTCATATTTCTGTGAAACTGTCTCCAAAGATATATTGTCTTAGATCTATAAAATAAGAATTATATTGATAAATCTTTAATATATATAAACTAAAATGTCATTTAAAAAGATGTCATAAACAATATATATTTGTACATATATATGTATATATATACATATATATATACATACATATATATATACATATATATATAGAGAGAGAGACAGAGAGAGAGAGAGAGAGAGAGAGAACAGAGATTTTGCACTTATGCCTTGCTTTCAGCTATGCTTTTAAAATATGAATTTTTAATCTTCTTTAGCATTTCCTCTATGTTTTTGATATGAGATATTCATATATAACTGTTTTCAATATTTAGAGCAAAATAATAGCATACATGATATTGTATGGATAACATATCAAAAATGTGAATTAATATTTATGCACAGCACTATCTTTTAGTACAGTACATAATGATAGCACCAATATAAAATAATTTAAATAAGTGATTATATAGCATATTAGAATTATTTAAGCTTGAGGACTACAATGAATTATCATCTCTAGAGACAACTATTTTCTCAACCAACTATAGGAAGTATTACTGTTTTCCTCTTCAGTTAACAGAAAGTGATAGAAATGTTAACTAGCAGATGCAATTTATGTGGCTCAATCCTGAAGTTAGAAGTGTGAGTGGATTATGTGTCCATAAGAGTACCATCTTCCTCAGAGTACTAGTCTTACATGAAATTTTAAATGTACCATTGCAAAAACCAAAGTCTTCTTATCCATAGAATAGGGTCTGCTTAAAAAAGATGCAGCTCTCATGACCAGTGTTTTCATACAATCACTAGGTTTTTGTTATTGTATGTCTTCTCAAGAAACTCAAGTATTGAAACCTTGGTTGGCAACTGATGGGCTTCTACAAAGTTATTGGATAATTAAAACTCTGCCGTATTCAACTCATTAATACATTGATGAGATAATAATTTCATGACATTAGTGGGAAGTGGTGTAAACCAGAAGTATATAATTTAAGCAATATTTTTTTATTTTTTAATTGTTTTTAATTTTAGACAGAGAGAAAACTGGCAGCTAGGGCCTCAGCCACTGTAATTGAACTCCAGACACTTGCTCCACCTCATGGACATGTGTGACCTTGCACTTTTCTAACTTTTGTGTGTCTGGCTTACATGAGATCTGAAGAGTAGAACCTAGGTCCTAGGCTTTGCAGGTAAATGCCTTAACTGCTAAGCCATCTCTCCAGCCCAGAAGTGTATAATTTAGAAGTTGAGGGCTGGAGAGATGGCTTAGCGGTTAAGCGCTTGCCTGTGAAGCCTAAGGACCCCGGTTCAAGGCTCGACTCCCCAGGACCCACGTTAGCCAGATGCACAAGGGGGCGCACGCGTCTGGAGTTCGTTTGCAGTGGCTGGAGGCCCTGGTGCGCCCATTCTCTCTCCCTCTCTCTATCTGCCTCTCTCTCTCTCTGTCTGTCGCTCTCAAATAAATAAATAAAAATAACAACAACAAAAAAAAAAAGAAGTTGATTACTGGGGTGTTTCCTTTGGAGGACATATCTGTGTCCAGTTCCTTATAGTTTTCTCTTTCTGTTTCCCAGCTTCCACAAGGTAAGTGGCCTTACCTGCCACATATTTCTGTCCCCATGATATTCTGCCTTTCCACAGACCCATAAAAATAGAGCCAATCTACTGTGGACAAAAGCCTGTGAAACTATGAGCCAAAAAATATCATTCTTCCTTTAATTTGTTTATGTCAGTCTGCATCATGGTGACACAAAGAAACTAACAGAATCAATTTGGACATTTTTAATATATTAAGATGGCAAATTATTGGGTTGAGGATATAGATGGATGATAGAATATAGGTCTATTATGTGTCAGGCCTTGGTTCTCAACCTCAGTACTTAAAAAAATGGCAAAATGCTGAAATTTAGACATGATTTCTAAATTCTTATTATAGGGAAAAAGACGAAGATGTGACTATGCTAATTTTTATGGAAATTTTTGGGGGATAAAAATTCCCAGAAGCTAGAATATTCAGTAACACAAGGGCCTTTTGAATCTTTTGAGTGTACCTCATAGATCTTCTTAATTAAACTACAGGAACTATGCCCCAATCCTTGAAGCTGTTGGCCCTTGTCCATCTTAGCAGGAGGTTATGACAGAAAAAGTTAATTTGAAAACATCTGTCAAAGTAGATTTTGTCAAATGGAATGACTCACTAAAACTCATGGCAGGTCTGTGAAAGTTTTTATAAACTTATTCTAAGAAAGAAAGAAAATACTAATTATTGGACCAAAAATGACAGAGATGGTACAAAGTGAAAGGAAGCTCTCTGATCTCCAAACTTCCACTAATAAAAGCATTCTGATGAACTACTCAGCTGAAATAAAAGCTACCTTCCATGAGAAAAGGAAAACCTAGGGTGACATGTGATAACATTGCAAGTGATGCTCAGGAAAAGTAATCGGGAAATGCAAAATTGTGCCTGGGTATATTCCTAATATACTGCAGATTACTCTTGGCATCCTGCTTTACCTTATATTTGAGTAGGGCTATTTATAGCTATTAGCCTATACCAATCTAATTGCTTTATACTGATCTGGCGATTGGTAAGTTGTCTGTTTAGATTGTTATATATTATTATATTATATATAAAGAGAGAGAAATTTTGCCCCAGGAACTGTCCTGAACGGATTATGACTATAAGCCTCATTTGTAACTGGACCTTGTATAGAACAGACTTTGAACTTTGAGTTTGATACAATAATAAGTGGTAACACTAAGAACTTTGGAAGTTAGTGAATGTGTTGTACACCAGAAGGATATGAATCTGAAGGCCAGTGAGCAAACTTCAAAAGCACAGAAGATGGGTCTCTGTGTCTGTGGTAGTGTTTAACCATTACACATTCTGTTTTCATCGATCACAATGAGGTCCAATTGCTTGCTTGTAATGTAATTCAGCAGAAGTGATAGGATGCCAATCCTATGATTGCATTATGATATATAGCATTCCAGCACATTGAATCAATTTCTCCCTTTGCTTTGAAGCAAGATAGTACAAGGTGAAGTGGATTCAAGAATGTGGATGGCCTCAAGCTCTTGAGTGAATGCACAGTATGAAACTCAAGATCAAACATTTAACCACAGAGAAGTAATAACTCGAGAGGTTGGAAATTGCTGATGAGACCAAAATTGTGGCTAACACTATAATGTAACTACATGACACCATGACCAAGGACCCATTTATAACATTCAGACTCTTAAAGCATATTAATGATAAAATAATATTTTTGATGTTATTTTAAATTTTTAAGTATTTAGTAATCTGTTATACAACACAGAATCCTAGTACTAGAAGTTGTACAGCCTTAACACCTGGAAAGGATCACCTCAAAATCCAGATTTAAGGAGGAAGAAGGAGCAGCACTAATTTTCTCAGATTATACTTCTCACACAGGCAAAAAAAAAAAAAAAAAAAAAAAAAAAAAAAAAAAAAAAAAAAAAATCCTGCCCCAGTGTTCTAACAAACTGCTTAAGCATCTTAAAGTCCATTTACTGTTAGGTCTGAAATTCTGTACCAGCATGCTCCAAACCATTTGGTCATTAATCTCATTGATGTTAGGGCCAATTCTATTGGAACAGTAGGAGTGGCTCAGCTTCTGAACATTCCACTCAAAACCTCACCTCTGGAAATCTTTCCTGTGCCTTTTGACATATTTCTAACTTTGAACAGGTAGTTGTGTATGGTGGCTAATGACATGAGCAGGTTAGACTGCCAGCTCTCAGGTTGTCCACCCTAATCAATGACTCGTCTGAATTAATCAAAATGAATAGAAAATCCTAAGACTGACTATTAGGTTAGGTAGCCAGTTGGAGGACTTTTCAAGCCCAGAATAATGAAAGATAGATCTCACCTGGGAGAGGGGGATACAACTTTCATTTCAGGAACATCTTTTGCCCTGACATGGAAGATTGATATTGAATTTTCTCTCACACAGCCACTTTATCTGTGGTTACTAGAGTATGGAAAAGTATTTTTGAAATATTACAGTTCATGTCATCATGTAGGCAACTGAAGAGACTGCTCCAAAATTTGTCTACCCTTCAGTCAGAGATCTTTGAAAATGCAGTGACTCTTCCCATGCACAGATTCTGCAGGCATCCATGCCCCCCAATGTGCATTATTCAACTTAAAAACGTGGTACAAAATTTGTATTTAAGTTTAGATGACTTCAGAAATGATGTCACCTGGGACTTGAAAGACATTCAGGTCAGATACAACTCACTAATCAGGATTTCATTAGACGTTTTGCTTCAAGTCCTGTGGATTATATAATTAAGAATGTATCCTACTGGACTAATGTGATGGGCCAGTTTTTATGTAGAAACTTGTAAACTCTACTTAGCTTTCTAAGGCAGACATTATTTGATTGCAGAAATTGTCCTACTGGTACTTTGACAATCGTGTTGTAGTAAGTATAACAACTTGGCCTTTTCGACATCCTTTAAATTCTATTGATAGTCTTATGGTGAGATTCTTCAAAAATAGCTGAATACGCAAATTACAATGGGAAAGTTTGTCAGGAATGAGTAAAATGGTCATACAAGAAATTCATGTTTGGGAGAGACAGTTCTTCACAAATCTCTCATGTCTTTATGTCTTATAAGCAGAGGCATCAACTGATATGTACTTTGAACTATCCAGGCATGTGTGCCTATAATGTTTCTATCCACACAAAAAATACATGCTTACTGCCCAAATGGTGCCTGCCTCAGAGAACAAAAGTGGCATGCTTGATGCTCATTACTAAAGATTAACATACCTGAGTCAAGAGTTTCTGAAAGTTCCACACAATTCACTGAATGTGCAAGTTTCTTCTGGCTTTGCTAATGTGGCTATATGGGAAGAAAGCGCCTATCAACAGAGTAGATAAATGACAACAATCTATCCTCTGTTAAATTTTATTGCTCAGAAGTAAAGATCCCTTTCAAACTTCTACTGTTCACTGACAGTGCACTACTTGGTCACCCAGAACCCCTAACGAAGATGTACAATGAGATGACGGTTTGAAAGTCTGTTCCACAAAATTCATTGTTCATTCTGTGGACCAAAGAGCAATTTTGAATTTCAAGTCTTATGATTTAAGGAATATGTTTCATAAAGCCTCAGCTGTCACATTTATTTTACTAGAACACCATTGTTTTTTCACTGTTTTTATTAAGTAGAAACTTTGTATGGACACATCATATGTTGGCACCATCATTTTTCTTCACCCTGCCCCCAAATCACTGAGGGCCCTCCTTTTTGGCATCCCTTGTCTTCTCTGATGGGTCGGGACAAAACAAGTTGGAAACTTTCCTGGAATTATTTTCCATTCTAAATTGTATTAACATTTGGGATACACAGAAGGAGCTCAACATATTAATATTAACAGCAGCTTAGATGATGTCAAATTTAACCCTAATAGAGAGTTTTTATGCCTGAAGTAACTGCAGAAGGGCAGGAAATAACAAGATATCTCAGATTATGTGTGAACCATGAGAGATGTGACTAAAATTCTATAATTTATTATGCAACTTTAATGGATAAGGAGTTGTTACTAAGGGATGACAAAAAAAGTGGACTCTTGAGATAAAGTGTAGTTCTGGTGAAGATGTCATGATCATTGATGAAATATGAAAAGGATTATAATATTATATAAACTTACTTGATAAAGAAATGTTGGGTTTGAGAATATTGATTCTGTTTGGTAAAGTTATACTTTGAATAATATTTCATGAAATCAAGACTCAATGAAATAAATGCCATGATATCTGATTGTAATAAATTTCCATAACTGGAGAGATATTCAGTTAGTAAAACTTCTCAAGCTGCCTACCAAGCATGAGACAAGTTCAATCCCAAATACTTATGCAAAGTGTTGGCAAGGTGGCATGTGCCAATAATTCAAGTCCTGGGGGAGGGGAGTAGAGATGGGAAGATTCCTGAAGCTTGATGACTAGTCACTTGTGTCTAGTTGCTAAGCTTTAAGGCCATATGAGATCCTATCTCAAAAATAGGTGAATAACATTCCTAAAGATAACACCTGAGGTTGTCTTCTAGCCTCTACATTCACATACACAAAAATGTGCCAGAACGTACATATGCCACACACAATAAGAACATGCAAACACACACACACACATGCACGCACACACACTCATGAAATTTCCACAGCCATTCACCATTCTGATGAACTAGCAGCCATCAGCATTAAGACAAGGTTCTGTACCAGCAATAAAACTGCAACTTGATGAAGGCTCAGATGAATATTTGCATATTTCACAATACAATGTTTTTTTTAATTATCACATGCAAATTCTGTTGATAGATATAACTTCATGTCTCATTGGCAACAGTACAGTGTAAACAGTATATGAACTGGGTAAATAAAAATTAGGGGGACTGGAGAGATGGCTGATGGTTAAGGAGCTTTCCTGCAAAGCCTAAGGACTCATGTTCAAATCTCTAGGTCCCACATCGCCAGACGCACAGTGATGAATGCATGCAATGTCACACATGTGCACAAGGGGGTACACATGACTGGAGTTCATTCATAGCAGGCTGAAGGACCTGGTACAGCCATTCTCTCCCCCCACTCTCTGTCTTTCTCTCTCCCCCTCTCAAAATAAAAATAATAAAGAATAGCAAAAACATGGGAATTTCTTGGTTGCCACGTACATTAGTTTTAGCCTTGTGTGTGTGGGAACATTTTACTGTTGCCACATTTTTTTTACAACCTTCACATTAACTTTCACAACTCCATAGAGTGTGAAAACACAGTTGTACCTTTGTTCATATCTCATTTTGATATACTTCAGAGACATTGTTCAAGAGACTGCAATAACAAGTGGATAAGTGTAGTTTCACTAAAGCTGCACAAAACTATGCTCATCACTTCAGGTCCATCAACTGGATTAATTTTTTTTCTTTAATTTTTCACCTGCAACTCATCAAGCTCTCTCACTCTCTTGATATGATAGCTTCCCTCTGAGGCCAGCAGACCTCATACACCATTGCATACAGCTGGCAAAGGGTTTACCTGAGATTTCAGGGGAGACACTGACTATCTTTACCCACTCTTCTTCTTCAACAGGTCTATTCTAGAAATTTCTTGATGTGTGGTCACCACTGCTTGCAGTAAAGTTGGCAATAGTTTTTCTTAGAGGACCACATCACACAACAGCCTCAGCTCAAATTTTCAGAATTCTGTCACCTCATGTAGGAATCACAGTAGCATTACGAAGTATGCTTTATGCCTTTCAGTCATCCAGAATATTTGCCAAGCCCTTTAATACAATCTTAGTGGCAGGGAGTTCTGATGTTCTGGCATTTAACCAGAATGTTAGTCTATAATCCCAGCACTTGGAGACTAATTCAGAAAAACTGTAAATTTGAGGCTGGCCTGGGCTATGTAGTGAGTTGTATTGTCAAAAATGTGGCAGTTTTTGAAACAACACACCCTAACTGTGCCTACAGAATATGTGTTATTTCTTACTTAGAAAAACCTAAATAAAAAATAGATATTTCATGAAGTAGCCAGATAGTCAGGGTTCTTTTTTATTGAAAATAATATTTATTTATTTATTTATGTTTTCTTTTTTTTTTTTAATCACATATCCTTACTGATTATTTCTTTCTTTTTTTTTTTTTTTTTTTTTACTCAGTTCGGCATTCAGCAAATACAGTCAGTTTGGTACCATTATTAGGCTCATCCGTGACCTACCCCCTCCCCTTGGCCCCTCCTTGTTGAGGTATACGGGTCATGCATTGTGGAGTTAGCCCACAGTTATGGGTAAGCTAAATGTCTCTGCATATCATGACCCAACATGTGACTCTGACATTCTTTCCGCCCCCTGTTCCGCAAAATTTCCCTGAGCCATGTTGGGTTCATTTTTGGTCTGCTTCAGTGATGAGGTGTTGAGGGCCTCTGAGGCTCTGGCTCTCTGATTTGGTAGGAGTTGATTTTTCTCTATGCTGATCTCCTTCCCCCTTGTGCTGGCGTCCGGTTCATCAGGAAAAACAGCCCCCTTGCTTGTTTCTCAAAGTTTTCTTAGTTTCAGCCGGAGCCCTTTTGAGGTATGATGGGGTGGCTCTCTCCTTAGGGTCTACATCTATCTGAAAAAGAGAAGCAGATTCTCCAACGGAGAGTAAGTTAGCACCAGGACAAATGAGATAACCCTTACTTTTTTTTTTTTTTTATAGAGAATTTAATAGGTGTAGGCCCTCTTGTAGCCCACAATTGATAGTAGGTTGATACTGGAGAGTGGGCTTATGTTTGGATATGGTTCTGACTTGTTTCCCAGCTCCAGCTATGGGTCCCATACCAGTGAGGGGATCAGTTAGCCAAATTGAGAGCAGTTGCTTCCCCACCATGGCTGTGTGCCACCACTGCACTTGTGTGGGCATCACAATAAGTTATTTGCTGCTAAGTAGGTTAGACCATGCGTTGCTTCGATAGATATTGGTCAATTTCCCCCAGTCGCCCATGTAGCACCTTCTGGCACTAGATGCGCTGACTGTCTGGGGACTGACTCTCATCCAACTTCCAGCCATGCCATTCTAATTTGCATGTCAATCACATAAGGTATCTTCAGCAGTAGGGTCTTACCACTAACCTTTGGTGGGTCATCAAGTACTCTGACAGAAATCTGTCTGTCTTTTAGGAAACCTTGTAGGTCTCTCTGATCAAAAGCTCATTGTGGATGATAGCCCCATGCTGGTTCTGGGAGTTACAGGTCAGTGCCCACTAAGAAAATGAGGAAAAAGATAACTAATATACAAGAGTTAGAGATAAGAGAGAGAGAGACCTAGTCATGTTATATAGCCTTTGCTGGACATAAGCCCATAACAACCTTTTTGTGTCAGCCTGCAGAGTTCTGGGATTATAGGCTGTAGTACCACATCTGGCTTCTATTTATTTGTTTAAATAAAATTATATTTGATTAAGAATATCAATTTTTCACTATTAGTGAGCTATTTAATCCCAGAGATTGTTTAGCTCTTTAACAAACCCAGCCTTGAAACTTGAAGGATTGCTATGAAAGATGGACAGCAACTTCTAGTGTCGATGTCAAGGCCACATGGAGCCCTGGAAGTCCACTCTCTGCTTCTGTACACCAAGAGGGGAAAGGAAGCTTTGGTCAGTCTTGGAGCTCTGGTGTGCCAACTGTCTTCCCTATGCAACTTCATGTACAGAGAGCTGCTCTTGGAGAAATATCTTCTCTGCCTTCTTTTGATCAGAAACACCTTTGGTACTGTTTTCAAATGAATTTAGGCTTGTAAAAACAGACAAGAATGCTGCTACCATGGGGGTCTGACAACCTGCATCAAGGTGATGGAGACAGACACTGATCATACTCATAACACACCAAAGCAGAAATCCAGGAGCTTCTGAAAGCCCAGTACTAGCACACCTCAGTGAAGTGGGGACAGGGAGGAGGGAAATGATGGTTTCCAATACATGATATATCCATACAAAGTTTCTACTTAATTAAAAAATGGATAACAAGATTTTTTTCTTCTGGAAGTTTCTGATATTAACAGAAACCTCTGAGACCGCAGAATAGAAATAGCATATACGTCTGCTTGAAAAAGGGGGAAAGAATTACATGAAAATATTTCAATAACGTATGTTTCACAGACTTGTCTCTAGATCCAACCTTAACATCTGACTGGACCCCTGGAGCAATCAGCTTCTGTCTCCCCCACCCAGCTCCCTCTGAAGACACTATAACTATGCTTGGCTGGGCTTAGCAGTTACAGCATCAGGGTTCTTTCTAACTATTCTGTGACAGAATAGAGCACATGACACTGTGCTAAGGCAAGACCATGTGTTTCTTGTTTTCCATCCCAATGGAGGCTTTTGATTTGCTTTTCTGATGGGCCATAAAATGAAATTCATTCACTAGATTAATAGCTACTGCATTAATTTTCTGCCTACTGCTGTGACTACTTACTGCAGAGTTAATGGCTAAATATATAAATTTATCATCTCAGTTCTGGAGATCAGAAGTGTGACACAAATCTCATGGAGCTAAGATGAGAGAACTGGCAGGGTAAAGTCCTTACTGGAGGTTCTGGAGGATAGTCACTTACTTTGTCTTTTCCTGCTTTCTGCTACTCACTTTCCTTGGCAAATGGTCCCTTTGGATAGAAATGCTGGGCCAGCTCATACTCACATAGCCATTTCTATGATTCTTTCTTAACTTATACTTCTGTGCTTCAAGGGTCCTTGTGATTACATGGACACATCTGGATAAACTGTGATAATCACCCTCTATTAATAAACTTCCTACTTAGCAACCTGATTTCTTTTTTCTCTGTAACTTTGCATAGCCACAGCTTAGGGGAATCATAACACAGCCATCTTTTGTGGGATCATTACTGTGCATATCACAGCCACATAGCAAGTAAGAATGGGTTGCTATGGTCTAGGAAACATATTACAGGTTTCGCAAGAATGGACATGGCAGTTAGTTAAAGACATGAAAACCTACTATCATATGTCACATTTTAGTGAAGTTTATTTTGCAGTCCATTGTTGGTGAATAAAATGAAAATATGAATAAGGATGACAACACTTAATTGAAAAATATTTGATCTGGCATTAATTTCAAGCATACTTTAGTTCTCAGATTCAGGAAGGCCTCAATCCTTTTTACAGGTATCTGAATAGAAAGAGCTAATGTACATAGTCTCCCTTTTGGTTAACTCTAAGCCAACCTAAGTAACCTAATCATAAGAATGAAATCCTAACATATTCTCATTTTATCCCCATTCAAGAGAAGGGAATTATATATAGGTATACATATCAGGGAGCAGTATCTTAGAAGCCACACTGGAATTATACTAACTGCTATGGAGATAGTTAACAACATGTTCCACATTATTACATGCATCTGTAGATAACTATCTCTCTTCAAAAAACAGGTTCCTGTTTAGAAATTATATTAACAGGCTTTCAAGGGGAAATTATGCCTTCATTTTGAAGGATTCTCATGCTATCACAAATATATACAGGATGTTTGCAATTTTCCCAACTGGCCTCCATTCATTATCCAAAGTAAGTGTATATTGTAGGAAGAGGAATTTTCAAATCTTCTGAGAGCTATGGGAAATAAGATTTGAGCTAATCTTGTCGTTAAAAAAAGAAACACCATTATAAACACCCATTAGAATAAGTTGCAGGTGTAAATGCTATATGAGAATTAGAAGTATGGGGTGGAGTGTTTAAACTCTGAGTTTGATACATGAGAACCCACATAAACATCTGGGCATGAACAAACAGGCCTCTTGTCCTACTCTTCTGGGGAATGGAGACCTGAGAATTGCTGGAGATTGCTGGTCTTACTAAAAATGGCACTTATGCATAGAATTAAAGGTTCATTCTCAAGGAGACAATACAGAACCATTGATAGGAAGAGAACACCTGACAGTCTCCCATGGCATCCTCAAATATGTGCTATACACTCACATGTGTATATGAAAATAAACTTTCCACTATAATACCGCTAGTCAGTGGGAAATACATAGTTTTAAACAGAGATTATTACTTTTAATTGTTCAATTTCTTTTTCAGAAATATAAAATAGATATTCATAGAAAGAAAACAAATGACAGAAAAAACATTCACTTATCTGTCTCTGAATGTCAACTATGTATACTATGTCAAAGGAAACAACATTTGAAAACAGCAAATAAACCAAGACAAAAATTGGTATTTTGAATTTCCAGGTGAGGTTAACCAGTTAGACCTCATCATGTAAAATATCTTCAGTATTCTGGAAACACAAAAATATAATACATATGACATGTAGTATCCTGAATAGCCTCTAGTTCATCATCTTGCTTATTTATTAAGTGCAAATTTTTCTTATATCATCTAGGTTAATAATGAAGAATTAGTGTTCTGCAGATTACAATCAAAAGAGAAATACAAATGTAAGGAAGAAATTTGCATATAAAAATATTCTTATCCTAGAAAAAAAGTTCTTGTGGCTGAGCTTTTCATATGCCAAGATGTCAAATGATAGAATTGTTTTCACTGAGTATATAACTAATAAAAAAATCTTTAAAAAACATAGTGAAAACGTGTGAATGATGGGAGTGGGTGTCTGTGTGTGGTTCCACACCATGTTTTGAGAAGCAGCTCAGCATTGCTTCATGGTTTCCATGGCTTCGAGCCTTTGTGTGAGCACCTATTAATTTCTGAGTTTCAGAAAATCATGCAACTTGTACTTTATCACTTATAAAATATGGATTATAGGATTTACCTCATAAGGTCATGCTGAATATCAAATGAGATAATATTTTCCAAGTAGGTGAACAATGACTTGTGCATATTAATATCAACTTAACTGGGAATTTAACATGCTATACATAATAGTAATAAATGTATCAATTTCTCGTAAAGAAACATGCAAAATATTTTCTAGTAGTCACAGAATCTGAAATGTTCAATAGGAAATTATTCAAATAAACTTGTGAAACATGTCACATTTGTTAGAGATAAAATGAGTTTTAATTCATATAGATCTTGTACAGCATGGAAATTGATACTTGGTAGTGATATTCAGGATTACCATATTGTATCTTCTAAGTCCTATCATCTCTGTCCTATACAGACAGAGGTGGGGAGATAATGACCAGAGTTACATAGCAGAACAATATAAAAAATCATTCTACCTAACTAAAAAATACCAATAAAAATAAAACAAAATAATAGGGATTGTATAAATACTTCATATTCTTATTCCAATCTCATAGGTGCTACTACTATCTTTACATATAGCTATATTCAAAAGTTACCTCATGGTCTGGAGAGATGGTTCAGCAGTTAAAGGTGCTTTAAAGCCCGATGGTCTGGGTTTAATTTCCCCAGTACCCACATAAAACCAGATGCAAAGGGTGGTGCATGAGTCTGGAGTTTGTTTGCAGGGTAAGAGGCCCATTCTCATTCTCTCTCTCTCTCTCTCTCTCTCTCTCTCTCTCTCTCTGTCTTTCTTTCTATATCTGCTTTCACAAGAAAATTCTGCTAGTTTATAGGAACTTATAAGTTAACATAATTTCTGAAAAGAATTCTTATGTAACCATAATGTTGCATCAACGCTGAACTATAGTCACTGCTAAGTTAAGGTTTAAATATAGCGCAGACTACCAATTTAATTAAAATTTCACTAATGAGGAACTACTAAGGCAAGAGTTCATTTTGAAAGGAAGAAAGCCTAGTAAGGGAATAACTGGGTCTGTTGGTATCTCTATATTCAGCTTTTTCAGAAGTCTCCATATTGCTTTCCAAAGTGTTTGTACCATCCTACATTCCCACCAACAGTGGATGAGTGTTCCTACTTCTCCACATCCTCGCCAGCATTTATTTTTATTTTATTTTTTGATGTTTGCTATCCTTATTGGTGTAAGGTGGAATCTCATAGTTGTTTTAATTTACATTTCTCTGATGATTAGGGATGATGAACATTTTCTTAAGTGTATGTTTGCCATTTCTATTTCTTCCTCTGTGAACTGCCTGTTCAGCTCTTTGCCCCATTTTGTGAGTGGGGTGTTTGACTTCTTACTGTTTAGATTTTTGAGTTCTTTGTAGATTCTAGAGATTAGGCCTCTATCAGGTGGATAACCCACAAATATTTTCTCCCATTCTGTGGGTAATCTATTGGCTTTGCTTATTGTATGCTTGTCTGTAAAGAAACTCTTCAGCTTCATGTGATCCCATTGGTTGAGTGACGATTTAAGTTCATGAGCTACTGGGGTTTTGTTGAGGAAGTCTTTTTCCATTCCTATATCATGGAAAGTACTTCCTAAATGGTCTTCCAGTAGTATTCGAGTTTCTGGTCTTATATTGAGATCTTTGATCCATTTGGACTTGAGTGTAGTGCATGGTGAAAAGTGTGGGTCAAGTTTCAGTTTTCTGCATATGGTTATCCAGTTTGTCCAGCACCATTTGTTGAAGATGCTGTCTTTTCTCCAGCCTATATTGTTTGGGCCTTTATTGAATATCAAGTAGCTATAGTTGCTTGACCCAAAGTCCGGGTCCTCAAGTCTATTCCATTGATCTATACTCCTGTTTATATGCCAGTACCATGCTGTTTTTATTACTATGGATTTGTAATATAGCTTTAGATCAGGTATGGTGATGCCTCCAGAGGTATTTCTTTTGCTGAGGATATGTTTGGAAATGCGAGGCCTTCTGCCTTTCCATATGAAATTTGAGATCAGTTTTTCTATCTCTGTGAAGAACAAGGTAGGGATTTTAATTGGAATTGCATTAAATCTGTATATTGCCTTTGGTAGGATTGTCATCTTCACAATGTTAATTAGAAAGCCAATTTCAAGTTTAAACATATTTAAATGCTAATTTAAATGCACTTAAACGTATTCTATAAACATAAAACAAATTACACTTAGTATGGACACAACTATACTGAGTATTTTGTGCCATTTTGTAAGTACTCATTGTTTATTTGAATTTATTAAATAGAGTGCCTCTAATCTGAAGATTTCTGATAATCTTACCTGGAAGACAAAAATTTCCCCAGTCCTAACTGTAGTACAAAAATACTAAATATTAAATCTGAGGGATTTTTTTTGCAGTTTTATCTGTTCATTGAAATTTAAGAATTCTGACAAGGTTAATTTTATAAAATATATGGAATTGGTTGGTTGGTTTGCTGCCTGGTGACATTTCTCTCTGAAATTGTATCTTCAAAAAACTGACATTGTAATTTTTCATAATTCTTTTTGTACAATAAACATAGGAAAGCTATACTAGTTGAAAGTATACTTTGTAAATCCAGTTTATTCATAGAATATCTAATGATCGAATTAGTGAAATTAATATTTGTCCTGTGAGTTTTTGAAAATTCCCCTGTCTACTTTTAGTTCAATACATTGGTAAAACTATACTCATGCTGTTGTTCCACAGAACCTTAGAATCTATTCCTATCAAACTGTAGTTTAGTACTCATTATCTAAGCTCTTTCTCTCCTTTCTCCATCCATACTTTTCCTATCTACTAGTGACTACTGTTTTATTCTCACCTCCATATGTATATTCCACAGTGATTGAGAACATGCAGTACTTGCCTTTCTGTACTTGGGTTAACATAATAGAGTTCCATCCATGTTGTCATAAATGACCCAGTTTCATTCATTTTCATGTACATATACATAATACATCTATTGACTAGTGGACATTGGTTGTTTCATTTTTGGCTGTTGTGACCCTGATTTCATTTTCTTCAAATATATCTTTAATAGTGAGATTGCTGGATCATATGACAGCTCTGTTGTTGATTTTTTTTGAGAACTCTGTAATATTTTCCACAACAAATATACTAATTTACATTCCTACCAAGAGGGTACAGGTGTCTTCTCCAGTTCCTTAGTAATATTTGTTATACTTTGTTTTTGTACTAAGGACATTTAAATGGATAACATCACTTTTTGGGGGTAGAAACTTTGTGTGGACACATTATTTGTTGGTACTATCATTTCCCTCCTCTTTGCCTCCATTACACTGAAGGGCCTCCTCAATGGGATTGCTGATACTCACCATGAGTTGTGAGAGCAGCAGCCAATCATTATGGAGGAGCAATACCTCTGGATATTCCCTCACACCCTGTGGCTCTTACAGTCTTTCAGCCCCCTCTTCCACAGATTTCCTTAAGCCATGGTGGGTATGTTTTAAGTCTACTTTAGTGTTGTGCTTTCAGCAGCTTCTAGATTTTTGCTTTGGTACGTTTTGAGGATCCTGTGCCTGTGTGAATTACCCAGTTGCAGGTTGTCTGGGCCATGGAAGCAACACTTTGCTCATCTTGCCAATTCCTAACGAGGTTTCATGTGGGCCCTGGCTGATGTGCAAGGTGTGGTTCATTTCTTGAGAGAGAGTCAGCTATCTGTTCTTGTCTTGTTGATAGATTTTGGTTGTCCTTTGTTCTTGCTGCATTCTGAAAAAACAGATTCTCCAACAGAGAGGGAGATCAGCACAGGTTTAAGAAGATAAACCTTGTTAATTAAGAGTCATTTTTGATGGGCGTAGCCTCTCTTTTGGCCAAAAACTAGTGGGAGCTTCTCATTGGAGTCCATAATCTTTGTCTTCATAGGATTAACACTTATTTCCTAGTTTTAGCTATGGGTTCCTTTCCACTGAGAGGATCTCAGCCAATAAGAAAGCCGTTGGTTACCCTCTGAGGCTGTGTACTGTAAGTGTGGTTTTGATTTGCATATTTTATAATCAATGATAGGCATTTCTTTACCTATAATTTGGCCATTTGTACACCTTCTTTTGAGAAATGTCTATTCAGATCATTGATTCATTTTCATAAGAATATTTATTATTATAATATCTTTTTATTGGGTTTTAATATTATTTTTTTTGTTTTTTTGAGGTAGTGTCTCACTCTAGCCCAGGCTGACCTGGAATTCACTATGGAGTCTCAGGGTGGCCTTGAACTCATGGCGATCCTCCTACCTCTGCCTCCCAAGTGCTGGGATTAAAGGCGTGCGCCACCACGCCTGGCAATATTATTTTTTGTAATCTGGATTTAATGCCTTTGCTATGGTGAACCATACCAACATTATTGGATTGAGAAGAAAGCATAAATAGTAAGGCACACTTTTAAATATATCTGTGATAGCATTTACAGAAACTGTTTGCTCATGAGCACTCTGGCCTAATGAATGGTCATTAGCAATCCTTTGTTTCTGTCACATCAGTTGCAATGGCCCCTCAACTTTGGATTGTTGATTTTATTGAGTTATCTCCCTTCGTGTCTTTGCTGGCCTAGCTAAAGTTTTATTTTATCTAATGAAGTTTGAATGTAAATTGTGCCCGATAGGTTCATGTATTTTAATCTTGATCATCAGCAAAGTGGCACTGTTTGGAAGGCTATGGGTTAGAAAGTGAAGCCTGGCTATAAGAATGGGTCACTTGAGTTAGATTTTAAGGTTTTTAGCTCCACACCACTTGCTGTTTTCTCATTCTCTCTCTCTCTCTCTCTCTCTCTCTCTCTCTCTCTGTGTGTGTGTGTGTGTGTGTGTGTGTGTGTGTGTGTGTGTCTTTCTCTTTCCTTCCTTAATTGCAGTATGAGGCAGGCTTCCCACTATAGGCTGTCATCTCTTCCCACCATGATGAAAGTTCTCCTGGAATTGTAAGCCAAAATAAATTGCTGAAGATCTGATATTTATTCACAGAAACAGGAAAGTATCTGATGCATCTATCTTTAAAAAATACCTTTTATGTTGATCTTTGGTATTGTTCATTAATATTCATTTTGTTTATAATTGCTTATAACTGATGGTATCATTTGTTCTTGTCTTACTATTTCCTTGAGTTGCACTTATTTGAAAACTTTCTGCTTTTTAAATGCAGATGTTTGATGTTACAGGCTACCTAAGAATTACTTTTGCTGCATTCAGTAGAATTTTTATTTTTTCTTAAGAAATATTTAGTATCCTTTTTTTAATGACCTAAGATTATGTTCCTTTGCTTTCCTTCCTTCCTTCCTTCCTTCCTTCCTTCCTTCCTTCCTTCCTTCTTCCTTCCTTCCTTCCTTCCTTCCTTCCTTCCTTCCTTCTTTCCTTCCTTCCTTCCTTCCTTTCTCTCTCTTTCTCTTTCCTTTCTTCCTTCCTTCCTTCTTCCTTCTTTCTTTCTTTCCTTCTCTCTTTCTTATGAGAAAGAGGAGAGAGAGAGAGAGACAATGGGTGTGCCAGGGCCTCCAGCTGCTGCAAATGAACTCCAGATGCATGCACCACCTTGTGCATATGTCTTATGTGGGCCCTGGGGAATTGAACCTGGATCCTTTGACTTCGAAGGACAGTGCCTTAACCACTAAGCCATTGCTCCAGTCTCATGTTCTTTAATTTGCATATAGTTGTACAATTTGCAGCCTTCCTTTGATTGATTTCACTTTTATTATTATAGTTGTCATAGGTACCTGTTAAGATTTTGATAATTTTGTTTATATCAAAACTTTTTTTTGTAGCCTAGCACAGATCTGCCCTGGAGAATGTTCCATGTGTTAGTAAGAACAATGTGTATTTTGAAGCTGTCATATTAAATGTTATTCAAATGTTTTTATGTCTATTTTGTCTATAATGTGCTTTAAGTTTGACATTTCTTTGTTGACATGGTTTTTTTGTCAGAATGACACTGTGGTGTTGATGTCTCACCTAGTATTATACTGATTTCTAGCTTTCTCTTTGGATACATATCTGCTTTATCAAATTAGCTCTTTAGTTGGTCGAATTGATATTTGTGTGTGTGTGTGTGTGTGTGTGTGTGTGTGTGTGTGTGTTTGTGTGTGTGTGAAGGCCAGTGGTCACGTTGAGAGCTCCCTCAGCTGAGCTCTAACTTATTATTTGAGACAAGGTCACTTGCTTAACATAGAGCTCACTAATTTATCTACATTTTCTAGCTGGTAAGCCCTAGAGATTCCTTGTCTACCCCCCACCCCGTTCCTGTAGTTACAGGTGCACCATGATGCCCAGTGTTTTCCCTTGGGTGCTGGGAATCTGAACTCAGGTCCTCATGCATGGACAGCAGGTACTGTACCACATAAGTATCTCCTCTGTCTGGCCTCTCTATCATTTTATAATTACACACTTTTTCTCTTGCTATATATTTTTAACTTTTTATTTATAATTTTCATACATGTACATAATTTATTTTGGCCATAATGCCCTCTGTTTCAGTTACTGCTTCATTGTTGATACATAGAATACAACCAAAAGCAGCTTGTGGGAGAGAAGGGTTTATTTTGGTTTACAAAATGGAGGGGAAGTTCCATGACGGTAGGAGAATACATGGCATGAGCAGAGGTTAGACATCCCCTCCTGGCCAACACCAGGGGATAATATTAGCAGAAGAGTATGCTAAGCACAGACAAGGAAAAGGTGGCTATAATGCCCATAATTCCATCATGAACAGTACACCTACTCTAAAAAGGATTCAATTCAAAAATTGCCACCAGCTAGGAACTTAGCATTCAGAACACATGCATTTATGGAAGACATGTAATTCAGACCACCAAACCCTCTGATTTTCTTCTTTTATCCTTCTATCTCTTCATCCCTCTTCTTTTTATTTCTCCTTGTTTCTTTTTTGATATATTTTTGCTACCCTTCATTATTGATGTAAAAATCAGTGGGTTCAGTATTGTGCAGGTCTGGTACAGATAAAAGCAGCCATTGTGAGGTCACGAATGCAACTGCCACTTCATTTCTGGACTACATGTTGCAAAGCACTCCTCCCCATTCCCTAGCTTGTCTGCTTTGTCTATGTCCCTGAACTTTGCAGAGTGTGATACAGTATATCACTTAGCAATAAGCACTCAATTTCCATTTTCTCTTAACATTTTTCTCGTTATAGTATACCTCTTGATTTTTAATGTCATCCTATTTTGTTCTGGCTTATCAGATTTCTGCTGCAAAATCAGGTGTTATTCAAGGATTTTTTATATGCATGATACTGTCTTCTTGATATGTTAAAATTGTTGATCATGCCTCATGGAGAAACTTTTTGGTTGAATTTATTTTGAGACTTTTGTTTCTTTCATGTGGATATCTGCATTTCTTCACAATACCTGGGACTTAATGCACTATTAATTTGTTTAGTAGGTTATCTATACATTTGACCACTTCTCTTGAAACAATTATAAAGATAAAATGTGTAAAACTGTGTCTTATAGATACTATAGGTTTTCATCTTTTATTCAATCTTCAGTTGTTCATTGATTCATTCATTCTGTCTTCTCTCTTAGCCTCTCTATTCATCCTTTGCCCTTGTCCTTCTTCATCCCTCTCACCTTCATTCTTGCTTCCTTTCTTTGTCTCACAGGGATAATTCAAAAAATGTTTTTTTTTTTTTTGATTAATCAGATCTGTTGTTTAAACCCTCAATTATATTGTGGTATGTTGATTCATTGAATTCTTCATCTCTAAGATGTCTGAGTAGTTTGTTTCTTTTTCTTTCTTTCTTTCTTTTTTTTTTTTTTTTGGCTTTGGTTTTTCGAGGTAGGGTCTCACTCTGGCTCAGGCTGACCTGGAATTCACTATGTAGTCTCAGGGTGGCCTCTAACTCTCGGCGATCCTCCTACCTCTGCCTCCCGAGTGCTGCGATTAAAGGCGTGCGCCACCGCGCCCGGCTAGTAGTTCGTTTCTTGATCTACACTAGTTTGTGGAATTCTCATTCACATCATGTATTTTGTTCCCAAATTCATTGAGTAACCTATTTCTTGCATCGTGTGGAATTTAGTTGAGATAACTATTCTGAATTCCCTTTTAAGAGTTTCATAGGTTTTCTTTTCTTAAGGTATGGTATGGGAGAACTATCATAGTCTGTTAAAGTGTCACATTACTATGATTTTTCATGCCTCCTTGATTATTTTGATATTTGTGCATCTGCTTGAATTATTAAGTCTACCAATTTTATAGGTCAATTGTACTGCCATACTATCTGGAAGATGTGTGCTAATATATAGGTTGAGAAGGGTGTGTTGGCTTTGGTTTGAAGAGAAAGTATTCTCGTCTCTAGCCTTGTAGCTGTTGTGATGGTTAATCTTGACTATCAATTTGATTGGATCTAGACTCTCCTAGGAGATAAATCTGACATGTCTATGTGGAATTGTCTAGATTGTGTTAAATGAGGTAGGAAGATTCACTCTAAATGTAGCTAGCAACATTCTATTGGCTGTGTTTTTAAATGGCATGAAAAAGAAAAAGGTCATTGAGCAGCATTCATCTCTCTCTGCTTTCTGGCTTCTGGATGTAACATGATGAACTTCATCTTGCTCCCACTTCCATGCCTTTGCCTCCATTCTGGACTTTATCTGCTTGAACTATAAGGCAAGCATAAATCTTTCCTTCATGAATCTGCTTTTTGTCAGTTATTTGGTCATAGCAACAAGAAAAGAAATTAATGTAGCTGTAATCAATATCAGTGACTTCTGCATGTGATTAGACTTAGGAGTCTCTTTGGCTAGTGCTTGTGCTATGATGTACCTCTTCTCAGTGGAGGCAATTTACTAACAATTTTGGATGTGACAGGATCAGGATAGATGTGGAGGATATTGACAGCAATGAGGTTGGGTCACCTTGATTCCATGTTCAGAACTACTCAGGCCCACTTGGGACTGGAATAACAGCATACATGTGTTATAGCAGCAGGTCACCTATCTATTTCTGTGGGCCAAAAGTATGTGTGGTCTCAAGATGTTGCTATGCAGAAGCAGCCTGACTAGAGAAAGGAATGGTGTGGACCACTGAAATTATCTGGGGTGTGTAGTGGTGTGAACTCCCTAGTACCTTGATCAACTGTGATTGGTGTCTGAAAGAACCCAAAGATTGTCTAACAACAAAAACTTCAAGTGTGTATAGTGTTAATGGTGGATGAAATGTCTTCCCTAATGCCTTTTCTCAAACATAAGAAGTTTCTAATTCTTTCCAAGCTGATCTTCATTAGAAATATGAGGTCATAGAATTGAGTGGTTTGTTTCTTCTTTACTATGTTACCTGAGATCCTGTGGACGTCAGTGTCTCTGTCACATCCCTACAAACATTTTTGTCCCTTAAATTTTGTAGTTGATGAATAGTTTGTTGAGTTGTGTGTGTGTCTGTGTGTCTATGTACATCTGTGTGTGCATGTATGTTTATGTAAGGGATAGCCTCACCAGGTACCTCTAAGCAGATATATTCTTAGAAGTCAATAATTTTATGCTTAGTAAGGTATGTGATTGGTATTTTTCACATAAAATTATTTCTATTATCTGATAAATATTACTTATCTAATAGCATATAAATTTAAACATTAAGTTTGAATAAAAACAAAGGAAAGGTTAACTTTATAGTATAAGTAATATAACAAATGTCAGTTGAATCAATTTGTGCTTCCCAAATTACTGCTTATCTTAGTAAGGTTACTAAATATACTTACTGGTAATGTTTCTGTGTTTTCCCTCCATCATGTTCCTTGGTTATCAATGCATTTGTGTTTACATGAAGTATCTCTGGAAAGCTGAAAAAACATCTTTATGAACTGCTTCCTGTGTGGCTATGAAAGACTATGAAAAAAGTTTAGAAATGAATAGAACCTTAATCATTGAACACTAAGTACTGGTCAGTATTACATACTGTATCAGGAAGTATGTTAATGTTAAGTCATTTGATAAGAAGCACTATCTTCCAAAGGCCTTTGAGAAATGTTTTTTTCTAAATCTTGTTACTGTGAATCTTTTATCAGTGAAACAGCGATAATGAGTACAGATGGCTCAGTGTTTAAAACCCTTGCTTTGACTGCAGAAATTGCTTCGTGGTTAAGGTGGCGGTCTACAAAGCCAAAGGACCCAGGTTCAATTCCTTAGGACCCACATAAGCCAGATGCACAAGGTGGAGTATGTGTCACAAGTTTGTTTGCAGTGGCTAAAGGCCCTAGTGCATCTGTTTTTGTTTTCTTCCTGCCTGCCTTTTCTTCCCTCTCTCAAATAAATAAACAATAATAAATAAAATAAAGACCCTTGCTGGAAAAACTTGATGGCCCAGGTTTGAGTCCCCAGTTCCTAAGTAAAGCCAGATGCACAAAGTGATGCATATGTCTGAAGTTTCTTTGCAATGACAAGAGACCCTGGCATACCCACTCTCATTTTCTCTCTCTCAAATAGATAGATAGGAATATTTAACAGGAATATTTTGTGGCATATGTTAGGCTAAAACTCAGAAAATCAACATAGCTTTTCAGGAAGAAATTGGATTATTTTAACATTTTGGGTCATTATAACTAATAATCACTCATCACTGCACTTTAGTGCATTCCTTTCCTTTACTTGTGTGTTGGTAATATAAATGACAGAAAACAATGCTTAAATGATACTAATATACTATTATCCTACTAACGTCCTATTATACATTTTGATGTTTAAGTGGTTTTCACACTGTAAACATCCTAGGGAGATGAGCAAACTTCTGCCACCATAGATAGGGCATTGATGACAGACCAAACAAACAATTCTGCTCAAGTCTAGGTGACAAACTAACTAATCTGATTAAGGTTACTTAAAGGAACATCGGTGAGGGATCACAGGAGCATGGGTAACTCATAAGCAACTACACCACAGAAGAAAAAAACTTCCCCAAGAAATTCTTAACTGTTTACAAATTCTTGGGAAGAGAATGGGTCTATTGTATAGTAAATTTCATCCATATTGAAACATGCAAACAAATATTGCTAGCTTTATCAAAAGCAGCTGGGTCAACTCATGAGAGAAGGTGTAGGGAGAGACAACAAACCCTCACTTGAGATTCATATATACCCCTGTGCCAGCTGTACACAATAACATACAAGATCTTGTGACCTTGGAGGAGAGATGAAGTATATAGTGAACGAAAGTGGTCAAACACTAATCCTGTGTTTGTGGGTGTGTACATGTGTGTATGTGCATTAATGTGTATAAATACTTGTCAAAGCAAGCATGGAAAAGTCACAGGATAACTCCTGATGTCTATCTTTGCCTCCTACTCTGAAGAATGTAAACAGTGTACAATGTACAATTACATGCAGTCGTAGAAATTTTACAGATATTATTTTCTGTGCTTCAATTAAGTGCTTCCCACCCAGTGCTAAGAATTTGCAACACCACAATATAATATTCCCATGAATACATTCACATTGATAGAAAACAGATTATTCAGGTCTCCTAAATTTTATTTTTTGCTTCCTTGCTTTTTTTTTTCTCTTTGCAATTATGGATACTTGTTAACTTCCTAGTCATCTTTTACTCATCTGATAATATTTAAAAATCATCTATATCTTGTAGAACATGTCTCATTGCTAACATGCTATTACTTCCCTGCTCCTTGTTTCATCAGGAATAAGTTCAGAGGAAGTGGAGAAACAGAGGCATTGTGATTTTATTCCTTCAGCCAATCCTGAAGAAGTTTTGAATTCTTCCTCACACAAGAAATTTTGAACAAGCTTTCCTCTTATCAGATCTCCAACCTCTTGTTGAGTATTTTGAAAGAGTCTTTTGACTAAAGCATAGTTAGTATAACACAGGAAAAATTGATGGAGTCACAGATAAAGTGACTAGATGCTTTCATCTAAGTAATTAAGTAATTAAGCCCAAACAGACTCCTAGAAGCAATTTTACTCACATTAAGCAGAATGAGTGCTGGGAAAGGAAAATAGCTAACAAGCAAATGGGAAACATAGGTAAAATATATCATAATGAAGTTTCTCTAGGGGGTTAGGCTTAGGTCTGACTGTTAAAATATTTCTCTAAATATTAAAGAAAATCTTTTAAAAATTATGAATATGTTCTATGCTATCTCCTAGATAGCCCGACACTTTTAAATAATATCTCCTTGAAATCTATTAACAATCATGATCCAGCTCTTGTCATCTTTTTTTTTTTCATTTCCCAGCCTGCAACTGGAAAGTTGAGAACTTTGAGAAACCATTCTTTTCTCTTTTATGACATCACATTTACTAAGCATATGGGATGGTGTGTAGGAATTCAGTGTAAAGTAGCAGCTATCCTGATGGTCTGGACATCCTGGAGGACACCTTTGATCAAAAGCAGGTCATAAATAATTTAAATATACAGCATCACATACCTGCACTCAAAATTGGCTGGAGATCAAAGTAGCTGTTGTAATTTATCAGCCAGAGCTCATAGTTCTAGGATTAATCTACATGACACTTCTGCCTGGACCCTCCCACCCCCGGCCCTTTATTAAGGCCTATAATTTATAGATTCCATGAGGAAGATTTCCATGGTACTGATACATCCTGTCATTCATTTTATATAATTCCTTCCCCATTCTCCTTCCCCACTTCCCAAGCTTTCATCCCCTATGTTCTGTCCCTTACCTATCAAGTATATCCTCTTCTCATCCTTTCACTGTTTCTACATTCTTATAGTCTCATTGAGTTCTGTGACCATATTCCTCATGTGTACTACTGTTACACTCAATTCAAGCTAATTCAAGTTATTGTGCATCACAGAGAACATATGTTTTTGATACCTTTTCTTCTTTTTTTTCTTTATTAGTTAGTTTTGTATTCAGCAAATACAGTCAGTTTGGTACCATTACTAGGCTCATCCGTGACCTACCCCCTCCCTTTGGCCCCTCCTTGTTGAGGTATACAGGTCATGCATTGTGGAGTTAGCCCACAGTTATGGGTAAGATAAATGTCTCTGCATATCATGACCCAACATGTGGCTCTGACATTCTTTCCACCCCCTCTTCCACAAAATTTCCCTGAGCCATGTTGTGTTCATTTTTGGTCTGCTTCAGTGATGAGGTGTTGGGGGCCTCTGAGGCTCTGGCTCTCTGATTTAGTAGGAGCTGATTTTTCTCTGTGCTGATCTCCTTCCCCCTTCTGCTGGTATCCGGCTCATCAGGAAAACAGCTGCCTTGCTTGTTTCCCCAATTTTTCTTAGTTTCATCTGGGGCCCTTTTGAGGTATGATGGGGTGGCTCTCTCCTTAGGATCTACATCTATCTGAAAAAGAGAAGCAGATTCTCCAACGGAGAGTAAGTTAGCATCAGGGCAAATGAGATAACCCTTTTTTTTTAATAGAGAATTTAATAGGTGTAGGCCCTCTTGTAGCCCACAGTTGATGGTAGCTTGATATTGGAGAGTGGGCTTATGTTTGGATCTGGTTCTGACTTGTTTCCCAGCTCCAGCTATGGGTCCCATACCAGTGAGGGGATCAGTTAGCCAAATTGAGAGCAGTTGGTTCCCCCCCATGGCTGTGTGCCACCACTGTTTTTGATTTCTGAGTCTGTGTAACGTTGCTTAGAATGATTCTCCAAGTCCATTTATTTCTCTGCAAATTTCATTATTTCATTTTTCCTTATTGCTGAGTAGAATTTTATTGTGTTTATGTGCCACATCTCCATTCATCAGTTGGTGGGCATCTGTGCTGATTCCATTTCCTAGCTATTGTGAAGAAAGCAGTGACAAACATGATTGAGCAAGTATCTCTGTAGTAAAGAGTGGAGTCTTTAGGGTATTTGCCCAGGAGTGGTATAGCTAGATCAGATGGTAGATCTATTTTCATATTTTTCAGGAGTCTCCATACTGATTTTCATAGTGGTTTCCTAACTTTGCACTCAGCCCAACAGTGGATGAGGGTTCCTCTCTCCCCACAACCTCACCAATAATTATTGTCATTTGACGTTTTGGTAATTACCATTCTGATTGGAGTAAAATAGAACCTAAAAAAAACATTGTCATTTGCATTTCCTGGTGACTAAAGATGTTAAACATCCTTTAAATGTTTATTGGCCATTTGTATTTCTTCTTTTGAGAACTCTGTACAATTCTTTGCTTCATTCTTTTGATTGTATTACTTGATTTTTTATTGCTTAGTTTTTTTAAAGTACTTTGTAAATTCTCGATATTAAATCTCTATCCAGGAAAAGATGGAAAAGATATTCTCCCATTTTTTTGTGTTGTCTATTGTCTCTGTTAATGGTTTGCTTACTGTTTAGTACCTTCTTAGTTTCATGAGATTCCACTTGCTGTTTGTGTTTAATTCCGTGGACTATTGGGGTCTTATTCATAAAGTCTTCCCCTACACCTATATCTTGGTCCACTGATTTGTCTTATTTTAAAACATTTTATTGACATCTTCCATAATTATAGTCAGTAAGTCATAATAATTCCCCCCACACTTTCCTCTTCACAAATCTACTCTCAATCATATCCCTGACTCTCTCAATTAGCCTCTCTTTGATTTTGATGTCACCATCTTTTCTCCCTATTATTAGGGTGTCGTGAAGGTGGTGGTGGGCATGGTGAGGTCTTTGATATCCATGCCAATTTCTGTCTGAACAATTGTACTGTAAGCAGTCTTATCCATCCTTTGGCTCTTACGTTCTTTCCACTATCTCATCCATAATAGGCCCTGAGCCATGGAAGGCATGATAAAGATATTTCAGTGCTGAATACTCCTCAGTTACTTCTTCTCAACACTATGGTGCCTGTGGTCACTGCCATCTGAAAAGAAAAGCTTCTATGACCAAAAGTGAGAGTAGCATTAATATAAGCGTAGGAATGGTGTGAAAAGTGCTTACAGTAACAGAGAGCCAGAGCCTCAGAGGCCCCCAATATCTCATCACTGAAACAGACCAAAAATGAACACACATGGCTCAGGGAAATTTTGCAGAAGAGGGGGCAGAAAGAGTGTCAGAGCCACATGTTGGGTCATGATATGCAGAGACATTTATCTTACCCATAACTGTGGGCTAACTCCACAATTCATGACCCATATACTTTAACAAGGAGGGGCCAAGGGGAGGGGGTAGGTCATGGATGAGCCTAATAATGGTACCAAACTGACTGTATTTGCTGAATACAAAACTAACTAATAAAGAAAAAAAGAAAATAAATAAATAAAATAAAATAAAAAAAGAAAAGTGCTTACAGGGCATTTTGGTGAGCATAATATTTGCATTTAGCCAGACAAGAGCTGGAGAATACTCCTAGGGCTCATGACCTTCCCCATGATAGGCTTTTGATTAAGTTTTCGCGCCAGGCATATATTCCCTCCCATGGATTGGGCCTCCAGTCTAATTAGAGAGCAGTTGGTTTCCTCCATAACAGACATGCCACTACTGCACCCATTTGGTCATTTGGCCTGGCTGGCCAAATTTTAGGCTTGAAATATCTACTGTTTTCACCACTGACAACTTCTGTCTCCCATAGGCTGCATGCAGTGCAGCTTTTCCCATATTTCTGTCAGCTTGTCTACAGGGAGGAGGTTTTCAGCTCAGCTCCAGCTTAATTTCTCAAACTGACTTTGTAATATTATTTGGGATAAGGTTATTATTTTTCAGGCTATTCTTTTCAAATATCTACCCAAACATTCACTATAACCAATAAAATCAGAGTCTAATGACATTACTGAGAAACATTTAACAAGATTATCAAATGTTATGCTAAATAAAATCCTTAACAGTAATATAAAGTAATTCAAATATTAAGTTGAATCCTTTCTTACTTCTCTGCAGTACCAAGTTCAAATATTCTTTTGTCTTTGGTGTATGAAGATGCATATTTTAAAGATAGAAAGCCATTTTAAAGCTATATATTTGCTTTGTGTTCATTCCCCACATTTTATTCAAATAAAAGGATATATATGTATATATATGTATGTATATATATATATATCCTAAATGTCATAAAGATTATATGTATATAATATTTTATTTGGATAAACATATACGTTTTAATAAATGTATATATTTGAATAAACACAGAGACGTTATACATTTGTAGGCAATATTTTTAAAATGAAACATGAAAACATCAGACAAGATAGAAGATATATTGTAACATAGATTAACTAATTACTAGCATGTGATACCTTCCCAGTGGTAAAATCATTCTACGATTACAGGATTCATTGAATTTATAATGGCTTGTTTAGTGAATAAAAAGAAAAGTGATAAAGTATACTAGTAGAAATGCTTTAGAATAATCAATGATTTGGGAAAGTGTTATAGAAAATAAAGATATTTGATCTAATTAGGAACATTGATTTTGAATAGCTAGTAGATTACAGTCATTTTATTTTTTATTTTTAATTGATAAGTCATATATTTATTTTGATACAATGAGGTGCTTTGCTCTATGTATACATAATTTCAAAAAAGATCAATCTGGCTAATTGATGCATTCATCACCTCATTGATTTCTTTATTTTTTTGTTTTGCAGTCAGAACCCTTTATGGTAGGGAGATGCTAATCAAGGGATATGGAGAAATAATTTATTTTATTGTGTAGCTAATGGCAATATATGGAGTATTTCAAACTTGCTAAAAGAACAACCTTTTAAGATTAAGAATGTTTTAATTTTTTTGTTTGTCTGTTATCTAAAGGAGTTAACTATGATCAAAGTAGATGTCTATTCAAAGAAATAATGTCAAAGCAAGTGAAAATAACCTGGTTGATCATTATACCACATAGACAGTCCTTCCCCAAACCCTAACCCTCCAAATACTAAAAATGACAATATCTTTGAAGAAATTCAAAGAGAATATTATAAAATACATATAATACATACAATTAAAATGTTTGACTTGAAAGTAAGAAATATATTTATTACTTGGGAGTAAGTTCTGTTTCCCTTATAGTGACTGCTTGCTGGCCTCACATGCAATCTATATTCAACTCACATTAGTGGGGAAACAAATTTGTCTGCTACTAAACTACCCTTGATCAGTGGTACCAAATACCATTTATTATGTTGAGCCAGAACAGGTCATTATGTGATTCCCTAACAATTTCTAGTCATCAGCATAGATACTTACTATGTGCTACCACAGCTGGACAGGGCATATTCCCTTGATAAGCTGACTCCTGCCTTGAGGATATAAGGGGAAATAAAATCATAGCCTACATTTGACCGATCTATTTCTTCTCATAGAAAATGAATCAGATTATAATTTCTGTGGGTATTTTATGCAGATTAAATCATTTTTGAAACTTTATTAAGTATGTGTTACATGGAATGTATATTAACTGCCATAGGATATATAAATAGGAATAAGTTTTGCATATGCATAGTTGAATATATATATGTATATATTAATATATGTGTAGTTGACTATATGGACATTGCTAAATTTTAAGTCATCTTTTAAGTCATGTTTGTCCTGGAATATAGAAGTTGCAGAGAAATTTTCAATACAATAATTTTTCAACAAACTTTTAAATATGCCAACATATTAGAAATAAATGCATGTATTAGGAAGCTAGGCTCATATAGACTTTATAGCAATTTGAAGATTAGGCTTATTTGTAATAATGAATCTTTAACTATAAAATAATTCATGATTTATTTTAACCACTAAATTACTAGAAAATTCATTTTGCAGAAGTGAATATGAGTATTAGAGAAGGCAAATTCAAATCATATTTAAACATCAAATAAAGGACTACAGCATGTCACCAAGAAGTATTAATACCATGATATGAAGATAAGTACTGTTATTTTAAACTGTAATGATGGAAGCAAGTAACTGACTAAGATGCTCCTGCAGATTACATATGTAGTATTTTAGATCCATAATGTCATGGCAGACTTCTCATTTTATCTCCAATATTTAAAGTGAATAAACTGGGCTGTAGAGATGGCTTAGTGTAAAATGTTTGCTTGCAAAGCCTAAGGACCCAGATTTGATTCCCCAGTACCCATGTAAGACAGATGCACAAGATGGTATGAATTTGAAGTTCATTTGCAGTGGCTAGAGCGCTGGTATACACATTCTCTGTATCTGGCTCTTTCTCACCGAAAGAAAGAAAGAAAGAAAGAAAGAAAGAAAGAAAGAAAGAAAGAAAGAAAGAAAGAATAATCTAGAAGTTGTCATCTATCATCATTCAATAAGAAAAATATGCTTGTATAAAGTAAAATTAATGACTTTCCTAGTCCCATAAGAAAAGTGAAATTGCAAAAAAAAAATTGTCATCCTGAAATTGCATATATGTTAGCAAAGATGGGCATCAGTGAAGTCACATTTTCTGAAGAAGTTGCTCAAGCCATAAATTGGTAGGAAATATTACATGATTTTTTTTGATGAGACTGTTAATAGCTAAGAATAGACTCACACAAGAGAACCTACTTGGAGCAGGATGTCACCTTATGAGAGTCCTTGGGGCAGTGTTCCACCTTAGGAGAATACCCACAAATGCATTCACACACACATTCCATTACATGCCACACCACACACATACACAGATGAACACATAACATTCCAAGAATATTCTTCATTTAAAAATGTCAAGACTTTTTTTTTTAAATGTGTGTACCACCATGCCTGGCCATATTAAAAAAAAAAAAAAAACTTTATTTTGACTTATGTATTTGAGAGAGAAAGATACAGAGAGATACAGAAATATGGACAGAGAGAGAGAGAGAGGGAGGGAGAGGGAGACAATGGACATGTCGGGGCCTCTAGCCACTGCAAACGAACTCCAGATGCATGTGCCCCCTTGTGCATCTGTCTTATGTTGGTCCTGGGGAGCCAAACTTGGGTCCTTTGGCTTTGCATTCAATAGCCTTAACTGCTAAGCCATCTCTCCAGCCCCATGTCAAGCCTTTATAAGAAAGACTTGAACAGAGATTTATCTCACCCAAGTGAGTAGGTTGATTCCTCAAACTGCAGGATCTCTAACCTGCCCGACTTATCTTAGAAGTCAATGGAAATAAGAAATACTTGTACACTTCATAGGCAATTTTTAGAGGCTTAGTAAAAATTTATTCTCAATATTCAAGACATTCGCCTTGCTCCTATACCTCACCACCAGTAGGATTCCAGTATAGTAGATTAAAACTGTGACTATTATAAGAAATAAATTTTAAATTTATATAAGGAAGTCTTCTCAGGAAAGAACCAAAGCAGCAAGGACTAAAATTAAAGATGAGAAGTTAAAAGCATTTATGCATTTATAGCAAAATGAGGTGCAACCTAACTCCAAAGTAGATTAACCAAAAAGGTTACTTACTACTGTTCCTATTACCAAATAATACATGCATAGCTTTCAACAAAAGCCATAATTCATGCTAAAAATAAGAATAAAACACAGTTTGAACACAAAAAAGCAAGTAGCACACAATTTTTACAATGATAAAATAGACAATTTAAATAAGATTAATATGTTAATGTTTTAACGGGAAATAAATCAAACAACAATAGCTAGCATAAGAACAATAAAAACTATTAAGGAAAAGAGGTAGAAATGTTAGTACTAAAAATTCACTAATCAAAATGAAGGATGCTGGGCTGGAGAAATGGCTTAGCAGTTAAGGCACTTGCCTAAGGACCCACGTTTGACTCTCCAGATCCCAGGTAAATTAGACACACAAAGGTGAGGCAAGTGCAAGGTCACACATGGCACTTGGAGTTTGATTGCAGTGGCTGATGCCATGGTATACCAATTCTCTCTGTCTTTTTCTCTCTCTCTCCCTCACTCACTTTCTCTAGAAATAAAATTAAAATTAAAAATAAAATATAAAAGAATACCTCTGATGATTTCTATAGTAGATTTAAAATGGCCATGACAAGAATCAGTGAGCTTAAAGGTATTGACATAGGCATGCTAAATGACAAGCAAGGTGAAAAAAATGATGAAAGAAACAAAACAGAACATGTAATAGCTGTGAGAGAGCTACAAACATATACCAAACAGGTAATGACAAGACCAGATGAAGAAAAATGAAGTACCAGAAGAAATATTGAAAGCAATGATGGCTAGAAATGTTCTAACTGGAGTGAAATATACAAAACCACAGTTCCAAAACACCTTACCTATAGAGGTAGGTAAAATGAATAGGATAAAATGAGTATAGAGTAGGATAAAATGACATTGTGTTTTTTTGTCAGAATTCTTGAAAGCAAGGAGGTGGAGTATAATATTTATTACACTTAAATAAAAAATAACTTAGAACTCTATATCCAATGAAAACATAAAGCAGAAAGGTTTGAGTAGAACTACCACTCATTTCCAAATGAACTTATCAAATGAACTGTCAAACCTATTCAGCAATATACTTTTACATTACTTTGAGCACAATGGAGATGCACAATACAAAAACAATGAAGAAACAAACCAAGTTAAATTAAAATGAATTAGTTTTCTTCTTATTTTCAACTAATTTAAAATAACTTTAATTGAAGTAATAACATATTAAATATCTAGCACATGGATAAATGAATGATAGCAATATAACAAGGTATAGGAAAGAAATAAGAATATTGCTATAAGATACTTGTACTGCACATGAAGTTGTCTTAACCTTAGTTGTAAATGAAATTAGTTATTTTGCAGTGACTTTTTTGTTGTTGGGACAAAACAACTGACCAGAAGGAGCTGATGCTGGAGAAAGGGTTTATTTCAGTCTATAGTCCCAAGGAAAAGTTTTATCACATCAGGGACAAGAATGGTAGAGCAGAGGCCTGGGTTTCAGCACTGATAGTGTGAGCTAGGGAGCTCTGGCAAGCTTGATTAAAAAATGTCACGGTCCACCCCCAGTAACTCATCTCCTTTAGCATGATTCCAACTCCCAATGACTCAATGAGCTGAAGGACTGAATATGAGGCTGAATTACAAATATATGAAGCTATGGAGGACACTTTACAAACAACCACAAGTTATGAATGAACAGTGTAAGTTACATAAAGCAAAATCTCAACAATTATCAGAGCATTCTAGGCAACTCCCTGAGAGAGAAAAGAAAATACAATCATGTAATTGGGAAAGGTAAAAGTGGGAAAATAAATAACATCACAGTTAATATAAAATTGTAATAAATAGGTAGCATATGAATTCAATTATATCAATAATATTCAAGTTAGATGCATTATGAAAACTGAAGATTGTAAGAGTATACAATGTAAAACTCAGTAAAAGGTAATTTATCAAGGATGAAGAAGAAAATTATACAATGAGAAAAGCAGTGAATTATCTCAGTAGATGTGGCAGTCCTTAGAATGCATGCACATAGCAACAGTGTATGATAATATTGAGGCGTAATCTGTGAGAAATGCAGGGAGAGAGCAACAATTACTTATAATTGGAAAATTTCAACATTTTTCCAACAAGTCATAGACCTAGCTGGCACAATTTTATTAAGTATAGATAGTATTGGCCATTACTATCAATCAGCTGGATTTAATTTACATTTATACAATGTTCCATCCAACAGTAGGAAAATGCTTACTCCACTGAAGCTTACATGGGACAGTCACTGAAGTAGATCACATTGTAGATCATAATTGCCACCTAAAGAATAGGAAAGAAAGCATAATTGCAACCTAAAGAACAGGAAAGAATACAAACTATAGGATGCACAGTTTGGAATTATTCATAAAATATTTCCAAAGTTTTTCTCAAAATGTTCGAAGATTAGCTCAGAAAAGTTGTAAAAAACAGCAAAGTTGAAGGAATAAATTACTTGATTCCAGAGCTCACTATGAAACTATAACAATCTACAGAGTAAGGATACTGGTAAGAGAGGCTGTGTAGTAATGGAACAGAACAGAAAGCATCACTATGGACATATAGTATGGATACTGATCCCAGAAACAGTAACAGTTTAATACATTTGTAAAAGCATCATCTTTTCATTTTATATTGGGGAAAGTATTAGAAATATAAGGACATAACAACTTTGACAAAAGTTAATTTAGAATGGGTACACACATAAATGTAAAAATATGAAGCAATAAAGCTTTCAGGGGAACATATAGGAGAATCTGTAGACATTTTAATAATAACGTTTTGGATATAATGGAAAAGTACAAAAAAGATACACTAGACTTAATTAATATTAAAAACTGTGACCGACAATGTCAACAGAATAAAGACAATATTTATAAAATATTAAAAAATGAGGATCTAAGCCAGGCGTGGTGGTGCACGCCTTTAATCCCAGCACTTGGGAGGCAGAGGTAGGAGGATCACCGTGAGTTTGAGGCCACCCTGAGACTCCATAGTGAATTCCAGGTCAGCCTGGGCTAGAGTGAGACCGTGCCTCGAAAAAAAAAAAAAAAAAAAAAGAGGCTCTGGTCATAGTGGCACATGCCTTTAATCCCAGCACTTGGGAGGCTGAAGTAGGAGGATCACCCTGAGCTCCAGACCACCCTGAGACTACAAAATGAATTCCAGGTAAGTCTGGGCCAGAACAAGACTCCACTTCAAAGAACAAAAAAAAAAAAAAAAAAAAAGGAGACATATATAATAGATAACTTCACCAAAACATGGAAATAATACTAAACTAAACAATAAGAATATACATAAGCCAGTTAAAAATGAGCTAAAGGTCTGAACAGAAAATTCATTCAAGGAGATGTATGGACAGAAAGGAAATAGAGGAAGATAGTCTCAACATAGTTTCATTAGAAACTTGCAGACTAGAAAATGAAATATGATCATACACTTCTGAGAATAGCTAAAATTTGAGAAATCACATTTCTAATTTCTGGTACAATGAAGAACAATAGGAAATTTCTTTTGTTGCAAGTCGAAGCACAATTGTAGAGACTTTTTGGATGACATTTGGGAAGACTTGTACAAAGTTAAGTCCAGCAATGTTACTTTTAATTATCAATGCAAGTTACTTGAAACATGCATACACAAATATCTGCATGTCAATGTCTATCACAGCTTTATTCATAATCACCAAAATGTGGGAGAAATCAAGACTGTTCTCAACATGGAGATTAAAAAATGATGGCATCAGTACCATGGCAATTATTCAATAATAAATGAATTGTTAAGCAATCAATGACATAGAAGAAGATCAATTGTGTATTGCTAAGTATAAGAAGTTAGTACGAAAGGCTATATATTATATAATTTTGTATTATTTTCTAGAAAAGGATTTGAAGAAGGTGAAATGATTGTGCATGTGAGAGCTTGGGAAAGAAGCATAATCTCTCACCCTCTTGTGTGAGCCACACAATGAGGACCCTTTTCAAAGAGTCCAAACTAGAATAAGAACAGTGTAGTCTAGAGGATTGAATTTGACAAACACTTTCAAACCCTAATGATTTAGGTACACTTGATATGATATTATGAAAAAGGCATTTTATGATTGTAGTCTTCATTACAAAAATATCGTAATCTCAGACAAATTGTGAAAAAAATATTACATCAGACAAACCTCAACTAAAGGACCCTGTACAAATCAATTGTGCCATGCTAATCAAACTTAGGATTATCAAAAACAAGGAAAGGTTGAAAGTGCTACAACTCAAAGGTCCTCAAAAGACTAATAACTAATTGTAATAATCTGGGTGGCTATTAGACAAAAGCATCAATTAGATGAAAAGTAAGAAAATCTGAAAAAGATTTATTGAATAATAATGTGTCACTTTTGCACCATTCATTATGAAAAAAATATGAATGTTAGTATGGGAACTGCTGTTAAATTTTTTTCTGTAAATCTAAAACTATTCTGAAAAAAAAAATCCACAGCTTAAGAGAAAGGATTAATTGTTTCTTCTCTGCAAGAAAAGAAACTATTTTACAAGGCAAGAAGAGTGGAGCAGAAACTACAATACACAGCAATCTTCTATTTTAGAACTGTCCAATTCAAATGTTCTACAGCAGAGTTTGTTTTGCATAATAAAATCTGAAAGAATTTTCATACCTCTTATATGTGTGCCAACATTAAAATTTCAGGACAAAGTATCTATTTCAAAGGAAAAAGGAAGTGGCTTGGCTCTTCAAAGTGTTGAGAAAACTTATAATCCTGAGAATGTAAGAGTAAACCCAAGAGAAAGTAAAATGTGATATGAAAATGGATGATAACAATTGCTACAGAAGGCATAGGAAATCCATGGAAAAGCATAGGGGTTACTACTTTCCGTCTTTCTAGAAGGGAAAGATGCAAAGCATTAGGTTCAGATGTTTCTGAGGATAAGGAATCATACTAGAAGTTTCTTCAGACACTTTTGAGTGAAAACCAGCTTTTCTTCAAATTTCCTTCAATTTTATCTGAAAATTATTTCCTACCCACTGTTAAGTAAATGCTCAAAAATACCTGAGTGCAAATTTTACAGAACATGAAAGTACATAATTTATGGGCCTCTGTGTATATTAAATGAACTGGAAAATTAATATTTCATTTATACTTATTTTCAATTACATTTTTTTTCCAAGAACCATTTAATCAATTCCTCAACTTCACTGTGTGGTTAAAGATTTTAAGAATACATACAAGAGTAAAGGAACAAAACATGCCACTTTTAGAAATATCAGGAGCAAAAAAAAAAAAAAAAAAAAAAAACCACAAACAAGGAACTGACAGGTGAGGGAAGAGAAGCAAATCAGACTAAAGAAGCATCTGCACAGTGCTTGTTTTAAAAGTGCAAGCAAGAACCCAGAGATCCAGAGTTAGCCGGATGTGGTGGCACACATCTTTAATACTAACACTTAGGAAGCAGAGTTAGGAGGTGAGTTCAAGGCCACCCTGAGTCTAAACAGTGAATTCCAGGTCAGCCTGAGCTAGAGTAAGACCCTACCTCGAAAATCCAAAACCACAACTCAAAAACACAGAAAAGAAACAGAGATCCAGAGGAGGGCTCAGGTCTGACTGAGAGAAAATGGATGGAAGTCTTTTCTAATGTGTGATTAATCTTAGCACAGGATGAGAGGGATTTCTCTCCTAGGTGGTAAAGGCTACCTGGGTTGGGTTAATAACTTCTTAAAAGGAGACCACTGACCCAGTATTTCTTATACATAATACTTCACAATATATTTTTCTTCATAGCAATAGCTATAAAATGGTAACCTATAATCTTCCTTACACAAAAACTTCATAAAGTCCTTGGGCTTTTTAGACTTTACCAACTTAAGCTACAGAAATAAAAAAAAAATCTGTGAGTAACGTTAAAATGCAAATTTAATAAAGTTTAAGATGACTCTAACTACATAACAATATACAATGTTTTATTTTAGATATAGACATAACAAAAACTGGCTATCAAATGGAACCAGAAATGATGTCTGATAGTGAGAGATCTAAAATTACATAAAAGGAGTAAAGATTAAATTTAACTTAAAATAATTTAATAAATTTTGTAAAAAATTAAAAATTTTATTTATTGTATGGGTTAGTAAGTAGGCATGCATACCACCGTGCACATGTGGAGATCAGGACAGCTCTGAGGTGTCTGTGCTTCACCTTTCATACAAGGTCTCTTTCTGCTGCATATGAACTGCTAGAATGCAAACAAATGTCATACTAGCTGGCTGGTAAACTCTGGATTCTCCTGGCTCTGCCTCCTATTGTCACAGATGTATGGGCCACTTTGCATCCAGCTTTATGTGGCAGACTTTGCAAGCGAGAGCCTTTAACCACTGAGCTATCTCCTCAGACATAAATTATTTTTACCTTGCCTATAATTTTGTTCAGTTAAAAAGCCACATAAGTCCTTTATGAATAGTCTTCCCCAAACTATTTAAAATACACATAAGCTAACTTTTGTGCACTGGTCTAGAACTTAAGTATCATTTACATTTGGTTGTTAAAAAACAGAAAAAAAATCTTATAAATATACCTTTAGAACATATTATGTTTAAAAGCTGGGCACTCCATGTGTTTCCAGATTAAATCATTATATGGCCTTCAAGAATGCCCTTGTTGTTGATGAGGAAAACATGCTGAAGGCAATTCTTTCCATCTTGATATAGTCTCATCAGGCATTGTGATGATGAAATTATATATTAACGTCTATGGGACTGCCACTAAAGGATATATCAACTTTTTTTTCACTAAAAATGGTTTTTGGGCTTTGATTAAAGAACAATTATAAATAAAGGAGGTTTTCCCCTGTCCTCTACCACTGTTACTCAAATCCTGAGTGTTTTTTTTTTCTTTTTAACTAAAATGGTATGTGAAATACTGAAATATTATGTATATTCCTACAGTTGAAATCTATAATAATTACAGTTCTAGGCAATAATAAAATTTAATTCATATAGGATTCAAAGCAGAGAAAACATTCAGACTGTATAATGCCCCAGTCAACTTCAGGAAAGAAAATAAAAATCATTCCTTGGCTAGAACCATAAGACAACGGTCGATGGAGACTTTTTTTCTTTCTTTTTAAACTTGTGTGCATACTGGAAAGTGGAGGGATGGCAACAGCACATCAAAGTGGTTACTAAGTATTTTCTTCTCAAGTAACACTCAAAACCAAAAATATAACAAAAATCTTCATAAATACTTGAGCCAAATAGAACTGTTACCACTGAAGGAAGTTTAGAACAGAAGCAAGGTCACAGAATGGACCATCCCAGGGCATCTCTTATGAACACTCTAAGTGCCTTGAGCAGTTTTGCTTTCCCTTTTCAACTCTTCTTTCCCCATGTAATTCTATATAAATTGTAGGAACAGATTACTCAGTAAATGATACAGTAACTAGTAATACTCATGGGAAGAAAAAAAACACTAACTTTTATCCAAAAGTTTCAAAGGACTGTACAGAAAAATATTGTAAATTTACAAAAAAAAAATGATTAAGACATAAGAAACAAATGGACTGAGCAGCTACCTGGTTCCTTGACTCTCAGGCCGGCATCCTGCTATTGTTGGACTGCCAATCTGTCTGCAGCATCATTACAATGACCTACTCAACATGTGGCTAAGAATACTTCCATGAGCCCTCGACAGCACTGGGCCCAACAGCAAAGTCAAAGAAGGTTGTCTACTTCCTCTGAAGTAATCCAGGGCCAGCAGCCAAGAGACAACCATATGGATCACCGAGGGTCAGCTGTTCTGGTCGTCATCCTGACTTTGGCATTGGCAGCTCTTATATTCTGGCTAATACATCTGGCAAATGACTACATATTTGATTTTGAGTTGTAATACTGTTTTGTGACTTAAGAGCTGTGACTCAATTTATTAAACATTCTGCATTGGATATAATCTAAGAATTGTTTACAAAAAGATTATTTTGTATTTACCCTAAATTCCTTTTTTGATTCTTATAAATTCAATGTAAATATAGCTGGACATTCAGACTATGTTCCCCAGTTTGTCCTGCTTACATTAAGGGACTAGGATGCAAAGTTCCCTGTCTTATTAGTTGATCTATTTCAATTGATACATTATTTATTTTCTGCAGATGTTTCATCCAATAAGCTCAGCTTTTAGTCTTTAGCTTTGGGAATGGATCTTTATCTCAAATTTGTAGGGAAAAAGTCATGCTAATAAAAATGCATAGGTTGATTGCAATATTTGTTTAGGTGATTAATGGATCAGCACACTAAAAGATAGCATTTCAACTTGCTCTCCATTATTGTCTCTATTTGTACAAGAATATGAAGGTGCTTTACCTACCCTGGAAGCACAGATATATAAATAATATTGTCTATAAATAATTTAATAATATATAATTTAATAATGATTAAAATATGTTAATTATAAATATAATTTCACATTTTATACATTTAAGATACAAAATGACAAATAACCCAAGAGTAATGATGCATCAAAAGCAATAAAATTTTGAGTATTCTGAAGTATAAAATGTGCAATAAAATCATGGGATGTAGCTAAATTGTAGCTAAGAAAAAATCAATATACATGAATGCATGAGAAAAGAAACCACCTTTCTCAGGAAGTTAAGGCGTTTGCCTGAAAAGCCAAAGGACTTCTGTTCGATTCCCCAAGACCCATGTAAGCCAGATGCACAAAGTGGCATATGCATCTGGAGTTCGTTTGCAATGGCCAGATGCCCTGGCATGCTCATGCTGTCTCTATATCTCTCTGCCTCTTTCCCTCTATCTCTTTGAAATAAATAAATAAATAATTTTTTTTAAAAGATGGCATGGGACATAGCAAAGAAATATTGAACCAATATAGTATTTAAAACCAACAAGACAAACATCAAACTGTAGCTCCAAATCTGACAACTCTAACCAGTGATGTCTCCAAATCCAATAATTAAAGCCAGTGATGACGAGTCTCTGAGTTCCAATTTAGCCCCTCCAGCTAGGCTACTGACAGTCCAGGAAATCTTCATCCAATTCAGCTAAGCCATCTCTCCAGCCCCCATGCCATTTTTGTACAGTGAATATTTATTCTGTGACATTGTGGGGCTTTTTTGTTTTGTTTTTGATATCACAGTTCAGTTAAAAGACCATGGACTATGGGGGTGTTTGAACAGCATTGAGATTTATGCAAACTATGAGGACTTTTAAAGTTGGATTGAATGCATTGTACTTTACATGGTTACCAGCTTATGGGATCAGGGGAGTGGAATGTGGTGGTTTAATTCAGGTGACCCACATAAACTTGTGTACTGAATGTTAGTCCCCATCTGGTGGCAATTTGGGAATTGGAGACTCCTGGAGGCAGTGTATTATTGCAGGACAGGTTGATGGGTATTATAGCTAGCTTCTCTTTACCAGTGCTTGGCACACTCTCCTGCTGCTATTGTCCACCCGAAGTTGGCCAGGAGGTGATGTCCAGCCTCTGCTCATGTCATCAGTCCATAAGCCAAAATAAACTCTTTCCTTCCCCCCCCCCACACAAAAAGAAGTAAATGCAAGGCTGGAGAGATGGCTTAGCAGTTAAGGCACTTGACTAAGAAGCCTAAGGACCCAGGTTCAACTCCCTAGAACCCATGTAAGCCAGATTCACATGGTGGTGCATGCATCTGGAGTTTGTCTGCAGTGACTGGAGGCCCTGGCATGCCCATTTTCTCTTTCTCTGTCTCATAAATAAATAAATATAATTTTTAAGAAAATAAGTAAATGCACTCACTTAAAGAAATTTTTTTAAATTGTAGAAAATTAGGGGCTGGATAGATGGCTTAATGGTTAAGGCATTTGCCTGCAAAACCAAAGGATCCCGGTTCGACAGATGCACAAGGGGGCGTATGATTCTGGAGTTCCTTTGTAGTAGATAGAGGCCCTGGTGTGCCCATTCTGTCTCTCTCTCTCTCTCTCTCTTTCTCAAATATATATATATATATATATATATATATATATATATATATATATATAAACAAAATTGTAGAAAATAAATTGGAAAAAGTATTGGACATAATAGAAAACATCTGAGGATTTCAAAAAGCTGAAATTATTCTTATTAGATACTACTAAAATCCGCACTCTTCCATCCCCTTTCCAAAGGTGTCAATGCCTTTTTTTTTTTGTCTTTATGTGATTAGAAGAGATTTTTTCTTTCATTTTCATTACTCAATGAAATGAATGTTAGCATCCTAGTTTCTTTATTTTTAGTTCTAGAGTCAAGTTGGCCAGTGACTCCAATAATAGCAGCATTTTCTCTCCTTATTTCATTCCACAGCAGTAAGTAATTCTTCCTTAATTCCAGATCTTGATATATCACAGAAAAAGTAATATATGGTTTTGTCCTCAAATGTATTTTTCTCTTTATATATGATTTAATAGATCAGACTGCATCCCTACCATTCATTCTCAAACAGTTGCCAGTGCAAATGTGCATCTCAGGTGTTCACACTTTACTATGGAGCATTTTAGCTCTCCCTTAGGGTGACCATTTGTGATTATTTAATTAGTAAATTATTATATATCTTTCAAGCAAAATACAAATGAATTTTGTGCTAGGAAGACTTATGCTTTAAATCATCACTCACAAATTGATTTGAATTACTATAACTTTTTTATTAGTTATGTATGTAATGTGTATATAGCAATGATGGTACCATCGTTAGCCTTGTCCCTGTTGCAACCCCCTGAGGATTGTGGGTGTTGCATTGTGGGAGTGGCCTTCAGTTATAGGGTAGAGGCATTGTTTCTGTGTATAATGACCCAACTTATGGCTCTAACAATCTTTCTGTCCCCTCTTCCACGAATTTCCCTGAGCTATGTTGGGTTCACTTTAGGCCTATTTCAGAGACGGGAGGTCTTGGGAGTCTCTGTCTCTAGATATCTGATTTGGTAGGCGTTGATTGTTCTCTGTGTCTGTCTCCTTCACCCTTGTGCTGGTACCAGGTTCAGTGAGAAAGCAGCTCTTTCTCATTACCCGACTAATTCTATGGCTTCAGCTGGTGCCCTGGTGGATTGCAATGGGCTGATTCTCTCCTCAGGTTCTGCGTCCATCTGAAAAACAGAAACAAATTCTCTGATGGAGAGTGAGGTCAGTGCAAGATACATGGATACCGATTATTATTTCAGAGAGAATTTAATAGGTGTAGGCCCTCTTGTAGCCTACTATTGGTGGGAGCTTGATATTGGAAAGCGGGCTCATTTTTGGATATAGTTCTGACTTGTTTCCCCATTCCAGGTATGGGTTCTATTCCACTGAGTAGATCTGTTAGTCAAATCAAGAGGAATTAGTAACCCACCGAGGCTGTGTGCCACTATTGCACTTCTGTGAGCATCACATTGGCTTGATTGCTGCTGAGTAGCTTGGACCATGAGTTTCTTAGATCATTGTTGGTCATTTTCTCCCCATCACTCATGAAACACTTTCTGGCACTAGACAAGCTGTCTGGAGATTGACTCTCTTCCACTTTCTAGCCAGGTGGCTCCATGTTCCATCCCAACAGCATATGTTGTCTTTGGCAGTAGGGTCTTACCATTAACCTTTGGTTCGTCATCAAGCACTCTGACAGAATTGTGTCTTCTTTTGGGAAACCTCTCTAATCAACAGCTCATTGTGGATGTTACCCACATGCTGGTACTGGGAGTTATAGGTCAGTCCCAAGGGAGAGGAAGGAAGAAAAATATAGGCGATATAAAAGAGAAAGAGAGAAAAGAGAGAGAGATAAATGGAAGATGGAGGATAGTCTTTATCATACCCTCTCAAGGTCCCTGTGAATCAGGAATACTCTCTTAGCACCTGATGAAGGTTTGACTCTTTAGTATGTCTTTCAGGATGTAAGATTTTATGGTACCCTTTCAATTTGAGCCCAGTTTCTTGTCCCCCTCCCTCTACCCTCACTCTCCCCTCTCACACCACAACCCCTATTGTCCAGTCCTCAAGATGTTCATTAGATATGTCAGCATCACAGGCAGATTTAGGTTAGGAACCAGAGATGAGTGAGATCATGCGATGATTATCTTTCTGTGATTGGGTGAGTTCACCAAGAATGATCTGTTCCAACTTTGACCATTTTTCTTCAAATTTCATCGTGTCATGTTTTTCCTTACTGCTGTGTAGAAGTCCATCATGTAGATATACCACATCTTAGTTATCCGTTTGTCTAATGATGGACATCTGGGTTGATTCCAGCTTGTGGCTATTATGAATGGAGCAGCTATAAAAATAGTTTGGCAAATATCTCTGAGCTCGGATTTGGAGCCTTTAGGATAAATGCCCAGTAAGGGAATAACTGGGTCTGTTGGTAACTCTATAGTCATCCTTTTCAGGAGTCTCCATATTTCTTTCCATAGTGGTTAAACTAGCTTTCATTCCCACCAACAATGAATGAGGGTTTCTCTTTCTCCACAACCACACCAGCATTTTTTCATTATATTTTTATAATGTTTGCTATCCTTACTGGGGTAAGGTGGAATCTCATAGTTGCTTTAACTTGCATTTCCCTATGATTAGGGATGTTGTTCATTTTCTTAAGTGTGTGATTGACTTTTGGATGTCTTCCTCTGAGAACTTCCTGTGCAGTTCTCTGCCCCATTTTGTGAGTGGGTTGTTTGACTTTTTATTGTTTAGGTTTTTGAGTTCTTTGTAGATTCTAGAGATTAGGCCTCTGTCCAATGTGTAACCAGCAAAGATTTTCTCCCATTCTGTCATAAATCTAATGGCTCTACTTATTGTTTGTCTGTGAAAAAGCTTTTCATCTTCCTGAGATTCCAATGGTTGAGTGATTGTTTAATTTCCTGAGATACTGGGATTCTGTTCAGGAAGTCTTCTCCCACTCCTATATCATGGAAAGTTCCTCCTATTTTTTTTCTCCCAGTAGTAGCATTATTTCTGGTCTCATATTGAGGTCTTTGATCCATTTGGACTTCATTTTTGTGCATCGTAAGATGTGCGGTTTGAGTTTCATTTTTTGCATATGATTATCCAGTTTGTCCAGCACCATTTGTTGAAGATGCTATCTTTTTTTCCAGACCACATTGTGAGGGCCTTTGCCAAATACCATGTAGCTGTAGTTACTTGACCCAAAGTCTGGGTCCTCAATTCTGTTCCACTGGCCTATATGCCTGTTTTTATGCCAGTAACTTGTTGTTTTTATTACTAAGGCTTTGTAGGGTAGCTTTTGATCAGGTATGGTTATGCCTCCAGAGCTGTTTCTTTTACTGAGGATATGCTTGGATATCCAAGACCTTCTGCCATTCCATATGAATTTTGAGGTCTATCTCTGTGAAGAAATGTGTCAGGATTTTTGTTGGTATTGCATTAAATCTATATGTTGATTTTGGTAAGATTGCCTTTTTCACAATGTTAATTCTGCCTATCCAGGAGTGTGGGAGGTCTTTTCATTTTCTAAAGTCCTCCTCAATTTCTTTCTTAAGTGTTTTTGTTTTCATTGTAATGGTCTTTCACCTCCTTAGTAAATGTTATTCAAGGTATTTTAATTTATTTTTCAAGGTAGGGTCTCACTCTAGCTTAAGCTGACCTGGAATTCACTGTGTAGTCTCAGAGTGGCCTCGAACTCACAGTGATCCTCCCACCTCTGCCTCCTCAGTGCTGGGATTAAAGGCATGCGCCACCATGCTCGGCTTTATTTTAATTTTTTGATGCTGTTGGAAATGGGACAAAGTCACTTATTTCTTTCTTTGTATCTTTGTGTTTTGCATATAGAAAGGCAGCTGACTTTTGTGCATTGATTTATTATCCGGCTACTTTATTGAAAGAGTTAATCACTATTAGGAGTTTTGAGATGGAGGTTTTCAGGTCACTTATGTATAGAATCATATTGTCTGCAAACAGAGCTAACTTAACTTCTTCCTTTTGAATTTGTATCACTTTAACTTCCTCCTCCTGGCTTACTACTTGAGCTAGAACTTCCAGTACTATATTGAAGAGCAGAGGTGAGAGTGGACATCCCTGTCTTGTTCCTGATCTCAGTGGGAATTTCTTCAGTCTCTCCCCATTAGGTATTAGTTAGGCTTTAGGATCATTGTATACAGCCTTTATTAACATATATACTTGTCCATGCCTATTCTCTCCAATGTTTTGATCATGGAGTGATGTTTATTTTGTCAAAGGCCTTTTCTGCATCTATCGAGATGACTATGTGGTTTTTGTGTTTAAGCTTATTTATGTGGTGTATGACAATGAAAAATTTCCATATGTTGATCTACCCCTGTGTTCCTGGGAGAAAGTCTACTTGATCCAGGTGGATAAAACTTTTGATGTGCTGTTGAATTTGTTTTGCAAGGATTTTGTTCAAGATCTTTGCATCTAAGTTCATCAGGGAGATAGGCCTGTAGTTGTTTTTTGTTTTGTTTTGTTTTGTTTTCCTTGTGGCATCTCTGCCTGGTATTAGGGTGATGCTAGCTTTATAGAAGGAGTTGGGGAGCTTTCCCTGTGCTGCAATTATGTGGCTTAATTTGAGAAAAATTGGTCTCAGTTCTTCCATTGAGGTTTGATAGAATTTAGCTGAGAAGCCATCTGGTCCAGAACTCTTCTTTGTAGGGAAGTTTTTATTTACACTTTCAATCTCAGTGTTTGTGATGGGTTTGTTTAGGAGATTAATCTGCTCTGAGTTTAGCTTTGGTAGGTGGTATGTGTTCAGGAAATCATCAGTTTCTCCATATTATACAATTTTGTGAGGTAGAGGATTTTAAAGTACATCCTGATGATTCTGCCAATTTCATTTCTGTCTGTTGTGATCTCTCCTTTTTCATTTCTAATTTTGTTAATTGAAGTGTTTCTTTTCTTCACTTGATCAAACTGGCCAGGGGTTTATCGATCTTGTTTATTTTTTCAAAGAACCAGCTCTTTGTTTCATCAATTTTCTTAATTATTTTCTTAGTTTCCAATTCATTAATTTCTGCTCTGACCTTAATTATTTCTTTCCGTCTGGAAATTTGGGGGTTTGATATTTCTTGTTTTTCCACTGCCTGTAGGTGGATGGTTAGGTTATTGATTTCGGATCTCCCTGTCTTTGTTATGAAGGCCTTTAGCACAATGAATTTTCCCCTAAGGAGTGCTTTCATTGTGTCCCATAAGATTTTGCACATTGTGTTCTCATTGTCATTCATTTCTATAAATTTTGCTATTGCATTTTTAATTTTGTCCATTACACACTTATTGTTTAAGAGTGTGTTTTTCAGTCTCTAGGAGTTGGTTGGGTTCCTGTTGCATCTTTTGTCATTGATTTCTAACAATGCAGCATTATGATCTGATATCAAGCATGAAATTATGTCAGTCCTCCTAAATATATGAAGGCAGGCTTTGTGACCCATTATATGATCTATTTTAGAGAAGGTTCCATGGGCCACTGAAAAGAATGTGTAATCTGTGGATTTTGGTTAGAATGTTCTGTAAACCAGGTGTGGTGTCACACACCTTCAATCCCAGCACTTGGGAGGCAGAGATAGGAGGATCGCCATGAGTTAGAGGCCAGCCTGGGAATACAGAGTGAATTCCAGGTCAGCCTGTGCTAGAGTGAGACCCTAACTCAAAAAGAAAAGAGTGTTCTGTAGATGTCCCTTAGGTCTAATTGATCTATGGTGTTGTTGAGCTCTCTATCTATTGCTGATAATGGAGTATTGAAGTCCCCAGCTATGATAGCATTGGTGGTTATTTCTGTTCTATTGTCAAGTAAGTTTTGTTTTATGAATGATGATGCCCCTGTGTTTGGTGCATAAAGATTAATGATTGTGATATCCTCTTGTTGGATCATTCCCTTGATAAGTAAGAAGTGGCCTTCTTTGATTTTTTTGATTACTTTTTGTTTAAGTATATTTTATCTGATATAAGTATACCTACATCTCCTTTCTTCTTATTTCCTTTTACTTGGAATAACATTTTGCACCCTTTCACCCTGTGCAGGTGTCTGTCTTTACAGGTGAGTTGGGTTTCTTGAAGACAGCAGATTGAGGGTGTCTAATTTTCTAATCCACCTTGTTAGCTTATATCTATTGATGGGTGAGTTAAGGCCATTAATATTTAGGGTAAAAACTGTGAGGTTTGATTGAATACCTGCCATATTGTGGTGGTTTATGTAGTTTGATGTTTTCTTGGCTTTTGTAATTTTTGTGCCTTCTTGAAGTTTGGTTATTGAGGTCTTCTTCTCATAGGCACTTGAGGTTGAATATTTAAATCTTCTGTGTGGAGCATTCCCTGAAGCACTCTCTGTATGTTTGGCCTTGTGTTCATATGCTTGTATAGCTGAGCTTTTGTCATGGAAAGTTCTACCATCTATTATGAGGAACACTTTTGTTGGGTTGAGTAGTTTGTCTTGGAAGCCATAAGTTCTTAAAGTTTGTAGTGCTCCATTCCAGGCCTTTCTAGCTTTTAGGGTTTCCATTGATAAGTAAGAAGTAATTCTGATGGGGGTTCCTTTATATTTAATGTGTTGTCTCTCCCTAGCTGCCTTTAGGACTTTCTCTTTTTGATTGATATTTAGAGTCTTAATGACAGCATGTCTTGGAGAATTTCTGCTTTGGTCCAGTCTGTTTGGAGTTCTGCTAGCTTCTTGTAACTTGATAGGATTTTCTTTTGAGAGAGTGGGAAAATTTTATTCAATCATTTTGTTGAATAAATTTCCCATGCCTTTGGTATGAATTTCTTCCCCTTCTGGTATTTCCCATATCCATATGTTGGGATGCTTAAGGGTATCTTAAAATTCTCTCATGCTCTGTTCACAAAAATTTTTGACCTTGTTGAAACTTTTGTACTCACACACTGTTTCTTCTGTTTTGTTTTTCATTTCTGAGTTTCTGTCCTCCACATGGCTGACTCTATTCTTGAGAGCTTGTATAGTTTTGGGCTTGTTCATTTTGGTTCATATTTTGTACTGCTTTTTTTTGTATAGTTTCCAACCCTCTGTTGAGTTCTCTTTTCACATCATTTTCTGATTTTCTTAATGCATCTTGGAGTTCATCTTGTATTTTTTTTATGCCTTCATTGAGCTTAACCAGCTGGTTATTTTTTTAATTGTTTTTGATTTTATTTTTATTTATTTATTTGAAAGTGACAGGTAGAGAGAAAGAGGCAGATAAAGAGAGAGAGAAAAAAATGGGCATGCCAGGGCCTCCAGCCACTGCAAACGAACTCCAGATGCTTGCACCCCTTTGTGCATCTGGCTAACGTGGGTCCTGGGGAACCGAGCCTCGAACCAGGGTCCTTAGGCTTCACAGGCAAGCGCTTAACCACTAAGCCATCTCTCCAGCCCCAGCTGGTTATTAAGGACATTTTTTTTTCTTTCGCTGTCCTTCACGTCTTTTAACTGTCGTTGGAACCCTTCCTGATTCTTTTCCAGTATGTCTAATCTTGTGAACATACCATTTATACAATTATTGGTCCCTTGTTGAGTTTCTGCATCTTCTGCTATTTGCTTGGCCAGGGTTGCATAGTTTGGTTCTCTATTTTGGGGTTCTGATCCTATTGTCTCTTCTGTGTTTTGATTAGAGACATCCATTGTGGAACTGGACAACTAACTTGATTTACTTGCATCTGATATTTCGTGCGATTCCTTTTTCATTGTGATCTCTCCATCACAATGTTTCAGAAAGCCTAGGGTGTGGAATGCTAGCCTGCTGGCCAGGGATGGGGGGCAGCTGTGAGTGGGGTGATGATCACCCATGGAATTCAGAAAAGCTAGGGCAAAGACACTAGCCTGTTCCTTTTTTGGTTGTGGGAAGGGGCAGCAGCGAGTGGGATGGCAATTATGCACTGGGTTCAGATGGGCTGGGCGGGAATGGCCACTGGGCCGGTGATAGCCCACGGGGATCAGCAAGGCTGGGCAGTAATGGCAACTAAACTGCCCAATCACCCATAGGGGAGGTTGGGAGGGGGGGGCATCAATCGCGCGGTCATAGTTTGTGCCACAGGGGACAGCAAGGCTTGGGGAGGAAACAGCGATTGTGTGCTCCCACAGGAGACAGCAAGGCTGGGGGGGAAAGGCGATCACGCACGCCCACGGGAAAAGTAAGGCTGGCGGGCAGGGCGGGGGTAGGGTGATGATCCTGGCGCACCTGCAGATGACATCAAGGCTGGATGGAACGCAATCACACCCCCACAGGGGACAGCAAGGCTGGGGGACAAAAGTGATCATGCCTGCGGGGGACAGCAAGGCTGGACAGGAATGGTGGGACTCCATCGTGTCCGGGGAGCTCTGCCCAGTGGCGGGAAAGCCTAGGGCGGAGGAGCTAGCCTGCTAGCTTGGGTCCATTTGGCCTGCAGTTAGTGCAGGAGGGACCTCCTACTGGGACTGTGGCTAGGATGTCTGTTTGAGGGGATCGGGGACTGGTGGGCAACCAGAGAGTGTGGGAATCAGCAGATTCCTTATTTTGCTCCTCCGCATTCTCTCACTGGAAGCCTGCTAGAATCAGCAAATCCCTAAATAACAACTACCCCCTCTCCCGGCCCCCAATCTTAAGGCTCTTGCCTTTTCTTCCCCATGAGGTGAGGCGAGGTTAGGTAGATGCCATCTTGACTGCAAGTCCTGTACATGTTTTTTGTTGTTTTTGTTTTTGTTTTTTGAGGTATGTTCTTGCTCCAGCCCAGGCTGACCTGAAATTTACTATGTAGTCTCACTACTACGTAGCTGGCCTGTAACTTACACAGAGATCCTCTTACCTTGCCTCCCTAGTGTGATTAAAGGTGGGTATCACCATGTCCATGTCTATAACATTGTATTTGGAGTTGTACTTTGAAATTTAACTTCAAGAGTTGGTGTTTTTCATCACTTGCTTTATATATTACAAGCCCATCACAATGCCTTTCCTACAGGAAGCCAAAGAAAGGAAAATAGCCCAAGTAATTCTGAAGAAGAAGCTTATTGTGTTGCTGAGGTAAACGTCTCACCCTACTCACACTCACCTGTGGCAAAAGTAGCACACATGCCTGTCTGCCTGTCTACCTGTCTACCTGCAGTCTGGACTGAAGGGTTGAGTTCCACAAATCATATGTCAATGAAGTTTGAAAGCATTTCTTTTTCTTTCTTTCTTCTTCTTCTTCTTCTTTTTTTTTTTTTTTTCCAAGGTAGGGTCTCACTCTAGCCCAGGCTGAACTGGAATTCACTGTGGAGTCTCAGGGTGGCCTCAAACTCACGGCAATCCTCCTACCTCTGCCTCCCAAGTGCTGCGCCACCACTCCCGGCAGAAAGCATTTCTTCACTTTATGTTAATGTTATTCTCTTTAATCCAGGTACCTACTGTGCGTGCAGCTATGGTAATGTGATCAAAATCTGTATAGGCTAGAAATATACAACCTTGCAAGATTGAATCAAGAAGTAATAAAAGCAAAGCAACAAAAGTAAACAACAACAACAACAAAACAGTAATACAATAATAATGAACAAGGAGATAGAGAAAAGCCCAGGACCTTATTGCTTCACTAGTGAGTTTTGTAAAATATGCCAAAAACTAAATCAGTCATTTTGAAACTCAAAAAAACTGAAGGGGAGTGATTATTTCCAAACTCATTTAATGAGACAAGCATTACTCTGACATTAATATGAGATTAAGAAACTACAAGAAAATTACAGGACAATTACCTTGATGAACATAGAGAAAACTCATCAACAGCTGACAGAATTCAAAAGTACATTCAAAGGATTATTCACTATGAAAATAATCAACCATAGAATATAAGAATAATCCCCCAAATCAATAAACATGTCACCTTAAACAGGAGAACAAAAGCTTTATGAACATTTAAATAGATTGGGAAATTTTTGACATAATTTCATGATGTAAAAAGCTTTTAACAAAGTAAGCAAAGAATAATTTAAAAAAATCTATCCATATGACAAAATTTGTGTATGACAAGTACAAGGCTAACAAAATCAACAGTGAAATAGAGGAGGCTTTTCCTCTAAAATCTGTAACTAGACAGGAATGAGCAATCTCACCACTTCTATTCAACATAGCACTAGAAGTCCTAGTAAGAGCAGAGGGCAAGAAAAACAAATGAAATACAAATTGTAAAAAGAAAAAAGAAAAAACAAGTTTAATTGTCTCTTTTCAGGCATGATATTTAATATAAAAACACCTACACTATACTATACCCTCCCAAGTATCAGGACTCACAAGTAAATACAGTAATTTTATAGTAATATTCAAATATAAAATCAGTAATATTTTATATACCAGGTATACTATCCCCAAAGAAATAAAAGATAATCTAATTGATTATGAATTAGAATAGATTGTAAGTTCAGAAATATCTAGGAAAAGGGCTCTCCCATTGCAATCTTTGCTTATATTAATAGTCAATTTCTCTTTTTTCATCCATTATGTACAGTATTAATATTCACTTCATAGATTACTAGAAATATAGTATACATAGGTCAAACATAGACTTATAATGCAAGATAGATAAATAGGTAGACAGATAGATAGATGATAATAGAGATATACATTATAATGATAAATATTTATAATGTTTATTTCATTTTCTTAGGAATGTTAATCAACTTGGTATAGTGGAAAACAGCCAATAGCTAGTGGAATTGGATCCAGAATTGAGGCTCTGATTCCCATGAAATGCTATCTATCATATGTCCATGGCTTCACTTTTTAGATCCACTGTTCATGGCATGTACAAATTATGTAAGTGCAAAGAAAATTTGTCAATCCTATTTTGCAAGTGTGTGGATGGCATACTTGTATGGGCAGTTGCATGCATGTAGAGGCCAGAAGACAACCATGGATGTTATCTTTAGGTATGCTGTGATGCTCATGAATTAGGCAAGTGAGCCCCAGGGATCCTCCTGTCTCAATCTCTTTAGTGCTGGGATTATAGGTTGTGCTACGAGAGCCAGCAATTTTACATATGATATTAGGTATCTAACTCAGTTCCTTATGCTTTCTTGGTAAAAAATTTAGCAATTAAGCTATCTCCCCAGCCTATAAGTCATCTTTTTGAACATGAGGTACACATAAACTCATAGGTATAAAACGTATATGTCAATATTTTTGTTATGTTTATGTTCAATTTTCCATTAAGCTCTTAATTTATGTGGCTCTTTACATCTCATAAGTCCAACTTTAACACAACACAATACAATAATTCATTTCAAAATTTCTCCATGAGTATGTCAGATCTAGTCCATCAGATACAATGATATGGCCAAATAATTTTCATTTTAACAAACAGATCATTGTTTCCTAAGAATCTGCACTAAGTTCCTTAACATTATTTATTTGGTTCCTATCTCTAATCTCCATAATTCAATATTAGTTTTGTAGTGCTACCATAACATAATGACCACAGTGTGGAGAGTTTAAACTACAAATTAATTCTCACAGTTATAAAATCTGTAGGTCATGGATAAAGGTGTTAGGTTTGTTTTCTCCAGTTTTTCCCAGTTGCTTTCAAATGACTTTTTTCTGACTGTACTCACATGGTTATTTCTCCATGATTTTGCTTCTCTGACATCCATTCTATTTCCTGACTTCCTCTTTTTGCAAAATTAGGACTTACCTTAAGGACCTATTTTAATGTTATTATGTCTCTGTATATAGTGTCCCTAGATACAGTCAAATTCTGAAGTACTGGGATTTAGTAGCACTTTGCCAGATGAGTTGGGGGTGGTTTTTGTATAATTCCATATATAACAAGTCACTTTAATTATGAGGCACATAAAGTATAAAATACCTTGTCAGGATGATGCTATATTTAATCAACAAATATCACAATATTTCTTCTAAAACGCCTTTTGTTTAAATTACAAAAGAGATCTGGTTAAATTATTATTTCTTATCTGTTACTCCAGATACATTTTTATTCTGTTTCTATCAGGGAAAGTATAATATTTTAAAGAATTATTACATAATTTTAAAAATACTGCTGGTCATGGTGCCACATGCCTTTAATTTCAGCACTGGGAGGCAGAGGTAGGAGGATCACTGTGAGTTCTAGGCCACTTTTAGACTACACCCTTGGCAAGAGAAACCAAAATAATAATAATAATAGTAATAATAATAATAATAATAGTAAATAAAATAAAAATAAAAAATAAATAAAAAGATATATTTAAAGTACAGTTAATAAGTACAGTTTAATTTCAAAATTATCAAGAGCTACATGTAGATTATATACCCACTGTCCTTTTTTGCTAATTCACTCAAACCTAGTTCCACCATAAGCCTCTAAAGAGATGCATATATTACATAATACTAAGGCCAGTGGTATTCTTTTTTTTTGGGGGGGGGTTTCGAGGTAGGGTCTTGCTCTAGCCAAGGCTGACCTGGAATTCACTATGTAGTCTCAGGCTGGCCTCGAACTCACAGCAATCCTCCTACCTCTGCCTCCCAAGTGCTGGGATTAAAGGCATGCGCCACCATGCCCAGCCCAGTGGTATTCTTACAAAACTATTATGCATTTCCTTGGCATGAACTAAAACTTAAATTCTGATACCTTTGTTTATGTGAATCAAGACCAATATAGGTCCATGATTATATTTGTGCTGCTTGCATTTCCTACACTCTAGATCTGTACCCATGTTTATAGTTTTGTTGTTGTAAAAACCATTAACTTATTAAAGGAAACAAGTATCTGGTAAAATGTATAATACTCTGACACTTTCCTTTGTTTTGAGGATATTTACTAGCACATGCTACCACCTAGGCAATTACCAAGTTATTCCTTGATCAAAGAACAAACAGCTTTTATAACTTACTTTTTCTTTCTCTTTACCATACCCTACTTTTCCATAAAAGAAACTGCCATACATATGTTGTTTTTTAAATTTTATCTACAGGGATACAACCATAATGCTTCAACCCCACTAGAGGACAGATACTTAATGACTCACAATGCACAATGACCATCTCAGAAGAAGAGCCACATAAGCTATGACAACCAGAGCGAATTCTCCTTAAAATTAATGTTTTTGTAAGCATGGCTTCATAAAAACGATGACGGAAACATTGTTGTACACAAGAATCTTGTTCCTGTTACAATCTCTTGGCGTATTTCTGTCTTTATCTGGACTCACCCAAGCTGAACACCAGTATTCTCACAACCCCACAGAGGTGGTGATTCCCTTGAAGGTAACTGGCAAATTCAGAAGCATGAGGTCTCCAGGCTGGATCTCATATAGCCTGAAACTTGGGGGCCAGAAGCATATTATCCACATGAAGGTCAAGAACTTTTTGTTGGCCAAACACCTCCCAGTATTTACCTACACAGACGAGGGTGCTCTGCTTGAAGATGAACCTTTTGTCCAGGATGACTGTTACTATCATGGTTATGTGGAGGGGGATCCAGAATCCCTGGTTTCCATCAATACTTGTTTTGGGGGCTTTCAAGGAATGTTGGAGATAAATAGTACTGTTTATGAAATCATGCCCATAAAGTTTTCTACCACATTTGAACATGCAGTATATAAGGTGAACAATGAGGATACACCATCACCAACGAGAAGTTCTGATCATATGGAAGATAAAATAACATGCCAAATAGAGTTTCAACAAAAGGATGCTTCCACTCAGAAAGGATATCCTCTGGAAGGCTGGTGGGTGCATCATAGACGCATTGAATATGTAGTGTTGATCGACAATGGTCTATATGCTCGTTATGGAAAAAATGATTCAAAAGTGCTCTCAGATCTAGCTGCTGTGATACATATGGTAGATTCCATTTATGATGTTATGGGGGTTCAAATATTCCTGGTTGGTTTGGAGATTTGGAATAAAAGAAATCATATTGTAATAGATGATGTAAGAAAAAGTGCAAACATATTTTGCAGTTGGAAAATTAAAAACATTTATCACAGACTAAAACATGATCTTATACATCTTTACATAAACAGGCACTTAAGAGGATTAAGTGGCCTAAGTGTACAAGAAGGAATATGTAACCCACATAGGAGTTGTGCAATTGTTACTTTTGTAAATAGGACCTTGACCATTTCTTCATTTGGGGTAGCTCATCAGATGGGTCATAATTTGGGCATGACCCATGATCTGAACACGTGCAAGTGTGTACACCGAAAGTGTATAATGCATGTGGATAACCCACCAACTCCTAAATTTTCTGATTGTAATTATAACACTTTTTGGGAATTCATTATAAAAAGGACAACATGTTTGATGGAAAATATGTATGAACATGATATCTTTTATAGGAACCGCTGTGGGAATGGTATTATTGAAAATGAAGAGACATGTGATTGCGGAACTTTACAGCATTGTTTAAAAGATCCCTGTTGTATGCCAGATTGCACTCTGAGTATGGGATCTACATGTGCCTTTGGTCTTTGTTGTAAAGATTGCCAGTTTGCACCATCAGGCGAAGTATGTAGAAAAGAGGCTAATGTGTGTGATCTTCCAGAATGGTGCGATGGAACTTCCCACAAGTGTCCAGATGATGTATATGTGGAAGATGGAATTCCCTGTAATGACACAGCCTTCTGCTATGAAAAGCGATGCAATGATCGTAATGAACGATGTAGGCAAATTTTTGGTAGAGAGGCACGAAGCGCAAGTCAGAGTTGTTACACACCAGTGAACATCCACGGCGATCGTTTTGGGAACTGTGGTATGAAGGGTATTGAATATGTAAAATGCAAAGAGGAAGATGTCCTGTGTGGGAGAATTCAGTGTGATAATGTGAAAGAAATTCCCCATTTGGCAGATCACGGTACTGTCCACTTTGCTAATATCAATAACATAAGCTGCTGGGGTACTGATTTCCACCTTGGGACAGGCCTCTCTGATGTTGGTGATGTGAAAGATGGTACCGAATGTGGCCAAGATCATATCTGCATCCAAAGGCACTGTGTGCATATATCTGTATTGGATAGTAATTGTTCACCTGCATTCTGTAATGAAAGAGGTATCTGCAACAATAAACATCACTGTCATTGCAACTATCTGTGGGACCCTCCCAACTGCCTGATCAAAGGCTATGGTGGTAGTATTGACAGTGGCCCACCGCCAAAGAGAAAGAGAAAGAAGAAGTTTTGTTACCTGTGTCTACTGTTGCTCTTAATTTTATTTATTTTATTATGTTGTCTTTTCTGGCTTTGCAAGACACGAAAACCTAGGGAGAAAAAGCAAAAAGTTCAGACTACAGCTCTAAAAGGAACAAAAAAATTACGTAACCAATCTGGCTCAATGCTTCGTAGTCAGCCTAGCTCACTGCTTTCCCAGGGTCAGCCAGACACAAGGACAAGAGCTTCAGTTCTGAAAGCTCCACACAAAAGGAGTATCAATTAAATATTATTAAGTAGCATTTTTTTCTCTTTATTATTCACTAGTTTAATAAGCCAAGTGTGGTGATTTGAGTGTGAAGTGTAGCCCATAGCCTCATGTGCTTGTGATCAATCCCCAGCTGGTTGCAGTTTGGGAGGTGGATCCTTGTTAGTGGAGGTGTTTCACTTAGGATGGGCCTTCTGTGGCTATAGTCCAAGTCTCCTTGCTAGAATTAGCTCACTCCTACTGGTCCCTGCCAGCTTTTTGGGCAACATAATGATGTCCAGCCTGTACTCTGCCATGTCTGATAAAATTTTCCTTGGAGCCTGTAAGCTTTCCTTCCATAAGATGTTTCTGGACAGGCATTTTGTCCTAACAATGAGAAGGAAACTGCTGCAATGAGATTTTTTTTTCCCTGAAATTTGCTTCCTTATAACGACATGTGGATGGTCTACATGTTTTAGATTACCAGGTCTATACCTTCTTAAATTGCTTTGTAACAATGCTACTTTTTTTGGTAGCAGCACTCCTTACATAGTTTTGCAATATGAGAATGAGGAGGAACTTAGAAATCTAGGAGTTCTCCTTTCTGCCTGCTGATGGCAATGCTTCCACCCACCCACTCTTTTTTTGTTTGTTTGTTTGTTTTTGTTTTTGGAGGTAGGGTCTCACTCTAGCTCAGGCTGACCTGGAACTCACTACGTAGTCTCAGGGTGGCCTTGAACTCACGGCAATCCTCCTACCTCTGCTTCCCGAGTGCTGGGATTAAAGGTGTGCACCACCACACCCAGCTATTTTTTTTTTTAATGCACTGCACATCAACCTCAATGTCAATGTCAGAGATAACTATCTTACAGGTAACCCTCAAAGAACTGAATCTCAGCTCTGAATTTTTTTATTAGTATCTCAAATTTCTAAACTAACTCAGCATTAAGAGTTCTGAATCATGACAAGGCACCAGTTTTACAGTCTTCAGGGTTTAAGATTCTCATTTTTTCCCATTGTTCTTCTACTAGTTGTAATTAGCATCCCATAATAAGTAGTAGCATACTGTTTTCCTTAATTTGTTCTGTTCTTCAACAATGGCCTAATTTTTATATTTAACTTTATCTTTCCGTAATACTTGTTATAGTCTATTTGTTGGTGTTTTGTTTTGTTTTGTTTTTGTTGTTTTTCCCAAACTGACCATAAGTAGAATGAGAAGGCATAATGATTAGATGATAGATAGATAGATAGATAGATAGATAGATAGGTAGGTAGATTGATACTGCAATGATTAAGTTTTCTGTCAATTTGATTGGTTTAGGAATCCTTACCCCAGGATGCACCCTTTCCCCAGATTGGACGGCCCCTCACAAGGGAAGGAAAGTATCCTATCCTCCTATCTGGCTGCGGGTGCTGCTTGCTGCTTTCCAGTGTGCACTGAAGAGAATCAGCTCTCCAGGAAGCCTTCCAGGCCTACAGTGCAGGATTGGGACTGCTGAGGCATCCAGCCTCATGGACTGAGCAGCTATAGGGTTCCTTGACTCTCAGGCCTGCAGACTGCTATTGTTGGACTGCCATAAGCTAATCCAATAAATTCCCTTTTAATACAATTCCTTTTATTGGTGCTGTTCCTCTGGAGAACCCTGACTAATACAGATTGTGGTACCAGGAGTGGTTCTAGAGAAACAAAGTTGCAAGAATGGATTTCCCTAGTGGGCTTGGTGCTATCTGGAGTTCAATCTCCAACTTCAGTGCCACTAAAGGCTCTACTAGTAATAAGAAGAGAACTTTTACTGGTAATAAGGAGGGCATTAATAATCCATGGTGTGCACTATTTAAAGAACTCCATGAGATAGATGCATTTGATGATCCTGAGTCATATCTTGTGAAGAGCAAGGAATTTAGTGACTCTATAACTGAAACTTTTGAACATTTGTAGAAAAATAAATGATAATGCTGGATGGTTACTTCTAGCATCTCTGGATAAACTATAAAAGGAAAAGCAGAATCTCAGAAAAGAAATTTCCAAGCTTAAGATCCACATACATGATCTGAAGGTTTCTAAGGGTGCCCTAGAGGACAGTCTCCTCTGTAGCCAGAACAGGACTCAAAAGGCAGAAAATCAAACCCAAGCTCTCACTGTAAGATTGGATAACTTGCAACATAAGCTCAAATCCCAGCCTCACAGGCTATCAGAAGTTAAAGTGAGGTACTGATTGGAATCCTATGACTTGGGATGGGGCTGTGTGGGAAGACCCTGAAGAATCTGGGGACATTTAACTCTCAGATTCTGAAGAAGTTGTTTTGCATGAGAATATGACCTCCCCTCCCTTAGCAGCAGTTGTACCCCCACACCCACCCCTAAAGTATTGCCCTCTCCATCCTTGCTTGAGGGAAACACTCTTTCTTTGAGTAACCAGCAATGACCCTCCTTTCAGGAGGTGCAGCTACTCATCCGTGCCCACCCATCTTTGCCTCTAGGCCTATAACCAGGCATAAAGCTAAGCATGCCCTAAAGGTGAAATAGATAGTGTAACACATGTAGAGTTGAGGTATATTAAACAGAACTTAAGGAGTTTTCTAACAGGCAGACACATGGGGAATATGTGTAGGAATGGATTTTAAGGGTGTGGGATGATGGAGGAAGGAATATAAAATCAGATCAGGCTGAATTTATTGAAATGGGCCTGTTGAGCAGAACATTTAGATTTAACACTGCACTGCAGCTCCTGCAGTTGGAAGAGGTGCCAAGAGGTTATTTGATTGATTGGCTGAAGTACAGATCCAAAAGTGGCCTACTGTGAATGAGCCTCAACTGCCTGATATCACTTGGCTTAATGTTGGTGAAGGGATTAAAAGGCTCAGAGAACTTGGAATGCTGGACTGGATTTGCCATGTAAACTCATCTTTGCCCCCACAATGGGAGCATTGAGAAGATGTGACCTTCACTAAGACTATAAGCAACAGATTTGTAAAGGGAGCCCCAGCATACTTCAAGTTGCCAATAGTTGTCATAATATGTAAAGAAGACATCACAGTGGGAGCTGCAGTTTCTGCATTAGGTGACTTAGATGCAATGGGTCTAACTGGATCTTGGAGTAGCAAGGGCCAAAAGGCAGCACTGAGTTGCCAAAGGGGAGGTGAGCATGTTAAGCATAATGGACAGTGTAGGCAAAATAATGTTCATGCCTGTATGTCTCATGTAGACATTTGGTACTGGGTGATTAATCATGGTGTTCCCAGAAGCACAATAGATAAGAAGCCTACTAAGTTCCTGCTTGATCTGTTTAAGCAGAAAAGTTCCAGGGCAAAGGAGCAAAAGGCCATTTTGAATTATAGCATCATATTTTTTTCCCATACCAGTCCAAAAGGACCACTAGAAGCAATTTGCTTTCAGCTGGCAAGGTCAGCAGTACAACTTTACTGTTTTACTTCAAGGTTATAGTAACTCTCTAGCTCTGTGTCATAGCTTAGTTTGCAGGAATCTTAATCACCTGTCCCTTCCACAAGGTGTCACTTTGGTTCATTATATCAACTGCATTATGCTAATTGGATCAAATGAGCAGGAGGTGGCAACCACTCTGGAGGTGGTACAACATACACACATTGGGGCATGGGAAATAAATCTATCCAAAATTCAAGGACTTTGCACCTCAGTGAAATTTCTAGGAGTTTAGTGGTGTGGGGTATGCAGAGATATTCCTTCAATGAAGGATAAATTGTTGCAATTGGCCCTTCCTATCTCTAAGAAAGAAGCACAGGAGAAGTCTCTTCAACAGGTCCAGGATGCTGTGCAGGCTGCTCTGCCACTTGGGCCATATGAGCCAGCAGATATGATGGTACTAGAGGTGTTGGCAGATAGGGATGCCATTTGGAGCCTTTGGCAGGCCCCCAGAGGTGAATCATAGCAAAGGCACTTGGGATTCTGGAGCAAGACCCTGCTATCATCTGCAGACAATTACTCTCCCTTTGAGAGACAGCTCTTAGCCTGCTATTAGGCCTTATTGGAAACTGAACACTTGACAATTGCCCATCAAGTTACTACGGTCCTAAAGCCACAATAAAGTTACATGAAGAAGTTGCCCAAATTCCTATAGTAGTGACTTACTAGTACCATGTTACAATACCACACTATGCCACTCCCATCATGGAAAGGGCAGCATTTTGTCCTTACTGGAACAGACACTTATTATGGGTATGCATGTGCTTTTCCTGCACATAGTGCTTCTGATAAAAGTACTCCTGTTACAATGCCTTCTATCCCCCAGCATGCACCTATGGAATCATGGGGTGTGCCCTATGGTCAACTGACTGAAGAGGAGAGGACTAGGGTATGGTTTACAGACGGTTCAGCACATTATGTGTGCATCTCCCAGAAGTGGTCAGCTGCAGCATTATAGCCCCTTTCTGAGACAACTATGAAGGACTGTGGTGAAGAGAAGTCTTCACAATAGGCAGAACTATGAGCAGTACACATTGTTGTGCATTTTGCTTCTGAGGAAAAATGGCCAGATGTGTGGTAATACACTGATTCATGGGCTGTGACCCATGGATAGGCTGGATGGCCTGGGATTTTGGAAGGAGGACAATTGGAAAATTTGTGAAAAGGACAGTTTTGGAAGGTGTATGTGGATAGACCTTTCTGAATGGGCAAACAATGTAAAGGTACCTGTGTCCCATGTTAATGCTCACCAGAAGGTGACCTCATTAGAGGATGACTTTAATAATCAAGTAGATAAGCTGACCAGTTCTGTGGATAGTGGTCAACCTCTTTCCTCAGCCATCCCTGTCATTGCCCAATGGGCCCATGAACAAAGTGGCCATGGTGGCAGGGATACAGGCTATGAATGGGCCCAACAACATGGACTTCCACTAACTAAGGCTGACCTGGCTATGGCTGCTGTTGAGTGACAAATCTGCCAGCATTAGAGACCAACTCTGAGCCCCCAATATGATAGCATTCCTGAGGGTGACAAGTCAGCAAGTTGTTGGCAGATTGACCACACTGTGCCACTCCCATCATAGAAAGGGCAGCATTTTTTCCTTACTGGAACAGACACTTATTCTGGGTATGCATGTGCTTTTCCTGCACATAGTGCTTCTGCCAAAAGTACCATCTGTGGGTTTATAGAATGTCTTATCCACATACAGCATTGCTTCTGACCAAGGAATTCACTTCACAGCCAAGGAAGTACAGCTGTGGGCTCATAATCATGGAAATCACTGGTCTTACCATGTGCCCCACCAACCTAAAACAGTTGGCTTGATAGAACAGTGGCATGGGCTTTTCATGAAATAGCTACAGTGCCAACTAGGTGGCAATAACTTGAAGGCTGGGGAAGTGTTCCTCCAGCAGACTGTATATGCTCTGAATCAGCATCCTATATATGGTAGTGTTTCTCCTATAGCCTGGATCCATGGGTTCAGGACTCAAGGGATAGAAATGGGAATGGTCCCACTTACTATCACCCCAATTGACCCAGTAGCCAAATTTTTGCTTTCTGTTCCCACAGTCTTACACTCTGCTGGCCTAGAGGTCTTGGTTCCAGTGGAGGGGGGGGGGGGGCGGGAGGAGGGAGTGCTTTTGCCAGGAGGCATGAAGAACATTCCATTGAACTGGAAGTTAAAATTTCCCCCTGGCCATTTTTGGCTCCTGATACCCTTGAGTGAACAGGCTGAGAAAAGTGTTGCAGTGTTAGCAGGGGTTATTGATCCAGAATACCAGGAGGAAATTGGACTGCTCCTCCACAATGGAGGTAAGGAAGTGTATGTCTGGAGTACAGGAGATACTTTTGGACATCTCTTGGTGTTATAATGCCCTGTTACCAAAGTCAATGGAAAACTATAACAATCCAATCAAAGCAGTGTGTTGAGTGGCCCAGATCTTTCAGGAATGAAGGTATGGGTCACCCCTCCAGGTAAAGAACAAAGACCTGCTGAGGTGCTTGTTGAAGGTGAAGGAAATACAGAATGAGTAGTAAGTAGAAGAAGGCAGTTACAAATAACAGCTAAGGCCACGTGACCAGGTACAAAAAAACGAGGACTGTAATTGCCATGAGTTTCTGTCCTACCTTGTTAAGAGTGTTTGTACATATCCACACCAATATTAAGATGCTTTTGTTCTTCCTCTGTTTCTCTACTAGGTAATTAATACTGATTAAGATCATATCACTAGTTAACTGCTGTTGAATTTATATTTGACCTATTATATTACAGACTAAGCATTCCACAAAGAATCTTGCTTTGTGTTGGGGAAAATTGTGTGTTTCTTGTTGTACATGGGGGAGTTATACCATGTTAGGTGAAATTATGACCTTGTTCCTATCTTCATTTGGAAATTAAGTTTGATGTAAGGAGATATGATTTGGTGTCAAGTTGACAAGGGGTGGACTTGTGATGGTTAAGTTTTATGTCAACTTGATCTGTTTATGAATACATCCCCCAGGATGAGCACTTAACCCAGAGTGGGTGGCCCCTCTTGGAGGGAAGTAGCTAAGGAAGCTGTGGGAAGGTAAATATCCTCTCCTCCCATTTGGCTTCTGGAGCTGCTTGCTACTTTCCAGCATGGACTAAAGACTAGCATCTCTCCGGAAAGCCTCCAGGCCTTCAGTGCCAAATGGGAACTGCTGAGGCATCCATGAGCAGCTATGGGGTTCTTTGACTCTCAGGCCTGCAAACTGTTATTGTTGAACAGCTATAACCTAATCAAATAAATCCCCTATGAATACAATTTATTATATTGGTTCTGTGCCTCTTAAGAACCCTGACTAATACAGACACACACAAACATATAGTTAGTGTGTGTGGTGTGTGATGCATATGTGGCATGTGTTCATGTGTGTGCAGCTGTGCATGCCTTCCTCACACATATTTTCAGATGAAAGGAGAATGTCAGGTGTTTTTCCCTCTAAAAATATTGAAGCAGTTCCCACAGAGCTACTGTGTTGCTGACATTTGAAGATCTGAGCATCAAAACTCAGTCACTCACTACTTTTCACAGGTGAACTAGTAGCAACTTTGTCTCAACAGAAATTCTGTAAGATATATGAATATAACTAAAACAAAACAATTTCCTTAATCATTAAATCCAAATTTATTCAAGATATCAGTCACTCAGTCTGTCTTCCAAATAGAAGAAGAAAAATCTCAAATAAAAAATAGCATCTCTTAAAAATTCTATTGCTCATCTATGTATAATTCCTGGGGGCTAGAGAAATGGCTCAGCAGTTAAAGACAATTACTTGCAAAGCCTGTCTGCCCTAGTTCAATTCTGAGGCCACAAAAACAGCAGCAAGAGACCTGGTATGCCCCTCCACACACAAATATGCAAAAACTATTAAAAAAATTAAACCTCATTGGGCATGGTGCTGGACACTTTTAATCCCAGCACTCGGGAGGCAGGGGTAGGAGGATCACTATGAGATTGAGGCCACCCTGAGACTACATAGAGAATTCCAGTTCAGCCTCAGTTAGAACAAGACCCTACCTGAAAAAATATAAATAAATAAATGTTCTCTTATTTCTTTATTTATAACTTCCAGCATATGCTTAAAAATTCTCACAGAGAATTCCAGCAAAGATGACAACTGCCTAACTGCCCTGCACATCCCCAGGAAAGAAAAGCAAGGCATTAAGGGTTTACTGGGTCTTTTAGGGGAGAGCAATTGATAATAGATTGCCAGTGGAAGGGCATAGAGGGGAAAAGGGGGGAATTGCCAATTCCCTCAATTGCGGGTAGCCCACCAGTCCCCCAACCCGCCCCCAAGCAGCCACTGTACCCACAGTTCTAGCTTCAGGATACTCCCACACTTACAGTAGGAAAGGGTACCCAAGCCAACAAAGGTCCACTTGCCTTACTGCACAGGGGCGATAACCCTTCTACCCCTATCCAGAAGGGCCTGGAATGAAACATTGCAAAGTCTAAGAACCTATGCCTTCCAACCCAAACTACTCTATCCAGCAAAAGTGTCCCTCATAATAGATGGTGAAAGAAAAACTTTCTATGACAAAACCCAGCTATACAATTATATGAACACAAAACCAAACCTACAGAGGGTATTTCAGAAAATTCTCCACACATAAAAATTAAGTAATCAAACTCAAATACCTACAAGAAGCAGATCACAATAACCAAACTCAGTGAAGGCACAAAAAACTTCAAAGTCCAGGAAAACACCAAATGACATATACCAACATAATGTGGCAGGGATCAAATTAAATCTCACAGTCATTACCCTAAATATTAATGGCTTTAATTCATCCATCAAGAGACACAAACTAACAGATGGATAAGAAAATTAGACCTCTCAATCTGTTGTCTTCAAAAAACCCATCTCACCACTAAAGACAGCCACCTCCTCAGGGTGAAAGGGTGGAAAACAATATTCCAAGCAAACAGGAATAAGAAACAAGCAGGCATACCTGTATTAATATTGGATAAAATAGATGTCAAACTAAAAATAATCAAAAAAGACAAAGAAGGCCACTTACTACTTATCAAGGAAATGATCCGTCAAGAGGATATTACAATCATAAATCTGTATGCACCAAACACAGGGGCACCACAGCTCATAAAACAAAACCTACTTGACAATAACACAGAAATAACCACCAACACCATCATAGTTGGGGACTTCAATACACCATTATCAGTAATAGACAGATCATCCAAACAGAAACTCAACAGGGAAGTAAGAGAGCTCAACAAAACCATAGGTCACTTAGACCTAACAGATGTCTACAGAACGTTCCATCCCAAATCCACAGACTACACATTCTTCTCAGCAGCCCATGGAATATTCTCTAAAATAGATCATATTCAGGGTCATAAAGCCTGCCTCCATATATTTAGGAAGATTGACATGATTCCCTGCATGGTATCAGGAATTGGAAACTAAGAAAACAATTAGGAAAAATGACGAAGAGCTGGTTCTTTGAAAAAATAAACAAGACTGACAAACCCCTGGCCAAATTGCTTAACCAAAAAGAGAGAGAGAGAGAGAGAGAGAGAGAGAGAGGGAAAGAGAGAGAGAGAAGCTTCAAATTAACAAAATCCAAAACGAAAAAGGTAAGGTCACAATAGACATAAGTGAAATTGGGAGAATCATCAGGACTTATTTCAAAAAAACCTCTACTCCACACAACTGGATAATGTGGAGGAGATCAATAAATTCCTGGACACATACCATCTATCAAAGCTAAACGCAGAGCCGATTAATCTCCTAAACAAACCAATCACACTCATTGAGATTGAAAGAGTAATAAAAACCTCCCCCAAAAGAAGAGACCAAGACCCGATGGCTTGAAGCTGAATTCTTTTTTTTTTTTTTTTTTTTTTTTTTTTTACTTTAAAAAAAAAAAATTGTTTGTTTATTTATTTATTTGACAGTGACAGAGAGAAGGAGGCAGAGAGAGAGAGAGAGATAATGGGCGCGCCAGAGCTTCCAGCCTCTCTAAACGAGCTCCAGATGCATGTGCCCCCTTGTGCATCTGGCTAACATGGGTCCTGGGGAATTGAGCCTCAAACCAGGGTCCTTAGGCTTCACAGGCAAGCGCTTAACCACTAAGCCATCTCTCCAGCCCTTTCAGCTGAATTCTATCAAACCTTCATGGAAGAACTCAAACCAATCTTCCTCAATCTGTGCCATAGAATTGGAGAACAGGGAAAGCTAGCCAACTCCTTCTATGAAGCTAGTATCACCCTAATTCCAAAACCAGGCAGAGATACCACAAGAAATGAAAACTACCAGCCTATTTCCCAGATGATCTTAGACACAAGATCCTGAACAAAATCTTGGCAAACTGAATCCAACAACAGATCAAAAGCATTATCCACCTTAATCAAGTGGGATTCATCCCAGGAACACAGGGGTGGTTCAACATATGGAAATCCGTCAATGTAATACACCACATAAACAAGTTTAAGCACAAAAACCACATGATTATTTCAATAGATGCAGAAAAGGCCTTTGACAAAATACAACATCACTTCATGATCAAAACATTGGAGAGAATTGGCATGGTTGGTTCATATCTTAACATAATAAAGGCAATATACAAAGCTCCTAAAGCCCAAATATTACTTAATGGAGACTGGAGGAATTCCCATTGAATGACTTTTTAAGATCATGAGGAACTGGGGATTTGTTCAGGAAGTCTTTTTCCATTCCTATATCTTGGAAAGTTCTTCCTATATTTTCTTCCAGTACTAGCTGAATTTATGGTCTTATATTGAGGTCTTTGATCCATTCGGACATGAGTGTTGTGCATAGTGAGGTGTGTGGATCAAGTTTCAATTTCCTGCATATGGCTATCCAGTCTGTCCAGCACCATTTGTTGAAGATGCTGTCTTTTTTCCAGCCTGTATTTTATTTTATTTGAGAGAAAAAGGGAGAGAGCGAGAGAGCACATTCCAGGGCCTCTAGCCACTGCAGACAAACTCCTCCAGATGCATGTGTCCCCTTGTGCATCTGGCTTGCGTGGCTCCTGGAGAGTCTAACCAGGATCTTTTGGCTTTGCAGGCAAATGCCTTAACCACTAAGCCATCACTCCAGGCCCTCTTTCTTTCTTTTTTTTTTTTTTTTACAGTGCTGGATTTATATTCACTGTATGTGTAAATAATTCCCAAACATCTTGTTTATAAAACAGAAATCACACATGTTCAGTAAATATATCTTTCAACTTATAAAATGTTTTGATATAAAACAATGACATACAATTTTACATGATTCAGATGAACAGTATTTCATAAATCTGAAAATATCCATTGTTGGCAAGGATATTTGAGAAATAGCATCCTATTCCCTTAATTTCATGACCACTTAAAAATCTTGACATTATGATGGAATGTTAACTTGCTTACTCTAGACACAGCAGTTTCATACAACCTAGGGAAAATTTTAACATAAATACATCTTTTATTAAAAAATTGAACAGAGATATGCCTTCTTTGTTTTATTAAATAAATAAGTAAATAGTTAGACAGGGGCTGGGGCAGAATTATTGCCTGGCACACACAAGTCCCTGGGTCCAGTCCCTATTATTATTATTTAGAAACTTTGTATGGACATATGATATGTTGGTATCATCATTTCCCTCCTCCCTGCCCCCACTCCACTGAGGGCTGTCCTTAATGGACTTGCTGTTGTTCACCATGTAGTTGTATGTTATGAGTTGTGAGAGTAGCAGCCAAGACTCAATTTCTAACAAGAAAAAATAAAAACCCAGAAAATGTAAATGGTAATACCACTGTAATTACATAAGCCACCTTGGAAAATCAAACTATGTACACATTTTCACAGTGTTTAAGGAGCACTATTGCTAAGATTAACAAGGCAGCAATAATAAAATATTTATTATAAACTGAACATGTTAGCTCAAACCTGCAATCCAAGCACTCAAGATGCTAAGGCAGGCAGATAACTATGAGTTCAAAGCAAGCCTGGGCTACAAAGTGAGTTCCAGGTCAACCTGGGCATAATAAGACCCTGCTTCAAAAATGACTTGCACTGTGTTCATTTAATGGAAGGTTTATTTTTATGAAAGTTTCAGAAATATCTAAAATAATCAATGAATTGAATATAATCCCAATAAATACAATGTTTTTGATTATTATTGTAAGAATGAAATGCCTGTTTTTAAAATGATTGTGTATGTGCATTTGAATGCTAAAGGTAAAGTATGTGTGAAAATTCTGAGTCTGAAAAATATTCCATGGCATATTAGATAAAAAGTACCATTACCTCAAAGCCAGACATAACCTTAAGGTATAAAATTAATGACAGTGTATTTAGTTAGCAATGAAATACAAGAGAGAATCAACGTAATCTTTATAATAACTTGTGCTGGACCAACTCAAGACATAGCTTTAAGGCTGGGGATATACAGCTCAGTTGGTAGGGTGCTTGATTGCCTACCATGCATGAAGTCCTGGGTTTGATCATGAGCATAAACTGGTCTTGATGACAAACATCTGCTCCCAGAAACTGGAGATGGAGTCAGAAATATTAGAAAGTTCAAGGTCCTCCAGAAGTGCATAGGAAGTTTGAGGCCAGCCTAAGATTTCCAGGAAAACTTTCTCTACCTCAAAACATCATTTTCCTCAGGAAATTACCAGAACCCAAAGCTCCTTTCCCTGTTGTTTCTATAGGTCATGGTTGGTACCTATCATAGTATTTGGTGCACTACACTGCATACTTAATACGGTAAATGGTTCCCATATTTTCTTAATGCCAGAGAACAAGTCATAATACTCTTTGACTATTCTACAGCCCATAATACAGTAATATAAGGGCACTTAATGGTTAGAAATTGAAATTTAGTCATACTGACAGGTGAATTACAGAAGCCTCTCTTTTGACATTTTCCTGCTTATTTGAGGGTTTCATAATGTGCCACAATTTAAACCAACTTCCTTAATTTTAGTTATTATTGTGCCAGCATTTTAATATGCTACAAGCATAACCTGACCTTTAAAAGCAAGTGAGTGAGAAAAGCCACACAATAAATAATAATAAATGATACAAAGGCATTACTGAACAACATGTCAGTGTGAATAAAAATAAATGGATTAGGAATATATATATATATGGAACAGCTGAGTTTAAATGTCCTGATTCAAAAGATAGTCAGTACTTGAATACTTGGGGATATTTTGTACTTGCCTTTGAGTACCTAGTACAATAATAAGTTAGAGTAATTCATGTTCCCTGAGCCAGACTGGAAATACCTCAAATGTAAGAGACATTGTGTAGGCCCTCAGAAATACTGCCTTAATACATGGCCAAAATAAGCCCTGCACTAAATGGTTATTCAGAAAATGATTCATTTGACTACAGTATAAAACCAAGAAAAATGATAAAAAAGTAAGTTATGAAAATAGGCAATAAGAGATTAGATTAAGATTGGTAGCATATAATAAAAGGATTTCATTATAAAAAATGTTATAGGTTATCATGTTATTACTTTGAGGAAAGAATATAAAGTAACTTCCTTCAGCTTTTTATTAGAAGTAAATATTATCCTTATGTATTTTTCTACAAGCTTTCCTAAAGCATAAGTGATTAAAATATTTTAAACAATCAGACACATCTGTACACCATAGATACTTTCACCATAAAATATTCAATATATCATATAAAATTTACATATACTTTTACATACATTTAATCATGTTAAGATTTATTATCTCAACATATTTTAAGATTATATGGTACTCTATTATGAACTATATTAATTATGGCTCTAGAAACTATCCACTTGCATGTTTGATCCATTTTTCCCTCTCCTAGCCCTTAGTAATTAGCACTGTACTTTATTTTGATATTCCAGAGGCCTTTATTGTTTGAAATACTATTGAATGGAAAACAGTTACACTATGTGGAAATATTTTATATCATTGGTTGCCATATTTTGTATCACAGTTCTATGGCTTTAACACTCAGTTCTCATTATGAGTTTGTGAAAAAGAACCTTTCCTCCCTTCATAGCCTTAGTCTGCAATGGAACACCAGCTCCATTGTACTTTTTGCTTGTATGGGTTTAACTACTTTATATAACTCTATATATAAGTAGAATTATTAATTTATTTCAAAGTTTTTCTGATGAGCACTCTAGCAACACTAAATAACCCCAATGTGTGGAAGTAGGAAGAGGAGTTAAACAGACACTCCAATATAGTAGGTTAGAAATGATGCCAGGTCAAGGTGGTTTGGCTGAGATCAGATTTAGAATGTATACCAACCCAGGACAAACAAAACTGAATATAGTGATCAGTTCTATGTTTGAGGCAAGAAAACAGAGCCAGGAATGACTGAGTTTTTGGTGAGAACAACTAGCTTCTGGGTGGAAAATAATGCCCTCTCCTGTGAAAGAAGACAAGGAGTATCAGGGGTTAAATATAAATAAACTATTTATGGATTTTCCTAGTTTAAAATTTTAAATAAAGTAATGTGTACATTACATAAATGTTGCAATTTGAACAGTTGTAGATCCATAACCCAGTGGCCTTAATATTTAAGTTATTTATAATGTTTAGAATATTGTACAATAATAATTATTATTATTTCTTTTTTTTTTTATTAGTCAGTTCTGTATTCAGCAAATACAGTCAGTTTGGTACCATTACTAGGCTCATCCATGACCTACCCCCTCCCCTTGGCCCCTCCTTGTTGAGGTATACGGGTCATGCATTGTGGAGTTAGCCCACAGTTATGGGTAAGCTAAATGTCTCTGCATATCATGACCCAACATGTGACTCTGACATTCTTTCCGCCCCCTCTTCCGCAAAATTTCCCTGAGCCATGTTGGGTTCATTTTTGGTCTGCTTCAGTGATGAGGTGTTGAAGGCCTCTGAGGCTCTGGCTCTCTGATTTGGGAGGACTTGATTTTTCTCTATGCTGATCTCCTTCCCCCTTGTGCTGGTGTCCAGTTCATCAGGAAAACAGCCCCCTTGCTTGTTTCTCAAAGTTTTCTTAGTTTCAGCTGGGGCCCTTTTGAGGTATGATGGGGTGGCTCTCTCCTTAGGGTCTACATCTATCTGAAAAAGAGAAGCAGATTCTCCAATGGAGAGTAAGTTAGCACCAGAACAAATGAGATAACCCTTACTTTTTTTTTTTTTTAATAGGGAATTTAATAGGTGTAGGCCCTCTTGTAGCCCACAATTGATAGTAGCTTGACACTGGAGAGTGGGCTTATGTTTGGGTATGGTTCTGACTTGTTTCCCAGCTCCAGCTATGGGTCCCATACCAGTGAGGGGATCAGTTAGCCAAATTGAGAGCAGTTGCTTCCCCACCATGGCTGTGTGCCACCACTGCACTTGTGTGGGCATCACAATAAGTTATTTGCTGCTAAGTAGGTTAGACCATGCGTTGCTTCGATAGATATTGGTCAATTTCCCCCAGTCGCCCATGTAGCACCTTCTGGCACTAGACGCGCTGACTGTCTGGGGACTGACTCTCATCCAACTTCCAGCCATGCCATTCTAATTTGCATGTCAATCACATAAGGTATCTTCAGCAGTAGGGTCTTACCACTAACCTTCGGTGGGTCATCAAGTACTCTGACAGAAATCTGTCTTTTAGGAAACCTTGTAGGTCTCTCTGATCAAAAGCTCATTGTGGATGATAGCCCCATGCTGGTTCTGGGAGTTACAGGTCAGTGCCCACTAAGAAAATGAGGAAAAAGATAACTAATATACAAGAGTTAGAGATAAGAGAGAGAGAGACAGGGAGAGGGGAAGTGAGGGAGGGAAGATGTAGGAGACTAAGGTTAGTCTTAATCTTACCCTCTCCAGTGTCTTGTGGTTCAGGTGTTCCCTGTAAGGGCCTGGTGAAGGATCAGCCATTTGGTCTATCTTTTAGTAAGTAGAAGATTATGGTACCATTGCCGTTTGGGTCTAGATTTGTGTTTCCCACCCCTTTGATGCCCTCCCCTCCCTCCCCTTCCATCCTAGTGTCTAATCTAGGAGATGCTTGCTGGGTATGTAAGGTATCTTCGGTAGATTCAAGTTAGGTGCTGTAGATGAGTGAGACTATGTGGTGATTTTTTTTCTGTGATTGGGTAAGTTCACTGAGAATGATCTGTTCCAGGTTCAACCATTTTTCCTCAAATTTCATTGTGTCATTTTTTCTTACTGCTGTGTAGAATTCCATTGTGTAGATATACCACATCTTAGTTATCCATTCTTCTAGTGATGGACATCTCGGTTGATTCCAGCTCTTAGCTATTACAAATTGAGCCGCTATAAACATAGTTGAGCAAATCTCTTTAGTCTGTGGTTTGAAGGTTTTAGGGTAGATGCCCAGTAAGGGAATAACTGGGTCTGTTGGTATCTCTATACTCAGCTTTTTCAGAAGTCTCCATATTGCTTTCCAAAGTGGTTGTACCATCCTACATTCCCACCAACAGTGGATGAGTGTTCCTACTTCTCCACATCCTCGCCAGCATTTATTTTTATTTGATTTTTTGATGCTTGCTATCCTTATTGGGGTAAGGTGGAATCTCATAGTTGTTTTTATTTTCATTTCTCTGATGATTAGGGATGATGAACATTTTCTTAAGTGTATGTTTGCCATTTCTATTTCTTCCTCTGTGAACTGCCTGTTCAGCTCTTTGCCCCATCTTGTGAGTGGGGTGTTTGACTTCTTACTGTTTAGATTTTTGAGTTCTTTGTAGATTCTAGAGATTAGTCCTCTATCAGTTGGATAACCCACAAATATTTTCTCCCATTCTGTGGGTAATCTATTGGCTTTGCTAATTGTATGCTTGTCTGTAAAGAAACTCCTCAGCTTCATGTGGTCCCATTGGTTGAGTGATGGTTTAAGTTCATGAGCTACTGGGGTTTTGTTCAGGAAGTCTTTTTCCATTCCTATATCATGGAATGTACTTCCTAACTTTTCTTCCAGTAGTATTCGAGTTTCTGGTCTTATATTGAGATCTTTGATCCATTTGGACTTGAGTGTAGTGCATGGTGAAATGTGTGGGTCAAGTTTTAGTTTCCTGCATATGGTTATCCAGTTTGTCCAGCACCATTTGTTGAACATGCTGTCTTTTTTCCAGCTTATATTGTTTGGGCCTTTATCAAATATCAAGTAGCTATAGTTGCTTGACCCAAAGTCCGGGTCCTCAAGTCTATTCCATTGATCTATAGTCCTGTTTTTATGCCAGTACCATGCTGTTTCTATTACTATGGCTTTGTAATATAGCTTTAGATCAGGTATGGTGGTGCCTCCAGAGGTATTTCTTTTGCTGAGGATATGTTTGGAAATGCGAGGCCTTCTGCCTTTCCATATGAAATTTGAGATCATTTTTTCTATCTCTGTGAAGAACACTGTGGGGATTTTAATTGGTATTGCATTAAATCTGTAAATTGCCTTTGGTAGGATTGTCATCTTCACAATGTTAATTCTGCCTATCCAGGAACATGGGAGGTCTTTCCATTTTCTCAAGTCCTCCTCAATTTCTTTTTTGAGTGTTTTTATGTTTTCATTGTATAGATCTTTCACTTCCTTGGTTAACGTTATTCCAAGGTATTTTATTTTTTTTGTCGCAATTGAAAATGGGACTATGTCCCTTATTTCTTTTTCTGTATCTTTGTCTTTTGCATAAAGGAAGGCTACTGATTTTTGTGCATTGATTTTGTATCCTGCTACTTTGCTATAGGAGTTAATCACCTTCAGGAGTTTTGGGATGGAGTCTCTCGGGTCTCTTACATATATAATCATGTCATCAGCGAATAAAGCTAACTTAACTTCCTCCTTTCCAAATTGTATCCCTTTTATTTCCTTCTCCTGTCTTATTGCTTGAGCTAGGACTTCCAGAACTATATTGAAAAGCAGAGGTGAGAGTGGACAACCCTGTCTTGTTCCTGATCTTAATGGGAATTCCTCCAGTCTCTCTCCATTAAGTATTATTTGGGCCTTCGGAGCTTCGTATATTGCCTTTATTAGGTTAAGATATGAACCAACCATGCCAACTCTCTCCAATGTTTTGAACATGAAGTGGTGTTGAATCTTGTCAAAGGCCTTTTCTGCATCTATCGAAATGATCATGTTGTTTTTATGTTTAACCTTGTTTATGTGGTGTATGACATTGACAGATTTCCGTATGTTGAACCACCCCTGTGTTCCTGGAATGAATCCCACTTGGTCAAGCTGGATAATGCTTTTGATGTGTTGTTGGATTCGGTTTGCAAGGATTTTGTTTAGGATCTTTGCATCTAAATTCATCAGGGAAATAGGCCGGTAGTTTTCTTTTCTTGTGGCATCTCTGCCTGGTTTTGGAATTAGGGTGATGCTAGATGCATGAAAGGAGTTGGGTAGCTTTCCCTGTTCATCAATTGTGTGGCACAGTTTGAGGAAGATTGGTTTGAGTTCTTCCATGAAGGTTTGATAGAATTCAGCTGAGAAGCCATCTGGTCCTGGGCTCTTCTTTTTTGGGAGGTTTTTTATTACTTTTTCAATCTCCATGAGTGTGATGGGTTGATTGAGGTGATTAATCTGCTCTGTGTTTAGCTTTGGTAGATGGTATGCGTCCAAGAATTTATCCATCTCCTCCACATTATCCAGTTTTGTGGAGTAGAGGTTTTTGAAATAAGTCCTGATGATTCTCCCAATTTCACTTATGTCTGTTGTGATCTCTCCTTTTTCATTTTGAATTTTGTTAATTTGAAGCTTCACCTTTTTTTGCTTGATCAGATTGGCCAGGGGTTTGTCAATCTTGTTTATTTTTTCAAAGAACCAGCTCTTTGTTTTGTCAATTGTCTTAATTGTTTCCTTGGTTTCCAATTCATTGATTTCTTCTCTAATTTTAATTATTTCTCTCCTTCTGGAGCTCTTTGGGTTGGATTTTTCTTGTTTTTTCCAGTGCCTTTAGGTGGATGGTTAGGTTATTGATTTGGGACCTTTCTGTCTTTTTTACGAAGGCATTGAGTGCTATGAATTTTCCCCTGAGGACCGCCTTCATTGTGTCCCATAAGTTTTGATACGATGTGTTCTCATTGTCGTTCAATTCCAGAAATTTTGCAATTTCATTTTTTATTTCATCCACTATCCATTTATTGCTTAAAAGTGTGCTTTTCAGTTTCCAGGTGCCTTTGGGATTCTTGGTGGGTCTTTTATTGTTGATTTCTAGCAATATAGCATTGTGATCTGATATCATGCAGGGAATTATGTCAATCTTCCTAAATATGTGGAGGCAGTCTTTGTGACCCAATATATGGTCTATTTTAGAGAATGTTCCATGGACTGCTGAGAAGAATGTGTAATCTGTGGATTTGGGATGGAATGTTCTGTAGATGTCCGTTAGGTCTAAGTGATCTATGGTTTTGTTGAGTTCTCTTACTTCCCTGTTGGGTTTCTGTTTGGATGATCTGTCTATTACTGATAATGGTGTATTGAAGTCCCCAGCTATGATGGTGTTTGTGGTTATTTCTGTTTTATTGTCAAGTAGGTTTTGTTTTATGAACTGTGGCGCCCCTGTGTTTGGTGCATACAGATTTATGATTGTAATATCCTCTTGATGGATCATTCCCTTGATAAGTAGGAAGTGGCCTTCTTTGTCTTTTTTGATTATATTTGGTTTGAAGTCTATTTTATCCGATATTAATATAGCTACACCTGCTTGTTTCTTATTCCCATTTGCTTGGAATACTGTTTTCCACCCTTTCACCCTGAGGAGATGTCTGTCTTTAATGGTGAGGTGGGTTTCTTGAAGGCAACAGATTGAGGGGTCTAATTTTTTGATCCATCCTGTTAGCTTGTGTCTCTTGATGGGTGAATTAAGGCCATTAATATTTAGGGTAATGACTGTGAGATTTGATTTGATCCCTGCCATATTGTGATGCTAAATGTAGGTTGGAGTTTTCATGGACATTGAAGTTTTTTGTGCCTACTCTGAGTTTGGTTGTTGTGATCTGCTTCTTGTAGGCAATTGTGTTTGATTATTTTTTTCTTCTCTGTGTAGAATTTCCTGAAATACTCTCTGTAGGTTTGGTTTTGTGTTCATATAATTGTAAAGCTGAGTTTTGTCATGGAAAGTTTTTCGTTCACCATCTATTATGAGGGATACTTTTGCTGGGTAGAGTAGTTTGGGTTGGAAGCCATAGGTTCTTAGACTTTGCAGTGTTTCATTCCAGGCTCTTCTAGCTTTCAGGGTTTCCATTGAGAAGTCTGAAGTAATTCTGATGGGGTTACCTCTGAAGGTGGTGTGCTGTTTTTCCCTAGCTGCTTTTAGGATTTTCTCTTTGGTGTCAATGTTTAGAGTCTTAATAATAATATGTCTTGGAGAGTTTCTCCTTTGGTCCAGTCTGTTTGGAGTTCTATTGGCTTCTTGTGTCTTGATGGGCCTTTCTTTTAAGTGACTGGGGAAGTTTCCTTCAATTATTTTGTTAAATAAGTTCTCCATGCCTTTGGTCTGGATTTCTTCTCCTTCTGGTATTCCAATGATCCTGATATTGGGACGTTTAACTGTATCCCACAATTCCCTCATGTTCTGTTCACAGGAGCTTTTAAACTTACTGAAATTTTTGAACTCTGTTACTGTTTCTTCCATCTTGTCTTCCAGATCAGAGTTTCTATCCTCCACTTGGCTGACTCTATTCTTGAGAGCTTCTAGTGAGTTTTGGGCTTGTTCAATTAAGTTTGCATTTTCTATTATTTTTCTATGTATAATTTCCATCCCTCTGTCAAGCTCCCTTTTCACATCATTTTCTGATTTTCTTGATGATTCTTGGAGTTCATCCTTGCATTTCTTTATGTCTTCATTTAGCATGGCCAGCTGATTTTGAAGGTCTTCTTTTTTTTTTACTCTCCCTCAAATCTCTTAACTCTCTTTGAAATCCTTCCATTTTCTTATCTAATCCTTCCAATTTTTTATCTATTAGTTCTAGTTTAGTGATGGCAGCATCCACATGATTGTCGGCCCTTTGTTGCTTTCCTGCAAGTTCTACCAATAGGTTGGTTAGAGTTGCATTGCTCATAGCTTCAATGTGGTGTTCTGGTCCTATTTGTTCTTCTATGTTTTGGTTAGAAGTATTCATTGTGGGAGTGGGTGATCTAATTGGATTTTCTTGCATTTGATTATTCATGTTATTTCTTTTGTGCTGTGTTCTGCCCATGACAGTCTATGGGCAGATAAGTGGGCGTATCAGCCTGGGCTCAAGAACAATGGGAATCTTATGCAGCCTGGGGACGTTGCCAAGAAGCCTGGGCTTTGGCTGTCACTTGCCAAAGCCGCCTATGTACTGCCTGGCAGGGGCGCCGAAGTTGCCTGAGTTCTCAAGCGGTAATGTGCCAAGGCTGCCTGCGTTCGAACTAGGAGTGGCACTGAGGCACCAAGCACTGATGCCGCCGGAACTCTGGCTGGGCACGCTGGGAACCGGCAGCAGTCTGCGCTCCCCCGCCACAGGACAATTGTGGACAGCCGCGCGGCAGACAGAGGGCGAGTGGAGCAGAGTGCGGAGCAGTCTAAGCTTCCGCACACAGGGAATAATCTCTCACTTGCCAAAGCCGCCTATCTACTACCTGGCAGGGGCGCCAAGGTTGGTTGAGTTCTCAAGTGGTATTGTGCCACAGCTGCCTGCGTTCGAGCTAGGAGTGGCACTGAGGCACCAAGCACTGAAGCCGCCCAGACTTTGGCTGGGAACGCTGGGAACCAGAAGCAGTCTGCGCTCCCCCGCCACGGGACAATGGTGGCCCGCTGGTGCGGCAGGCAGGTAGGGGGTGGCACCTGAGCTGACACAAGCGAGAGATACAGTCTGAGCTTGTGGGACTGGTCACACTCAGTAGGTGGGCGAGTGGACAAGGGTGCAGAGCAGTCTAAGCTTCCGCGAGGAGGGAACAATCGGCGCGCAGTGGCAGCCGTGCGGGCTCCGGAGCAGCAGCAGTGGCAGGGGTGGAGCTTTGAACACGGCGGTTATTTGGGGCGAGGGGTGCCTACCCGCCCGAAAGGGGCCCAGCGATTCCCTGTTCCCCCACCTCTGTGCCCTCCCAGATTTCTCTCCCCTAAAAGCCACTATATACCCTTAATATCTTGCCTTTCTTTCCCCAGGATTTGCAGCGCAGCTAGGCGGTCGCCATCTTGGCCAGAAGTCTAATTATTATTATTTCATTGTAGACCATTTTCATCATCCCAGACAAAAACTCTGTTCCCATTAAATAATAGATATTCACTGTCCCCTACTGAAAACAATATGAACCATCTTCTATTTTGTTTATGTTCATTAACTTGAGAATTCTAAGTGCATCATATAAGTGGATAATTGTTCTATCACTTCTGGCTTATTCCATTTAGTCTAATGGTTTCAATTCCAAGCTTATAGTAGCATGAGTCATAATTTCATTCATTTTTAAGATATGAATAATGCTTTGGTGTATTGCATATTTTGGTTATTCATTCACACTTTAATGCATATTTGATATTTTCCACCTTGCTTGATTTTTACATCTACATATATCAAAAAGAAAGCATAAAGTAGCATAAGTTATGAACCAAATTGATCCTAGAGATTGGGAAATAAGGCATGAAAATATAAACATAAATGTCCCAGAGAAGTTAATGAGATCACCATAGGGTGTTTTCAGTGGGAAAAAAAAAAATGCACCTCAGTAGGAGTTCTAAGTAAATCCAACATAAATGCAAGGGGAATCATGTCCACACAGAATAAAAAGCCACAAGGTAGAAAGAGAAATTAGTTTCTTGGACTATGTCTATAGTAGAGTACTTTAAGCTGATAGATTTACAGTGTGTTCTCTCAAACCTTGCTGAAAGATTGAACAAAGTACTGAACCAGAAGTGAAATATTGTGGGTTCCTGGGTCCTGGCTCTGGAGCCTACCGTGGTTCCCGGGAAGGCACCCAGGCAACCTGGGTGGTAAGCACGCGAAAGTAAAGACTTTCAGGAGATAGTTTCAGTGAACAGCTCTCAGTTTATTGTCAGGAAAATGGATTTATAAGCTGTTGAAGGTGGGAAGAGGACCCTAAGGGGATTGGTGGGTTTAAAGCTTGCTAGCCTATGCCTAATATGGGGATATTCATTCCAGCACATAGGCAATAGCAAAGGGAAGGTACGCAAAGGTGCTAGCTGATACCATATAAGGAGTTTCCTAGGTAACTAGCCAAAGGCCACAGGGTTATGGGCAAAGCATAAGTCTTATTTGAAAGTTCAGGTATCCTGTGCTTGGAGAGGGAGTGGCCTTATTTCCTGCCAATCTTGGGGTCCGAGATTTTGTCTGGGGGTCCAGGATCACTGTGATCCCCAAGAATGGGGGTAGGATCCTGATTCATTGCAACCCCCGAGAATGGGGGGAGGAGCAGCCCTGATGGTCAGGTCCCGAGATATGACCATGTTGGTGTTCTCTTACTATATATTCTCAGATGCCTTTTTTGGAGTTTTTCTTTCCCCTGTCACCACATATGGATATGACTATTGATCACTCTAATTTGTAGCTGAGTTTTTTTCATATGAGAATCAATCAAGAGCTGGAAAGATAGCTCAGTGGTTAAGGCACTTGCCTGCAAAGCCTAATGATCTGAGTTTGATTTTCCAGTATGGATGTAAAGCCAGATGCACAAAGTGGCATGTGTATCTGGAGTCTTTTTGCAGTGACTAGAAGCCCTAGCAAACCCACTCTTTCTGTAGCTGGACATAGTCATGCAGGTCTTTAATCCCAGCACTAAGAAGGCAGAGGTAGGAGGATCACTGGGAATTTGAGGCCATCCTGAGACTACAGCATGCATTCCAGGTCAACCTGGAGTACAGTGAGACCCTACCTTAAAAAAGAAAAGAAAGGAATAAATTAAATTCCCTGATGCAGCATATATTTAATGCCATTTTATTTTGACTTAAACTCTATTCATGGAGGCATCCTGAAAAAAAATATATATACAATTTATTCAAATTGTTTTGAGTCAAATTGTATAGCAATAATTTACTCCAAGATGATACAATATTTTCAGAATGATTTTCCTAAAAATGTAGTAGTTTTACATGTTATTTGTTGAAATTTATTGATTACCATTTTCACGGCACTCCCTTCTATTTCCTTTCCCATTGTGCTGATATTTCTCAAGAAGAGAAACCACTGATGAAAATCCTTTAGAATTCATCATGCATTCTCAATAGTCCCTATGATTACCATGCACCTAGTAGATTTCAATTAAAAGTTAAAAATGGGGCTGGAGATACAGCTTAGTGGTTAAAACATTTGCCTGTGAAGCCTAAGGACCCAGGTTCAATTCCCCAGTACCCACATAAGCCAGACACAAAAGGTGACAGATGCATCTGCAGTCATTTGCAGTGGCTAGAGGCCCTTGCACTCCCATTCTCTCACATTCTATCTGCCTCTTTCTGACTCACAAACAAATAAATAAATACTTTTTAAAAGTTAGAAATACATGCAAAAAAACATAGAGCTGAGTTCTTTGTGAGTACAGTGTGTGGGCAGGAGCAGAGGTCTGGAGTGAGTAGGCCAGACCTGTTTCTGGGCTTCTCCCACCTCCCAAGTCTCCGTTCCATGCACAGACAGTGTGTGGGAGGGCTGGAGGACATGGCATCCTGTAGTGAGTAGGCCAGACCCATTTTCAGGCTCCTCCCACCTCCCAGGTCTGGGTTGCTTGCAAAGACAGTGTATAATTAGACACAGTAGCATGAAGTGAGTAGGCCAGACCCATTTCTGGGCTCCTTCCACCTTCCTGTTCTGAGTTCCTAGGGCAGACAGTATGTGGGCTGGTTCAGTGATCTGGAGTGAGTAGGACAGACCCCTAAATATGGGCTTCTCTTACCTCCCCACTCCGGGTTGCCTACACTGGTCTGTGTCCTGGAGGACATGGCACTTAGTAGACCAGATCCCTGTTCCATTGCTCCTCCCAGTCCCCTAGTCCTGGTAGGTCCCATTGTGCCTTGCTTAGGGAGGCCTGGACCCTGGGTGAGCTGTGGAATCAAGCATTTGGCTCTGGTATCCTGACTGGCCACTAGGTACCAACATCCCTGTTCACCTGAGTCAGAGGGTGAAATGGCCAAAAGACAAAACCTTGGTTCCTACCCAAGAAAATAGTTTTCCTAAAATGAGTAGACAACAATGCCAAAAAGCCAACAAAAGTCAGAAAACTGAGAGATCTCCACCAGGGATGCCTAGTTCTACTACAGAAGCCTCCAATGAAATCATAGAGAAATCGACAGGAATTCATTCCCAATGCTGAAACACAACAACCAATGAGACCCTGATTTAAAATATCACTGAATTTGAAGCAAACTATCAAAGAACCAACAATTGTATCAATGAAATTGAACAGAATCATCTCCTAGAGCAGTCAGCTTTTGAAAGTAGGCTTAACTTGATTGAAGAAGATGTTAGAACCCTCCAAAAAGATATGAATAAATTGAAGGGAAGTCAAGAAGTGGAAGACCTCCACAACTGGTTGATTAACCTTAATGAAGACTTAATAAAATGCAAAAATGAACTACAGGAAGCCTCAAGAAAATCAGAACTTTAATTGAAATTGTACGTCAAAAAAAGAGGTGGACATGATAAAAAAAAAATAACACAACAGAAAACAAAAATCAAATATAAAAACCTCTCTAGAACCACTCAACAACAGAGTTACTCATGTGGAAGAGAGAACGTCTGACCTGGAAGATAAGACAGAAGAAATTTATCAGGAGGCCAAAAACTTTCCTAAGTTCAAAAAAATCAAGTGAACAGAATACGAGGAAACTGTGAGACACCCTAAAATGAACAAACATCCATATCATGGGTATACCAGAAGGACAGGAAATCCAGAACAGAGGCATAAAGAATGTACTCAACAAAATTGTTGAAGAAAATTTTCTGAATCTTGCAAAAGAGAGGACCATCCAGATATAAGAAGCCCACAGAACACCAAACAGACAGGACCAAAGAAGAAATACTCCAAGACACATCATAGGGTTAGGGTTACGTTTTTTGTTTCCCCCCCCCCAAAGAAATGTTTTTCTTTTCATTTGTTTTTTTTTAATTTATTTTTTATCAGTTATATACATGGTGTGTATATAGCAAAGTTGGTACCATTGTTGGCCTCTCTGTCCTCCACCCTCTGCAGGGACCATACACATTGGGGAATGTGGGTCATGCATTGTGGGGTTAGCCATTAGTTACAGGTAAAAGGCAATGTCTCTGTGCATAAGTTCCAAACATGTGTCTCTAAAATCTTTCCATCCCCTCTTCTGTGAATTTCCCTGACCCATGTTGGGTTCGTTTTAGGTCTACTTCAGTGATGAGGTCTTGGGAGACTCTGTGTCTCTGGATATCTGGTTCAGTACGAGATGAGTGTTCCCAGTTTCTATCTCCTTCAACCTTGTGCTGGTACCAGATTCACCAAGAAAACAGGACTCTTGTTTATTTCCTCAATTACTGTGTGGTTTCAGCTGGGGCCTTTGTGAGGTTTCATGAGCTAATTCTCTCCTCAGTATTTGCATCCATCTGAAAAAGAGAAGCAAATTCTAAAACAAAGACTAAATACAACACCAGATAAATGGGATAACCAATATTATTTTAGAGAGAATTTAATACCTGTAGGCCATCTTGTAGCCCTTAATTTGTGGGAGTTTGATAATGGACAGCAGGCTCATTTTTTGAATATGGTTCTGACTTCTTTCCAAGATCCAGCTATGGGTTTCAGTCCACAAAGTGGATCATTTAGCCAAATCAAGAGCAGTTAGTTACCCACCATGGTTGTGTGCCACTACTGCACTTGGGTGAGCATCACCACAGGCTGTTTGCTGCCCAGAAGCTTAGCTTGGACAGGGGCCAAGATGGCAAATGCCTAACTGCACCGCACATCCCCACAAAAGAAAGGCAAGGCATTAAGGGTTCATGGGTCTTTATGGGAGAGCAATCTCTAATAGATTGCCAGTGGGAAGGCACAGAAGAGAAAAAAAGGGAAACCACTGATTCCATTGCTCTCAGGTAGCCCACCAGTCCCCCAATCCCTCACGAAGCCCCCGTACCCACAGTCCCAGCTTCAGGATACCCATGTATTTACTGTAGGAAAGGGGACCCAGGCCAGCATAGTTCAACTAGTCTCACTACACAGGGGCAATCACCCTGCTAACCCCCGTCCATGCATGACTTCATGCAGGCTCCACCCACTGGCACGCAGGAGTTTAGGCTCCATCAGTCCACTTGCCTACTACATACGTGTCGCCGATAGCTACTTGTGCAAACTTAGCCTGCTTGCCCATTTGCCCACTTACTGCTCCAGCCACTGCCCATCCACATTCAAGCTCAGGCCCATTCCACCTGCTCACGCGAGCACAGGCTCACTCTGCCTTCCCACCTGCACCACCTCAGGCACAATACCCTGCCTATCTGCTGCGCAGACTTCCCACCAGTGAAAAGGGAGCTTGGCAGAGGGACGGAAACTATACATGGAAACGAAGTAGAAAATGCAAACCTAATTGAACAAGTCCAAAACTCTATAGAAGCTCTCAAGAACAGAGTCAGACATGTGGAGGATAGCAACAACGATCTGGAAGAAAAGATGGAATAAACAGTTTGAGAGTTCAAAAGTTTCAAGAAGTTCAAAAATTTCTGTGAACAGAACATGAGGGAATTCTGAGATATGCTTACGTGTCCTAATATCAGGATCACTGGAATACCACAAGGAGAAGAAATTCAGACCAAAGACATGGAGAACTTGTTTGACAAATTAATCAAAGTAAAGTTTCCCACTCTCTCAAAAGAAGGACCTATCAAGATACAATAAGCTAACAGAACTCCAAACAGATTGGGTCAAAGGAGACACCCTCCAAGACATATGTCATTAAGACTCTAAATATTGACACCAAAGAGAAAATCCTAAAAGTAGCTAGGGAAAAACAGCACATCACTTCTCAAGGTAAACCCATCAGAATTACTTTAGACTTCTCTTTGGAAACACTGAAGCTAGAAAGGCCTGGAATGAAACACTGCAAAGTCTAAGAACCTATGCCTTCCAACCCAAACTACTCTACCCAGCAAAAGTACCCCCCCCCCTTAATAGATGGTGAAAGAAAGACTTTCCATGACAAAACTCAGCTTTACAATCATATGAACACAAAAACCAAACCTACAGAGAGTATTTCAGGAAATTCTCCACAGAGAAGAAAAAATAATCAACCACAAGTGCCTATAAGAAGCAGATTACAATAACCAAACTCAGAGAAGGCACAAAAAAAACTTCAAAATCCATGAAAACATCAAACCACATATAGCAACACAATGTGGCAGGGATCAAATCAAACATCACAGTCATTACCCTAAATATTAATGACTTTAATTCACCCATCAAGAGACACAAGCTAGCAGGATGGATCAGAAAATTAGACCCCTCAATCTGTTGTCATCAAGAAACACATCTCACCACTAAAGACAGACACCTCCTTGGGGTGAAAGGGTGAAAAACAATATTCCAAGGAAACAGGAATAACAAACACGCAGGCGTAGCTATATTAATATTGGATATAATAGACTTCAAACCAAAAATAATCAAAAAAGACAAAGAAGGCCACTTACTACTTATGAAGGGAAGGATCCATGAAGAGGATATTATAATCATAAATCTGTATTCACCAAACATGGGGGCACTACAGTTCCCAAAGCAAAACATACTTGACAACAAAACATAAATAACCACCAACACCATCATAGTTGGGGACTTAAATACACCATTATTAGTAATAGACAGATCAACCAAACAGAAACACAACAGGGAAGTAAGATAGCTCAACAAAACTATAGATCACTTAGACCTAATGGACATCTACAGAACATTCGATCCCAAATCCACAGACTACACAGTCTTCTCAGCAGCCCATGGAACATTCTTCAAAACAGATCATATACTGGGTCACAAAGCCTGCCTTCATATATTTAGGAAGATTGACAAATTCCCTGCATGATATCAGATCACAATGCTATATTGCTAGAAATTAACAAGAAAAGACCCATCAAGAATCCCATCAGTGTCTGGAAACTGAACAGCACACTTTTAAACAATAAATGGATAGTACACAAAATAAAAAATGAAATTGCAAAATGTCTAGATATGAATGATGATAAGAACACATCATACCAAAACATATGGGACACAATGAAGGCGGTCCTCAGGGGAAAATTCATAGCACTGAATGCCTTCATAACAAGGACAAAGGGATCCCAAATCAATAACCTAACCACCCACCTAAAGGCACAGGTAAGGCAAGAAGAATCCAACCAAAAAAGCTCCAGAGGGAAAGAAATAATTAAGATCAGGGTAAAAATTAATGAATTTGAAACCAAGAAAACAATTAAGAAAATTGACAAAACAAAGACCTGGATCATTGAAAACATAAACAAGATTGACAAACCCTGGGTAAATTTGATCAAGGAAAAAAAACAAAACAGATGATTCAAATTAACAAAATTCGAAATGAAAAACGAGAGATCACAATGGACATAAGTGAAGTTGGGAGAATCATCAGAACTTACTTCAAAAACACAAACCATCTATGAAAGCTAAACTCAGAGCCGACTAATCTCCTAAACAAACCTATCACACTCCTTGAGATTGAAAAAGCAATAAAAAGAAAACTTGCCCAAAAGGAAGACTCAAAGACCAGATGGCTTCTCAGCTGAATTCTATCAAACATTCATGGAAGAACTCAAGCCAATCTTTCTCAAACTGCGCCACACAATTGAAGAACAGGGAAAGCTCCCCAACTCCTTCTATGAAGCTAGTGTCACCCTAATTCCAAAACCAGGCAGAGATGCCACAAGAAAAGAAAACTACTGGCCTATTTCCTTTATTAACTTAGATGCAAAGATCCTGAAGAAAATCCTCACAAACAGAATTCAACAACACATCAAAAGCATTACCCACCCAAATAAAGTGGGACTCATCCCAGGTAGGCAGGTGTGCTTCAACATACAGATATCTGTCAATGGAATACACCACATAAACAAGATCAACTGCAAAAACCACATAATCATTTCAATAGATGCAGTAAAGGCCTTTGACAAAATACAACATCACTTCATGATCAAAACTTGGAGATAATTGGCATGGTTGATTCATATCCTAACACAATAAAGGCAATATACAAAGCTCCTAAGGCCTAAATAATACTCAATGGAGAGAGACTGGAGGAATTCCCATTGGGATCAGGAAGAAAACAGGGTTGGACACTCTCACCTCTGCTCTTCAACATAGTACTGGAAGTCCTAGCTCAAGCAATAATACAGGAGAAAGAAATAAAAGGGATACACTTTGGAAAGGAAGAACTTAAGTTATCTCTATTTGCTGATGACATGATTGTATATGTAAGAGACCCCAGAGACTCCATCCCAAAACTCTTGAAGGTGATTTACTGCTATAGCAAAGTAGTAGGATAAAAAATCAATCCACAAAAATCCATAGCTTTTCTATATGCAAATGACAAATATACAGAGAAAGAATTAAGGGACATGGTCCCATTTTCACTAGCAACAACAACAACAAAATAAAATATCTTGGAATAACGTTAACCAAGGAAGTGAAAGATCTATACAATGGAAATATAAAAGCACTCAAAAAAGAAATTGAGGAGGACTGGAGAAAATGAAAAGACCTCCCATGCACCTGGATAGGCAGAATTAACATTGTGAAGATGGCAATCCTATCAAAGGCAATATACAGATTTAATGCAATTCAAATTAAAATCCCAACATTGCTCTTCACAGAGATACAAAAAAAGATCTCAAATTTCATATGGAAAGCAGAAGGTCTGGATATCAAAGCATATCCTCAGCAACAGAAATACCTCTGGAGGCATCACCATACCTGGTCTAAAGCTATATTAGAAAGCCATAGTAATAAAAACAGCATAGCACTGGCATAAAAACAGGAGTATAGACCAATAGAATAGAATAGAATTGAGGACATGGCATTTGGTCAAGCAACTACAACTACTTGATATTTGACAAAGGCCTTAACAATATAGGCTGGAAAAAAAGACAGCATCATCAACAAATGGTGCTGGACAAACTGGATAACCGTATGCAGGAAATTGAAACTTGATCCACACATCTCACCATGCACTACACTCAAGTCCAAATGGATCAAAGACCTCCATACAAGACCAGAAACTCAGCTACTACTGGAAGAAATTATAGGAGGAATTTTCCATGATATAGGAATGGAAAAAGACTTCCTGAACAAAACCCCAGTAGCTCACAATTTTAAACAGTCATTCACCCAATGGGATCACATGAAGCTGAAGAGTTTCTTTACAAACAAGCATACAATAAGCAAAGCCAATGGATTACCCACAGAATGGGAGAAAATGTTTGCTGATTATCCAACTGACAGAGGCCTAATCTCTAGAATCTACAAAGAACTCAAAAACCTAAACATGAAAAAGTCAAACAACCCACTCACAAAATGGGACACAGAGCTGAAAAGGCAGTTCACAGAGGAAGAAATACAAATGGCAAATACCACTTAAGAAAATGTTCATCATCCCTAATCATCAGGGAAATGCAAATTAAAACAAGTATGAGATTCCACCTTACCCCAGTAAGGATAGAAAACATCAAATAATCAAATGAAAATAAAATGCTGGTGAGGATGTGGAGAATTAGGAACCCTCATTCACTGTTGGTGGGAATGTAAGATTGTACAACCACTTTCGAAAGCAATCTGGAGACTCCTGAAAAAACTGACTATAGAGTTACCAACAGACCCAGTTATTCCCTTACTGGGCATGTACCCTAAAACCTTTAAACCTCAGTCTAGAGAGATTTGCTCAACCATGTTTATAGAGACTCAATTCATAATAGCTAAGAGCTAGAATCAACCCAGATGTCCATCACCAGAAGAATGGATAACTAAGATGTGGTATATCTACACAATGGAATTCTACACAGCTGTAAGAGAAAATGACACAATGAAATTTGAAGAAAAATGTTTGAACCTGGAACAGATCATTCTCAGTGAACTTACCCAATAACAGAAAGATAATCGTTGCATAGTCTAACTCATCTACAGCGCCTAACCTAAATCTACCCAAGATGCCAACATACCCAGAAAGCATCTTGAGGACGAGACAGTAGGGTTGGTGGGGAGGAAGGACAGGGCAGGGGAGATGGTGGGAGGCACAAATAGACCCAAATGGAAAGGGTACCATAAAATTCTACATCAGAAAAGGCAGACCAAATGGTTGAATCTTCACCAGGCCCTTAGAGGGAACACCTGAGCCACAAGGCACTAAAGAGGGTATGGTGAAGGCTGACTTTAATCTTCTATAGTTTCTCTCTCTCTCTCTCTCTCTCTCTCTCTCTCTCTCTCTCTCTGTCTCTCTTGCTCTCTCTCTCTCTCTCTCTTCTCTCTACCTCTTTTATATTAGTTATCTTTTTCTTCCTTTTCTTAGTGGGCACTGACCTGTAAATCCCAGTACCAGCATGTGGCTATCATCCACAACGAGCTTTTCATCAGAGAGACCTACAAAGTTTCCTAAAAGAAAGACAGATTTCTGTCAGAATATTGATGACCCAACAAAGGTTAGTGGTAAGACCCTACTCCTGAAGCCACCATATGCAGTTGACTCATAAAATGGAATGGCATGGCTGGAAGCTGGAAGAGCATCAGTTCCCAGAGAGTCAGCATGTCTAGTGCCAGAAGGTGCTACATGGACGACTGGGGAAAAATGACCAATATCTGTCTGAGCAACTCATGGTCTAACCTACTCAGCACCAAATAACCTGTCATGATGCTCATGTAAGTGCAATAGTGGTGCACAGCCATGGTGCAAAACCAACTGCTCTTGATTTGGCTAACTGATCTGCTCAGTGGAACTGGACCCATAGCTGGAGCTGGGAAACAAGTAAGAACCATATCCAAACATGAGCCCACTTTCCATTATCAAACTACCACCAATCGTGGGCTACAAGAGGGCCTACACCTATTAAATTCTCCCTAAAAAAATAAGAATTATCCCATTTATCTGGTGATAACTTTACTCTCTGTTGGAGAATCTGCTTCTCTTGTTCAGATGGACACAGATCCTAAGGAGAGAACCACCCCATCATACCTCAAAAGGGCTCTAGCTGAAACTACAAATAATTGGAGAAACAAGCAAGGGTGCTGTTTTCTTGGTGAACTGTGTACCAGCACAAGGGTGAAGGAGATCAACACAGAGAACAATCAACTCCTACCAGAGATCCAGAGAACCAGAGGCTTCCAACACCTCATCACTGAAGCAGACCAAAAACAAACCCAACATGGCTCAGGGAAATTTTGACAAAAAGTGGATGGAAAGAATGTCAGAGCCACACATTGGGTCATGATATGCAGAGACATTTCTCCTACCCATAACTGTGGGCTAACTCCACAATGCATGACCCATATACCTCCACAAAGAGCAGCCAGGGGGAAGGGGTAGGACATGGACGAGCTTAACAATGGTACCAACTTGACTGTATTCACTGAGTACAAAACTAATTAATAAAAGAGTAACTAAAAAATAAAATAAAAAAATAGTTGCTTGGACAGATGTTGGTCATATTCTCCCAGTCACTCATGTAGGACCTTCTGGCACTAGATGAGCTAACTGTCTGGGTACTGACTGTCTTCCAGATTCCAGCCAGGTTATTCCATGTTCCATACCAACAGCATATGGCGTCTTTGGCTGGAGGGTCTTATGACTAACCTTTGGTGAGTCATCAAGTAAACTGACAGAAAGCTTTCTTCTTTTGGGAAAACTTGTACATCTCTCTGATCAACAGATCATTGTGGATGTTAACTGCATCCTACTACTGGGAGTTATATGCCAGGGCCAAGGGATAGAAGGAACAAAAGGATATTTAATAGAAAGAAAGAGAAGAGAGAGAGAGAGAAAGAGAGAGAGAGAAATAGGAGAATAAGTTTAGTCTTCACCATACCCTCTCCAGGGCCCTGTGATTTAGATGTTCCCTCTAAGAACCTGATGAAGGTTCCACCATTTACTCTGTCTTTCAGGATATAGAATTTGAAGGTATCATTGCCATTTGGTTCCAATTTTGTGTCCTCCCCCCTTACCCTCCCCTCCCACCCTCGAAATGCTTATCAAGTGTGTCAGCATCTTGGGCAGATTCAGGTTAGGAGCCACAGATGAGTGAGACAATTTGATGATTATCTTTCTGTGATTGGGTGAGTTCATTGAGAATGATATATTCCAAGTTCGACCATTTTTCTTCAAATTTCATTGTGTCATTTTTCCTACTGCTGTGCAGAATTTCATTGTATAGATATACCACATCTTGGATATCCATTTGTCTAATGATAGACATCTGTGCTGATTCCAGCTCTTAGCTATTATGAATTGAGATAGCTATAAACACAGTTAGGCAAATAACTCTGAACTGAGGCATTGGAGCTTTTAGAGTAAATGCCCAGTAATGGAATAAATGGGTCTATTGGCAACTCTATAGTCAATCTTTTAGGCATCTAAATATTGCCTTCCATAATGGTTGTACCATCTTACATTCCCACCAACAATGAATGAGGGTTCCTATTTCTCCACATCCTCACTAGCATTTATTTTCACTTGAGTTTTTAATGCATGCTGTCCTTACTGGGGCTAAGGTGGAATCTCATAGTTATTTTAATTTGCATTTCCCTGCTGATTAAGGATGATGAACATTTTCTTAAGTGTGTATTTGCCATTTGTATATCTTCCTCTGAGAACTCCCTGTACAGTTCACTACCCTATTTTGTTTCAGGGTTGTTTGAATTTTTATTGTTTAGGCTTTTGGGTTCTTTGTAGATTTTAGAAATCAGGTCTCTGTCAGTTGTACAGCCAGGAAAAAAATTTCTCCCATTCTGTTGGTAATATATTGGCTCTTCTTGTTGTATGTTTGTTTATGAAGAAACTTCTCAGCTTTATAAGATCTCAATGGTTGAGTGATTATTGAAGTTCCTGAGCTACTGGGGTTTTATTAAGGAAGTCTTTTCCCATTCCTATGTCATGGAAAGTTCGTCCTATTTTTTTTTTCCAGCAGTAGCAGAGTTTTTAGTCTTATATTGAGATCTTTGATCCTTTTGGACTTGATTTTTGTGCATGACAAGATGTGGAACTAGTTTCATTATCGTGCATATGGTTATCCAGTTTATCAAGTACCATTTATTGAAGATGCTGACTTTTTTCAGCCCATAATGTTAGGACCTTTGTAAAATATCAAGTAGCCATAGTTACTTGATGCAAAGTCCAGGTCCTCAAAATTCTGTTCCATTGGTCTATAATCCTGTTTATGCCATTACCTTGTCTTTGTTACTATGGTTTTGTAATGTAGCTTTAGATCGGGTATGGTGATGCCTCCAGAGGTGTTTCTTTTGCTAAGGATATGTTTGGATATCCGAGGTCTTCTGCCATTCCACATTAATTTTGATGTCATTTTTTTAATGTCTGTGAAGAAAAATGTTGCAATTTTTATTGGTAATGCATTAAACCTGTATATTGCCTTTGGTAAGATTGTCATTTTCCCAATATTAATACTGCCTAGCCAGGAGCATGGGAGGTCTTTCCATTTTCTCAAGTCCTGTTAAGTTTCTTTCTTGAGTGTTTTTATGTTTTCTTTCCATAGGAATTTCACATCCTTGGTTCCAACGTATTTTATTTTTTGTTACTATTGAAAATGGGACAGTATTGCTTATCTATTTCTATGTATCTTTGACTTTTTCATATAGAAAGGCTACTGATTTTCTGCATTGATTTTGTATGCTGCTACTTTGCTGAAGGAATTAATCACCTTTAAGAGTTTTGAGATGGAGTTTCTCTGGTCTCTCATGTATAGAATCATGCTGTCTGATAATAGGGCAAACTTTACTTCTCCCTTTCCAATTTGTATCCCTTTTATTTATTTCTCCTGTCTTATTGCTTGAGCTAGGATTTCCAGTAATATGATGAACAGCAGAGGTGAGAGAGGACACCCCATCTTGTTCCTGATCTCTGTGGAAATTCCTTTAGTCTCTCCCCATTCAGTATTATTCGGGCTGTATGGGGTTTATATATAGCATTTACTATGTGGACATATAGACTGTCCATGCCTATTCTCCCCAGTGCTTTGATCATGAAGTGATGTTGAATTTTGTCAAAGGCGTTTTCGGCATCTATCAAAATTATCATGGGGTTTTTGTATTTAAGCTTATTTATGTGGTGTATTACAATGACAGATTTCGGTAGGTTGATCTACCCCTATGTTCCTGGGATGAAGCCTACTTGATCAAGGTGGATAATGCTTTTGATGTGTTGTTGAATTCGGCTTGTAAAGATTTTGTTCAGGATCTTTGTGTCTAAATTCATGATGAAAAAGGTGTACAGTTTTCTTTTCTTGTGGTATCTCTGCCTGGTCTTGGTATAGGGTGATACCAGCTTCATAAAAGGAATTGTGGAGCTTTCCCTGTTCTCTGATTATCTGGCAGAGTTATAGAAATGTTGGTTTCAGTTCTTCCAGTAAGGGTTGATAGAATTCAGCTGAGAAGCCATCCAGTCCTGGAGTCTTCTTTTTTGGGGGGGAGGGGATGATTATCTTTTCAATCTCAATGGGTGTGATAGGTTTGTTGAAGAGATTAATCTGCTTACAGTTTAGTTTGGTGGTGGTATGTTTCTAGTCCTGATGATTCTCCCAATTTCACTTGTGTCTGTTGTGATCTCTACTTTTTCATTTCTAATTTTGTTTATTTGAAGTGACATTTTTTTTGCTTGATCAAATTGGCCAGGGGTTTATCAACCTTGTTTGTTTGTTCAAAGAACCAGCTCTTTGTTTCATCAGTTTTCTTAATTGTTTTCTTAGTTTCCAATTCATTAATTTCTGTTCCAATTTTAATTATTTCTTTCCATCTGGAAGTTTTTGCGCTGGATTTTTCTTGTTTTCCCAGTGTCTTTAGGTGGATGTTTAGGTTATTGATTTGGGATCTCTAAGTCTTTGTTATGAACGCATTTAGCGCTATGAATTTTCCTATAAGAAGAGCCTTCATTGTGTCCCATAAGTTTTGGTGCATTGTGTTCTCATTTTCATTCATTTCTAGAAATTTTCTATTTCATTTTTTATTTCATCCACTATCCATTTATTGTTTAAAAGTGTGTTTTTCAGGGCTGGGGAAATGGCTTAGTGGTTAATGTGTTTGCCTGCGAAGCCTAAGCATCCTGGTTTGATTCCCCAGGGCCCACATATGCCAAATGCAAAAGGGAGTACATGAATTTGGAGTTCATTTGCAGTGGCTGGAGGCCCCGGCATGCCCATTTTCTCTCTCTCTCTGTCTCTGTCTCTCTCTCTGTATCTCTCTCTCTCTCTCTCTCTCTCTCTCTCTCTCTGTCTCAAATAAATAAATATACAAAATAGTTTTAAAGGGTGTTGTTCAGTTTCTAGGAGTTGATGGGGTTATTGGTGCATCTTTTGTTGTCAATTTCTAGCAATACAGCATTGTGATCTGATATCATGCAGGAAATGTCGAGTTCCTAAATATATGGAGGCAGGTTTTATGACCCAGTATATGATCTACTTTAGAGAAAGTTCCATGGGCTATTGAGAAGAATGTGTAGTCTGAGGATTTGGAGTAGAATGTTCTAGAGATGTCCATTAGGTCTAATTCATCTTTGGTATCTTTGATCTCTCTTACTTCCCTGTTAATTTTCTGTTTGGATGCTCTCTCTATTGCTGATGGTGGATTATTAAAGTCCCCATCAATGATGGTGTTGATGGTTATTTCTGTTTGATTGTCAGGTAGGATTTGTTTATGAATTGTGGTGAACCTGTGCATAAAGATTGATGATTGAGATACCCTCTTGTTGGATCATTCCCTTGGTAAGTAAAAAGTGACTTTCTTTGTCTTTTTTGATTACTTTTGGTTTGAAGTCTAATTTTAGATATTATTATAGCTACACCTGCTTGTTTCTTATTTCCATTTGCTTGGAATATCATTTTCCACCCTTTCACCCTGAGGAGATGTATGTCTTCAGTGGTGAGGTGGGTTTGTGGAAGACAGAAGATTTAAGGGTCTAATTATCTGTTCCACCCTGTTAGCTTACATTCCTTGATGGGTGAATTAAGTCCATAAATATTTAGGGTAATGACTTTGAGGTTTGATTTAATCACTGCCATATTGTGATGGTATATGTGGGTTGATGTTTTTCTTGGACTTTGTACTTTTTTGTGTCTTCTTTGAGTTTGGTTATTGTGATCTGCATCTTGTAAACACTTGAGGTTGGTTATTTGTTTCTTCCGTGTGGAGAATTCCTAGAAGTACTCTCTGTACTTTCAGCTTTGTGTTCATATAGTTGTTCAGTTGAGTTTTATTGTGGAAAGTTTTTCCTTCACCACCTATTATGAGGGATTTTGCTGTGTAGAGTAGATTGTGTTGGAAGCTCTGGTTCTTAGGTTTTTCAGTGTTCCATTCCAGGCCCATTTGGTTTTCAGGGTTTCCACTGAGAAGCCTGAAGTAATTCTGATGGGTTAGCTTTATATGTAATGTGTTATTTCTCCCTAGCTGCTTTTAGGAATTTCTTTTTGTTATCAATATTTAGGGTCTGAATGATAATATGTCTTGGAGAATTTCTCCTTTGGTCCAGTCTGTTTGGAGTTCTGTTATCTTCTTGTAACTTGATGGGAATTTCTTTTGAGAAAATGGGAATTTTTTTTTTTTTTTGTAATTTTGTTGAATAAGTTCTCCATACCTTTGGTCTGAATTTGTTCCCCTTCTGGTATTTCCATGGTCCAAATGTTGGCACATTTAGAGTATCCCACAGTTCCCTCATATTCCATTCACAGAAAATTTTGAACTTATTGAAACTTTTGGACTCTTGGACTTTTTTTTTTTTTTTTTCTGTTTTGTCTTCCAGGTCTTAGTTTCTATCCTTCACATGGTTGACTCTATTCTTGAGAGCTTCTATCAAGTTTTGGGCTTGTTCAATTTGGTTTGTATTTTCTACTGTTTTTTAATGTATACTTTCAATCCCTCTGTTGAGTTCCCTTTTCATGTCATTTTCTGATTTTCTTAATGATTCTTGGAATTCACCCTTGCATTAAGCTTAGCCTGCTGATTATTGAGGTCCTCTCTTTTGTTTTCACACTCCTTCAGATCATTTAACTGTCTTTGGAACCGTTCTTGTTTCTTTTCTATTAGGTCTAATCTAGCAAGAACAGCATTCCTACAATTATTGGATCTTTGTTGATTTTCAGCAAGTTCTGCTATTTATTTGGTCAGTGTTGCATAGCTTGTATCTTCATTTGTGGGTTCTTATCCCATTGTCTCTTCTATGGTTTTCTTTTTTAACTTTATTTATTTGCAAGCAGAGAGAGATAAGAGAGACAGACAGAAAGAGAATGGGCATGCCAGGGCCTGTAGCCACTTCAAACGAACTCCAGACGCATGTGCCCCCTTTTGCATCTGGCTTACTTGGGTCCTGGGAAATTGAATATGGGTCCTTTGGCTTTGCAGGAAAATGTCTTAACCTGGAAGCCATCTCTCCAGCCCTCTTCTATGTTTTGATTAGAGACATCCATTGTGGGACTGCGTGATCTTGTTGGCTTCACTTGCATTTGATTTTTCATGTTATTCCTTTTGCGCTGTGGTCTGCTCATCACATTGAGGGAATTTTAGTTAATTTAGGAGGAAGCTGTAGTCTACCCTTGAAATGTCTTCAGTGATTATTCCCTTTTATGTTTGTTTCCACTAGGCTTCTTGCTCAGAGGGATGGAGCCTCTGATGCTCTGGTGGGGGTTCAGGGACATGATGAAGAGGCTTGTGATTCAGTGTATGGGACTATGTGGTCTGGTTGCCCAAGGGGACAGGCAGTAGGGTAGAATGGGACATAGCAGACTATTGTTAAGGCTGGGCTGCAAAGGGGGGGGCATGAAAATGCATAATGGTTCCCCAATGCTGAGTGGAGAGGGGATAGGACAGTGGGTCCATTTGGACCATATAACAGGGGGTGGGTTGGAATGCCAGGCCCTGTGACTAGGCAGGGTGGGGATATGGAGATATCATGCAAGGTCCTCAGTGGGGTCACCAGCCTGCTGGCTTGGGCCTGAGAACAGGGGGTGCGGGAGAGTTGCAAGTGTGATGGTGTTCATGCATGAAAAAAGTCTGGGGGAAAGTTAGCCTGCTGGCCTGCATCCACACACATGTGGGCCACAGTGAGTTGGACAGAGTTCACATGTGGTGGTTCCCTGGAGGAATGCCATCCTGCTTGCCTGGGTATGCAAACAAAGGGGGGGTGGCATTTGCATGTGAAGCTCCATGGTGGCAGTAACACCTTGGGAAATGGGGGGATGGTAGCCTGCTTGCCTATGTCCAGGAACAGGGTTTGGGAGGGGTGGCAGTGAGTGGGATGGCATTCGTACATGGAGCTACATTAGCCTGCTGGTCTGGGTCTACTTATCCTGTGGTTAGTGCCAGAGGAACCTGTGGCCTGGACAGCTGCTTGAGGGGATTGGGGAAATGGTGGGCTACCTGATAGCATGGGAATCAGTGGATTCCCTACTTTGTTCCTACATACCCTTCCACTCAAGGTCTACTATAATTTTCATAAACCTCAAAAACCCAATGAACCCTAAATGTCGTGCCTTTCCTTCATTGGGAGGTGAGGCGTGGTTAGGCAGATGCCATCTTGACTGCCATAGTTAAAACTCTTAACAACGAAAACAAAGAGAGTGTTAACAGCAGCTTGAGGGGAACAATTCACAACATAAAATGGCAATCACATCAGAACACATCAGATATCTCAATGGAAACATTGAAAGCCAGAAGGACTTAGAATGGAACACTTCAAAGTCTGGAAAACGATGGATCCCAACAGAAGCTCCTTTACCCAGCAAAATTATCCCTCATGATAGATGCTGAAAGAAAAACTTTCCAATGAAAAGTCAACTCTATGAATATAAGAATGCAAAGCCAAACCTACAGAGAATACTTGAGGGAAGATTCCACATAGAATACTCAAACAAACAATCTCAAGAGCCAACAAGAAGAAGACTACTTTAACCAAAATAAACCAGGCTCAAAACAGTATATAGAACAAGAAAGCTCCAAACCCCATATAACAACCTCATCATGGCAGGGATTAATTCGTACCACACAGTAATAACGTTAAAAATTAATGGTCTTGGGATGGAGAAATGTCTTAGTGGTTAAGCATTTGCCTGTGAAGACTGAGGACCCTGGTTCAAGGCTTGATTCCTCAGTACCCACATTAGCCAGGTGCATAAGGGGGTGAACATATCTGGAGTTCATTTGCAGTGGCTGGAGGCCCTGGTGCACCCATTCTCTCTCTCTCTCCCTCCCTCTTTCTCTTTCTCTCTCCCTCCCTCCCTCTCTGCCTCTTTCTCTCTCTCTCTCTGTCTTTCATTCTCAAATAAATAAATAAACCTGAATAAAAAAATAATGGTTTTAACTCACTCATCAAAAGACAAAGGTTATCAGGGGGAGGGGGAATCAAAAAACTGGACCCTCGTATCTGATGTCTTCAAGAAACCCAACTCAGTAAAGACAGACACCTCTTCAGGGTGAAAGGCTGGAAAATGATAATCCAAGCAAATGGGAATAAGAAACAAGTGGGTGTTGCTATATTAATATCCGATAAAATAGACTTCAAACCAAAAGTAATCAAAAAGGACAAAGAAGGGCACTTCTTTCTCATCAAGGTAATGATCCAACATGACCACATCACAATAATAAATACATATGCATCAAAAACAGGGGAACCACACTGTATAAAACAAAATATACTCAACAATAAAACAGAAATAAACACCAACACCATCTTAGAAAGAGACTTCAATACTCCAGTATCATCAATAGATCATCAAAGCAGAAAATCAACAGAGAAATAAAAGAACTCAACAACACCATAGATCAATTAAACATAGTGGATATCTACAGAAATTTCTACCCAAAGTCTGCAGAATATACATTCTTCTCAGCAGCCCACAAAACCTTCTCCAAAATTGAAAATATATTAGGCTATAGAGTGTGCCTGTCATGAGGTCAGGAAAATTGAAGTAACTTCCTGCAACATGTCAGATCACAAAGCTTTAAATCTAGAAATTAAAACAAGAAACACATGAAGAACTCCACCAACTCATGGAGACAACACAACACAATTTTAAACAATGAAAGAGTATGGAAGTAATCAAAAAAGAAATTGTAAAATTCCTAGGATTGAAGGATAATGAAAATACAACTTACCAAAAATTATGGGACTCAATGAAGGCAGTCATAAGGGGAAAATTCATAGCCCTAAATGCCTTCACTACAAAGACAGATAGATCCTAAATTAGTAACCTGACTGTCTTCCTAAAGTCATTGGAGAAACAAGAAGAATCCAACACAAAGAGCTCCAGATGAACATAAATACCCAAGATTAGAGCAGAAATTAATGAATTGGAAACTAAGGAAACAATTTAAAAATCTGATGAAATGAAGAGCTGTTTCTTTGAAAAAATAAACAAGACTGACAAACTCTCAGTCAAACTGATCAAGCAAAAGATGAGAAGTTTCAAATTAACAAAGTCAGACATAAAAAAGGAGAGTTCACAGCAGACATCAATGAAATTGGAAGAATCAAGAGATGCTTTCAAAACCTCTACTCCACAAAATTAATATGGAAGAAAGGGATGAATTCCTAGACGCATACCACCTACTAAAACTTAACTCAGAGCTGATTAATCTCCTAATGAAACTTATCATATCCATGGAGATTGGAAGAAACTTCCACAAAAAGAAAAGTCCAGGACCAGATGGCTTTTCATCTGAATTCAATCAAACATTCATAGAATAACTGAAATCATTTTTTCACAAACTATTCCACATAATCAGAGACCATGGAATTTTCCTCAACTCCTTTTATGAAGCTAGCATCACCCTAACATAAAAGCCACATGGAGATGCAACAAGCAAAGAAAATTATAGGCCTATATCCCTAATGAACTTAGATGCAAAGGTCCTGAACAAAATCCTTCCATACAGAATTAAACAACACATCAAAAGCATTATCCTGGTACAACCACTTTGGAAAGCAATATGGAGACTTCTGAAAAAGCTGAGTATAGAGATACCAACAGACCCAGTTATTCCCTTACTGGGCATCTACCCTAAAACCTTCAAACCACAGAATAAAGAGATTTGCTCAACCATGTTTATAGCGGCTCAATTTGTAATAGCTAAGAGCTGGAATCAACCCAGATGTCCATCACTAGAAGAATGGATAACTAAGATGTGGTATATCTACACAATGGAATTCTATACAGCAGTAAGAAAAAATGACACAATGAAATTTGAGGAAAAGTGGTTGAACCTGGAACAGATCATTCTCAGTGAACTTACCCAATCACAGAAAAAAAATCGCCACATAGTCTCACTCATCTACAGCACCTAACCTGAATCTACCCAAGATACCTTACATACCCAGCAAGAATCTCCTAGATTAGACACTAGGATGGAAGGGGAGGGAGGGGAGGGCATCAAAGGGGTGGGAAACACAAGTCTAGACCCAAACAGCAATGGTACCATAATCTTCTACTTACTAAAAGACAGACCAAATGGCTGATCCTTCAGCAGGCCCTTACAGGGAACACCTGAACCACAAGACACTGGAGAGGGTAAGATTAAGACTAACCTTAATCTTCTACATCTTCCCTCCCTCACTTCCCCTCTCCCTGTCTCTCTCTCTCTCTCTTATCTCTAACTTTTGCATATTAGTTATCTTTTTCCTCATTTTCTTAGTGGGCACTGACCTGTAACTCCAACATCCAGAATGGGGCTATCATCCACAATGAGCTTTTGATCAGAGAGACCTACAAGGTTTCCTAAAAGACAGACAGATTTCTGTCAGAGTACTTGATGACCCACCGAAGGTTAGTGGTAAGACCCTACTGCCGAAGATACCTTATGTGATTGACATGCAAATTAGAATGGCATGGCTGGAAGTTGGATGAGAGTCAGTCCCCAGACAGTCAGCGCGTCTAGTGCCAGAAGGTGCTACATGGGCGACTGGGGGAAATTGACCAATATCTATCGAAGCAACGCATGGTCTAACCTACTTAGCAGCAAATAACTTGTTGTGATGCCCACACAAGTGCAGTGGTGGCACACAGCCATGGTGGGGAAGCAACTGCTCTCAATTTGGCTAACTGATCCCCTCACTGGTATGGGACCCATAGCTGGAGCTGGGAAACAAGTCAGAACCATATCCAAACATAAGCCCACTCTCCAATATCAAGCTACCATCAATTGTGGGCTACAAGAGGGCCTACACCTATTAAATTCTCTATAAAAAAAAAAAGTAAGGGTTATCTCATTTGTCCTGGTGCTAACTTACTCTCCGTTGGAGAATCTGCTTCTCTTTTTCAGATAGATGTAGACCCTAAGGAGAGAGCCACCCCATCATACCTCAAAAGGGCCCCAGCTGAAACTAAGAAAAATTGGAGAAACAAGCAAGGGTGCTGTTTTCCTGATGAACCGGACACCAGCACAAGGGGGAAGGAGATCAGCACAGAGAAAAATCAACTCCCACCAAATCAGAGAGCCAGAGCCTCAGAGGCCCTCAACACCTCATCACTGAAGCAGACCAAAAATGAACCCAACATGGCTCAGGGAAATTTTGCAGAAGAGGGGGCGGAAAGAATGTCACAGTCACATGTTGGGTCATGATATGCAGAGACATTTAGCTTACCCATAACTGTGGGCTAACTCCACAATGCAAGACCCGTATACCTCAACAAGGAGGGGCCAAGGGGAGGGGGTAGGTCACGGATGAGCCTAATAATGGTACAAAACTGACTGTATTTGCTGAATACAGAACTGAGTAATAAAAAAAAAAAGCATTATCCTACTTGATGAAGTATGCTTCATCTCAGGGAGGCAGGGATGGCTTAATATATAGAAATCAGACAATGTAATACACCACATAAATAAACTTTACCATAGTAACCACATAATCATCTCAATTGATCCATAGAAGGCCTCTGACAAAATAGACCATTGCATGATCAAAACACTGAAAAGAGTAGGAATGGAGGGATTATATCTCAACACAATATAGGCTATATATAAATCTCCTAAAGTGCAAATAATACTTAATGTGGAAAAACTCAAGGAGTTCCCAGTGAGATCAGGAAGAAGACAGGGATGCCCACTCTCAACACTGCTCTTCAACATAGTACTGGAAGTACTAGCCCAAGCAATAAGACAGGATAAAGAAATAAAAGGGATTCAAATTGTAAAGAAGAAATCAAGTTAGCTCTATTTGCAGATGGCATGATCCTATATATAAGTGACCTGAAAATCTCCATTTCAAAACTTCTAAAGGTGATACGTTCCTTCAACAAACTGGCATGATACAAAATCAATGCAAAAAATCAGTATCTTTTCTATATGCAAAGGACAAGTATACAGAGAAAGAAATCAGTGAGGCTGTTCCATTTTCAATAGCAAAAAAATAAATGAATAAATAAATAAGTAAATAAATAAATACCTTGTAATAACACTAAGAAAAGGTGTGATAGAAGTATATAATGAAAACATAAAAACACTCAAGAAAGAAACAGAGGAGTACTTGAGAAGATAGAAAGGCCTCCCATGCTCCTAGATAGGAAGAATTAATATTGTGGAAATGGCAATTATACCAAAAGAAGTATACAGATTTAACACAATACCAATACAAATATCAGAATCATTCTTCACAGAGATTGAAAAATGATCTCAAAATTCATAAGGAATGGCAGAAGGCCTGAGATATCCAAACGTATCCTCAGCAAAGGAAACATCTCTGGTGGCATCACCATACCTGATCTAAAGCTATATTACAAAACCATAGTGATAAAAACAGCATGGTACTGGATTGCAAACAGAAACATAGACCGACGGAACAGAATTGAAGACCGAGACCTTAGGGCAAGCAACTACACCTGCTTGATCTTTGACAAAGAAGCCAATAATTTAGATTGGAGAAAAGACAGAATCTTCAACAAATGATGTTGGACAAATTGGATGACCATATATAGAAAAATGAAATTATACTGACTCACTTTGCCATTCACAAAAATCAAGTCAAATAGATTAAATACCCCAATATAAGACCTGAAACTCTTCAAGTACTGGAAGAAAAAAAGAGGAAGAACTCTCCACCATATAGGACTGGAAAAAGACTTCCTGAACAAAACCCCAACAGCCCAGGAAATTAAGCAAGCATTCAACCAATACGACATCATGAAGCTAAAAAGCTTCTGCACAGACAAATATACCATAAGCAGAGCCAATAGATTACCCAATGAATGGGAGAAAATCTTTGCCAACTATACCACTGATAGAAACTTAATATCTAGAATCAACATATAACTCATAAAAAGTAAAAGAACTAAAAAAAAAAAAAAAGAAGAAGAAGAAGAAGAAACCATAAAAAACCAAACAACCCACTCCAAAAGTGGGGCAGAGAACTAAGTAGGAAGTTCTCAGAGGAAGATTTACAAATGGCTAACACACACTTAAGAAAATGTTTGACATCCATAACCATTAGGGAAATGCAAATTAGACCAATTATGAGATTCCACCTTACCACAGTAAAGACAGCAAACATTAAAAAATCAAATGAAAACAAATGTTGGCGAGGCTATGAGGAAAGAGAAATCTACATTCACTGTTGGTAGGAATGTAAGCTGCTACAACTTCTGTGGAATATAGAGACTCCTGAAAATGTTAAATATAGACTTATGAACAGACCATTTTATTCCCTTAGTGGGCATTTACCCTAAAAGCTCAGTTCAGAGATATTTGCTCAACCTGAAAGAAATGGATGCTTTCCGTGATTTATATGTCCTACCTAAATTAAATCAAGATGAGATTAATCACTTAAATAGACCTATAACAAGCATGGAGATCCAAGAAGTTATCAAAAATCGCCCAACAAAAAAATCCAGGCCCAGATGGAATCACTGATGAATTTTACCAGACCTTCAGGGAAGAACTAACACCATTGCTTCTTCAGCTTTTCCATAAAATATAAAAAGAAGATGTAGAAGATTAATGTCAGTCTTGATCCTACCCTCTCCAGTGTCTTGTGGTTCAGGTGTTCCCTGTAAGGGCCTGGTGAAGGATCATCCATTTGGTCTGTCTTTTAGGAAGTAGAATTTTATGGTACCACTGCCATTTGGGTCTAGATTTGTGTTTCCCACCCTTTGATGCCCTACCCTCCGACCCCTTCCATCCTAGTGTCTAGTCCATGAGATGCTTGCTGGATATGTAAGGTATCTTGGGTAGATTCAGGTTAGATGCTGTAGATGAGTGAGACTATGTGGCGATTTTTTTTTTTTTTTTCTGTGATTGGGTAAGTTCACAGAACATGATCTGTTCAACCATTTTTCCTCAAATTTCAGTGTGTCATTTTTTCTTACTGCTGTGTAGAATTCCGTTGTGTAGATATACCACATCTTAGTTATCCATTCTTCTAGTGATGGACATCTGGGTTGACTCCAGCTCTTAGCTATTATAAATTGAGTTGCTACAAACATGGTTGAGCAAATCTCTCTAGCCTGTGGTTTGAAGGTTTTAGGGTAGATGGCCAGTAAGGGAATAAATGGGTCTGTTGGTATCTCTAGAGTCAGCGTTCTCAGAAGTCTCCATACTGCTTTCCAAAGTGGTTGGACCACCTTTCATTCCCACCACCAGTGGGTGAGTGTTCCTACTTCTCCACATCCTCGCCAGCATTTATTTTTAATTGATTTTTTCATGTTTGCTATCCTTATTGGGGTAAGGTGGAATCTCATAGTTGTTTTGATTTGCATTTCTCTGATGAATTGGGATAATAAACATTTTCTTAAGTGTGTGTTTTCCACTTGTATTTCTTCCTCTGTGAACTGCCTGTCCAGCTCTTTGTTCCATTTTCTGAGTGGAGTGTTTGACTTCTTACTGTTTAGCTCTCTCTCTCTCTCTCTTCTCTCTAACTCTTGTATATTAGTTTTCTTTTTCCTCATTTTCTTAGTGGGCACTGACCTGTAACTCCCTGTACCACCATGGGTCTATCATCCACAATGAGCTTTTGATCAGAGAGACCTACAAGGTTTCCTAAAAGACAGACAGATTTCTGTCAGAGTATTTGATGACCCACCAGAGGTTAATGGTAAGACCCTACTGCTGAAGACACCTTATATGGTTGACATGCAAAATGGAATGGCATGGCTGGAAGTTGGAAGAGAGTCAGTCCCCAGACAGTCAGTGCATCTAGTGCCAGAAGGTGCTACTTGGGCGACTGGGGGAAAATGACCAATATCTGTCAAAGCAACGCATGGCCTAACCTACTTAGCAGCAAATAACTTGTTGTGATGCCCACACAAGTGCAATAGTGGCACACAGGCATGGCGGGGAACCAACTCCTCTTAATTTGGCTAACTGATTCCCTCAGTGGTACCGGACCCATAGCTGAATCTGGGAAGCAAGTCAGAACCATATCAAAACAAGGCCCACTCTCCAATATCAAGCTAATATCAATCATGGGCTACAAGAGGGCCTGCACCTATTAAATTCTCTATAAAAAAAAGTAAGGGTTATCACATTTGTCCTGGTGGTAATTTTCTCTCCGTTGGAGAATATGCTTCTCTTTTTCAGATAGATGCAGATCCTAAGGAGAGAGCCACCCTCATACCTCAAATGGGCCCCAGCTGAAACTAAGAAAAATTGGGGAAACAAGCAAGGGTGCTGTTTTCCTGATGAATCAGATATGAGCAGAAGGGGGAAGGAGTTCAACACAGAGAAAAATCAACTCCTACTGAATCAGAGAGCCAGAGCCTCAGAGGCCCCCAACACCTCATCACAGAAGCAGATCAAAAATGAACCCAACATGGCTCAGGGAAATTTTGTGGAAGAGGGTGCTGAAAGAATGTCAGAGCCACATGTTTGGTCATGATATGCAGAGACATTTATCTTACCCATAACTGTGGGCTAACTCCACAATGCATGACCCATATACCTCAACAATGAGGGGCCAAAGGGAGGGGGTAGGTCACGGATGAGCCTAATAATGGTACCAAACTGACTGTATTTGCTGAGTACAAAACTAACTAATAAAGAAAAAAAGGAAAGGGAAAAAAAATCTTTCTTTAGAAGTTATGTCAAAAGGCCCTTTAATGGGAAAAATGGTCATACTAAAAGTCTTATGATAAAGGCAATAAGTTTTTTTGACAGCTATGAAATGAATGTGACTGAGAAAAGATAAACTGGAGAGAAAACTTCATAATACATATATATATATATATATATATATATATATATATATATATATATATATATATATATATATATATATATATATATATATATATATATATATATATAGCAGGAATCCTACCAAACTCCTTTTAGGAAGCCAGCATTACCCCGATATCAAAACCAGGCAAAGATAGAACATAAAAAGAAAATTACAGACTGATCCCCCTCATGTGCATAGATGCAAAAATTCTCAACGAAATATTGGCAAACAGAATAAAGAATGTATCAGAAAGATCATTCACCCTGACCAAGTAGGCTTTATCCCAGACATGCAGGGATGGTTCAACATATGCAATTCAATAAATGTAATACATTATATAAATGCACTGAAGGACAAAAATCTCATGATCATCTCATGAGACATAGAGAAAGCATTTGACAAAATCCAACATCCCTTCATGATAAAAGTCCTACAGAGACTGGGAATAGAAGGAATATATTTCAATATAATAAAGGCTATTTATGACAAGCCTACAGCCAACATATTACTAAATGGGGAAAATCTGGAAGCTTTTTCACTAAAATCAGGAACAAGACAAGGGTGTCCACTGACCCCACTTTTATTTAATGAGGTACTGGAAGTCTCAGCCATAGCAATAAGGCAAGAGACGCACATAAAAGGGATACAAATTGGAAAAGAAGAGATCAAGTTATCGTTATTTGCAAATTACATGATTCTATATGTAAAGGACCCTAAAGACTCTACCAGCCAACCGTTAGAGCTGATAAACACCTACAGCCATGTACCAGGATACAAACTAAATGCACAGAAATCTGTGGCTTTCCTATATGCTAACAACAAAACAGAGGATGAAATCAGAGACTCACTCCCATCCACAATTGCATCAAATAAAATAAAGTACCTTGGAATATACCTAACCAAGGAAATAAAGGGTCTCTACAATGAAAACTATAAAACATTCAAGTGAGAAATTTCAGAAGACACTAGGAAATGGAAAAACATCCCTTGTTCCTGGATTGGCAGAATCAATATTGGCACAATCAAAATGGCAATCTTACAAAAAGCAGTCTACAAATTTAATGCAGTCCCCATCAAAATCACAATGCCATTCTTCACAGAAATAGAAAAAAAAAAAAAAAAAAAACCAAAAAGTCATATGGAATCACAAAATACCTTGAATATTTAAAATAATACTGAGCAACAAAAATAAGGCTGGTGGTATCACCACACCTGATTTTAACCTACACTACAGAGCCATAGTAACAAAAACAGCATGGTACTACCACAAAAGCAGACATGTAGATCAATGGAATAGAATAGAGGACCCACATGTAAGTCCAGGTAGTTATAGCAACCTGATATTCAATAAAAACGCCAAAAATACTCATTGGAGAAAAGACAGCCTCTTCAGTAAATGGTAATGGTGCTGGGAAAACTGGATAAGTGTCTGCAGAAGGATGAAAATAGATTCTTCTCTCTCTCCATGCACAAGAATTAAGTCCAAATGGATTAAAGACCTTAACATCAGACCAGAAACTGTGAAACTGCTAGAGGAAAAGGTAGGGGAAACCCTTCAACATATTGACCTTTGCAAAGACTTTCTGAACATAACCCAAATTGCTCAGGCATTAAAACTAGATAAACCCTTGGGACCACATGAAACTACAAATATTTGTGAATAAAGCAAAGAGGGAACCTACAGAATGGGAAAAAAAACCTTTGCCAGTTATGTATTTGATAGTGGATTAATATCTAGGATATACAAAGAGCTCAAAAATTAAATAATAAGAAATTAAACAAGCCAATTAAACAATGGGCTATGGAGCTAAATAGAGAGTTCTAAAAAGAAGAAATACAGATAGCATATAAGCATCTAAGAAAATGTTCCAAATCCCTAGTCATCAGGGAAATGCAGATTAAAACTACATTGAGATTCCATCTCACTCCTGTCAGATTGGCTACCATCATGAAAACAAAAGATCATAAATGCTGGCATGGATGAGGAAAAAGAGGAACTCTTCTACACTGTTGGTGGGAATGCAATCTGGTACAGCCATTGTGGAAATCAGTGTGGAGGTTCCTAAGACCACTGAAAATTGATCTACCATATGACCCAGCTATAGCACTCCTAGGCATATATCCTAAGGACTCATCTCATTTCCTTAGAAGTATGTGCTCAACCATGTTCATTGCCACTCAATTTACAATTGCTGGGAAATGGAACCAACCTAGATGTCCCTCAACTGATGAGTGGATAGTGAAGATATGACACATTTACACAATGGAGTTCTACTCAGCGGTAAAGAAAAATGAAGTTATGAAATTTGCAGGAAAATGGATGGATCTGGAAAGGATTATACTAAGTGAGGTAACCCAGGCCCAGAAAGCCAAGCACTGCATGTTCTCTCTCATATGTGGATCCTAGCTACTGATGACTGGGCTTCTGGGTGAGATGGAAAAACCTCAGTAGCAGAGGCCAGTAAGCTAAAAAAGAGATATAAGAGATATAAAGGGAAGAGAAAGGAAGGGAGGAAGTTACTTAATAGGATGGTATTGTATGTACATCAGTAGAAGAATAGATTAATGGGGGAGAAAAGGCCTAAAGTGCGGTCAGGGGAAGAGACTGAGTAAAGGAAAGGTGGACGGAGGGCTAATCAAAATCTAAGAGGATATAAATAAATCCTATGTAATCCTTCATTTTTGGACAATGGAACACTCAGGAGCCATAGATTGTTGCTAGAAAATTTTTACTACCAGGGATAGGATACCTTCCAGTGAGTTCTTGGCCAGGGAGGTCCCTGATGCCCCCAAAACATTATAGGCCATTGCCAAGGCCCTTGGTTTCCCACCAGGAATAGATGGTAAGACCCTATTGCTGAAGACTCCACATACTTGGGCTGCAAGTCCACTGAGAAATCCTGCTGGAACTGAGCTGATAACCTCCTCCATGTAGACCAGCTGAGAGAAAGCTGGAAAAAGCCATTCCACATGTAGTTCAATGGGAGAAAGAGATACCACCAGTGAAGATACTCAAGAGTGAACACTGAAAGCCTTATAATTGTCCATCCAGGCCAAATGAGCCAACGAGTGCAATAGTGGCAATTCTATCATGGTGGAAACCAACGGCCTCTAATTGGAATAGAGGCCCACTCCATGGGAGGGAACAGGGTTAGTAATGAGCCCTAGGGGTGTAACGTCTGCTGATGTCTGCAAAAATGTATATACTATGCTTATCAAACTGCCCAGTAAGCACTTCTCTTAATATTCATGCCCTTATATTAATGCTACTCTCACTTTGGGTAGAGAATCTTCTCTTTTCAGATGGCAGTGACCTTGGAATGACTCAGAAGGTATCACGGTGCTTGAAAGCAGTGATTGGAGTTCTGAGTAATATCTCAATTACACCATCCAAGGCTTAGGGTCTAATGAGGAAGAGGTAGTGGTAAGAATGTAAGAGCCAAAGGAAGGGTAGGACTCCTTACAACGTGCTCCCTCCAGACATAAAATGGCCTGGATATACATGGCCTCATGGCCTGACACTACCTACACAAGACCATCATAAGAGGAGGAAAAGATCATTCCACCTAAATAAAAGAGGGACTGATTGAGATAGGGAGGGGATATGATGGAGAATGGAATTTCAAAGGGGAAAGTGGGAGGAGGAAGGGCATTATAATGGGATATTTTTTATAATTATGGAAGATGTTCATAAAAATTGAGAAAAGAAGGAAAGAAATTAAAAAAGAAAGGTTATCCCATTTAACCAGTGCTGACTTCATTCTGTGTTTGGAGAATCTGCTTTGCTCTTTCCAATGGGAGCTGGACCTGAGGAGATAAATGAACTAGTGCACTCCACCCCGCCCCCAGCTGACACCACAGAGGAACTGGGGAAGTGAGCAATAGTCATTCTTTCTTAGTGAATCTGATATCAGCACAAGGGTGAGGGAGAAAGATACTGAGGACACAACACCTAACAAACCAGAGATCCAGAGGCTCCTAAGTGACCATCACTGAAGTAGACTTAAGATGCTCCCAGTCATGTGTCAGGGAATTTTGCAAAAGAGTGGGAAAAAAGATTGTTAGAGCCACAAGTTGGGACATTTTTCAGAGACATTGCCTCTCCCCTACCCTATAATGCATGACTCACAATCCCCATGGGGTTGACCTTTATCTCCAATGAGGAAGTCCCCTTTACAAAAGGGGCAGGGAGGAGGGAAAGGATGGTACCAACATGTGCTATTTACATACAAAATATGTCCATACCTAATTAAAAATAAAGATAAAAGAAAAAAATTCAAGATATTCTGAATAAGACATAGGATAGCCTAGTTTTTTTTTTTTCTTTTTCTCTTTTTTTCTTTCTTTCTTTCTTTCTTTCTTTTTTTTTTTTGCATAATGGCACATACAGAAGCCATAGATTGCTACAAAAAAAATTTTTCAGTGCCAGGGGTTGGATACCTTGCAGTTAGTTGTTGGCTTGGGAGGTCCCTGTTCCCTCCAAAACATTGGAGGCTATTGCCAAGGCTCTTGGTTTTCCACAAGTTACAGATGGGAAGATCCTATTGCTGAAGACTTCACATGCCTAGGAAGCAAGGTCACTGGGAACTCAAGATGATGCTTAGGTGAAAACCTCCTCCTTGTAGACCAGCCAACTGAAAGCTGGAAAAAGCTGCACTGCATGTAGCCCTACGGTAGACAAAAGTCATCAGTGGTGAAAGCAGTGGACACCAGAAGTCTCAAATTTGACCAGTCAGGCCAGCCAAAAGACTGAATGGGTGCAAGAGTGGCATGTCTACTTTAGGGGAAACCAAACTCCTCTCTAATTGGACTGGAGGCTCGCTCTATGGGAGGAAATACATGCTTAGTACTGAAAACCTAATCAAAAGCCTATGGCAGGGTAGGTCATGAGTCTTAGGACTATAAGACATGCTCTCATTTGGCTAAATGCATACATTTTTCTCACCAAACTGCCCTGAAAACACTCCACTTAATATGAATATATTAAATCTACTCTCACTTTTTGTTAGAGAAGCTTTTCTTTTCTGATGACAGTGACCAGTGGGGCGACCCAAAAGGCAACATAGTTCTGAGAAGTGACAGAAGAGTATACAGAACTGAAACATCTCAATCACACCCACCAAGGCTCAGGGTCCATCATGGAAGAGGCAGTGGAAATAATGTAAGAGCCAAAGGAAGGAAGGGTACCATTCCTTACAATGCAACTATCCAGGCAGAAATTGACCTTGATATCCATGACCTCACAGTGCCTAGCCATATATTCACAAGAACCTCATAATAGGAGAAAAAGATGATGACATCAAAATAAAAAAGAGACTAATATAGATAGGGAGGGGATATGATGAAGAATGGGGTTGTGAAGGGGAAAGTGGGGGGGGGGAGATTATCATGGTTTATTGTCTGTAAGTATACATGTTGTCAACAGAATATTAAAAAATATAGAATATTAAAAAAAAGACATAAACTATCAAAACTCACCCTGAAGAAATAGATAACCTGAATATTATTCTATTTAGTTAAAAACTGAATTTGTAATTAAAACTATTTCAAAAATGATCATATTGCTTCATTGGTTCCACTCGCCACCTTGCCATGCATGGACCCAGACCAGCAGGCTACCATTCCCCTTCCCTCCCTCTTTCAGTTTTCCTGCCACCAGAGACCTTCAGGCAAGACCACCATCCAACCAGCCACCCCTCCATGCACAGACACAGACCAGTAGGCTAGCATTCCCATTCCCTCCCTCCTTCAGTTTTCCTACCACCAAGGACCTCAACCTGCAACCGCTGCCCTAACATGAGTGGACACAGACCAGTAGGCTAGCATTCCCCTTCCCTTACTCCTTTGGTTTTCTTATCACCAGGACCTCCACACATGACCACTGTCCCACCCTCCACCCCACCATGTGTGCAAAAGGTCCTTATGCATTTATGGCAGGCTACTTGGACCTGGGCCAGGAGGCTATTGATCACTCCTCTCTCCCCTTCCCACCACCCTACCAGGACTGCCACCCATCCCCCCACATCACCTGACCTGCAGCAGCTCCTTATCCATGTCCTACCTTGTCACAGGACCTGGCAGTCCCATTGACCACCCTGCTACACAGTCCCAACAGACATGCTGTTCTGTTCCCTCTCCCCACAATGACACAGAGCCATCACACAATTCCATCCCCCCTCCACAGCTTAGCCACAACACCAGTCTGCTTTATCCCATTTCCCCATAATCCAGTCCCCCCAGGCCACCTGATCATGCAGTCCCATACCCCAAACTGCTGACCAACAAACCCCTTCATCAGGTCCTTGGGCCCCCCCACACAGAATCTCACCGGCTCCATCCCTCTGAGCAGACAAGCCCCGTTGCCATAAGAAGCCAAATTGAAGCAAACATAAAAAGGAAAAATCACTGAAGACATTTCAAGGGCAAACTACAGCTTCTTCCTAAATGAAATTAGATTCCTACACTTTGTTGGGCAGACCACAGTGCAAAAGGAATAACATAAGAAATCAAATGTAAGTAAATCCAACAAGTTTGCCCAGTCCCACAATGGAAGTGTCTAATCAAAACATGTAAGAGACAATAAGATTAGAACACCAAAAAGAAGATACAAGCTATGCAACTCTGGCCAAGCAATTAGCAGAATGTGCAGAAAATCATCAAAGGTCCAATAATTGTATGAATGTTGTCCTCACTAGATTAGACCTAACAGAAAACACCCAGGCGGAGTTCCAAAGTAAGTTAAATTTAATGGTCTGAAAGAAAGATAAAAAAGAGGACCTCAATAACCAGATGGCTAAGCTCAATGAAGACATAAATAAATTCAAGGATGAATTCCAAGAAGCATTAAGAAAATCAGAAAATGATGTGAAAAGGGAATTCAACCGAAGGATGGAAACTATACATGAAAAGGCAGTAGAAAATAATAACCACATTGAACAAGTCCAAAACTCTATAGAAACTCTCAAGAATAGTGAGCCATGTGGAGGACAGAAACTCATAACTCAAAGACAAAAACAGAAGTAATAGTTTATGAGTCCAAAAGTTTCAATAAGTTCAAAAATTTTGGTGAACCGAACATGAGGGAATTTTGGGATAACCTTAAAAGTTCCAACATATGGATCATGGGAATGCCAAACGGGGGAGAAATTCAGATCCAAGGCATGGAGCACTTATTTTAAAAAAAATGAAGTAAAGTTTCACAATCTCTCCAAAGAAAGTCCCATCAAGTCACAAAATGCTAACAGAACTCCAAACAGACTAGACCAAAGAAGAAATTCTACAAGACATATTGTCATTAAGACTCTAAACATTGATAACAAAGAGAAAGTCCTAAAAGTAGCTAGGGAGAAACAACACATTACATAAAGGTAACCCCATTGGAATTACTTCAGACATCTCAATGGAAACCCTGAAAGCCAGAAGTGCCTGGAATAGAACACTGCAAAGTCTGAGAACTTATGGCATCCAACCCAAACTACACTACCCAACAAAAGTATCCCTCATCATAGATGGTGAAAGAAAAATTTTCCACAATAAAAGTCAGCTTTATAACTATATGAGCACAAAAACCTACAGAGAGTACTTCAGGAAATTCTTCATACAGAAGAGTCAAATAAACAACCTCAAGTGCCTACAAGAAGCAGATCACAATAATCAAACTCAGAAAAGGCACAAAAAACTACAATGTCCAAGAAAACACCAAAACCACATAAGCCATCACAATATGGCAGGGACTAAATCAAACTTCACTGTTATTATCCTAAACATTAATGGCCTTAATTCACCCATCAAGAGACATAAGCTAACAGGATGGATCAGAAAATTAGACACCTCAATTTGCTATCTGCAAGAAACCTACCTCACCACTAAAGACAGATATTTCCTCAGGCGGAAAGGCTGGAAAATGATATTCCAAGCAAATGGAAATAAGAAACAATCAGACATACCTACACTAATATTGGATAAGAAAGACTTTGAACTAAAAGTAATCAAAAAAGACAAAGAAGGCCACTTCTTACTGAACAAAGGAATGATCCAAGAAGAGGATATAAAGATCATCAATCTTTATGCACCAAACACAGCAGCACCACAATTCATAAACCAACACCTACTGGACAACAGAACAGACATAACCACCAATAAAATCATAGTAGTAAACCAATACCCCACTGTCAGCAAACAGAAAATACTCCACTATCCATCCAAACAGAAAATTAACAGGGAAGTAAGAAAGCTCAACAACACCATAGATCAATTAGACCTAATGGACATCTGCAGAACATTCTACCCCAAATCCATAGATTACACATTCTTCTCAGCAGCCCATGAGGCCTTCTCTAAAATAGATCATATATGGGGCCATAAAGCCTGCCTCCATTTACTTAGGAAGATCAACATAATTTCCTACATGATATGAGAACATAATGCCATATTGCTGAAAATTAATAACCAAAGATGAGCCATGAAACACCTCCCTGCCAGCTCCTGGAAACTGAACAACACACTTTTAAACAATAAATGGGTTGTGCATGAAATGAAAAGTGAAGTTGCAAAATTTTTAGAATTGAACAACAATGAGAACACATCTTACCAAAACATATGAGACACAATGAAGGCAGTCCTTATGGGAAAATTCATAGCACTAAATGCCTTCATAACAAAGACAGAGATATCCCAAATCAATAACCCAAAAACCCACCTAAAGGCATTGGAAAAACAAGAGGAATCCAACCCAAAAAGCACAGACAGAAAGAAATAATTAAGAACAGAGCAGAAATTAATGAATTGGAAACTAAGAAAACAATTAAGAAAAGTGATGAAACAAAGAACTGGTTCTTTGAAATAATTGATAAACTCCTGGCCAATATAACAAGGAAAAAAAAAGAGTGATTTCAAATTAACACAATTAGAAATGAAAAAGGAGAGATCACAACAGACTAAAGTGAAATTGGGAGAATCATCAGGACTTATTTGAAAAACCTCTACTCCACAAAACTGGATATTTGGACAAAATAGATGAATTTCTGGTCCCATACCACCTGCCAAAACTAAATTCAGAGCAGATTAATCTCCTAAACAAACCTATGACACCCATCAAGATTGAAAAGGTAATTAAAAACCTCCCCAAAAAGAAAAGTTCAGGAATAGATGGCTTCTCAGCTGAATTCTACCAAACCATCAAGGAAGAACTGAAACCAATTTTCTCAAACTGTGTCACATAATCAGAGAACAGGGAAAGCTCCCCAACTCCTTCTATGAAGCTGGTATCACCTTAATTTCAAAACCAGGCAAAGATGCCACAAGAAAAAAACTACAGACCTATTTCTCTGATGTACGTAGACACAAAGATCCTGAACAAAATCCTTGCAAACTGAAATCAGAAACATTATCCACCTTGATCAAGTAGGCCTTATCCCAGGAATGTAGAGTTGGTTCAATACATGGAAATATTTCCATGTAATACACCACATAAATAATCTTAAACACAAAAACCACATGATCCTTTGGATAGATGCAAAAAGGTCATTGACAAAATACAACATCACTTCATGATCAAAACATTGCTGAGAATAGGCATGGATGGTTTATATCTCAACATAATAAAGGCTATATATAAAGCTCCTAAAGCCCAAATAATATTTAATGAGGGGAGACTGGAGGAATTCCCTTTGAGATCAGAAACAAGTGTCCACTCTTATTTCTGCTCTCCAACATGTTACTGGAAGTCCTAGCGCAAGCACTAATACAGGAGAAAGAAATAAAAGGGATACAAATTGGAAAGGAAGAAGTAAAGTTAGCCCTATTCGCAGATGACATGATTCTTTACATAAGTCATGCAAGAACCTCTATCTCAAAACTCTTAAAGATGATTAGCTCCTTCAGCAAAGTATCAGCATACAAAATCAATGCACAAAAATCAGTAGCCTTTCTACATGCAAAAGAAAAAGCTACAGAGAAAGAAATTAGTAGGGCTGGAGAGATGGCTTAGCAGTTAAGCACTTGCCTGTGAAGCCTAAGGACCCCAGGTTGAGGCCTGACTCCCCAGGACCCATGTTATCCAGATGCACAAGGTGGCGCACGCGTCTGGGGTTCGTTTGCAGTGGCTGGAGGCCCTGGCGCGCCCATTCTCTCTCTCTATCTCTGCCTCTTTCTCTCTCTGTCTGTCGCTCTCAAATAAATAAAATAACAAAAAAAATTTAAAATAAAAGAAATAAATTAGTAACCTTGTCCATTTTTAACAGCAGTAACAAAATATACCTTGGAATAACATTAACCAAGACTGTGAAAGACACGTGAAAGAATAAAAACAATAAAACACTAAAGAAAGAGGTTGAGGAGGACTTGGGGAATGGAAAGACCTCCTATCTCCTGGATAGGCAGAATTAACACTGTGGAAATGGCAATCTTACCAAAAGCAATATACAGATTTAATGCAATACCAATAAGAATCACATTTTGCTTCACAGAGATAGAAGAAAATCATCACAAATTCATATTAAATGGCAGAAGGCCTTGGATATCTAAGCCCATCCTCAGCAAAAGAAACACCTCTGGAGACATCACCATACCAGAATGAAAGCTATATTTCAAAGCCATAGTAACAAAAACAACCTAGTATCCAGATCAGCCTGGGCTAGAGTGAGACCCTAACTCAACTCCCCACCACCACCCCACAAAAAAAGATAATACTCGCATGAAAACAAGACTATATACAAATTGAACAGAATTGACAGAATGGGCATCCCAGGGCCTCTATCCACTGCAAAGGAATTCCAGATGAGTGGGTCCTCTTGTGCATCTGGCTTACATGGGTCCCAGAGAATGGAAACAGGGTCCTTTGGCTTTGCAGGCAAACACCTTAACCTCTAAGCCATCTTCTCCAGCCCTCATTAATAGTCTTTAACAACAATAATGGAGGAGGAGAACACAAAACTGGACCCAAATGAAACAGGTACCATAAAATCCTACATCCAGAAAGAGAGACTAAAAGGTTGAACCTTCATCACTTCCTTAGAGGGAACACGTGAATTGAAGGGCCCTGGAGAGGATATAATGAATACTAATCTTAATCTTCTCCTGTTTCTCTGTCCCTCTTCCTCTCCCTCTCTCTTCTCTCCTTCTCTTTTATATCACCTATTTTTTTTCTTCCTTCTTTTCCTTTAGTGCTGGCCTGTAACTCCCAGTACCAGCATGTGGTTAACATCCACAATGAGTTGTTGATCAGAGAGACCCACAAGGCATCCCAAAAGAAGACAGATTTCTGTCAGAGTACTTGATGACTCACGAAAGGTTAATGGTAAGACCCTACTGCCAAAAACACCATATGCTGTTGTATGGGACATGGAGAGATATGACTGGAATCTGGAACAGAGTCAGTCCCCAGACAGCTTGTCTAGTGCCAGAAAGTGCTACATGAGTGACTGGGGGAAAATTACTGACATCTGTCCAAGCAACTCATGGTCTAAGATCTCAGCAGCAAACCACCTGATATGATGCTCACCCAAGTGCAATAGTGGCACACAGCCATGGTGAGTAACTAACTGCTATTGAATTGGCTAACGGATCTGTTCAGTGGAATGGAACCCATAGCTGAAGTTGGAAAACAAATCAGAACAATATTCAAAAAATGATTCTGCTTTCTAATATCAAGCTCCCACCAATATTGGGCTACAAAAGAGCCTACACCTATTAAATTCTCTCTAAAATAATCATGGTCATCCCATTTATCTGGTGATGACTGCACTCTCCATTAGAAAATTTGTTTTTCTTTTTCAAATGGATGCAGAACCTGAGGAGAGAATCAGCCGATTGCACCTCACCAGGGCCCCAGCTGAAACCATAGAGTAACTGGGGAAATGAGCAAGAGTCCTGCTTTCTTGGAAAACCTGGTACCAGCACTAGGGTGAAGGAGAAAGACTCAGAGAACACCAACTCCTACCAAACAAGATATCCAGAGACACAGAGGCTCCCAATACCTCATCACTGAAGTAGACCTAAAATGACACACACACACACACACACACACACACACACTATATATATATATATATATATATATATATATATATATATATATATATATATATATATTTGCTTAATATACTTCTCTTAATTTTGTTCTGCAATTCTGTGTTTTGGGTTGTCTCTATGTTTTCCTTAGAGCCTTACATTATGGGACTAGGCAGTCATGGTGGGGACTTATTGGTTTGATGTCTTACATTATTTGTATTGCATTGGGGTTTGCTCTAGATCAGCCTCATGTCTTACTGTGAATGTAAGACTAGGAGCTCTTGTGTGGCTTCTACTGGGTGTCCTGGTCCAAATTGTTACAAATGGGGGTGTACTGCTGGTCAATCCACTGGGTTTGTCTGAGTGCACTAGAGACTTACCAGTTCCTTCTTGTGTGTGCCGCCTCAAGAAAAGTATTGCTAAGTCCCTGGGAGGTCTGGCTTTCCCAGTGACCATGCTGAGTACTGCCTGGGATCTTTGGAGTGAGGTTAGTCCCAAGTTTGTCATGGGTATTTGTGGTTTGAGGCAATATACTCCTGGCCCCTGTCTCCACATTCATTAAGACCCCCCCCTCCACCTCCTCCCATTTTTGGTTGTACAGGGTAGGTTTGCATAGGAGGAACCCTTCCCAATATATCAGCTATTGTTGGCTAAGGGATGTCAGACTTGGAAAGTAGGAATCAGTCCATAATGGCTTCCTGCTGTAGTTTCTGGACACTCTATAATGCTGCATCCTCCTGGCTTAGGCCAGATTCTATGCTCACTCTAAGAGTGCCTCATCCATGTTACCCTGCTGGAGCTTATTGGTCCAGGTGTGTGCTTTTTGTCCTATGATTCCTACCATCCATGTTATCTAAGCTTTCTTAGTGTGGACTGGTGATTGGGTTGGCATTAGACAGGGGTATCTGTGACCCTGTCAGCCACCCCTGATCAGGTTCTGTCGCTAAATTTCCTCCCTCAGTTGTGGGATGGAGAGTGGGTTGTCATTTGTTGGGGATGCCCTTTTGTCTGGTGCATCCCTTTCTGTCTGTGCTCACACATTACGCTGTGCAAGTTTACATCCTCAGGTACAGGCTGGTATTGGCCTTGTACTACCTGATTCTCAAGTCCCAAAGATTTGGTCAGAATGTTTGCCTGGCTGAGAGTTCCCTGGCCACCCTCCCTTCCCAGCAGCTGATAGAGCCAAAACCACACTGGCTGTGTGTTGGACATAGGCAAAGCCCTGGGTTAAAGCAAACCTAAGCTGTCTGACATGAAGGCCCCAGGCTATGGAGTGGTTGTAGCAGCCTGTACCACAGCTGGTCATATCTTAGGGACCAGACCAGCAGAGGAGCTCATCCCTCCATTCTCGAGGGTTGCAGTGAACCAGGATTCTCCCCTCATTCTTGGGGGTCACAGTGAGCCTGGACCCCCAGACAAAATCTCAGACCCCAAGACCAGCAGGAAGTAAGGCCACTCCCTCTCCAAGCATGGGATACCTGGACATACAGATAAGACTTAGGCTTCGCCCATAACACTGTGGCCTTTGGCCAGTTGCCTAGGAAACTCCTTATATGGTATCAGCCAGCATCTTTGCATACCTTCCCTTTGCCATTGCCTACATACTGGAATGAATGTCCCATATTAGGCATAGGCTAACAACCTTTAAACCCACCAATCCCCTTAGGGTCCTCTTCCCACCTTCAACAGCTTATAAATTCATTTTCCTGACAATAAACCGAGAGCTGTTCACCAAAATTGATTCCTGAGAGTGATTCTTGCTCTTGTCACTTGCGCAAAATCTTGGTCTCCAGGGTTGCCTGGGACACCTTCCTGGGAACTTTGGCTGAGCCCTGGAGGACACTGGAACCCACAGCTGTGTGTTTGCTGGGAGCCTTTTGCTTCCTACTGCTTAAGTATGAGAGAACTTAGTGGTTTGTTGGTTACTTACAATCCACACAGTTTGGAAGAAGGCATGATTTATGGACTCTTGTCTCAATCTTCCTCTGTTGTTTTTGGCATGTCTCCCATCCTGCCATCTTATCCAGAAATCTGTTTGTAGTAGTATTAGCCTACTACTATGCATACAACTTAATGATTTTCATTTGAGTTCCATTTTTATTCTATTTAGTATACATACTGTATTTTAAGAAATATTTTAGATTTGTTGTAAAAGTGAGGGAGAGTGCTGTAGAGATGGCTCAGTGAGTAAAGGTGCTTGCTTGAAAAGCCTGATTCAATTCCCCAGTATCCACATGTACAGAGTATCACACGCCTCTGGAGTGATTTGCCTTGGCAGGAGGCACTAGTGCACCCATGCTCTCTTTCTGCCTACCACTGTTTATCTCTCATTCAGATAAATAAACAAATAAATAAATAATTAATTAATTAAAACTAAATAGAATAATGTAAAGAAAATTCAATTATAGCTTTTCTTTTCAAACATTCACAAAATATCATTCTAAATACCCCAACAATCTTCAGTGTTACCTGCCATCAACCCGTCTGCATTGAAAATAATTTTCACCTATCACATTTCCTGGTAAGATTCCCTTCTGGTGTGGATATGAGTAACGTATTGTCCTATGAATCAATCACTACAATGTCATCCAACATAGTTTCACTATTTTTAAGTTATCTGGCCTAGATAATGCCTCTTTCTCATATGCCTCTGCATTCACTCATCATCTGCTTTACTGATAATGCCTTTTTAGAATGTTTTATATTTGAAATAATACAAGACACACCCTTTCAAATGGCTTCTTTTCCTTAACAATATGCATTGAATTTCCTTTTCATGCTTGATTGTTTGTGAATAGCTCAAGTTATTTCCTTCACTTATTTAACAACATCTTTGCTTCTTCTGAGTAACTATGAATAAAGCAGTGTACACAACTGCTTGTCTTTATTTTGTGAACATACCTTTTCAATTCATTTTTGTAAATTCCAAGGAATGTGACTACTGGACTATTAAGTAAGATGCATATGTCTTCTTTGTAAGAATATGTCAAGAGGCACAGTGAGCATGGAGTGAGTAGGCCAGACCCCTGTTTCCCAGGTCTTCCCAGATCTCTGGTCCAGATTCCCTACACTGGACTGTGTGCAGATAGGCATGGTGGTTTGGAGTGAGTGGAGTGAATAAGCTAGACCCCTTGTTCCCTGTTCACCTGACTCAGAGGGCACATGGGCGAAAGGACAAAACTTGCTTCCTCTTCAATAAAATAGAGTGTCCTTAAAATGGGTAGACTACAATGCAAAAAAAGCCAATGAAAGTCATAAAACTGAGATATGTCCATGGAAGCCTCCAATGAAATTATTAAAAAAGAATAGATATATTTTTGAGGATGGGATCTGCCCACTCCCAGCCACTCAATTGCTCCACACCTGGTGCCCAGTCATAGCAGCCAGGAACACTGCGTGATTTTCTGAGAATTCTTGGCTCCAGTAGTTCTAACATGGACTTTTCATGTCATGCCTGAAGCCAGGCAGCAGTTTGGAAATGAACCAAGCAAACACTCATGCTGTTATTCAAAATAGCAGACTTTATGGGTTATTTCATTCATGCATTGTATGAATAAGTCAATAATTTATAGGTATACACCATTCATTTTCAGAAATTTTAAAGTAATTATGAGAAAAACTTTAGTAATCATGATTTGTTTGTACTTTTCTTCTTATTAGTCTAACATGTGCTCATTAAAAATGAAAAAAAAAGAAATTTATTCCCAAAATGAAAACAAAACAACCAATGGGTCCCTTATCAAAGGATTAACTGAACTGGAAGCAAACCATCAAATAACCAACAATTTTATCAATGAAATTGAACAGAATCATCTCTTAGATCATTCAGCTTTTGGCATAGTCTTGAACTAATTGAAGAAAATACTAGAACCCTCAAAAGAGATATGTATGAATTTATGGTGAGTCAAGAAATGGAAGATCTCAAAAACCGGTTGATTAAGCTTAATGAAAACTTGATCAAATATAAGAATGAATTCCAGGAAGCATGAAGAAAATCAGAACTCAAACTGAAATTGTACTGCAAAAAAGAGGTGGACATGATGGAAGCTAACACAACAGAAAACAAAAATCAAATAGAAATCATAAAAACTTCTCTAGATCCACTCACCAACAGAGTTACTCATGTGGAAGACAGAAGCTCTGAGCTGGAAGATAAGACAAGAAATTGATTGGGAGGCCAAAAACCTTGCTAAGTTCAAAAAATCAAGTGAACAGAATATGTGGTAACTGTGCGATACACTAAAATGACCAACATCCAGATCATAGGTATACCAGAAGGAGGGGAAATCTAATCCAGAGGCATGGAGAACATTTCAGCAAAATTATTGGAGAAAATTTTCTGAATCTCTCAAAAGAGAGCCCCATCTAGATACAAGAAGCCCACAGAACACTGATCAGACAGGGCCAAAGAAGAAACTGTCCAAGGCACATCACAAGAGAGGGATAAAATCACCAAGACAGAAAGAACTCATAACATACAAAGGCATTTCCATCAGAATTACATCAGATTTGTCAATGGAAACCCTGAAATCCAGAAAAGCCTGGAATGGACACTTCATCTATGGCTTCCAATCCAAGCTACTATGCCCAGCAAAAGTATCCTTCATAAGAGATAGTGAAAAGAACACTTCCCATAAAAAAAAACCAACTTTATGATTATATGAACACAAAGCCAAGCCTACAGAGAACACTTAGGGGAATGCTCCACATGGAACACTCAAGCAACCAATCTCAAGAGCCAACAAGATGAAGATCACAATAACCAAAAATAGACCAGGCTCAACATAGTACAAAACAAAACAATGCACCACACTCCATAAAACAACTCATCATGGCAGAGATTAATTCAAACCTCACAGTAATAACTAAATATTAATGGTCTTAACTCACCTAACAAAAGACAGAGGTTATCAGAGTGGACCAAAAAATGGAGCCCTTCTATCTTCTCTCTTCAAGAAACCCACCTCAGCACTAATAATAGACACATCCTCAAGGTGAAAGGATGTAAAATGATATTCCAAGCAAATGGAAATAAAAATCAAGTGGGTGTTGTTGCATTAATATCTGATAAAATAAACTTCAAACCAAAATTAATCAAAAAGGACAAAGATGACCACATCTTACTCATCAAGGGAATGATCCAACATGAGCACATCACAATGATGAATATATATACTCCAAACAGGTTCACCACAGTTTATCAAACAAAATCTACTTGACATTAAAACAGAAATAAACACCAACACCATCATAGTTGGAGACATCAATACTTGAGTATATCAATAGACAGATAAACCAAGCAGGAAATCAACAGGGAACTAATAGAGCTCAACAACATCATAGAGCAACTAGACCTAATGAATATCTACAGAACTTTCCACCTCAACTCTATAGGATATAAATTCTTCTCAGCAGCCCATGGAACTTTCTCCAAAATTGACCACATATTAGGCCATAAACTGTGCCTCCATAAATTCAGGAAAATTGAACTCCACTTGCTCCTGGAGACTAAAGAACACACTTTTAAACAATGAATGGTCATGGAAGAAATCAAAAAGATTTTTTTTTTAATTCCTAGAGTTGAATAATAATGAAAACACAACCTACCAAAACTTATGGGACACAATGAAGGCAGTCCCAAGGTTCAAGAACTAAGTTCATAGAACTAAATGTCTTCATTACAAAGACAGAGATCCCAGATTAACAAGCTAACTGTCCACATAAAGCCAATGGAAAAACAAGAAGAATCCAATGCAAAGAGCTCCATACTAAAAGAAATAATCAAGATTGGTGCAGAAATTAATGAATTGGAAACTAAGAAAAATGTTTAAAAATTGATGGAATGAAGAGCTGGTTCTTTGAAAAAATAAACAAGATTGACAAATTCCTAGCCAATTTGATCAAGGAAAGAAATGAAAAAAGAGAAAAGTCTCAAGTTAACTAAATCAGAAATGAAAAATGGAGATATCACAACCGACATCAATGTCATTGGAAGAATCATCAGGGCATACCTTCAAAATGTCTCCTCCACAAAATTGAATAATCTAGATGAAGTGGATGAATTTCTAGCACTTATGACCTACCAAAACTAAACCCAGAGCAGATTAATGTCCTAAACAAAGCTATCACATCTATGGAGATCAAAAAGGTAATCAAAAACCTCCTCAAGCTGGGCGTGGTGGCACATGCCTTTAATCCCAGCACTTGGGAGGCAGAGGTAGGAGGATCGCAGTGAGTTCGAGGCCACCCTGAGACTCCATAGTGAATTCCAGGTCAGCCTGGGCTAGAGTGAGACCCTACCTCAAAAAACCAAAAAAAAAAAAAACCTCCTCAAAATAAAAGGCCAGGACTGAATGGCTTCTCAGCTGAATTCTATCAAACCATAATTTAAAAATGGAAATCAATTTTTCTCAAACTGTTTCACTCAATTGGAGAGTAGGGAATCCTCCCCACCACCTTTTATGAAGCTAGCATGACCCTAATACCAAAACCAGACATAGATTAAAAAAAAAAAGAAAACTATAGGCCTATATCCCTGATGAACTTAGATGCATAGATCCTGAAGAAAATCCCTACAAACTGAATTCAACAACACATCAAAAACATTATCCACCTTGACCAAGTAGGCTTCATCCCAGGGTTGCAGGGATTGTTCAAAATACGGAAATTGATCAATGTAATACACAACATAAATAAACTTAACCATAAGAACCACATGATTATCTTAATTGATGCAGAGAAGGCCTTTGACGAAATACAACGCCACTTCATGTTCAACACAGTGAAAATAATAGGCATGGAGGGTTTATATCTCAACACAATAAAGGCTATATATAAAGCACCTCAAGCCAAATTAATACGTAATGGGTAAAGACATAAGAAATTCCCACTGAGCTCAAGAACAAGACAAGGGTGCCCACTCTCACCAGTATTCTTCAACTTAGTACTGGAAGTATGACCCCAAGAAATAAGAAAGGAGAAAGAAATAAAAGGGATTCAAATTGTGAAGGAAAAAGTCAAGTTAGCAATATTTGCAGATATATAAGTGACCCAAAATTCTCCATCTCAGAACTTCTAAAGATGATTAATTTCTTCAGTAAAGTGACAGGATACAAAATCAATGTACAAAAATAAGTAATTTTTCTCTATGGAAAGAACAGATATACAGAGAAAGAAATCAGTGAGGCTGTCCCATTGTCAATACCAACAAAATGTTAAATACCTTGGAATGACACTAACCAAGAATGTGAAAGACCTACATAATGAAAGCATAAAAAAATTCAAGAAATAAATTCAGGAGGACTTAACAAAATGGAAATACCTCCCATGCTTCTGGATAAGTAGAACTAATATTATGAAAATGGCAGTTCTACCAAAAGTGATATGTAGATTTAACACAATACCAATAAAAATCCCAGAATCATTCTTCACAGAGATTGAAAAATATCATCTCAAAGTTCATGTGGAATGGCAGAAGGCCTCATATATCCATACATATTCTCAGCAAAAAGAGACACTTCTGGAGGTATCACGTTACCTGATCTAAAGCTATATTACAAAGCCATCGTGACCAAAACAGCATGGTATTGATTTACAAACAGAAACATAGACCAATGGAACAGAATTGAAGACACAGACCTTCGATCAAGTAATTACAGCTACTTGATCTTTGACAAAGGTGCCAATAATGTAGACTGGAGAAAAGACAGCATCTTCAACAAATGGTGCTGGACAAATTGGATGACCATATATAGAAAAATTAAATTAGAACCACTCATTTCTCCATATACAAAAATCAATTCCAAATGGATTAAACACCTCAATATAAGACCTGAAACTCTTCAACTACTGGAAGAAAAAAGAGGAGGCAAGCTCCACCATATAGGACTGGAAAAAGACTTCCTGAACAAAACCCCAATACCCCAGGAAATTAAACAAGCACTCATCCAATGGGATCTCATGAAGCTAAAAAGGTTTTGCACAGGAAGACATACAGTAAGCAGAGCCAATAGATTACCCACTGAATGGGAGAAAATCTTGGCCAGCTATACCACTGACAGAAGCCCAATGTCTGGAATCTACAAAGTACTCAAAAACTAAACAATAAAAAAATTAAACCACGCACTCCAAAAGTGGGACAGGAAACTGAATAGGGAATTCTCAGAGGAAGAATTACAAATGGCTAACAACAACAACAAAAAAAAAAGCAGCTAGAGACTACAAAGTCTGGGTCCACTATCTTACTAGTGGGTCTAGTAAAGAAGGAAAAGAGCAAGAACCCAAGTTCCCACAATACTCCACTGAAAAGCTTTCCAGCTGTGGTGGCACATACCTTTAATCCCAGTACTTGGGAGGCAGAGGTAGGAGGATTGCCATGAGTTTGAGGCCACCCTGAGATTCCATAGTGAATTCCAGTCAGCCTGGGCTAGAGTGAGACCCTACCTTGAAAAACAAAAACAAAACAAAAAAACAAATACAAATGGCTAACACACACTAAAGAAGATGTTCAACAACCCTAACCATTAGAGAAATGCAAATTGAAACAACTATGAGATTCCACTTTACCCCAGTAAGGATAGCAAACATTAAAAAATCAAATGAAAAAAAATGTTGGAAAGGATGTGGAGAAATAGGAACACTCATTCATTGTTGGTAGAAATGTAGGCTGGTACCAGAACTATGGAAATCAGTATGCAGACTCCTGAAAAGGATGAATATAGAGTTACCAACAGACCCTGTTATTCCCTTACTGGGCATTTGCCTTAAAAGCTCCGAACATCAGTTCAGAGATATTTGCTGAACCATGTTTTTTGCCTCTCAATTCATAATAGCTAAGAACTGGAATCAACCCATGTGCCCATCATTAGATAAATGGATAACCAAGATATGGTATACCTACATGAAGGAATTCTACTCAGCAGTAAGTACCAAATGACACAATGAAAGTTGTAGAAAAATTGTCAATCGTGGAACAGATCATACTAAGCACACTCACATAATCACAGAAAAACAATGGTTGCATGGTCTCACTCATATGTGTTTCCTAAGATGGATCAGACCGTGTTGCTGACATACCTGTATGACATCTAGAACCTTGGACAATAGGGGGAAGGTAAAGGGTGGGGGAGGCAAAAACTGAACTCAAATTGAACTGGTACCATAGAGTCCTATATCCTGGAAATTCGACTAAAAGATTGAAGCCTCAAAAGGACCTTAGGGGAGCACCTGAATAGAAGGGCCATGGAGAGGGTGAGATGAAGCCTAACCTTAAATTTCTCCCGCTTCTCTTTTTTCTATGTCTTTTTCTTTTTACTTTTCCTTTGTCACTGCCCTGTATTTCCATGTACCAAGATCAGTTAATACCCAGTGCACTTCACACCAACCACAACTGAAACCTCAGAGGAACTGGGGAAATGAGCAAGAGTGCTGCTTTCTTGGTGAAACTTTTATGGGCACAAGGGTGAAGGAGATAGACCCTGGGGACACTCAACACATACTAAACAGAGATCCAGAGGCTCCTCAGAGCCCATCACTAAAGTAGAGTTAAAATGCACCCAGCATGGCTCATAGAATTTTGTGGAAGAGGGGGTGGAAAGATTGTTAGAGCCACAAGTTGGGACATTATGCACTGACATTGCCTCTCCCCAGACTGCTTCCCTCAAAATTCATGGCCCACAATCCCCATGGGGTTGACCTTCAACCACAATTAAGACTGCTTCTTTGGAAAAAGTGCAGGAATAAAGAAAAAATGGTACCAACGTGTGTTGTTGACATACTATGTCCTTATCTAATTAAAATAAATTTTAAAAAAGAATATGTCAAGAAATTTTCCCAAATGGTTATATCCTTCTTGTATTTTCAGCAGATGGAAGTTTCTGTCACTCCAAGTTCTTGTCAGCAATCACAGCCATCAGCATCTATGAATGTTTGTTATTCTAATAGGTATATGGCAATATATTGATTGTATTTGCAATTCTCTAGCTATCTGTATCACTCATTCCTAAGGAATGTAGATTTGCAGATATCGTCTACCGATTGCTTCCCAATCAGTACAGTGGGCTATTTTCATTGTTTCTTTATCATTTTCTTGTTGTTAGTTAAAAAAATTTACTGGGGAAGAATGTGTTAATGAAATATTAGCTGGAAAAGTGGACATGATACTGCAACAGCAGAAAAGACCATCTACAATTGTAAGTTGTCAGAGAATCTAATGGAACTTTTCTGTGTACATGATCATGTCATCTGCAAAGAAAGGCACACTTGCTTCTTTTTTTTTATTAATTAGTTTTGTACTCAGTGAACACAGTCAATTTGGTACCATTATTAGGCTCATCCATTACCTACACCCTCCCCTTGGCCCCTCCTTGTTGAGGTATATGGGTCATGCATTCTGGAGTCAGCCCACAGTTATGGGTAGGAGAAACGTCTGCATATCATGATCCAACATGTGGCTCTGACATTCTTTCCGCCCCCTCTTCCGCAAAATTTCCCTGAGCCATGTTGGGTTGATTTATGGTCTGCTTCAGTGATGAGGTGTTGGGGGCCTCTGGATCTCTGGATTTCTGATTTGGTAGTTGATTTTTCTCTGTGTTGATCTCCTTCATCCTTGTGCTGGTACACAGTTCACCAAGAAAACAGTACCCTTTCTTGTTTCGCCAATTGTTCTTAGTTTCAGCCAGGGCCCTTTGGAGGTATGATGGGGTAGCTCTCTCTGTAGGATCTACATCTGTCTGAAAAACGGAAGCAGATTCTCCAATGGAGAGTAAGTTAGCACCAGACAAATGAGATAACCATTACTTTTTTATAGAGAATTTAATAGGTTTAGGCCCTCTTATAGCCCACGATTGGTGGTAGCTTGATAGTGGAGTGCAGGCTTATGTTTGGATATGGTTCTGACTAGTTTCCCAGCTCCAGCTATGGGTCCCATTCTACTGAGCGGATCAGTTAGCCAAATCAAGAGCAGTTGGTTTCCCACCATGGCTGTGTGCCATTATTGCACTTGTGTGAACATCACGACAGGTTATTGGCTCCTAAGTAGGTGAGACCATGAGTTTCTTGGACAGATACTGGTCATTTTCCCCCAGTCGCTCGTGTAGCAACTTCTGGCACCAGACACGCTGACTGTCTGGGGACTGACTCTCTTCCAGCCTCCAGCCATGCTATTCCATTTTATGTGTCAACCACATAAAGTGTCTTCAGCAGTAGGGTCTTACCACTAACCTTTGGTGGGTAATCAAGTACCCTGACAGAAATCTGTCTTTCTTTTAGGAAAACTTGTAGGTCTCTCCAATCAAAAGCCCATTGTGGATGATAGCCACATGCTGGCACTGGGAGTTACAGGTCAGTGCCCACTAAGAAAAGGAAGAAAAAGATAAGTAATATAAAAGAGATAGAAAGAAGAGAGAGAGAGACAGAGAGAGAGAGAGAGAGAGAGAGAGAGAGGCTGTAGAAGATTAAGGTCAGTCTTCATCATACCCTCTCCAGCATCTTGTGGGTCAGGTGTTCCCTCTAAGGTCCTGATGAAGGTTCAGGCATTTGGTCTGCCTTTTATGATGTATAATTTTGTGGTACCATTGCCGTTTGGGTCTAGATTTGTGTTCCTCACACCCCCTTCCCCTACCCTCTCTCCCCACCCATCCTATAATCTAGTCCATGAGAAGCTTGCTGGGTATGTAAGGCATCTTGGATAGATTCAGGTTAGGTACTGTAGATAAGTAAGACTATGTGGAGATTTTTTTTTTTCCTGTGATTGGGTAGGTTCACTGAGAATGATCTGTCCCAGGTTCAACCATTTTTCCACAAATTTCATTGTGTCATTTTTCTTACTGCTGTATGGAATTCCATTATGTAGATATACCACCTCTTAGTTATCCATTCTTCTAGTGATGGACATCTGGGTTGATTCCAGCTCCTAGCTATTATGAATTGAGCTGTGACAAACATGGTTGAGCAAATCTCTCTGGACTGTGGTTGGAAGGTTTTAGGGTAGATTCCCAATAAGGGAATAACTGGGTCTGTTGGTATCTCTATAGTCAGCTTTTTCAGGAGACTCCAGATTGCTTTCGAAAGTGGTTGCACCATTTTACATTCCCACCAACAATGGATGAGTGTTCCTACTTCTCCACATCCTCACCAGCACTTATTTCCATTTGATTTTCTTTTTGATTTTTTTTTTTTGTATTTTTATTTATTTACTTGAGAGCGACAAACAGCGAGAGAAAGAGGCAGAGGGAGAGAGAGAGAGAGAGAGGGAGAGAGAGAGAATGGGCACGCCAGAGCTTCCAGCCTCTGTAAATGAACTCCAGATGCATGTGCCCCCTTGTGCATCTGGCTAACATGGGTCCTGGGGAATTGAGCCTCAAACCGGGGTCCTTAGGCTTCACAGGCAAGCGCTTAACTGCTAAGCCATCTCTCCAGCCCCTCATTTGATTTTTTGATGTTTGCTATCCTTACTGGTCTAAGGTGGAATCTCATTGTTGTTTTAAGTTGCATTTCCCTGATGATTAGGGATGGTGAACATTTTCTTAAGTGTGTGTTTTCCATTTGTATTTCTTCCTCTGTGAACTGCCTGTTTAGCTCTTTGCCCCATTTTGTGAGTGGGGTGTTTGACTTTCTACTGTTTAGATTTTTGAGTTCTTTGTAGATTCTAGAGATTAGGCCTCTGTCAGTTTTATAACAAGCAAATATTTTCTCCCTTTCTGTGGGTAATCTATTGGCTTTGCTTATTGTATGCTTCTCTGTAAAGAAACTCTTCAGCTTCATATGATCCCTTTGGTTGAGTGACTGTTTAAGATCATGAACTACTGGGGTTTTGTTCAGGAAATCTTTTTGCATTCCTACACATTGGAAAGTTCTTCCTATATTTTATTCCCGTAGTAGCCGAGTTCCTGGTCTTATATAGTGAGGTCTTTGATACATTTGGATGTGAGTGTAGTGCGTAGCAAAATGTGTGGATCAAGTTTCAATTTCCTGTATATGACTATCCAATATGTCCAGCACCATTTGTTGAAGATGCTGTCTTTTTTCCAGCCTATATTTTTAGGGCCTTTGTCAAATTCAAGTAGCTATATTTGCTTGACCCAAAGTCCGTGTCCTCAAGTCTATTCGAATGATCTATACTCCTGTTTTTATGCCAGTACCATGATGTTTTTATTACTATGGCTTTGTAATATAGCTTTAGATCAGGTATGGGGATTCCTCCAGAGATATTTCTTTTGCTGAGGATATGTTTGGATATGTGAGGCCTTCTGCCTTTCCATATGAAATTTGAGATCATTTTTTCTGTCTCTGTGAAGAACACCATTGGGATTTTAATTGGAATGGCATTAAATCTGTATATTTCCTTTGGTAGGAGTGTCATCTTCACAATGTTAATTCTGCCCATCCAGGAACATGGGAGGTCTTTCCATTTTCTCAAGTCCTCCTCAATTTCTTTTATTTTTAATGTGTTTTTATGTGTCCATTGTATAGATCTTTCACTTCCTTGGTTAACATTATTCAAAGGTATTTTATTTTAATTTTTGTTGCTATTGAAAATGGGACCATATCCCTTATTTCTTTCTCTCTATCTTTGTCATTTGCATATAGAAAGGCTACTGATTTTTGTGCATTGATTTTGTATCCTGCTACTTTGCTATAGGAGTTAATTACCTTCAGGAATTTTGGGATGGAGTCTCTTGGGTATCTTACATATACAATCATGTCATCAGCAAATAGAGGTAATTTAACTTCTTCCTTTCCAAATTGTATCCCTTTTATTTCCTTTTACTGTCTTATTCCTGGAGCTAGGACTTCCAGTACTATATTGAAGAGCAGAGATGAGAGTGGATAACCCTGTTTTGTTCCTGATCTTAATGGGAATTCCTGCAGTCTCTGTCCATTAAGTATTATTTGGACCTTAGGAGCTTTGCTTATTGCCTTTATTAGATTAAGATATGAACCAACCATGCCAATTCTCTCCAATGTTTTGATCATGAAGTGATGTTGTATTTTGTCAAAGGCCTTTTCTGCATCTATTGTAATAATCATGTGCTTTTTGTGCTTAACCTTGTTAACCTTGTATGTGGTGTATTACATTGATGGATTTCCATACATTGAAACACCCCTGTGTTCCTGGGATGAATCCCACTTGGTCAAGGTGGATAATACTTTTGATGTGTTGTTGGATTTGGTTTGCAAGGATTTTGTTCAGGATCTTTGATCTAAGTTCATCAGGGAAATAGGCCAGTAATTTTCTTTTCTTGTGGCATCTCTGCCTGGTTTTGGAATTAGGGTGATGCTAGCTTCATAAAAGGAGTTGTGTAGCTCCAATTGTGTGGCACAGTTTGAGGAAGATTGGTTTGAGTTCTTCCATGCAGTTTTCATAGAATTCAGCTGTGAAGCCATCTGGTCCTGGACTCTTCTTTTGGGGAGGTTTTTCTATTTCATTTTTAATTTCAATGAGTGTGATAGGTTCAGTTAGGCGATTAATCTGCTCTACATTTAGCTTTGATAGATGGTATGTGTCCAGTAATTTATCCATCTCCTCCCCATTATCCAGTTTTGTGGAGTAGAGGTTTTTGAAAAAAGTCCTGATAATTCTCCCAATTTCACTTATGTCTATTGTGATCTCTCATTTTTCATTTTCAATTTTGTTAATTTGAAGTATTGCTTTTTTTTTTTTTTTTTTTTTTTTTTTTTGCTTGGTCAGATTGGCCAGGGTTTTTCAATCTTCTTTTTTTGTTCAAAGAACCAGCTCTTAGTTTTGTCAATTCCCTTAATTGTTTTCTTAGTTTCCAATTCATTAATTTATGCTCTGATTTTAATTATTTCTTTCCTTCTGGAGCTCTTTGTGTTGGATTTTCATTGCTTTTCCAGTGCCTTTAGGTGGATGGTTAGGTTATTGACTTGGGATCTCTCTGTCTTTTTTATGAAGGCATTGAGTGCTATGAATTTTCCCCTGAGGACTGCCTTCATTGTGTCCCATAAGTTTTGGTATGATGTGTTCTCATTGTCATTCAATTCTAGAAATTTTGCAATTTTATTTATTATTTCATCCACTATCCATTTATTGTTTAAAAGTGTGCTATTCAGTTTCCAGGTGCCATTGGGATTCTTGGTGCATCTTTTGTTGTTAATTTCTAGCAAAATAGCATTGTGATCTGATATCATGCAGGGAATTATGTCAATCTTCCTAAATATGTGGAGGTAGGCTTTGTGACCCAGTATATGGTCTATTTTAGAGAATGGTTAGAGAATGTTCCATGGGCGGCTGAGAAGAATATGTAGTCTGTGGATTTGGAATAGAAAGTTCTGTAGATGTCCATTAGGTCTAAGTAATCTATGGTTTTGTTGAGGTCTCTTACTTCCCTGTTGAGTTTCTGTTTGGGTGATCTGTCTATTACTGATAATGGTGTATTGAAGTCCCCAACTATGATGGTATTGGTGCTTATTTCTGTTTTATGTCAAGTAGGTTTTGGTTGATGTACTGCGGTGCCCCTCTGTTTGGTGCATACAGATTTATGATTCTAATATCCTCTTGATGGTTTGTTCCCTTAGATAAGAAGGAAATGGCCTTCTTTGACTTTTTTGATTATTTTTGATTTGAAGTCTATTTTATCTGATATTAATATAGCTACACCTGATTCTTTCTTGTTCCCATTTTCTTGGAATATTGTTTTCCACCCTTTCACCCTGAGGAGGTGTCTGTCTTTATTGGTGAGTTGGGTTTCTTGAGGACCACAGATTGAGGGGTAGGATTTTCTGATCCCTCCTGTTAGCTTGTGTCTCTTGATGGGTGAACTAAGGCCATTAATATTCAGGTAATGACTGTGAGACTTGATTTGATCCCTGCAATATTGTGATGGTATATGTGGTTTGGTAGTTTCATGGACTTTGAAGTTTTTTGTGCCTACTCTGAGTTTGGTTAGTGTGATCTGCTTCTTAAAGGCATTTGAGGTTGATTATTTGTTTCCTCTCTGTGGAGAATTTCCTGAAATACTCTCTGTAGGTTTTGTTTTGTGTTCATGTAATTGTAAAGCTGAGTTTTGTCATGGAAAGTTTTTCTTTTACCATCTATTATGAGGGATACTTTAGCTGGGTACAGTAGTTTGGGTTGGAAGCCAGAGGTTCTTAGACTTTGCAGTGTTTCATTCCAGGACCTTGTGGCTTTCAGGGTTTCCATTGAGAAGTCTGGAATAATTCTGATGGGGTTACCTTTGAAAGTGGTGTGCTATTTTTCCCAAGCTGCTTTTAGGATTTTCTCTTTCATGTCAATGTTTGGAGTCTTAATGACAATATGTCTTGGAGAGTTTCTCCTTTGGTCTAGTCTGTTTGGAGTTCTGTTGGCTTCTTGTATCTTGATGGGCCTTTTTTTTAAGAGACTGTGGAAGTTTTCTTCAATTATTTTGTTAAATAAGTTCTCCATGCCTTTGGTCTGAATTTCTTCTCCTTCTGATATTCCAATGATCCTGATATTAGGACGTTTAAGTGTATCCCACAATTCCCTCATGTTCTGTTCACAGGAACTTTTGAACTTACTGAAATTTTTGAACTCTCAAACTGTTTCTTCCATCTTGTCTTCCAGATCAGAGTTTCTATCCTCCAGATGGCTGACTCTATTCTTGAGAGCTTCTAGAGAGTTTTGGACTTCTTCAATCAGGTTTGCATTTTCTACTACTTTTCTATGTATGATTTCCATCCCTCTGTCAAGATCCCTTTTCATATCATTTTCTTGATGCTACTTAGAATTCATCTTTTCATTTCTTTATGTGTTCATGTAGTATTGCCAGCTGATTTTTGAGGTCCTCTTTTTTTTTTTTTTTTCACTCTCCCTCATATCTCTTAACTGCCCTTGAACTCCTTCCATTTTCTTATCTGTTAGGTCTAGTCTAGTGGCGGCAGCATCCACATGATTACTGCAAGTTGTACCAGTAGCTTGGTCAGGGTTGCATTGCTCATAGCTTCATTTTGTTGTTCTGCTCCTAGTGACTCTTGTATGTTTTGATTAGAGATGTTCATTGTAGGACTGGGTGATCTATCTGGATTTTCTTGCATTTGGTTTCTCATGTTATTTCTTTTGTGCTGTGGTCTGCCCATCACAGTGTATCGTCACATAGGTGAGTGGACCAGCCTGGGCTCAAGCACAATGGGAATCTGAAGCAGACTGACGCTATTGCCAAGCAGACTGGGATTTGGCTCTTGCTTCCCAAAGCCGCCTGAGTTCCTTCCTGGCCAGGGTGCCAAAGTTGCCTGAGATCTCAAGGGGTAATGTGCCAAAGCTTCCTGTGCTCACGCTAGGAGGGACACAGAGGCACCAAGCACTGAAGCAGCCCAAACTCTGGTGTGGACTAACACTGGGACCCAGAAGCAGTCTGTGCTCTCCCACAAAAGGACAATGGCAGTCTGCTGGTGTGGGAGAGAGGGAGGGGATGGCACCTGAGCTAGCCTAAGTGACAGACACAGTCTGAGCTCACGTGTGGAGTTGGAAATTGGTCTGGGCTCACGCACATGAATGTGTGGCAGCCGGAACAGTAAGTGGGAAAGTGGCAGAGAAGACTAAACTTCCACAAGCGGGATCAGAGTGGTGGTGGGTGCCATTTAAATTGATCAAGGGAGCCTTAGCTCCCATGGGCCAGCAGGCGTAGCCTGGCCAAGGTCACTTGTGGGCAGGGTTAGCAGGGCAATCACTCCTGTGCAGTGAGGTAAGTGGAAGTATGTTGGCCTGGAACCATTTTCCTATAGTAAGTGTGGAAATTTCCTGAAGGTGGACTGTGGTATGGTACAGGGGCTGCTTGGGGGGAGGGGTGAGCTACCTGCCCGCCCATGAGGGAATCAGTGATTCCGTGTTTTTTCCCTCTGTGCCCTCCCACTGGCAATCTATTGGAGATTGGTCTCCCCTAAAAGACCCAGTGAACCCTTAATTTCTTGCCTTTCTTTCCTGGGGATGTGCTGTGCAGTTAGGTGGTCGCCATCTTGTCCGGAAGTCTTCACTTGCTTCTTTATTACATATATGGATGAGAATTTTTCCTTGTTTAATTGAACTGAATAGAATTCTGCACTTTGTTGATTAGATGAGGTGTCATTTGGTACTCATGTCTTCTGATTGTAAAAGACAATTATCAGGTTTCCATCATGAGTATTATGTTGAAAGTACTGCATTGAAATAAACTGCTCTCAATTTGGCTAACTGATCCCCTCACTGGTATGGGACCCATAGCTGGAGCTGGGAAACAAGTCAGAACCATATCCGAACATAAGCCCACTCTCCAATATCAAGCTACCATCAATTGTGGGCTACAAGAGGGCCTACACCTATTAAAATCTCTATAAAAAAAAAAAGTAAGGGTTGTCTCATTTGTCCTGGTGCTAACTTACTCTCCGTTGGAGAATCTGCTTCTCTTTTTCAGATAGATATAGATCCTAAGGAGAGAGCCACCCCATCATACCTCAAAAGGGCCCTGGCTGAAACTAAGAAAAATTGGAGAAACAAGCAAGGGGACTATTTTCCTGATGAACCGGACACCATCACAAGGGGGAAGGAGATCAGCACAGAGAAAAATCAACTCCTACCAAATCAGAGAGCCAGAGCCTCAGAGGCCCCCAACACCTCATCACTGAAGCAGACCAAAAATGAACCCAACATGGCTCAGGGAAATTTTGCGGAAGAGGGGGCAGAAAGAATGTCAGAGTCACATGTTGGGTCATGATATGCAGAGACATTTATCTTACCCATAACTGTGGGCTAACTCCACAATGCATGACCCATATACCTCAACAAGGAGGAGCCAACGGGAGGGGGTAGGTCATGGATGAGCCTAATAATGGTACCAAACTGACTGTATTTGCTGTATACAGAACTGACTAATAAAAAAAAAAAAAAAAAGAAATAGTGACAACTGTTTGCTGCATGAGTGTACAAAGTGTATATATGTGTGAATTTTCATTAAGGTTTTGAATCTATAATTCCAGTTTCTCTTGGATATTGTTTCCCTCCAAAAATCCACTGGATGTTTTTGAGGTCAAAGAACAACTTTCTGCCAAACTTCATTTTCAACTTCATTTTAGACAAAGTCTCTTAGTGTTGCTCACCACACTGTTGATGAGCTTCTGGGAAATTAACCTGACTCCATCTCCCTTCTCACTATAGGTTCAGTAGGGTTGCAGAAGCCTGACACAGCTTTCACATTAAAAAAAAAATAAGTTTAGCTCTTCTTAATTATTTTATTCATTTGTGAGATTTGGCAGATAGACAATGGGCCCGCTGGAGCCTCTAGGCACTGCAAATGAACTCCAGATGCATGTGCCACCTTGTCCATTGGGCTTATTTGGGTACTTGGGAATGGAACCTGGGTCCATTGGCTTCACAGGCAAGTGCCTTAACTACTAAACAATCTCTCCAGTCTGTTTCTGGCTTTTATGTGGAGTTTTTAGGATCCAAACTCGGATACACAGAAGAATTGTGATATAGGAATTTGGGGTGGCTTTGAGAGACAGAGCCATTCTCGGCTCTTGGTTGGACTTTATTACAGGAGTTATGGTGCCAGACAGTCTTGGTTACACAAAAGAGCCACTGAGTCAGTAGCCTCCATGTTCTTAACTTTTGAATTCAAAGTATGATATCCACAGACCATAGATGGTAATGTTTAGAAAGACTTCATCAAAGAGTATTATAGAGGATAAAAGAAGGCAAAGCTTCTGTAAAATAGAAGGGGTCCTGAGCAGGAAATGCACCTAGTGGCTCTGATGCCAGTTTTATATTAAAAAGGAAATTCTTTTAGGTAGGAACAGATGTAGGGAGGGAGTCAGGTTCAAGGGAAAATGATCCAGGGAGGTAACTGTCTTAGGGAAAAAGAGATAATGAAAGGGCAGGGGCCTTTATGGTGATGTCTAATTTTCCTAATTTAAGGTTTCTTTTAGTCTTTTGTTGAACCCTAGTTCAATGATTCCACTAGCCTGCTTTGCACATTGTCCTGAGAATATCTGTGCATCTACCTCCCAAGTAGACACTACCAGCTTGTCCTGATAAATCTCTTTGTCTCTACCTCCCAAGTGAATACTACAATACTCAGTTGGAATATAGGTATTCAGACTTTTCAGAAAATGAATGTCTGTAATTTAAGCTACCCTCTCCATGTTATTGATGATAGCTGTTCCATCAAGGAAATAAGAAAATTGAAATTATCGTAGTGAAATTTCCTGATTTCTGCACACATGAATTCAAGAGGGAAAAACAGTACAATAAAGGAAAAGTTACTGAACAGTACTTATCAAAATGAAGGGTAAGTAGAAAATAATAGTAGACATCAAACCTGCAAATATTACTTCTCACTTCTCTATACCAAGATTTGTTCTCTCCAACAAATGCCAGATGAAGTTAATTCATCCCGGATTATCACTGATAAAAAATGTTAGCTAATTAATTTACCTATGGGATCTACTCCCACACTACCCATTAATTTTATTTTTCTATTTTTTTTTGCATTTTCTTACTAGAGGAGTGTTCTATAATAAGTGAGGGATATATAGAATAGTGTTCTACAATAGGTGAGCATGAGCAAATGTTTCATTTATCTTAGACCTAGCCACTTAAAAAATGTCTGGAGTTCATAAAAAAAAATGACATAGAAAAAGTTTTATTTTGTTTTATTTTATTTTGACAGGCCCAACAGACTGGGCTTTCTATGAGAAAGAGAGAGAGGGAGAAGTGGCATGCCAAGGCCTCCAGCCACTGCAACAGATGCACGTGCCCCCTTGTGCATAAGTGAGACATTGTATGCTTGCATCATTGTGTGTCGACCAGCTTATGTGAGACCTGGAAAGTTGAACATGAGTCCTTAGGCTTTGCAGGCAAATACCTTAACTGCTAAGCCATCTCTCAAGCCCTGATTTTATTTTAGAACTGAAATAGTCGAAGTCTCTCACAATATGGTTCAATGTTGAATAATGATTCTGGAATCAGAAATATGGCATGAACAAATATACACCAGGTAAAATGAGTACACAGTATGTGAGAAACCTATAAAAGGAAGTAAGAAAACCAGATTTATGGATATTTATCACGGAAATAGTGCTTGGACAGATATATACTTTATGTATCTATAAATTCATTATGTGTGAAATGTTTATTTTTATATAGAAAATAAATAATAAAAGTATTTCATTTCTACATTCATTTTAAAGGCTGTCTGGTGGAGATAATGAAGACAGAATGGGAAGGAAACCCAGTTGCCATGTTCAGTAGAACTAAAACCCATCTGTTGCTAGGCAACTAAATTTAGAACTTAAATGTTAACCAAAGGGAGTATGCAGGCTCATTTGGTCATGGATACAAAATATAGTATCAGAAATGATATGAATAACAAAGCAACATATCACCATTTTACTCACAAGTTTTGAAGTGTTGTCTTGGGTGCTTTTTTTCTCATGACCTTCTTTGCTCCTCTGGGCTCCAAGCATTCTGTGAAGTAAGCCTCCCTTACCATTTACTTGATCACTTGAGAGGCAAAAACAAGGAAGTCTACACACTTAATGAAGTCAGTAATATTCAACATGAAGCAAGTCCCTGTTATTTTTTGAGAGGGCTAACAAAGACATCATTATATCTGATATAAGTATTAAATAAATGAGTTTTGTTTTTATAATTTTAATCATCATTACTAAATTTTATAATAAGGATAACAACTTTACAAAGCAAATGATAATATGTGTGTTGTTGAGGAAATTCATTTAAAAAAGAACACTAGCACCTAACCATGCTTCAGCTTGCAGGGAAATACCAGACAAGATCTGTGGGGGTTCCAGTGTGAGCAGGTCTTGGCAGACCTCCAGTGAGTGCATATGGAGGGGCACAGTTGGGCATCTGCTGAATCCCAGGCTCTCGGGTAGCCTACTAGCCCCTCAGGTTCCCCCAACCACTCACCCCAGCCACAGTACCTGACTTTCAGACTAGGTTCTCTGTAGTGATACCTGCAGGCTCCACTGACCGGGAGCTGACCACCTGCCTGTCTCCAAGAGTGCCCCCTGCACTGTGTCTGTTGGTGGTCCACACAGTGTCTGTCAGTGGCCTGCAGAGTGTCTGCTGGTGGCACGTGTGTCTTCCCTAACTCCCAGAGGCCAGACAACTGTCTGTTGGTGACCTGAACTTTTCCTGTCTCATGGAGGGTCCCCAATATCTACAAGTGGCATGCATAGCATCTGTCCTGGATGGCACATGTACCTTCCCTGTCTCCCAGGACCCACTCCCCCCACTGCACCTCTCCAGGACCCACACACACTGTGTTTGTAGCCACCCACCAGCCTTCCTGGTTCAGTGGTCCACATGCACATCCCCATCTCCTGGAAGCCCCCACCCCACTGTGCCTTCTAAGAATCGCTGAGGCCCTGCCCCACTGCATGTAGCCCACATATGGCTTCCCAGGCTGCACCCACTGAGCTCACAACCCACACATGCTCCCATCTCCTCACATGTTCTCATCTTTCATCCTTGGTAGGCTGGCCTGAAGGCTGACTCTGCTCCTATGAGCTCAGAAACTCAACACCCTGTGCTATAGCTGCGTTTGTGTGTGACTCTTGGCTAGTGTCCCTATCTCCCTGACACCAGTCACTTCCTTGATCAAGCCTGGCCTGTGGAATCCAGTGATACCCACCATCTCTCCAACACCCCACCCTACTCCCAGGGACTACTTGAGGCATCACATCAGCCCCAGAAGGGGAACACAGGAAAATCAGTGAATCACCTGCCAGAAAGAATGAATGAGTCCTCCATAACCTGCCCATTTGGGTTCAGTAGCAGAACAAAGGCAAGTGCTATGACCACAGGGCCACAATTAAGACACAGCTGAGACCAGCTCAAAGGGATCCTAGCTCTCCAATCCCACCTGTGGGATACTCTAATATGTTCTAACATTCAGAATACCAGAATGGGAAGAAAATCAGACCAAAGACATGGACAACTTATTCAACAAAATTATTGAAGAAAAATTTCCCATCCTCTCAAAAGAGATGTTGAAAAGGTAATCAAAAATCTTCCCCCCAAGCCTTCTGGCCAAGATGGCAACTGCCTAGCTGCACTGCAAATCCCAGGGAAAGAAAGGCAAGATATTAAGGGTACATAGTGGCTTTTAGGGGAAAGAAATCTGGGAGGGCACAGAGGCGGGGGAACAGGGAATTGCAGATCCCCTCACGGGCGGGTAGCCACCCCTCACGCCAAATAACCACCGTGTTCAAAGCACCTCTGCAGCCACTGCTGCCACGCCGGCCGCCACTGCTGCCACTGCACGCCGATTGTTCCCTGCATGCGGAAGCTTAGACTGCTCAGTACTCTCGTCCACTCGCCCACTTACTGAGCAAGCCCAGTCTCACAGCAGGTGCCATGCAACCTCAGACTGTGTCTCTTGCTTGCGCCAGCTCAGGTGCCATCCCCTACCTGTGTGCCCCGCCGGCCGGCCGCCATTGTCCTGTGGTGGGGGAGCGCAGAATGCTTCTGGTTCCCAGCGTTCCCAGCCAGAGTTCAGGCTGTGTCAGTGCTTGGTGACTCAGTGCCACTCCTAGCTCGAATGCAGGCAGCTTTGGCACATTACCGCTTGAGAACTCAGGCAACTTTGGTGCCCCTGACAGGCAGTAGATAGGCGGCTTTGGCAAGTGACAGCCAAAGCCCAGGCTGCTTGGCAACTGCCCAAGGCTGCATAAGATTCCCAATGTGCTTGAGCCCAGGCTGATAGGCCCATCTACCTGCTCATAAACTGTCATGGGCAGAACACAGCACAAAAGAAATAACATGAAAAATCAAATGCAGGAAAATCCAGTTATATCACCCAGTCCCACAATGAATACATCTAACCAAAACATAGAAGAACCAATAGGACCAGAACACCAAATTGAAGCTATGAGCAATGCAGCCCTGACCAACCTACTGGTAGAACTTGCAGGAAAGCAACAAAGGACCAATAATCATGTGGATGCTACCATCACTAAACTAGAACTAATAGATAAGAAATAGGAAGAATTAGATAAGAAATTGGAAGGATTTCAAAGAGAGTTAAGAGATTTGAGGGAGAGTGAAAAAAAAAGAAGACCTTCAAAATTAGCTGGCCATGCTAAATGAAGACATAAAGAAATGCAAGGATGAACTCCAAGAATCATCAAGAAAATCAGAAAATGATGTGAAAAGGGAGCTTGACAGAGGGATGGAAATTATACACAGAAAACTAATAGAAAATGCAAACTTAATTGAAGAAGTCCAAAACTCACTAGAAGCTCTCAAGAATAGAGTCAGCCAAGTGGAGGATAGAAACTCTGATCTAGAAGACAAGATGGAAGAAACAGAGAGTTCAAAAATTTCAGTAAGTTCAAAAGCTCCTGTGAACAGAACATGAGGGAATTGTGGGATACACTTAAATGTCCCAGTATCAGGATCATTGGAATACCAGAAGGAGAAGAAATTCAGACCAAAGGCATGGAGAACTTATTTAACAAAATAATTGAAGAAAACTTCCACAGTCTCTTAAAAGAAAGGCCCCTCAAGATACAAGAAGCCAATAGAACTCCAAACAGACTAGACCAAAGGAGAAACTCTCCAAGACATATTATCATTAAGACTCTAAACATTGACACCAAAGAGAAAATCCTAAAAGCAGCTAGGGAAAAACAGCACAACACCTACAAAGGTAACCCCATCAGAATTACTTCAGACTTCTCAATGGAAACCCTGAAAGCTAGAAGGTCCTGGAATGAAACACTGCAAAGTCTAATAACCTATGGCTTCCAACCCAAACTACTCTACCCAGCAAAAGTATCCCTCATAATAGATGGTGAAAGAAAAACATTCCATGACAAAACTCAGCTTTACAATTATATGAACACAAAAGTATTGCAGGAAATTCTCCACAGAGAAGAAAAAAAAATAGTCAAACACAAATGCCTACCAGAAGCAGATCACAACAACCAAACTCAGAGTAGGCACAAAAAACGTCAACGTCCATAAAAACACCAACCCACATTTACCATCACAATATGGCAGGGATCAAATCAAATCTCACAGTCACTACCCTAAATACTAATGGCCTTAATTCACCAATCAAGAGACACAAGCTAACAGGATGGATCAAAAAATTAGACCCCTCAATCTGTTGCCTTCAAGAAACCCACCTCACCATTAAAGACAGACATCTCCTCAGGGTGAAAGGGTGGAAAACAGTATTCCAAGCAAATGGGAATAAGAAACAAGCAGGTGTAGCTATATTAATATCGGATAAAATAGACTTCAAACCAAAAATAATCAAAAAAGACAAGGAAGGCCACTTCCTACTTATCAAGGGAATGATCCATCAAGAGGATATTAAAATCATAAATCTGTATGCTCAGCACAGGGGAACCACAGTTAATGAAAAAAAAAAAAACCTACTTGACAATAAAACAGAAATAACCACCAACACCATCATAGCTGGGGACTTCAATACACCATTATCAGTAATAGATCATCCAAACAGAAACTCAACAGGAAGTAAGAGAGCTCAACAAAACCATACATCACTTAGACCTAACGGACATCTACAGAACCTTCTGTCCCAAATCCACAGATTACAAATTCTTCTCAGCAGCCCATCGAACATTCTCTAAAATAGACCATATACTGGGTCACAAAGCCTACCTCCACAAATTTAGGAAGATTGACATAATTCCCTGCATGATATCAGATCACAATGCTATTTTGCTAGAAATCAACAACAAAAGACCCACCAAGAATCCCAACAGCACCTGGAAACTGAAAAGCACACTTTTAAACAATAAATGGATAGTGGATGAAATAAAAAATGAAATTGCAAAATTTCTGGAATTGAACGACAATGAGAACACATCATACCAAAACTTATGGGACACAATGAAGGTGGTCCTCAGGGGAAAATTCATAGCACTCAATGCCTTCATTAAAAAGGCAGAAAGGTCCGAAATCAAGGACCTAATCATCCATCTAAAGGCACTGGAAAAACAAGAAAAATCCAACCCAAAGAGCTCCAAAGGAAAGAAATAATTAAAATCAGAGCAGAAATCAATGAATTGGAAATGAAGGAAACAAGACAATTGACAAAACAAAGAGCTGGTTCTTTGAAAAAATAAACAAGATTGACAAACCCCTGGCCAATCTGATCAAGCAAAAAAAGGAGAAGCTTCAAATTAACAAAATTCAAAATGAAAAAGGAGAGATCACAACAGACATAAGTGAAATTGGAAGAATCATCAGGACTTATTTCAAAAACCTCTAATCCATAAAACTGGATAATGTGGAGGAGAAGGATAAATTCATGGACGCATACCATCTACCAAAGTTAAACACAGAGCAGATTAATCAACTCAATCAACCCATCACACTCATAGATATTGAAAAAGTAATAAAAAAACCTCCCAAAAAAGAAGAGTCCAGGACCAGATGGCTTCACAGCTGAATACTATCAAACCTTCATGGAAGAACTCCAACCAATCTTCCGCAAACTGTGCCAAACAATTGGTGAACAGGGAAAGCTACCAAACTCCTTTCATGCATCTAGCATCACCCTAATTCCAAAACCATGCAGAGATGCCACAAGAAAAGAACATTACCGGCCTATTTCCCTGATGAATTTAGATGCAAATATCCTAAACAAAATCCTCGCAAACCAAATCGAACAACACATCAAAAGCATTATCCACCTTGACCAAGTGGGATTTATCCCAGGGACACAGGGGTGATTCAACATACTGAAATCTGTCAATGTAATACACCACATAAACATGCTTAAACATAAAAACCACATGATCATTTCGATAGATGCAGAAAAGGCCTTTGACATGATTAAAAATCACTTCATGTTCAAAACACTGGAGAGAATCAGCATGGATGGTTCATATCTCAACCTAATAAAGGCAATATACGAAGCTCCTTAGGCCCAAATAATACTTAATGGAGAGAGACTGGAGGAATTCCCATTAAGATCAGGAAAAAGACAGGGTTGTCCACTCTCACCTCTGCTTTTCAATATAGAACTGGAAGTCATAGCTCAAGCAATAAGACCAGAGAAGGAAATAAAAGGGATACAATTTGGAAAGGAAGAAGTTAAGTTAGCTTTATTCGCTGATGACATGATTATATATGTAAGAGACCCGAGAGACTCCATCCCAAAACTCCTGAATGTGATTAACTCCTATAGCAAAGTAGCAGGATACAAAATCAATGCACAAATATCAGTAGCCTTCCTTTATGCAAATGACAAAGATACTGAGGAAGGAATAAGGGACATAGTCCAATTTTCAATTGCAACAACAACAACAAAAAAATACCTTGGAATAACGTTAACCAAGGAAATGAAAGATCTATACAACGAAAGCATAAAAACACTCAAAAAAGAAATTGAGAAGGACTTGAGAAAATGGGAAGACCTCCCATGTTCCTGGATAGGCAGAATTAACATTGTGAAGATGGCACTCCTACCAAAGGCAATATACAGATTTAATGCAATTCCAATTAAAATCCCTACAGTGTTCTTCACAGAGATAGAAAAAATGATCTCAAATTTCATATGGAAAGGCAGAAGGCCTCGCATTTCCAAACATATCCTCAGCAAAAGAAATACCTCTGGAGGCATCACCATACCTGATCTAAAGCTATATTACAAAGCCATAGTAATAAAAACAGCATGGTACTGGCATAAAAACAGGAGTATAGATCAATGGAATAGACTTGAGGACCCGGACTTTGGGTCCAGCAACTATAGCTACTTGATATTCGATAAAGGCCCAAACAATATAGGCTGGAAAAAAGACAGCATGTTCAACAAATGGTGCTGGACAAACTGGATAACCATATGCAGGAAATAGAAACTTGATCCACACATTTCACATGCGCTACACTCAAGTCCAAATGGATCAAAGATCTCAATATAAGACAAAAAACTCGTATACTACTGGAAGAAAATTTAGGAAGTACTTTCCATGATATAGGAATGGAAAAAGACTTCCTCAACAAAACCCGAGTAGCTCATGAACTTAAACCATCACTCAACCAATGGGATCACATGAAGCTGAAGAGTTTCTTTCCAGACAAGCAGACAATAAGCAAAGCCAATAGATCACCCACAGAGGGGAGAAAATATTTGTAGGTTATCCACCTGATAGAGGCCTAATCTCTAGAATCTACAAAGAACTCAAAAATCTAAACAGTAAGAAGTCAAACACCCCACTCACAAAATGGGGCAAAGAGCTGAACAGGCAGTTTACAGAGGAAGAAATAGAAATGGCAAACATACACTTAAGAAAATGTTCATCATCCCTAATCATCAGAGAAATGCAAATTAAAACACCCATGAGATTCCACCTTACCCCAATGAGGATGGCAAACATCAAAAAATAAAATAAAAATAAATGCTGGCGAGGATGTGGAGAAGTAGGAACACTCATCCACTGTTGGTGGGAATGTAGGATGGTACAACCACTTTGGAAAGCAATATGGAGACTTCTGAAAAAGCTGACTATAGAGACACCAACAGTCCCAGTGATTTCCTTACTGGGCATCTACCCTAAAACCTTCAAACCACAGGCTAGAGAGATTTGCTCAACCATGTTTATAGCAGCTCAATTTGTAATAGCTAAGTTCTGGAATCAACCCAGATGTCCATCACTAGAAGAATGGATAACTAAGATGTGGTATATCTACACAATGGAATTCTATACAGTAGTAAGAAAAAATGACACAATGAAATTTGAGGAAAAATGGTTGACCCTGGGACAGATCATTCTCAGTGAACTTACCCAATCACAGAAAAAAAATCACCATGGTCTCACTCATCTACAGCACCTAAACTGAATCTACCCAAGATATCTTACATACCCAGCAAGCACCTCCTAGACTAGACACTAGGATGGAAGGGGAGGGAGGGGAGGGCATCAAAGGGGTGGGAAACACAAATCTAGACCCAAACGGCAATGGTACCATAATTTTCTACTTAGTAAAAGACAGACCAAATGGCTGATCCTTCACCAGGCCCTTTCAGGGAACACTTGAACCAGAAGACACTGTAGAGGGTAAGATCAAGACTAACCTTAATCTTCTACATCTTCCGTCCCTCACTTCCCCTCTCCCTCTCTCTCTCTCATCTCTAACTCTTGTATATTAGTTATCTTTTTCCTCATTTTCTTAGTGGGCACTGACCTTTATTTTGTTTTTTTGAATTAGATTCTCTTTCTAGCTCAGGCTGACCTGGAATTCACTATGTAGTCTGAGGATGGCCTTGAACTCTCAGTGATCCTCCTACTTCTGCCTCCCAATTGCTGGGATTAAAGGCATATGCCCCCCACTCCTGTGTGTAGTCCCAGGCCAGCCAGCAGGCTAGCATTCCCCCCATGCATCTCCATGTGCAAATGCTTTTTCACTGACCCCCACTCCCCACTACCTTATGTGGATCCAGGTCAGCAGGAAAGAGCTCCCCGTGCTTCCACTTGGGACCTCAACATGCCACTGCCTCTCCATGCACTGACCCAGGTCAGCAGGCTTTTGTTCCCTCCTCTATAGGCTCTCCCACCACAGGTAACTTCTGTGCTCCCACCCCCACATGTCACCTGACCCACAGTAGTCCCATATCCCTGTCTTGCCCTGTCACAGGACCCTGCAGTCCCATCCACCCCCTGCTTCAGGGTTCCAAGGGACCTTCTTTCCCATCCCTTCACCCTTAAGTATCATGGAACCACCATACATTCCCATCCTCCTCCATTGTGCGGCCCAGTCACAACACCAGTCTGCTTTGTCCCATTCCCCCCTTTACTCCTCTCTCTTCAGGCCTTTTGACCATGCAGTCCCATTCCCCAAATCATGGAAAAGAAAGCCCCTTTATCAGGTCCCCAGGGTCCCAATAGAGCTTCACAGTCTCCTTCCCTCTGAGCAGGTAGACCCAATTGCCATCAGAAGCCTAGTGGAAGCAAACAAAAAAGGGAATAATCACTGAAGAAACTTCAAAAGTAGTCTAAAGCTTCCTTATAAATTAAATAAGACTCCTACACTGTGATGAGCAGACCACAACACATAAGAAATAACATGAAAAATCAAATGCAAGTAAATGCAACAAGATTGCCCAGTCCCACAATGGATGTCTCTAATCCGTATATAGAAGAGACAATAGGATCAGAACCCCATAATGAAGATACAAGCTATTCAGCCCTAACCAAGCAAATAGCAGAAATTTCAGAAAAGCAAAAAAAAAAAAAAAAAAAAAAAAAAAAAGAGGGGGGGGGGGCTATAATCTTATGAATGCTGTCCTCAATAGATTAGACCTAACAGAAAAGAACCAGGAAGAGTTCCAAACAGTTAAATGACCTGAAGGAGAGTGAAAAAAAAAAAAAAGAGGGCCTCAATAACTTGCTGGTTAAGCTGAATTAAGACATAAAAAATGCAAGGATGAATACCAAGAACCATTAAGAAAATCAGAAAATGACATGCTAAGTGAACTAGACAGAGGGATGGAATCTATACATCAAAAAGCAATAAAAAATACAAACCAAATTGAACAAGACCAAAACTCTATAGAAGCTCTCAAGAACAGAGGCAGCCATGTGGAAGAATAGAAACTCAGAACCAGAAGACAAAACATAAGAAACAGTTTGTGAGTCTAAAAGTTTCAATAAGTTCAAAAATTTTTGTGAACAGAACATGAGGGAACTATGGGATACTCTTAAACGTCCCAACATATGGATTACGGGAATACCAGAAGGGGAAGATATTTAGACCAACGGCATGGAGAAATTATTCAAAAAAATTATTGAAGAAAACTTTCCACTCTCTCTAAAGAAAATCCTATCAGTTTACAAGAAACTAACAGAACTCCAAACAGACTGGACCAAAGGAGAAATTTCCCAAGATATATTATCTTTAAGATTCTAAACATCAAAACCAAAGAGAAAATCCTAAAAGCAGGTAGGGATAAACAACATATTACAAATAAAGGTAACCCCATCAGAATTAATTCAGACATCTAAATGGAAACCCTGAAAGCTAGAAGGGCCTGCAATGGAACACAGCAAAGTCTAAAAATCTGTAGCTTCCATCCCAAACTATTATACCCAGCCAAAGTATCCTTCATAATAGATGGTGAATCAAAAACTTTCCACAACAAAACTAGCATTTCAACTATATCAACAAAATCCAAACCTGCACAGAGTATTTCAGGGAATTCTCCACACATAAGAATCAAATAACCAATCTCAAGTACCTACAAAAAGCAGATCACAATAACCAAACTCAGAGAAGGCACAAAAAACTACAATGTCCAAGAAAACAGCAAACCATATAAACCACTAAAATGCGGCAGGGATTAAATCAAACCTCATAGTCATTACCCTAAATATTAATGGTCTTAAATCACCCATCAAGAGACATAAGCTAACAGGGTGGATCAGAAAATTATACCCCTCAATCTGCTGTCTTCAAGAAATCCACTTCACCACTAAAGGCAGATACCTCCACATGGTGAAATGGTGGAAAATGATATTCCAAGCAAATGGAGATAAGAAACAAGTAGGTGCAGTTATACTAATATCATAAAAATAGACTTCAAACCAAAAGTAATCAAAAAAGACAAAGAAGGTCACTTTTTACTTACCAAGGGAATGCTCCAACAAGAGACTATCACAATCATCAATCTTTATGCACCAAACTCAGGTGAACCACGATTCATAAAATAAAACCTTCTTGTCAAAAAAAAAAACAGAAATAACCACCAATGCCATCATAGTTGGGTACTTCAATACTCCACTATCAGCAACAGATAGAACATCCAAACAGAAATTAATAGGGAAGTGAGAGAGATCAACAACACCAAAGCTCAACTAGACCTAACAAACATCTACAGAGCATTCTACCCCAAACCACAAACTACACATTTGTCTCAACAGCCCATGGAACCTTCTCCAAAATAGGTCCTAAAGCCTGCCTCTGTATATTTAGGAATATCGATATAATTCCATGCATGACATCAGATTACACTGCTGCATTGCTAGAAACTACCCACAAAAGATGCACCAAAATCCCATCAGCTCTTTGAAACTGAACAACACACTTTAAAAAGAGAAATCATTAGTGAATGAAATATAAAATAAAATTGCAGTATTTCTAGAAATGAATGAAAATAAGAATACATTGTACCAAAATTTATGGGACACAATGAAAGTGGTCCTCATGGGAAAATTCACCGCATTAAAAGCTTTCATAACAAAGATAGGGAGATCCCAAATCAGTAACCTAACCATCCACCTAAAGACACTGGAAAAGCAAGAAGAATTGAACCCCAAAAGTTCCAGATGGAAAGAAATAATTAAGATCAGAGGAGAAATTAAAGAATTGGATACTAAGGGAACAATTTTAAAAAAATATGAAACAAAGAGCGTGTTCTTTGAAAAAATAAGCAAGATTGATAAACCCTGGCCAATTTGATCAAGCAAAAAATAGAGAGAGAGACTTCAAATTAACAAAATTATAAATGAAAAAGGGGAGATCACAAAAGACATAAGTGAAATTGGGAGAATCATCAGGACTTATTTCAAAAACCTCTATGCCAAAAAACTGGATAATACTGAGAAAATGGGTAAATTCCTGGACACATACAACCTACCAAAGCTAAAATCAGAACAGATTAATCTCATAAACAAACCTATCATACCCATCAAGATCAAAACACTGGAGAGAATAGGCACGGATGGTTTATATCTCAACTTAATAACGGCTATATATTAAGCTCCTGAGCCCATATAATACTTAACAGGGAGAGACTAAAGGAATTCCCACTGGGATCAGGAATAAGACAGGGTTGTCCACTCTCATCTCTGCTCTTCAACATGTTACTGGAAGTCCTAGATCAAGCAATAAGACATGAGAAGGAAAGAAAAAGGATACTTGGAAAGGAAGAAGTTAAGTTAGTCCTATTTGCAGATGACATGATTCTATATATAAGAGATCCAAGAACCTCCATCTAAAAACTCTTAAAGGTGGTTAACTCCTTTAACAAAATAGCAGCATACAAAATCAATGCAGAAAAATCAGTAACCCTTCTATATGCCAAAGAGAAAGATAAAGAGAAAGAAATAAGTGACACTGTCCCATTTTTAATAGCAACAATAACAAAATAAATAAAATACCTTGGAATAACATTAACCAAGGATGTGAAAAATGCATACAATGAAAACATACAAACACTCAAGAAAGAAGTTGAGGAGGACTTGAGAAAATGGAATGATCTCTGTGGTCATTTGAAATAGATGAACTCCAATATATCCAGTGTTTTATTAGTTTGTAGTTTGCATATGCAGCCATCTGGCTGGAGGTGGGGTCACTGGGTGGATCTTAAGGTGTGGTGGTTGGTTTCAGATTTCAATCTGAAGATATGCAAAGTGAGTTTAGCTGGAGGTCCTGAAGTGTGCTGTGCTAGTGGCTTTTGCCTCCTGGCTTTTAGGTGTGTGCTCTCTCTCTGTGTTTGGTTCTGCAAAGGCAGGCCAGCTGCTTCTGCTATCATGGAACTTCCCCTGGATCTGTAAGCTTCAATAAATATCCCTTCCTCCATCACTGTGCCTGGTCTGGAAGTTCATCTCAGTGAATCTGAAGCTGTCTGCTCAATAATTTGGTACTGAGGAGTGGGCTGAGATGAACCTGACCCTGTGGATGTTGGTCTTTTGGAACTTGTGTTTTGGAGGAATGGGCATGGACTTGGTGCTTGCAACTACAGATGACTTCTGGAGTGGTAATCCAAGTTTTATGAACTGTTCTGATGAGAGTTCGAGAATGCTAAGTGCAGACAATATTGAACTTCAAGGCTTGGCTTATGAGCTTACTAAGGGAAAGGAAAGACAGAAGAGGAATTTGTTGGAACTGGGCTAGTGGCACAAGGACTTGCTGCATTCTGCTGCCCAGGCCCAGAGAGTTTGATCAAGGTTAAATTTGTAATGGACTGATGTGTTTGGTTAAAGATAATTGGATTGAGATATTTAAGATTTTTAAGCTGGAAAACCTCAAGCAAGTTAAACTTACAGGCACTGAGACTGGTTTTAGGTTACTGAACCTGCTATTATCAAACATATTAGTAATCTTAAGGAAGATGGCCCAACTGCTTTACCTTAAAACAATATAAAGGATGCCTGAGGAAAGACTATCATAAAATTGTAAACTCTTTTGGAAAGAGTTGACTAGAGAAGGAACCTGCTTTTCAAGGTTACAATTTATTTTATCCCTGAATTAAGAATACGGCTGTGAGCCGGGCGTGGTGGTACACGCCTTTAATCCCAGCACTTGGGAGGCAGAGGTAGGAGGATCGCTGTGAGTTCGAGGCCACCCTGAGACTCCATAGTGAATTCCAGGTCAGCCTGGGCTAGAGTGAGACCCTACCTTGAAAAACCAAAAAAAAAAAAAAAAAAAAAAAAAAAAGAATACGGCTGTGTCCAGCACACCTGGTATTGGTTTCAGAAGCATGAAAAATGTGTGAAGTGGTCATAAATTGCACACGGTTCCAGGAGCTGCTGCTAAGATTCAGTATGAGTCAGGGGCCTGATGTGCTGATACTCTGAAAGAGCCTTTTGAAGATGGACCATTGTTTGCATAAAGACCTGAAGATGTTTTGGATATACCAGGACTGTGTAAGTGCTACCATGGAGCACAATGTTGGCCTAGGATGGAAGTGTTCCCTGGCTACTCTGCCCTGCTGGAGGGGTGGAATTGGAAAATCTGGATACTGGCAGCGTCTGGTTATAGTGAACTTGAAGTGCAGAAGTTTGAAGTTTGTTTGATGGTGGTTGAGTTTGCATTGTTTTAGTCTCTCCGTGCTATATATAATACCAGTTGAAAATGTTTACTCAGTGCCTTTATGTGTTGGAAGTATTTAACTTGTACAATTTTACAGGACTTACTATCTTATATTGGTCAAGACTGTGGGGACCTTTAAAACTGAACTGAGTACAGTTTAAAATGTGTGATGGTTATGAATCTATTGGGAGCAAGGGGTAGGATGTGGTAGTTTGAACAGATGGCCCACAATATATTTAGTGCTTCATTATTTTTTAGTTTGCATCTGCAGCCACCTGACTGGAGGTGGAGTCACTGGGTGGATATTAAAATGTGGTGATGGGTTTGAGGTTCCAATCTGATGATACGCAGTGTGCCTAGCTGGAGGTGCCGAGTGGATTTTGGCTTTTATGATTGTGCTTCTTTCTCTGCGTTTGGTCCTGTGAAGGCAGGCCAGCTTCTTCTGCTATCATAGAACTTCCCCTGGATCTGTAAGCTTCAATAACTACCCTTGCCTCCATAACTGTGTCTTGTCTGGAAGTTCATCTCAGCAAACCTGAAGCTGTCTGCTACAACCTCTCATGCTCCTGGATATGCAGTATTAACTTTGTGAAAGTGGCAATCTTACCAAAGGCAATATACAGATTTAATGCAATAGCAATAAAAATCCCAACATTATTCTTCACAGAGATAAAAAATATGTTCTTAAAATTCATAGGGCGTGGCAGAAGGACTTGGATATCCAATCATATCCTCAGCAAAAGAAACACCTTTGAAGTTATCACCATACCTGATCTAAAGCTATATCACAAAGTCATAGTAATAAAAACAACATGGTACTGCCATAAAAATAGGATTACAGACCAATGGAACAGAATTGAGGAACAGGATATTGGGTCAAGTAACTATAGCTACTTGATATTTGACAAAGGCCCTAACAATGTAGGCTATTAAAAAGAGAGCACCTTTGCCAGGTGTGGTGGTACACTTTAATCTCAGCACTTGGGAGGCAGAGATAGGAGGATCGCTGTGAGTTTGAGGCCACCCTGAGACTACATAGTGAATTCCATGTCATCCTGGGCTACAGTGAGACTCTACCTCAAAAAAAAAAAAAAAAAAAAAAGGACCATCTTCAACAAATGGCGCTGGGCAAACTGGATAGCCATATGCAGGAAATAGAAACTCAATCCACACATCTTGCCGTACATAGAAATCAAGCTCAAATGGATCAAAAACCTCAATATAGGACCAGGAACTCAGCTTCTACTGGAAGAAATAATAGGAGGAATTTTCCATGTATAGAAATGGGAAAAGACTTCCTGAACAAACCCTAGTACCTCAGGAACTTAAACAAGCACTCAACCATTGGGATCTCATGAAGCTGAAAAGTTTCTGCACAAACATACAATAAACGAAGCCAATAGATTACCCACAGAATGGGAGAAGATTTTTTCTGGCTATACAACTGACAGGTCTAATTTCTAGAATCTACAAAGAACTCAAAAACCTAAACAATTAAAATGTCAAACAACCCACTCACAGAATGGGGCAAATAATTGTACAGGGAGTTTTCAGAGGAATAAATACAAATAGCAATCACACACTTAAGAAAATTTTCATCATCTCTAATCATCAGGGAAATGCAAATTAAAACAACTATGAGATTCTACCTTACTCCAGTAAGGATAGCAAACATTAAAAAATCAAATGAAAACAAATGTTGGTGAGGATGTGGAGAAATAGGAACCCTCATTCACTGTAGGTGGGAATGTAAGATTATGCAACCACTATGGAAAGCAATATGGAGACTCCTAAGAAGGTTGCCTATAGACTTACCAACAGACCCAGTTATTCCCTTACTGGGAATTTACCATAAAAGCATTATGCTTCAGTTCAGAGAGATTTGCTCAACCATGTTTATAGCTGCTCATTTCTTAATATCTAAGACCTAGAATCAACCCAGATGTCCATCATTAAACAAATGGATAACCAAAATGTGGTATATCTGCATTATGGAATTCTACACTGCAGTAAGGAAAAATGACAGAAAGAAATTTGAAGAAAAATGGTCGAATTTGGAACAGATCATTCTCACCTAATCACAGAAAGATAATGGTCACATGGTCCCACTCATCTGTGGATCCTAACCTGCATCTGCAGAAGATGCTGACATACCTAATAAGCATTCTGAGAACTGGATAATAGGGATGGTTTGGTGGGAGGGGAAGGTAAGGGTGGGGTGGGGGAGACAAAACAAGACCCAAATGGCAATGGTACCATTAAATTCTACATCCTAAATGACAGGCTAAATGGTTGAACCTTCATCAGGTCCTTAGAGAGAACACCTGAATCACAGGGCCACGGAGAGTGTATGATAAAGACTAACATTAATACTCTCCTGTTTTTCTCTCTCTCTCTTTCTTTTCTCCCTTTTCTTTATCTCTTTTATATTACTTACCTTTTTCTTCCTTATTTTTCTTGGTTCTGGCCTGTAACTCCCAGTACCAGCATTTGGTTAACATCCACAATGAGCTGTTGATCAGAGAGACCCACAAGGTTTTCCAAGAGAAGACAGATTTCTGTCAGAGTATTTGATGACCCACCAAAGGTTAATGGTAAGACCCTACTGTTGCAGACACCATATGCTGTTGGTATGGGACATGGAGTGACCTGGCTGGAATCTGGAAGAAAGTCAGTCCTCAGACAGTTAGCTCTTCTAGTGCCAGAAGGTGCTACATGAGAGAATGGGGGAAAATGACCAACATCTGTCCAAGCAACATGTGATCTAAGTTACTCAGAAGCAAACAACCTGATGTGATGCTCACACAAATGGAGTAGTGGCACCAGCCAGGGTGGGTAACCAACTGTTCTTGATTTCCCTCACTGATCTGCTTAGTGGAATGGAACCCATAGCTGGATCTGGTAACAACAACAACAAAAAAATGTCAGAACCATAGCCAAAAAATGAGCCTGCTCTTTATTATCAAGCTTCCACCAATTGTGGGCTACAGTAGAGTCTACACCTATTAAATTATCTCTAAAATTATAATGGTTACCATTTATCTGATGCCAATGTCACTCTCTGTTGGAGAATTTGCTTCTCTTTTTCAGATGGACACAGATCCTGAGAAGACAATCAGCCCATTGCACCTCACCAGGGCCCCAACTGAAACCAAGATTAGTTGGGGAATTGAGCAAGGGTGCTGCTTTCTTGGTTAATGTGGTACCAGCACAAGCATGAAGGATATAGACTCAGAGAACACTCAACTTTTATCAAACCAGATATCCAGAGACACAGAGGCTCCCAAGACCTCATCACTGAAGTAGACCTAAAACAAGCCCATAATGGCGCAGGGAAATTTGTGGAAAAGGGGGCAGAAAGATTGTTAGAGCCACATGTTGGGGCATTATTCACAAAGACATTGCCTCTTCTCCATAACTGATGTCTAACCCCACAATGCATGACCCACATTCCCCAGTGACGAGGGTGCCTGTGGAGGGGGGAGGACAGGGTGGAGGCTAATCATGCTACCAACATGGCTATATACACACTGTGTACATAACTAATAAAAAAATTAAAGTAAAAAAATAATAAGAAATGTAAATTTATAATGAGATATCTATATTGTATATGAGAATTTGGAAAAGGGAAAGCTTCTCATCAACAAGGAGAATACTTGACCTATGTTTTTAAATACTGAAGTCTGGGGTTGGAATCATGGCTCAGTTTTTAAAGGTGCTTGCTTGCAAAGACTAAAGGCCTGGGTTCAATTTCCCAGTACACACATAAAGCTAGTTGCACAAAGTGATTGCATGTATCTGGAGTGGGCTTTCAGGGGCAGTAGGCCTTGGCATGCCCTATCTTTCATCCTCTCTAATAAAATATATCAATGAAATATTTTAAAATTTAGGTCAGAATAAGCTCTGTGTAAAGAAGCATAAAGAGAAAGGAGATCATGCTACTTTGTATGAAAGGAAGGATCCATTATTGATAGGAAAATCACTAGAAACGAAGAAGTCCAAAAATTTAGAATTTCCTTAAGATTAAAAAACAGGTATAGTTACCAGGATGTGATATGATAGGTATGGAATCTAGAATCTTTCATTTTTATATTACCTACTTTGGGAAGTGATATTTGGTGTGTTTTAAATGTGTAAGAACATATCAACTCTGTTGTTTTCAGTGACATAAATAGGTCTTATGCTAATTTCATTTTTAAAAATCCTCATTACTCAAATGATCTGGTGAAGACTGAATAGGCTCATTGGTTAAATAAAAATAGGTATTTTACATGTACTTAATGCAAATGTAAAGATCCAAAGTATTGCTCTACTTAAATGTATATTTCAGTTCAGGAATTCATTAGATACGAATCATTCATTTAAGTTTTCCAAGTGTGCATCAGCATGCTTACATATTATGTGCATTTCCCAATATTTCCCTTATTACAAGGCAACAAATCAATGTTTGCAGCTAGCTACTGTAATGTACTAGTTTCTCATGTTCACAAAATATAAAATGACAGGTGTTTCATAATACATTCACATCCAAAACTATGTCATTTTCATAAAATATATAAACTATGTAAACATATGCTTAATAGTTGAAGTATATGTATTTATAATATTGTAATAGGCAGGAATAAATATATATTTGATCTTCTGGATGACTTTTATAATGCAAGCAAATCAGTTTCAGTGCCCATGTTCCCCATGTTATCATACACCTTTTTGTAAAGAAGGGGTATGGTAAATATCTTGGCCTAGCCAATGTTGGGATAGTATGCTTACAAATGTATAACTGTGGAATTGATAGCCTCCTTTCATAAAATTACCCTATACTCGCAGTGCTTGTGTCACATGAGGTGGAGCATAATTTTCATATATCACATGATGATCCTGAAATATGTCCCTGTGGGCACAAAGCTGCATAATGTACCCAAGCAAAGCAGATTCAGTAATTGTAGTTTTTCTGAAATGTGGAACATGGTTTTTAAAATGGAGCTGTTTATGCAATATCACAACGCCAACTGTAAACATCTTCCCAGAGAAATGAAGTGGGAACTGTATTGTTGAAGAAGGAGAGGAATGTGATTGTGGATCATTAAAATAATGTACAAATGACCCATGTTGTATTAATAACTATATCCTGGAACATGGATCTGCTTGTGCTTCTGGGATGTGTTGCAAAAACTGCCAGTTCCTGTCATCAGGTGCTGTGTGTAGAAAACAGGCCAGCATGTGTGATCTTCTAGAGTGGTGTAATGGACTTCACATGAGTGTCTGGAAGATGTGTATGTGGAAGATGGGAGCCCTGTCTGGGTAAGAGCTTCTGCTATAAAAACGAATGCAATGAACATGATCATCAGCATAAGTATATTTTTGGCAAAAAGAAGCCAAAACTAAAATTAGAATTGCTACTTGGCAATGAATATATGAGGTGACCATATTGGTAACTGTGGTATAAAAGATGATTCATATGTAAAATGTAATAGGTCAAATATCTTTTGTGGTCATGTTCAGTGTAATGATGTGGCAGAAATTCCCTCTTTGAAAGATCATGCAACTGTTCACTGGACTCCAGTTGAGGTTATCAAATGTTGTGGTACTGACTACCATTGGGATATGACCATACTGAATACTGGTGATGTGAGAGATGGCATAAAGTGCGGTCTGGAACATGTGTGCATGCATAATAAATGTGTCTCCACATCCACTTTGGATGATGACTGTTTATCTGATACTTGTTATATGAGAAGAATGTGTAGTAACAAAAACCACTGCCATTGTGATGAAGAATGAGCTCTACCAGACTGCCTGGCTGTTGATGATGGAGGCAATGCTGGCAGTGTTCCACCTCCAAGTCTCCTAATAATTATCCTACTTCCCTAATATTCATGTTCTTTATTTTCTAAATCTCTCTGCTTTTCCTTTTCCTTCTTGTTTTGATGATGCATAGTAAGGAAGAAAAGGAAAATATTCCACCTTCACATATGGAATAAAACAGTAATAATCAAAATTTAAGTACAGAAGAGCAAATAATTCATTATTCACCTATGTGGTAGTTGATTCAGGTGTCCTCCATAAACTTAGGTGTTCTGAATGCTAGATTCCAAGCTGATGGAGATTTGGAAATTAATGCCTCCTGGAGGCAGTGTATTGTTGGGGGCAGGCTTACAAGTGTTATAGCCAGTTTCTAGTGTTTGGCACACTCTCCTGTTCCTGTTGTCCACCTTATGTTAGCCAGGGGGTGATGTCCACCCTCTGCTAATGTCATGGTTTTCCCTGCCATCATGGAGCTTCCACTTGAGCCAGTAAGCCAAAATAAAACTCTTTATCCCACAAGCTGCTCTTGGATGGGTGATTTCTACCAGCAATGCAAAACTGACTGCAACAACCTACAAATGTAAAGTAAAGTGTTCATCACTTACCTACCAAAGTAAAGCCAAGTACTCACCCTTCATTTATGAAATAATAAAATAGTCATCCTTGAACTCATGCCTAATATATGGCATTTCGACTCTGGACATAACATGATGCCATCTTTGAGTAGACAATGCTTTGGTCTGGTAGGTATGCCAAATTTGGAGTAGTGATAACCAAATCTATGGCTATGGTAATGGAGCTACTGATACTACCTAGTAGGTGGAGAAACAAGTGGGGCTGGGATGTAACACCTCAAGGCCTGTGTTCACTGACCCACCTCCTCCAGCAAAGCTTTACCTCCCAAAGGCTACAGATTAATTATGAAGCTTAATCACAAACAAATGAGCTTCTGAGAGACATTTTATTTCCAAGTTGCCATATTGTGTAAACTGTGAGTTCAGCAAAATAAAATGATGTGGTATTTTCTTTGAACTAGATGTGTCAAGTGTATGGTTCATCAAACCATGAACAGTCTCATCAGAAAAGAATGAAAAACCATCCTATTTTGCCATAGATTAAGTCATATACTGTTTTGAGAGGAATTAGAAAAGAAGAAAGCATGACTAAAGCAAGACTGGATAGGTCTGTTGGAATATAAAAGAATGTTAGGGTAAATAAATAACTATATGAATAGAAAAAATATTATACCTTTCTTTTATGCCTCTTTGGAGAAAGATTTATCTCTGCCTTCAGCATAAATAAGCACTGCCATTATAAACAGTCCATTGACTATGTCAACCAGCAAACAAATCACTCTGCTTTATCCAAAACTCTTTTAGCACTTGAAAATATTAGGAGAGATAGACAAAGAGAAGCCAATTTAAACTAAAAGTCTGAGCCGTAGAAAATCTCAAAATGCTATATGAGATGAACATTGCCTTTTTTATATTTTCATTAATTTAAAAGACTGTGATTCATTTCATTTCTCCCACATTTCATGAAAACAGCAAAAATCAGTTTATATATATATTTCAAATTAAAGTCTCAAAGGCTAAGGCTATTCACCATGATCTTTATTAAATATTTTATAACTTTCTACATAGATAATTTCTTTAAAAACACGGAGAAAAAAAATAAAGTTTACCTCATGTGTTGACTATTATTCTATAATTTATATTGGTAATTTTTATTTTCAACACTACACTATGCATTAGAAATTAGATACTTCTGCCTAACTCTATTTCTTAAAAATGATTTTACAAGACTTCTGGGTAAAATGGCAGCATAGGAGCCATGCACCAAACCAGCTTAGTGAAGGATTAAAGCAAAACCATAGCAAAATACACTCTTCTTCTGAAAAGTGAAGGTGTATAGGTTTTATATGAGCCATAGTGGAGAATCAGGAGAGAACAGGATCCACCAGAAAGGAGAAAAATGGCACTACTGAGCTGCAGAGCAGGGACCAAACAAGGAAATTTTCAACCTCACTACCCTCATTGCAAAGTCAAGAAACCTGAAGGAAAGGCAGTGGAGATCAGCTTAGCATCTACAGAAAAGGATACAGGCAGGACTGTGTGAGCAACTCCAGTACAACTTCAGGCTTCCTGCACTCTCCCATCAGAACCACAGACCTCTGGAAAAATGCATTCTGCTCCTGGTTGTGGGGTATCTAGCACAGCTGATCAGAACACCAGGTCCACAGCACAAGACAGAGGGATTGAGGTGAGCACTCAGCATTGGTGAGATTGCAAGCCACCCCAAAAGGTAATGAGGCTGACCAAAAAAACAAACAAACAAACAAACAACAAACAAACAAAAAAAAGTACATAGGCCTGCACTGGAAGGGCTAATCTCTTTTTCCATGTCAGGGCATCTTATGGGTTACATATTCTTGGTTGGCTTTGCCATTTTCAATTATGCTGCATTTGGGGATTGAATATTGTTGCTTTTGATGCTTTCAGATGTGTAGGACCTTTGCCTTTTGCTTTTCTGTCATTATTGGGGCCAGGTGTGATTCAGATCCAGATTGACCTGGAACCCAATTCTGAACACAATTCTCACCCTCCCAGAAGACAGGATTAAGGGTGTAGAGCAACACACACTCTTAGGGATTTTGGCTTCATAAGACTATCTGTTAGTTTTAATCACCACACTTGCATACTCTGTGCTCATTTTTATTGAATGCATATATTGCTCAGTAGAAGTTTAGAATTTACCAGTAGATTGTTCCACCCAGTCCACTAGAATACTTGCTTAGCAGGCAAACTCCACAGCTAAGACTATTTCTGAGATTGGAATGGGGTGCAAGAGCTATACTTGGCACCTTAAACTCATATCCTGAAGGTTTATAAATTTGGATTGGCACATCTAAGAACACTTCAGATAAGTAGAAAACCCAAGCATCAAATCAATTCAGAATGCAAATTCACTACATTGTAATACAAGAAACACAAAGAATCAAGACAATACAATCCCACCCCAAATTACATATCCATCATAAATGACCCCCAATGAGACTGTTTTAGATGAAATGCCTGACAAAAATTAAAAAAAAAATTGATACTTAAAGCAATCAAAGGAACCAAAGGAAAAAACAAAGGAATTAAAAAGAAAACAAATTCCTGAAAGAGAACACAGAAAACCAGCTTAATGAAATAAGAGGGTCATTACAAAACAAGAGTAAGGAAATAGAAATACTGAAGAAAAACCAGGCTGAAATTCTAGCTCTGAAAAACATAGTCAAATAAATAACTCTATGGAAAGTTTCACCAGTAGAATGGATGAAGGAGAGAACAGAATATCTAAAGTAGAAGGCCAGGTGGCAGACTACAGTCCAACAAAGTGAAAGACACACTAATAGGAAGATATGAATGGGGATTTCAATATATCTGGGATGCTATGAAAAGATCAAACATAAGGATTCAGGATATAGTAGAAGGAGAAGAATTTCAGTCAAGAGGTTTAGTAGGCATTTTCAACAAAATCATAGAAGACAAATTTCCCCAATTTGGGAAAGAAATGCAGATACAAAAAGCTTATAGATCACTAAAGAGACAAAACCTGGAAAAAAATCTCTCCTCGTCATGTTATAATTAAACTACTAGCCATGCAAAACAAAGAAAATATATTGAAAGCAGTTAGAGAGAAAAAGCAAGTCACCTACAAAGGCAAGCCCATCAGAATATCAGCAGATTACTCAACAGAAACTAAAAGCTAGAAGAGCTTACAATGATGTATTCCAAGTTCTGAAAGATAACAACAGTCAATCCTGCAAAGTTATCTATCCAAATTGATGGAGAAATAAGGACATTCCACAAAAAAAGGAATGTATGATAACTAAGCCAGATCTACAGAAAATACTTGAAATCTTTCATGCTGGAGAGAAAGCAAAACACACACAGTAGGAAATAGGAAAAAATAAACCATATCCAAATAACAGCTAAAACAAGTGAGTAAAGGGAAAACAGGAAACACCACAAAACAAGAAGAAACATGAGAATGAATACATACCTTTCAATAATAACTTACTATCAATGGTCTCAATTCCCCAACCAAAAGACACAGGCTTGCAGAATGGATTAAAAGGCAGGATCCTGCCATTTTTTGCCTCCAGAAAACTCATCTCAGTAAAAGATTGACACTGTCTTACAGTGAAAGGATGGAATATGGTGTTTCAAGCAAATGGGCCTAGGAAACAAGCAGGCATTACTATCCCTATATCTGACAGGACAGAGTTCAAACCAACATTAGTGAGAAAAGATAAAGAAGGTCACTTTATGCTGATTAAAGAAACATTCGAAATGGAGGATATTACAATCCTAAACATATATGCACCTAACAGGGGGGCTCCCAATTTCATCAAACAAACACTATTTGACTTAAGGTCACAGATAACACCAAACAAAATTGCAGTGGTTGACTTCAATACCCCACTCTTATTAATTGACAGGTCACCCCCCCCAAAAAAAATAAACAGGGAGACATCTGGATTAAATTATGTCATAGAACAAATGAACCTAACAGATATCTACAGAACATTACACCAAAATGCTTCAGAATATACATGGAACATTCTCCATAGCAGACCATATACTAGGACACAAAGCATTTGTTAAGAAAATTTTAACAAATACAGGGAAATTGAAAAAAATTCCTTGTACTCTCTCTTATCCATATGTTAATCCAGGCAGCTACAGCCATCTGATTTTTGACAGTGGAGAAAAGACAGCCTCTTCAACAAGTGGTACTGGGTATCTATATGTAGAAGGATGAACATGGATCCTTGTCTTTCTCCATGTACAAGAATCAAGTTCAAATGGACAAGGGACCTTAATATCAGACCTGAAACTCTGAGATTGCTAAAGGAAAAGGGAGGGGAAAACCTTCAACATATTGGCATAGGCAATGACTTTCTGAATATAACCCCAATTGCTTGGGAAATAAAACCACTAATCAACCACTGGGATCTCATAAAACTAAAAAGAAAACTGTTCTATAGCAAAGGACCCTGTGAATAGAGCAAAGAGACAACCTACATAATGGGAGAAAATCTTTGCCAGCTACATATCTGAGAGAGTATTATAATCTGGACTATATAAGAACTCAAAAAATAATACAAAAAGAAATCAAACAACCTAATTAAAAAATAGGCTATGGAACGAAATAGTGAGTTCTTAAAAGAAGAAATACAGATGACATATAAACATCTATAATAGTGTTCTACATCCTTGTCCATCAGGGAAATGCAAATTAAAACTACTTTGAGATTAGATCGCACTCCTGTCAGAATGACTAACATCAAGAAAATAAATGGCAATAAATGTTTGTGAGGATGTGGAGAAAGCAGAGCTCTTCTATGCTGTTGGTGGGCATGTAATAGGGTACAACCATTGTGGAAATCATTGTGGAGGTTCTTGAGACAGCTAAAAATAGATTTACCTTATGATCCAGCTACAGTACTCCTAGGCATATATCCTAATGGCTCTTCTCACTACCCTAGAGATACTTGCATAATTTGCTGCTTTATTCACAATAACTGGAAAATGGAACCAGCCTAGATGTCCCTCAGCATGTGAATGGATATTAAAGATTTGTCACATTTGCACAATGGAGTTCTATTCAGCAGTAAAGCAAAATGAAATTATGAAATTTGCAGGGAAATGGATGGATCTGGAAAGGTGAGGTAACCCAGGACCAGAAAGCCAAATGTCACATGTTCTCTCTCTTATGTGGCTCCTAGCTACAAATGTTTAGACTTGTGTGTGAAAGGGAACCAAAAATTGGTAGCAGAGACCAGTAATCTAGAAAAAAAGGCTATAAGGGAAGGAGGAGAGGGAAGGATTTGAGGGAATAGTATTGTATATGTGTAAGTAGAAAAACAGATTACAGGGAGTGGAAAGGCCTAAGTGAGGCCAGGCAAAGAAATTGTGTAAAAGAAGGGCAGTTGTGAGGGTCAATACAAATATTCTGAATAAGACATATGAAATCCTACTTTTTTGAATAATGGCACATCCAGAAGCCATAGATCGTTACTAGAAAATTTTCAGTGTCAGAGATGGGATATCTCCCAGTGAGTTGTTGACCAGGGAGGTCCCTGTTGCCTCCAAAACATTATAAGCTATTGCCAATGCCCTTGGCTTCCCATGAGAAACAGATTATAAAACCATATGGCTGAAGTCTTCACATGCCTGCGAAGAAAGATCACTGAGAAGTCAAGCTTGTACTGAGCTGAAAACCTTCTCCTTATAGACCAGCGAATTGAAAGCTGAAAAAGCTGTACTGTTTGCAGCCCTATGGAAGACAGAAGTCATCAGCAGTGAAAACAGTGGATGCTGGAAACCTCAACTTTTTGACAGACAGGCCAAATGACTGAACGAGAGCAATAGTGGCATGTCTCCTCTGGGGGAAACCAACTGCTCTCTACTTGGACTCTAAGCCTGCTCTATGGGAGGGACTACATGCCTGGTACTGAACCTAATCAAAAGCCTATGCTCTGAGAGGTCATGTTCATGTTCATATATTAATTTTACTCTCACTTTTGATTAGAGAACTTTTCAGATCTTTTCAGGTCGTGGTGTCCGCTGGGTTGACCCAAAAGGCAACATAGTGCTGAGAAGTGACAGAGGAGTGTCCAGCACTGTAACATCTCTATCATACCTTCCAAGGCTCAGGTCCATTGCAGAAGAGGTGACAGTAAGAATGTGAGAGCCAAAGGAAGCATACCACTCTTTACAATGCAACTGTCCAGATAGAAATTGCCCTCGATATCCATGACTTTACAGTGCCTAGCAATACCTTCACAAGACCCTCATAATAGGAGAAAAAGATGATGACATCAAAATAAAAGAGAGACTAATGGAGAGAGGGAGGGGATATGATGGAGAGCAAAGTTGTGAATGAGAAAGTGGGGGAGGGAAATATTATGGTTTATTGTCTGTAAGTATAGAAGTTGTCAATAAATTGCTTTTAAAAATGATTTTACACCATGAGATGTACTACTAAGGAACATTTTACCTGTTTTGATCAGGATGAATCTAAAAAGTAGGTCTTAAAACATGGAAATCTGTCCTGACACTTCATAGGTAATTATCTCTAACCTTCAGTATCCTCTTCAGCATCTCCTTTTTAGTTTTCTCAGCTCATCTTACTCAGACATTTTTTGTGTCTCCTCTGTCAGCATGTAATGAGGAAACATTTTTCAAAGAATGTTCTCTCATAGTTAATCACACATATTTCCACCTTCACAGTGTTCTATACTACTATAGACAGTCATATATATATATATATATATATATATATATATATATATACATATATAGATAGATAGATAGATATAGATATATATGGCATTTAGAAATAAATATCTCATAAATCTATATGCATTGTCTATTTTGTCTATTATTTTTCAAAAAAATTTAACTCAAAATTTCTAAATAAATACTTTATTTTTGTTAGAAAGTTCAATTAGAAAAATACACCTGTATATGTCTCTCCATATCTATAGTTTTAAAGGTTTGGGAAGTGTTACATAAATGTTTTAGCACTGAAGAATTACTCTGAGACAGGATTAAAAGATAGGAAATTATGATAACTTTAGAAGAGAAATATGGAAAAGGAAAGAGGCTCTATTCCTTGGATCTGATATGCTTTTTTTTTCTGTGAAATATAAAAAATGTAAGATACCACAGGAAAAGATCAATTGGCTCAAAGATAGTATATGTTTACCAAAAGGCATTCTGGCAAAGTTAGTATATAAACTATTCTTAAAGTCAAGATGATGTATAATCTGGAGGCTTTCCATTCTTCTCATTCCTAAATCTAGACAACACCCCTCAGATATCCATCTTATAAATTTATTTCTAAAAGAAAAAATAACTTTGTTATAAGATATACTTTCTAAACAATGTAAAATATGAAAGGACAGATTTCTTATCAGTCTTTAGATATATATAACTTGAAAGCCATCAGAACCCTATATAAATCCTATAAAGACACATAATCATGACTCTCCGTGGAAAAACACACAAATCGTATCAGGTGTACTTCTAAGCTTTTCCTCACACTTTCAGCATCTTTCTATTTTTAATGAATCCAACTTTGCTTCATATTGGCTTGTCCAAAAATTCTTTTCTTTGCCCAGCATTTATCTAGGTTTTACATGAATGGGGATCCCTATGAGGAATGGGAAATTTTCAGTCTGCTGTGGGGGCTGGAATGGAGCTGTGCCTTTCCCCACTAGTCATCATTTCATTTTATAATATCATGGGTCTGTGTTCAGGATATTCAGTTCTTTATATAAAGTGATGGTAAGATACTAGTAATAGTAATGAGAAGGAAAAATAACCTACATGCACTATTGCATTATTGAGCACAAGTTATATATTAATTTCTTTTTCTAACATATCAGAGGTCACATAATTTTATATCTACAAAGGCATGTATTTATAAAGAACAGTAGGTTCAAATAGCTCAAGCTCCTTTACATTGGTTTTAACATAGTATGTTTCTTTTAGAAGAGAAAGATGGCACTAAATTGATTATAGTTACTTCCCTTTGGCTTCCTTCTTTTCCATCACACATTTTGGCAAATTACATTAGTGCAGTTTAAAAAGCTCTATGCACCGTAATCTTGCCCTTGTATAATTTTTTGGTTAATAACAATGTAAGCACTAGCTACGTGAAGATGCAGAATCTCCTCTTTTAATATAGTACTGTTTGTGGAGTATTGCATTTTAAACAGTGCAGGCTCAAAGAAATTTCTACAAAAATTCCAATTACATTAAAACAATAGAAGATATAGTCTTAAAATCTACACTTAATCAAGAGAACCTGCTGAATTAAAAAAAAAAAAACTTGGGCTAGAGAGATGGCTTAGCAGTTAAGCACTTGCCTGTGAAGCCTAATGACCCCAGCTAGAGGCTCGATTCCCCAGGATCCACGTTAGCCGGATGCACAAGGGGGCACATGCTTCAGGAGTTCGTTTGCAGTGGCTGGATGCCCTGATGCACCCATTCTCTCTCTCTCTCTCTCTTTGCCTCCTTCTCTCTATCATTTTCAAAAAAATAAATTAATTAAATAAAAAAATTAAAAGTATTTTAAAAAACCCTGCATGGTTAAATCAGTCACACAGGAAAAAAATCCTTGGTGTCTCATACTATCTTGCTCCAAAATATACTAGGCATACTAATTAAAACATGATGGTATTATAAACCTGTACAAAAGGATTGTAATCCAGAAACAATATCCTTATTTATGGTCAATGGATTTTCCATAAAATTCCCAGGAACAGAGAATAAGGTAAAGAATAATCTCTTCACTAAACAGGAAAAGAGCCGTGCATGGTTTTACATGATGTACAAAACTTAAACTAAAATGAGTTAAAACATAAAACCTGAAACTATGAAACTACTAAATTATAAGTCAACACAAGTTCTTCATGATGTTGATTTTAGCAGTACATTTTTTGAATGATTGTAAAAATCAAAGACATTCAAAGCCAAATAAATCAAATATAATCAAACTATGAAGATTGTGCAACAACAGAAAAAATAGTACATTTAATACCATCTAAGGAACTTATTTGACTAAGAAGAAAATATTAAAAGCTGGCAAAGTGGCTGGGGAGATGGTTCAGTGGTTAAAAGTGCTTTCTATTAAAGCTTGATGAGCTGATTTTAATTCTCCAGTACCCATGTAAAGTCAGATGCACAGAGTGGCACATGCATTTGTAGTTCTTTGCAGTGACAGGGGGCCCTGGTACACATTCTCTCTCTCTCAAATAAATAGTAAGTAAGTAAATAAATATTTTTTCTTAAAAAATTGGCAAATGTCAATAGAAAAGTTAAAAAAAAAAGCTGGCAAATGAACTAGAATCACTTCTCAAAGAAGACATACAAATGGCCAACAGGTATAAGAAAACATTCAGTATAATTCATCAGGAATATGCAAATCATAACCAGACTGAACTAACCATTTCACACCTGTCAGAATGCTGCTTTTATGAGGATATAAAGAAAAGAGAAAACTACTGTACTGAAAACAAACAAACAAGAAAAGCATAGCCATAGAAAATGATATGGGTATTATGTAAAAATTAAGACAACTACCAAAGGATCCAGCAATCCCTATTTTGGAGACATGCAATCAGTATGTTGAAGAGATACCTGGTTTTTCATTATTGGTATTGCAGTCAGGTTCACACTGTAAGCAGAAAGTACCTGACCAAGAGCAGCTTGTGGGAAAAGGAATTTATTTTGGCTTACAGACTGGAGTGGAAGGTCCATGATGTCAGGGGGAAAACAATGGCATGATCAGAGGGTAGACATCACCTCCTCACCAACATCAGGTGAAAAACAGAAGCAAGAGAGTGTGCCAAACACTGCCAAGAGGAAGCAGGTTATAATATCCATAAGCCTACCCCCAACAATACACTGCCTCCAGGAGATATCAATTCCCAAATTGCCTTCAGCTGAGAACTCAACATTCAGAACACCTAAGTTTATGGGGGACATCTGAATCAAACCACCACAACTGGCAACAGATAAGATATGGATTCAACTTAAGTGTCTGTCAGTTGATGAACAAATATATACACACGTACATAAAGACAAATTATTCTAATGTTTGTATTCCACTAAAGACTAGGTCACAGAATCAAGAGTAGAATTGTGGTTACCAATGAAGGAGAAAAGAGAAAGATTTTTCATATACAGTTTTGCTAGGGAAAAAAAAAATGTCTGGAGAGAACCAGCCTTGGCAGATCTGGCTTTCAGTGTTGGATATATTTTCATGGATAATGGCTGCAGAATCCCCTACTGCTTTCCCAATCTAGCACACCACCTAGATGGGCTTGTCTTTGGGGCAGTCCCCTGAATCTTCCAACAAATCTGTTCTCCCCCCTTACATACCTGATCTTGAGGACAAAAATCCATCCTAGTTAATGATAAAGGACTTATTGAATGCTGTAATCTCACCTGTCTTAATGCACCTATACATCAGCCCAGGAAAGGAAGAGCTCTTCACTTGGCCTGGGTATTTCCCTGCTTGCTTTCTAGTTACTAGTTTCTAGTTCTCTTTAGAGTGGTTTCTTACTTCCATTGAATGCATGATTTTTCTTTGATCTCTGAGTCCTTAAGTATTTATTAATCCTTTTTGGTCTTTTGTTTGCAGGGGAAAGGCAAATATGGCCTCTCTTTCACCTGGGTGACCTGATAGACCTGTGTTTTTCCATCAAAATAATGACAAAGGGTCTCTCCCCATTCCTAGGCTGGTAGGGGAGGGCTCATGTTAACTGTCTGGATACTTTTTTGTTTTTTATTTCACTCATGCATTCTGTTTCCAGATACCTTTTTCAATTTGTTGTAATTTTCCTCTAAAGTCTGGGCCTACCACATGTGTTTCTTCTAATGCTTTTGGCATGGGCTTCTAGATCCTACCTACCAGCCTTTTGCTAGATATTAATTTTCCCCAAGTAAGCCTCACAGGTCATAATTTCTCCTTAACTAAACTCAGTAATTCATAATTTATCTTTCTCAAGTTCAGTTTTTATCAATTCTTTGTTAAATTAGGATAAGGACTCAAAAGTTGGGGTTCAGTTGGGTACCCTCCTGAATGCCAAAATCATGCATCACCAAGACCCAGACTATGAGATTTAGCAGCTTTTGGGCAACTGATAACAATATATATGAGTTAGATATTAAGGATAACTTCACAAAATTCAGTGTATAAAATGAATAGTATTGTAATCAAAAATATGTTATATGAGTTAAAATAGCTAGGAAAATTGACTTTAAGTGTCTCCATCTCAAAATAAAAGGCAGGTTGGCAATGTGCATGTTAACCAGCTTTATTAAGCTATTTTATATGTATATTTATTTTAGAATTTCATTTTCTATATCAAAATATACTTATTTTATTTTTTAAATTTTTTAATTAATTTTGTACTCAGTGAATACAGTCAAGTTGGTACCATTGTTAGCCTCCTCCCTGTCCTCCCACCTTCCTCAGCCTCTTCTTGTTGGGGTATATGGGTCATGCATTGTGGAGTTAGCCCTCAATTATGGGTAGGATCCAACCTATGCCTCTGACATTCCTTGCACCCTCTTCAACAAATTTTCCTGAATCATGTTAGGTTCATTTTGGGTCTGCTTCAGTGATGAGGTCTTGGGAGCCTCTGTGTCTCTGGATATCTGATTTGGTAGGAGTTGATTGTTCTCTGTGTCGACCTCCTTCACCTTAGTGCTGGTACCAAGTTCACCAAGAAAACAGAACCTTTGCTTGTTTTGCCAATTATTCTTAGCTTGAGCTGGGGCCCTTTTGAGGTTTGATGGGGTGGTTCTCTCCTTAGAATCTGTGTCTATCTGAAAAAGAGAAGCAGATTCTCCAATGGAGAGTAAAGTTAGCACTAGAAAAATGGGATAACCATTATGTTTTTAGAGAGAATTTAGTAGGTATAGGCCCTCTTGTAGCCCATGATTGGTAGTGGCTTGATAATGGAGAGTGGGCTCATGCTTGGATATGGTTCTGACTTGTTTCTCCAGCTATGGGTTCGGTTCCATTGAGTGGATCAGTGAGCCAAAACAAGTTGGTTTCCCACCATGGCTGTGCGCCACTGTTGAACTTGTGTGAGCATCCTGACAAGTATGCTGCTAAATAGGTTAGACCATGAGTTGCTTGAACAGATATTGGTCATTTTCCCCCAGTCACCATGTAGCACCTTCTGGCACTAGACGAGCTGACTGTCTGGGGACTGAGTCTGTTCCAGCTTCCAGCCGCTATAAACATGGTTGAGCAAATCTCTCTGGACTGAGGCTTGGAGGTTTTAGGGTACATGCCTAGTAAGGGAATAACTGGGTCTGTTGGTAACTCTTTAGTCAGCTTTATTAGGAATCTCCATATTGCTTTCCAAAGTGGTTGTACCATCTCACATACCCACCAACAGTGGATGAGGGTTCCTATTTCTCCATATCCTTACCAGCATTTATTTTCATTTTAATTATTTATTTATTTATTTATTTTGGTTTTCTGAGGTAGGGTCTCACACTGGCTCAGGCTCTAGTGTCAGGTTGAGGTTGACCTTGAACTCACGGCGGTCCTCCTACCTCTGCCTCCCAAGTGCTGGGATTAAAGACGTGTGCCACCACACCTGGCTTTCATTTGATTTTTTGATGTTTGCTATCCTTACTGGGGTAAGGTGGAATCTCATAGTTATCTTAATTTGCATTTCCCTGATGATTAGGGATGATGAACGTTTTCCTAAGTGTGTTTTTGCCATTTGTATTTCTTTATCTGAGAACTGCCTGTCCAGTTCTTTGCCCCATTTTGTGAGTGAGTAGTTTGACTTTTTATTGTTTAGGTTTTTGAGTTTTTTGTAGATTCTAGAGATTATGTATTTGTCAGTTGGATACTCAGCAAATATTTTCTCCCAATCTGTGGGGAGTCTATTGGCTTTGTTTATTGTATGTTTGTTTGTGAAAAAACTATTCAGTTTCATGGGACCCCATTGGTTGAGTGATTGTTTAAGATTTTTTCTTCCACTAGTAGCCAAGTTTGTGGTCTTATATTGAGGTCTTTGATCCTTTTGGACTTGAGTGTGGTGCATGGCGAGATGTGTAGATTAAGTTTCAATTTCATACGTATGGTTATCCAGTTTGTCCAGCACTATTTGTTGAAGATGCTATCTTTGTTCCTGCCTATATTATTAGGGCCTTTGTCAAATATCAAGTAGATATAGTTGCTTTACCCAATGTCTGGGTCCTTGATTCTATTCCATGGGTATATACTCCTGTTTTTATGCCAGTACCATGCTGTTTATTGTGATGCCTCCAGAAGTATTTCTTTTGCTGAGGAAATGCTTGTATATCCTAGGTTTTCTGCCTTTCCATATGAAATTTGAGATCATTTTTTCGATCTTTGTGAAGAACACTGTTGGAATTTTAATTATAATTGCATTAAATCTCTATACTGCCTTTGGTAGGACTGACTGCCATTTTTACAATGTTAATTCTGCCTATCCAGAAGCATGGGAGGTCGTTTCATTTTCTCAAGTCTTTCTCAATTTCTTTTTTGAGTGTTTTTAAGTTTTCATTGTATACATATTTCACTTCCTTGGTTAATGTTATTCCAAGGTATTTTTATTTTTTGTTGCTGTTGAGTATGGGACAATGTTCCTCATTTCTTTCTCTGTATCTTTGCATTTGCATATAGAAAGGCTACTGATTTTGGTGCATTGATTTTGTATCCTGCTACTTTTCTATAGTAATCACCATCAAGTGTTTTTGGATGGATGTTTCTCTCGGGTCTCTTACATATAGAATCATGTTGTCTGTGAATAGAGCAAACTTGACTTCTTCCTTTCTAAATTGTACCGGTTTTATATCTTTCTCGTGTATTGTTACTTGAGCTAGGACTTCCAGTACTATATTGAATTGAACAGGTGAGAGTGGACAACCAGTCTTGTTCCTGATCTCAATGGGAATTCTTCCAGTCTCCTTCCATTAAGTATTTTTGGGGCTTTAAGAGCTTTGTATATAGCCTTTATTATATTAAGGTGGAACTGACCATGACAATTCTCTCCAATGTTTTTTTTTAAAGACTAATTTCTATTTTATTTTATTTTTTCTTTATTAGTTAGTTTTGTATTCAGCAAATACAGTCAGTTTGGTACCATTATTAGGCTTATCCGTGACCTACCCCCTCCCTTTGGCCCCTCCTTGTTGAGGTATACGGGTCATGCATTGTGGAGTTAGCCCACAGTTATGGGTAAGATAAATGTCTCTGCATATCATGACCAAACATGTGGCTCTGACATTCTTTCAGCCCCCTCTTCCACAAAATTTCCCTGAGCCATGTTGGGTTCATTTTTGGTCTGCTTCAGTGATGAGGTGTTGGGGGCCTCAGAGGCTCTGTCTCTCTCATTTGGTAGGAGTTGATTTTTCTCTCTGCTGACTCTCCAATGTTTAGATCAATGTTTGATGTTGTACTTTGTCAAAGGCCTTTTCTGCATCTATTGAAATGATCATGTGGTTTTTGTGCTCAGCCTTGTTTATATGGTATTTTACATTGACAGATTTCTGTATGTTGAACCACCCCTGCTTTTCTGGGATGTATCCCACTTGATCAAGGTGGATAATGCTTTTGATGTGTTATTGGATTCAGTTTGCAAGGATTTTGTTCAGGATCTTTGCATCTAAGTTCATCAGGGAAATAGGCTGGTAGTTTTCTTTTCTTGTGGCATCTCTGCCTGGTTTTGGAATTAGGGTGATACTAGCTTCCTAAAAGGAGTTGAGTAGCTTTCCCTGTTCTAAAATTCTGTGGCACAGTTTGAGGAAGATTGGTTTGAGTTCTTCCATGAAGGTTTGATAGAATTCAGCTGAGAAGCCATCTGGTTCAGGACTCTTTTTGTTGGGGAGGTCTTTTTATTACTTTTTCAGTCTTGATGAATGTGATGGCTTTGTTTAGGAGATTAATCTGCTCTGAATTTAGCTTTGGTAGATGGTATGTGTCCAGGAATTTATCCATTTCCTCCATATTATCCAGTTTTGTGGATTAGATGATTCTCCCAATTTCACTTATGTCTATTGTGATTTCTACTTTTTCATTTTCATTTTTAATTTTGTTACTTTGAAATATCTCTCTTTTTTTGCTTATTCAAATTGGCCAGGGTTTGTCAATATTTTTTATGTTTTCAAAGAACCTGCTCTTTGTTTCAGAAATTTTCTTGCTTTCTTAGTTTCCAATTCATTAATTTCTACCCTGATTTTAATTTTTTCTTTATATCTGAAGCTTTTTGAGTTGGCTTCTTCTTGCTTTCCCAGTGCCTTTAGGTGTATGGTTAAGTTACTGATTTGGGATCTCTCTATTTGTTATGAAGACATTTAGTGCTAAGAGTTTTCTCCTGAGGACTGCCTTCATTGTGTTCCATAAGTTTTGGTACAATGTGTTGTCATTGCCATTAAATTATTGAAATTTCTTGTGGTTCAGGTGTTCCCTGTAAGGGAACCACAAGACACTGGAGAGGGTAAGATTAAGACTAACCTTAATCTCCTACATCTTCCCTCCCTCACTTCCCCTCTCCCTCTCTCTCTCTCTCTTATCTCTAACTCTTGTATATTAGTTAGCTTTTTCCTCATTTTCTTAGTGGGCACTGACCTGTAACTCCCAGATCCAGCATGGGGCTATCATCCACAATGAGCTTTTGATTAGAGAGACCTACAAGGTTTCCTAAAAGACAGACAGATTTCTGTCAGAGTATTTGATGACCCACCACAGGCTAGTGGTAAGACCCTACTGTTGAAGACACCTTATGTGATTGACATGCAAATTAGAATGGCATGGCTGGAAGTTGGAAGAGAGTCAGTCCCCAGACAATCAGCGCGTCTAGTGCCAGAAGGTGCTACATGGGTGATTGGGGGAAAATGACCAATATCTGTCCAAGCAAGCATGGTCTAACCTACTTAGCAGCAAATAACTTGGTGTGATGCCCACACAAGTGCAGTAGTGGCACACATCCATGGTGGGGAACCAACTGCTCTCAATTTGGCTAACTGATCCCCTCACTGGTATGGGACCCATAGCTGGAGCTGGGAAACAGTCAGAACGAGATCCAAACATAAGCCCACACTCCAATATCAAGCTACCATCAATTGTGGGCTACAAGAGGGCCTACACCTATTAAATTCTCTATTTAAAAAAGTAAGGGTTATCTCATTTGTCCTGGTGCTAACTTACTCTCTGTTGGAGAATCTGCTTCTCTTTTTCAGATAGATGTAGATCCTAAGGAGATAGCCACCCCATCATACCTCAAAAGGGCCCCAGCTGAAACTAAGAAAAATTGGAGAAACAAGCAAGGGGGCTGTTTTCCTGATGAACCGGATACCAGCACAAGGGGGAAGGAGATCAACACAGAGAAAAATCAACTCCTACCAAATCAGAGAGCCAGAGCCTCAGAGGCCCCCAACACCTCATCACTGAAGCAGATCAAAAATGAACCCAACATGTCTCAGGGAAATTTTGCGGAAGAGGGGGCAGAAAGAATGTCAGAGCCACATGTTGGGTCATGATATGCAGAGACATTTATCTTACCCATAACTGTGGGATAACTCCACAATGCATGACCCGTATACCTCAAGGAGGGGCCAAGGGGAGGGGGTAGGTCACGGATGAGCCTAATAATGGTACCAAACTGACTGCATTTGCTGAATACAAAACTGACTAATAAAGAAAAAAAATTATGGAAATTTCACAATTTCCGTTTTTATTTTGTCCACTATCCATTAATTGTTTATAGTGGGCTGTTCAGTTTCCAGGAACTGATGGGATTCTTGGTGGGTCTTTTTTTTTTTTTATTAATTTCTAGCAATATAGCATTGTGATCTGATATCATGCAGGGAATTATGTCAATCTTCCTAATTATATGGAGGCAGGCTTTGTGACCTAGTATATGATCTATTTTAGGGAATGTTCCATGGGCTGCTGAGAAGAATGTGTAGTCTGTGGATTTGGGATGGAATGTTCTGTAGATCTCTGCTAGGTCTAAGTAATCTATGGTTTTCCTGAGCTCTCTTACTTCCCTGATGAGTTTCTCTTTGGATGACCTATCTATTACTTATAATGATGTATTGAAGTCCCCAACTATGACAGTGTTGGTGGTTATTTCGGTTTTATTGTCAAGTAGGTTTTATTTTATGAACTGTGGTGCCCTGAGTTTGGTACATAAAGATTTATGATTGTGATATCGTCTTGATGGATTGTTCCCTTGATAAGTAGGAAGTCCTTCTTTCTCTTTTTTTTCCATTTTTATTTTTTATTTCATTTTATTTTTTTTTACAGTCAGTTTGGTACCATTATTAGGCTCATCCATGACCTACCCCCTCCCCTTGGCCCCTCCTTGTTGAGGTATATGGGTCATGCATTGTGGAGTTAGCCCACAGTTATGGGTAAGATAAATGTCTCGGCATATCATGACCAAACATATGGCTCTGACATTCTTTCAGCCCCATCTTCCACAAAATTTCCCTGAGCCATGTTGGGTCTGCTTCAGTGATGAGGTGTTGGGGGCCTCTGAGGCTCTGGCTCTCTGATTTGGTAGGATTTGATTTTTCTCTGTGCTGATCTCCTTCCCCCTTGTGCTGGTATCCGGTTCATCAGGAAAACAGCCCCCTTGCTTGTTTCTCCAATATTTCTTAGTTTCAGCCGGGGCCCTTTTGAGGTATGATGGGGTGGCTCTCTCCTTAGGATCTACATCTATCTGAAAAAGAGAAGCAGATTCTCCAACGGAGAGTAAGTTAGCATCAGGACAAATGAGATAACCCTTAATTTTTTTAAATAGAGAATTTAATAGGTATAGGCCCTCTTGTAGCCCACAATTGATGGTAGCTTGATATTGGAGAGTGGGTTTATGTTTGGATATGGTTCTGACTTGTTTCCCAGCTCCAGCTATGGGTCCCATACCAGTGAGGGGATCAGTTAGCCGAATTGAGAGCAGTTGGTTCTTTCTCTTTTTGATTATATTTGTTTTGAAGTCTATTTTATCCAATATCAGTATAGCTATTCCTGCTTGTTTCTTATTCCCATTTGTTTGGAATATTGTTTTCCACCCTTTCACCCTGAGGATGTATCTGTGTTTAGTGGTGAGGTGGGTTTCTTGAAGACAACAGATTGAGGGGTCTAATTTTTTGATCCACCCTGTTAGCTTGTGTCTCTTCATGGGTGAATTAATGCCACTAATATTTGGGTAATGACTGTGAGGTTTGATTTGACCCCTGCCATATTGTGTTGGTATATGTGTATTCATGGCCTTTGAAGTTTCTGTGCCTTCTCTATGTTTGGTTATTGTGATCTGCTTCTTTTAGGCATTTGAGGTTGATTATTTGATTCTTCTGTGTGGAGTATTTCTGGAAATACTGTGTAGTTTGGCTTTGTGTTCATATAATTGTAAAGCTGAGTTTTATCATGGAAAGTTTTTCTTTCACCATCTTTCATGAGGGGTCCTTTTGCTCAGTAAAGTAGTTTGGGTGGGAAACCATAGGTTCTTAGACTTTGCAGTGTTCCATTCCAGGCCCTTCTGGGTTTTAGGGTTTCCATTGAGAAATCTGTAGTAATTCTGATGGGGTTACCTGGAAAAGTGATGTGTTGTTTTTCTCTAGCTGCTTTTAGGATTTTCTCTTTAGTGTCAATGTTTAGAGTCTTAATGACAATATGTCTTAGAGAGTTTTTTCTTTGGTCTAATGTGTTTGGATTCGTTCTCTTACTGTATCTTGATGGGCCTTTCTTCTGGCATTCCCATGATCTGAATATTGTAGGACATTTAAGGGTATCCCACAATTCCCTCATGTTCTGTTCACAGAAATTTTTGAACTTATTGAAACTTCTGAACTCTGGAACTGTTTCTTCTGTCTTGTCTTCCAGATTGGAGTTTCTATCCTCCACATGGCTGACTCCATTTCTGAGAGCTTCGAAAGTGTTTTGGGCTTGTTCAATTAAGTTTGCATTTTCTACTAGTTTTCTATTTATAATTTCCATCCCTCTGTCAAGTTCCATTTTCATATATTTTTCTCATTTTCTTGATGCTTCTTGGAACTCATCCTTGCATTTATGTCATCATTTAGCATCACCAGCTGATTTTTTAGGTCCTCTTTTTTTTTTTTTTCACTCTCCTTCATATCTTTTAACTGTCTTTGAACTCCTTCCATTTTCTTATCTATTAGGTCTAGTCTAGTGATGGCAGCATCCACACTATTATCAGTCCTTTGTTGTTTTTCTGCAAGTTTTCCCAGTAGCTTGGTCAGGGTTTTATTGGTCATAGCTTCATTTTGTTGTTCTGATCCTAATGTCTCTTCTATGTTTTCATTAGAGACATTCATTATAGGACAGGGTGATCTTAGTAGGTATACTTGCATTTAATTTTTGGTGTCATTTCATTTGCACTGTGGTCTGCCCATCACAGTGTATGGGCAGGTAGAGTAGGACTGTGGTCTCAATGGGTGGGGGAAGTGGTGCCCCTTGGGGAAGAGGGTCTGAGCTCACACGTGGGCATGCACACAAGTTGAACATTTCTGAGTTCACGCATGGGTGGATGGATCAGCCTGAGCTCACACAGGCAGCAGACTGATGGTGGGGATTGGGCCTGATCTTGCATGGGCAGACAGAGCAGACCTGAGCTCACAGGTGGGCAGATGGAATGGGCCTGAGCTCATGACCGGGTTGGTGGCTATAGTGGTGCGGTGGGCAGATGGGCAGGTGGCCAGTGCGGCTTGAAGCTGTGTGCCTGTAATTGGCAGATGGGGCTTAGGCCTGAGCTGGCACAGGTGGATGGGCAGAGCAAGCCTGAGCTCATGCATGGGCTGGTGGAATGGGCCTGAATTTGTGTGTGGATGGGCAGCAAGAGCGGCAAGTGGGCAGTTGGGCAGATTGGGCTGAGCTCGCACAGGCAAATGGGTGGCATGGGCTCCCATGTGCAGGGTGGGCAGATGGACTGATTGAGCCTGAGCTAGTGCAGGCCAGTGGATGGAGCTAGTCCGAGGTAGCCCATAGGTGGGAGTAGCCAGTTGATGGCTCCTGTGCAGTAAGGCAAGTGGAGCTGTGCTGGCTTAGGTCCCTTTTCATGCAGCAAGTGCAGGAGTAGCCTGAGGCTTGGACTATGGCTGGGGCAGCTGCTAGGGTGATTTTGGGACTGGTGGTCTACCCGAGAGTGAGGCAGTCAGCCAATACCCTTTTTTCCCCTGTGTGCCATCCCACTGGCAATCTATTAGAGATTGCTGCCCCTGAAAGACCAAGTTAACACTTAAATGTCTTGCCTTTCCTTCCTGGGTACATGTAGCATGGTTAAGTGGATACTATCTTGACTAGAACTTCAAAATATACCTATTTTAATATGACAAATGAGATAAATAAAAACTTCTTCCAACTTTTTGAAAACTATTTCAAGTTCTATATGAAATATAAGCATTGTCACATCTAAAAAAGCTTTAAATAGCAATATTTAAAATGCATCTTATTTTGTTCCATATTATGTTTCTTTTCCTAAGAATTTTTGATAATGATTACAAGAAATAATTTCACAACTGTACTATTAATGTTTCACACTTTTCAAAGCACAGGTAATCCAGTGAGAACTCATTTTTTGGAGATTATTTGCAGCTCTTCTTTGGAATTATATATCCACAGAAGGTTAAAGACAGTTTAACATACATAACACCCTGTACATCTGAAAATCTGATGACAATACTATTTTCAGCTAAGCTTAGGTGCCACGCCTCATTCTGTGATTCAGATGCACAGACTGGCCCTTTGCCAACAACATATGATGTCCAGGTTGCCATTTAATATTTTCCTTCTTCTTAACCAAATGCCTCTATCTCAACTGAACAAATCTTTACAATAAGGCATGTTTTTACTTCAGGGTTTATATTTGAGTATTTTCTCTGCATAGTTTGTGTGGTTTCAGCTTTTATTACTTTATAATAAACATATTTCATTTATTTTTTTCCATATGAAAACACAGATTTAAGTCCTTGATTCATTTTGATACTTGTTTAAAGAAACATGTTAGTTGACTTCTCAGGTTTGGACAGAGTACAATTTAAGGTAAGATAATCCAATTATATTTAACTACAAACCTCAGGAAAAGACACTGTAATTGCAGTTTTCATGGTGAATTCAAGTTTTTTTCATTGTGAAATTTAAGTTTCTGAGCCAATCAAAAGAAAAATTAGTTACAAGGTGGTAATAGAAATGTCTGAACTATTTGAAGTTATTATCTTCTCAAAATGAATTTCTGGTGGAAATGATACAATATCACCTATATATTGCTCTGATTCCTAGCATTGGATCTTGTGATGAGTATTCTTTTTTATTTTTTTAAATATTTTATTTTTATTTATTTAACAGAGAGAAAGGAAGGGAGATAGAGAGAATGGGTACACCAGGGCCTCCAGCCACTGCAAACAAATTCTAGACACATGCTCCACCTTATGCATCTGGCTAACGTGGGTCCTGGAGAACCGAACCTGGGTCCTTTAGCTATGCAGGCAAATGCCTTAACTGCTAAACCATCCCTCCAGCCCTTGTGATGAGTATTCTCATTCAAGATCTTTTATTTTTATTTTTATTTTAATTTTTATTTTTTATTTTTATTTTTCTTTATTTGAGAGTGACAGAGAGAGAGAGAAAGAGGCAGACAGAGAGAGGGAGAGAGAATGGGTGCACCAGGGCCTCCAGCCACTGCAAATGAACTCCAGATGCGTGCACCCCCTTGTGCATCTGGCTAACGTGGGTCCTGGAGAGTTGAGCCTTGAACCAGGGTCCTTAGGCTTCACAGGCAAGAGCTTAACCACTAAGCCATCTCTCCAGCCCTCATTCAAGATCTTTACTGAGGTCACATTTTGAGAGAAAACTGTATGAATAGGAAAAAATGGAGAGGGAAGACCTGAAAAAGAATGTGTTTTCATGGACTTTAACAGGAGCCCCTTCGCATAGGGACTTCTGGAATATATATTTTACCATTGAGTAAAATATTTTTTAACAATTTTTTTTCTTTTATTCTAAAATTATAATTCAATGTGAATCATTAACAATTAACTGTAGTATTTTATCTGTGAAAAAAAATTCACTTCTACTAATATCCTTGATGTTACAGTCAAATCATAATGGTTATTAAACACTTTTCAAAGAAAATATAAGAGCTTTGAGACATTTTATTTCTACTTACATGATTAGTTACTTTTGCTATATAATTATAATTGATATATTCAATTTACGTTTGTATGATGCATTACTCTCACTGCTTTATACTGTTCCATTTTTCATCCTTTCCTTTATTTCTATGCTTATATGAAAAACCACTTTTATGAATAACATCACCTTTTAAGAACTCCTTTATGACACTTACGTAGTGCCAAACTTTTTCATTCTGAAAAACAAAGGAACACTATTTTACTTCCATTTCTTTCATTTCATTCACATATTGAGAACTTATGTTGGCTGTCACTTGTTTCCCCCTCTAGAGATGGTCTTGCATTACTTAATATTCATCCTGCCTTTCACAAGGTGTATGAAGGTGGAGGCAAAGTCACCTGCATGCATCAGCTCCAGAATTTACTCACTGTATTATTCAGGGTTCTCTAGAGGAGCAGAACTGGTAGAATGAATTATTTTAAAAAGGGAATTTGTTGGATTAGCTTACAGTAGTCCAATAGTAGTTGCAGGCCCAAGAATCAAGGAAACTGGTAGCTGCTCAGTCCACGTGGTCATACGCCTCAGAAGTCCCAAGCCTGCACTGCAGATGGCACCAGAAGGCCTGGAAGCTTCCTGAGGAGCCACTGGGTTTAGATCCATGTGGGTCTTCAGTTGATGCTGCTCTTCAATCCATGCTGGAAGGCAGCAAGCAGCTCTGGAAGCCAAGTGGAAGGAAGGGGTGATTTTCATCCAGAGCTTCCTTATATGAAGTCCCCCCCTCTGAGCAGGGCCATCTGCTCTGGGGGAAGAGCTCACTCTGGGGGAAGGACTTCCTTCTTTATTTGATCCTTCTTGGAAGCAACCTCCGAGACCCACCCGAAAGGGATTTCTGTGGATTATTAAACAGATAAAGTTGACAACACCTAAACTATCACACGTCCACCCCTTGTCAACTTGACACCAAATCATATCTCCTTACATCATACTTAATTTCCAAATGAGAACAGTAACAAGCTCATAATTCCACCTAACATGGTAAAATTATCACATGTACAACTGGAACTGCAAAATCTTCCCCCCAATATAAAGCTTAGTCTCTAATATAATAGGTCTAATATAAATTCAACAGTGAGCTAATGATACAATCTTAATATTGGTGTGGATATGTACAAACACTTTGTATCACAGTAGGACAGAAACATTGCAATTACAATCCTTGTTTCTGTAACTGTTCACATGGCCTTAGCTTGTATTTGTAATTGCCTTCTTCTACTATCCATTCTGCATTTCCTTCACCTTCAGCAAGCACCTCAGCAGGTCTTGGTTCTTTACCTGGAGGGGTGACCCATACCTTTATTCTGTAGGATATGGGCCATTTATCACACTACTTCTATTGGGTTGTTGCAAACGTATCAATTAACTTTGATAGCAGGGCATGGCAACAATAAGAGATGCCCTAAGGATCTCCTGCACTCCAGACATATTCTTCCTTACCTCCATTGTTGAGGAAAAGTCCAGTTTCCCCCTGGGAATCTGGATCAATCATCCCTGCTATCACTGTAACTCCTTTCTCAGCCTGTTCACTCAAGGGCATTAGGAACCCAAAGGGACCATGGGGAAGTCTTAGATTTCAGTTCAATGGAATGTTCTTCGTGTCTCCTGGCAAAAGCATTCCCCCATCTGGAACCAAGATTTGTAGGCCAGAAGAGCATAAGGTTGTGGGAACAGGAAGCAAAAATTTAGCTAATGGGTCACTTGGGGTGATGGTAAGTGGGACCACTCCCATTTCTACCCCTTGAATCCTGGACTGTGAATCGAGGCTATAGGAGAAACAGTACCATATATAGGACGTTGATTCAGAGCATATACAGCCTGCTGGAGGAACACTTCCCCAGCCCTCCAAGCTCTTGACACCCAGTTGGTGCTGTAGCTGTTTCTTTAAAAGGTCATTCCACTGTTCTATCAAGCCAGCTGCTTCAGGATGGTGGGGCACATGGCAAGACCAATGAATTCCATGATCATGAGCCCATTGCTGTACTTCCTTGGTGGTGAAGTGAGCTCCTTGGTCAGAAGCAATGCTATTTGGAATGCCATGATGGTAGATAAAGCATTCTGTAAGCCCATGGATCGTAGTTTTCGCAGAAGCACTACATGCAGGAAAGGCAAATGCATACTCAGAATAAGTGTCTATTCCTGAAAGGACAAAACGCTGCCCTTTCCATGATGGAAGTGGACCAATGTAGTCAACCTGCCACCAGGTTGCTGGATGGTCACCCTGAGGAATACTACCATATCGGGGGCTCAGAGTTGGTCTCTGCTGTTGGCAAATTTGGCACACAGCTGTAGCCATAGCCATCTCAGCCTTAGTTAGTGGAAGTCCATGCTGTTGGGCCCATGCATAGTATGCATCTCTGCCACCATGGCCACTTTGTTCATGAGCCCATTGGACAATGACAGGGGTGGCTGAGGAAAGAGGTTGACCACTATCCACAGAACTAGTCAGCTTACCTACATGATTATTAAAGTCATCCTCCAATGAGGTCACCTTCTGATGTACATCAACATAGGACACAAGTATCTTTACATCCTTTGCCATTCAGAGAGTTCTATCCACATACACCTTCTTCAAATGTCCTTCTGACCAATTTTCCAATTGTGCTCCTTCCAAGTCCCAGACCATCCAGCCAAACCACTGGCCACAGCCCATGACTCAGTGTATAACCACACATCTGGCCATTTTTCTTTCCAAGCAAAGTGCACAACCATGTGCACTGCCCCAAGTTCTGCCCATTGTGAAGATTTCACCACAGTCCGTCAGAGTTGTCCCAGAAAGGGGCTGTAATCTTGCAGCTGTCCACTTCTTGGAAGTGCCCACATAACATACTGAACCATCTGTAAACCATGCCCTAGATCTCTCCTCCTCAGTCAATTGATCATAGGGCACACGCCATGATGCCATAGGTGCATGCTTGGGGACAGAAAGCATTGCAACAGGAGTAGCAACCATAGGCATTTGGGCAACTTTCTCATTTAACTTACTCATACCTTCAGGGCCTGCTCGAGCCTGATCACATATATACCACTTCCACTTAATGATGGACTACTGCTGTGCATGTCCAACTTTATGGCCTTGTGGGTCAGATAACACCCAGCTCATAATGGGCAGCTCAGGTCACATAGTAACTTGATGGCCTATTGTCAAACGTTCAGTTTCCACTAAGGTCCAATAGCAGGCCAAGAGCTGTCTTTCAAATGGAGAATAATTGTCTGCAGATGATGGCAGGGCCTTGCTCCAAAATTCCAAGGGCCTCCACTGTGATTCGCCTATGGTGGCCTTCCAAAGTCTCCAAACATCATCCGTGTCTGCCACTGAAACCTCAAGTACCATTGGATCTGCTGGATCATATGGCCCAAGGGGTAGAGCAGCCTGCACAGCAGCCTGGACCTGTTGAAGAGCCTTCTCTTATTCTCATCCCCACTGAAAACTAGTAGCTTTCTGAGTCACTTGGTATATGGGAGAGAGTAAGATACCCAAGTGAGTAATGTGCTGTCTCCAAAGTCCAAATAAGCCCACTAGATGTTGTGCTTCTTTCTTAATGGTAGGAGGGGCCAGTTGCAACAAGTTATCCTTCACCTTATAAGGAATATCCCTGCATGCCCCACACAACTGAACTCCCAGAAATTTCACTGAGGTAGAAGGTCCTTGAATTTTGGATGGATTTATTTCCCATCCCTTGATGCACATATGCTGTAGGAGCAACTCCAGAGTGGTTTCCTCCTCCTGCTAATTTGATCCAATTAGCATTATATCATTGATATAATGGACCAATGTGACACCCTGTGGAAGGGACAGGTGATCAAGGTCCCGGCAAACTAAGCTATGACACATTGCTGGAGAGTTAATACAACCTTGAGGTAAAACAGTGAAGGTATGCTTCTGACCTTGAAACGGAAGGCAAATTGCTTCTGGTTGTCCTTATGGACAGGTATGGAGAACAAAGCATTCCCAAGATCAATAGCTGTATACCAGGTACCAGGAGATGTGTTAATCTGCTCATGTAAAGAAACCACATCTGGTACAGCAGCTGCAATTGGAGTCACCACCTGATTGTTTCCAATAATCCATTGTCATCCTCCATGATCCATCTGTCTTCTGAACAGGCCTAATAGGAGAGTTAATGGGAAACATGGTGGGAACCACCACCCCTGCATCCTTCAAGTCCTTTATAGTGCCACTAATTTCTGAAATCCCCCCAGGGATGCGATACTGTTTTTGATTTACTATTTTCCCTGGTGGTGGGAGCCTCAATGGCTTCCATTTGGCCTTTCCAACCATAATAGTCCTTATTCCACAAGGCAGGGAACCAGTGTGAGGGTTCTGCCTGCTCCTAAATATATCTGTCCCAATTATGCATTCTGGGACTGGGTAAATAACCACAGGGTGAGTTTTGGGACCCACTGTCAATCTAACATTTGTCAAAACTCCATTGATCACCTGACCTCCGTAAGCACCTACTTTAACTGGAGGGCAACGGTGCTTTCTGGGGTCTCCTGGAATCAATGTCAACTCAGAGCCAGTGTCCAGTAAGCCCCAAAAGGTCTGATTATTTCCTTTCTTCCAGTGTACAGTTATCCTATCAAAAGGACACAGGTCCCTCTGAGGAAGGATAGCTGTAAGCTTAATATTGACACTTTTGGGGGTTGTAGGAGGGTCCTTCCTCTAGGGTTCCAGCCACCCTACAGTCAAGGGGCTTAGGATCTGCAAACTGGCTCAAGTCCGGAAACTGATTAAGAGATCTTGATTCTCTGTTGCCGTAATTCAAAGTGACTTTATGTTTGCTTGCTCTGGAAATTTTCTGCTTATACAGATCAACACGGAATTCAATAGACTTCTTATCTATTTGACTTCGGGGAACACCATGATTAATCAGCCAATTCCAAAAGTCGATATGTTTTATACCTTTATGTGCATGATTTTGCCTATTTTGTTGTAGCAGACAGCTTCAGGTTCGCTGAGATGAACTTTCAGACCAGGCACAGTTATGGAGGAAGGGATTTATTGGAGCTTACAGATCCAGGGGAAGTTCCATAAAAGCAGAAGAAACTGGCCTGCTTTCACAGGCCCACGCAGAGAGAGAGCAGTACAAGCGCACAAGCCCAAAAGCCAAAAGCCACAGCACACTTCAGGAACTCCAGCTAGGCACACTTTGCATATCTTTAGATTGAAATCTGAAACCCACCACCATACCTTAAGATCCACACAATGGCACTGACTCCAGCCAGGTGACTGCAGATGCAAACTACAAACAAATAAACAACTGAATATATTGGGGGCCATCTATTCTATTCAAACCACCAGCTGTCTATTATGAAATCACATTCACCCCACCTTTGGCAATTCAGCGCTTCCACTTAGCCCTTGTTACCCCAAGATCCCATTATATCCATTGCATCTAAATCACCTAATGCAGCAACTGCAGCTCCCATGGTAAGGTCTTCTTTACATAAAAGACCAATAATATGGGACTTTAAGTATGCTGGTGCTCCACTCACAAATCTGTTTCTTATAGTCTTAGTGAAGGGCACATCTTCTGGATACCCCCATTGTGGAAGCCAAAATGAGTTTACATGGCAAATCCAATCCAGCATTCCAAGTTTTCTGAGCTTCTTAACCCCTTCATCAGCATTAAGCTGAGGGATATCAGGCAGCTCAAGCTCATTCACAGTAGGCCATCTTTGGATCCATACTTCAGCCAAGCAATCAAGTAAACTCTTGGATCCCCTTCCAACTGCATGAACTACATTGTTAAATCTAAAATCTCTGCTCAATGGACCCATTTCAGTAAATTCATCCTGATCTAATCTTATGTTCCTTTCTCAATCATCCCACACCTTTAAAATCCATCCCCACATATATTCCCCATTCTTCTGCCTGTACAAGTTAGAAAACCCCCGAAGTTCTTTAGGGGTATACCTCACCTCCTCTTGTGTTACACTTTTATCTCGCCTTTAGTGGCCTGCCTAGCCTTCTATCTGGTTATAGGCCTAGAAGCAAAGATGGGTGGGAACTGAGAAGCACCAGCAGTTCCTGCTGATTCCTCAAACAAAGAGGGATTAATTCCCTCAAGCAAGGGTGGGGAGTATAATACTTCAGGGTGTAGAGGTGGGGATAAAACTGCTGCTAAGGGAGGGGAGGTCATATTTTCATCCAAAATAACTTCTTTAGAATCTGACATTTTGTTGTCCCCAGGATCTTCAGGGTCTTCCCACACATCACCATCCCAAGTCACAGGATCTCACTCTTTTCCAATCAATGCCCTCACTTTAACTTATGAAAGCTGGTGAGGCTGGGACTTGAGTTTACATTGCAAGTTAGCCAATCTCACAATGAGAGCTTGGGTTTGGTTTTCTGCAATCTGAGCCCTGTTCTGGCTAGAGAGGAGGCTCTCCTCCAGGGCACCCTTAAAAACCTTGAGATCATGTACATGGGTATTAAGCTTGGAATTTTCCTTTTTAAGGTTCTGCTGTTCCCTCAGTAGGTGTCCAGAGATGCTAAAAGCAACCAACCAGCCTTTTCATTTGTCTTACTTTTCCACAAATATTCAAATGTTTTAAGTACAGAGTCATTAAATTCCTTGCTCTTCAAAAGATATGACACAGGATCACCAAATACATCTATCTCATGGAGTTCTTTAAATAGTGCACACCGTGGATTATTAGTGCCCTCCTTATATCCAGTAAAAGAGCTCTCCTTATCACCAGTAGGGTCTTTAGTAGCATTGAAGCTGGAAAGCCAACCCCAGATAGCACCAAGCCCACTAGAGAAATCCATCCTTACAATTCTGTTTCTCTAAAACCACTTCTGGTACCAAAATCTGTATTAGTCAGGGTTCTCTAGAGGAACAGAACTGCTAGAATTAATTATTTTAAAAAGGGAATTTTTTGGATTAGCTTACGGTAGTCCAATAGCAGTTACAGGCTGGGGAATTAAGGAACCTGGTAACTGCTCAGTCCACGTGGCCTGATGCCCTAGAAGTCCCAATCTGGCACAGCAGATGGTGCCAGAAGGCCTGGAGGCTTCCTGCGGAGTTGCTGGGTTTCAATCCATGTGAGTCTTCAGTTGATGCTGGTCTTCAGTTAGCACTGGTCTTCAATCCACACTGGAAGCCAGCAAGCAGCTCCAGCAGCCAAGTGGAAGAAAGGGGCTCTTTTCACCCAGAGCTTCCTTATATGAAGTCCCCCTCTGAACAGGGGGCTTCCCACTCTGGGGGAAAGACTTCCTCCTTTAGTTGATCCTTCCTAGAAGCAACCTCCAAGACACACCTGAAAGGGATTACTAAACTGATCAAGTTGACAACACCTTAACTATCTCACCCACTCATTTAAAAAATTAAATATTTAATTTATTTATCTGAAAGAGAGAGAGAGAGAGAGAGAGAACCAATGAGTACAGTGAGGAAACCCGTGGTAAGCCTGAGCCTCTCCAAAGGAAAACAAAACAAAATAAATGAACAAAACCCAGAGCTCTTACTTCCACCCACTGACAGACCCAGAACCTTCTGGTGCTGGCCTGAAGAATGTCCCAGGACTTTCCAGAGCCATCACAGGATCAATCAGCTTAAGTGTGCTGTAAGATATGGGAATGTCCTCCTTATAAGCTTGAACCCCAGCCTAGTGCTTCAGCCTCCATCCCAGAGGAAGGCTGTAGTCCCTTACTGTACTTCAATCAACAGTCTCTGTCTTGTGAGCTTGAGTCTAGCATTTGTCTTTGCTTTTCTCTTTCACTTTCCTTACAAATAGTTGTGAGTTCAAGGCCAGCCTGTGACTACAGAGTGAGTACAAATCAGCCTGGACTAAAGTAACGCCTGAGATTGAAAAAAAAAAAAAAAAAAAAAAAAAAAAGCCAACCCATCTTTTCTAGCTGGAGACTTTAACAACTTTGTCTCAATATTTTAAAATAAAGAGAAAATAGCACTAGTAAATAACATTAGTAATTACTTTAAAGCCAGAGTTTTCCCTTAGAATTAAATGTATGTTGACTTGAAGCAGGAAGCTTCACATGATGTTAAAGACTTTGTTATAGGGATGGAGAGAGAACTCAACTAGTAAAGTTTGCTTGGCAAGCATGAGGACATGAATTTAACTCCAGTACCCAGATAAAATGCTAGACATGAGGGTGCTATTAAGTGCTGAGGTGTCAGACCCTGGAATATCACTGGACTAGCTGGCTAGCCAGTCTACCCTAATCAAAAAGCTTCAGGCTAATGCCAGACCCTATCCCAAGGTGACAGATGACAGTTCTGAGGAAGAACACTTGAGGCTGTCCCATGACTTCCACATGTTATGTGTACACTTATACATATGTGTACACACACACATACATATGCAGGACAATTACAAGTTAATTATTATGAGCTTTGAGTAAAGGGTGAATTTGTAATGTCCATGTAAATTCACCTATTTAAATTGACTTTTTACTTATATTTTATTTTCCATAAAGTTCCTTGTTTTTATTTCACTAGATGAGCATTTTTTCTTATATTTCTGATAAACACATTATTTTTGACAACTAATTGCTGTTCAAAACATTTTTTTAAAAAATATTCACTATTTCTGCCCGGTGTGGTGGTGCATGCCTTTAATCCCAGCACTGGGGAGGCAGAGGTAGGAGGATCACTGTGAGTTCAAGGCTACCCTGAGACTACAGAATGAATTCCAGGTCAGCCTGGACTAGAGTGAGACCCTACCTCAAAAAAACAAAAAAAGAAAATCACTATTTCCATTATTATTGCTTTAATATTTATTCTAGCTCTGTATTAGTCTCACCAAATTCATCAAGAATTTCATCAAAATTATGTTTGCATATTTTTAGACAATAACATGATATCTCTAATCATAGTTGACTAAATCAATAATTTATTAATTTCCAAAATCCCCTTTTACATAAAGAAACAGATACGCAATGGTAAGGGAACATCTTCAACATATTGGTTTCAATCATACAATTTATTTTTACCCAAAATAAGTTAACATAATGACTGGTAGGTCATATAATTATATTTTGCAACAGTAATGATTGAAGAAAATACAATATTTTCCATTTTACTACCATAACATACCCACAACTAAAAGTAACTCAGTACTGTTAAAATAAAATAAAATATTTTCATAAATAAATAAATAAATAAATATTTCCTGATTTGAAATATTAGCTTTCCATGTATACCATAAATTAAAGAAAGATTCCAAAGAATGTCAAAATAATATGTTAAGAATATCCCACTGCTGTCAGAAAGAATGATTGCAATATAATTTCATATCAAGTAAAGATAATTCAAGTTAAAAAAATATCTAGAGACAATTCTTTGTAATCTCTGTGAAACCAGCCTAATTTCCTTTCCAGCTAAATATTATTGGAGATTAAATTTTCCCAATGAAAATGTTGTGCCATCTAGTTTTTTTCTTAGATGAATCCACACTTCTTAAAATATGTAGATACATTTAATTGAAAGACTTTAAAAATAATTTATTAAGATATGCTATGCATCTAATATAATTCATCTAGTTGCTATGAGAATTTTTTTTTGTTTTTTCATTTTTTCTTTTTTGAGACAGGGTCTCACTATACCACAGGCTGACCTGGAATTCACTATGTAGTCTCAGGGTGGCCTCGAACACTTAGCAATCCTCATACCTCTGCCTCACAAGTGCCAGGATTAAAGGTGTGTGCCACCAAACATAGCTAAGCAATAATTTCTAGGTAAATTTATCAAGCTGTGAAACCACCACAACCCAGTTTTAGAATATTTCTGTCATCCATATATTTCTCATGTCCATGTACTGTAAATCTTGATTTCAGCCCCATTCTTTACCTCAGGTGTTAATTTGTTTCCTATCTCTACAGTTTGCCTTTACTGGATATATTAAATAAGTAAAATATGTCTGATCTCATATCTGATTTCTTTTATTTCTTTTATGTTTCTGTGTTTAATTTATATCCTATCATAGATCAATATTGCATTTGTACTTTTTTGTTGAGTAAGTATTCCATTGTATGAATATCCCACAATTTGTCTAACAATTAGCCTGTTAAAGTACCATTTGGGATGTTTCTAATATAAACTATTATAAATAAAGAAATTTTGGGGGTACTGAGGATTGAAACTAGAGCCCTGTACATGCTAGGAATGTGTTCTCCTACTATAAACAATGTTTATGGGAATGTTCATCTGCAGTTTCCTTAGGTTTTCACTTTCCTCATGCTAAAACTTAAATGTGAGCTTTTCTTTGAGGGACTTCTGGCCAAGATGGCAACTGCCTAGCTGCACTGCAAATCCTGGGGAAAGAAAGGCAAGATATTAAGGGTTCATTGTGGCTTTTACGGGTGAGAAATCTGGGAGGGCACAGAGGCGGGGGAAACAGGGAATCATGGATCCCCTCATGGGTGGGTATCCCACCCCGCACCCCAAATAACTGCTGTGTCCACAGCACCGCCACTGCCGCCTCTGCGCCGGCCCGCCACTGCTGCCACCCACGCTGATTGTTCCCTGCATGCGGAAGCTTAGACTGCTCCACACACTCGTCCACTCCCCCACTTACTGAGTGTGCCCAGTCCCACAGCAACTGCCACACAAGGTCAGACTGTGTCTCTCGCTTGTGCCAGCTCAGGTGCCATCCCCTACCTGTCTGCCATGCTGGCTGTCTGCCACTGTCCTGTGGCAGGGGAGCGCTTCTGGGTCCCAGTGTTCCCAGCCAGAGTTCGGGCTGCTTCAGTTCTTGGTGCCTCAGTGCCACTCCTAGCTCAAAGGCAGGGAGCTTTGGCACTTTACTGCTTGAGAAGTCAGGCAATTTTGGTGCCCCTGCCAGGCAGTAGATAGGCGGCTTTGGCAAGTCAGAGTCAAAGCCCAGGCTGCTGGGCAACTGCCCAAGGCTGCCGCAGTTTCCCACTGTACTTGAGCCCAGGCTGATATGCCCACATACGTGCCCATACAGTGTCATGGGCAGACCACAGCGCAAAAGAAATAATATGAAAAATCAAATGCAAGAAAATTCAGTTAGATCACCCAATCCTACAATGAATACATCTAACCAAAACATAGAAGAACCATAACAGATCACCAAATTGAAGCTATGAGCAATGCAACCCTGACCAACCTAGTGGTAGAACTTTCAGGAAAGCAACAAAGGACCGATAATCGTGTGGATGTTGCCATAACTAAACTAGAACTACTAGATAAGAAATTGGAAGGAGTTCAAAGAGAGTTAAGAGATTTGAGGGAGAGTGAAAAAAAAGAAGACTTTAAAAATCAGATGGCTATGCTAAGTGAAGACATAAAGAAATGCAAGGATGAACTCCAAGAAGCATCAAGAAAATCAGAAAATAATGTGAGAAGGGAGCTTGACAGAGGAATGGAAATTATACATCAAAAAGTAGTAGAAAATGCAAACTTAATTGAAGAAGTCCAAAACTCTCTACAAGCTCTCAAGAATAGAGTCAGCCAAGTGGAGTATAGGAACTCGGATCTAGAGGACAAGATGGAGAAACAGTTAGAGAGTTCAAAAATTTCAGTAAGTTCAAAAGTTCCTGTGAACAGAACATGAGGCAATTGTGGGATACACTTAAACGTCCTAATATCAGGAGCATTGGAATATCAGAAGGAGAAGAAATTCAAACCAAAGGCATGGAGAACTTATTTAACAAAATAATTGAAGAAAACTTCCCCAGTCTCTTAAAAGAAAGGCCCATCAAGATACAAGAAGCCAACAGAACTCCAAACAGACTGGACCAAAGAAGAAACTCTCCAAGACATACTGTCATTAATACTCTAAACATTGACACCAAAGAGAAAATCCTAAAAGCAGCTAGGGAAAAACAGCACACCACCTTCAAAGGTAACCCCATCAGAATTACTTCAGACTTCTCAATGGAAACCCTGAAAGCTAGAAGGTCCTGGAATGAAACACTGCCAAGTGTAAGAACCTATGACTTCCAACCCAAACTACTCTACCCAGCAAAAGTATCCCTCATAATAGACGGTGAAAGAAAAACATTCCATGAAAAATTCAGCTTTACAATTATATGAACACAAAACCAAACCTATAGAGAGTATTGCAGGAAATTCTCCACAGAGAAGAAATAATCAATCTCAAATGCCTACAAGAAACAGATCAAAACAGCCAAACTCAGAGTAGGCACAAAAAACTTAAAAGTCTATGAAAACACCAACCCACATTTACCATCACAATATGGCAGGTGTCAAATCCAATCTCACAGTCATTACTCTAAATATTAATGGCCTGAATTCACCCATAAAGAGACACAAACTAACAGGATGGATCAAAAAATTAGACATCTCAATCTGTTTCCTTCAAGAAACCCAACTCACCACTAAAGACAGACACCTCCTGAGGGTGAAAGGGTGGAAACCAATATTCCAAGCAAATGGGAGTAAGAAACAAGGATAGGTAGCTATATTAATATCAGATAAAATAGACTTCAAACCAAAAATAATCAAAAAAGACAAAGAAGGCCACTTCCATTTATCAAGGGAATGATCCATCAAGAGGATATTACAATCATAAATCTGTATGCTCAGCACAGGGGAACCACAGTTAATGAAAAAAAAAAAACCTACTTGACAATAAAACAGAAATAACCACCAACACCATCATAGCTGGGGACTTCAATACACCATTATCAGTAATAGAGAGATCATCCAAACACAAACTCAACAGGGAAGTAAGAGACTTTAACAAAACCAGAGATCTCTTAGATCTAACAGACATCTACAGAACTTTCCATCCCAAATCCACAGACTACACATTCTTCTCAGCAGCCCATGGAACATTCTCTAAAATAGACTATATACTGGGTCACAAAGACTGCCTCCACATATTTAGGAAGATTGACATAATTCCCTGCATGATATCAGATCACAATGCTATATTGATAGAAATCAACAACAAAAGACCCACCAAGAAACTCAACAGCACCTGGAAACTGAACAGCACACTTTTAAACAATAAATGGATAGTGGATAAAAAAAATGAAATTGCAAAATTTCTGCAACTGAATGACAATGAGAACACATGGTACCAAAACTTATGGGACACAAGGAAGGTGTTCCTCAGGGGAAACTTTAGCACTCAATGCCTTCATAAAAAAGACAGAAAGGTCCCAAATCAATAACCTAACCATCCACCTAAAGGCACTGGAAAAACAAGAAAAATCCAACTCAAAGAGCTCGAGAAGGAAAGAAATAATTAAAATCAGAGCAGAAATACATGAATTGGAAACCAAGGAAAAAATTAAGACAATTGACAAAACAAAGACCTGGTTCTTTGAAAAAATAACAAGACTGACAAACCCCTGGCCAATCTGATCAAGCAAAAAAAGGAGAAGATTCAAATTAACAAAATTCATAATGAAAAAGGAGAGATCACAACAGACATAAGTGAAATTGGGAGAATCATCAGGACTTATTTCAAAAACCTCTACTCCACAAAACTGGAAATGTGGAGGAGATGGATAAATTCCTGGATGCATACCATCTACCAAAGCTAAACATAGAGCAGATTAATCACCTCAATCAACCCATCACACTCATGGAGATTGAAAAAGTAATAAAAAAAACTCCCAAAAAAGAAGAGTCCAGGACCAGATGACTTCTCACCTGAATTCTATCAAACCTTCATGGAACAACTCAAACCAATCTTCCTCAAACTGTGCCACACAATTGGTGAACAGGGAAAGCTACCAAACTCCTTTTATGAAGCTAGCATCACCCTAATTCCAAAACCAGGCAGAGATGCCACAAGAAAAGAACACTACCGGCCTATTTCCCTGATGAATTTAGATGCAAAGATCCTAAATAAAATCCTCACAAACCAAATTGAACAATACATCAAAAGCATTATCCACCTTGACCAAGTGGGATTCATCCCAGGAACACAGGGGTGATACAACATATGGAAATCTGTCAATGTAATACACCACATAAACAAGTTTAAACATAAAAACCACATGATCATTTCAATAGATGCAGAAAAGGCCTTTGACAAGATTCAACATCACTTCATGTTCAAAATATTGGAGAGAATTGGCATGGTTGGTTCATATCTTAGCCTAATAAAGGCAATATACAAAGCTCCGAAGGTCCAAAAAATACTTAATGGAGAGAGACTGGAGGAATTCCCATTAAGATCAGGAACAAGACAGGGTTGTCCACTCTCACCTCTGCTTTTCAATATAGTACTAGAAGTCCTAGCTCAAGTAATAAGACAGGGGAAGGAAATAAAAGGGATACAATTTGGTAAGGATGAAGTTAAGTTACCTTTATTCGCTGATGACGTGATTATATATGTAAGAGACCCGAGAGACTCCATCCCAAAACTCCTGAATGTGATTAACTCCTATAGCAAAGTAGCAGGATACAAAATCAACGCACAAAAATCAGTAGCCTTCCTTTATGCAAATGACAAAGATACTGAGGAAGGAATAAGGGACATAATCCCATTTTCAATAGCAACAACAACAACAAAAAACCTTGGAATAACATTAACCAAGGAAGTGAAAGACCTATACAACAAAAACATAAAAACACTCAAAAAAGAAATTGAGGAGGACTTGAGAAAATGGAAAGACCTCCCATGTTCCTGGATAGGCAGAATTAACATTGTGAAGATGGCAATCCTATCAAAGGCAATATACAGATTTAATGCAACTCCAATTAAAATCCCCACAGAGTTCTTCACAGAGATAGAAAAAATGATCTCAAATTTCATATGGAAAGGGAGAAGGCCTCACATATCCAAACATATAATCAGCAAAAGAAATACCTCTGGAGGCATCATCATACCTGATCTAAAGCTATATTACAAAGTCATAGTAATTAAAACAGCATGGTAATGGCATAAAAACAGGAGTATAGACCAATGGAATAGACTTCAGGACCCAGACTTTGGGTCAAGCAACTATACCTACTTGATATTCAATAAAGGCCCAAACAATATAGGCTGGAAAAAAAACAGCATGTTCAACAAATGGTGCTGGACAAACTGGATAACCATATGCAAGAAACTGAAACTCGATCCACACATTTCACCATGCACTACACTCAAGTCCAAATGGATCAAAGATCTCAATATAAGACAAGAAACTCGAGTACTACTGAAAGAAAATTTAGGAAGTACTTTCCATGATATAGGAATGGAAAAAGACTTCCTGAACAAAACCCGAGTAGCTCATGAACTTAAACCGTCACTCAACCAATGGGATGACGTGAAGCTGAAGAGTTTCTTCACAGACAAGCGTACAATAAGCAAAGCCAATAGATTACCCACAGAATGGGAGGAAATATTTGCGGGTTATCCAACTGATAGAGGCCTAATCTCTAGAATCTACAAAGAACTCAAAAACCTAAACAGTAAGAAGTCAAACACCCCACTCACAAAATGGGGCAAAGAGCTGAACAGGCAGTTCACAGTGGAAGAAATACAAATGGCAAACATACACTTAAGAAAATGTTCATCATTCCTAATCATCAGAGAAATGCAAATTAGAACAACTATGAGATTCCACCTTACCCCAATAAGGATGGCAAACATCAAAAAACCAAATAAAAATAACTGCTGGCAAGGATGTGGAGAAGTAGGAACAATCATCCACTGTTGGTGGGAATGTAGCATGGTACAACCACTTTGGAAAGCAATATGGAGATCTCTGAGAAAGCTGAGTATAGAGATACCAACAGACCCAGTTATTCCCCTACTGGGCATCTACCCTAAAACCTTCAAACCACAGGCTAGAGAGATTTGCTCAACTATGTTTGTAGCAACTCAATTTATAATAGCTAAGAGCTGGAGTCAACCCAGATGTCCATCACTAGAAGAATGGATAACTAAGATGTGGTATATCTACCCAATGGAATTCTATACAGTAGTAAGAAAAAATGACACAATGAAATTTGTGGAAAAATGGTTGAACCTGGAACAGATCATGCTCAGTGAACTTACCCAATCACAGAAAAAAAATCGCCACATAGTCTCACTCATCTACAGCATCTAACCTGAATCTACCCAAGATACCTTACATACTCAGCAAGCATCTTGTGGACTACACACTAGGATGGAAGGGGAGGGAGGGAAGGCATCAAAGGGGTGGGAATCACAAATCTAGACCCAAATGGCAATGGTACCATAATTTTCTACTTACTAAAAGACAGACCAAATGGCTGATCCTCCACCAGGCCCTTACAGGGAACACTTGAACCACAAGACACTGGAGTGGGTAGGATCAAGACTAACCTTAATCTTCTACATCTCCTCTCCCTCCCTCTCCCTCTCTCTCTGTCTCTTCTCTCTAACTCTTGTATATTAGTTATCTTTTTCCTCATTTTCTTAGTGGGCACTGACCTATAACTCCCAGAACCAGCCTGGGGCTATCATCCACAATGAGCTTTTGATCAGAGAGACCTACAAGGTTTTCTAAAAGACAGACAGATTTCTGTCAGAGTACTTGATGACCCACCAAAGGTTAGTGGTAAGACCCTACTTCTGAAGACACCTTATGTTTTTGACATGCAAAATAGAATGGCATGGCTGGAAGCTGGAAGAGAGTCAGTCCCCACACTGTCAGTGCATCTAGTGCCAGAAGGTGCTACATGGGCGACTGGGGGAAAATGACCAATATCTGTCCAAGCAAGCATGGTCTAACCTACTTAGCAGCAAATAACTTGTTGTGATGCCCACGCAAGTGCAGTAGTGGCACACATCCATGGTGGGGAACCAACTGCTCTCAGTTTGGCTAATTGATCACCTCAGTGGTATGGGACCCATAGCTGCAGCTGGGAAACAAGTCAGAACCATATCCAAACATAAGCCCACTCTCCAATATCAAGCTACCATCAATTGTGGGCTACAAGAGTGCCTACACCTAATAAATTCTCTATAAAGAAAAGTAAGGGTTATCTCATTTGTCCTGGTGCTAACTTACTCTCCATTGGAGAATCTGCTTCTCTTTTTCAGATAGATGTAGATCCTAAGGAGAGAGCCACCCCATCATACCTCAAAAGGGCCCCGGCTGCAATTAAGATAAATTGGCAAAAGAAGCAACGGTGCTGTTTCCTGATGAACTGGATACCAGCGGAAGGGGGAAGGAGATCAACACAGAGATAAATCAACTCCTACCAAATCAGAGAGCCAGAGCCTCAGAGGCTCCCAACATCTCATCACTGAAGCAGACCAAAAATGAACCCAACATGGCTCAGGGAAATTTTGCAGAAGAGGGGGCTGAAAGAATGTCAGAGCCACATGTTGGGTCATGATATGCAGAGACATTTATCTTACCCATAACTGTGGGCTAACTCCACAATGCATGTCCCATACACCTCAAAAGTAAGGGCCAAAGGGATGGGGTAGGTCATGGATGAGCCTAATAATGGTACCAAACTGACTGTATTTGCTGAATACAAAACTAATTAATAACGAAAAATATATATATATAGCGTAAAAAAATAAAAAAAAACAAATATGTTCTGTAAAGAAAAAACTTAAATGTGAAAGAGCTGAGTTATTTTGTAAATTTGTATTTATTGAAAAAATCTGCTAAACTCTTCCAAAGTCTCTATATCATTTCTTACCCCCATTAGCAATTGACTGCCTGTTCTAACTCCTTGTTTACTGGTTATTTTTCACAGTTTCTTTAAAAAAAAACAATATTCTAGTATGTATAAAATGAATTTTTATGTGTTCTTTCTGACTTTTTTCTTTTCTTGCTTTAGTCTTCATTTAATAACTACTGCCTGCCAATATGCTCTTTGAACATGCTGCTGACTGTTGGCAAGCTGGGTTACTGAATATTGAATCTTACTGTTTTATGTTTTACCTGAGGAATCCCACCAAGTCTTTTTTTATAAATTTAACCAGCAAAAACCATTATTTTCAATAATTGTCATTTATAATCAGGAATTAGTGATTAGATCCTTCCTTAAAGTGACCCTGTGTCTTATGCAAGAATGCAGTATGGACTGTATTCTCAGACTAAATCATATGTCTAGCTAGATAAGTGCAGGGATACTTATCTAGGAATTCTTATCTGACCATGGGTCATTTATCTCACATAGATATTGGCCCTCATTCTGTACAACATCCAGGATGCACCGGTTTCTTGTTCAGTACATGGATCCATCTCATTGAAGGAGATCATTTAACATGTCTGAAGGAAAATGTGTTACCATATGCAATGCTGTATTCATTGCTTCTGAGTTTATTGTTACTGATGCCTGTATTTCTGTTGCAATAAATCTGTTCTAATAAATATCATGGAACTCCCTGTGGTACAGCCCAAAGGGTGAATCAAATCTAACAAAACTATATCCATAAATTATATGAAGGACCTTACTGCCATAAATGAAGCAAGCCCCTGATAATCTCATTGATATTCTCTTGAGAAAGTAACTTGTTAAAAATGATGAGAGTGGAGAGGAATCCCACAATGAAGAATAGCAAATACCCACTAAATGTTAATCAAAACTAATAAAACATGTATACAAAGGGGGTATAAAAGAACAGAATCAGAGATTAACAATTAGACAAAATATTCATACAAAAGTTACTTTTTGGGCTAGAGAGATGCCTTAGCAGCTCAGACACTTGCCTACAAAGCCTAAGGGCAAATTCAATTCTTCATTATGCCCAAAAGTTTGGTATGTTTTGTTGTCTTTATCATTTGACTCTATGAATGTTTTGATTTCCTTCTTGATTTATTTATGACCCATTCACCATTTAGTAGTGTATTGTTTAATTTCTATGATTTTTTGTATGCTCTATAGTTTTTCTTGTTGTTGATTTATGGTTTAAATCAACCATAATCCCACTGTGATCAGAGAGAGTACAAGGAATTATTTCAATTTTCCTGAATTTGTTAAGTTTTGCTTTGTAACCTATCATATGGTCTATTTTAGAGAATGTTCCATGTGCTGCTGAAAAGAATGTGTATTCTGCAGCATTTGGATGGAATCCTCTGTAGATATATATTAGTCCCATTTCTTCTATGACATCATTAACCCAGATATCTCTTTGTTTACTTTTTTGCCATGATGATGACCTGTCAATTGATGAGAGTGGGATATTGAAGTCCCAAACTACATTTGTGTTTGGTGTTATCTGTGACCTTAAGTCTAATAATGTTTGTTTGATGAAATTTGAAGCACCCATCTTAGGTGTATATATGTTAGAATTATAATGTCTTCCTGTTGGATTGTTCATTTAATCAATATAAAGTGACCTTCATTATCTGTCTTAAATAATGTTGGTTTTAAGTCTTTCTATCAAATATTATGATAAAAATACTTGCTTGTTTTCTAGGCCCATTTGCTTGAAATATCATTTTCCATTCCTTCACCATAAGACAGTGTCTGTCTTTTACAGTGAGGTAAGTTTCTTGGAGGCAACAAACAGAAGGATCCTACCTTTTAATCCAATCTGTAATGCTGTATCTTTTGGTTGGGGCATTGAGGCCATTGATATTAGGCATTATTATTGACAGGTACATATTTATTCTTGCCCTTCTTCTTTTGTAGTTATTCTTGTTTTTTCTTTTTTAGTCTTTTGTATTAAGTATTATTCAAGTATGGTTTATTTTTTTTTCCTGTTTCTTCATGTGTGTGCTTTCCTTCCTCTTCAGCATGAAGGATCCCTCCAAGTATTTTCTGTAGAGCTAGATTAGTGTTCATATATTCCTTTAGCCTATTTTTGTTGTGGAATATCCTTATTTCTGTGTCAATTTTGATGAATAGATTTTCTGGATAAATAAATCTTGGTTGACAGTTGTTATCTTTTAGAACTTGGAATATATGGTTCCAAGTCCTTCTGTCTGTTAAAGTCTATGTTGAGTAACTTTCTGTTTTCCTGAGGGTTTGCCTTTATAAGTAACTTGATGTTTTTCTCTAACTGCTTTCAATATATTTTCTTTACTTTGTTTACTAGTTTAATTATAATATGGTGAGGAGAGGATATTTTCTGGGTTTGTCTGTTTGATGTTGTAAAGGCTTCCTGTATCTGCATTGGCATCTCTTTCCAGATTTGGGGAAATTTTTCTTCTATGACTGATGAAAACACCTATTATGCCTTTGGAGTAAAATTCTTCACCTTCTACTATACCCTGAATTCTTATGTTTGATCTCTTCACAGTGTCCAAAATGTCTTGAAATTCCCATTCATACCATCCTATTAGTTTTGGTCTTATACATTAGATACTCTGTTCTCTCCTTCATACATTCTAGTGCTGAGACTTTCTGCAGAGTTTTTATTTGACTTACTGTGTTTTTACTTTCTAGTATTTATTGGTTTTTCTTCAGTATTTCTATTTCCTTATGCATGTCTTGAATTGACCTCCTTATTTCATTAAGTTGGTTTCCTGTGTTCTCCTTCAGGAGTGTGTTTTCTCCTTTGGATTCTTTGAACATAGTTGTAATAATTCTTTTGAAATCTTTGTCAGGCATTTCATCTAGATAAGTCTCACTGGAGGTCATTTCTGATGGATGTATAATTTGGGTGGAATTATATTGCCTTGATTTTTTTGTGTTTCCTGTATTGTAGAGATTTTTGCATCTTGGCTTAATTTGATGCTTGGATTTTATGTGCAGTATTCTTAGACATGTATTGACAGACATAGGCAGGGCCCTGGGTTAAAGCAAGACTAAGATGTCTGACACAAAGGCCTCAGGTTATGGAGAGGCTGGTCACAGCAGCCTGAACTGCCAGTCATATCTCAGTGAACAGACTGGCAGGGGAGCTTCTCCACCCATTCTTGGGGGTTACAGTGAGCCTGGACCCCCTACAAAATCTTGGACCCCAAGATCAGCAGGAAGTAGGGCCACTCCCTCTCCAAGCACGGGATACCTGGACATTCAGATAAGACTTAGGCTTTGCCCATAAACCTGCGGCCTTTGGCCAGTTGCCTAGGAAACTCCTTATATGGTATCAGCCAGCACCTTTGCACAGCCCATCCCCCTGTACCCTATACCTTCCCTTTGTCATTTCTTATGTGCTGGAATGTATGTCCCCATATGCTGATTAGGCATCAGCAAGCAATTATGTATATCCAATCCCCTTAGGCCTCTCTCCCACCCTCAACTGCTTATAAACCTACTTCCCTATTGATTAAGACTGTCTCCTGAAAGTGATTCTTTTGTGTGATTACCATGGTTGCCTGGATTCCTTTGGGGGAACCACGGCCAGCCCCAGAGGAGCCAGGGACCCACAATGTATATCTCACATTACATATCTTCAGGGAAGAGCTTAAGCTGCAAGGTGTGGCGCTTCTATTTTTCCCAGAGTAACAGCAAAAGTGACTTTAGGTATTGTGTTTGCCTGCTATACAAGTATTCTAGTAGGCTAGGTTGAGCAAAATACAGGCAAACTCTAAAATTCAGTTGTGCAATATGTATACTTAATCAAAATGAGCATGGAGTATTTGTGTAAGAGTTAGGATTAAAATAAATAGATAATTTAACAAAATCAAAGTCCCTAAGGGTGTGTGTTGTCCCACACCCTTAATCTTGTCAACTTGAAGGCTGAAATTTCTGGTCTGTAATGGGTTCCAGGTTAGCCTGGGGCCAAGTGAGACCCAGTCTCCAAGAATGACGGAAGACAAAGGCACTATAAGTCAGAAAGCAACAAAGGAAAACCACAAAATTCAGCTTAGTTAAGAATGGCAAAGCCAACCATTAATCAAATCTAACAGATAACCTGCCTTGACATGGAAGGTGCAATGAGCACCCCCAATATAGGCCTATATACCAGGCTTTGGGGCAGGCACTGACCCAATGTAAGTAGGCCCTATTGCCTTTTGGGATAGTTTCAGTTTCACCTATGCTGCCTGGCTGCTTTATTCCCTCTTTACTGCAGTGTGGGCTTGGCGAGACTGGCTGGGTTGGTGGGACTACTGCTGTGATCACCTGTGTTGGGTTCTGTGTAGCTGAAGTGAGTTCCCTGCCACAGGTCTTCTGTGCTTTTCATCACTGGCAGTTCAGGGAAGAGAGGCTTTGGAGGGTGCCTGAAGATATACTGGAGCTGCATAGCTGCTAGCTGTGACCCACTTCATCATGAACCATTCAGCTAGCCCATGCTGTCTTCTTCAAGTTTCCTGACTTTGTGGGGAGACTGGTGTGAGTGGAAAATCTCTTCACCTGGCTCCTCCTGCAGCTCAGGCAGAGCCATGTAGCTATGTGGACCAGTGCTATAGCAGGAGCCAATTCTGGCTGGTACCCTACTTTCTAGAAGTTCTGTGTCTTTCTGGCTTCTCTGTTGATAATTCCCAATAGACCTTCACTTTTTGGTAGAAGATTGCACTTTACTGTTTTTATGCTTATCCTCCCTTACCCAAGACTGCTTTGATGTGGCCACTATGCTGCTATCTTACCCATAAGACTCTTTATTTTTTGTGAGATTATTTGAATTTCTCTCTAACTTATACAATGTATCTTTAGAAATAGTTGGTCATTAATGACTGAAATATGGTGGAAAAATTTGAAAGACTTCATCCAATGACTATATGCTGTTATTATCTCTCATTTGTGGTATTCATTAGTCTATATTTCTAATTTTTGCCTTAGCAATAAATAGTAATATTGTACAGATTTATCATTTAGAAAAAATTTATCATAGTTTGGTGCCTTTTTGTCTAAAGACACACACACACATGCATGCACAAAGACACACATAAAGTGCATTTTCATGAGTCATTTGCACATGGACATTTAAGAGACATAGAATGATATACAATGGCTTTCTTTCTGTTTATCCCACTGTGTAAACTAGGTCATCCTTTTATTTTACTTTTAAGGCATGTGCCACCATACCTGGCTTGTCTGTTTTGTTTTTTACATTTTACTTTTATTTGTTTATTTGAGAGAGAGAGAGCATATGAGCATGCCAGGACCTTCTGCCACTGAAAATGAACTCCAGACATATTTGCCACCTTGTGCATCTGGCTTACATTGGTCCTGAAGAACTGAACCTCAATCCTTTGGTTTTGCAGACAAGTGCCTTAACCACTAAGCTATCTACACAGCCCTAGGTCCTACTTTTTCCAATGTAGTTACCAGAGCACTGATTTTGGTTGCAGTTAAGGATTGCCTGAGATCATTTTAAAAATCATTTCAGTTAACTAATTCTAGTCTTAAAGAAATTTTATTATTATATTGGTGGTTATGCTGCCCACAGTTAGCAGATACAAACTCTATAAATCTGTCCCAAACCATTTCTGATGTTATTCTTTGAATTTTTACAGTGTCTTCATACTTCTTCCTGTAAGATAAGAAGTGAGATCTCAAAACCAAATTGGTGATTGAGACACATACCAACAAATCTTAGAATAAGCAATGTAGCACATGGATACTATTACTCCAAAATATTTTTCCTGTTCTTTGGGTTTCCACAAATTTTTGATGGGGAAACACCAGAGTGAAGAAAATGAGAATAAGCAAATGTGTTTAAAATAATAGCTCAAAATATTAACTTAATTTAGGTCTTTAGCTGCTCTGACTCTTTATTTTCTGTCTTTACCTCTGGAAGAACCTGTTTCCTGCCACATCCAATACAATGATTTCATAGAATCTTTACTTACTGTTTTATGTTTTTATTTCAAATTTTTTTATTTGAAGTAAATTATACTCACATTACAAACATATCAAACAATTCTTTTGTGCCTATTTCTCCCATTTCCTGATATATACTTTTCTTGACAACCACATCTTGCCTTAGAGATATGAATACACCCTTAGGCAGCCCTAAGTTCAGTCCTTACACAATTGAGACATAAGTTTAAGTAGTCTTTCTTTTTATTATAATGACTACCTATTTGCAATAACACTAGCTGCCTTAAGCACACTACTTGAGAACATAGAAGCTATTTCATGATTGATATTTTTTCCTCATACCTATATCTTCCATAATTACCTTAATTTCTCTTAATGTTATACATTTGTACACTATTTTCAAATTAAACTTTCTGAAGCACAGATCTACTCTCCTGCTTTATTACTCATGTCTTTTTTATAATATCACTACTTACCTTATAAGGACATATTTTAATTGCAAACAGTTAAGAAAACAACTATTATATCACTTGTTGCAGTCAGGTTCACATTGCTGGTAGAAATCACCCAACCAAGAGCAGCTTGTGTGGGAAAAAGAGATTTATTTTGGCTTACAGGCTTGAGGGGAAACTCCACAATGGCAGGGGAAAACGATGGCATGAGCAGAGGGTGGACATCACCACCTCGCCAACATGAGGTGGACAATAGCATCCGGAGAGTGTGCCAAACACTGGCATGGGGAAACTGGCTATAACACCCATAAGCCCACCCCCAACAATACACTCCCTCCAGGAGGCATTAATTCCCAAATATCCATCAGCTGGGAACCTAGCATTCAGAACACCTAAGTTTATGGGGGACACCTGAATCAAACAACCACACCACTATAATATTTTTATGTGGAAGGACATTCATTATTACAATGTCTACCATTCTTTCTATACCTTGAGCCACTCCCTTCATTATAGAAAGAAACTTTTTTATTTCTAATATTAGAAGGAAGGATATTCATGTTTAACTTCTACCCTTCTGGTTTTAATTTGGGAGGTGACATTTCTATAGAAAACACAGTGGTTCTTTTTCCTTAACATCATATGTTGAACAGCAGTTTTTATAATATTCTTTCTCATTTTTAGCAGGTAGGAATACCCATAGCCAAGAAACCAGCCCAAAGAGAAGCTCCCATTGTTCTTTGGACAAATTGTGTGGGTATCCTTATGCAAATATTTCTCACACTTCTGGGCATATCCCACTTACTCAAAGCTGCCCTCACCCTTGGTGGGAGAAACTATTTTATCTTACAGATGGTAGAGAATACTGGGAAGATCCAAGATCCATTAATTCAATAAGAAAAATAGCCAACTGCATACCACTATATGAATCACTTCTACCACATTCACTGAGATCCAGAAGAAACTTCAGAGGAAGCAGCAATATGAGTATGGCTCCCAATGCTAGCCTGACAACCACCTTCAGGGAAATAGCAACAAACACTGTAGTGAACTGAAATACATTGTAACAGAAATATGGAGGCTATGGTCAACTCAACACTAAAACAAACTGCTAACACATCCATCCATCAGGGATTGTTGTGGCAGAGGGGGTAGGATCATTGTAAGAGCTACAGGGTATGTAGAAATATCCTGAGGCATAGCCTCCCTCCCCCAGCCAGAGACTTACAGAGGCCCCCTTATGAACACCAATAACCCTATTAGGCAGGCCCTAAAGAAAATGAGGACCAGGGAAGATCTGTGATATATATAACCTATATATCCTATATCCTATATCCTATATATTGTAACCAGTAAAACCTATGAGCCAGGTGTGGTGGTGCATGCCTTTAATCCCAGCACTCAGGAGGCAGAGGTAGGAGGAGGATCACCATGAGTTCAAGGCCATCCTGAGACTCCATAGTGAATTCCAGGTCAGCCTGGGCTAGAGTGAGACCTGACCTCAAAAAAACAAAACAAAGCAAGCAAACAAACAAACAACAACCATATATATATATATAATATGAGACCTATGTAAAAATATATAAATATTCAAAAAATACAAATCTAAGAGATTAAGCCAAAATAAAGTGATATAATTTTAGATATCTAATATTTATGTATCTTATAAAATATAAAAGTTGGTAAAAACATAAAATAAAATATGAAATACTATTTACATAGTACTAATATTTTTAAAAACATTGTATTTATTTATTTGCAAGTAGAAAGAGATAGAGAGCAGAGAAAGAGAGAATGGGTGTGCCAAGGTCTCCAGCTGCTACAAAGGAACAACAGAAGCATGTGCTACTTTCAGCATCAGGCTTTGTAGGTAAATGTCTTAACCGCTGAACCATCTCTCCATCCTGTAGTCCAAGTAATTTTTTATGCCAATTAATGTATTTTAAGATACAAAATAAATACAAAAACCTATTTTTAAATGATAACTGAAGTACTACATGATTGCCAAATTATATACTCCAAATATAATAGCACTATATATATATATATTTCACTCAGACATTAGGCTTTCATGAAAATTAGATGATCATTGCACATATGGGCTATGGTCACTAGCAAACAAAACAAAAAGAAATATTATGCCTATATTGATTTTACTTATATGTTTATTTAGTCAAAATGCATAAATATAAATTACTAAATTATATAGCTGATAGTTAAACTGCTTCCTCTTTTAATTTCTAAGGTAAATGGTTTAACATATTCAAACAACTTCACCCATTTTCCGTTTCCCTTCACACACATTCTACCATTTCCAGTGATAATTTTCTCTTTGGTATATATCAAGTAGCACAAAACATTTCCAGCAATGCTTATTGAAGTGTGTTTCACATAATGATCTTAGTCTGCTGGAAAACCAATTACATATTTATACATTTAATCTCTGTTCTGTAAAGGCTTGTGTTTTCACTACCTGTGTACCAACAGTGGACTGCTACAAGTACAGGGCAAACATAACTGAAACTTCTTTGAAAAATAAGATGCAAGCCAGGTGTGGTGGCGCACGCCTTTAATCCCAGCAATCGGGAGGCAGAGGTAGGAGGATTGCTGTGAGTTCAAGGCCACCCTGAGACTCCCTAGTGAATTCCAGGTCAGCCTTGGCTAGAGTGAGACCCTACCTTGAAAAACCAAATATATATATATATATATATATATATATATATATATATATATATATATATATAATGCAAGCCATAAGGGGCATGAGAACTTCTTGAATGAAATCAATGAAGTAAAGTAATGTCACATTATCTCCTTTAATAAAGTGTATTTTCTGGGGCTGGAGAGATGGCTTGAGGTTAAGCGCTTGCTGTGAAGCCTAAGGACCCTGGTTCAAGGCTCGATTCCCCAGGTTAGCCAGATACACAAGGGGGCACACACATCTGGAGTTCATTTGCAGTGACTGCAAAGCTAGGTGCACAAAGTGGCACATGCATTTAGAGTATGTTTGCAGTGGCTGGAGGCCCTGGTGTGCCCATTCTCTCTCTTTCTCTCTTTCCCCCTACCTCTTTCTCTCTCTCCCCCTCCCTCCTTTTTTTTCTGCTTGAAAATAAATAAATAAACTGTTTCAAAAAATTAAAACTATTATTACCAAATGAGTCAGCCATTCTATGTCTGAGCATTAATTACAAAGATATGAAATTGGCATTGTGAATATGTATTAGCATTTCATGTTCATTATAGCATGAATTCATAGCCAAGCTGTGAATATAACCAAAATATGCAACAGCAGATGCATAGATAAAGAAAAAGCAATATATTTACACATTAAATTATTATTCATACCTTAGATGCTTGTCTTGCCATATAGCTCAGAGTGGGTTCAGACTCCCAATCCTGCTCTTCTGGCCTCTTGAGCACTGGAATAACAGCTGCTCACCACCATGTCTGGTTTATTTATCCTTAACAAAGTAGAACATACTCAAAGAAACATGGCTAAAATTTGAGGATGTTATTCTAAGAGAAATAAGCCAGTCACAGAGGGCAAAGTCTCCATAATTACAGTCATGTAATTCACCCAAAATACTAAAACTTACAAAAGTGGGGTTGGGGAGATGGCTCAGCAGTTAGAGGCACTTGGTTACATAGCCTGCCAGGCCAAGTTTGATTCCCTATACTGTTCACTTAAAACCAGATGCACATGTGTCTAGAGATCATTTGCAAATGCAAGAGGCCCTGGCTTGCCCACACTCACTCTTCCCCAGTCTTTTTCCTTGCAAACAAATAAAATTATTTTTAAAACCTTACAAAAACAAGCTGAAGCTGGGCATGGTGGTGCACGCCTTTAATCCCAGCACTCGGGAGGAAGAGGTAGGAAGATTGCCGTGAGTTTGAGGCCACTCTGAGACTCCATAGTGAATTCCAGGTCAGTCTGGGCTAAAGTGAGACCCTACCTCGAAAAACCGAAAAACCAAAAAAGCAAAAAAAAAAGCTGAATGTAGGTCATGAGAGGCCAGTAGAGAAGAGGAAATAAAGAATTGAATATTTATCAACTTTTGATTATCCAAAATGATCAAGTTATATAGATAGGTTGCAACACTTTATCTTAGATAACAGTTTCTTATGTAATACTATTAAAATTTCAGAGTATATACCTCCTATTATATGCCCTGTCTATTTTATTTAAAAAGAAATTATTTCTAATAAACAAAATAAAGTAATATAATCAAATAATGACTTATGTAATTATTTATGTAAACATTGTCAATAATCTTATTTTGAAAAACCTACCATGACTTTTAAGGACAGTTATGATCCTAAACATTAAAACTACTGCTAAGTACTTTTATGGTTTATCTCTTTTCTTTTCAGTAACTATATAAGATTGTTAAGACATAGAATAGCCTTTCAAGATTTTATGCTGTTCCAGGTAAATATTAAATTGTACCTATTAAATTGGTAACAGCGTAATCACACGGGAATAGGATTCTGACTTGAGAGGAATATAAACAGCACTTCAGGAGGATGGTGAAAAATGAACAGCTGGATAACCCTGAAATTGCATTGTTGAGAACTGTTGTTCCTCTTCCTGCTTTTCTACTTATTCATCCTTCTTTCCCTCCTCTTCTTCTTTGTCTTCAGCTGCACAATGGCTTTCCTAATCAGAGAAGTTATGTTAATTCTAAAATCATAAAGTATTTAAGTGAAAAACCTACACTCCTTGAATTATGGAAATTCAATAATGTGATCAGAGCTAAAGTGAATGACTTCCCTACTAACCGAAAACCAAGACCACAGCTTGTTGTCCACTTACAGTGACATGTGCATCAGGAAAAACTGTATGTTTTTAACTGATGTAAGAAAATATTCTACTGTTATTTTAATGTGAATACTGTACTTGCCATGTAAAGTTGTTGCTATTACGTTTTTTCAATTTGTATTTTTATATTTAAGCTTTTGACATGATTCTTGGTAAAACTGATATTTTATGTTATATATGTTTTGGTATGACTTTTTAAAGACAAAAATCTTACAGTGTAACCTAGGCCTCAGCCCTGTGAGTTCTAGCATTACTAGTATGAACCACCATGTGCATTTAAGACATGAAATTTTTAGGCTTAGGACTTTTATATGAAAGCTAATTGATTTAATAATCAGAACTCAAAATTACTTTGTTAGAAGAGTGAATGTAATATAATATCATGACAGATTTTAAATAAATTTTAGGGCTGGAGAGATGGCTTAGAAGTTAAAGCATTTGCCTGTGAAGCCAAAGAATCCAGGTTCAATTCCCCAGGACCCATGCAAGCCAGATGCACAAGGGGCATATGCATCTGGAGTTCATTTGCAGTAGCTAGAGGCCCTAGCATGCCCATTCTCCCTTTGTATCTCTTCTCTCTCTCTGCTTTCAAATAAATAAATAAAATTTAAAAAAACTTTAAAAAAATTTTAGTACAAATATTGAGAGATAACAAGAAATATAATATATACAGCATATAATTAATATAAACTATATAAGTTAAGCATTTTAATCCCTAATAACAATAATAATATATTTTAGGTAATTTGACTTTTAAAATACTATTATTCAACTTAAAAAAGAAAAGACAGGGGATTGGAAAGAATGCTCAGTGTTTAAATACATTTTCTTGCAAAACCTGCTAACCTGGATTAATTTCCCAAGCCTCCCACATAAGTCAGACACAAAAAGTGGTGTCAATGCCTGGTGTTCAAGATGCCTTGGCATACCTATACCCTCCCCAACAAATGTAAATAAATAAATAAGTAGATTTTAGAAGGTGAAACAGTGGAAACTGGAGAAAAACAAACTTTGGTTTGTAAAGAATGAGATTCCAACTGTTAAATAGTTTTATTCCAGGATATTTATAAATTTCTACCTTGTTTTATTCTTACTTACAAAGTTGTTTATTTTCCCTATTGCTCCTCTGAAGAAAATATTTCAAGACAGAAGCAATTTCAAATGATGTTAAAAATATAAGAACCTCAGCAATATTGTTATATTGACTATAAATAATTTAGGTGAAGGCTACTCACAGTAAGTTGAAACCACGTTGCCATAAAGTAGATTTTAAAGTTACTAACAAAGCAAGAACAAGCACTTTCAAACAACCATGTTTAAAAGACATAAGATTAGTCTATTAGTTTACCTTGTTGTTAGATGCTATTTGTTGGATTTCAATATCTACCAATTACTCTCAGAGAAGATAGTTATGTGAGAACACTTTATAGAATCTTGGTGGATTTATCTCTCCAATCTTAAGAAATCTCTGGATAAATATTGTTAGAGGATAGTGTTGTTTGAAGATCTGCAGAAAGTGAGATACATAATACATAATTGAAATGGTCTTTCTTGACTATCCCCATGATATTTTATAGATTAAGAGAGTTTCATCATCTCTATACAGTCAACAGGAAAAAAAAATTCCTCACTTCTATGTTCCTAGTTTATAAGAAAACATTTATTGCTTCACGATAGGAGGTTTAAAAGAGGTAAAGGGATAGAAAGATGGCTTAGCAGCAAAGATGCTTGCCAACAAAGCCAAAGGACCCAGGTTCAATTCTGCAGTATGCATGTAAAGCCAGATGCACAAGATGGCATCTGGAGTTTGTTTGCAGTGGCTAGAGGACCTCGCAAGCTCATTCTATCCCCACCCGCTGCCACTTCCTCTCTCCCTTTCTCAAATAAATAAATAAAATATTTAAGAGGAGGTAAACAGAAATGATATAACTGATTTAGAAATAGCCATAATAAAAGCCTTAGGTAAAAAGTTTCTGATGGCAGTATTTTTACATTCACAAAAATGAAAACTGTAAATCTTCCCAAAGCATAACTGAAGTTGTATTAACTTTAGGTTATAATGAGTTTAGAAGAAATGAAAATCAAAATTAATTAATAACTAAGAACATGTTCTCTTAATTTTGTAGGAAGCTAATCATGTAAAATACCATTTTTTCAAATAAAATTATTGCCTGAAAGTTTGAGATAGTATACCAGATTTGCATTCTATAATACATAACTTTTCATTATTTAATCAAATGATTATTCCTGTGGTTATATTTTTAAAGCAGGGTGTCTTGCTCTAGCCCAGACTGTTCTGAACTCACTATGTAGCTCATGGTGGCCTTCAACTCACAGGGATCCTCTAAATCATCCAGGTGAGTACTGGGATTATAGGCATAGGCCAATAAACCTGGCCTCTATTTATTGATTTTTAAAGAAAAGAGTTTGCCGAATTTTAGATACCACAAAGGATATTTAGGAATTGGAGAAATGTGCTAGGAAAATGATGAATGACTATAATTCCAGCATTTCAGAGGTGAAGGCAGAAAGATTAGGGAGTCATTTTTGACTACATGGAGCATTCAAGGAAAGCTTGGGCTCTGTGGAACTGTGTCTCAAAAAAAAAATTTTTTTTTCAAAAAGTGTCCCTTCCTATTGATGCTGCTGACACAGAGTATGGAAAGACCTGGCTGGAATTCAAAGAAAGCCAGTCCCCAAACAGCTTATTTAGTGCTGGGAAGCACTACATGAGCTACTGGAGGAAAATGGCAACAACAGTTTGAGCAACTAGTGGCCTAAGCTACTCAGAAGCAAACACCCTGACATGATGTACACCAGTGAAATAGGGGCACACAACCTCAGTTGGTAACCAATAGCTTTTTGATTGGCTAAGAGATCCTCTCAGTGTAAAGTAACCCATATCTGGATTTGGGAACCAGATCAGAATCCTATGGAGGCAAAGATTATGTTCTACAGTGTCAAGCTCTCACTATTCATTGGCTAAAAGAGGGGTTACATACATCAAATTCCCCCTAAATTAATAATGCTTATCCCATTTAAACTATGCTGACTTCACTCTTTCCATCGGAGAATCTGTTCTTCTTTTTAAGATAGTAGTGAGACCAGTGGAGGTAAACAATCACTTCAGCCAAGCTCCAGCTGAAACCACAGAGGAATTGGGGAGATAAGCAAGAGTGCTTCTTCCATGCTATACCTAATAATCAGTGCAGGGTATAGGAGGCAGATGCTGTAAATACTCAATACCTACCCAAGTATAGATCCAGGGGCTTATCACTGAAGTAGACTTAAAACTCACCCACCATGGCTCAGGGAATTTTGCAGAAGAGGGGCATAAAGATTGTAAGAGCCACAGTTTGAGACATCATGACCTGAGGCATTCCCTCCCCGCAAAAATAAATGACTACTGCTCCTACAACATATAAACCACAACTCCATAGGGAATACCTACAACCTCACTGAGGAATGTCCACAACGGAATGCGGGCAGGGACAAGGGAAAAGAGGGTACCAACACATGACATATCCATACGAAACATTTTGTTAATAATAACAAACATATTTTTAAAAAGTGGTCCCTTGAAAAATCCATTTAGGGTGTGTTAAGATGGCTCAGTGGTGCTTGATTGCAAAGCCTGCTGGCCTAGATTCTCTTCCTCAGTACCCATGTAAAACCAGATGTACAAAGTGGTGCATACATCTGGAGTTTGTTTGCAGTAGCAATAGGGCCTGGTGTACCAATTTTCTCTCTCTCTCTCTCTCTCCCTCTGCTTGCAAGTAAATGAAATAAATAAATATTTCAAAAGAAAAATCTATTGAGTAGCTACCTCTTTATAAGATAATTAAAAATATTTAAAAAGTTTGAATGAAGGAACCCTTCACGAGTACCTGATCCCAGATGCCATAGGTTATTAAATGAAAATCTCAGAATGGGATACTTCCCTGCAAGCTGTTGGCTAGGGAGGCCCTGAGATCCCCAAAATAATACAGGGTATTGGCATTCTTTTGGCTGCCTCTCTTACCAGATTGTCAGACTTTAATGCTGAAGATGTCATATACTTGAGCTGCAAAACATAGAAAAACCAAGCTGGCACTGAACTGGAAGCTTCCTCCCTGCTAGGTAACTTCCAGTTTCAGAATGTAGAATTCTGTAGGACAAATGTTATTCAAATGTTATTAATAGTATTTCCCAATAGTGGACTCTGAATAGTACCATACTGACTTGCCCTACCAGGTAAGATGTGCTCACTGGTCCAACATAAGCATGCCTGTTATGGGGGTAACTATTTTTTTTATTACACTTGAGGCCTACTACACAGGAGTGAATTCATAACTGATCACATATACTTAGTCAAAAATGTGTACCTGGGTAATTCCTTGGCCTTTGAAGATATTGGATCTACAATTGCTGTTTTGCTAAAGAGACAGGTTATCATGTTGCCTTTTAATATGTATGATTGTACCTATAGATGAGCTTAGCACCCAGTCTTGTCAGATATCTTCCTTTGTGGTAATAGACAACATTTAATGCCTAAATTCTTAACTCCCCAAAGTGTTGAGAATAAGTGACTGTTGAAGGTTTATCATTAAACTGACATCTACATCACTCCTTCCAAGGCACAGGGGTATTGCATGAAATGAGTAGAAAGAACAAAAGAAGATGGGGAGGAGTGCTGAGTATGTCTTCTGAACATGCAGTATTTGAAGTTACCTGCCCAAGACCTGTAAGATATAGGACCTGTCAACATTCCATCACAAATAGGGGAGGGAATCATGAGACCTCACCCTTTTCTGAGGAGCTATTGGCAGTTGGTTGTTGGTAGAAGTAGGAGAGACCTTGCCTCTGATCCAGAAAACAGGCACCCCACCTATGCCTATGCAAACAATTGTAATTAAACTCAGTGGGCCATGGAAAAGACAGACATGACAATAGGAAGAGAACTAGTTAAGAAGAAGACGGATTCTTCTGTGGGAGGGAATAACAGAGGATGATGAGAAGTAAATATGATCAGAATACTTTATACACATGTCTGAAATTGTCATAAAGTAAAAATTAAAAGAATGGCCACACATTTAGGATTGGTAATACAATTTGCAAAACTCAATGTAAAATGATTAATTATATCCTCTTATTTAAAACTTGTGGAAAAACATGCTTTCAAATATATGAAATATTAAATCTTTCATTCTTTGCTTGTTGATTCTCATGCTGTTTATTATTGCATGTCATTTTAAACAAATAAAAATAAAAAATATTAGTATGAATTTAATGTTTGTCTGTATAATTCAAAAAGTTAGGTTAAAATGTAAATATTAGCACTTAATTTTAATAAAAATCATTCAAATTATTCATTTTGTATATGAGAGTCTACATTGTTAGTAAAAAAGCCTTATGGGAGGCCAGAAAGAGTTCTTGTACTATGTTCCAAACACAGCAAACCAAACCTGGTTCACCCACACTAACTGTCCATAAGAAAACTAAAACTTAAGGGAAGCAGACCAGTCCCCAAATGAATAAGTTTTCCAGAAAACAAGAGATTCTAGTCTATTTAAAGTTAAGTCAGTTTACTAAGGAATTGCTTATTCTTTAACTGTTAAAAAATTTAAGAGTAAACTGAAGTAACCTCATGGTAAGCATTTTTCCCATTGTTGCTTCTTTCTCTCCACTCAGTAAATCCCACCCTTTGTCATTTCCTAGTGAGGGCTTTTATTCTACTTCTAGAAGAGTGGCTATGCTGATTCATGAACTACAAATAACAGCCAACTCTAACTAAATGTGTTATAATTTTAAGTTTTTTTTTGTTTTGTTTTGTTTTTCAAGATAGGGTCTCACTCTAGCCCAGGCTGACCTGGAATTCACTATGTAGTCTCAGGGTGGCCTCGAACTCACGGCAATCCTTCTACCTCTGCCTCCCGAGTGCTGGGATTAAAGGCGTGCGCCACCACGCCCGGCTAATTTTAAGTTTTGATGATACATAATATATCTTCATATATTTCTAAGTGATACAACAGAACATGATGCACAAAACTACATAAATTATTTCTATTTTACTTTTCAGAAATATTTTTCATTTATTAATTTGAGAGAGAGGGAAAGAAAGAAAGAAAGGAAGGAAGGAAGGAAGGAAGGAAGGAAGGAAGGAAGGAAGGAAGAGGCAGTAAGAAAGACAGAATGAGTGCACCAGGCACTCTAGCCACTGCAAACTAAAGATGTATGTGGCCCCATGTGCATCTGGGTACTAGGGAATCAAACCTGAGTCCTTGGGCTTTGTAAGAAAGTGCCTTGGGCTGGATAGATGGCTTAGTGATTAAGGCATTTGCTTGCAAAGCCAAAGGATCCTGGTTTGATTCTCCAGGACCTATGTAAGCCAGATGCACAAGAGGGCACATGCATCTGGAGTTTGTTTGCCATGGCCAGAGGCCCTGGCATGCTCATTCTCCCCCCCCCTTTCTCTCAAATAAATAAATAAAATATATGAATTAAAAAAATATTAAAAAAAAGAGAAAGTGCCTTAACTGCTAAACCATCACTCCAGCCCATCTATTTTACTGTTTTTTGTCTTTTTTTTTTTTTTTTTTTGAGGTAGGGTCTCACTCTCACCCACTATGTAGTCTTAGGATAACTTTGAACTCATGGTGATCCTCCTACTTCTTCCTCCCAAGTGCTGGAATTAAAGGCATGTGCCACCACGCCTGTCTCCTGTTTTACTTTTGATAAACACTTTTATGAGTAAGTAAAGGACTTAAATGACAAGGACCTATAGGTATCACTATGCAATCCTTTCCCTCTGTGTCATTTTGGCAGAACAGTTAATGAGTACAAGGATATCACATAAGTGAAGGAGGTTTTGCTTCATGGTTGCTCTTACTTCTTACCTTGAAATTGTGATCTTTTCAAGTTGAAGGCAAGTTGTGGTTCAAGTGGAAAGTTGTGGGACTATAACTACCCCTCACAAACTATTAGGGGATAAGCTCATATACTAATCTATCCCCTTTTATCAAATTGTGATAAAAGTAATTGCTAAGTCAGGCACTGTAGACATTAAAGAATGATCAAATAAGGACAATAGTAAAAATGCATGTTGCCCATATCTTCTTTGCTAATATGCATGCCACATGGTCTCACCATTGTTCACTCACAATTCACATTAAAAATAATAAAAGCATTAAGAAATTCAAAACGGTGACAGCAGAACATCAAATCAAATGTGAAAACCTTCTAAGCATGGGGCCTTGTGTGACTATGTAAGTTTCATATTTATTAAGTCAGCCTAAGGGACAAAATAGATAGAATTGACCTGATGAAGTTGTTGATCCTGGAATAACCACAAGGTAGATGTCAAAATTCAATAGAATGTTATTAATGACAATCAAATTTCATGGGGGGGGGGGAGTTGAATTGTTTATCTTATCACTTCTCACCCCTAAAATCAAATGAAATGACCAATACTGATGTCTGTTATATAGATAATACAACCTGAATCATCTGCTTGCATGCGAGTGGTAGAGGAGACTTAGAAACTGAACTATTTTAGGAAGCATGACCTATGATATACTAATTTCAGCAGGCAAAGAAATTAAATTGTTGATATCTGTACTACTTCCAATTTCAGTGTATATGTTTTTGATGGTTTGAGTTAGGTGTCTCTCTCATAAACTGAAGTGTTCTTAATGCTTGATCCCCAGCTGATGGCAGTTTGGGAGGTTGAGATCTTGCTAGATGAGGTGTGTTTCTGGGGATGGACCTTGATGGCTTACCAGTCCTAGCTTTCCTGTGTTAGTTTAGCTCACTCCCTTGCTACTATAGTTCACTTGGTGGTGACAAGAAGATGATATCCAGCCTCTGCTGCACTATGTTTTCACTGCCATCAAAAAGCTTCCATTTAAGACAATAATCCAAAATAAACAACTTTTCCACCCATAAGCTGCTTTTGGTTGGGTGCTTTGTGCCAACAAGGAGAAGGTAACTACAACAACATTTAATTGTCATGATCATTTATATATAAGTATCTTTTGTGAAGATAAATTTTAATGAAAGTTGCTCTACTGAGTCATACATTAGATAAAGTATCAAATTAAAAAATTGCCAAGATAGGGGAGAGATATTGCTTAGTAGTTAAAGATGCATGCATGCAAAGCTTGGTAGCCCAGGTTTGATTACTCAATACCCCAGTACCCACAAATAGCCAGGCACAAAAAAGTGGTGTATGAGGGGCTGGAAAGATGGCTTAGCTGTTATGAATCCTCAGGACTCATGTTCAACTCTCCAGATCCCACATAAGCCAGATCCACAAAACATGAGGCAAGCACAAAGTCACAATGCCCACTAGGTGGCACAAGTGTCTGAAGTTCAATTTCATTAGCTGAGGCCCTGGTATGCCAATTCTCTCTGTCTGTCTGTCTGTCTGTCTCTCTCTCTCTCTCTCTCTCACTTGCTTGCTCTCTGTCTCTCTAAAGGTAAAAAAAAAGTGGTGTACGTGTTGAGTTCATTTGCAGAGGCAGGCTCTACCCTCTCAAATAATAAATAAATAGACAGATAAAATATTTTTAAGTTGTCAAACTGTTTTCCAATGCCACCATCCCATTCTCAATTTCCATAAAGTAATTTGTGAATTTCAAGTGTTCTGCAGCCTTATGTCTACACTTTGTACTGTCATTGTGTTTAGTGTCAGCCATTTTGATAAGGTAGTAATGACGTTGTGTTCCTAGTTCAAAAAGCATTGTTGATTTTGTTATTTTTTTTTATGTGTGTGTTATGGGTGCATATTTCTATGTGTATTCATATTTATGTTGGCACATTTATGTTTGCAGGTACACATGCACATGTGTAAGGAGGCTAGGTATTAAGGGGTCTTTTCTCACTTGCTATCTACCTTCTTCGGTAAGAAAAAAAATGGGTCTTTTACTAAACCTGGAGCTCCCTGATTCTGCTGGACTAGCTAGTTAGGGAATCCCAGTGATCCTCTAGTCTTTGCTTCCCCCTGCTTTTGTTGTGGGTGCATGGCACTGTACCTACCTTTCACCTGTGTGCTGGGAATCCAAACTCAGTCCCACATGCTTGAGTGGCAAGCACTTTACTCAGTCATCTCCTCATTGCATATACTAAAAACTAATGAATGAAGTTAATCAGCTTTGCTGCATACTTGTTATGCATACTAAGTATCACAGTCTCAGGCTTAAAATCTATACGGAATTATAATACTTTGCCTACCAAGACACATGTAGAGAAAGCTGGCCTCTGTGTACCAAAATTAGTGCAGAGTCAGTATTATTTTCTTTAGGGAGTTGAGGTGAAGAATTTAGGCCTCTTTGATTGGTCTTGCTTGGCTGGTACTTCCTTTTAGATGGCTGTAACATAAGTGTTGAAAAAGGTCATTTTTCCATTCTGACTCAGCACTTTTCAATTCTCTTCCAATTTCCCACCTCTTAGAACCCTGAAAACCACTTAGGAATTAGATAATTCTCTCTCCAAAATGCCTGCATATCTTTTGAAACTTGCTTGAAACTATTCTGTGGGAAAAAAAATTGGAACAAATGGGTACAGATCCTTTACTTTAACTCTTATTTTCATCATCACAGTAAATAATGACCACATTGTAACTTCAGCTTGGCTTTCTTTCTAATTGGATTACAAATTTTATTTATCTATAAACTTGAAATATTAATGTCAGTGCCTATCTTGATGTAGTAAACTCCATAGTAAATATTGACATCAGATGTGTCCTCCCACTTTCTACTTATTTTCCAGAATTTTTTTGCTTTTTCAGGTACTTCATGTACAATATAAATTAAGAATTAGCCTTTAAGTTCGAACAAAGAGATCCCTCATACTATTTTTATTGGTTGCAATTTTAATAAATATATACATGAATTTGGTAAAGAAAGTAATTAATAATATTAAATATTCTGTCCATAAACATAGAATTCTCAATTTCTTTTTTTTTAACTAGTTATTTTTGTACTAAGTAAATATAGTCAAGTTGGTAGCATTGTTAGCCTCCTCCATGTCCTCCCCCTTCCCCTTGGTCCCTCATGTTGAGGTATATTGGTCATGCATTGTGGAGTTAGCCCACAGTTATGGATAGGAGGAAATGTCTCTGCATATCATGACCCAATGTGTGGCTCTGACATTCTTTCCTCCCCCTCTTCCACAAAATTTCCCTCAGCCATGTTGGGTTCATTTTTGGTCTGCTTCAGTGATGAGGTGTTGGGAGCCTCTGTGTCTCTGGACATCTGATTTGGTAGTAGTTGATTGTTTTCTGAGTTGGTCTCCTTCACCCTTGTGCTGGTACCAGGTTCACCAATAAGACAACACACTTGCTTGTTTTGCCAATTATTCTTAGTTTCAGCTGGAGCCGTTTTGAGGAATGATGGGGTGGTTTTCTCCTTAGGATCTGCATCAACCTGAAAAGAGAAGCAGATTCTCCAACAGAGAGTAAAGTTAGCATCAGATAAAGGGGATAACCCTTATTATTTTTTATAGAGAACTTAAAAGGTGTAGGCCTGCTTGTAGCCCATGATTGGTGGTAGCTTCATTATGGAGAGCAGACTCATGTTTGGATATGGTTCAGACTTGTTTCCCAGCTCCAGCTATGGGTTTCATTCCACTGAGGAGATCAGTTAGCCAAATCAAGAGCAGTTGGTTTCCAACCATGGCTGTGCATCAATATTGCACTTGTGTTAGCATCATAACAGGTTATTTGCTGTTAAGTAAGTTAGACCGTGAGTTGCCTGGACAGATATTGGTCATTTTCCCCCAGTCACCCATGTAGCACCTTCTGGCACAAGACACGCTGACTGTCTGGGGACTGAGTCACTTCCAGCTTCCAGCCATGTCACTCCATGGTACATTTCAACTACATATGGTGTCTTCAAGTGTAGGGCCTTAGCACTATGCTTTGGTGGGTCATCAAGTACTCTGAGAGAAATCTGGCATTCTTCTAGGAACCTTATAGGTCTCTCTGATCAAAATCTCATTGTGGATGACAGCCACCTCCTGCTGGTACTGGGAGTTACGGGTCAGTGCCCACTAAAAGAAGGAACAAAAAGATAACTAATATAAAAGAGTTAGAGAGAGAGAGGGAGAGAAACAGAAAGACACAGAGAGAAGCAGTGGAAGATTAAGGTTAGTCTTTATGATACCCTCTCCAGTGCCTTGTGACTCAGGTGTTCCCTCTAAGGGCCTGGTGAAGGTTCAACCATTTGGTCTGCCTTCTAGGATGTAGAATTTTATGGTACCATTGCCATTTGGGTCTAGATTTGTGTCCCCCACGCCCTCCCTCCCTTGCCCTCCCGACCCACCCTATTTTCTCATCCTCAAGATGCTTCCTGAGTATGTTGGCATCTTGGGTAGATTCAGGCTTAGGTGCAGTAGATGAGTGAGACTATGTGGTGATCATCTTTCTGTGATTGGGTAAGTTCACTGAGAATGATCTGTTCCAGGTTTGACCATTTTTCTTCAAATTTAATTGTGTAATTTTTTCTTATAGCTGTGTAGAATTCCATTGTGTAGATATAGCACATCTTAGTTATCCATTCTTCTAGTGATGGACATCTGATTGATTCCAGCTCTTAGCTATTATGAATAGAGCCACTATAAACATCGTTGAGCAAATCTCTCTGGAATGAGGCTTGAAGGCTTTAGGGTACATGCCCAGTAAGGGAAAAACTGGGTCTGTTGGTAACTATATAGTCAGCTTTTCCAGAAGTCTCCATATTGCTTTCCAAAGTGGTTGTACCATCTTACATTCCCTCCAACAGTGGATGAGGGTACCTATTTCTCCACATCCTTGCCAGCATTTTATTTTCATTTGATTATTTGATGTTTGCTATCCTTACTGGGGTAAGGTGGAATCTAATAGTTGTTTTAATTTGCATTTCCCTGATGATTAGAGATGATGAACATTTTCTTAAGTGTGTTTTTGCCATTTGTATTTCTTCCTCTGTGAACTGCCTGTCCAGCTCTTTGCCCCATTTTGTGAGTGGGTTGTTTGACTTTTTATTGTTTAGGTTTTTGAGTTCTTTGTAGATTCTAAAGATTAGGGTTCTGTCAGTTGGATATTCAGCAGATATGTTCTCCCATTCTGTGAGTAATCTATTGGCTTTGCTTATTGTATGGTCATCTGTGAAGAAACTCTTCATCTTCATGTGATCCCATTGGTTGAGTGACTGTTTAAGATCCTTTGCTACTAAGCTTTTGTTCAGGAAGTTTTATTTTCATTCCTATATCATGGAAAGTTCCTCCTACATTTTCTTCTAGTAATAGCCAAGTTTCTGGTCTTATATTGAGGTCTATGAGCCATTTGGGTTTGAGTGTTGTGCATGGTGAGATGTGTGGATCAACTTTCAATTTACTGCATATGGTTACCCAGTTTGTGCATTTGTTGAAGATGCTGTCTTTTTCCAGCCTGTATTGTTTGGGCCATTGTCAAATATCAAGTAGCTCTAGTTGCTTGACCCAAAGTCCAGGTCCTCAATACTTTTCCATTGGTCTATAGTGTTTTGACTCCAGTACCATGTTGTTTTTATTACTATGGCTTTGTAATATAGCTTGATATCAGGTATGGTGATGTCTCCAGAGGTATTTCTTTTGCTGAGGATATAATTGGATATCCGAAGCCTTCTGCCTTTCCATATAAACTTGGATATCATTTTTTCTATCTCTGTGATGAACAATGTTGGAATTATAATTGTAATTGCATTGAATCTGTATATTGCCTTTGGTAGGATTGCCATTTTCACAATGTTAATTCTACCTATCCAGGAGTATGGGAGGTCTTTCTATTTTCTCAAGTCCTCATCAATTTCTTTTTTGAGTGTTTTTTATTTTTTCATTGTATAGATCTTTCACTTCCTTGGTTAATGTTATCCCAGGGTATCTTTTTTTTTTTTTTTTTGTTATTGTTGCTATTGAAAATAGGACCATGTTCCTTTTTTCTTTCACAGTATATTTGTCATTTGCATATAGAAAGGCTACTGATTTTTGTGCATTGATTTTATATCCTGCTGCTTTGCTGTGGGAGTTATTCTCCTTCAAGAGCTTTGGGATGGAGTCTCTCGCGTCTCTAACATATAGAATCATGTCATCAGAGAATAGAGCTAACTTAACTTCTTCCTTTCCAAATTGTATCCTTTTTATTTCTTTCACCTGTCTTATTGCTTGATCTAGGACTTGCAGTAGTATATTGAAGAGCAGAGGTGAGAGTGGACAACCCTGCCTTGTTATTGATCTCAATGGGAATTCCTCCAGTCTCTCTCCATTAAGTATTATTTGGGCTTTAGGAGCTTTGTATATTGCCTTTATTATGTTAAGATATGAACCACCCTTGCCAATTCTCTCCAATGTTTTGATCATGAAGGGATGTTGCACTTTGTCAAAAGCCTTTACTGCATCTATCAAAATGATCGTGTGGTTTTTGTGTTTAAGCTTGTTTATATAATAGTGGTGTATTACATTGACAGATCTCCATATGTTGAAACACCCCTGCATTCCTAGGATGAATCCCACTTGATCAAAGTGGAGAAGCTTTTGATGTGTTGTTGGATTTGGTGTGCAAGGATTTTGTTCAGGATCTTTGCATCTAAGTTCATAAGGGAAATAGGCCAGTAGTTTTCTTTTCTTGTGGCATCTCTGCCTGGTTTTGGAGTTAGGGTGATACTAACTTCATAGGAGTTGGGTAGCTTTCCCTGTTCTCCAATTGTGTGGCACAGTTTGAGAAAGATTGATTTGAGTTCTTCCATGAAGGTTTGATAGAATTCAGCTGAGAAGTCATCTGGTCCTGGACTCTTCTTTCGGGGAAGGTTTTCTTAATTACTTTTTCAATCTCGATGACTTTGATATGTTTGTTTAGATTAATCTGCTCTGAGTTTAGCTTTAGTAGATGGTATGTGTGATATTGGTATATTGAAGTCCCCAACTATGATGGTGTTCATGGTTATTTCTGATTTGTTGTCAAGTAGGTGCTTTTTTTTTGTTTTTGTTTTTTTTTTTTTTTTTTGTTTTTTTTTTTAATGGACTGTGGTGCCCTTATGTTTGGTGGATCAAGATTTATGATTATGATATTCTCATGATATACCAGTACCTTGACAAGAAGGAACTGGCCTTCTTTGACTTTTTTGATTATTTTTGGTTTGAAGTCTATTTTATCTGATATTAATATAACTACACCTGCTTATTTCTTATTCCTGTTTGCTTGAAATATTTTTTCCACCCTTTCACCCTGAGCAAATATCTGTCTTTAGTGTTAATGTGGGTTTCTGGGAGACAACAGATGAACAGGTCTAATTTTCTGATCCATGCTGTTAGCTTGTGTCTCTTGATGGGTGAATTAAGGCCATTAATATGCAGGGTAATGACTGTAAGGTTTGATTTGATCCCTGCCATATTGTGATGGTTTATGTGGCTTGGTCTTTTCATGGACTTTGTAGTTTTTTGTGCCTTCTCTGAGTTTGGTTATTGTGATCTGCTTCTTGTAGGCATTTGAGGTTGATTATTTGATTGTTCTGTGTGGAGAATTTCCTGAAATACTCTCTGTAGGTTTGTTTTTTTGTTCATAGAATTGTAAATTTGAGTTTTGTCATGAAAAGTTTTTCTTTCACCATCTATTATGAAGGATACATTTGCTAGGTAGAGTAGTTTGGGTTGGAAGGCATAGGTTCTTAGACTTTGCAGTGTTCCATTCCAGGCCCTTATGGATTTTTAGGGTTTCCATTGAGACATCTGAACTAATTCTGATGGGGTTACTTTGAAAAGGGATGTGCTGTTTTTCCCTAGTTGATTTTAGGTTATTCTCTTTGGTGTCAATGTTTAGAGTCTTAATGACAATATGCCTTGGAGAGTTTCTCCTTTAGTCCATTCTGTTTGGAATGCTGTTTGCTTCTTGTATCTTGATGGGCCTTTCTTTAGAGAGAGCGGGAAAGTTTTCTTTGATTATTTTGTTAAATAAATTCTCCATGCCTTTGTTCTGAATTTCTTCCCCTTCTGGTATTCCTATGATCCAGAAGTTAGGATGTTTAAGGGTATCCCACAATTCCCTCATTTTCTGTTCACAGAAATTTTTGAACTTATTGAAACTTTTGAACTCTCGAACTGTTTCTTCTGTCTTGCCTTCCTGATTGGAGTTTCTATCCTTCACATGGCTGAATCTATTCTTGAGAGCGTTGATAGATTTTGGGCTTGTTCGATTAGGCTTGCATTTTCTACTACTTTTTTTTGTATGTTTTCCATCCCTCTGTCAAGCTACATTTTCACATCATTTTCTGATTTTTTTGATGCTTCTTGGAATTCATCCTTGCATTTCTTTGTGTCTTCATTTAGCATCGCCAGCTGATTTTTGAGGTCTTCTTTGTTTTCACTCTCCTTCATATCTCTTAGCTGTCTTTGAACTCCTTGCATTTTCTTATCTACTAGGCCTAGTCCAGTGATGGCAGCATCTACCCAATTATCAGTCCTTTGCTGTTTTTCTGCAACTTCTACCAGTTGTTTGCACAGGGTTGTATTACTGATAGCTTCATTTTGTTGTTCTGGTTTTAATGTGTCTTCTGTGTTTTGATTAGAGACATTCATTGTACGACTGGATGATCTTACTGGATTTACTTGCATTTGATAATTCATGTTATTTCTTTTGTGTTCTGGTCTGCCCATCACAGTGTATGGGCAGGGAGAGTAGGACTGTGGTCTTGATGGGTGGGGAAAGTGGTGCCTCTTGGGGATGCTGGCCTGAGATGCAGACAGGCAAGCAGATGGGCAGAGTGGTCCTGAGCTAATACGTGGGTAGGCGGATCAGCCTGAGCTCATGCGCAGCATGAAGCTTAAGCAGCCTGAGGACGGATGTTGAAGCAGCCTCAGTGAGCTGTCACTTGGTAGAATGACAAAGCCACCTGAGTACGCACATGTCGCAGGGACATCAAATCAGCCTGAGCTCATGTGAGGCAGGACACCAGGACACTGAAGCAGCCTGAGCCTTCCCACTGTGGTATACCAGTGGCAGGCAGATTGCGGATTGGGTCTGAGCAGATGCAGGTGGACAGGCAGAGTGAGCCTGAGCTCATGTGGCAGATGTGGAATGGGTCTGAGCTCACACATGCCAGGCAGGTGGCCAGAGCAGTAATCAGGAAAATGGGCCGAGCAGGATAAGGTTGCATGTGCAGATGGGAGGCATGCATGTAGTGGGCAGATGGATGGATTGACCTTGAGCTCGAGCAGGTCCAGCGTAGCTTGACCAAAGTCACATGTGGGCGGGGGTAGCAGGGCAATTGCCCCTGTGCAGTGAAGCAAGTGGAACTATGCCGCCCTGGGTCCCCTTTCTTACAGTAAGTGCAGGAATATCCTGAGTCTGGGACTATGGCTACAGTGGCTGCTTGGGGTGATTGGGGGACTGGTAGGCTACCTGCAAGTGAGGGAATAAGATATTCCCTTTTTATCCCCTCTGAACCCTCCCACTGGCAATCTATTAGAGATTTTTCTTCCCTAAAAGACACAGTGAACCCTTATTACTTTGCCTTTCTTTCCAAGGGAGGGGCGGTGCAGTTAGGCAGTCGCCATCTTAACCAGAAGTTGAATTATCCATTTCTTTTGTTCTCAGTAGTATGTTGTCATTTTATGTATGCTACTCTATGCACATATGCATGATTTTTATTCCTATACAATTTATGTTTTCTAAAATAAACTTCTAATGCACTATTAGTATTATAGAATGCTGGCTTAGTTCTGGCTTCCTTGTTGTACAGGAGAGTACTTGCTTAGTAGAAAATAATTTGCATAAAAATCTAAGCAGTAATGCACTTTAGAAAATAAAGGATTTCCTGCCTCTGAAATTTGGCAGTGAATCCCTACTAAGTGACAACTTAAAAATCAATTATACCTAGTGTTTAAATCATAGTTCTAATGTGCTATATACATTGTCAAATTTACAAAAGTTGTACCAAGTTATAATCAAACCAAAAGGCCATTGTGGTACTTACATCACACAGTCTTGGAAAATACATGCTAACTAGAAAATCCAGCAAGGCATAACATTCTTTAAATTATGTTATTATCTTTATTCCAGTACCAGTCTGTTTTGTCACTGTATCTTTATAATATAGCTTTATGTGGTGTAATATATTGACCAATTTTTATATGTTAAACCATCCCTGCATCCATGGTGTGAAGCCTACTTGGTCAAAGTAGATAATACTTTTGATGTGTTGTTGAATTGGGTTTGCAATGATTTTGTTCAGGATCTTTGCATCCAAGTTCATTTGGGATATAGGTCTATAGTTTTCTTTCCTTGTTATATCTCTGTCTAGTTTTGGTATTACAGTGATGCTTGCTTCATAAAAGGAATAAGGGAGGATTCCACGGTCTCCAATTATATGAAACCATTTGAAGAAAATTGGTTTCAGTTCTTTATTGAAGGTTTGATAGATCTCAGCTGAGAAGCCATCTGGTCCTGGACTTCACTTTTGGGGGAAGTTTTTTATTACCTTTTTAATCTCCATAGATGTGACAGATTTGTTTACAAGATTAATAAACTATGAGTTTAGTTTTGGTAGGTGGTGTGTGCCTAGGAATTCATACACTTCTTCCAGACTATTCAATTTTCTGTAGTAGAGGTTTTGGAAGTATGCCCTGATGATTTCTTTCAATTTCATTTATGTCACTTGTGATCTCTTCTTTTTCATTTCTGGTCTTTTAAATTTGAGACCTCTCTCTCTCTTTTTCTTGATGAAATTGGCTGGGGTTTGTGAATCTTGTTTATTTTTACGAAGAACCAGCTCTTTGTTTCAGCAATTTTTAAAATTGTTTTCTTAGTTTCCCTTTTATTAATTTCTGCTCTAATCTTATTTCTTTCCATCTGAAGCTCTTTCACAGTTGGATTCTTCTTGTTTGTCCAGGGCCTTCAGGTGGACAGTCAGCTTATTAATTTGGAATCTCTCTGCCTTTGTAATGGAGTCATTTAGGGTTATGGATTCCCCACTTAAGACTGCCTTCATTATGTCCCATAAGTTTTGGTATGTTGTGTTTTCATTATCACTCAATTCTAGGAATTTTACAATATCTTTTTTGATTTCTTTCATGGCCCATTCATTGCTTAAAAGTGTGTTGTTTAGTCTCCAGGAGTTGGTGTAGTTCTTGATGTGTCTGTTCTTGATAATTTTTAGCTTCAAAGCATTGTGATCTGACACGATTCAGGGAATTACTTCAATTTTCCTGACTTTATTAAGGCAGGCTTTATGGCCTAATTAATATATGGTCAATTTTGGAGAAGGTTCTGTGGGCTCCTGAGAAGAATGTGTATGCTGTAGAGTTGGGGTGGAAAGTGCTGTAGATATCCATTAGGTCTAGTTGATCTGTGATTTTATTGAGCTGTATTATTTCCCTGTTGATTTTCTGCTATGATGATCTGTTTATTGATGACAGTGGAGTATTTAAGTCTCTGACTATGATGGTGTTGGTGTTTATTTCTTTTTTATTGTCAAGTAGATTTGGGGTTATAAACTGTGGTGAACCTGTGTTTGGCACATCTATATTTATGATTGTGATGTGCTCATGTTGGATCATTCCCTTGATGGGTAAGAAGTGGCCTTCTTTGTTCTTCTTGATTACTATTGAAGTCTATTTTATAGATATTAATATAGTAACATCTACTTGTTTTGTATTTCCATTTACTTGGAATATTGTTTTCCAACCTTTCACCCTGAGGAGGTGTCTATCTTTAGTGGTGAGGTGGGTTTCTTGAAGACAGCTGATAGAAGGGTCCTCTTTTTTGATCCACCCTGATAACCTGTATCTTTTGATGGGTGAGTTTAATCCATTAATATTTAAGGTTATTACTGTGAGGTTTGAATTAATCTCTTCCATGATGAAGTGTTTTATGGGGTTTGGTGATTTCTTGTATTTTATACTATTTTGTATCTGGTCTATCTTGGTTATTGTGATCTTCTTGTTGGCTCTTGAGATTGGTTGTTAGACTATTCCATGTGCTGTATGCCCTCAAGTATTCTCTGTAGGTTTGGCTTTGTGTTCACAATCATAGAGTCGACATTTTTAAGGGAAAGTTTTTCTTTCAGCATCCATTATGAGAAATGCTTTTGCTGGGTAGAGGAGCTTGGGTTGGAAGCCATAGTTTTTTAGACCTTAAAGTGTTCCATTCAAGGCCCTTCTGACTTTGAGGATTTCCACTGAGAGATCTGACATAATTCTGATGGGATTGCTTTGTATGGTGTGAGTTGTTTCTCTCTTGCTTCTTTTGACACTCTTTCTTTGTTTTTACTGTTGAGAGTTCTAACTATGATGTGTCTTGGAGAATTTATTCTTTGTTCCTGTCTGTTGTGGTGTTCTGTGGGCTTCTTGTACCTGGATGGGCCTTTCTTTGGAGGGATTCAGAAATTCTCTTCAATAATTTTGTTGATATGTTCTCCATGCCTATGGCCTGGATTTCCCTTCCTTCTGGTATATTCATGAGCTTATTATTTGGTCATTTTAGGATATCCCACAGTTCTCTCTTATTCTGTTCACTTGAGTTTTTTTTTTTTTTTTTTTTTTAAATTTAGATAAGATTTTGGCCTCCCAATTAATTTCTTCTGTCTTGTCTTCCAGGTCAGTGGTTCTGTCTTCCACATGAGTAACTCTGTTTGTGAGTGGTTCTAGAGAGGTTTTTGTAATTCTATTTGATTTGTGTTTTCTGTTGTGTTATTTTGCATCATGTCCATCTCTTTTTTTTCTTTCTTTTCTTCTTTTTTTATTATTTTATTTTTTTTATGTCCATCTCTTTATTGAGGCACAATTTCAATTCAAGTTCTGATTTTTTGATGCTTCCTGGAATTTATTTTTGTATTTGATCAAGTCTTCATTATGCTAAATCAACCAATTGTTGAGATCTCCATTTCTTCACCCACCTTCAATTTATTCATATCTCTTTGGAGGGTTCTCAACATTTTTACCATCATGTTAAGCCTACTGTCAAAAGCTGAATGCTCTATGAAATGATTCTGTTCATTTTCATTGATGCAATTGTTGGTTCATTGATGGTTTGCTTCCACTTCAGCAATTTCTTTTTTGATCAGGGTCTCATTGGTTGTTGTGTCTTCATTTTGAGAATGACTTTCTGTTGATTTCTCTATGATTTCATTGAAGGTTTCCATTTTACGACTAGGCATCTTTGGTGGAGATCCCTCAGTTTTCTGACTTCCATTGGCTTTTTTGGATTGTTCTTGTACCCATTTTAGGGAGACTCTTAATTTTATTGAGGAGCAAGCAAGTTTTTGGCCCTTACCGTGTACCCTCTGACTCAGGTGAACAGGGGAATGTTCTTAATGCAAGTGGTAGACCAATTTTCTATCACTTCATTGTTTGTTTGTTTGTTGTTAATCTATAACAAAACAAATAAAAATGTCCTTGGGTGCCATTTGGGGAAATACCAACTATAAGAGATTAGAATTCATTCTTTCAGGTGATCATTCTTGTACTGGTTTGTTATACTTTTTTATGCATAGTGTTCCTCAACTGACTTTCTAGAATAAGTTAACTAATGTCTATAAATTTTAAGAGAAGGCTTTGGAAACAGAAGGCTCAGGTGAGCACTGTTGTTTTTTTTTTTAACCTGTAAATAAAGTTACCAATAAGTAAATCTATAATTGCAGCTCAGGAAGGTAATATGAAGGAGACATATATGTACTTTACAACATGCAGCAAATGACCTGGTGCTAATGTTTTTCTAGAGTTTTCCAGGACTATAAAAGAAGTATTTAGTCAAAGTAGGAAGGAAGTTTAAGTGTGCTTGTGCATAGATAAAAACAAGTCAGAGACTAGTGTGAGATGAAACTGAAATAGAGGGAGAAAATATGCAGTGTACCACAGGCCGCTGCATATATTAGCAGTGGTATAAACTGTGAAACCTTTAAGACACATGTTTTAAACATTCATGAACCTACATTTTCATTCATTTTTTTTGTTTTATTAAATTACTTTTTGCTTCCACAGTTTCCTTTTGCAGATACATGATTAATATTCCTTCTTACTTTTGGTAAGCAAATATTTATAATACTGTGCAAGATTAATGCTTAAATCTCATATACTTTGTAATACAAACTTGAGGAAAAAAATTGAACTCTTTTCAGTGAGAAAATAATAGTAACACCTGTGGTTGGATAGCACACTTTTAAAGTAAATTATTTAATTTATCAGCATAGACACAGTACCACTTTAAAGAATACCCACCTTTGTATCTGTTAAAAAATTACTTTCAAGTTGACCAAAGCTGACATCTGTGGGTTTTCTAAAGTTATTCTATTTTCCATATGGTGGTAGTCATCATATATGAAATCAGTCTTATTCTGCATGATGTATCTCAGGATCATACACATCATCATTAGGTTATGGAAATACCAGTTTATTGACACCTGCTTCCAGAAATGTTAATGGTATGGGGTTTTTCTTCTAGATATATAACCATCATATTTGTTCCATATTTGTTTCTCTTGTAGAGTTATAATTATCAGATCTGTACCTCATACTTATTGGGGATAAATCTATAAAATAAATGAAATTAAGTAATATTTCTGTTCATATTTTAGAATTACAATATTCTCTTTTTTTTTGTTTGTTTTTTTCAAAGTAGGGTCTCACTCTAGCTCAGGCTGGCCAGGAATACACTATCTAGTCTCAAGGTGGCCTCCAATTTACAGTGATACTCCTACCTCTGCCTCCTGAATGCTGGGATTAAAGGCATGCACCACCATTTCTAGATTAGAATTTCAGTTTTTTATTTAATTAAAAATGTCCACATTAGCACATGTACTCTAGGTGTTAAGTATATACTCATTTAATAGATTATGTATTTATGGCATGAATAGTTATTGAATAATATTTCAAAAAGTTCATTGGTTTTTCCATGATTTCCAGAGTAAGGACGAGTCTTTTAAATGGTAGAAGCCTTTATATGAGGCACATAACAATCTCTAATCTCATATTTTGCTGTTCTCACAATATATTTTATCATTCAATAATCCAACTCAGTATATTTTGTGATGTGATTAAATGCCACCTCCTGCCTTTGCCCATGATCTCTCATTGCATGTAGTAAAATCTCTTTGCATTAGTCAGGGTTCTCTAGAGGAACAAAACTGATAGAATGAATTGGTATTTTAAAATGAGGATTTATTTTTTGGTTTACAGCAATCCAACAACAGTTACCTGCAGGTTTAAGAGTCAAAGAGCCTGGTAGCTGCTCAGTTCACGTAGATGGATGCCTCAGCAATTCCAATCAAGAACTAAAAGCCTGGAGGAGTCCTGAAGAGCTACTGGTCTTCAGCCCACACTGGCATGAATGCTGAAAAAACTTGGTTCCAAAGCTGAGGAAAGGCAGCCAAACATGATAGGGACACATAAAAATGAAAGAGGGGAGGGGCAGGCAGCCAGGTAAAAACCACTCATGAAAGAGTAGCATAGGCAGCTAGGTATAAAGGCACTGTGTTCTTTCAGAGTTTTCTTATGTATAATCTCCATCAGGAGAACCATTAACAATTACAGTCTCCCTTACTTTAAACATAAGAAAATAAATTTTCCTATAATGTGTATAACTGCCATGCTGCTCACATTTACTTTGCAAGCTTTGTTGGAAAAAATTATATATTTTCAGTCTCCTGTAAATTTCTCTGAAGTCAAGAGATACAATATTTGCATTGCATATCCAGTGCATTCGTTACAGTAACATGTGGCACATAATAGATGTTTAAAAAATTCTAAGGAAAGAGAGTTAGACAAACATTACACAAAGAAAGTAACAAGAAAAAAATTTTAAAAGAGTAATGAACAGTAAAGAACTTTTTATCCTTCTAGTACAAAAATTATTTATAGTATAATCTCAAATATCTCTTTATAGTATGAGATTGTGGTTTAAAACTGGCATCTTCAAAGTGCAAGGACTTCAAAGGGCTACATCTGGAAAAATATTTAATAAATATCTTCCTTTATGTGAAATAATCAATCTAATTATTTTCATTGCTGCTCTCTCCATATTCTCTTTTCTCTTCTAAGAACATCTTTCCAATCTAAAAGTATCATAAAAATTTCAAAATTAGCTTTCTCATTTGTTCCCCAAACTGCTATTAAAATTGACAATGCAGGAGAAATTAAAATGAGAATGCATAAAGAAATGAATTAATAAAATCTCTCTAAGTAGAAAATTGGATATTATTTGAAGCAATAAAATGAAGATTTGTCAATTTTCTTGGGTGTAATTTTTTAAATATTGTGAATATGTAATTAAATATTTCCCACAAAATTCTCATATTTGGGTTATTTCAATTATTAATAAGATAGCCTTATACTTTCTATCAAAATTTAAACATAGATGTTTAAAAAATTATGCCTCATTCTTTTCTGTTTTCTCATGTGAATGATCATTAAAAACAGTGATTATATGGTCTGAAATAATTCAGTCTTTATTTTAGTGATTTTTTTTCTTTCTAAAGTTTAATTCAATGAGTTTATTTTTTGTTAAGACAATCTTAAAAGAATTATAGTTACCTATTACTACTGATATCTTTAGAATTTTATTGCTACAGTTATGACATAGTATGTGATGACTTATATATCTTTTATAGAGAGCAGGAACTACATACCTTGTTCAATATTCAATCCCATTTAAAACTTAAAATAACTTTTGTCATTAAATAGAACAGAAATTATTGTTATGGTAAATTTTAAATTTTATTTGGAATTTTAGTTTTACTCAGTATTGCTTGGATAAAAACTAAAACTGAGTTAAGGTTGTGTTTGTTTAGAATATCTTCTTTTCTATTGTGGCACTCTTGCAGGATTAAATGATTAAAGACTTCTACAAACCTCAGTTGTGCTTTACACAATTTTGGAACATAATCTTGTTATACTATTAATGAGCATATTGAGAAGCAGATGCAAATAAAAAGTTTATAATCCAATAAAGAAATCTCAAAATATGTTTACCATAGTTTTGAAATTCAAATATAAATATTTAAAAATAATTTTAATCTCTCTTGAGCTCAAATATATGATGTCTTACATGGCATAAGAACCTATAAAAGCAGCATGTTTTCTGGATGTTTGTAAAAATGAAGAAGAAACTTAATAATACTTATTAACTATAATAATCAGAAAACAAATGATACAATGCAAGCAAAATGATACTGCAATGATATGATACTTTTGAAGAAGTGATAATATTGTTAGGTTGGGACAGGCTCCCAAAATAGAGTCACCAAGGCCAGCAGGATGGCAACAGACATAAGGAAGTGGATTATCCACATTCCTCAAGTAACCACCCAGCCATTATCCCTTCCTTGTCTAACAATGCCCCAAGGTCATGGTTTCCTGCCCCCTTATCTTGAAAGTTGACTGCTCTCTGTTCTGGTCTCACACCCTAGCTATTTGTTACTTTTCCTTCTTCATTTTCCCCCAATTGAAAAGCCCTATAAAGCACACTATCTGGAAACACAGGTTGACTGTGCTCCTCTCTTGTGAGGCAGCCTTGGCAGCTCACATTTTCCCCAAATAAAGCTCTCATCTTTGCCTCAGAGTGATTTGCATTACCTTGGTCACTCCTGAAACTTACATCTAGTGCTGTGACTCAGATAGGAGGCTTCTGGTTGCCCTATTGGAAGACCAGACCTCCTTTCCCCTGACCAGATCATTGAGCAGTGTACTTTTTTACATTTTTTGTGAATATATTCTGATTTATTTTATAAGCATATTTGTTATTGCATACATAAAGTATATATGTACTATATTTGGTAGTCTAGATGAATAGGCTACATGAAGATAAATTCTATAAAAATAATTTCTACGTGTACATTTTATTTATATAATGTATTTTCTATAAAAATAATAAAAATCATTATATATGTATATTTATCTCTTTGAAAAATACCTGGAATGAAATAATTATAACACCATTTTATTATTATTAATTTATTTTCCCAATTTAAAAGAACAGTTGATTTTTCCTGTGAATTATTGCTATAAATTCTTTCACACAGTAGTGCTTACAGAAGAGCATAACAGAAAGGCATTAGATGGGCAAATACATAAATACTTCAAAGTTATTGCTGAAAGTGAAAAAAGGTGAGTAATATATTGGGCTCAGTCTAAACTTTCAATAAAATATGATGAGCTCAGATCTCATTTCTACAATTTTTAGCAGCTGGGTTTTTTTTTTTTAACATAGTTGAATTATCAGGTGTTTCAGCTTGAAAATGGGCAAAATAAAATTTATTTCATACTGCTGTTATTTCAAAGAATAGTTAAGATAGTAGTACATAAATAAATGCTATAACATAGTTTTTCCTAAGGCCAAAACACAGATTTAGTTAAAGTCATGGAAATTATTACTTTTTAGTTCTTCTATAAATTTATTTATTTTATTAAGAATGCATTTTTATGAATAAATCATGTGTTAGTAACATCTTTGCCCCCCTGACCCCATTTTTCTGGACCTGTGTCTCACTAGGGTTGGTGGTATTCCCCATGGGTATGTGGGTTATGCATTCTGAGAGCAGTAGTCAGTTATTGTGGGGGTGCAACACTTCTGGGTATGATCTCCAAACCTGTGGCTCTTACAATCTTTCTGCCCTCTCTTCCACAAAACTATCTGAGCCATGGTGGGTACGTTTGAAGTCTACTTCAGTGATGAGCTCATAGGAGACTCTAGAATTCTGCTTTGATACGTGTTGAGAATCCTCTGTATCTGTTTCCCTCACCCTGGCACTGATTATCAGGTTCACCATGGAAGCAGCACTCTTGCTTATCTCAACTCCTCTGTGGTTTTACCTGGGCCTTGGCTGAAGTATGAGGGGTAGTTTATCTCCTTAAGTCTCACAATCATCAAAAAAGAAAAAAAAAGATTTAGCAACAGAGAGTGAAGTCATCACAGGTTAAATGGGATATATTATTAATTTAGGGAGAGTTTGATGGATGTAGCCCCTCTTTTAGCTAAAGATGAAGGGGAGGCTGACATTACAGAACATAATCTTTGTCTCCATAGGATTTTGACCTGGTTTCCATTTCCAGATATGGGTTTTATTCCACTGAACAGATCTCGTAGCCAATCAGAACATCATGAGTTATCCATCACGACTATGCATCACCATTGCACTGGTGTGTGCATCTTGTTAGGTTGGTTGCTTCTGAGTACCATAGACCCCATGCTTGCTCAAAACATTGTTGGCCATTTTCACCCTTAGCTCATGTAGCACTTTCCAGCACTAGAAAGGATGTCTCAGGACTGGCTCTCTTCTGGATTCCAGCCAAGCCTGTCCATGTTCTGTGTCACCACCATATGGTGGCCTCAGAAATTGGGTCTTACCTTTTACCTCAGGAAGGTCCTTAAGTGCTTTACAAAAGTCTGGCTTGTTTTGGTGACCTTGTAGGTCTCTCTGGTCAACAGTTTAATATGGGTAGCACCAATTTCTGGTACAGGAGGAGTTACAGGCCATAGCCAAAAAATTTTAAGGTTAGGCTCTATTCTACCCTTTCCAGGGCCCTTCTATTCAGATACTTCCCCCCATACTCTTGTTGAGGGTTAAATCTTTTAGTCTGTATTCAAGAAGAAACGATTCTATGGTACCAATTCATTTTGGGTAATTTGTATTTATTCTTCCTATCTCCCCTCCCCCAAACCTTTTTTAATGGGCATCAAATTGCCTGTCATGAATGCCAGCAACTAAAGATTATTCAGGTTACGAGCCACAGATGAGTGAGAACATCTGACATTTTTTCTTTCTGTGTTTGTGTGAGTTTGCTGAATATGATCTGTTTCAAGTCTATCCATTTTCCTCCAAATATTATTGTTTTATATTGTTTTTTCTTACTACTGTGTAAACACACTACAACTTTGTTATCCATTCATCCCATGAAGGACACTTGGCTTAATTCCAGATCCTAGCTATTATAAATTGAGCAGCTTATGAACATGGTTTAACAAATATCTCTGTCGTGAAGTATGGAGCATTTAGGGTATAACTGGGTATGTTGATAATTCTACATACGTCTGTTTAAGAAAGATCCATATTGATTTACATGTTTGCATTCTCACCAACAGTGGGTGAGAGGGTTCCTCTTTCCCCACATCTTTGTCAACATTTGTTGTTTGATTTTTTTGATGTCTGCCATCCTTACTGGAGTAAGGTTGAATCTCACAGTTGTGTATTTCCCTGATGGTTGAGGATACTTAACATTTTTAAAGTGCGTATTACCATTTGTAGTTTTCCTCTGATAACTCTCTTTTCTCCAGTTTTGAGTGGCTTATTTGATTTGAGTACTTTGTAGACTGTAGATATTAGGCCTTTCTCAGTGGTATAGGTAGAGAAAATTTTCATTGATTCTGCAGGTAATCAATTTGATTTGCTTAGATGATGTTTGTGCAAAAGCTTTTTAGCTTCATGAAATTCCATTGGTCGAGTGATTGTTTAAAATACTGTGATGCTGTGGTTTTGTAAAGGAAATTTTTTCCCACTCCTGTATTGTGGAGTGTTCCTCCTATTTTTTATTCAAGGAGTTAAAATGTTTTAGGTATTATATTGACATCTTTGATCTATTTGGAGTTGATTTTGGTGTATGATAAGATGAGTGGGTCTAGTTTTACTTATCTACATGTGGTTATCCAATTTATCCAGCACTATTTGTTGAACATGTTATCTTTTCTCCAGTCTATGTTATTGGCACCTTTGTCAAAGATCAAGTAGCTATAGCTACTTGAACTAAGGTCCCAGTCTTCATCTGTGCTTCATTGGTCTCTATGTCTGTTTTTATGGCAGTACCATACTGTTTTGTTACTATGGCTTTGTAGTATAGCTTTAGATTGTGTATGGTGTTACCTCCAGAGGTCTTTCTTTTGCTAAGGATATGTTTGGATATCTAAGCACTGATGCCATTCCATATTGATTAAGAGATTATTTTTCTTATCTTTGTGCTGAATGATGGGGGAATTTTTATTAGCAGTGTATTAAATCTGTATATGGCTTTTGAGAGAATTGCCATTTCCCAATAATAATTCTACCTATCCAGGAACTTGGGAGGTCTCCAACTTTTCATATCCTCTTCAATTTCTTTCTTTTTTTTTTTATTTATTTTCCAGGTAGGGTCTCACTCTGGTCCAGGCTGACCTGGAATTAACTCTGTAGTCTCAGGGTGGCCTTGAACTCATGGCAATCCTCCTACCTCTGCCTCCCGAGTGCTGGGATTAAAGGCATGTACCACCACGCCCAGCTCAATTTCTTTCTTGAGCGTTTTTATGTTTTCATTATATAGGTCTTTACTTTCTCCGTTACTGAGTTACTGTTAGTCCAAAGTATTTGATTGTTTTGGGTGGCTATTGAAAATATACCAGCCTCATTAATTTTTTTCTGTATATATGTCCTTTGCATATAAAAAGGCTACTTATTTTTGTGTGTTTGTTCTTGTATCCTGCCACTTTGCTGAAGGAATTAATCATTTAGAAGTTTTGACATAGAGACTTTCAGGTCACTTATGTACAGGATCATGTCACATGCAAATAGGGACAATTTGATTTCTTCCTATCCAATTTATATCCCTTTTATTTTTTCTCCTGTTTCATTGTTTGGGCCAGGATTTCTAGTACTACAATGGAGAGCAGAGGTGGGACTTGGCACCCCTGTCTTGTTTCCCACCTCAGTAGCAACTCCTTGAGTCTTTCCCCATTAATTTTTTTTTGGGGGGGGGGGCTTTAGGTGTTTTATATATACTGTGTATTGTGTTGAGATATAAACTGTCTTTATTGACTTCCAGTCAAGACGGCACCCACCTAACCCCATCTCACCTCACGGGGAAGGAAAGGCAAGAACCTTAAGGTTCAGGGTGTTTTTTTTTAAGGGGTTTGCTGATTCTAGTAGGCTTCCAGTGGAAGGTTTCAGAGAAGCACAACAGAGAATCCACTGATTCCCACACTCTCTGGTAGACCACTAGTCCCCCAAACCCCTCAAGCCGTCCTAACCACAATCTCAGGAGGAGGTTGCTTCTGCACTAGCTGCAAGCCAAGTGGACCCAAGCAAGCAGGCTAGATCCTCTGCCATAGGCTTTCCAACCATCTTGCAGAACTCCAGAGATGTGAATACCGTCCCAGTCATCATTCCCACCCTAGCCTTGCTGACCCCTGGACATGAGATCACCATCTCAGTCACTGTCCAACCCCTAGCCTTTCTGAGCACTGAGCTTGCAATCACCATCCCAGTTGCCATTCTCACCCTAGTCTTGCTGACACCCTATGTGCATGATTGCTGTATACCGCACTAGACTTTCTGAGCCCCACCTGGGCCATCATCATCCCAGTCTCCAATCTCACCCTAGACTTCTGAGCCCCACATGCATGATCACCAGCCCACTGGCCACCATCCCTTCCCATACCCAAAGAGAGACCCAGGCTAGCAGGCCACTATCCCTGCCATAGCCTTTCTGACATCCGCAACCCTGATTGCCAGACCACTCACCATTGTCCCTTCCCATCACCGAACAGAAACCCAGGCCAGCAGGCCAGTGTCCCTACCCTAACATTTTTGAGCTCCACACATGCAATCACCATCCCACTCTCAGCTGCCCCAACCCACCACCGAACAGGGACCCAGGCTAGTGTCTCTGCCCTAGCCTTTCGGAACTCCATGGGTGATTGCTGTTGCACTCACTGACTCCCAGCCTCCAATCCTGGCCAAGAGGATAGCATCCCACACCATAGGCTTTCTTAACCATTGTAATGAGCAGACCATAGCAAAAAAGGAAAATCAAGAAGAATCAGATGCAAGTGAATCCAGCTAGATTGCCCAGTCCCACAATGGATGTCTCTAAATAAAATATAAAAGAGGCAATAGGATCAGAACTCCAAAATGAAGATATAAACTATGAAACCCTGACCAAGCAAATAACAGAACTTTCAGAAATGCAACAGAGGACCAATAATTGTATGAATGGTGTGCTCGCTAGATTAGACCTACTAGAAAAGAACCAGGAAGTGTTACAAAGACACTTTAATCATATGAAGGAGAATGAAAACAGAGGACCTCAATTTAAGCACAATAAAGACATACAAAAATACAAGGATGAACTCCAAGAACCACTAAGAATATCAGGAAATGATGTGAAAAAAGAACTAGAAAAAGGGTTGGAAACAATACATAAAGTAGCAGTGGAAATTGCTAACCAAATTGAACAAACACAAAACTGTAGAGAAGCTCTTAAGAATAGAGTTAGCCATGTGGAGGATAGAAACTCAGAACTAGAAGACAAAACAGAAGAAATAGTTTGTGAATCCAAAAGTTTCAATATGTTCAAAACTTTCTGGGTAACATAACATGAGGGAACTGTGGTATACTCTTAAGCATCCCAACATTCAGATCATGGGAATACCAGAAGGAGAACAAATTCACACCAAAAAATGGAAAACTTATTCAACAAAATTATTAAGGAAAACTCACCCATTCTTTCAAAAGAAAGTCAAATCAAGTAACAAGAAGCTAGAAGAACTCTAAAGAGACTGGACCAAAGCAGAAATTCTCCGAGACATAGTACTTTTTAAATTATTTTTCCTGTAGTTCTGTTTTAAATAGATAGATAGATAGATAGATAGATAGATAGATAGATAGGGACAACTTCTATACTTACAGACAACAGACCATGGTATTTCCCTACCCCCCCCCACTTTCTCCTTCATAACTCTGTTCTCTGTCATATCCCTTCCCTCTCTCCATTAGTCTCTCTTTTAATTTGATGTCATCATCTTTTTCTCCTATCATGAGGGTCTTGTGTGGGTATTGCTAGGCACTGTGAGGTCTTGGATATCAAGGCCAAATTCTGTCCAGACAGTTGTATTTAAGGAGCACTACCCTTCCTTTGGCTCTTACATTCTTTCCACCACCTCTTCTGCAATGGACCCTAAGCCCTGGAGGGTGAGATGTTTGGGTGCTGGACACTCCTCCACCCTTCTTCTCAGCACTATGATGCCTTTTGGGTCATCCCAGTGGTCATTGCCATCTGAAAAGAGAAGCTTCTCTAACCACAAGTGAGAATAGCATTAATATATGAGTATGAACATTAAGTTAATGCTTTCAGGGCAATTTGGTGACAGTAATATATGCATTTATCCAGACAAGAGGAGGCTTTATACTTCTAAGGCTCATGACCTCCCCTTCCATAGACTTTTGATTAGGTTTTCAGTACCAGGCACATACTCCCTCATATAGAATGGGTCTTCAGTCCAATTAGAGAGCATTTGGTTTCCCCCAGAGCAGACATGCCACTATTGCAGTCATTCAGTCATTTGGCCTGTCTGGCCAAACTTGAAGTTTCCAGTGTCCACTGTTTTCACTGCTGTTGACTTCTGTCTACCATAAGACGGCATAGAGTGCAACTTTTTCTAGCTTTAAGTTGGCTGGGATACAGGGAGAAGGTTTCCTGCTCAGCACCAACTTCATTTCTCAGTGACTTTGCTGCTCAGGCATGTGAAATCTTCAGCAATAGGGTCTTACCATCTTTTTCTCATGGGGAACCAAGGGCCTTGGCAATAGCCTGTAATGGTTTGGAGGCAACAGGGACCTCCCTGGCTAATGACTGAATGTAAGGTATCCCATCCCAGGCACTGAAAATTTTCTAGTAACAATCTATGGCTTCTGGATGTGCCATTATTTAAGAAAATAGATTTTTATATAACTTATTCAGAATATCTTGAACTTTGATTGACCCTTTCCCTGCCCTCCTTTTATAGAATCTCTTCCCCTGACCTCACTTAGGCCTTTTCCCTTTCTGTAATCTGTTCTTCAACTTACATATATACAATATCATCCTCTTAAGACTCCAAACATCGATCACAAAGAGAAAATCCTAAAGGCAGCTAGGGAGAAAGAACACATTACATATAAAAGAAACCCCATCAGAATTACTACAGAATTGTCAGTGGAAACCATAAAACCCAGAAGGGTAAGGAATGTAACACTGCACACTCTAAGAACTTATGGCTTCCAACCCAAACTACTCTGCCCAGCAAAAGTGTCCCTCATAATAGATGGTGAAAGAAAAACTTTCCATGACAAAACTCAGCTCTAAAACTATATAAACACAAAACCAAACCTACAGAAAGTACTTCAGGTAGTGATCCATACCGAAGAATCAAATAAACAACTTCAAGTGCCTACAAGAAGCAGATCACAGTAACGAAACTTCGAGATGGCACAAAAACTAAAAGGCCAAGAAAACACCAAACCACATAAACCACCACAATATGGCAGTATTAAATCAAACCTCACAATTATTTCCCTAAATGTTATTGGCCTTAATTCACCCATCAAATGACAGGGTGGATCAGAAAATTAGACCCTTCAATCTGCTGTCTTAAAGAAAGCCACCTCACCACTAAAGACAGACACCTCCTCGGGGTGAAAGGGTGGAAAATGTTATTCCAATCAAATGGAAATAAAAGCAAGAAGGTGTACCCATACTTAGATGAAATAGACTTAAAAACAAAATCAAAAAAGACAAAGAAGGCCACTTCTTACTTAATAAGGGAAGAATCCAGCAAGAGGATTTCCCAATCACCAATCTTTATGCACCAAACACAGGTGTACCACAATTCATAAAACAAAACCTACTTGACAATAAAACATAACCACCATCACCATCATAGTTGGGGACTTCAATACTCCACTATCAGCAATAAATGGATCATCCAAACAGAAAATTAAGAGGGAAGCAAGAGAGCTCAACAATACCATAGATCAATTAGACCTAATGGACATCTACAGAAAATTTTGCCCAAAATCCACAAATTACACATTCTTCTCAGCAGCCCATGGAACCCTTTCTAAAATAGATTATATATTGGATCATAAAGCCTGCCTCCATAATTTTGGGGGGATTGACATAATTTACTGCATGATATCAGATCACAATGCTGTATTGTCAGAAATTAACAACATAACATGTGCCAGGAAACCAACCAAATTCTGGAAATATAAAAACACACTCTTAAGCAATAAATGGGTAGTGGATGAAATTTTTAAAGAATGAAATTGCAATAAAACAGTAAAAACAAAAATGAAATTGCAAAATTTCTAGAAATCAATAAAAATTAGAGCACAACATACCAAGTCTTCTGGGACACAATGAAGGTTGTTCTGCCTGGAAAATTCATTGGACTAAACGCTTTCACAACAAAGACAGAGAGATCCTCATCAATAATTTAACCATCCACCTAAATGCATTGGAAAAATAAGAAGTATCCAACCCAGAAAACCCAAAAAGGAAAGAAATAATTAAGATCAGAGCAGAAATTAATGAATTGGAATCTAAGAAAACAATAAAATTGATGAAACAAACAGCTGGTTCTTTGAAAAAATAAACAATATTGATAAACCCCTGGCCAATTTGATCAAGTGAATAAAAGAAATGCTTCAAACTAACAAAATTAGCAATGAAAAAAGATATATCACAAGAGACATAAGTGAAATTGGGAGAATCATCAGGATTTACTTGAAAAACCTCTACTCACAAAAACTGGATAATATGGATTAAATGGATGAATTCCTGGATACATACCACTTACTAAAGCTAAGCTCAGAACAGATTTATCTTCTAAACTAACTTACCACAACCACCAAGATTGAAAGGGTAATCAAAAATCTCCATAAAAAGAAGAATCTAGGACCAGATGGATACTACCAAACCTTCATGGAAGAATTGAAACCAACTTTTCACAAATTGTGCCACACAATCAGAGAACAGGGAAAGTTCTGCAACTCCTTCTATGAAGCTAGTATCACCCTAGTTCCAAAACCAGACAGAGATTCCAAAAGCATTATCCACCTTGATCAAGTAGGCTTCATCCCAGGAATGCAGGGATGGTTCAACATACAGAAATCTGTCAATGTAATACACCACATAAATAAGCTTAGGGACAAGAAATACATGTTCATCTTGATAGATGCAGAAAAGAACTTTGACAAAATACAATACCACTACATGATCAAAATATTGAAAACAATAGGCATGGATGGTCTATGTCTCAACCTAATACAGGCTATGTAAAAAGCTCCTAAAGCCCAAATAATACATATTGGGGAGAGACTAAGGAATTCACATTGAGATCAGGAACAAGACAGCTCTTCAACATATTAATGGAAGTACTAGCTCAAGCAATAAGACAGGAGAAAAAAATAAAAAGGACACAAATTGGAAAGGAAGATGTTAAGTTAGCCCCATTTACAGACAACATGATTGTATACATAAGTGACTGGAGAACCTCAATCTCAAAACCCTTAAAAGTGGTTAACTCCTGAAGTAAAGTAGCAGCATATAAAACCAATGCACAAAAACCAGCAGCTTTTCTATATGCAAAACACAAAGATAAAGAGAAAGAAATAAGTAACATTTTCCCATTTTCAATCGCATAAGAAATTACTTTGAAATAACATTAACCAAGGAGGTGAAAAAACTTTACAATGAAAACATAAAAGCACTCAACAATGAAACTGAGGAGGACTTGAGAAAATGGGAAGAACTCCCATACTCCTGAATGGACAGAATTAACATTATGAAAATGGAAATCTTACCAAAAGCAATACATAGATTTAATGCAATACATGGTACTGAAATAAAAATAGGATTATAGACCAATGGAACAGAATCGAGGACCCAGACACTGGGTCAAGTAACTACAGATACTTGACAAAGTCCCTATCATTGTAGACTGGAAAAAAGACAGCATCTTCAACAACTTGTGCTGGACTAACTGGATAACCATATGTAGGAAAATGAAACTCAATCCACCCATTTCACCATGTACGAAAATCAAGTCCAAATGGATCAAAGATCTCAATATAAGGCCAGAAACTCTTCTACTACTGGAAGAAAAAATAGGAGGAAGTCTCCATGATATAGGAATGGGAAAAGACTTTCTGAACAAAACCTTAGTAGCTCAGGAATTTAAACAATCACTCAACCATTGGGACCTCAAGAAGCTTAAAAGCATCTTCACATACAAACATACAATAAGCAGAGTCAATAGATTACCCACAGAATGGGAGGAAATTTTTGCCAGATACACTTCAGACAATTTCATTATTGAGTGTTGTTATGTTTTCATTGTACAGATCTTTCACTTCCTTGGTTAATGTTATTCCAAGGTATTTTTTTTGTTGTTGTTGTTGTTGCTATTGAAAATGGGATGTCACTTATTTCTTTCTTTGTATCTTCATCATTTGCATATAGAAAGGCTACTGATTTTGTGCATTGATTTTGTACCCTGCTACTTTTCTGGAGGAGTTTATCACCTTTAGGAGTTTGAGAATGGAGACTCTCAGGTCTCTTACATATAGAATCATGTCATTTGCCAATAGCGCTAACATAACTTCTTCCTTTCCAAATTGTATCCACTTTATTTCTTTTTCCTGTCTTATTGCATGAGCTAGTATTTCCAGTAGTATGTTGAAGAGCAGAGGTGAGACTGGACACCTCTGCCTTGTTCCTGACCTCAATGGAAATTCCTCCAGTCTCTCTCCATTAAGTAGTATTTGGGCCTTAGGAGCTTTATATATAGCCTTTATTGTGTTAAGATATAAACCTACCATGCCAATTCTCTCCAATGTTTTGATCATGAGGTGATGTTGTGTTTTGCAAAGGCCTTTTCTGCATCTATAGAAATGATCATGTGTTTTTTGCATTTAGCCTTGTTTATGTGGTGTATTACATTGACAGATTTCCATATGTTGAACCACCCCTGCGTTCCTTGGATGTATCCCACTTGATCAAGGTGGATACTGCTTTTGATGTGTTGTTGGATTTGGTTTGTGAGGATTTCGTTCAGGATCTTTGTGTCTAAATTCATCAGGGAAATAAGCCTGTAGTTTTCTTTTCTTGTGGCATCTCTGCCTGGTTTTGGTATTAGGATGATAGTAGATTCATAGAAGGAGTTGGGGAGCTTTCCCTGATCTCCAATTGTGTGGCACAGTTTGTGAAGGTTCATTTCAGTTCTTCTATGAAGGTTTGATATAATTCAGCTGATAAGCCATCTGGTTCTGGAGTCTTGTTTTGGGGGAGGTTTTTTATGACCTTTTCAATTTTTATGGGTGTGATAGGTTTGTTTAGGAGATTAATCTGCTTTGGTAGATGGTGTGTGTATAGGAATTTACCCATTTCCACCATATTTACCAATTTTGTAGAGTAGAGGTTTTTGAAGTAAGACCTGATGGTTCTCCCAATTTCACTTATGTCTGTTGTGATCTCTCCTTTTTTGTTTCTAATTTTGTTAATATGGAGCACCCCCTTTTTTTGCTTGATCAAATTGGCCTTGGTTTTGTCAATCTTGTTTATATTTTTCAAAGAAGCAAGTCTTTGTTTCATCAAATTTCTTAATTGTTTTCTTAGTTTCCAATTCATTAATTTCTGCTCTGATCTTAATTATTTCTTTCCATCTGGAGCATTTTGGGTTGGATTTTTCTTGCTTTTCCAGTGCCTTTAGGTGGATGGTTATATTACTGATTTGGGATTTCTCTGTCTTTCTTATGAAGGCATTTAGTGCTATGAATTTTCCCCTGAGGACCACTTTCATTGTGTCCCATAAATTTTGGTACGATGTGTTCTCACTGTCATTCATTTCTAGAAATTTCTCCATTTCATTTTATATTTCATCCACTACCTGTTTATTGGTTAGAAGTGTGCTGTTCATTTATCAGCAGCCAACGGGATATTTGGTTGGTGTTTGGTTGTTAATTTCAACAATATAGTATTGTGATCTGACATCATGTAGGGGATTATGTCAATCCTCCTAAATATATGAAGGAAGGCTTTGTGACCCAGTATATAATCTATAAAGAACTCAAAAACCTAGACAATAAAAAGTCAAACAACCCACTCACAAAATGGTGCAAGGAACTGGACAGGCAGTTCTCAGAGGAAGAAATACAAATGGCAAACACACATGTAAGAAAATGTTCATCATCCCTAATCACCAGGGAAATACAAATTAAAACTACTTTGATATTCCACCTTACCACAGTAAGGATAGCAAACATCAAAAAAGATCAAATGCAAACAAATAGTGTTGAGGATGTGGAGAAACAGAAACCCTCATCCACTGTTGGTGGGAATGTAAGATGGTACAACCACTTTGGAAAGCAATATGAAGACTTCTAAAAAATGACTATAGAGTTACCAACAGACCCACTTATTCCCTTACTGAGCATGCACCTTAAAAGCTCCTCGCTTCAGCTCAGAAAGATTTCCTCAACCATCTTTACAGCTGCTCAACTCATAATAGCCAAGACCTGGAATCAACCCAGATGTCCATCATTAGACGAAAGGATACCTAATATGTGGTATATCTACAAGATGTAATTCTACAGCAGTAAGGAAAAATGACACAATAAATTTTGCAGAAAAAATGGTTGAGACTGTAACACCTTATTCTCAGTGAATTCACTGAATCACAGAAAGATAATCTCTGCATAGTCTCATTCATCTGCAGATCCAACCTGAATCCACCCAAGTTGCTGACATACCTACCAAGCACCTCAAGGACCAGACAACAGGTAAGGTGGGGGGAGAGGGGAGGGTAAGCAAGGGAGTGGGGGGCACAAAACTGGACCCAAAAGGCAATGGTACCATAAAACTCCTCATCCTAAAAGACAGACCAAGTGGTTGAACCTCCACCAGGCCCTTAGTGGGAAGACCAGATTCACAAGGCCCTGGAAAGGATACAATAAAAACAGACCGTTATCTCCTGTGTCTGCTTCTCTCTCTCTCTCTCTCTCTCTCTCTCTCTCTCTCCCTCCCTCCCTCTTCTCTCTCATCTCTCTATCTATTTTATATCACTTATCCTTTTCTTCCTTCTCTTCTTGGGTGCTGAGCTGTAATTTCCAGTACCAGCAGGTGGTTATCATCCACAATGAGTTTTGGTCACAGAGACCTACACGGTCTCCCAAAAAAGACAGATTTATGTCAGAGCTCTTGATGACCCACCATAGATACACTGTTGGTATGTATCATGGAGTGACATGGCTGGAAGACAGAAGAGAGTCAGTCCCTAGACAGTTAGCATGTCTAGTGCTGGAAAGTGCTACATGAGTGACTGGGGGATACTTACCAATATCTGCCCAAGAAATGCATGGTCTAACCTACTTAGAAGTAAACAACCTGTCGTGTTGCTCATATAAGTGCAATAGTGGCCCATAGCTATAGTGGGAAACCAACTGCTCTCAATTTGGCTAACTGATATGCTCAATGAAATGGAACCCATAGATGGATCTGGGAAACAAGCCAGAACTATATCCAAAAATGAACCTCTCTCCACTAAACTATCTCTAAAAAAAAATGGTTATCGCATTTCCTTGGTGCTAACTTTACTCTCCGTTGGAGAATCTTCTTCTTTTTTACAGATAGATGCAGATCCAAACGAGAGAACCACCCCATCATACCTCAAAAGGTCCCAGCTGAAACTAAGAATAATTGGGGAAATATGCAAGAATGCTGTTTTCTTGGCGAGCCAAGAACCAGCACAACAGTGAAGGAAATAGACACAGAGAACAATAAACCCATACAAAACCAGATATCCAGAGATACAGAGGTTCCTAAGATCTTAACACAGAAGCAGACTTAATATGAAGCCAACATGGCTCAGGAAAAGTTGCAGAAGATGGGGTGGAAAGAATGTCGGAGCCACACGTTGGGTCATGACACACAGAGACGTTTCCTCCTTCCCCAAACTAAAGGCTAACCCCACAATGCACGAGCCATATAGCCCAACAAGGAGGGTCCCTGCGCAGGGGGGAGGACAGGGAGGAGGCTAACAATGGTACCAACTTGACTGTATTCACTGACTACAAAAATAAAAAAAATAAGAAAATGTTCAAAATCCCTAATCATCAGGGAAATGCAAATTAAAGCAACTATGAGATTCCTACCTTACCCCAGTAAGGATAGCACCCATTAAAAAAATCTAATGACAACAAATGCTGGTGAGGTTGTGGAGGACTAGGAACCCTCATTCACTGTTGGTGGGGATGTAAGCAGGTACAACCACTATGGAAAATAATACGAAGACTCCTAAAAATGATGACTACAGAAGTACCAACAGAACCAGTTATTCCCTTACTGGACATTTACCCTAAAAGCTCAAAACCTCAGCTCAGTGATATTTGCTCAACCATGTTTATAGCTGCCCAATTCACAATAACTAAGAACTGGAATCAACCCAGATGACTGCCATTAGATGAATGGATAACTAAGATGTGGTATATCTACATGATGTAATTATACACAGAATTAAGGAAAAATTTTAAGGAAAAATGTCAAACTTGGAACAGATCATTCTCAGTGAACTCCCCCAATCACAAAAAGATAATAGTTGCATGTTCTCACTCATCTGTGGCTCCTAACCTGAATATTCCTAAGATGCTGACATACCTAATCAACGTCTCCTGGACTGGACAATGTGGATGTTGGGGCAGGAGGAGAGGGTGCAGGGGGACACAAAACTGGACCCAAATGGAAATGGTCCTATAAAATCCTACATCCTGAAAGACATACTAAAAACTTGAACCATCATCAGGTGCTTAGAGAGAACATCTGAATCACAGGGGCCTGGAGAGGGTATGATAAAGACTATCCTCAATCTCCTCCAGCAGCAAAAATATGGTAATGTCTAAGGAACCTGTGGTCTAAGCTAATCAGCAGCAATCAACCTGACATGATGCTCACACAGTGCAATAGAGGCACATAGCCATGGTAGGTTGCCAACTGCCCTTGATTTGGCTAAAATATCCCCTTAGTGGAACAGAACCCATACCTGGAATGGGGAAGCAAGTCATAACCATACCCAAAAATGAATCCACTCTCCAATATCAAGCTCCCACTGATAGTGGGCTACAAGAGGGCCTACACCTATGAACTTCCCTCTAAACTAATAATGGGTATCCATGTATCTTGCACTGACCTCTGTGTTGGAAAATTTGCTTCTCTTTGTCAGATGGATGCAGAACCTGAGGAGAGAATCAGCCCATGGCACCTCACCAGGGCATTAGCTAAAACTATAGAGTTAGTGGGGAAATGAGCAAGGGCTGCTTTCTTGTTGAACCTGGTATCAGCACAAGCGTAAAGGAGATAGACACAGAGAAGACTCAACTCCTATCAAATCAGATATCCAGAGACACAGAGACTCCAAAGACCTAGTCACAGAAGTAAAACTAAAATGAACCCAACTTGGCTCAGGGAAATTAATGGAAGAGGCAGAATGATTGTTAGAGCCATATGTTGTGTCATTATGTACAGAGATATTGCCTCTCCCATAACTGATTGCCACTCCTACAATGCAAGACCCACAATCCTCATGGGAGGACAACATGGAGACAGCTAATGATGGTACCATCATGACTGTATACACACTATATACATAACTAATAAAAATATGTCCCTACCTTTTATCTCCAGATTTTTTTTATTAATTAGTTTTGTATTCAGCAAATACAGTCAGTTTGGTACCATTATTAGGCTCAGCCATGACATACCACCTCCCCTTGGCCTCTCCTTGTTGAGCTATATGGGTCATGCATTGTGGAGATAGCCCACAGTTATGGGTAAGATAAATGCCTCTGCATATCATGACCAAACATGTGGCTCTGACATTCTTTCCAGAATTTTGATCATGAAGTGATGTTGTATTTAGTCAAAGGCCTTCTTTGAATATATTGAAATGATTATGTGTTTCTTTTTTTAAGTTTATTTATGTGCTATAGCTATATAATATTGATTGATTTCCATATTTTGAACCATCCTTGGATCTCTGGGAAGAATTCTGCTTGATAAGGGTGGATACTGCTTTTGATGTGTTGTTGAATTTGGTTTCTGATGATATTTTTCAGGATCTTTGCATCTAAGTTCTTCAGGGATATATGCCTATCCTTTTTCCCCCTTGTTTTATCTCTGTCTGATTTTGGTATTATGGTAATGCTAACTTCATAAATGGATTGGGGGTGCACACTCTCTGAGTATGTGAAAGAGTCAGAGAAAAATTGGTTTCAGTTTTTCAATGAAGGCTTTATAGAATTGTCTAACAAGCATTCAGGGAATGGAAATTTCTTTTATGGGAGGTTTTTGAATATTTTTTCAATCTCGATTGATGTGATAGGTTTGCTTAGGAGACGATTTAGGTTCAGTTTTGGTAGGTTGTATGTGTCTAGGAATTGATCCATTCCTTCCATATTATCCAGTTTTGTGGAATAGGGGTTTTGAAAGCATGTCCTGATGATTCTTCCAATTTCATTGATGTCTGTTTGTGCCTCTCCCTTTTCATTTCTGATTTTGTTAATTTGAGATTTCCCTTTGATCATACTGTTCTGATTTGATTAGTTCTTTGCATCTGGAGAACTTGTGGTTGGATTCTTCTTGTTGTTCCACTGCCTTTAGTTGGATGGTTGCCTTGTTAATTTGGAATCTCTCTATCCTTATTATGAAGGCACTTAGTGATAGGAATTTTTCCTATAGGACTGCCTTCATTGTATCCCATAAATTTTGATATGTTGTGGTTTTGTTATCATTCCACAAACCATTCATTGTGCAAAAGTGTGTGGTTTATTCTCTAAGTTTTTGTGGAACTTATTATGTGTCTCTTGTTAATTTCTAGCTTTAAAGCATTGTGATCTGATATGATTCAGGAAGTTACATCAAGTCCCCTGAATATATGGAGGTAATCTTTATGGTCTAACATATGTTCTGTTTGGAGAATGTTCTGTGGGCTGATGAGAAGAATTTGTATTCTGTAAAATTGGAGTGGAATATCCTGTAGATATCTGTTAGACCTAGCTGATCTACAGTGTTGTTGAGCTATCTTATTTCTCTGCTGATTTTCTGTTTTGATGGTCTGTCTACTGATGATTGATTAAAGTGCCCAACTATAATGTTATTGGTGTTTATTTCTGTCCTGTTGTCAAGTAGGTTTTGTTTTATAAACTGTGTTGCACCTGTGTTTGGTAAACATAGATTTATGTTTGTGATATTCTCTTGCTGGATCATTCCCTCAGTGAGTGTCAAATGGTCTTCTTTGTTCTTTTTGATTACTTTTGGTTTGAAGTCTATTTTATCAGATATTAATATAGCAACACCTGCTTTCTTTTTATTTCCACTTATGTGGAATATCATTTTCCACCCTTTCACCCTGAAGAGGTTTATGTATTTAGTGGTGAGGTGGGTTTCTTGAAGAGAGCAGTTAGAAGGGCCCATTTTTCTGATTCACCCTTTTAACCTGTGTATTTTGATGGGATGAGTTAAGACCATTAATATTTTCAGTTATAACTGTGAGATTTGATTTACTCTCTGTCATGTTGGGGTGCTTATGGTGTTTAGTGGTTTATTGGACTTTGTTATCTTTTTAGTCTGCTCTAGTTTTGGTTATTGTGATCTTCTTCTTGTATGCTCTTGCAATAAGTTGTTTGACTCTTCTTTGTAGAGTATTCCCTGAAATATTCCATGTAGATTTGGCTTTGTGTTCATATATTCATAGAGCTAGATTTTATTATGGAAAGTTTTGCTTTCACCATCTATTATGATAGATTCATTTGCTAGGTACAGTAGTTTGGGTTGGAAACCATAGATTGTCAAACTTTGAAGTGCTCCTTTCCTGGCCCTTCAGGCTTTCAGGGTTTCCATTGAGAATTCTGAGGCAATTCTGATGGAATTGCCTTTGTATGTATTGAGTTGTTTCTCTCTTGCTGCTTTTAGCACTCTCTCTTTGTTTTCATTGTTTAGAGTTTTAACTATTATGTGTCTTAAATAATTTCTCCTTGGGTTAATTTTTTCAGAGTTCTGTTAGCTTCTTTTATCTGGGTTTTATCTGATTTTATCTTTTGAGAAGGTGAGAGAGTTTTCTTGAATAATTATTTTGAATAAGTTCTTCATGCTTTTGGTCTGAATTTTTTTCCCCTTCTGGTATATCCTTGGTCTGTATGTTATGATGTTTTAGGGTATCCTACAGTTCCTTTCTGTTCTCCTTACAACAGTTTTTAATTTTCAGAAAATGTTGAACTCCAAACTGTTTCTTCTCTCTTGTCTTCGAGCTCTAAGTTTCTGTCCTCCACATGATTAACTATATTTGTGAGGGTTTCTGGAAAGGTTTTCTATAGTTCCATTTGGTTTTTATTTTCTGTTGCCATTTTTTTTTTTTTGTATAATATCTATTCCTTTCTTGAGTACCAATTTCAGGTCATGTTTTGATCTTATTGTTTCTTAGAATTCATTCTTGCATTTACTTGTGTCTTCATTAAGCTTAACCAACTAGTTGGTGAGATCCTCTATTTTTGGCTTATCTTCAGTCCATTTGTCTCTCTTTTGAGGTCTCTCTGGTTTTCATCTATTAGGTTAAGCCTAGTGAAGATATGTGTGGATTCATTTATGTGATTTTGGTGCTGTTGTTGTTAAATTTCTACCCATTCTGAAATTTGCTTGGACAGGGTCCCATATCTTATGTTTTCATTTTGGGGTTCTATTACTGTTTCCTCCTCTATTTTCATTGGAGACTTCTACTGTGGGACTGGGCAACCTTGTTGGAGATCTCTGTTTGTTGTTTCACGTGTGTGTGTGTGTGTGTGTGTGTGTGTGTGTGTGTGTGTGTGTGTTGGTTTTTACCTTTCTCAGTATCTCAGTGTGGAAGCCTTATTTAATTAAGGAAGAAGCAAGAATTTTCCCTTGCAGTTTCTTTGGAGTGTTCTGTTTTGTGTTTGAATTTAATAGGCTTGTGATGGCTGCATGGGAGGCAGGGGTATGGCCCAAGGGGAACACACAAGGGAGACTAGGCAGCACAGGGTATGGAGGAGCTGGGAATTGGGGCAATGAGGTAGTCTGCAAGACAGCCCAACCAGGTGTAGAGACAGGAAAGTGTGCTTGGGACATGGGTGCAGTTAGAGGAGCCTATGGGTAGCAAAGTGAGAGACCAAGATAAGGATGTGGGCCTTTGGCACAGTTGGCAGAGCCTGGTGTTAGCATAACAAGTGGTGCACACTGGTCCTGTGGTCTCAGTCCAAAGGCCTGTAGGAGACCGGGAAGCATGTTATCCAGGGGCACAGTCAGGGGAGCCTTTGGGAATTATGGCAGGGGACAGCAAAATTCTCCTGCAGGAGATAGGGAAGTGTGTTTGGGCTGTGGGTTCAGTAAACAGAGCCCTGGTAAGGGAGTCAGGGGCATAATAGCTGGTTAGGGTGGTTAGGAGGACTCAAGGGTACAGTGGGCTACCTGAGAGGATGGGAATCAGCATATTCCCAACTGTGCCCCTCCTTGCCACACAGTAGAGGTCTGCTAAGACCTACTCAAGGTGGAGCCCCCAAATTCTTGCCTGATATTACCTCAGGAGATGAAGTGTGCTTAGGAGACCACCATCTGGACCAGAAGTCGTATAAATTTATTTCATTAAAAATAATTTCATGGGGCTGTAGAGATGGCTCAACACCTAAGGCATTTGCCTGCAAAGCCTATGGACCTGGTTCAATTTCCCAGTACCTGCATAAGCCAGGTACACAAAGTGTTGCATGTGTCTGGAGTTTGTTCATTGAAGTGGCTAGATGTCCTGGTATGCCCATTCTCTCTCTCTGTTTCACTCTCTCTCACTCTCTGCCTCCTTCCTCTTTATTTCTCAAATATATAAAATAAAGAAAATTTAAAAATAATTTCCTTGTAAAAATTTGGAATTTAACTATGTTGTTATGGGAAACATATATAGTATGTAGTATAATGGCAACTGTAGGGAAACAGTTTCATATGTTTGTTATCTCATATAGATTCTTTCTCTGTAATAATGGAAGCTTAAATCTTTTTTTCATTTTTTTCTCAGTTTTTATTAATGTTTTACATGATTATAAAAAATAACCCATGGAAATACCCTCCCTCCCCAATTTTCCCCTTTGAAATTCCATTCTCCATCATATCCCCTCCCCATCTCAATTAGTCTCTCTTTTATTTTCATGTCATCACCTTTTCCTCCTCTTATGATGGTATTGGGTAGGTAGTGTCAGGCACTATGAGGTCATGGATACTCAAGCCGTTTTATGTCTGGAGGGAGCACGTTGTAAGGAGTCCTACCCTTCCTTTGGCTCTTACATTCTTTCCACCACCTCTTCTGCATCAGACTCTGAGCCTTGGAAGGTGTGATCGAGGTGTTACTCAGTTCTCCAGCCACTGCTTTCCAGCACTATGGTACCTTCTGAGTCGTCCCAAGGTCACTGCCATCTGAAAAGAGAAGATTCTCTACCCAAAGTGAGAGTAACATTAATATAACTGCATGGATATTAAGAGAAGTGCTTACTGGACAGTTTGATAAGCAGAGTATATATATTTATCCAGACATCAGAAGATGTTACACCACTACGGCTCATGACTACCCCTGTTTTAAGTTTTCAGTATCAGGGATGTATTCCCTCCCATGGAGCAGGCTTCCAGTACAATTGGAGGATAGTTAGTTTCCACCATGATAGAAGTGCCACTATTGCACCTGTTGGCTCATTTGGCCTGGTGGACCAATTATAAGGCTTGCAGTGTCCACTGTTGAGTATCTTCACTGGTGGTATCTCTGTCTCCCATTGAATGCATGTAGAATGGTTTCTTCCAGCTTTCTGTCAGCTGGTCTACATGGAGGAGGTTATCAGCTCAGTTCCAGCAGGATTTCTCAGTGGCCTTGCAGCCCAAGTATGTGCGGTCTTCAGCAATAAGGTGTTACCGTCTATTCCTGGTGGGAAACCAAGGGCCTCGGCAATGGCCTATAATGTTTTGGGTCACCAGGGCCCTCCCTGGCCAACAACTCACTGGAAGGTATGCGATCTCTGGCACTGAAAATTTTCTAGCAACAATCTACGCTCCTGAGTGTTCCATTGTCCAAAACCAGGGGATCCCATATGATTTATTTATATCCTCTTAGATTTGGATTAGCCCTCCCTCCACTTTTCCTTTACTCAATCTCTTCCCCTGACCTCACTTTGGGCCTTTTCACCCCCATTAATCAATTCTTCTACTTACATATATGCAATACCAACCTAGTAAGTACCTCTTCCCTTCCTTCCTCTTCCCTTTGTATCTCGTTTTCAGCTTATTGTCCTATGCCACTGAGTTTTTTCCTTCTCACACAGAAGCCCAACCATCTGTAGCTAGGATCCACATATGAGAGAGAACATGCTGTGCTTGGCTATCTGGGCCTGGATTACTTCACTTAGTATAATTCTTTCCGAATCCATCCATTTTTCCTGTAAATTTCATAACATCATTTTTCTTTACCGCTGAGTAGAACTCCATTGTATAAATGTGCCATATCTTCATTATACACTCATCAGTTGAGGGACATCTAGGCTGGATGCATTTCCCAGCTATTATGAATGGAGCAGCGATAAACATGGTGGAGCACATACTTCTAAGGAAATGAGATGAGTCCTTAAAATATATGCCTAGGAGTGCTATAGCTAGGTCATATGGTATATCAATTTTTAGCTGTCTTAGGAACCTCCACACTGATTTCCAAATTGGCTGGACCAGATTGCATTCCCACCAATAGTGTAGAAGGGTTCCTCTTTTTCCACATCCCCACTAGAATTTATGATCATTTGTTTTCATGATGGTATCCATCTGACAGGAGTGAGATGGAATCTCAATGGAGTTTCAATCTGTATTTCCCTGATGACTAGGGATGTAGAACATTTTTTTTAGATGCTTATATGCCATCCTTATTTCTTCTTTTGAGAACTCGGTATTTAGCTCCATAGCCCATTTTTTAATTGGCTTGTTTGATTTCTTATTATTTAACTTTTTGTGTTCTTTGTGTATCCTAGATATTAATCCCTATCAGATATATAGCTGGGAAAGATTTTTTTCCCAATCTGTATGTTTACTCTTTGCTTTATTCACAGTGTACTTTGCAGTACAAAATCATTGTAATTTCATGTGGTCCCAGTGGTTAATCTCTGGTTTTGTTGCCTGAGCAATTGGTGTTATATTCAGAAAGTCTTTGCCAAGACCAATATGTTGAAGGGTTTCCCCTACTTTTTCCTATAGCAGTTTCAGAGTTTCAGGTATGATGTTAAGGTCTTTAGTCCATTTGGACTTAATTCTTGTGCATGGAGAGAGAGAAGAATCTATTTTCAGTCTTCTACAGATACATACCAGTTTTCCCAACAACATTTTCTGAAGAGGCTGTCTTTTCTCCAATGATTATTTTTGGCATTTTTATTGAATATCAGGTGGCTATAGCTACCTGGACTTAAATCTGGGTCCTCTATTCTGTTCCATTGATCTAAATGTCTGCTTTTGTGCCAGTACCATGCTGTTATTGTCACTATGGCTCTGTAGTATAGGTTAAAATCAGATACAGTGATGCCACCAGCCTTATTATTTTAGATATTTGAGATTTTCTGTGATTCCAAATGAATTTTTGGATGGGTTTTTCTATTTCCATGAAGAATGCCTTTGAAATTGTGATGGGGATTGCGGTAAATGTGTAGATTGCTTTTGGTAAGATTGCCATTTTCACAATATTGATTCTTCCAGTCCAGGAACAGGGATGTTTTTCCACTTCCTAGTATCTTCTGCAATTTCTTGCTTGAGTGTTTTAAAATTTTCATTGTAGAGATCCTTTACCTCCTTGGTTAGGTTTATTCCAAGGTACTTTATTTTCTTTGATGCAATTGTGAATGGGAGTGATTCTCTGATTTCATCCTCTGTGTGTTTGTTGTTAGCATAAAGGACGGCTACTGATTTCTGTGTATTTATTTTGTATCCTGCTACATGGCTGTAGGTGTTTATTAGCTCTAACCTTTTTGTTGGTAGAGTCTTTAGGGTCCATTATATATAGAATCATGTCATTTGCACATAATCCTTTCCAATTTGTATCCCTTTTTTGTGTGTCTCTTGCCTTATTGTTATGACTAAGACGGCCAGCATTATATTAAATAATAGTGGGGACAGTGGACACCCTTGTCTTGTTCCTGATTTTAGTGGAAAAGCTCCAGTTTTTCCCCATTTAGTAATATGTTAGCTGTAGCCTTGTCATAAATACCCTTTATTATATTGAGATATGTTCCTTCTATTCCCAGTCTCTGTACAACTTTTATTATGAAGGGATGTCAGATTTTGTCAAATGCTTTCTCTGCATCTAACGAGATAATCATGTGATTTTTGTCCTTCAATCCATTTATGTAATGTATTACATTTACAGATTTGCATATTTTGAACCATCCCCACATCTTTAGGATAAAGCCTACTTGGTTAGGGTGAATGATCTTTCTGGTATATTCTTGTATTCTGTTTGCCAATATTTTGTTGAGAATATTTGCATCTATGTTCATGAGGGAGATTGGTCTGTAATTTTCTTTTTTTGTTCTATCTTTGCCTTGTTTTAGTATCAGGGTGATGCTGGCTTCATAGAAGGCATTTGGAAGGATTCCTTCTTTTTCTATTTTATGGAAATGCTTAAGAAGCAGTGGTGTTAGTTCTCCCTGAAGGTCTGGTAAAATTAAGCAGTGAATCCATCTGGGCCTGGCCTTTTTTTAGTTGGGAGATTTTTGAAAAATGCTTGGATTTCCATGCTTGTTATAGGTCTATTTAAGTGATAATTGTCATCTTGATTTAATTTAGGTAGGTCATATAAATCAAGGAAATCATCCATTTCTTTCAGATTTTCATACTTTGTGGGGTATATGCTTTTATAGTATGTCCCTATGATTTTCTGAATTTCTCTGGTATCTGTTGTGATGTTACCTTTTTCATCTCTAATTTTATTAATTTGTGTCTCTTCTCTCTTTCTTTTGGAAAGCTTTGCTAAGGATTCATCAATCTTGTTTATCCTTTGAAAGAACCAACTGTTTATTTCATTGATTCTTTGGATTGTTTTTCTGGTGTCTATTTCATTAATTTCTGCCCTAATCATTATTATTTCTTCCCATCTTCTGATTTTTGGTTTGCCTTGTTCTTCTTTTTCCAAGGCTTTAAAGTGAAGCACTAAGTCTTTTACTTGTAACTTTTCTAATTTTTTTAATATAGGCACTTAAAGCTATAAATTTACCTCTTAGGACTGCCTTCATTGTGTCCCAGAGATTTTGGTATGTTGTGTTTTCGTTATTGTTTGACTCTAAAAATTTTTTGATTTCCTTTTTGATTTCTTCATTGACCCATTCATCACTTTGTAGTGTGTTGTTTAATTTCCATGATTTTCTATATGCTCTATAGCCTTTTTTGCTATTGATTTGTAGTTTGATTCCATTGTGGTCAGGTAGAATGCAAGGAATTATTTCAATTTTCCTGTATTTGTTAAGATTTGCTTTGGTTCTATTATATGGTCTATTGTAGAGAATGTTCCATGTACTGCTGAAAAGAATGTATATTCTGCAGCATTTGGATGAAATATCCTGTATATATCTGTTAGGTCCATTCCTTCTATGACCTCATTTAGTCCAGATGCCTCTTGGTTTATTTTTTCCTGGGATGACCTGTCAATAGATGAGAGTGGGGTGTTGAAATAGCCCACTACCACTGTGGTTGGTGTTATCTGTGACCTTAGTTTTAATAGCATTTGTTTGATGAATTTGGGGGCCCCCATGTTAGGTGCATATATGTTTAGGATTGTAATGTCCTCCTGTTGGAGAGTTCCTTTAATCAATATAAAGTGGCCTTCCTTATCTTTCTTAACTAACTTAACTAATGTTGGACTGAAGTCGGCCTTGTCAGATATTAGTATATCAACCCCTGCTTGTTTTCTAGGTCCATTTGCTTGAAACACCATTTTCCAACCTTTTACCCAAAGAAAGTGTCCATCCTTTGTAGAAAGGGGGGTTTCTTGGAGGCAACAAATTAAAGGACCGTACTTTTTAACCCAGTTTGTAAACATATGTCTTTTGCTTGGGGCATTGAGGATGTTTATATTAAGAGATATTGAAAGGTGTGTATTCATTTTTACCATTTTTTTGTAGTTCTTCCAGTTTTACCTTTGTTCTCTTGTGTTAACTAATATTTGAGTATTGTTTGTTTTTTCCCGGTTCCTTATATGTGTGCTTTTCTTTTTCTTCAGCATGGAGGATTCTTTCAAGTATTTTCTTTAGAGATGGTTTTGCCTTCAAATACTCTTTGGCCTGTTTTTTGTCATGGAATGACCTCATTTCTCCGTCTATTTGAATGGATAGGTTTGCAGGATAAAGTAAACTTGGTTGACAGATGTTATCTTTCAGAACTTGGAAAACATCTCTCCATGGCCTTCTGGCTTTAAAAGTTTGTGTTGAGTAATCTGCTGTAATCCTGATATCTTGCTTTGTAGGTGACTTGATTTTTCTCTCTGACTGCTTTCAATATTTTTTCTTTGGTTAGTGTGTTTGGTAGTTTGATTATAATATGGCGAGGAGAGGTTCTTTCCAGGTTTTGTCTGGCTGGTCTTCTAAAGAGTTCCTGTATCTGCATTGGCACCTCTTTCCCAATTTGGGTGAAGTTTTCTTCTATGATTTTGTTGACGACACCTACTATGCCTTTGGAGTGAACTTCCTCTCCTTCTACTATGCACTGAATTCTTATGTTTGGTCTTTTCAAAGTGCCCAGAATATCTTGAATTTCCCACTCATACTTTTTGATTAGTTTGTCTTTCTCTTTGTTGGACTGTATTAGATCTGCCACCTGGTCATCTAGCTTAGATATTCTGTCCCCTGCTTCATCCATTCTACTGGTGAGATTTTCTACAGAGTTTTTTTTTATTTCATTAACTGTGTTCTTTATTGCTAGTAATTCTAACTGGTTTTTCTTTATTATTTCTATTTCCTTATTTATGTCTAGTATTGACCTCTTTATTTCATTAAATTGGCGTCGTGTGTCTTCTTCGCTTCCTTTGATTTCTTCTTTGATTTCTTTGAACATATTTATAATCATTCTTTTGAAATCTTTCTCAGGCATTTCCTCTAAATTGTTCTCACTGGATGTCATTTCTGATGCATTAATACTTTTTGGTGGATTTATATTGTCTTGATTTTTGTTGTTTCTTGTGTTATGATGTATATATTTTTGCATCCTGGATTATTTAATGATTGTATTTTCTAGTTAGCTGGGTATTATTAGATGTATCAATCAACCTGATGTTATATATCTTCATGGTAGGAACTTGAGGCACTAGGTGTGCCTCTCAAGACTCTCAGATTATCCATAATAGTGACTCTATGTGTTGGGTTGCCTGCTATGAGAGTATTCAAGGAGGCTGAGTGGAACCCAATACAGATATTTTCTAAAATTTAACTAAACAATGTACACTTTCAATGAAAAACAGCACAGAGTATTTATCGAAGAGTAGGTATTATGACAACCAGATCCTCTGTCTCTCCCTTAGGCTGTGTGGTGCCTCACCCACTCCCTTAGTCCTGACAACAAGGAGGTTAAGATTTCTGGTCTGTAGAGGGTTTCAAGTCAGCTTGTGGCCAGGTGAGACCCTTCCCTAATGTATAACAGAAGAGGAAACAAAGCCACTATAAATCAAGAAGCAACAAATAACAAGCCCAAAATACAGCTTATTTAAGAATGGCAAATCTGACCATCCATCCGATTTAACATATAATTTATCCTGGTATGGAAGGTGCAATTAGCACTTCTGGTTCAGGTCTATATACCAGGTTTATTAGGCGGGTACTGACCTGGTGTAACCCCTGTTACCTTTTGGCATGATTTTGGTCTCAGTTAGCTGTGCTCCTGCTTGGGTCCCTCTTTGCTGTGCTGTCAATTCAAAGGTCAAGTAGGTGTGGCTGGGTCCCTGGACTGCTTCTCTGTTCATGGGACCAGGGCACTGGTGGTGGGGGAGGGGAGGCTGTTTATGCTGCTCTAGTTTTGTTGCTGTTCCACGTGTTCTGCTACCTTGTGATCTGCTCCTCCGTTGTTCACTGCCATTCTCCCTTCACTTTTCTTGAGTTTGCAGAGAACTCCACTGTCAGTGGAAAATCCCCTCACCTGGCTTTTCCTGTGGCTCAAGCTGCGCCTGGTGGCTGGCTGGCGCACCGCTGCCATGGTCCCACCCGGGCCACTTCTGCCGGCCTGTGTGGGCTCTGGATGCTCTGGGTCTCTCCTACTTCTCTGCTGCCGTTTCAATTTCCTATACACCTCACTTTTTGGCAAAAGTGTGTATTTTGCTGTTTTTTTTTTTTTTTTTTTTTTTTTTACTTTTTCCTTCCTAGGCTGCTTTGATGCAGTACCTACATTGCCATCTTAACCAGAAGTCCCTGGAAGCTTAAATCTATTAAAAAACACTCTCCGATATATATAATTATATTAACTATAGTGCTTATATTTTACATTAAGTCTCTTGACTTGTTAATTCCAAAGATCTGATCTATTTATTGACCATCATTTCATATCTTCAGACATTGTTTTATTTTGTATTTTTGTGTATTAAATATTATCATTTAGAAGTCACACACATGGAAGACCAACTGTTTTTCTTTCAAATTTTTAGCACAGTATCCTTCAAGTTTATCCATGTTTACTTGAATGGAAGGATCTTCTTTAAGTACTTGATATATTTATTTGCAAGAAGAAAGATCAGGAAGAGAGACATAGAAAGAAATGGGCATGCCAGTGCCTCTAGCTACTGTAAACCAACTCCAGACACATGCACCAATTTCTGCATTGGGCTTTACATAGGTACTGAGGAATCTAATGAAGGTTGTTAGGCTTTGTATGTAAGCACCTTAACTACTGAGGTATCTCTCCAGTCTGGAGAGATCGTTTTTAAGGTTAAAGTATATTTCATGGTATAAGTATGTCACATCTTCCTTATATATTTATGCAATGGAATGTACTTTTAGGTTGTTTCTACTTCATGAGCTTTGACAAGAAGGTATCCAGAAACAAGTGCAGACATTTTACATATGATAATTTCACATGGTCTCAGTATACACCAAGAATATGGATTGATGGGCAACTTTGCTTCTTCAGGAATTTCCACACTATTTTCTATTATTATTGTACCAATCTACTTTCCTCAAACAGTGAAGTATGCTCCATTCTACCCGTATTATTACTATCATTTAGTATATCTTATCCTTTGATATTAGGAACCCAAACAGTTTGAATGATATCACAGGGTGATTTTTGCTTTTATCCTGGTTACCATATAAGTAACTAGTGATTTTGAGTGTCTTTTCACATACAGTGGGTCAATTGTTTTGTAAATTCTTTGGAGGAATGTCTTACAGGCCTTTGTTTTCTACTACTGAGTTCTAAGAGTACTTCATAAATTTTTGATATTGGGCATTTGTTTTACCATTATTATTTCTCTAATCAGCACAATGCTATTTCATTTTGTTTATTGCTTCTTTTGTTGTATAAAGCCTTTTAATTTGATTGATTGATTTACTTTTGCTTTTGTTGTCTGAACTTTTAGGGTTTTAAGAAAAAAAATATTGCTGATTCCAGTTTAAAGGGGAGCTACTGCAATGTCTTCTTCTAAGAGCTTTATTGCTTTAGGTCTTGTATTTAGTTTTTTTACCCATTTTGAGTTGATGATTGTATATGGTATGGTAGAAAGGTCAGATTTGAGTCTTTTGCATATAAAAATTAGTCTTACATGCATCATTTGTCATGGGGACTATATTTTCCCCATGCTATATTTTTGGTGCTCTTTTGCAATGTTAGTTGACCAAACATGCTGGTCACCTCTATATTGTTTCTTATTGCAGCTTTAGAATATGATTTTAGATGAGGACATGTGATGCCACCAACTTAATTTCTCTTCCCAAGTAATTTTTGGCTGGGATTTTGGTATTATTGTATGCACCTAAGATCTTTTTTCTTTATTTGTGGGATTCCAATGGAATTTTGACAGGTAATGCTTTGGGTAGTATGGATATTTTAACACGTAGATTTACCTGACATAAACAGAATACCTTTCTATTTATTTGTGTTTCTCAGTTTTTAAATCAACATTATATATATATATATATATATATATATATATATATATATATATATATTTATTATTTAGTTTTGTATTCAGCAAATACAGTCAGTTTGGTACCATTATTAGGCTCATCCATGACCTACCCCCTCCCCTTGGTCCCTCCTTGTTGAGGTATAGGGGTCATGCATTGTGGAGTTAGCCCACAGTTATGGGTAAGCTAAATGTCTCTGCATATCATGACCCAACATGTGGCTCTGACATTCTTTCAGCACCCTCTTCCGCAAAATTTCCCTGAGCCATGTTGAGTTCATTTTTGGTCGGCTTCATTGATGAGGTGTTGGGGGCCTCTGAGGCTCTGGCTCTTTGATTTGGTAGGAGTTGATTTTTCTCTGTGCTGATCTCCTTCCCCTTGTGCTGGTATCCGGTTCATGAGGAAAACAGCCCCCTTGCTTGTTTCTCCAATTTTTCATAGTTTCGGCCAGGGTCCTTTTGAGGTATGATGGGGTGGCTCTCTCCTTAGGATCTACATCTATCTGAGCAAGAGAAGCAGATTCTCCAATGGAGATTAAGTTAGCACCAGGACAAATGAGATAACCCTTACTTTTTTATAGATAATTTAATAGGTGTAGGCCCTCTTGTAGCCCATGATTGTTGGTAGCTTGATATTGGAGAGTGGGCTTATGTTTGGATATGGTTCTGACTTGTTTCCCAGCTCCAGCTATGGGTCCCATACCACTGAGGAGATAAGTTAGCCAAATTAAGAGGAGTTGGTTCCCCACCATGGCTGTGTGCCACCACTGCACTTGTGTGGGCATCACAACAAGTTATTTGCTGCTAAGTAGGTTAGACCATGTGTTGCTTCGACAGATATTGGTCATTTTCCCCCAGTCGCCCATGTAGCACCTTCTGGCACTAGATGTGCTGATTGTCTGGGGACTGACTCTCTTCCAACTTCCACCCATGCCATTCTATTTTGCATGTCAACCACATAAGGTGTCTTCAGCAGTAGAGTCTTACCACTAGCTTTTGGTGGGTCATCAAGTACTCTGAGAGAAATCTATCTGTCTTTTAGGAAACCTCGTAGGTCTCTCTGATCAAAAGCTCATTGTGGATGATAGCCCCATGCTGGTACTGGGAGTTACAGGTCAGTGCACACTAAGAAAATGAGGAAAAAGATAACTAATATACAAGACTTAGAGCGAAGAGAGAGAGAGAGAGAGAGAGAGAGAGAGAGAGAGAGGAAGAGGGAGAGGGAGAGGGAGGGAAGATGTAGAAGATTAAGGTTAGACTTGGTCCTACCCTCTCCAGTGTCTTGTGGTTCAGGTGTTCTTTGTAAGAGCCTGGTGAAGGATCAGCCATTTGGTCTGCCATTTAGTAAGTAGAATTTTATGGTACCATTGCCATTTGGGTCTAGATTTGTGTTTCCCACCTCTTTGTTGCCCTCCCCTCCCTCCCCTTCCATCCTAGTGTCTAGTCTAGGAGGTGCTTACTGGGTATGCAAGGTATCTTGGGTAGATTCAGGTTAGGTGCTGTAGATGAGTGAGACTATGTGGTGATTTTTCTTTTCTGTGATTGGGTAAGTTCACTGAGAGTGATCTGTTCCAGGTTCAACCATTTTTCCTCAAATTTCATTGTGTCATTTTTTCTTACTGCTGTATAGAATTCCATTGTGTGGATATACCACATCTTAGTTATCCATTCTTCTAGTGATGGACATCTGGGTTGATTCCGGCTCTTAGCAATTAGAAATTGAGCTGCTACAAACATGGTTGAGCAAATCTGTCTAGCCTGTGGTTTGAAGGTTTTAGGTCAGATGCCCAGTAAGGAAATAACTGGGTCTGTTTGTATCTCTATACTCAGCTTTTTCAGAAGTCTCCATATTGCTTCCCAAAGTGGTTGTACCATCCTACATTCCCACCAACAGTGGATGAGTGTTCCTACTTCTCCACATCCTTGCAGGATTTATTTTTATTTGATTTTTTGATGTTTGCTATGCTTATTGGGGTAAGGTGGAATCTCATAGTTGTTTTAATTTGCATTTCTCTGATGATTAGGGATGATGAACATTTTCTTAAGTGTATGTTTGCCATTTGTATTTCTTCCTCTGTGAACTGCCTGTTCAGCTCTTTGCCCCATTTTGTGAGTGGGGTGTTTGACTTCTTACTGTTTAGATTTTTGAGTTCTTTGTAGATTCTAGAGATTAGGCCTCTATCAGTTGGATATCCCGCAAATATTTTCTCCCAATACAGATCATTCTCAGTGAACTTACCCAATCACAGAAAAAAAAAAAAAATCGCCACATAGTCTCACTCATCTACAGCACTTAACCAAGATACCTTACATATCCAGCCATCCTCTCGTGGACTAGACACTAGGATGGAAGGGGAGGGAGGGAAGGCATAAAAGGGGTGGGAAACACAAATCTAGACCCAAACGGCAATGATACCGTAAAATTCTACTTACTAAAGGACAGACCAAATGGCTGATCCTTCACCAGGCCCTTACAAGGAACACCTGAACCACAAGACACTGGAGAGGGTACGATCAAGACTAACCTTAATCTTCTACATCTTCCCTTCCTCCCTCTCCCTCTCTCTCTCCCTCACTCTCTCGCTGTTCTCTAACTCTTGTATATTAGTTATCTTTTTCCTCATTTTCTTAGTGGGCACTGACCTGTAACTCCCAGTACCAGCATGGGGCTATCATCCACAATGAGCATTTGATCAGAGAGACCTACAAGTTTTCCTAAAAGACAGATAGATTTCTGTCAGAGTACTTGATGCCCCACCAAAGGTTAGTGGTAAGACCCTACTGCTGAAGACACCTTATGTGCTTAACATGCATGGCATCGCTGGAAGTTGGAAGAGAGTCAGTCCCCAGACAGTCAGTGCATCTAGTGCCAGAAGGTGCTACATGGACGACTGGGGGAATATGACCAATATCTGTCCAAGCAACTCATGGTCTAACCTACTTAGCAGCAAATAACTTGTTGTGAGGCCCACACAAGTGCAATGGTGGCACACAGCCATGGTGGGGAACCAACTCCTCTTAATTTGGCTAACTTATCTCCTCAGTGGTATGGGACCCATAGCTGGAGCTGGGAAACAAGTCAGAAGCATATCCAAACATAAGTCCACACTCCATTATCAAGCTACCATCAATCATGGGCTACAAGAGGGCCTACACCTATTAAATTATCTATAAAAAAGTAAGGGTTATCTCATTTGTCCTGGTGCTAACTTGCTCTCCATTGGAGAATCTGCTTCTCTTTTTCAGATAGATGTAGATCCTAAGGAGAGAGCCACCCCATCATACCTCAAAAGGGCCCCAGCTGAAACTAAGAAAAATTCGCAAATCAAACAAGGGTGCTGTTTTCCGGATGAACCGGATACCAGCAGAAGAGGGAAGGAGATCAACACAGAGAAAAGTCAACTCCTACCAAATCAGAGAGCCAGAGCCTCAGAGGCCCCCAATACCTCATCACTGAAGCACACCAAAAATGAACCCAACATGGCTGAGGGAAATTTTGCGGAAGAGGGGGTGGAAAGAATATCAGAGCCACATGTTGGGTTATGATATGCTGAGACATTCATCTTACCCATAACTGTGGGCTAACTCCACAATGCATGACCCATATACGTCAACAAGGAGGGGCCACGGGGAGGGGGTAGGTCATGGATGAGCCTAGTAATGGTACCAAACTGACTGTGTTTGCGGACTACAAAACTAACTAATAAAAAAAAAAAAAAGAAAAGAGAGGAGAAAAAGTGAAAAAGAACAGAAATAGATAAATAAAAGATAAATAAAATCATTATCCTGGGGCTGGAGAGATGGCTTAGCAGTTAAGCGTTTGCCGGTGAAGCCTAATGACCCTGGTTCAAGGCTTGTTACCCCAGGACTGACGTTAGCAGGATGCACAAGGGGGCGCAGGTGTCTGGAGTTTGTTTGCAGTGGCTGGAGGCCCTGGGGCGCCCATTCTCTCTATTTCTTTCTATCTGACTCTTTCTCTGTCTGTTGCTGTCAAATAAATTAAAAAAAAAAAAAAAAAAAAAAAGAGTTTCTAGAGAAGTCACTTTACAAAGGAAATTTACCAGTATTTTCCCATGGGAGGTCTATTTCCATACACTGTTTTCAATATGCCCTAAACTCTGAATACTATCTATGCTCACAGAACTTCAGGCTGAAGAGCCTTTTAGATGATTAGTCTTTAGAAATGGAAAGTTAAACATACCATTGTCTAAATACCGCATCAAGTTGTCATTGCCCAGTTGATTTAAACTCCCTCTGAGTAAATCTTTTTGTCTTGTTTTGGTTTGATTTTTCTAGGTAGGCTCTCAGTCTAGCTCAGGCTGACAGGGAACCCATCCTATGGCCCCCACTGGACTTGATCTCACAGCGACACTTCTACCTCTTTATCCACAGTGCTGGGGTTAAAGGCATGCACCACCACACCTGCTTTTCTCTGAGTGCATCTGATGAAGCGCCTAGAGTAGTAGTGCTTGTCCTTTCAAGTGGGTAAAAGACCAGTAATAATAAGTAAAATTTTAAAAAGCACCAACATCTGATAGATTATAAATCATGTATGTTTTGTATTAAAGCAAGAATTATTTAGAATTATGTTTAGGTATCATTTCTAAGATACACAGGTACATTGTCCTCCTATGAAGAAATTTTCTAGATCACATTTAATATATTCTTTCAAGCAGGGATTTTTTAAATGTATTTGTGAAGATTGAAACCTTCAATAGTATATAACTGTGTTTTTAAAAATATTTTATTTATTTATTTTAAAGAGAGAGAGAGAGGGAGAGAATGGGCACACCAGGGCCCCTTGCCAGTGCAAACAAACTCCAGGTGCATGTGTCACCTTGTGCCTGTGGCTTATGTGGGTACTGGAGAAAAGAACCTGGGTCCTCAGGCTTCACAGGCAAGCACCTTAATCTATAAGCCATATCTTCAGACCCTTTAACTGAGTTTTATGTAGAGCATAGTTGATATCCACATTTGAATTATGATAACTCCAGTATGTGCCTATAAAATTATATTATGGTTTTAATTTGTCATTTGATGATGGAGAAAGTTGTCATAAGATTATTAGTCATTTGGATTGCCCTAATTTTTCTTATTTTGGTAAAATTGTTAACAATTTTCTTAATTTCAGACATTAATCACCTACATTTGCTTATATTTGTTTTGTTCTTATAGAGTAGAAGTTTCAAACATATTTTCATGAAAGAAATTGGCATGGCTTGACTTTCTCACAAAATATTTGTTAGCAGTTAGGAAAAATAGTTATCTAGTCCACATGAAATAATTTGAATTCAATATTTTTTTAATATTCTTAAATATTAGTGTGTGTTGAAATCAATGAGGTCTGAAAAGCCATATTTGAATTAGAGATTTAAATTTCATAATATATTTACTACTATTTAAATTTTATAATTATTTTTTCAGTTTAGTAAATTATAGTTTGTGTTTTTTAATATTTTATTTATTTATTCATTTATTTGAGGGAGAAAGAGAGAAAGAAAGAGACAGAGAGAGAGAGAGAATTTGGAAATTGATGAAGTCAGAAGGAAAAAAAAAACTTAGCAGTTCTCTTTATTTCAACTTCCTCATAACATTGTAAACAACTTTTCTCTTTCATGTGGTGCCATGTATCCACACTAGGATTAATTCCTAAGGATGTTAATCAGACACTTCAATCACAAGAAATGGCACCATTTCAAGTATCCAGAGAGATGAAAAAAATAACTGACTTCCATTGGTTTGAAACTTCATGTAATTACTAATTTCTAATAAATGAGGAGTTATTTGTTAGAATATCTAATTTTCCAAAAATATCAGCATAAGTGTAATGTAAGAGGGACTGATGGTTTCTAACCTTAAAGGTTTCATTCATGAAGAGTAAAGGTCTAAATCTCAACTGTTTTGTAAAAATCTAACATTTAATTCTCATTTTTGAAGAAAAATTATAGATTTATTTCAGGTTTTTCTTCCTATCATTTATATTACTTTTACTAATTTAAGAACCTTTATGAAACTAGTAATAATATTTCCAGAATCTAATTTTAATACCATAGAAACTATAAAGAAGTTTCTTATAAGAATTCAACAAAAAAATCAAGTGAAGAATACAGACTATAGACTGCTTATTGTCTAGTATTTTCATGTAAGCTACTTACTCTGACCTTCAAAACTTCATTTCATAGTGTTACCTACATTGTGTAGATAAAGAAACTCTTATTCAAGAAGATAAATAACATGGCCAAGTTTATATATTTGTAATTGTATGAATTTGATGACATTAAGTTTAAGTAATAATGCAAATAGTGTATAAATAATATTCAATAAAATTAGATGTCTTTTACAGTAAACTTTTTGACTAATTTTCTGAGGAACTTTGGATAAATACCTTAGGTTTCTAGAAATTAACAAATAACTCTTGTGAAATGGACACAATAATGTTATATTAAACACTAGTATTTAATTTATTTATTTTCCTTTGTAAGAAGCACAGAATTACTTTGAAATGGAGATTGAGCACAATCCTATTAAATGTTCAGTCTTCATTACTTAGAGATAAAAATCCTGTTTAAACTAGTTAGATTGACTTAAAAAACAGAAAGAAATGTGAGGATATAAGCCAACTCAAGTTTTCCTTAATATTACCCATATAAATTGTGTGTATTCATTTTTGAGTCTGGATTTGAAAACATCAATGAAACATTTTCAAAAATATTTAATTGCTCATTAAGAAACAAAGTCTACTCTTGATTTGGCTAACTGATACCCTCAGTGGTACAGGACCCATAGCTGGATTTGGGAAACAAGTCAGAAAAACCATATCCAAACATATGCTGGCTCTCCATTATCAAGCTACCACCAATCGTGGGCTACAAGAGGGCCTAAACCTATTAAATTATCTATAAAAAAGTAAGGGTTCTCTCATTTGTCTGGTGCTAACTTACTCTCCGCTGGTGAATCTGCTTCTCTTTTTCAGAAGACTAGAACCTAAGGAGAGAGCCACCCCATTATGCCTCAAAAGGGCCCCAGCTGAAACTAAGAAAAATTGGCAAAACAAGCAAGGGTGCTGTTTTCTTGGTGAACCAGGTACCAGCACAAGGGTGAAGGAGATCAACACAGAGAAAAATCAACTCCTACCAAATCAGAAATCCAGAGGACCCCAAAACCTCATCACTGAAGCAGACCAAAAATGAACACAACATGGCTCAGGGAAATTTAGCAGAAGAGGGGGTGGAAAGAATGTTACAGCCACATGTTGGGTCATGATATGCAGAGACCTTTATCCTACCCATAACTGTGGGCTAACTTCACAATGCATGACCCATATACCTCAACAAGGAGGGGCCAGGGGGAGAGGGTAGGACATGGATGAGCCTAACAATGGTACCAAATTGACCGTATTTGCTGAGTACAAAACTAATTAATAAAAAAGAAAGAAACAAAGTCTAGAGAATGTAGTCAGTAAAACAATGTCAAGGATAATTCCCCAGAAGTCTGCCAACCATCTCTAAAGTCTCTTTGATATCAAAGTAAAGGAGGATTATCAGTGAAACTTAAATTGACAAAACTCAGCAAACCATCAATGCCACTGGAAGTCATAAATGAGGCTTTCATTTTCCATGCTGTCCTAGTTACCTTACTGACAAAGTTAGGGGACGTTCTCTTCTTCCACCTCCTAAATAAAATATGCTTTATGCAGATTCTATTTTTATTTTTATTTTTTTATTTATTTATTTATTTTTTTTTAATTTTTTTTGTTTATTTATTTGAGAGCAACAGAGAGAAGGAAGCAGAGAGAGAGAGAGAGAGAGAAAGAATGGGCACGCCAGAGCTTCCAGCCTCTGTAAACGAACTCCAGATGCGTGCGCCCCCTTGTGCATCTGGCTAACGTGGGTCCTGGGGAATTGAGCCTCGAACCGGGGTCCTTAGGCTTCACAGGCAAGCGCTTAACCGCTAAGCCATCTCTCCAGCCCCAGATTCTATTTTTAAATCAAAATTTGAAAATGTGGCTGATTATTTGGTGATAATAAAATTCACATTTTAACATTAATGGCTTAAAAACTCCTATTTTCCTAAAATTGTAGTGGTGGTATGTGATTTATGTTTATTTTACAATAAAGACATATTATATAAACCAGAACTTTTCATCTCCAATAGTCATTTTTCTAGATAGTACTTTGGTTTGCACATCTGAAATTATTCAAGCTATAAACAAAATTTTATACCTAACATTTTATTGAGAGTGTCAGTTCTGTTGTTTGCTATTACCTAGACCATAAGATTATACCACAATAACTTTAAACTAGAGAGGAATGTGTTTTTCTCTAAAAGTTTCAGACATTAGTATATTCTGTGGGATCATATTATACTCAAAAGTACAATAAAAAGCATGTTTCTTCATGATTGCATTACTCAGGATTCTGAACACTGCCACATATTTGCAGCACAGTGTAATGGATGATCATAATAGCCACACTGAAATATGAACTCCTGAGGAGTTATGCAACATCAAGCAAAATGGTATAATATTTCATCAGATATGGAAATCTGAAATATGTTCATGAAAAATACTTAGTATTTGGTGAAAAACATGCACATGTATACAGGAAAAAATGATTCTAAACAAGAAAGATTTATTTAGATTGCTTATGCTTCTTATATTTTATGTCATTTGAATTTCATGAGTGATCATAATGGATAGAATTATATCTAGGTGTGCCCAGCTGAATGAAACTGAAACATGAAAGTGAGCACAGAGTTGAGCAGGCATCCTTGTCCATCTCCTGTCACCATGGGATTATTTATCTTGCACAGCATGGTTCCCTTTGGTTGAAGGTTAATAATGAAACACATTCAGTTGTCTTTTTTTTTTTGAAGTAAGACCAACAAACTGGCTTTTGTTTAAAGAGAATTGGCAAAACAGGCCTTCAGACACCTTAATCAAACTCAAAACATGTGTGCCACCTTGTGTGCACACGCAATCTTTCACATGCATCACCTTGTGCATCTGGCTTATGTGGGATGTGGGGAGTCAGACATGGTCCTTAAGCTTGGCAGGCAAGTTCATTAACTGCTAAGCTATCTCTCCAGACCCCACATTCAGTTTTTATTAACAGTTTGACAAAAAATTGTTTTTTAAAGTATCCTTTAAAAGTATGTACATATAGAACTTTCACTCATTGTATCTTATTATAATCTGTAATGAACATATGCCAGTTAGTTATTTTAAGTTATGTTAAATTAATATTGATGATTTTGGGATACAAAAAAGCAAGTGCTAAGAAGTATTTACTCATACAAACTGTAATGAATGAGTGCTGCATAATATCTGTCCTTGGACCTAAAAATTACCATGAGCTTTTAACTTTATGCTTATTAGCAAAATCATTCAGTTAACGATATGATAAGCATCATCACAAAAGCTTTTGTTACAAGTTATTTCTATAAAATCAAAATACTTAACACTTAAGATTATTCTTGGGCTGGAGAGATGGCTTAGCAGTTAAGTGCCTGCCTGTGAAGCCTCAGGACCCCAGTTCGAGGCTCGTTTCCCCAGGACCCATGTTAGCCAGATGCACAAGGGGTACACACATCTGGAGTTCATTTGCAATGGCTGGAGGCCCTGACACACCCATTCTCTCTCAATTTCTCTCTATCTGCCTCTTTCTCTGTCTGTTGCTGTCAAATAAATTAAAAAAAGATTTTTCTTAACCTGAAATATAAACATCCATTTCTTATATACATTTATATTGATTTCATGATATACATACAGCATAATAACTCTGTTTTGCTACAGTCAACAATTTGTGTTTTCACAATGGCTGATGAATAAAATTGTATAGGAAATGTTCTTTCTACTCATTTGAGAGTAGACCAAGCCCTTCTCTACTCACCACAATAGGACAATAATTACAACTATTGCTAAGATTATCATCTCTTGCAAAAGAAAGAGACCAACATGGTCTATGCTTCACTGATCATAGAAGCTATGTTTCTGGCACCCTGATCAAAATATTTTAGGTTCCTAAGCTAAAGAATGTGATAAATCAGGAAGAATTTCTTTAGAATGAATGTTAAAAATGAAATTAATGCATTTTGTATGCATACATTTGAAGAAAATTTGAAGATCAAATCAAGAAAGAAATAAAGTGACAAGGCCTTAGGAAAATGGTGACCTAACACCTTTCAGTGAAATATGAAGGGTTAAAAAATATTTTTATTTATTTATTTGAGAGCGTGAGTAAGAGAGGCACAGAAAAGGAAAGAGAGAGAGACATAGAGAGGTGGGGGGAGAGAGAGAATGAGAATGAATCAGTGTGTCAGGGCCTCTAGCCACTGAAAATGAACTCCAAATACATATGCCACCTTGTGTATCTGGCTTATGTTGGTCCTGGAGAATTGAGCCTGTGTTCTTTGGCTTTGCTTGCAAGTGCCTTAACCACTAAGCAATCTCTTCAACCCCTGAAGACTTTTTTATGATTAGTAGTTTAAAAAGGAGATTAAGAAAGAAAAATATATATCTGGGATACTATATGTATAAAAATTATTTAGAACAATGCTTTGATTTATTTCTTTATGTAATTGTCTTTTAAATTGTATTTTTATTAGACATGGACATGCCTAGTATGTAAACAGCACATGTTGTTATCATCCTTTCCCTCATCCCTGCCCCTTTTCTGAGGAGGCCCTCCTCATTAGAGATTCAGGTCAACCACATGGGGATTGTGGGTCATGCATTTTGGGGGCAGCAGTCAACTATGGGGAGAAGCAATGTCTGTGTGCATAATATCCAAAGTTGTGGCTCTAATAATCTTTCCACTGCCTCTTCCACAAAATTCCCCGAGCCATGTTGGGTGAATTTTAAGTCTACTTCAGTGATCGGCTCTTAGGAGCCTCTGGATCTCTGCTTTGGTAGGTGTTGAGTGTCCTCAGTGTCTATTTCTTGTAGCCTTGTGCTGATATCAGGTTCACCAATAAAGCAGCACTCTTGCTCATTTCTCCAATTCCTCTGTGGTTTCAGCTGGGGCTAGGGTGTGCATCCATCTGAAAAAGAAAAGCATATTCTCCAATGGAGACTGAAGTCAGCTCTGATTAAATGAGATAACCATTATTAATTTAGAGATAATTTAAAGGGGTGTAGAACCTCTTATAGCCCAAGATTAGTGGGAGCTTGACATTGGAAAGCAAGATCGTTATCTGGATGATTCTGACTTGTTTTCTAGTTCCAGATATGGTTTTTTTACCACTGAGTACATCCATTAGCCAAGAAGAGCAGTTGGTTATCCACAATGGCTTTGTGCCACTATTGCACTTGTGTGAGCTTCACATCAGGTTGTTTGCTTCTGAGTCATTTAGACTTTGAGTTGGTTGACCACTTTCCCCCATTAGCTCATGTAGCACCTTCCAGCACTAGATGGGATAACTGGCTGGGGACTGGCTCTCTTCCAGATTCCAACAAGGTCTCTCCATGTTCCATGCAGACAGCATTTGGTGTCTTCAGCAGTAGGATCTTACCATTAACCTCTGGTGGGTAATCAAGTTCTCTGACAGAACTCTCTTGTTTGTTTTGGGACACCTTGTAGGTATCCCTGATCAACAGCTCATTTTGAATGTTAACCATGTCCTGTTTCAGGGAATTACAGGCCAGCACCAAGGGAAAAGAAAAAAGAAAAAAAAGAAAAAAAGAAAAAAGAGAAACTGAAGAAAGTTAAGGTTAGACTTCATGTCACCCATATAGGTTTATATTGTACCAGTTCAATTTGGGTTCAGTTTTGTGTCCCCCCCACACACACTTCCTCTTCCCCCAAGTCCTACCCTCCCTATTGTCCAAGCCTCAGTGCTGTTAAGGTATGTCATCAACTCTGGATGATACAGGTTAGGAACTGCAGATGAGTAAGACCATGCAACAATTGTCTTTCTGTGATTGTGTGAGTTTGCTTGGTATGATCTTTTCTAAGTTTGACCATTTTTCTACAAATTTCATTGTGTCATTTTTTTCTTATTGCTGAATAGAATTCTATTGTGTATAAATACCAATTTTTGGTTCTTTATTTAATTCTTTTTTTAAAAAAGTTGTAGTCATAATGATTATAATTTATCAAATCTCATCTATAAGTGAGATGCTTCATGTACATTATCCAATCTTATTCATAACTTATTATCACATTAGCATTTTTTGATAACACAGACCAGAAAATTAAGGTACTGGAAATTAAAAAAACATGTGCAAGACTATACATGTAATAAATCATAGAATTGGAATTTAACCCCATATTCCCAACCCATTTTGTTTAACAAACATGAATCTATCCACTACTGCGAAGAGCATAGCCACTCACCAATGCTAGGCATCACATACCTCATGATGCATCAGAAGATGATGTCCACAGTGTCTTAGGCACTGTCAGGCTGAACAGTGAGATCAACCATATCCAGGAAACAGTGTACCCTGCTCCCATCATCACGAGACACTTGCCCACATCAGTTCCAACATGGCTCTTAAAAATCTTTTTTTTTTTTTTTTTTTTTTTGTGGTTGCATGCACCTTTTTAAAATTTTATTTTTATTTTTATTGTCTCAAATTTTATTAATATTTTCCATGATTATAAAAAATATCCCATGGTAGTACCCTCACCCCCCCCCCACTTTCCCCTTTGAAATTCCATTCTCCATCATATCCCCTCCCCATCTCAATCTTTCTACTTACATATTTACAATACCAACCTACTAAATACACTCCTCCCTTCCTTTCTCTTCCCTTTCTATCTCCTTTTTAACTTACTGGCCTCTGCTACTGAGTTTTTCCTTCTCACACAGAAGCCCAATCATCTGTAGCTAGGATCCACATATGAGGGAGGACATGTGGCACTTGGCTTTCTGGGCCTGGGTTACCTCACTTAGTATAATCCTTTCCAGATCCATCCACTTTTCTGCAAATTTCATAACTTCATTTTTCTTTACCGCTGAGTAGAACTCCATTGTATAAATGTGCCATATCTTCATTATCCACTCATCAGTTGAGGGACATCTATATTTAGTTCTTAAGAAGTGTGGTTCGCTGGGCGTGGTGGCGCACGCCTTTAATCCCAGCACTAGGGAGGCAGAGGTAGGAGGATTGCAGTGAGTTCGAGGCCACCCTGAGACTCCATAGTGAATTCCAGGTCAGCCTGGGCTAGAGTGAGACCCTACCTCGAAAAACCAAAAAAAAAAAAAAAAAAGAAGTGTGGTTCAACTCAAAGTTTGCTTTCAGTCTAAATGGAACACAACAATGAGTAGGCAATATATTAACTTGTATAATTTTACTATTGACCCACATATCACATCTACATTGAAAAAGGAAGAAATTATTTGTGGTACTAAAAGTTGAGATACTCTACATAAAAATAATTTATTGCCTTGAATTTTTATAAGCTGAATTCAGTAAGTGAAAATTATCCTCTTATAGGTTCACTATTGTAATGGTTTATGTTAATTGTCCACTTGTGAGGACCTAAAACCACCTGTGAGGGAGTGTCTTCCAGTCTGCAAGGAATTATCTTTATTAGGAAAATAGAAGCGGGAATACCCATCTTAACTGTGGTCAGCACCATTGAATGGACTTGGGTCCTGGCTGCGCAGCACCATGTCACTCTACTGCCTGCTGATGTGACATATAATAGTGGTTCCCAGCTCCTGTTATGCTTTCCCCTCCATGATAGACCCAAACTTCTAGAACTTTGAGCGAAAACTCATTGGTATTCCTTAAGCATACTCTGGTTGGATATTTTGTTACAGTAATAAGAAAGTAATTGAAACAAGTATATTATCCTTTTAAGCTACACAAAAGTCAGCAGCACTAAAGTAAATTACAAAGAGCATCTCATCAAAGCCCTTACAGGGAATACCTGAACCACAAGACACTGGAGAGTATAAGATCAAGATTAACCTTAATCTTCTACATCTTCCCTCCCTCACTTCCCCTCTCCCCTCCCCTCTCTCTCTTATATCTAACTCTTGTATATTAGTTATCTTTTTCCTCATTTTCTTAGTGGCCACTGACCTGTAACTCCCAGAAACAGCATGGGGCTATCATCCACAATGAGCTTTTGATCAGAGAGACCTACAAGGTTTCCTAAAAGACAGACAGATTTCTGTCAGAGTACTTGATGCCCCACCAAAGGTTAGTGGTAAGACCCTACTGCTGAAGACACCTTATGTGATTGACATGCAAATTAGAATAGCATGGCTGGAAGTTGGAAGAGAGTCAGTCCCCAGACAGTGTGTCTAGTGCCAGAAGGTGCTACATGGGAGACTGGAGGAAAATGACCAATATCTGTCAAAGCAACGCATGGTCTAACCTACTTAGCAGCAAATAACTTGTTGAGATGCCCACACAAGTGCAGTGGTGGCACACAGCCATGGTGGGGAACCAACTGCTCTCAATTTGGCTAACTGATCCCCTCACTGGTATGGGACATATAGCTGGAGCTGGGAAACAAGTCAGAACCATATCCAAACATAAGTCCACACTCCAATATCAAGCTACCATCAATTCTGGGCTACAAGAGGGCCTACATCTATTAAATTAGCTATAAAAAAAGTAAGGGTTATCTCATTTGTCCTGGTGCTAACTTACTCTCCGTTGGAGAATCTGCTTCTCTTTTTCAGATAGATGTAGATCCTAAGGAGACAGCCACCCCATAATACCTCAAAAGGGCCCCGGCTGAAACTAAGAAAAATTGGAGAAACAAGCAAGGGGGCTGTTTTCCTGATGAACCAGATACCACCACAAGGGGGAAGGAGTTCAGCACAGAGAAAAATCAACTCCTACCAAATCAGAGAGCCAGAGCCTCAGAGGCCCCCAACACCTCATCACTGAAGCAGACCAAAAATGAACACAACATGGCTCAAGGAAATTTTGCAGAAGAGGGGGCGGAAAGAATTTCAGAGCCACATGTTGGGTCATGATATGCAGAGACATTTATCTTACCCATAACTGTGGGCTAACTCCACAATGCATTACCCTTATACCTCAACAAGGAGGGGCCAAGGGGAGGGGGTAGGTCACAGATGAGCCTAATAATGGTACCAAACTGACTGTATTTGCTGAATACAAAACTAACTAATAAAGAAAAAAAAAAAAAAAGCAAACACAATGTATATTTTCCTTAAAATCTTTGAATTCCAAAAATAATTTGCTCATATAAATCTTAACACCTTATTATTAAGGCACAGCAATCATATTAGTAGTATTTTAGAAATTGTCTTAGGTGTCATGGACAACAAACTAACAAAATACAAAGCAATTAATTATATGGAAATTATTGGAGTACCAAACTTTTTTATTTTGGATAATACATGTAAGACCAAATAAAGTATATAGCTTGTACACTTATTTTCTAGGCTAACTTCTAACTTCAGCATGTCTGAATATAAGTCATATCCCTTTGGGTAATGTTTCTTATTCATTCCCACTCATATAGGGTAAAATAAGGTGACCTGCATTGGGTTAGCCACAACGAACATCTTTGAGGATCTAAGTATATATGAACACAACCATCTTTCATGCTTTAACTGGACATGTTGTTGTAAGCCATGGCAATACTCAGTAGGATCAGGGACATGAACTTTGCTCTTATATGGAATAAAGTCACCCTCAATGTTCATTATTTTTCTATGTCTTACTTGAATGTCACAATAACACTTATTTTCCAATATGGAAACCCTTGAAATGTTGAAATAGACTTCTTGGCAAAAATTCAAGGTCAAAAAATTTTCATCCATTCCTTATTTTTCAAGGTTTTTTTTTTTAATTTTTTTTTGTTCACTTTTACTAATTTATTTGAGAGTGACAGAGAGAGGAAGAGGCAGATAGAGAGAAAGAGAGAGTGGGCACGCCAGGGCTTCCAGCCACTGCAAACGAACTCCAGACACTGCGCCCCCTTGTGCATCTGGCTAACGTGGGTCCTGGACAATCAAGCCTTGAACCGGGGTCCTTAGGCTTCGCAGGCAAGCGCTTAACCGCTAAGCCATCTCTCCAGCCCAAGTTTTTTAAGTTTTTTTGAGGTAGGGTCTCACTCTAGTCCAGGCTGACCTGGAATTCACTATGGAGTCTCAGGGTGGCCTAGAACTCATGGCAATCCTCCTACCTCTGCCTCCCAGTGCTAGGATTAAAGGTGTGTGCCACCACGCCTGGCTTTTCAAGTATTTTTAATGAATAAGAACAAAGTGTTTATTTATTTATTTACTTATTTATTTAAAGTAGTTTTGTACTCAGTGAATACAGTCAAGTTGGTACCATTGTTAGGCTCATCCATGTCCTACCCCGCTCCCTGGCCCCTCCTCCTTGAGGTATATGGGTCATGCATTGTGGAGTTAGCCCACAGTTATGGGTGGGAGAAATGTCTCTGCATATCATGACCCAACGTGTGGCTCTGACATTCTTTCCGCCCTCTCTTCTGCTAAATTTCCCTGAGGCATGTTGTGTTCATTTTTGGTCTGCTTCAGTGATGAAGTGTTGGGGGCCTCTGGGTCTCTGGATCTCTGATTTGTAGGAGTTGATTTTTTTCTGTGTTGATCTCCTTCACTCTTGTGCTGGTACCCGGTTCACCAAGAAAACAGCACCTTTGCTTGTTTCGCCAATTATCCTTAGTTTCAGCTGGGGCCCTTTTGAGGTATGATGGGGTGCTTCTCTCCTTAAGAACTACATCTATCTGAAAAAGAGAAGCAGATTCTCCAATGGAGAGTAAAGTTAGCACCAGATAAATGGGATAAGCCTTATTTTTCTTAATAGTGAATTTAATAAGTGTAGGCCCTCTTGTAGCCCACAATTGGTTGTAGCTTGATAATGGAGAGTGGGCTCATGTTTGGATATGATTCTGACCTGTTTCAGCAGCTCCAGCTATGGGTCCCATTCCACTGAGCAGATCAGTTAGCCAAATCAAGAGCAGTTGGTTTCCCACCATGGCTCTGCACCACTATTGCACTTGCGTGAACATCATGACAGGTTATTTGCTGCTGAGTAGGTTAGACCGTTGAGTTGCTTGGACAGATATTGGGCATTTTTCCCCAATTGCCCATGTAAAACTTCTGGCCCTAGATACACTGACTGTCTGGGGACTGATGCTTTTCCAGCTTCCAGCCATGTAATTCCATTTTATGTGTCAACCACATATGGTGTCTTCAGCAGTAGGATCTTACCACTAACCTTTGGTGGGTCATCAAGTACTCTGATAGAAATCTGTCTTTCTTTTAGGAAACCTTGTAGGTCTCTCTGATCAAAAGCTCATTGTGGATGATAGCCACATGCTGGTACTGGGAGTTACAGGTCAGTGCTCACTAAGAAAAGGAAGAAAAAGATAACTAATATAAAAGAGTTAGAAAGAAGAAAGAGAGAGAGAGAAGAGCTGTAGAAGATTAAGGTGAGTCTTCATCATACCCTCTCCAGTGTCTTGTGGCTCAGGTGTTCCCTCTAAGGGCCTGGTGAAGGTTCAACCATTATGTCTGCCTTTTAGGATGTAGAATTGTATGGTACCATTGCTGTTTGGGTCTAGATTTGTGTCACCCACCCCCTCCACTGCCCTCCCCTCCCTCCTAAACCACCCTATTGCCTAGTCCTCAAGATGCTTACTGGGTATGTTGGCATCTTGGGTAGATTCAGGTTAGGTGCTGTAGATGAGTGAGACTATGTGGTGATTTTTTTTTCTGTGATTGGGTAAGTTCACTGAGAATAATCTGTCCCAGGTTCAACCATTTTTCCTCAAATTTCATTGTGTCAAATAAGAACAAAGTTTTATCAATTCAATGAAATTTATTGATGGAGGAGATCGTGTTTTTCATTGATTATATGAATTACATTTGTAGAGTGTTTTTATGATCACAATATACTAATGCATTTTTGAATAAAGTTTTCTTTGACATAACATGTAATTACTGGTAGCACTGTGAAGCATTTTATTTAACTTCAATTATTTTCCAAATTTTTTCACACTTAAAATTGATTTATAATGTCTGTTCTATACATTAAATTCCTTTCTAATTTTGTATTTTGTATTTACACAGTTTGTGCACATAACAGATTTAGGTTTAAGACATTGCCATCTTCTTTTCTCTTCTCTTTTATGTCTCTTCTTTTGAGACAGGGTCTTTCTAAGTATTGCTGGCTTGCCTAAAACTTGCTAGCAATTGCATTCTACTGAAATTATAAATTAATCAAGAACATTTTACTGACTACATTGTGTGTAATGCAATTAAATTCTTTAAAAATTACATATTTAGCAGTGAAATATGAAGTTTTTTAAAGATTTTGGTACAATGACGCTCTCTAGGATATAACAAATTTGCACACATGTAGAATCTCTGAGGCACTGAAACCTGGAAACTAGTTGTTATCTATGTTTTCCCCTATATGTAAAAATGGATAACATGATATATAATTACAGGGAAAAGTGATTTTTGAAAGTAGAGGAGACATATATATTACGAATAATATATAGGGCTGGAGAGATTTCTCATTGTTTCATGTGCTGGCCTACAAATCCTAATGACCTAGATTCAATTCTCTGGCATCCATGTAATGCCAGATATATAAAGTGGTGCATGCAACTGGAGTTTGTATGCAGTGGTTAGAGGCCCTGACATACCCATTCTCTCTCTCTTCCCTCTGTATCTCTTTGCCTAAATTTTTATATTTTAATATTTTTAAAAATATCTATATTAAGTATGGATATAACATATATGTAATTATATATAATTAAATATATTAGTATAATATATCATTTCAGCTTATCTAGAGGAAAATATAGAAATAGTGTATACTTTTGAAAATAACTATCAAAATCATGTAAATTTGAACCTCTTATAGATGTTCTTATAGAGTAGTTTAAATTAATTCTTACTATTAAGAAGACATGAAGAAGAGAAATGAAGTAGACATAAGGGCATAATTAAGCAAAATTGTTAGTCATTTTTTACTTGGAACTAAGAAAAGAAAGAATTACAGAAAATGTGTCTTTTCCTATCCTATATGAATGTTTATTTCATTAATGTGGTAGACTTATTGAATTGTTACATATAAAATCAGAAAAAAAGACCATTTTTCTAATTATTGATACCAGCATTTTTTCTGGGAAAGAATCTATGTTTATTTACTTTTGAAAAAAATGTGGGAAAATTTAGCCATATGTTTGTCTTTTGGAAGACCTTGAAATAGGAGACAATTATTTCAGTCATTTGTAAAGATCATCTGTGGCTTGTAGTATCTATGACCTAAGTTTAATCACAAATTTAATTTTAAATAAATATTTACACATTACTTAATGATCATTGATTTTCTATATTTTCTTTGACTGACTTGGTATGTACTTCTGTAGGAAGTGTTAATTTTCACTCTCTAGGATTGCCCTCATGATAGTATATTGTACCATCATTCTGGATTAGTTACAATTTTCTATATACCTTATTTCTTAAATATCAGAACCACATGTTGGGTCAAGATACACAAAGACATTTCCTCCTACCCATAACTGATGGATAACCCTACAATGCAAGACCTATATAACAATGGTACCAACTTCATTATATTTACTGAGTACAAAACTAATAAAAACTTCATATAAAAATTCACTAAATAGAATTGAATTTTGAATTAGCTACTCCTACATATAGTTCTATGGATTGAATTTCAGATAATACATGAGTAAAACTATAAGGTTAAAATTTGTTTTTTTTACAAGAGGGAATAATTTATGTATCCATTCTTATAAATTTATAATATGGCAAAATGGTGTGATATTGACCTTCCTTCACATTTGGACTTGGGTGGAGACATCAGGAAACCTTTGACAAAGCTGGTGATGCTCCATTTCCAAAGTGGAATCATCACCATATTGGATGAATTTATTTTGTAAAAATATATTAGAGTACAGTTATGAATATATACATAGGTGTGTCCAATTTTAAGGCATATTTTTAAAAAGACATTTATGGAACATGGAAATAGATATATTATTATTATTAATTTAATTATGAAATTTAGAAACTATTCACACTGACCAGATTTTAAGAATATTTTATTAATTCTATATTTAATTCTTTTTCTAAATTCATACCAAATTTCAGAAGTTGGGAGAATTACATAAGCAAATAAAATACTGACAATTTAAACTGGTTAAATTATGAAGTGAGTTTCCTATTGTCTAAATTTATGGAATTGATGGATTAGAGAGCCAAGATTAGGGGTTTTGGAAGCAGGTACTCATATTTTTTTAACATGTGCACTCCAGCTGGACAACTTTCTTTCAAAGTAGCAGAATTTTCTCATTTTTTTTTCTATTTCCAATTAGATACATAAAGCATACCATATGGGATTGTGGAATTTTATGCTATTTATAGCTATTTGGGAAGTAAAATGTAGCATATTAGAATTAAATATTGCCATTGCCCAAGTCAGAACTTCTTTCATAAGTCATATTTACTCATTCAATAATACATGTATAATCTGCCCCCGATCATCTCTATGCTTCTCTAGTACATTGTAGCAATGACCAAAACCATCTTTTCCCTATAATGAGAATAAACCCAAAGATAGTTTCCTATTTTTTGTCACACAATTCATATATTCCCAGAAATTACCACAACTTTCTGAGGCTGTATAAACACTGTATAAACACCCTGCTTAAAATTCTTCAAGTCTAGCCAGGCATGGTGGTGCACACCTTTAATCCCAGCACTCAGGAGGCAGAGGTAGGAGGATCACCCTGAGTTCAAGGCCACCGTGAGACTACATAGTGAATTCCAGGTCAGCCTGGGCTAGAGTGAAACCCTACCATGAAAACCAAAAAGTAAGAAACATAAAATTCTTCAAGTTGGAGCCAGGAAAATTGCTCAGTTGTTAAAGGCAATTGCTTGTAAAGATTGTATCCTGGGTTAAGTTCCCCAGTTGGGCACTCCTGTAGCAGCAAGAGACCGTGGCACACATGCATGTGTACACACACACACACACACACACACACACACACACTACTTCACGTTGATTCTGAGAAGATAGAGATGTGTCACCAGTAATCTGTCTAGCCACTTAAACAACTGAATTTGTCTAACGGCATACTTTTTTATAAAAATTGAGACTTTTTTGACTGTCAAAAATGAGAGCATGGACTGAACAGATGGCTTAGTGGTTAAGGTGCTTCCCACAAAGCCAAAGAACCCAGGTTTGATTCCCCAGGACCCTTGTAGGCCTGATGCACAAATGGGGGCACATGTCTGGAGTTTATTTGGAGGGGGCTGCAGATCCTGGTGTGCCCATTCTCCCTCTCTCTGTCTCTGCTTATTTCTTTTTCTCTCAAATAAATAAAAATAAAATATTTTTTAAAAGACCAGAGCACTTTTATGTCTGAATTCATGAGAAAAGCGGATATGTTTGTTAGAAATATGGATATATTTTTAATGTGCTGTTATTTCTTTATAATTGTGCCCTTTAGAGAAATGTCATTTCCAATAACTCTGATGTTTTTGACTCTGTGTACCCTTTTATTAGGCAACACTATTATCCAGAAAAAAAAGACAACCTATACTATTTTCAGTGCACTATGAATTTTCTAATGAAAATCATTCCTTGAGATGTACATTAGGCATGGGAAAGTCTTAAAGACTGAGAGGTGTCTGTGGTGTACAATAATAATATGTTCAGATAGGTTCACATTTATGCAATAGAAGTACTTAAACACTAAAAATTGTTTGTTAAAAAACAAAAACTAAAACTAAATTTTCTTGCTTATTAATGTCCTTGATAGTAATTATTTAAATCAATAATGCTTGTTTAAAAAATCAAAGAGGAGGGATGGAGAGATGGATCAAGAGTTAAGGCACTTGCCTGTAAAGCCTGATGACTCTCATTCAATTCCCCAATACCCACACAAAGCCAGATGCACAAAGTGGCACATGTACTTGGAGTTCGTTTGCTATGGCTGGACGCCCTGGCATGCCCAGTCTCTCTGCCTGTCTCTCTTCTCTCTATCTCTCTCTGCTTGCAGATAAATAAATAAAAATATTTTTAAACAAAGAAGATAAAATGCTAGAAAATGTCATCATTTCTTCATATTTACCTCCAGGAAATAATTTAAAATTGGAATCATGCCTTGAGCACTGTTTCTTAGTACCAAAAGGAGCTTCCAATATGCTGCATTGATTTACAAGTTCTTACAATTTAATTTCTGATTAGTGTGTCTTCATTTAGCATTGTAAATATATAAATCAGGTTTTCTACTGAACATATATATCCCTAGTCCTGCAAAAATGGCAATCATTGTTGGCTGACATAGTGCCAATCAAATAAATTACTTGAAACTATTTATACCAAACTGTTTTGATGAATGTTTGATTTCAGCATGCCTACATTTTCAATCTTGTGAATTAGCATATTAAAGACTTATACAAAATAAACTAACTTCTGCCCCAATGAAAAAGCAACTGGTATAAAAAGTAAAGCTCAGTTATTAAACAATACACTGCAGGTCAACAATTGTCCTTTGAATGAACTCATTTCATTTCATTCAGTATTGCCTGAGTAAATGTATAATACTGTTTGCTTATTAATAATGTTTCTGAGCCAGATATTTTTATTTAGTAAAAATAAAATCAAATGCAAGATTATGAATAGAAGTCCAGAATATCACTCTATTATTTTCCTAGGGTTTCTATGACCAAATATCAGAGGCTAGATGTGTTAAAATTTGTATTTATTTTCCTTCAGCTTTGGAGAGTAGATGTGCTAGATGAGTGCGCCTGTGGATTTCGTTTCTGAAGAGGGCTCTGTCCTGGCTTGAAGATAGTGTGTCCTTCCCATGTGTCCTCACATAGCCTTTCCCGTGTGCCTGAGGTAGATGGCCCATGTGTCTTTTCCTTTTTATATGCATTCAGTCCTCTGGGATTAGAACCAAGATCTATCTAACCATAATTACCTCTCTAAATGCTCTCAGCCTCCAAACATAGTCACAGTATGGTTGGGACTTAAAATATGTATCTGAGGGGAATAAAATTCAATGTCCTGCTTTAACTTTTTATCACCAGCTAGAATGTTCCTCACTATCTTTTGGTTCAATTGCCTACCACTCATTGATTGGAGGATATCTATGAAGAGTCGATCAGCTTATTAGACCATGATAGCTTTTGTTCTTCAAAAATTTAAAAAATATTTTACTTACGTATTTATGAGAGAGAAAGAGAGAGAGGAAGAAGAGAGAGAGAGAGAGAGAGAGAAAGAGAAGAGAGAGAGAGAAGAGAGAGAGAAAGAGAATGGGCATGCTAGGGACTCTAGTCACTGCAAAAGAAATCCAGATGCATGCACCAACTTCTGCATCAGGCTTTATATGGCTAGTAGGGAATCAAAACTTGGCCCTTTGGGGCTGGAGAGATGGCTTAGCAGTTAAGCCCTTGCCTGTGAAGCCTAAGGACCCCAGTTGGAGGCTCGATTCCCCAGCACACAAGTTAGCCAGATGCACAAGGGGGCGCAGGTGTCTGGAGTTTGTTTGCAGTGGCTGGAGGTCCTGGTGGGCACATTCTCTCTCTCTCTCTCTCTCTCTCTCTGCCTCTTTCTCTGTCTGTCACTGTCAGAATAAATGAATAAAAATAAACAAAAAAATTTATTAAGAAAAAACTTGGCCCTTTGGCTTTGCCTCCAAGCACCTTAACTAACCACTAAGCTCTCTCTCTTGCTCTCTCTCTCTCTCTTTTTACTACCAGTAGGCTGAGGAAGATAGAAAATAAAAAATAAATTAAAAGTGATCTATATAAATGAACATTTTTAAAAGTAATTTTTCACCTTACAGGCTTGATTCACTTCCTGCTAAGTTTTGCCATGATGTTTGATTAAACTTATATGTGTTCCTATATCAAATTACACCTTCAGCAGCATTTTAAAAATACAGAAGGGTAATAGGGAACAGACCTTCTTTATTCGCTACAAAGATCATAGCAAAAGCCAAATGACAACTTGTTGAGAAAGATAGCTATTGAAATATTTAGACTTTCCCCAACAGGCACATAAAACCTTTAACAGAATAGGTGACCTTGTAGCTCACTAGCATCACTTAAGAAGAGGCGATGCCATCTACTGACAGACATTCAGAGGACTTACTGGTTTTGTGGGAAAGGATGGATATCTAAAAATTTCTTTTCCAACATGAAAATTGAAGAATAGAAGAAAAACAAAACAAATGAACGTAACAAGATCGTTGTCATAATTCTTTTGTTAACAATATACGTGCATATAATTCTTAAGTTAGTGTTGAAACAAATACAGAAAATGGCAGTGTAAAATATGTTCAATGGGGTCAAAAGAAACCTTTTGAGAACCTTATTTTAGTAATGAAGTCTGTAATTAACTTCGAGATATTACCTTGTATTGAGGGTCATACAACTCCACATCAGTTAGTAAAAGATAAATGATTAGAAAGAAATCTTTAAAGGATAGACATTATATAAGTATGTAAAGACCAAAAAAAATCATGAAGTGATTTGTTAAAAATTCATTCTTCATAAAAAGTTTAAATGTTTCAATAATGTTGCCTTTTCTGACAAGAAATGAAGTTTTTTGTTGAATTATGAGAAAAATAGCAATAGTTATGTCATTCAATTACAAGCCATTATCAAGTGAAAATGGATGGTAAATGCCAGTTTTATTCCTTGATATGTTTTATTCAAAATATTTATTTATAACAATCTCTTTAATAGGTACTAACACACAAAACTCAAATTTTTGATTAGTGATACATAAGTGTACTGTGAATTTGTAACCAGGCCAAGTTGGGTCCAAGTAAAAATGGTTGACTGCTCAAACCAATGGTCAAGTAGTTTAAAATAAAAAGCAGTATTTTTCCCTCATGACATAGTTCATTATGATTTCAGTGGGAAATAAGAAATGTCTGGCTAACATATATTTAGGAAACTAGGCTTCTTTCATTTGAAAGTTTTCATGAGCCCTAAGGGCATGATGTTTTTGCTTAATTTTCTATATTGATTTAAAGAATGAACACAGTAAACCTGGGGAGCTGCATGAGTTTGGGGTTTAGCTTAGGTCTATCACACAATTCTTTCTCTGACCATATCTCAGTGATGTAGTGATATCTAACAGTAGGGGCTTGGGAATGTCTTTCAGACACCAATTTTCAGTGCCCCAACTACTTAATTGAGCATTTCATTTTCTGATTGCTGAATATAACCTTCTATGTATATTACAAGAAGTTAGGCTCTATTATTTGAATCTAGAGAAAAGGAGAGAGAAATGCAATTATTTGGTCTGATGCACAGATAATGAAATGGATATATTCTACAAATAAGGCTTTTCAAGACCAGACCAGAATTCCAATCATTCATGAATCCTCCAATTATAGAAGTGAGCTATTATAGTGTGGAACTTAAATATTCTCCAGTAGCTAATGTGCTAAGGGCTTAGCCCCAACTGAAAGCACTACTGGGTTATGGTGAAACAAATAAAATGGGGGGGGTATGGAAACTAAGTTGGGTTATTAGGGACATGCCCTTAAAAGAAAATACTGGGGCTTTAGTTCCTTCATCTTCCATATACTTCTGTCATTAGGCACTACATAGCCAGAGAATCAAAACAATGTGGCCAAATGACCACATACCAAAATCTCTGAAACAGGGAGCCAAAATTGTCTTTCCTCCATTTAATTTATGTGACCCAGGTATTTTGCCATAGCAATGGAATGCAGAATAACACAGCATTGGAACCTATAAGTAGGGTTGTTACTCTTGTAACTACACCATATCCTATAATTCAATAGCTGTTAGAACAAGTTTATGAAAAGATTTTGGAAGAGTTTGGAAGTTTGGAACAGTTTGGAACTAGAGTTCTGTGGGAAATTCTTCTGGGCTTTAAAAGAGCATAAGGTTCGTAGAAATATGGACAGTAAAGGGTTTGCAGATGAGGTTTGAGATGTAAATAAGGATTCTCTTGGTAAATAGCAACTGCTCATGGGATAGGCAGAGAGATCTTCTACATTGTGTTCTTGTTCTTGATGTGTGTGAGTCTAAATTTAAAATGATTGTCAGGTTTTTCTGGTGGAGGAAGTTTCAAGATAGTGCAGCAATAATATCTATGTGACATAGGTATTATTGGGTGTAGCTAAATATAAACTGAAAATCAAGATAAGAAATACAGTGAAAAAATTGAAGCCTGTATCTCTTAAAGTCAGGCATCACCTCTCATTTCTTGCTGTTTCCCCACTTTTATGATGTCCAGTTTCTCTTCTCCATCTTTATTCTATTCCTTCATTTCCATTTATTCCTCTTTCGTGTATTTAATGTCTACCACTTTGCTTCTATGTTGTTCTCTCAGCACATCCTAAGAGCTTATCCTTTCTCTTTTTCTTATTTTATTATTCATGTTTTTCTTATTAAGTAAGTACAACATTTTGACCTAATCCAAGTATCTAATTTTGTCACTTTTGATCCAGTTTCTCTTTCTCTCTGTTTTCTTAGCTCCTTCTTCATTATTCTAGAGATGGTTTTCTAGCTTCCTATATATATATATAGGGGTAAATGTGAGTAAATCCTATAAAGGAAAAATAATAACCAAGAGCAAGAATAAAGAAACGAGAAGAGGGATGAGAAAAGTATGAAGGGACACACCTGACAGGAAAGATGATTGAGGGAGGTTATCTACTAGTGACACTGACTTATTTTTCTTGAACTTTGACTTTGGTCTTACTTGTCTTCTTCACTTACCATGTCATTCTGCTAAGGACATGTTATTTTTAATCATTTTTATCATTTTGGGTGGCCTTTGGTGTTTATGTCTCAAAATTGTTTATCTTCAACTACAGTTCAAGCAGTGTATTCCATTATTTAGTTTATATAGCGTGACTTGGAAAATGTGTCTTCTGAATTATCTGTCAGCTATAAATGTCTTACTTGTGATAAGGCTGGGTAGGGAGGTAGGGCGGCCATGAGTATGAGCTTTCAGAAGCCAAATGATTACAATTTATGCGGAGTTGTTGACATTCTTATAATTTCATTCTAAATGTCCAGCCTGTCTATCTCTCTGTCCTCAGACACACACATCAAGACGGATAATCGAGACTTCATCAGTATCAATACCTGTGTCTTTCAAAATGTTAAGTTTAATAAAAGGACAAGTCTTTAATTATAACTCCTAATTTTCTTTTAAAAAATATTTTATATTTTTATTTGAGAGAGAGAGAGAGAGAGAGAGAGAGAGAGAGAGAATGGGTATGCCAGGGATTCTAGCTACTGCAAATGAATTCAGACACATGTGCCACCTTGTGCATCTGGGTTTATGCGTGTACTGGAGAATTGAACCTGGGTCCTTTGGCTTTACAGGCAAGTGCCTTAACCACTGAACCATCTCTCCAGCCCTTATAACTCCTAATTTTCTACATCAGACTTTCGATTTAACTCATTCTAACCAATATTTGAGTCATTCTTACAATTGAGTTTTCTTTCTTTGGATTGTTTCTATCCTCTGTCATTCCTTTATCAGCTTCTTTAACAGCTTACCTGCCCTTCGCCCAGGCGGGGGATTGGTTCTATCCTTCTATTCAATGATTTCACCTCTCTCTCTCTCTCTCTCTCTCTTTCTCCCCCCCCCCCCTGTGTGTGTGTGTATGTCTCAGTCAAATAACTTTATCAGAAACCCAATCAATAAATGAGATAATAGGGGTCAAGTCAAGATGGCATCTGCCTCACCTCATCTCACCTCACAGGGAAGGAAAGGCAAGACCCTTAAGGTTCAGGGTTTCTTTTTTAGAGGGTTTCTGATTCTAGTAGGCTTCCAGTGGGAGGGTGTGGAGGAGCAAAATAGGGAATCCACTGATTCCCACACTCCCAGGTGGCCACAAAACCCTCAATCCCCTCAAGCAGCCATCCTAGCTGTAGTCCCAGTAGGAGGTCCCTCCTGAACTAATTGTAGGCCAAGTGGACCCAAGCTAGCAGGCTAGCTCCTCCGCCCTAGGCTTCGCAACCGTTGGGCAGACCTCCACAGGCAAGATAACTGCCCCAGTCACCCTTCCTGCTCAGCCTTGCTGTGCCCCATTCATGATCACCATTCCTGCCCAGCCTTACTGACTCCCGCACGCACAATTACCATCCCGGTCACCCTGCCCAGCCTTTCTGACCCCTTGCTTGTTCACTGTCCTAGTTGCCTTCCCTGCCCAGCCTTGCTGACCCCATATGTGCAATTGCCATCCTAGTCACCCTTCCCAGCCATCCTTGCTGATGCCAGAATATGCAATTGCTGCCCAGTTGCCCTTCACACCCAGCCTTGCTAAGCTCTGCATACAATCCATTCCTGCCTAGGCTTGCTGACCCCGTGCAATCAATTGTGATCCCACTTGCTGCTGCCCCCTCCCACCCCCAAACAGGGACCCAGGCTAGTGTCTCTGCCCTAGCCTTTCTAAATTTGCAGGCAAACATAATCCCACTAACTGCTGCCTGCCCCCCACCCCTGGCCAGGAAGCTATCTTCCCACACCTTAGGCTTTCTGAACCATTGTGGTGGGCAGACCACAGTGAAAATGGAACAGCATGAAAAATCAGATGCGAGTAAATCCAGCTAGATTGCCCAGTTAAACAATGGATTTCTCTAATCAAAACATAGAAGAGACAATAGGATCAGAACACCAAAATGAACATACAAACCATCAACCCTGGCCAAGCAAATAGCAGAATTTACAGAAACTCAACAAAGGACCAATAATTGTATGAATGATGTGCTCATTAGATTAGACCTAATAGAAAAGAAACAGGAAGGGTTACTAAGAAAGTTAAATGATCTGAACAAGGGTAAAAAAAAAGAGGACCTCAATAACTAGCAGGCTAAGTTCAATGAAGAGTTAAAAAATGCAAGGATGAACTCCAAAAAGCATGAAGAAAAACAGAAAATGATGTGAAAAGGGAACTCGATAGAGAGTTGGAAACTGTACATAAAAAAGCAGTACAAAATATGAACCAAATTAAACAAGCCCAAAACTCTATACAAGCTCTTAAGAATACAGTCAGCCATGTGGAGGGTAGAAACTCAGAAATGGAAGACAAAACAGAAGAAATAGTTTGTGAATCCAAAAGTACTGGAAGTACTAGCTCCACCAATAAAACAGGAGAAAGAAATAAAAGGGATACAAGTTGTAAAGGAAGAAGTTAAGTTAGCCCTATTTGCAGACAACATAATTCTGTACACAAGCGACCCAAGAACCTGCATCTCAAAATTCTTAAAAGTGATTAACTTCTTCAGTAAAGTAGCTGGAAACAAAATGAAAGCACAAAAGTCAGTAGCCTTTGTATATGCAAAAGACAAAAAGATACAGAGGAAGAAAGAAATGACATTGCCCTATTTTCAATTACATCAAATAAATAAATAAATAAAATGCCTTGGAATAACATTAACCAAGGAGGTGAAAGACTTTTACTATGAAAACATAAAAACACTCAAGAAAGAAATTGAGGAGAACTGGAGAAAATTGAAAGTCCTCCCATGCTCCTGGATAGGCAGAGTTAATATTGTGAAAATGGCAATCTTGCCAAAAGAAATATATAGATTTAAGGCAATACCAATAAAAATCCCATCATCTTTCTTCACAGAGATAGAAAAATGATCTCAAAATTCATGTGGAATGAAAGAAAGTCTCAGATATCTGATCATATCTTCAGCAAAAGAAATACCTCTGGAAATATCACCATACCTGATCTTAAGCTATACTACAAAGCCATACTTATAAAAACAACATGGCACTGGCATAAAAACAGGAATATATACTAATGGAACAGAATTGAGGATTGGGACTTTGAGTCAAGTAACTACAGCTACTTTATATTTGACAAAGGCCCTAACAATGTAGACTGGAAAAAAGACTGTTCAACAAATGGTGCTGGACAAACTGGATATCCATATGCAGAAAAGTGAAACTCAATCCACACATTTCACCATGCACAAAAATCAACTCCAAATGGATCAAAGATTTCAATATAAGATCAGAAACTCTGCTACTACTGGAAGAAAAATAGGAGGAACTTTCCATGATATAGGAGTGGGAAAAGACTTCTTGAACAAAACCCCAGTAGCTCAGGAAATTAAATAATCACTCAAACTTTGGGATCACAGGGAGCTGAGAAGCTTTTTCACAGACAAACATACAATAAGCAGAGCCAATAGATTATCCACAGAATGGGAGGAAATTTTTTCCAGATACACATTGGACAGAAGTCTAATTTCTAGAATCTACAAGGAACTCAAAAACCTAAACAATATAAAGTTAAACAACCCACTCACAAAATGGGGCAGAGAAATGCACAGGGAGTTCTCAGAGGAAGAAATACAAATGGCAAACTCACACGAAAGAAAATGTTCAACATTCCTAATCATCAGGGAAATGAAAATTAAAACAACTATGACATTCCACCTTACCCCAGTAAGTATAGCAAACATTAAGAAAAAGTCTAATGAGGTACAGAGGCTCCCAAGACCTCATCACTGAAGCAGACCTAAAATTAACCCAACATGGCTCAGGGAAATTTGCAGAAGAGTGTTCAGAAAGAATGTTAGAGCCACACATTGGGTCATGACACACAGAGACATTTCCTCCTACCCATAACTGATGGCTAGCCCCACAATGCACAACCCATATACCCCAACAAGAAGAGTCCCTGTGGAGGGGGGAGGATAGGGAGGAGCCTAACAATGTTACCAACTTGACTGAGCACAAAACTAATATATTTTTTTTTAAATCTGATGACAACAAATGCTGGTGAGGTTGTGAAGGAACAGGAACCTTCATTCACTGTTGGTTGGATGTAAGCTGGTATAACAGCTATGAAAAGCAATATGGAGACTCCTAAAAAGGATGACTATAGAAGTACTAACAGACCCAGTTATTCGCTTACTGAGCATTTACCCTAAAATCTCCAAACCTCAGCTAAGAGATATTTGTTCAACCATGTTTATAGCTGCTCAATTCATAATAGCTACAAGCTGGAATCAACACAGATGTCCATCAGAAGAATGAATAACTAAGATGTGGTATCTCTACATGATGGAATTCTACACAGCAGTAAGGAAAAATGTCAGAATGAAATTTGAAGAAAAATGGTCGAACTTGGAAAAGATTATTTTCAGCAAACTCATCCAATCACAGAGAGAAAATTGTCACATGGTCTCACTCATCTGTGCCTCCTAACATGAATCTGCCTGAGATGTTTACATACCTAGTAGGCATGTCAAGGACCGGACAATAGGGAAGGTGGAGTGGGAGGCCAGGGGCACAACCTGGACCCAAATGGAACAGGTGCCATAATATTCTATATCCTGAAATACATACTAGACAGTTGGACCTTCATTAGCTACTTAGAGAGAATAACTGAATCATAGGGGTCTGGAGAGTGTATGATCAAGACTATCCTCAATATTCTGTTTATCTCTGTTATCTCCCTTTTGCTTTTATATTACCTATGTTTTTCTCCCTTCTTTTCCCTTGGCACTGACCTGTAACTCCCAATACCAGCATGTAGTAACATCCACATTGAGCTGTTGATCAGAGAGACCTACAACATTTCCCAGAAGAAGACAGAATTCTGTCAGAGTACTTGATGACCCACCAGAGGTTAATGGTAAGATTTTACTACGGAAGACACCATATGCTGTTGGGACGGAACATGGAGCAACCTGTCTGGAAACTGGAAGAGGGTCAATCCACAGACAGTTAGTTTGTCTAATTCCAGAAGGTGTAGAGGAGTGACTGGGGGAAAATGACCAACATCTGTCTAAGAAACTCATGGTCTAAGCTACTCAGCAGCAATCAACCTGACATGATGCTCACACAATCACAATAAGGGTACACAGCCATGGTGAGTTACCAATTGCTCTTGATTTGGCTAGCAGATTGGCTCAATGGAATGGAACCCAAACCTAGAATGGGAAAACAAGTCAGAACCATATCCAACTATGAGCCCACTCTCCAATATCAAGCTCCAGCCAATAGTGGAATACAAGAGGGCCTACACCTACTAAATTCAATATATAATAATAATGGATATCCATGTATCTTGCACCGACCCCCCTCTCCATTGGAGAATTTGTTTCTCATTTTTAGGTGGACACAGAACCTGAGAAGAGAATAAGCCCATTGCCCCTCACCAGGTCACCAGCTGAAGCCATAGAGTTAGTGGTGAAATGAGCAAGATCTGCTTTCTCAGTGAACCTCATATCAGCACAAGGGTGGAAGAGATAGACACAGAGAACATTAAACTCCTACCAAATCAGATATTAAGGGACACAGAGATTCCCAAGACTTCATCACTGAAATAGACCTAAAATGAACCCAACATGGCTCAGGGAAATTCATAGAAGAGGGGGCAGAAATATTGGGAGATTGTTAGATTGCCATAAGTTTGGTCATTATGCACAGAGACATTGCCTCTCCCCCATAACTGATGGCCACTCCCACAATGCAAGACCCACATTCCTCAAGGGGAGATGACAGAAAGAAGGCAGTACCATCATGGTTATATACACACTATATACATAACTAATAGAAATTGAGATAAGGAAATGAACTAGTTCAAAAAATAAGGAATTACACATATTAAATGTTTAACCTCACCAAGCCATCAGAAAAATGCAAATAAAAACTACATCAAGGCCCCATCTGTTTCATTCGGATTGTCAAAAGAAAACAAACACTACCAAATGGTGCCACAGATATGAAAAAAGGATAGCACTTCAATACCGCTGTTGGGAATGTAAACTTATTTCTCTCTTGAAGCATAAATTTTCTCTTCTGAATAGACCATTGTTTACATGAGCATTCAAATATCCCATAATAATCCTCACATAAAAACCATATATATATATATATATATATATATATATATATATATATATATATATATATATGTACATATATATATATATATATATATATATATATATATATATATATGTACATATATATATATATATATATATATATATATATATATATATATATATATATATGTACATATATATATATATATATATATATATGTACATATATATATATATATATATATATATATATATATATATATATATATATGTACATATATATATATATATATATATATATATATATATATATATATATATATATATATATATATATATATATATATATATATATATATATATATATATATATATATATATATATATATATATATATATGTACATATATATATATATATATATATATATATATATATATATATATATATATATATATATATATATATATATATATATATATATGTACATATATATATATATATGTACATATATATATATATATATATATATATATATATATATATATATATATGTACATATATATATATATATGTACATATATATATATATATATATATATATATATATATATGTACATATATATATATATATATATATATATATATATATATATATATATATATATATATATATATATATGTACATATATATATATATATGTACATATATATATATATATATATATATATGTACATATATATATATATATGTACATATATATATATATATATGTACATATATATATATATATATGTACATATATATATATATATATATATATATATATGTACATATATATATATATATATATATATATATATATATATATATATATATATATATATATATATATATATATATATATATATGTACATATATATATATATATATATATATATATATGTACATATATATATATATATATGTACATATATATATATATATGTACATATATATATATATATATATATATATATGTATCTATACATATATATCTCTATATCATATATATGTATATATATATATATGTAATATATATATATATATATATATATACACATATACATATATATGTATGTACGTTAACCATTGCTATGTCTTGTTTGTGGGGCAATTACATATGAGCATTAGCGAAATGGCATTATTCATTCATTTTCAATAAGATATAATTAATACAGCCATTTTTGAAAACAGTAAAGAGGGTCCTCATGAAATTAAAATCAATATGTGCAAAATACATCTGTATTTACATGTTCTTTGCAGCACTATTCATAATAACAAAGGAATTAGCCTAATTCTCTATCAAGTGAATAATGAACAAAGAAAATGTTTTATAAATATGCTGTTCTCGTACTTGTGTTATTTGATTAGTCTCTACCTAATATACCTCAACTAATTTCTCCATCTACAAATATGAGAGTCTGCCAATGCTCTGTCCTGATCCTTCTCTTCTGTATCTGTCTTTCTTCTTAAGAAATCCCAAACAATTCATTCACTAGCATTTCCATCTGCATGTTTCTGCATTGTACAAGTATCTCTTTAAATCTGCGTAATCTCTTAAATAACCAATACCATCATTATTATTTTTGGAACATTCCATATATTGATTTATTCTTGATACTCTATTTTAAATCATGTCTACCATAACACCCGATTCAAAAGCTGAGAAGATGTCTCAGTGGCGAAATGTGCTTGCCTGCAAAGCACACTGGCCTGGGTTCAATTCCCCCATATCCATGTATAGCCAGATGTACAAAGTGGCACATGCATCTGGAGTTCATATTCAGAGACACTCCTACTGCAGAGTGAATGGCTCATTTCATTCATTATTATCAGGTTTCTTTGGAACAGCACATCATGTTGGTGGCTTACCTATTCTATATCTAGTATCTTCAGTCATACCATGTGTAAATTTTCATCATGCTTTATTTCTCTCTTTGGAATTAAAACAACATTCTGATGAATTTATATTGGTTCTGCATTACAAATTTTTTGTTTGTTTTTTTGAGGTAAGGTCTCACCCACGGTGACCTGGATGTCAGTGTAGAGTCTCAGGGAGGCCTCAGATTCACAGCAATCGCCCCCCACCTCAGCCTCCTGAGTTCTGGGATTAATGGTATGTGCCACCATGCCTGGCTACTAAAATTTTTCATCTGTTTTATTAGCTATATCTATTACCAGAAGGATCCAGGCATTCAATAAACATTGAATAAAATACTAAGACAAGTAAGTTCCAAAAGCATATCACGTTAACAGCTTTTCAAAACTGTCATAGTTTGCTAACCTTGCTGTTTATATTATTTCGGCTTTTGTGTATGTTGGTGAAAAATTATACCTCTTTAAAAAATTTATTTATTTATTTATTTGAAAGAGAGAGTGAAAGAGAAGGAGAAAAAGGTGAGAGAGAAGGAAAGTGAGTAAGCATGGGCATTCCAGGGCTTCCTGCCACTGTGAATGAATTCCAGGTGTGTGCACCACTTTGCATATTTGACTTTCTATGGATATTAGGTAATCAAACCCAGGTCATCAGGCTTTGCAAGCTACTTCCTTCAACCACTGAGCTGTTTTTCCACCTCAAGAAGTATATTTCTGTTCATTTAAATAATAAAGTTTATAACGCTATGGTCCTAAGTATTCTGTACAAGCACTGATATTTCATAGCTAGCAAACTGCTCTATGAATCTGCCACAGTTCAGGAACAACTCCAGGTTTTCCCCTTCCTGTCACTTAAGCTTATTTCTAATGTACTAATTCATTAGTCAATATTCCTTGCTCTCTGAATTTATTTTTATTTTTACTGGACTTTTGTTCCCAACATTTTAATTATGTAGATTAGACATCATTATTATGCATTAAAGAGTTTCATCTCAGTCGTCTTTGATCACTTAAATACGTTCTACATCATAAGTGTTGGGCTTATCTTCTTGGTTTGTTCTTCAATTATCTCATAGTGTTTTTTTTTTTTTTTGTCATGATATCTTGATGACATCACACAAGTTGGCAACTTTTCTTCTTACATGATAAAACCAAGAAATGATGTATTGGAATCATAAATAATGATTTCATAGATGGTCACACCCTAATGAAAAGCAGCAGGTGAAGCTGGACATGGTGGCATGTAACAAATTCCAAAACTTGGTAGGTATTGGCACGAAAATCAGAAGCACAACACTAGCCTTGAATATAAAGAGGAATCAAGGACAACCTGGTCTGTAATAGACTTTCTTTCACAATAAAACACAATAAAGAGCACTATATTGTTTAAATAAAAATTTTTAGCCTGAATGGATAAATAGTACACTAATACAAGTGATTGCATATGAGCTATTAGCATGTATTAGATTCAATGCATACTATCATACAAAATATCATTCTAAATTCTTTCCTTTTATTATTTTTCCTTAAACTATTTCACATGCAACAGAGCCTCATCTGGTTAGATTTATTTGGTTGGATGGATTAGTCACTTTCTGCTAATTCCATCTCGCTGTGCATATAATAAAGCACATAGCTAAATCTAGACATGATCACCTACCTGGAAATTCTACAAACATAGCAAATTTGACTTATCCAAGTAGAAATGTCCCTTTGCTTTTTATAAACATGAATTGGTCAGTCATTAGAATACTAAAATGCAGCTGTAAATAGCGTTACCAATTTGGATTAACTATATTCTTCATGATCTAAGTTCTATCTAAATTTTATCTCCTTTAAAGAATACTATTTGTATACATTACCTCGTCACTTGACTTTTATAAAAAGAATTATAGGTTCTATCAATATACCTATAACAGTTGTTTCAAAATATACTGATTCTGCATTAAGATCTTTGTAGGACTGAATAATATTATACAGTAAGAAGGAGAGAACTGGTTTCTTGCATAGAATGCAGGATAGAAATGAATCACAACAATGGAAGTGTTCTTCAGGAGCCAGTCAGTCTACCTAACAATGGAAGCCTTGAATTTGGAAACAGTGGTCTCTGTATCCTGAAAAGCCAAAAGCTATAATTTCTTCAATGTTACAAATGTCACAAATGCATAACATTTAGTAGGGCCCTGAGACTTGTATCTATCCAGTAAAATCTATTTAAATGAAAAATAAGAATTCATAAATTAAATAATTTCAGTACCAAACTTTTATTGGACTATTTTTGGCCATGTACAGTCTATAAGAACTCCATCCTTTAACATTCAAACTGATCAGTATTAAGAAGGAAGTGTCCATGCTGAATATCTTTGCCTATCTGTACTATAATACTGTGTTAAAATGGTGAGCTGCCAATTAGTTAGGGAAAAGATAGATGTCTTCAAGTATCTCAAGCTAATAAGGCTATCTGTGTTCTAAAATTTTCACTCTTACCAAGAAAGAAAACCTACTTGACAACCATTTATTTAGGTATAAGAGAGCAGTGAGTATTTGGGAACTAAATGGTCTTACACTTGAAAGAATTCTTACACAGACAAAAGGAAATAATTTAAACTATTTTGGAATATCAGAGCTGAATTAAGGTCAGTATCTACAGTGTTCTGATTAAGTTGGCATGCTTTGGACCATTTAGTGCCTGGATATATTGGTATCAGGAGAAAAGACAAAGGAGATGGTGAGAACCAGAGAGCAAGGGGTTAGGTGATGAAAGTGTTTAAACTTTTCAGCCAATTGTACTTAAAATTTTATCAAGGGAAACATGGGAAAGAAAACTGTCTTTAGATAGTGTGCATGTTCTGAGACATCCTTGAGTGAGGGATGAAATGTAAAGTCCCTGTGGGGCACAGCTGGTAATTTGCATCTTAGAAATCTTTTTTTTTTTCTTTATTAGTCAGTTCTGTATTCAGCAAATACAGTCAGTTTGGTACCATTATTAGGCTCATCTGTGACCTACCCCCTCCCCTTGGCCCCTCCTTGTTGAGGTATACGGGTCATGCATTGTGGAGTTAGCCCACAGTTATGGGTAAGCTAAATGTCTCTGCATATCATGACCCAACATGTGACTCTGACATTCTTTCTGCTCCCTCTTCCGCAAAATTTCCATGAGCCATGTTGTGTTCATTTTTTGTCTGCTCCAGTGATGAGGTGTTGGGGGCCTCTGAGGCTCTGGCTCTCTGATTTGGTAGGTGTTGATTTTTCTCTGTGTTGATCTCCTTCCCCCTTGTGGTGGTATCCGGTTCATCAGGAAAACAGCCCCCTTGCTTGTTTCTCCAGTTTTTCTTAGTTTCAGCCAGGGCCCTTTTGAGGTATGATGGGGTGGCTCTCTCCTTAGGATCTACATCTATCTGAAAAAGAGAAGCAGATTCTCCAATGCAGATTAAGTTAGCACCAGGACAAATGAGATAACCCTTACTTTTTTTTTATAGCTAATTTAATAGGTGTAGGCCCTCTTGTAGCCCAGAATTGATGGTAGCTTGATATTGGAGACTGGGCTTATGTTTGGATATGGTTCTGACTTGTTTCCCAGCTCCAGCTATGGGTCCCATACCACTGAGGGGATCAGTTAGCCAAATTGAGAGCAGTTGGTTCCCCACCATGGCTGTGTGCCACCACTGCACTTGTGTGGGCATCACAATAAGTTATTTGCTGCTAAGTAGGTTAGACCATGCATTGCTTTGACAAATATTGGTCAATTTCCCCCCAAAATAAATTTCATTACATTTTTTCTCTCAGCTTCCTGATGGAAGCAAGATATCATTTTTGATGAAAGATAGATAAATAGATAGATGATGGTGATAGATAGAAAATAGATGGATGATAGATAGATAGATAGATAGAGAGAGATAGATAGACAGATGGAATATCTCTGAAGTTGTATGTTCTTTCCACCACATTACACAAACAGGATGTTTTCCACATTGTGCCCTTTGGTAGGAAAGAGACTGTTTCCTTGCCTCCAGTTCAATATGCATCAGAATTCTTATTTCAGCATTGAACGTGGAGGCTCCATGGGCTGCTGGCCTATTTGAGGCAGTGCAGAATATGCTTTATTAGTCTAAAAACTTAGTGGAAGTACCTTCCTCAGCAGTTTAAAAAGAGCAGAGCTCTGAGAAGATGCTATTTACTCTGAGTAGAACATAGAAGTAGGACAGAGGACAATGTGTCGCTTCTATGAGGTTGTCTCTAAACTCCCAGGAAGGATGAAAGTAATTTCCTGACTCTATTGAGAAATAATTATGTTCACTGTGATTTTTAAAGCCCAACATTTAAAAGTAACAACAAGAAACATGTTAGAAAATCTTGGAGTGGTATATGTGGAGATAATCTACTGAACTAATGTATTGAAATTTGGGATGTATTGGAAAATGGTTATAGCATGAAATACCAATATTAAATAAAAAAAACTTTTAGAACTTCCTAAAATACTTGTATTGCTTCTTTTTAGTGAACTCAATTTAATAGTTCTTTGGCATAGTGAATATATTCTTGTAAGTACAATCATTATGTAGTGTTATAGTACATTTTTTTGGCACTTTGTGTTGTTGTTTTATTTGGGTTATTGTTTAACTACAACTTTCTATAACAGGCTACACTTTATTTCTGCATTAATTCAGCTCATATTTATTGGGATGCTATCCTCACTCTGCCCTATGTTTGAACTATGGAATCTTATTACTCTGTAGAACAAATTATCCCTGTTAAGTGTATCATCTCAACTTCAGGGAAAATTTCAAATAACAAGACATACAGAGACTACTGGCCCTAGCCTAACAACCCAGGTAATTTTCTTAAAATTATTTTAATATGTATAGTTGCCAAATGTTCTGTGGAATAATAAGGTATTGAATATTAATAAAGATATGAGTTCAATGGAGCTCATATCAAACTCATTAGCATTCGTGAGACAAAGCTGAAGTTGAGATAAAAGAAAAAAAATATGATAAAAGTGAATGTCATATCTTCTGATATTTTCAGTGGGAAAAAGCTTTCATTTTTATTTTTCAGGTATTTGATAACATCAATCTAAAGTGACTTTGTCTTGAATCTAGAATTAAATATTCACTTAGTTGTTTAAACCAATAAAATTAAATTAAAATCACTAAATAGATTATTTATGTTATAGTTCATCTCATAAACTATGTGACTGATAAGCCTGTGATTGTATTGTTTTCTTCTCTCTCCCTAAAACTAGCCTAGTTCTTTTCAAAATATATATACTCAATATATTTCTTTAGCTAACTACTAATGATATCTGATACTCATGACATTAGGGGGATTGATTATAAGATGATCAATTGATGTGTTTTATTTTATGTAGATTTATATGATTATTATGAAGTATATTAAATAGATTATTAAGTCATTAAGAACATTTAAGATTAAATCCATATATCTTTTCTCTTTTCAAGTAAATTGTTATGGAATTTTAAGGACTTTATAAGGAATGAAAGTAGTATGAGGAAAACTATTTAGAGAGCATAAGAGAATATACAAACCAATAATATAGGACATCTCCATTATTTCATTGAGTAAAAAACCTGGCACTAATATCTTGTGCACTCTGTGCAAGAGGTTAAGTGCTTTATTTTCATTATCAAAAAGAGGAATCATGTTACTTCTCAGAGGAAAGCAAGGTGATCGAAGATAATGTCAGTTGGCAACAGTGCCTGGCAGAGTAGAATGACAACTTAATGCAACAGTGTTGTTTTAACACATAAGAGATGTTTGTGGATAAGCAGTTATGTTATGGTTTCACTGAATCAAGAAAGTTAGGGTATATATTTCTGTTATTTTCCTGAATTTTTCTCACATCCTAGAATAGATTGCTAAACTCCACTGACCTAATTTTCAGGAAGATTATGTGTGAGACTGTAGCAGTGGGAAATACATAATAAATGTTTGTATCATGTTGTAAAATCCCAAACATAGAAACTAAAATATAAATGGTAGATTTTTGAGCTCAGACCATCACTAGCCATAAAAGACAGGATTCACATAGAAAGGACAAATCTGAGAATCATTTATGATATCTGATATAAAAGTGGTGGTAAGTGGACACATGGAGCAAATAAAGAAGCCAACACTATATGCAGTGCTAGTTCAACAAGAGAAAATGCATTTTAACTCTATGCCTCCTTTAGCTTTTCCTGACTAGCCAGGAGAATTTTTTCCCCAGATAAAACAGATTCATGTGTACAAATGAATGCAAATTATTAAAATTGCAATGGTGTTCTAGAAAGAACTAATTGAGTTCCAATATAAATTCACAGAGAAAAATCAGATGCTTCAGCAAAAAAAAAAAAATCTACCACTGATAAAGCACTAAAAAATGTATTTTGTGCATAGAAGTATAATTTACAGGATATAGATGGAGTAAATATTCTAAATCCAATGTCGTACTGAACATATTCATAAAGGTACTTATAGTTGGACCTATAAGCATATTTTGAAAAGGTTTATATAAGTCTTACCTCATCATGGTGATTATGTATAATAGTACCTATAAGTCTGATTGTTGCTGGGTCTGCTGGTGCATGCCTTTAATCCCAGCACTCAGAAAGCAGAGGTAGGAGGGTCACTATGAGTTTGAAGCCACCCCGAGACTATATAGTGAATTCTAGGTCAGGCTACACCAGAATAAAACACTACCAAAAAAAAAAAAAAAACTGAAATTAAAAAAAAAAAGTCGAATTGTCTTTACAAAATCATTTAAGTTATCTTAATTTGACAATGCTAAAATTACAAGAATTGCATTGTAGTTACCTTCTTGTTGCTGGGATAAAGCACCAAAAGCAGCTGATTGGAGGAAAGTATTTCTTTTCCTTTACAAGAAGAAATATTACTATGGCAGGGGAAAGCATGACATGAGCAGAGGCTAGACATCACTTCTGCCACAGTAGGTAGAAAAAGCAGCAGGAGAGTAACCCGACTAACACTGGAAAGCTAGGAAATAATAACCTGCAAGGTCCACCTCCAGCAACACACCTCATCTAGCAAGGCTTTACCTTCCAAACTGCCAAGAGTTAGAGAGGAAGCATTCAGGACTCATAAGTTTATAGGGGCCACCTGATTCAAATCCCCAAAACTTGCAATAAATTTTAGGCTTCTGAATTTATGCTTTCTACTTGGAAATTTCAATCTTAAAACATTAGGTTGAGACTGGGGAGATAGCTCAGTGGGTAAGAACTCTTGCTGCACAAGCATAAGGGCCTGATAGGCTCTAATTTGCACTAAGTTCTAACATTAACAGCCACATAAATAGTTGAACATGTCCCTACATACTTGTAATTCCAGTCCTGAGGGGAGTGGAAGGGTTAGAACTGTAAGGATCACTTGGTGATACAGTCTAACCTGTGATTGACTCAGTCTCAAGGATAAAAGAAAATGAATAAGCATAGTACACCCAGTGTTATCCTCTGTTCTCTCTACATGAACACATAGGGACATGCATCTGCACACACATATGCACCCCCCCACACACACCACATACCATATGATACATACATGCAAAAAAAAAAAGTTAAGTCACCCACTGAAGATCCTATAAGGGCAAATAATTCCTTCCCCCTCAATAGAATAAAATGTTTCCTCAAGATGGGTAGACCACAATGAAAAAAAAAATGAAAGTCAGAAAACTGAGAGATCTCCACCAAGGATACCTAGTCCCACAATGGAAGCCTACTATAAAAACACAGAGAAATCAACAGAAATTGAATCCCAAAATGCAAACACAATAACCAATGTTCAAAGAAATTGCTGAATTGGAAGCAAGCCATCAAAAAACCAAAAATTGCATAAATGAAATTGAGCAGAATCATCTCACCTATTGATACTAGGTTTAACTTAATTGAAGAAAACACTACATGCCTCAAAAGAGATGTAAATGAATTGAAGGTGAGTCAAGGAATGGAATATCACAATAACCAGTTGACTAAGCTTAATGAAGACTTGATTAAATGGAAGAATGAATTTCCAGAAGCATCAAGAAAATCAGAACTCAAACTGAAATCTTAACTCACAAAGGGATGGACACAGTGCAATATAAAACAAAAACAGCAATCAAATAGAGCTTTTAAAAACCTCTCTAGAACCCCTCACCTTTAAAACTCTCTCCAAATTAATAATGGTTATCCCATTTAACCAGTGGTGACTTCATCTATGTTGGAGATTCTGCTTCTCTTTCTCAGATGGAAGTGGGACCTGAGGAGATATGCGACCCAGTATACTTCACCCTGGCTTCACCTGAAACCACAGAGGAACTGGTGAAATTAGCAAGAGTGCTGCTTTCTTGATGAACCTGACATCAGCACAAGGGTGAAGGAGATAGATACTGAGGGCACTTAATACCTACCAAAGCAGAGATCCAGAGGCTCCTAAGAGTTCACCACTGAAGTAGATATAAAATGCACCCAACATGGCTCCTGGAATTTAGTGGAAGAGGGCAGAAAAATATTGTTAGAGCCACAAATCGGGACATTATGCACAGAGACATTGCTTCTCTCCCACAACTGACTTCTGCCCCCAAAATGCATGACCCACAATGCCCATGAGGTTGATATGCATCCCCCAAAAGGAAGACCTCTTTGGAAAAGGGGCAGGGATGAGGGAAAGCATCATATAACATATGATATTTTCATACTAATTATGTCCATAAGTAATAAAAACTAATTTTTAGCTGGGTGTGGTGGCACATACCTTTAATCCCAGTACTTGGGAGGCAGAGATAGGAGGATTACCATGAGTTTGAGGCCACCCAGAGACTGCATAGTGAATTCCAGGTCAGCCTGGGCTAGAGTGAAACCCTACTTCGAAAAACCAAAATAAGTAAATTAATTAATTAATTAAATTCTAAAAGAATATAAAAAAGTCAAGTCACTAAACATGTACATAATATAATGTTTAAAGTACTACTATAGAAAATATTCTTAATATTTTATCTGCTGCTTCCTCAGCTTGTAAAAAATTCTAATATTTTAAGAGTTTTTTGTTAAGGTTGAATCTTAATAGAGCTTAGACTTTGAAATAAAAATTGATTTTAGGCTGGGGAAATGGCTTAGCAGTTAAGGTGTTTGCCTGCAAAGCCTAAGGACCCCAGTTCGATTCCCCAGGACCCATGTAAGCCAGATGCGCAAGGGGGCACATGCATCTGGAGTTTGTTTGCAGTGGCTAGAGGCCCTGGTGTGCCCATTCTCTCTTTCTCTCTACTGCCTCTGTCTCTCTGTGCCTCTCAAATAAATGAATAAATAAAATATATAAAAAACTGATTTTATAAGAGCCATTTCCTTAATTTGAATCTTGGTGCATTTCCATGAAATGGTAATAGGCAGATGAGCTTTCCGTATGAAGGGAACATCTGGGAAAAAGTGACTTAACTACATATTGTTAAGCATGTTGGAATTACAACAGAGAGGTGACTAAAGGAAGTCTTTTTAAAATTGAATTTTTAATTGTGTTTGTTATAATTTAGAAAGTATTCTTGAAGAAGTTTTTAGCATACACCAAAATCTAAACAGTGTATATTATCTGAAATGCTTGTCCACTTAATACTGGTATATTTTTAGATGAAAGAACAGTACTTTAAGCACACATTTTGATGAAGCTGATCTTTGCATTCTTCATTAGAAGGTTCCCTGGAGATGTTGTGAGATTGCTTCAGCAACTGAAACTCCATTAAGAATATGTCCCAGTATATGCTAACAATCAGGTAAGTAATTAAACTGAAATGAAGAAGAAAACTGGATGCCTCTGGGGAAACTCAACAGGAATGAAGGATGAGCTTTTTAGTTATTTTTATCAATATGTCATGTTTGCTACTGAATATAAATTACATAATGCAGAAAAGTGTATGCTTAATACTGAATAAATATGTACAAAATAAGGGAGAGGGTTGTTATAAAAATTAATTATTTTAGAAATATCAAAGCTTATCATAGAATATACAATTTTTGAAATGAAAAGAAGTTATTTATACTATTGAGACTTTTTAATAATTTACACAAATATGAAATGTTTCTCTTCAAGGATGTTTCACTATAGGGATGGAATAAAGGAAGATTTTTTCTGTTTGTGTGTGTGTGTGTGTGTGTGTGTGTAGTGGAGAATTCCAAAACATGTCATCTTCCAGGACATTAGGGTCTTTTACTCCTTGCTGGAAAACATAAATAGTGTATAAATCTGGGCATGGTGGTGCACACCTTATCCCAGCACTCAAGAGGCAGTGGTAGGAGGATTGCTCTGAGTTCAAGGTCACCCTGGAACTACATAATGAATTCCAGGTCAGCCTGAGCTAGAGTGAAACCCTACCTTGAAAAACAAAGTCCATAAATATGTGAATTTTTTTTTCTTTTTATGTTTGCCTAGAAGTTCAGTGGATCACATCACCTTACAGGTCACTAGACAGAATGAGATTTATGAACACAGTGTCATTTTTCAATGTGCAGTTGGGTTTGTAGACTGGTGGACAACCATTTTCCAGTCCCAACTCCACATGAGAATGGGTTTTTCACAGGTAGCTGAGTGACCCAACAATTCAGAATTATTTATTTTGCTTTTAGATAGAAAACCAGAGCTGCATATTAATAAGACCTTTGGCTTGAACATGGAGATCCATGCTTGTAATCCTAGCACCAAAGAAACTGAGACAGGAATATCACAAGGTCAAGGACAGCCTGAGTGATTTCATCAAATATTGACAAAGGAAGAAAGGAAGGAAGAAATGAAGGAAGTAATGGAGGAAGGAATATAGAGAAGAAGGGAAGGAGGGTGGAAGAGAAGGAAAGAAGGAAGGAAGAATATCTCAGACCACTTCAATTTTAAAGGATATTGAATGTTTAAACTTTTTCTCAAAATTAGGAAGTCAGCAGAAAGGCATTACAGTTACATATGTATACAAGACACTTACTTTACCTATTTAACCATTGTTAAACACACATTCCACACTTCAGGCATTGATTTATTCTACATTACAGTAATGCATGTCAAATGAATCAGAAAAGATTTATTGAGGGCTCTTATAGAACTCCATTACTTGCTATCTTGCTTCTTTTTCATTTCTTCTGAGAGATGTAACACTTGTGTATATGTAAACACACAATGCATGGCTATGTATGCAAAATTATTGAGGGATTTTCTTTCCACATTATGTAAATAGTGATAGTGTTTTCTGATCATTTCATATGGCATGTTTTTCAGAGTGGTTAAATTGAATACAAGCTCCTCAGATTTCTGAGTCAAAACACACAGAAAATTAGACCAAGAAAGATGTTAGTTACTATGGCCCCATCCCAATCTTCTTTTTATATATATATATATATTTTTTGTTTTGTTTTGTTTTTTTGAGGTAGGGTCTCACTCTGGTCCAGGCTGATCTGGAATTAACTCTGTCATCTCAGGGTGGCCTTGAACATATGGCGATCCTCCTACCTCTGCCTCCCGAGTGCCACCACGCCCAGCTCACTCCCAACCTTCTTTACAAACAAACAAAACCAAGGTCCAAAGATAAATGCTTACTGGACTGTAATTTTAATTCACTATTAGCCATGACACCCTTTTATCATCTTTCAGATGAGATAACAAGTAGTACAAAACTGACACCAAGTTGGTATACAGTATCCTGTCTCCTCATTTAGAGCTGCCTTCTAATTATATTTTTTATAATTGTTGATGAAAATACATAAATGTTAGCTTTGTATTATTCAACTAAACATCATCTAAAAGACTAAATTCAGACACTGGCTATCATTTCTTCATAATAAGCACATCCTTTTAATATATAATCTATAAGCAAATGCCAAGATGAAAAATGTAAATCAAGATGCAATTGATTTTTTTTTTTTTTTTTTTTTTTTTTTTTTTAGCCAGCCAGCTGTGGAAAAGGTTTTGAACTGCTGGAGAAGAAACAATTACATCTTCTCTTGCAAGATGAAGCAGTTGAAAATAAATGTCATTTGCTGCTGAAATATTTTTAATGCATTTAGAAAGTCTAAATTGTTTAAGCCAAGATAGAGCATTGTGTATGATCAAAACTAAGAGTAGTCCTAATTGGAGAATGTTTTGGGTGAATGTTTTTTTCTACTGTGTCCAACATACCACATAACATATAACACAAAGAAATTTATATTGTAATATATTTAATCATGTGATCATTGAAGTTTTGAGGACATAAATGAATTGATGTAACCAAAATTATATAGAAGTATAATACTGAGAGTATATGTATGTATTTGTTGGTATTTGTGTATATATATCTTAAAATTGTGCAAACTAATAGATAACTTGATAGCTATTAACATATTCAAGGTCTAGTCAAGTAAGCCAAGGCTGTAATTTACGAGAACTAACTTTATTAGCATAAGTACAATATAAAAATGCACAAACATTAATTAAAACATTTACCCCAGCGCACGCATCTGGAGTTCGTTTGCAGTGGCTGGAGGCCCTGGCATGCCCATTCTCTCTCTTTCTCTGCCTATTTCTCTCTCTCTCTGTCACTCTCAAATAAATAAATAAAAATGAACAAAAAATTAAAAAAAAAACCACGTACCCCAGAGTTTTAGAATATGAGATTAAGCCTAAATAGATCAAAAATAGTAGTATTGGGACTTCTGAGTAAGAAGGCATCATAGGAGCCATGCCAAACCAGCCTACGGAGGGATTCAGGCAAAACCACAGAAAATATACTCTTCTGAAAACAGAAGGAGTATAGGTTATTCTTAGACACAGCAGAGAAGCAGGAAAGACCAAGATCCACCAGAAAGGAGGAAAACTTCCAGAATCCCACTGAGGTGCTTGCAGCCTGGCAATCCGGTCAATCCACACACCCACCCAGCACCACCCACCAGGCATGCCAAGGGAGGAACCAGCAGAGACCAAACAAGGGGATTTTCCAACCTCATCAACCTTCTTGCAATGCAAAGTCAAGAAATCTGAAGGAAAGACAACTGAAATCAACTAAGGAACTACTAAAAGGGATACAGGTGGGTCTGTTTAAGCAACTCCAGGCTTTCTGCACTTTCCCATTCCCCCAACAATCAGAACCACAAACCTTCAGCATTCAGCCCCCAGTGGCAGCACATCCAGCACAGCTGATCAGAACTCCAGCTCCACAGCACAACACAGGAGGGATGGAGGAGAGCATTGGAGAGATAGGAAGCCACCCCAAAATGTTATGAGGCCAACTGGACCAAAAAAAAAAAAAAAAAAAAAAAAAAAAAAAAAAAGGTACATAGGACTGCTTTGGAAGGGCCAATCTCTCTTTCCATGTCAGAGCAGGTTATGGGTTACATATTCTTGGTTGGCTTTACCATTTTCAAATAAACTGTATTTTTTGAGGTTGATGGTTGAATATTGTTGCCTTTGATGCTTTCAGATTTATAGGGCCTTTGTCTTTTACTTCTGTCATTACTGGGGGAAGGGTCTGATTCAGAACCAGAATGATCTGGAACCCAATTCAGAACAGAATTCTCAACTTCCCAGTTGACAGGATTAAGGGTGTAGAGCAACACACACCCTTAGAGATGTTGGCTTTATAAGACTATCTGTGTTTTCATCTCCACACTTGCATACTCTGAGCTGGTTTTCATTGAATGTGTATATTGCTCAGGTTTTTAGAATTTGCCAGTAAATTGTTCCTCCCAGCCCACTAGAATACTTGCTCAGGAAGTGAACTCAACACATAGGGTTACTTCTGCAGTTGGATTGGAGTACAAGAGCTACACTAAGCACCTACTCTGAAGGCACATAAAGTTGGATTTCCAAATATAAGAGCATTGAAGATAATTCAAAAACCAAAGCATCAAATCAGCTCAGGATGCAAAATTATAAGACACACAAAGAATCAAGACAATACAATCCCACTAAAAATTATATATTCATCAGAAATGGCTCCCAATGAAACTTTCTTAGATGAAATGCCTGACAAAAATTTCAAAAAATGATTTTAGCTATACTAAAAGAAATCAAAGAAGGAATCAAAGAAGAAAACAAAGGAATGAAAAAAGAAAAAAAACTCATGAAAGACAGCACAGGAGGGCTGGAGAGATGTCTTAGTGGTTAAGGTACTTGCCTGCAAAGCCAAAGGACCTTGGTTCAATTCCCCAGGGCCCACATAAACCAGATGCACAAGGGGGTACATGTGTCTGGAATTTGTTTGCAGTAGCTGGAGGCCCTAATGTGCCCATTATCTCTCCCCCCTCTCTCTCTCTCTCTCACTCAAATAAATAAATAAAAATTAAAAAAAAAATAGAACACAAGAAATCAGCTTAATAAAACAAGTCATTACAAGACATGAGTAATGAAATAAAAATACTGAAGGAAAATCAGGCTGAAATTCTAGCTCTGAAGAATACAGTCAGTCAAAAACATAAAGAAACTGTGGAAAGTCTCACCAGTAGAATGGATGAACAAGAGAACAGAATATCTAAACTAGACAACCAGATGGCACATTTAATACAGTCCAACAAAGAGAAAGACAATCTAATAGGAAAGCATGAATGGGGATTTTAAGATATCCCAGATACTATGAAAAGATCAAGCATAAGAATTCGGGGTATAGTAGAAGGAGAAGAATTTCAATCCAGATGCTCAGTAGATGTTTTCAACAAAATCATAGAAGAAAAAATTCCCCAGAGTCGAAAAGAAATGCCAATGCAGATACAAGAAGCTTTTACAACAGCAAACAGACAAGACCTGGAAAGAACCTCTCCTCACCATGTTATAATTAAACTACTAAATACACAAGCCAAAGAAAATATATTGAAAGCAGTTAGAGAGAAAAAAAGTCTCCTACAAAGGCAAGTCCATCAGAATAATAGCAGATTACTCAACATAAACTTTAAAAGCCAGAAGGGCTTGGAATGATGTATTCCAAATTCTGAAAGATAACAATTGTCAATCAGTATTACTTTATCCTGAAAAGCTATCTATACAAATTGATGGAGAAATAAGGACATTCTACAACAAAAACAGGCTAAAGGAATTTATGACAACTAAGCCAGCTCTATAGAAAATGATTGATGGAATCCTTCATGCTGAAGAGAAAGCAAAACACACACAGGAGGAAATAGGAAAAAATAATACTGAAATAACAGTGAAAACAAATGAGTAAAGGGAAAATAGGAAACACTACAAAATAAGAAGAATGGTGAGAATAAATGCATACATTTCAGCAATAATTCTTAATATCAAGGGCCTCAATGCACCAACCAAAAAACACAGGCTTGCAGTCTGGATTAAAAGGAAGGATACTGTCATTTGTTGACATAAGAGATAGACACTGTCATAGAGTAAAAGGATGGAAAATATTATCTCAAGCAAATGGGCCTAGGTAACAAGCAGTGGTTGCTATCCTATTATCTGACAGGAGAGACTTCACACAAACATTAGTGAGGAAAGATAAATCAGGTCATTTTATATTAATTAAAGGAAAACTCCAACAGGAGGACATTACAATCCTAAATGTATATTCACCTAACATGGGGGCTCCCACTTTCATCAAACAAACAGCATGTTATTGGCACAAAGAAAGATATGTAGATCAATGGAACAGAATAGAGGACTCAGATGTTAATCCTAGTAGCTACAGCCATCTGATTTTTGATAAAAATGCCAAAAATATTCATTGCAGAAAAGATAGCCTGTTCAACAAGTGGGGCTGTGAAAACTGGATATCTATATGTAGAAGGATGAAAATAGATCCTTTTCTTTCTCCATGTGCAAGAATCAGGTACAAATGGATCAGGGACCTTAATATCAGACCTGAAACTTTGAAATTGCTAGAGGAAAAGGTAGGGGAAACCTTTCAACATATTGGCATAGGCAATGAGTTTCTGAATATAACTCCAATTTCTCAGGAAATAAAACCACTAATCAGCTACTGGGATCTCATGAAATTACAAAGCTTTTGTACAGCAAAGGACTGTGAATAGAGCAAAGAGATAACCTACAGAATGGAAGAAAATATTTGCCAGCTCCACATCTGACAGAGGATTAATATCCAGAATATACAAAAACTCAAAAAAAAAAAAAACAGAGCAATAATAAATCAAATCACCCAATTAAAAATATTGACTATGGAACTAAATAGAGAGTTCTCATCAGAAGAAATACAGATGGCATATAAACAACTAAAAAAGTGTTCTACATCCTTAGACATCAGGGAAATGCAAATTAAAACTACTTTGAGATTCAATCTCATACCTGTCAGAATGGCTACAATCAAGAAAACAAATGACAATAAATGTTGGCAAGGATGCGGAAAAGGGGATCCCCTTCTATACTGTTGGTGGGACTGTAATCTTCTACAGCCCTTGTGGAAATAAGTGTGGAGGTTCTTGAGACAGCTAAAAATTTATCATATGATCCAGCTACATCACTCCTAGACATATATCTTAATAACTTTTCTCAAAACTTTTAAAAAGGCTTGCACAACCATGTTTATTGATGCTCTATTCACAATGACAAGGAAATGGAACCATCATAGATGTCCCTCAACAGATGAATGGATAATAAAGATGTAGTAAATTTATACAATGGAGTTCTATTCAGAGGTTAAAAAAATGAAATTATGAAATTTGCAGGGAAATTGATAGATCTGGAAAGGATTATACTAAGTGAGGTAACCTAAGCCTAGAAAGCCAAGAGTTGCATGTTCTCTCTCATGTGCATCCTAGCTACAATTGTATAGACTTGTGTGTGAGCTACAACAAAAATTCAGTAGCAGAGGCCAGTATGCTAGAGAAAGGCTATAAGTGAGGGAGGAGAGGAAGGGATGTTGCAGTCATGTTCAGCATTGCTGGTAGAAATCACCCAACCAAGAGCAGCTTGTGGGATAAAGAGGTTTATTTTGGCTTATAGGCTTAAGGGGGAAGCTCCATGATGGCAGGGAAAATGATGACATGAGCAGAGGGTGGACATCACCCCATGGCCAACACCTGGTGGACAACACGGACAGGACAGTGTGCCAAACATTGGATTGGGGAAACTGGCTATAACACCAATAAGTCCACCCCCAACAATACACTCCCTCCAGGAGTCTAATTCCCAAATCTCCATCAGCTGGAATCTTAGCATTCTCTAGAACAACTAAGTTTATGGGTAACAGCTGAATCGAACTACCACAAAGGACTTAAAAGGATGGTATTGTATATATGTAAGTAGAAGAACAGATTCCAGGGAGGGGAAAGGGGAAGAGATTGTATAAAAGAAGGGTGGGGGCCATTATTTTCCCCTGCCATCATAAAGCTTCCACTTGAGTCTGTAAACCAAAACAAACCCCTTTTTTCTACAAGCTGTTCTTGGTTGGGTGATGTCTACCAACAATATGGACCTGACTGCAACAGTAAAGTGGTATTGATGAGTGGGGTTGCTGTTAGACATCTGACTGTGTGGCTTTAACTTTTTGGGGCTGATTTTCAAGAGGAATGTGGAAGGATTTGAAATCTTGGCCTCACAGACACCTTGCAGTGCTATAAACAGCTTCAGGGACTATTCTGGCCAGAATTGAAAGGCCTGAATGCAGTAAGAGCTATGGACTGTGAGGTTTGCCTTATGAGGGTGAGAAAGAGCTTTGCCTGGACTGGGCTAGCAGTTTGTGTGGGAAGCTTGCTGTTATGCCCATGTCCTGAGAAGTTGTGCAGGGTTGCTTGGTGTAGAAATGAACTGGTGTGAGCAGAGGGCTATGGCACAGAAAGAAAAATCTTTGGGTGAACTGCTGCCCACTCTGCTGCAATTGTGAGATTACAACCTTTGATATTGGGCCAGCTGACCTGCACTGGGGCAACAGGAAGAATGTAGGCTTTGTTGAAGGTGCCTGTGTGCTGAAGGACTGTCCTGTTCTTCAAAGTCTGCTTTATTCCTTGCTGGATTAACAAATTGGTACCCTACCTGGTATTGTGGAATACAAGAAGTGCAGGAAAGAGAGGGTCATTGAATTTACAACATGGTCTTGTGTTTTGGGAATGGCCATGGACAGTGTGAAGCAGGTTTGCTGGTTGCCTGCATGGAGACCCCATGGGGCCATGATGAACCATGGATTGCAGTGGAGACCCAGTGGAGATGTGGTAACCATGAGATGGCTGCTAAGGAAAGCTGCTAGCCCCAATGAAGTTTTTCAGGACTGTGAGTAGCCTATCTGGAGGGGAGGAATTGGAATGCCAGAGACTTGTTGCTGGTTAGAATTAATCAGACTTGGAGATTTGTCACTGGCTAGAGTTGTTGGACTTGAAGCTGCAGAGTTTGATGTTTGCCCTGATTGTTTTAAATCTTGTATTATTTGATATTTCCTTCTATGCCCAATGCCATCTTTTATAGTGTGAATGTTAATTCTGTGCCAATATGGCTTTTGGGGGTGGAGGTGGGGGTTGATTTTATGGCTCAGTTAAAAGATCTTGGACTATGGGGATGTATGAACATCATTGGAATTGATAAAAACTATGAGAACTTTTAAAGTTGGACTTAATGCATTGTATTTTATATCATGTATGCATATCAGTTTATGAGAAGCAGGGGTGGAATATGGTGGTTTGATTCAGGTGTTCCCCATAAACTTAAGCATTCCGAATGCTAGGTTCCCAGCTTGTGGAGATTTCGGAATTAATGCCTCTTGGAGGGAGTGTATTTTTGGGGGTGGGCTTATGGGTGTTAAAGCCAGTTACCCTTGCCAGTTTTTGGCACACTCTTCTGTTCCTGTTGTCCACCTTTCAGGGGCCAGGGGGTGATGTCCACCCTCTGCTCATGCCATCATTTTCCCCTGCCATCGTACACCTTCCGCTTGAGTCTGTAAGCCAAAATAAACCTCCTTTTTCCACAATCTGCTCTTGGTTGGATGATGTCTACTAGCAATGTGAACCTGATTACAACAGATGGTAAGACCCTATTGCTAAAGACTTCACATGCCTGAGTGACAAAGTCACTGAGAAATCAAGCTGGTGCTTAGCAGAAAACCTTATCCCTGTAGACCAGCCAACTGAAAGCTGGCAAAAGCTGCACTGTAGGCAGCCCTATGGGAGACAGAAGTCATCAGTCATGAAAACAGTGGACACTGGAAGCCTCAAATTTGGCCAGACAAGCCAAATGACAGAACAAGTGCAATAGTGGCATGTCTGCTCTGGGGGAAACCAACTGCTTTCTAACTGGACTGAAGGCCCACTCTGGGAGGGAATATATGCCTGGTACTGAAAACCTAGTCAAAACCCTATGGCAGGGGAGGTCACAGGCCTTAGGGTTATCAAGCCTACTCTTCTCTGAATAAATGTATATATTATTCTCACCAAACTGCCCTGAAAGCTCTACACTTAATGCTCATATTCATATATTAATGCTACTCTCACTTTTCATTAGAGAAGCTTCTCTTTTCAGATGGTGATGGCCACTGGGATGACGCAAAAGGCAACATAGTGCTGAGAAAAGCAGAAAAAGGAGTGTCCAGCACTGAAACATCTCTATCATACCCTCCAATGCTCAGGGTCCATTGTAGAAGAGGTGGTGGAAAGAATGTAAGAGCCAAAGGAAGGGTGACACACTTTACAATGCAGCTATCCAGACAGAAATTGGCCTAAATGTCAATCACCTCACAATGCCTGGCAATACCTACCCATGACCCTCATAATAGGAGAACAAGATGATGACATAAAGCTAAAAGAGAGAGTCATGGAGACAGGAAGGAGATATGATTGAGAACAGAGTTGTGAAGGGGAAAGTGGGGAAGTGGAGGGAAATATCATGCTTTATTGTCTGTAAGTACAGAAGTTGTCAATAAAAAATAAACTTTTTTAAAAAAAGAAAGAAAAAAAGTAGTATTAGTCTCTTTTCCTCTCTTCCAAATGTATGTGATTTAAATATAGAAACTACATGGAAATCCCACTTCACTATTAGCCATATCACCCTTTTATTATCTTTCAAATGTGATAGCAAATTGTTCTTTTGCAGGTAAAGCAATTAATTGGTGATTGTGTTTTTTTTAAATTTTTTTCTAATAATTGCCTATGGTCAAAGATGTTCTGATAGTGACTACATAAAGAGCATTACATTTATTGGTTATTATGTAGCAATAACTAAATCCATTACATACACAAGAAGAGGCAGTCTGAAAAGTGCTTTTCTTTATGAATCTACAATACCTGGCTTCTTTGTTTTGGATTTCACTTGAAGACATAAAAGTGACAGATGAACATTTTAAAGGTCATCTCATTTCTTTATGTTTTCATCACAGGTCATCGCATCCTACCATATTAGTTAGTATCATGAATTTTGTTTTTTTAAATTTCTTCTGTGCATCTTATTCTAAAGATAAAAGGACATAGAAGGTGATTGCAATTGGCATGGTAGACAACTTAATGTAATAAAATAAAAGACTTAAATGACTATACAATTTCAGTCTCAAGATACCACTTAAAAGTACTATTATCCTTTTCTGTTGTTAACAATTGCCATTTTACTACACATATATTTTATGAAATTCATGACAAGTAATTCAAATAAAGCATGAATTCTAGTCTAAACTTCAAATGCTTTTTTTAATTCCATGAAATGAAATAAAATTCTAGTTTTAGAATAAAAAATTAATAAACTTAAGCTATCCTAAATTATATTCAGCAAAAGGATAGCATGAGTTGTCTCATAAAGCTGAGCAGAGACTCTTAATGCACTTGTTAGATGAAGACAAGAGTTAAGTTTCAAAAAAAAAAAACTGATTTAGCTGTATTTAGTTTCATGCCAAACTTCTTGATCCTTACAATAATCAATTTTTTGTTGATAAAGAGGAATGTAATAAGAGCCACCTTCTGAACTGATATAAATTTTTTTCCATACAGCAAAAAACTGCTGAAAACAAATATAATTAACAGGAGTTGATCAGTAATACCACTTTTGTTTAAGAAGACTTATACAAAAATAATATTTCAAAAACATTTCCTCTCTGTTGGGGCAGAGAATTGAGTATATCTGCTGATATTAAGGGAACTTGAAGTCCATTTGTGGCTATGAATCTACTTCAAGAGCATGTAGGTTAAACCTTTAGGCTGGGATACAGATTTATCCCAGTGTCCACCTGTATATCTGGCTAATTCATTTTCTTTCCCCTTACTAATTCCAGTTTAAGAATTATATGCTAAGTATAAATGGAATGTAAGTGTTCATGTGGAAATGGGTGGTTGGCTGACTATCAGTCTAAAAATAGTTGTCCTAGGTTTCATTGTTAAAATCCTTACAAATATATAAAAAATACTCCCTGATCATTGAGAGGGTGATAAGTCCCTTGTGAAATAAAAAAAATAGATTTTTTAAAAAAATGTTTTAATCAAAACAAGTACTGAAGCTATGATTTTTAATATGTTTATTTTTTTTACTTAGTTGAAAGTAAAGAGAGACAGAGAGAGAATGGGTGTGTCAGGGCATCTAGCCACTGCAAATGTACTCCAGCTGCATGCACCACTTTGTACATCTGGCTTTACGTGGGTACTGAGGAGTCGAACCTGGGTCCTTAGACTTCCATTTCTCCAGCCCAAAGCTATAAATTTAAATGTGATTTTAAAACCAGAAATGAGCAGATGCTATTAAATTTCAGATCTTTTTGTTATTAAAATGAATACTTTCCATCTTAAATTTAAAAAAAAATGAGACACTAATGGCTGGGAATGAACCTCAATGGTAAGTGAGATGCTTTACCTGAATGAGTCCCTTAGTTCAGTCCATAGCTCTGCAGAGAGAGAGAGAGAGAGAGAGAGAGAGAATAAATACTTATTTACTATTAGACTTTATTATTTTACTATTTGTTGGTTGGTTTAATATAATCAATTGAAACTGACTTTCAGGAAAGAGTCAAGTTTCTGGGAACTACAGAAGACTGAATAAAAGCTAAAAGTGAGTGATTTTCTCATAAAATGCCAGAAATAAGAAAAGTAAGTCAAGAATCCAGGTTAAATCTTTATTTCTGCTCTAAGAGAATTAGAAGTATGTAAGGAAGAAAGATATCAGCACACAGAGACAAGCGTGTATTAATAGAAAGCCCACCAAGCAAAGTGTACAGCTTTCAGTTTAACCTACTGGAAAGTGCCATTGAACCACTTGTTAAAGCTCTTGTACTCAATGTCCTATTTGTAAAGTGGCTACAAAAAAGCTATCTAGAAGATTTCACTGATAATGTTACCATCATTGACAGAGAGTAGCAAATAAATGTTAACTACTTTTATTAATGTCAACAATTACCACACCTCTTTTTCTTCTTTCATGTTGAGAAAGGGCTTTAATTTCCTTTAGTTTCTATTTACCAATTTGTGCCTTACCTATGTGTGATGACCTCATATTGACCATCTTTTCTTTCAGTCCACTTTTACCACCCATGATTAGAGCAGGCTGAGTTTCTAAAATATATGACAGTAGAGTGGCCAGCATATTTGTTTTCAGTGTGGGTGAATGTGCCCATTTCCAAAACAACTGACCAGATTTCTCTAGGTGACACTTAGAAATATGTTTTTGTTTTTTTAATAATTTTATTTATATGAGAGAAAGAAAGGGACAGAAAGAGAGAGAGAGAGAAAGAGAGATAAAGAACAGGCAAGGGCCTTCAGTCACTGGAAATGAACTCCATACATGTGTCACCTTGTGCATCTGGCTTTATGTGGGTCCTGGGGAATAAAACCTGGGTCTTTGACTTTGCACACAAGCACCTTAACTGCTAAGCAATCTCTCCAGCCCTAGAAATGTGTTTTCTTAACATACCCTAAGATGATCTTTAAGCACTGTTTGAAAACGGACACCTGATTCTGACTATTATCACCTATCCTTTCATTCTGCAATAACAATTTAGAGTAACCTTTCTCCTCTTGTTGAAAATTCTAGTACATGAACTACTTGGCTTACTTTTTTTAATTAGTTCATAATTCTAGCCAAGAAGTAGGTCTACTTTCTTATGATTTAGCACTGGAAATACTGCTGGTACAATTGAAAAACTCACTCGTCTTCTAGTGTTATTAAGTGTTGGTTGGTTTTAATTTCAATAAAAATTCCAGTAAAAGGACATAATATATCCTTCAAATTGAAGAAAATACTATGTTATATACCAAGAAAAAAATTGTAAGCCTACCATAGGTAGCAACAGCAACATCTTAATATACACAAGCTTAAAAGACTTAAGAACTTGTGATTTGATATAGCAAAACACATGTCTATACTTTTTTCATTTTACTATGAGTAATAATAACTGCTTCAGTTCCACAGAGATACTTAGATATGTTTATTTTTAAATGTTAATAAAATATTATCATTAGGCATAGTGATATGATAAAATGACTATATTATAGGATATTTCTATCAATGCAAAAAAGTATAGTGAACAGATATTCTTCCTTTTGTCAAAAAATAATGCCACTTGCACAAAGTTAGGGTCATGGACAAGTGTAAGACAATATATTTGGTTTATTATATACCAAAAGTTATGGTTTGTTGAGCATATTAGGCTTTGTTTTCCAGTTATTTTTACTAGGTCTATTATTGATTTTATACTGGATGCAAATGAAACAGAAAAAGTTACTCTTATGTCCATATTAAAGTGAATTATTAATGTATCATATACAAGATGAATTCTAGTGATAAACTATGCTGAAACAGAGACTTGAATTAAAATATGGTGTACTAATTTACTTAGAAACAACATATGGTTGTACTTACCGAGTTCAATAATTATGATTTTTTACCAATATTATCTGTGCCAAAATGTGTATCTGCAGTAATTGTTCAATATCAAGTGTATTATTTGAGTAAACATGAAAAGGACCATAAAATATGAAAATAAAATGAAAGTGGCTTCCCTTAAAATATTTTATCATTACTTTTGGTAGATAATAATTAGAAAGTGAATTGCCACCAATTTGCATAATCATGTATTATAATATAACAAATTATTGATTCTTCTTCTTCAGCTGAGTTTCTGATGAATATATAATTCTGGATTTTTCAAAAAAGAAAAAACAGCAATAAAACTGTAGTATGACAATGACTTTCAAAGCCTCTTGGTCATACTTCTTCCCACACACTAATGTTTTGAATCCACACCTTAATGATATTTCTTCCCACTATTCACACTTAATAAAGATAAATGAGTAGCACTGAAGTAAATATTTATGTTTATTAGGCATTCACATTTCAGTACAATGAATCCCAGAATACTGTAATTTACATGTTAGCCCAATTAATTCCCATAATGTAGTATAATAATCTTAAGACTATGATTAAGGAAAAAACAGTGTTGATGCCTAAAAAATCTGTAGAGTCAAACGGCCTGCATCCAAATCCTGGTTCCACATTTCCTCTCTGCACCTACTTGACTTAAGTCTCTTATCTGTAATATATAGAAACATAACATCTACCTCACAAAATAGTTATGAGTTCAGAGATATATAATCCTTCATGATTAATGCAGTCATTCACATAGACACTAAGGAGTTAGCTGTGGATGGTTGACTTTGTCCATGAGAATTACTTTCAAGTAAGGGAAATAGTTCGCCTTTTGGGAAGCCCTCATGAAAAGTTGCCAGTTTTGTGGAACAGAGGATTAACCACTTGCCTCATTCCAAATGTCAGATCTCCCCATGTAGTTCAGAGACCTCTGTTATAAGTACTTAGGAAGTTAACTCCTCTACTTTCCATTCCTACTTCTTTCTCTTTTAAAGGTGGTATTTCCAAGATTCTTCCCACATAAATGCCCTGAAGACAAATCTGCTTCAGAGTCTTGATTTCTTAAGCCCAACATACCATAATAATAAAGTGGAGATCATAAAAAGAAATGGACCTGAAGTTGATCCTGTCTTCCATGTAAGTATCCATGCCACTTGATGGATGACCTCCAAGATCCTATAATCTATGTGTGCAGTTCATAGTCACTATACATACCATTGATATCAGAAAAATATGCATACCTATGAAAAGCTCCTGGATCTGGTTGAAGAAAAAGCACCTGACTTTGTAACCACGAAACCGCCATAAATGAGGACCTCTCAGATTCAGTACATTTTATGCCTGTATGGTTGTAACAGTAAACCATTGATAACTACAAGTGACTCATGAACTAACAAGCATGAGCAGGGACAGAATGCACAATAGACTTCAAATACAGGTGTCTTATTCACACATGCCATTATGGTGTAAAATTTTAGTTGAACTATTATGATGGACATATCTTATGACTAGAAATATAAAGTAGGGCTGGAGAGATGGCTTAGCGGTTAGGCGCTTGCCTGTGAAGCCTAAGGACCCCGGTTCGAGGCTCGATTCCCAAGGACCCACGTTAGCCAGATGCACAAGGGGGCACATGTGTCTGGAGTTCATTTGCAGTGGCTGGAGGCCCTGGCGCACCCATTCTCTCTCTCTCTCTCTCTCTCTCTCTCTCTCTCTCTCTGCCTCCTTCTCTCTGTCTGTCTCTCTCAAATAAATAAATAAAAATAAACAACAAAAAAATTTAAAAACAGTAATATAAAGTAATTGGGACAACATCTGAAGTGTTAACTTGAAAAAAATCCAATATAAGAATAAAACCTTACCTTTTTAAGGCTTAATAAAAATCTTCAAGCAATAACTTAATTTGGTATAATATTCCTTGTACCCAAGGGAACAAGAGGTAGAAATGAAGCATGGTTCTTCTCACCACTATTACTAATGCTTAAGAAATTTGTCATACTCAGACCCACAAGGCTAATAGAATATGAATAGTAAAATAGTGATTCTAGCACCCTGGAAGGGAACAGCTCTCTATGGAAACATAACAAGAATCTCATATACACAAGAGTTAAAAACCTTTAAGCAAGACTATATAATGGCTTTATAATGACTTTGTTATTATTATCATAAACATATATAGGAATTATGAGCACAATATCTGGAAAAGCTAAGAAAGATATGATCAAAGAAGGTACACAGAAGTACAATATCTAAAATATAGTTTCTATCCCTTAAAATGTATATTTCGGGCTGAAGAGAAGGCTTAGCAGTTAAGGTGCATGCCTGCAAAGCCTAAAGACCCATCTCCAATTCCCCAGTACCCACGTAAGTCAGATGCACAAGGTGGAGCATCCATCTGGAATTAGTTTGCAGTAGCTAGAGGACCTGGCATGCCCATTCTCTCTCTCTCTTTTTCTCTCTCTCTCTATTTCTCTTTCTCTCTCTTTCTCAAATAAATAAATAAAATATTTTAAAAATGTATATTTAAAGAAGACATGTCATATTTTTCATATTCTGATGAATCCATTGGTTTTCCTATTCTTTAAAATCAATGACATCTTCATCCCATCCTTGTCTTGTTCAAGGTTTCCTGAATGTTGGAGGATGTGGTTTAGATGTCATGATTAGGGCTGAGCACAAACTAGTTGCTTATTCTTGGTAATGTTGTCATCTGTTCATCTCTATAATCACCTCTAAAGTTTGTATAAAGAACTTCTTCATGTTCATTAATGCCCAGCAGATGTGGTTTCCTGATGATGACTTAATCTTAAAATATTTCATCATAAAAATGAGAGAGTTGTTCATGAGACCCCACCCCTCCCAGAGTAAATAGTGGAAACTGATAATTGTTGGGAGAGAGAGATTCATGTCCTTTAGTGGTATCATCACTGGAAGATTGTCCATTCCCAAGTATATAACCTCTTACCCATGATAATGCAAGCTATGTTACTTGAAATGTCTATCAAGAAATAAAATAAATAAGACATGGAAGTAGGATGAGGACCTAATAGAAAGAAAGGTTTTAATAGAAGGAAAAGACAGAGGGCTCTTGCAGGGGGAATCAAAATGTAATGTATATATGTATGAAAGTGTCAAAATAAATATTTTATATATGCTTTTATTTCTTTATATGATAAAAAGAAAGAGGGAGAGAGAGAGAGAGAGAGAGAGAGAGAGAGAGAGAGAATGGGCATGCCAGGGCCTCCAGCCACTACAAACGAACTCCAGATGCTGGTGCCCCTTTGTGCATTTGGCTTAAGTGGGTCCTGGAGAGTCAAACTGGTATCCTTTGGCTTTGCAGGCAAACACATTAACCACTAAGCCATCTCTCCAGCCCCAAATAAATATTTTTTAAAAGACATGAAGCCATAAGCATTTATAGAGGAGGCATTCATGTAGTCCATGTTGCTCTTACTGTCTCATTTCTAGGACTAAATACTCTACCAGAAGTAGGTTATGGAAGGAAAGGGTTTATTTTGGGTTTACAGTTTTGAGGGGAAGTTCAATTATTCTGGGGAAATTATGGGAAGAACAGAGAGATGGGCATCACATTTCCTCAGCAGCAGGAAGGAAGGAATCTATGTCCTGAACTTGAAGATGGGCTACGTTATACTAAAGCCCATCTATGCACAGCAGTACACCTCCTCCAGCAGAGGTCCTCTTTAAAGGCCCCACAACTTTCTAAAATTGCCACCAGCTGGGGACCAAGTATGAGGCTTATTCACAAACACACGAGGCTATGGGTTGCATTGTACATTCAAACCATCAGAAGTTACAATGTGGTTGTTTATTCTTAGAGTTCTTCAGCATGGCAATCCTAATTTTTCATTTCTACATCTTTGATATATTTTACAATTAAATGAAAACTGAAGTAAGTTATAGAAATGTTGAGTTACTTAACTATAATTACCCAAGTAGTTATAAAACAGCTGACAGTCCAACACAAGCTGACTGCACCAACACTTACAACCACTGATAGATTAAAACATTGGAAATATTTGTAGTAACATTAGTCTATTTCTAGGACAAACATGGTGCTTTAATTGCAAATATACATTTATTCAGTAGGGATAATCTATCCATATTCTTTAATTAAGCACCAGGGATAGCCCTTAATTCCACTGGTCACTTTAAAATAATTAGAAAAGTTTTCTTTTTACTTAAATAAGTCATTGAAAGAGGGTAACGGGGCTGAAGAGATGGCTTAGTGGTTAAGGTTCTTGCCTGTGAAGCCTAAAGACCAATGTTAGACTCTCCAGGTCCCACATAAGCCAGACACATAAAGTGACAAAAGTGTGTAAGGTTGCACATGTACACAAGGTGGTTCACATGTCTGGAGTTTTATTGCTGTGGCTGGATGCCCTGGCATGCCAATATTTTCTCTCTCTGTTTCATAAAAACACCAGTCTGTTGTGCTTGCCTCAAAAGAGAGAGAGAGAGAGAAAGAGAATGATGGTACTAACATATGATGTGTCCATGCAAAGTTTCTACTTGATAATAAAAACATAATCCATTTCTGAAATCAACATGCTTGTATTAACTAGAATACCAGTAAGGACAATGAACTTAGTGTCAAACTGTTCTCCCTTCTTTCTTCCAGCTACAGTGTTAAGTTGGACAATAGGGAAAGCATATTAATGAAGACAGGCCAATTATTATTAAGCTGTATGGCACTGAATTCTTGATTTCTAAAAAAGCAGTTCCTTTTTCTCATGGAATTATTTGAGTTCTTTGAAGATGGTGTATTTCTCTTGAATGTTTCTCACAAAAAAATTCTTTGACTCTGGAAATTAATATAGGCAGTTACTATGTCTGATTTTTAATTTTTATACAAACCATGTTTCAATGCTTTCCAAATGGTTCTTATTAAGACCCTGGTTTGGACAAACAAATAATACTCTACTCCTCCATTTCTGAGAACTGGAGAATTTCTTATCTTTATAAAGCTTCTCTCTGGAGAAGGCTTCTCTACTAGTCTAGTGGATTGCATTATTTTTCTCCATGTTATATTCTTTGAGTGATGGGTGCTAAGGTAGGAAAATGGCCCTGGAAAGCGTGCATCTTTAAAAGCAACAAATGGGAGGGGGAACTCTGCCATTCTCAGTGAAGAGAGATAAAAGATCAGCCTCTGCTTTATTTCTTGGTGATTTATTAATCTTGTGGAGTATTGAGAATACTGGAAGAATATCGCTATATATCTATGGAACCATGCATAGTAGGATAATTATGTACCATGTAGCAGAAACAATAAAGAGGACCTATTTGGAACCAAGTATAGTTATGTGCTTTATAATGATGTCTCAGTAAACAACAGAGCATATACAGAATAGTGGTCCACAAGATTGTAATGTGGCTGAAAAGTTTCTATTTTCTAGTATGCTTGCTATTGTAACTTTGTAGTGACAGCCATCACTAACATGTCTCTGATCATGTAGCAGTAATAAAAGCAAATGTACTGATAGTTGCATAAAAATGTCACATACAATTATAAACATTCTACATCATTCCATGTTAATAAATAGATCACTTTTAGTGCATTATTCCTTCTTTTCACTACATTTGAATATTATTTGAGAGTGTACTGTTACTTATAAGAACTGGTTTACTGTAATTCAAAGTGCCATGTTACACTGGCAGGAACTTTATGTATCATCTGTTCTCAATACCTCTCAATTTTCATCAAGAGGCCTTCTCAAGTAATTTATTTATACCTTTTAGGCTTCTGTAAAAATATCTCAATGTTCACATAGCAACAAAATGATAAGTGACATGTTACTTAGGAAAATAGCTTTGTCATTATGTGACACATGGCTGTGTCACCCGTCAAAATTCTGAAATGTCTCCAGAAGATAATTTCACTGCAATCATACAAATGTCACAGAGGTACATGAAAAAATAAAATAATTTTAAATAAACTTAAAATGTGATTTTTTTCCTTAAAAAGCTCTGTGCTAATTATCCCCAAGCTTATCAAAACATTTTAAAAATAGGCATAATATATGCAAATCTGGATAAAAATACTCTAACTGTAGAAAATTAAGTTTTACTCTGATAAAATTCCTTTTCAAGGAGTTATTTTCTCTAAAGCACTCTTTATATTTATGTTAAAACTAATATCTATTTCTAGTACATATTAATATTAAATGTAATTAATTTATTTCCCCAGTTATAGTTTATTTCATTTTACACATTTTTTTTACAATTATTTTGCTTACTTAAAACATATTTTGGAGATTTTCCAACATAAGTACTTATATATCCTCCTTATTTTACATAACAACTACATTTCAAACATATGGACTATTTTATGTAATTGATGCTATATTCATAATATTTATGTTTTTCCATACTTTTCTAATATTAAGATTTGAAAATCATCCTATGTTGTGTATATTGCAAGACTTAAGAGATTATGCATGGGATGCACATCATCTTGAATTATTGGGTCAATGAGCTCATGAATATTAACTTTTGATGAATAGCATTTGTCAACATGATCACCAGAACTTTTAGAAAAAAAATTGGAAATTCCAGGATCAGTAGGAGTCTCCATGGAATGGGAATGTCTTCACCCAAACTTATTCCATTATATTCATCCATTAGGCATTCTGCTGAGCTATCTACCTTTTCCTAACATGTTAAAAGTGAGAGTTGAAATTGTGTCAATGATTTGACAAAATTATATTCTGCCATAATGAGAAAAGACAGCGATAGTGTTAGGGAATAGATTCCTCTCTAACCATGCTAATTTAAATTTCTTCATCATAAAAGTCATATGGGCAATAAAATAACACTTTCAATAGCAAATTATTAATGTACATTTGACAATAATGGATAAAAAATGTGATCAGTTCCATCCTTAGCAGTCTTTCCATCTAAGCTAATATAATTTGTGTGTGTGTTCTACTTGTGACTAATAGCAAGAGAGGTGTGTCTTTCATGACAGTTTGATATTTCCCTGGATACCAGTGTTCAGCACCTTATTCCAGGAATGAATACTGCTTCTGCCTTTCCCTATTACTATTCTTTGACAATTGCTAAAAATTGAGTAAGAAAGAAGTGAAGGTATGTGCTGCATTCCTCTGCCTCTTTCCATTATAAGGGCATGCTTATTCAGCATGTTTTTCCTTATTTTTCCCCAAACCTAAGACAGCCCATAGAGTTGGTCAAGATATTAAGTAGATCCATTCAGCTGTTTTCTATCTCATGGCCTGAACAGAAACTGAGTGGGCCAACTTCGAAACATCTACTCAACTATTTATTAACCTACTAATCAGGATGTAGCACAGAGACATTTGCATTGAAACTTCCCAAGTTTTTCTGGTTTCTATTACTTTTTTTGTGAATTCACTAGAAGGTTCTGAGACAGAGAAAAGGGAAGAGTGTTTCTCAAAAAGACACTAAACAAGAAACTGGCATAAAAGATCTTATCAGAATTCCCAAACTCCATTTCTGTTTTTCATCCATAAACTTTTCAAATTCATGCCTTTTAAAACTGCAATAACTTTACTCAGCATGGTAAAACATTCCATATTCTGTGGTGTATAGTTTAAACTAAGCCTCTTGTATACCAGGATTCTCTTCTTTATCTTTAAAGACTATTTTTTCTCTTGCACTTTTGTTAAAAATGTTCAGGAGCTTGTTTTGGGATATTACGGAAGATAATATTCATTTTCTCTGTACATCTGCCTTTCACTTAAGGACAGGATTGTAGAATACCTATGATGACACAATGATGTGGTAAAAGACCTGGGTATATAGAATTAGAGGAATGATTTTAGGGGAGATCAAACAGGATCTGAATATCTCTGTACTACACTATTGCACTAGAATAAGGCATTGAGTATGTTATAGCAAAGTATCAGGAGGAAAAGTGAGCCTATTATAAAGAAAAATTAAGTAATCCCTTGTTCATTTCTCATTGTAGTGATTGCTCTGCAATGAATAATAACCATTTTACCAATTGCAATTTCATAGCTTTGCATAACTGACAACTCCTTTCTTCCTGAAACATTTCATCACTTAGCTTCTAGGATACCACAGTGCTGGTTCTCTTAACTCCTCCCTGACAATTCCTTCTCAGTCTCTTTGGCTTTCTGATCATTGAAAATTGAGATACCCAAACCTCAACCTGTGGTGCTCATTCCATCTGTTATCAACCAAGGAGATCTCTATGAATTTTTTTTAAATATTTTTGTTTGTTTATTTATTTGAGAGCGACAGAGAGAAGGAGGGAGAGAGAGAGAGAGAGAATGGGCGCACCAGAGCTTCCAGCCTCTGTAAATGAACTCCAGATGTGTGTGCCCCCTTGTGCATCTGGCTAACATGGGTCCTGGGGAATTGAGCCTTGAACCGGGGTCCTTAGGCTTCACAGGCAAGTGTTTAACAGCTAAGCCATCTCTCCAGCCCTCTATGAATTTTTGATGTCTCATTAGAGAGTTTGAAAATTAACACATACATATATGGCCCAGGCTTGATCTCATGGTTATCCTTCTACCTCTGCCTCCAGAGTGCTGTGATTAAAGGCCTGCACCACCACACCTGGCCATTAAAAATATATTTTGTCCAAATCTAATTCATTTCTCTTTAAGGATATTCTTTCTTTTATCAAGTTAATCATACTATCTTACAGCCTCTGTAAGTTATTTCCATTCTTCCTACTATACCTTAAGCAATATTTTTTCATACACCAGACCTAATCCAATAGTCAATTATGCAATTTTTATCTTTAAAATTTTTCAGCAGAACTGCACTAGTATCACCTTTGCCTTAATCACTGTTATTTGTCTGTGTTATTATAAGCATATCCTACCTGGAAATTCTTAATTTAAGTTTCACTTTGTCTCCCTTCAATCTATTGTGCAATCACAGTCTTTCTTTTTTTTTTTTTTTTTTTTTTTGGTTTTTTTTTCGAGGTAGGGTCTCACTCTAGTTCAGGCTGACCTGGAATTCACTATGTCGTCTCTCAGGGTAGCCTCGAACTCATGGCAATCCTCTTACCTCTGCCTCCCAAGTGCTGGGATTAAAGGCGTGCACCACCACGCCCGGCGCAATCACAGTCTTTCTAAAGAAAGAATGAGCTGTCTAAAATGTAAACAGAAAATGTAATATTATTTGCAAATCCCCTAGTTCTTTTCTGACTCCAACATGAATATAAAAAGGTTAGAGTTATAACTCAGTTATAGAGTGTGTGTTCGATGCTCTGTGTTTGATCTCTAGCACCAAAACAAACAGAACAAAAGTAGCATGAAGTCCTCAAACTCAACAAACAGGCCATATATAATCAAGTTCCTGATCAACTCCAAATTCATCTCCAAATATTCTTTACAAATTAATCAACAGTCATACCACCGTCCTTGGTGTGCCTTGGACATTCTACTGACTCTGGACATTTGCAGTTGCTGTTCCCATGTCTTAAATAACTTTATTATTGACTACCTAAGTAACAGTTACTATTGACTACCTAAGTAACAGTCGGTGCAAAAAAAAAAAAAATAGTGCTAATATTTATTAGTTGTTGCAATCTTACAGTAACACAGTACAGAGAAAACAAATACGGACAAATTGAAGATAAATAAAATGCTTTGTGAACTGAGCTGTTCACTGATTTTCTGAAAAACATAGTTTGTTCCACCCTGTAAAGCACATTCCTGAAAAGACCATAGGGATTCATTGCATCTACAGACAGTCTACTAAATCAATTTAGGAGACTCTCCTTCCTCTCCCCATTGCATAATGTTCCTAGCTCCTTTGTATTTTCCATTGTTTCATATTCAACCAACTGCCATTCTATTCCCTTATACATCTTGAGTTCATCAGTAACACTAAAAGAGTAAAACATGGCTGAATAATTTGCATGGGCTACTGCAATGAATCAGGTATAATGTGTGCATTGTAAACATAGAGTCTCCCGTATTCAAAGGTACTCTTGGTATTATTAAACAAGAGAGGAAGTACAAGTCAATAAATATAAGGTTGGTTATCCAAAGGCCTAAAACTATAGCTACTTATGGAACCCTACTTTGTCCTATTTACCTTTCGCAACTCCTTATTCCAGGCTCCATTTATTTTGAGCCAGAAATTCGAATCATGTGCAGGCATACTAAGCACAAAGTTATAACTTCTAAATCAACAGTGTTTAAAGTTGCAGATTCAGCAACACAATCCCAACTGGTCACCAATTGGCAGAAGCCAATTCTACTTTCAGTCTTTAATTCCTACATCCATATATTCCAGTTATTAAGAATACAGTACCACAGACGGGTCACTGGTTCAAAGAAAGAACTGCATTGAGAGGAGAAAATCCTGAACCTTATAAGGATTTCAATAAATTTTACATATATTAGACCATTACATTAAGTAAGCTATCTCTAGGTATAAGGTGCATGGTATGACCACTAATCTTATGGTTATAAACTTATTATTAGGTATCTGTGTCATGTAATATTGAGTGGAATGCCAAGTCAATAGAAAATGTCTTCTGCATAGTCCTCAATGCTATACACAGTCATATATTTAGATGTGTTCATGAAGGCAGTGATGATTTTCAATGATTTCAACAAATATCAAAATCTTACCTTGGTTGTTTATAAGACTGTTGCTCTGCCATGTGATCCTCAAATACACTGAGTAGAACAATATTGCAAAACAAACTGACAGAGGTATAAAGATTTGTCTTTCCGGGGACTTCCAGCCAAGATGGCGACCACCTAACTGTGCCACACATTCCGGGAAAGAACGGCAAGACATTAAGGGTTCACTGGGTCTTTTAGGGGAGAGAAATATCCAATAGATTGCCAGTGGGAGGGCACAGAGGGGAAAAAACAGGGAATTGCTGATTCTCTTGCCTGCGGGTAGCCCACCAGTCCCCCACATACCGCCCCCCCCCCCCAAGGAACTGCCATAGCCACAGTCCCAGTTTCAGGATACCCCTGCACTTACTGTAGGAAAAGGGTCCCAGGTCAACATATTTCCATTTGCATCACTGTACAGGGGCGATCACCCTGCTACCACTGTGCACAAGTGACTATAGGCAGGCTCCACCGGCTGGCCCATTGGAGCTCAGGCTCCTTTGATCCACTTACCTGCCACACGTGGGCCACCACCAATCTCTGCATATGCAAGCTTAGCTTGCTCAGCCCACTTGCTCACTTACTGCTCCAGCTGCCACACATTCATGTGCAAGCCCAGGCCCATTCCAACTGCCCATGTGAGCCCAGGCTCCCTCTGCCTGCCTGTCTGCCTGTGTCAGCTCAGGTGCCAGCCCCTTCCTGTCTGCTGCCGGGCTGACTGCCATTGTCCTGTTGTGGGTGAGTTCAGACTGCTTCCAGGTCTCAGTGTTCTGCCACACCAGAGTTTAGGCTGCTTTGATACTTGATGCCTCAGTGTTCCTCCTAGTGTGAGTGCAGGAAGCTTTGCTGCATTACTGCGTGAGAGCTCAGGCAACTTTGGTGCAACTGCCAGGCAGGAGCTCAGGCAGCATTGGCAAGTGAGAACCAAAGCGCAGACTGCTTGGCATATGCCTCAGGCTGCTTCAGCTTCCCACTGTGCTTGAGCTCAGGCTGATAGACCCACCTCTGTGCCCATACACTGTGATGGGCAGACCAAAGCACAAAAGAAATAACATGAAAAATCAAATGCAATAAAATCCAGTAAGATCACCCAGTCCTACAATGAACATCTCTAATCAAAACATAGAAGATTCATTAGGATTAGAACACCAAAATGAAGCAATGAACAATGCAACATTGACCAAGCTACTGGTAGAACTTGCAGAAAAGCAACAAAGGACCAATATCATGTGGATGCTGCCATCACTAGACTAGACCTAATAGATAAGAAAATGGAAGGAATTCAAAGACAATTAAGAGATATGAAGGAGACTGAAAAAAAAAAGAGGACCTCAAAAATCAGCTGGTGATGCTAATTGAAGACATAAAGAAATGCAAGCATGAATTCCAAGAAGCCTCAAGAAAATCAGACAATTATGTGAAAAGGGAGCTTGATAGAGGGATGGAAACTATACACAGAAAAGTAGTGGAAAACGCAAACCTAATTGAACAAGTCCAAAACTCTCTAAAAGCTCTCAAGAATACAGTCAGCCATGTGGAGGATAGAAACTCTGATCTGGAAGAGAAGATGGAAGAAACAGCTTGAGAGTTAAAAAGTTTCAATAAGTTCAAAACTCTCTGTAAACAGAACATGGGGGAATTGTGGGATACCCTTAAATGTCCTAATATCAGGATCATTGGAATACCAGAAAGAGAAGAAGTTCAGACCAAAGGCATGGAGAACTTATTTAACAAAATAATCGAAGAAAACTTCCCCAGTTTCTCAAAAGAAAGACCCATCAAGATACAAGAGGCTAACAGAATTCCAAACAGATTGGACCAAAGAAGAAACTCTCCAAGACAAGACATATTGCCATTAAGACTCTAAACATTGACACCAAAGAGAAAATCCTAAAAGCAGATAGTGAAAAACAGCACACCACTTTTAAAGGCAACTTCATCAGAATTACTCCAGATTTCTCAATGGAAACCGTGACAGCTAGAACAGCCGGGAATAAAACACTGGAAAGTCTAGGAACCTATGGCTTACAACCCAAACTACTCTACCCAGCAAAAGTATCCCTCATAATAGATGGTGAAAGAAAAACTTTCCATGACAAAACTCAGCTTTACAATCATATGAACAAAAAACCCAAACTACAGAGAGTATTTCAGGAAATTCTCCACACAGAAGAATGAAGTAATCAAACTCAAATGCCTACAAGAAGCAGATCACAATAACCAAACTCAGAGAAGGCACAAAAAACTTCAAAGTCCATGAAAACATGAAACCACATATAACATTCCAATGTGGCAGTGATCAAATCAAATCTCACAGTCATTACCCTGAATATTAATGGCCTTAATTCACCCATCAAGAGACACAAGCTAACAGGATTGAACAAAAAATTCGACCCCTCAATCTGTTGTCTTCAAGAAACCCACCTCACCACTAAAGACAGACACCTCATCAGGGTGAAAGGATGGAAAACAATTTTCCAAGCAAATAGGAATAAGAAACAAGCAGGTGTAGCTTTATTAATATCAGACAAAATAGACTTCAAAGCAAAAATAATCCAGAAAGCCAAAGAAGGCCACTTCCTACTTATCAAGGGAACAATCCATCAAGAAGATATTACAATCATAAATCTGTATGTACCAAACACAGGGGCACCACAGTTCATAAAACAAAACCTATTTGACAATAAAACAAAAAAGCCACCAACACCATCATAGTTGGAGACTTCAATAAACCATTATCAATAATAGACAGATCAGCCAAACAGAAACTCAACAAGGAAGTAAGAGAGCTCAACAAAACCATAGATCACTTAGACCTCATGGACATCTACAGAACATTCCATCCCAAATCCACAGACTGTACATTGTTCTCAGCAGCCCATGGAACATTCTCTAAAAAGGATCATATACTGGGTCACAAAGTCTGCCTCCATATATTTAGGAAGATTGACTTAATTCCCTCCATGATATCAGATCACAATGCTATATTGCTAGAAATTAACAACAAAAGACCCACCAAGAAGCCCATCAGCTCCTGATAAGTAAACAGCACACTTTTAAACAATAAATGAGTAGTGGATGAAATAAAAAATGAAATGGTGAAATTTCTAGAAATGAATGACGATGAGAACACATTGTACCAAAATTTATGGGATACAATAAAGGCGGTCCTCAGGGGAAAATTCATAGCACTATGTGCCTTCATAAAAAATACAGAGAGATTCCAAGTCAATAACCTAACGATCCACCTAAATGCACTGGAAAAGCAAGAAAAACACAACCCAAAACGCTCCAGAAGGAAAGAAATAATAAAAATCATAGCAGAAATTAATGAACTGGAAACTAAGAATACAATTAAGAAAATTTACAAAACAAAGAGCTGGTTCTTTGAAAAAATAAACAAGATTGACAAACACCTGGCCAATTTGATCAAGCAAAAAAAGAGATGGTGCAAATTAACAAAACCTTTACTCCACAAACCTGCATAATGTGGAGGAGATGAATAAATTCCTGGATGCATACCATCTATCAAAGCTAAACTTAGAGCAGACTAATCTCCTAAATAAACCTATCACATTCATTGAGATTGAAAAAGTAATAGAAGACCGCCCCCAAAAGAAGAGTCCAGGACCAGATGGCTTCTCAGCTGAATTCTATCAAACCTTCATGGAAGAACTCAAACCAATCTTCCTCAAATTGTGCCACACAATTGCAGAACAGGGAAAGCTACCCAACTCCTTTTATGAAGCTAGTATCACCCTAATTCCAAAACCAGGAAGAGATGCCACAAGAAAAGAAAACTACCAGCCTATTTCCCTGATGAACTTAGATGCAAAAATCCTAAACAAAATTCTCACAAAGTGAATCCAACAACACATAAAATGCATTATCCACCTTGATCAAGTGGTATTCATCCCAGGAACACAGGGGTGGTTCAACATGTGAAAAACTGTCAACGTAATATACCACATAAACAAAGTTAAACACAAAAACCATATGATCATTTTGACAGGTGCAGAAAAGGCCTTTCACAAGATACAACATGACTTCATGATCAAAACACTGGAGAGAATTGGCATGGTTGGTTCGTATCTTAACATAATAAAGGTAATATACATAGCTCCTAAGGCCCAAATAATATTTAATGGAGAGAGACTGGAGGAATTCCCATTGAGATCAGGAACAAGATAGGGTTGTGCACTCTCACCTCTGCTCTTCAATATAGTATTGTAAGTCCTAGCACAAGCAATAAGAGAGGAGAAAGAAATAAAAGGGATACAATTTGGAAAGGATGAAGTTAAAGTTAGCTCTATTTGCTGATGACATGATTGTATATGTAAGAGACCTGAAAGAGTCCATCCCAAAACTCTTGAAGGTGGTTAACTGCTATAGCAATGTAGCAGGATACAAAATCAATGCACAAAAATCAGTAGCCTTTCTATATGCAAATGACAAAGATACAGAGAAAGCAATAAAAGACATGGTCCCATTTTCAATAGCAACACAAAATAAAATAAAATACCTTGGAAAAATGTTAATGAAGGAAGTGAAAGATCTATACAACTAAAACATAAAAACACTCAAAAAAGAAATTGAGGAGGACTTGAGAAAATGGAAAGACCTCCCATGTTCCTGGATAGGCAGACTTAACATTGTGAAGATGGCAATCCTACCAAAGGCTACATACAGATTTAATGCAATTCCAATTAAAATCCCAACAGTGTTCTTCACAGAGATAGAAAAAAATGACCTCAAATTTCATATGGAAAGGCAGAAGGCCTCACATATCCAAACATATCCTCAACAAAAGAAATACCTCTGGAGGCATTACCATACCTATCTAAAGCTATATTACAAAGCCGTAGTAATAAAAGCAACATGGTACTGGCATAGAAAACATGAGTATAGCCAATTGAATAGACTTGAGAACCCGGACTTTGGGTCAAGCAGCTATAGCAACTTGATATTTGAAAAAGCCCTAACAATATAGGTTGGAAAAAAGACAGCATCTTCAACATATGGTGCTGGCCGAACTGGATAACCATATGCAGGAAATTGAAACTTGATCCACACATTTTTCCATGCACTACACTCAACTCCAAATGGATCAAAGACCACAATATAAGACCAGAAACTCAGCTACTATTGGAAGAAAATATATGAAGAACTTTCCAATGTATAGGAATGGAAAAAGACTTCCTGAACAAAACCCCAGTAGCATGGGATCTTAAACTGTCACTCAACCAATGGGATGACATGAAGCTAAAGAGTCTCTTTACAGACAAGCATACAATAAGCAAAGCCAGTAGATTACCCACAGAATGGGAGAAAATTTTTGCTGGTTATCCAACTGACAGAGGCCTAATCTCTAGAATCTGCAAAGAACTCAAACACCTAAACAATAAAAAGTCAAACAACCCACTCACAAAATGGGGCAAAGAGTTGAACAAGCAGTTCACAGAGGAATAAATACAAATGGCAAACACACACTTAAGAAAACGTTCATCATCCCTAATCATCAGGGAAATGCAAATTAAAACAACTATGAGATTCCACCTAACCCCAATAAGGATAGCAAACATCAAAAAATCAAAATGATAATAAATGCTGGCAAGGATGTGGAGAATTAGGAACACTCGTCCACTGTTGGTGGGAATGTGAGATGGTACAACCACTTTGGAAAGCAATATGGAGACTCCTGAAAAAAGCTGACTACAGAGATAACAACAGACCAAGTTATTCCCTTACTGGGCATCTACCCTAAAAATTTTAAACCACAGGCCAGAGAAATTTGCTCAACCATGTTTGTAGCGACTGAATTCATAATAGCTAAGAGCTGGAATCAACCCAGATGTCCATCACTAGAAGAATGGATAACTAATATGTGGTATATCTACACAATGGAATTCTACACAGCAGTAAGAAAAAAATGACACAATGAAATTTGAGGATAAGTGGTTGAACCTGGAACAGATCATTCTCAGTGAACTTACCCAATCACAGAAAGACAATCGCCACATAGTCTCACTCATCTACAGCACCTAACCTGAATCTACCCAAGATGCCTTACATACCGAGCAAGCATCTGCAGGACTAGCAATAGGATGGGTGGGGCTGGAGAGGAGGGCAAGGGAGGGAGTGGGAAACACAAATCTAGATCCAAACAGCAATGGTACTGTAAAATTCTACATCCTAGGAGGCAGACCAAATGGTTGAACCATCACCAGGCCCTTAGAGGGAACACCTGAGCCACAGGACACTGGAGTGTGTATGATGAAGACTGATTTTAATCATCTACAGCTTCTCTCCCTCCCTCTCTCTCTCTCCCAATCTCTCACTTTCTTCTCTCTAACTCTTTTATATTAGTTATCTTTTTCTTCCTTTTCTTAGTGGGCACTGACCTGTAACTCCCAGTACAAGTGTGTCGCTACCATCCACAATGAGCTTTTGATCAGAGAGACCTATAAATTTTCCTAGTAGAAAGACAGATTTCTGTCAGAGTACTTGATGACCCACCAAAGGTTAGTTGTAAGACCCTACTGCTGAAGACACCATATGTGGTTGACCCGTAAAATGGAATGGCATGGCTGGAAGATGGAAGAGATTCAGTCCCCAGTCAGCGCATCTAGTGCCAGAAGGAGCTACATGGGCAACAGGGGGAAAATGACCAATATCTGTCCAAGCAACACATAGTCTAACCTACTTAGCAGCAAATAACCTGTTGTGATGCTCACACAAGTGCAATAGTGGTGCACAGCTATGGTGGGAAACCAGCTGCTATTTATTTGGCTAACTGATCCCTTCAGTGGTACAGGACCCACAGCTGGAGCTGGGAAACAAGTCAGAACCATATCCAAACATGAGCCTGCTCTCTACTATTAAGCTACCACCAATCGTGGGCTACAAGACAGCCTACACCTATTAAATTCTCTATAAAAAAGTAAGGGTTATCTCATTTGTCAGGCGCTAACTTTACTCTCCATTGGAGAATCTGCTTATCTTTTTCAAATAGACTCAGATAAAGAGAGAGCCACCCATCATACCTCAAAAGAGCCCCAGCTGAAACTGAAAACAATTGGTGAAACAAGCAAGGGTGCTGTTTTCTTGGTGAACTGGGTACCAGAACAAGGGTGAAGGAGATCAACAGAGAAAAATCAACTCCTACCAAATCAGATATCCAGAGACCCAGAAGTCCCCAACACCTCATCACTTAACCAGACCATATATGAACCCAACATGGCTCAGGGAAATTTTTCAGAAGAGTGGGCAGAAAGAATGTCAGAGCCACACATTGGGTCATGATACCCAGAGACGTTTCTTCTACCCATAACTGTGGGCTAACTCCATAATGCATGACCCATATACCTCAAGGAGGAGGGGCCAGAGGGTGGGGGTAGGACATTGGTGAGCTAACAATGGTACCAAATTGACTGTATTCAGTGAGTACAAAACTAATTAATAAAAAATAAAATAATTCAAAAAAAGCCTTTCCCTCATTTCTTTCTGCTATCTCCTTAAATATAATCTTGGTGAAGTCATTATTCACCTATTTGTGTAAAATAATAATACCATTTGTGTAACATATGAAATATTTACATTTGTATTTTAATGCAATCATACCATGTAGGCACATGTTTTCTCAATTACCTAGATACTTAAAAGAGTTTTGATGTACACTTGATTGCCAATATTTGTTTCATAAATATAAAGGCAGTGTATGAGTTTACATTAGAATTGTTGAGGTCTCTGTAAATAATAATACATTGTTAAAGATTGTAGGGCTTATTAAGAAATCACTGTGCAACACAAATGACTGACAAAGAATTTATAAGAGAAATATGCATCTGGAACATATGCACTACCTCTTAGTCAATACACAGATTAGAATTTGAGAAGCATAGTAAAGGATTGGAGCTTACTTTTTTTTTTTTTTTTTTTTTTTTTTTGGTTGTTTGGATGTAGTGTTTCAATCTACCTCAGGCTGCCCTGGAATTCACTATGTAGTCTCAGGGTAGCCTCAAACTCACAGTGATCCACCTATCTCTGCCTCCCAAGTGCTGGGATTAAAGGTGTGTGCCACCACGCCTGGCTGGAGTTTACTTTTAAAGAAAAAAAAATTATCCAATCTTAAATTTTGGAGAAAAGATAAAGACAATTGCCTTTAAAGATGTGTTTTGATTGATTCCTGAGACAGCAGAGTTTAATCTATGTAACACATTGACATTTCTAAAGAACAAAGGCATCATTCACAAGAAAAGAGTAAGTTTATTCTGTTGCAAACCTATATAGCTATGAGGATTATAGAGAGATCTTATCATTGCTTGTACCATTGTTTGTCTATAGGATAAGGTTTTCTGACTCAGCAAAGGAAAAAACAGCTTGGGTGGCATTTGTAAATTTTAACTTTGGTCAAGATGCATATTACTGTTTATCTTTCCCTAATATCTTAACTACTCAAATCCTGCAACTATGTTATAATTACATGTAAGTCATTTCACTTCTGTTCTTTTCTCATACTGAAGTTCCCTTTATGACTTCCTTCTAGAGGAGACTGGGGAAGGGTCTGTGTAGCAGCCATGCACAATGACATTGGGCAATACTGTTACCTTGCTTTTTCTAGATATGGAAGTATTAGAAACCAAAATATTTTATGAAAATAAAAAAATTAAAGCCGAAGTCAGGCGTAGCAGTGAACACCTTTAATCCCAGCACTCGGGAGGCAAAGGTAGGAGGATCTCCATGAGTTCAAGGCCACCCTGAGACTGACTACATAGTGAATTCCAGGTCAGCCTGAGCTAGAGTGAGACCCTATCTCAAAAACCCAAAAGAAAAACCAAACCTCTTACAAAACCAAAAGATTCACTTGTTTTTATTCCAAGATAGCTTAACAAGAAACAAAATTGTTCTGACAAGCAAATGTTTACCAGTCTCTTCCTTAAATCTTTCACAACTTTTACATAAACCAGTTTCAATATGACCATGTGCTATACTTGTTTATGGATTTTTCTTGATATATTACCTGTTCTTTCTCTCACCAGAAATCCCTATTCTTTCTCATCTTCCCAGAAAGAACAAGGCAATTACAGAGCCAGTAATGCTTCATTTGACATAGCCCTTTATGATATCAGCTGAAGAAACACCTTTTAACATCACTATGTTTTGAGTTTGATTTCCATATTTATGTACTACTCTATTATATGGATTTTAGTAACTACTTGGAAAATTTGCATACTAAATGATAAGTTCTTTGGGCTATAACGTGTTATTTTTGTAATCTTAATGATTAACAAGCCAGTTAAAAGAGCTGGGTATGGTGGCATACACCTTTAATCCCAGCACTTGGCAGGTAGAGGTATGAGGACTCTAAGACTACATAGTGAATTACAGGTCAGCCTGAGCTAGAGTGAGACATTACCTCAAAAAAAACAAAAACAAAAGCAGGCAGTTATATACTTATATAGCAAATATAATATTTCTTGATTTAATAAAATAAAATTTAGGACACCTAGTCTTTCAATCCCAAGCAGAGTAATTTATTAATTTCCTAACTGACATTTATTATTTATAACTATGTTTGGAGCACTATGTTATGGTTCCATCTATTGACACCATGCTTAATGATCAAATCATATAACCTATCATCTCAAACATTTATCATTTCTTTTTAGAAGACATTTAAAATCCACTTTTCTATGTATTTTGAATTATATAATATAATGATCCTGAATGCAATCACTGATCTATGTAATATAGACAAGAACTTACTAACCTTATCTAGCTGTAAGTCTGTACCCATTAACCAGTCTTTCTTTTTTTTTTAATTTTTTTTTTGCTTATTTTATTTATTTATTTATTTGAGAGCAACGGACAGAGTGAGAAAGACAGAGAGAGAGACAGAAAGAAAATGGGCACGCCAGGGCCTCCAGCCACTGCAAATGAGCTCCAGACGAGTGCGCCCTCTTGTGCGTCTGGCTAACGTGGGTCCTGGGGAGTTGAGCCTCGAACCAGGGTCCTTAGGCTTCACAGGCAAGCGCTTAACCGCTAAGCCATCTCTCAAGCCCTAACCAGTCTTTCTTTTGATCCTTTTACTTTCCTCAGCTTCAGGTACCCACTATTTTACTTTCTACTTCTATGTGCTCAGCTGTTTATATTATCCATGTGAAAGAAATCAAGTAATATATGTTTTTCTGTGCCTGGCTTATTTCATTTAACATTATGTCCTCAAGATTCATGAAGGTTGCAACATATGACAGACTTTTAACTGGTGAATAGTATTGCATTGTGAATATGTACACCATGTTTTCCTTATTATTCAAGAGTTGGTGGTAATCTAGGTTGATTCTGTATCTTTGCCACTCTAAATAGAGCTGTAGTAAATACAAGAATAGAAATTTCTTTTCAACATGATTTGAATTCTGTTTTATATATTCCCAAAGTAGAATTGCTAGATCCTATAGTAATCTTTTTAATATGACCCTCCATACTTTTTTCAGTAAATTCCTTCCAAAAATGGAGAAAAGTCTCCTTGTCTTCATATCCTTGCTATGTTTTGTTCTTTTTTCTCTTTAATAATAGCCATTGTAACTAGAGTGAAATGGTACCTACCTGGTTTTTCATTTTATTTCTGACTTTGATGAGTGATCTTTAGCATTTGTTTCCATATACCTGCTGACTACTGACTGTCTGGGCATCTTGTCTTGTATCATTGAAGTAGGAAATTGCAAAGGAGGAAGATTTTAGAAATTTTCTTTTGATATTTCTCATACTTTCCCACTTTGATACTGTAATGTTAACAACATGCTAGAAGTACATGTAATGCTATTTGTTGTATAACAAATTCCACTGAAATATTCCCTCCTAAAAGAAGGAGGGAAGCTCTGGAGACTCAGGAGGTCAAGTGAAGTGTGGGAGAGATGAAACTTAATAGGTCACATAACCCATTCCTGGGGTATAGGAACAGAAAACAACTGCTGAGGGTCATACTTTGACCGATGCTTTGAAGAAATATTCTATGAATTAAAATATCCCCCCCCCCCTTACAGGGAGGAGCAAGGCTCAGGAAAGTCAGAAGGTCAAGTACAAGAAAGCTGAAACTTAAAACACCCCATCCTAATGTAATATAAAGGGTAAACAACTGCTCAGGGTAGAAAGTTTTCAAACAGCTGACTTGCATTTTGTCTGATGTGCTCTAAAGACAAAGTTTTTGTGAGCCATCACCGATATTTGGGTGGGCTTTTCAGTAATGCAGCTCCCTTGAGGCATCCATTGCTCTTGCTAAGTAGACCCCCACTTTGCTGTGTAACCCAAATACTCATTGATTTCACCAAAATTGAATTTGGTGGAATTATGCTCTGGTCTGCATTGCATATCCTAACTTGGGTGAACATACATGTGTTCATATCTACCCAAGGAAGAAGTTTCACATAACACTGTTGTTTTCACAGGCCCTGATCATAGGCCTGGCTCTGGGTGTGGACACTCACCTCCATTAACAGAAAGCAACATTAGCATATTTATTTATAGTTTTTAGTGAAATTAGGGAAATAGAAAATTTTAGTGCATTGCTGTGTTGTGACCTTTAAAAGAGATTAAACAAAAGCCAGGGAATATGTATTTGTAAATTTGATTGCTTACAGTTGTCAGAGTTTAGACATAACTCTCTTGGTGCCAGGGTTAAGAGATTTGGAAATGAGCCATCAAGGTATTTCTCATAGGTTAAGAATCCTAGAGCCTCATTGCAATTAGATCATGTTACTCTAATTTCAAAGAACGCATTAACCCTCAATCAAGTTTAAAATATAGTCAGGGAACAAAAATCACACATATCATAAGATATTTATCTGGGATATTATATCTTTATCCATAATATATTACAAAGATGGCCACCTAGTACACATGTTCTCATTTAATAAATCTTTTGTTATTGTTTAAAATTATTCTTTTTACATGAAGATAATTTTTGCCTTTCAAAAATATAGGTAATTTTATCAGTTAAAATCATAACTAGATAATCTTTACACATAGGTTCTAGATGAAAGCCTACATTGTTCTTCTAATCCTTGGACTATTTCACTTTAGAGATATATCTATGATCTTAAAATTATTTTTAAGTCAAAGATCAAGTGTCAAAACGTTAAATATATAGTTAATTTCTAATGCTTTTTACTTAATTCTCTACAGTTTAGTATGCATTTAAGTAAAATTCATCAGTAGCCATAGATACAAACTTATTTTTTAAAATAGTTACTTTTATCCAATTACAGTAGTGCCGGCACATATGATAATATAAATTTTAACAAGTGTTAGTGTTATTTCTTTGGCTATAAAAGCTAAAAACACTTAAAAGTCAAATCCCTAAAATTATACTATTTTAATATAATTTCCACTTGTTATGGTTAGATCCTTAGTCACCCACAGAAACACGTATATAAAAATACACTCTTCTACTCAAAAGTGGGGTGTATAAGAAATTATCAACTGCAGCAGAGAAGTAGGAGAGATCCAGAGAGTCTGGAGCCCTCAGAAGCAGGCAGAAGTGCCTCCAGCATCAGCAGAAACAGGTCTGCATGGCCACAGCTGTAAGGCTTGGCCTGAGCTGCAGGAAGAGCCAGGTGAGGGGATACTCCCCTCACACCAGCCTTCTCACAAACTCAAGAAACCTGAAGGGAGGACAGCGGAGAAGAACAGAGGAACAGTTCATGAGGAAGAGGACCAGAAAGAGAACTTCAGCCACCATCCACAGCCTCCCCTCCCCCATTACCAGTGCAAGTGCCAGCAAGCACCAGAGACCTGGGGAAGGGAGCTCCTCTACACAGCACCTGGTACAGGTGATCAGAGCAGCAATCCAGCAACCCAGCCAGCCTACCTGAGCCCACAGTGTAGCAAAGAGGGACCCAAGGAGCCATGCAGCATAGCTGAGACCAAAGCCATCCCAAAAAATAACTGGGGTTACATGAGGTAAGTACCCACCAAATAAGCCTTGTATATAGGCTTGAATCAAAAGTGCTAATTGCACCTTCCATGGCAGGATAAATTATATGTTATATCTGATGGATGGTCAGATTTGCCATTCTTAAATAAGCTTTATTTAGGGCTTGTCATTTGTTGCTTCCTAATTTATAGTGCCTTTGTTTCCTCTTCTGTTGTTCATTGAGGAAGGGTCTCACTTGGTCACAAGTTGACTTGGAACCCTCAACAGAAATCTTAGCCTCCTAGTTGACAAGATTAAGAATGTGGGGCGAGGAGGATTCTGGGAAGATGGCAACCACCTAGCTGTGCTGCAAATCCCAGGGAAAGAAAGGCAAGATACTTAGGGTTCATTGGGGCTTTGAGGGGAGAGAAATTTGGGAGGGCACAGAGGCGGGGATATAAGGGAATCGCGGATCTCCTCGTGGGCAGGTAGCCCACCCCTACCCATAAATAACCGCCGTGTTAACAGCACCGCAGCTGCCGCCAGTGCCACCGCTACTACGTACCAGTGCGCCCAAACCCTGCGTGCGGCAGCTAACACCACTCTGCACACTCATCCACTCGCCCACTTACTGAGCGAGCACAGTCCCACAGCAACTGCCACACAAGCTCAGACTGTGTCTCTCACTTGCGCCAGCTCAGGTACATCCCCTACCTGTCTGCCACACCATCTGTCCACCATTGTACTGTGGTGGGTGAGCACAGACTGCTTCCAGGTCCCATGTTCCCAGCCAGAGATTGGGCTGCTTCAGTGCTTGGTGCCTCAGTGCCACTCCTACCTCAAACGCAGGCAGCTTTGGCACATTACCGCTTGAGAACTCAGGCAACTTTGGCGTCCCTGCCAGGCAGTAGATAGGTCGCTTTGGCAAGTGAGAGCCAAAGCCCAGGCTGCTTGGCAACTGCCACAGGCTGCCTCAGATTCCCATTGTACTTGAGCCCAGGCTGATACGCCCACATATGTGCCCATACACTGTCATGGGCAGAACACAGGACAAAAGAAATAACATGTAAAATCAAATGCAAGAAAATCCAGTTAGATCACACAGTCCCACAATGAACACATCTAACCAAAACATAGAAGAACCATTATGACCAGAACACCAAATTAAAGCTATGAGCAATGCAACCCTGACCAAGCTACTGGTAGAACATTCAGGAAAGCAACAAAACACCAATAATCATGTGGATGCTGCCATCACTAAACTAGAACTAATAGATAAGAAATTGGAAGGAGTTCAAAGAGAGTTAAGAGATTTGAGGGAGAGTGAAAAAAAAGAAGACCTTAAAAATCACCTGGCCATGATAAATGAAGACATAAAGAAATGCAAGGATGAACTCCAAGAATCATCAAGAAAATCAGAAAATGATGTGAAAAGGGAGCTTGACACAGGTATGTAAATTATACATAGAAAAGTAGTAGACAACGCAAACTTAATTGAACAAATCCAAAAGTCTCTAGAAGCTCTCAAGAATAGACTCAGCCAAGTGGAGGATAGAAACTCTGATCTGGAAGACAAGATGGAAGAAACAGTTCGAGAGTTCAAAAATTTCAGTAAGTTCAAAAGTTTCTGTGAACAGAACATGAGGGAATTGTGGGATACACTTAAACGTCCTGATATCAGGATCATTGGAATAACAGAAGGAGAGGAAATTCAGACCAAAGGCATGGAGAAGTTATTTAACAAAATAATTGAAGAAAATTCCCCAGTCTCTTAAAGGAAAGGCACATCAGAGACACAAGAAGCCAATAAAACTCCAAACAGACTGGACCAAAGGAGAAACTCTCCAAGACATATTATCACTAAGACTCTAAATATTCACACCAAAGAGAAAGTCCTAAAAGCAGCTAGGGAAAAGCAGCACACCACCATCAAAGGTAACCCCATCAGAATTACTTCAGACTTCTCAATGGAAACCCTGAAAGCTAGAAGGGCCTGGAATGAAACACTGCAAAGTCTAATAACCTATGGCTTCCAACCCAAACTACTCTACCCAGCAAAAGTATCCCTCATAATAGATGGTGAAAGAAAAACATGCCATGACAAAACTCGGCTTTACAAGTATATGAACACAAAACCAAACCTACAGAGAGTATTTCAGGAAATTCTCCATAAAGAAGAAAGAAATAATCAAACGCAATTGCCTACCAGAAGCAGATCACAACAACCAAACTCAGAGTAGGCACAAAAATCTTCAATGTCCATGAATACATCAACCCACATTTACCATCACAATATGCAGGTATCAAATCAAATCTCACAGTCATTACCCTATATATTAATGGCCTTAATTCACCCATCAAGAGACACAAGCTAGCAGGGTGGATCAAAAAATTAGACCCTTAATCTGTTGCTTTCAAGAAACCCACCTCAACACTAAAGACAGACACCTCGTCAGGGTGAAAGGGTGGAAAACAGTATTCCAAGCAAATGGAAATAAGAAACAAGCAGGTATAGCTATATTAATATTGGATAAAACAGACTTCAAACCAAAAATAAAAATAAAAAAAAAGACAAAGAAGGCCACTTCCAACTTATCAAGGGAAAGATCAATCAAGAGGATATTACAATCATAAATCTGTATGCACCAAACACAGGGGCACCACAGTTCATAACACAAAAATTATTTGACAATAATACAGAAATAACCACCAACACCATCATAGCTGGGGACTTCAATACACCATTATCAGTAATAGACATCATCCAAACAGAAACTCAACAGGGAAGTAAGAGAGCTCAACAAAACCATAGATCACATGGACCTAACGGACATCTACAGAACTTTCCATCCAAATCCACAGACTACACATTCTTCTCAGCAGCCCATGGATCATTCTCTAAAATAGACCATTTACTGGGTCACAAAGACTGCCTCCACATATTTAGGAAGATTGACATAATTCCCTGCATGATATCAGATCACAATGCTATATTGCTAGAAATCAACAACAAAAGACCCACTAAGAATCCCAACGGCACCTGGAAACTGAATAGCACACTTATAAACAATAAATGGATAGTGGATGAAATAAAAAATGAAATTGCAAAATTTCTGTAATTGAATGACAATGAGAACACATCATACCAAAACTTATGGGACACAATGAAGGCAGTCCTCAGGGGAAAATTCATAGCACTCAATGTCTTCATAAAAAAGACAGAAAGGTCCCCAGTCAATGACATAACCATCCCCCTAAAGGAACTGGAAAAACAAGAAAAATCCAACCCAAAGAGCTCCAGAAGGAAACAAATAATTAAAATCAGAGCAGAAATCAATGAATTGGAAATGAAGGAAACAATTAAGACAATTGACAAAACAAAGAGCTGGTTCTTTGAAAAAATAAACAAGATTGACAAACCCCTGGCCAATCTGATCAAGCAAAAAAAAGGAGAAGCTTCAAATTAACAAAATTCAAAATGAAAAAGGAGAGATCACAACAGACATAAGTGAAATTGGGAGAATCATAAGGACTTATTTCAAAAACCTCTACTCCACAAAACTGGATAAGGTGGAGGAGATGGATAAATTCTTGGACGCATACCACCTACCAAAGGTAAACACAGAGCAGATTAATCGCCTCAATCAACCCATCACACTCATGGAGATTGAAAAAGTAATAAAAATGCTCCCCAAAAAGAAGAGTCCAGGACCAGATGACTTCTCAGATGAATTCTATCAAACCTTCATGGAAAAACTCAAGCCAATCTTCCTCAAACTGTTCCACACAATTGGTGAACAGGGAAAACTACCCAACTCCTTTTATGCAGCTAGCATCACCCTAATTCCAAAACCAGGCAGAGATGCCACAAGAAAACAAAACTTCCGGCCTATTTCCCTGATGAATTTAGATGCAAAGATCCTAAACAAAATCCTTGCAAACCGAATCCAACAACACATCAGAAGCATTTTCCACCTTGACCAAGTGGGATTCATCCCAGGAACACAGGGGTGGTTCAACATACTGAAATCTGTCAATGTAATTCACCACATAAACATGCTTAAACATAAAAACCATATGATCATGTCGATAGATGCAAAAAAGGCCTTTGACAAGATACAACATCACTTCGTGTTCAAAACATTGGAGAGAATTGGCATGGTTGGTTCATATCTTAACTTAATAAAGGCAATATACAAAGCTCTGAAGGCCCAAATAATACTTAATGGAGAGAATGAAGGAATTCTCATTAAGATCAGCAACAAGACGGGGTTGTCCACTCTCACCTCTGCTTTTCAATATAGTACTGGAATTCCTAGCTCAAGCAATAAGACAGGAGAAGGAAAGAAAAGGGATACAATTTGGAAAGGAATAAGTTAAGTTGGCTTTATTCGCTGATGACATGATCGTATATGTAAGAGACCCAAGCGACTCCATCCCAAAACCCCTGAAGGTGGTTAACTCCTATAGCAAAGTAGCAGGATACAAAATCAATGCACAAAAATCAGTAGCCTTCTTATATGTAAATGACAAAGATACAGAGAAAGAAATAAGGGACATAGTCCCATTTTAAACAGCAACAAAAAAAAATAAAGTACCTTGGAATAATGTTAACCAAGGAAGTGAAAGATCTATACAACGAGAACAAAAAAAAAAAAAAAAAAACACTCTAAAAAGAAATTGAGGAGGACTTGAGAAAATGGAAATACCTCCCATGTTCCTGGATAGGCAGAATTAACATTGTGAAGATGACAATCCTACCAAAGGCAATATACAGATTTAATAAAATTCCAATTAGAACCCCTACAGAGATATAAAAAATTATCTCAGATTTCATATGGAAAGACAGAAGTCCTCGCATATCCAAACATATCCTCAGCAAAAGAAATACCTCTGGAGGCATCACCATACCTGATCTAAAGCTATATTACAAAGCCATAGTAATAAAAACAACATAGTACTGGCATAAAAACAGGAGTATACACCAACGGAATAGACTTGAGGACCCAGACTTTGGGTCAAGCAACTATAGCTACTTGATACTCGATAAAGGCCCAAACAGTATAGGCTGGAAAAAAGACAGCATCTTCTACAAATGGTGCTGGACAAACTGGATAACCATATGCAGGAAACTGAAACTTCACCCACACATTTCAGCATGCACTACACTCAAGTCCAAATGGATCAAAGGCCTCAATATAAGACAAGAAACTCGAATGCTACTGGGAGAAAATTTAGGAAGTACTTACCATGACATAGGAATGGAAAAAGACTTCCTGAACAAAACCCCAGTAGCTCACGAACTTAAACCATCACTCAACCCATGGGATCACATGAAGCTGATGAGTTTCTTTGCAGACAAGCATACAATAAGCAAAGCCAATAGATTACCCACAGAATGGGAGAAAATATTTGCAGGTAATCCAACTGATAGAGGCCTAATCTCTACAATCTACAAAGAACTCAAAAATCTAAACAGTAAGAAGTCAAACAGCCCACTCACAAAATGGGGCAAAGAGCTGAAAAGGCAGTTCACAGAGGAAGAAACAGAAATGGCAAACATACACTTAAGAAAATGTTCATGATCCCTAATCATCAGAGAAATGCATATTAAAACAACTATGAGATTCCACTTTACCCCAATAAGGATAGCAAACATCAAAAAATCAAGTAAAAATAAATGCTGGCAAGGATGTGGAGAAATAGGTACACTCATCCATTGTTAGTGGGAATGTAGCACGGTACAACCACTTTGGAAAGCAATATGGAGACTTCTGAGAAAGCTGAGTATAGAGATACCAGCAGACCCAATTATTCCCCTACTGGGCATCTACCCTAAAACCTTCAAACCACAGGCTAGACAGATTTGCTCAACCATGTTTGTAGTGGCTCAGTTTGTAGTAGCTAAGAGATGGAATCAATCCAGATGTCCATCACTAGAAGAATGGATAACTAAGATGTGGTATATCTACACGATGGAATTCTATACAGCAGTAAGAAAAAATGACACAATGAAATTTGAGGAAAAATGGTTGAACCTGGAACAGATCATTCTCAGTGAACTTACCCAATCACAGAAAAAAAATAGCCACATAATCTCACTCATCTACAGCACCTAATCTGAATCTACCCAAGATACGTTACATATCCAGCAAGCATCTCATGGAGTAGACAGTAGGATGGAAGGGGATTGAGGGGAGCGTATCAAAGGGGTGGGAAACACAAATCTATAGCCAAATGGCAATCGTACCATAAAATTCTACTTACTAAATGGCAGACCAAATGGCTGATCCTTCACCAGGCCCTTACAGGGAACACCTGAACCACAAGACACTGGAGAGGGTAGGATCAGGACTACCCTTAATCTTCTACATCTTCCCTCTCTCCTTCTCCCTCTCCTTCTCCCTCTCTCTTCTCTGTAACTCTGGTATATTAGTTATCTTTTTCCTCATTTTCTTAATGGGCACTGACCTGGAACTCCCAATACCAGCATGGGGCTATCATCCACAATGAGCTTTTGATCAGAGAGACCTACAAGGTTTCCCAAAAGACAGACAGATTTCCGTAAGAGTACTTGATGACCCACCAAAGGTTAGTGGTAAGACTCTACTGCTGAAGACACCTTACATGGTTGACATGCAAAATAGAATGGCATGGCTGGAAGTTGGAAGAGAGTCAGTCCCCAGACAGTCAGCACATCTAGTGCCAGAAGGTGCTACATGGGCGACTGGGGAAGATGACCAATATCTGTCGAAGCAATGCATGGTCTAACCTATTTAGCAGCAAATAACTTGTTGTGATGCCCACACAAGTGCAATAGTGGTACACAGCCATGGTGGGGAACCAACTCCTCTTAATTTGGCTAACTGATCTCCTTAGTGGTACAGGACCCATAGCTGGAGCTGGGAAACAAGTCAGAACCATATCCAAACATAAGCCCACTTGCCAATATCAAGCTGCCATCAATCATGGGCTACAAGAGGGCCTACACCTATTAAATTCTCTATTAAAAAGTAAGGGTTATCTCTTTGGTCCTGGTGTTAACTTCCTCTCCATTGGAGAATCTGCTTCTCTTTTTCAGATAGATGTAGATCCTAAGGAGAGAGCTACCCCATCATACCTCCAAAGGGCCCTGGCTGCAACTAAGAAAAATTGGCGAAACAAGCAAGGCTGCTGTTTTCCTCATGAACCAGATACCAGCACAAGGGGGAAGGAGATCAGCACAGAGAAAAATCAACTCCTACCAAATCAGAGAGCCAGAGCCTCAGAGGACCCCAACACCTCATCACCGAAGCAGACCAAAAATGAACCCAACGTGGCTAAGGGAAATTATGTGGAAGAGGGTGTGGAAAGAATGTCAGAGCCACATGTTGGGTCATGATATGCAGAGACATTTATCTTACCCATAACTGTGGGCTAACTCCACAATGCATGACCCTTATCCACTGCACCCTGTGAAAATCAATCCCTGCGTGTGGGAGCGTAGACTGCTCCACCCACTCGCTCACTTACTGCTCCTGCTGCCACACGTTCAGTGAGTCCATGCCCACAGCAACTGCCATGCAAACTCAGACTGTGACTGTTTCTTGCACCAGTTCAGGTGCCATCCCCTACCTGTCTGACATGCTGGCCTTCTGCCATTGTCCTGTGGTGTGGGAGTGCAGACTGCTTCTGCGTCCCAGTGTTCTCACACCAGAGTTTGGGCTGCTTCAGTGCTTAGTGCCTCAGTGTCCCTCCTAGGTCAAACGCAGGCAGCTTTGGTGCATTACCGTGTGACAGATCAGTTAACTTTGGTGCCCCAGCCAGACAGTAGATCAGGTGGCTTTGGCAAGTGAGAGCCAAAGCCCAGGCTGCTTGGCAACTGCCCCAAGCTGCCTCCGATTCCCACTGTGCTTGATCCCAGGCTGATCCACCCAACTACGTGCCCATACACTCTCATGGGCAGACCACAGCACAAAAGAAATAACATAAAAAATCAAATGCAAGAAAATCCAGTTAGATCACCCAGTCCTACAAAGAACATATCTGATCAAAACATAGAAGAGTCATTAGGATCAGAATGCCAAAGTGAAGCTATGAGGAATGCAACCCTTACCAAGCTACTGGTAGAACTTTCAGGAAAGCAACAAAGGACCGATAATCATGCAGATGCTGCCATTACTAAATTAGAACTAATAGATAAGAAATTGAAAGGAGTTCAAAGAGAGTTAAGAGATTTGAGGGAGAGTGAAAAAAAAAGAGAAGATCTTAAAAATCAGCTAGCCATGCTAAATCAAGACATAAAGAAATGCAGGGATGAATTCCAAGAAGCATCAAGAAAATCAGAAAATGATGTGAAAAGGGAGCTTGACAGAGGGATAGAAATCATACATAGAAAAGTAATAGAAAATGCAAACTTAATTGAACACGTCCAAAACTCTCTAGAAGCTCTCAAGAATAGAGGCAGGGGATTTCCGGTCAAGATGGCAGCATAGGAACCACGCCAAAGCAGCCTAGGGGTGAAAAAGCCAAAGAAAACCCAGCAAAATACATACCTTTACAGAAAAGGGAGGAGTATAAGAGATTAAAACAGCAGCATAGAAGTAGGAGAGATCCAGAGCATCCAGAGCCCACATGGGCAGGCCGAAGCAGCTCCAGCAGTGGCGGCTTGGGCTCCGGCAGTGGCAGCTTGGGCTCTGGCAGCGGAAGTGGTGGTGGAAACCGTGACTCCAGCTCCAACAACAACATCAGCAGCTCCGGCAGTGGCTACAGCGGCTACTGTGGTGGCGGACCCAGCAGCGGCAGCTCCAGCAGATCAGCGGCGGTGGATCCAGCAGCAGCAGCTCTAGAAGCTTCAGTGGTGGTTCCAGCAGCGGCAGTTCCAGGGGCAGCAGCGGCGGTTCCAGCAGCGGCAGCTCCAGTGGCAGCAGTAGCAGATCCAGCAGCAGGGGTGCCTATCTGCAGGGCCACAGTTGCCAGGCTTGGTTTGCCCCACAGGAAAAGCCAGTGCCCAGTTCCAGAAAACAAAACAGCGGCCCAACGTCCCAGCCATCAACTTGACTGAGACCAAAAACATCCAAAAGGTAACTGGGATTGAACCAGGGAGGGTCTCACTTGGTCACAAGCTGACTTGGATCCCTCAACAGACCAGAAATCTTAACCTCTTTGTTGATGGAGGATCTGGTTCTGATAATTCCTACTCTTGCATAACTACTTGGTGCTGTTTTTGACTGAATGTGTACAGGGTTTGGTTAAATTTCAGAATCTACCTGTATTTTATTCCACTCAACCTACTTGAATACTCCCATAGCAGGCAAACTCAACCCCTAGGAACACTTGTACAGATACTCTGAGAGTGTTAAGAGCCACACCTAACATCTTAATCTCCTACATTGAAGATATACATCAGATCAATTGATACAGCTAAGAATACCCAGCTAAATGGAAAATCTAAGCAGTAACTTAATCCAAGATTCCAAAATATATACATTATAACACAAGAAACACCAAAAACCAAGACAATATAAATCCACCAAAAAGTATCAACGTATCAGAAATGACCTCCAGTGAGAACGAGTCAGAGGAAATGCCTGAGAAAGATTTCAAAAGAATGATTATAAATATGTACAATGAACTCAAAGAAGAAATCAAAGGATTCAAAGAGGAAATCAAAGGAATCAAAGAAGACACAGGACACCAATTTAATGAAATAAAGAACTAAATTACAAGACATAAATAAGGAAATAGAAATAATAAAGAAAAACCAGTCAGAATTACTAGCAATGAAGAACACAGTTAATGAAATAAAAAACTCTGTAGAAAATCTCACCAGTAGAATGGATGAAGGAGAGGACAGAATATCAAAGCTAGAAGACCAGGTGGCAGATGTAATACAATCCAACAAAGAGAAAGACAAACTAATAGAAAAGTATGAATGGGAATTTCAAGATATTTGGGACACTATGAAAAGATCAAATATAAGAATTCAGGGCATAGTAGAAGGAGAAGAATTTCACTCCAAAGGCATAGTAGGCATCTTCAACAAAATCATAGAAGAAAACTTCCCCTAAATTGGGAAAGAGGTGCCAATGCAGATACAGGAAGCATTTAGAACACCAGACAGACAAAACCTGGAAAGAACCTCTCCTCGCCATATTATAATCAAACTACCAAACATTGAATCCAAAGAAAATATATTGAAAGGAGTTAGAGAGAAAAATCAAGTTACCTACAAAGGCAAGCCCATCAGTATCACAGCAGATTACTCAATACAAACTTTAAAAGCCAGAAGGGCTTGGAGTGATGTATTCCAAATTCTGAAAGATAACAACTGTCATCCAAGGTTACTTTATCCTGCAAAACTATCCATTCAAATAGATGGAGAAATCAGGTCATTCCATGACAAAAGCAGGCTAAAGGAGTATTTGAAGACAAAACCAGCTCTACAGAAAATACTTGAAAGAATCCTCCATGATGAAGAGAAGGAAAAAGACAGATATAAGGAACCTGGAAAACAACAAGCAATACTAGTTAACACAAGAGAGCAAAGGTAGAACCAGAACCACAAAAAAAGTAGCAAACATAAATACACACCTTTCAATAATATCTCTTAATATCAATGGCCTCAATGCACCAACCAAAAGACATAGGTTTGCAGACTGGGTTAAAAAGCAAGATCCTATAATTTGTTGTCTCCAAGAAACTCACCTTTCTACAAAGGTTGGACATTACCTTAGGGTGAAAGGTTGGAAAACGGTGTTTCAAGCAAATGCACCCAGAAAACAAGCAGGGGATGCTATCCTAATATCTGACAGTCCAACGTTAGTCAAGAAAGATGAGGAAGGTCACTTTATATTGATTCAGGGCACACTCCAACAGGAGGACATTAAAATCCTAAACATATATGCACCTAACATTGGGGCTCCCAAATTCATCAAACAAACACTGTTAGAACTAAGGTCACAGATAACACCAAACACAGTGGTAGTGGGTGACTTTAACACCGCACTCTCATCATTTGACAAGTCATCCCAGGAAAAAATAAACAGAGAGGCATCTGGACTAAATGAGGTGATAGAAGGAATGGATCTAACAGATATATACAGGACATTTCATCCAAATGCTACAGAGTATATATTCTTTTCAGCAGCACATGGAACATTCTCTAAAATAGACCATATATTAGGATACAAAGCAAATCTTAACAAATTCAGGAAAATTGAAATAATTCCTTGCATTCTATCTGACCACAATGGAATCAAACTACAAATCCATAGCAAGAAAGGCTATAGAGCATACACAAAATCATGGAAACTAAACAATACACTACTAAATTATGAATGGGTCAATGAAGAAATCAAGAAGGAAATCAAAAAATTTATAGAGTCAAACAATAATGAGAACACAACATACCAAAATCTCTGGGACACAATGAAGGCAGTTCTAAGAGGTAAATTTATAGCTTTAAGTGCCTATATTAAGAAATTAGAAAGGTCTCAAGTAAACGACCTAATGCTTCACCTCAAAGCCTTGGAAAAAGACGAACAAGGCAAACCAAAAATCAGTAGTTGGGAAGAAATAATAAAGATTAGGGCAGAAATTAATGAAATAGAAACCAAAAAAACAATCCAAAGAATTAATGAAACAAAGAGCTGGTTCTTTGAAAGGATAAACAAGATTGATAAACCCTTAGCAAATCTGACCAAAAGAAAGAGAGAAGAGACACAAATTAATAAAACTAGAGATGAAAAAGGTAACATCACAACAGATGCCAGAGAAATTCAAAAAATCATAGGGACACATTATAAAATCATATACTCCACAAAGTATGAAGATATGAAAGAAATGGATGATTTCCTTGATTTATATGACCTACCTAAATTAAATGAAGATGAGATTAATCACTTAAATAGACCTATAACAAGCATGGAGATCCTAACAGTTATCAAAAATCTCCCAACTAAAAAAAGCCCAGACCCAGATGGATTCCCTGCTGAATTTTACCAGACCTTCAAGGAAGAGCTAACACCATTGCTTCTTAAGCTTTTCCATGAAATAGAAAAAGAAGGAATTCTACCAAACTCCTTCTATGAAGCCAGCATCACCCTGATACCAAAACCAGGCAAAGATAGAACAAAAAAAGAAAATTACAGACCAATATCCCTCATGAACATTGATGCAAAAATTCTCAACAAAATATTGGCAAACAGAATACAAGAATATATCAGAAAGATCATTCACCCTGACCAAGTAGGCTTTATCCCAGAGATGCAGGGATGGTTCAACATACGCAAATCTATAAACATTATACATAATATAAATGGGTTGAAGGACAAAAATCACATGATCGTCTCATTAAACGCAGAGAAAGCATTCAACAAAATCCAACATCCCTTCATGATAAAAGTCCTACAGAGACTGGGAATAGAAGGAACATATCCCAATATAATAAAGGCTATTTATGTTAAGCCTACAGCCAACATATTACTAAATGGGGAAAAACTGGAAGCTTTTCCACTAAAATCAGGAACAAGTCAAGGGTGTCCACTGTCCCCACTTTTATTTAATATAGTTCTGGAAGTCTTAGCCATAACAATAAGGCAAGAGACATGCATAAAAGAGATACAAACTGGAAAGGAAGAGGTCAAGTTATCATTATTTGCAGATGACATGATTCTATATATAAAAGACCCTAAAGACTCTACTAGCAAAATGTTAGAACTGATAAACACCTACAGCCATGTAGCAGGATACAAAATAAATACACAGAAATCAGTAGCCTTCCTATATGCTAACAACAAACACACAGAGGATGAAATCAGAGAATCACTGCCATTCACAATTGCATCAAAAAAAAAAAAATAATAATAATGTACCTTGGAATAAACCTAACCAAGGAAGTAAAGAATCTCTACAATGAGAACTTTAAAACACTCAAGTAAGAAATTGCAGAAGACACGAGGAAATGGAAAAACATCCCTTGTTGCTGGATTGGAAGAATCAATATTGTGAAAATGGCAATCTTACCAAAATCAATCTACACATTTAATGCAATCCCCATCAAAATTCCAAAGGCATTCTTCATGGAAATAGAAAAAACAATCGAAACATTCATTTGGAATCACAAAAAACCTCGAATATCTAAAATAATACTGAGCAACAAAAATAAGGCTGGTGGTATCACCATACCTGATTTCAACCTATACTACAGAGCCATAGTAACAAAAACAGCATGGTACTGGCACAAATGCTGGCTTGTAGATCAATGGAACAGAATAGAGGACCCAAATGTAACTCCAGGTAGCTATAGCCACCTAATATTCGATAAAAATGCCAAAAATACTCATTGGAGAAAACACAGCCTCTTCAGCAAATGGTGTTGGGAAAACTGGATATATATCTGTAGAAGGATGAAAATAGATTCTTCTCTCTCTCCGTGCACAAGAATTAAGTCCATATGGATTAAAGACCTTAACATCAGACCTGAAACTCTGAAACTGCTAGAGGAAAAAGTAGGGGAAACCCTTCAACATATTGGTCTTGGCAAAGACTTTCTGAATACAACCCCAATTGCTCAGGCAATAAAACCACAGATTCACCACTGGGACCTCATGAAAGTACAAAGATTTTGCACTGCAAAGGACAGGGTGAATAAAGCAAAGAGGCAACCTACAAAATGGGAAAAATCTTTGCCAGCTATATGTGATAGAGGATTAATATCTAGGATATACAAAGAACTCAAGAAGTTAAATAATAAGGAATTAAACAAGCCAATTAAAAAAATGGGCTATGGACCTAAATAGAGAGTTCTCAAAAGAAGAAATACGGATGGCATATAAGCATCTAAAAAAATGTTCTACGTCACTAGTCATCAGGGAAATGCAGATTAAAACTACATTGAGATTCCACCTCACTCCTGTCAGATTGGCTACCATCATGAAAACAAATGATCATAATGTTGGCGGGGATGTGGAAAAAGAGGAACCCTTCTACACTGTTGGTGGGAATGCAATCTGGTCCAGCCATTGTGGAAATCAGTGTGGAGGTTCCCAAAACTGCTAAAGATTGATCTACCATATGACCTACCTATAGCACTCCTAGGCATATATTCTAAGGACTCATCTCATTTCCTTAGAAGTACGTGCTCAACCATGTTTATTGCTGCTCAATAGCTGGGAAATGGAACCAGCCAAGAGTCCCTCTACTGATGAGTGGATAATGAAGATATGGCACATTTATACAATGGAGGTCTACTCAGCGTAAAGAAAAAATGAAGGTATGAAATTTGTAGGAAAATGGATGGATCTGGAAAGGATTACACTAAGTGAGGTAACCCAGGCCCAGAAAGCCAAGCACCACATGTTCTCCCTCATATGTGGATCTTAGCTACAGATGATTGGTCTTCTGTGCGAGAAGGAAAAAAACTCAGTAGCAGAGGCCAGTAATTTAAAAAGGAGATAGAAAGGGAAGAGAAAGAAAGGGAGGAGGGCATTTATTAGGTTGGTATTGTATATATGTAAGTAGAAAGTTTGAGATGGGGAGGGGATATAAAGGAGAATGGAATTTCAAAGGGGACATGGGGGGGGAGGGTACTACCATGGGATTTTTTTTATAATCATGGAAAATATTAATAAAAATTGAGAAAAAAATCAAAATAAATAAATAAATAAATAAATAAGAATAGAGTCATCCATGTGGAGGATAGAAACTCTGATCTGGAAGACAAGCTGGAAGAAACAGTTCAAGAGTTCATAATTTTCAGTAAGTTCAAAAGTTCCTGTGAACAGAACATGAGGGAATTGTGGGATACACTTAAACATCCTAATATCAGGATCATTGGAATACCAGAAGGAGAAGAAATCCAGACCAAAAGCATGGAGAGCTTATTTAACAAAATAATTGAAATGAACTTCACCATACCTCATTTTAACCCATATTACAGAGCCATAGTAACAAATACAGCATGGTACTGGCACAAAAACAGACATACAGATAAACGGTACAGAATAGAGGACCCAGATGCAAGTACGGGTAGCTATAGGCACTGGTATTTGACAAAAATGCCAAAAATACTCATTGGAGAAAAGACAGCCTCTTCAAATGGTGCTGGGAAAACTGGATACGTACCTGTAGAAGGAAGAAAATAGATCCTTATCTTTCTTCATGCACAAGAATTAAGTCCAAATTGATCAAAGACCGTAATAACTGACCTGAAACTCTGAAACCACAAAAGGAAAAAGTAGGAGAAACCCTTCAACATATTGGTCTTGGCAAAGACTTTCTGAATATAACCCCAATTGCTCAGGCAATACAACCACAGATTAACCACTCAGACCTCATGAAATTACAAAGCTTTAGTATGGCAAAAGACACTGTGAATAGAGCAAAGAGGCAACCTACAGAATGGGAGAAAATCTTTGCTAGTGATACATTTGATAGAGGATTAATATCTAGGATATACAAAGAACTCAAATAAGTAAATAATAAGAAATAAAACAACCCAATTATAAATGGGCTATGGAACTAAATAGAGAGTTCTCAAAAGAAGAAATATAGATGGCATACATAGATCTAAAGAAATGTTCTATATCCCTAGTCATCAGGGAAATGCAGATTAAAACTATGTTGAGATCCCATCTAACTCCTGTCAGATTGGCTACATCATGAAAACCAATGGCCATAAATGCTGGCAAGGATGGGGAAAACGAGGAACCCTTATATGCTATTGGTGGGAATGCAATCTGGTCCAGCCATTGTGGAAATCAATGTGGAAGTTCCTAAAATAGCTAAAAATAGGTCTATTATATGTCCCAGCTATACCACTCCTAAGCATATAGCCTAAGGACTCGTCTCACTAACTTAGAGATACTTGCTCAACCATTTTTATTGCTGCTGTATTCACAATAGCTAGAAAATGGAACCAGCCTAGACATCCCTCAACTGATGAGTGGATATTGAAGATGTGGCTCATATACACAATGGAGTTCTACTAAATGGCAAAGAAAAATGAAGTTATGAAATTTGCAGGAAAATGGATGGATATGGAAAGGATTATACTAAGTGAGGTAACCCAGACCCAGAAAGCCAAACATCACATGTTCTCTCACATATGTGGATCCTAGCTACAAATGATTGGACTTTTGTGTGAGTAGGAAGAAAACTCAGTAGCAGAGGCCAGTAAGCTAGAAAGGAGATATAAAGTGAATAGAAAGGGAAGGGGGGTACTTAATAGGATGGTATTGTATATATGTAAGTAGAAGAACAGATTAATGGGGGTGTAAAGGCCCAAGTGACGTCAGGGGAAGAGATTGAGTAAAGGAAAGATGGAGGAAGGGCTAATCAAAATCTAAGAGACTATAAATAAGTCATATGGAAACCTACTTTTTTGAACAATGGAACACTCAGGAACCAAAGATTGTTACTAGAAAATTTTCAGTGGCAGGGATGGGATACCTTTCAGTGAGTTGTTGGCCAGAAACGTCCCTGATGCCCCCAAAACATTATAGGCCATTGCTGAGGCCCTTGGTTTCTCACCAGGAACAGATGGTAAGACCCTATTGCTGAAGACTCCACACTTGGGCTGCAAGGTCACTGAGAAATCCTGCTGGAGCTGAGCTGAAAACCTCCTCCATGTAGACCAGCTAACAGAAAGGTGGAAAAAGCCACAATGCATGCAGTTCAATTGGAGAGAGAGAAATCACCAGTGAAGATACTCAACAGTGGACATCGCAAGCCTTATATTTGGCCAGCCAGGCCAAATGAGCCAATGAGTACAACAATGCCATGTCTGTTATGGGGAAACCTACCACCCTCTAATTTGACTGGAGGCCCACTCCATGGGAGGGAATACACCACTGATACTGAAAACCTACAACAGGGGTGTTCATGAGCCCTAGGGGTGTAACGTCTGCTGCTGTCTGTATGTACTATGCTCACCAAACTTCCCAGTAAGCACTTCTCTTAATGTTCATACCCATATATTAATGCTACTCTCACTTTTGGTTAGAGAAGCTTCTCTTTTCAGATGGAAGTGACCTTGGCATGACTCAGAAGGCACCATGGTGCTGAGAAGAAGTGACAGAGGAGTTCTCAGCACTGTAATATCTCTATCACACCTTCCAAGGCTCAGGGTCCATTGCAGAAGAGGTGGTGTAAAGAATGTAAGAGCCAATGGAAGAGCAGGACTCCTTACAACGTGCTCCTCCAGACACAAAATGGCCTGGATATCCATGACCTTGCAGTGCCTGACACTACCTACACAAGACCATCATAATAGGAGGAAAAGATCATGACATCAAAGTAAAAGAGAGACTGATGAGAGGGGAAGGGGATATGATGGAGAGTGGAGTTTTAAAGGGGAAAGTGGGGGGAGGGAGGGAATTACCATGGGATATATATTTTTTAATTTTTTGTTGTTTATTTATTTGAGTATGACAGACAGACAGAGAAAGAGGCAGAAAGAGAGAGAGAGAGAGAGAGAATGGGCATGCCAGGTCCTTTAGCCACTGCAAATGAACTCCAGACATGTGCTCCCCCTTGTGCATCTGGCTAAAGTGGGTCCTGGGGAATCAAGCCTTGAACTGGGGTCCCTAGGCTTCACAGGCAATCGCTTAACCACTAAGCCATCTCTCCAGCCCATGGGATATTTTTTACAATCATGGAAGTTGTCAATAAAAAATAAAAATAAAAAAATAATAATTTAGGAAAAGGAGGGGCTTAGGAATATATTAGTTACTGAGCTCTTGGCTATGACCAAGTATCTGTCAAGAAGCAACTGAAGGAAAAAATAAGTTTATTTAAGTAAAAGAAAAAAATTCTTAGTCCTCAATGAATGAGTATTCAGAAGTAGGACCTTTAGGACGCTATTGGGTCTGCAGACTATGATTCATGACTGCATTAGTCCATCTATGAATTCATAGATTAGTGGCTTTTAAACGAGAGGCTTTGTTGTAACAATTCCTTCTTTTGACCAGTTATTGCTAGTCTACATTTCTGCTATGCTGTTCTGCATTACAAAAGGCCTAAAATCAATTTAGCCAGTAATCATGGTGTGAAATGTGAGCCAAAATAAATCTTTAATCAGTTCAAGCAGTTTATCTCAGATATTTTGCCATAACAGCAAAATGAATGTAGTCCAACATACAGGTTTGAGACTTTTTAAAATTCATGTGCCCATTTTTGTAGTATTTTTTTTATTTTTATTTTTTTATATTTTTTTCTTTATTAGTTAGTTTTGTATTCAGCAAATACAGTCAATTTGGTACCATTATTAGGCTCATCCGTGACCTACCCCTCCCCTTGGCCCCTCCTTGTTGAGGTATACGGGTCATGCATTGTGGAGTTAGCCCACAGTTATGGGTAAGCTAAATTTCTCCACATATCATGACCCAACATGTGGCTCTGACATTCTTTCCGCCCCCTCTTCGGCAAAATTTCCCTGAGCCATGTTGGGTATTTAAACTTGCCTCAAGATATTCTAATATACCAGTTTCCAACTTAACATTTTCTCTAAGAATAAGGGCAAAGTTCTTTCATAAGATTATTATGCATTATATATATATTTCATAAGACAATTTTTTTATTTCAATGACTTTCATAGGACACTTACTTAGTATAGCATATCACGGTGATCCTTAAATTTTTTTTTAATATTGTATTTATTTATTTATTTATGAGCGAGAAAGAGAAAGAGAGAATGGGTACACCAGGGCCTCTAGCCACTGCATATGAACAACAGACACATGTGCCCCCTTGTGCACCTGGCTTACCTGGGTCCTGGGTAATTGAATCCGGGTCCTTAGGCTTTGTAGGCAAATGCCATAACTGCTCTGCCACTTTCCCAGTCCCTTAAATTTTAAATACTTAAAAATATTCAGTAAATCTCCTTCACACTGAAATTTTGGTATATAATGTCCCTATCTTATCTTAAAATGTTTTCTGTTAAATAGCAAGAGAAACACCTAAAGTGAAGTATGATTCATGCCTTTTAATTTCAATAACATCATACTGAGGTATATTATCTGTATGTTTGTTCACTCATTCAGTAAATATCTACTGAGTGCCTGTTTTGTAGTCTAATATGTAGTGGGCAACATATTGGGGTCTTGTTGCTGAACTAATAATCAAAAGTCCCTGCTCTGTGGAAGTTACCATAAGTAATTTTTCAAACCAAATACATAATTTAAATGATGGATACATTCTAAGAAAAATAAACCACAATAAAATAATCAGAAATCATTTAATGGAATGTTTGGTACACAACATAATTAATATTCATAATAAAGTCTATGAAAATACATACAATATATATACACATGGGGGAGATGGCAAATAGATGGATGGATGCTTAATGCAGCACAATAGAGGAAGGAAAGGTCTTCAAGGCACCATGAGAGTACATACATACAAGTATGTATGTAAGTATTAAGTCTGAAGCTACAAATGAAACTTAAGGTGTGTGTTTCTTTGGCATACTAACAGTATGCATGGTTAGGCAATAGTTGAGATTACTTAGCAAGATCTACTGTCAAGTATAAGAGACATTATATAATATAATAATATTATTATCTATAATAAGGATCTTTAGTTGGGTAACTGATAAAATGCAGCCCCAGTTCCAACCCACAAAGAGTGGTTCTGAAGTTTTAGTATAGAATCCAAAAACATGCATTTAAAAAGCAGTCTTTATAATTCTGAGGTTACCATTTCATGGTTCAGATAAATAAAAAATTAAAATATTTACAAGGTGGCACAAAAGGACATTTAATAATTCTATGTGTAATCCTGTATTTCAAAACAAAACTAAGAGTCAGTGGCAAAAAAAAGATAAACATTGAGATTGGAGACAAAAGTGTGAAGCAAAACATGTCTTTTAAACTACAATAAGAATTTTGGACTTTCTCTTTAAGGATCATGAGATGAATTTAAAAATGTAGGCATAACAGACATGGCCTGATGTAAATTAAAAAAAAAAAATAACTCGTTTCAGAGTAGAGATTGCTTTCCATGTAGTTGTCTTGGTAAGAACTAGAGTAAATGTAATAAAATAGAAATAGAGATAGAACATGTAATCAAAGAAAAGGTAGGAACAAAATTGGTAAAATTGATGGACAGTGATATATAAATATGATAAAGGTGAAGAAATATTGGGTTCTCTATGATAAATCCAGTTTATGGCATGTCCAAGTGATACTTCCTGAAACCCCTCCAAAATATAAGAAATAATGCTGGGGAACCATGCTTTCGAGTGGCAGGGGCAACTTGAGTATTGCTATTAATTCATTAGCTTGAATAACACATGTAAATGATGTTAATTAAGCCTCACAGTGGAGATTTGTGTATATAAACATGCACATGGGAACAGGTACTACAGGGATATATAAATCATCCAAGAAGGAACAGTGGTCTGAAAATGATAGCAAGCCCAATTTTTTGACTGTCAAGAGGAACACTATCTCACTGATAACAAATGTCCTTTGTGTCAAATTTATTTATCTGGGAAAGAATTGTCAATTTTATCCATATAGTTCCTCATTTTTAACAAATTACATAATTAGAATGTAAATTCGCACTAGAAAATTTATCAGAATCAATCAAAGTTTGTTTTCTAGTATGCCCAGCCCTCCTTCCTATCTATCTAGGACCCTAATTTATAAGTAATATTGAAGATAGAATTTATGTAACAGCAGATGGACTATAGTTATAAATATCATTTTATTTGCTACATATATAGCTATTAGGACTCATTACTATAAAATTTTAGTAATTATAACTTACTTCAAAATGAACTATAAAAAGCAAAAGTGGATCAAATTTACAAAATATTATATACTGATATATTTTTCCTCATTTTAAGATTCCATTTCTTTACATCTCAGAAAAAATAGCCTATGTGTTTTGAACAAGCTCTTAATTTCTTAGAAAAAAATTGTGTATGAAATGGCAATTCTACCTAGTGGTGTGTATCACTCCAATCATTTTTCCATCTCTAAAGTATGTTAACATGCTTAGCAGTACTAAACACAATAGAGAAATAATCACATAACTAACATACATGTCCAAACAATCTTGGGTTAGTCAGCTAATCACCTAGGCTAACATCATGCTAGCTATTTATGGCTTGGGTCCTCCACGTGTGGAGTAACCACTATCCATTTAATGAATGGCAAATTGATTCTTACAGCTATACCTGACATATTTGTTCCCAAATAACCGAGATCAGAATGAAGAGGTTTACATGAGCCCCAGGATAACAAAATATATAAGAAGATATTGCCATATTGAGTCCCTTAAAGCTGAATGAAGAGGCAAAATATAGTGACCAAAGGACAGTTAAGTTCTGTAAAAGAAAAAAATAGAAAATTCAGCATCATAATGTAGGTAAAATGGTTCCTTTTATCTCTTTTCTATCTCTTTATCTCTTATTTGTTAGTTTTCTTTTATGGATCCCAACTAATCCTCAATAGTCTTCTGAGAAACCTTAGGACAACATGAACTTTATAGCCTGATTCCTTTGTGAACAATAACCAGCACTGCACAGCTTACTGGCAGAGACCGCGTGAGGATAAAAATCATTCATTAGGAGTGAAAAGAGTAATTAATATCCCTGAAAATTTGCTGTGAGCTATATTACAGAACCGAGAGATACAGGTCAGAAGGTCAGAAAGAAACTAGAATGTCTACCTCTACACCTAGTTTTTAAAGTTATGGAAAAGTTCTAGTGTGAGATTAAATGACAGCCTCATAGACACAAACTAAATTGACTACAGGTGTAGATATGAACAGTGAAGAACCTCTTAGGATTCTCAAATTAAGAGGTTTTTCTCCTGCATCAAAGCATTTCAAACCTAATAATTTTTAAATTTTCAATTAATTTTTTTCTTTTTGATATTTTCATGCATGTATATTATATATTTTGTTCTCATATCACCACCAATTATAGTGTCTTATATGCTCTCCCTCCCATTAACACTTTTGTCTTCCCCCACTAATCCCTATCTTAATTTCATGCCTATGTTTTAATAGACTGAGTTAAATTAGGGTTATTTGCATGATCATGTGTAGAATGTCATGGTTATGTACTGTGGCGTGGGCAATACCAAGGGCTTCACATTTTATGAACCTGACTCCCCTCTTAAAGCAGACATTCGATTCCACTCGCTACTCTCGGAGTTATGGCATCTTATGTATCATTCCATCATAGAGATGATATATTGACAGGCTTAATCATATGCAAGGAATCCCAGTTGCTATTGATTTGAGTGTAATGGATATGTTATATTCAGAAGACAATATTTGGAAGCTCTCTTCCCCATCCTCCTGCTCTAATGTTGTTTTTTTGCCCCTTCTTCTGTAAGGTTGCCTGAGTTATAGAGGAGGTAATTTAACTGTCTTCTTTGAGCACACAGTAGTCACTTCTTGGCAATTTTTCCAGTTATGTCTCTGTGCATTAAGTGCTGACAAATGTAGGAAGAAACTTCTGGATTTAGTCTTCAAGCAGTACTGATCTGTGGGGAAAATATAGATATTTAGAAAGCAACTTTATTTAATGTAATTACAAAATTAGATATTCTCCCTCCTCTAGGGTCTATGTCCTCAGTCATATGCTTTTAGCAAGGCTTGCAATGCCAGGCATGAAATCCCACCAGTCAGAATGCAGCTTATTAATCCCATAACATTTATGGCACTATTGCACCAGTGGGCATATCTTGCCTGGCAAGTCAGTTGTGGAATACACAGGGCCCATAGCTGGATGGAAATGATGATGGTTTTCTCCCTCCACCAATTCGCATAGAACTCTCTGGCATGAAAACATTAGTTGTTCACTCCCAGCTTAGTTTCTGTCTGTCCTACATACAAACTGTTTGAGTATCTTGATCAATAGGGACTTACTGTCTAGTTTTCATGGGCAATCAGAATCAATGGGAATAGCCTATATTGTTTTAGAGGCCTCTGTAGGCTTCTTAACCAATAATTCATTGGGAGACATCTCATCCTTGGCACTGTTATTTATGGTTAAACTTCTAGCTTCTGGGAGCAGCTTTATCTACCCATGTAGAGGACCTTCATTAAGACACTTTTTAAAAATTTTGTATTTTAATTACCTTACCAGTAGTAGGTTTCCATATAGCCATAGTTTTGGTTCATCTTCCCACCACCTCCTTCTCCCACACTTCCCCTGGCCCCTGTCTCTGCTTATGTCTTTCCCTCTCACTATGAACTCCCCCTATTTCATGCCCCACATGTTCTACTGAGCACTACAAAACCTGTACCCATGACTCTTTTCTAGCTTTTTGGCCTCTGCTAACTTGTAGCCAATAATCTAGAATTTCAAAACTATGATTTGTGTATGAGAGGAAACATGCAGCATTTGTGTTTCTGATTCTGGGCTACCCCACACAGTATGACCTTTGCCAGTATCATCACTTTTCTACAAATTTTATAAATTCATTTTAATTTATGGATGAATAAAACTCAATTATGTATGTGTACCACATTTTTATAATCCACTCATCAGTTGAGCATTTTGGCTGATTCCATTTCCTAGCTTTTGCTAAAACACTAGCATTAAATGTGCCTTAGTAAATATCTCTGAAATAGATTCTAGAGCTTTTAGGATGTATGGCTATGTGTGGAATGGCTGAGTCACAAGGTAGATCTACTTTGAGCTTTCTGAGAAATCGCCACATTACTCTTCATATAGCTATACCAGATTTCATCCCCCATGAGCAATAAATAAGGGTCCCTCTTTCCCCACATCTCTCCATCTTTTGCTATTACAAGTTGTCTTAATTTTAGCTATTCTTACAAGAGTAAGATGAAATATTATTTGCATTTTGCTAATGGGTAAGAATGTTGGACACTTTAAAAATATTTATTTATCACTTTTACTTCTTCCTTCGAGAACTCTTTTCAGTTCTATTGCCTATTTTTTTTTTAATTTTGGGGGTGGAGCTTGATGTTTAGTTTTATGAGTTATTTATATATTTTAGATATTAATCCCCTGTCAGATACATAGCTGGCAAAGATTTTCTCCTACTATAGAGGTTTCCTCTTCACTGTAGTGACTGTCAAACCTAATATTTTTTTAGTAGAACATCATAAAGGAATTGGAGACCAGACTACTATATTTTCTGTATAGGTACTAGTATTGTGCAGCAACCAATTATGGCAATGGAGCTGTAAGACTATTATTTTCTAACATTACTTCTATGCCAATTATGGAATCATAATTTTTTTTTTTTGGTTATTTGAGGTAGGGACTCTTTCAGGTCCAGGCTAACCTGGAATTAACTATGTAGTCTCAGGGTGACCTTGAACTCATGGAGATCCACCTACCTCTGCCTCCGAGTGCTAGGATTAAAGGTGTGTGCCACCACGCTGGGCTAAAAATATTTTTTGAGCCAGGCTTGGTGGCATATGCCTTTAATCTCAGCACTCTGGAGGCAGAGGTAGGAGGATTGCCATGAATTAGAGGCCACCTTTAAAGTACATAGTGAATTCAAGGTCAGCCTGGGCTAGAGCAAAACCCAACCTCAAAAAACCAACAAAAGAAAATTATATTTGCTTAATTCTTTGTAAGTGCTGAATTGGGATTTTAAAGGGAATGCTAAAGACACAACCCTATTTCTTTTTTTTATTAAGTAGAAAGTTGTATGGATACATTATATGTGAAGACCATCATTTCCATCCTCCCTGCCCCCATTCCTCTGAGGGTCCACCCCAGTGGGATTGCTGGTATTTCCCCTAGGTTTGCAGAGTATAGATGTGACAGCATCAGTAAGTCATTGTAAAGGAGGTGTGGGGTAGTGCCTCTGGACATTCTCATCTTCTCTGTGGCTCTTACATTCTTTCTATCTCCTGTTTTGCAAAATTTCCTGAGCCATGGTGGATATGTTTCAAGTCTACTTTAGTGTTGTGCTCTCAGCAGGTTCTGGACTTCTGCTTTGGTGCACTGTGAGCATTCTCTGTGTCTGTCTCCATGCCCCTGTAGCTGGTTTACAGGCTCACTATTGAAGCAGTACTCTTACTTATCTCACCAATTGCTCTGTGGTTTCACCTGGACCCTGCCTCATGTGTGAAGACTGGTTTATCTCCTTGTTCTTGCTGCTTTCTGAAAAAGAAAAACAGATTCTCCAAAGGAGAATGAGGTCAGCATAGGTTCAATGGGATAATCATTATTAATTAAGACAGATTTAGGTCAGTGTAGCCACTCTTTTGAAAATTAATGGGAGCTTTTTTGTTGAAGTCCATGATTTTGGTCTCCATAGGATTCTGACTCAGTTCCCAGTTCCAGCTAAAGGTTATTTCCACTGAGCTGATCTCTTAGCCAATTAGAGAGCCTTTTGTTACCCACCTAGGCTGAGTGCCTTTATTTCATAGGCATGTCCATCTTGTCAGGCTTGTTGCTTCAGTAAAGCAGTGTCCGCTGTTAGCACACAGGTTATTGGGCATTTTCCACAGCAGCTCATGTAGTGCTTTCCAGAACTATACAGGCAGACTATCTGACTTCTGACTGCCTTCCATATTCTGTCCAGATCTCTCAATGTTGTGTGTCAGCAGGATATAGAGAACATAGTCTTATTTACTAAGCCTTAAAATACTGATAGGTGGTATTATTTGTGATGGTAAAATGGCAATGTATATGTAAAACTCTTTATGTGATGATTCTTATATGTACAAAAAGAAATTTAAATGAACAACAGAGTTATAGTAGCAAGGACATCTTGGGATTGTTCTCACCCATACCTCTATTTTTATTCTTTCATCTTTTCTCCCCTTACTCCTTCATTATCATTTCGATTTAACCATACCAAATCTTCCACTGCCTTCACAAAAGAAAAAATTTTACACCTTGTCTTTAAAATTTATTTGGTCATTGTACACTTTTTCTTGTACCAAAAGGTCTTTTTATATTTCATTTCCATAGACAGTTTAGGAAACATAAGGAAATGAAATCAGTGATTTGAATTTTATCAAAATCTTATTCTTATTTTGATTGTGTGCTTTTATACAACTTCAGAAATAACATATACCATTAAAGGGCATGAATTTACCAACTTAACAAAAAGAAAGCTTTGGGCATAATCTGTATTATGTTCTAAACACACATCTATGTAAATAAAGTAGGAAAACAGTGCTCAAATGACTAACATTGTGCACTGAATCAATGCATGAACCATATTCATGTGATAATGTTCTTACCTTGTAGCAATATGCTAGCAGTAATTATTTATAAATTATCATGCTTTGCTATAATTTAAATATCTTAAAATTCCCCAGAAACTGTTAACCTAAGCATGTAGCCTCAGAGACTCATGGTATTCTCTTTTAGATTTGCAGGCCTCTGTGCCATTATTCCTCATTTACCATTGGCATATGCTGTCCACCCATCTCCAAGTGCGCTAGTACAAGGGAATTGTTGGTAGAGAGGTAAAAGGGAAGGTGGAAAAAGATTATATGACAGAGCTCCTGCTTTTCCAATTTCCCATTCCTAGTTCTTTTCCTCAGATATTTCTAAATATATATCCCATTGACAATTTTCTGTTGTTTTCTTTTCCAAATTGTGGCAGCCTCACAAAACAATGAGTTGGAGTGGTAAAGGTTCTCACTCCTGATTTATCAAAATATGCTGCTAGGATTTGAATATGAAGTGTCATTCATGATTTCTTCTTTTGAGAGCTTGGTTCCCAGCCTATGGAGTCTTGAAGAGGTGACGTTGGCTGGAAGAAGCAGATCACTAGGGCAGACCTTTCAAGGTCTTACTTATTCTTGGGTCTGACTTGCTTTCTGTGCTCCTGGACAGCAGCCATATCAATATACAATCCTCCTGCTGCCAAAACCATAAATGTTCCCACTGCCACACCTTCCCTGATGGAATGAAATCCCTTTGAAATTATGTACCACAATACACCCCTCCCCTTAGTTTCCATCAATATTTGGCCACAGTGACACAAAAATAACTAATGCATGTTCTAAAACTTTGTTTGAATAACTATTCTTCAAAATTTCACAAATACATTTAATGCTATCTTAAACCACAAACTAGGTCTTCTGGGCAAGATGGCGGCATAGGTACCATGCCAAAGCAGCCTAGGGGTCAAAAGCCAAAAAAATCCTCAGCAAAATACACACTTTTACTAAAAATTGAGGTGTACTGAAACAGCAGTGGAGAAGTAGAAGAGATCCATAGCATCCAGAGCCCACACAGGCTGGCAGAAGCGGACCTGGCAGATCCACATGGGAACAGGCTCGGCTTGAGCTGTAGGAAAGGCCAGGTAAGGGAAATTTCCACTCACACTGGAGCTGTCAGCAAACTCAAGAAACATTAAGGGAGAATGGCAGTGAACAATGGAGGAACAGATCACAAGGTAGAAGAACACATGGAACAGCAAAAGAACTAAAGCAGCATCGGCAGCCTCCCCTCCCCCACCGCCAATGCCCAGCTCCAGCTATCAGAGCAGTGGTCCAGGGACCTGGCCATGCCTACTTGAACAGACAGCAGGATTCAAGCATGAGCAGAGACCAAAATCATCCCAAAAAGTAACTGGGATTACAACAGGTCAGTACCCACCTAATAAACCTGGTATATAGGCCTGAACCAGAAGTGCTAATGGCACCTTCCATGTCAGCATAAATAATATGCTAAATCTGGTGGGTGGTCAGATTTGCCATTCTTAAATAAGATATGTGTTGGGCTTGTTATTTGTTGCTTCTTGATTTATAGTGGCTTTGTTTCCTCTTCTGCTATACATTAGGGAAGGGTCTCACCTGGTCACAAGCTGACTTGGAACCCTCTACAGACCAAAAATCTTAACCTCCTTGATGTCAGGATTAAGGGAGTGGGTGATGCACCACACAGCCTAAGGGACAGACAGAGGATCTGGTTGTCATAATACCTACCCTTGGATAAATACCCTGTGCTGTTTTTCATTAAAAGTGTACATTGCTTAGTTAAATTTTAGAAACTATCTGTATTTGTCCCACTCATCCTACTTGAATACTCTCATAGGAGGCAAATCCAACACTAGAGTGAATTTTGTAGATACTCTGAGAGTCTTGAGAGCCACACAAAGCACCGTAAGCTCCTACCCTGAAGATATATAGCATCAGATTGATTGATAAATCTAATAATTCCAAGCTAACTAGAATATCCAATCATTAAATAATCCAGGATGCAAAAATGTATACATTATAACACCAGAAATACCAAAAATCAAGACAATATAAATCCACCAAAAAGTATTAGTCCATCAGAAATTACCTCCAATGAGAACGAGTTGGAGGAAATGCCTGAGAAAGATTTCAAAGGAATGATTATAAAGTTGTTCAAAGAACTCAAAGAAGAAATCAAAGGAAGCAAAGAAGACACAGGATGCCAATTTAATGAAATAAAGAAGTCAATACTTGACATAAATAAGGGAATAGAAATAATAAAGAAAAACCAGTTAGAATTACTAGCAATAAAGAACACAGTTAATGAAACAAAAAACTCTGTAGAAAATCTCACCAGTAGAATGGATGAAGAAGAGGACAGAATATCTAAGCTAGAAGACCAGATGGCAGATCTAATACAGTCCAACAAAGAGAAAGATAAACTAATAGAAAAGTATGAGTGGGAATTTCAAGATATTCGGGACACTATGAAAAGATCAAACATAAGAATTCAGTGCATAGTAGAAGGAGAAGAAGTTCACTCCAAAGGCATAGTAGGTGTCTTCAACAAAGTCATAGAAGAAAACTTCCCCTAAATTGGGAAAGAGGTGCCAATGCAGATACAGGAATCCTTTAGAACACCAGACAGACAAAACCTGGAAAGAACCTCTCCTCGCCATATTATAATCAAACTACCAAACACATAATCCAAAGAAAAAATATTGAAAAACAGTCAGAGAGAAAAATCAAGTCACCTACAAGGCAAGCCTATCAGGATTACAGCAGATTACTCAACACAAACTTTAAAAGCCAGAAGAGCATGGAGTGATGTATTCCAAGTCCTAAAAGATAACAACTGTCAACCAAGATTACTTTATCCTGCAAAGCTATCCACTCAAATAGATGGAGATATAAGGACATTCCATGACAAAAGCAAGCTAATGGAGTATTTGAAGACAAAACCATCTCTGCAGAAAATACTTGAAAGAATCCTCCATGCTGAAGAAAAAGAAAAGCACACATATAAAGAACCTGGGAAAAGCAAACAATACTCAAATACTACTTAACACAGGAGAGCAGAGGTAAAACCAGAAGAACCACAAAAAAATGGCAAAAATGAATACACACCTCTCAATAATATCTCTTAATATCAATGGCCTCAATGACCCAACCAAAAGACATAGGTTTGCACACTGGGTTAAAAAGCAGAATCCTTCAATTTGTTGCCTCCAAGAAACCCCCTATGATATTTAAGGTGTTGTCAACTTGATCTGTTTAATAATCCACAGGTTGCTTCTAGGAAGGATCAACTAAAGGAGGAGGTCTTTCTCCCAGGGTGAACCCTTTCCCCAGAGTGGGAAGCCATGCTCAGAGGGGGACTTGATGTAAGGAAGCTCTGGGTAAAAGAGATCCTTTCCTCCTTCTGCTTGGCTGCCGGAGCTGCTTGCTAACTTCCAGGGTGTATTGAAGACCAGCGCAGACTAAAGACCAGCATCAACTGAAAACCCGCGTGCATTGAAACCCAGTGGCTCCTCAGGAAGCCTCCAGGCTTTCTGGAACCATCTGCAGTTCCAGGTCCGGACTGCTGAGGCATCTGGCCATGAGGACTGAGCAACTACCAGGTTCAGTGATTCTCGGGCCTGCAACTGCCATTGGACTACTGTAAGCTGATCCAATACATCCCCTTTTTAAATAATTCATTCTACCAGTTATGTTCCTCTAGAGAACCCTGACTAATACAGATTTTGGTACCACAAGTGGTTCTAGAGAAACAGAATTGTAAAGATGGATTTCTCTAGTGGGCTTAGTGCTATCTTGGTTGGCTCTCCAGTTTCAATGCTACTAAAGGCCCTAGTGGTGATAAGGAGAGCGCTTCTCCTGGAAATAAGGAGGGCACTAATAATCCATGGTGTGCACTATTTCAAGAACTCCATGAGATAGATGTATTTGGTGACTCTGAGTCATGTCTTGTGAAGAGCGAGGAATTTAGTGAGTCTGTATTTAAAATATTTGAATATTTGTGGAAAAGTAAGACCAATGATTAGGCTGGGTGGTTATTTTTAGCATCTCTGGACAAACTAGTGAGGGAACAGCAGAAGCTCAGAAAGGAAAATTCCAAACTTAAAACCCACATACATGATCTCAAGGTTTCTAAAGGTGCCCTGGAGGAGAGTCTCCTCTCTAGCCAGAAGAGAGCTCAGATTGCAGAAAACCAAACCCAAGCTCTCATTGTGAGATTGGCTAACTTTCAATGTAAACTCAAGTTCCAGCCTTACCAACTGTCAGAAATTAAAGTGAGGGCACTGATTGGACAAAAGCGGGATCCTGTGACTTGGGATGGTGATGTGTGGGAAGACCATGAAGAACCTGGGGACACTGAAGTTTTAGATTATCAAGAAGATGTTTTGGATGAAAATATGACCCGCCCTCCCTTAGCAGCAGTTGTATCCCCACCTCCACACCCTGAAGTATTACCCTCCCCACCCTTGCCTGAGGGCATTCATCCCTCTTTGTCTGAGGAATCAGCAGGAAGTGCTGGTGCTTCTCAGTTCCCACCCATCATTGCCTCTAGGCCTATAAACAGACAGAAGGCTAGGCAGGCCCCTAAGGGTGACATAGAAAGTGTGACACAAGAGGAGGTGAGGTACACCCCTAAAGAACTTCAGGAGTTTTCTAACTTGTACAAGCAGAAACATGGGGAATATGCGTGGGAATGGATTTTAAGGGTGTGGGATGATGGAGGAAGGAACAAAAGATTAGATCAGGCTGAATTTACTGAAATAGGCCCATTCACCAGAGATTTTAGATTTAACAATGCAGCTCGTGTCCTTGGAAGGGGTGCCAAGAGTTTATTTGATTGGTTGGCTGAAGTATGGATCCAAAGATGGCCTACTGTGAATGAGCTCAAGCTGCCTGATATCCCTTGGCTTAATTCCAATAAAGGGATTAAAAAGCTCAGAGTGTTGTGCCAAGTCCCCTGACCAGGAGCCAAGACCCCGGTCACCCAGGAGTCACCCAGAAAACCGCCACAGAAGCCGAGACACTCGAATGTAAAAGCAACAGGTTTCTTTATTGCAAGCCTAGGCCTGGGCTCTATCCCTACAGTCCGGCACAGCGGTAGTAAGGGAGAGAGCCCCTTCCTTTTGGGGGAAGGGGTTCATATAGGAATTCAAACAAAGAAGTAAGGGATACATACATGATTGGTTGATTTAAACAGTTTTGAATGGTTTAGGGTTTCAGCAGGCAGGAGCTAGGGGCACTCCAGGCAGATGAGGTAATCTCCATTGTGATGGGCTAAGTAAACAATGGCATTTTATGACTTCTTTGAAGTGGAGATTCCTCAGTTTCTTATCTAAGCAGGTGGTCGGAGGCCAGAGGCCTCCACAGTGGAGTGTTTCTGCAATGTCCTTGAAATGGAGATTCCCCACAAACTTTAGGGAGAAAGGCAGCAATTGAGCAAGCAAGCAAAGTTTACAGAAGCAGAGGTCAGCACATTAGCCGGCTAGTTCTCTATCTAAGTCAGGCCTGGGCCTTTTTACTTAAAATGGTTATATTTGGCCTTTCAAGAGAACTGGGAAGGCTGAAGTGGATTTGCTATGTAAACTCATCTTTGCCCTCACAATGGGAGCGTCCAGAAGATGTGCCCTTCACTAAGACTATAAGAAACAGATTTGTGAGGGGAGCGCCAGCATACTTAAAGTCTTCCATCATTGTTCTTTTATGTAAAGAAGACCTCACAGTGGGAGCTGCAGTTGCTGCACTAGGTTATTTAGATACAATGGGCATAACTGGATCTCAGGGTAACAAGGGCCAAGTGGCAGCACTGAATCGCCAAAGGCAGGGTGAACATGTTTTTCATAATAGACAGTGTAGGCAAAATTGTGCTCATAAAGGTATGACTCGCATGGACCTTTGGAATTGGCTGATAAATCATGGTGTTCCCATAAGTCAAATAGATAAGAAGCCTACTGAGTTTCTTCTTGGTCTGTATAAGCAGAAAAATTCCAGAGCAAAGGAACATAAAGCCACTTTGAATTATAGCAGCAGAGAATCAAGACCCCTTAATCAGTTTCCAGATTTGAGCCAGTTTACAGATCCTGAGCCCCTTGATTGAAGGAGTTTCTGGGTCCCCTCGAGGAAGGACCCTCCTGCAACCACCAAAAGTTTCAATATTAAACTTACACCTATCCTTCCTGAGAGGGACATGTGGCCTTTTGCTAGGGTAACTGTACACTGGGGGAAAGGAAATAATCAGACCTTTCAGAGCCTACTAGACACTGGCTCTGAATTGACATTGATTCCAGGAGACCCCTAAAAGCACCATGACCCTCCAGTTAAAGTAGGTGCTTAGAGAGGTTAGGTGATCAATGGAGTTTTGGCAAATGTTAGACTGACAGTGGGTCCAGTGGGTCCCCAAACTCACCCTGTGGTTATTTCCCCAGTCCCAGAATGCATAATTGGGATAGATATACTTAGGAGTTGGCAGAACCCCCACATTGGTTCCCTGACTTGTGGAGTGAAGGCTGTTATGGTTGGAAAGGCCAAATGGAAGCCATTGAGGCTCCCACCACCAGGGAAAATAGTGAATCAGAAACAGTATCACAGCCCTGGAGGGATTTCAGAAATTAATGCCACTATAAAGGACTTGGAGGATTCAGGGGTGGTGGTTCCCACCAGATCTCCCTTTAACTCCCCTATTTGGCCTGTTCAGAAGACAGATGGATCCTGGAGAATGACAGTGGATTATCAGAAACTTAATCAGGTGGTGAATCCAATTGCAGCTGTTGTACCAGATGTGGTTTCTTTACTTGAGCAGATTAACACATCTCCTGCTACCTGGTATGCAGCTATTGAGCTTGCAAATGCTTTCTTCTCCATACCTGTCCATAAGGACCACCAGAAGCAATTTGCCTTCAGCTGGCAAGGTCAGCAGTACACATTTACTGTTTTACCTCAAGGTTATATTAACTCTCCAGCCGTGTGTCATAGCTTAGTTCACAGGGACCTTGATCGCCTGTCCCTTCCACAGGGTGTCACGTTGGTCCATTATATCGATGATATAATGCTAATTGAATCAAATGATCAGGAGGTGGCAACCACTCTGGAGTTGCTGGTACAGCATATGCGCATCAGGGGATGGGAAATAAATCCATCCAAAATTCAAGGACCTTCCACCTCAGTGAAATTTCTAGGAATTCAGTGGTATGGGGCATGTAGCAATATTCCTTCTAAGGTGAAGGACAAGTTGTTGCACTTGTCCCCTCCTACCACTAAGAAAAGCACAACATATAGTGAGCCTATTTGGATTTTGGAGACAGCACATTCCTCACTTGGGTGTCTTACTGCATCCCATATACCAAGTGACTCAGAAAGCTACTAGTTTTCAGTGGGGCCCAGAACAAGAGAAGGCTCTTCAACAGGTCCAGACTGCTGTTCAGGCTTCTCTGCCCCTTGGGCTGTATGATCCAGCAGATCCGATGGTACTTGAGGTTTCAGTGGCAGACAGGGATGCTGTTTGGAGCCTTTGGAAGGCCACCATAGATGAATCACAGTGGAGGCCCTTGGAATTTTGGATCAAGGCCCTGCCATCATCTGCAGACAATTATTCTCCATTTGAGAAACAGCTCTTAGCCTGCTATTGGGCCTTAGTGGAAACTGAACATTTGACAATGGGCCATCAAGTTACTATGCGACCTGAGCTGCCCATTATGAGCTGGGTGTTATCTGACCCACAAGGCCATAAAGATGGACGTGCACAGCAGCAGTCCATTAAGTGAAAGTGGTATATACCTGATCGGGCTCGAGAAGGTCCTGAAGGTATGAGTAAGTTACATGAGGAAGTTGCTCAAATGCCTATGGTTTCTACTCCTGTTGCAATGCCTTCTGTCTCCAAGCATGCACCTATGGCATCATGGGGTGTGCCCTATGATCAATTGACTGAGGAGGAGAGGTCTAGGGCATGGTTTACAGATGGTTCAGCACGTTATGCAGGCACCACCCAGAAGTGGACAGCTGCAGCATTACAGCCCCTTTCTGGGACAACTCTGAAGGACTGTTGTGAAGGGAAGTCTTCACAATGGCCAGAACTTTGGGCAGTGCATATGGTTGTGCATTTTGCTTGGAAGGAAAAATGGCCAGATGTGCAGTTATACAATGAGTCATGGGCTGTGGCCAACAGTTTGGCTGGATGGTCTGGGACTTGGAAGGAGCATAATTGGAAAATTGGTGCAAAGGACATTTGGGGAAGGTGTATGTGGATAGAACTCTGTGAATGGGCAAAGGATATAAAGATACTTGTGTCCCATGTTAATGCTCATCAGAAGGTGACCTCATTGGAGGATGACTTTAATAATCAAGTAGATAAGCTGACCCATTCTGTTTATACTGGTCAACCTTTTTCCTCAGCCACCCCTGTCATTGCCCAATGGGCCCATGAACAAAGTGGCCATGGTGGCAGAGACGCAGGTTATGCATGGGCCCAACAACATGGACGTCCACTAACTAAGGCTGACCTGGCTATGGCTACTACTGAGTGCCAAATTTGCCAACAGCATAGACCAACTCTGAGCCCCCGATATGGTAGTATTTCTCAGAGTGACCAGCCAGCAACCTGGTGGCAGGTTGACTACATTGGACCTCTTCTATCATGAAAAGAGCAGAGTTTTGTCCTTACTGGAATAGACACTTATTCTGGGTATGCATTTGCCTTTCCTGCACGTAGTGCTTCTGCCAAAACTACCATCCATGGGCTTACAGAATGCCTTATTCAACATCATGGCATTCCACACAGCATTGCTTCTGACCAAGGAACTCACTTCACTGCCAAGGAAGTATTGCAGTGGGCTCATGATCATGGAATTCACTGGTCTTACCATGTGCCCCACCATCCTGAAGCAGCTGGCTAGATAGAATGGTGGAATGGCCTTTTGAAGAATCAGCTACAGCACCAACTAGGTGGCAATGACTTGGAGGGCAGGGGAAGTGTCCTCCAGCAGGCTGTATATGCTCTGAATCAGCATCCTATATATGGTACTGTTTCTCCTATAGCCTGGATTCACAGGTCCAGGAATCAAGGGGTGGAAATGGGAATGGTCCTACTTACCATCACCCCAAATGACCCATTAGCTAGAATTTTGCTTCCTGTTCCTGCAACTTTACTCTCTGCTGGACTACAAGTCTTGGTCCCAGAGGGGGGAGTGCTTTTGCCAGGAGACACAAAGAACATTCCATTGAACTGGAAGCTAAGACTTCCCCTGGTCACTTTGGGCTCCTAATGCCCTTGAGTGAACAGGCTGAGAAAGGAGTTACTGTGATAGCAGGGGTGATTGATCCAGATTACCAGTGGGAAATTGAACTGATCCTCCACAATGGAGGTAAAGAAGAGTATGCCTGGAGTGCAGGAGATCCTTTAGGGCATCTATTAGTGTTACCATGTCCTGTTGTCAAAGTCAATGGAAGACTGCAACAACCCAATAGAAGTAGTGTGATAAATGGCCCAGATCCTTCAAGAATGAAGGTATGGGTTACCCCTCCAGGTAAAGAACCAAGACCTGCTGAGGTACTTGCTGAAGGTGGAGGAAATACATAATGGGTAGTAGAAGAATGCAGTTGTAAATACCTGCTAAGGCCATGTGACCAGTTACAGAAATGAGGATTGTGATTGCAATGTTTCTGTCCTGCCTTGATAACAGAGTGTTTGTATGTGTCTGCACCAACATTATGATTATATCATTAGCTAACTGTTGAATTTATATTAGACCCATTATATTAGAGACTAAGCTTTGTGTTGGGGGGAAGACTTTGCGGTTATGGTTGTACCTGGGATAAATATGCCATGTTAGGTGGAATTATGAGCTTGTTACTGTTTTCATTTGGAAATTAAGTATGATGTAAGGAGACATGATTTGATGCCAAGTTAACAAGGGGTGGACTTGTGATAGTTAAGGTGTTGTCAACTTGATCTGTTTAGTAATCCACAGGTTGCTTCTCGGAAGGATCAACTAAAGAAGTCTTTCCCCCAGGGTGAGCCCTTCCCCCAGAGTGGGCAGCCCCACTCAGAAGGGGACTTGATATAATGAAGCTCTGGATAAAAAGAGTTCCTTCCTTCCTTCCTTCTTTCCACTTGGCTGCCGGAGCTGCTTGCTACCTTCCAGCATGGATTAAAGACCAGCACGGACTAAAGACCAGCATCAACTGAAGACCCATGTGGACCGAAACCCAGCAGCTCCTCAGAAAGCCTCCAGACTTTCTGGCACCATCTGCAGTGCCGGGTTGGGACTGCTGAAGCATCTGGCCATGAAGACTGAGCAGCTACCAGGTTCGGTGATTCTTGGGCCTGCAACTGCTATTGGACTACTGTAAGCTGATCCAATATATCCCCCTTTTAAAATAATTCATTCTAGCAGTTCTGTTCCTATAGAGAATGCTGACTAATATACCCCCCTTTCTATCAAGGATGGACACTATCTTTGGGTGAAATGTTGGAAAACGGTGTTTCAAGCAAGTCGACCTAGAAAACAGGCAGGGGTTGCTATCCTAATATCTGCCAAGGTAGACTTCAGTACAACATTAGTTAAGAAAGATAAGAAAGGACACTTTATATTGATTGAAGGCACCCTCCAACAGGAGGACATTAAAATCCTAAACATATATGCACCAAACATGGGGGCCTTCAAATTCATCAAACAAACACTATTAGAACTGAGGTCACAAATAACAGCAAACAGAGTGGTAGTGGGTGACTTCAACACCCCACTCTCATCAATTGACAGATCATCCTGGGCATAAAAAAAAAAAAAAAAAAAAAAAACAGAGAAGCATCTGGACTAAACAAGGTCATAGAAGGAATGGACCTAACAGATATGTACAGGACATTTCATCCAAATGCTACAGAATATACATTCTTTTCAGCAGCACATGGAATATTCTCTAAAATAGACCACATATTAGGACACAAAGCAAATCTTAACAAACACAGGAAAATTGAAATAATTCCTTGCATTCCATCTGACCACAATGGAATCAAACTACAAATCAATAGCAAGAAAGGCTACAGAGCATACACAAAATCATGGAAATTAAACAACACACTACTAAATGATGAATGGGTCAACGAAGAGATCAAGAAGGAAATCAAAAAATTTATAGAGTCAAACAATAATGAGAACACAACATACCAATATCTCTAGGAATCAATGAAGGCAGTCCCCAGAGGTAAATTACAGCTTTAAGAGCCTATATTAAGAAATTAGAAAGGTCGCAAGTAAACGACCTAGTGCTTCACCTTAAAGACTTGGACAAACAAGAAAAAGGCAAACCAACAGTCAGTAGACAGGAAGAAATAATAAAGATTAGGGCAGAAATTAATGAAATAGAAACAAACAAACAAACAAAAAAAAATCCAAAGAATCAAAGAAACAAAGAGTTGGTTCTTTGAAAGGATAAACAAGTTTGATAAACCCTTAGCAAATCTGACCAAAAGAAAAAGAGAACAGACACGAATTACTAAAATTAGCGATGAAAAAGGTAAAATCACAACAGATGCCAGAGAAATTCAAAAAATCATATGGACAAACTATAAAAGCATATACTCCACAAAGTATGAAAATTTGAAAGAAATGGGTAGTTTCCTTGATTTATATGACCTACCTAGATTAAATCAAGATGAGATTAATCACTTAAATGGACCTATAGGAAGCATGGAGATCCAAGCAATAAAAAATCTCCCAACTAAAAAAGAGCAGACCCAGATGGATTCACTGCTGAATTTTACCAGACCTACAAGGAAGAGCTATCACCATTGCTTCTTAAGCTTTTCCATAAAATACAAAAAGAAGGAATCCTACCAAACTCCATCTATGAAGCCAGCATCACCCTGATTAAAAAAAAAAGGAAAAAAATAGGCAAAGATAGAACAAAAAAAAAAGAAAAGTACAGACCAATCTCCCTCATGAACATAGATGCAAAAATTCTCAACAAAATATTGGCAAACAGAATACAAGAATATATCAGAAAGATCATTGACCCTGACCAAGTAGGCTTTATCCCAGAGATGCAGGGATGGTTCAACACACACAACTCAATAAATGTAATACATTATATAAATGGACTGAAGGACAAAAATCACATGATCATCTCATTAGACACAGAGAAAGCATTTGACAAAATCCAACATCCCTTCATGACAAAAGTCCTACAGAGACCGGGAATAGAAGGAACATATTTCAATATAATAAAGACTATTTATGACAAGCCTACAGCCAACATATTACTAAATGGGAATAAACTGGAAGCTTTTCCACTAAAATCAGGAACAAGACAAGGGTGTCCACTGTCCCCACTTTTATTTAATATAATAGTGGAAGTCTTAGCCATAGCAATAAGGCAAGAGACACACATAAAAGGGATACAAACTGGATAGGAAGAGATCAAGTTATCATTATTTGCAGATGACATAATTCTATATATAAAGGGCCCTAAAGACTCTACCAGCAAACTGTTAGAGCTGATAAAAACATACAGCCATGTAGCAGGATACGAAATAAACACAAAGAAATCAGTAGCCTTCCTATATGCTAACAACAAACATACAGAGGATGAAATCAGAGAATCACTCCCATTCACAATTGCATCAAAGAAAATAAAGTACTTTGCAATAAACCTAACCAAGGAAGTAAAGGATCCCTACAATGAAAACTGTAAAACACTCAAGTGAGAAATTGCAGAAGACACTAGGAAGTGGAAAAACATCCCTTGTTGCTGTATTGGAAGAATCAATATTGTGAAAATGGCAATCTTACCAAAAGCAATCTACACTTTTAATGCAATCCCCATCAAAATTCCAATGGCATTCTTGACGGAAATAGAAAAAACAATCCAAAAATTCATTTGGAATCACAAAAAAAAACTCGAATGTCTAAAATAATACTGAGCAACAAAAATAAGGCTAGTGGTATCAACATTCCTGATTTTAACCTATACTACAGAGCCATAGTAACAAAAACAGCATGGTACTGGCACAAAAGCAGACATGTAGATCAATGAAACAGAATAAAGGACCCAAATGTAAGTCAAGGTAGCTATAGCCACCTGATATTCGATAAAAATGCCAAAAATACTCATTGGAGAAAAGACAGCCTCTTCAGCAAATGGTGTTGGGAAAACTGGATATGTATCTGTAGAAGAATGAAAATAGATTCTTCTCTCTCTCCATGCACAAGAATTAAGTCCAAATGGATTAAAGACCTTAACATCAGACCAGAAACTCTGAAACTGCTAGAGGAAAAAGTAGGGGAAACCCTTCAAGAAATTGGTCTTTGCAAAGACTTTGTGAATATAAACCCAATTGCTCAGGCAATAAAACCACAGATTAACCACTGGGACCTCATGTAATTACAATGATTTTGTACTGCAAAGGACACTGTGAATAAAGCAAAGAGGCAACCTACAGAATGGGAAAAATCATTGCCAGCTATATATCTGATAGAGGATTCATATCTATGATATACAAAGAACTCAAAAAGTTAAATAATAAGAAATCAAACAAGCCAATTAAAAAAATGGGCTATGGACCTAAATAGAGAGTTCTCAAAAGAAGAAATACGGATGGCATATAAGCATCTAAAAAATGTTCTACATACCTAGTCACCAGGGAAGGCAGATTAAAACTACATTGAGATTCCATCTCACTCCTGTCAGATTGGCCACCATCATGAGAACAAATGATCATAAATGCTGGTGGGAATGTGGAAAAAGAGGAACCCTTCTACACTGTTGGTGGGAATGCAATCTGGTGCAGCCATTGTGGAAATCAGTGTGGAGATTCCTAAAACAGCTAAAGATTGATCTACCATATAACCCAGGTATAGCACTCCTAGGCATATATCCTAAGGACTCATCTCATTTCCTTAGAAGTACGTGCTCCACCATGTTTATTGCCACTCAATTCGTAATAGCTGGGAAATGGAACCAGCCAAGAGTCCCTCTACTGATGAGTGGATAATGAAGATATGGCACATTTATAAAATGGAGGTCTACTCAGCGTAAAGAAAAAAAGGAAGGTATGAAATTTGTGGGGAAATGGATGGATCTGGAAAGGATTATACTAAGTGAGCTAATGCAGGCCCAGAAAGCCAAGTGCCCCATGTTTTCTCTCATATGTGGATCCTAGCTACAGATGACTGGGCTTCTGTGTGAGAAGGAAAGAACTCAGTAGCAGAGGCCAGTAAGCTAAAAAAAAAAGTTTTATAAAGGGAAGAGAAAGGAAGGGAGGAGTGTACGTAATAGGTTGGTATTATATATATGTAAGTAGAAGAATAGATTAACAGGGGTGAAAAGGCCCAAAGTGAGGTCAGGGGAAGAGTTTTAGTAAAGGAAAGGTGGAGGGAGGGCTAATCAAAATTTAAGAGGATATCATATGGGATCCTCCGGTTTTGGACAATGCAACACTCAGGAGCTGTAGATCGTTGCTAGAAAATTTTCACTGCCAGGGATGGGACACCTTCCAATGAGTTGTTGGCCAGGGAGGTCCCTGATGCCCCAAAACATTATAGGCCATTGCCAAGGCCCTTGGTTTCCCACCAGGAACAGAGGGTAAGACCCTACTGCTGAAGACCCCACATACTTGGGTTGCAAGGCCGGTGAGAAATCCTGCTGGAACTGAGCTGAAAACCTCCTCCATGCAGACCAGCTGACAGAAAGCTGGAAGAAGCCCTTTTATGTGCAGTTCAATGGGAGAAAGTGATACCACCAGTGAAGATACTCAACAGTGGACACTGCAAGCCTTATAATTGGCCAGCCAGGCCAAATGAGCCAACAGGTGCTATAGTGGCATATCTATCATGGTGGAAACCAACTGCCCTCCAAGTGGACTGGAGGCCTACTCCATGGGAGGGAATACTTCCCTGATACTGAAAACTTAAAACAGGGGTAGTCATAAGCTCTAGGGGTGTAACATCTTCTGATGTCTGGATAAATGTATATACTGTGCTTATCAAAGTGCCCAGTAAGCACTTCTCTTAATATTCACACCCTTATATTAGTGCTACTCTCACTTTGGGTTGAGAATCTTCTCTTTTCAGATGGTAGTGGCCTTGGGATGACTCAGAAGGTATCATGGTGCTGGAAAGAAGTGACTGGAGTGCTGAGTAACATCTCTATCACACCTTGCAAGGTTCAGGGTCTAATGCGGAAGAGGTGGCGGAAAGAATGTAAGAGCCAAAGGAAGGGTAGGACTCCTTACAATGTGCTCCCTCCAGACATAAAATGGCCTGGATATCCATGACCTCATAGTACCTGACACTACCTGCCCAAGACCATAATAAGAGGATGAGAAGATCATGACATCAAAATAAAAGACTGACTGATTGAGATCGGGAGGGGATATGATGAAGAATGGAATTCAAAGGGGAAAGGGGAGGAGGGAGTGTATTACCATGGGATATTTTTTATAATCACAGAAAACGTTAATAAAAATTGAGGGAAATAAACACAAACTAAAAGTGATTGGCATGCTGGGGGTTTCTTTTTATATTACTATTGCTATTTTATCTTCAAGTAATTATTTTTACATAGTTACACAATGCTGACTTTGCTACAAACGTTGCCTCCTTTAAAGCCTCCTTTGGTTATAATATTGTTTTTGAAAATAAAATTAAATCCAATGCAGCATTAGTAGACTCACCAAACAACAGTGAAGTTCTTATAGCACCACAAAACTTAAAATGACTGGGGCTGAGGAAGAATGAGTCAAGGACATTCATTGTAGCAAAATGGTAAAATTAGGTATACTTTGTTTGCTCTGTACTTCTCATGCAAGAGATGATATGTTTTCTACTTAATATGGTGTCAAGGGGTAGACTCTGTAGTAAGAAATATCTAGTTGAATTTTATGTGAAAAGAGTAAACAATCAGAGATCCTCTGATGAAAACAAACAGCACAGAGATAAAGAAGAGTATATATTTTAAAAAATACAAACAAGAAAACTTATCTCTTTCCCACAGAAACCCTCAAACCAGTAAGATAATGACATAGGTTAAATAAAACTATAAGGGTTAAGGATATAAAGAGAAGCTCTTTCAAATATATAGTCCCTGCAAATGTAGAATTTAACTGGATGTCATGTCATGCAAGGCATATCTTATCATGAACTTGTCATTGAACCATAGGTATTATCCTCACTTTATATCTCACTATGGCAAGCGGAAAGATAATAGCTCAGCAGCTTATAAGCTTGTCTGTAATGCCTAACAACCCAGTGTTCAATTTCCCAGTACCTACATAAAGTCAGATGCACAAATGCACAAAGTGGTTCATGCATTGGGAGTCTGTTTGCAGAGGCTAGAGGTCCTGCTGCACCCATTTCTCTCTCTCTCTCTCTCTCTCTCTCTCTCTCTATCTATCTATCTATCTCTCTATCTCTATCTCTATCTCTCTGTCTTCTTGCTAATAAAGAAATTTATTTTTTAAAAAATCATAGAATCTATACCAAATTAAAATGAATAAACAAAGGATAGGCAGAACCAAGATTTAGGCTGATTCCAAAGTGTTTTGTTTTCAAGGACTAATTTCTAGCTTTTACATTCCAACATGCATAATAACATAATATTTTTTTATTTTTTGCAATGGCAAATAATGAAATAATAGGTAATATTGTTGTTGGTTTGCAAAATTATAGTTTTACAAAACATTTTAGCTGAAATTTTCAATACTTTGAAACAATCTAAATGAATCAAACAGTAAAGGTTAAATAAATTTTTGATTGTTATATAGAATGGAATTTTATGCAATATTTAAAATCTGACATGAAAATATATCCAGAATATAATATAATGTGATTTATAAAAGCCTAGTGTGTTATATGTACAAAGGTCTTATTTTAAGTGTATATGCATTGCATAAGTATGCATATATTTGTGAGTATATATGTGTGTGTGTGTGTATACACATATATGTTTTAAGTATGTCAAATTTTTAAGAGACCAATAAAGAGATAGCCTGAAAGAATGTCAACTGAAGAAGTATTTAATTTTATACTTATTTAATTTTATTTAAAACAAACTGCCCATTCTTCTTGAATGATGAAAGGAACAAAGAACTAAAAATGGGTTTTACTTTAACATAGTAAGACATAATTTCTTCACTCAAAGTAGAAATCAATTTGTTACAAAATTACTTGGAATCTTCAAACTATGTAAGTAAAATGACAGCTACTAAAATGGAAATAGAAATTTGATTTTACATTTATGTTTTACATTTCTGGGATTTTCAAAAATGACACATGAAATAATATAAAAGTTGTGTAGGTTAATGATATTTTTACTTTCTAGGGAAAAATGACTATTTCCCATTTGTTTTATAGATGAGATAATGAAAGAGAGTTTAATACTGACCTAGATAACACTTTGCAGCCATTCATTTTGCTGACCTTCTGAAGTAGCTTACTATTGCAATTTTTTAGGTGAATAACAAATTTGGTATATGACTAATACTTGCTCCAACAACAGTAAAAGGAGTGCTATCATATTCAGGAATGTTCCACCTCTAGTAAAATCATTAGCATCATAGAACACTATATTAGTACGTTCTATCTCTCCTAAAAAAAATTCTGCAGTGTGAGTTTAGACAACAGACACTTATTCTTTCATAGTTTTGAAGGGTAGACATCTGATCAAGACGCAGAACCTGAGGAGAGAATCAGCCCATCTCGCCTCACCAGCGCCCCAGCGGAAACCATAGAGTAATTAGGGAAATGAGCAAAAGTGCTGATTTTTTGGTGAACCTGGCACCAGCACAAGGATGGCGATAGACACAGAGCACACTCAACTCCTACCAAACCAGATATCCAGAGACACAGAGGCTCCCAAGACCTCATTACTGAAGTAGACCTAAAACGAACCCAACATGGCTCAGAGAAATTCACGGAAGAGGGGGCAGAAAGATTGTCACAAGTTGGGATATTATGTGTAGAGACATTGCCTCTTCCCCATAACTGATGGCTACCTCCACAATGCAGGATCAACAATCCCCAAGGAAGAGGGTCCCTTTGGATGGGGGAGGACAGGGTACCAACACTGAGTATGTACATAACTAATAAAGAAAAAAAAGAAAGAGGAAAAAGATTTAAAAAAAACACAAGATGTAAGCAGCGTGAGTTTCTCACAATTGCCCTCTTACTAGTTTATAAACAGCCACCTAATCACTATGTCCTCACATTAATTACTCTGCAGGCATATAGAACAAGTTCTGTTGCATCTTTTCTTTCCCTTATAAGGACATGAGTCTTATGGGATTAGAACCACACCCTTATTACTGCATTTAATCACTAAGCCTCATTATATCCTTATAAACTTTGTCTTCAAATATAGACACATTTGAGGTTAAGGTTCCAAAATACAAATTTTTAGGGAAGAAACATTCATCCACAACACAGGACCCATAAAATTTCAAAGATGCAGTCAGAAAATCTCAAGTGAGGGGAAGCAACTACGTAGACATATTGACAAAAGGCTAGAAAACAGGTTTCCACAGTCACTGGAGTTGCCTGAGTCTGAGATTATTTTATCAGTTACCTAGAAAGACTTTAGATTGATCGCATGAGCACGTAGTTAAACCCATAGCCAACCAATCTGACAAGTGGCAACTAAAAGTCTCAGATGTTTGTGGAAAATTAGTTGTGTACTGGTCTTCTGATCTGGAGATGGTAGGCATTAAGCAAAGAAGATTTAAAAGATTATGGGGGTTCAATCTTTCCTCAATTTAACTCCATTTACAATTTAAAACATGTAAACTCTCATTATTTACCAAAATAAGGCGAGAATAACAATTCATCATGAGATAACAAACTCTTAACAGTGAAACCATTCAAATACAAGCGCACAACAGTACATGCTTGGCCAGATTTCCACCTAGCCTGGAAGAGGCAACTGTTAGTTTGGGTGGCCGCCAGGTGGCATTTAGCACATGGCAGAGAAGTCTTAAGGGTTCAGTTAAGCTTCCAAATCATATTCATCCTCCACTTAACAGCTCATGTGTCTGACTTTGGTGTGTGTGTCGGCATATACACCAAAGCAATCCGGCAAGCTCGTCTGTGACTCAGCTGCTTTCTGTGAATTCTGTTTCCCCAAGGTCTACACTTTGTATTTCTTGCAAATCTCGTCTTTCTTCAGCTGTAAGATCCCAAAATGCACAGCCACCTTCCAGAGTTTCATCTATCAGTCCTATGACCACCGGCTGTACTTCTTAAATGTTCTGGGATCTTGGGATTGAGTTCAGTTTGTCAAAAGGACCTCATTAATGTAGTGATCATAAGCAACAGTGTTCTTTCCATAGTTGATCTGCTTCTTCTGTTTCTGCCTTCTCTCATCGGGACACTTTCATCCCTGTCCACATCAGCAGTCCGCAAATGCAGACTCTTCGCTTTTTCTTTTTGGTTTTTCTAGGTAGGGTCTCGCTCTAGCCCAGATCGGCCTAGAATTCACAATGCAATCTCAGAGTGGCCTCGAATTCACAGCGATCCTCCTACCTCTGTCTCCCGAGTGCTGAGATTAAAGGTGTGTGCCACCACGCCCAGCCAAACGCAAACTCTTGAATAAGAACTTCCTAATGATGACTTTGTCTCTTCCAAAGTCATTTATGAGGAGTTTTCTTTTAGCTCTTGTGATCCCTTTGTTAACTTTGGTCCTCATTTCATCTTCCTCAATTGCACTTGCCCAATTTGAGCGTCTAGAATGGGGCACAGGGTTTCAGGAGCGGCAAAGCTTTCGGGGCTGTAGTCAGCATCCAGGTGCTCGCCTTGGTGGTGTTTCCGCTGCCTCCTGTGAGCTCTGTGCTCCCATCATCGAGGCTCCAACTGGCAGGGGATGAAGACTGGTGATGTTATGGTGACGGTTTCAATGCCAAGGTGGGCTTTGGAGTCCATAGGCCATGGTGGTAAAGTTAATTGGATAGGGGAGCACAAGCTGGTTATCCTAGCACTGAGAAGACAGAGACAGACGAAACCGTGGAGATCATTGACCATCTACTCTAACCCACCTGGCATGCTCTCTGCTAATGAAAGATGTTGCCTTAAAAAACATGTATGACAACTGAAAAGACACCCGAGGTTGTTTTCTAGATCCAATAAACATGTGTACACATGTGCATACACACCCAACACACACACTCACAACAAACACGCACACTCCAAGATTTGGTATCCAAAAAAAGATACATTTCTTTTAAATTCAACAAAATACCTAGATTTTTCTTCTTTCTACACTTCCCTAAGTAAATTTAAATTACTGAATCTGATAAAATCATTTGCTTTCTTAGAGTTTTTGACTTTAAAAATATGCTCAATTATTAGTCTAATATATTTAATCATTTTTTTCATGTAAAATGCATTTAAATTATACAGTGAATTGAATATAATTATACACATATAATTAAGTTCTTTTCTCTTTTCTTTATGAGGTAGGGTATTACTCTGGTTCAGGCTGACCTAGAATTCACTATGTAGTCTCAGGGTGGCCTCGAACTCTCGGCGGTCCTCCTACCTCTGCCTCCCAAGTGCTGGGATTAAAGGCATGCACCACCACGCCCGGCTATTTAATTCAATTTTAATTAATGGGCCATTTATCTAAATTTAATTAGCTCCTTATTTTAAATATAATTTTTATGTGCTTTCTTGCTTGGTTAATCACTGTATACATACTGACTGAGAACTTATTTACCCAACACAGAATACCAATAACCCTACTGAGGAGAACCCTTATGGATAATGGAAGTGGGATTATGGATGAGGGGATATAAGGCCACAACCTTTGTTTAAAACAAAAAGAAAATAAATAAATTTTATAAAAATAAAATATAAATCATGTACAATAAAAATTATTTTACCTGACCCAGAATATTTCAGACAGTAAAATATTTGAGTATAAGAAAGAACACTAGTATTTATGTTGCTTGGAAGTAGCTGCAGTAGCAAATTAAAGCAAGATGAATCATCTCTTGCCTGTTATATGAAGGCAAAAGAAACTGGATTTTAAAAGATGACATATTTCATGGAAAGTAATGTCTTCTTTGCTCCTCATTATTTTAGCAACACTTCCTGTTCTCAGTGGTTACTGTGGGACTGTGACCATGACATTAGATACCACTTTTTATTTTAACATAACAGGGATATAGATAATTTTAGCCTCTCTGTTAAGTCATTGCAAATGTACTTTTCTTGGGCATACTCTGAATTTTCAGAACTATATTCTTTCATTGCTTATTTTATCAGCACTAAGAAGATGTTTTTATATAGGCCAAATTCTAATGGACTTTAAAAGCCACAGTTCAACTACCAAAAACAATTTGTGTCTGCATTTAGAAAAACATATCCTACAAATTAATAAATTCATAAAACTTTACTAACATCTCATGTGTTGTATGTTAGTACTTTTTATCAGTTCCCAAAATGTAAATATGTCAGTCATTGATAGTAAAGATGCTTCTACTTTTTTTCATGGTGTTATCATAGTAACTTATCTACAAAGTGATTGGTTTAATATATTACTTGCCTAGATTCCTGAAGTCACCTTTTAGAATTCACATCATATCTTTTATTTTTTAGAACAGAAGGCACATTTAGTAGCATACTGTTTTAATACTTAATGTATATGAAGTAGTCTCTTCAAAGTTTGTCTTTTGTTGTAAAGAAGACAATATTCCCTACCATTCTAGTTACCTTCTTGTTGGAATAAAGCACTAGTCCAAAAGCAACAGATGTGCTTCCAGTCTCCAGGTGAAGCTTTTGGAAGTAGAAAGCCTGGTGTGACTTGACAATGGACATCACCGCATCACCTCTGCCACAGCAAGTAGAAAACAGCAGAAAGAGAGTGAGCAAAACTCTGGCAAGGAAAACTGGGCTATAACACCCCTAAGCCATCCCCCATCAACACACCTCTTCCAGTAAGGCTCCACCTCCCACATTGCCACCAACTGGGGACCAAGCACTCAAAACATGAATTTGTGGGGGGCATCTGATTCAAATGTCCACACTTACTGATAAAGTTTTGCTCTACATTTATATATATTTATAAGGATATATATATGTATAAATTTATATTATATTTGTATGTAAACTTATACATATATATTTATTATATATATTTATATTATATTTATATATAAATTTATATATTTATTTATTATATAAATTTATACTATAATCCTGCAGTCAGTTATTGAAACTGCCCATTGTGGTTGAATTTGAATTTGAATTGTCCTGCACAAGCTGATGTTTTGAAGGCTTGTTCCTTAGTGGCTAGCACTATTTTGGGAGGCTATGGAAGAGCAGCAGTAGAAGTAGGTTACATGTAAAAATTTAGATCTGTTACCTACTTTTTGTTCCACCCTCTGCTTCCTGGGCCACAGATATATAAAGGGTCTCTGCCCATTTGAAATTTCCACTCTTTCCAAATCATGAAAGTATGAACCTGTAAGCCAAATTAAATTCTCAGGTGATGAGGTCACATAGATTCAAGTGTTAACTACTACACTGTCACATCACCAGAACCTGTCATATAAATATGTTCTTTAAACAAATATGCATCCTTTCTCTTCAGCATTCAACCAATGTTCATCAATACTGACATAAAGCATGAGGAAAAATTTCAATGGGACAAAACAATCTAGTGATCATCACATGCTAAAGTAACCCCTGAAGAGGGAAAATCCTCAAAAAACTTAGTCTGTGGCTGAAAAGATGGCTTAGCAGTTAAGGTACTTGCTTGCAAAGCCAAAGGACCCAAGTTCAATTCCCCAGGACCCACGTAAACCAGATGCACAAGGGGGCACATGCCTTTAGAGTTTGTTTACAGTGGCTAGATGCCCTGGCATACCCATTCTCTCTTCTTCTTCTTCTCTTTCCCCCTCTCTGCCTCTTTCTCTCTCTCTCAAAGAAATAAATAAATAAAATACATTAAACTTAGTTTTTGGACCTTAAAGAGATATGCAAACTTTTTTGAGCAAGTTACACATTTCAACTATTATGCTTTTTAATAAAAAAAAATGTCCTTGGACAAATAAATGGTGACTTTGGCTTCTACAATGGAGTCCTATGTCTAGATATTACAGTATTTTTATTACTTTCCACTTCTCTTTTACCCAAACAGTCTTCTCTTGCAAAAATTACTTGTGACACAGTGCTCATTCGGCAAAGGACCACAGATGTTCTCATATGTTATAGACTATGATTTATGTGTTGTAACATTTCCTATAATCTATTTGGATAATTTAAATATGGTTGTATAGGAACAGAGATGAAGGTCATTCAAGATCAAACCTATGTCATGTGGAAGTATTCTTCAGCTTTGTGTACAAATAGCAAAGTCATTTTGGGTCATGGCCTCCAACTCCTTCATTTGTTTTCTTCATGCATTTTCAGTTTATTGCTTTGTTCTTCCACTCATGCCTCACCCAGTTGCATGTTTTATGTCATGAAGTCTCAGTCAATTTATTTGAGTAAATTGAAGGCTCACAAATCTTGTTTGAACCTAATCACCTTCTCCATCTTTTTTTGCCGAGGTAGAAATATGATAGTATTCACGGCATAAACTTTATGCTTGAAATAGAAAGTAGTTAAGTACTTTTGTAGAGGAGCAAGTGAGAAGCAAACTGCCAGATGGAATTTATTCTAACATTCACTTTTATCTAGCCTTTTGTAAGATTTCTAGAATTCATACTTCCAAGTTTTCTAATAAAAAAGTAATATGTGTTGATTACTTCATATCCATTTGTTGTTTTTCAATGTTTCTATTAAGGATACAGGAGAAATGGATCATCTCAAAATGCATATTCTTTGGTGATCAGAAGAGGGCTTAGACAAGGGGCAAGACCCAGTACCCACCAAGCAAACAGACCTGGAAAGGGGGCATCACTTGGCATTCCAGATTTTCCCCATCTTCAGAGGTACACAATAAGGGCCTCTGGCAAACAAAGGCAATGCACAAGATCCTCCTGACATCAGTTGTAGCAGTCCCCTCATTAGCTACAGTAAGGCAGAATCCTCACTATCATCAATACTGAGAGTAGGGAGGCAGTGACAGGCAGGCAGAGGCTACGGCTGGATTAAACATAATGCAATGAGACATTTTCAAAGAAGCCACTTGAAGAAATCATCCTTTGTTTACATTATGAGGAAAAAGTTAGAGATTCATCTGACAAAATGTCAATTAGTTGCAAATTTGAGTGAAATAAAGTCAATTATTAACTTCTGCCGGGGGGGGGGGGGAACCTGTCATTCTTTTTTTTTTTTAATTTTTTTTTTCATTTTTATTTATTTATTTGAGAATGACAGAGACAAAAAGAGGCGGGGCGGGGGAGAGAATGGGAGCGCCAGGGCTTCCAGCCACGGCAAACGAACTCCAGACGCGTGCGCCCCCTTGTGAATCTGGCTAACGTGGGTCCTGGAGAATCGAGCCTCGAACCAGGGTCCTTAGACTTCACAGGCAAGCACTTAACCACTAAGCCATCTCTCCAGCCCAAACCTTTCATTCTTTCTATCACCAAGTTTATAGGCCTTCTCAGAAATAAGCTTGTCCTGGAGTGAGCAAAAAGAGAGCTGAAGTTTCTTGAGATATTGGAGGCTGTGTGCTTGGGCAAGAAAACAACATATAGGCTATCTAACTTTCTCATCAGTCCTCATATTTGTATAGGACAAAAATTCACAATGTTTTATAAATCATCAAAAATTTAAGCAAGTATTATTTCTTTCAAAAACATTTATTTGACAGGATTTATTTCTAAAACTCTCATAGACCAAGAGTGGTGATAAAACAGTGCTTAGATAAGGTATTTTAACTTGTTCATAGTATGTGAAGGGAAAATTCCTCTATAACTTTATTCAGTCAGGTTTCATCTGCTGGAAGGAGAACCAACAGATAAACATATATGAAAGGATTAATGAGCAGTACTTGACTTATCCTCTAAAGATAATACTAAAGAAAAGCTAGTCCTTTTGAAAACATCTCCAAAAAATAAAGTAATAGACTTCTTGGCATTTTTTTGTTTTACAAAAAAATTAATCTTTATAACTTATTCTTTGCCTCCATTCATCATCTGCTGTTTTAGTTTTTATCTTTTTTCTTCAAAGTTTCCAAATCTATGAAAAATAACCAAAATATTAATACATGTAAATACATATAGACCTATATTATTACAGCTAATAATTTCATGTGCCAGAGCAGGTTTCACTATCCATATAGCTTTGTTTTATTAATAAACAAGCCACACATATTTTAACTCAATACTGAATCTAGGTACAAACCAAAAGCCTGAAATGCTTAATGAATCAATAGTATGTTATGTCAGTAATACCAACACACAAAAAAATCTATTTTAAAAACATGCTATTTATGAGAGTATGGCACTTTCTCATAATTCTAGCATTTAGGAACTTGAAGTAGGAGAATTTAGAGTGCAAGTTCAAGACCAGACTATAACTATAGAGTGGGAAGTAAGCCTGGGCAAACAGCAAAAACAAAAACAAAAAACATGCTATTAACAATGAAGTATCAATAATAAGAAATCACCTGTGAACAAATTTTAAAATATGTTCACACTGTTTATTTTGATTTCACAAAAGTACCAAGAAGCATAAAAAACATAGAATTTACCTTCAATTTGTAGATGAGAATGCAGGGACTCTGGTTAAACTAATTATATTGCATTGTGAATTCAAGCAGTCTCATTTGGCCCTTAATTCTTGGAAAACAAGCAGTGTCTTTTAACTGTATTAAATTTCCCTCTGTCTCTCTGTGATCTTATTGGAAACATTCATGGATGAAGCTAATTATCTACTGCCTAGTTTATTGAGTCTTACAAGCGTTCTGTTTAACTTGAAGAGAAATCCAAATGCATTTCCTGCCTGCTGTTAAGGATCACAGTTACTGATAATGAACATAGGATTTTACAGTGTCTTTCATAGTACTAAACTTACCATAGTAACTGAGTACTCACACTGTTGCTCAGTATATTCTATATTCTGTACCTTTGTGGGTCCAAAGTTTATTATTATTTATATTGAATATTTTCTTTTGAGACACAGTAAAATTAAGCTCTTTCACTTGTGATTCTAAACAAAAGAATGTCAAGAAACATTGCCTCCTCCCTATAACTGATGGATAACCCCAGAATGCACAACCCACATTCCCTAACCCTAACCCTAACGCTTCAGAGGGGGGAGGAGGCTAACAATGGTCTAATCTACTCAGCAGCAGACAGTCTGATGTGATGCTCACCCAAGTGCAATAGCAGCATACATCCATGGTAGGTAACCAGCCATGTTCTTGAACCACTAAGCCATCTCTTCAGCCCACTTAATTTTTAAATATATAATAGGATATTCATGATTGCTATGAAAATGCAAGTCATGGTCATAGACTGATGGTAGAATACTATTGAACATGAGTCATAAGAGTCAAAAACTTTGATAGCAGTTGTTGAATAAGTTTCCCACATATTTAGTAAACACAGTAATGGTATAACTTTTATTCATGGCAAAGAAAAAAAGTAGCAAATGTATCACTCATTTATTTTCAGTTTGTATAGAATTATTTGGGATGTTACTAAAACAATAGGTAATAACAGAAATAGTGGTACTATTAGATGGTTTAGTGGCTGGTGAGAAAACTTTAACTTTGTTAATCAACTCATATTATAACCAAACATATGATAGATTTATACATTTTATGTGGATTCTGAAAATGGAAAGTTTCTGTCTCTTCCAGGCTACACATCACTGAGATAATTGTTTTGTAAAAGTAGATAGGAATAAGGAGATTCCCTGTGAGAAGCATTAATGTATAGCACCTGGAAGGTATAGGATGGAGGGTCAAGAGATCAAGGACAACCTCAGATACATGGCAAGTTTGAGGCCATAGATACATACATAGATACATAGATACATACAAATAGTACATAACTCTGAGTAGAGAAAAAAAATGGTGGTTTTCATGAGAAAGGATCATAGGAGTGACATAAAACTCATTGCAAAAGGAAATAGTCAACATAGAATTCAGAAAAGCAACAAGAAATACATTCAAGGCTAGAAGATGATAGGTGATGAGTCAGACAGCTATCATTTTATATGACCCACTGTGGAATGTATATTTCATGGTTGAGTTTGAGATCTTGCAAAAGATTTCAGTCTCCTTTTTTAATCATGCTAGCAATCCTTTTATTCATTTTCATTCTTTTTTTTGTTTTGTTTTGAGGTAGTGTTTTTCTCTAGCTCAGGCTGACCTGTAATTCACTATGTCTTCTCAGGGTGGCCTTGAACTCACAGTGATCATCCAACCTCTGCCTCCCCAATTTTAGAATTAAAGGTGTGTGCCACCATGCCTGGCTCAAGTGAACAGTTCTTAATTCATTATTTTAATAATGCTATTACTGCAATAATCTGATAAATCCTGTGTATATATTCACTAACTAAATGAAAGTGGGGATATATAAAATAAGGGATATAATTTTATAGATTTATAATGTATAACTTTGCTTTAAAACACTCTGATTTAATATGTTACCACCCATTCATTTATTTAGGCCTATATTATTCAGTGCTCTCCCAAGTGGGCAGCACAATGCTGTATATTATATGGTTTCATTGAAAGAGCAAATAAGAATTCCTAGCCAACACTGTGTGGTTAGCAGATTTAGAATTTGGACATCTCTACTATTGAATTTTTAGTATTTGCATTGTTATCAAAATACATGTGTACATATGTGATGTACATCATATATAATTGTATTTTTAAAAACTATTTATTTTTATTTATTTCAGAGAGAGGGAGAGAGAGAATGGGCATACCAGGGCCTCCAGCCATTGCAAATGAACTCCAGATGCATGCACTACCTTGTGCATCTGACTTACATGGGTCCTGTGGAATTGAACCAAGGTCTTGGCTTTGCAGGCAAATACCTTAATTGCTAGGTCATCTCTCCAACTCTATAATTGCATTTTTTAAATTTATGTGATAAATATATTTGAATGTTGATCTCAGGAATTACTAATGTTCTAAAACAAAAATGTCAGGGACATTTATGGCTTTACATCAGAACAAAAACATTACCTTCACTGAATTGTCTTCTCTCCACTTAAGGTTCATAATTTTTTATTCCTGAAGACATTGTTTTACATTCAGTATTTTCCCATATCTAACCCTTAATTTCCCAGTTAATTTAATTTCCTTCTGACTTAATCTGTACAAAGGCTTTGATAAACTAGAATGCATCCTATTTGATTCTACTATTGCTTTCGGTTTTATAGACATTCTGTAGTTGAATAAGTAATAATATTTTTGAAGTCCAAAGGATGCATTGAAATTTTGCACTTTAATAGAATTAAATACAGATATGACAAGTGATGACTGGTTCCATGTAAGTACATGCCAAGGACCATGAAACAAAAAATGTGAGAGGTCTTTACATATTTTACTGATTAACATGACTAAAAATATTATCATCTGAAGTAGAAAGGAAAAGATTATTGACATTTTTCTAAGACATGTTAACTATCTCAATATTACTTCATGGAAATAAGCCATATGTTTACCTTTATATTTGAATACTGATACTTCCTATGTAATGTTCAAACATAAGTAAATTTCAGCAAAAAATATAATAAACCCATTTGATTTTTACACAATTTTTTTTAAATTTTAAATTGATTTTTAAACTTTATACATTTTGAACAATTATCAACCTCTTGAGTATTACCTCTTTTTGTCACCAAACTTCTAGTCTGCCTAACCAATAGATTGTATTGAATTATACATTGAGACAAACTTTAGTGCCTTTTCTTGGAGTTCACTTTTTTTTTTTTTTTTTTTTTTTTGGTTCTTTGAGGTAGGGTCTCACTATAGCTCAGGCTGTCCTAGAATTCACTATGTACCCTCAGGCTGGCCACAAACTCATGGCAGTCCTCCTAACTCTGCCTCCCAGATGCTTGGATTGAAGGCATGTGACACCACATCTGGCTTTCTTTTCAGTTTTGAAAAACAATTGTTTTGCACTTAGTATTCTCACTTCTTCATCTACTATTCCTTTCTCAGCTAGTTTGATTTCCTTTCCATGTATTCTATGCCAAAATTTTGGAAAGATGTCAACTTTCTAATTGTACAATCAAATATAAAGTTTTTTGAGTAAGATATATCAACCCCAAATACTTCCACCTCCAATTCCTCTATTGTTTTGGTTTTACTAAGCTAAGTTATCTTTGACACTAATGAAGAATAAGTGCAATTTAATTCTCAGGTGTTTGACATAATTAGATGAAGAGAAGTTGAGCAGTGATATGTTGTATGATATATGTATTCAAGAACATGGAAACTTTTGTCAGCAATTTTGAAACAACATAGTATAGTGTATGTTATGTCTATCAATAATGTCTGCTGGAGTATTAAGTATGATTTTGTGATTATAAAACCTATTTTTTGGTAAAAATGATGGGGCAGAGTGTGCACTAGGTCAATAGTGCTCTACAGAGACTGGAAAGAAATGTCAATTTTGTCTCAGGAACAACCATCATTTTGAAAGCAGTTTTATTTACCTCTCCTTCCACAATCCCTCTACACTGAACCCCTTCATTCTTTCTTCTGGTTTTTTGTTTGTTTGTTTGTTTTTGGAGGTAGGGTCTCACTCTAGCCCAGGCTGACCTGGGATTCACTATGGAGTCTCAGGGTGGCCTTGAACTCATGGCAATCCTCCTACCTCTGCCTCCTGAGTGCTGGGATTAAAGGCATGTGCTACCATGACAGGCTTCTTCTGTTTTGATGTCAACAATTTTTGCCCTCATATTATGAAAGGTATTGTGTAGGCAGCTACACTGTGAGGTCATTAATGCAATGGACACTTTGTGTCTTGAAGACAGTTTTCAAAAACACTCGTCCCTTCATTTGTCCCTCACATTCTTTCCACCACATCTTCTAAAATAGTCACTGAGCCTTTGAGGGTATAATAGAGATGTCTCAATTAGTGCTGAACACTCTATTTTCACATCTTCTCAACACTTGATGAGTTGATCATCACTTAATGAACTTTGAGTTTCCCTGATAGTCAATATCATCTAAAAGAGAAGCTTCTCTATCCAAAAGTCAGGGGACAATTAATATATTGACAGAAGCATAAGTGTTTAGAAGGTAATTTGGTGAGCATTTAGCAGCATTTATAAATTTGAGCATTTTTCCTGCTATTGAAATAAAACTTTTGACAAATTAACTTTACCAAAGTTTACTTGAGCTATATTGATCATCAATCTTAACAAGAAAAATTTAGAGTTCCATTCAGCAAGGTGGACAGACAGAAAATGAGAATGACATATAAAATAATGTGGTTGATTCCATCTGGATACTTTCCTTATTTAGCAACAATATGCTGAGCTTTTGCCATGTATAGACATCATCTGAACAATTGGAAATGCTGTGTTGGTTGTATCTCAACTTCCATGATTGGCTAAAATAGTGCTTGGTTGCTGTTTGCTGACATATTCATGTAAATTGCAATTTGCTACATAGGAATTCAAAGTGTGGAGGAAGGTTTATACTAACTTTAACACTGTGTGATGGTTTAATTCAGGTGTCCTCCATAAACTTAGGTGTTCTGAATGCCATGTCTCCAGCTGATGACAATTTGGGAATTAAAACCTCCTGAAAGCAGTGTATTGTTGGGGGTGGGCTTATAGGTGTTATAGTCAGCTTCCTCTTGCCAGTGTTTGTCACACTCTCCTGTTTCTGTTGCCCACCTGATGGTGGTGAGGAGGTGATGTCACCCTCTGCTCATGCCATCAATTTCCCTGCCATCATAGAGCTTTCCCTTGAATCTGTAAGCCAAAATAGACCTCTTTTTTCCCAACAAACTGTTCTTGACTGGGTTTTCTGCCAGTAATGTGAATCTGACTGCAATATATTGTATATATTTAGTGTAGGGGTTTCCCCACATAAACAGTTCATTTATAAGCTACAACTAGATTATTTTTTTTGATAGGCATAACTCCCCATTTATCCAGAGAACAGTGGAAGCTTCCCTCTAGGTTCTATAACCTTCCAAGCCATAGACATTCGACTTGATTCTCAGTACCAGGCATGAATATCCTCCCACTGAGTGGTCCTCATATCCAATCAAAAAGCAGTTAATTTACTGATAACATGTGTGTCACTATTGCACAGGTGTGGCTCCAGAGTAAAGATTAAAGAGGCAATATGGAGTTAGCTTGGCCAGAGACTAGTGCTTTTCTTCATTTCTATCCATAATTTCCTCAGAACTAAACGTAAGAAGCTTGTGCCTCATGTACTGTTACCATCTTGATTTTTTGCACTATTTTCCACACTATGAAATTGCAACTAAATGTTTCTCAGCTGAACATTTGGATATTTTACTATGTAGAAACAATAAATTGTCATCTATTTTGCTAGGGTAAAGTGACTATGAAGAACTTAAACAAACATGGAACTCTATTATTTTGCTTGCTTGTTTGTTTTTGCAGTACTAGGGACTGAAGTCAGGTTCTTACACATGCTAGGCAAACATTCTGCTGCTGAGCCATATCCCCAAGTCTACCTAAGTGGAACTCCAGCCTCACATTAAGCAGCTAATAATGGTCTGTAGCTATATATCAGCATTCTCATCATGTCTCTTGCAGTTTTGTCACTCCTCTTATCCAGGAGCTTCAACTACATCCTATTTTGATATTTGATGAGGACTTTTTCTTCAAGGAATGCTTCCTTACTGTGAACTGAATATGTCTATGAAGTTTTTGGCATCCACACTATCTCTTTTTTCCTTAACACCTGAACATGTTTCATTTAGTAATGACTTTGATCATTTTAATATGTATTTATTTTCATTTTAAACTCTTCAATTTCATAATTTCAAGGGGGCAGTGTAATGAGCATGTGTTAAGACTGTGGACTCCATGGCATGTCACAGTTCTCAAATGATAGCCAGCCTAAGAAGTAGACAATGGACCAGGAACAGAACCAGTTTATAACCCTCAAAGGCCTGCCCCTAGTGACCTATCTCCTTCAATTAAAGCCTTGATCTTAAAATTTCCATAACCTCCCAAAACAGTACTAACAGCTTGGGACAGGCATTCAAATACATGAGTCATTGAGGTGTTTTTAACATTCAAAATTTACCAGTGAATAACAAGACACCAATCCAAGTGTGAGTAGACACCATGTGGAGAACTTCTATGTTCTAGTCAACACAGCAGTAACAATAAATACCACACTCTAAATACTAGAGATTTAAGAGGCAGAGTGGGGCTGGAGAGATGACTTAGTGCTTAAGGTGCTTGCACAAAGCCTAAGGAGCCATGTTCTATTCTGCAGATCACACGCAACCCAGATACACAAGGTGACACAAGTGCACAGGTTGCACATGCACACAAAGTTGCATACATGTCTGGAGTTCAATTACATTGGCTGGAGGCTCTGGCACTCCAATTTTGTCTCTCACACTCTCGGTCTCTCATTAAAAGAAAAAAGATCAGGGCTGGAGACATGGCTTAGAGGTTCAGGTGCTTGCCTGAAAAGCCAAAGGACCCAGGTTCAATTACCTAGGACCCATGTAAGCCAGATGCATAAGGGGGTGCACACACCTGGAGTTCGTTTGCAATGTACCTATTCTCTCTCTTTCTCTCTCTCCCCCTGCCTATTTCTCTCTCAAATAAAGGAAATAAAAAAGAAAACAGGCCACTCTGTTGGGTTTGCTTAACAAAATAATAATAATAATAAAAGAGGCAGAGTGGAGAATCAGGGTATTCACTATCAATGATAATGACAACCCAAATAGAACCTTGCTTACCATTAATGTGAATATAATTAGTTCAGCTACTATGGAAGTCAGAATGGTGGTACCAAAAAAAAAAAAAAAAAGAAAAAAAAAAAAAGGAAAGAAAACTAAAACTACTGTACAATATAGCTATTCCACTCCTGATTTTATATCTAATGGAATCAAGAAAGTTAAATTCTGTTCTCAACTTGATCAGATTAGAAATCAAGTAACATACATTAGAAGGCCATCCTCCAGTGTGGGTGGCCCTCCGGTGGTGGATTATATATACAGACGCTTCAAAGGAACACAGCTTTTTCAGGATTGAAACATGGGCTGAAGACTAGTGGGTCTCCAGAAATCCTCCAAACCTGGAAATGCAAGCGATATGACACCATGGTTTCTTATAGAAAGTATTTGACTCTGAGGAAGGGAAATGCCTTTACCTTTCTTATAAGTCATTAAAATGAAGGTGAAAACTGTCACAACAATTAGACATCATCTGCTACATAACTTTTTTTTGAAAACAAATGCTAATGAGTCATAGAAATTCCACATTTCTCAAATGATACAAGACACACTAACTTTCTGAGAGTAGTACACACCAACTTCATTGAATACAAGATAAAATTATGTTTCCTTGTAGCAGAAAATTATATTGAGAAAAGGAAGCAATCATAATATACCTTAAAGAATTCTATGATGCTCTCAGTCACTCCCATGCCACTTTTACCACCAAAACACACAAATAGCTCATATTTCTGTGAGATTATTTCAACTTGGATGAGTAGACAACAAGTGAAAACCTCAGCCTTAATTGGAAAATAGGAGGATAATGTAGGTTTCTGAAACTGCCTAAAAATCTCTGCCCCAAAGAAAAATACCCACTGAGCAGCTCATTTTTTTTTTTTTTTTTTTGCATTGACACTTTTACTGGGATTTTTATTTATTTTTATTTCATTTATTTTTATTTTTTTTTCTTTATTAGTTAGTTTTGTATTCAGCAAATACAGTCAGTTTGGTACCATTATTAGGCTCATCCATGACCTACCGCCTCCCCTTGGCCCCTCCTTGTTGAGGTATATGGGTCATGCATTGTGGAGTTAGCCCACAGTTATGGGAAAGATAAATGTCTCTGCATATCATGACCCAACATGTGGCTCTGATATTCTTTCCGCCCCCTCTTCCGCAAAATTTCCCTGAGCCATGTTGGGTTCATTTTTGGTCTGTTTCAGAGATGAGGTGTTGGGGGCTCTGAAGCTCTGGCTCTCTGATTTGGTAGGAGTTGATTTTTCTCTGTGTTGATCTCCTTCCCCCTTCTGCTGGTATCTGGTTCATCAGGAAAACAGCACCCTTGCTTGTTTCTCCAATTATTCTTAGTTGCAGCTGGGGCCCTTTTGAGGTATGATGGGGTGGCACTCTCCTTAGGATCTACATCTATCTGAAAAAGAGAAGCAGATTCTCCAATGGAGAGTGAGTTAGCACCAGGACAAATGAGACAACCCTTACTTTTTTTTATAGAGAATTTAATAGGTGTAGGCCCTCTTGTAGCCCATGATTGATGGTAGCTTGATATTGGAGAGTGGGCATATGTTTGGATATGGTTCTGACTTGTATCCCTGCTCCAGCTATGGGTCCCATTCCACTGAGAGGATCAGTTAGCCAAATTGAGAGCAGTTGGTTCCCCACCATGGCTATGTGCCACCACTGCACTTGTGTGGGCATCACAACAAGTTATTTGCTGCTAAGTAGGTTAGACCATGTGTTGCTTGGACAGATATTGGTCATTTTCCCCCAGTCACCCAGGTAGCACCTTCTGGCACTAGACATGCTGACTGTCTGGTGACTGAATCTCTTCCAACTTCCAGCCATGCCATTCTATTTTGCATGTCAACCACATAAGGTGTCTTCAGCAGTAGGGTCTTACCACTAACTTTTGGTGTGTCATCAAGTACTCTGACAGAAATCTGTCTGCCTTTTAGGAAATCTTGTAGGTCTCTCTGATCAAAAGCTCATTGTGGATAATAGCCCCATGCTGGTTCTGGGAGTTAAAGGTCAGTGCCCACTAAGAAAAGGAGGAAAAAGATAACTAATATTCAAGAGTTGGAGAGAAGAGAGAGAGGAGGGGAGGGAAAGGCAGGGAGGTAAGATGTAGAAGATTAAGGTTAGTCATGGTCCTACCCTCTCCAGTGTCTTGTGGTTCAAGTGTTCCCTGTGGTGATTTTTTTCTGTGATTGGGTAAGTTCACTGAGAATGATCTGTTCCAGGTTCAACCACTTTTCCTCAAATTTCATTGTGTCATTTTTTCTTACTGCTGTATAGAATTCCATTTTGTAGATGTACCACATCTTAGTTATCCATTCTTCTAGTGATGGACATCTGGACTGATTCCAGCTCTTAGCTATTACAAATTGAGCCGCTATAAACATGGTTGAGCAAATCTCTTTAGTCTGTGGTTTGAAGGTTTTAGGGTAGATGTCCAGTAAGGGAATAACTGGGTCTGTTGGTATCTCTATACTCAGCTTTTTCAGAAGTCTCCATATTGCTTTGCAAAGTGGTTGTACCATCCTACATTCCCACCAACACTGGGTGAGTGTTCCTACTTCTCCACACACTCGCCAGCATTTATTTTCATTTGAGTTTTTGATGTTGGCTATCCTTATTGGGGTAAGGTGGAATTTCATAGTTGTTTTAATTTGCATTTTTCTGATGATTAGGGATGCTGAACATTTTCTTAAGTGTATGTTTGCCATTTCTATTTCTTCCTCTGTGAACTGCCTGTTCAGCTCTTTGCCCCATTTTGTGAGTGGGCTGTTTGACTTCTTACTGTTTAGGTTTTTGAGTTCTTTGTACATTCTAGAGATTAGGCCTCTATCAGTTGGATTACCCGCAAATATTTTCTCCCATTCTGTGGGTAATCTATTGGCTTTGCTTATTGTATGCTTGTCTGCAAAGAAACTATTCAGCTTCATGTGCTCCCATTGGTTGAGTGATGGTTTAAGTTCGTGAGCTACTGGGGTTTTGTTCAGGAAGTCTTTTTCCATTCCTATATCATGGAAAGTACTTCCTAAATTTTCTTCCAGTAGAATTCGAGTTTCTTGTCTTATATTGAGGTCTTTGATCCATTTGGACTTGAGTGTAGTGCATGGGGAAATGTGTGGATCAAGTTTCAGTTTCCTGCATATGGTTATCCAGTTTGTCCAGCACCATTTGTTGAAGATGCTGTCTTTTTTCCAACCTATATTGTTTGGGACTTTATCGGATATCAAGTAGCTATAGTTGCTGGACCCAAAGTCCGGGTCCTCAAGGCTATTCCATTGATCTATACTCCTGCTTTTATGCCAGTACCATGCTGTTTTTATTACTATGGCTTTGTAATATAGCTTTAGATCAGGTATGGTGATGCCTCCAGAGGTATTTCTTTTGCTGAGGATATGTTTGGAAATGCGAGGCCTTCTGCCTTTCCATATGAATTTGAGATCATTTTCTCTATCTCTGTGAAGAACACTGTAGGGATTTTGATTGGAATTGCATTAAATCTGTATATTGCCTTTAGTAGGATTGTCATCTTCACAATGTTAATTCTGCCTATCCAGGAACATGGGAGGTCTTTCCATTTTCTCAAGTCCTTCTCAATTTCTTTTTTGAGTGTTTTTATGTTTTCGTTGTATAGATCTTTCACTTCCTTGGTTAACGTTATTCCAAGGTACTTTATTTTCTTCGTTGCTATTGAAACTGGGACTATGTCCTTTATTTCTTTCTCTGTATCTTTGTCATTTGCATAAAGGAAGGCTACTGATTTTTGTGCATTGATTTTGTATCCTGCAACTTTGCTATAGAAGTTAATCACCTTGAGGGGTTTTGGATGGAGTCTCACAGGTCTCTTACATATATAATCATGTCATCAGCGAATAAAGCTAGCTTAACTTCTTCCTTTCCAAACTGTATCCCTTTTATTTCCTTCTCCTGTCTTATTGCTTGAGCTAGGACTTCCAGTACTATATTGAAAAGCAGAGGTGAGAGTGAACAACCCTGTCTTGTTCCTGATCTTAATGGGAATTCCTCCAGTCTCTCTCCATTAAGTATTATTTGGGCCTTCCGAGCTTCATATATTGCCTTTATTAGGTTAAGATATGAACCAACCATGCCAATTCACTCCAATGTTTTGAACATGAAGTGATATTGAATCTTGTCAAAGGCCTTTTCTGCATCTATCGAAATGATCATGTGGTTTTTAAGTTTAACGTTGTTTATGTGGTGTATTACATTGACATATTTCAGTATGTTGAACCACCCCTGAGTTCCGGGGATGAATCCCACTTGGTCAAGGTGGATAATGCTTTTGATATGTTGTTGGATTTGGTTTGCGAGGATTTTGTTTAGGATCTTTGCATCTAAGTTCATCAGGGAAATAGGCCGGTAGTTTTGTTTTCTTGTGACATCTCTGCCTGGTTTTGGAATTAGGGTGATGCTAGCTTCATAAAAGGAGCTGGGTAGCTTTTACTGTTCACCAATTGTGTGGCACAGTTTGAGGAAGATTGGTCTGAGTTCTTCCATGAAGGTTTGATACAATTCAGGTGAGAAGCCATCTGGTCCTGTACTCTTCTTTTTGGGGAGGTTTTTTATTACATTTTCAATCTCCATGAGTGTGATGGGTCGATTGAGGTGATTAATATGCTCTGTGTTTAGCTTTGGTAGATGGTATGTGTCCAGGAATTTATCCGTCTCCTCCACATTTTACAGTTTTGTGGAGTAGAGGTTTTTGAAATAAGTCCTGATGATTCTCCCAATTTCACTTATGTCTGTTGTGATCTCTCCTTTTTCATTTTGAATTTTGTTAATTTGAATCTTCTCCTTTTTTTTGCTTGATCAGATTGGCCAGAGGTTTGTCAATCTTGTTTATTTTTTCAATGAACCAGCTCTTTGTTTTGTCAGTTGTCTTAATTGTTTCCTTGGTTTCCAATTCATTGATTTCTGCTCTGGTTTTAATTATTTCTTTCCTTCTGGAGCTCTTTGGGTTGGATTTTTCTTGTTTTTCCAGTGCCTTTAGGTGGATGGTTAGGTTATTGATTTGGGACCTTTCTGTCTTTTTAATGAAGACATTGAGTGCTAAGAACTTTCCCCTGAGGAACGCCTTCATTGTGTCCCATAAGTTTTGGTACGATGTATTCTCATTGTCATTCAATTCCACAAATTTTGCAATTTCATTTTTTATTTCATCCACTATCCATTTATTGTTTAAAAGTGTGCTATTCAGTTTCCAGGTGCCATTGGGATTCTAGGTGGGTCTTTTGTTGTTGATTTCTAGCAATATAGCATTGTGATCTGATAGCATGCAGGGAATTTGTCAATCTTCCTAAATATGTGTAGGCAGTCTTTGTGACCCAGTACATGGTCTATTTTAGAGAATGTTCCATGGGCTGCTGAGAAGAATGTGTAGTCTGTGGATTTGGGATGGAAAGTTCTGTAGATGTCCGTTAGATCTAAGTGATGTATGGTTTTGTTGAGCTCTCTTACTTCCCTGTTGAGTTTCTGTTTGGATGATCTGTCTATTACTGATAATGGTGTACTGAAGTCCCCAGCTATGATGGTGTTGGTGGTTATTTCTGTTTTATTGTCAAGTAGGTTTTGTTTTATGAACTGTGGTGCCCCTGTATTTGGTGCATACAGATTCATGATTGTAATATCCTCTTGATGGATCATTCCCTTGATAAGTAGGAAGTGGCCTTCTTTGTCTTTTTTTATTATTTTTGGTTTGAAGTCTATTTTATCTGATATTAATATAACTATGCCTCCTTGTTTCTTACTCCCATTTGCTTGGAACATTGTTTTCCACCCTTTCCCCCTGAGGAGATGTCTGTCTTTAGTGGTGAGATGTGTTTCGTGAAGGCAACAGATTGAGGGGTCTAATTTTCTGATCCATCCTGTTAGCTTGTGTCTCTTTATGGGTGAATTCAGGCCATTAATATTTAAGGTAATGGCTGTGAGATTTGATTTGATACCTGCCATATTGTGATGGTAAATGTGGGTTGGTGTTTTCATGGACTTTGAAGTTTTTTGTGCCTACTCTGAGTTTGGTTGTTGTGATCTGTTTCTTGTATGCATTTGGGTTTGATTATTTGTTTCTTATTTGTGGAGAATTTCCTGAAATACTCTCTGTAGGTTTGGTTTTGTGTTCATATAATTGTAAAGCCGAGTTTTGTCGTGGAATGTTTTTTTTTCACCATCTATTATGAGGGATACTTTTGCTGGGTAGAGTAGTTTGGGTTGGAAACCATAGGTTATTAGACTTTGCAGTGTTTCATTCCAGGCCCTTCTAGCTTTCAGGGTTTCCATTGAGAAGTCTGAAGTAATTCTCATGGGGTTACCTTTGTAGGTGGTGTGCTGTTTTTCCCTAGCTGCTTTTAGGATTTTCTCTTTGGTGTCAATGTTTAGAGTCTTAATGACAGTATGTCTTGGAGATTTCCTCCTTTGGTCCAGTCTGTTTGGAGTTCAGTTAGCTTCTTGTATCTCAATGGGCCTTTCTTTTAAGAGACTGGGGAATTTTTCTTCAATTATTTTGTTAAATAAGTGCTCCATGACTTTGGTTTGAATTTCTTCTCCTTCTGGTATTCCAATGATCCTGATATTAGGACGTTTAAGTGTATCTCACAATTCCCTCATGTTCTGTTCACAGGAGCTTTTGAACTTACTGAAATTTTTGAACTCTCGAACTGTTTCTTCCATCTTGTCTTCCAGATCAGAGTTTCTATCCTCCACTTGGCTGACTCTATTCTTGAGAGCTTCTAGAGACTTTTGGACTTGTTCAATTAAGTTTGCATTGTCTATTACTTTTCTATGTATAATTTCCATCCCTCTGTCAAGCTCCCTTTTCACATCATTTTCTGATTTTCTTGATGATTCTTGGAGTTCATCCTTGCATTTCTTTATGTCTTCATTTATCATGGCCAGCTGATTTTTAAGGTCTTCTTTTTTTTCCACTCTCCCTCAAATCTCTTAACTCTCTTTGAACTCCTTCCAATTTCTTATCTATTAGTTCTAGTTTAGTTATGGCAGCATCCGCATGTTTATCAGTCCTTTGTTGCTTTCCTGAATTGCTCATAGCTTCAATTTGGTGTTCTGATCCTTATGGTCCTTCTATGTTTTGGTTAGATGTATTCATTGTGTTACTGGGTGATCTAACTGGATTTTCTTGCATTTGATTTTTCATGTTATTTCTTTTGTGCTGTGGTCTGCCCATGACAGGGTATGGGCACGTAGGTGGGCATATCAGCCTGGGCTCAAGCACAATGGGAATCTGCAGCAGCCCGGCGCAGTTGTCCAGCAGCCTGGGCTTTGGCTCTCCCTTGCCAAAGCTGCCTATCTACTGCCTGGCAGGGGTGCCAAAGTTGCCTGAATTCTCAAGCAGTAAAGTGCCAAAGCTTCCTGTGTTCGAGCTAGGAGTGACACTGAGGCACCAAGCACTGAAGCAGCCCAAACTCTGGCTGGGAACACTGGGACCCGGAAGCAGTCTGCGCTCCCCCACCACAGGACAATGGAGGCCGGACGGCACGGCAGATGGGTAGGGGATGGCACCTGAGCTGGCACAAGCGAGAGACACAGTCTGAGCTTGTGTGGCAGTTGCTGTGGGACTGGGTACACTCAGTAAGTGGGGGAGTGTACAAGTGTGCGGAGCGGTCTAAGCTTCTGCACACAGGGAACAATCAGTTCGCGGCAGCAGCAGTGGCAGCAGCGGCAGCAGCGGCAGCAGCGGCAGTGTTGTGAACATGGCGGTTATTTGGGGTGAGGGGCGGCTACCCACCCATGAGGGGATCCGCGATTCCCTGTTTCCCCCACCTCTGTGCCCTCCCAGATTTCTCTCCCCTAAAACCACAATGGAACCTTAATATCTTGCCTTTCTTTCCCCGGGATTTGCAGCACAGCTAGGTGGTCGCCATCTTGGCCGGAAGTCCCCTGGGATTTTTAAATAAAGTGAATACAAATATCTTTGTATATGGTTCTCATTCTAGAGAAACAGGATAAAAAGGAATAAAAAGGAGAGAATGTCTGTCTTTTTTAAAAGAATACTGAAACACATTAATTGCTAAGATTCCTGTTTTGTGATTTCATAAGTCTGGCTTGATTTTTGAGAAAATTACTTTTTTCATTGAGACATGGTTTGTTCACTTCCAGTGCACATACCATTTGGCCACAGGTCCATAGATAACATTTTCAATGTAGAAATCTTAAAGTTGTAAAGAGAACTTTCAGTAGATGAATTCTCTAAGAATTTCCTGTAGTAATGGGTCATCGAATTTAAATCATTTGGAAATGGCCTTTTGCTCCATTTTCTCTTTTTTAGACTGTCTGCATTGTCCTAAAGTATATGATGTAACTACAATTAACTCCTCTGTTACAAGGGATTCGTTGGTTTCTCTTTTCTCAGTATCTCGATTAATTTTAGATACAGATTCGCCTTCTTGGAGGGTATTTGCTTCTGCCAATGCTCCTTTCATCTTGAATGAAGGATCCTGACCACTGTGCTGTGTTAGCCATGGGTGCTTTAGGCACTCTTCAGCAGTTGTTTGGTCTTCAGGCTTCTTAACCAGAAGTCTCTTGATGAAGTCAATAGCTGACTCAGACACACCATCAAATTCTTCCTCAGAATGACTTAAGTTCATCTGTGAGATGTTCAGGAAGGTTTCTTATTTATTATCACCTAACAAAGGTAACACTCTTCTCAGCATGACCTATGCTAACACATCTATGCTCCACATATCTGTTACAGTGCTGATAGGATCATAACTAAGAATTTCAGGAGTCACATACTTGGAGGTTCCCATCATTTCTTGGTGCTCTTCATTATTCTGCACTATTCTTGAAAGGCCAAAATCCACTATCTTAATGTCCCCCAATGGAGCTTCACTTGTCAGCAGACTTTTCTGAGGCTTCAAATCAAGATGAACAATCTCATGAGACTGTAAAACATAGACACCTTCTAAAATCTGTTGCAAGAGTCTTTGAACATCTTTTTGTTTTAAGGCTTCTTCCTGGTCTGTAGTGATCTGAATCTAAGGAATCAAATAAATAAATATAGTAACTATTTTGTGTTTGATTGAAAGGAACAGTGGATTCTTGAAAGCTGTATTTAGGGCTGGACATATGGCTGAGCAGTTAAAGGTCCTTGACTGCAAAGCCTGACAGCCCAGGTTGTATTCTCCAGTACTCACATATGCCAATTGTCCAAAGTGGCGCATGCATTTGGAGTTCATTTACAGTTGAAGGAGAGCCTAGAATGAAAATACTCACTCTCTCTGTCTGCCTCTTTCTCTCTGTCTCTTTCTTTCTGCCTGTCTTTCTCAAAAAAATAAAAATATTTTTAAAAAAGCAATGTGTGAATGTGTGAAAATGTAAAAAAAATACATATGAAAAGAATTTTTTAATTTATTAGTGCTTTTTATCATAAAATAATGTGATGAAGCAACAGGTATTTACTAAGTCATAGTTCTGGAGTTCAGAAGCCCAAGTCAGGTTTATTAAGCAAAAATTTAAAACTATTATAAGAAAAGTATCTCATTCTTTGTCTTTCCCAGTCTCCCCAAACCAAAAAATGTTGTTGCCCTATGGCATCGCTAGATTTCTCCTTGGTCATTTCTCTCTGACCTTTGTTATTTGACACCTACACATAATCAAGAATAATCTTTGCATCTCAAAATCCCTGATTTCATCACAACCAAAACCTGTTTTTCGTCATTTGCTATCAGTGTGCTCATACTCTTCTGGAGTAGAGATCTGGGCATCTTTGCCTGGGATGTATTATTCTCCCTACCACAGCAGAGCTTAGTCAGTAAAAGCTCATCACTGCACCCAAGCTGAGGATGTGGTGTCCCATGCTTCCAGCTGTGTTAGTCAGGTAAATACCTAATTTATCTTTCCATCTCTTTCATCCCACTGAAAAACAGAATCAAAATTCAGCCTACTCCATAAATTTGAGACTAAACTGATTAATCAAATATAAACAGCTTAGGGGCTGGAGAGATGGCTTAGCAGTTAAGATGCTTGCATGCAAAGGTTAGGGACCCAGATTTGATTCCTCAGTACCCACATAAGCCAGATGCACAAGGTAGCACATGCATCTGGAGTTCATTTGCAATGGCTAAAGGTCTTGGTGTGCTCATTCTCTTTCCCTTCCTCTCTCTATCTCTCTTTCTATCTCTGCCCCCTCTCAAATAAATAAATAAATGAAAACATAAACAGCTTAAAATAGTTTTCATTATAAAGCAATAGCCAGCTAAATGTCATCTTCAAGACAAGAAAAAACATAACATTAAGTGTTATTTTTAAAATATTTTATTGACAATTTTCATACAAGTACATAGTATATTTTCATCATAAGCCCCTCCCATTACCTTCTTTGGTTTCCCCTTCCTGCCCCTTCCACTGAACCCTTAATAATTAATCCTTTTATTTCTATGCCATTATTTCCCCCCTGCACAATGCATGATGAAATGTTGATGGGACCAATATTGTGCAAGTATCAACATGTATTTAAATGTCATTTAGTATCCAATATATATGCAAAATTATTAGGCATATATTTTAAAGATGATTAAAAAGCCATAAGTATCACAGAAAGATTTTTATTAATTCTCAGCTAACAGAAAGCAGTTATTCTATGCAAAAAGTTTCCATATTAACTCTTCTGTACTTTCCAAACTCCTGATAATATCATTTCCTTTGTGCTAATGTGGCCATAGGCATGTTTGTTTGGCCATGTCCCAGTAGGTGATGTCTCAATAAAAAATATTTGTCATCATTGTTAGTTCTCTGCCTAATATGATTACTATGTCACTTTTATGGAAAACTAAGAAAACATATAATAACTAAAGTTGAGCATAGCAAGAAATCTCTGTAGAATGCATACAAGTGAGAGAATAAAATTAATTATTCTTAAACTTAGTGAAAATTTTTTACAAGTGAATTTCATTATTTTTCTACTCAATTTTTGGTTGAAGTTTTCCAAAATATGTATAGACAACAAATTTTCCAGGGTTACAAATCTAACAACTAACAGAACAAAAACTGCAACATCTAAATCATAGTGCAGTCGATTTGAGTTATGGTTCTCCACTACCACCCTCACCATCACCTTAGACTTCTCAAAAGATGCTGTGCTATTTTACATTGATTACTTTTTAAAAACAATTTTTGTGTAAGACATTAATCAGAACACTGTATTTCATTGGGAGAAAACATTGATTTGTATGCAATTATTCTCTAAATAGACATTTCATCCTGGAAGTAACCCTGGAAGACCATTTCTCTCTAGTAATTACACTTTGTTAACAATTTACAGAGAGTTCCAATGTTAATAGTATACAGTCATGTTTTGACATTATTCTTATGTATTTGCAGAGTGATTTCTATGATGGTAATGTGGATGAGTCACTCAGTTGACAGGTGAATCTTAAGGATCCTGTTTACAAACTCACATTAATGAAGGATCTTCCTTGAAACAAAATTTCCAAAGTAAAGGTACTAGCAGTCTTTTCCTTCTTTTCTGAAGTAAGTGAAGAAAACAGAGATTTACAAAAATTTTCCCAAATGCCATTTTTAATAGGAAATGGGTGTACTAAAAAGAGAGAATGGTAAATTGATTATGAATATGGTTGACTGTTATAATCGTCTTTTAGTAACAAGAAGAAAACAAATAGCTTATTCCATTCTTATACCTGGGAAGGGAAACAAACTATAAACAATTGTGCTTTCACAGTTAATGATTTAATGATTTTTAGAGTCCCAAGATTTACTTTTCATGTGTGTCAAATATATTACAGAAAATATTTTAATGTTTCATAATGTTGAAAAAGGTTGTACAAGGTAGAGAAGGCATTTCTGACTCTGAAACATTAAGAAAAACCCAGGGTCTGATTAAGCTGAACATTAAGAACAGACAAATTCTAACACATATAGTAGTTAGTACCTGTTTGTTTTGGGGTGGGGAAAGTGTGGTTCCAAAATGAACTACATTAAAAATGTGGCTGGGGAGGTGGCTCAGCAGTTAAAGATACTTACTTCCAGTGCCTGTCAGCCAGCGTTCAATACTCCAGTACCCATGTAAAGCTAGATGCACAAAGTGGTGCATACAGTCTGGAGTTCTTTTGCAGATGTAAGAGGCCACGTTGTATCCATATTCTTTCTCACTCACTTTCTCCCTATCTCTCAAATAAATAAAAACATATTTTAAAAAATCAGCAGGGCATAGTGGCACATGCCTTTAATCCCAGAAACTCAGGAGGCAGATGTTGGAGGATTGCCGTGAGTTCAAGGCCACCCTGAAACTATGTAGTGAATTCCAGGTCAGCCTGGGCTACAGTGACACCCTACCTCAAAAATAAAAACAAACATAAAAATCAAATCACTATCTCCCATCCCTTCAAACTACCCCAAACCTACCAGGCTGCAACACCCTAACTAGGGACACAAGAGCTGATTACATTCCCCAACTCCAGGCACTGGGAAGGCCACCAAGAGTCCAAATGGCAGCAAATATCAAGAGTATCCAAGACCTATCAATATGACCAGAAAAAAAAAGCCGACTCCCTAGCACAAGTGTTATCATCTCTATCAGTCTCTATCACATCGGCCATGGCCTAGAAAATGTTACAGAGTAAGTGTGGGATTACATACAAGACAGTTCTCACTGGTAGCCTGAGAATGCCTCTACCAGGGGGACAATGAAAGTTATTGAGAAGATCTAAACAGTATCAAAGCAGAAAATAAAAAGATGCTGAGATAAAGAAAAGTTCTGGGTTATTCTTATCTGACATGCTCCCTCAATGCTTATTATTAAATACTCACATATGGAGTATAAGTCAGTTTCAGACAGTGGTCATTATTTCACAATCATATTTGCTATTTCTGAGCCTTCCATTGGCTATACTTGTGATTCTGCAAGGTTAAAGCAAAAGAACACTTTGGCTCATTATATGCTTTTGGAAAATAAATGCAACAGATGCTAAATCACTAAAAAAAGACTAATTAAAAACATTCACATTAGACACCAAAGTTGCTTTGTCTAAAGCAAAAAACAACAAAAATTCATAGTGGGTATATCTTGATTAATAGGATTGTCTAAAAACAAAACCATTGTCTACAACAATGGACAGATTTAGTCAGTTTGTGAGGTAGGGGCAGCTTTCCTCTTTGCTAATTTGTTCTTTTCATATGCTAATTCTATGTCCTTGACATAAGGCCTCCAGAATACACTCTGGTGTTTTCCTGCTTCACTAATAATCTTAATGGCATTGATTTGAGTGGATATACCATTTTAGAAAAATGCAAACAGTTCAACTTCCTTGCTAATATGATAATTAGAGAAAGTAGTAATGACCCCAATGGCATTTAGTGTGATACATGCACAGCAAAAGATGTCAAAAAAAAAAAAAAGTCCCAAATAAGTTCACAGGTCTGCAAAGATAATTTTCAGTGAAAAGTTTGGCATTGACTGAAATGGGGAATGTTGTCATCTCACTTCAAGGTAAAGAATATGAGTAGCTTAAGGAAAAGATGCAATGCCTATTGATCTGCTTCAAGTTTGGAGGCAATATATAGCTCAATTTGGGATGCTAGACTGAGCCATTTACTGAGGGATTAAAAGTGCTACTAGTTTTGTGTGAGGCTTAAGGTTTTCCATCAGTATCAAAATGCTGTGAAAGTTGCCCTGTAATTTGTCATGTACATATGTTATCATACTGAAATGCCATAATTAAATATGCTCTGTGGAGACTAAGGTACTTGTTTTGAGCAGACTCTTACTCTATACACTAGATTGACCATGAACTAAAATGACAATAATCTTTCCTCACTCTTCTATGTGCTGGAATTACAGACATGCTTCATCATCCTGTCCAGCTTCTATGAAAAGATTTTTAGGCCCTTGCAGTTGAATCTCAATACCCTCCTTTGGGATTCTAGTATATAGATACATAAATTATTCACAGATTATAAATTGTCTGTTGAAAATAGGTTGCAGTGTTAGAAATGAGTCTAGGGTTCAAGAATTATCACACAATCCAAGTATACTGGCATGGCAATGTTTACTTCAGCAGAAGGTTGCATAGCTTTCCCTAAAATAATAATAAAATGCATAAAAATTTTAAAAAATTAATAAAAAAGTACTAGCAGGAAATAAGTTTGAGCTTTTATTCACTAATTCAAAGCAGAGATCTTCATGGGTTAAATCATATGTTCATTTGACTGCTAGACAGAATTTATTTATAAATGACTCTATATGGGCTGAAAAGATGGCTTATTGGTTAAAAGTGCTTTCATGCAAAACCTGCAAATCCAGGTCCAATTTTCCAGTAAAGCCAGATGAAGAAAGTCACTCATATATTTGCAGTTCAATAAAAGTAAATAAATGGTTCTACATGTCATTGATATGGATTAGGAGCAAGGCAGCTTCTTCTTTGATAGGCAGTTAGCTAGGGATTGGCCCACAGAAACATGGATACCAGCTTTCCTACCCTGATAGGTGTGGAACTCACGTTTGATGCAATCTCATCCAAGATGGCTAAAGGACACAACTCCTCAGCAGCCACAGACATGCAAGGTAGTATTAATGACCGAGTGACACTGCTTCCTGTATGTGCACTAAGTCAGCTATTCCTTGGAGTTTTGTCCATCGAGACAAAATAAGCTAAGCTAATGATGCTATGGCTCATTCAGCCTAACATATAAAATCCTTTCCCTGTGGCAGGTAGTAAAGGAGTTCTGTGGACAGCGCACTGAACTTTGGCAGCACTGTCAAGAGTAGAAGCACTGCTCATACTTTGATGAACAGGGAGAGTACAGAAGACAAGTGATCTAGGTCTGCTGCTGGACTCGGCAAGTTTCCTGTCCAGCCTGCTCTGCTCCCTCTCCTGGTCTCCCTCTCCCATAACTACTAAGCATTAACAAAGCTGTTATTTCACAAGCTGCCTCTGGTCATTTTCTTCAGTCTCTTGGTAACCTACCCCACTGTTCTAGTACACCTAATCTTTGAACACTACACACAAGGCATACATATGATTCTCCTGAAATAATGAACAATGTTTCTTTTTTTATATATCTAAGGCATTTTCCACTTGTTAAGGAATGTAGAGAATTTTAATGATTATTTATTTAAATTAAATAATTAAATAGAATTATTATTTAATGATTATCATTTAATGGTTATATTTTATTCTCTGTCCCCTCTATTGATTGGCATTTTTTTTTAGTTTATTTTGGTTTTGTTTTTAGACAATCCTATTAATCAAGATATACCCACTATGATTTTTTTTACTGTTTTTTGCTTTAGACAAAGACTTTGGTGTCTAATGTGAATGTTTTTAATTAGTCTTTTTGTAATGATTTAGCATCTGTTGCATTTATTTTCCAAAAGCATATAATAAGCCAAAGTTTTCTTTTGCTTTAACCTTGCAGAATCACAAGTATAGCCAATGGAAGGTTCAGAAATAGCAAATATGATTGTGAAATAATGACCACTGTCTGAAACTGACTTATACTCCATATGTGAGTATTTAATAATAAGCATTGAGGGAGCATGCCAGATAAGAATAACCCAGAACTTTTCTTTATCTCCATAAATCTAAAACAGAACATCAGGTTCATGCTGCAGGGTGATGTGGATGTCATGGGAAGACCAAAGAGTGTAACAGTAACGACATAAAATCCAAACATACTGATATTGGGGATTTGTAAAAGAAAAAAAAAGAGGCCCAAGCATAAGCATCAAGCAATGTACAATGTGGAAGGGAAGGTAGAGAGCCCATCTCAATAAGGATTTAAGCAAAAGAGAGAAGGAAGCTATTCAGTGAGTTCCACAGATCCCCAGTCTGGTATCTGTGAAGACAGGAGATCTGGTCCTTTGCAGCAAGCAGACGTTGGAGCTCCCATTCACATCCTAGGTTGCTCACCATATTGTGGTAGAGAATAATCTCAAGAGGTCTTGTAGTTAAACCTTTGTCTAGATAGAGAATAACACCCTTCAATTTTATATCTCAAAGTCCCCAAATCTCCTTGTCACTGGCAAAGTGAGTAACTATGCTGACAATCCCTGTGGGACAAGAAAACTGATTGTGACTTGTACACAAAGAGATGCAGGTGTATGAGGTGAGCAGTGAAGGCTGTGCTGCAGAGGGATACAGAGAATGATTCCATTTTGGAATAGACTGACTGGTGGGAAGAGGGGCAAGATGCTCTGTGTGTGAACATGAGCAGAGGGCTCCACAGAGACCTTTGTGTCCATGACAACCAGCAATACTCGGCCTGTTCCTCACTTCCAAACCAGCACAAATTGCTTTTGACTGCTTTCTACACTGTCAGAGCTCCAGAGGGATTTGGTTCAAGTGCAGTCTTTTCTTGGGACATTTCCCATACCCACACCTGCACTTGGCAGGGCATTTCAGCTATGAGAGGGCATTTAACAGGTTATTCTATGTCTCTGCTGGTAGAAGCAGTTTGGGGTCAGTTATAAAACTTGCCACATTGTCAGACTTGTACACAGAAAGCAGGCCAAAACTCAGCCCTGCAGTGACCTTTGTAGCTCCTGGAATCCTGCCGGGCGTGGTGGCACATGACTTTAATCCCAGCACTTGGGAGGCAGAGGTAGGAGGATCACCGTGAGTTCGAGGCCACCCTGAGACTACATAGAGAATTCCAGGTCAGCCTGAGTTAAAGTGAGACCCTACCTCGAAAAACCAAAAAAAAAAAAAAAAAAAAAAGAAAGAAAGAAAGAAAAAAGAAAGTCAGAAGTTAGAGAACACTCAGCCTCCAACTGGCTCTTTCAGTCTAACATTTTGGATCTCAGAGAGAAAATAACTCAGGACTTTGCCCCTATGTCAAAAAAGCTGAAAAGGAGATGCATCTCTATTACTCAATTATTATTGAGAGTTTTCTTGTTTCTTCTTATTGGTTTGTTCTGTATTTGTTTTGTTTCCCTTATTTGTCATACCATCATTCCATAGTTACTATCTCTTAGTCCCTTTTATTTCCACGCCATGCCCCATTTTTTAATACTTATAAATACTTTTACCTTTACTGGGTTTTAAATGCTTATTTTGTTCTATAAGCATCTCAGTTCCTTTATTTTATATCCTGACTTGGGTTGTAGTTGTTTGCAATTGCTTTTCTGTATGTAAAATACCTGTTTTGTTTTGAGTTATTGTTATATCAGTGTTCTGTTGTCTCTGTCCTCTGAATGAAAATGAGGATTGAGACCTCAAATGAAGGCTGCTCATTAATTAAACCTCTATATAAAACTGAACATAATCTGCATCAGAACAGATGCACAAACTATAGCAGAGGAATACAAGGAATAGTTAAAGCAACATAAATTAACTCCAAAATTTCAAACTTCCACAATGGAATCCACTGCTATTAAAATGGCCATACAAATAATTCAAAAGTATGTTTTTAAAAATGGTGGCTGGAGACATGGCTTAGCAGTTAAGGTGCTTCTCTGTGAAGCCTCCAGACCCACGTTCAATGTTCCCAGTTCCCACATAAGCCAGATGCAAACAGTGGCACATGCATCTGAAGTTCATTTGCAGGGGCTAGAGGCCCTAGTGCGCCCATTTTCCCTCTTTTTATTTGCTTCTCTTTCTCTTTCAAATAAATAAAAATAAAATATTTTTTAAATGAGAAAGGATTGCAAAAGGAGACAAATTAATGAAAAAAGTAATGAAGTTAGTCTTCTGTTGGATGACACATTTATCAAAGAGACAGAGATATTGAAACAACACACAAATAGAAATATAGGAAATCAAACTCAAAACTCAGTGGAAAACGTTAGCTATAGGGAAGGTCAAGTATACAAAGGAACAGAATATAGGATTGATGGTAATGCTTAGGAATCATTGCCTTTAAATTCAAGAAAATAAAAAATGATAACAAAGCTTTCAAGACTTCTGGGACATGATTATGTGACCAAACCTATGAATCTGTGGTTTAAAATAGGGCTCAGTTTAAAAATAAAATGTATGGAAAACCCCCTCAAAAGAATAATAGCATGTTATTTAAGCCTACGGAACACTTGCATTTATTGATTCAGTTAACTAAAATTGGCATGGTTTTGGAAATCTAAAATAGTTATAATACACACATCAAAGATCATTGATCACCATAACATATGATAATGAAAACATTTGAAATACTGTGAATAGGAGCAAAAAGTGGCAGATCCATGAAGTAAACACATGCTGGCGGAAAAACTGTGCCAATAGATCTCAAGTTGGGGTTGCAAACACCTATATTCATATATGTATATATATATATATATATATATATATATATATATATATATATATATATACACATACTCACATATTGCAGTGTTGGATAAATGCTTTTACCAAATTATACTTTCAGAAAGTTTTTGGATACTTTTGATCCCTGTTTGGTTGAATTCACTCATGTGAGGCCCATGATTATGAAAATATAACTGCATTTTACCTTAATAGCTTTGGCATATAGTTCTCACTTGATGGATTCAATTATATCTTGTTTAAATGAAATTGATATGATTTAGTTCTATGTAAGGAAAATTGAATAAATTGAAGTTGAAAGACTAAAACTCATCAATATTAAGCACTATTCACTCAAAAATTTTAAATATTATTTCTGCATGAAATATTGAGATAATAAATGTTTTCAACAATTTTTGGAAGGTAATCTAAAATGTCAGAAATAAAAATATATTATGTTGCTTGGCAATATGATGTGCTAAATTCAGATTTTCAGTCTGGCTAAGAAAACTAGATTTACAATTGAGTGGAGGATTACAATGTAGCTCTGAGATAGTGTTTGTCTAGGATGCTCAAAACCCTGAGTTTGATGTCCAATACCACATATACAAAAAGATGATGGTAATATATAAATTAATGCAGATTGTACCAAAACTAATTCCAAATTAGGCTAAGCAAGTGGAATCCCTGTTAAACCAGTTTCCTCCACCCCTAATTCTGAGCACATAAATGATTTATATGCATGGAGAACCACCATTTTGTTACCTTCTTAAATTCATTTGATGGCTTTTGGTTGCTCCCTGACCAAGAATTCAAATGCTCAGCATTTGTCCACTGCTTTCCCCGCTGTCTACAGCACCAGATGTCTTCCCGACTGCACTGGCCATTTCTAGTGTTCCTGATACAATCACCAAAAGCATTATTTAGTTATTGTGGTAGTTTCAATAGATGGTCCCCAATAGATTCAGTATTTTATTAGTCTGTAGTTTGCATCTCTAGCCACCTGGCTGGAGGCAGTGTCACTGGGTGGATCTTCAGGTGTGGTGGTGGGTTTGAGATTTTAGACTAAAGATATGTAAAGTGTGTCTAGCTGTAGTTCCTGATGTGTGCTGTGCATTGCGGCTTTTGGCTTTTTCTCACTTTGCTGGTCCTTTAAGAGGGTCCAATTTCTACCATTATGGAACTTCCCCTGGATCTGTAAGCATCAATAAGTCTCTTCCTCCATAACTGTGCCTGGTCTGGAAGTTCATCTCAGTGAACCTGAAGCTGTCTGATACAGGTACTGTATGGCCATTTATTTTATTTCCTTGATTTATGTAACAGTTTGATTAATCTGCTTTCACCCTGTGTTAGTTTTCTACAGTGACCATGACAAAAACACTACAGACCAGGTGGCTTAAAGCACATAAATTTATGTTCCCACAGTTCTGTAAACTGAAATTCTAATAATGAGATGGCAGCAAGTTTAATCTCTCCTGTGGCCTTTCTTATTGACTTATAGTTGGCTGCCTTCTTACTGACTCTTTACACTGTAGTCTGTGGGCTGCATAGGCCTGTGTCTTTTTCTGGGTCAAATTTCCTCTTTTTCTAAACATACCATTTTGATTGGATTAGGGCCTACACTAATGGCTTTATTTTAACTTAATAACATTTTAAAGAACCTATTTGGGATTAGGTGTTAATATATGAATCTGGGGGGAAACTGAGAGGGGCTATAGTTAGGGTGACTGGACCCCTGAAGATAAAAAAGGCAGGAAAGTTTACATTTGCTAAAAATAAAGGTGATCTGACTTCTTATCTCTTGCCTAAGTTCCCTAGACCTGTTTTTCTACAAGCAACCAGGACCCCTGCTGGGAGGGAGGTTTTACATAGTATTTAAACACTGTGGTTGATCAATTTCAGCCCCTGGAACTTGGGTCAGGGTTAGCCTTTTCCTGAGACAGCCCCTAGTCCTGACCAACCAGCTGTTCCTCTGGTTCACCTGAGCCAGAAGACAGCCACCACTATAAGGTTATAACTACCTTTGTAAAAAGAGGACAGGCTCTCTGACCATTTGGGAATGTCCAGCTGTGAGTGAGTTTTTCTCTCAGCTGGGCCTGGGCTGGCTTGGCCAAGGCCCAGGCCCAGCCAGAGGACCCCCTAGCCCTTATTGTCCACATGGGTTCTTTATCTCCTCCAGCTCTCCACATGGCAGGAGCTCCTTTAACACTCTTTTCTTTCCATAAATTTTTTTCCAGGCCCTCCCTGTGAGATCTCTAGCCACATGGGTGCCTTACCTTGGCTTTGTACTTCCCTCAATAAATATAATAATTTAATAAGTATCCTTCTTATTTATTCAATTCTTTGATTAAATTTTAGAAGCAAACCTAGGGTTTAGGTTTCAAGGACTTTCCTGGACCTCTAGCACCCCATTATAGCTGGTGACCAAGATGGGACAATTTTGAGAAAGAAAGTTATGATTATTTTTTTTTCTACATATTTTATTTATTTATTTTTCTTTTTTTCTTTATTAGTTAGTTTTGTATTCAGCAAATACAGTCAGTTTGGTACCATTATTAGGCTCATCTGTGACCTACCCCCTCCCTATGATTATTATATTCTGGGAGAAAATGGGAATCATATTTTCAAGCTAGGAGCACAACTCAGGGTATTTCTGTTAGGTGAGGACAAAATGGATTTATAGCAGGAAGGCAGCAGAGACATAAGGAAGTGGGTCATGCACATTCCTCAAGAAACCACCCAGCCATTATCCCTTCCTTGCCTAACAATGCCCCAGGTCTAGGTTTCCTACCCCCTTATCTCTCAGGACATCTGGTTACTATTCTGGTGTCACACCCTGGCTATCTTAAATTTCCCCTAAAGAAACTTTTGTTTTACTTCCCCCTTCCTCACCTTCCCCCAACTGATGAGCTGTCTGTGATCCCAAGTCAACTGCTCTGCTCTGCTCTTGAAAGTCAGTCCTGGCAGCTCATGTTTTTCCTGAATAAAAGCTTCCATCTTTGCCTCAGAGTGGTCTCTGTGGTCTTGGTCACTCCTGAACCTTACAATTTATACTGCTTCTCTCCACTTGGAAATCACTATCTGTGGCTAAGCTTTTGTGTCCTACTACACCCTTTTGGGATAGGCCTATTAAAATGCACATGGGGTGGCCCCAGGTGGAGCTCATCTTGGTTGGAGATGCACTAAACTGAGTTTATCTGACCTCCATCCACCCTTAATAAAGCTAAGGGAATTTTGTGGAAGAGGGGGAAGAAAGATTATAAGAGCTACAGGTTAAGACATCATGCTAAGAGACATTCCCTACCCCCCAAAATAACTGACTGCTGCTCCCACAACCACAACCTCATAGAGAATACCTGCAACCCTACATAGGATCATACCCAATGGAATGGAGGCAGGGATGAAGAAAAAGAGAGTATCAACATATGGTGTATCCATATGAAATATGTTGTTAATAATAATAATAATAACATAAATAAAGAAGGCTGAACTTCCAAGAGCTTGGAGCTGGTTCTGCTGTTGCCAAGGGAGAGGGCCTTTGTGGCCACATGGAGGTTCAAAAACCAGAGGCTGCTGTCTTCTAAGATATTTTCTCTTTTCTTCCCTTATTACAAGCCACTGCACCATAAGACACATGGCTGCCCATGCTCCTTCTCTGGGCTCCACACCTCCTTCAGCACAGACCTCTGCCCAGTTTAATTGGGGACTTGAGGTCACCAACCCCAGACAGCAGGTCTCTGGTGGCTTAAATTAGGGGCAGATGAAAACTGCCCCAGCCAAGCCCCAGCCTAGATTCTTGGCTGGAATGGTTTCTTCAACAGGCCTGGATCCCGGCCACATGCCTCCTCCCTGCCATGGAGCTGAGGTCTACAGCTGTGTCAACTGGGTGAGGGAGATAACCATGTTTTCTCTCAGGAAGTAAAGGGACACTATAAGGGAAAAGATATGCCTGATGGACCTTACTGGCTGCCATGATTTTCTGCCAAAGTGCTCTTTACATACCTGTAAATCATTCATTCATACAGGTATTTTAAAAAGTAATATGAGGTAGGCCTGATGTCACAGGCCTATTATCCTAGCTACTTGGGAAGCTGAGGCAGGAAAATCTGTAATTCAAGTCTCTAATGTGATAGCCTGGCCCCACATTTTAAAAACATATGACTTTTAAATTGCTGGGTATGTGGCAAGAGCCTGAGCTGCTTGCTTGCAGTTGCAGGAGAAGGGAAATGCAGGTAGGGGAGATTCCAGAAAAGTTTCTGGTTTTTCTAAAATCAAATGAAATTAAGTCTTAGTTTTGTAAGATTATGATAACTGAGCTTCTGAACTCTAAAACTAAGATGTGCAATCTTATGGAGTTCTATAAAAAGAGCCCTGTAGTTCAGACTGGTACAGCATTCAGGCTCCTGAGTCCTGGATGTAGTCTCCAGCCGGCTAATAAAGATTCCTTTTCTACTACTTGGTGTCCTGTGGTCTTCTCTGGGGGTTCTCACCATAACATTCTGAAGGCTCCAGCGAGATCTCTAGGGGGTCTAAGACCCCCAGACTTGGTAACAGTGCTCCTGGGACCATCCTGAGTGGATGCGCCACCTGTGACGTTTCAGGGCCCCCAGGACTCTGATAGCACTGCTAAAGATAGAAGGACAGACTCTTCTGGAAACCTCTGGAGGTAGGTCTGGATTGAATTAATTCACCCCCGGTGACCCACCTGAGGTATAATCTGGAAGGAGGAAAATGTACTTTGTCTCAGAGCCATGTCTCAACCAACCTGAAGATTCCTTACCCAAAGACCAAAAAAAAAAAAAAAAAAAAAAAAAAAAGGTACATGAGTTTCTGAGGGTGATGGGTTACTGCCACTTTGCCACTTACGGATATTAGGATTTATAGAAATAACCAGGTCCCTGTATGCAAGTCTCAGAAGGACAGAATCTCTGAAATGGAGTGAGACTGAGACTGAACAAAGGGCCTTTAAGATCCTAAAGGAAGCCCTTGTGTGCACCTGTACTGGCCCTCTCAGACCTCCCAGTTGTCACCAAGCTCTTACATCTGTGTGTAGCTGAAATCAGACAGATAACAAAAGGGTCCTTGCTCAAACATTGGGACCTTGGAAATGGCTGATAGCTTATTTATCTAAAAGACTGGGCAGTCTTCCTGAGAGCTGTGGCTGCAACAATATTGATGAAGGAGGCTGATAAATTAACCCTGAGACATGGTCTCTTCCTCACTATCCCCCACTATGTTGAAAACCCTCCTGGGAGGCAGCCCTGAACGCTGGATGACAAATGCCTGAGTGACTCATTACCAGGCCCTGCTTCTGAACCAGCCCTGCATAAGGTTTTACAGAATTTCAGCCTATAACCCAGCCAGCCAGCTGCTTGACAATGATCCAGGATAACCTATACATGACTGTACTGAGGTGACTGATTCAATCCAGTCTGTTAGACCAGACTTAACAGACGTCCCACTGACCAGGGCTGACAAAGTAATATTCACAGATGGGAGCACCTTCATTCAGGATGGCCTCAGGTATGCAAGGGCAGCAGCTGCCACCACAGACTGGACGATTTAGGCTCATCCATTAAGCTGGGGGACATCTTCCCAGAAGGCTGAACTTACAGCCCTGACTCAGGCTTTTAGGTGGGGAAAAGACAAAGCTATTACAATGTATAGACTGTAGGTATGCTTTTGTTACTGCCCATGTGCATGGGGCACTATACAGAGAATGGGGACTCCTTCCCCACAATTGGGCAAGAAACAAAAAAGAAAAGAGAAGATTTTGGCCCATTTGGCTACCAAAGAGGGTGGCCATTGCCCATTGTAAAGGACATCAGAAGGGAGACTCTCCAAAGACATATGGAAAGAGGGCAGCAAATTTAGCTGCCTGGAGGCAGCCCTAGAACCAGTGCCACCCCAAACCCCCAAAGTTTTTACCAATGATACCAGGACCCAACCTGCATCACAAGCCACCTACACCACAGAAAAGGAAGCCTGAACACAACAGGAGAGTACTACCTGAGAGGACAGCATATGACTGCTATTACCAGATGGGAGACTTATTTTCCTGGTAGCCCTGGGAAGACAGTTAGTGACCCAGCCTCACCAGACTACACATCTACAAGTCACAAGGATGACTGAACTCCTCAGACCCAGATATTACATCCCACAACTGAACCAGATCATGGAGGACACGTGTCCAGGTGTCTGTCCTGTGCCAAAGTAAAGGTGCTATACCCAGAGAACATTGAAAATTTGACTTTGTTGAAATCAGACCTACTACTTTCAGGTATAAATACCTTCTAGTTTTTGTAAACAAGTTTTCTGTATGGGTGGAGGCTTTTCCTACTCAAATGGAAACTGTTTCCATAGTAGTTAAAAAAGTTTCTTCAAAAATTAGTCCCTAGATCTGGCTTACGCCTTACTTTGGAGTCCAACAATGGCCTGGTCTTCACAGCCAAAATCTCTCAAAAATTGACAAAGTGACTAAATATCAATTGGAAATTACATTGTGCTTATAGACCACAAAGTTCAGGTCAAATGAAAAAAATAAATAGGATATTTTAAAAAACCCTCACTACACTAGTTATAAAAACAGACAAAAGTTGGGTCAACCTCCTACCTTTTGTTCTCCTTAGAATCAAATATACCCTGTATTGGGAAGGTTTCACTCATTATGAGATAATGTTTAGAAGGCCGCCCTCTATTCTCCCTAAGCTAAAATCCATACCTGAGGGAAAAATAATTAATTATTTAATCCTCCACCCACTAATGGTAAGTCAATGATTTGACTCATGCCCATAAAAACTAATGGTGAATGTGACAAGGGCCTAAGCAAGAAAAAGACATAAGTGACTCCATATTGTGAACTTATACAGTGAAGTTCAGCTTAGCTGTGACATTAGGATATGGTGTCACCTGCACTTGAACTTTATGCTTGGCTTGCATTAACATAATGTTTTTCCCACTGTTGCTAAATGCAATCTTCTCTTAACTACTGCTTGCTTGCAGTTGCAGGAGAGGAAAAATGTGGGCAGGGGATATTCCAGAAAAGTTTCTGTGTTTTCTAAAATCAACTGAAATTAACTCTTGGTTTTGTAAGATTATGATTACTAAACTTCTGAACTGTAAAATGAAGATGTGCAATCTTATGGATTTCTCCTATAAAAGGAGCCCTGTAGTTCAGACTGGTACTACATTCAGGCTTCCGAGTCTTGGATTTAGTCATCAGCTAGTTAATAAAGATTCCTTTCCTATTACTTGGTGTACATGTGATCTTCTCTGGGGGACCTCACCATAACAGAGTTATTTTAAGTTGAACTGTACCTGGTATTTTCTACTTTATTTAGGCTTTAAACAAATAAGATGTTATTTGTAGACCCCTTTTGGTTTCTTTATTACATTTGATTTATTTCAAGGTTCTTGTTGTTTTTGTCTTTAAAAATCAGATTTAAGCTGGGCGTGGTGGCGCACGCCTTTAATCCCAGCACTTGGGAGGCAGAGGTAGGAGGATCGCCGTGAGTTTGAGGCCACCCTGCGACTCCATAGTGAATTCCAGGTCAGCCTGGGCTAGAGTGAGACCCTACCTCGAAAAACCAAAAAGAAAAAAAAGAAAAAAAAATCAGATTTAACTAAAGCCTACAATGAGCTAAAATTGTATATAAATAGGTCATAACTTCTTATATGATATCATAAATATAATTACTGAGTTTATGTTCTAGGTCAACCTACATAGAGAATTATTGAAAACAACAAAATTCTCCCTGATGTGGGGGCTCATAATTTGTCAAATATTTAAAGATTGTAATGTCCCATTACTTAAAAAGAGGAAGCAGCAGGTCTGAGTTCTAGCCTTCTTCAAGACAAAAACAAAAATTTGTCTTAGTTACTCTTAATAAAATCATTTCCAAGTGTTTTAGAGGTATTGATAAATATTATCCCCCAAACAGTTGTCATGGTTTGCCTGTATTCAGATGCTTATAACTTAAAAAGAATGTATTTCAAGGAGTTTATTAACAGGAGATGTCTCAAATCAATGGGTTATATAAAATATACAGGTATATATACTGGTATTATAAGACAAGTCTGGCTGTTACTTTAATTAAATTTCATTTAAAATGTTGAGATTTTTGGTGACATAACAATAAGGAAACTAAATTTTTCTGATAATCCTGTTTCTTTACAAATTTCCCATAATAAGATGGTTAATTAACTCTTTGAAGTTAGAGTACTTGCTTCTTTTTCAATGGGTAATAAGATTAATCAACTTGGTATAGTCTGTCTTAATAGTCTTTTTTTTTCTTTATTGGTTATGTGCATACTCAGTGTATAAACAACACGTGTTGGTACCATCCTTAGCCTCCTCCCTGTCCTGCCCCCTCCGAAGTGACCCTCCTCATTGGGGATGCCAGTTATGCCCATGGAGGTTATGGATCGTGCATTGTGAAGATAGCTATCAGTTATGGGGAACATGCAATGTCTCTGTGCATAATGTCCCAACATGTGAATTTCATTGAACCATGTTGGGTTTGTTTTAGGTCTTCTTCAGTGATGAAGTCTTGGGAAACTCTCTGTCTCAATCTCTGATTTAGTAGGAGTTGACTGTTCTTTGTGTCTATCTCCATCACCCTTGTGCTGGTACCCGGTTCACCTTGAAAGCAGCACTCTTGCTCATTTCCCCAATTACTCTATGGTTTCATCTGGAGCCCTGGTGAAGTGTGATGGGTTGTTTCTCTCCTTAGGTTCAGCATCCAACTGAAAAAGAGAAGCAAATTCTCCAGTGGAGAGTGAAGTCAGCTGCAGATAAATGGGATTACCATTATTAGTTTAGAGAGAGTTTAATAGGTGCTTGGACAAATGTTGGTCATTTTCCCACAGTAGATCATGTAGCACCTTCAGGTACTGGACAAGCTAACTGTCTGGGGATTGACTCTCTTCCAGATTCCATCCAGGTCTCTCCATGTTCCATAACAACAGCATATGGTATCTTCAGCAGTAGGGTTTTATCATTAAACTTTGGTGGATAATCAAGTACTCTGATATAAGTCTGTCTTTTTATGGGAAACCTTGTAGGTCTCTCTGATCAACAGCTCATTTTGGATGTTAAGTGCATCCTAGTACTGGGAATTACAGGCCAGTGCCAAGGGAAAAGAAGGAAGAAAAAGATAGGTGATATAAAAGAGAAAGAGAGAAGAGAGAGAGAGAGAAAAACAGGAGAGGATTAAAGGTTACTCTTCATCATCTCCAGGGCCTTTTGATTCAGGTGTTCCCTCTAAGGACCTGATGAAGGTTCAACCTTTTAGTCTGTCTTTCAGGATATAGGATTTTATAGTATTATTTCCATTTTGGTCCAGTTTTGTGTTCCCCATCCCATACCCTCCCATCCTTCCCCATCCTCTCTATTGTCTGGTCCTCAAGATGCCTGTTAGGTATGTCAGCATCGCAGGCAGATCCAGGTTAGGAGCCACAGATGAGTGAGACCATGCAATGATTGTCTTTCTGTGACTGGATGACTTCGCTGAGAATCTGTTCCAAGTTTGACCATTTTCCTTGAAATTTCATTGTGTCATTTTTCCTTACTGCTGTGTAGAATTCCACCATGTAAATACACCACATCTTGGTTATCCATTTGTCTAATGATGGACATCTGTGTTGATTACAGTTCTTAGCTATTATGAATTGAGCAGCTATGAACATAGTTCAGCAAATCTCTCTGAAGTGAGGCATGGAGCTTTTAGAGTAAATACCCAGTAAGGGAATAACTGAGTCTGTTGGTAACATTATAGTCAACCTTGTTAGGAGTCTCCATATTGCTTTTCGTAGTAGTTGTACCATCTTCAATTCCCACCAACAGTGAGGGTTGCTATTTGTGAATATTCTTGCCAGAATTTGCAGCATTTGTTTCCATTTGATTTTTTAATGTTTGCTATCCTTACTGGGGTAAGGCAGAATATTAGAGTTGTTTTAATTTGCATTCCCCTGATACTTAGGGATGTTGAACATTTTCTTAAGTGTATATTTTCCATTTGTATTTCTTCTTCTGAGAACTCCCAGTTCAGTTCTCTGCTCCATTTTGTGAGTGGGTTGTTAGATTTTTTTTTATTGATTTTTTATTTGATGATTTTTTTATTAGTTATGTATATAGTGTGTATACAGCCACGATGGTACCATAATTAGCCTTCTCCCTGTCATCCTCCCTCCTCCCCCCATGAATTGTAGATGTTGCATTGCAGAGGTGGCCTTCAGTTAAGGGGGGAGAAGCAATGTCTCTGTGCCTAATGACCCAACTTATGGCTCTAACAATCTTTCCATCCCCTCTTCTGCAAATTTCCCTCAGCCATGTTGGGTTCATTTTTAGTCTATTTCAGTAATGGAAGGTCTTGGGAGTCTCTGTGTCTCTTGGATATCTGATTTGGTAGGAGTTGAGTGTTCTCTGTGTCTGTCTCCTTCATCTTTGTGCTGGTACCAGGGTCACCGATAAATCATCTCCAGCTTATTACCTGTCTAACTGTATGGCTTCAGCTGGTGCCCTGGTGGGGTACAATGGGCTGATTCTCTCATCATGTTCTGTGTCCATGTGAAAAAGAAAAGAAAATTCTCCAGTGGAGAGTGAGGTCAGTGCAAGACACATGGAGACCCATTGTTATTTTATTTAATTGAATAAGTGTAGGCTCTCTTGTAGCCCACCATTGGTGGGAGCTTGATATTGGAGAGCAGGCTCATTTTTGGATATGGTTCTGATTTGTTTTCCAGTTCCAGCTATGTTCCACTGAGCAGATCCATTAGCCAAATCCAGACCAGTTGATAACCCACCATGGCTCTGTGCCACTATTGCACTTGTATGAGCATCATGTCAGATTGATTGCTGTTGAGTAGCTTATGCCACAAGTTGCTTAACAGATGTTGGTCATTTCCTCCAGTCACTCATGCAACCACTTCTGGAACTAGACCAGTTAACTGTCTGGGGATTGATTGTATTCCAGTTTCCAGTCAGGTCGCTCCATGTTCCTTCTCAATGGCATATGGTGTCTTCAGCAGTAGGGTCTTACCAATAACCTTTGGTGGATCATCCAGTACTCTAACAGAATTCTGTCTTCTTTTGGGAAACCTTGTAGGTGTCTCTGATCAATGGCTCAATGTAAATGTTACCCACATGCTGGTACTGGGAATTATAGGTCAGTGCCAAGGGAGAAGAAGGAAGAAAAATATAGGTAATATAAAAGAGAAAGAGAGAGAGAAACAGGAAAAGATTGAGGATAGTCTTTATCATGCCCTCTCCAGGCCCTGTGAGTTAGGTATTCTCTCTTAGAACCTGATGAAGGGTTGACTCTTTAGTATGTCTTTCAGGATGTAGGAATTTATGGTACAATTTCCATTTGGGTCCAGTTTTTTCCCCCACTCTTACCTCCCCTCCTGCCCCACCATCTCTACTGTCCAGTCCTATAGATGTTTATTAGGTATGTCAGCATTACAGGCATATTTAGGTTAGGAGCCACAGATGACTGAAACCATGTAATGATTATCTTTCTGTGATTGGGTGAGTTTGCTGAGAGTGATCTTTTCTAAGATTGACCATTTTCCTTCAAATTTCATTGTGTCAGTTTTCCATACTTCTGTGTAGAATTCCATCATGTAGATATGCCACATCTTATTTGTCCATTCTTCTAATGATGGACATCTGGGTTGATTCCAGCTCTTAGCTATTATGAATTGAGCAGCTATAAAGGTGGTTGAGCAAATATCTCTGAGCTGAGATTTGGAGCTTTTAGGATAAATGCGTAGTAAGGGAATAACTGGGTCCATTGGTATCTGTAGTCATCCTTTTCAGGACTCTCCATATGGCTTTCCATAGTGGTTGTAACAACTTGCATTCCCACTAACAATAAATGAGGATTCCGATTTTCCATAACTTCACCAGCATTTGTTTTCATTTGACTTTCAAATGTTTGCTATCCTTACTAGGGTAAGGTGGAATCTCATAGTTGTTTTAATTTGCATTTTCTTGATGATTAGGGATGTTGAACATTTTCTGAAGTGTGTGTTTGCCATTTGTAATTCTTCCTCTGAGAACTCCTTTTGCAGTTTCCTGCCCCATTTTGTGAGTGGGTTGTTTGACTTTTTATTGTTTAGGTTTTTGAGTTCTTTGTAAATTCTAGAAATTAGACCTCTGTCCAATGTGTACCTGGCAAAGATTTTCTCCCATTCTGTAGGAAATCTATTGGCTCTGCTTATTGTTTATTTGTCTGTAAGAAAACTTTACAGCTTCCTGAGATTCCAATGTTTGAGTGATTGTTTAATTTCCTGAGCCACTGGGGTTTTATTCAGGAAGTCTATTCCCACACCTATATCATGGAAAGTTACTCCTATTTTTTCTTCCAGTAGTAGGAGAGTTGCCAGTCATTGTATTTAGTCATTATATTGAGGTCTTTGATCCATTTAGACACAATTTTTGTGCATGGTGAGATATGTGGATCAAGTTTCATTTTTCTGCATATGGTTAGCCAGTTTGTCCAGTACCATTTGTTTTTTCTAGTCTTCATTGTTAGGGCCTTTGTCAAATATCAAGTAGCTGTAATTACTTGAGCCAAAATCTGGGTCTTTGATTCTGTTCCATTGGTCTATGTTTCTGTTTTTATGCCAGGACCATGTTGTTTTTATTACTATGGCTTTGTAGTACAGCTTTAGATCAGGTATGGTGATGTCTCCAGAGGTGTTTCTTTTGCTGAGAATATCTGAGGCCTTCTGCCATTCCATATGAATTTTGAGATCACTTTTTCTATCTCTGTGAAGAACAATGTGGGGATTTTTATTGGTATTGCATCAAATCTATATACTGGTTTTGGTAAGATTGCCATTTTCTCAATATGTTAATACTGCCTATCCAGAAGCATGGGAGGTTGTTCCATTTTCTCAAGTCCTCCTTAATTTCTTTCTTGAGTGTTTTTATGTTTTCATTGTAAAGATCTTTCACCTCCTTGGTTAGTGTAACTTTGAGAGGTTTTTATGGTATTGAAAAGGGGACAATGTCACTTATTTCTTTCTCTGTATCTTTGTCTTTTGCATATAGAAAGGCTACTGATTGTTGTGCAATGATTTTGTATCTGGCTACTTTACTGAAGGAGTTAATCACTTTTTAAGAGCTTTGAGATGTAGGCTCTCTGGTCTCTTAGGTACAGAATCGTCATTTGCAAATAGGGCTAATGTAACTTCTTCCTTTCCAATTTTTATCCCTTTTATTTCTTTCTCCTGTCTTATTGGTTGAGCTAGTACTTCCAGTACTATGTTGAAGAGCAGAGGTGAGAATGGACACCCCTGTCTTGTTCCTGATTTCAATGGGAATTCCTTCAGTCTCTCCACATTAAGAATTATTTGGGCTGGGCGTGGTGGCATACGCCTTTAATCCCAGCACTCGAGTGGCAGAGGTAGGAGGATAGCCATGAGTTCAAGGCCACCCTGAGACTACAAAGTTAATTCCAGGTCAGCCTGGACCAGAGTGAGACCCTACCTCTAAAAACAAAAACAAAACAAAAAAATTATTTGGGCTTTAGGAGCTTTATATATAGTCTTTATTATGTTGAGATATTGACCTTCCATGCCTATTCTCTCCAATGTTTTGATCATGAAGTGATGTTGCATTTTGTCAGAGTCCTTTTCTGTATCTATTGAGATGATCATGTGGTTTTTGTGTTTAAGCTTATTTATGTGGTGTATTATATTGACAGATTTCCATATGTTGAACCAAACCTGTGTACCTGGGATAAAGCCTAGTTGGTAAAGGTGGATGATATTTTTGATGTGTTGTTGAACTCAGTTTGTGAGGATTTTGTTCCAGATTTTTGTGTCCAAGTTCATCAGGGAAATAGGCCTATAGTTTTCTTTTCTTGTGGCATCTCTGCCTGGTTTTGGTATTAGTGTGATACTAGCTTCTTAAAAGGAGTTGGGGAGCTTTCCTTGTGCTCCCATTATGTGACACAGTTTGAGAAAAGTTGGTTTCAGTTCTTCCATGAAGGTGTGGTAGAATTCAGCTGAGAAGCCATCTGGTCCTGAACTCTTCTTTTGGGGGAGGTTTTTGATTGCACTTTCTTCTCTTTTTCTTTTTTTTTTTTTTTTTTTTTTTGGTTTTTCAAGATAGGGTTTCACTCTGGTCCAGGCTGACCTGGAATTAACTCTGTCGTCTCAGGGTGGCCTTGAACTCATGGCAATCCTCCTACCTCTGCCTCCCAAGCGCTGGGATTAAAGGCGTGTGCCACCACACCCGGCTTGATTGCCCTTTCAATCTTGGTGTTTGTGATAACTTTGTTTAGGAGATTAATGTTCTCTGGGTTTAGCTTTGGTAGGTGGTATGTGTCCAGGAATTCATCCATTTCATTCATATTATCCAATTTTGCAGAGTAGAGGTCTTTGAAGTAAGCCCTGATGATTCTCCCAATTTCACTTATGTCTGTTTTGATCATTCCTTTTTCATTTAATTTTGTTAATTTTAGTGTCTAGTCCATGAGATGCTTGCTGGATATGTAAGGTATCTTGGGTAGATTCAGGTTAGGTGCTGTAGATGAGTGAGACTATGTGGCAATTTTTTTTTCTGTGATTGGGTAAGTTCACTGAGAATGATCTATTCCAGGTTCAACCATTTTTCCTCAAATTTCATTGTGTCATTTTTTCTTACTGCTGTATAGAATTCCATGGTGTAGATATACCACATCTTAGTTAATTTGAAGTGTCTCTTTTTGTCATTTGATCAAATTGTCCAGTGTTTTATCAATCTCATTTATTTTTTCAAGGAACCAGCTCTTTCTTTCATCAATTATCTTGTTTTCTTAGTTTCCAATACATTAATTTCTGCTCTTATCTTAATTATTTCTTTCCATCTGGAGCTTTGGGGGTTGGATAATTCTTATTTTTCCAATGTCTTTAGGTGAATGGTTAGGTTGTTCATTTGGGATCTCTCTGTCTTTGTTATGAAGGCATTTAGTGCAAAGAAATTTCCCCTGAGAACTGCCTTCATTGTGTCCCATAAGATTTGGTATGTTGTATTCTCATTGTGATTCATTTATATAAATTTTGCAATTTCATCCTCTACTCACTTATTGTTTGAGAGTAGTTTGTTCAGTTTCCAGGAGTTGGTTGGGTTCCTGACATAACTTTTGTTGATTTCTAACAATACAGCATTGTGATCTGATATAAAACAGGAAATTTTGTTGGTCCACCTAAATATATGGAGGCAGGCTTTGTGACCCAGTATTTGATCTATTTTAGAGAAGGTTCCATGGGCCACTAAGAAGAATATGTCATCTGAGGATTTTGCGTAGAATGTTATAGATGTCCGTAAGGTTTAGTTGATCTATGGTGTGGTTGAACTCTCTTACTTCCCTTTTAATTTTCTGTTTGGATGATCTATCTGTTGCTGATAGTGGAGTACTGAAGTCCCCAACTATGATGGTGTTGACGGTTCTTTCTGTTTTGTTGTCAAGAAGGTTTTCTTTTATGAATTGTGCTGCACCTGTGTTTGGTGCATAAAGATTGATGATTGTAATATCCTCTTGTTGGATCATTCCTTTGATAAGTAAGATGTGCCATTCTTTGTCTTTTTTTATTACTTTTGGTTTGAAATCATTTTATCTGATATCAGTATAGCAACACCTGCTTGTTTCTTACTACAATTTGCTTGAAATATCATTTTCCAGCTTTTCACCCTGAGGAGGTGTCTGTCTTTAGTGGTGAAGTGGGTTTCTTGAAGACAGCAGATTGAGGGGTCTAATTTTCTTACCCAGTCTGTTAGCTTATATCTTGGTGAATGAATTAAGGCCATTGTTGTTTCGGGTAATAATGGTGAGGTTTGATTTAGTCCCTGCCGTATTGTGTTGGTTTATGTGTTTTGGTGTTTTCTTAGACTTTGTAGTTTTTTGTGCCTTCTCTGAGATTGCTTATTGTAATCTGATTCTTGTGGGCATTTGAGGTTGCTTAGTTGACACTTCTGTGTCTGCAGTCTTGGCTTTGTGGTCATATAGTTGTAAAGACTGCTTTTATTGTGGAAAGCTTTTCTTTCACCATCTATCATGAGGGATGTTTTTGATGAGTAGAGTAGTTTGGGTTGGAAGCCATAAGTTCTTAGACTTTGCATTGTTTCCTTCCAGGCCCTTCTGGCTTTCAGGATTACTCTTGAGAAGTCTAAGGTAATTCTGATGGGGTTACCTTTATATGTAATGTGTCATTTCTCCCTAGCTGTTTTTAGGACTTTCTCTTTGTTATCGATGTTTAGAGTCTTAATGATAATATGTCTTGGAGAATTTCTCCTTTGGTCCAATGTATTTGGATTTCTGCTAGCTTTTTGTAACTTGATGGGACTTTCTTTTGAGAGCATGTGAAAGTTTTCTTCAATAATTTTATTGAATAAATTCTCCATGCCTTTGGTTTGAATTTATTCCTCTTCTTGTATTCCCATGAACTGAATGTTGGGACATTTAAGGGTGTCCCATCCCACAGTTCCTTAGTTCCCTCATGTTCTAGTCACAAAAAAATTTTGACTTTTTTCAAACTTTTGGATTCATGAACTGTTTCTTCTGTTTTGTCTTCCAGGTCTGAGTTTCTATCCTCCAAATGGCTGACTCTATTCTTGAGAGTTCTATAGAATTTTTGACATGTTCAATTTGATTTGTATTTTCTACTGCCGTTATATGTATGGTATCCTTCCCTTTGTTGAGTTTCCTTTTCATATCATTTTCTTATTTTCTTAATGCTTCTTGGAATTCATCCTTGCATTTATTTATGTCTTCATTGACCTTAGCCAGCTGATTTTGATGTCCTCTTTTTTCTCTCTCTCTCTCTTCTTCAGATCATTTAGCTGTATTTGGAGCCCTTCCTGGTTATTTAAGTCTAATCTAGGGAGGACAGCATTCATACAATTATTGGAACTTTGATGATTTGCTTAAAGTTCTGCTAATTGCTTGGCCAGAGTTGCATAGCTTGTATCTTCATTTTGGGGTTCTGATCATGTTGTCTCTTCTATGTTTTAATTAGAGACTTCCATTGTGGAATGGAACAACAACCTTGTTGGACTTACTTGAATTTGATTTTTCATGTTATTCCTTTAGTGCTGTGGTCTATCCATCACAGTGTAGTAATCTTATTTAATTTAGGAGGAAGCTGTAGTTTACCCTTGAAGTGTTGTTGCTTATTCTCTTTTATGTTTGCCTTGGTTAGGCTTTTGATGGCAATGTGGCCTGTCTGCTCAAGAGAAGGAGCCCATGAGGCTCTTGTGGGGGCCCAAGGACCCAATGAAGGGCCTGTTGGTTGGTGGTTGTTTTATGGGACTGTGTGGTCAGGTGGCCTAAAGGGACAGGGGGTAGGGGTGATTGGGACAAAGCAGACTGGTGTTGTGGTGGAGTAGTTGGGGGTGGGATCATGTGGTCTTGTAATGCTGAGGGACAAGGTATGGGACAGTGGGGTCCATTGCAACCATGTAGCAGGGGGTGGATGGGACTGCCATGTCCTGTGACATGGTGGGGTAGGAAGATGGGATTGCTGTGCATCAGGTGATGTATGGGTGCATTTGGGAGGGGATAGGCAGTGATCTTCGTGGTGGGAAGGGAGAAAAAACTGAGAGAGAGGTAATTGTATCCTGCGGGCCAGGGTGCAAATAGCTTGCAGAAAGTGCAAGAGGACCTGGTCCATGCTGGTGGCTGGTACTGCAGTCTCAGGGGGTCTCAGTGGCAGCAAAGCTGTCCTGGGTCCAGGTAGCCTTCTGGTAGTACAGAAGGAACATAGTGGCTGGGACGTCTGCTTGAGGAGTTTGGGGAATGATGGGCTGCCCAAGAGTGTGAGAATCAGCAGATTCTGTACTTTGCTCCTCCATACCCTCCCACTGGAGCTCTACTAGGATCTACACCCCCCCCCCAAACCCCAAAGATCTTGCTTTTCCTTCCCTGCAAGGTGAGGCATGGTTAGGCAGATGCCATCTTGACTGGAAGTCCCTGTCTTAATAGTCTTATAAAGAAGATGGTTAATTATGCATTGAGGTGAAATGATTGAAGGAAATGGGAAGGAATTTTGCAATGTTAAACATAGAATTCTTGTTTAAAAATGTTTTGTTGGGCTGGAGAGATGGCTTAGCATATAAGGCACTTGCCTACAAAGCCAAAGGACCCAGGTTCGATTTCCCAGGACCCACATAAGCCCAATGCAGAAGGTGCACATATGTCTGGAGTTTGTATGCAGTGGCTAGAGGCCCTGCCATGCCTGTTCTCTATCTCTCTATTTGTAAATAAATAAATAAATTTAAAAAAAATCTTTTTTGAGTCGAACTTAGATCACAATGTTAAAATATGTGGATGAAGGTGCATGTATGTAGAAACGATATAGGATATATAAAAGACCAAATTTTGCCTAAAATCAATTTCCTTTTATAAGGAAAAAACAGCTAATTTTCAGGCTAAACAGATAAACACCATGTCTAAAATTAAGAATTTTTCAACTGGTTGTAGACACTTAAAGATGCTCTAAAATTTTTATATCGGGACACAGACCTAATCTATATTCTGCTTACATCAGACACAGGTGATGTCCTGTCATGGGTGGATCACAAAGTCATAAGCACAGATGCAATACACATTATTTGAATATCTAACCAGGTTATACATAGACAAGATCCCATCACCTTATGTATTACAAATGGGTAAAACAGGGCTGGAGAGGTGGCTTAGTGGTTAAGCACTTGCCTGTGAAGCCTATGGACCCCGGTTCAAGGCTCGATTCCCCAGGATCCACGTTATCCAGATGCACAAGGGGGCGCACATCTGGAGTTCATTTGCAGTGGCTGGAAGCCCTGACATGCCCATTCTCTCTCTCTCTCTGCCTCTTTCTCTCTCTGTATGTCACTCTCAAATAAATAAATAAAAATAGCAAAAAAAATTAAAATGGGTAAAACAAATTTCCTAGGTTAGCAACAAACAACTTCAAAATAGGACAAGGAATGTCAGGATGGTTAGCTCTCTGCTACATAATTTCCCTTTGCTCTTGCTTACTGTTACATGCTATTTAAAGTCATGGAAATCTGGACTTTGGAAGAAGGGATGAGACCCCTTTATCTCCAACCCCATGAAAGTTTAAGCCATGTGTCCCCTCAGACCCTGTCCAGAGACAAAATGGCCAACTGTCTCTGACAAGGAAAAGGGAGTAACAAACAGCATATAATTTTGGTTCTCTTTATACTTCCTCTCTCTTTATGACCTAAAGTCACATCTATCACATGAAATTTCTCATTAGACAAGAAAGTCAAATAGGCAAACTGAGTCAAGGTATTTGATCAGGTTACAAACTCCTTACATCAGACTTAACTAAATTGTATATCTGGGTAGAAACAAGTATGACAAAAAGTCATCAAATGAATGATATCTCTTTTCTACCCCCCTCCTCAGATATCAACAAAGATTATGACCCCTATATTTAAGGTAATAAACCCAGAGATTGCCTCCAAAACAGTAACAACAACCCTTCAGTCCCAAACATTCACAGAACAGGGGGCATCCTTATCCCAGGCTCCCACAGAGGGGAGAAAGAAAAGGGGTTGCAGTAAGGCATCTAAGCTACCAAGATGAAAGTAATGGAAGAAACCTTCATACTGGGGCTTCAAATGGCCAGTGGTACTACTTATATTCCATAATGTAAGGCATGTGCAAGGGTCTTGGGGAAAGGTTCAGAAAAACCTGAGGTTGGAAGCTGGCCTTGTGGAGTGAGCATTGATTTCCTATCTTGGACCTTCCTTGCTCCAGGAGGCACATAGACTGCTCTATGTGTCCCCTTTTGATTAGGAAAAAAACTGGAAAATTTGGGTAAAGATTTGTGTAGAAAAGCAATTTAAAAGCCCTAATTTCAGCCAGGTGTGGTGGCACATGCCTTTGATCCAAAAACCTAGGAGGCTAAAATAGAAAAATTGCTGTGACTTTGAGGCCACCCTGAGACTACATAGTGAATTTCAGGCCAGTCTAGGCTAGACTGAGACCATATCTCAAAAAAAAAAAAAAAAAAAAAATCCATAAATTCACCTCCCAAATCTGGCTGGAGGAATGCCCCCCTCCAACAAGAAGATTCAAGACATGCTGGGGCATAACCTAACTAGATTCTTTTTTCACTTTCCCCTACTTTGTTACAGATAGGAGAATCAGCTTCCAGGATACCCCAAAAGCTTCTGCTAGCCTATCTAAAAAAATAAATAAATAAATAAAAATGGGCTTGGGGGTATAGATCAGTGATAGAGCATTTTGACTGCAAAAATTAAAACTGGGCTCATTTAGATAAGAAAGGAAGAATACGAATTGCTCATTACTTTCCTCCAGAGATCTAAGAGACAATTAGAAAATATATTAATGTAACTCCAGATAACTTATAGGAGAAAATTCAAATATTCTTCTTAAAAATAAATGTTTAATTCTGCCAATTCCTGATATTCATAAGAAATTACAAAAATTGGTAGCCAAACCAGATAAAAGTTAAAATAGTTGCTCCAGCTGACAACTTCTGTTTATTATAATTAGGAAGCCAAATAAAAGAAAAAGGGACCAGAAAAGGAGATAAAGAAAAACAATACACATCACCAGGAGATCAAAACAGTAATTAAGGTTGCTCAGGGAAGGGTCCCTTCATTGAAACATTTAATTGGATAAAATTTAAAATATGTTTGCTTGATACCAAGGTTTTAACCAATAGAGAAACTGAATCTTATGGTTAAGGCACTATTGCTGTCAGGTTCACATTGCTGGAAGAAATCACCCAACCAAGAGCAGATTTTGGGAAAATGTGTTTATTTTGGCTTACAAGGTAGAGGCGAAGCTCCATGATGGCAGGGGAAAATGATAGCATGAGCACAGTGTGGACCTCACCTCCTGGCCAACAAAAGGAGGACAATAGCAGCAGGAGAGTGTGCTAAATGCTGGCACAGGGAAACTGGCTATAACATCCATAAGCCTGCCCTCAACAAAATACCACCTCCAGGAGACTTTAATTTCCATTTGCTATCAGTTGGGGAGACTAGCATTCAGATTACCTAAGTTTATGGGGGACACCTGAATCAAACTACCACATTCCACCCCGGGCCCCCATAAACAGATAATGACCCATGATGTAAAATATAATGCATTCAGTATGCCTGTAAAAGTCCCCATAGTTTGTATCAATGTTAATGATGTTCAAGCATTCCCATAATCTGAAATATTTTAACTGAGCCATAATAACAAAAATTTCCCCCAAAACCCGTAGGAGCACAGAATACACATTCATACCGGAAAAGATGGCACTGGGCATAACAAAGAAATATTCAACCTATACAAGATTTAAAACAACCAGGGCAAGCATCAAACTGTAGCTCTAAGTCCAACAACTCTAGTCAGTGACAAATCTCCAAGTCAGATAATTTTAACCAGCAACAAGTCTCTGGAGTTCCAATTCTACCCATCTGGCTAGGCTACTCACAGTCCTGAAAAACTTCATTTGGGGCCAACAGCTCTCCTTGGCAGCCATCTTGTGGTCCTGGTATCTCCACTGGATCTCCACTGCAAACCATGGTCCATCCTCATGGCTCCATCAGGTCACCATGCAGGTATCCAGAAAACCTGATTAACACTGCCCATGGCCATTTCCAAAACACAAGACTGTGTTGCAAATTCAATGACCCTCTGTTTCATGCATTTTTTTATACTCCACAATACCAGGTAGGGTGCCAATTTATTAATCCATGGGGGAATAAATCAGACTTTGAAGAACAGGACACTCCTTGAGCACTTAGATCCCATCAAGGTCTACATTCTTCTTTATGCCCCAGTGCAGGTCAGCTGTCCCAATCTCAAATGTTGTAATCTCTCAATTGCAGCTGAATGGGCAGCAGTTTCAGCCCAAAGATTTCATTTCTGTGCCACATCCCTCTGCTCACACCAGTCCATTTCTACACAATGCAACCCTGAAACATTGGTTGTCAAATAGTGCTTTCTCCTCCAAAACAGATTTTTCAAGGGTTGTATTAGAGCTTAGCTGTTTTAGATCAACAATGTGCAAATTATGTTCTATTATATATGAAGTAACTGTCTCATTTCTGGCATATCATGTCCAGTGCTTATAATGAAATTAACTCTTAAGACATATTCCCTAACCTCATGCTCAAACAATGGTTCTCATCTAAGCAAAATAACTTCAAGCTCTGTGGTTCTTTTTCTAACATTCCTGGGTAACTGGTACCCACACAGGTATCTGGATTAATCAAAGATGTTTTCAAACACAGGTGCCAAGATTTTATATTGTCTTACTTGTCTTTTTGCTAACAATTTCTAGGTTAACTTGTTTTAGATGCATATTATTTTCAAAACTGATAACAGGTTGTACCTGTATTTATAGGTTTTAGATATTAAAAGTGTAAGATGTGCCTACTTTCTATGCTTCAGGTATGTCCTATGCTGCCACAGGACAACTAAATCTAAAAGGGTTGGACAAAATGACTTAAATCTCTTGGGCCATTCTTTTACTAAATCTGTTTCAGTAATTATATGCACTATATATGTACCTATACCCAGCCAAAGAAAATTGGAATCAGAGGAGCTAAAAAAAAACCAATATTTTGGCCTATGGTCCCAGGTCATGAGGAGATGATGGGACACTTCTACACTGGCCCCTTGGTAAGTCACATGTCTTCCTGATCAAGGAGGATATGGGGCCCAGAAACAAACAAACAAACAAATTGGTGTACAGTCTGAAACAGAGAGTCACAACTAAGGACAAATCAGTCTTCCTGGTTTCCCAAAGAAGGGAAAATTACTTGGCCAGAACAACCCTGACTCATCCTAACAGACAACACCAGTATTGGAGAAACTATAGAGCTACTTCTGGGTCCCTGAAGTCTCCCTTGAAGAGACATTAATGACTTCCAAAATTCATCCCTTATTAAGTTTTGGCTATTTGCTTGGTCTTAAACACTCAGAGAGAAATGTATAACCAAAGATAAAGGGGTACTTCAAATATATGAATTACCTACTAAAGAACACAACAATAGCTTTCCAAAAGGGGAAACAAACAGGGCCTTAAGACATGTCGACCCTTTCTCTAGTAGTTCTAATTCTACAATAAGGAAAAACAACCATAGATGTCAAAATGATTACTTTAAAATCTGAAATATATATAGTTGACTTTGACCAAGGGTCACTTAATTCAGAAGATTTCCTTATACTTGGAAAAATGGTGAATCTCTTCTAACTTGTGCCAGGATATCATTAAGTCCTGATGCCAAAAAAATACTGTATAGCTCCTACTGGTACCCAGTGGTTCTATGGTAGTACATTTGGCCCTGGCCTCCTAGAGGACAAATTCAAAAAATTATACTCTGGAAGACTGTTATAGAAAACATGGAATATTCACCATTGTTCAGGTTAAATGTTGCACATATATGCCTGATAACTCTGCTCATATCTCTTCTGTTTTATAAGCCATACAGAAATAGATTCAGACCATGTCCTACACTTCTGTGCCATTAGACGAACAGTTATAGGAGAAATCTCAGCCATCACATGCTAACATGGTCCTGAGAAAATCCAATTCAACCTACCTGGGTTCCCTTAAATGCTTCCCAAGACATAGAAGTCCATGAGAAGGATAACCCTAAGGCAACCAGTGTGCTGTGTGCTAACTTCTCATTAACTCCTTACTTTTATTCTTTCTCCACAACAGTTTCTTCCAAGACTATCTTCCTGCACTCCATCAATACATTTTCAGGGTACTTTAGGATAGTTCCCCTCTCTGGGAACGACTCTCTAACTGCCACATTTTTATACACCTATTCAGCCAGAAATAATTTAAGAGCTGATGTCTTTATCCTCTGTCCTCTAATAGCAGCCAGTGGGTCTTCTCATGAGAGGAGAGAATAAGGGGGGGGGGTACAGTTAGGTTGACTGAACCCCTGAGGGTAAAAAAAGGCAGTGAAGTTTACACTTGCTAGAAATCAAAGATCATCTGCTTCTAATCTGTTGCCTAGCCCTAGACCTGTTTTTCTACAACCAGAACCCCTCCTGAGAGGGAGGTTTTCCATAGGATTTAAACATTGTGGTTGGTCAAGTTCAGCCCCTGGAATTTGGTGTCAGGGCTAGCCTCTTCCTGAGACAGCCCCTAGTTATAACCAACCAGCTCTCTCTCTGACTCACCTGAGCCAAAAGAAAGCCCACCACTATATGGTTATAAATACCTTCACAAAGGGAAGGCAGACTTTCTGACCACTTGGGCACTTCCAACCATGGGTGAGTTTTTCCCACAGCTGAACTTGAGCTGGCTTGGCCCAGGCCCAGGCCCAGCCAGGAGGGCTCCCTAGCCCTTACTGTCCACATGGGTTCTTCATCCCCTCTAGCTCACCAAATGCCAGGAGCTCCTTGAACTTGCTTTTCTCTCTTTTCTCTCCGTGATTTTTCCAGCCCCTCCTCATGGGATCTCTAGCCATGGGTGCCTTTCCTTGGTACTGTACTTCCCTCAATAAATATAATAATTTAATAATTATTTTTCTCAGTCTTCTTTTTATTTAATTCTTTGATTAAATCTAGAAAAGAACATAGGATTTGGGATTTAAGGGATTTCCTGGACCTCTAGTACCCTGTTACAAAAAGAAATTGTCCCAAATTTTCCATTATACTTAAGTTTACACCAAAGTATTGATTTTATCTTTTTTGCCCATTATTATCTTCCCAGTATCTTGCATTTCACAATGAGAATATTTTTAATATATTAAATGAAAGAATATATGAATGAATGAAATATTAAACTTTGTGTACAGGGTATTGCCTTCATTGTTCATTCTGATTTGGAGTTTGTTTGTAAAATAGATTAATCTCTATTTGGTCACTTTTATCTACTGCATAACTTGTGTAACATATATCTACTATATTTATTTTTCTATTCCCCTAATGAGAAATCTTTTTGCTCACCAAACATTGCCATAACCAGCCTATTGCTTTCCTAATAACGGTTGCTTGCTTCATAATTTCTTGAGAATATTGTCATATTGGCATCATATTTAAACTATATGCTCTCATTTTTTCTGTGCCCACTTAATGCACACTATCATTGTGCTTCTAACTTAGCTTTTCTAAACTGATGGGACTAGTATGTGAACCTCAGAACTGCTATAATTTCCACCTCTTTGGTTATGAGCGAGTGTGATCAGGTTCTCATGTAACTAATATTATGCCTTTCTACCTTCTTATGGACAGTATTCCAAGGGTAGAATGTCTCCTCTTTTTTTTTTTTTTTTTGTTTATTTTTATTTATTTGCGAGTGACAGACAAAGAGGGAGAGAGAGAGAGAATGGGACACACCAGGGCCTCCAGCCACTGCAAACGAACTCCAGATGCATGTGCTACCTTGTATATCTGGCTTACATGGGTACTGGGGAATCGAGCCTCGAACCAGGGTCTTTAGGCTTCACAAGCAAGCATTTAACCACTAAGCCATCTCTCCAGCTCTCCTCTTTTCTTTTAATTCCTCAAAATTTCCAATTATGCTGTCCTATCTCTTGTTTTCATACTTTTAAAAAGAAAAAGCAAGTAACTACAGGTTGTGATACTAAAACAATGTGTCGTGAAAACTATGTGCCAGAATGTTTTCCTTGAAGGGTGGTCTTGGGAAATATTGGTTAGATAATTATCCTATTTCATTTGTAAAATGTTCTCTGGATTCTCCAACTTTCATTATTTACTGTATTCTATTCCTGGGTTTTATCATTTCACCATTAGGTAAATGTGTTTAAGAATTTGATTCAATTTGATGGTGTTTAATGGAGGTAAGAGGCAGTTACTAAATTATACTTGAGTTATATAAATATCAAAAGCTAAGCTTATGAAGATTATTGAACTATATTATGTACATGTATAAATGTTATAATGCACCCAATTGTTTTATATATATATATATATATATATATATATATATATATATATATATATAATTTGTATTGAAGTAAAACAACTTGCACATTTTAAAAAAGTGGAAAATTCTAAGAACTTTGGAAGAACATAACTTGGACATAGACTAAGGAATACATGCAATTTAGATCCCAATCATCTAGAAGTAGCTAGGAACCTTTCTTAATACTTCTTCCCTCATTGTGCAGACTGAATAACCAGGCTTTTCCATAATAAGATTATTTATATCTATTATCCTACCAGTGTGCCCTTTCCACTAGATCTATAATTTATTAATAAAATATTGCTAGTTATGGTTGTATGATTATAATATTAAGATTATTAATCTTCATGACTTAAAAGCTATTTAAAGGCATCATATGAAAGAATATTTTGTCATCATTATAAATGGACCAGAAATATAAATTTAAAATGCAAAGCATTAAATATGTATACTCTTTCCTATGCATTATGTGACTGGTATATAAATGACTTCTTCCATTATATCTAACAAAATATAACAGATATTTCAGAGCTTCCTTTTGCTGAGGGGCTCATATTTTTCAATTTTTCATTAAATATTAATATTGGTTGCTTTTATCTTTACATGTATTTTTCCAGACAGAATAAAATCAAAGAAATATTGCCTTATAAATTTCTCTATCTCTGTTATTGTTATGAACATAGCATATATTAGAATATACTTAAAAACATGTTTTGGATTATCTTCTTAAGACTATATTTTTGTGGATAAGAATATTATATTACTTTTTTCAATGAATCTACAATTCCCAGTAGAATACTTAGTACAATAGAGATATTATATATTTTATGAGAATTTAATACATAACTATCAAGCAACTATGTATTCTTTTATAGTTTACACATCATTTGTGTCATATGAAGTTATTTTCCTCACACTACTTTATAATCAATATATTTTATATAAGCTGTTGATGGATGGAGCTAAGCGGAAAAAAAAAATTGGCTTTTTAAGGTATGGTCTCACTGTAACCCAGGCTGACATGGAATTTACCATGTATCCTCAGGCTGGCCTTGAACTCATAGTGATCCTCCTACCTCTGCCTTCCAAGGGCTGATATTAAAGGCATGAGCCACCATGCCTGGCTCTAAAAAAATTTTTTTGTACATTGAATTTTACAATTTTATTGTCACTAGTATGAGGTGGTTAAATTATTTATAGTAAATCTGTTCCTTTATTTTTTTAAAATTATGTCAACATCCTTATATGTGTGTGTGGTATGTGTATATTTATGATTGAGAAATAACTGATTGAATTTTTACCAATATATTGACAGTTCCTCTACAATAAATAATATTTTACTGCAGAAGAATTTGTATTTCTTAAAGATTGCTTGGTAAAATTTAATCTGTTGTATATAATTGATATGGAATTTTGAGAATTCTTTTTTAAATTAGGTTTTAAGGTCCACATGTCTGTAATGACTCATCAGAAAGTTCTCTTTTAGCTCATTCAACATTTCTTACTAACACCACACAGTTGACCATTTTGTATTTCGTTTTATTGTTAACTTTGTCCCCTAAGCTATATGCTAGATGGAGGTTTATTCTCTCTGTCATCTGCCCTGGCTCTCCTTGTACTGAAATTTGCATTGTATTCATACTTTAAATTGTTATTAATGATCCCATTGTTTTATAAAAGCACTTGTTTCTTTCCTCTTGGTTTCCTTCTTTTTTCTTTTCTTTCCTAAGGCAACTATATGTCTCTGTGATAGATAAAGTGTCCTATTTTTTCTTACTTCTGTCTTCTAAGACATGTATATCCAATGGAGATATGATCTACACAATGTACTTCTGAATATCCTTGTTGCCTAGCTTCAAAGTACTGATGGCTGAAAGGGTTCAAGCTATAGTTCAAGCTAGGGACAAATACTACTGAAGTAGAAAAAAGCATTCCACTTGCAGATGTTTTTCTATTAGTGTCTCTTTTTTCCAAGGTATTGATCCTTGCAAGTTTTACATACTAAGCATAATTAATTAATTTTTTACCTGAATATTAATTCATTTAATACTTCTTTCTATGGATTTTCAAATAAAATTATCTGTTATAGCCATAAATCCAAAACAAATGCTAAACATGACTAATTATTTCAGAATAAACCAACACAATTTTTGATTATCCTATAGGCATCAAAATTTCACTGTTAATTTCAAAGTTTAATTAATACATAATAATGTACATACTTATGTGGTACAGTGTGATGCTTCAAGATATGTTCCAACATGTCATGTAATGATTCTTTTAGGGTGTGCAGAGAATCCATTGCTACCCTAAATGGAAGAAACAGGTATTCTTTATGGAATTACTAACTTTGTACCAAATTACCTGCTATTTTACCAAGAACATTATCATCTGTCCTGTAGTTGGTCATCATCTAGAGTGGAGCATGATCAGGTAATGCATTTTTCCAGCAACCTCAGAAGACTCTTGCCCCCCAGTGATGTGTGATCTTCAGATTCCTTTCTATCTCCTGCAAGGGGACCAACGGTGATGACTCAAAACTTCATCTAGAGACTGAGAGTAAGACTAGAATGGTTTGCAAATATAATTATGGGATTAATCTATGGGGGTAACCTGAGCAATGCATTTTAAAGATTAAAGAACTCACGTTTCTCTAATTTATGTGAGAAATTACCAAAGGAAAAAAAAAGGATGAGTGTTTACATTTGACCCAAGCACTAAATCTTTCCAAGGATCTCTTGATTGCTGACTTCTAGCTCCCAGAACTCCAGAGCAGAACATGGCCTCTCTTCTTACCTCAGACATGAAAATTTTCTCATTTTTATTTTTTCATAACATCATTTGTATTGGTAAAATGTTCCAGCTGATCTTATCACAGCAAACCTCATACAGTATCAAGTGGAAACAGAAAATAAGACTTCTATGGTATTGTATAATTTTTAGGTCTTATCCTTTTCTATTCTCTAGAAGACACACTTTCTTCTTGAGCAGCACACTGCCCACTCTATTTCTCTCTTGCTCACCCAAGAACTTTGGAGAAAGACATCACTATTACTTTATTTCTGCTATATCATTCCAGTGTCAATACATATCTCAATTATCCAAAACACAGCAAGTGGTACCTTTATGAATTGATAGCAATGATTGCCCAATCTAAAACATGTCCTCAACCACAAGAAATATAATGTCCTGGTAATTTCTTTAACCATGATAATCATTCCCTTGGTATGCAGTAGCTCAAGATAGTTTTGCTTAATAAATTCCTATTCAACAATATGTGACTCATATATTCACATCAGTAAGTTGAAAGAAAATGCTTCCAAAGTTTGTAAGAAATGATGGTTTCTCCTTTTCATTTAGTGCCCAAATTGGTGTTGACTATTATAGTTACAATTTTCATCATCAGTTGCTTAAATAATACTGATTCATGGGCATTTTTGAGTCTAAGCAGAATGTCAAATCTCATGCCACGAGTAGTAAAGATCATTTACAACTTTCAAAATAATCTGTGATAGGACTGATATTTTCTGCCACAAGAACTAAATTAAATTTTGTTTGTTATGAAAACAAGGTTTTTATCAGAGGAATAATTTAGATATGTACTAGAAGAACAAGTCTTCGTAAGAACTTGGGTATCTGTCCTGTATAGAGAAGTATGTAAAATTTGGGTCCAGAGAGATGGCTCACAGTACAAAGCACTTGCCATGCAAGCGTGAGTATCTTTGTTCAGGTACCCAGAACCCATGTTAACCTAGATGTTCAAGCATCTGTAAACCAAGTACTCTATGGTAAGATGGGAGAGAGAGACAGGTGAATCACAAGAAAGTTCCTGGGCCAACAAACCTAGTGAAAGCTGCAGTCTAAACCCAACATCCTACCTCAAACAAGGTGGAAGTGAGGACAAACACCTATACTGGTACAGTGGCATGCATGCACTTGCAATCACACACACACACGACAGAGAGAGAGAGAGAGAGAGAGAGAGAGAGAGAGACAGAGAGAGAGAGAGAGAGACAGAGAGAGAGAGAGAGAGAGAGAGAGAGAGAGAGAGGTACAATCTTATTTTAATGCTCTACTTTACTAAAGATAATTTTCTTATTCTTACTTTATACTTAGGAAATGCAAACATTTTATAGCATCAATTACTCACTCTGTCTTACATGATTACTCTTCCCCTCAGTGATTCCAAACATGAATTATGACTTGTGTTAACTATCATCTACTTTGCTCTTGTCAATGATTCTATTACTTATGCAGGGAAAATGTGACTCACCCAGAGTACTTACTTTCTCAGACACAGTTTTAATTATAAGCCAAAATTATAAGGTTTTGAAGTATAAAAATCCACCTAAATGCTTTATAAGTAAGAGACTAGTGTTGAATCTGAACATGAGATATATGCCTTTGCATTGTCCAGTACCAAGAACTACCCAACTGCAACACTGACAATTTCTAAAAATTATCAATATAGAATACAGAATCTTAAAAAATTCATTCCCTAATCAACTAGGTATCAGAAAAGAGGACATTTGGCAAACCAGTATCAAAGACATATTAAGATGGAAAATGGGAAGCTAATTTTCAGATTTTTGGCTGGTGGTCATTTGTAGAAATGCAAAAGGTGAATTTGACATTCTTGGCTGGGATAGAGTTAAAAATGCCAAGAGGTGTTTGTGTGCATGGCAACACTGACTCTTACAGCACAGACTTAACAACCTTCACATTGGATACCATGAGTTAGTGCTAGGGAAGATTCCTGGGGCTATGGGGTCTTTCAGTGCATTAAAAGCTGTGTGGTTGCTCTGATGTATCACTCTTATAGGCAAGACTGAGCTTGGCCACTTTACACAATTCTTTTCCTTAGTCTCCTCCAGGCCTAAAATCTCATCCTACAGAGCTGCCTCTTGAAATGTCAAGCGACATCAGTAAAGGATAGGGGCTTAACTTCTATCCAGGCTTCTCTGAGTCACTGTCCATCAGCCTATACACATCTGACTGCTGAAATTGAAACCCCACTTTACTTTTATTTCAAGACTTTCTTTCATGAAACTTCTTTACAAATGTTCAAAGTGAGAGTGCTTTCTTTTTCTTTTCTTCCTTTCCCTCCCTTCCCTCCCCTTCCTTTCCCTTCCTTTCCCTTCCCCTTCCTTCCTTCCTTCCTTCCTTCCTTTCTTCCTTCCTTCCTTCCTTCCTTCCTTCCTTCCCTCTTTTTTTCTTCTTTCTGTGTTCTGTGAAGTAGTCATGCTATTATATAGTCCCTAGGCAGGCCTCAAACTCACAATTATCTCCCTTACCTTGAGAATACTGAGTTTGACACATTGTTTCTTGAGACTGGCTATCCTATATTATTGTTTTAATACCTATTTTAATTATCTCTGTCAATCTTAAGCTTTCTTTTCAGTTTTGTGAAGTTTCAAACATAACTGAGAGTTTGTAAAGTGGGCAAAATCTTATGTTTCTCTACATTACTTCATACCTAGCTTACAGAAAATTAGAAGTCACTTCCTTGTAGGAGGTCATAAAAGAGAGGAATGAGGGCTAGAGAGATGGCTTAGTGGTTAAAGACATTTGCCTGAGAAGCCAAAGGACCCAGGTTCAGTTCTCCAGGACCTACGTAAGCCATATGCACAAGAGGCACGTGTGTCTGGAGTTTGTTTGCAGTGGCTAGAGGCCATGGCATGCCCATTCTCTCTCTGCCTGTCTCCTTTCTCTTTCTCTTTCATTTTTTAAAAAATGGAATGAAACGCTTGTTTAAGCAGATGGGGATAGTAAATAAACAAGAGGTTCTGCTGGTCTGAGTAGCATTTCCTGGGGCCTGCACTGTTGAGCAAACTCATTAAGATAAGCAGGACTCCTGGTCACAGGCCTACCTAGCACCCCTCAGGCACCTCCTGTAACTGACGGACAGACCTATTTACAAGGTTTTTTTTTTTTGTTTTTTAATTTTTTTTTTTACTTTTATGGTTGTAACTGTCACATTTGAATTGTTATTTACAGCTTAACTCCCATCCTATTTCTTTTTTCTTTAAAAACTGACGCTTTGAACAGTTCTAGCCTGCTCCCTAAGATTACCTCTGGGGAGCAGACATGACATACCAGACTTCCTTCTTTTTCTTTTTTACCCAATAAAACTCTTTGCCTTACATTCTGTGAGTCAATGTTCTTACTTGTGTGACACTGGACCCCATAACAAGTTGAGGTGACTTCACAATATTTGTTATAGTTGCTGACATAATCTAAAAAGTCAATTTTTAAACACAAAATCATAAAGATCTCTTTAAAAAGAAACACAAATTATTTCATTTTATTCTGATACCTCAATTCAGAATGATGCTATCTAATCCATTTTAATGAATATCTAGAACTAAAATTCAAATGAAACTGTTCTTAAAAGTAGCCTGGCATCTCTTTCCTTTCAGAAATAAAATCTTTATTTCCCATACTAAAGCCTTTCAGGATATCCAAGAATCAAAAGGTAATGAACGATATACAAACATAAAGGAATAAATTAGAATCAACACATGCATGCTCCTAATCTACTTCTGTGTACTCCTTTAATTCTCTATTTTCCATTCAGTACCTGTAGCAAAGGCAAAGAATTTAAACTCTCAATATGGTCATAATTACAGTTTGTCATCAATGTAGAATTTCTCTTTGAAAACATTCTCCACTATAAGTAGAGCATGATAAAAAATTATCAGTTGAAGAAGGGCCATATAGGTGCAGGTCTTCTATTTGTTGACTAGAATTGATTAAACACCTAGGAATTGTGACACAAAGGTTGAAAATAGTAAATGTTGATTGTCAGCATTTTTTCATTTTTTTCAATTTTCAATTAATAATATTGTTTTATTATATTTTCTACTTCTTTCTAAAATTTCAATGTACAGAAGTGATTATCATGATAACTTAGTTGGAATCAAAACAAAAAATGAGCAGATGTAAATGTAAAATAAATAAAAATGACAACAAACCTCTGCATTTTAGCAGCTATGAAATTATATCTATTTTTAAAATTTAATTAGTGCACATTAGTTGTACAGTTATGTGGTTAATTATATAATTTTATTCATGTGTATAATATAATTTGACCACATTTACTTCTTATGTTGTTTTATCTCCTCACCATGCCCTTTTCCCCTCTCACATCTTTAGTAGTTACCCCTTTACTTTCACATTTAAAAAAATATTTTATTTTTATTTATTTATCTGAGAGAGAGAGAGAAAGAGGCAGAGAGAATGAGAGAGAGAGGGGGGGAGAGAAAGAGGGAAGAAGACAGAGAGAGAATGGGCACACCAGGGCATACAGCCACTGCAAACAAATTCCAGACACGTGTGCTACCTTGTACATCTGGTTTACATGGGCCCTGGGGAATTAAACATGAGTCCTTTGGTTTTGCAGGCAAGCATCTTAGCCACTAAGGCATTTCTTCAGCCTTCATATCTTTTACTTAAATGTTTCTATTAGAGAAATCAAGTGATACTAAGTCTGTCTCATTATACTCAATGTCATGATCTCCAGTTCCACCTGTTTTCCTGCAAATGATGCAATTCCATGTTTTATGACTGAATATAAAACTTCATGGTGCATACATACCACATTTTTATTCATTCATCTGTTGATGGGCAACCTGGGATAATTTCATAATGTGGCTATTGTGAACAGTGCCACAATGGATATATGTATATATGCATTATAAATATAAACTAGTTTTTGATTCTTTAAAACATATCATATGGTTTCAAGAGATATAATCCTGGGCTGTACAACAGTGGTTACATTATTAGGCCTAATAAAAAGTTTCACTTGAGGGACTGGAGAGATGGCTCAGCAGTAAAAGTGCTTGCCTGCAAAGCCTAACAGGCCAGATATGATTCCCAAGTAACCAAGTAAAGGCAGATGCAGAGTGGCACATTCATCTGGAGTTCATTTGCAGCAGCTGGAGGCCCTAGCACACCCATTCTCTCTCTGCTTGCAAATAAATAATATGTTTAAAAATGGTTTCACTTGAGTGATCTTATCCTATCCATTTTTGATTTTCATCATTAGTCTCATTAGTCATGTGGACAGAGAAGAAAGAAGTGGAGAGTGGCAAAGGCAGTATCAGCAGTGAGGCAGGAACAGAAGAGAAGGAGGTAGCAGTGACCACATCAATAGTGGTGAGAAGGAAAGCGTTCAAGAGAGCAGCCAAGGCAGAAACACCAGGAAGCAGACACAATAAAGACAACGAGGGATGAGAGAAGCAGAGAAGGCCTATAAAGGTGAAAAGCTCACTTTAAAGAATGTTAGAAGTCTATGAAGAGCCAGAGCTGCAGGCTTTCCTTACTGGAAGCATTCCAGAGAACTGACAATCCTTAAGGCCTGAGCATTGTAGATGTCCTAAGGACCAAGAATAGTAAGGCTACTATGAAGGACTGAGGACTTTGACACCCCAGGCCCAATAATTGCAATAATTATCATTGCAGGACCAGGGGCCCAAGTGCCTGAGGACTGTAAGAGCTTGTGACACTATAAAGTGCTTCCTGCTGCTGCCACCCACTGCTGCCAGAAGCTGAGGATTACAAAAGCAGCCAAATGTGATCCTGCTGTTGGTTAAAGCCCACAGCAATAACACTCCAAACTGACTGCCAATGGCCTTAAATCTCAGGCATCTAACAGAGGGTATCTAGGACTGTAAGTCTAGCCTCTGAGCCTGGAGCATTCAAGAGATGGAAATAGCCAGACGTGGAAAAATTTATCTTTATTGCCTCATATTGTAGTTAGCATCTGGTTGCTGGTACAAAACACCTGACTAGAAGCAGTTTATGGGGGCGGGGGCAGGTGGACAGTGTTCAGGCTTACAGTTTCAAAGAGAAGCTTCATTATGGCAGAGGAAGCTAGCTCATTTCCTCACACATTAGGAACAGAAAGAGAACAATAGCAATGCCAGCTGGCTCTGAATACACACACTGGATTCAGGACCAAGTTCCACCCCTGGTGCCACACTTCCTTCAGAAGGGCTATGCCATCCCAAGATGCCACAAGTGGGGGCTTAAATATAAAGTTTAATAAAAAATACCTGAGGGCTAGGGGTGCAAGGTCTGCTGCTGTCTGGCTAAATGTATATACTGTGCTCATCAAACTGCCCAGAAAGCAGTTCTGTTAATGTTCATACCCATATATTAATGCTACTCTCACTTTTGGTAGAGAACCTTCTCTTTTCAGATGGCTGTGACCTTGGGATGACTCAGAAGACATCATGGTGCTGGGAAGAAGTGACAGGAGTGCTCAGCACTGCAATATCTTTATCATGCCTTCCCAGGCTCAGGGCCCATTGCAGAAGAGGTGGCAGAAAGAAGGTAAGAGCCAAAGGAAGGGTAGGACTCTTTACAATATGCTCCTCCAGACACAAAATGGCCTGAATATCCATGACCTCATAGTGCCTGACACTACCTACACAAGACCATCATAATAGGAGGAAAAGATCATGACATCAAAATAAAAAGAGAGACTGATTGAAAGGGGGAGTGGATATGATGGACAATGGAGTTTCAAAGGGGAAAGTTGGAGGAGGGAGGGCATTACCATGGGATATTGTTTACAATCATGGAAGTTGTTAATAAAAATAAATAAAAAAGAAAAAGAAAAAACAATACCTGAGGGCTGGGCGTGGTGGTGCATGCCTTTAATACCAGTACTTGGGAGGCAGAAGTAGGAGAATCTCTCTGAGTTCAAGGCCAATCTGAGAGTACATAGTGAATTCCAGGTCAGCCTTGGTTAGAGAGAGACCCTACCTCAAAAAAAAAAAAAAATAAATAAATAAAAATAAAAAAATAAAAAATAAAAAAGAGGCTATGTGGAGCATTTATATTATTCAACCTACCACATTTACAATCCTTATTTGGGTAGACCCTAAGGGCTCCTGCCAGTTGATTTAGTAATATGTATTATAAATAAATAAATGTTAGACCAACAGTAAATAAAACATCACATTATGTTATGAACATTATTTAGTTGCTAGAGTAAATCTGAATTTGTTGCCACATTCATAAATAAATAACACTAAGAGTAGTATTGAGAAGAAACTGAAGCAAAAATAGAGAGAAATGATGTGGTAATGACTCAGCACTTTTATTTCCAGCATCTTGGAGAATAAGATCTATACATGTTGAGTAAAGCATCTCTGAAATCATCTGTATATATGGGATAAGATATTTAAAATATTTTCTGAGATAAAACAATAAACTACCAAGGAGTTAAAGAATACCTAAAGCAAAAAATTTAATACAATTAGGAATATACTTAATAACATAGTACATGAAATTATAAATGATCCAAAATTTTATGACAATTGCATAGAACAGAATTATATCATAATTCTTCTGTTTGTAGATTACCAACTAAAATAGTAATAATATAGTATTTATGTGGGAGTATATTCATATTTTAAACATACCAGATTGGATTTTATCTTAGCAAGTTTGACATGGTTGGTCCCGGCAATGTCTGATCAGTATGAATGGATTGAATTAACTGTAATATTGTGCTAATCTTGAAAACTGGATTACAAAACAAGTGTTCAAATGAAAACTTCATAAATATTCATAAATAATGAATTATAGGTAGAAACAGAAATAATTTACACCATTTTACACCTTAGTAAAATGTAGCAGTGTTGTACTATGCAAATTTTATATAAAAATAGAGCATAAAAGAATTTATATTGGTTTAAATTGGTAACCTTAACTTGATATGTAACCATAGCTTGCTATAATGAGCCATATTTCTATACAACTCTGCTAATTATGAGCAGCTTATTTTCTTCAAAATCACACTCACAAAAGAGTACTGCTTTTCTACAGAGAATAAAAGGGAGAAAAATCGACATAATTAATACTTCTCAAAGTATTTTTAATTCCATGATCAAAATGATATAAAAGCACAGAAAGATACTTACCACTTAAACCAGATGAGCTCTGATTAATTATTGGGATTCATCAAATATTATGAAAAATCATGTTTATTTGGAATACATATTAATCAAATTAGTAATGTAGATAGGTATCAAAAAATAAGGAAGGAGGGCTGGAGAAGATGGTTTAGTGGTTAAGGCATTTGCCTGAAAAGCCAAAGGACCCTGGTTCGATTCCCCAGGACCCATGTAAGCCAGATGTGCAAGGTAGTTCATGTGTCTGGAGTTCTTTTGCAGTGGCTGGAGGCCCTGGTGCTCCCATTCTCTCTCCCTGTTTCTCTAAGTGCCTCTCTCTCAAAGAAATAAATAAGAATAAAAAAAAAATAAGGAAGGAAGCCATCCATGGATGAATGGAGACCCACATACTAGATATTGATTTGCAGGATTTGGTATTTGCCCTTACATACTTTGCCTTTGCTTGGGTCCAATCATTCCTTGCTATGAACCAGGATCAAAAAGTATATATCAGTGGCTGGATATTGTATGGGAAAAAGAAAGGAACTTATGATTCAGATACTAAATACAAGACATATTGTATAGCTGCTACCATAAAACTATTGCTAATTTTTTATCAGACTCCTGTGAAGTAGTTAACATGGTTATTAACTTTAAAATAGCAATCCTTCAAACCACTAAATACTTAAGTAATCTCATAGCTGCATAAACTATATATTCAAATAAAGAAAAATATATTATTTTAATTTTATTATTGGTTGAATGTAATCTTCAATTGATTATTTTGGCAGTCATCCTTTTATTGATTTTTTTAGAGAAAACCCTGAAAGACATAAGTACGTGCAATGGAACACTGCAAAGTATAAGAATCTATAGTTACTATACCAAGCAAACTACTGTACCAAGCAAAATTATCACTCCTAATAGATGGTGAAAGAAAAACTTTCCTTGATAAAAGTCAGCTCTAAAATTATATGAACACAAAGCCAAACCTACAGAGAGTACTTCATGGCATTCTCCTATAAAAGAGTCAAACAACCAATTTCAAGAGCCTACCAGTAGTAGACCACATTGAACAAACCTAGAGCAGGCTCAAAAAAAAAAAAAACAAAAAAAAAAACTCCTAAAAGCAGAAAGATAGAAATAACACATTACATATAAAGGTAACTCAATCAGAATTACCTCAGACGTTCTCGACAGAAACCCTGAAAGACATAAGTACGTGCAATGGAACACTGCAAAGTATAAGAATCTATAGTTACTATACCAAGCAAACTACTGTACCAAGCAAAATTATCACTCCTAATAGATGGTGAAAGAAAAACTTTCCTTGATAAAAGTCAGCTCTAAAATTATATGAACACAAAGCCAAACCTACAGAGAGTACTTCAGGGCGGGGAATTCTCCATATAAAAGAGTCAAACAACCAATTTCAAGAGCCTACCAGTAGTAGACCACATTGAACAAACCTAGAGCAGGCTCAAAAAAAAAAAAAAACAAAAAAAAAAACTCCTAAAAGCAGAAAGATAGAAATAACACATTACATATAAAGGTAACTCAATCAGAATTACCTCAGACTTCTCGACAGAAACCCTGAAAGACATAAGTACGTGCAATGGAACACTGCAAAGTATAAGAATCTATAGTTACTATACCAAGCAAACTACTGTACCAAGCAAAATTATCACTCCTAATAGATGGTGAAAGAAAAACTTTCCTTGATAAAAGTCAGCTCTAAAATTATATGAACACAAAGCCAAACCTACAGAGAGTACTTCAGGGCGGGGAATTCTCCATATAAAAGAGTCAAACAACCAATTTCAAGAGCCTACCAGTAGTAGACCACATTGAACAAACCTAGAGCAGGCTCAAAAAAAAAAAAAAAATAAGGAAGGAAGCCATCCATGGATGAATGGAGACCCAAATACTAGATATTGATTTGCAGGATTTGGTATTTGCCCTTACATACTTTGCCTTTGCTTGGGTCCAATCATTCCTTGCTATGAACCAGGATCAAAAAGTATATATCAGTGGCTGGATATGGTAAGTTCCCCCCTCCCAACAGGACGACATTACAACCTAAACATATATGCACCAAACATGGGGGACTCTGAATCCATCAACCAAACGCTATTAGAACTAAGGTCAAAGATAACACCAAACACAGTGGTAGTGGGTGACTTCAACACCCCACTCGCATCAGTTCACAGGACATCCCAGGAAAAAATAAACAGAGAGGCATCTGGACTAAAAGAGGTCATAGAAGGAATGGAGCTAACAGATATATACAGCATATTTCATCCAAATGCTGCAGAAAATACATGCTTTTCAGCAGCACATGGAACATTCTCTAAAATAGACCATTTATTAGGACACAAAGCAAATCTTAACAAATACAGAAAAATCAAAATAATTCCTTGCATTCTATCTGACCACAATTGAATCAAACTACAAATCAATAGCAAGAAAGGTTATAGAGCATACACAAAATCATGGAAATTAAACAACACACTACTAAATGATGAATGGGTCAATGAAAAAGTCAAGATGGAAATCAAAAAATTTTTAGAATCAAACAATAATGAGAACACAACATACCAAAATCTCTGGGACAAAATGAAGGCAGTCCTCAGAGGTAAATTTATAGCTTTAAGTGCCTATATTAAGAAATTAGAAAGGTCGCAAGTAAATGACCTAATGCTTCACCTTAAACCTTGGAAAACGAAAACAAGGCAAACCAAAAATCAGTAGATGGGAAGAAATAATAAAGATCAGGGCAGAAATAAATGAAATAAAGACCAAAAAAAAAAAAAAAATCCAAAGAATCAATGAAACAAAGAGTTGGTTCTTTGAAAGGATAAACAAGATTGATAAACCCTTACCAAATCTGACCAAAAGGAAGAGAGAAGAGACACAAATTAATAAAATTAGAAATAAAAAAGGTAACATCACAACAGATGCCAGTGAAATTCAGAAAATCATAGGGACATACTATAAAAGCATATACTCCACAAAGTATGAAAATCTGAAAGAAGTGGATGATTTTCTTGGTTTACATGACCTACCTAAATTAAATCAAGATGAGATTAATCACTTAAATAGACCTAGAACAGGCATGAAGATCCAAGCAGTTACCAAAAATCTCCAACTAAAAAATGCCCAGGCCCAGATGGATTCCCTGATGAATTTTACCAGACCTTCAAGGAAGAGCTAACATCATTGTGTCTTAAGCTTTTCCATAAAATAGAAAAAGAAGGAATCCTACCAAACTCCTTGTATGAAGCCAGCATCACCCTGATACCAAAACCAGGCAAAGATAGAACAAAAAAAGAAAAGTACAGACAAATCTCCCTCATGAATATAGATACAAAAATTCTCAACAAAATATTGGCAAACAGAATACAAGAATATATCAGAAAGATCATTCACCCTGACTAAGTAGGTTTTATCCCAGAGATGCAGGGATATTTCAACATATGCAAATCCATAAATGTAATACATTATATAAATGGACTGAAGGAGAAAAATCACATGATCATCTGACTAGACACAGAGAAAATGTTTGGCATAATCCAACATCCCTTCATGACAAAAATCCTACAGAGACTGGGAATAGAAGGAACATATCTCAATATAATAAAGGCTATTTATGACAAGCCTACAGCCAACATATTACTAAATGGGAATAAATTGGAAGCTTTTCCACTAAAATCAGGAACAAGACAAGGGTGTCCACTGTCCCCACTTTTATTTAATATAATAGTAGAAGTCTTAGCCATAGCAATAAGGCAAGAGACACACATAAAAGCGATACAAAGTGGAAAGGAAGAGATCAAGTTATCATGATTTGCAGATGTCATGATTCTATATATAAAGGGCCCTGCCGGGCGTGGTGGCGCACGCCTTTAATCCCAGCACTCGGGAGGCAGAGGTAGGAGGATCGCCGTGAGTTCGAGGCCACCCTGAGACTCCATAGTGAATTCCAGGTCAGCCTGGGCTAGAGTGAAAACCCTACCTCGAAAAACCAAAAAAAAAAAAAAAAAAAAAAAAAAAGGGCCCTATAGACTCTACCAGAAAACTGTTACAGCTGATAAAAACCTACAGCCATGTAGCAGGATACAAAATAAACACACAGAAATCAGTAACCTTCATATATGCTAACAACAAACACACAGAGGATGAAGTCAGAGAATCACTCCCATTCACAATTGCATCAAAGAAAATAAAGTGCCTTGGAATAAACCTAACCAAGGTAGTAAAGGAGCTCTACAATGAAAACTGTAAAACACTCAAGTGAGAAATTGCAGAAGACACTAGGAAGTGGAAAAACATCCCTTGTTCCTGGGTTGGAAGAATCAATATTGTGAAAATGGCAATCTTACCAAAAGGAATCTACACATTTAATGCAATCCCCACCAAACTTCCAATGGCATTCTTCACAGAAATAGAAAAAACAATCCAAAAATTCATTTGGAACCTCAAAAAACCTCGAGTATCTAAAATAATACTGAGCAACAAAAATAAGGCAGGTGGTATCACCATACCTGATTTTAACCTATACTGCAGAGCCATAGTAACAAAAACAGCATGGCACTGTCACAAAAGCAGACATGTAGATCAATGGAATAGAATAGAGGACCCATATGTAAGTCCAGATAGATATACACACCTGATATTTGATTAAAATGCCAAAAATACTCATTGGAGAAAAGACAGCCTCTTCAGCAAATGGTGTTGGGAAAACTGGATATGTATGTGTAGAAGGATGAAAATAGATTCTTCTCTCTCTCCGTGCATAAGAATTAAGTCCAACTGGATTAAAGACCTTAACATCAGACCAGAAAGTCTGAAACTGCTATAGGAAAAAGTAGGGGAAACCCTTCAACAAATTGGTCTTGACAGACTTTCTGAATATAACCCCAATTGCTCAGGCAGTAAAACCACAGATTAACCACTGGGACCTCATGAAATAACAACAATTTTGTACTGCAAAGGACATTGTGAATAAAGCACAGAGCCAACCTACAGAATGGGAAAAAATCTTTGCCAGCTATATATCTGATAGAGGATTAATATCTAGGATATACAAAGAACTCAAAAAGTTAAATAATAGGAAATCAAACAAGCCAATTAAAAAAATGTGCTATGGACCTAAATAGAGAGTTCTCAAAAGAAGAAATACGGATGTCGTATAAACATCTAAAAAAATGTTCTACATCCCTAATCATCAGGGAAATTCAGATTAAAACTACATTGAGATTCATTCTCACTCCTCTCAGATTGGCTACCATCATGAATACAAATGATCATAAATGCTGGTGGGGATGTGGTAAAAGAAGAACACTTCTACACTGATGTTGGGAATGCAATCTGGTCCAGCCATTGTGGAAATTGATGTGGAGGTTCTTAAAACAGTTAAAGATTGATCTGCCATATGACCCATCTATAGCACTCTTAGGCATATATCCTAAGGACTCATCTCATTTTCTTAGAAGTGCATGCTCAACCATGTTTACTGCTGCTCAATTCATAAAAGCTGGGAAATGGAACCAGCCTAGATGGCCCTCAAATGATGAGTGGATAATGAAGATATGACACATTTATGCAACGGAGTTGTACTCAGCGGTAAACAGAAATGAAGTTATGAAATTTACAGGAAAATGGATGGATCTAGTAAGGATTATACTAAGTGAGGTAACCCAGGCCCAGAAAGCCAAGCACTGCATATTCTCTCTTATATGTGAATCCTAGCTATAGATGATTAGGCTTCTGTGTGAGAAGGAAAAAATTCAGTAGCTGAGACCAGTAAGTAAAAAAAAAAGAGATACAAAGGGAAGAGAAAGGAAGGGAGGAGGGTACTTAATAGGTTGGTATTGTATATATGTAAGTAGAAGAATAGATTAATGGGGGTGAAAAGGCCCAAAGTGAGGTTAGGGGAAGAGATACAGTAAAGGAAAGGAGGAGGGAGGGCAAATCAAAATCTAAGAGGATATAAATAAATCATCTGGAATCCTCCGGTTTTGGACAATGGAACACTCAGTAGCCATAGATCATTGCTAGAAAATTTCAGAGCCAGGGATTGGATACTTCCAGTGAGTGGTTGGCCAGGGGGTCCCTGATGCCCCCAAAACATTATAGGCCATTGCTGAGGCTCTTGGTTTCCCACCAGGAATAGATGGTAAGACCCTATTGCTGAAGACTCCACATACTTGGGCTGCAATGCCACTGAGAAATCCTGATGGAACTGAGCTGATAACCTCCTCTGTAGACCAGCTGACATAAAGCTGGAAGAAGCCATTCTACATGCAGTTCAATGGGAGAAAGAGATACCACCAGTAAAGATACTCAGTAGTGGACACTGCAAGCCTTATAATTGGCCAGCCAGGCCAAATGATCCAACGGGTGCAATACTGGCATGTCTGCCATGGTGGAAACCAGCTCCTCCCCAATTGTACTGGAGGCCCACTCCATGGGAGGGAATACATCCCTGGTACTGAAAACTTAAAACATGGGTATTCATGAGCCCTAGGGGTGTAGCATCTTCTGATGTCTGGATAAATGTATATACTATGCTTATCTAGCTGTCCAGTAAGCACTTCTCTTAATATTCATACCCTTATATTAATGCTACTCTCACTTTGGGTAGAGAATTTTCTCTTCTTAGATGGCAGTGACCTTGGGATGTCTCAGAAGGTATCATAGTGCTGGAAAGAAGTGACTAGAGTACCAAGTAACATCTCAATCACAACTTCTAAGGCTCAGGGTCTAATGCAGAAGAGATGGCAGAAAGAATGTAAAAGCCAAAGGAAGGGTAGGGCTCCTTACAACGTGCTCCCTCCAGATGTAAAATGGTGTGGATATCCATGACCTCATAGTGCCTGACACTACCTACACAAGACCATAATAAGAGGATGAGAAGATCATGACATCAAAATAAAAGAGAGATTGATTGAGATGGGGAGGGGATATGATGGATAATGGAATTTCAAAGGGGAAAATGGGGGGAGGGAGGGAATTACCATGGGATATTTTTTATAATCATGGAAAATGTTAATAAAAATTGAGAAAAAATAAGATATAATAAGCTAACAGAACTCCAAACAGATTGGACCAAAAGAAAAACTCTCCAAGACATATTACCATTAAGATTCTAAATAATGGAAAGAAACAAAAAAAAAAACTCCTAAAAGCAGAAAGATAGAAATAACACATTACATATAAAGGTAACTCAATCAGAATTACCTCAGACTTCTCGACAGAAACCCTGAAAGACATAAGTACGTGCAATGGAACACTGCAAAGTATAAGAATCTATAGTTACTATACCAAGCAAACTACTGTACCAAGCAAAATTATCACTCCTAATAGATGGTGAAAGAAAAACTTTCCTTGATAAAAGTCAGCTCTAAAATTATATGAACACAAAGCCAAACCTACAGAGAGTACTTCAGGGAATTCTCCATATAAAAGAGTCAAACAACCAATTTCAAGAGCCTACCAGTAGTAGACCACATTGAACAAACCTAGAGCAGGCTCAAAAAAAAAAAAAAAAAAATGTCCCAGAAAACACCAAACCGCATAAGCCACCAAAATATGGCAAGAACTAAATCAAACATTACAGCTATTACCCTAAAGGTTAATGGCCTCAATTCAGCCATCAAGAGATACAAGTTAACAAGGTAGATCAGAAAAATGAACTCCTTATTCTTCTGTCTTCAAGAAACCCACCTTACCAAAAGACAGATACAGCCTCAAGGTAAAAGGGTGGAAAATAATATTCCAAATGAATGGAAATAAGAAATAAGAAATAGGCAGGTATTGCTATATTAATATCAGATAAAATCAACTTCAAACAACAAGTAATCAATAAATACAAAGAAGGCCACTTCTTACTAATAAAGGGCATGATCAAACAAGAGGATATCACAATCATCATTTTTTATGCACCAAACAAAGGTGCACCACAATTTATTAAACAAAACCTACTTGACAACAAAACAGAAATAAACACCAACACCATCACAGTCAAGGACTTCAATGCTCCACTATCATCAATAGATAGATCAACCAAACGAAAATCAACAGGGAAGTAAGAGAGCTCAACACCACCATAGATCAACTAGACCTAATGGAGATCTATAGCACATTCTACTGAAAATCTACAGAATACACATTCTTCTCAAGCCATGGAACCTTCTCCAAAATATACCATATAGTGGGCCATAAAGCCTGCCTACATTTATTTCGGAAAATGTATATAGCTCTTAGACAACAATGCTGTAAAGCTAGAAATTAACAGGAGATGCGCCAGGAGCTCCATCAGCTCCTGGAGACTGAACAACACACTTTTAAACAATAAATTGTTGGTGGATGAAATGCAAAAGGAAATTGTAAAATTTCTAGAATTGAATGACAAAGAGAACACATCATAAAAAGAACTTATGGGACAAAATGAAGGCAGTCCTTAGGGGAAAATTCATAGCACTAAATGCCTTTAAAACAAAAACAAAGAAATCCCAAATCAATAACCTAAGCATCTATCTAAAGGCATTAGAAAAGCAAGAAGAATCCAACCCAAAAAGCTACACATGGAAACAAATGGTTAATATCAGAGCAGAAATTAATGAATTGGAAACTAAGAAAGCAATTAAGAGAACTGAAGAAACAAAGAGCCAGTTCTTTGAATAAATAAACAAGATTGATAAACCTGTGGCCAATTTGATCAAGCAAAAAAAAAAAAAAAAAAAAAAAAGACACTTCAAATTAACAATTCCTTCAGCAAAGTAGCAGAATACAAAATCAATGCACAAAAATCAGTACCCTTATTCTTCACAGAAACAAAAAAAAATACTAAAATTCATTTGGAAGCACAATAAAACCTCAAATAGCCAAAACAATTTTCAGCAACAAAAATAAGGCTGGTGATATCATCCTACCCAATATTAAGCTATATTACAAAGTCATAGTTCATAGTAACAAAAACAGCATGGTACTGGCACAAGGACAGACATGTAGATCAATGGAAGAGAATAGAGGACCTAGATTTTAATCCAGGCAGCTACAGCCATCTGATTTTTTACAAGAAAAAATGTCAAAAATAATCACTGGAGAAAAGATAGCCTCTCCAATAAGTGGATCTGGGAAAACTGGATATCTATATGTAGAAAGATGAAAATAGATCCTTGTCTTTCTCCACACATAAGAATCAAGTCCAAATGGATCAGGTACCTTAATATCACAGCTAAGACTCTGAAATTGCCAGAGGAAAAGGTAGGGGAAACCCTTCAACATATTGGTATAGGTAATGTCTTTCTGAATATAACCCCAATTGCTCACAAAATAAAACCACTAATCAACCACTGGGATCTCATGAAATTACAAAGCTTTTGTACAGCAAAGGACACTGAATAGAACAAAGAGACAACCTACAGAATGGGAGAAAACCTTGCCAGCTATACATCTGACAGAGGATTAATATCCAGAATATACAAAGAACTCAAGAAACAAAACAATAAGAAATCAAACAACCCAATTAAAAATGGGCTATGGAACTAAATAGAGAGTTCTTATCAGAAGAACTATAGATGGTATAGAAACATCTAAAAAGGTGTTCTACATCCTTAGCCATCAGGGAAATACAAATTAAAACTACTTTGAGATTCTATTTCACTCTTGTCAGAATGGCTCCCGTCAAGAAAACAAATGACAATTAATGTTGGCAAGGATGTACAGAAAGGGGAACCCTTCCACACTGTTGGTGGGAATGTAGTCTGGTACAGCCTTTGTGGAAATCAGTGTAGAGGTCCTTGAGACAGCAAAGAATAGATTTACCATATGATACAGCTACAGCACTCATAGGCAGGTATCCTAATGACAAAGGAAGGGTACCACTCCTTACCATGAAACTATCCAGACAGAAATTGGCCTTGATATCCATGACCTTGTAGTGCATAGTAATACCTTCACAAGACCCTCATAATAGGAGAAAAAAATGAGAACATCAAAATAAAAGAGAGGCTAACAGAGAAGGAAGGGATATGATGGGGAGTAGAGTCATGAAGGGGTAGTGGGGGAGGGCAGGGAAATATCATGGTTTATTTTCTGCAAGTATAAAAGTTATCAATAAATTAAAAAAAATCAGTATCCTTTCTATATGCAAAGGATGAGACAGAGAAAGAAATTAGTGACACTGTCCCATTTTCAATATCAACAACAACAACAACAACAAAAAAAACACCTTGGAATAACAACTAACCAAGGATGTGAAAGACCTATATAATAAAAACATAAAAACACTCAAGAAAGAAATTGAGGAGGACTTGAGAAAACAGAAATACTCCCATGCTCCCAGATAGGCTGAATTAGTAATGTGAAAATAACAATCCTACCAAAAAAATACAGATTTAATGCAATACCAATAAAAATCCCAACATAATTTTTCACAGAGATAGAAAAAAAGTCTCAAAATTCATATGGAGGGCTGGGAACATGGCTTAGTGGTTAAGCGCTTGCCTGTGAAGACTAAGGACCCCAGTTCGAGGCTCGATTTCCCAGGGCCCACGTTAGCCAGATGCACAGGGGGTCGCAGACATCTAGAGTTTGTTCATTTGTAGTGGCTGGAAGCCCTGGCACACCCACTCTCTCTCTCTCTGCCTCTTTCTCTCTGTTGCTCTCAAATAAATAAATAAATAAATAAAACTAAACAAAAAAATTTAAAAAATTAAAAAAAAATTCATATGGGATGGAAGTAGGCCTCAGATATCCAAAACCTCTGGAAGCATCACCACACCTGATCTAAAGCTATATTACAAAGCCATAGCAACTAAAACAGCATGGTACCAGCATGAAAACAGAAAAATTGACCAATGGAACAGAATTGAGAATCTGGACTTTAGGTAAAGTAATTACAGCTACGTGATATTTTTTTTAAAATTTTTATTTATTTATTTATTTGAGAGTGATAGACAGAGAGAGAAAGAGGGAGAGAGAGAGAGGAGAGTGGGTGCACCAGGGCTGGAGAGATGGCTTAGTGATTAAGCGCTTGCCTGTGAAGCCTAAGTTCCCCAGTTCAAAGCTCGATTCCCCAAGACCCACATTAGCCATATGCACAAGGGGGCGCATGCGTCTGGAGTTTGTTTGCAGCTACGTGATCTTTGACAAAGTCCCTAATAACATAGACTGGAGAAAAGACAGCGTCTTCCCCACATGGTCCTGGACAAACTGGATAACCATATGCAGGAAAATGAAAGTAGACACAAATACTGTGCCACACAGTAAAACTAAGTCCAAATAGATCAAAGATCACAATATAAAACTTGAGGCTCTTCTACTAATGGAAGAAAAGATAGGAGGAACTTTTCATGATACAGGAGTGTGGAAATTTCCTTACAAAACCTCAACAGCTCAGGAAATTAAACAACCACTCAATCATTGGGATCACATGAAGATGAAAAGTTTTTCTCCCAGACAAACATACCATAAGCAGAGCCAATAGATTACTCACAGAATGGGAGAAAATTTTTGCCAGCTATACAACTGAGAGAGGGCTAGTTTCTAAAATCAACAAACAATATAAAAACCTAAACACTGAAAAAGAAAAAAAAATTAAACAACCCAATAACAAAGTGTAGCAGAATTGAATAGGGAGTTCTCAGAGGAAGAAATACAAATGGCCACCACACACTTAAGAAAATGTTCAACATCACTAACCATCAGAGAAATGCAAATTAAAACAACAACAATGAGATTCCACCTTACTGCAGTAAGAATAGAAAACTTTAAGAATCAAATGAAAATAAATGTTGGTAAGGATGTGGAGACATAGGAACCCTCATTCACTGTTGCTGATAATGTAATCTGGTACAACCACTATTGGAAAGCAATATGGAAAATCCTAAAAAGGTTGACTATAATGTTACCAAAAGACTCAGTTATTCCCTTAGTGGGCATTTACCCTAAAAGCTCCAAACCCCAGTTCAGAGATATTTGCTCAAACATGTTTATAGATGCTCAATTCATAATAGCTAAGAATTGGAATCCATCCAAGTGCCCATCATTGGACAAATGGATAACCAAGATGTGGTATATCTACACGATGGAGTTCTACTCAGCAATTAGAAAAAATGACATAATGACATTCATAAAAAAAAGGTCAACCTTGGAACAGATCATACTCAGAGAACTCACACAATCACAGAAAGACAATCGTTGCATGGTCTCACTCACTTGTGGCTCCTAACCTGGATCAGCCCAACATGCTGACATATATAATAGGCATCTCAAGGTCTGGACAACAGAGATGGTAGGACTTGAGGGGAGGGTAAGGGTGAGGGGAGAACCCAAAATTGAACCCAAATGGAACTACACAATCCTATATCCTAGAAAATTCTTCACATAGTTAGAAAAATGGTCTCAAAATTATTATGAATGCACAAAATGCCTCAAATAACCAAAAATGTACTCAGCAAAAGATAAACCTCTGATGGTATCACCATGCCTGATTTCAAGCTACACTACACTGTAATATTAATAAAAACATCATGGTACTGGCATAAAAACAGGTACACTGATGCAATAGAATTGAAGATTCAGGTAGGAGTTTGAGTAATTACAGCTACCTGAGTTTCACCAAAGTGGCCAAAAGCACTCACTGGAGCAAACATAGCATCTTCAACAAATAGTGATGGACAAACTGGAGAGCCACAGGTAAAAGATGGAATTTGAACTCCAAGTGAATTGAGGGCCTCAATACAGAACCTTAAACTTTGACTTAAGAAGATGGAAAGAACTCTCATGCTCCTGGATAGGTAGAATTAATATTGTGAAACTGGCAGTTCTACCAAAAGCAGCATACAGATTTAATGCAATACCAATAAAAATACCAGTGTCATTCTTCACAGAGATTAAAAAAATAATCTCAAAATTCATACAGAATGGCAGAAGGCCTTGTATGTCCAAACATATCCTCAGGGAAAAAACAAAAAACTCTGGAGGTATTACCATACCCAATCTAAAGCTATATTACAAAGCCATAGTGTAAAAACAGCATGGTACTGGAATAAAAACAGAAAAATAGACTAATGGAACAGAATTGAAGACCCAGACCTTAGGTTAAGTAAATGCAGCTCATTACTCTTTGACAAAGAGCCTAATAATGTAGACTGGAGAAAAGACAGCTTCTTACACAAATGGTGTTGGACAAATTGAATGGCCATATGTAGAAATATGAAAGTAGACCCACTCATTTCTCCACACACAAAAATCAAGTCCAGATGGATTGAAGACCTCAATGTAAGAGATCAAAATCTTCAACTACTGGAACTAAAAACAGGAGGCATGCTCCACAATATAGGACTGATTTAAAAAAAAAAAAAAACACTCATTGAAAAACCAAATATGGGCTGGAGAGATGACTTAACAGTTAAGGTGCTTGCCTGCAAAGCCAGAGAACTCAGGTTCAATTCACCAGTACATAAGCCAGATGCACAAGGGGGTGAAAGCATCTGGAATTTGTTTGCAGTGGCTAGAGGGCCTGGTGCACTCACTATCTCTCTGCCTGTCTTCTCTCTCTCTCTCTGTCTCTCTCTGTCTCTCTCTGCTTGCAAATAAACAAAAACCAACAAAAACACTGAGTAACCCATGAAATTAAACAAGCACTCAACCAATGGGATTTCATGAAGCTAAAAATCTTTTGCACAGACAAATATACCATAAGTAGAGCCAATAGGTTACTGACTCAATAGGAAGAAACCTTCACCAGCTATACCACTGAAAGAAGCTTAATATCTAGAATCTACAAAGAACTCAAAAAGTAAACAATAAAAAAATCAAAGAATGCATTCCAAAAGTGGGACAGAGCACTAAGTAGGAGTAGGGAGTTCTCAGAGGAAGAATTACAAATGGATAACAAACACTTAAGAAAAAGTTCAACATCCCAAACCATTAGGGAAATGCAAATTAAAACAACTATGAGATTCCACCTTACCCCAGCAAGGATAGCAAACATTAAAAAAGCAAATGAAAACAAATGTTGGTGAGGATGTGAAGAAATAGGAATCCTCACTCACTGTTGGTGGGAATGTAAGCTGGTACAAGCACTATAGAAAGCAATATGGAGACTCCTGAAAGGATGAATATAGAGTTACTGGGAATTTCCTCTGAAAGCTCTACACCTCAGTTCAGAGATATTTGCTCAACCATGTTTATAGTTGTTCAATTCATAATGGATAAGAACTGGAATCAACCCAGATGCTCATCATTGGATGGATGGATAACCAAGACGTAGGATAATTACATGATGGAATTCTACTCATCAGTAAGAAAAATGACTCAATGAAATTTGTAGAAAAAAATGGTCAAACTTGGAAGAGACCATACTAAGTGAACTCACACAATTACAGAAAGACAATAATCACATGGTCTCACTCACCTGCAGTTCCTAACCTGGATCAACCTGAGTTACTGACAAACCTGAATGGCATCTTGAGGCTTAGACAATAGGGAGTGTAGAGCTTAAGGGAATGGAAAAGGTGTGTGTGGGGGGGGGGTGTACACAAAACTGAACCCAAATTGAATTAGTAGCATAGAATCCTATATCCTAGGAGTTCGACCAAATGGTTATGCCCTCAACAGGACCTTATGGAGGAGCACTTGAATCAAAGGGCCCTGGCGAGCATGAGATGAAACCTAACCTTAAATTTCCTCTGCTTTTCTTTTTTTTTCTGTCTTTTTCTTTTCCCTTGGTGATGGCCTATAATTCCCTGTAACAGGATGTGGTTCACATCCACAATGAGCTGTTGATCAGAGAGACCTACAAGGTATCCCAAAATAAACAAGACAGATTTCTGTCAGAGCACTTGATTACCCACCAGAGGTTAACAATAAGACCCTACTGCTGAAGAAATCATATGCTGTCAGTAACAAACATGGAGAGACTTTCTTGGAATCTGAAAGAGAGCCAGTCCCCACTCAATTAGCCAATCTAGTGCTGGAAGGCGCTACATGAGCTACCAGGGGAAAGTGGCCAACATCTGTCCAAGCAATTCAAAGTCTAAGCTACTCAGAAGCAAACAACCTGACATGACACTCACACAAGTGTAATAGTGGCACACAGCCATGGTGGGTAAAAAGCTGTGCTTTCATTGGCTAACAGATCCACTCAGGGGAAAGGAAACCATATCTGGTACTGAGAAACAGGTCAGAATCCAATACAGATAATGAGTTTGCTTTCCAATGTCAAGTTCCCACTAATCTTAGGCTATAAGAGGATCTACACACTTTAACTTTTCTCTAAATTAATAATGGTTGTCCCATTTCACCAGTGTTGATTTCACTCTCTGTTGAAGATTCTGCTTCTCTTTTTCAGATGGGAGTGGGATATGAGGAGATAAATGACCCAGCGCACTTCACCCCAGCCCCAGCTGAAACCACACCTAGTATTAACACAAGGGTGAAGTAGATAGACACTGAGGACACCTACCAATGCAGAGATCCAGGGGCTCCTAAGAGCCTATCACTGAAGTAGCCTTAAAATGTACCCAACATAGCTCAGAATGTTGTGGAAGAGGGGGAGGAAAGATTGTTAGACCCACAAGGGACATCATACACAGAGACATTGCCTCTCCCACATAACTGCCTGCTTCCCCTACAATGCATGAGCACAATCCCCATGAGGTTGACTTGCATTCCCTATGTGGAATGCCTCTTCAGAAGAGGGGCAGGGATAAGGGAAAGGATGATACCAACATGTGTTGTTTTAATACTATTTATGTCCATATCTAATAGAAATAAATTTTAAAAACCTGAAACTTTATATAGAGTGGAAGATATGGAAAACACTCTAAGATATATACATAGGGAAAGTCTTTCTGACAAAGATTCCAGTTACCCAGGGAATTAAGCAAACACTCAAAAACTTGAATCTCATGAAAATAAAAAGCTATTGTAAAGACCAGCATACCATCAACAGAGTCAATAGATAACATACTGAATGGGATAAAATCTTTACCAGCAATATCACTGACAAAGGTTTAATATCAAGAATCTACAAAGACCTCAAAAACCTAAACAATTAAAATTCCAGCACCCCACTCAAAAAAACAATGAGGCAGGGAATTGAATAGAGAGTTCTCAAAGGAAGAAATACAAATGGCCATTAAACACCCGAAGAGATGTTCAACATCTCTACTCATCAGGAAATTGCAAATTAAAATGATTATTAGATTCCATTTCACTCCTGTAAGAATGGCAACTACCAAAATATCAAATGACAACAGATGGTGGGGGAGGGAGGGGAAGAGGAACCCTCATCCACTTCTGGTGGGAGTGAAAATTTGTACAACCACATGGAAATCAGTATTGAGACTTCTCAAGAGGCTGAAAATAGAACTACCTTTAGATCCAGCTATAGCTCTTTGGGGTATATACCCTAAAGACTCTACTATATACCACAGAGACACTTGTTCAACCCTCATTATTGCTGCCCTGTTCACAACAGCCAGGAACTGGAAGCAGCCCAGATGCTCATCAACAAATGAATGGTTAAGGAAGATGTGGTATATATGCACAATGGAATTCTACTCAATAGTAAGAACAAATGAAAGAATCAAATTTTCAGGAAAATGGAGGGACTTGGACAAAAACATGCTGAATGAGGTCACACAGGAAAACAAACACTACATGGCATCTCTCATATCCAGCTCTTAACCTGGTCCAATGTCAGTTAATTGTAAGTCATAATAAAGATTTGCAATATGGACATGACATTTGAATGAAGATAGGAAAAGGGGAAAATAGTGAGGGAAGGGAGGAAGGGTTACTGGACAACAAGTCAATGATCAGCAAAAAGAAAGAAAGGTATAGAAAGACCTAGGTGGAAGAGGAAAAGTGGGGGGGAGGATACACAAAACAAATGGCAACATGAATCAATCCCATAGAAAACTCCTTCTGGGATACCACTCTATAAGTTGTCACCCTCAATAAGTGGGAAGGGGAACAGAACACAAGAGCTCCATAAAAAGTGGAGAAAGCATTATTCTGAAACCATGGACACTGGGTGACAATTTCAAGGGCCAGAATTGGGTTCCTCCACACAGTGAGCTGCTGGTCAGGGAGACATGGGGTTCCCAATATAATTCAGGCTATTGCCAAAATGCTTTGGTATTTGCTGAAGTTACCACAGACTGCAGCCACAGGACATCAAGTGATCATACTGGAACTGAGAGGGAATCCAGTTTTCTTACAGCTCATAGTGCTGGAAAGTGCTATGAGAGCAAGGGGCAGAATATCAGTTGCAACAAAGTGCTTAAGCAGGAGGTCCTGCCAGTAACAAAATCAACCAGCCAAGCAAGAAGTATACATTTGTGCAATAGTGGCACAGAGCCAATGGAGGTAACCAACTGTTCACAGATTGGACATAAAACTGCTAAGTGGGGGTGAACTCATACCTAACTCTGGGAATCAAGCCAGATTACCAAGGACAGGACACCAATAAGCTCCAGAGAGAACTTCCATTGCTCTCTAAGAAGAATGTATACACATATCAATATATCTTTCTAATGACTAGGCTTACACTCTTTTATTCAAACTGTTCTCACTTCTCATTAAAGAATCTGTTCTATTTTTTAAATGGAGGACAATACAAGGGGAAAACAAGAGTATATCAATATATCAAAAAAAAAGAGAGCTAACTGTCTGCCAGCAGATGTGTCATCACCACTTCATCTGCCTGTGACCCAAAGTCATTACAGGAGAAAGTGGTGATAAAAATACTGCTCTCATGTGTAGCCCAAAAATCAGTCCCAGAGAAATGATGAAAGACACTGTGGTCTTTCAAACTTCATTAAAACAGAGATCCAAAGTCTACAGAGTAAGCAACACTAAATCAGATCTCTATCTTGCCCACCAAAGCTCAGACATCATAATGGAAGAGGGGGTCAGAAAGATTGTAATAGCCTCTGGGTGGGTGGGAATAACCTGATACACTATCCCTGCAGAGATGAACTGAGGCCTCTTGGTCCCCACAATGAATATCATTTAACCCACTGTAGACCCTCAGTAGAATTGAGGTGGGGGAAAGCGGACCTATATGTATAACCTATTTATAAATAATAAATTTAAAAAAGACGAGGAAGTATTCTGTTGCAGATTTAGAGTACTGAGAAGTGGTGTAGCAGGGTCATATAGTTATATGACTTTTAGATTTTTGAGACTCTTCCACAATGATTTCTCCTCCATAATTCTTACCTACACAATGACCATAGCCTATCCTGTAAGACTACTGCACATCTAATTCCTCTTTAAGTCTGAAAAAGTTTCCTATCATATGATACTTTTTGGAAGGTAGAGCACTTTGCCTAGTAGAAGTTTAGGTGTAACTATACTGTTCTTCCTTCCTTGATGCCACTGAAAGGAACCTGATCCAAACTAAGGACCTTGTCTTTGATATGGAGGTACTTACCCCCATATATACAGTCCTACACGGGATAGCTTTTCTGGGCTCAGAGAATAGATGTGTCCAGAGCATCATCAGGAAGTTGATGGGCAGAGGTGGTAGTTTTGTTATTTTTTTTTCCTTTGTAGTACAGGTATCTGGTGTTATCTCAATATTTTTGCATGTATAAGGTTTACTTTTATGTATGGATGCTCCAAAACTACAGAATTATAATTATATATAATTCTTAGACTTGCAATAAACAGAGGCATGGGTGCCCAATGTTTTCAAAAGTTTAATTTTAATAATACCATTCTTGCTGCTGCAAATGTATTAAACAAGGTGACCAAAGCTTCTGGACTGCTATAATGTTCAGAGATGGTGATAAACAAGGTGGTGATCCTAAAATATCCTATATACCAGTTGAGAAAATAAAGACCATATCTCATTACCCTACATGGGTCATACATATGTGTGTGTGTGTGTGTGTGTGTGTGTGTGTGTGTGTAGTCAGAGTCCATCAACAAGGTGGAAGGAATGGATTTTGATGCATTTTTAATAACTATAATGAGACTTCAGTTGTCATTAATTAATAGATGGTGAAACATCAAAAAAGATTTTTATTAAAGAGATTATAACAGTGATGAAGATGATGCTGTGAGCACTGCATAAAATGTGGCTACAAATGATATGGGGAAAATGTGATAGACTCACTAAAGTTCTAGAGGAGAATTCATTTGTTACAAAATGAAAATCATGGCAGGTCACAAAATCATAGACACTTCCAGAAAAAATACGATTATTAGGGCTGCAGATGATACTGGAGGAAACTTTATTTTAAATATCCAATTTATAGGAATGCTTCCACATTCTAAATAATGATGTTTGGGTTCTGTGAACTACTTCCTATGTTTCTTCTAATCTAAATTAGAAAAAACTCTGGTGTGTTAATCTTTCAACCAAAACACAGCATCATAAATGGAGATGGATGCTGCTGTCACCTGCTTTTGCAGGTGCATCACAGCTGCCATGGGAGTTCTAGTGGTGCCACTGTGTTCGCTTTCCTGGACACATGTTTTCCTTTATTGCATTAGTGATATATTATGCTGTTTTATCCTGTTAATTATTATTATATAAGTGTAAGGAAATGGTAATCAGTAACATATAAATTCAGAGTCTGGAATGACACTAGTACCAACAGCCTCAGATTGTCTACCAGGGTGGTAAGATATTGACACTTATGTTTTCTGACATTCCTTTGTACAAAAACTTTGATTCATATATATATAATTTTTAAATATGTGGCTTAAAATTATCAAGCTATATGTATGAAATACATATTAACATAGTTTTATGTTTAGATATGGTCTCAGTCTCAAGATAAATCATTTTTGTACACACAACTATACATAATCTGAGATAGGAAGATGGCTTAGTCAGTATAGTACTTAAAAACCATAGTTGAGATTCCCCACTCCCATGTTAAAATGGAACCTGGCAGCCCACACCTTTAATATCAGAACTGGGAAGGAAGAGCAAGAAAAAAGAAGAAGAAGAAGAAGAAAAAAAAAAAACAACCCTAGGGCTTGCAGCCCAGCTGAATTGGTGAGCTCCTGATTCAGTCAGAAAGCTTGTCTCAAAAATAACATAAAGAGTGATTAAAGAAGATAATCAATGTCAATATCTGGCCTACGTACACACATACACAAACACCTACAAACATGCACACACATATGAACATGCATATATACATATACACATGCAAAAAAATTGCAATCTGAAATAAATCCAAAATTTTTGGGCACTGCCAAGCACAGGCTAGAGCATTCAAGAGATGGGCCTGAGCTGCCAGGCATGGCTAAGGAGCCCCGGGCTACAGAAGGCCACTCCCTCTCCAAGCCCTGCAACCTGAACTTAGGCTTTGCTCATAGCCCTATGAACTTTGGCCAGTTGCCTGTGAAAGTCCTTATCCGCCAGCAGCCTTCACACATCTCCCCAAGACCCTCCTCCTGCCACTGTGTAGATCACCTGAATCTCTCCCTATGTGCTACACCTGACTTCCTAGTGCTTGCATGAACATCCCTAGGCATTGGCTAGCAACCTTTGAACCCACCAATCCCCTTAGCACCCTCTTCCCCCTCTCAACTGCTTATAAACCCATTTCCCTGACAAGTATATGAGCAGTTCACTGAGACTGCCTCCCAAAATGGCTCTTTTGTTGTGCTCACTGCCACTAAAGTCCTTGCTTTCCATAGTTTCCTGGAAGCCTTTAGAGAACTATGGTCCTGAGGATCCAGGGATGAGAAATAAGCTTGGTCCCAAGAATTTTAGATAAGTGATACTGTATTATAAAGCACCTTGTGTACTAAATAAGTTCGTACAGGTTCTATAATTACACAGGAGTTGAAATAACAAGTGTTCAATGAATATCAATGCAACAATTAGTATTCTTTGACTCTTTAAGAGCTATGACAAAATAGGAAACTAAAGAGTAAGAAAAAAAACATCAAGATACATTCAGAGAAAATGAACACTAGAGATTTGTAAATGTTAATTAAAACCTTTTTCATTACTTTCTTGAGCAAAAGACTTTAATCATTCCCTTGGTACTAACTGTCTGTCTCAAGTTATGAGTTTTGAGAGATCCTACCAGATATTTTCCCCTGCCAACACCTTTCATTAATTTATTTACATGAAACTGGTAAGTTAAGAGTTGTTGTAGTGGCTTTTATAACATCCATTTTTAAAGTTGTATAAAACTTGAAAATAAAGCAAATTGGTGAGCATAATCTCCATCTTATTTGTAGAGTGGCAGCACTATTTAGACCCCAATTTCCTTATAAATGAAATTTTGTTTGAATATGAATGAGCCAAGAAAAATATGAAAGAATCTTATTCTAAGAATATTGCAGGGCTGGAGGGATGACTGCAGTTAAGGCACTTGCCTGCAAAGCCAAAGGACCCAGGTTTAATTCCCCAGGATCCATAAAAGCCAGATGCACAAAGTGGTACATGTGTCTAGAGTACATTTGCAGCAGCTGGAGACCCTGGAAAACCCATTCTCTCTTTCTATCTGCCCCTTTATTTCTCTTACTCTCAAACAAAAAAATAAAATAAAATATTTTAACAAAGAAAATTGCATATTTTAGATGCTATGTAATGCCATTCTTAATACATGCCAATCATAAATTCTGAGCCCACATAGCTTCTCTGACTGATAAATAATTCTTTGTAAAATTACTTCAAGAATTTATATTTATACATCTTGAGAAATAGCCCTATGTCCTTATTAATCTTTCAAATACTTCAATCTTTTATGTTAAAGAGCATTATATGACATAAGCTAAAAGAAGACAGTTGCATAAGAGATTTAAATTCAACAATGTACAATGAATTGAAAACATGAAATAGTGTATCAGGAGTAAAATGTAATATGTTTTGATGAAAAGGGCAGCAGTAGGGAAATTTAACATGAATTCAGAGCAATAAATAGAAAATTGGAAAAGAATACAATAATGTATGAAGAAAGAAGGAAAATGTATTCCAATCAGGTAAAACTATGGATGATAAAGAATGCAACAACATTAATCAATTTAGACAAGTGTTGTTATTTACAACTGAAACCACAAAAACTGTGGGAGTAACAAAAAATAAAACCAATAAAGTAGAAATAAGTGATCATGACTAGCTCAAGCAATGAATTTCTTAATTCTAAATGCATCTGAGATAGGCGAAAATGAACAGGGCATTTTTAAAAATTTTTTTAATGACAACTTCCATAAATATTAACAGAATACTATAATCATATTCATCTCTCAACACCCTCCATTTTCACCTCCCAAATACTACCTCAACTGAATACCTTCTTATGAAAGAGACATGGTATACATTGAAATCTTAAAAGTCTACTATAGCAATGTTTAATATAAATAATAAAAATAATAACTGGTCTAGTTAAAGTGACATTCTTGAGGAAATTAAAAATATATATCCAGCCGGGCGTGGTGGCACACAATCAGGAGGCAGAGGTAGGAGGATCGCTGTAAGTTTGAGGCCACCCTGTGAATACATAGTGAATTCCCGGTCAGCCTGGACTAGTGTGAGACCCTACCTCAAACAAAAATTATATATATATACACACACATATATGTCCAGATAGACGTCTGGTCAAGATGGTGTCCACCTAACCATGCTGCACCTGAAGGGGAAGGAAAGGCAAGGTATTAAGGGTTCACTGGGTCATTTAGGGGAGAGAAATCTCTAATTTTATTGGTTTCTGATCTCTCTGTGTTTGTTAGGAAGGCATTTAGTGCTATGAATTTTCCCCTGAGGACTGCCTTCATTGTGTCCCATAAGTTTTGGTAGGATGTGTTCTCATTTCATTCATTTCTAGAAATTTCACAATTTCATCCACTACCCATTTATTGTCTAAAAGTGTGCTGTTCAGTTTCCCAGAGCCAATGGGCTTCTTGGTGGGTCTTTTGTTGTTAATTTCCAGCAATATGCCATTGTGATCTGATATTATGCAGGGAATTATGTCAATCTTCCTAAATATATATATAGGCAGGCTTTATGACCCAGTATATGATCTATTTTAGAGAATGTTCCATGGGCTGCTGAGAAGAATGTATAGTCTGTGGGTTTGGGATGGAATGTTCTGTCGATGTCTGTTAGGTCTAAGTGATCTATGGTTTTGTTGAGCTCCCTTACTTCCCTGTTGAGTTTTTGTTTTGATGATCTGTCTATCACTGATATTGGTGTATTGAAGTCTCCAACTGTGATGGTGTTGGTAGTTATTTCTGTTTTATTGTCAAGTAGGTTTTGTTTTATGAGCTGTGGTGTCCCTGAGTTTGGTGCATAAAGATTTATGATTGTGATATCCTCTTGATGGATCATTCCCTTGATAAGTAGAAAGTGCCCTTCTTTGTCTTTTTTGATTATTTATGGTTTAAAGTACATTTTATTTGATATTAATAGAGGTTCGCCTGCTTTTGTCTTTTCCCCATTTGCTTGGGATATTGTTTTCCACCCTTTCACCCTGAGGAGGTGTCTGTCTTTAGTGGTGAGGTGGGTTTCTTGAAGACAATAGATTGAGGGGTCTAATTTTTTGATCCATCCTGTTAGCTTGTGTCTCTTGATGTATGAATTAAGGCCATTAATATTTAGGATAATGACTGTGAGGTTTGATTTGATCCCTGCCGTATTGTGTTGGTATATGTGGTTTGGTGTTTTCATGGACTTTGAAGTTTTTTGTGCCTTCTCTGAATGTGGTTATTGTGATCTGCTTCTTGTAGGTATTTTTTGACATTGATTATTTGATTCTTCTGTGTGGAGAATTTCCTGAAATACTCTCCATAGGCTTGGTTTTGTGTTCATAAAATTGTAAAGCTGAGTTTTGTCATGGAACATTTTTCTTTCACCATCTATTATGAGGGATACTTTTGCTGGGTAAAGTAGTTTCGGTTGGAAGCCATAGGTTCTTAGACTTTGCAGTGTTCCATTCCAGGCCCTTACATATTTTAGGATTTCCATTGAGAAGTCTGGAGTAATTCTGATGGGGTTACCTTTAAAAGTAATGTGTTGTTTTTCCCTAGCTGCTTTTAGAATTTTCTTTTTAGTGTCAATGTTTAGAATCTTAATGACAATATGTCTTGGAGAGTTTCTCCTTTGGTCCAATCTGTTCAGAGTTCTGTTAGCTTATTGTATCTTAATGGGCCTTTCTTATGAAAGAGTGGGAAGGTTTTCTTTGATTACTTTGTTAAATAATTTCTCCATGCCTTTGGTCTGAATTTCTTCCCCTTCTGGTATTCCCATGATTCAGATGTTAGGACATTTAAAGGTATCCCATAATTCCCTCATGTTCTGTTCACAGAAATTTTTGAACTTATTGAAACTTTTGAACTCTCAAACTGTTTCTTCTGTCTTGCTTTCCGGATCGGAGTTGCTATCTTCCACGTGGCTGACTCTATTCTTGAGAGCTTTGAACGATTTTGGGCTTGTTCAATTAGGTTTGCATTTTCTACTACTTTTCTATGTATAGTTTCCATCCCTCTGTCAAGCTCCCTTTTCACATCACTTTCTGATTTTCTTGATGCTTCTTGGAATTCATCCATGCATTTCTTTATGTCTTCATTTAGCATCGTCATCTGATTTTTGAGGTCCTTTTTCTTTTCACTGTCCTTCATATCTCTTAACTGTCTTTGAACTCCTACCGTCTATTAGGTCTAGTTTAGTGATGGCAGCATCCACATGATTATTGGTCCTTAGTTGCTTTTCTACAATTTCTACCAGTATCTGTGTCATGGTTGCATTCTCATAGCTTCATTTTGGTGTTCTGTTCCTAATGTCTCTTCTATGTTTTGATTAGAGACATTCAATGTAGGACAGGGCGATCTTACTGTATTTACTTGCATTTGATTTTTCATGTTATTTATTCTGTGCTGTGGTCTGCCCATCACAGTGTATGGGCAGGGAAAGTAAGACTGTGTTCTCGATGGGCAGAGGAAGTGGTGCCTCTTGGGGGAGCTGGTCTGAGCTAGCAGGCGTGCAAGCAGATGGGTAGAGAGGTCCTGTGCTCATGCACGTGTGGGTGGACCAGCTTGAGCTCCCACGTGGCAGGCCGCTGAAGCAGCTTGAGCTCTGATGTGGCAGGCCATCAAAGCAGTCTGAGCTCTCATGTGGTGGGCCGCTAGAGGTGGGCAGATGGGCTGGCAGCCATTACTGCAGAGAGGGAATTGGGCCTGAGCTGGTGTGGGCAGAAGAGCAAAGTGAGCCTGAGCTTCCATGTGGGCAGGTGAAATGTGCGCATGGATGGCTGGGTGGCTGGAGCAGCAAGCAGGAAAATGGGCAGAGCAGGCTGAGCTTTCACAGGCATCTGGGCGGGGTGCGCAGGGTGTGCAGATGGATGGATCATGCCTGAGCTTGTGCAGGCCAGTGGGCAAAGCCTGCCCGAGGTCACACCTGGGTGGGGGTAGCAGGGAAATTACTCCTGTACAGTGAGGCCAGTGGAACTATGCTGGCCTGGGTCCCCATCCATATAGTAACTGTGGCAGTACCCTGAGGCTGGGAGTATGGCTACACCGGCTACTTTGGGGGGGGGGGGGTTGGGGAACTGGTGGGCTACTCAAGAGCCAAGGAATCATCCAATTCCATTTTTTCCCCCTATGTGCCATCCCACTGGAGATGTATTAGAGATTGCTCTGCCCTAAAAGACACAGTGAACCTCTAATGCCTTGCCTTTCTTTCCTGGGGAGGTGTGGCATGGTTATGAGTTTGTCATCTTGACTTGAAGCAAAAGAAATACCTCTGGAGATATCACCATACCTGATCTAAATGTATATTTCAAAGCCATAGTAATAAAAACAGCATGGTACTGGGATAAAAACAGGAGTATAGACCAGTGGAATATTATCAAGGTCCTGGACTTTGGGACAATCAACTATAGTTACTTCATATTTGACAAAGGCCCTAACAATGTAGTCTGGAAAAAGAGAGCATCTTCAACAAATGGTGCAGGACAAACCATATGCAGGAAACTGAAACTTGATCCACACATCTCACCACGCACAACACTCAAGTCCAAATTGATGAAAGACCTCAATATAAGGCCGGTAATTTGACTACTACTGGAAGAAAATACATGGGGAACTTTCCATGGTATAGGAATGGGAAAAGACTTCCTGAACAAAACCCAAATAGCACAGGATCTTAAACAATCACTCAACCAATGGCATCACATGAAGCTAAAGAGTTTCTTCACAGACAACATACAATAAGAAAAGCCTATAGATTACCTACAGAATGGGAGAAAATATTTGCTGATTATCCAACTGACAGTGGCTTAATCTCTAGAATCTACAAAGAACTCAAAAACTTAAACAATAAAAAGTCAAACAACCCACTCACAAAATGGGGCAAAGAGCTGGACAGGCAGTTCACTGAGGAAGAAATACAAATGGCAAACACACTCTTAAGAAAATGTTCATCAGGCTGGAGAGATGGCTTAGAAGTTAAGCATTTGCCTGTGAAGCCTAAGGACCCTGGTTCAAGGCTCGGTTCCCCAGGATCCATGTTACCCAGATACACAAGTGGACACAGGCATCTGGAGTTCATTTGCAGTGGCTAGAGGCCCTGGAGTGACCATTCTCTCCCTCTCTCTCTCTCTCTCTCTCTGCCTTTCTCACTCTGTCTGCTGCTCCCAAATAAATAAATAAATAATGAACAAAAAAAGAAAATATTCATCATCCCTAATCATCATGGAAATGCAAATTAAAACAACTATGAGATTCCACCTTACCCCATGAAGGATAGCAAACATTAAAAAATCAAATGAAAATAAATGCTAGTGAGGATGTAGATAAATATAAACCCTCATCCACTGTTGGTTGGAATGTAAAATGGTACAACCACATGGGGAAGCAATATGGAGACTCCTTAAAAAGCTGACTATAGAGTTACTAACAGACCCAGTAATTCCCTTACTGGGCATGTACACTAAAACCTTTAAGCCTCAGTCAAGAGAGATTTGCTCAACCATGTTTATAGCTGCTCAATTCATAATAGATAAAAGCTGGAATCAACCCAGGTGTCCATCACTAGACGAATGGATAACTAATATGTGGTATATCTACATGATGGAATTCTACACAGCAGTAAGAAAAAACAATTCAATGAAATTTGAAGAAAAATGGTTGAACCTGGAACAGATCATTCTCAGTGAACTTACCCAATCACAGAAAGATAATCACCACATAGTCTCACTTATCTACAGCACCAAACCTGAATCTGCACAAGATGCCAACATACCCAGCAAACATCTCGAGGACCAGACAATAGGTTGAGTGGGGAGAGAAGGGAGGGTAAGGTAGGGTATGGAGGACACAAATTTGGACCCACATGGCAATGGTACCATAAAATTCCACATCCTAAAAGGCAAATGGTTGAACCTTCACCAAGCCCTTAGAGGGACTACCTGGGTCACAAGGCACTAGACAGGGTATGATGAAGACTAACCTTAATCTTCTACAGCTTCTCTATCTCTCTCTTTCTCTCTCTCTCTCTCTTTGTTGGAAGTGACCTGTAACTCCCAGTACCAGCAGGTGGCTATCATCCACAATGAGCTTTTGATCAGAGAGACCTACAAGATTTCCTAAAAGAATGACAGACTTCTGTCAGAGTACTTGATGACCTACCAAAAGTTAGTGGTAAGACCTTACTGCTGAAGACACCATATGTGTGGGTGACGTGTACCATGGAGTGACATGGCTGGAAGTTGGAAGAGAGTCAGTCCTCAGACAGTCAACGTGTCTAGTGCCAGAAGGTGCTACATGGGTGACTTGGGGAAAATTACCAATATCTTCCAAGCAACTCATGTTCTAACCTACTTACAGCAAACAACCTGCTGTGATCCTCAAACAAGTGCTATATTGAGGCTCAGCTATGGTGGGAAACCAACTGCACTTCATTTGGATAACTGGTCCACTCAGTGGAATGGAACCCACAGCTGGAACTTGGAAATAAGTTAGAACCATATCAAAAAATGAGCCCACTCTCCATTATCAAGCTACCACAAATTGTGTGCTACAAGAGGGCCTATACCTATTAAATAAATTCTTTCTAAAATAATAAGATTTATCCCATTTCTCTCATGTTAACTTTACTCTCCATTGGAGAATCTGCTTCTCTTTTTCAGATAGACACAGATCCTAAGGAGAAAACCACCCCACCATACCTCAAAAGGGCCCCAACTGAAAGTAACAATAATTGGCAAAACAAGCAAGGGTGCTGTTTTCATGGTGAACCTGGTACCAGCACAAGGATGAAGGATATCAACACAGAGAACAATCAACTCCTACCAAATCAGATATCCAGAGACACAGAGGCTACCAAGATCTCATCACTGAAGCAGACTTAAAATGAACCCAACATGGATCATGGAAATTTGTGGAAGAAGGGGTGGAAAGAATGACAGAGCCACACGTTGGGTCATGACACAGAGACAACTCCTCCTACACATAACTGAGGGCTAACCCCAAAATTCATGACCCATATACCTCAACAATGAGGGACCAGGGGGAAGGGAGAGGACATGGAGGAGGCTAACAATGGTACCAACTTGACTGTATTCACTGAGCATAAAACTAGTTAATTAAAAAAAAAAAAGAGCCTGGCATGGTGGCACACGCCTTTAGTCCCAGTACTCGGGAGGCAGAGGTAGGAGGATCGCCATGAGTTCGAGACCACCCTGAGACTACATAGTTAATTCCAGGTCAGCCTGGGCTAGAGCGAGACCCTACATCGAAAAGAAAAAAGAAAAAAAAAAAGTATTATCCACCTTAATCAAGTGAGATTCATCCCAGAAACATATGGGTGGTTAAACATGTAGAAATCTATCAATGTAATACACCATACATAGAAGGTTAAACACAAAAACCACATGATCATTTCGATAGATGCAGAAAAGGCCTTTGACAAAATACAACATAAGTTCATGAGCAAAATAGTGGAGTGAATTGGTATGGTCAGTTTATATTTTAACATAATAAAGCCTATATATGAAGCTCCTAAAGCCCAAATAATACTTAATGTAGAGAGACAGGAGGAATTCCCTTTGAGATCAGTAACAAGACCAGGTGTCTGCTCTCATCTATGCTCTGTTCTGGAAGTCCTAGCTCAAGCAATAAGAGAGGAAAAAGAAATAAAGAGGATACAATTTGGAAAGAAAGAAGTTAAGTTAATTCTACTCACAGACAACATGATTCTATCCCAAAACTCTTGAAGGTGATTAACTCCTTCAGCATAGTAGCAGGATACAAAATGAATGCTCAAAAATCAGTAACCTTTGTATATGCAAATGACAAAATTACAGAGAAAGAAATAAGTGATATTGTTCCATTTTCAATACCAACAACAACAACAAAAATCTTGTAATATCATTAACCAAGGAATTGAAAGATCTATACAATGAAAACATAAAACCACTCAAGAAAAATTGAGGAGGAGTTGAGAAAATTGAAAGTCCTCCCATGCTCCTGGATAGGCAGAATTAATATTGTGAAAATGGCAATCCTACCAAAGGCAATATACAGATTTAATGCGATTCCAATCAAAATCCCAACATTGTTCTTCACAGAGATAGAACAAATGATCTCAAAATTCATATGGAAAGGGCAAAGACCTCAGATATCCAAGCATATCATCAACAAAAGAAATACCCATGGAGGCATTACCATACCTGATCAAAAGCGATATTACAAAGCCATAGGAATAAAAACAGTATGGTACTGGCATAAAAACGGGAATATAGACCAATGAAATAGAATCAAGGACCCAGATGTTGAGTCAACCAACTATAGCTACTTGATATTTGACAAGGACCCTAATAATATAGGCTGGAAAAAAGACAGCCACTTCAACAAATGGTGTTGGACAAACAGGATAACCATATGCATGAAATTGAAACTTGATCCACACATCTCACCATGCCCAACACTCAAGTCCAAATAGATCAAATACCTCAATATAAGAACGGAAACCTGGCTGCCAGTTGAAGAAAATATAGAAGTAACTTTCCATGATATAGAAATGGGAAAACACTTCTTGAACAAAACCCAGTAGCACAGGATCTTAAGCAATCACTCAACCAAAGGGATACAATAAGCAAAGCCAAAGATTACCCACAAAATGGGAGAAAATATTTGCTGATTATCTACTTGACAGGGGCCTAATCTCTAGAATCTACAAAGAAGTCAAAAACCTAAACAATAAAAAGTAAGACAACCTGCTAACAAAATGAGCAAAGAACTGGACAGGCAGTTCTTAGAGAAAGAAATACAAATGGCAAAACCCCACTTAAGAAAATGTTCATCATCCCTAATCATCAGGGAAATTTAAATTAAAACAACTATGACATTCCACTTTACCCATCAAGGATAGCAAACATTAAAAAGTCAAATGAAAATAAATTCTGGCAAGGATGTGGAGCATAGAAACCCTCATCCACTGTTGGTGGAATGTAACATGGTACAACCACTTTGGAAAGCAATATGGAGACTCCTACAAAGCTGACTATAGAGTTACCAACAGACCCAATTATTCCTTTACTGTACATGTACCCTAAAAGCCCCACACCTCAGTCCAGAGAGACTTGCTCAACCATTCTCATAGCTGCTCACTTCATAATAGCTAAGAGCTGGAATCAAACCAGATGTCCATCATTACACTAATGGTTAATTAAGATGTGGTATATCTACATGATGCAATTCTGCACAGCAGTAAGGAAAAATGACACAAAGAAATTTTAAGAAAAATGGTCAAAGCTGGAACAAATCATTCTTAGTGAACTTACCCAATCACAGAAACATAATTGCTGCAGAGTCTCACTCATCTACAGCTCCCAACCTGAATCTACCCAAGATGGTGACACACCTAGCAAGCATCTCAAGGACTGGACAATAGGGTGGGCGGGAAGGGAGAGAAGGGTAAGGGAGGGCATGGGGGACACAAATCTGGACCCAAACGACAATGGCACCATAAACATATTTATCCTATATGACAAACCAAATGGTTGAACCTTCACCAGGCCCTTAGATGGAATTCCAGAGTCACAAGACCCTGGAGAGTGCACAATAAAGACTGACCTTAATCTTCTCTTCTCTTCTCTTCTCTTCTCTTCTCTTCTCTTCTCTTCTCTCTCTCTCTCCTCTCTATCTCTTTTCTAATACTTATCTTTTCATTCCCTCTGTTCTTGTGCTCTGTCCTATAATTCCCAGTACCAGCAGGTGGCTATCATCCACGATGAGCTTTTGATCAGAGACACCAACAAGGTTTCCCAAAATAAAACAGATTTCTGTCAGAGTACTTGATGACTCACCAAAGGTTAGTGGTAAGACCCTACTGCTGAAGACACCATATGCTGTTGGCATGTAACAAGGAGTGACATGGCTAGAAGCTGGGAGAGAGTCAGTCCCCAGACAGTCAGCGAGTCTAGTGCGAGAAGGTGCTATATGAGCGACTGGGGGAAAATGACCAATATCTCTTCAAGCAACCCATGATATAACCTACTTAGCAGCAAACAACTTGACATGATGTTCACACAAGTGCAATAGTGGCACACAGCCATGGTGGGAAACCAACTGCACTTGATCTGGCTAACTCATCTGCTCAGTGGAATGGAACCCATAGCTGTAGCTGGAAAAAAAGTCAGAACCATATCCAGAAATGAGCTTGCTCTCCATTATCAAGCTACCACAAATCATGGGCTAGAAGAGGGCCTACAATTACTAAATTCTCTCTAAAATATCATGGTCTAACCTACTTAGCAGCCAATAACCTTTCGTGATGCTCACTGGTGCACAGCCATGGTGGGAAATCAACTGCTCCTGATTTAGCTAACTGATCCACTCAGTGGAATAGAACCCATAGCTGTAGCTGGGAAACAAGTCAGAACCATATCCAACAATGAGCCTGCTCTCCATTATCAAGCCACCACCAACCATCAGCTACAAGAGGGCCTACACCTATTAAATTCTTAAATATATATATATATATATATATATATATATATATATATATATATATATATATATATAATGGCTATCCCATTTATCTGGTGTTAACTTTACTCTCCATTGGAGAATCTGCTTCTCTTTTTCAGATACATGTAGATCCTATGGAAAGAACCACCCCATCATACCTCAAAAGGGTCCCAGGTGAAACTAAGAATAATTGGGGAATCAAGAAAGAGTGCTGTTTTCTTCATGAACCTGCTACCAGTACAAGAGTGAAGGAGATAGACACAGAGAACAATCAATTTCTACCAAACCAGATATCCAGTGACACAGAGGCTCCCAAGACCTCATGACTGAAGCAGACCTAAAATGAACCCAACATGGCTCAGGGAAATTTGTGGAAGAGGGGGTGGAAAGAATGTTAGAGCCACACATTGGGTCATGATACACAGAAACATTTCCTCCTACCCATAACTGAAGGCTAACCCCACAATGCAGGACCTGTATACCCCAACAAGAAGGGTCTCTGTGGAGGGGGGAGAACAGGGAGGAGGCTAACAATGGTACCAACTTGACTGTATTCACTGAGTACAAAACTAATAAAAAATACATCTATCCAAAGAAATCTTAAGAAACAAGGACATGAATATCAGCAATAGTAAAAGTTTATGAAAGAATGCAATGCACAACAAGGATATAAGTCCCTCAAAGAGGAATTGGCAAATGCTGAATATTCTCAAGAGATACTAAAACAAAAAAACAAAAAAAAGAAAGAAAAAAAAAAGCTTTGGCTTTCATGAGAAAATGTTGAAAATATTCAGTTTCCAGGTGCCGTTGGGATTCTTGGTGGGTCTTTTGTTGTTGATTTCTATCAATATAGCATTGTGATCTGATATCATGCAGGGAATTATGTCAATCTTCCTAAATATGTAGAGGCAGGCTTTGTGACCCAGAAAGTTCTCCATGCCTTTGGTCTGAATTTCTTCTCCTTCTGGTATTCCAATGATCCTAATATTTGGACATTTAAGTGTATCCTACAATTCCCTCATGTTCTGTTCACAGGAACTTTTGAACTTACTGATCTATTTTAGAGAATGTTCCATGGGCTGCTGAGAAGAACATGCAGTCTGGATTTGGGATGGAAAGTTCTGTAGATGTGTAGATGTCTATTAGGTCTAAGTGATGTATGGTTTTGTTGAGCTTTCTTACTTCCCTGTTGTTTCTGTTTAGCTGATCTGTCCATTACTGATAATGGTGTATTGAAGTCCCCAAATATGATGTTGTTGGTGCTTATTTCTCTTTTTTGTCAAGTAGGTTTTGGTTTATGAACTGTGGTGTCCCTGTGTTTGGTGCATATAGAATTATGACTGTAATATCCTCTTGATGGATCATTCTCTTGATAAGAAGGAAGTGGCCTTCTTTGTCTTTTTTGATTATTTTGGGTTTGAAGTCTATTTTATCTGACATTAATATAGCTACACCTGCTTGTTTCTTATTCCCATTTGCTTGGAATATTGTTTTCCACCCTTTCACCCTGAGTAGGTGTCAGTCTTTAGTGGTGAGGTGGGTTTCTTGAAGACAACAGATTGAGGGGTCTAATTTTTTGATCTATCCTGTTAGCTTCTGTCTCTTGATGGGTGAATTAAGGCCATTGATATTTAGGGTAATGACTGTGAGATTTGATTTGATCCCTGCCTTATTGTGATGGTGTACGTGGGTTGGTGGTTTCATGGACTTTGGAGTGTTTTGTGCCTACTCTGAGTTTGGTTATTGTGATCTGCTTCTTGTAGGCATTTGAGGTTGATTATTTGTTTCTTCTCTGTGGATAATTTCCTGAAATACTCTCTGTAGGTTTGGTTTTGTGTTCATGTAATTATAAAGCTGAGTTTTGTCATGGAATGTTTTTCTTTCGCCATCTATTATGAGGGATACTTTTGTTGGGTAGAGTAGTTTGGGTTGGAAGCCATAGGTTCTTAGACTTTGCAGTGTTTCAATCCAGGCCCTTTTGGCTTTCAGGGTTTCCATTGAGAAGTCTGGAGTAATTTTGATGGGTTTACCTTTAAAAGTGGTATGCTGTTTTTCCCTAGCTTCTTTTAGAATTTTCTCTTTGGTGTCAATGTTTAGAGTCTTAATGACAATATTTTGGTGTTCTGATCCTAATGACTTTTCTATGTTTTGATTAGAGATGTTCATTGTAGGACTAGGGGATCTAACTCGATTTTCTTGCATTTGATTTCTCATGTTATTTCTTTTGTGCTGTGGTCTGCATCACAGTGTATAGGCATGTAGGTGGGTGGACCAGCCTGGTCTCAAGCACAATGGGAATCTGAAGCAGCCTGAGGCTGTTGACAAGGAGCCTGGGCATTGGCTCTTGCTTGCCAAAGCCACCTGAGTTCCTGGCTGTCCGGGGCACCAAGGTTACCTGAGCTGTCACAGGGTAATGTGCCAAAGCTCCCTGCACTCACATTAGGAGGGACACAGAGGCACCAAGCACTGAGGCAGCCCAAACTCGGTGTGGCAGAACACTGGGACCCAAAAGCAGTCTGTGCTCCCCTGCATCAGGACAATGGCAGTCGGCTGTAGGAGATAGGGAGGGGATGGAACCTGAGCTAGTGTAAGCGACAGACACAGTCTGAGCTCACATGTGGAGTTGGGAATTGGCCTGGGCTCACGCGCGTGAATGTGTGGTGGCCGGAACAGTAAGTGGGAAAGTGGGCAGAGCAGACTAAACTTCTACAAGTGGGATTGGAATGGTGGCAGGTGCCGTTTAAATTGATCAAAGAAGCCTGAGCTTCAATGGGCCAGCAGGCATAGTCTGGTCAAGGTCACTTGTGGGCAGGAGTAGCAGGGCGATCACCCCTGTGCAGTGAGGCAAGTGGAAGTATGTTGGCCTGGGGCCCTTTTCCTACAGTAAGTGCAGGAGTTTCCTGAAGCTTGGAGTGTGGTATGGTGGCTGCTTGGGGGAAGTGGTGGGCTACCCGCCCGCCTATGAGGGAATCAGTGATTCCTTGTTTTTCCCCCTCTGTGCCCTCCCACTGGCAATCTATTGGAGATTTCTCTCCCCTAAAAGACCCAGTGAACCTTTAATGTCTTGCCTTTCTTTCCCGTGAATGTGCGGCGCAGTTAGGCAGTCACCATCTTGGCTGGAAGTCCCCTAAATCATATTCTTACAGAGAAAGCTTTTCTAATGTATGAGAGAAGTTCATTAAATATCAATAACAAAAGGCAGAATGATATAGGTGACTCTAGAGTTTCTTTGGGATTGTTATGATCTAAATACCTGCAAATATAAAGGGAGGAATTGTTTATTTTGACATATTGTTTCACAAGTCCTTCTCAGCTCCATGAGCTTGGACAGTGCATCAGAGAGATGTTAAATGAGAACTGGTCTATTCATGGTGGACCAAGAAGCTACAAACTAAGATTTCAAATAGATAGCATGCTAGAAAAATGAAAATACATACAAATAATAAAGGGTCAACGGTTTTATGAATTAGGAGATAAATGGGATTAATAAGCTGATCATGGAGGATTTACAGAGCAGTTAATTTTATATAGTAACATAGATATAAATGTATATTCATATATAGTTGACAAGCCCCACAGAATGTTCAACACATAGAGTGAAACTTACCATACCCTGTGAATTTTGGGTGAAAATGGTATGCAAATGTAATGAAAGTTACATTCTTAGTGTTAGTCAGCAGTGAGAAACCTTCCATTTGATGGGGGCAGTGGGGCTTATGAAATATCTCTGTGCCTCCTATTCAATATTGCTCTGATTTTCTAATTGTCATACAATAATGTCTACTTAGCAACATGTTATTTGGAAACTCATTTACTTGGCAATAAGACTTTATGAAATACCCATTCTGTGAGGTACAACAGCCATGGTTCTCAGGAATTGTTACATATACAGCATGGAAAGACATTAAATCAACTGTAATATCTTGTGGTAGACTGTGTTACAGGAAAAAAGAGGTTTGATATATAATACACTTTGTAAATCCCATGAGCACAAAAATAAAATGTTCTGCTGTTCCATCAAGAATGCCATATATATATATATATATATATATATATATACTGGCCAGGTGTGGTAGCACATGCCTTTAATCCCTGCACTTGGGAGGCTAAGGTAGGAGGATTTCTGTGAGTTCAAGGCTACCCTGAGACTGCATAGTGAATTCTAGATTAACCTGGGCTAGAGAGAGAGCCTACCTCTAAAAACAAACAAACAAAAAAGAATACCAATTTCTGTTGTTTAAAAGAATAATTTTAGATTATTATTCTCAAGAAAGAAATATCCCATTTAAAATTTAAAGGTACAGTGAAGTTTGTAAGCTAAAAGTACAGTTTTCTATGGAAATGATGCAGCACTTTCCACCTTTTAATAGAAGTGTCAATGATCTATGTGTAGAAAGAAAAAGCATACCTGTGCTACAGATTAAAATCCTTGCTCTGATACCCTTGGTGAATGGAGATTTCAGTCATATAAACTATTTGCTTACAATCTGACTTGGAATTATACTGCCCATAATCTATAGAGAATTAATTTTCCTTCCTTTGCTTTTTCAGTTATAAAATCTGTACTAAGATCAGTATTATAAAACTTAGCAGTAATGAGAAATGTGACAGTCAATGACTTCCTAGGATTGAGGATGGCTTTCTATTACATAAATAGTAGCATAACATTGAAACAAAATGTTGGAGGAAGTGGAGAAATAGAAAGAAAATATTTCTGCTATACAAATACTAGCATGAAAAGAGAGCACTGGTAACAGACATCTGTTTGAGCAGAAATAATTACAAATTCAAGTAGAAACTCCATTAATTAGGGCTGGAGAGATTGCTCAGTTGTTAAAGGTGCTTGATTGCAAAAATTGATGGCCCAGATTCAATCCCTCCCTACCCACATAAAGCCAGATGCACAAACTCTCTCCCACATCTGGAGTTCATTTGCAATGGGAAGAGACCCTGGTGCACTCATGCTCATGCTCATGCTCGCTCTCTTTTGCTTGCTCTCTCTCTCTCTCTCTCTCCTTGCAAAGTAAATAAAAATAATTTTAAAGAAAGAAAGTCCATTAGTGACTTCAGTATATGCTATTCGTATATTATTATCTGTGAATGTACGTATGGAGTGTTGTGTGTGTGTGCCATGACATGTGTAGAGGACACAGGGCAATCTAAGGGTGTTGGTTCTCTCCTTCTACTTTGTTTGAGACAAGGCCTCTCTTATTGTTTGCCACTGGAAAGACCAAGCTAGTTTACCTGTGAACTTCTGGATTCTGCTGACTCCGATTTCCATTGCTGTAGGTGCATTGGGATTAAAGCGTCCCAGGAAAGAGGGAAGAAATCATAGGCAGAGAAAGTGTGAGCATGTCTCAATCTCTTATCAGGTAAATGTCAAATAACCTTATGATACTGAATCCAATAAAAAAAAAAAACATATAATTTAATGATAGAGGTGCCAACTGTATGTTTAAACAATTTTCCCTAGTCCTACTTCTGTTGTCTTAACATTGTGCAGTTATATTGAGTTTAGAGGTATGATTTATACTATTATGAGTAATATTCATTTGTATACTCATTAAGTATGAATGGGAAATGATGCAGGCAAGCATAAGTAATAGCATGGCTGTTCTATTTGTCTTGGACAATAACATTTCATTTCCTTTTCCAAAGCAAGGTATCTGCAACTTGTCAGGAACCTGCAATCCCAGCCTACACCAAGCTATGTGAACATACATTCCTAAAATGAGATAGGTTTCTTCTCCCCTTAGTGACTATTATTGGTGATCAGTTTCGAGTCAAATATTTTATACACATTAGATTGGAATAGCAGGGGGTATCCAGCCTGAACTGGTTTTCAGTACATGTGCATCAAGGCAAACTATGTTTTCTAAGTGTACTTTTGGATTCCTATGCACCACTGGGCACATATGTGAATAAAATCATTTGCATCATAAGCAGGGACACTTGCAGTATGGAAAAGGTTATATAACCCAAACCTGCCCAACAAATCACAGCACCTCACAGACTTCCTCCCTAGCAACTGGTACTTCCTTGTTAACTCCTTTAAAAAAAGATCTAGGCAATGCTAAGGGCCTTTCACTGCTTTACCTGAGTGCCCAGTTTTTTGTTGTTAATGTTTGTTTGTTTGTATTTTTTATTGTTTTGTTTTTTGTTTTCTGAGGTAGTGTCTCACTCTAGCTCAGTCTGACCTGGAATTCACTATGCAGTCTCAGGGTGGCCTCAAACTCATGGCAATCTTCCTACCTCTGCCTCCCAAATGCTAGAATTAAAGGTGTGCATCGCCACACCTGGCTGAGTGGCCTATCTTAACAGGATATCAAAATCTTTACTATCACTTTGTTCCTTATAAACTTTCTTGCTATTTACTTAAAAAGTATTTGTTTATGTTTTGGGAGAAAGGGAGCAAGAGCAAGATGCAGATAGAGAGAGAGAGAGAGAAACAGAGAAATAGAATAAGCATGCCACGGCCTTCAGCCACTGCAAACAAACTGCAGAAGCATGTGCCACCTTGTGCATCTGGCTTATGCGGGTCCTGGGGAATTGAACCTGTGTCCTTTGGCTTTGCATGCAAGCACCTTAACTGCTAAGCCATCCCTCCAGCCTACTATTTTACTTTGTTTGGATAATATTTTAAAAATTCTTTGAATAAAGCACCAATAACCTGAAATCATCTAGAAATTATTGGTAACAGAAGGATTGAGTATAATAAAACCTTGACAACTAAATAGAATCTTTACTATTCTTTTAATACTCCTGTCCTCATTAAACCCAGAATTTAAAAATTATTTTAGAAATCACATCAAATATGAAAGGAGAAGAGGTAAGACAATAATCTAAGCTGATGTTGTTTGATTTAGTAAGATACATTCTGCTTCCTAATTCTATGAGCAATGATAGACCTAAGTCATCTATAGCCATACCACCTTGAGCATGCCTCTGATATCAGGAACTAAGCAAGATTGAATATGCTTAATACTTGGGTGGGAGAAACCTTAGTCCATCACAATTACCTCACTACAGTCAAACAATGACATCTTGTGGTTAAAAATGTCTTCTATATTCAAAAATTTTGACTTTCAAGATAAATAACTTGCAGCTTTTCTATATCAATAATATAACATTATACTAATAAATTATAAATATATAAAATTATATTTGGATACTAATAGAATTAATGAAAACCAAAGCTGAATAAGACAGTTATCTGCCCTATTAGTTTCTTTAAATTAGTATTTAATCTCCTTAAAAATTCATCACCAAAATTAAAATGTTTAAAAATAAAACTAGAAATGACTATTTTGCTTCTAGTTTAATATGAATGGATATTATAAGTTGATAACCAATTGCCTCCTGAAACTTCATTATTCAAGTAATAAAAGTTGGTATCACAGTGCATATATTTTAAGTAATAAAACATTTCTGTCGTTCTTTCATACATATTTATATTTATATTTATGTACAGTAAGTATTTAGTGTACTTTATATTTAGTGCACTAAATATACTAAAACACAAAGGCAGACAGTTAGTTTTTAGTGATATTATAAATTTCTCAATTTAAAGCATATATATATATATATATATATATATATATATATGCATATATATGGATTTTAGGAGTTGTATTAAAAGTATCTTCTGTTAGATGGGCATGAGAGTGCACACCTTTAATCCCAGCACTCAGGAGTCTAAAGTAAGAGTATCTACATGAGTTCAAGGCCAGCCTGGGCCTACAGAGTGAGTTCTAGTTCAGCCTGGGGCAAAGTGAGGCCCTACTTCAAAAAAAAAAAAAAATCTCTCTTTTTCTATACAGTGTGTGATAAAACAAATAGGAATTTAAAATGCCCCATACTATTTTACAAGTAGAAGTAGGTGGGAAAGATAAGATTCATTAACTTTTCCCATGTGTATATAGAACCAGTATTAGTCTTTTAATCATGCATACAGTCAAATTGATATGAATTCTTCTAAGGCCCCTTAACTGATTTTGTTTTCTAAAACTTCCTTTTGTAGTCAGCTTCACATTGCTGGGATGAACATTCCAACAACACATAGTTTATGGGAGCAAAGTGTTTATTTCAAGCTTACACATACAGGGGGAAGTTCTATCTATGCAAAAGAAGCTGGCTCCCATTCATAAATCCAGTCAGAGAGAAAAACCATCACCAGCCAGCAAACAGCAAAAGCAATAAGCACAAATGGGAAGTAAGCAGCAGGTACCCCACCAGAGCTCACACCTCTTTGCATACCTTTGGACTAGAATTCAGATTGACCTTATTGACACCTTAGGGCTTGACTATGATCTACCTCCAGTAACACCTCCTCCAACTAGGCAGTTGAAGATCCAAGGTACGAACTTTAATAAAACACCTGATTCTATGGGGGACATACATTCAAACTACCACATTCTGCCCCCTGATCCCCAATAGATTCATGACCATCTCACAGTGTAAATTGTATTTAGTCCAACTTAAAAGGTATCCATAGTCTTTACCAACTTAAGATATTTCCAAAGTGCCAAGTCTCATCTGAGATTTAAGACCATCTCTTATCTGTAAGTCCTGTGAAATCAAACAAGTTACATACTTCAAATATGTAATGGCCCAGAGTAAACATTTTTCATTTCTATAAGGTATAACAAGAGAGACAGGACCAGTGCAAAATCAATAGCCATCAGGTAAATATCAAACATCTGCAATGCAAGTATAACATCCATAGGCAGTGACAACAGTCTCTGGATTTTCCATTTTCCACCCCTCTAGCTGGGCTGAGTAGCCAGTGAAAACTTCCATCACAAGCCAACAGTGCTCCCTGGTAGCACTTGCATGGTCCTGATATATCCAAAACATCTTTGGGTCTTCATTGCAAACTACCATCTATCTTATAATGGCTTAATTAGTCTATCAGGGACCTCACCCTGTTCCATTTGCTGCATCTTAGCAGTGGCTTCTGGAACTGTGTGCATTGCCTGACCCATTTCCAAACATTTTTCACCCTTCCAGAACCAATACCATGTGAGTAGGGAAACAGCGATTGTTAATCCAAGGAGGAAATTAATTGTGACCTTGAAGAGCAGATTTCTTCCTCTCAAAAGAGTTTGCATTTCTACCATTCAGTCTTTCCTGGGTGGAATCACCTCAAGCATCCTTTCAATTGTTTCAATGTAAACACATTAATGGTGTTAATTTGCTCAACAATAGTACCTTCAGCAACCTAAAACCTGTCTCTGTGCCTGTAACTTTAAAAAAATATTTAATTGGGCTGGAGAGATGGCTTAGCAGTTAAAGCACTTGCCTGCAAAACCAAAGGACCCAGGTTCGACTCCCCAGGACCCATGTAAGACAGATGCACAAGGGGGCACACCCATCTGGAGTTCATTTGCAGTGGCTAGAGACCCTGGTGTGCCTATTCTCTCTCTTCCTCTCTCTCTCTTTCTCTCTCTCTCTCTGCCTATTTCTGTATTTCTCTCTCTCAAATAAATAAATAAAAATAAAATAACTTATTTAATTAATTTATTTATTTACTTGAGAGAGAGAAAGGGGCAGACAGAGAGAGAATGGAATGCCAGGGCCTCCTAGTCACTGCAAACAAATTCCAGACCCATGCATCACCTTTTGTGTCTGCCTTTGCATGGGTACTGGGAAATTGAACCCGAGTCTGTTGGCTTTTCAGGCATGCACCTTAACTGCTAAGCCATATCTCTAGGCTCTGTGCCTGTAATTTTTAATTTCCTTAAATTTTTCCAACTTTAAACCTTAAAACATTTAGCTCTATATGTTCTTCCAACACATCAGTACATTACTTTAAAATTCAACCTTGATCAAGCTAGCTTGGCATGGCCAGTAGAAGACACACAGCCTTTGTTCCAGTACCCCAATTCCAACAAAGTTCTCTGGTTTTTCCTTCCCCTTTGAAAGTTCATAAGCAAAGCCTCAAAATACAATTCTCTCTTCATTTAGCATTTTCAGACTCACTAAAATAGCCCATAAGACTTGGGTTACCACATTGTGAGGTTTCTGTAGTAACAACATCCAAGTCCATACATATTCTTCCTCCAGCACACCAGTTCCAAAAGACCAAAATCACCATGGTCACATTCATCTTGGCCACACCCCATACCATATTTCTGTTATAGTTACTTTCACATTGCTAGATAAACATACAACCCAGACACAGTTCACAGCAAGAAATTGTTTATTTCAGGCTTACAGATCCTGGGGAACTCCCATCTATGGCAGAAGCTGACTCTCATTCACAAAGCAAAGCAGAAGTTGAACTTGGTGATGTACACCTTTAATCCCAGCACTTAGGAGGCAGAGGTAAGAGGATCACTATGACTTTGAGACCAATCTGAGACTACATAGTGAATTCTACATCATCCTTGGCTACAGTGAAACCCTACCTTGAAGGTAACAACAGCAAAAGAAACATGAACCCAAGCAGAGAGAGAATCTACCACCATCCAGAAAAGACCAAAAGCAACCAGTACAAATGGACAGCAAGCAACAGATACCTCACCAGTGCTCACACCTCTCTGCACACTTTTGGGGTGGAATTCAGATCCACCCCATTGACAGCTTAGGCCTGGCCTCCAGGATCCTACCCCAGTGATGCTTCCTCCAGTCAGGAGGCCAAGTTACAAGCTTTAGTTAAACAACTGAGTCTATGAGGCACATGAGTGGAATCCTGGAAGTCAAAAAAAGGCAGGAAATTCTGACTTCTTTTGTATTGCCAGTTCCCTAGACCTGTTTTTTCTACCAACAACCATGACCCCTCCCAGGAGGGTGGTCTTTCATAGAACTTAAACATTGTGCTTGATCAAGTTCAGCTCCATAACTTAGTATCAGGGCTAGCCTTTTCCTGAGATAGACCCTAGCCCTAACCAACCAACTTTCCCTCTGGTTCACCTGAGCCAGAAGACAGCCCACCACTATAATGTTATAAATACCTTTGCAAGGGGAGAGCAGGCTCTCTGATCATTTGGGAACTTCCAGCTGTGGGTGAGTTTTTCCCTTAGCTGGGCCTGGTTCCAGGCACAGCTGGATTGATCCAAGGGATAGGGCCCCTAGCTGTTAATGTCCATTATCCTGTCCAGCTCCCTACATAGCAGGAGTTCCTTGAACTTTCTTTTCTCTCTTTTCTTTCCACAGCTTTTCCAGGCCCTCCACATGGGATCTCTAACCACAGGTGCCTTTCCTTGGCTCTGTACTTCCCTCAATAAATATAATAATTTAATAATTATTAATCACAGCCTTTTTATCCAATTCTTTCATTAAAATTAAAAATGAACCTGGGGTTTGGGGTTCAATGACTTTCCAGTACCCCAAGGACCCCCTTATAGGATTATATTACTTTTACTCATTTTCAAGCTCCTGGTGGATTTTTAAGTAAGTCTAGATAATACTGTCATTCATGTACAGTTTTATACTATATTACCTATATTGTTAATACACAAAGAAATACAGTTATAACTGTTATTAATATTCTTTTGAAAATAGTAAGAATAAACCTTCAGAAATTGTTATGAAACAATTTCTTATAACATAATGCCTTCTAAATGCCGCCTTATACATGACCTTAATAATATAAAAAAGTTGGTTAAGGATATATGTGGATAGTAAGCTTAGATAGAATGCTATAAAAAGTATGCACATGGTTTAAAAAAAAAGGAGAATCACAAAAGGCTCAGAAATGAGAATAAAATTACAAAGATATCTTTCTTGAAATGTCTCAGAACTTCATTTGTGTGATTTTTGGAAGCTTAATAACAGAAGAAAATATTGCCAAGCTTGCATTTTAAAGACCTAATTTAATGATTTGCTCAGGGAAAACATGATGTTACTGGGACTGAAGATGGGTATGAATTCGATCTTGAGTTCTTTGAAAAGGTAATAGTATACAAGAACAAGGAAAATCTTTCAGGTCTTATAAAGAGACATGAAAATTATATGAGGCCAAGATGAATGTGTGGAGATAGCTCAGTTGAAAAAGTCCTTGCCTCACAAGCATAAGGACCTAAGTTTCATTGTCACACCTACTTAAAGTGACAGGTGTGGTGGCACTGAGGAGGCAGAGACAAGTAGGTTCCTGGGGCTCACTGGCTAGCCAGTCTAGCCTAATTGGTGAGGTCTAGGCCAGTGTGAAGTCCTGTCTCAAAAACATATGGGAAATAGAACTCAATTTAATAAAGTTTAAAAAGGTATGAAAAAAATGTTCATTATCTCCTCCTATTTCTGCTTCTCTCTCACACACACATACCCTCCCTCCCTCTTCTCTCTCATCCCTCTATATCTTTTATATCACTTCTTGGCCACTGACCTGTAACTCCCAGTACCAGCAGGTGGTAATCATCCACAATGAGCTTTTGATCACAGAGACCTACAAGGTTTCCCAAAAGAAGACAGATTTATGTCAGAGTGCTTGAGGACCCACTATAGGTTAGTGGTAAGACTCTACTGCTGAAAACACTATACACTGTTGGCATGTACCATGGAGTGACATGGCTGGAAACTGGAAAGTAGTCAGTCCCCAGACAGACAGTGTGTCTAGTGCCAGAAGGTGCTACATGAGTGACTGGGGGATAAAGACCAATATCTGTCCAAGCAATGCATGGTCTATCTTACTTAGCAGCAAGCAACCTGACGTGATGCTCATACAAGTGAAATAGTGGCACATAGCCATGGTGGGAAACCAACTGCTCTCAATCTGGCTAACTGATCTGCTCAGGGGAACAGAGCCCATAGCTGGAGCTGGGAAACAAGTCAAAACCATATCCAAAAATGAACCTGTTCTCCACTAAACTATCTCTATAAAACAATGGTTAACACATCTACTTGGTGCTAACTTTATTCTCTGTTGGAGAATATGCTTCTCTTTTTCAGATAGATGCAGATCCTAAGGAGAGAACTACTCCATGATACCTCAAAAGAGCCCCCACTGAAACTAAGAAAAATTGGGGAAACATGCAAGAATGCTCCTTTCTTGGCGAACCAGGAACCAGCACAACAGTGAAGGAGACAGACACAGAGAATAATCAACCCCTACCAAAACCAAACCAGATATCCAGACACAGAGACACCCAAGATCTCAACATGGAAGCAGACCTAATATGAACCCAACATGGCTCAGGGAAATTTGCAGAAGAGGGGCTGGAAAGAATGTCAGAGCCACACTTTGGGTCATGACACAGAGACATTTCCTCCTACTCAAAACTAAAGGCTAACCCCACAATGCACAACCCATATACCCCAACAAGGATGGTCCCAGTGGAGGAGGGAGGATAGGGAGGAAGCTAACAATGGTACCAACTTGACTGCAATTTTTTTTAAAAGGTAGATATTCCTGAGTATGACACTCAAAGGTGTCATCTGACAGACACACTCATGTACACACACACACACACACACTTAGAAACAAATGAAGGAAGAATCAAGAAGAGAATGGGAGCTGGAGAGATGGCTTAGCAGTTAAGGTGCTTGCCTGAGAAGTCTAAGGACTCAGTTTTGACCCACATAACCAGATGTACATGGAGTGCATGTGTCTCATCCTAATTGGATGTTTAAGTGATGTAAAATTGACTAACCATATCTGTAAATAACATTGGATCTCGCTTAGCACAGATGTGTAAGTCTGTCTTGTCCTCTCTGCTATGCCTTTTGTCCTTGCACTTTCCTGCCTTCTTCTTTTTCTTTTACTCAATTTTTATTAGCATTTTCCACGACTATAAAAAATATCCCATGGAAATTCCCTCCCTTCCCCCACTTTCCCCTTTGAAATTCCATTCTCCATCATATCCCCTCCCCATCTCAATCAGTCTCTCTTTTATTTTGATGTCATGATCTTTTCCTCCTCTTATGATGGTCTTGTGTAGGTAGTGCCAGGCACTATGAGGTCATGTATATCCACTCCATTTTATGTTTGGAGGGAGCACGTTGTAAGGAAACCTACCCTTCCTTGGGCTCTTACATTCTTTCCGCCACCTCTTCTGCATTAGACCCTGAGCCTTGGAAGGTGTGATCGAGATGTTACTCAGTACTCCAGTGACTTCTTTCAAGCACTATGATACCTTCTGAGTCATCCCAAGGTCACTGCCATAGAAAAAGAAGATTCCCTACAAAAAGTGAGAGTAGCATTAATATAAGGGTATAAATATTAAGAGAAGTGCTTACTGGGCAGTTTGATAAGCATAGTACATACATTTTTCCAGACATCAGCAGATGTTACACCCCCAGGGCTCATGACTACCCCTATTTTAAGTTTTCAGTATCAGGGATGTATTCCCTCCCATGGAGTGGGCCTCCAGTCCAATTGGAGAGCAGTTGGTTTCCACCATGACAGATGGGCCACTATTGCACCCCTTGGCTCATTTGGCCTGGCTGGCCAATTATAAGGCTTGCAGTGTCTACTGTTGAGTATCTTTGCTGGTGGTATCTCTTTCTCCCATTGAACTACATGTAGAATGGTTTCTGCCAGCTTTCTCTCAGTTGGTCTACATGGAGGAGGTTTTCAGCTCAGTTCCAGCAGGATTTCTCAGTGGCATTGCAGCCCAAGTGTGTGGAGTCTTCAGCAAAAGGGTCTTACCATCTATTCCTGGTGGGAAACCAAGGGCTTCGGCAATGGCCTATAATGTTTTGGGGGCATCAGGGACCCCCTACCCTGGCCAACAATTCACTGGAGGTATCCCATCCCTGGCACTGAAATTTTTTTAACAATGATCTATGACACTGGTTCCATTGTCCAAAACTGGAAGATTCCATATGAGTTATTTGCATCCTCTTAGATTTTGATTAGCCCTCCCTCCACCTTTCCTTTACTCAATCTCTTTCCCTGACCTCACTTTGGGCCTTTTCATCCCCGTTAATCTATTCTTCTACTTACATATATACAATACCAACCTAATAAGTACCGTCCTCCCTTCCTTTCTCTGCCCTTTATATCTCCTTTTTAACCTACTGGCCTCTGCTACTGAGCTTTTTCTTTCTCACACAGAAGTCCAATCAACTGTAGCTAGGATCCACATATCAGGGAGAACATGTGGCACCTGGCTTTCTGGGCCTGGGTTACCTCACTTAGTATAATCCTTTCCAGATCCATCCATTTTCCTGTAAATTTCATAAGTTCATTTTTCTTAACCACGGAGTAGAACTCCATGTATAAATGTGTCATGTCTTCATTATCCTCTCATCAGTTGAGGGACATCTAGGCTGGTTCCATTTCCCAGCTATTACGAATTGAGCAGCAATAAACATGGTTGAGCATGTACTTCTAAGGAAACGGGATGAGTCCTTAGGATATATGCCTAGGAGTTCTATAGCTCGGTCATATGGTAGATCAATCTTTAGCTATCTTAACAACCTCCACACTGATTTCCACAATGGCTGGACCAGATTGCATTCCCACCGACAGTGTAGAAGTGTTCCTATTTTTCCATATTCCCACCAGCATTTATGATTATTTGTTTTCATGATGGTAGCCAATTTGACAGGAGTGAGATGGAATCTCAATGTAGTTTTAATCTGCATTTCCCTGATGACTAGGGATGCAGAACTTTTTTTAGATGCTTATATGCCATTTGTATTTCTTCCATTGAGAAGTCTCTATTTAGCTCCATAGCCCATTTTTTAATTGGCTTGTTTGATATCCTATTATTTAACTTTTTGAGCTCTTTGTATATCCTAGATAATAATCCTCTATCAGATATACACCTGGCAAAGATTTTTCCAACTCTGTAGGTGGCCTCTTGCTTTATTCACAGTGTCGTTTGCAGTACAAAATTCTTGTAATTTCATGAGGTCCCAGTGGTTAATCTGCGGTTTTATTGCCTGAGCAATTGGGGTTGTATTCAGAAAGTCTTTGCCAAGACCAATATGTTGAAGGGTTTCCCCTACTTTTTACTCCAGCAGTTTCAGAGTTTCAGGTCTGATGTTAAGGTCTTTAACCCATTTGGACTTAATCCTTGTGCATAGAGAGAGAGAAGAATCTACTCTCAACCTTCTACAGATATATATCCAGTTTTCCCAACACCATTTGCTAAAGAGGCTGTGTTTTCTCCAATGAGTATTTTTGGCATTTTTATCGAATATCAGGTGGCTATAGCTACCTGGAGTTACATTTGGGTCCTCTATTCTGTTCCATTGACCTACAGGTCTGCTTTTGTGCCAGTACCATGCTGTTTTTGTTACTATGGCTCTGCAGTATAGGTTAAAATCAGGTATGGTGATACCACCAGCCTTATTTTTGTTGCTCAGTATTATTTTAGATATTTGAGTTTTTTTTGTGATTCCAAATGAATTTTTGGATTGTTTTTTCTATTTCAATGAAGAATGCCATTGCAATTTTGATAGGGATTGCATTAGATGTGGAGATTGCTTTTGGTAAGATTGCCATTTTCACAATATTGATTCTTCCAACCCAGGAACAAGGGATGTTTTTCCATTTCCTAGTGTCTTCTGCAATTTCTCGCTTGAGTGTTTTAAAGTTCTCATTGTAGAGATTCTTTACTTCCTTGGTTAGGTTTATTCCAAGGTACTTTTTTTTTGATGCAATTGTGAATGGCAGTGATTCTCTGATTTCATCCTCTGTGTGTTTGTTGTTAGCATATACGAAGGCTACTGATTTCTGTGTATTTATTTTGTATCCTGCTACATGGCTGTAGGTTTTTATCAGCTCTAACAGTTTGCTAGTTGAGTCTTTAGGGTCCTTTATATATAGAATCATGTCATCTGCAAATAATGATAACTTGACCTCTTCCTTTCCAATTTGTATCCCTTTTATGCATGTTTCTTGCCTTATTGCTATGGCTAAGACATCCAGAACTATATTAAATAAAAGTGGGGACAGTGGACACCCTTGTCTTGTTCCTGATTTTAGTGGAAAATCTTCCAGTTCTTCCCCATTTAGTAATATATTGGCTGTAGGCTTATCATAAATAGCCTTTATTATATTGAGATATGTTCCTTCTATTCCCAGTCTCTGTAGGACTTTTATCATGAATGGATGTTGGATTATGTCAAATGCTTTCTCTGCATCTAATGAGATGATCATGTGATTTTTGTCCTTTGACCCATTTATATAATGTATAACATTTATAGATTTGCATATGTTGAACCATCTCATCTCTGGGATAAAGCCTACTTGGTCAGGGTGAATGATCTTTATGATATATTCTTGTATTCTGTTTGCCAATATTTTGTTGAGAATTTTTGCACCTATGTTCATGAGGGAGATTGGTCTGCAATTTTCTTTTTTTGTTCTATCTTTGCCTGGTTTTGGTATCAGGGTGATGCTAGCTTCATAGGAGGAGTTTGGTAGAATTCCTTCTTTTTCTACTTCATGGAAAAGCTTAAGAAGCAATGGTGTTAGCTCTTCCTTGAAGGTCTGGTAAATTTCAGCAGTGAATCCATCTGGGCCAGGGCTTTTTTTTAGTTGGGAAATTTTTGATAACTGTTAGGATCTCCATGCTTGTTATAGGTCTAATAAGTGATTAATGTCATCTTGATTTAATTAAGGTAGGTCATATAAATCAAGGAAATCATCCATTTCTTTCAGATTTTCATACTTTGTGGAATATATGCTTTTATACTATGTCCCTATGCTTTTTTTTTTTTTAATTTCTCTGGCATCTGTTGTGATGTTACCTTTTTCATCTCTAGTTTTATTAATTTGTGTCTCTTCTCTTTTTCTTTTGGTCAGATTTGGTAAGGGTTTATCAATTTTGTTTATCCTTTCAAAGAACCAACTCTTTGTTTCATTGATTCTTTGTATTGTTTTTTTGTTTGTTTGTTTGTTTGTTTGTTTGTTTCTATTTCATTAATTTCTGCCCTAATCTTTATTATTTATGGCCATCTATTGATTTTTTGGTTTACCTTGTTCTTCTTTTTCCAAGGCTTTAAGGGGAAGCATTACATCATTTACTTGCGACCTTTCTAACTTCTTAATATAGGCACTTGAAACTATAAATTTAACTCTTAAGACTGCTTTCATTGTGTCCCAGAGATTTTGGTATGTTGTGTTCTCATTATCATTTGATTCTATGAATTTTTGATTTCCTTCGTGATTTCTTCTTTGACCCATTCATCATTTAGTAGTGTGTTGTTTAATTTCCATGATTTTGAGTATGCTCTATTGCCTTTCTTGCTATTGATTTGTAGTTTGATTCTATTGTGGTCAGATAGAATGCATGAATTATTTCAATTTTCCTGTATTTGTTAAGATTTGCTTTGTGTCCTAATATATGGTCTATTTTAGAGAATGTTCCATGTGGTGCTGAAAAGAATGTATATTCTGCAGGACTTGGATGAAATGTCCTGTAGATATCTGTTAGGTCCATTCCTTCTATGACCTCTTTTAGTCCAGATGCCTCTCTGTTTATTTTTTTCCTGGGATGTCCTGTGAATTGATGAGAGTGGGGTGTTGAAGTCACCCACTACCACTGTGTTTGGTGTTCTCTGTGACCTTAGTTCTAATAGCGTTTGTTTGATGAATTTGGGGGCCCCCATGTTAGGTGCATATATGTTTAGGATTGCAATGCCCTCCTGTGGGAGGGTGCCTTTAATCAATATAATGTGACCTTCCTTGTCTTTCTTAACTAATGTTGGACTGAAGTCTACCTTGTTAGATGTTTGGATAGCAACCTCTGCTTGTTTTCTAGGTCCATTTGCTTGAAACACCATTTTCCAACCTTTCACCCTAAGATAGTCTCCATTCTGTGTAGAAAGGTGGGTTTCCTGGAGGCCACAAATCGAAGGATCCTCCTTTTTAAACCAGTCTGCAAACATATGCCTTTTGGTTGGGGCATTGAGGCTGTTGATATTAAGAGATAATATTGAAAGGTGTGTATTCATTTTTGCCATTTTTTTTGTAGTTCTTCCGGTTTTACCATTGCTCTCCTGTTTTAATTAGTATTTGAGTATTGTTTGTTTTTTTCTGGTTCCTTATATGTGTGCTTTTCTTTCTCTTCTGCATGTGGCATTCTTTCAAGTATTTTCTGTAGAGCTGGTTTTGTCCTGAAATACTCCTTTAGCTTTCTTTTGTCATGGAATGTCCTTATTTCTCCATCTATTTGAATGGATAGTTTTGCAGGATAAAGTAACCTTGGTTGACAGTTGTTATCTTTCAGAATTTGGAATACATCACCCCATGCCCTTCTGGCTTTTAAAGTTTGTGTTGAGTAATCTGCTGTAATCCTGATAGGCTTGCCTTTGTAGGTAACTTGATTTTTCTCTCTGATTGCTTTCAATATTTTTTCTTTGGTTTGTGTGTTTGGTAGTTTGATTATAATATGGCAAGGAGAGGTTCTTTCCAGGTTTTGTCTGGCTGGTGTTCTAAAGGATTCCTGTATCTGCATTGGCACCTCTTTCCCAATTTAGGGGAAGTTTTCTTCTATGATTTTGTTGAAGATGCCTACTATGCCTTTGGAGTGAGATTCTTCTCCTTCTACTATGCCCTTAATTCTTATGTTTGATCTTTTCATAGTGTCCTGAATATCTTGAAATTCCCACTCATACTTTTCTATTAGTTTATCCTTCTCTTTGTTGGACTGTATTAGATCTGCCACCTGGTCTTCTAGCTTAGATATTCTGTCCTCTCCTTCATCCATTCTACTGGTGAGATTTTCTACAGAGTTTTTTGTTTCATTAACTGTGTTCTTCATTGCTAATAATTCTGACTGGTTTTTCTTTATTATTTCTATTTCCTTATTTATGTCTAGTATTGCCCTCTTTATTTCATTAAATTGGTGTCCTGTGTTTTCTTTGATTCCTTTGATTTCCTCTTTCATTCCTTTGACTTCTTCTTTGACTTCTTTTTTTTTCCTTTTCTTCTTCTTTTTTTTTTTTTTCTTTATTAGTCAGTTCTGTATTCAGCAAATACAGTCAGTTTGGTACCATTATTAGGCTCATCCGTGACCTACCCCCTCCCCTTGGCCCCTCCTTGTTGAGGTATACGGGTCATGCATTGTGGAGTTAGCCCACAGTTATGGGTAAGCTAAATGTCTCTGCATATTATGACCCAACATGTGACTCTGACATTCTTCCCGCCCCCTCTTCCACAAAATTTTGACTTCTTTAAACATATCATAATCATTCTTTTTAAATCTTTCTAATGCATTTCCTCTAACTTGTTCTCAGTGAAGGTCATTTCTGATGCATTAATAAAAACTTTTTGGTGGATTTATATTGTCTTGATTTTTGGTGTTTCTTGTGTTACAATGTATATATTTTTGCATCCTGGGTTATTTAATAATGGGATTTTCTAGTTAGCTGGGTATTATTAGGTGTATCAGTCAATCTGATGTTATATAACTTCAGGGTAGGAGCTTTAGGAGTTAGCTGTGGCTCTCAAGACTCTCAGAGTATCTAGAAAAGTGACCCTAGGTGTTGGATTTGCCTGCTATGAGAGTATTCAAGTAGGCAGAGTGGAACCAAATACAGATAGATTCTGAAATTTAATTAAACAATGTACACTTTTAATGAAACACAGCTCAGAGCATTTGTCCAAGAGTAGGCATTATGACAACCAGATCCTCTAACTCTCCCTTAGGGTGTGTGGTACCCCACCCACAGCCTTAATGCTGACAACAAGGTGGTTAAGAGTTCTGATCTGTTGAGGGTTCCAAGTCAGCTTGTGACCAGGTGAGACCCTTCCCTGGCATAATCCCAGTTACCTCTGCTCCTGCTTGGGTCCCACTGTCAGTTCGAGTTTGTGTGGCCGGGTCCCTGGACCACTACTGTGTTCACCGGAGCTGGGCACTGGCGGTGGGGGAGGGGAGGCTGCCGATGCTGCTCTAGTTCTCTCGCTGTTCCACGTGTTCTTCTACCTTGTGATCTGCTCTCCCGTTGTTCACTGCCATTCTCCCTTCACATTTCTTGAGTTTGTGGAGAGCTCCAGTGTGAGTGGAAAATTCCCTCACCTGGCTTATCCTGAGGCTCAAGCCAAGCCTGGTGAGTATTTGGCTGCTGCCACCACCACTGTAGTCCGCAGACCTGCCGGAGTTGCTTCTGCCAGCCTGTGTGGGCTCTGGATGGTCTGGATCTCTCCCATTTCTCCGCTGCCATTTCAATTTGCTATACACCTCACTGTTTAGTAAAAGTCTGTATTTTGGGTTTTTTTTTTTTTTTGGCTTTTTCCCCCCTATGCTGCTTTGGCATGGTACGTACACCACCATCTTCACCGGAAGTCTTTCCTGCCTTCTTTTAGGGTGCTTTCTTGCTATGCTACATTCATGATCTCTATTTGAACTCTGAGTCCTTTATTATCTCTTAGTCTTCTCTGACCACTTATTTTGAGAGGGATCTTTTGACTTGGGCACTCCTGCTTTTCTTCTGTAAGCATGTGTCTGTGTATGTGTGTGTGTGCCTGCATGTGAGTGCACACACACACACACACACACACACTCATGTACACTTGCACCTTCCAAAGAGGCTTCTATCCCAGAGATGTGAAGGAAGACTTTTTCCATCTCACCTTACCCTTCCCAGTCAGGCTCTGAAGAAAAGTTTTTGGCTTGGGCTTCCCTTCTAGCCTTCCCTCTGGACCCTTTCTCTCCCTAATAATTCATAATTCACCCTTCTCTGATTCCATGTTTTCAACTATTTGCTAGCTTGGAAAAGGCTTAAAAAGTTAGGGTCAGGCTGGGGAGATTGCTTAGTGGTTAAGGAGCTTGCCTGCAAAGCCAAAGAATCTAGATTTGATTCCCCCATGACCCACGTGAGCCAGATATGCAAGGTAGCACATATGTCTGGAGTTTGTTTGCAGCAGCTGGAGACCCTGGTGTGCTCCCTCTCTCTCTCTCTCTCTCTCTCTCTCTCTCTCTCTCTATATATATATATATATATATATATATATATATATATATATATATCAAATAAATAATAAATAAGATACATTTTACAAATTGGGATCTATGGGCCCTGGAGGTCTTGCATTTATGGAATTTAATCCCTCCCTGGATCCAAAATCCTGCCCCATAGTCTACATTTATCAATAAAAACTTAAAATGTTTATTCTGTGCTGTGAAACTTTCTGTCTCAAATAGTAACAGAGGACATATAAAAGATAAACCTCCTCAGTAATATCTACTATTCAGTAGTCCTTGTTTTCAAAACAATGGTGTGATGAATGTCATCATGTTAACAGTATTGTGAAGTCACTAGAAATTATTCTATAAGTACTATGATAATTCTGGATTTGCCACAATTGTAGAATGACTACCAGGTTTAACGAACCCAACTAGGATTTTTTTGGCTATTATATGGTTTCTCCCTTAGTAACTATGACCCTAGCAGGAGAAGAGATACTCTAAGACACACTGTCAGACTATTAGATTATTGGGCTGGAGAGATGGCTTAGCAGCTAAGGTGCTTACCTTCAAAGCCATACGTAGCTCACACATAGCTTTTAATGATGAACTGTGAGGAACTTCATTTGTGTCCTGGGATGTAGCTCAGTGAATAAGTATTTGCCAACCATGCATGAGATCCTACATTTGAGTCCCAGCACCAAACACTAGATTTGGTTGTGCATGCCTGTAATCCTAGCACTCCAGTGGTAGAGGTAGGATGATCTGAAATTCAAGGTCACGCTTGACAAAAACTCCCTTTCTTGCCTGCATCATTCTCAGTCATGTACCTTTCCTACATGCAGATTCCCAGTCAGCCTCTAATGCATAGAAGAAATAAATAAATAAATTCAGTGCCAGGTATGGGAACACACATTTATAATTCCCTGCATTTGGGAGACTTGGGGAAGAGGATTGCTGGGAGGTTAGGGATACCCTGGGCTGCATAGTGAGTTTCAGGCCATAAAACAATAAGAAAGCAATATTCACAAACTCTGTAACTTGTTCCTAAAGGCACTGGGAGGCTTACCAATGTGTCTTCTTTGGGTCCCTGACCATACTTTACTCTTAGAATACCTGAACCCTGGAAGAATCTTGTACATTTTGAAATGCTTATGAAACTATAAACACATGGCAGGTTTAGGTAACATTCTTCCCTTTTATATTCATATGTAAAAATCACATATAAAATTTATATCAAAGAGTTAATGCATGTTACATTTCCAATAAAAGGACATTAATTCCCTTGCAACCAAAGTGAAGAGAGATGGCATGGTTATGTTTGGGTGCCTACACATTTAATACTGCTAAGTATTCCTGTCAAAATTGATCTTTTTACTATAATAGCACACCTTATTTCAGTTACAGTTTTTGAAATATAAGAGGGGCCAGGTGAAAGGTTAAAAAGGTCAAAACATAAAGCTTAGTATGCAAACTTAGATTTATTTTTTTAAATATTTTTTGTTCATTTTTATTTATTTATTTGAGAGCAACAGACAGACAGAGAGGAAGAGGCAGGTAGAGAGAGAGAGAGAGAATGGGTGTGCCAGGGCTTCCAGCCACTGCAAACGAACTCCAGATGTGTGTGCCCCCTTGTGCATCTGGCTAACGTGGGTTCTGGGGAACCGAGCCTTGAACTGGGGTCCTTAGGCTTCACAGGCAAGCGCTTAACCACTAAGCAGTATCTCCAGCCCCAGACTTAGATTTCTAACTTTCTTTTTTTAAGAGCCAATCAAAGAAGAGAAAGACATCCTCACAAATGGAAATTTCTAATTAATAGCAGTTAGAAAACTGGTTTTTAGGTCAGTATAGGGGTGATTTAAAATTCTTTAGCAAATTTCAGAGTCCTGATATAATTCTGGAAAATCCATAATCAAAGTATTTAACTATTTGGCCAAGAGCATTGATAGTATCAAAATCAATTTTCTTATTTTTATCTTAAAAGCCATCATAATAAAATTTTTCCTTTGATACAAAATATTGTTCTATTTTGAGGTTACTAAATGAGAAAGCAGAAGAATTAAGAAAGTTGAAGAGGCAAGGTCAGAGAAAGATGGATGGGAATAGGAGTTTGAAAAACGATAGACTCCTCCAAATTCTTAACCTGTAGTTCTGACACAGCTTTTAAATTTTTCTTAGTAATTTCTTGCTCTTTAGCACCACATTTTGTTTTTGACTTTTGAGGTAGGGTCTCACTGTAGCTCAGACTGACCTGGAATTCACTATGTAGTCTCAGGGCAACCTCAAACTCTCGGCAATACTCCTACCTCTGCCTCCCAAATGCTCAACATTTTAAATTTTTTGATTGTTGTCAATGCTTATTAATTTCTTATAAAATAGCAGTTTTGTCATTTCTTCACATTGATGCTTTTAATTTTAATTAAAGTGAGCTGCTCATATATGATCTAGTGCTATAGCTAGTTCAATTGCCTAACACTTTCAGCTTAGTGTACAAACATGTTTAAACAATAATTAGACTGCTGCACATGATGCCACGTGCCTTTAATCCCAGCACTTGCAAGGCAAAGATAAGAGGATTGCCATGAGTCTGAGGCCAGCTTGAGACTACATAGTGAATTCCAGCTCAGTCTGGGCTACAGTGAGACCCTACCTCAAAAAACTAAAACTAAATAAATAAATAGGAATTTGATAATATCAATTTTTAAAATACATAAAAGTTGAATCATCAAAATTATCAATCAAAACTAGTGTATGAAATTGCACCTTTTCTCCATATGTCTCCTTCTTCCTTGAATTTGTTTCCCTCCTTAATGTTTTTCTTCTTTCCTGAAAGTTTCAACTTTTTGTGCTACGTAGAGGATTTGAGTTGGACCAGATTTATGGACTACTTATAGGAGTAGTTCCCTCAAGTCTCACCTGAAATCAGTCCCTCCAATTGTATTTTGAGTTTAATCCTTCATATTTTCAGGAACGTGTAGGGTCTGTAGAGCCAAGATTGGGATGTATTGTTTTGGGCTTCCATATAAGCCTTTGCATGTTCTATCTCTCTTGTAATCTGATGAATCTTTTCTTCTTACAACTACTTACCCGTGGCTACACCACTACATAGAATGGCATCCCCTACCCCAGAAATCATAAAGAATTAGCTTCTCAGAGAGGGATATGGCCTAATGGGCCCCTCTCATACCCCTGACAGAATATTGATGGGTCCAATCTTGTGCAAATCTTGTTTAGATAACCATAGCTGCTGCAAGTTTATGAGGCCATAAAGGCCATGTCATATCCAAATGACAGATCTCCACAGCATTAATATCAACGGTTCATGTCTAGTATTCTTTCTGCTTCCCACTTCTGAAGTGTTTCCTGAGCCTTAGCGGAGGTGATACAGATGTCTTCTATAGGGCTATGCACTGTATCATTGCTTATTTTCAGTATTTTGATCAGTTGTTTGTCTCTGCATTAAACACTGCCTACTGTGAGAAAAAATGAGATTTTTTTCAACAAATCTGAAAGCAGCACATTAATATGTGTGTAGAAACATATATATTTAGAAAGCAGTTTGACAGCATATTTTTAAGCAAAACAAAAGTGTCAGTATCCACTCAAGGTCCTATGACCTCCCAGCTATGGGTTTTTGACCTGTTTCTCAGTAGCAAACATGAAATCCCTCTGTGGAGTGGGTTTCTCACCCAGTAAGAATGTAGTTGGCACCCATATAGCCATTATGCCACGATTGTACTAGTGGGCACATCATGCCTGGTAGGTCAATATTGTAATGCAGTTGATCCACCTCTGTATGAGACCATTGATGATATTTTTCTCTCCCTACTCCCATTCCATCACTTGCATAGCACCTTCCTGGCTTATTAATGCTAACCATCAGAGAGGAGGCTATCAGTTCAGTTCCAGGTAGATTTTTTTCAAATCCTGCAACCAAAGGATGTGATTCCATTAGCAATAGAGCCTTATCATTCAATTGTTTTGGGCAACTAAGAGCAAATGCAATAGTCAATATTGTTTTTTATGGGGGGGGGGGCTCTGGTGCTTTCTTGACCAACAGCTCATAGGAAGGTAAGCCATACCTGACAATTGTATTTTTGTTTAATATCCAATGGCTTGTGGGAGTAGGGTACCTTTGCTCATTCTCTTAGTATTTTTTTCAATTATATTTTAATCATTTAAAAAAGTAGCATGTGTCTATATGGCTTTTATAAAATTTCCTAGGTTTGTGTCAACCCTTCGTTCTACCCTTTCTCTCATCTGCCACCCCTGGGCTCATCCTTGCCTAACCCTTCAAGTATGAGAGCAGAGTGCATCTGATAAGAAAGAGGAAGGCAAAGAAAAATGGAGTGTTGCAGTCAGGTTTGCATTGCTGGTAGAAATCACCCAACCAAGAGCAGCTTGTGGGAAAAAAAGGGTTTACTTTGGCTTACAGGCTCAAGGGGGAAGCTCCATGATGTCAGGGAAAACGATGGCATGAGCAGAGGATGGACATCACCCCTCGCCAACATCAAGTGGACACTAGCAACAGGAGAGTGTGCCAGACACTGGCAATGGTGTTATAACACCCATAAGTCCACCCCAACAATACACTTCCTCCAGGAGGTGTGAATTCTCAAATCTCCATCAGCTGGGAACCTAACATCAGAACACCTAAGTTTATGTGGGACACCTGAATCAAACCACCACATTCCACCCCTGGCCCCCATAAACTCATAACCATACATGATATAAAATACAAGCCATTCATCCATCTTTAAAAGTCCCCACTATTTTTTTATCAGTCCCAATGATATTGACACATCCCCATAGTCCAAGATTTTTTGACTGAACCATAATACCAAAATACCCTAAAAATCCCATATTGGCACAGAATAACCATTCACATTGCATTGGGCATAGCAAAGAAATATTCAACCAATACAAGATTTAAAACAACCAGGGCAAACATCAAAACTCTGAAGCTCAAGCCCAACAGTTCTAGCTAGTAACAAGTCCTCAATCCAATAATTCTAACCAGCAGCAAGTCTCTGGAATTTCAATTCCACCCCTCCAGCTAGGCTACTCACAGTCCTGAAAAACTTCATCCAGGGCCAGCAGCTCTGCTTGGCAGCCATCTCATGGACCTGGCATCTCCACTGGGTCTCCACTGCAACCCATGGTTCATCCTCATGGTACCATGGGGTCTCCATGCAGGCATCCAACAAACCTGCTTCACACTGCCCATGGCCATTTACAAAACATAAGATCGTGTTGCAAACTCAATGACCCTCTCTTTCCTGAATTTTTTATACTCCACAATACCTGGTAGGGTGCCAATTTGTTAATACATTGGGGAATAAAGCAGACTTTGAAGAACAGGACACTCCTTGAGCACGCAGGCCCCTTCAAGTGTCTACATTTTTCCTGTTGCCCTAGTGCAAGTCAGCTGGCTCAATCTCAAAGGTTTTAATCTCTCAATTGAGGCTGAATGGGCAGCAGTTCACCCAAAGATTCAATTTTTTCTGTGCCATATCCCTCTGCTCACACCAATTCATTTCTATGCAAAGCAACCCTACACAAATTCTCAGGATACGGGCATGATAGCCAGCTTCTCACACAAACTGCTAGCCTAGTCTTTCTAACCCTAATAAGCCAAACTTTACATAGTTCTTACTGCATTCAGGTTTTTCAACTCTGACCAGGATATTCCATCAAGCTGTACTTATAGCACTGCAAAGCATCTCTTAGGCAAGGTTTCAAATCCTTCCACATTCCTCTTGAAAATCAGCTTCAAAAGGCCAAAGCCACACAGTGAGGTGTCTAGTAGCAATCCCACCCTTGGTACCACTTTACTGTTACAATCAGATTTGCATTGCTGGTATAAATCACCCAACCAAGAACAGCTGGGAAAACGAGGTCTATTTTGGCTTACAGGCTTGAGGGGAAAGCTACATACATGATGGCAAGAAAAATGATGGCATGAGCAGAGGGTGGGCATCAGCCCCTGGCCAACATCAGGTGGGCAATAGCAATAGGAGATTGTGCCAAACACTGGCAAAGGGACACTGGCTAACATACTCATAATACTGCCCCCAACAATACAGTGCCTCCAGGATGCATTACTTCCCAAATCTCCATCAGCTGGGAACCTAGCATTTAGAACACTTCAGTTTATGGGGGACACCTGAATCAAACCACCGCAGGGAGAAAGGATCAGCTGCTATTTGGAGCAGTTCTACACTTCCTTCTTGCAGGTACTCTCTAAAAGACCCTGAGCCCTTTTCAATTATTCAAGCATCAAGGCGTACCTCTAAATAAACTCTTGCAACTTCTTACAAAATAAACTCAGAAGCCAACTCTTCACTACCTATCAGAGCTTCAGCCCATCTCAACTAGTTTTTGTTTTTCTTTTCTTCCACATTTCTGAGTTTCTAGCAGCTTATTTGACAGAACTCAGGAATAAGATCACTGAAGTAATTGTTTTACAATTCTTGTGCCACAGAATTCATGTCTGATCAGTTTCCTGGAAAAATTCAGGTAAATTCTACATTCCTTGTAGAAAGCCCATGTGTAGGGAGCTCATTGCAAAATGAAACTGATGTGTTTAGAGGGAAATGATGGAGAGAATACACAGCTGGAAAAATAAAGAAAGCATTCATTGCAATATGCTTTCAATAATAAGGATTATATTATGCATATACATAAAGGAAAACTTCAATAACATGTGGAGAAATGTAACACAATAAGTACAAACTACAGAAAATTGCAAAAGGAAGGAAGACAAAAGGAAGGAGAAAGGAAATAAGGAAAGGAAAGAGGGAAAGAGGAAGGAAAGGAAAGCTAGTAATTAAGAAGGAAAAACAAGAAAACATCAAGCAAAAATCCATTTGACAAAATAGATCCATAATACACATCTTTAAAAATATATGCTGTATAATATAATGAAAAATGTTAAATATACAGTCAAACAGGAATGAGAACTATTCCTGAGTCATACTGTTACATGTATAACTTCAGCTAGAGTGGTAAAGCATAGTCGATATGTAGAATTTAGGGAAGCATTTAAAAATATCCAACTAATTTAAAGCACAGGAAGTTTAGTTTGGATTGTTAGAAGTTCTGAAGTATAGGAGATAAGAAATTTGTTTATGAAGACAGCAAACATAATAACAGAAGGAGAAGGAAAACGAGCAAAGAAATAGATGAAAAGAAAGGAAATGGACTTTCTTAATCTTTTCACAAAATATGGAGTGCAACTGATTAATATGTTCATTCCAACACTGTTTTTCATTTTTTCTAAAATTAAGCAGTTTAACATATAAAAAAACATAAGAAAATAAGAAATGCCCATTTGTGCATGTTTGCACATTTGCATCTTGAAGCACATAGCTGATAATGGAAAGGCCCTCCATAATCATAGATTGTCAGGACCATTACATGTCAATGTCTGATAATTCCCTGAAAAAAACTTAGCCTGCATTTTTATTTCTCTCTACATTCATGCTCATCTTCAGCTGATGTGGCATGAGGCCTGCAGGTAAGATATGCTTGATTGAGTCATGTGGCTTAAGGTAGTCCATATTGGAGAATAACTATAATTAAACTTCTCTGGGCTTTTAGAAATTTAATACTTTCAAGTGGGAGAAACAAAAACAATCAGGGCTGGAGAGATGGCTTAGAGGTTAAGGAATTTGCGTGTGAAGCCAAAGGACCTAGGCTTGATTCCCCAGAATCCATGTAAGCCAGATGAACAAGGTGGCTCATGCATCTGGAGTTCATTTGCAGTGGTTGAAGGCCCTGGCATGCCCATTCTCTCTCTCTCTCTCTCCTTCTTTCTATCTCTCTCTCTGAAAAAAGTAAAGTAAAATAGAGTTTAAATTTAAAAGAAAAAGAAAAAAATTCAAAGGTGTGTCTTGCAGTCAGCTCCATGTTGATGGGACAAACTTCTAACCAGACACAATTTATGGGAGGAAGGGATTTAGTTCAGCTTACAAATCCAGGGTAAATTACATCAATGACAGAAGAAGTTCGCTTCCTTCCATAAATCCATGCAGAAGGAAAATAAAAAACAGCCAGAAAACAAATACTAATAGCAGCAAACATGAACCAGCAATAAGCAGGACCCCCTCCCAGAGCACAAGCCTGCCCTCTCCACACCTTTGAGCTGGAATCTGGGTTCACCCCCATGTTATGCATCCCAACTTTCCCTTGTAGCTGGAGTCAGCCTGCTGGGGCTGAAGCTGAAAACTCAATTTTAATAAAACAACTGACTCTATGGGGCCATCCATTCAAAGTACCACAGTGGACATGGATGACAGAAAAGATGGCATACAAAAGTCTACAAGATCTGTTAAAACTTGCCTACAGGTACATATAATAACACACACACACACACACACACACACACACACACACACACACACACACACACATATATATATATATATATATATATATATATATATATATATATATATATATATTTAGCAGGCATAGATGGAACTGGTCACTGCTCACATAAAGATTTTTAAATTAGTCTACTCCTTGATGTGAATTGGCTTCAATTTGGCCAAATTTATCTATCAGATCTGTGGTGTCAATGGTTTCTTCAAACCCAATTATAAAATAAAATTTCTCTTTTCTTTGGGAACTTGTAGTTACATACACAGACTGTGACATCTGTTCACTTAAAAGTTTATGCATCCCAGTTCTCTGTGAGGCACTGTGCAATATTTTGTGGAAGACAAAAATGACATATTCTAGAAGGTTCCTGTTCAAAGAGCTTATAATGAATCACATAAATAAATTACATCATTTTATAGTTAATATTTGACAGCATAAGTGCTTAAAACCCATATAACACAATCAGAGAACACTAGATTATCTTGCTTAAAAAAGAGAATTGATACATTTAAAATCAGAATAAATCAAATTCTACCCAGTGATTTGAATAAAAATAATTTAAATAGTTCACTCCAGACTATTGTGTGACCTGAAACAATATGATTATTTTCACTCACAAGGTACTGAAGTTTAGTTAAGACAAAGCCAAGATAAAAGCTACGACATATCCATGTAAATCTGAACATTTTCTCCCTCTTACTGGTGAAGGTAATGAGGAACATATCTGTCACTCAGGCATAGTGAATGAAAGTAGATAGAGAATTCCTTCAGGAGCTACCCAGACAATATATTCAACAGAAATCTCATTCTCAACTTGCCTTCACGTTGTATTATGACTGTGACAATTCTCTGAATGCTGAGATGAATTACCCCAATTTTCATTCTTTTCAAACAGTAGCTCTTCATTTGGCAGAAGAAAAAAATTGTGGCCCCCCCCAGTTTTGTAGATGAAATGACAACAGTAAAATTGGTAGTTATAAATTTACTCTATTCTTTGAAGCAAGGTCTCAGTAGCTCAATCTGGCCTGGAACTGACTATATAGCTAGACTCAAAATCATAGCAATTTTTTCCCTTGCCTCAATGACTAAAATTACAGATGTAATTTATTCTTATTTGTAGCATATTTTGAAGAATAATAATGAAATGATGTTGGATGAAGTTGACTATTGGTAATGTAATGTGTGTGTGTGTGTGTGTGTGTGTATGTGTGTAAATACTCAATAAAATAGAGATAAAATACTGGTTAGGAAATAAGCTAAATCAAGCCAAACATGGTGGTGCACTCCTTTAATCCCAGCACTTTGGAGGCAGAGGTAGGAGGATTGCTAGGAGTTTAAGGCCAGCCTGAGACTCCATAGTGAGTTCCAGGTCAGCCTGGGCTAGAGCAAGACCCCATCTCAAAACAACAACAACAACAACAACAACAACACACACACACACACAAAAAGAACTGGGGAAAGAGGAAGGATGGGAAGGGAACACAAAACTGAACCCAAATTGAACTAGTACCATATAATCCTATATCCTGGTAATTAAACTAAAATTGGAACCCCCCCCACCCAACCTCCCTGGTCTGAGTTCCTTATGCTGACAGTGTGTGGGCGGGCACAGAGATCTGTAATGGAAGCTGGACCTGACTTCATATGTTCAAATAATGGGAATTGAGACTATGAAAATATATCACATCCAAATCAGTTAACATCATAAAAGATGGTAAGACAAATGAATTAATTGTCACACAAAAGTTCCTCCAACTGGCTATAGAATAACAGTAATATCTAAGGTCACCTAATAAATAAGATCAGTGAAGTATAAAATGTTATCAGAAATTAAGTATATTTGCCTTTTTATTAGGGAAAAAACTCTCAATAAAAGAACAAACTCATCATAAAAGAAAAGACCTTTTTTTTTTTAATATGGATGAAGTTGAAAGGAAAACAGTGCACATGATCTTCTCTGACTTAAATTAGAATCAAACTAATGGTGGGAATTATATATATTTAATTTAAGAGAGAGGGAGAGAGAGAGAGAGAGAGAGAGAGAGAGAGAGAGAGAGAGAATGTGCATGCCAGGGCCTCTAGCCACTGCAAAAAGTATTCCAGATGCATGCGTCTCGCTTTATGTGGGTCCTGGTAAATCGAACCTGGGTCTTTTGGCTTTGCTGGCAAACTGCTAAACCACTAAACCATTTCTCCAGCTCAATTGTGGGAAGTTTTATTTTCATTTAATCTTTAGTGCTTTAGACTGGCAATGTTAGTTAGCTCTGGCAGTGGTATTCTCAGATTACTAACAGAAACACTGTGAAGGAGGAAGAATTTATTTTGCTTAAGGTTTTAGAGGTATCAGTTCATCATGGCCAGGAAGGCATAGTAGATAGAATAGTTCAAGTCGTGTGAAGACAGGAAGGAGAGAGAAAGGGCACCAGAATTCACTGTGCTTTCTACCCTTTTATTATATCTGTTCTCTTTCCCCATGGGTTGGTGTTACCCACGTTCATAGCAGGTCCTCACTCGGATAATCCTGTCTTCAAATATCCTCATACATGTACCACAGAAACAAATTAATGTACAAAAACTATATTCTCCAATACCCCTCGCTCAGAGAAGCTATATGAATTTATTATAAATGGTTGATTTCTTCAATTGTGGGTATTAAAGGTGAACAGTCAAATGCTCCATTACAAGCACTCTAGACATGAAGATTAAGATTACATCAGAATCACAGTAAGAGAGTCCAAATCTTCTACAGCAGTGTTCGCTCTCTATATCAGCACCCTCAACTGTGATTTTAAAGTTTTATATATGGACTAAAAACACCATTCAGGATAATCCCACTACATAAATTAAATCCCATTGCATAAAATCCCACTTATGTGATTTAAATCATAATGTACATAAAATATAGAAGAATAACATGACTGGATATTGTATAGTTAGGGGCATTGAAGATGCCTTACTACTTTACCATGTTAAATATTTAAAACAGTCTCCTTATATTGTTTTCAATTTACTCATTTTGAATGACAAGAAAATTGGTAGATGAATGGGCAAAATTTAATTATTGAAGCTGAATAATAGGTGCATGTGAATTCATTGTCCTATATTAAATTCTGTAAGTTTAAAAGGGTAATGTTTTAAATAAGTTTTGAAGATGTCATGAACTGCATCAGAGCTTTGGTGCTATTATGAGCCCAATGATAGAAAGCCAGAGCCAAAAAAGAACCAGGATTAGCTCTGTAGACAAGACTCCTCCAAGACCTCCTCAGAATTTATTCTTGCTAAATTCTCTTGATCTAGTAGCAGATAACATCATTCAAAGGAATTTCTCATAGAATTACTTTGCAAAAGTTTACTTAGTCATATTCTGCTCCATCACATCAACCTTTGGGAGGAAAGGTAGGGCTTGTGAAGGAAAATAGCAAAGCAGATATTGACTTCAGTCCTCTATAAAATTCAGACCCATGTTAAGTCTGAATTACTCTCTGTAATTCTTTATTTTGTTATTATGGATACTTCTAAAGTATTGATGGAACATAGATCATATATTACATGGACAGACAAGTTTTAGCAAGTTGAAGTAAACTAAATAATATCAAGTGCCTTTCCAAACACAATACTATGCAACTAGAATCAATAACAGAAAAGATTTCAGACAATTCACATATTCATATAACCACAAGCTACTGAACCACCAATGAGTCAATGATGAAATTAAAATGTACAGCAGATCCAAGTTGAAGGACAGAACCAATCTTATGGAAGTATGTGGATGACAAACAAGGGGATACACATATTCTCCTCTAGCTCCCAAACCCACCCACATGGGGCACAAGCATCTACACACAGGTACATACACCACACACCACACAAATACCCTACACACATACACACACACATACAAAGTAGAAGTGTCTAGATTCACCACATCACTAGAAAGCTAGAGTCTTCAAACTTTAATAAAAAATTGTATCTAGTCAAGCTGTAGATGAATAACATCTAGGAGAGACATCACAGTCTTCTCACTAAAACAAAAGCTTTCCTTGCTTATGCTCAGTTAGTAATTTTGAAAGGAATAAATGTTTTATTTGTCTCTATGTATCTATCTCTTTTTTTCTCTCTCTCTCTCCCTCTGCTTTTTGTTTTCTTCCATCTTCTACCTACCAAACTTCCAGCCTCTAAACTCATTTTCATTACGGAGCCAAACCCCAGATGAGTGAGTGGGTGAATGTCCCACGCCAGGAAAACTATAAGGGGATAAGAAATTAGAATATTCTCCATGCAAAAAACAAACTGATGTTTTAAGGAAAAGTTGGGAAAGGGATGGTTTCTAGTGCTATTTGAATTATATGTTATAATACATTTCTAAAATTTTTAAATTAGAAATATGTAAAAAGGAATTTATAAGTATTGATTTAAAAAGTAAAACAAACAAAAAAACTGGAGACTGTAGAGATAGATCAGTGGATAAAGCACTTGCTGTGCAAGTGTGCTGACTAGAGTTCAGACCTCCAGCACCTATGAGATGCCAGATTAGCATGGCAGACTAACTGTAATCTCAGTGCTCAGGAAGTAGAGTGGGTATTTCCAGGGCAAGTTGGCTAGCTAGCTGAGCAAAATTGGTTATTTCTAAGTTCAAGAGAGAAACCCTACATCAGAAAAAAAAAAAAAAAGTAGACAGCAATCAAAGACACTCAACATTAGCCTCTGGCCTCCACAACCATGCACATACACTTGTGCACACATGTATTCACTTGCTTATACACACAATGAAAAGTGAAAAAAAAGTAGGTGCTCAGTTACCTGATCTAAATGAATCAGAGAAAAGAACAGTGGTTATGAGAGACAGATAACTTTAGGGGAGGGAATGTGAAGAAAAGGTAATATAGTCAATTAGTACAAAATTAGCAGACAGATTGAAGGAATAATTTGTTTAGAATACAGTGACTAAAGTTAATAATTTATGGTATAGTTCAAACAGATAGAGAGTTTTAAATTTTCTTACTACAAATAGATAATAAATGTTTTACATGATGGACATGCTACATAATTCATAGGGCCCTTACAAAATGTATGCATGTACTGAAATATCACACTGTACCATGCAGGTATGTCTAGTTATCATGTGTTTATTAGAAACAGAATTTTAAACCAGGCATGGTGGCACACTCCTTTAATCCCAGCACTCAGGAGGGAGAGGTAGAATTGCTGTGAGTTCGAGGCAACCCTGAGACCACATCGTGAATTCCAGGTCAGCTTGAGCTAGAGAGAGACCCTACCTTGAAAAAAATAAAATTAAATTAAGAAAAAGAAAGAAGGAAACAGAATTTTAAAATATGCCTCTGGGTGCTAGTGAGATGGCTCAACAGTTAAAGGCACTTGCTTGCAAAGCCTGTCAACCTGCATTTAATTCCCCAGTACTCATGTAAAGCCATATGAAAATGTAGTATAAGAATCTAGAGTTTGTTTGCAATGGAAAGAGATCTTGGTGTGTCCATACACAAACAAACATGCACTCATACATGCATCCACACAAATAAATAATTAAATGTTTTTAAAATGTCTTAATGGATGGTTTTATATATTAAATAAATGTTTAACTTATGCTAAATTATCTAGTTTATATTTCAGTATTCATTTTTTGATAGCAGGGTTTTTTTGGTATTGTTTTGTTTTTGTTTTACTTAGGAAGGTTATCCCACTCAATATTATTATGTAGAAAAATATTACATTAAAAATAAATATTTTCACCAAGTAGTATAATATTCGATAACATGAATTATCTGATTGTGCTTGTTATATACATGACAGTACTAATCCCCTCTGGAAAGAGAAAGAGAAAAACAGAAAAGAAATCATGAATTATAAAAGTCTGAAAGTAGCATGCTGACATTTAACTCAGGGAAAGTCACTATGGATGAAACCCTTAATGGCTGTCAGCTCTCTTAGACTAGGCCAACAGAGTACATACTCTGTGCAAGTAACATTTCCATTGGGTGCAGATGCCTAAAAGGAGAGAAGGAAAAAAGATTAGAATACTTCATCTGTGTCCAATACCTACCTAAGATACCTGTTACCTAAGATATTATAAAGAAGGAAAGGGAGTAAAAAGAAACGGGTATTTGTATAAAGCAAAAGGATTGTTAATAGCGATTTCAAGTACAAGTACAGGACTTATTTCACTAGAGGAAGGGCCAAGGACGAAGATAGATAAAGACACAATAAGCCCCCAGCTATCACATTGCTAAAGGAGAAAAGTTATCAATCAAAAGAAACACAAGATAATAAGCTCTATAGTGTCATTTCCAGAAGCAAAATGAGTTGAAAGAGACCTTCCTCTTGAGTCATTGTAGAGATGAAGACTTCAACACCTAAAAATGTTTCAGGACTCAAATTTTATCAGTTATTTATAACAGATTGAGATTTCAGCAGTCATTCAAAAATATAAATACTTAGGGAGTAACTTCAAAAATTGGTTGAACCTCTATCAACTAGCTCTTATTTATGATTATGAGTATATGCATTATGTATTCATGAGCATTGCTATATAAGTACAGAAACAAGTCAAAGAAAAGTGCATGCGACTATATTTATAAAATAATAGAAATCATAACTATGGTGAAAATTAAGTTGTTTGTACCTTCATGTACTATAAATAATTTTGACATTAAAATTTTAAATTCAAATTATCAGCACTATATGCTAGTATAAAATAAAGAACATGCCTGTGCCTATGTACAGAAAAAGGAAAGTACCTTCCCACAACTCAAATACTGTCTAAACCATAATCATATATACTTTCTTGATCTTATTTCAATTCATAGTGCAATTACATGTATCTCCTATGAACTAAGAATTCTACTGGATTCTGGAGTGGCAAGGAAAGATAGCATAGTGTTATTTTCCATTAGAAATATACATTTCTAAAACAACAAATCAAAACCATACAGTATTAGTTATTTTAATATATGTGGTGCTCATAATAACACATTGGGCTAGGGAGATGGCTCATCAATTAAAGTTACTTGATTGCAAAGCCTTCTGGACCAGTATCAATTCTCTATTACCCTTTGGAAGGCAGATGTTAAAAAAAGCTAAAGCATCTGACATTAATCTGGAGCAGCAAGAGGTCCTAGCACATACATGCATGCATGCATGCATGCATGCATACATACATACATACATATATAAATTGAAAATTAGGGGCTGGAGAGATGGCTTAGCGGTTAAGCGCTTGCCTGTGAAGCCTAAGGACCCTGGTTCGAGGCTCAACGTTAGCCAGATGCACAAGGGGGCACACGTGTCTGGAGTTCGTTTGCAGTGGCTGGAGGCCCTGGCGCGCCCATTCTCTCTGTGTCTCTCTCTCTCTCTGCCTCTTTCTCGCTCTGTCTGTCACTCTCAAATAAATAAATAAATAAAAATGAACAACAAAAAAAAAAAGAAAAGAAAATTAACAAAAGAGACTAGAAACTGACTTCCTGATAAGATGCTGGCATAGTATCCATAACAAAGGAGCTTAGGGATGTAAATAAGCAAAAAAAAAAAAAAAAAAATAGCAAAATACACTCTTCTGCCAAAAAGTCAAGGTGTGTAAGAAATTATCAGCCACAACAGAGAGGCAGGAGAGACTCAGATATTCTAGCAAACAAGAAACCAGCTAGAACCCTGTTTAGGCACCAGCATCCACAATCTGTGCACCTGCCCAGTCCAGGCAGAGGTACAAGAGCAGTAGTCATCTGAAGGGATTTTCCACTCATATCACCCTCCTTGCAAAGTCAAGAAACCTAAAGAAGAAGACAGCAAGGACCAGATGAGCAGCTGCTAAAGGAGATCACAAATGGGACCAACTGAGCAGCTCTGGTACAACTCTAGGCATCGTGAACAGCCTTACATCCCCCAACGGCTAGTGCCTCAAACCACTGGAGAACTCATCCACCCTCTCAGCCATACAGCATTCAGCACAGTCGATCAGAACACCAAATCTACCAGCACAAACAGCCTAACCGAGTCCACAGCACAAAAAAGAGGGATCAAGGTGGGCATTCAGCATTGGTGATATTGGAAGCCATCAGAAAAGGTAATAGGGCATATTTACACAAAGCCAGGTAAATAGGCCTGCAATGAAAGTGCTAATTTCATCTTCCATTTCAGGGCAGGTTATGTTAGATTTGATTGATATATTCTTGGTCAGCTTTACCATTCTCAAATAAGTTATTTTAGTGTTGACTATTGTTGCCTTTGATGTTTCCTGCCTTATAGGGCCTTTGATTTTTTTTCTTCCGTCATTTTTGGGAAAGGGTCTGACTCATCCATAGGCTAACCTGGAACCCATTTCAATCCAGAAATCTAAAATTCTCAGTTGGTAGGATTAAGGGTGTGGGGCAACACACACCCACAGGGAATTTGGCTTTATTCATTTAGCTATTAGTTTTAATCCCCAGTCATGCACAAACACAAACACTATCTGCTGGTTTTGATTGGATGTGTGTATTGCTCAGTTGATTTCTAGAATTTGCTAGTAATTAGCCCCTCTCAGCCTACTAGAATACTTTAATAGCAGGCAAACTCAGCACCTAGGATCTGTACTAATGTAACTCCAAACATATTGGGCCAAAGGAGAAATTCTCAAAGACATATCATATAAAGACTCTAAACATTGACACCAAAGAGAAAATCGTAAAAGCAGCTAGGGAAAAATCAGCACATCACTTTTAAAGGTGATCCCATGAGAATTTCTTCAAACTTCTCAATGGAAACCTTGAAAGCCAGAAGGGCCTGGAATGAAACACTGCAAAATCTAAGAACCTATGGCTTCCAATCCCAAACTACTTTACCCAGCAAAAGTATCCCTCATAATAGATGGTGAAAGAAAAATGTTCCATGACAAAACTCAGCTTTACAATTATATGAACAAAAAACCAAACCTACAGAGAGTATTTCAGGAAATTCTCCACACAGAAGAATCAAATAATCAACCTCAAAGGCCTACAAGAAGCAGAACACATTAACCAAAGTCAGAGAAGGCACAAAAAACTTCAAAGTCCATGAAAACACCACACAATATGGCAGGATCAAATCAAACCTCATAGTCATTACCCTAAATATTAATGGCCTTAACGCACCCATCAAGAGACACAAGCTAACAGGATGGATCATAAAATTAGACCCCTCAATCTGTTGTCTTCAAGAAACCCACCTCACCACTAAAGACAGACACCTCCTCAGGGTGAAAGGGTGGAAAACAATATTCACAGCAAATGGGAATAAGAAACAAGCAGTCGTAGATGTATTAATATTGGACAAAATAGACATCAAACAAAAAATAATCAAAAAGACAAAGAAGTCCACTTCCTACTTAAGAAGGGAATGATCCATCAAGAGGATATCACAATCATAAATCTTTATGCACCAAACTCAGGGGCACCACAGTTCATAAAACAAAACCTATTTGACAATAAATCAGAAATAACCACCAACACCATCATAGTTGGGGACTTCAATACACCATTATCAGTAATAGACAGATCAGCCAAACAGAAATGCAATGTTATTCTTCACAGAGATAGAAAAAATGATCTCAAAATTCACATGTAAAGGCAGAAGGCCTCAGATATCCAAGCATATCCTCAGCAAAGGAAATACCTCTGGAGACATCACCATAACTGATCTAAAGCTATATTACAAAGTCATATTAATAAAAAAAGCATGGTACTGGAATCAAAACAGGAGTATAGACCAATGGAAAAGAATTGTGGACCTGGACTTTGGGTCAAGCAACTACAGCTATTTGATATCTGACAAAGGCCCTAACAATATAGGCTGGAAAAAAAAGACAGCATCTTCAACAAATGGTGCCAGTCAAACTAGATAACAAATGCAGGAAATTGAAACTTGATCCACCATGCACAACACTCAAGTCCAAATGGGTCAAAGACCTCAATATAAGATCAGAAACTTGGCTACTACTGGAAGAAAATATAGGAGGAACTTTCCACGATATAGGAATGGGAAAAGACTTCCAGAACAAAACCCCAGTAGCACAGGATCTTAAACAGTCACTCAACCAATGGGATCACATGAAGCTGAAGAGTTTCTTTACAGACAAACATATCATAATGAAAGCCAATAGATTACCCACAGAATGGGAGAAAATTTTTGCTGAATATCCAACTGACAGAGGCTTAATCTCTATAATCTACAAAAACTCAAAACCTAAACAATAAAAAGTCAAACAACCCACCCACAAAATGGGGCAAAGAACTGTACAGGCAGTTCACAGAGGAAGAAATACAAATGGCAAAAATACACTTAAGGAAATGTTCATCATCCCTAATCATCAGGGAAATGCAAATTAAAGCTGTCAGGAGCCATAAAGCAAAAGCCTCTCCATTTTGCCTGGGCCTGTTCTTAAGTTGATTCATTCACCAGAAAGCTGGTCCATCCAGCTTGCAGTTATGCAGTTAGGAATGTTGGTCACAGAATCTTACCTTTTGCAAAAGGCCAGTTTACAATCAGGATGTCCAGCATTAAGGCAAGATTAGAAAAACACCTGGATACATCTCCTCTAGGTTCCCTAAGGTTAGATAAACACCCGGTTACATCTCCTTTTAGTTTCCTAACAATTCTGGCCCTAAATCATGTCAGGCAGCTTACTCCCCCCCTTCCTTCCCCTATATAACCACTGTGTAAAAAATAAAATTAGAGACCTTGACAAACACCTAGCTTAGTCTCCTTCTTGTGTCTGTTTGCCATCTCCCATTCAGGTTAACTTCCTCTCGGGCCTCTGTTGAACCCCTGCAGGCTGGGGCAAAATCAACTATGAGACTCCACCTTAGGAAGGATGGCAAACATCAAAAAGTCAAATGAAAATAAATGTTGGCGAGGATGTGGAGAAATAGGAACCCTCATCCACCATTGGTGGGAATGTAAGATGGTACAACCACCTTAGGAAGCAATATGGAGACTCCTTAAAAAGCTGACTATAGAGTTACCAACAGACCCAGTAATTCCCTAACTGGGCATGTACACTAAAACCTTTAAGCCTCAGTACAGAGAGATTTGTTCAACCACGTTTATAGCTCCTCAATTCATAATAGCTAAGAGATGGAATCAACCCAGATGTCCACCACTAGACGAATGGATAACTAAGATGTGGTATATGTACATGATGGAATTCTACACAGCAATAAGAAAAAACGACACAATGAAATTTGAAGAAAAATGGTTGAACCTGGAACAGGTCATTCTCAGTGAACTTACTGAATCACAGAAAGATAATTGCCACATAGTCTCACTCATCTACAGCACCTAACCTGAATCTACCCAAGATGCTGACATACCCAGCAAGCATCAAGAAGACCAGACAATACATTGGGTGGGGAGGGGATAGTGAAAGGCAGGGGCGGGGACAAAAATCTGGACCCAAATGGCAATGGTACTATAAAATTCTACATCCTAAAAGACAGACCGAATGGTTCAACCTTCATCAGGTCCTTAGAGGGAACACCTGAGTCACTGGAGAGGGTACACTAAGGCATTGGTGAGGGTACAATGAAGACTGGCCTTAATCTTCTATAGATTAGCCCCCCCCCTCTCTCTCTCTCTCTCTCTCTCTCTCTCTCTCTCTCTGTCTCTCTCTCACACTCTGTGTCTCTCTACTTATTCTCTTTAACTCTTTTATATTACTTTTCTTTTTCTGCCTTCTCTTCATGGGCACTGACCTGTAACTCCCAGTACCAGCAGGTGGCTGTCATCCACAATCAGCTTTTGATCAGGGAGACCTACAAGGTTTCCTAAAAGAATGATAGATTTCTGTCAGAGTACTTAATGACCCACCAAAGGTTACTGGTAAGACCCTACTGTTGAATATACCATATTCAGTTGACATGTAACATGGAGTGACATGGCTGGAATCTGGAAGAGAATCAGTCCCCAGACAATGCATCTAGTGCCAGAAGGTGCTACATGGGCGACTAGGGGAAAATGGCCAATATCTGTCCAAGCAATTCATGGTTTAACCAATTTAGCAGCAAATAACCTTTCATGATGCTCACACAAGTACAATAATGGTGCACAGCCATGGTGGGAAATCAACTGCTCCTGATTTAGCTAACTGGTCCACTCAGTGGAATAGAACCCATAGCTGTAGCTGGGAAACAAGTCAGAACCATATCCAACAATGAGCCAGCTCTCCATTATCAAGCTACCACCAACCATCAGCTACAAGAGGGCCTACACCTATTAAATTCTTTAAAAAAAAAAAATATATATATATATATATATATGATGGCTATCCCATTTATCTGGTGCTAACTTTACTCTCCATTGGAGAATCTGCTTCTCTTTTTCAGATAGATGCAGGTCCTAAGGAGAGAACTACCCCATCATACCTCAAAAGGGCCCCAGCTGAATCTAAGAACAATTGGTGAAACAAGCAAGGGTGCTGTTTTCTTGGTGAACCTGGTACCAGCACAAAGGTGAAGGAGATTGACACAGAGGACAATAAACTCCTACCATATCAAATATCCAGAGACACAGAGGCTTCCAAGACCTCATCACTGAAGAAGACCTAAACTGAAGCCAACATAGCTCAATAAAAGTTGCAGAAGAGTGGGCAGAAAGAATGTCAGAGCTACACATTGGGTCATGATACACAGAGACTTTTCCTCCTACCCATAACTGAGGGCTAACTCCACAATGCATGACCCACATACCTCAACAAGTAGGGGCCAGGGGGAGGGGATAGGACAGGGAAGAGACTAACAATGGTACCAACTTGACTGTATTCACTGAATAAAAAACTAATTAATAAAAAAACTAAAGTAGAGAAAAAAGATACTGAAACATCTTAAAAAAAAAAGAGCTACATTTGGCATGTTAAACTCCTACTCTGAAGATATCTAACGTCAAATTAACAGAGCTAAGGATGATGAAGATAACTGTAAAACTAAAGCATCAAATTAACTCAACATGTAAAAATCTATAAATTATATTATAAGAAACAAAAACATCAAGAAAATACAATTCCACCAAAAATTATAAATCCATCAGAAATAACTGCCAATGAGACAGATTTAGGTGAAATGCCTGACAAAGATTTTTTCAAAAAATGATTATATCTATGCCCAAAGAAATCAAAGAAGAAATTTCAGGAATAAAAAAAAAAAAAAAAAAAAAAAACTCCTCAAAGAAACTCAAGAGAACACAGGAAAGCAACTTAATGATATAAGGAGATCAAAATAAGGCATGAATAAGGAAATAGAAATAATTTTAAAATACCAATCAGAAATGCTAGATTTGAAAAACAGAGTAAGTCAAACAGGAACCTCTGTAGAAAGTCTTTCTGGTAGAATGGTACAAGAAGAGGACAGAATAGGTAAAATAGACCAGGTGGCAAATATAACTCAGTCCAAGAAACAGAAAGACAAACCAATAGGAAGGCATGAATTGGAATTTCAATACATTTAGAACACTACGAAGAGACTGAAGATAAGAGTTCAGAGTATAGAAGAAGGAGAAGAATTTCACTCAAAAGATAATATATACATATACATATATATATATATATATATATATATATATATATGTATAGTATGTGTATTGGTTTTTTGAGGTAGGGTTTCGCTCTAGCCCAGGCTGACCTGGAATTAATTATATAGTGTCAGAGTGGCCTCAAACTCACAGTTATCCTCCTACCTCTGCCTGCTGAGTCCAAGTGCTGGGGATTAAAGGTATGCACCATGACACCCAGTGCATAATAGATATTTTCAATAAAATCATAGAAGAAAATTTACCCCAAATAGGGAAAGTGATCCCAATACAGATACAGGAAAGCTTTAGAACACCAAACAGACAAAGTCAGGAAAGAAACTCTCAATGCCATATTGTAATTAAACTACAAAACATGCAAATCAAAGAAAATATATTGAAAGCGATTAGAGAGATTAATCAAGTATCATACAAATTCAAGGCCATCAGGATAACAGAGATTATATTACACAAACTTTGAAAATGAGAAATGCTTGGAATGATGCATTCCAAGTTTGGAAAGATAACAACTATCAACCAAGATTACTTTGTCCAGCAAATACATCCATTTAATTGACAAACATATGGGATATTTCACAACAAATACAGGCCAAAGGAATATATGAATACAAACCAGCTATAAAGACAATACATGAAAGATTATTCCATGCTGAACAGAAAGAAAAGAACTCACATAAAGAAACAGGAAAAAATAAACCATACTCAAATAATAGTGAATATAAGAGATTAAGGAAACAACTGGAAAAACTGCAAAAGAAGAATTAAAGCAAGAATAAGTGCATACCTTTCAATGACACTTAATATCAATGCCCTCAATACCCCAACCAAAAAGACACACATTTGCAGACTAGGTTAAAAAGCAAGATCATTCTATTGGTTGCTTCCAAGAAAGTCGCCTTTCTTTAAAAAATGGGCACTATCTTAGGATGAAAGGATGGAAAAAAAGTAACTTTAAGCAAATGGGCCTAGAAAATGAGCAGGTGGTGCTATTCTAATATATTACAGGGTAGACATCAAACCAACATTAGTGAGGAAATATAAAGAAGGTCATTTTATTTTATTTTATTTTATTCTATATTAGTTAGTTTTGTATTCAGCAAATACAGTCAGTTTGGTACCATTTTTAGGCTCATCTGTGACCTAGCCCCTCCCCTTGGCCCCTCCTTGTTGAGGTATATGGGTCATGCATTATGGAGTTAGCCCACAGTTATGTGTAAGATAAATGTCTCTGCATATCATGAGAAATGCACATTAAAACAACTATGAGATTCTACCTTATCCCAATAAGGATGGCAAACATCAAAAAATCAAATAAAAATAAATGCTGGCAAGGATGTGGAGAAGTAGGAACACTCATCCATTGTTGGTGAGAATGTAGGATGGTACAACCACTTTGGAAAGCAATATGGAGACTTCTGAAAAAGCTGAGTATAGAGATACCAACAGCCCCAGTTATTCCCTTACTGGGCATCTACCCTAAAACCTTCAAACCACAGGCTAGAGAGGTTTGCTCAACCATGTTTGTAGCAGCTCAATTTGTAATAGCTAAGAGCTGGAATCAACCCAGATGTCCATCACTAGAAGAATGGATAACTAAAAGGTGGTATATCTACACAATGGAATTCTATACAGCAGTAAGAAAAAATGACACAATGAAATTTGAGGAAAAATGGTTGAACCTGGAACAGATCATTCTCAGTGAACTTACCCAATCACAGAAAAAAAATCGCCACATAGTCTCACTCATCTACAGCACCTAACCTGAATCTACCCAAGATACCTTACATATCCAGCAAGCATCTCGTGGACTAGACACTAGGATGGAAGGGGAGGGAGGGAGGGCATCAAAGGGGTGGGAAACACAAATCTAGACACAAACGGCAATGGTACCATAAAATTCTACTTCCTAAAAGGCAGACCAAATGGCTGATCAAGAAGGTCATTTGTAGTGGATGAATTCAATACCCCACTCTCATCAATTGACTGGTCATTCCAGAAAAATATAAGCAAAAAAAAAAAATCATCTGGATTAAATGAGGTCATAGAACAAAAGGACCTAACAGATATCTAACAAACATTTTATCCAAGTGCTGCAGAATACACATTCTTTTCAACAGCACATGGAACATTCTCTAAAATAGATGATATAATAGGACACAAATCAAACCTTAACAAACACAGGAAAATTGAAATAATTTCTTGTACTCTATCTGATCACAATGGGATTAAACTACAAATCAACAGCAAGAAAAGCTATAGGGCATACACAAAATCATAGAAACTAAACAATATGCTATTAATGATAAATGGGTAATGAATAAATCAAGAAGGGAATCAAAAAATTCATAGAATCAAATGATAATGAAAACACAGTATACCAAACATTTAGGACACAATGAAGGCAGTCCTAAGGAAAAAAAATAGCTTTAAGTGCCTATATTAAGAAATTAGAAAGGTTGCAAGTAAACAATTTAATGCTTCACCTTAAGGCCTTGAAAAAAGAACAAGGCAAACCATAAATCAGAAGGTGGGAATAAATAATATAGATGAGGATCACTGAAAGGATAAACAAGATTGACAAACCCTTAGCAAATCTGAGCAAAAGAAAGACAGAAGAAACACAAATTAATAAAATAGATGAAAAAATACAACATTACAATAGATACCAAAGAAATTTTTAAAAAATCGTAATGACATACTTTAAGAAGATATGCTGCATGATGTTTGAAAATTTAAAAGAAATGAGTGATGGATTTATATTACCTACCAAAATTAATCAAGATGAGATAAACCACTAAGTAGACCTATAACAAGTACAGAAATCCAGAGACTTATATAACATCTCTCAAGTAAAAAAAAAAGAAAAAAAAAAAAAAGCCCAGGACCAGATGGATTCACTGAAGAATTTTACTAGACCTTGATGAAAGAACTAATATCAATGCTTCTCAACTTTTTTCCATCAAATAGAAAAGGAAGGAATACTTCCAAACTCCCTCTACAAAGCCAGCATTACCCTGATACTCAGAGCATACAATGACAGAACAATAAAAAATTTACAGACCAATCTCTCTCATGAACATAGATGCAAAAATTGTCAACTAATATTGGCAAACAAAATACAAAAACATATCAAAAAGATCATTCACTCTGACCAGGTATGCTTTACCCCAGAGATGCAGGGGTGGGTCAACACAGATAAATGTAATATACTATATAAATGGACTGAAAGACAAAAATCACATGATCATTTCAATAGATGGAGAAAAGACATTTAACAAAATCCATAGTAAAAGTCATACAGAAACTGCAAATAGTAGGAACATAGTCAACATTATAAAGGCGTTTATGACTACAGCCAACATAACACTGAATGGGGGGAAATTTGAAGATTTTCCACTAAAATCAGGAAAAAGACAAGGAGGGAACTGTCCCACTTTTATTTAGCATAGTACTGGATGTCTTAGCTGTAGAAATAAGGCAAAAGGCATATATAAAAGGGGTACAAATTGGAAAGTTAGAGATCAAATTATCCTTATTTGCATATTATACAAAGGACCCTAATGAGTCTACTGGCAAACTGTTAGAGATTATAAACACTTTTAGCAATGTAGCAGGCTACAAAATAAACACATAGAAATCAGTAGCCTTCCTATATACTAACAACAAATATGTTGAGGATTAAATCAGGGAATCACTCTCATTTACAATAGTCTCAAGATTAAAAAAAAAAAAAAAAAAAAAAAAAAAAAAAAAAAAAAACTAAGTATCCAGGAGTAAACCTAACCAAGGAAGTGAACAAGCTCTACAAGGAAGACTTTAAAACAATCAAGACAGAATTTGCAAAAGACACTAAGAAATGGAAAGGCATCCCATGTTCTTGGTTCAGAAAAATCAATATTGTGAAAATGTCAAAATACCAAAGGCAATTTACACATTTAATGCAATCCCCATAAAAATTCCAATGACATTCTTCGTGTAAATAAAAAAAAGAATCCTAAAATTCATTTGGAAGCACAAAAAAAAACCTCGAATATCCAAAACAATTTTCACAAACAAAAACATGGCCTGCAGTATTGCAGTATCAACATACCTGATTTTAAGCAACATTACAGAGCCATAGTAACAAAAAATGTATGGTACTGGCACAAAAACAGACACATAGATCAATGGAACAGAATAGAAGACTCAGATGTAAGTCTTGGAAGCTACAGCCACCTGATCTTTGACAAAATTGCCAAAAATATTCATTGGAGAAAAGACAGCCTCTTCAACAAATGCTGCTGGGAAAAGTGAATATCTATATGTAGAAACATGAAAATAGATCCTTATCTCTCTCCATGCAAAAGAATTAAGTCCAAATGAATCAAAAAACTTAATAACAGGTATAAAATTCTGAAACAGCTAGAGGAAAAAGTAGGGGAAACCCTTAAACATATTGGCATAGGCAGCAACTTTCTGAATATAGCCCCAGTTGCTCAGGAGATAAAACCACTAATCAACCTCATGGAATTACAGTGCTTTTGTACAGCAAATGAGAATATGAATAGAGCAAAGAGAAGACCTACATAATGGCAGAAAATCTTTGCCAGCTATACATCTGACAGAGGGTTAATGTGCAGGATACACAAATAACTCAAAAAAATAGATAATGAGAAATAAAAAAACCCAATTATAAACTATGCCATGAGGGACTTCTGTGTGAGATGGAGTCATAGGAGCCATGCCAAACCAGCCTAGGGAGGAATTTAAGCAAAATCACATCAAATTAAACTCTCCTTCCAAAAAGTTAAAGTGTATAAATTATTATCAACCACAGCAGAGAAGCAGGAGAGACAAAGATCTTCCAGGAAGAAGGAAACTGACCGAATTCTGCTGAAGCTCCAGTGGCCCCTGGTCTGAGTGAATACCCACATGGCTACCTGCCCAGTGCTGAGCTACAAGAGCAGAAACCAAGTGAGAGTTTTTCCCACTCACATCAGCCTCCTTGAAAAATCAATAAACCTGAAAGGAAAGACAGCTGGGGTCAGCTGAGAAACTGCTGAAGGAGAACACAAACAGCCAGCTGAGCAGGTCTGGTAAACTCCAGGCTTCCTACACTGTCCAATTATCAGGGCCATGAACCTCAAGAGAACTCATTCAGAACCCAACTTTAGGGTATCTAGAATAGCTAATCAGAACGCAAGATCCACAGTGCAAGAGAGGAATGAGGTGGGCACTTAGCATTGGTGATATTGGAAGCCATCCCAAAAGGCAATGTGGCCAGCTGACAAAAAACAGGCACATAGTCCTGCACTAGAAGTGCTAATCTCTATTTCCATGTCAGGGAAGTTAATGGGTTAGATATTCTTGGTTGGTTTCACCATTCTCAAGTAAGATATATTTTGGAGTTAACTATTTTTGCCTTTGATGCTTCCAGATTTATAGGGCCTTTGTCTTTTCCTTCTGTCATTATTGGGGCTGGATCTGTTTCAGACCTAGCCTGACTGGGAACCCATTTTAGAACAGAAATATCAACCACCCAGTTGACAGGATTAAAACTATAGAGCAACACACACCCTTAGGGACTTTGGCTTTGTAAGGTTATCTGTTTGTTTTAATCCACACTGTAACATAAATGCTCTGTGCTGTTTTTTATTTGATGTGTATATTTCTCAGTTGAATTTTAGAATTTCCTAGTAAATAGCTCCACCCAGTAAACTATCATACTTGAATAGCAGGCAAACTCAACACCTAGGATTACTTCTGTTATTTATTGGAGTACAAGAGCTACACATAGCACCTTAAACTCCTACTCTGAAGGTACATAAAGTTGGATTTCCAAATCTAAAAGCACCACAGATTATTAGAAAATCCAAGCATCAAATCAACTCATGATGTAAAAATTGAAAAATTATAAAACAAGGAACACAAAGAATCAAGGCAATACAATCCCACCAAAATTACAAATCCATCAGAAATGGCCCCCAATGAGACTGTCTAAGATGAAATGCCTGAGAAAGATTTTTTAAAAATGATTTTGCCTACAATCAAAGAAATGAAAGAAGATATCAAAGGAATGAAAAAGAAAACAAATGAATAAAAAAAAAGAAAACAAACTCATGAATGAATTCTAAGACAACATAGGAAACTAGCTTAATGAAATAATGAGGTCATTACAAGACAAGAGCAAGAATATAGAAACAATGAAGAAAAACCAGGCAGAAATACTAGCACTGAAAATCACAGCCAGTCAAATTAAAAAGAAAAATTCTGTAGAAAGTCTCAACAGTAGGATTGATGAAGGAGAGAAGAGAATATCTAAACTACAAGACCAGGTGGTAGCTCTAATACAGTACAACAAAGAGAAAGACAAGGTAATAGGAAGGTATGAATGGGAATTTCAAGATATTCAGGACACTAGGGAAAGATCAAACAAAAATTCAGGGTATAGTACAAGGTGAAAAAATTCACTCCAAATGCACAGTAGGCATTTTCAACAAAATTTTAGAAGAAAAATTTCCCAAAATATGGAAAGAAATGACAATGCAGATACAGGAAGCTTTTAGAACACCAAACAGAGAAAACCTGGTATGAATCTCTCCTCATCATGTTATAATTAAACTAGCAAACACAGAAACCAGATAAAATATATTGAAAGCAGTTAGAGAGAAAAACCAAGTCACTTCAAAGGCAAGTCCATCAGAATAACAGCAAATTATTCAATAGAAACTTTAAAAGCCAGAAGGGCTTGGAATGATGTATTCCAAGTTCTGAAGACAACAAATGTCAACCAAGATTACTTTAATCAATGAAGCTACCCATACAATTTGATGGAGAAATAGCACATTTCACAACAAAAACAGGCTAAAGGAATGTATGAAAACTAAACCAGATCTACAGAAAATACTTGAAGGGACCCTCCATGCTGAAGTAAAAGCAAATGAGGAAATGGGAAAAAAATAAGCTACATTCAAATAACAATTAAAATATGAGAGTAAAGGGAAAACAGGAAGCACTACAAAACAAGTAAAATAGCAAGAATAAATACATGCATTTAAATAATAAAGCTTAATATCAATTGCTTCAATGACTCAACTAAAATACACATGATTGCAGATTAAGTGAAAAGGCTGTATCTTTCTGTTTCTTGCATCCAAGAAACTCACCTCTCAATAAAAGACAGAAACTACGTTAGGCTGAAAAGATTCCCTCCCTCATGAGTAGCCCGAGTCCCCCATTCCCCCAAGCAGCCACCAGTACTCAAAGTCCCAACTTAAGAATACCCCTGCATTTACTGTAGGAAAGGGGACCCAGGCCAGCATAGTTCCACTTCTCTCACTGCACAGGGGTGATCACCCTGCTCCCCCCACCCACGCTTGACCTTGGGCAGGTTCTGACTGCTGGCCTGCTGGAGCACAGGCTCCAGTTTCCCACCACAGGCACTGCTCATACCAGCTTGTGCAAGCTTAGCCTGTTCCCTCTGCCCATTTATTCACTTACTGCTCTGGCCGCTGCCCATTCATGCAGGAGCCCTGGCCCATTCCACCCACATAGCCTACCTGAGATCAGGTGCAAGCCCCTCACCATCTGCTGTGCTGGATGACTACCGTTGACTTCTTGCAGGCAAGCTCAGACTGCTTCTTAGTCCCAGTGTTCCGCCACCCATGAGTTTAGGCTGCTGCGGTACTTGGTGCTTCAGAGTCGCTCTGACCACCAGTGCAGGCAGCTTAGGCACATCACTGTGTGAAAGCTCAGGCTGCTTTGGCATTTCGCTAAGTGAGAGCTCAGAGGTCTTGGAATGTGCCTCAGGTGGCTTCACCTTCCCACTGTGCTTAAGCTCAAGCTGATCCACCCACCTACATGCTAGCTCAAGACCACACAGCCCTTTTGCTTGGCTGCCAACTAGCCCAGGCCAGCCTGCCCCCAAGAGGAGCCACTTATGCTGCCCATCCAGACCACAGTCCTACTCTCCCTGCCTATACACTGGCGCCTTACTGCGTGAGAGCTCAGGCAACTTTGGCACCCTGGCCAGGCAGGAACTCAGGCAGCTTTGACAAGTGAGAGCAAAAGCCCAGGCTGCTTGTTAAAAGCCTCAGGCTGTTTCAGATTCCCATTGTGCTTGAGCCCAGGCTGGTCCACCCACCTACGTTCCCATACGCTGTCATGGGCAGACCACAGTGCAAAAGAAATAACATGAGAAATCAAAAGCAAGAAAATCCAGTTAGATCACCCAGTCCTACAATGAACATCTCTAATAAAAACATAGAAGAGTCATTAGGGTCAGAACACCAAAATGAAGCTATGAGCAATGCAACCCTGACCAAGCTACTGGTGGAACTTGCAGAAAAGCAACAAAGGACTGATAATCATGTGGATGCTACCATCACTAGACTAGACTTAATAGATAAGAAAATGGAATGAGTTCAAGAGATATTAGCGAGAGAGGGAAAAAAGGACCTCAAAAATCAGCTGGCGAGGCTAAACGAAGACATAAAGAAACGCAAGGATGAATTCCAAGAAGCATCAAAAAAAATCAGAAAATGATGTGGAAAGGGAGCTTGACAGAGGCCTGGAAACTATACATAGAAAAGTAATAGAAAATGCAAACCTAATTGAATGAGTCTAAAACTCTCGAGAAGCTCTCAAGAATAGAGTAAGCCATGTGGAGGATAGAAACCCCGATCTGGAAGACAAGATGGAAGAAACAGTTTGAGAGTTCAAAACTTTCAATAAGTCCAGAAGTTTCTCTGAACAGAACATGAGGGAATTGTGGCATACCCTTAAACGTCCTAATATCAGGATCATTTGAATACAAGAAAGAGAAGAAGTTCAACCAAAGGCATGGAGAATTTATTTAACAAAATAATTGAAGAAAACTTCCCCACTCTCTCAAAAGAAAGAGCCATCAAGATACAAGAAGCTAACAGAACTCCAAACAGATTGGACCAAAGGAGAAACTGTCCAAGACATATTATCATTAAGACTGTAAACATTGACACCAAAGACAAAATCCTAAAAGCATCTAGTGAAAAACAGCACATCACTTTTAAAAGTCACCCCATCAGAATTACTCCAGACTTCTCAATGGAAACACTGAAAGCCAAAAGGGCCTGGAATGGAACACTGAAAAGTCTAAGAACCTATGGCTTCCAACCCAAACTACTTTACCCAGCAAAAGTATCCCTCATAATATGGTGAAAGAAAAATTTTCCATGACAAAACTCAGCTTTACAATCATATGAGCACAAAACCAAACCTACAAAGAGTATTTCAGGAAATTATCCACACAGAAGTATCAAATAATCAAACTCAAATGCCTACAAGAAACAGATCACAAAAACCAAACTCAGAGAAGGCACAAAAAAAAATTCAAAATCCATAAAAACACCAAACCATATATACCAACACAATATGGCATGGATCAAATCAAACCTCACAGTCATTACCATACATATTAACTAACGGCCTTAAGTCACCCATCAAGAGACATAAGCTAACAGGATAGATCAGAAAATTAGACCCCTCAATCTGTTGTCTTCAAGAAACCCACCTCACCACTAAAGACAGACACCTCCTGAGGGTGAAAGGGTGGAAAACAATATTCCAAACAAATAGGAATAAGAACCAAGCAGGCATAGCTATATTAATGTCAGATAAAATAGACTTCAAACCAAAAATAATCAAAAAAGACAAAGAAGGCCACTTCCTACTTATCAAGGGAATGATCCATCAAGAGGATATTACAATCATAAATCTGTAGGCAGCAAACAAAGGGGCACCACAGTTCATAAACCAAAACCTACTTGACACTGAAACAGAAATAAGCACCAACACCACCATATTTGGGAACTTCAATACACCATTATCAGTAACAGACAGAGCATCCAAACAGAAACTCAACCGGGAAGTAAGAGAGCTCAACAAAACCATAGGTCACTTAGACCTAATGGACATCTACAGAACTTTCCATTCCAAGTCCACAGACTACACATTCTTCTCAGAAGCCAATGGAACACCCTCTAAAATAGATCATATACTGGGTCACAAAGCCTGCCTCCATATATCCAGTAAGATTGACATAATTCCCTGCATGATATCAGATCACAGTGCTTTATTGCTAGAAATTAACAATAAAAGACGTACAAAGAATCCCATCTGCTCCTGGAAACTGAACGGAACACTTTTAAACAATAAATGGATAGTGGACAAAATAAAAAATGAAATCGTGAAATTTTTAGATATGAATGACAATGACAACACATCATACGAAAACTTATGGGACACAATGAAGGCGGTCCTCAGGGGAATATTCATAGCACTAAATGCATTCATAAGAAAGTCAGAGAGATCCTAAATCAACGGTGTAACCACCCACCTAAAGGCACTGGTAAAGCAAGAAAATCCAACCCAAAAAGCTCCAGTAGTAAAGAAATAATTAAGATCAGAGCAGAAATTAATGAGTTGGAAACTAAGAAAACAATTAAGGAAATTGACAAAAGAAAGAGCTGGTTCTTTGAAAAACTAAACAAGATTGACAAGCCCCTGGCCAACTTGATAAAGCAAAAACAAATAAAATAAAATAAAATAAAATAAAATAAAATAAAATAAAATAAAATAAAATAAAATAAAATAAAATAAAGGAAAAAAAGATGCTTCTAATTAACAAAATTCTAAATTTTGTTTAGAATTTAGAAAGGAGAGATCACAACAGACATAAGTGAAATTGGGAGAATCATCAGGACTTATTTCAGAAACCTCTACTCAACAAAACTGGATAATGTGGAGGAGATGAATAAATTCCTAGATACATACCAGCTGTCAAAGCTAAACTCAGAGCAGATTAATCTCCTAAACAAACCTATCACACTCATTGAGATTGAAAAAGTAATGAAAAACCTCCCCAAAAAGAAGAGTCCAGGACCAGATAGCTTCTCAGCTGAATTCAATCGAACCTTCATGGAAGAACTCAAACCAATCTTCCTCAAACTGTGCCACACAATTGGAGAACAGGGAAAGCTACCCAACTCCTTCTATGAAGCTAGTATCACCCTAATTCCAAAACTAGGCAGAGATGCCACAAGAAAAGTAAACTACCGGCCTATTTCCCTGATGATCTTAGATGCAAAGATTCTGAACAAAATCCTTGTAAACCAAATCCAACAACACATCAAAAGCATTATCCACCTTGGTCAAGTGGGATTCATCCCAGGAACACAGGGGTGGTTCAACATACGGAAATCTGTCAATGTAATACACCACATAAACAAGGTTAAACACAAAAACCACATGATAATTTCGATAGATGCAGAAAGGGCCTTTTACAAAATACAACACCACTTCATGATCAAAACATTGGAGAGAATTGGCATGGTTGGTTCATATCTTAACATAATAAAGGCAATATACAAAGCTCCTAAGGCCCAAATAGTACTTAATGGAGAGTGACTGGAGGAATTCCCATTGAGTTCAGGAAAAAGACAGGGTTGTCCACTCTCACCTCTGCTCTTCAATATAGTAGTGGAAGTCCTAGCACAAGCAATAGGACAGGAGAAGAAAAGAAAATGGATACAATTTGGAAAGGAAGAAGTTAAGTTAGCTCTGTTTGCTGATGACATGATGGTATACATAAGAGACCTGAGAGACTCCATCCCAAAACTCCTGAAGGTGATTAACTCCTATAGCAAAGTAGCAGGATACAAAATCAATGCACAAAAATTAGTAGCCTCTCTATATGCTAATGACCAAGATACTGAGAAAGAAATAAGGGACATGGTCCCATTTTCAATAGCAACCAAAAATAAATAAATAAATAAATAAAGTACCTTGGAATTACATTAACCAAGGAAGTGAAAGATCTATAAAACAAAAACATAAAAACACTCAAAAAAGAAATTGAGGAGGACTCAAGAAAATGGAATGATCTCCCATGCTCCTGGATAGGCAGAATTAACATTGTGAAGATGGCAATCCTACCAAAGGCTATATACAGATTTAATGCAATTCCAATTAAAATCCCAACATTGTTCTTCACAGAGATAGAAAATATGATCCCAAATTTCATATGGAAAAGCAGAAGGCCTCAGATATCCAAGCATAACCTCAGCAAAAGAAATACCTCGAGAGACATCACCATACCTGATCTAAAGCTATATTACAAAGCCATAGTAATAAAATAAAAGCATGGTACTGGCATAAAAACAGGAATATAGATTCATGGAATAGACTTGAGGACCTGGACTTTGGGTCAAGCAACTACAGCTACTTGATACTTGAGAAAGGCCCTAACAGTATAGGCTAGAAAAAGGATAGTATCTTCAACAAATGTTGCTGGACAAAGTGGATAACTATATGCAGGAAATTGAAACTTGATCCACACATTTCACCATGCACTGCACTCAAGTCCAAATGGATCAAGGATCTCAATATAAGACCAGAAACTTGACTACTACTGGAAGAAATTATAGGAAGAACTTTCTATGATATAGGAATGGAAAAAGACTTCCTGAACAAACCCCCAGTAGCTCACAATCTTAAACAGTTACTCAACCAATGGGATCACATAAAGCTGAAGACCTTCTTTACAGACAAGCATAAAATAAGCGAAGCCAATAGATTACCCACAGAAGGGGAGAAAATTTTTGCTGGTTATCCAACTAACAGAGGCCTAATATCTACAATCTACAAAGAACTCAAAAACCTAATGAATAAAAAGTCAAACAGCCCACTTACAAAATGGGGCAAAGAGCTGTACAGGCAGCTCACAGAGGAAGAAATACAAATGGCAAACACACACTTAAGAAAATGTTCTTCATCCCTAATCATCAGAGAAATGCAAATTAAAACTACTATGAGATTCTACCTTACTCTAGTAATGATAGCACAGATCAAAAAGTCAAATGAAAATAATTGCTGGCGAGGATGTGGAGAATTAGGAACCCTCTTCCACTGTTGCTGGGAATATAAGATGGTACAACCACTTTTGAAAGCAATGTGTAGACTCCTGAAAAAGCTGAGTATAGAGATACCAACAGACCCAGTTATTCCCCTACTGGGCATCTACCCTAAAACCTTCAAACCACAGGCTAGAGAGATTTGCTCAACCATGTTTGTAGCAACTCAATTCATAATAGCTAAGAGCTGGAGTCAACCCAGATGTCCATCACTAGAAGAATGGATAACTAAGATGTGGTATATCTACACAATGGAATTCTATACAGCAGTAAGAAAGAATGACACAATGAAATTTGAGGAAAAATGGTTGAACCTAGAACAGATCATTCTCAGTGAACTTACCCAATCACAGAAAGAAAATTGCCACATAGTCTCACTCATCTACAGCACCTAACCTGAATCTACCCAAGATGCTGACATACCCAGGAAGCATCTTGAGGACTAGACAACAGGGTGGGTGGGGAGGGAGAGGAGGATAAGGGAGGGTGTGGGGGACACAAATGTAGACCCAAACAGCAATGGTACCATAAAGTTCTACATCCTAAAAGGGAGACTAAATTGTTGAACCTTCACCATGTCCTTAGGGATAACACCTGAGCCACAAGACACTTGAAAGGGTATGATGAAGACTGTCCTTAATCTTTTACAGCTTCCCTCCCTTTCTCTTTCAGTATCTCTTCTCTCTAACTCTTTTATATTAGTTATCTTTTTCTTCCTTTTCTTAGTGGGCACTGGCCTGTAACTCCCAGTACCAGCATTTGGCTTTCATCCTCAATGAGCTTTTGATCAGAGATACCTACAAGGTTTCTGAAAAGAAAGACAGATATCTGTCAGAGTACTTGATGACCCTCCAAAGGTTATTGGTTAGACCCTACTGCTGGAAGACACCATAAGCTGTTGACACATAACATGGAATGGCATGGCTGGAAGCTAGAAGAGAGTCAGTCCCCAGACTGTCAACTCGTCTAATGCCAGAAGGTGCTACATTGGTGACTGGGGGATAATGACCAATATCTGTCCAAGCAACTCATGGTCTAACCTACTTAGCAGCAAATAACCTGTTGTGATGCTCACACAAGAGCAATAGTGGCACACAGCCATGATTCAAAACTAACTGCTCTTGATTTGGCTAACTGATCCCCTCAGTGGTACAGGACCCATAGAGGGATCTGGGAAACAAGTCAGAACTATATCCAAACATGTGCCCGCTCTCCATTATCAAGCTACCACCAATCATGGGCTACAAGTGGTCCTACACCAATTAAATTCTCTATTAAAAAAATAAGGATTATCCTATTTGTCTGGTGCTAACTTTACTCTCCATTGGAGAATCTGCTTCTCTTTTTCAGATAGATGCAGATCCTAAAGAGAGTACCAGCCCATCATACCTCAAAAGGGCCCTGGCTGAAACTAAGAAAAATTGGTGAAACAAGCAAGGGTGCTGTTCTCTTGGTGAAATGGGTAACAGCACAAGGGTGAAGGAGATCAATACAGAGAACTATCAACTCCTACCATATCAGATATCCAGAGACCTAGGGGCCCCCATCACCTCATCACTGAAGCAGACCAAAAATGAACCCAACATGGCTCAGGGAAATTTTGTGGAAGAGGGGGCGGAAAGAATGTCAGAGCCACATGTTGGGTCATGATATGCAGAGACATTTCTCCTACTTATACCTGTGTGCTAACTCCGCAATGCATGACCCATATACTTCTACAAGGAGGGGCCAGGGGGAGGGGTAGGACATAGATGAGCCTAACAATGGTACCAACTTGACTGTATTCACTGAGTACAAAACTAATTAGTAAAAAAAATTAATAAATTAAATGGAGTCATATAAAAATATCTCACAATGACTATGGCTCCCACAACATATCAAGAACAACTCCATGTGGAATAACTGCAACCTCTCTGAGGAGTCTTCCCAACATAATGGGTGCAGGGCTAAGGGAAACAAGGGTACCAACACATGATATATCTATAAAAAACATCTTGTTAACAACAACAACAATAATAAAAATAATAATGATAAACATGTAAAAAGTTCATGGCTCAGATAGATTCACTGGTGAAGTTTACTAGACCTTTATTAAAAAATTAACATAATTGTTTCTCAAACTTTTCCATCAAATAGAAAAGGAAGGAACTGTACCAAACTCCTTCTATGAAGCCAGCATTACCCTCATACCAAAAACAGAGACAGGACAAAAAAAGAAAATTACAGACCAATCTCTCTCCTGAACCTAGATGCAAAAATTTACCAGAAAATATTGGCAAACAGAATACAAGAATGTATCAGAACGATCATTCACCCTGCCCAAGTAGGCTTTATCTCAGAGATGCAGGGATGGTTCAACATATGCAAATTGATAAATGGAATACACTATATAAATGGACTGAAGGACAAAGACCACATGATCATCTCATTAGATACAAAAAGGCATTTGACAAAATCATGGTCAAAGTCCTACAGAAACTGGGAACAGAGGGAATATATCTCAACACTATAAATGCTATTTATGACAAAACTGCAGTCAACATAATACTCAATGGGGAAAAACTTGAAGCTGTTCCACTAAAATCAGGAATAACACAAGGATGTCTACTGACCTCACTCTTATTTAATATAGTACTGGAAATCTTAGCTATAGCAATAAGATGAGAGAAACACATAAAAGGGATACAAAATGGAAAGGAAGAGAGCAAATTATCATTATTTGCAAATGATATAATTCTATTCATAAAGGACCCTAAAGACTGTGCCAGAAAACTGTTAGAGCTGATAAACACTTTTAGAAATTTAAGAGGATACAAAATAAACATACAGAATTCAGTAGCTTTTCTATAGATTAACACCACACATGCAGAGCATGAAATCTGGGAATCACTCCCATTCATAATTGCCTTAAGTAAAATAAATAAAGTGCCTTTGAATAAATCTCACCAACGAAGTAAAGGAGCTCTACAATGAAAACTTTAAAACACTCAACTGATATATTCCAAGAAGCATTAGGAAATGAGAAGACATCTTATGTTCTGGGATTGGAAGAACTAATATTGCAAAAATGTCAATCCTACCAAAAGTAATCTATGCATTAATGTAATCCCCATTAAAATTCCAATGGCATTCTTCACAGAACTAAAAAAAGCAATCCTAAAATTCATTTAGAAGCACAGAAAAAAAACTCTAATATCCAAAACAATTTTGAGAAACAAAAATAAGGCTAGAGGTATCACCATACATGATTTCAAACTATAGTACAAAGCCATACTAACAAAAACAGCATGGTACTGACACAAAGACAGACACATAGATCACTGGAACAGAATAGAGGACCCAGATGTAAATCCAGTGTGCTACAGCCATTTGATTTTTGACAAAAATGCCAAAACCATGCTTTGGGGAGAGGACAGCCTCTTTAGCAAATGGTGCTAGGAAAATTGGCTATCTATGAGTAGAAAGATTAAAATAGATCCTTATCTCTCTCCAGACATGAGGATCAAATCTAAATGGATCAAAGATTTTAATATCAGACCTCAGACTGAAAGTGCTAGAGTAAACAGTAGGAAATTGCATCAACATATTGGTATAGGCAATGATTTTCTGAATATAACCCCCATTGACCAGGAAATAAAACCTCTAATTAACCAATGGGACTTCATGACATTACAAAGCTTTTGTACAACAAATGACACTGTGAATAGAGCAAGGAGACAACTCACAGAAAGGGAGAAAATCTTTGCCAGCTATACATCTGACAGAGGATTAACATCTAGGATATACAAAGATCTCAGAAAACTGAATAAGAAATCAAATACCCCCCCCCAAAAAAAAAAAAATCATGGGCTATGGAACTAAATAGAAAGTTCTGAAAAGAAGAAATATAGATGGCATATAAACATCTAACAATTGTTCTTAGCCATCAGGGAAATGCAAATTAAAACTACTTTGAGATTCCATCTCACTCCTTTCAGAATGGCTAGCATCAAGAAAACAAATGACAATAAATGTTCATGAGAATGCAGAAGTAGAGGAACCCTTATATTCTGTTGATGGGAACATAAACTGGTACAGTCATTGTGGAAATCAGTGTGGAGGTTCCTGAGACGGCTTAAAAATGATATACCATATGACCCAGCTATACCACCCCTAGGCTATCCTAAGGACTCTTCTCACTACCTTAGAGATACTTGAACAACCATGTTTACTGGTGCTCTATTCACAGTAGCTAGGAAATGGAACCAGCATGGATGTCCCTCAAGTGATGAATGGATAATGAAGATGTGGTACATTTATACAGTGGCATTCTATTCAGTGGTAAAGAAAAATGAAATTATGATATTTGCAGTGAAATGGATGGGTCTGGAAAGGATTATATTAAGTGTACTTGCATGTGAATTAGAATAAAACTTGGTAGCAGAGGCCAGTAAGATAGAAGGGAACTATAAGTGAGCAAGGAGAGGGGAGGAGTTAAGGGGATAGTATTGTTTGTATGTAAGTAGAAGAACAGATTACTGGGGGAGGAAGGACCTAGGTGTGGACAGGGGAAGAGATTGAGTAAAAGAAAGGTGGGGGAAGGGTTAGTCAAAATACAAGAGGATATGAATAAACCATATGGTAAACATTTTTGGACAATGGTGCACCCAGAAACCATATATTGTTCCTAGAAAAATTTCAGTGTCAGGCATGGGATACCTTTCAGTGGCCATGGATGTCCCTGATACAGGCCATTTCAGGGCTCTTGGTTTCCCACAAGAAATATATGGTAAGACCCTATTGCTTAAGATTCCACATGCTTGGGATCAAAGGTCACTAATAAATCTTTCTGAAGCTGATCTGAAAACCTCCTCCGTGTAGACCAGTAGAAAGAGTGCTATAAAAAGCTATATGCTTCATGCAGCTCTGTGGGAGAGAGAGAAGTCATCAGTGGAGATAAATAGTGGTCACTGAAAAGCTTAAGTTTGCCCAGCCAGACCAAATCAGCCAACTGGTGCAATAGTGGCATGTCTGTTATGGGGGAAACCAACGATTCTCTTATTGGATTGGAGGCCTGCTCCATGGGAGGGAAGACATGCCTGATACTGAAAAACCTATGATGGGGAAGGACATCAGCCCTAGGGTTGTAATGCTTGCTGGTGTCTGGCCAAATGCATATATTATGCTCATCAAACTGCACAGTAAGCACTTTTCTGAATGTTCATACCCATATGTTAATGCCACTTTCACTTTTGGTTAGATAACATTGTATTTTCTGATGGCAGTGACCTCTGAGATGACTCAAAGGTACCATAGTGCTGAGAAGAAGTGACAAAGGAATGCTCAGAAATGAAACATCTCTATCATACCTTCCAAGGCTCAGGGTCAATTGTGTAAGAGGTGGTGATAGGAATGTAACAGCCAAAGGAAAGTTAATAGTCCTTAAAACACACTCTTCCAGACACAAAATGGCCTGGATACCCATGACCTCACAGTGCCTAGCACTTACACAAGATTCTCATAATAGGAGGTAAGGATGATGACATCAACATAAAAGAGAGACTAATTGATAGGGGGAGGCAATATGATGGAGAGTGGTGTTGTGAAGGGGAAATTATCATGGTTTATTTTCTATAATTATGAATATTTGCAATATTTGAAAAAAATAACGAAGGAGAAAAGTAAATATTGATTTTAAAATTTTTGTCCTAGCTTTTAAACTGTAAGTAAAATTAGAAGTAGTCAAGTTGCCAAGATGAAACACTTTGAAACTGTTACATTTTTTTTTAGATGAAACATCAAGGAAGCATTTCTGTAGCAATAGCCTAATACATAGTTTAAAAGTATATTTATTTCATTTTTTGTCCTATATTTACATTTCTCATTGTTTCCATAATGAAGTCAAACTTGTTCTTTCACTTGATGTCTTTAAGTATGTCTGGGTCATGAAAACTAAAATTCTTGATATCATTCTTATTCATGGCACTATAATTAATAGGACTATTAATAAATTAGATATCTGTTAGATGAACATGTTAATCATTACACACTGAAAATAACTTTAAAATTAGATATCTAGTATAGTAAAGGCACAATTCAAGATAAACAGTCACATATAATGTTGTTGTGGGAAAAAATGTGCATATGGTCAGCATAATGAGAAGTATCAGGGAAAAGCATCAGGGAAGGAAGGCTCTCAGCCTGCATCTAGATGACTGGTACCTAAGCTCTAGAAATTCCTTACTCTATGTCCCAACCACTCTTCCCCAAAGTTCCCCAAATTCCCAATTTTTCCATTTTTAACTAAATTCCTAATATTTCTACAGTGCAAGTATTATTTAGGAACTACCTTTCCCCTGCAACTAAATAATATCACATAGATTGAAATTTACATTTGAAATGCCAAAATTCAAACAGAAAATATAAGTAAATATCGGAAGTTAAAACATTTCATATATGAAATATGCCAATTATATAATTAAGATTTTGTAATTTCCTGAAAATACACTGTCACCTAGAAACACATTATCACATCCTGTGCTTTTCATTAATGAAAGTCTTACAACAATATAAAAACAAGAGATGTGGCAATACAATTGGTACATCTAAATAAAGAAGTAGACACTTCATCCTTATAACAGAGTCCATGAGAAGGAATAAAGTCATCATATGGAGTGCATGAGAAAATAGCCACTCTTACTCACGAACAGTGAATCATAGCAACACTGAGATAACATCCTAATTTTATCAGTTTGGCGAAAGTTAAATTAGAATATGGAAAGAACACGTATGGTAAATAGGTGCATCAAAAATGTGAACAAGGGCTGGAGAGATGGATCAGTGGTTAAAGGTATTTGTTTGCAAAGCCTGATAGCCCAGGTTCAATTCCACAGTACTCACATAAAGCCAGATGACAAAGTGGCACATGCATCTGGAATTCCTTTACATTGGCAGGAGGGTCAAGCACACCCATCTATAAACACACACACACACTCTCTCTCTATCTGAAATAACTAAATGAATAAATGCTGCTATGCTACCCTAATCTCAAAGAATTCTTACACAATTATTAATTATCAGGCAAAGGTGGTCATTTATAACAATGTTAGGCAAGTAGACACTTAAAGGGTCTCTATCTGTCAAACAAAATATAGTGAGTGAATATTGTGAAAATGTAAGAAGCAGTTACAAAGGGCAAAATACATGTGAATCAATATCATAAACAAAAATCTAAGCCATAATAAAGGATATAAGACACATATGTACAGAAAGTAAAGAGATCCTTCAAATATAAATATATATTCAGTATCATTCATTCATGTATTCTTTAACTTAACATATACTTAATAAAATTCTGATTGCCATACATTAGATGCTGGCAGAACGGACTGGCAAAATATATAAAATCATAACCTTTATAGAAACATGTTATAGTGGACTGTTTAGGCCAAATTGTGTCACACCAAAAATTCATGTAGGAACCTTAACCCTAAAATCTCAGAATGTGGTTGTATTTGGAGATAGAGTCTTTGTAAAATATGATTAAACTAAAATGAGTCCTAATCTATTCAGAGTGAAGTGTTTACAAGAAGAGGAAATGTGACAGGGAGAAAGACACAGCCTATGTAGCCTCACAGAGAATCATGTAAAGAAGCAGAAAGAGGAGGCTGGAGAAATGGCTTACTGATTAAGGCATTTGTCTGCAAATCTAAAGGACCCATGTTCCATTCCTAGGACCCACATAAGCCAGATGCATAACATGGCATGTGCATCTGGAGTTAGTTTGCAGGGTCTGGAGGCCCTGGTGTGCCCATTCTCTCTCTCTCAAATAAATAAACAAAAACAATTTCTTTTAAATAAGAAGCAGAAAGAAAGAAGGTAGCCAAGGACGAGTCAATGAGAGAGAGGTCTCTGAAGAAAAACTACTTAGAATCTCAGCCTTCAGAACTTTAGAACTGTGGGAACATAAATTCCTGTTGTTTAAACAACCTGGTCTGTAGCCCTTTCTCATAACTGTAACAAACTATCACATGAAAGAAGTATATTATACAAATTATCATGTAAGTAAGAAAAACAAAATGCATTGTGCTGCAATAAAAAAGTGCATAGCCTTGGTGAAGCAAAACTTTAATACATTCCTGAAACTGTCCTTTAGAAGGATACCAAAACTGCTCCTCACTTGAGGTACAATGACACACTTCTCTTTTTTCCAATCCAGGCCTCCTTGAACTTGTTTCTTCTGTTTCCCAGATACAATTTGATAAATTTTGATCAAATTTGTGTGTGCCGCTGTTTCACTCTACTATAGGTAGACTCCAAATCATGTCTTATCCTTTTGGCTTTGGGCAATTACAGCATGTTGTTTGGGGGCAGCATTATTACTCGAGGTCTAGGACACATCATAGCAAATCTGCAAAGAATACCACTGCAGTGCATAAAACGGAGTCATGGCCTAATAAACATAGAAAGTGATGCTTCTGACAAAGTAATAAAGACAGCTAGAGCTATGTGCCCTTTAAAATCAGTCAAAATTATTCAACATCATGACTGGAAAAACAGTTATTGTCATAATGCAAGTGTTCATTCTAACTTACATATGCTTTACCACTAACAAATATACCAGTAATCGGTCTGACTTTAATACTTTATAAGATGACAGGTAGTCTCTAGAAAAATAAAAAGTGGCTACGATAGTTTACTATAAAACATCCAAATAGGTGACATAAAGGAGAAAATTAACATTTAGTCATTTTTTATTTACTAACAATCCAACTGAGGCTAAAAGTTTTCCCCTGTATGTTCTAAATGAAATATGTAGCTACTTACTTTGCTTTTAAAGAACCCAGACATAATCCTCTGACATAGTCTTTTCCCTTAAACTCAATGTCCAGAAGTCACAGAATTAATCAATGTTGTCAATGCTATTTAAGAACCAATCTTTTTCTATTCATTGTTTAGATCAAGTATAAAAGAAATATAACCACCATATGATAATTCCATTAGAATTTCAATTTTTTGAAACAGCTGAATTATTTTTATATTTATGAATAATTGCATGAATATAAGACATTTTAGATTGAGGACATATGAAATTATATTAATTGAGAAATTATGTCATGGAGAAATAATTTCACAATAATAAAAATAAAATATGTTAAAACAAAATGTACTCTTCTTCTGACATTCTTTTGAGAAAGGATGGACTTCTGGTATGACACTAATGATCACTAGAATTCACAGTTTACATTAATGGGTATCAATGCTACTCACTCATCGGATGTGACATATGCCAATGAATCTAATTGACATTCACAAAATGGCTTCAGGGAGATAATCTTAAGAGTACATTCATTGTTCCACATATTATTAAAATGTCTGCCCTTCATAAAGCTAGAATAATAAAAAAAATGCATATTCTGGTGGTTTGAATAGAATAGATGGCCCCCAATATATTCAGTTGTTTATTTGTTTGTAGTTTGCATCTTTAGCCACCTGGCTGGAGGTAGTGCCATTGTATGGATCTTAAAGTGTGGTGGTGGGTTTCAGATTTCAATCTAAAGATATGCAAAGTGTGCCTAGCTGGAGTTCCTGAAGTGTGCTGTGTTGTGTGGCTTTTGGCTTTTTGGCTTGTGCTTCTCTCTCTCTGCTTGGTCCTGTGAAGGCAGGCCAGTTTCTTCTACCATTATGGAACTTCCCCTGGATCTGGGAGCTTCAATAAATATCCCTTCCTCCATAACTCTGTCTGGTCTGAAAGTTCATCTCAGCAAACCTGAAGCTGTCTGCTACACATATTAAAATTGGTTTTTCTTCCTCTAAATTATTTTCATTCTACTGAGCTCTGGCATAACAGTGCCAATAGATACTACAATATCTCTTGAAATACTGCTAAATTACATTCAAATATTTGTCAAAAATATTTTATAAGCCGGGAGTGGTGGTGCACGCCTTTAATCCCAGCACTCGGGAGGCAGAGGTAGGAGGATCACCATGAGTTCGAGGCCACCCGGGGATTCCATAGTGAATTCCAGGTCAGCCTGGGCTAGAGTGAGACCCTACCTTGAAAAACAAAAAACAAAAACAACAACAACAACAAAATTATAAACTGCTTCCTTGGATTGGATTACAAGGTAATTTCCTGAAAAAATTGTAGTACCAATATAAGAATCTAAAATAAATACTTAATGGTTTGAATTAGGGTAAGCTTATTTTCTCATGTTGTGATTTGGTTAGTGTTAAGGCCTTCTTGCCTTCATTTATTCATATTCTTTTTAGAACTAAGTTTATAATTTTAATATAATATGCTGGTAAAAGGTAGGGAGAATTTTTAAAGGACAAAAATTTTGCCTTCATTTTCATTCTTTTCTTTTCTTTTTGGTTTTGGTTGAGACAGGGTGTCTATAGCCCAGGTTGGCTTTGTTGTGTAGCTGATAATGACCTTGAACTTATGAATTTCCTACCTCCCAAGGTGAACACCACCATTCCCACATTTTTTTTATTTTTTTTGAATTAAATATATACTTTGTAAGGTTACATCGTGTGTTGGTACTATTCTTTTCTTCCTCCCTGCACCCATTCCACTGTGGGGCCTCCTCAGTGGGATTGCTAGTATTCCCATGGGGTTGTGGTTTATGAGTTATGAGAGTAGCAGTTATTCTGTAACAGGGATTCTCAGGATTCAGCAAAGTCCATGAACCCCAAACCCTAGGTTGGTTTCTAATTTTAATCAAAGAATTGAATAAAAAGACTGAGAAGGACAATTATTATATTATTATATTTTTACATCTATTGGGGAAAGTACAGAAGCAAGGAAAGGCACCAGTGGCTGGAGATCCCATGTGGAGGTGATGAAAAATCAAGGAAAGAAAAGCAAGTTCAACAACTCCTGCCCTGTGGAGAATAAGGGCTAGGATGTCCTCCTGGCTGGGCCTGGGCCTGGGCCTGGACCAAGCATAGCTGGAAGTGCCCAAGTGGTAAGAGATCCTGCCCTCCCCTTGCAAAGTTATGTATAACCTTATAGTGGTGGGCTATCTTCAGGCTCAGGTGAACCAGAAGGACAGCTGGTTGGTTAGGACTAAGGCCTGTCTCAGGAAGGCTAGCCCTGATACCAAGTTCTTGGGGCTAAACTTGACTAACCACAATGTATAAATCCTATGAAAGACCTCCCTCCTGGGAGAAGTCATGGTTGTTTGTGGAAAAAAAAGGTCTAGGAAAGCAGGCAATAGATAAGAAGTCAGATCACCTTTGATTTTTAGCAAGTGCAAACTTTCCTGCATTTTTTACCTTCAGGGGTCCAATCACCCTATCTGTACTCCCTCTCAATTCATTGGGTGTGGGGAGCAATGCCTATAGATATGCCCTCCAATCCTAGGACTCTTAGAATCTTTCTACCTCCTCTTCTACAAAATTTTCTGAGCTGTGGTGGGGTGTTTGAAGTCTCCTTCAGTGTTGAGCTCTCAGGAGCTTCTTGATTTCTGCTTTGGTATGTGTTGAGTATCCTCAGTGTCTTGTCTTCTTCACCCTGGCACAAGTTTTCAGGCTCACTATGGAAGCAGCATTCTTGCTCATCTCACCAATTCCTCTGTTGTTTCAACCTGGGCATTGGTCTTCTGAAAAAGAAAAACAGATTCTCCAATGAATAATGTCAGTATGGCTTAAAATGGGATAAACACTGTTAATTTAGAGTTTCTTTTAATGGATGTAGCCCCTCTTTTGGTCAAAAACTAGTGGGAGCTTGTCATTGGAGACCATAATCTTAGTCGTGGTCATAATCATAGCCACCATAGGGTTCTGACCTGGTTCCTCATTCCAGCTATGGGTTCCTTTCCACTGGGTGGATCTCTTGGCCAAGCAGAAACCCATTGGTTACCTACTAAGGCTGGGTGCCACCACTGCCTTGTCAGGCTGGTTGCTTTTGGATAGCACTGTCCCCTGCTTGCTCACAACAATGTTGACCACTTTCCTCCTGCTCATGTAGTGCTTTCCAGCATTATATGGGTTTACCATCTGGGAACTGACTCTCTCTGGATTTCAGCCAGATCTCTCAGTGTTCTGTGTCAGTAGCATGTGATGTCTTTAGTAGTAGGGTCCTATCTTTTATCTTAGGTGGGTAATCAAGTGACTTGACAGAATCCTGTCTTGTTTTGGGGACCTTGTAGGTCTAATTCACACTTTTGTGTGATACTGTGAATCAAGTGCAAGGCCTCCTACACACTAGGCAGGCCCTCTACTGACTGAGCTGTATCCCCAGTCCCCTATCTTCATTTCCATTAAACTGTTTTTCCTGTTCTTGTTTTACTTTTTCTTTTGCTTCATTATAAATCATGTATTCTAGTGTTAACAGATGATCATAGTTATAATAATACAGACTAAGAAATATACTTCAAAATATCAGAAACATGCCGAAGTTTATTTCATGGTGACTTGAATAGTTGTTTCTGGTAAACCAAGTCTACCTCCAAGTGACCATTCCATAAACCAGCTAACAAAGAATTTACACTTTTAAATGTGTATTTTTCAATGAAAAATATACAATATTCATCCTATTCAACATGGAAGAAAAAGAAACACAGAGAAATACACATATATATTTCTTATGAACCAGGCCTGATGTTATAGCCCTCAGTTTTAATCACTTTTATTTGCTAAAGCTCATCAGCACCAACATATCTCACTACATACAAAGTTTAGCATGCAGTACAATTATAAGACTCAAACTGAAGCCAATGTCAATTTATTCAACAGCTACATGATCTGCTATGTGTAATAGAAAGTATGACTGAGAAGCCGGGCATGGTGGCACACGCCTTTAATACCAGCACTTGGGAGGCAGATGTAGGAGGATTGCCGTGAGTTCGAGGCCACCCTGAGACTCCATAGTGAATTCCAGGTCAGCCTGAGCTTGAGTGAGACCCTACCTCCAAACCCCCCCCCCCAAAAAAAAAAGAAAGAAAAAGAAAGAAAAGAAAGAAAGTATGACTGAGTAGAAACATTTCTACAGAAGAATGCTTTTAAAAAACATATGTGTAGTGTTATTTACTTAGATTAAATAAAATTGTCTTTATCTTCAAAAGGAAAATAAAAGCAAAACCAAACAGATTATTCACATGTATAAATTTTGTGGAATATATATTTTTCAGATTTATTATTAAATTTATTAATCAATCAAGTATACAAATTGTTGGAGTGTTAGCATAATGTCTTATTAGCAATGCTGTCTTGTTACACTGAATTATATAAATTCTGGAGATGAGTGAAATGAAGAACAAAACCCTTCTTATATAGTGTCAAAAAGCTTCTATATGTTTCCTAAATCATGAAGTGTGTTTCTTATTTATTCTTGTTTCTGTATTACCATTCCAGCATATATTTAGAGAAGAATTCATCACTTACAAAGAAAGAGAAAAATACAGGCAGATTATATATTCTACTTCATACATGAACCACAGCTATGCCATAAATGGGTAAATGGGTCACATGGGCATATGGAAAATTATATATATGTATATATATATATATATATATATATATATATATATATATATATGTGGTGTGTGTGTGTGTGTGTGTGTGTGTATAGAAAACTTCTCATAATATGCAACAATATGCATGTGTTAATATATTTTCACACATATAAAAATACTGCCAATAAATAAATGAATAAAAACAAATTAGACTATTATGTAATATTGGCTATTTTCTTTTTCATTCACTCATTCTTTTTTTAATTAATTAATTTATTTCTTTATTTTTTTATTAATTAGTTTTGTACTCAGTGAACACAGTCAATTTGGTACCATTGTTAGGCTCATCCATGTCCTACCCCTTCCCCCTGGCCCCTCCTTGTTGAGGTATATGGGTCATGCATTCTGGAGTTATCACACAGTTATGGGTATGATAAATGTCTCTGCATATCATGACCCAACATGTGGCTCTGACATTCTTTCCACCCCCTCTTCTGCAAAATTTCCTTGAGCCATGTTGGGTTCACTTTGGTCTGCTTCAGTGATGAGGTGTTGGAGGCCTCTGGGTCTATGGATCTCTGATTTGGTAGGAGTTGATTTTTCTCTGTGTTGATCTCCTTCACCCTTGTGCTGGTACTCAGTTCACCAAGAAAACATCACCCTTGCTTGTTTCGCCAATTGTTCTTAGTTTCAGCTGGACCCTTCTGAGGTATGATGGGGTTGCTCGCTCCATAGGATCTACATCTATCTGAAAGAGAAGCAGATCCTCCAATGGAGAGTAAGTTAACACCAGACAAATGAGATAACCCTTACTCTTTTATAGAGAATTTAATAGGTGTAGGCCCTCTTGTAGCCCACGATTCGTGGTAGCTTGATAATGGAGAGTGGACTTATGTTTGGATATAGTTATGACTTGTTTCCCAGATCCAGCTGTGGGTTTTGTACCACTGAGGGGTTCAGTTAGCCAAATCAAGAGCAGTTGGTTTCCCACCATGGCTGTGCGCCACTATTGCACTTGTTCATTCACTTATTCTGTATGAGAAAAATAAAGATAATGCCAGAGAAAAGAAAGATGACATATAGCAGGAACATTAGCCCTGCTTGAATCATTCCCAAGAAATTAATTTTTTTCAAAAATATTAAAACATCTAGCCAGACCTGGTGGTACAGGCCAGCAATTCTAGCTAAATGGGAAATTGAAGCAGGAAGATAAATTAATGTAAAAAGTCAGTGGAGGATATAACACAGTGGTAAAGCACTTATCAAAAAAAAAAAAAAAAGTATGAATGGAGCCAGGCATGGTGGTGCATGCCTTTAATCCCAGCACTCAGGAGGCAGAGGTAGGAGCATTGCCTTGAGTTCGAGGCCACGCTGAGACTACATCGTGAATTCCAGGTCAGCCTGGGATAGAGTGAGGCTGTACTTCCAAAAAAAAAAAAAAAAAAAAAAAAAAAAAAAAGCACAAATGGAAAAAAAGACTTCCAGGTAAGATGTCAGTATACTAGCCACATCAAAGCAGCCTAGGGAGGGAAATAAACAGAAACACAGCAAAACTTTTCTACTGAATAGTGAAGGTTTAAGTTCTTATCAACCATAGCAGAGAAGCAGGAGAGACAAAGATCTTCCAGAAATGAAGAAACTGGCCAGAATTCCACCTAGACACCAGCAGACCCAGTCCTCAAACCTTCTTGACCAGTGGCACAGAGCTGCAGGGGAAGAAACAACTTGAGGGGGTTTTCTACTCACATCAGTGTGCTTGCAAAGAGAAGAAACCTGAAAGAGAAGACAGTAGAGAATAGCTGAGTAGCTGCTAAAGGAGAATACAAACAGGTCCAGCTGAGAAGCTCCAGTATGATTCCAGGCACACTGCAACGTCTCTCATGCCCCAACCATCAGGGGCATGAATATCTATGAATATCTGGAGAATTCATTCACTCCAGCTACCCAAAACAGAGAGGGATCAGGTTAGGAACTCAGCATTGGTGAGATTGGAAGCCATTCCAAAAGGTAACAAGGCCTACTTACACAAAGCCAGATAAATAGGCTTGCACTGGAAGTGCTAATCTCTCTTTCCATGTCTGGAAAGGTTATGTATTACATTTGAATTGCATCTTCTTGGTTGGCTTTACCCTTCTCAAATAAGCTGCATTTTGGTGTTAACTATTGTTACCTTTGATGTTTCCTGTCTTTTTCTTCTGTCATTACTGGAGGCAGGGACTGACTGGTACCAGACTGCCTTGGATCCTATTTCAGACTAGAAAACTCAACCACCTAGTTGACAGGATTAAGGGTGTGGGACAACATAAACCTTTAGGGACTTTGGATTTGCTAGATTATCCTTTAAGTTTCATCCCATGCTTGTATAACTAGTCTGTGCTGGTTTGATTGAATATCTCAGTTGAATTTTAGAATTTTCCAGTAATTTTCTTCACCCAGTCAACTACAATACTTGAATATCAGGCAAGTACCAAACCTAGTGTCACTTCTGCTGCTGCTCTTGGAGTATAAGAGCTACACCTGGCACCTTAAACTCCTACACTGAAGATAGATATAGTCTAATTTACACAGCTAAGAATGCTGCAGATAATAAGAGAACCCAACCATCAAATTAACTCAAGATGCAAAAGCTTCTACATTATAATACAAGAAACACAAAAACAAGACAATAAAATCCTATCAAAAGTTATAAATCCATCATAAATGGCCTCCAGTGGGACTGCTTTAGATGAAATGTCTGACAAAGATTTAAAATAAAAAGATTATATCTATGTCCAAAGAAATCAAAGAAGAAATTAAAGGAATCAAAGAAGAAAACCAACTCCTAAATGAATCCCAAGAAAACACAAGAAACAACTTAATGAAATAAGTAGATCAATACAAAACATGGGTAAGGAAATAGAAATAATTAAAAAAAAAAAAAAAAAACAATCAGAACTACTAGAAATAAAGACCAGAGCAAGGCAAATAGAAAACTCTGTAGAAAGACACGAGTAGCGTGGATCAAGGAGAGGAGAGAACATTTAATGAGAAGATGAGGTGGCAGATCTAACACAGGCTAACAAAGAGAATGAAAAACTAATAAGAAGACGTGAATAGGAATTTCAAGATATTTGGGACACTATGAAGACATCAAACATAAGAATTCAGGGCATAGTAGAAGAAGAAATTCACTCCAAAGGCATAACAGGCATTTTCAACAAAATCATAGAAGAAAACTTACCCCAAGTAGGGAATGTGATGCCAATATAGATACAAGAAGCCTATAGAACACCAAACAGACAAAATTAGGAAAGAACCTCTTATCATCATATTACAGTTAAACTACAAAACAACCAAACCAAGGAAAATATATTGAAAGCAGTTAGAGAGAAAAATCAAGTTACATACAAAGGCAAGCCCATCAGGATCACAGCAGATTTACTTAACAAAAAATAGGCACTATCTTAGGGTGCAAGATTGTAAAACAGTGTTTCAGGCAAATGGGATTACAAACAAGCAGGGATCACTATCCTAATATCTGACAGGGTAGATTTCAGATGAACATTAGTTAGGAAAGATAAGGAACGTGACTTTATATTGATTAGAGGAACACTCCAACAGGAGGACATTAGAAACCTAAACATATATGTACCTAACATGAGGGCTCCAAATTTCATCAAACAAATAGTATTAGAACTAAGGTCACAGATAAAACCAAATGCAGTTGTATAGGTGACTTCAACACTCCACTCTTATCAATTGACAGGTCAAAAAATAGAGATGCATTTTGATTAAATGAGATCCTAGAACAATGGACCAAACAGATGTCTACAGGACATTTCATCCAAATGCTGCAGAATACAAATTCTTTTCAGAAGCACCAGGTACATTCTCTAAAATAGACCATATTTTAGGACACAAAGCAAATCTTAACAAATACTGGAAAATTGAAATAACTCCTTGCACTCTACCTGATCACAATGGGATCAAACTACAAATCAATAGCAAGAAAAGCTATAAATCACACACAAAATCATGAAAACTAAAAAAATACACTACTAAATGATGAATTGGTTAATGAAGAAATCAAGAAGGGTATCAAAAAGTTCATAAACTCAGGCTTCTGGTTAAGATGGCAGCATAGGAACCATGCCAAAGCAGCCTAGGGGAGAAAAAGCCAAAAGCCAAAAAAAAAAAAAAAAAAAAAAAAAAAAAAAAAAAAAAAAAAAAAACCAGCAAAATACACTCTTCTACTGAAAAGTAAGGTGTATAAGAAATTAACAACAGCAGCAGAGAAGTAGGAGAGATCCAGAGCATCTAGAGCCCACAGAAGCAGGCAGAAGTGGCCCCAGCAGTGGCAGCACCAAATTCATATGACTCCATCCATAAGACTTGGCCTGAGCCACAGGAAAAGCCAGGTGAGGAGACTCTCCACTCACACTGGAGCTCCTTCAAACTCAAGAAATGTGAAGGAAGGACAGCAGGAAAGAATGGAGGAGTAGCTCATGAGGAAGATGATTGGGAGGACCAGTGGGAAAATATCACCCACCATCCACAGCCTCCCCTCCCCGACCACCAGCATAAGTGCCAGCAACCACCAGAGACATGGGGCAGGGAGCTCACCTACACAGCACCTGACAGTTGATCAGAGCAGCAATCCCATAACCCAGCCAGCCCACCTAAACCCATGGTGCAGCAAAGAGGGACTCAAGCAGGAGAGCATAATGGAGACCAAAATCATCCCAAAAGATAACTGGGATTACACAAGGGAAGGGTCTCACATGGTCACAAGCTGACTTGGAACCCTCAAGAGACCAGAAATCTTAGCCTCCTAATTGACAGGATTAAGGCTGTGGGACAACACACACCATAAGGGACTGTGGTTGTGTTTAAGGATCTGATAGTCATAATACCTACTTTAGCATAAATACTCTGCAGTTTTTCAATGCATGTGTACATTGATTAGTTAAATTTTAGAATCTGCCTGTATTTTGTTCCACTCAGCATTCTTGAATAGTCTCATAGCAGGCAAACCCAACATGTAGGGTCACTTTTGGAGTTACTCTGAGAATCTTAAGAGCCACACTTACCACCTTAAGCTCCTACCCTGAAGATATATAACATCAAATTGGTTGATACATCTAATAATATTGCAGCAAATTAGAAAATCCAAGCATTAAATTAATCAAAGATGCAAAAATAATACACAAGAAACACAAAAATGAGAACAATATAAATCCACCAAAAAGTATTAATGCATCAGAAATGACCTCCAGTGAGAATTATTTAGAGGAAATGACTGAGAAAGATTTCAAAAGAATGATTATAAATATGTTCAAAGAAATCAGGGAGGAAATCAAAGGAATTAAAGAGGAAATCAGGGCTGGAGAGATGGCTTAGCAGTTAAGCACTTGCCTGTGAAGCCTAAGGACCCCAGTTCAAGGCTCGATTCCCCAGGAACCATGTTAGCCAGATGCACAAGCGGGTGCACGCGTCTGGAGTTCGTTTGCAGTGGCTGGCATCCCTGGCATGCCCATTCTGTCTCTTTCTCTCTATCTGCCTCTTTCTCTCTGTGTGTCACTCTCAAATAAATAAATAAAAATGAACAAAAAGAATTTAAAAAAAGAGGAAATCAAAGGACTCAAAGAAGACACAGGAAACCAATTTAATGAAATGAGAAGTTCAATACAAGACATAAGTAAGGAAATGGAAATAATAAAGAAAAAACAGTCAGAATTACTAGCAATGAAGAACACAGTGAATGAAATAAACTCTGCAGAAAATCTCACCAGTAGAAGAGATGAAGGAGAGGACAGAATATCTAAACTAGAAGACCAGGTGGCAGATCTAATATAGTCCAACAAAGAGAAAGACAAACTAATAGGAAAGTATGAATGGGAATTTCAAGATATTTGAGACACTGTGAAAAGAAGGAGAAGAATTTCACTCCAAAGACATAGTAGGTGCTTTCAACAAAATCATAGAAGAAAACTTTCCCCAAATTGGGAAAGAGATGCCAAGGCAGATATAGGAAGTCTTTAGCACACCAAAAAGACAAAACCTGGAAAAAACCTTTACTTGCCATATTATAAATAAACTACAAAACCTACAAACCAAAGAAAATATATGGAAAGCAGTTAGACAGAAAAATCAGGTCACATACAAAGGCAAGCCTATCAGGATCATAGCAGATTACTCTCCACAAACTTTCAAAGCCAGTAGAGTTTGGATTACAAGTTCTAAAAGATAACAACTATCAATCAAGGTTACTTTATCCTGCAAAGCTATCCATTCAGATTGATGGATAAATAAGGACATTCCACAATAAAAGCAGGATAAAGGAATATTTGAAGACAAAACGAGCTCTACAGAAAATACCTGAAAGGACCCTCCACGCTGAAGAGAAAGAAAAACACACATATAAGGAACCTGGAAAAAAACAAAGCATACTCAAATACTACTTAATACAAGACAGCAAAGGTAAAACCAGAAGAACAACAAAAGAGAAAGATGGCAAAAATAAATACACGCCTTTCAATAATAACTCTTTTTTTTTTTAATTTTTTTTTGGTTTTTCGAGGTAAGGTTTTGATCTAGCCCAGGCTGACCTGGAAATCACTCTGTAGTCTCAGGGTGGCCTTGAACTCACGGCAATCCTCTTACCTCTACCTCCCGAGTGCTGGCATTAAAGGCGTGCACCACCACGCCCGGCTCAATAATAACTCTTAATATCAATGGCCTCAATGAACCAACAAAAAGACATAGGTTTGCAGGCTGAGTTAAACAGCAGGATTCTTCAATTTGTTGGCTCTAAGTAATTCACCTTTCTCTAGAAAGGTGATGGACACTGTCTTAGGGTGAAAGGTTGGAAAACAATGTTTCAAGCAAATGGGCCTAGAAAACAAGCAGGGGTTGCTATCCTAATATCTGACAAGGTAGATTTCAGTCCAACATTAGTTAGGAAAGGTAAGGAAGGTCACTTTATATTGAATAAAGACACACTCCAACAGGACATTACAATCCTAAATATATATACACCTAACATGGGGGCTTCCAAATTCATCAAACACTATTAGAACTAAGGTCACAGAGAAAACCAAACACAGTGGTAGTGGGGGACTTCAACAACCCACTCTCATCAATTGACAGGTCATCCCAGCACAATTAAACAGAGATGCATCTGAATTAAATGAGATCACAGAACAGATGGACCTAACATACAGGACATTTCATCCAAATTCTGCAAAACACACATTCTTTTCAGCAGCCTATAGAACATTCTCTAAAATAGACCACATATTAGGACACAAAATAAATCTTAATAACTCAGGAAAATTGAAATAATTCCTTGCACTGTATCTGACCACACTGTTATCAGACTACAAATCAATAGCAAGAAAAGCTATAGAGCATACACAAACAATACACTGCTAAAAGATGAATGGGTCAATGAAGAAATCAAGAAGGAAATCAAAAAAGTCATAGAGTCAAATAATAATGAGAATACGACATACCAAAACCTTTGGGACACAATGAAGGCAGTCCTAAGAGGGAAGTTTATAGCTTTTGCTTTAAGTGCCTATATTAAGAAATTAGACAGGTCACAAGTAAACAATTTAATACTTCACCTTAAAGCCTCGAAAAAGGAAGAAAAAGACAAACTGAAAATTAGTAGATGGGAGGACATAATAAAGATTAGGGCAGAAATTAATGAAATATAAACCAAAAAAGAAAAACAATACAACGAATCAATGAAACAAAGAATTGGTTCTTTGAAACAATAAACAGGATTGATAAACTTTTAGCAAATCTGACCAAAAGAGAGAAGAAACACAAATTAATAAAATTAGAGATGAAAAAGGCACTATCACAACAGATACCAGAGAAATTCAAAAAATCATAGGGACTTACTTATAAGAACATATACTCCACTAAGTTTGAAAATCTGAAAGAAATGGATGATTTCCTTGATTTACATGACCTACTTAAATTAAATCAAGATGAAATTAATCACTTAAATAGACCTATAACAATTATGGAGATCCAAGTGGTTATCAAAAATCTCCCAACTAAAAAAATCCCAGGCCCAGATGGATTCCCTGCTGAATTTTACCAGACCTTCAAGGAAGAGCTAACACCATTGCTTCTTAAGCTTTTCCATGAAATAGAAAAAGAAGGAATCCTACAAAACTCCTTCTACGAAGCCAGGATCAGCCTGATACCAAAACCAGGTAAAGATAGAACAAAAAAAGAAAATTACAGTCCAATCTCCCTCATAAACATAGATGCAAAAATTTTCAACAAAATATTGCAAACAGAATACAGTAATATATCAGAAAGATCATTCACGCTGACCAAATAGGCTTTACCCCAGAGATGCAGGGATGGTTCAGCATATGCAAATCGATAAATGTAATACATTATATAATTGGACTGAAAGACAAAAATCACATGATCATCCCAATAGATGCAGAGAAAGCGTTTGACTTTCCAACATCCCTTCATGATAAAAGTCCTACAGAGACTGGGAATAGAAGGAACATATCTCAGTATAATAAAGGCTATTTATGACAAGCTCACAGCCAACATATTACTAAATGGGGAAAACCTGGAAGATTTTCCACTAAAATCAGGAACAAGACAATGGTGTCCACTGTCCCCACTCTTACTTAATATAGTACTGGAAGTCTTAGCCATAGCAATAAGGCAAGAGACACACATAAAAGGGATACAAATTGCAAAGGAAGAGATCAAGTTATGATTATGTGCAAATGACATAATTCTATTCATAAAGGACCCTAAAGACTCTACCAGCAAACAGAGCTGATTAACACAGCCATGTAGCAGGATACAAAATAAACACACAGAAATCAGTAGCCTTCCTATATGCTAACAACAAACACACAGAGAATGAAATCAGAGAATCACTGACATTCACCATTGCATCAATAAATACATAAAATACTTTGGAATAAACCTAACCAAGGAAGTGAAGGATCTCTATAATGAAAACTTTAAAACACTCAAGCAAGAATTTTCAGAAGACACTAGGAAATGGAAAGACATCAATTGTTCTTGGATCGGAAGAATCAATATTATAAAAATGGCAATCTTACCAAAAGTAATATATACATTTAATGCAATCCCCATCAAGATTCCCATGACATTATTCACACAAATAGAAAAAAAACAATCCAAAAATTCATCTGGAAGCATAAAAAAAACCCTCAAATATCTAAAACAATTTTTAGCAACAAAAATAAGGCTAGTGGTGTCACCATGCCCGATTTTAACCTATACTACACAGCCATAGTAACAAAAGCAGCATGATACTGGCACAAAAGCAGACATGTAGATCAATGGAACAGAATAGGGTAGCTATAGCCACCTAATCTTTGACAAAAATGCCAAAAATATTCATTGGAGAAAAGACAGCCTCTTCAGCAAATGGTGCTGGGGAAACTGGATATGTATCTATAGAAGGATGAAAATACATCCTTATCTCCATGAACAAGAATTAAGTCCAGCCGGGTGTGGTGGTGCATGCCTTTAATCCCAGCACTTGGGAGGCAGAGGTAGGAGGATTGCTGTGAGTTCGAGGCCACCCTGAGACGACATAGTCAATTCCAGGTCAGCCTGAACTAGAGTGAGACCCTACCTTGGAAAACCAAAAAAAAAAAAAAAAAAAAAAAAAAAAAAAAAAAAAAAAAAGAATTAAGTCCAAATGGATCAAAGAACTTAACATCAGATATGAAACTCTAAAACTGCAGGAATAAAAAGTTGGGGAAACCCTTCAACATATTGGTCTTGGCAAGGTCTTTCAGAATATAACCTCAATTGCTCAGGCAATAAAACCACAGATTAATCACTGGGACCTAATGAAATTACAAGCTGTTTGCACAGCAAAAGGCATTGTGAATAGAGCAAAGAGGCAACCTACAGAATGGGAGAAAATATTTGCCAGCCATATATTTCATAGAAGATTAATATCTAGGATATACAAAGAACTCAAAAATTAAATAATAAAAAATCAAACAGCCCAATTTAAACACTGGAACTAAATAGAGAGTTCTGAAAAGAAGAAACACAGATGGCATATACACATCTTAAAAAAACAGTAAACATCCCTAGTCATCACGGAAATGCAGATTAAAACTATGCTGAGATTCCATGTCACTCCTGTCAGATTGGCTACCATCATGAAAACAAATGAATATAATTGCTGGAGAGGATGTGGAAAAAGAGGATCCCTTCTACACTGTTGGTGGGAATGTAATCTGATACATCTAGCCACTATGGAAATTAGTGTGGAGATTCCTCAGACAGCTAAAAATAGATCTACCATGTGACCCAGCTATAGCACTTCCTACGCATATGTCCTAAGGACTCATCTCACTAACTTAGAGATACTTGCTTAACCATTTATTGCTGCTCTATCCACAATAGCTAGGAAATGGAACCAGCCTAGGTGTCCCTCAACTGATGAATGGATATGAAGATGTGGTACAGTTACACAATGGAGTTCTACTCAGTGGTAAAGAAAAATGTTATGAAATTTGCTGGAAAATGGATGGATCTGGAAAGGATTATTCTAAGTGAGGTAACCCAGGCTCAGAAAGTCAAACATCACATGTTCTCTCTAATATGTGGATCCTAGCTACAAATAACTAGACTTCTGTGTAAGTAGGAAGAAAACACAGTATCATCGGCCAGTAAGCTAGAAAGGAGATATAAACAGAATTGAAAGGGAGGTGAGGGATGTGGGGGGGGGGGGACTAATAGAATGGTATTGTATATATGTGAGTAGAAGAACAGATTAATGGGGGTGAAAAGGTCTAAATGAGGTGAGTGGAAGAGACTAGGTAAGGAAGGGTGGAGGGAGGGCTAATCAAAATCTAAGAGGATGTAAATAAGTCATTTGGAAACCTACTTTTTTGGACAATGGAACACACAGGAGCCATAGATTGTTACTAGAAAATTTTCAGTGCCAGGGATGGGATACCTTCCAGTGGGTTGTTGGCCAGGGAGGTTCCTGAGGCCCTGCAAACATTATAGGTCATTGCTGAGGCCCTTGGTTTCCTACCAGGAATAGATGGTAAGACCCTATTGCTGAAGTCTCCACATAATTGGGCTGCAAGGTCACTGAGAAACCCTGCTGGAGTTGAGCTGAAAACCTCCTCCATGTAGACCAGCTGGCAGAAAGCTGAAAAAAGCCATCCTGGAGAGAGAGAAGTCACCAGTGAAGATACAGTGGATACTAGAAGCCTTATATTTGGCTAACAAGCCCAAATGAGACAGCAGGTGCAATAGTGGCATGTCTGTTATGGGATAAACCAATCACCCTCTAATTTGACTGGAGGCCTACTCCATGTCAGGTAATATATCCCTGATACTGAAAACATACAACAGGGGTAGTCATGAGCCCTAGGGGTGTAACGTCTGCTGGTGTCTGGCTAAAAGTATATACTATGCTCACCAAACTGCCCAGTAAACACTTGTCTTAACATTAATACCCATATATTAATGCTACTCTCACTTTTGAATAGAAAACCTCTTTTCAGATTGCAGTGATCTTGGGATGACTCAGGAGGCACCATGATGCTAAAAAGATGTGACAGAGGAGTGCTCAGTACTGAAATATCTCAATCACACCTTCCATGGCTCAGAGTCCATTGCAGAAGAGGTGACAGAAAGAATGTAAGAGCCAAAGGAAGGGTAGGACTACTTACAATGTGCTCCTCCAGACACAATGGCCTGGAGATCCATGACCTCACAGTGCCTAACACTACATACACAAGACCATCATAATAGGAGGAAAATATCATGACATCAAAATAAAAGAGAAACTGATTAAGAGGGGGAAGTGATATGATGGAGAGTGGACTTTCAAAGGGGAAAGGGGGGGAGGAAGGAGGGAATTACCATGGGTTATTCTTTATAATTACGGAAGTTGTCAATAAAAAACATTTTTTTCTCAATTTTTATTAACATCTTCCATGATTATAAAAGTATCCCATGGTAATTCCTTCCCTTCCCCCACTTTCCACTTTGAAATTCCATTCTCCATCATATCCCCTCCCCATCTCAATCAGTGTCTCTTTTATTTTGATGTCATGATCTTTTCGTCCTCTTATGATGGTCTTGTGTAGGTAGTGTAAGGCACTGTGAGGTCATGGATATCCAGTCCATTTTATGTCTGAAGGGAGGACATTGTAAGGAGTCCTACCCTTCCTTTGGCTCTTACATTCTTTCTGCCACCTCTTTTGCATTAGACCCTGAGCCTTGGAAGGTGTGATCGAGATATTACTCAGTACTCTAGTCATTTCTTTCCAGCACCATGATACCTTCTGAGTCGTCCCAAGGACAAATTTTTAAAAATTCATAAATTCAAATGATAAAGAGACCACAACATGCCAAACTTTTGGGACTCAATGAAGGCAGTCCTAAGAGAAAAATTTATACCTTTAAGTGCCTATATTGAGAAATTAGAAAGGTTGCAAGTAAACAACTTAATGTTCAACCTTAAGACCTTTGGAAAAGATGAAGGCAAACCAAAAATAAGAAGAAAGGAATAAATAATAAATATGAGGGAAGAATTTAATGAAATAGGGGGAAAATGAATCAATGTAACAAAAACTTGGTTCTTTGGCAGGATAAACAAGATTGATAAACCCTTAGCAAATCTGACCAAAAGAAAGAGAGAAGAGACACAAATTAATGAAACTAGATATGAAAAGCTCAACATCAAAACACATACCAGAGAAATTTTAAAAAATCATAGAAACATACTATACTCCATTAAGTTAGAAAATCTGAAAGAAATAGATGATTTCCTTGATTTATATGACCTATCAAAATTAAATCAAAATGAGATTAACCACTTAAATAGACCTAAGGGGCCGGGGAGATGGCTTAGTGGTTAAGTGCTTTCCTGTGAAGCCTAAGGACCCCAGTTTGAGGCTGGATTCCCCTGAACCCATGTTACCAGATGCACAAGGGGGTGCACATGTCTGGAGTTCGTTTGCAGTGGCTGGAAGCCCTGTTGTGCCCATTCTGTCTCTCTGCCTCCTTCTCTCTCTCTCTCTCTCTGTCACTCTCAAATAAATAAATGAAAATAAACAAACAAACAAAAGCATTTAAATAGACCTATGCAAGTATGGACATCCAAGTGGTTATTTTAAAAAACTCCCAAGTAAAAAATGTCCAGGCCCTGATGGATTAACTGGTGATATTACCAGACCTTCATGGAAGAACTAACACCAATGCTTCTCAAAGTTTCCCATAAAGTAGAAAAGGAAGGAATCCTACCAAACTCCTTCTATGAACCCAGCATCACGTTGATACCAAAACCAGACAAAGATAGAACAAAAAAAGAAAATTACAGACTAGAGAATTCTGGGTAAGTTGGCGGCATAGAAGCCACACCAAACCAGCCTAGGGAGGGATTTAAGCAAAACCCCAGCAAAATACACTCTTCTGAAAAGTGAAGGAGTATAGGTTATTCTTAGACACAGCAGAGAAGCAGGAGAAAACAAGATCCACCATAAAGGAGGAAAATGGCTAGAACCCCACTGAGGTGCTGGCAGCCTGCTGATATGTGTGATCCACATACCTGCTTGGCACTGCCCCACTAGCGGTGCTAAGCAGAAGAAGCAGCTGAGACCAAACAAGGGGATTTTTCATTTTCATCAGCCTTCTTGAAAAATTGAGAAATTTGAAGACCAAGTAAGGAGCTACTGAAATGGATACAGGTAGAACTGTGTGAGCAACTCCAGAAGTCTGAACTCTCCCATCTCTGACCATCAGAACTGTGAACATCTGGTATTCAGCCCCCAGTGGCAGCACATCCAGCACAACTGATCAGGATTCCAGCTCCACAGCACAACACAGAGGGATTGAGGTGGGCACTCAGCATTGGTGAGATTGGAAGCCACCCCAAAAGGTAATGAGGCAATCTGACAAACAAACCAAACCAAACCAAAACAAAACAAAACAAACAAAACAAAACAAAACAAAACAAAACAAAACAAAAAACATGTACATAGGCCCATATTGGAAGAGCTAATCTCACTTTCCTTTTCAGGGCAGATTATGGGTCATATAGTCTTTGTTGGCTTTACCATTTTCAAATAACCTGTATTTGGGGGTTGAATATTGTTGCCTTTGACACTTTCATATTTGTAGGGCCTTTATCTATTGCTTCTATAATTATTGGGGGCAGGGTCTGATCCAGATACAGGTTGACCTGGAACCCAATTCAGAACAGAAATCTGTGTAACCCAGCTGACAAGATTAATGGTGTAGAGCAACACACACCTTTAGGGATTTTGGCTTTATAAGACTATCTGTTTGTTTTAATCCCCACAATTGCATATGTTGTGCTGGTTTTTATTGAATGTGTATATTTCTTAGTTGAAGTTTAGAATTTGCTAGTAAATTGTTCTACCCAGTCCACTAAAATATTTGCTTACAAGCAAACTCAAGACCTAGACCTAGACTTCAGTGGCTGGATTGGAGTACAATAGACACCTGGTACCTTAAACTCATATCCTGAAAGTATATAAAGGTTGATTGCCACATCTAAGAACACTGAAAAAAGGAGAAAACCCAAGAATCAAGTCATTTCAGGATGCAAAAGTCACTACATTACAATACAAGAAACACAAAGAATCGAGACAATACAGTCCTACCAAAAATTATAAATCTATCAGAAATTGCCCCGGCCAGTGGGGCTTCAACAGGAGCACGGACCCCAGAGAACCTGAAATGAAAGGGACAAGAGACACAAGGAACCGACAGCAAGACAGGAGTCTGATCAAGCTGCCAATTTTTATTTTTCTCAGGGTGCTTTTTATACAGCAGAACAGAGGAGTTTGTCAGCAGTTTAGGTATTGCTACCGTTCTGTTTCAATAGGGTAAGGTCCCGGCCCCAAGGCCACAAGATGTTCCACAGCTACAGGATAAGGCCCCAGCCCCAAGGCCATGAGACAATGACTTTCTCATTCTTTATGGGTGCATGAATTAACAAACAACTGCAGGCCTTGTGACTTTCCAGAACAGACAACTTATTACAAAATGCAGTCATTATTTAAGATGGAGGCACTTTTGCTTTCCTAGTGTCCAATGGTTCCCCACAAGAAATGATCACAAATGAGACTGTTTTAGAGGAAACATCTAACAAAGATTTCAAAAATCATGATGATATCTATTCTCAAAGAAATCAAGCAAGAAATGAAAGGAATCAAGGAAGAAGAAAACAAAGGAATTAAAGAAGCAAACAAACTTCTGAAAGAGAACACAGGAAATCAGCTTAATGAACTAAGGAGGTCATTACAAGACACGAGTAAGGAAATAGGTATACCAAAGAAAAACCAGGCTGAAATCCTAGCTCTGAATAATACAGTCAATGAAATTACAAAAAAAAAAAAAAAAAAAAAAGCCTCTGGGGAAGTCTCACCAGTAGAATGGATGGAGAGAACAGAATATCTAAACTAGAAGACCAGGTGGCAGACCTAATCCAGTCCAACAAAGAGAAAGACAAGCTAATAGGAAGGTATGAAAGGGAATTTCAGATATCCAGGACACTATGAAAACATCAAACATAAGAATTTGAGGAACAGTAGAAGGAGAAGAGGCTTAGTAGGTGTTCTCAACAAAATCATAGAAGAAAACTTCCCCCAACTAGGGAAAGAAATGCCAATGCAGATACAAGAATCTTAGAACACAAAACAGACAAAACCTTTAAAGAACCTCTCCTCTCCATGTTATAATTAAACTACTAAACACACAAACCATAGAAAATATATTGAAAGCAGTTAGAGAGTAAAAGCAAGTCACCTACAAGACAAATCCTTCAAAATAACTGCGGATTACTCAACACAAACTTTAAAAGCCAGAAGGGCTTAGAATGATGTATTCCAAGTTCGGAAAGATAGCAACTGTCAAACGATATTACTTTATCCTGCAAAGCTATCTACCCAAATTGATGGAGAAATAAGGACATTCCACAACAAAAACAGGCTAAAGGAATTTATGATAACTAAAACAGCTCTACAGGAAATACTTGAAAGAATTCTTCATGCTGAAAAAAAGCAAAAACACACAGGAAGAAATGGGAAAAAATAAACCATGCTCAAATAACAGTTAAAACAAACGAGTAAAGAGAAAACAAGAAACACTACAAAATAGAAAGAATGGTGAGAATAAATGCATACCTTTCAATAATAACTCTTAATGTTAATGACCTCAATGCACCAACAAAAAGACACAGGCTTACAGACTGGATTAAATGACAGGATCCTGTCATTTGTTGCCTCCAGGTAACTCCATCTCTCAAGTGTCTATCTTAGGGTGAAAGGATGGAAATGGTATTTCAAGCAAATCAGCCTAGGAAACAAATAGAGGTTGCTATCCTAATTTCTGACAGGATAGATTTCAAACCAACATTAGTGAGGAAAGATAAAGAAGGTCATTTTATACTGATTAAAGGAAGACCCCAACAGAAGGACAATATAATCCTAAACATATATGCACATAACATGGTTCCAATTTCACCAAAAAAACGCTATTAGATTTAAGATCACAGATAACACCAAACCCAATTGCAGTGGGTAACTTCAACACCCCACTCTCATCAATTGAAAGGTCATCCTATCAAAAAATAAACAGAGAGACATCTGGATTAAATGATGTCATGGAACAAATGGACCTAACAGATACCTACAGAACATTGGATACAAATACTGCAGAATATACATTTTTTTTCTGAGCAGCACATGGAACATCCTCTAAAATAGAGCATATATTATGACACAAAGCAAATCTCAACAAATATGGGAACACTGAAATTATCCCTTGTGCTCAATCTGAACACAATGGGATTAAACTTCAAATCAGCAACAAGAAAAGCTACAGACACTATAGAAATTCATGGAGGCTAAACAGTACACTATTGAATGATGAATGGGTCATTGAAAAAATGAAAAAGGAAATCAATAAATTCATAGAATCAAATGATGATGATAATACAATGTATGAAAACCTTTGAGACACAATGACGGCAGTACTAAGAGGGAAATTTATAGCTCTAAGTACTTATATTAAGAAATTATGGAGTTCCAAAATAAACAAATTAATGTTTCACATTAAAGACTTGGAAAAAGAAGAACAAGGCAAACCAAAAATCAGCAGGTGAGAAGGAATAATAAAGATTAGGGCATAAATTAATGCAATAGAAACCAAAAAAAAAAAAAAAAAAAAGAATCAACAAAACAGTTGGTTCTTTGAAAGGAGAAACAGGATTGATAAACCCTTAGCAAATCTGACCAGAAGAAAGAGAGTTGAGAAAAATAAAATAAAATTAAAGATTAAAATGGCACCATTAAAACAGAAAGCAAAGAAATTCAGAAAATTATAAGAACATACTTTAAGAATACATAGGCCTCTGAGTTTGAAAGTCTGAAAGAAATGGATGATTTCCTTGATTCATATAAACTACCAAAATTAAATCAAGACCTATAACACATACGGATATCCATGCAATTATAAAAGGTCTCCCAACTAGAAAAAGTCCAGGCTCAGATGGGTTCACTGGTGAATTTTGCTAGACCTTCATGGAAAAACTAACACCACTGCTTCTCAACCTTTTCCATAAAATATAAAAGGGATGAATTCTTTCAAACTACTTATATGAAGCTGGCATCACCCTCAAAACAAAACCAGACAAAGAAAGGACCATAAAAGAAAATTACAGATCAATCTCCCTCATGAACATAGATGCAAAAATTCTGAACCAAATATTTGCAAACAGAATACAAGAATATATCAAAACATTATTCACTCTGACAAAGTTGGCTTTATCCCAGGGATGCAGTGATGTTTCAACAGATGCAAACTGATAAATGTAATATATCATATAAATGGTTTGAAGGACAAAAATCAAATATCATCTCAATAGATGCAGAAAAGGCATTCGACAAAATCCAACATCCTTTCATGGTAAAAGTATTACAGAAACAGGGAACAAAAGAAACATATCTCAACATAATAAAAGCTACTTATAACAAACCTACAGCCAACATAATACTAATTGGAGAAAATCTTGAAGCTTTTCCACTAAATTCAGGAACAAGACAAGGGTGTCCACTCTCCCCTCTTTTATTTAATATAGTACTGGATGTCTTTGCTATAGCAATAAGTCAAGGGACACTCATAAAAGGGATACAAATTGGAAAGGAAGAGATCAAGTTATCATTACTTGCAGATGACATAATTCTATACATAGAGGACCCTAAAGACTCTACCAGCAAATTGATAGAGCTGATAAACACTTTTAGCAATGTAGCAGGATATAAAATAAATGCACAGAAATCAGTAGCTTTCCTATATACTAACAACAAACATGTGGAGGATGAAATCCGGGAATCTCTCCCATTCACAATTGCTTAAAAAAATAAATAAAGTACCTTGGAATAAATTTATCCATGGAAATGAAAGATCTTTACAATGAGAACTTTAAAACATTGTAGAAGACACAAGGAAATGGAAAGACATCCCATGTTCCTGGAATGGAAGAATCAATATTGTGAAAATGGCAATCTTACCAAAAGCAATCTACACATTTAGTATAATCCTCATTAAAATTACAATGGCATTGTCACAGCAAAAGAAAAAAACAATCCTAAAATTCATTTGAAAACACACAAAAAAATGTCAATTAGCTGAAAAAATTTCGAGCAACAAAAATAAGGCTGGTGGCATCACCATACCTGATTTTAACCTATACTACACAGCCATAGTAACAAAAAAGCATGGTATTGGCAGAAAGACAGACATGTAGATCAATGGAACAGAATAGAGGGCCCAGATGTTAATCCAGGCAGCTACAGATATCTGATTTTTCTGGGTTTTTTTTCTTTTCTTTTCTTTCTTTTTTTTTTTTTTCAATGTAGGGTTTCACTCTACCCCAGACTGACCTGGAATTCAGCCTCTTCAACAACCTCTTCAACAAGTGGTGCTGGGAAAACTGGATATCTATATATAGAAAGATGAAAATAGATCCTTGTCTTTCTTTATGCACAAGAATGAAATCCAAGTGGATCAGGGGCCTTAGTATCACACCTGAAACTCTGAAATTGCTAGAGGAAAAGGTAGGGGAAACCCTTCAACATATTGGCATAGGTAATGCTTTTCTGAAAATAACCCAAATTGCTCACAAAATGAAAACACTAATCAACCATTGGGATCTCATGAAATTAGAAAGCTTTTGTACAGCAAAGGACAGTGTGAATAGAGCAAAGAGGCAACTGACAGAATGGGAGACAATCTTTGCCAGCTACACATCTGCCAGAGGACAAATATCCAGGATATACAAAGACCTCAGAAAACAGAACAATAAGAAATCAAACAGCCCAATTAAAAAATGGGCTATGGCACTAAATAGAGAGTTCTCATGGGAAGAAATACAGGTGGCATATAAACATCTAAAAAAGTGTTCTACGTCAGTAGCTATCAGAGAAATGCAAATTAAAACTACCTTGAGATTCCATCTCTCATCTGTCAGAATGGCTACCATCAAGAAAACAAATGACAATAAATGTTGGAGAGGATATGGTAAAAGGGGAACCCTTCTGCACTGTTGGTGGGAATGTAATCTGGTACAGCTATTGTGGAAATCAGTGTGGAGGTTCCTGAGACAGCTAAAAATAGATTTACCATATGATCCAGCTATAGCATTCCTAGGCATATATCAAAATGACTTTTCTCAGTACCTTAGAGATACTTACAGAACCACGTTTATTGCTGCTCTATTCACAATAGCTAGGAAATAGAACCAGCCTAGTTGCCCATCCACAGATGAATGGATAATAAAGATGTGGTACATTTGCACAATGGAGTTCAATTGAGTGGTAAAGAAAAATGAAATTTGCAGGGAAATGGATGGATCTGGAAAGGATTATACTAAGTGAGGTAACACAGGCTCAGAAAGATAAACATTGCATGTTCTCTCTCATATGCAGGTCATAGCTACAAATGTATAGACTTTTGTGTGAACTGGAACAAAAAATCAGTAGCAGAGGCCTATAACCTAGAGAAAGGCTATAAGGGACGGAGAGAAGGAAGGTCTTAAGGGGATGGTATTGTATATATGTAAGTAGAAGAACAGGTTACAGGGAGAGGAAAGGCCCAAGAAAGGTCAGAAGAAAAGATTGTATAAAAAAAGGTTGTGGGGGTAGGGTCAATCAAAATTCAAGATATTCTGAATAAGACATACGAAAACCTACTTTCTTGAATAATGGCACATCCAGAAGCTATAGATTGGTGCTAGAAAATTTTCAGTGGCAGGGATTGGATAGCTTCCAGTGAGTTGTTGGTCAGGGAGTTTGCTGTTGCCTCTAAAATACTATAGGCTATTGCCAAAGCCCTTGGTTTCCCATGAAAAAGAGATGGTAAGACCCTGTTGCTAAAGACTTCACTGGGCTGAGCAGCAAATTCACTGGGAAATCAAATAGGTGCTGAGCAGAAATCCTTCTCCCTGTAGCCCAGCCAACTGAAAGCTGTAAAAAGCTGCACTGTATGCAGCCTTATGGGAGACAGAAATTATCAGTGGTGAAAACAGCGGACAGTGGAAGCCTCGAGTTTGGCCAGACAGGCCAAATACTGAATGAGTGTAATAGTGGCATGTCTCTTCTGAGTGAAACAACTGCTCGTTAATTGGATTGAAGACCCTCTCTATGGGAGGGAATATATACCTGGTACTGAAAACCTAATAAAAATCCTATGGGAGGGGAGGTCATGAGCCTTAGGGATATAAAGCCTGCTCTTGTCTTGATAAATGCATATATTATTCTCACCAAATTGCCCTGAAAGCACTCACGTAATGTTCATATTCATATATTAATGCTACTTTCACTCCTGGTTAGAGAAACTTCTCTTTTCAGATGGCAATGACCACTGGGATGACCCAAAAGGCAACATAGTGCTGAGAAGGAGTATCCATCACTGAAACATCTCACACCCTCCAAGGCTCAGGGTAGAAGAGGTGGCGGAAAGAATGTAAGAGCTGAAGGGAGGGTACCACTCCTTACATATAGCTGTCCAGACAGAAATTGGCCTCAATATCCCAGACCTCGCAGTGCCTAGCAATACCTACCCAAGACCCTCATAATAGGAGAAAAAAATATGATGACATCAAATTAAAACAGATACTAATGGTGAGAGGGAGGGGATATGATGGAGACTAGAGTTATGAAGGGGAAAGTGGGGGAAGGGAGGGAAATACCATGGTACCATGGTTTGTTATCTGTAAGTATAGAAGCTATACATACATATATATATATATATATATATATGTATATATATATATATATATATATATATATATGAATTACAGGCCAATCTCCCTTAAGAACCTAGATGCAAAAATTTGCAAACAGAATATAAGAATATATCAGAAAGATCACCCTGACCAAGTAGGCTTTATCCCAGAGATGCAGGGATGGTTCAACATACCCAAACTGATAAATGTAATACACTATATAAATGGACTGAAGGACAAAAACCACAGGATGATCTCACTAGTTGCAGCAAAAGCATTTGTCAAAATCCAACATCCCTTCATAACAAAAGTCCTAAAGAGACTGGGAATAGCTGAATGCATTGTATTTTACATCACGTATGGATATCAGTTTATGGGGGCCAGGGGCAGAATGTGGTGGTTTGATTCAGGTGTCCCCCATAAACTTAGGTGTTCTGAATGGTAGGTTCACAGTTGATGGAGATTTGAGAATTAACACCTGCAGGAGACAGTGTACTGTTGGGGGCAGGCTTATGGGTGCTATAGCCAGCTTCCCCTTGCCAGTGTTTGGCACACTCTACTGTTGCTATGGTCCACCTTATGTTGGCCAGGATGTGATGTCCACCCTCTGCTCATGTCATCATTTTTCCTTACCATCATGGAGCTTCTTCCTCAAGCCTGTAAGCCCAAATAACCTCTCTTTTTCCCACAAGCTGCTCTTGGTTGGGTGATTTCTACCACCAACGAGAACCTAACTGCAACAGCATCCAATGCTCATGAATTGAAAAATTAATATTATGAAAACATCTCTGTTACCAAAAATATTCTAAACATTTAATGCAAGTCCCTTCAAAATTCCAATGCAATTCTTCACTCAAATGGAAAAATTAGAAAATTAATTTGAAAGCATAAAAGTCTTGAATAGCCAAAGCAATTCTCAGCAACAAAAATAAGTCTGGAAGTATCTCCAAACCTGATTTAATTTATATTACAGAGCCATAATAACAAAAAGGAGCTGAGTTGTAAGCTTCTTTCTTGTTGATTAGCTGTTAGGATAGCAAAGAGCTATGCAGCCTATTGTGGGACAAAAGCCATCAACAGTTTTAACCAGCATGTTCTATTGATGGCCAGACAGGCCAAATTTACTAACTGATGTAAAGATGATGTCTGTTATGGGGTCATCCAACTGCTTTCTAGTTAGATTTGGGCCTGCCCTAGGAGAGGAAATTCCTGCCTGCCATTAAAAAGATAATCAAAGGATGGAGAGATGGCTTAGCAGTTAAGGCACTGGCCTGAAAAGCCTAAGAACTTATGTTTAAATCTCCAGGTCCCATATAGCCAGATGCATAGTGATGCAAGTGTGCAATGTCACATGGACACAATGGGGCACACACATCTGGAGTTCATTCATACCAGCTGAAGGCCATGGCACAATCACTTATCTTTCTCTTTCTTTCAAAGTAAATGAAAAAATAATCAAAAGCCTTTGACTCAGGAGATCATAAGCCCTAGGGGTAAAATTACCAGTATTTTCTGGCTAAATGGACATATTATAGCCACAGATGTGCTCTCTATATACTTACGTTTATGCTCATTTTTAATGTTACTCTCACTTTTCATTAAAAAAGCATCTTTTTTCAGATGGTTGTGATCACTAGGGAGACTAAAAACTCACTAAAGTGCTGAGAAGAAGAGGCAGTGGCGCATTCAGCACTAAGTAAAACATCTCTATCACTGTCTCCAAGTCTAAGGGATCAATGCAGAAGAGGTGGTATAAGGAATGTAAGGGCCAAGGACTTCCAGGTAATCGGTGGCATAGGAGCCATGCCAAAACCAGCCAAGGGAGGGATTTAAGCAAAACCATAGCAAAATACATACTTTTTCTGAAAAGTGAAGGACTATAGGTTATTTGTAGACACAGCAGACAGCAGGAGAGACCAAGATACACCAGAAAGGAGGAAAACAGCCAGAATCCCACTGAGGCACTTACAGCCTGCTGATCTGAGCAATATGTGCACCTGCCAGGCACTGCACACCAGGCATACCAAGCAGAGACAGCAGCAGAGACAAAACAAGGGGATTTTCCAACCGCATCTGCCTCCTTGCAAAGTCAAGAAATCTGAAGATCAGCTGAAATCAACTAAGGAGCTACTGAAAGGGATACAGGTGGGACTGCATGAGCAACTCCAGGCTTTCTGCACTCTCCCATCCCCCAACCATCAGAACAACAAACATCCAACATTCAGCCCCTTGTGGCAGCACATACAACACAGTTGGTCTGAATTCCAGCTCCACAGCACAACATGTAGGGACCGAGGTGGGTACAAAAAAAAAAAAAAAAAAAAAAAAAAAAAAAAAAAAAAAAAAACAGGTACAGGTACATAATTCTGCATTGGAAAAGCTAATCTCTCTTTCCATGTCAGGGCAGGTCAAGGGTTACATATTCTTGGTTGGCCTTACCATTTTCAAATAAGCTGTATTTGGAGATTGAATATTGTTGCCTTTGATGCTTTCAGATTTATACGACCTTTGTCTTTTGCTTCTGTCATTATTGGGGGCAGGGTCTGATTCAGATTCAGGCTGATCTGGAATGCAATTCAGAAAAGAAATCTCTGCCTCCCAACTAAATAGGTTAAGGATGTAGAGCAACACACACCCTGAGGGATTTTGGCTTTATAAAACTATCTGTTTCTTTTAATCCCCACAATTGCATACTCTGTGCTGGTTTTTATTGAATGTGTATATTGCTTAGCTGACATTCAGAATTTGCCAGTAAATTTTTCCACCCAGTCCACTAGAATATGAGCTCAGCAAGGAAATAACACTTAGGATTTTTTCTGCAGTTATATTGGGGTACAAGAGCTACACCTGGCACCTTAAACCCATATCTTGAAAGTATATAAATGTGGATCACCACATCTAAGAACACTATAGGTAAGTAGAAAACACAAGCATCAAATAAATTCAGAATGCAAAAGTTGCTACATTATAACATAAGAAACAGAGAATCAAGACAATACAATCCCACCAAAAATTATAAATCCATCATAAATGTTCACCAATGAGAATATTTTAGATGAACTGCCTGATAAAGATTTTTTTTAAAAAAAATAATTGTATCTATACTAAAGGAATCAAAGAAGAAAACAGACTCCTAAAAGAGAACACAGGAAACCAGCCTAAAGAAATAAGGAGGTCATAACAAGACATGAGCAAGGAAATAGAAATACTGAAGAAAGCCGGGCGTGGTGGCGCATGCCTTTAATCCCAGCACTCGGGAGGCAGAGGTAGGAGGATTGCTGTGAGTTCGAGGCCACCCTGAGACTCCATAGTGAATTCCAGGTCAGCCTGGGCTAGAGTGAGACCCTACCTCGAAAAACCAAAAAAAAAATAAAAATAAAAATAAAAAAAAAGAAATACTGAAGAAAAACTAGGGTGAAATTCTAGCTCTGAAGAACATAACCAAATAATAAAAAGTCTGTGGAAAGTCTCACCAGTAGAATGGATGAAGGAGAGAATAGAATATCTAAACTAGAAGACCAGGTGGCAAACCTAATAGATTCCAACAAAAAGAAACACAAGTTAATAGGGAGCTATGAATGGGAATTTCAAGATATCCAGGATATTATGAAAAGATCAAACATAAGAATTCAGGGTATAGTAAAAGGAGAAGGATTTCAAACCAGAGGCTTAGTAAACATTTTCAATGAAAACATAGAAGAAATTTTCACCCAGATTGGGAAATAAATGCCAATGCAGATACAAGAAGCTTTTAGAACACCACACAAACAAAATCTGAAAACAACCTCTCCTCACGATGTTATAATTAAACTACTAAACACTCAAACCAAATAAAACATATTGAAAGCAGTTTGAGAGAAAAAGCAAGTCACTTACAAAGGCAAGCCCATCAGAATAACAGCAGATTACTCAACACAAACTTTCAAAGCTAGAAGGGCTTGGAGTGACATATTCCAAGTTTTGAAAGATAACAACTATCAACCAAGATTGATTTATCCTGCAAAGCTATCTATCCAAATTGATGGAGAAATAAGGACATGCCACAACAAAACCAGGCTAAAGGAATTTATGACAATTAAGCTAGCACTACAGATAATACTTGAAGGAATCCTTCATGCTGAAGAGAAAGCAAAACACACACAGGAGGAAATAGGAAAAAGCAAACCATACTCAAATAACAGTTAAAACAAGCAAGTAAAGAGAAAACAGGAAGCACTACAAAATAAGAAGAATGGCAAGAATAAATGCATACTTTTCAATAATAACTCTTTTTAAAAAAATATACTTTATTTATTTGAAAGACAGAAAAAGAGAGAGAGAGAGAGAGAGAGTGACAGAGTGGATGGGCCTCTAGCTACTGCAAACAAACTCCAGATGCATGTGCACTCTTGCACATCTGGCTTATGTGGGCATGGAGAATTGAACCAGGATCCTTTGGCTTTGTAGGCAATTGCCTTAACCACTAAGCCATCTCTCCAGCCCTCAACAATAATTCTTAATATCAATGGCCTCAATGCCCCAACCAAAAGACACAGGCTAGCAGGCTATATTAAAAGACAGATCCTGCCATTTGTTGCCTCCAGGAAACTCATCTCTCAATAAAAGATAGAAACTATCTTATGGTGAAAGTTTGGAAAATGGTATTTCAAGAAAATGGGCCTAGGAAACAAGCAGGGGTTGCTAGCCTAATATATGAAAGGATAGACTTCAAATTAACATTAGTGAGGAAAGATAAAGTAGGTCATTTTATACTGATTAAAGGAATGCTCCAATAGGACATTATAATCCTAAATATATATGCACTTAACATGGGGGCTCCCAGTTTCATCAAACAAACACTATTAGACTTAAGGTCACAGATAATACCAAACACAATTTAGTGGGTGACTTCAATACCCCACTTTCATCAATTCACAGATCATCCCATCAAAATATAAACAGAGAGACATCTGGATTAAATGATGTCATGGAACAAGTAGACCTAACAGATATCTACAAAACAACCCATCCAAATTTTGCAGAATATACATGTTTTTCTCAGCAGCACATGGAACATTCTCTAAAATAGACCTAAAATAGACCATATATTAGGACTCAAAGCAAATCTCAAAAAATACAGGAAAATTGAAATAATCTCTTGTACTCTATCTGACCACAATGAGAATAAATCACAAACAAGAAAAACTGCAGAGCATACAGAAATTCATGGAACCTAAACAGTACACTATTGAATGATGAATGGGTCATTGAAGAAGTCAAAAAATAAATAAATAAATAACTTAATAGAATGAAATGATGATGAGAAGGCAACATACGCTTGGGACACAATGAAGGCAGTCCTAACAAGGAAATTTACAGCTGTAAGTGCCTATATTAAGAAATTAGAGCATTCACAAGTAAATAATTGAATGCTTCACCCTAAGTCCTTGGATAAAGAAGAACAAGGCAAACCAAAAATCAGGAGTCAGAAAGAAATAATAAAAATTGGGGCAGAAACTAATGAAATAGAAACAAAAAAATCAATCAAAAGAATCAATGAAACAAAGACTTGGTTCTTTGAAAGGATAAACAAGAGTGATAAACCATTAGAAAATTTGATGAGAAGAAAGAGGAGAGACAAAAATTAATAAAATTAGAGCGGAAAAATGCACCATTACAAAATATACCAAAGAAATCCAGAAAATCTTAAAGCCATAGTTTAAGAAAATATGTGCCTCTTAATTTGAAAATCTGAATGAAATGAATGATTTCTTTGATTCATATGATCTAGCAATAATAAATCAAGGTGAGATAAGCCATTTAGATAGATTTATAACAAGTATGGAGATTCAAGAATTTATGAAAAGTCTCCCAGCTATAAAAAAGTCCAGGCTCAGTTGGATTCACTGGTGAACTCTATGAGACCTTCATGGAAGAACTAACACCACAGAGTTTCAAACTTTTCCATAAAGTAGAGAGGAGGGAATTCTACCAAACTCCTTCTATGAAGCCAGCATCGCTTTCATACCAAAACTAGACAAAGAGAGATCAAAAAAGAAAGAAATAAAGAAAAAGAAAATTACAGACCAATCTCCCTCATGAATATAGATGTAAAACTTGTGAACAAAATATTGGCAAAGAGAATACAAGAATATATCAGAAAGATTATTCACCCTGACCAAGTTGGCTTTATCCCAGGGATGCAGGGTGGTTCATCATATGCAAATCAATAAATGTAATACATCATATAATTGGTCTGAAAGACAAAAAACACATGATCATCTCAATAGGTGCAGATATCCATTCAAAAATCCAACATCCTTTCATGGTAAAAATCCTACATAAACTGGTAATAGAAGGAACTTAATAAAACCTATTTATTCCAAACCAACAGCCAATACAATACTAAGCAGGCAAAAACTTGAACTTTTACACTAAATTCATGAAGACAAGGGTGTTCACTGTCCCCACTCATATTTCATAGAGTACTGGAAGTCTTAGCTATAACAATGAGGCAAGAGAAACTCATAAAACGGATACAAATTGGAAAGCAAGAGATCAAATTACCATTATTTGCAGATGACATGATTCTATACATAAAAGACCATAAAGACTCTACCAGCAAACTGTTAGCACTGATAAACACTTTTTGCAATGTAATAGGATACAAAATAAACCCACAGAAATCAGTAACTTTCTATACACTAACAACAAACATGCAGAGGATGAAATCAGGGAATCTCTCCCATTCACAATTGCCTCAAAATAAAGAAAGAAAGAAAGAAAGAAAGAAAGAAAGAAAGAAAGAAAGAAAGAAGTAAATACTTTGGAGTAAACTTAACCAAGGAAGCGAAGGATCACTACAATGGTAACTTTAAAACACTCAAGAGAGAAATGGCAGAAAACACAGAAAATGGAAAGATATCCCATGTTTTTGGAATGGAAGAATCAATACTGTGAGAAAATCAATCTTACCAAAAGCGATCTACACATTTAATGCAATCCCCATTAAAATTCCAATGGCATTCATCACAGAAAAAGAAAAAAAAATAATCCTAAAATTCATTTGGCAGCAAAAAAAACCTCTCAAATAGCCAAAACAATTTTGAGCAACAAAAATAAGACTGGTGGTATCACCATACCTGATTTTAAGCTATATTGCAAAGCCATAGTAAAAAAATAAAATAAAAAATAAAACAAACAGCATGGTATTGGCACAAAGACAGACATGTTGATCACTGGAACAGAATAGAGGATCCAAATGTTAATCCAGGCAGCTATAGCCCTCTGATTTTTCTGTTGTTGTTTGTTTGCTTTTTGGTTTTTTGAGGTAGGGTTTCCCTCTAGCCCAGGCTGAAATGGAATTCACTATGTAGTCTCAGGGTGGCCTTGAACTCATGGTGATCCTCCTACCTCTGCCTCCCACATGCTGAGATTAAAGGTGTGCCCCACCCCACCCCACCAGCCATCTGATTTTTGACAACAATGCCAAAAATATTCACTGGAGAAAGACAACCTTTTTAACAAGTGGTGCTTGAAAAAACTGGATATCTATATGTAGAAGGACGAAAATTAATCTTTGTCTTTCTCCATGAACAAGAATCAAATCCAAGTGGATCAGGGACCTTAATTTCAAACTTGAAACAGAAATTGTTACAGGAAAAGGTAGGGGAAACCCTTCAACATAATGCCATATGCAATGACTTACTGAATATAACCCCAATTGCTTAGGAAATAAAACCACAAATCAACTACTGGGATCTCATGAAATAACAAAGTTTTTGTACAGAAAAGGACACTATTAATAGAGCAAAGAGACAACCTACAGAATAGAAGAAAATCTTTGCCAGCTACACATCTCTCAGAGGATTAATATCCAGAATGTTCAAAGAACTCAAAAACAGAACAATAAGAAATCAAACAACACAATTAAACAAATTGGCTACCGAAGTAAATAGAGAGTTCTCAAAAGAAGAAATACTGATGATGGCATATAAACATCTAAATAAGTATTCTACATCCTTAGCCATCAGGGAAATGCAAATTAAAACTTTGAGATTCCATCTCACTCCTGTCAGAATGGCTGTCATCAAGAAAACAAATGACAATAAATGTTGGTGAGGATGCAGAAAAAGGGGGAACCGTTCTACACTGTTGGTGGGAATGTATTCTGGTACAGACTTTGTGGAAATCATTCTGGAGGTTCTTGAGACAGATAAAAATAGATTTACCATATTATCCAGCTATAGCCCTCCTAGTCATTTATCCTAATGACTCTTCTCACTACCATACAGATACTTGCACAACCATGTTTATTGCTGCTCTATTCACAATATCTAGGAAATTGAACCAGTCTATATGTCCCTCCATAGATGAATGAATAATAAAGATGTGGTACATTTACAGAATGGAGTTTTATTCAGCAGTAAAGAAAAATGAAATTATGCAATTTGCAGGGAAATGGTTGGATCTGGAAAGGATTATGCTCAATGAGGTAACCCAGGCACAGAAAGCCAAATGTCACATGTTTTCTCTCATATGTGGTCCTAGCTACAAATATATAGACTTGTGTGTGAGCTGGAACCAAACATCGGTAGCAGAGGCCAGTAAGGTAGAAAAAGGTTATAAGGAAGGGAGCATAGGGAAAGACTTAAGGGTAAATTATTGTATATATGCAAGTAGAAGAACAGATTACAGGGATGGGAAAGCCCTAAAAGAGGTCAGGGAAAAATTGTGTAAAAGAAGGGGGGAGGGTCAATCAAAATTCGAGATATTCTGAATAAGACATATGACAAGCTACTTTTTTGAATAATGGCACATCTAGAAGCCATAGATTGTTACTAGAAAATTATCAGTGGCAGAGATGGGATAGCTTCCTGTGAGTTGTTGGCCAGGAAGATCCCTATTGCCTCTTAAACATGTCAGGCTATTGCCAAGGCTTTTGGTTTCCTTAGAGAAACAGATGGCTTCTATTGCTGAAGACTTCACATGACTGTGCAGTAAAGTCACTGAGAAATCAAGCTGGTGCTGAGCAGTAAACCTTCTCCCTGTAGCCCAGCCAACTGAAAGCTGTAAAAAGCTGCACTGTATGCAGTCCTATGGGAGACAGAAGTGATCAGCAGTGAAAACAGTGGACAATTGAAGCTTCAAGTTTGGCCAGATATTCCAAATGACCAAATGAGTATAACAGTGGCATTTCTGCTCTGGGTGCAACCAACTGCCCTCTAATTGGACTGAAGGTCCATTCTATGGGGGGGGGGGTACATGCCTGGTACTGAAAACCTAAACAAAAGCCTATGGCAGGGCAAGTCTTGAGCAGGCATACAAAGCCTGCTCTTGTCTGGATATATGTATATACTATTCTCCCCAAACTGCCCTGAAAGCATTACACTTAATGTTCATATTCATATATTAATGCTACTCTCATTTCTGGTTAGAAAAGCTTCTCTTTTCAGATGGTGATGACCACTGAGATGACCCAAAATGCAACATGTGCTGAGAAGAAGTGATGTAGGAATGTCCAGCACTGCAACATCTCTATCACACCCAACAAGTCTCTGGGTCCGTTGCGGAATAGGTGGCATAAAGAATGTAAGAGCCAAAGGAAGGGTACCACCACTTACAACTGTCCAGACAGAAATTAACCTCGATATCCATGACCTCACAATGCCTATCAATACCTGCACAAGACCTTCATAATAAGAGAAAAAGATGGCTACATCAAATTAAAAGAGAGACTAGTGGACAGAGGGAGGGGATATGATGGAGAACAGAGTTGTGAAGGGGAAAGTGGTGGAGGAGAGGGAAATACCATGGCTTATTGTCTGTAAGTATAGAAGTTGTCAATTAAAAACTGGAAAAAAAAGATTGTGTAACAATGTGGGAGGTCACAAAAATTTCATACAGAAAAGGATTTCTGAATGTATAACAATCAACTCTGAATATAAAAGATTTTAAAGACAAAAAAAAGGAATGTAAGAGCCAAAAGAAGTAGAGGGTGCTTTTCAGTGGTTTCTTCCAGACACAAATTATCCATGACCTCAAATTTGCTGATGCTACCTGCATAGTAGAAGGAAAAAATGATGGCATCAAAATAGAAGAAAGCTGGTTGTGGTTGCACATACCTTTAATCCCAGAACTCAGGAGTTGTAAGACCCTAACTCAAAAAAAAAAAAAAAAAAAGGAAGACTAATTGGAAAGAAACAATTCACTGAACAGAAGTTTCCTGAGGGGTAAAGTGAGGATGGCAATGGTGTTGGGTTATTATCAGGATATTTGTCAATACAAAGTTAAAAAAATATATTTATAGTGTTCCAAATACTGTTTTGAGATATCTATACACAAAAATATACAGGTGATAAGTTCATTACCATACTCATCACCTCATAGACCCCATGCCTTCGTAGCACATGCTCACGGGAGACAACAATGGCTGGAGCGTGTGCTGGAAGAACTGATCACATTGATACAGGAAGCCAGACAGAGCTTGGGTACACCCGTGAGTAAGCTTTTCTCACAATCTTCTCTGGAGAACTACACTGACCCTTTGTCATGGTAGGACACCTCCTACTGGACCCCACCTCTTAAAGGTTCCACTGCATTCCTATATTGTTACCCCAAGATCCAGGCTTCCATTGCAAGAACATTTGGAGATATTGAAGGCATAGTATGCCTTCATGCCAAAGCCTTATGTTCATTTCATAATGCACAAAGCATCTCATTCCATCCTCTTTAGTCTCAGTGTGTTAACTGTTCCAGTACTGGGGATGGTCTCTCTTTGTGTCTTGGTTTCCATTACCTGTTTGCACTATTACCTATTTTCTAAAAATACTAACCTGAAGCAAGTGATGAGAGAGGGCTGAATAGTTCACCTGGGTTTAAACCAAGAGGACACATTATGGCCTGGGCTTTAAGAGTGGATTCATGCTGAGGGTACATGACCTATAGAGTCCATTGTAAATGGAAAGTGAATTGTGCAATATATTGCAGGTCATTTCCAGTGGCTTAGACAGGTCAAGATGCAATAGGAAATGGTGTCACATGCTTTTCACCCCTGTACTCAAGAGGCAAAAGCAGGAAGAAATCAGAAAATGAAGCTCATGTTGGGTAGACAGCAAATTTTAGCCATCATAGTATAGAACAAAACAAAAGACTGAAAAGCCAGGTGTGGTGGTGCACACCTTTAATCCCAGTACTCAGGAGGCAGTGGTAGGAGGATCACCAAGAGTTCGAGGCCGCCCTGAGACTACATAATGAAGTCCAGGTCAGCCTGGACTAGAGTGAAACCCTACCTCGAAAACCCAAAAACAAAACCTGATCATCTGATCATCCCACAGCTCCTGCATTTCACAGTGTACTCACCGTTTCCTTTGATGAACCACTCTAAATACTCCTCAGGGACTTAGGATGCTTAATAAGGCTTGTGTCTTTCTAGAAAAAATAACCATACGCAAGAGCATCTTTTGGATTTGTGATGATATAAATCATCTGAGATTCAAAGATAAATGAATAATACAGCCATTTCTCAAATTATTTTACTTAGTTATCTGTTATACAGTGAGAGAAAGCAACAATTGGAACAGAAAATTTTGGGAAAAAAATGTGTAGCTTAGCAAAGAAAAGAGGGTGAACAAGTTTAAAGTTACAGACAAAACAGGTTCAAGCAATGAGGTTAAAGCAATTAGCACTTAAGTATAACAGAAAAGTGCCCTAAGGGAAAGGCTTAACCTTGTGAAAGTACAAACTCACTTGAAAGGACAGAACCTAAACTCACAACGCTCCTGAAGTGATCCCATGCTCAAAAACAACTGCTGAAGAAAGTATTTCCTAGAGCCTGCCTGTAAGGTACACAAAGGCCAAAGCAACTGTGGTCCTAGAAGTAGGTTATGTCTCAAGCTCTCAGAAAAACTTACCTGCTTCATCCATGTGGTGCCCAGCCCTTCCAACATGAAAGATGTAGGATGCAGGGCATCCTGGAACTTACACCATAATTCCAGAGAGCCACTGAGACCAGACAATGTGTGACTTTGTCAGAGTCCCTACATGAGGACTGTTAGGACCCTGAGATGGCACTACATGAAGTTGTGAAATTGAATCCTAAGTTTCAATGTAGATTCTGAAATGTTGGAAATGCCAGATCATGGGATAGCTGCAAAGGAAAGCTGCAATTATGGAGAGGAGCTAGTCCAAGAGAAAGAATGTGTGTTATGAGGCAACAGAGCATGAAAAGTATCGCTATCCAAGTCCTTTGGCGCTCAGAAGATTTCGTCATAATCTCCTGATGCTATATGCAGCTGCAGGGTTTTGGTGTTTGCCCTTGCTAGATTGTAATATTTCTTTGATCAAATAAAACTTTTCTTTCTTTCTTGGATTTATTTCTTCATTTATTGGTTTTCAAGGCAGGGTCTCACTCTAGGCAAGCCTAACTTGGAATTTACTTTGTTGTCTCAGGATGACCTCAAACTCACAATGATGCTCCTATCTTGGCCTCCTAAATTCTGGGATTAAAATCATGTGTCATAACTTCATTTTATTTATTTGTTTATTTGAAGTAGTGTCTCACTCTAGTCCAGGCTGACCTAGAAACCACTCTGTAGTTTCAGGCTAGTCTCTAACACCACCACCACACACAGCATTTTTGTTTATTTATTTTGATGTTTTTGAGGATTTTGAGGTAGGTTTACCTGGAATTCACTATGTAGTCTCAGGATGACCTAGAACTCATGGCGATTCTCCTACCCCTGTGTCCCAAGTTCTGGGATTAAAGGCATGTGCCACCATGCCTGGCTTTTGGCGATTCTTTTTGTTTTTGTTTTTGTTTTTGTTTTGTTTGTTTGTCTTTTGAAGTAGGGTCTTACTGTCTAGTCCAGGTTGACCTGGAACTCACTCTGAAGTTCTAGACTGCCTCAAATTTTATTTTCTATGCCGCTATGCCTGCATTTAGAAATGGAATGCATATTATGTGCTTCTGTATATTAGAAGTATATAACTGCTTATTAATTTTATAGTGGCTCGCAGTTGAATATTTTTGTTGTTGTTGTTCTTAGAAGGATCTTTGGACTTTTTACAAGAGTTACGACTGTTAAAGACAATGGAAATTTTTGGAGTTCGTCTGAGTCCATTGTGTATTATGAAGTGGTCATGGGCCTGAAGGGACAAAAAGTGAATTATTATGACCTAAAATGACATGAGGGTCTGAAGAGATGGCTCCGTGATTAACAGCACTTGCTTGCAAAGCTTATCAACATAGGTTCAATTCCCAAGCACCCAGATAAAAACCATATGCAAAAGGTGGTGTGAATGAAAAAAATAACAGCAACAAAAACAAAAATATCTGGCTTACCCATTGAACTCAGTATATATATTCTTTCCCTCCTGCCTTTTGTCTGGTGGGAGAGTATTCTTGTTGATCTTCTGTGTAACGAAGTTTAAGTGCTTGTTTAGAAAACTTTATTTAACAGTTTATAAGACTTGATAGAAAGAGTGCATTAGTATGAAGAATATACATTGGACAGGAAAGAATTTCCTTCTTTTGTTTCTCCAAATCTTTCTGCCTTATTTAGCTTGAGATCTTTGCAGCTTGGCTCATGGATCCTAGCTTTGCCTGTTGCACAGTACATACTGATCAGATGATAAACCAGTGAACCATGTCAAAAGCACTCTCAATATCACATTTGACAAAAAGTTTTATACCTTTCACAAAGCTTGTTGCCCCATAAAAGGGTTAATAGCACAATTTAAAAAAATAAATTAAGTATTTATAGGATTAAAGTGACTTTATTTGTATACACTTGGAATCTAAACCAGCGTATAAAGTTTCCTCAGTGACTTAGATATTCAGTATAGCTGATGCTCTTCTGGAATACCACATGAGACATGGTCAGAAACAGTGCTGGGAAGGAGGATATCACAAAGGAAATTGAGAGGAATACTTTGAAGTTCCCCCTTTTTGCTTTACTCCTGAAGGAATAACAGTACCTGATGTTGAAGAAGTTCAAGATTCAAAAGGCGAATTTTAAATATACCAATGTGAGATTCCAGTTGACAGTTTAGGCTTTCAATAGTTTGTTCCAAGTTGTTCTCAACTTGGGGAGTCATTTTGGTATGATCTATCAAGAGAGTAGAAATCAGCAAATAGAACTACTTTGGAAGTTAACAGTGTAGTTGAGACTTAGAAGAATTCAGCAAGTTAAAACATACTTAAACTGGGATTAAAACCTCATAGTCATTTCTCCTAGCAATTATTGGACATTTAGGGACACAAACATTCAAAGAAGACTCCTTCTTAGCTTTTCAGATGTTGCTATACTGAACCTCATTCAAACAGGTGCTGTGGGCAGTCTTTCTCTCCCCCCTACCTCCCCTTTTAATTTAAGGAAAAGTTTTCTTCTCCTTCATGGAAAAAAGGCTTGATTTTGACAGTTCCATATTTAACAAGCCAAAATCCCGATGTTCATGGTATGTTTTTAAACCCTGTAACAGCTCAGTACAGTCTAGTCTCCCTTGAGATGATCCTGTTAGAGGGTAAATAGGGTGACAACAGCTATTGGGGAGAGAATTGTGGATACCCCCAAAGTAAGATTCTGGTGAAAATCTCTTATACCAAGTAGCCCTTTATCCCTCACCGAGTCTAGTAATCCTGTGATTATACCCCAGGACCCACTAAGAAGAAAATACTTGCATTTCAGGAATTCTTTCCTTGTGGGGATGGTAGGGAAGGGATGGCAGCAGGGAGAAAGGGGAAAGTCATGGGAAGGGAGAAGAGAGTAAAACACATCTGGCCTTAAATTAGTGTGGACTCTCCCAAAACCCATAGGAAGAAAATGACAGATCTTGGTCAGCAGATTATTTTGGAAAATTAGTAGATAAAAGATTTAAGTTTCATTTTTGCAGAGACTACCACTTTAGAGAAACAAAGACTTCCTGTTTTGATACTTCTAAGTTAAAAATGTTACTGTTTATCTGGTACTTCATTTTTTTTTTTGACCAAGATTTTTACTTTAAGCTTGAATACAAATTTTCACTGATAACTATACGTATATATATATATAAACTCTGGTTGTGATGATGCAAGCCTTTAATCCCAGCACTTGGGAATCAGAGGTAGGAGGATCTCAATAAATGTGAGGCCAGCCTGAGACTAGAGTAACTTCAAGGTCAAGCTGGATTGAGTGAGACCCTGCCTCAAAAAAAAAAAAAAAAAAAAAGGTAGAATAAGTATCTGGTGTTCATGTTTGTTGTAAGGGCAAGAAATTATGGTGTACACATATACATGTACATGTACACACACACACACACACACAAATGAATTTAAAAATACTGTTTAGTCAGGCATGATGGCATGCATCTTTAGTCCCAGCACCAGGGAGCCTGAGGTAGGAGGTTATCCATAAGTTTGAGGCCAGCCTAAGACTAAAGAGTGAGTCTCAGCTCAGCCTGGACTAGAGTGAGACTCTGAAAAAACATACCAGAGTCTCTTGCTACTGCAAATGAACTCATCACATGCCACATCTTGCTATACATGGGGACTCAAGAATCAAACCCAGCACTTCAGGCTTTGCAAGTAAGCATCTTTAAACACTGAAACAAGAAAGTTTGTGTTAGCTGTAAGTCCTATGAAGACTTTAGTGACATTTGAAATGGTTTCTTAATTGTAGTTATTTTTACATGTAGATGAAAGAAGCCAATATAATATACTATTGTTGATTAGAATTTTTGGTTTATTTTCAAAGTATTTTATTTATTTAATTGTTTATTTATTTATAAGAGGGGAAGAGGCTGAGAGAAAGAGAGACAGAGGGAGACAGAGAGAGACAGAGAGAGATAGAGAGAGACACAGAGAGAGAATGGGCATGCCAGGGATTCTAGTCACTGCAACAAACACGAGATGCATGTGTCACCTTGTGCATCTGGCTTATGTGGGTACTGGGGTATTGAACCGAAGTCCTTTGGCTTTGCAGGCAAGCACCTTAACTGCTAAGCCATCTCTCCAGCCCCAGTTTTTGTGCTTACGTAGTAATTTATTTATACATAGAAGCTTATCACAATGAGGCAACATTTATATAAAAGAGCACTGAAGAGATACAGCTTGGCATGACAAGTGCTGTCTTGTTCATAACTGATAAGTTGCCTGTCAAGGACTCTGGAACACATCCCCAAAAGCTGTTGTCAGTCACTTGAGTGTTTGTTCCAAAACTAGTACATAAGTCTCATCACTGGACATGCTAAGTTTTTGAGAAAGCCCAGTGTAGTGGCTTAATATAAAACGTTTTCTACAGGTTCAGGTGTGTGATTACTTCATTCCCTATTGTTCTGGAAGGTTATGGAATCTTTAGGAGGTGAAGCCCTACTATAGGAAAAATGTCACAGGCAGTGGGTCTTGAAGATTTTTAAAAAGTTTTGTGTTTCTTTTTATCTTTTTATTGATAATTTCCATGAATATAAACAATATACCCTGATCATAATCCCCTCCTACAACCCTCCTTTTTCCCTCTCCTGAATCCCACTTCCACTGAATACCTTCTTTCCAAAAAGTGTCTCATCCATTTTGGTGTCATTTTTTCCTCTCATTATGCAGTAAGCCCCACTTCTAGGTATCAATTGCCTGTATTAGTTACCTTATTGTTTCCGGAATAAAATAAAATACAAAAATCAGTACAAACGAGGAAGAGTTTTTTTTTTTCCTTTATTTTCTTTATTAGTTAGTTTTGTATTTAGCAAATACAGTCAGTTTGGTACCATTATTAGGCTCATCCATGACCTACCCCCTCACCTTGGCCCCTCCTTGTTGAGGCATGCATTGTGGAGTTAGCACACAGTTATGGGTAAGATAAATGTCTCTGCATATCATGACCCAACATGTGGCTCTGACATTCTTTCCGCCCCCTCTTCCGCAAAATTGCCCTGAGCCATGTTGGGTTCATTTTTGGTCTGCTTCAGTGATGAGGTGTTGGGGGCCTCTGAGGCTCTGGCTCTCTGATTTGGTAGGAGTTGATTTTTCTCTGTGTTGATCTCCTTCCCCCTTGTGCTGGTATCTGGTTCATCAGGAAAACAGCCCCCTTGCTTGTTTCTCCAATTTTTCTAAGATTCAGCCGGGGCCCTTTTGGGATATGATGGGGTGGCTCTCTCCTTAGGATCTACATCTATCTGAAAAAGAGATTCTCCAACGGAGAGTAAGTTAGCACCAGGACAAATGAGATAACGCTTACTTTTTTATATAGAGAATTTAACAGGTGTAGGCCCTCTTGTAGCCCACAATTGATGGTAGCTTGCTATTGGAGAGTGGGCTTATGTTTGGATATGGTTCTGACTTGTTTCCCAGCTCCAGCTATGGGTCCCATACCAGTGAGGAGATCAGTTAGCCAAATTGAGAGCGGTTGGTTCCCCACCATGGCTGTGTGCCACCACTGCACTTGTGTGGGCATCACAACAAGTTATTTGCTGCTAAGTAGGTTAGACCATGTGTTGCTTTGACAGATATTGGTCATTTTCCCCCAGTCGCCCATGTAGCACCTTCTGGCACTAGATGCGCTGACTGTCTGGGGACTGACTCTCTTCCAACTTCCAGCCATGCCATTCTATTTTGCATGTCAACCACATAAGGTGTCTTCAGCAGTAGAGTCTTACCACTAACCTTTGGTGGGTCATCAAGTACTCTGACAGAAATCTGTCTGTCTTTTAGGAAACCTTGTAAGTCTCTCTGATCAAAAGCTCATTGTGGATGATAGCACCATGCTGGTTCTGGGAGTTACAGGTCAGTGCCCACTAAGAAAATGAGGAAAAAGATAACTAATATACAAGAGTTAGAGACAAGAGAGAGAGAGGGGGAGAGGGAGAGGGAGGGAGGGAAGATGTAGAACATTAAGGTTTTTTTTTCAGCTTATAGTTCTGTTCATAATCTGTCATGGTGGGGAAGGCATGGCAGCTGAAACTTGAGCAGAGCTGGTCATATTCAGCACAGTAAGGCAGGAGAGAGTGATGAATTCTGGTGTGCAGCCAGACAGCTATCTTCTTTTTATACAGTCCAGGACCCTGGCCCATACAATAATGCTACCCAAAGTTAAGGTGGGCCTTTTCATTTGACTCAACCCAATCAAGATAATCTCTCACCAGCATGACCGGAGACCAACTTCATCTTTCACAAATTGCTCAACTGGGGCACTATTCTATAATTATAAAAACTAAATCTTGGATTTGTTACCCAAAAGTGGGCCATTCATTTTTGAGAGCAGGGCCTGAAAGAAGGAAAACTGACTCCTGAATTTGTTTAAACCAAGATTGTACTTGCTGCTTCTGATGTTCCCTTGGCTGCTGCTTCTGCAAAAAAGGCTCTTAACTGGTATTTCTATTGAATAGCAAAGAAAGCAATATGTATACAAAGTGCACATCTACACCCACACCCACACACACCATTCAATCATCCTTTCATTATCACTTTAAGCCCACCTATTGTTTGCTTTTTTTTTTTTTTTTGAGGAAGGGTCTCACTCTAGCCAAGGCAGACATGGAACTACGTAGTCTCAGGGTTGTTCAGAATTCACAACAATCCTACCTCTGCCTCTTGAGTGCTGGGATTAAAGGCATGCACCACCATTCCTGGCTAAGCCCACCTATTGCCTTTAACATTTCTGTGGGCAATTCATTATTTTTAATATCCATTGGTTTTGATGGTAGTTAATATAATCTCACATATGAATACATTGTTCTGGAATAGGAATAGAACCGGGTCACTGAGGGAACAGGGCAAAGAGCATGGCTTAAGTTCATGTCGTCTTGTTTAGCATTCCATATCAAAAGTAGTCATCTGTGTTGTTCAGGGCGAAAATAAAATAAGGCAAATGAAACTTACATAATTTAAACAAGCTGGAACTTCATTGTAAGATTAACTTCAGGGCCAGTTACAAGACAGGAGCTTAGCAGAAGAAAAACATTTCACAGAAATATTCTCAGAAAAGTTATTGATAAGGTCCCCTATGCAATATTTCCATGGATCTTTCCCATAGTTCATTCTCATAGTTCATTCCCACAACAGGTGATTTTAGGTCCTGTCAAGTTGATAATATTAAACACCATATCTAGCATGTGCGAGGTCTGAGGTTTGATCCTGTGCATTTTCACTTTCTTCTCTTCTCTCTCTCATTTGCTCTGTGTGTGTCTGCCTCTGCATGCCTGCCTCTCCAAGATGTGAAAAAAATTTAGATTCCAGACTTTTGTGTTAGTGATGTTCAACTACTATAAAGAAGTTATAAAGCAAACATTTTCAGCTGGCCAGTGAGTGAGAGGGTGAGAAGACCTTTAAGATTTAGTTGGCAGGTTGTTTCCTCCTGCCCACCTACTCCTCCTTTCTAAATGAAAAATAAAACTGTAAAGGCAAGCATAGTGATACATGGCTATAATCCCAGAAGTAGAGATCTTGAGGCAGGATGATCACAAGTTCAAGACAAGCTGGTATGCATACAGAAAGATCCTATCTCGACCACCTCTACTCTACAAAAAAAAAAAAAAAAAAAAAAAAAAAAAAAAAAAAAAAAAAAAGCAAGGAAAGAATAAAAATGAAAACTGGAGCTGGGCACTGTGGCTCATATCTTTAATTCTAGCACTAGGGAGGCTGAGGTAGGAGGATGGTCATGAGTTCAAGGCCAGATTGAACTCCAGAGTGAGTTCCCAGTCATCCTGTCTCCCTTGGCTAGAGTGAGACCTTGCATCAAAAAAAAAAAAAAAAAAAAAAAAAAAAACATGAATAAAGCCAGGTGGGATGGAGCACGATTTTAATCCCAGCACTCAGGATGCAGAGGTAGGAGGATCGGCATAAATCCGAGGCCACTCTGAGAATACAGAGTGAATTCCAGATCAGCCTGGGCTAGAGTGAGACCCTATCTTGAATAACCAAAAGAAGGGGGGGGGTGAAGACTTGGCTTAGCTGTTAAGGCATTTGTCTGTAAAGCCAAAGGACCCAAGTTCAATTCCCCAGGACCCACGTCAGCCAGATGCACAAGGGGGCACATGCATATGGAGTTCGTTTGCAGTGGCTGGAGGCCCTGAGTGCCCATTCTCTATCTGCCTCTTTCTCTCTCCTTCTCTCTCTCTCTCAAATAAATAAATAAAATTAAAAATAAAATAAAATAAAACATGAATAAATGAAAATGAAGATTAAGGGCGTGGGTCAGTATTCCAGTATTTACCTATCATGAATAAGGGGCTGATGATGGGTGAGTGGGTAGGACAGATGATAAATTGATAAAATAAAACACAGGCTTTTTTTTTTTTTTTTTTTTTTGGACAGTCATTCGTTTTCTTTGTCAGAGCCAACATTTCTTGGTGGTTGGCATGGGATAGCCCAGGCAGTCAAGGATTCCCATACTGCTTAGTATATTGAAGGGTTCAGGGATGGGCATATACATATACATTCAAGGTCACCCTCTTGACTTATTGTTAGGAAATGAGTGCTGTCTGTGTGTAGAGATTGTCAAACTGATAGGAGGAGGTCAACCTCCATCTGTTGGGAACTGCTGAGAAGGAAAACATCCATTTAGCCTGGAGCCTATGTGTGGGAAAGCAGAGATGGGAATTCGAGAAAAAGACAGAAAGCTGGATTATTGTTTACTTTGACCTCCTAGATCCAGCCATACATGAAGCAATTCTGAAATGTTCAGTTTAACAACCATTCTTTTTCCATTGTACTTAAACTAGTTTGAGATTTAGTGATCCTACCACTTGCTATGCATGTTCTCTTACTGTTTTTTTTTATTTTCCAAGTTGATTATTTTATATTTAAAAATGATCATAGATTAAATGAAGAAGGCAGACAAACTTGTAATGTCCCTTAGTAGAAGAAAGAACACTGTTTCAGAAGTCAGTATAGAGAGTATTTCGATTTTAATTGTTCTCTGCTTTCTCATTGAAATGAGTGTGGCCAGCGCCATGCCTTCCCTGTCACAATGGACTGCAAATTAGAACTGTAAACTGAGATAAACTATCTCCTTCTTAAACCAAAACAAACAAAAAATAGGATATTTTAAATACAAAAGTGTGACAACAGTCAATATTTACAAAAGTGTGCTCAGAGCTGAGCTTGGTGGTGCACAACTTTAATCCCCATGCTTGGGAGGCAGACAATTGCCATGAGTTTGAGGCCACCCTGAGACAACATAATAAATTCAAGGTCAGCCTGAGCTAGAGTGAGACTCTACCTGGGGGGTGGGAAGTGTGCTCAGTCAATATTTGCAGAACATAGCTTCAGCATGCTCTAGTCTTTGTTCAATTTTTTAAACTTTTTCTCTTTTTAGAAGATTCTTTCTTATTTATATTTATTTGCATGTGCTTATGGGAGAGGACACTGCAAATAAATGCCAGATGCATGTGCTGCTTTTTGCATCTGGCTTTATCTGGGTAATGGAGGAATCGAATAAGGGTCACAAGCTTTGAAAACAAGCACCTGTAACCACTGTGTCATCTCCACCTCCCTCAGTTTTTATTCTTAACTTTAATTTATTTTACTTTTCTGATGCTAGGGATTGAACCCGGAGCCTTGTGCATCCTACACAAGCACTCAATAAAGTACCTACATCCCCAACCCTAGCCATTGCTCTGGGCATCAGCAAATAAAGTACAAAACACCATCTTCAGAGAGCTGATATTGAAGTGAGTGGAACTATAAATAAATTTAACCAAGCTAATACATGCCACACACTTAAAAAAATGTTTAAGGGCTGGAAAGATGGCTCACCAGTTAAGGTGCTTGCCTGCAGAGCCTATGGACATGAGCTTGATTCTTTAGTACTCATGTAAAGCCAGATATGCACAGTGGTGCTTGCATCTGGAGTCATTTATAGTGGCTGGGGGCTCAGCAGTGCCCCTTCTCTCTCTCTCTCTCTCTGTCTCTCCCTTTCTCTTTCCCTTTCCAAATAAATAAAATTATTTTTAAAAATGTTTAAGCTTTTTTATTGACAACCTCAATACATATAGACAATATAACATGATTAGTTGGGCGTGATGGCGCACACCTTTAATCCCAGCACTCAGGAGACAGAGGTAGCAGGATTGCCATGAGTTCAGGGCCATCCTGAGACTACATAGTGAATTCCATGTCAGCCTGGGCCAAAGCGAGACCCTGCCTTGAAAAACTAAAAAAAAAAATAGAATAAAATAAAAGACAATATAACATATAACATGATCATAATTTCTTCCCTACCACCCTTTCTTTCCCCTTCCCACATACTCCCCTCCTCCACTGAATATTATCTTCTTTCCAACTAGACTTTTTTCTATTTTGATGTCATCATTTTCCCCTCCTACTATACAAGTCTTGTATAGATAATATCAGCCACTGTGAGGTCCTGAGTATCAAGGCCACTTTGTGTCTGGATGACAGCACTGTAAGCACTCCTCTCCTTCATTTGGCTCTTACATTCTTTCTGCCACCTCTTCCTCAATGGTCCTTGAACTTTAAAGGGAGTGATAGAGAAGTTTCACTTAATTCTGAACATTCCACTGTTGCTTCTTACTGTTTTGGTGAGTTTTGAGTAACTCCACTGTCCATGGCCACATAAAAAGAGAAGCTTCTCTAACCAAAAGTGAGAGGGATATTAATATATGGGCATAAACATAAGTGTTTAAAGGGAAAGTTAGTGGACATAATATATTTATTCAGCCAGGCAACTAGTAGTTTTCCCATAGGTACAGCAGAAACTCAGCCTCATCTCTAGCCACAGCCACCCTCCCACTACGATTTACCCTAAATTTTGTGTTTACTTATATTTAAAAGCAGAGAGAGGAAGTGGGGTATGGATGCTGCCAGGGCCTCCTGCCACTACAAATGAACTCCAGACACATGCATCACTTTGCGAACCTAGCTTTACTTGGGTACTGGAGAATTGAACCCAGGTCATCAGGCTTTGCAAGCAAGTGACTTTAATTGCTGAGCCATCCCTCAAGCCCAGCTTTTTGTGCTTTTGTTGTTCTAATTCTGAAAGTATAGGTGCTTTAAGACTTTTCTGAGAAAGTTATGGGATAGAAAGCAACCAAATACTATCCACTTGAAGCCTCCATTTTAACTTATTCTCCTCTTCCTTGTGTGTCCGAATTTGAAATATTTAGGTTCCAAATATTCCCAATCACATCCTGTGCTCTCTACCATTTTCTCTAATGCCTTCCTTTCTGTCAGTAGTTGAAATGATACTGAATTTGTTTTTCATTTATGCTGCTAGTTAAAATTACAAACTCATTCTTTTTGAATCTCCGTGGAGCCAGCTCTTCTCAGTCATTCGCGCTGAAATCTACACAGCTGTTAATAAAGGTTCTATTACACGTTTCCTGCCTTGGTCTCAAAGAAGTCAAAGAGTTACAAAATGTTGCATTGCAGCAAGAGCTGACCAAAATATCAATGTGTCCTTGTCATTGAACTACCTTGTGTTAGAAAAAAAACAAAAAAAGAAAAAAACACAGGAAGAGGAAATACTGAGAGTCAAAAATTTTCATATATTAGCCCTATACTTGCAGTTTAAGATTTTTTAAAGGCACCTTAATTTTCTACTTACTAAAAGACAGACCAAATGGATGATCCTTCACCAGGCCCTTACAGGGAACACCTGAAGCACAAGACACTGGAGAGGGTAGGATCAAGACTAACCTTAATCTTCTACATCTTCCCTCCCTCACTTCCCCTCTCCCTCCTCTCTCTTCTCTCTAACTCTTGTATATTAGTTATCTTTTTCCTCATTTTCTTAGTGGGCACTGACCTGTAACTCCCAGAACCAGCATGGGGCGATCATCCACAATGAGCTTTTGATCACAGAGACCTACAAGGTTTCCTAAAAGACAGACAGATTTCTGTCAGAGTACTTGATGACCCACCAAAGGCTAGTGGTAAGACCCTACTGCTGAAGATACCTTATGTGATTGACATGCAAATTAGAATGGCATGGCTGGAAGTTGGAAGAGAGTTAATCCCCAGACAGTCAGTGTGTCTAGTGCCAGAGGGTGCTACTTGGGCGACTGGGGGAAAATGACCAATATCTGTCGAAGCACCGCATGGTCTAACCTACTTAGCAGCAAATAACTTGTTGTGATGCCCACACAAGTGCAGTGGTGGCACACAGCCATGGTGGGGAACCAACTGCTCTCAATTTGGCTAACTGATCCCCTCACTGGTATGGGACCCATAGCTGGAGCTGGGAAACAAGTCAGAACCATATCCAAACATAAGCCCACTCTCCAATAGCAAGCTACCATCAATTGTGGGCTACAAGAGGGCCTACACCTATTAAATTCTCTATTAAAAAAAAAAAGTAAGGGTTATCTCATTTGTCCTGGTGCTAACTTACTCTCCGTTGGAGAATCTCTTTTTCAGATAGATGTAGATCCTAAGGAGAGAGCCACCCCATCATACCTCAAGAGGGCCCTGGCTGAAACTAAGAAAAATTGGAGAAACAAGCAAGGGCGCTGTTTTCCTGATGAACTGGATACCAGCACAAGGGGGAAGGAGATGAACACAAAGAAAAATCAACTCCTACCAAATCAGAGAGCCAGAGCCTCAGAGGCCCCCAGCACCTCATCACTGAAGCAGACCTAAAATGAACCCAACATGGCTCAGGGAAATTTTGCGGAAGAAGGGCAGAAAGAATGTCAGAGCCACATGTTGGGTCATGATATGCAGAGACATTTATCTTACCCATAACTGTGGGCTAACTCCACAATGCATGACCCGTATACCTCAACAAGGAGGGGCCAAGGGGAGGGGGTAGGTCACGGATGAGCCTAATAATGGTGCCAAACTGACTGTATTTGCTGAATACAAAACTAACTAATAAAGAAAAAAAAAAAACTATAAGCCAAAACAAAAATAAATAAATAAAATAAAAATAAAAGAATCGGTGACATGAAGGCCTTAGGGATCTTCAGGAATTCTGGAGCTCCTTCCATCCATTCCAGGAATAGTCCCCACCTAGGCATAAGAGACAGGAAGACTAGCCCCTATAAAAATAAAAAATAAAATAAATAAATAAATAAATAAAGGCACCTTCATCTATGAAGAACTAAGGGAGATAACTAACACCTAGACTTTTAAGGAGGAACAAGAAGAAGAAAGAGAAGATTAAGTCCAGTAGTACTTAGGTATGATTTTTGTTTTCTTGAAGTAGGGACTCACTCTAGCCCATGCTGGTCTTGAATTGGCATGGATCCTTCTACCTCTGCCTCCTTAGTGCTGGGATTAAAGGCATGCACCACCATGCCTGGCTTCAAGTGTGATTTATCATGAGGCAAAATTACTCTCCAACTGCAAATTTTAAAGTCAAATCAGTACGTGCTTTTAAAATACAATTGTGCACAAGATGCTTGCTGGGTATGTAAGGTATCTTGTGTAGATTCAGGTTAGGTGCTGTAGATGAGTGAGACTATGTGGCGATTTTTTTTTTTTTCTGATTGGGTATGTTCACTGAGAATGATCTGTTCCAGGTTCAACCATTTTTCCTCAAATTTCATTGTGTCATTTTTTCTTACTGCTGTATAGAATTCCATAAGCATCTCTTGGACTAGACACTAAGATGGATGGGGAGGGAGGGCAGGGCATCGAAGGGGTGAGAAACACAAATCTAGACCCAAACAGCAATGGTGCCATAAAATTCTACTTCCAAAAAGGCAGACCAAATGGCTGAACCTTCACCAGGCCCTTACGGGGAACATCTGAACCACAAGACACTGGAGAGGGTAGGATCAACACTAACCTTAATCTTCTACATCTTTCCTCCCTCCCTCTCCCTCTCTCTATTTCTCTCTCTCTCTTCTCTCTAACTCTTGTATATTAGTTATCTTTTTCTTCCTTTTCTTAGTGAGCACTGAACTCCCAGTACCAGCATGGCGCTATCATCCAGAATGAGCTTTTGATCAGAGAGACCTACAAGGTTTCCTAAAAGACAGACAGATTTCTGTCAGAGTACTTCATGACCCACCAAAGGTTAGTGGTGAGACCTACAACTGAAGACACCTTATGTGGTTGACATGCAAAATGGAATGGCATGGCTGGAAGTTGGAAGAGACTCAGTCCCCAGACAGTCAGCACATCTAGTGCCAGAAGGTGCTACATGGGCGACTGGGGGAATATGACCAATATCTGTCCAAGCAACTCATGGTCTAACCTACTTAGCAGCAAATAACTTGTTGTGAGGCCCACTGAAGTGCAATAGTGGCACACAGCCATGGTGGGGAACCACCTGATCTCAATTTGGCTAACTGATCCCCTCAGTGGTAGGGGACCCATAGCTGGAGCTGGGAAACAAGTCAGAACCATATCCAAACATAAGCCCACTCTCCAATATCAAGCTACCATCAATCATGGGCTACAAGAGGGCCTACACCTATTAAATTCTCTATTAAAAAAAGTAAGGTTTATTGAATTTGTCCTGGGGCTAACTTACTCTCCGTTGGAGAACCTGCTTCTCTTTTTCAGATAGACGTAGATCCTAAGGAGAGAGCCACCCCATCATACCTCAAAAGGGCCCTGGCTGAAAGAAAAATTGGTGAAACAAGCAAGGGGGCTGTTTTCCTGATGAACCATATACCAGTACAAGGGGGAAGGAGATGAACACAAAGAAAAATCAACTCCTACCAAATCAGAGAGCTAGAGCCTCAGAGGCCCCCAAGACCTCATCACTGAAGCAGACCAAAAATGAACCCAACATGGCTCAGGGAAATTTTGTGGAAGAGGGGGCGGAAAGAATGTCAGAGCCACATGTTGGGTCATGATATGCAGAGACATTTATCTTACCCATAACTGTGGGCTAACTCCACAATGCATGACCCATATACCTCAACAAGGAGGGGCCAAGGGGAGGGGGTAGGTCATGGATGAGCCTAATAATGGTGCCAAACTGACTGTATTTGATGAATACAAAACTAATTAATAAAAAAATACAATTGTGAATTGTACAAATACAAAAGGCATAACATAGTTATTTCCATTCCAGAAGAGCTCCTTATAATGCAACACCTAGTTGTACAAATTTGATTTTAAGACTTAAGAAGAATCTTCTTGGTCTTGTTGTTGACAGTATAATTTTATTAACAATTTTATAACATGTACATAAATGTATTTTGATCATATTCCTCTCCAGTTATTTTCTTTTTGCCTCTCGCCATACTCCTTCCATATAGCCCCTTCTTTTACAACTACTATTTCTTCTACTTTAATGTCTTCTTACATCATCCCTGGCAAAACGTTGATCAATATAATAGTATGCAAGTAACTAAGCAGCAGCTGTTAGGTGATTGTTGCCGTCAGGTTCATATTGCTGGTAGACATCACCCAAGCAAGAGCAGCTTGTGGAAAAAAGAGGTTTATTTTGGCTTACAGGCTTGAGAGGAAGCTCCATGATGGCAGAGGAAAATGATGGCATAAGCAGAGGGTGGACATCACCCCCTGGCTAACATAAAGTGGACAATAGCAACAGGGGAATGTGCCAAACACTGGCATGGGGGAACTGGCTATAACACCCATAAGCCCACCCCCAACAATACACCCTCCAGGAGGCATGGATTCCCACATCTCCATCAGCTGGGAACCTAGCATTCAGAACACCTAAGTTTATGGGGGGCACCTGAATCAAACCACCACAGTCATGAATGCAAAGTCCCTCTTCTCCCCTCATAAATTACCATATGGATCAGTATTCCAGCACATTTGTGACTGAATGTGCATGAGAGAGAACAGTTGATACTGAGTTATGAAGAGTTGAACAAGGTGCCATCATTCATACAGTTGCCACAAAAACCACTAGTTTTGTTCCCTCTACCACTCCTTCTGCCTTCATGTTCTTCCACCCTTTCTGTCAAAGTTTAGTCACATGAAGAGTCTCTAAGAGTAAGCTTAATTCACTCCATTGTCCTTCTTCTGGTTAACCCTTCCCACATTATAGGCTCTTCCTTCTCTTTTATATTCCATCTTACAATATCCTAAGGAACTTTTATGAACACTGGGGCAGAAAACATAAAAGCTTTTACATTTATGCTAGTGATTATAAAGGCGCTGTGGACAGTATCATACCTATAACCTGGTAATGGCCTCAAACTCACAACAACCCTCTTGCTTCAGCCTCACAAGTGCTGACAAGAGCCAGCCATGGCTGGATATGCATTATTTTGTGTAAGAGTCTGTCTGGACCTCTTTTTGCTCAATTTCTTTTTGTTCCCAAACATTTAATGTAGCTGAGGATGACCTTGAATTTATACTCTTGCCTTCACCTCCCAAATGCTGGGATTATAGGCTTACACCACCTCTTCTTCTTCCTTTATGAATCTTGGTCATTGTTTAGATACTTTCTGAAAAACTCTTTACTAATCCCTGATATCCAAAGCTGAACAACAAGACAAATCCTTGTAGCTTCTGACATTGTGAATGTCTTTCCTACTTCTCTCATGGCTGTGGGGAAATCAGGCTGAAGCGACCGAGTCTGCGATGGAGAGAGAATAGGAACAGTTCTGTAAACTCGTCATTGGTGGCTTAAGCTTTGAAACCACTCAACAAAGTGTGAGAAACTACTGCGAGCAATGGGGGAAGCTCACAGACTGTGCAGTAATGAGGGATCCTGCAAGCAAAAGATCAAGAGGATTTTGTTTTGTAACTTTCTCATCCATGGCTGAGGTAGATGCTGCCATGCCTGCAAGACCTCATTCAATTGATGGAAGAGCATTTGAACCAAAGCATGCAGTAGCCAGAGAGGAGTCTGGAAACCGGGAGCCCATGTAACTGTGAAGAAGCTATTTGTTGATAGAATTAAATAAGACACTGAGGAGTATCACATTAGAGATTACTTTGAAGAATATGGAAAAATTGATGCTAATGAAATAATTAGTTATAAGAAATCTTGGAAGAAAACAGGCTTTGGCTTTGTTACCTTTGATGACCATGATCCTGCAGATAAAATTTCATTGCAAAAATAGCACACCATCCATGGTCATAATGCAGAAGTAAGAAAAGCATTATCAAGATAAGTAATGCAGGAAATCCAGAGTTCTAGGAGTGGGAAAGGAGGGAACTTTGGTTTTGGAGATTACTGTGGTGGTGATGGAAATTTTGGACCAGGATGAGGAAGTAATTCTAGGGGAGGATCTCATGGATATAGAAGTGGATGTGGATTTGGACACAGCTGCAATGGATTTGGAGGCAGACCTGGAGGTGGCAATTTCGGAGGTAGCCCTGGTTATGGAGGAGAAAGCGGAGGATGTGGTGGTGGAGGACCTGGGTGAGGCAGCCAGGGTGAGGAAATTATGGAAGTGGAAATTACAATGATTTTGTAAATTATAACCAGCAACCTTATAACAATGGTCCAATAAAGAATGGAAACATTGGTGGTAGCAGGAACATGAAGAGACCATATGGTGGAGGAAATTATGGTCCAGGAAGCAATGGAGGAAGAGGGTAATGGTGGGAGGAGCTGATACTGAGCTTGTTCCTACTTGTCATGAGCTACATTGCATAAATAGAAGAGGATGAGGGCCCAGAGGTAACAGAACAGCTTCAGGTTATCAAAATAATAATTGTTGCAGTCCGGTTCACATTGCTGGTAGAAATCACCCAACCAAGAGCAGCTTCTGGGAAAAAGAGATTTATTTTGGCTTACAGGCTCGAAGGGAAGCTCCACGATGGCAGGGAAAAACGATGACATGAGCAGAGGGTGGACATCACCCCCTGGCCAACATAAGGTGGACAATAGCAACAGGAGACTGTGCCAAACACTGGTAAGGGGAAACTGGCTATAACACCCATAAGCCCGACCCCACCAATACACTCCCTCCAGGAAGCATTAATTCCCAAATATCCATCAGCTGGGAACCTAGCATTCAGAACACCTAAGTTTACGGGGGACACCTGAATCAAACCACCACATTCCACCCCTGGCCCCCATAAACTGATAATCATACGTGATGTAAAATGCAATGCATTCATCTAGCTTTAAAATTCCCCATAGTTTTTATCAATTCCAATGATGTTCATTCATCCCCATAGTCCAAGATCTTTTAACTGAGCCATAATACCAAAAAATCACCTCAAAAAAACCAGAATGGCACAAAATAAATATTCACACTGCAAAAGATGGCATTGGGCATAGCAAAGAAACATTCAGCCAATACAAGATTTAAAACAACCAGGGCCAACATTAAACTCTGTAGCTTCAAGCCCAACAACTCTTGCCAGTGACAAATCTCCAAGTCCGACAATTCTAACCAGCAACAAGTCTCTGGCATTCCAATTCCACCCCTCCAGCTAGGCTACTCAGAGTCCTGGAAAACTTCATCAGGGCCGGCAGCTCTCCTTGGCAGCCATCTCATGGTCCCGGCATCTCCACTGGGTCTCCACTGCAATCCACGGTTCATCCTCATGGCCCCATGGGGTCTCTATGCAGGCATCCAGCAAACCTGCTTCACACTGCCCATGGCCATTTCCAAAACACAGGACCGTGTTGCAAACTCAATGACCCTCTTTCCTGCATTTCTTATACTCCACGATACCAGTAGGGTGCCAATTTGTTAATCCAGGGGGGAATAAAGCAGACTTTGAAGAACAGGACACTCCTGGAGCACTCAGGCCCCTTCAAAAGAATTGACAGTCTTCCTGTTGCCCCAGCGCAGGTCAGCTAGCCCAGTCTCAAAGGTTGTAATCTCTCAGTTGCAGCTGAATGGGCAACAGTTCACCCAAAGATTTTTCTTTCTGTGCCATATCCCTCTGCTCACACCAGTTCATTTCTACACAAAGCAGCCCTGCACAACTTCTCAGGACATGGGCATAAGAGCAAGCTTTTCACACAAACTGATAGCCCAGTCCAGGCACAGCTCTTTCTCACCCTCATAAGCCAAACCTCACAGTCCATAGTTCTTACTGCATTCAGGTCTTGGAGCTCAGACCAGAATAGTCCATCAAGCTGTACTTATAGCACTGCAAGGTATCTCTTAGGCCAAGGTTTGAAATCCTCCCACATTCCTCTTGAAAATCAGCTCCAAAAGACCAAAGCCACACAGTCAGGTGTCTAGCAGCAATCCCACTCCTCAGTACCACTTTACTGTTGCAGTCTGGTTCACATTGCTGATAGAAATCACCCAAGCAAGAGCAGCTTCTGGGACAAAGAGATTTATTTTGGCTTACAGGCTCGAGGGGAAGCTCCACGATGGCAGGGAAAAACGATGACATGAGCAGAGGGTGGACATCACCCTGGCCAACATAAGGTGGACAGTAGCAACAGGAGAGTGTGCCCACCACTGGCATGGGGAAACTGGCTATAACACCCATAAGCCAGCCCCCACCAATACACTCCCTCCAGGAAGCATTAATTCCCAAATATCCATCAGCTAGGAACCTAGCATTCAGAACACCTAAGCTTATGGGGGACACCTGAATCAAACCGCCACAACAATGTTAAGAAAACTTTTATCTCAGTCATGCATAAATATGCAGTGATATGACAGAAGACACCAGAGAAGAAGCAGACAGACATTTTGTGAATAGATTAGATTATTTAATAACATTACCTTACTGTGGAGGAAGGATTTAAAAAATGATGCCTTTGAGGCAGTTTCTTAGCTTTTTAATTGTTATTTTTTTCAAGTGGTCTTTGTAAGGGTGTAGAAGCATTCCTTCTTGGATAATGTTAAATTTGTAAGTTTCAGGTGACATGTGAAAACTTTTTAAAGATTTTTCTTACAGTTTGAAAAGCTACTAGCCAGGATCATGGTGTAATAAGACATAACGTATTTCCTTAAAAAAATTAAGTGTATGTGTAGAGTTAAAAAGCTGTTGTACATTTATGAGTTAATACAATAATTCCAAAGGAAAAATATTTCTATTTATTTATTTGAAGACAGAGAGAGAATGTCAGGGTCTCTTGCCACTGCAAATGAAATCCAGGCCATCTGGCTTTGCAAGCAAAATCCTTTAACTGATAAGCCATCTTTCTAGCCTACATTTTTAAAATATTCTTCAAATATTTATTTATTTGCAAGTGGGAAAGAGAGATAGAGGGGGAGTGAGAGGGTAAGTGAATGGATGAGAATTCCAGAGGCATGTACCATTTGGTGTATTCGGCTTTACATGAATAATGGGGAATTGAACCCTAGCCAGCAGTCTCTGGAAACAAGTGCCCTTAACCAGTTTGAAATCTCCCAGGTCCTGAATGCAGAATTTTGAGCAATGATAGAAAACTAAAAACTTTGAGGCTATAGCAAATAAGATGAGTGTATTTTTCATAATGAGCTAAAGATAATCACTTGGAGTCTGAGACAACAAGCTAGGGTTTGAACATTAAACAGTTTCTGAGTGATCTCTGTGTTTATGGCTTTGTTCTCAGAGTGACATATTGAAAGGTGGTGGAACCATTAACACATAAGGATTTATAATTAAAATATATGCTATTATCTGGGTGTGGTGGTGTACACTTTTAATTCCAGCCCTTAGGCCTCAGAGGATAGCTGAGAGTTCAAGGCCAGCCTGGGTCTTGATAGTGAGTTCCAGGTCAGCTTACCTCAAAAAAGGAAAAAAAAAAAAAAATATATATATATATATATATATGTATATATATATATATATATAAATAAGTATTATAAAAAAGAGATAGGGTCTAAAGTAGGAGGCTCTTTCCTCAAAAGACACTGAGAGGATATAGAGAGCATTATATTAAGTCACAAAATCCCTTTGTGGGGCTGGAGAGAAGACTTAGCAGTTGAATACACATGCTTGCAAAAGCTGATGACTTGGGCTTGATTCCCTAGCACCCACATAAAGCCAGATGCACAAAGTGGTGCATATGTCTAGAGTTTGCAATAGCATGAGACCTTAACATGACTATTCATTATCTCTCTCCTCTCTCTCTTTCTCTCCTTGCATATGTATGTATATATATATATGTATATATATATATATGTATTCAAAGTCTTATATGACACTCAAAGTAGTTTTTCAGATGGAAGCTCCATTTGTCACATTCTAGGGTATCTCAGCATCAGGGATATGACTCTTGCAGTCAAGAAATGTATGGTAGTTTGAATGATGTGAATGATCACCCATAGACCCATGTGTTTGGGATTAAGCCACATAATCCCAGTTGGTGGCAATTTAGGAGGTGGAGCCTTGATGTAGGGGATGTCTCACTTTGGGCAGGCCTTGGTGTGTTACAGCTCAAGCCTCCCTTGCCAAAGGCATCTCACTTGTTTTACTACTTCCCAGATGCTGTGGCGTGGAGATCAAGTTAATTGGCACAAGGATAATCTTTGCACAAGCTAAGCCTGAGGACATAGAAGGCTATGCACCTTGGGTGTAGTTTCTTGAAGACAGGAATTCACAGCTTCTCCAGAGATTGCCTGATGTAATAAACATAAACAAATAACTTGTGATCTGACCTAATGCAAACTTGTGATCTGTCTTACGCTCTGACACCCCATAACTTTAACTGTCTGAGACTGAATAAAAGCTGTAAGTACAGCCAGCTTGTGGAGCACTGGCCACATCCCACTGACCATCCATTTAAAAATCAGTGTGGTAGTTTGACTCAGGTGTCCCCCATAAACTTATGTGTTCTGAATGGTAGGTTCACAGCTGGTGGCAATTTGGGAATTGGAGCCTCTTGGAGGCAGATTATTGTTGGGTGGGAAGCTTATGGTGTTATAGAAAGCTTACCCTTGGCAGTGTGTGGCACATTCTCCTGCTTCTGTGGATCACCTGATGTTGAGCAGGAGATGATGTCCACCCCAGTTCATGCTTTCATTTTTTCCTGTCATCATGGAGCTTCCCCTGAGTCTGAAAGCAAAACAAACTCTTTGCTCCCACATGCTGCTCTTTTTTTTTCTGACAGTAATGTGAAGAAGACTAAAACAATCATATTTTTCATTTTTTATGTGAACAGGGCATTATAAATGCAGGAGGTGCAAGAAGCCAGTGATAGAGAGAAGTAAGAAAATGAAATAAAGGGGTGCTCCACAGTGGAACCATAGGTAACAGGGAATTTCTGCCAATTCTCAGAACTTATTAATTCAGGGTAACATAGAGGAATAATTTTTCACATAGCAGAAAGAATATGTTAAAGTTTTTTTTGACATTTAAAACATCCCCTCACTGGGCTGGAGAGAAGATGGCTTAGCAATTAAGCCCTTGCCTGTGAAGCCTAAGGACCCCAGTTCAAGGCTTTATTCCCCAGGACCCATGTTAGCCAGATGCACAAGGGGGCGCATGCATCTGGAGTTCCGTTTGCAGTGCCTGGAAGCCCTGGCGAGCCCATTCCCCCTCTCTCTCTATCTGCCTCTTTTTCTGTGTCTGTTGCTCTCAAATAAATAAATAGAAAATGAAGAAAAAATTTAAAACACCCCCTGAGGGACACAAGTCTCAGAGGAACAATTATTTTTCTTAATATATATATATATATAACAACTTCTATACTTACAGACAATAAACCATGATATTTCCCTCCCCTCCCCAACTTTCCCCTTCATAATTCTACTCTCCATCATATCCCCTCCCTCTCACCATTAGTCTCTCTTTTAATTTGATGTCATCATCTTCTCCCCTATTATGAGGGTCTTATGTAGGTATTTCTAGGCACTGCGAGGTCATGGATATTGAGGCCAACTTCTGTCTGGACAGTTGCATGTAAGGAGTGGTACCCTTCCTTTGGCTCTTACATTCTTTCTGCCACCTCTCCCTCATGAACCCTGAGACTTGGAGGCTGTGAAATATTTCAGTGTTGGACACTCCTCTGTCTCTTCTTCTCAGCACTATCTTTCCTTTTGGGTCATCCCAGTGGTCATCACCATCTGAAAAGAGAAGTTTCTCTAACGAGAAGTGAGAGTGTCATTAATATATGATTATGAACATTAAGTGAAGTGCTTTCAGGACAATTTGTTGAGAATAACATATGCATTTATGCAGACATAAGCAGGCTTTGTAAGCCTAAGGCTCATGACCTCCCCTGTCATAGGCTTTTATTTTCTTTATTAGTCAGTTCTGTATTCAGCAGATACAGTCAGTTTGGTACCATTATTAGGCTCATCCGTGACCTACCCCCTCCCCTTGGCCCCTCCTTGTTGAGGTATATGGGTCATGCATATTGGAGTTAGCCCACAGTTATGGGTAAGATAAATGTCTCTGCATTTCATGACCCAACATGTGGCTCTGACATTCTTCCGCAAAATTTCCCTGAGCCATGTTGGGTTCATTTTAGGTCTGCTTCAGTGAGGAGGTGTTGGGGGCCTCTGAGGCTCTGGCTCTCTGATTTGGTAGGAGTTGATTTTTCTCTGTGCTGATCTCCTTCCCCCTTGTGCTGGTACCCGGTTCATCAGGAAAACAGCGCCCTTGCTTGTTTCTCCAATTTTTCTTAGTTGCAGCCAGGGCCCTTTTGAGGTATGATGGGGTGGCTCTCTCCTTAGGATCTACATCTATCTGAAAAAGAGAAGCAGATTCTCCAACGGAGAGTAAGTTAGCACCAGGACAAATGAGATAACCCTTACTTTTTTTTTAATAGAGAATTTAATAGGTGTAGGCCCTCTTGTAGCCCACAATTGATGGTAGCTTGATATTGGAGTGTGGGCTTATGTTTGGATATGGTTCTGACTTGTTTCCCAGCTCCAGTTATGGGTCCCATACCACTGAGGGGATCAGTTAGCCAAATTGAGAGCAGTTGGTTCCCCACCATGGCTGTGTGCCACTATTGCACTTGTGTGGGCATCACAACAAGTTATTTCCTGCTAAGTAGGTTAGACCACGCATTGCTTCAACAGATATTGGTCAATTTCCCCCAGTCGCCCATGTAGCACCTTCTGGCACTAGATGCGCTAACTGTCTGGGGACTGACTCTCTTCCAACTTCCAGCCATGCCATTCTAATTTGCATGTCAATCACATAAGGTGTCTTCAGCAGTAGGGTCTTACCACTAGTCTTTGGTGGGTCATCAAGTATTCTGACGGAAATCTGTCTGTCATTTAGGAAACCCTGTAGGTCTCTCTGATCAAAAGCTCATTGTGGTTGATAGCCCCATGCTGGTTCTGGGAGTTACAGGTCAGTGCCCACTAAGAAAATGAGTACTAAGATGTGGTATATCTACACAATGGAATTCTATACAGTGGTAAGAAAAAAATGACACAATGAAATTTGAACAAAAATGGTTGATCCTGGAACAGATCATTCTCAGTGAACTTACCCAATCACAGAAAAAAAATCGCCACATAGTCTCACTCATCTACAGCACCTAACCTGAATCTACCCAAGATACCTTACATACCCAGCAAGCATCCTCTAATCTAGACACTAAGATGGAAGGGGAGGGAGGGGAGGGCATCAAAAGGGTGGGAAACACAAATCTAGACCCAAATGGCAATGGTACCATAATTTTCTACTTACTAAAAGACAGATCAGATGGCTGATCCTTCACCAGGCCCTTACAGGGAACACTTGAACCACAAGACACTGGAGAGGGTAAGATCAAGACTAACCTTAATCTTCTACATCTTCCCTCCCTCACTTCCCCTCTCTCTCTCTCTCTCTCTCTCTCTCTCTCTCTTATGTCTAACTCTTGTCATAGGCTTTTGATTAAGGTTTAGTAACAGGTATGTATTCCCTCCCATAGAGTGTGCCTTCAGTCCAATTGGAGAGCAATTGGTTTCCCCCAGAGCAGACATGCCACTATTGCACCCATTCAGTCATTTAGCCTATATGGCATAACTTCAGGCTTTCAGTGTCCCCTTTTTTTCTGCTGATGACTTCTTTCTCCCATAAAGCTGCATACAGTGCAGGTTTTTCCATCTTTATGTTAGCTGTTCTACAGGGAGAAGGTTTTCTGTTCAGCACCAGCTTGATTTCTCAGTTACTTTGCCACACAGGAATGTGAAGTCTTCAGGTCTTACCATCTCTTTCTCAAGGGAAACCAAGGGCCTTGGCAATAGTCTGTAATGTTTTGGAGGCAAAAGGGACCTCCCTGGCCAACAACTCTCAGGAAACTACCCCATCCCTGGCACTGAAAATTTTCTACTAACAATCTATGGCTTCTGGATGTGCCATTATTCTGTGCCATTATTCAAGAGAGTAGGTTTTCATATGTCTTATTCAGAATATGTTGAATTTTAATTGACCCATGCCTACCCTTCTTTTACCCATTCTCTTCCCCTGACCTCACTTAGGTCTTTCCCCTCCCTGTAATCTGTTCTTCCTCTTACATATATACAATACCATCCCCTTAAGTCCCTTCCTCTCCTCCCTCAATAATACCATTTTTCTAGCTTACTGGCTTCTGCTACTGATTTTTCATTCCAGCTCACACACAAGTCTATATATTTGTAGCTAGGACCACATATGAGAGAGAACATGTGACATTTGGCTTTCTGGGCCTGAGTACCTCACTTAGTACAATCCTTTTGAGATCCATCCATTTCCCTGCAAGTTTCATAATTTCATTTTTCTTTACCACTGCTCCATTGTGTAAATATACCACATCTTTATTATCCATTCATCTGTGGAGGGACATCTAGACTGGTTCCATTTCCTAGCTATTGTGAATAGAGCATCAATAAACATGGTTGTGCAAGTATCTCTAAAGCAGTAAGAAGAGTCATTAGGACATATGCCTAGGAGTGTTATAGCTGGATCACATGGTATATCTATTTTTAACTATCTCAAGAATCTCCATACTGATCTCCGCAATGGCTGTTCCAAATTACATTCCCACCAACAGTATAGAAGGGTTCCCTTTTTTCTGCATCCTTGCCAACATTTATTGTCATTTGTTTTCTTGATGATAGTCATTCTGACAGGAGAGAAATGGAATCTCAAAGTAGTTTTGATTTGCATTTCCCTGATGGTTAAGGATGTACAACACTTTTTAGATGTTTATATTCCATCTGTATTTCTTATGGTGAGAACTCTCTATTTAGTTCCATAGCCCATTTTTTAATTGGGTTGTTTGATTTCTTATGGTTTAGGTTTTTTGAGTTCTTTGTATATTCTGGATCTTAATCCTTTGTCAGATGTGTAGCTGGCAATAATTTTCTCCTATTCTATAGGTTGTTTATTTGCTCTGTTCACAGTGTCCTTTGTTGTACAAAGGCTTTGTAATTTCATGAGATCACAATGGTTTATTAGTCATTTTATTTCCTAAGCAACTGTGGTTATATCCTGAAAGTCATTACCTATGCCAATATGTTGAAGGGTTTCCCCTTCCTTTTCCTCAAACAATTTCAGGGTTTCAGGTATGATATTAATGTCCCTGGTCCACTTGGATTTAATTTTTGTGCCTGGAGAAAGACAAGGATCTACTTTCATTCTTCTGCATATAGATATCCAGTTTTCCCAGCACCACTTGTTGAAGAGGCTATCTTTTCTCCAATGAATATTTTCAGCATTTTTGTCAAAAATCAGATTGCTTTAGCTGTGATAAACATCTGGGTCCTCTATTCTATTCCATTGATCTACATGTCTGTCTTTTTTGCCAATACCAAGCTGTTTTTGTTATTATTGCTTTGTAATATAGCTTACAATAGGGTATGGTGATACTGCCAGTCTTATTTTTGTTGTTCAAAATTGTTTTGGCTATTTGAGGGTTTTTGTTCTTCCAAATGGATTTTAAGATTGTTTTTATATTTCTGTGAAGAATGCCACTGGAATTTTAATGGGGATTGCATTAAATGTGTAGGGTAAGATTGATATTTTCTCAGTATTTATTCTTGCAATCCAAGAACATGGGATGTCTTTCCATTTCCTTGCATCTTCTGCAATTTCTCGCTCAAGTGTTTAAAGTTCTCATTGTAGAGATCCTTTACTTCCTTGATTAAGTTTATTCCAAGGTACTTTATTTATTTGTTTATTTATTTATTTATTTATTTATTATTTATTTATTGAGGCAATTGTGAATGGGAGAGATTCACTGATTTCAACGTCCACATGTTTGTTGTTAGTATTTAGGAAAGGTACTGATTTTTGTGCGTTTATTTTGTATCCTGCTATACTGCTAAAAGTGTTGATCAGAACTAACAGTTTGCAAGTAGAGTCTTTAGGGTCCTTTATGTATAGAATCATATCAACTGCAAATAACAATAATTTGATCTCTGCTTTTCTAATTTGTATCCCTTTTATGAGTGTCTCTTGCCTTATTGCTATAGTTAAGTCTTCCAGTACTATATTAAATAAAAGTGGGGACAGGGATAAAGGACATGCTTGTTTTATTGCTGAATTTAGTGGAAAAGCTTTAAGTTTTTCTCCATTTAGTATTGTGTTGGCTCTAGGTTTGTCATAAATAGATTTTACTATGTTGAGCTATGTTCCTTCTAGTCCCACTTTTGTAATATTTTTACCAAGAAGGGATGTTGGATTTTCTTGAATGCCTGTTTTGCATCTATTCAGATGATCATTTGATTTTTGCCTTTCAGACCATTTATATGATGTATTGCATTTATCTATTTGCATATGTTGAACCATCCCTTCATCTCTGGGATAAAGCCTACTTGATTGGTGTGAATAATCTTTCTGATATCTTCTTGTATTCTATTTGCCAATATTTTCTTCAGAATTTTTGCATCTATGTTCATGAAATTGGTCTGTAATTTTCTTTTCTTGTTCTGTCTTGCCTGGTTTTGGTATGAGAGTGAATCTGGCTTTATAGAAGCAGTTCAGTAGAATTCTTTCCTTTTCTATTTTATGGAAATTTTGAGAAGCAATGGTGTTAATTCTTCCATGAAGATCTGGTAAAATTCACCAATGAATCCATCTGGGCCTGGATTTCTTTTATTTGGGAGATTTTTTATAATGGCCTGGATCTCCATACTTGTTATATAGGTCTATTTAAATGGTTTATCTCATCTTGATTTAATTTGGTAGGTCATATTAATCAACAAAATCATCCATTTCTTTAAGATTTTCAAACTTAGAGGCATATATATTATTAAAGTATACCCTTATATTTTTCTGAATTTCCTTGGTATCTGTTGTAATGGTACCTTTTTCATCTCTAATTTTATTAATTTTTGTCTCTTCTGGCCAGAATTGCTAAGAGTTTATAAATCTTGTTTATCCTTTCAAAGAACCAATTTATGTCATTGATTCTTTGGATTGTTTTTGGGTTTCTATTTCATTAATTTCTTCCTTAATCTTTATTATTTCTTCCTGTCTACTGATTTTCGTTTGCATTGTTCTTCTTTTTCCAAGGTCTTAAGGTAAAGCATTAAGTTGTTTACTTGTGAACTCTCCAGTTTCTTAGTATAGGCACTTAGAGCTATAAATTTCCTTCTCAGGACTGCCTTCATTGTGTCCAAAAGGTTTTGGTATGTTGTATTATCATTACCATTTTATCCTATTCATTTATTGACTTCTTCAGTGACCCATTAATCATTCAATAGTATACTGTTTAGTCTCCATGAATTTCTGTTTGCTTTGTAGTTTTTCTTGTTGCTGATTTGCTGTTAATCCTACTGTGGTCAGACAGAGTACAAGGGATTATTTCAGTTTTCCTATATTTGTTGAGATTTGCTTTGTGTCATAATATATGGTTTATTTTAGAGAATTTCCTATGTGCTACTGAGAAAAATGTATAATCTGCAGCATTTGGATGGAATGTTCTGTAAATATGTTAGGTCCAATTGTTCCATGAGATAATTTAATCCAGATATCTCTTGTTTATTTTTTTTGCTGGGATGCCCTGTCAATTGATGAGAGTGGGGTATTGAAGTAACCCACTACAATTATGTTTGGTGTTATCTGCTGACCTTAGGTCTAATAGTGTTTGTTTGATGAAATTGGGAGTCCCTGTGTAAGGTGCATATATGTTACAGATTGTAATGTCTTCCTGTTGGAGTGTTCCTTTAATTAGTATAAAATTAACTTCTTTATCTTTCCTTACTAATATTTGTTTGAATTCTGTCATGTCAGATATTAGGATAGTAACCGCTGCTTGTTTCCTAGGCCCACTGGCTTGAAATACCATTTTTCATCCTTCCACCCAAAGACGGTGTCTACTTTTTATTGAGAGATGAGCTTTCTGGAGGAAACAAAGGGCAGGATTCTGCCTTTTAATCCAGTCTGCAAACGAGTGTCTTTTGGTTGGGGCATTGGGGCCATTAATATTAAGAGTTATTATTGAAAGGTATGTATTTATTCTTGCCATTCTTATTTTGTAGTGTTTTCTGTTTTTTCCTTTGCTTGCTTGTTTTAACTGTTATTTGGGTTTGGTTTATTTTTTCTTATTTCCTTCTGTGTGTGTTTTGCTTTCTCTTCAGCATGAAGAATCCTTTCAAGTATTTTCTGTAGATCTGGTTTAATTGTCATAAATTACTTTAGCCTGTTTTTACTGTAGAATGTCCTTTTCTCTCCATCAATTTGGATAGATGGCTTTGCAGGATAAAGTAATCTTGGTTGACAGTTGTTACCTTTCAGACCTTGGAATACATAATTCTAAACCCTTTTGGCTTTTAAATTTTGTGTTGAGTAATCTGCTGTTATTCTGATGGGCTTGCCTTTTTAGGCAACTTGCTTTTTCTCTCTAACTGCTTTCAATATATTTTCTTTGATTTGCATGTTTAGTAGTTCAATTATAACATGGCAATGAGGGGTTCTTTCCAGGTTTTGTCTGTTTTGTGTTCTAAAAGCTTATTGTATCTGCATTGGCATTTCTTTCCCAAAATGGGTGAAATTTTCCTCTACGATTTTGTTGAAAATGCCTACTAAGCCTCTGGATTGAAATTATTCTACCTTATGCCCTGAATTCTTACATTTGAACTTTTCATAGTGTCCCAGATATCTTGAAATTCCCATTCATACCTTCCTATCAGGTTGTCTTTCTCTTCGCTGGACTGTATTAGGTCTTCCACCTGATATTCTAATTTAGATATTATGTTGTCTCCTTCAACCATTCTACTTGTGAGACTTTCCACAGAGTATTTTGTTTGACTCACTATGTTATTCAGAGCTAAGATTTCAGCTTCATTTTTCTTCCATATTTCTATTTCTCTACTCATGTCTTATAATGACCTCTTTATTTCATTAAGCTGGTTTCCTATGTTCTCTTTCAGGATTTTGTTTCCTTCTTTAATTCCTTTGTTTTCTTCTTTGATTCTTTTCATTTCTTTGATTTGTTGGAGTATAGATACAATCATTTTTTGAAATTTGTTCAGGTATTTCATCTAAAACAGTCTCATTGGTGATCATTTCTGATGGATTTTTAATTTTTGGTGTGACTGTATTGTCTTGATTCTTTGAGTTTCTTGTATTATAATGTAGTCACTTTTGCATACTACTTAATTTGATGCTTGGGTTTTCTACTTATCTTCAGTGTTCTTAGATGTGGCAATCCACCTTTATATACTTTCAGGATATGAGTGTAAGGTGCCAGATGTAGCTCTTGTACCCCAATCCAGCTGCAGAAGTAATCTTAGGTGTTGAGTTTTCTTGCTAAGTAAGTATTCTAGTGGACTGGGTAGAACAATTTACTGGCAAATTATAAACTTCAACTGAGCAATATACACATAGCACAGAGTATGCAATTGTGGGGATTAAAACTGGTAGTCTTATAAAGCCAAAATCCCTAAGGATGTGTGTTGCTCTACACCCTTAATCTTGTCATCTGGGAGACAGAGATTTCTGTTCTGAATTGGGTTCCACATCACACTGGATCTGAATCAGACCCTGTCCCCAATAATGATAGGAGCAAAAGACAAAGGCCCTATAAATCAAAGGCAACAATATTCAACCCCCAAATACAGTTTATTTGAAATGGTAAAGCCAACCAAGAATATGTAACCCATAACCTGCTCTGACATGGAAAGAGAGATTAGCTCTCCTAATGCAGGCCTATGAACCTGTTTTTGTTGTTGTTGTTGTTGTTGTTGTTGTTGTTAGTCTGTTACTTTTTGGGGTGGCTTCCAATATCAGCAATGCTGAGTGTCCTCCTCAATCCCTCTGTGTTGTACTGTGGAGCTGGAGTTCTCATCAACTGTGCTGGATGTGCTGCCACTGGGGGCTGAATGCTGAAGGTTTGTGGTTCTGATGGTTGGGGGATGGGAGAGTGCAGAAAGCCTGGAGTTCCTCACACATTTCCACCTGTATCCCTTTCAGTAGCTCCTTACTTGACCTCAGCTGTGTTTACTTCATATTTCTTAACTTTGCATGACGGCTGATGAAGTTGAAAAATCCCTTTGTTTGGTCTCTGCTGCTGCTGCCACTTGGAATGCCTGGTGGGGCAATGCCATGCAGGTGTGTAGATCACTTGGATCAGTGGGCTGCAATCATCTCGGTGGGATTCCATCCATTTTCCTCCTTTCTGGTGGATCTTAGTTTCTCCTTCTTCTCCACTGTGTCTAAGAATAACCTATACTCCTTCAGTTTTCAGAAGAAGAGTGTATTTTGCTGTGGTTTTGCTTCAATCCCTCCCTAGTGTGGTTTGGCATGGCTTCTATGCCACCATCTTACCCAGAAGTGAAGAACAATTCTTGAAGCTGTTACCGACAGTAGTTCATACTAATCCTTTCTTTCCTGACAATGGCATGGCACACTGGATCTGGAATTGTGGGCTCTGGTGAAGACAGGGTAAGAGATTGCCTCATAAGAAGGGACACTGCCAATGTCTGCCCTCTCTGCCACTTTTACTTTTGGACCCAGGTACTCCTCATGGGGGAACAATCTTCTTCCCATTAAACCATTATTATTAGCCATGACTACCCACCTTGCCAGGGCTCAAAGAGGTGAATTTAAAGTTCAGTGACAAGGTGGAATCAAAATGTTCCAGTTTGTGGGTATAAAGTATCTGCTTCATCATCCAATTAACATGGGAATGCACATGTCAGGGGTGGGACACCAGATGTTAAAGATCCTGAAAGCCCTGCATGCTTCATGTTGCTTTACCTTTAATCCCAGCACTTGGAAGGTCCCTGTGAATTCCCTGCCAGCGTCAGACTACATAGTGAATTTCAGGTCAGCCTGGGCCAGAGCGAGGCCTTCACTTGAGAAACTTATAAATAAATAAATAATTTAGCAAATAGACAGATAAATAAATTAAGCAAAAAACTAAGAGATAATGCTGTTCAAGAAAACACCTGAAAAATGAAGACAGTTGGGTGTGTTGGTGGCCACAGTATGGAAGCATTAGCGAGCAGGGTGGCCAAGGCAACAGCAGGAAAGAAACAGTGATGCAAATTTGAGGGCTGTACAGGATTGCTGTGGTTTCAAGGGGGAGAGTGGAATCCATGATTTCCTAGTGTGCCTGTGCTCTCTGCACGTCTATCTAAGTGAAAATGAAACCTGAGTTACTCTTGCAAATTCACCAGGTTGTTTTGCAAGGAAGCCCATTTACAGTGTGACCTTGCATCTGTCCATGTGTCTATTAATTCATGGTGTCTGAATCCACTGCTCCTGCCAAGTGCCTTGGCAAGGATATGTCTGGCCTTCAAGCCTATGGCTGCCTGGAGAGCCAGGGGCTCCTGAGTAGGCAGAGTGTGAGCAGTGGCTGTAGCACCTGCCCTGCACCCCCATCCAGGGTCTTGGGATCCATTCCAGGGGCAGCAGTGGAAAGGCACAGCAGAGTCTAGGGCCCAGTTTTAATCACTGGGCAATGTCCCTTGCTTCCTGAGCTGGGCTCATCTCTGGGAGCACAACTTCTTATAGTCTCTTATAGCCTTGGCCATGAGTGGGGCGACTTTCTTGGTGGTGGCCCTGCTGACTTTAGGCTCTGACCACCAGGGAATACTTGGAGTGGTCTAGGGACAGGCAGAAACCAGTTTGGGGACAGAAAGAGACATTATCTCACACACTACATCTATCTCTTCCCCCAAATCAAAGTCTGTTTATAATTTTAAACCCAGACTAAGTAGAGGAAGAGTAGGTAGCAGTGTCTCTGGCATCCATTCAGACAGTAGTTTTTGCTCCAGCCCTCCAACCCTCAGAAGCAGCAGTGGCTAGGAAACAGAGTTGTGTATAATGACTAGATAGGGCAATACATGGGGATCAGGAAACTTGAGGAAGTAGGAACTACACAGAGTCACAGTGCTGATCACACTCCAAAGTCCTTAGGCAGAAAATCTGATCCCTGATTGGGCAGTAAGCATGCCAAACAGGCTAGGGCTACACCCAGAGCCACCTTGAGGATACAGCCAGAAAGAGGTCCCTGTTCAGACACAAGTGCTGCTACCAAGAACTACCAAGTGGACAGAAAACCTGCCCACTCCCACTTAATCAAAGCTAACCAAGCTACACAGCACAGGTACTACAAGAGGTACAAGTACTGCACTCTCAGCACAAGAGGTCAATCTATAGGTGCGCAAACTCCAATGCAAAACAAACATTTAAAAACATCAAGCTAATAGATTCCCAGCAGGAAAATGTAGTTTCATAATAGAAGCCTCCCATGAAAACACAGAAGCTACTCCAGGCATAGATTCCCAAAATAAAAGCAAGGCAATCACATTAAAAAATCCTAATGCACCTACCAACAGAGGGAAAGATAAAATGGAAGATAACAAAAATTCAAGAAACTCATAAATGAAATTAAAGAGAGCTGACAACAACAAAAAGTTCTCAATATTTACCTCAGAAAAGTGAAAAGAATCAAAATGATATTAATGGGTAGATAAATGATTTGAATGAGACACAATAAATAAATAAGCAGTCAGTAGAATAAACTTACTGATCAAATGGAGGAACAAAATATAAGAAACAACATGAAATTCAAACCCAAATTTGAAAATAGAATTCAAGGAGGGGATGAAAATGCTGGAGAAAAATGCAATTGAGAACACAAACGAAATATTCGTTTTAAAATGAATATTTAATATTTAATATTAAATATTTAAAAGCCTCACCAACAAATTATATGGAGGACAGAATTTCTGAACTTGAAGACAAGACCAAGAAATTTCACCAGAAATCCAAAATTTATTATGAGTTCAAAAATATGTGTGAGCAGGATATGATGAAATTGCGGGACACTTTAAGAAGACTTTTCAGATCATGGGCAGGAAGGGGAAGAAAAATGGGCCAAAGTCAGAAAATATCTTTAACAAAATTATTTAATAAAATTTTTCTACTCTTCCAAAAGAGAGACCCATCTAGATAGAAGATGTGCATATAAGACTAAGGAGAAAATTCTCCAGTACCCATTATAGTTAAAACCCTAAACAGTGAAAACAAAAATCAGCAAGAGAAAAAACAAGTCATTACATACAAAGGTAAGCACACCCAAATTACCTTTGATTTTTCTATGGAAGCTCTAAAAACCATAAATATTTGGAATGGAGTATTCCAAAGCTTCAAGGATTATGGCTTCCAATCCAAACTACTATACTGAGCAAAATTATCCCTCATAATAGATGGTGAAAGCAAAATTTTCCATGATAAAAGCCAGCTCTGAATATTTGAGTACAAAGCCAAACTTACAGAGAATATTGCAGGGGATAACCTCCACAGAAGAGATGAACAACCAATCTGAAGAGGCTTCAAAAGGAATATATAATAAGAAAAACCAGAACAGACATGAAAATGAAAGTACAAAGCTCAAGATAGCACCAATCTCTACACAACCTTCAACATGACAGAGATTAATGTGAACGTCACAGTTATAACTCTAAACATGAATGGATTCAACTCTTCAATCAAACGACAAAGGTCAACAGGTCTGATAGAAAAATAAGTTCATCTATTTATTGTCTATAAGAAACTCACCCTAATATTAAGGATAGGCACCTCCTCAGGGTGAAAGGATAGAAAATGATTTTCTAAACAAACAGAGAAAAGAAACAAACAGGTGTGGCCATACTAATATCTTACAAAATAGACATCAAACTAAAAGTAATCAAAAGAGATAATGAAGGCCACTTCTTGCTCATTAAGGGAACAATTCAACAAGAGGATATGACAAATCAGAAATTTATATGCTGTGATGATTAAGGTATGTTGTGAACTTGATCAGATAAGAATCCACAGACATTCCTCTTGGTTGAGTCTCTGTGGTTGTTTCCAGGAAGGGTTAACTGAAGGAGAAAGTCCTTAATCCAGAGTATGCTTTTCCCCCTGGAATGGGCAGCCCTCCAAGAGGGGTGCTTAATAGCTCTGGAGAAAACATTCCCTTCTTACTACCTGGCTGCCAGTTCTGCTTGCTGCTGAGTGCTTCACTTGCGTGTGCATATTTCCTGTTCAGCTATTCTTCATTGCCCTGAGGCTTCTAGCATAGACTAAAGACCAGCATGGACTGAAGACCAGCAGCTCTCCAGAAAGCCTTCAGGCCTCTAGTGCTGAATTGGGACTGCTGAGTCATCCTGCCCTGTGGATGGAGCAGCTACCAGGTTCTTTGAGTCTTGGGCCTGAAAACTGCTATTGTTTGACTGCTGTAAGGTAATCTAACAAATCCCCTTTTTAATATAACTCATTCTATCAGGTCTGTTCCTCTAGAAAATCCTAACTAACATATATGCTTTGAACACAGTTGCACCAAATTTTAAAAGACAAACTCTACTAGAAAACAAACCAGAAATAAATCCCAATACAATCATAATTGGGGACTCTAGTAGCCCAGTGTCAATAGTCAGATAAATCAAACAGAAAATTAGCAGATAGAGCTAAACAACACCATAGATCATTTGCACTTAACAGACATCTATAGAACACTCCACACCACCCTAATTCCACAGAATACACATTTTTTTTTTCAGCAGCTCGTGTAATCAATAAAGCTAGAAATCAAAAAGAGAAACAACAGAAGCAAAAGAACATCTCCTGGAGACCAAACGCCTTACTATTAAATAATGAATAGGACATTGAAAATATCAAAAAAGAAATCTACAAATTTCTAGATGAAATGGTAATGAATGGGCTAGAGAGATGGCTCAGGGGTGAAGTTGCCTTCTTGCAAAGACTGACAGCCCAGATGATTCCCCAGTAACCACATAAACCAAGTGCACAAAATGACTTATGTATCTAGAAAGCATGTGCCCCCAACATGTTTGTGGGTTCCTCTTCCAGGTGTCCCAAGAAGATTGTGAAACCCTGGACCAGAGTTCTTGGGCGGAAGGTGACAAGACTGAGTCAGACATCTGGACCAGGTAAAAAACTCCCCAGGGAAATTGGAAATTGGGATTGTGACCAAGTCTGGAGGAGCTGGTCACCTGCAAGAGGAATCTCTGAGCCTCCATACAGTCCTGAGGTGATGGCCCTCTTTCCATCTTGAGGATTGATGTTGTTCTGGTCAGAATTGATGGTATTCCAGTCTTGGTAACTAGCTAGATAAGGACCAATGTTACCCTGGTCTCTGTAACTAGTTCAATCAGGGTTATGAATGAGACTAGATGAGAAAAATTATTTAAATTCTGAATGAATAAATGTGTGAGGGGGAGATAGCCATCTGGAGTTTAGATGAAAAGTGCACTTGATATAAATGTGTGTACAAATATGTATGTGGCTCGCAGCCCTCAGTCTGCAGAGTGATTTCTCTCCTGAGAAAATACATGCTCAGGAAGGCTTTGTCTTTATGTCTGTTGTGCAGCACTAACACATTCATAACATTCATTGTAGGAGAAGTTCTCCACCAAGCCCACTGTCCTAGACAGCATGGTCAAAACAAACCATAGTTCAAAAAGGAAAATGAGACTAATTTAGCTCAATGACCAGGTTTGGCTTTATTCTTAAACTATGTATAATCAGTCTCAGTCAAAGTTATACTTAAGTAGTTGTCTCATTTCTGGTATCTTAAGCTCATTGCTTATAGATAATATTGATACTTAAGAAATATTCCCTGCTCTAGAACAATTGATCTCAAACTCTGCTGTTCTTTTTCCAGTTTGAGGACTAATTTATACCTACATAGGTATTGAGACTAGCCAAAGTTGTCAAAAACAGATGCCAAGTTCTTATACTGTCTTTTCCTGGCAAATCACATCAATTGAGTGAAAGCTGTGGGTAAAATGTTTCCAGGGCTGTTAACATGTCCTTGTAACTGACAGATACTTAAAAGATCTGTTTTATTTTACAGGTAGCAGAAAGTAATTGGGAGATCCAAGATTTATCACTATGGCAAATGAAGATACCAGACTGCCTACCAGGAGATGTGCCACCGATACCACAGCTATGAGGGCCTAGGAGAAAGTTGCAGAAGAAGCAGTGACATGAGTACTGTTCACACTGCTAGTTTGACAACCAGTACAGTGGCACCATTTGCAGTGGCTGGTGGCCCTGGTGTGGCCATTCTCTCTCTCTCTCTCTGCCTCGTTCTCTCTGTCTGTCGCTCTCAAACAAATAAGAAAAATAAAAAATTTTAAAAATCTCAAGGTTGACCCCCAGTGATGCACTTCATCCATCAAGGTTCTGCCGCTTAAAAGTTCCTCCACCTTTCCAAACATACTACCTGGGGATCAAGTGTGCCAATTCTTGAGCCTATGTTACATTCAAACCATAGCAACAGAGGAGGGTTGACTATACTAACTGCAGGAGAAAAGAGTATTAGAGCAGTATCAACCCACAGTTGCATATATGTCTATGTAATTATTTTTAAACAATTATTTGAAATATCATTGTATGGATTTATCATGTACAACATAATGTTTTGAAGCACATACACATTGTGGAATGGCTAAATCTAATTAATGAACACATTCATTACTTTGTTTTACTGCAAGACAACTACAGTTAATTGTAATTTTTCTATTCTTGAAAAATGAAGAGACAGTTTTTTTTGTTTTTATTGGTTTTTTTTTTTGTTTGTTTGTGTTTTAGCTGTCCAAGGAGATAAAGCTGACAAGGCCTGTGAAGGGTGTAGCACTGGAACATAGCCCTCTAGGACAAAGATCCTCTAAATGCTACTGGCATGGTTCGCTTAAAGACCAGTACTACATAGGACCACAGGGAAGCTTATTTCTGTTCAGACTCAGGGTGTAAAGTCTCTATTTGTTATCAAAGCTATGGTGCCTGTGCTTTGTATAGTTCAAGGGGACATTTTTCACTACTCACATTTGTGAGAATCCCTAGAGTCTTCAAACTTATGTTTTAAAACTGTGCATCAGGAGCTGGCGATATGGCTCAGTTGGTAAAGTGCTTGCCGCTGCAAGCATGAGAACCTGAGTTTGTATCCTAGCACCCAAATCAAAACCAAGCATGGCGTATGCACCTGTAATCCTAGTACTGTAACCGTAGTACAGATGATCTCTGGGGCTTATTGACTAAGTAGCTGAAGTGGTGAACTCCAGATTCAATGAAAGATCCTGTCTCATAAGGTAAGAGGAGGGTGATGGAGGAAAACACTGAATATCAATGTCTGGCCTCCACACACATTCTTGCACACACATGCATGTGCACCTGCACACATGTATGCCATACATATATGAACACGCAGACACATTTGCACATACACACACATCACACATATATGGATGCAAAAAGAAAAACTGCATAACAAGCCTAATTTAGCTGGTTGGTAAAAGAATGAGACTAGAAAAAGTTTCCATTATTAGCTTTGTTACGAAAGGCAGTAAATGGGAGAAGTTTTATATGCCGAGCCTATAAAGTGGCTTCAATTGGATGTGATTTACTACAGCCTATTAATTGGCCTCTCCATCTTTAGAAAGAGTAATATGACTTAGGATCTCTGTCATCAAATGCCAGGATACAAATTCACACTTTGCACCTGACAAAAGATATAAAATTATTTAAATATAAAAATGTAATGGGGGCAGTGACAAGGGAAAAGAGGGTTCCAACACATACAATATCTATACAAAACATCTTGTTCATAATAATAATAATAACATTTAAAAAGATATGCATTAAATACTGTGTTTCATACACGAAGTGGCCATAGCATTCATTACTCATTACTTCACAGTGCCTGATGCTACCAACATAAGACCTGCATAATGAGAGCAAAAAATGTTGACACTAAAATAGAAAAGCAAGTTGGAAAGAAGAAAGGATTCAATGGAGGAGGGATTCAGGAGGGCAAAAAGGGAGGGTGATGGAATCATGGTATATTGTTTATATGTATGGAGGTTGTCAAAACAAATTAAAAAAACAAAAATCAATAAAATATCCTTATTATTGTTATAATTCACTGGTTGACTTTAGGTAATAAAATTGCTTGAAGTGATGCTTATGGGCCAGATTTTTTTTTTGGTTTTCCAAGGTAGGTTTTCACTTTAGCTCAGGCTGACCTGGAATTCACTATGTACTCTCAGGGTGGCCTTGAACTCTCAGCAATCCTCCTACTTCTGCCACCTGAGTGCAGGGATTAGAGGTGTGTGCCACCATGCCCACACCAGGTATTTAATTAACATTAACATTGAAAGTATCGTAGTATTTCATTGTTATCATAGAATATACAAATGCTTGTCAAATCAAGAATCTTTCTGTTATCATACCCCCTGCTTTGTTTTTCTTTTTATCCAATACAATTTGTTGCTAGCTTATCACAAGATTGCCTGTCTTTAGCAGAATTGTTATCTATTGCTTCTTTATAACATATTAAATACTATATGAAATATGAAATTATTTTGATGACACTCAGGATATTAGAAACATGGTGAGAAATTTATTAGAGTTATGAAAACAAAACCACAAGAAGCAAGGTTTACTTCTTTTTGGAAGGAGGTTGTATATTATTGTTGTTGAGCATATAGTTAATGCCACTACATGGTGTTTAATTTGCAAATGCTCTGTAGTGGGTAAAATTAGTTTTCAATTGAATGTTTACAAAATTTTACATCTAAGAAAAGTCACTTTCTTTTTTATTTTTATTTTTTTATTTATTCATTTATTTTTTGAGGTAGGGTCTATATCTAGCCCAGGCTGACCTGGAATTCACTCAGGGTGTCTCAGGGTGGCCTTGAACTCACAGAGATTCTCCTACCTCTGCCTCCCGAGTGCCAGGACTAAAGGCATGCACAACCACACCTGGCTTAAAAAAAAAAAATCACACTTTCACTGATAGGAAGAATCCAGCTGACTATGACTCCAAAGTTTTCTGTTGTGGGACTTGCTCACCCACCTGCTGAAACTTGTCACTTATTAGAAGGAACAATATAATATGTCCACAGTTATAGATACAATAAGAATTTAAACTTAACTTACATGAACAAGATAGATCTTTTGGTATAGTAAAAAATTCATCATTATCATCAAAAATGTATGATTGAGTTGGACTCATGCTACTTTTTCTTGCTTTGCTCACTAGATATTTTAAGGAACAGGATATGAAATATAGTTTTGCAATCTTAGTTTAGAACCCTATGTTTTACAATGATATTTTTTAAATCTTGGAGTAGATTTTAGGAGTATCATCCCAATCTTGTTGTATGTTAACTGCAAAATGTTAAAAATACATTTTTAAAACATTTTTATATTTATTTATGTATCAGAGAAAGAAGGAGAGAGAGAGAGAATGGGTGTGCCATGGCTTCCAGCCACTGTAAATGAACTCCAGACACTTGCGCCCCCTTGTGCATCTGGCTAACGTGGGTCCTGGGGAATCGAACCTGGGTCCTTTGGCTTTGCAGGCAAATGCCTTAACCACGAAGCTATCCCTCCAGGCCTAAAAATACATTTTTAAATCTAGTTATAGCCAGAAATAGTTTAAAGCTTCAAGATCGGGTAATCATGTCATTTTGTTAGGTAAAAATTACCCAAAAGAATAGTTTCTAATATTTTTCAATTATGGTGGTTGGAATAACATGCCTTCCACAAGTTCATGTGTTCTGAATGCTTGGTACTCAGCTGTTGGCAGTTGCAGAGGTGGAACCTTGCTGGAGGAGGCTTGCTGTTGGTTAGAGACTTTGGGGCATTAAAGCCAGCTCCACCTTGCCAGTGATTGGCTCACTTTCTTGCTGCTATTTTCCACCTGATGTGACAGAGAGATTTCTAGCTTCTGTCCATGCCATGCTTCACCCTGCCATCATGAAACTTCACATCAAGAATATAAGCCAAGGGATGGAGGAATGGCTCTGCAGTTTAGGCCCCTGCCTGCAAGACCTAACGACCAGAGTTTAATTCCCCAGTACCCAGATACAGCCGGATGCATAAAGTGGTGTGCATGTTTGGATTTGTAGTGGCTGGAGGCACTGGTGCACCCATTCTGTCTCTCTTCTCTCTATCTCTCTCTGCAAATAAATCAACAAAAATGTTTTTTTTTCAAAAAGGATGTAAGCAAAAATAAAACTTATGTCATCAACTGTGTTTAGTTAGGTGCTTTGTCCCAGTAATGAGAAAGTTATTCCACATCAACCCTGGACACATGTAAAGATCATCTGGTTATAGTAGAGAAAGAGATGCTTAGGCTTTTTCTGAGCCAATTGTATATGTATTTTAAAACTTCTGCAGATTATTGCAATATGTAACTGGTGTTATGAACTGAGGCTGTTCTAAGAAGAAAGATCTTATGAGTATACTACATAAGAAGGATTATTTGATATTTATCTTTAGATTCTAGGGATGTATAATCTTAAAATAAAATAAAATAATGAGAAATTAAACAACTGGCTTTCCAGAAGAGATATTCCCCCAACAGATGCACAAATTCCAACCCACAAACCCCAGAAATAAATACATAAACAAGGCTATATGACTCCTCAAAAAGTTTAGAACTTTTAAATAACTATATTCCAAGATATTATACTCATTGAAATATGAGACAAAATATACAACAGATTTGTTTAAATGTGATCAGCAACCACAATGATTATTGAAGTAAGCAGCTGAATGAAGTAAATACATCATTTTAGACTGAGATTAAAAAAAAAAAATTCAGCAACTTGGAAAGAGATTCAGAAAGTGGAGAGATATTCCCAACATTCCAAATATAAATCTTAGAAATAAAAAGCTCAGTTAAAAAAAAAATCAGTGTGGTCTGAGGTCAGCCTGGAGCGTTGCTGTAAGTCTGCGGAAGACTTTCATCTATGTACAGTGTTGCAAGTTCAGCTGAGATGATCCGGCCCATTACGCCAGCACAGGGGGTTTCCCAGCGGCTTGGGGTGCCTTGGCCTGGCTCTTCTTTGCTCAGGTCTGTTAGGTCCGAATGTCCCAAAACTGCGACCGGGTGGTGCACGCGTGAGTTCAGGCCTGTGCCATCACCACCATGGAGCCACGGGCATTTTTCTATAAAGCAGTGCCCCGTGGAGATGCAGTATGAGATAAGGGCCTTTGCAGGTCTGGATTCTGGGATAACTGCTGGTGGGGGAAGATTTGAGACTTTCCCCCCAAGGACAAAGTTTCATGCAGCATTCTGAGGCTCACCTACTTTTGTGGTCTCTACTCCTGGGTCCTCCGCAAAGAGGCTGAATAGTGGGGAAACGGGGGTGGAGGGAGGGATAAGAGAGAAAAAAAGATTTCTGTTCAATTCTGTAAACCTATATGCAGCGCCAGGCCCTGTGCCAGATACTTGGAGGACTAGAGTGATGGTAGTTATTATCTCATCATCTCATCATCAGTCAGCAGCTTGAGCCCAGTCCAGGACCTCATTACCCAGACTTCTGCTGTGGGTGTCTCAGCCAACCTCATGTCTATAAATACCGCCTCAGTGACTCCCAAAATCCCAGCTGGAGCTCACTCCTAAGTTTCAGGTTGTCTGGCCAGCTGCCCCCAGCTTCTTCCTTTGATGGCAAACATGCATCCAGGAGTTCAAATAGGGTTGGGTCTGGAAACTGAAGACATCCTTGACTTCTATTTTATTTTGTTTTGTTTTTATCCCCTCTTGAAGCAGGGTCTCACTCTAGCCCAGGCAGATTTGGAACTCTGTAGCCTCAGACAGGCCTCTAGCTCATGGCCATTGTCCTACCACAGCCTCCCAGTGCTGGGGTTAACTTTTCACTTAAATAAAGGGGAGTGGGGGAGGTGGAGAGATGGTTTAGCAGTTAAGGCGCTTGCCTATGAAGCCTAAGGACCCAGGTTTGACTCTCCAGGTCCCAGGTTAGCCTCATGCACATCGTGGTACATGCATCTGGAGTTCTTTTGCAGTTGCTAGAGACCCTGGCATTCCCATTCTCTCTCTCTCTCTCTCCCTCTGTATCTAATGAATGAATGAATAAATAAATAAATAAATAAAACAATAAAAATTAAAAAAAAAATCAGTGTAGTACATCACCAGTACACAAGGCTGACCAGAAGAAAGATTGTCACTGATTGAAAAGAAGGCTAAGGAATCTCATTCAAATACTAATAATAAAAAAAAAAAAGCAGTAATGACCTCACTATTCAAAAGCCCTAGGAAAGAATTAAGACCAAACTTATAAATCTGTGGTGGAAAAGAGGGAAAAATAATACAGAATAACAGTACAGAAAACTTATTTCATGAAATTATAGCAGATTGTCAAAATCTAGGGAAGGAAATGCACAGGCAAGTACAGAAGATATTTAGAACTCCAAATAAACAACCAGTACAAAACATCTCTCCACTCTAACATAGTTAAAATAATGAAAGAACAAAGAAAAAAATACCGAAAGCTTCAAGAGAGAAGTGCCAGGTTATATACAAAAGCAAATACACCAGATCCACAGTGGGCTTCTTGGTGGAAATCTTGAAGGCCAGGAGATGTATTTTAAGATATAAACAAAACAACTCCCAATGAAGATCACTGTGTCCAGCCATGCTATCTTTTGAATTGAAGATTAGTCCTAATCAGCACAAACCTAATCAATTCTTTTTTTAAAACTTTATTTTTATTTATTTATTTGAGAGACACGCACAGAGAGAGAGAGAGAGAGAGGGAGAGAGAGAATGGGCACACCAGGACCTTCAGCCACTGTAAATGAACTCCAGATGCATTCCCCCCGCCCCCCAGTCCATCTAGCTTACATGGTTCCTGGGGAATTCAACTGAGGTGCTTTGGCTTTGCAGGCAAACACCTTAACTGCTAAGCTATCTCTCCAGCCCTTAACCAAATTCTTAAAGCTCTAAGTCACAATTATAAAAGATGCCTATGGCACTTACTGTGCCGGCCTGCAGCACGAGTCTAAACAGACCTGGAAGGAGGGAGTGGGAATGAATCTGAGACAAGAACACAAGGAATGGAGCCAAGACAAGTTCTGATCAAGGCTCAGGTTTATTCAGGCAAACACAAGCTTATATACAGAAAAGAAAACTTTTTCCAGCAATGCCTACATGCCTAAAGTCAGCTTCACCAGGGTCGTATAATAATTTATGCTTCTGTGTCTGGCACCCACTTCTTCCAAGGCTGTACGATAAGGCCTCTATGCCTGGTGCCTGTTTCAACAAGACCCTAAGTTAATTGCCTCTGTATCAAGAGGTCAAAGACCAGCTGCAGTCCCCAAGGTCTCAGAGAAGCTGCAGCTCCCGACACTTAGTTTCTAATTTTGGGGGCAAAAGACCCGACCAGAAACAGTTTGTGGAAGGACAGGGTTTACCTTTGCTTATAGTTTCCATGGGAGGTTTTATCATGGCAGGGGAAATAAGGTAGAGCAAATAACTGGGCATCATATTTTGTTACACAATCTTGGAGGAAGAAGCCAGAGTGAGCTGGCACTGACAGTGAGAGTTGGTTTTATAAATACCCAAAGCCCAAACCTAGTGAGACACCTACTCTAGCAAGGCTCCATCTCCAGAAGTATGGGTCTTAATCACAGACACATGATTGTATGGGAAATATTTTACACTCAAACCACCATACTACCTAAAAGAACACATACAATTAGGGGCTGGAGAGATGGCTTAGTGGTTAAGGCACTTGCCTGCAAAGCCAAAGGATTCAGGTTTGATTCCCCAAGACCCATGTAAGCCACATGCACAAGGTGGCACATGTGTCTGGAGTTTATTTGCAGGGGCTGAAGGCTCTAGTGCACCCATTTTCTCTCCTACTCTCTGGCCCCCTCTGTCAAATAAATAAATTATGTTCCTTAAAAGAATACATACAATTAGAAGAAAGTTATGTATGAACATGAGACTAAGGAAAGGATAAGTCTTATTAGAAGGGAACATATTAAACAAATGAGAAGTTGATTGATGTTTGTTTTGGCTGTATTACACAATTAACTTACAGAATGAGCAGAGGGTATCTGAGCAGTAAGAAAAAGGCAGCACAGAACCCAAAGAAGTTGTTCCCTCCTGCCAGGACTCTCACAAACTTTGACTCACATTTCAAATTTCCAAGCAAGCTTCTAAACCACCCCATGCAACTTCCTGCAGGTTAAATCTGGAGACAAGCTCTTCACTACACATGGCAACTAACAGTTGTCCTTCAATCTTTTTCTGTCACATCATCTTTTAGTTTCATCTCTTTGTGTGTGAGTATAGGGGGTTATACAAATGTGTGTTCTAATTTCTGTGGGCACATATGGTCGGTACATGTGGTGTGCTAATGGTGTGTGTAGATGCAGACTAGAGATTGAGGGTGGGCATCATCCTCTGTCACTCCCCATCATATGTTTCACTGAACTTAGAGATCACTGATTCAACTAAACTGGCTAGCAGTAAACTCTGAGGATGCCCTGCTTCTCTTTCCCCAGCACTGGGATTACAAATGTGTGCTAAAACACCAGGCATTTAACACAGGTTCTGGGGAATCCCAGCTCAGGTGCTCAATTTGTGCAACAAGCACTTTATCTACTGAACCATTTCCCCAGACCAACCCATCTTGGTTTCTAACAATTTGTCTTGACAGAGCACATGAATAAGAGCACCATGCTGATAACTTTGCAATTCTTTTCATTTTCCACAAAACTTGTGTTGGAGCAGTCTTCTGAAAAAAAATCCATGTAAATTTCAAAAAAGAGTAGAGTTCATGCTGAGACAGCTCTTTGGAAACTCATTAAATTGGTGTTGCAGTCAGGTTCGCACTGCTGGCAGAGATCACCCAACCAAGAGCAACTTTTTAGAAAAATAAAAGGATTTTTTTTGGCTTATAGACTTGAAGGGAAGCTCCATGATGGCAGGGGGAAATAATCACATGAGCAGAGGGTGGACATCAATCCCTAGCCAACATAAGGTGGACAATAAAATGAAATACTTTCATCCAACTTTAAAAGTCCCCATATTTTTTTTAACAATCCTAATGATATTCAAGCATTCTCATAGTCCAAGATCTCTTAACTCAGCCATAATACCAAAAATCCCCCCTGAAGCCCATAATGGCACAGAATAAACACTCACACTGCAAAAGATGGCATTGAGCACAGCAAAGAAATATTCAACTAGTACAAGATTTAAACAAGGCAAACACCAAATCTTTAGCAACAAGTCCAACAACTCTAGTCAGTGATGAATCTCGAAGTCTGATAATTCTAACCAGCAACAAGTCTCTGCAGTTCCAATTCCACTCCTCCAGCTAAGCTACTCACAGTTCTGGAAAACTTCATCTGGGGCTGGCAGCTTTCCTTAGCAGCCATCTTGCGGTCCCAGCTTCTCCTCTAGGTCTCCACTGCAACCCATGGTTCATCCCCATGGCTCCATCAGGTCTCCATGCAGGTAATCCAGCAAACCTGCTACACACTGCCCATGGCCATTTCCAAAACCCTCTTTTTCCTGCATTTTTTATACTCCATAATACCAGGTAGGGTGCCAATGTGTTTATCCAGGGAGGGAATAAGCAGACTTTGAAGAACAGGACATTTTTTGAGCACTCAGGCCCCTTTAAAAGAGTCTACATTCTTCCTGTTGCCCCAGTTCAGGTGAGCTGGCCCAATCTGAATGGTTGTAGTCTCTCAATTATAGCTGAATGGGCAGCAATTTCACCCAAAGATTTCATTTTTTTCTGTGCCATATCCCTCCACTCATCCCAGTCCATTTCTGTGCAATGCAACCCTGCACAACTCTCAGGACATAGCCATAACAGAAAACCTCTCAAACTGCTTCTAACCCAGTCCAAGCCAAGCTCCTTCTCACCTTTGTAAGGCAACCCTCACAGTTCATAGTTCTTACTGCATTCAATTCTTTCAGCTCTAACCAGAATAGTCCATCAAGCTATACTTATGGCAGTGCAAGGTGTCTTAGGCCAAGGTTTCAAATCCTGCCACATCCTCTTGAAAATCAGCTCCAAACGGACAAAGACATATAGTCAGGTGTTTAGCAGCAAATGACACCACTCCTTGGTACCACTTTGCTGTTGTAGTAAAGTTTGCATTGCTGGCAGAGATCACCTGAGCAAGGGTAGTTTTTTGGGGAAAAACAAAATGTTTGTTTTGGCTCACAGACTTAAGGAGAAGCTCCACAATGGCATGGAAAAATGATGGCATAAGCAGAGGGTGGACATCACCCCCTGGCCAACATAAGGTGGACAATAGAAACAGGAGAGTGTACCAAACACTAGCAAGGGGACACTGGCTACAATATCCATAAGCCTGCCTCCAACAACACACTGCCTCCAGGCATCATTAATTCCCAAATCTGTATCAGCTGTGAACCTGGCATTCAGAGCACCTAGGTATATGGTGGACACCTGAATCAAACCACTACAGTTGGTATCCTTGGAAAGAGGTCGAGAGAATCCATACTTGGAAAAAATCAACAAAGCTTTCAATGTAACCAGCTTTCTATAATAAGGTTCATACTTTGAATAATCATCAGCTAAAAACTGCACTAGCTCTGGAGAAATGTGAAAACATAATTGTCACTCTATGACTAAAATACATATTTTATGAAGCAAGGGAGAAATTGGAAGAGAAATTGAGATTGAGGAAGTAAGAATGGAAGGGAGAAGGGGGAGGGAAAATGGGAAAGAAAGAACTCTAGTTTTCTGCAAAATGTGAGGTACAAGTGATCAAAAATTGATTTTACAGAAGTTTCACATTCTTGCTATCAACCATTAAAATATTAAGAATTATAATCATATACATACATATATATATATATATGCTATCCACTTATACATTTGTGTATTTTAGTTTGGGAACAAAGAATTTTCATACAAAGTATATTAGATTGTTGAAACTCCTTCATGATGCCATAATATAGCCACTAGATGTCAGCATCTGATAATTCTCTAAAAAAAATTTAGGCCAGTTTTATTTCTGTCTGTGTCAGATTTTCCATTCAGCCATTTTCTCTGCATGTAAAAAGCGTGTGAAAATTGTATGTTGTTAATAGTCATAGCACATGTATGAAGATAATTCATTTGATGCAACTAGCTTTGCAATCACAAATGTAATATTTTGGTAATAACATGTCAGTCTTTTGTACATATATCAATTCAATGTATAATATATATATATATATGTATATATATATATATATATATATATATATATATATATATGCATATATCCAATAGGATGCAAATTTCCATGATAAGAGTAGAAACTGCCTAAGCATGTTTATCAGTGCTAAGTCTTCAAAAAGTGTTTACTTTCTTTTTGCCACAGAACATCTAACTTAGCGCAACTGAAGATTGAAAAAAAAAACCTACTGGAGAAATAAAGACTGAATTTTCTTTGTGTTTTTACTCCAATACAAAGTTAATCATTTTCATCCTTTTCTGGGGCTTTTTTTTTTCTCTCCATACCTCAGCATATCTATTCTTGTTGCTTAGAAAAATATCTGTCCTTTTATACATATAGGGTAAATTCAGAGAATTTGTCTGGAGGAAAATAAACTTTCAAGCTTTAAAAGTACTGAAAGAAAGAAAGATTGACTAAAACCAAGAACCAGTTTGGTAGAGAGCAAGGCTGAGATGCTGAGATGTTTCTTTTTTCTTTTCTTTTTTTTTTTTTTTGCAGAGGAAATTTGTCGCAGGAGGATTAGTACTCTAAGGAAAGAGCATGGTGGCCTCACAGAAGCTAGAAAGGGGCTTCAGGTTCTGAAGAACAAAGAAAACCTTCTTGCCTTTGAAACTTTTTGGAGGAGGCAGTAAAGTTCTATTTCTCATGGAGGCACTACATAGGACCCAAGGCCATCACCCAGATAGACTAGGTTTCCCTTATCACAGAAGCGGGAGTAGGGGGTTGGTGATGAGACATGAAGACATCCAGAAAAGAATAAGTTAAGGGTGGAGAGATGGCTCAGTGGTTAAAGGCACTTGCTTGCAAAGCCTGATGTCTGGTTTGATTCCCCTGTGACCATGTAGAGCTAGATGCACAAAGTAGTGCAGGTATCTGGAGTTTGTTTACAGTGGCAGGAGGCCCTGGCCACCCAAACTCTATTTCTCTTTCAAATACATACATACATAAATATTAAAAAAGACTAAGTTATAATTTAAGGTTGCTTCACCTCAACCTTAAACTGGGCATCAGAGGTACTATTAAAAGACTGACTATTTGGGCTGGAGAGATGGCTTAGCGGTTAAGCGCTTACCTGTGAAGCCTAAGGACCCCAGTTTGAGGCTCGATGCCCCAGGACCTATGTTAGCCAGATGCATAAGGGGGCGCACATGTCTGGAGTTCATTTGCAGTGGATGGAGGCCCTGATGTGCCCATTCTCTCTCTCTCTCTCTCTCTCTTTCTTTCTCTCTCTCTCTCTCTCTCTCTCTCTCTCTCTCTGTGTGTGTGTGTGTCTCTTTCTCTCTCTGTGTCTGTTGCTCTCAAATAAATAAATAAAAATAAACAAAAATAAAATAAAAAGCAATTTAAAAAACAGACTGACTATTTGTGTTTTAACTAAAGCAAGTCATTTCAGTTAGGCAAGGCCATGAGTTCATGAGTTCTAAATAAGAAATGTTGGAGGATACATATAATCAAATTTTCTTAAACCATAGATATTTAAATTCTTCAAGTAAAAACTAAGAAAGTATAATTTTCCTTTTCTCTATAAACACCTTCACCAACATTATACTTTAGGGAAGAAATAAGCCAAAAAGAGATAGGATAGATGAAAGGAAAGAGAAAATTTTTCTTCATTCCAACTATGACATATACAATCAAAAATCAAAGGCTTCTGCCTACAATGAGTAGTATACAGTCTGTGTTCATGTAGGGCACAGATGGAACTGGATACTGTTAACATTTATCTTTATTAGAGATGCAATGATTTGCTCTTGTGAATTGACTACAGTTTAGGTACATTTATCTTTCAAGTCTTTGGTAGGAGAGTATTCTTTCGATACCAGTGATACTCCATACAGTCTTTTCTCTGGGAAATTGTAGTTATAGACCAGACTATAAATATGTTCACTTAACAAAAATATTTTCATGCCAACTCTCTGTGAGGGGTTTTGCCAGGTTTGATGAGAATACAAAGGTGTATTCAAACGGTTCATGTTCCAAGAGCTTAAAATCAATCATGTGAATAAATTGTAGCACTTTATTATCTTAATATCCTATAATTTAGTAGTACTGAAACCCATATAGCACAATTAATTAGAAGACATTGAATCATTTAGCCAAAAGAAAAATCTCACTGGTATGTTTAACCTACAGAAAAATCAAGTCTCCTGCTGGAGAGATGGCTTAGTGGTTAAAATGCTTGCTTGCAAAGCCTAAGAACCCAGGTTTGATTCCCCAGGACCCATGAAAGCCAGATGCAGGTGGCACCTGCATCTGGAGTTCACTTGCAATGGCTGGAGGTCCTGGTGCACCCATTCTTTCTATCTGTATCTTTCTCTCTCTCAAATAAATAAATAAAATATTTAAAAAATAAAAAGAAAAATCAAGTCTTACCACCTGGAATTTTTTAAGACAAAGCAATATAAATTCTTAGAAGAAATGGTTCGCTCCTATGGAATAGGTTATAGAATGACCCCAAATTACATAACTGATTTCATTGAAATGCTCCTGATATTCTATACTAACTCCCATTGAATCTTGATTGAAATCAATTTGTCAGGCAATAGGTACAACAGTAAATATGACTTAGCAAGTATGATTTTACTCACTATCACTGTTAGTATGATGAAACCATAAATTCCTGCTAGACAACAAATATTTAGTGAAAGAGACTTTATTTCAACTTATTTCAGAAAAAAAAAAATATGTGTAGCTTTTTTTCCTCTTTTCGTATTACATTAAAGAGACAGTGAAGGAAGAGCTTGGATGTACCCCTATACATCTGACCACTTTCTTCCTCTTGCTGCTAAAGAATAGATCTGTCTCTCCAGGAGAGTTAACAGATGGAATGAAAAAGATATTCTATGTACAGATGGCCCTGAGGAGCTATGCAGAGAACAGATATCTCATTTTTAGTCTGCCTTTGTGAAAATGCCTCTTTTAACAGAATGTTGTGTTGAATAACCTCACAGACTTTTATCCTAAGTGAATATCATAAGAAGAAAAAAAAAACAGTTTCTCTGGACTTATACATAAAAATGTTGAAGTAGAAATTTTTTTGTTTGGTTTTCCGAGGTAGGGTCTCAATCTAGCTCAGGCTGACCTAGAATTATATCAATATGTAGTCTCAGGTTGGCCTCAGACTCATGGTGATCCTCCTACCTCTGGCTCCTGAGTGCTGGTATTAAAGGTGTGCACCACCACAGCTGCCCTAAAGTAGAATTTTGTAGCATGAAATTTATTCCTAATGTTTGCACATTTTGGAACATGATATTGCAAAGATGTTGGCTAAGCTCATTGCTTGTAATAGAGTGTGTTTGTATGTGTGTATTGATTATTACATAACAGATGATGAAATACTGGTTAGCGAAATGAGCAAAATCAAGAATTTGGAAAAATAATCAGTTATTAATCTGAAAACAAGTAACTAATTAATCAGTTACTGATCAAGAAATACTAACTATATTGGAAAGGAGATTATTTAGCATTTTTACTTTTAAATTTTTTTTACCCATATGCTTTTTATTTATGATTCTCGTGATTCTCTTTGGTGGACCTAATTACATAGTTTTTTTATTAATTAGTTTTGTACTGAGCGAATACAGTCAATTTGGTACCATTACTAGGCTCATCCATGACCTACCCCCTCCCCTTGGCCCCTTCTTCTTGAGGTATATGGGTCATGCATTCTGCAATTCGCCCAAAGTTGTGTGTAGGATAAATGTCTCTGCATATCATGACCCAACATGTGGCTGTGACATTCTTTCCGCCCCCTCTTCCGCAAAATTTCCCTGAGCCATGTTGGGTTCATTTTTGGTCAGCTTCAGTGATGAGGTGTTGGGGGCCTCTAGGTCTATGGACCTCTGATTTGGCAGGAGTTGATTTTTCTCTGTATTGATCTCCTTCACCTTTGTGCTGGTACCTGATTCACCTAGAAAACGGCACCCTTGCTTGTTTCGCCAATTGTTTTTAGTTTCAGCCACGGCCCTTTTGAGGTATGATGGGGTGGCTCTCTCCTTAGGATCTATATCTATGTGAAAAAGAGAAGAAAACTCTCCAACGGAGAGTAAGTTACCACCAAACTAATGAGATAAATCTTACTTTTTTATAGAGAATTTAATAGGTATAGGCCCTCTTGTAGCACACAATTGGTAGTAGCTTGATAATGGAGAGCAGGCTTATGTTTGGATATGGTTCTGACTTGTTTCCCAGCTCCAGCTATGGGTACCATACCACTGAGGGGGTCAGTTAGCCAAATCAAGAGCAGTTGGTTTCCCACCATGGCTGTGCACCACTATTGCACTTGTGTGACCATCACGACAGGTTATTTACTGCTAAGTAGGTTAGGCCATGAGTTGCTTGGGCAGATATTGGTCATTTTCCCCCAGTCACCCATGTAGCACCTTCTGGCACTAGATGCACTGACTGTCTGGGGACTGACTCTCTTCCAGCTTCCAGCCATGCCATTCCATTTTACATGTCATCCACATAAGGTGTCTTCAGCACTAGAGTCTTACTACTAACTTTTGGTGGGTCATCAAGTACTCTGACAGAAATCTGACTTTCTTTTAGGAAAAATTGTAGGTCTCCCTGCTCAGAAGGTCACTGTGGATGAAAGCCACATGCTGGTACTGGGAGTTACATGTCAGTGCCCACTAAGAAAAGGAAGAAAAAGATAACTAACATAAAAGAGTTAGAGAGAAGAGAGAGAGAGAGAGAGAGAGAGAGAGAGAGAGAGAAGCAGTGGAAGATTAAGGTGATTCCCCATAATACCCTCTCCAGTGTCTTGTGGCTCAGGTGTTCCCGCTAAGGGCCTGATGAAGGTTCAGCCATTTGGTCTGCCATTTAGGATGTAGAATTTTATGGTACCATTGCTGTTTGGGTCTAGATTTGTGTTTCCCACCCCTTTGATGCCCTCCCCTCCCTCCCCTTCCATCCTAGTGTCTAGTCCACGTGATGCTTGCTGGATATGTAAGGTATCTTGGGTAGATTCAGGTTAGGTGCTGTAGATGAGTGAGACCATGTGGCGATAATTTTTCTGTGATTGGGTAAGTTCACTGAGAATGATCTGTTCCAGGTTCAACCATTTTCCTCAAATTTCACTGTATCATTTTTTTTCTTTCCTTCTGCTGTGTGGAATTCCATTGTGTAGATATACCACATCTTAGTTATCCCTTCTTCTTGTGATGGACATCTGGGTTGATTCCAGCTCTTAGCTATTACGAATTGAGCCACTACAAACATGGTTGAGCAAATCTCTCTGGCCTGTGGTTTGAAGATTTTAGGGTAGATGTCCAGTAAGGGAATAACTGGGTCTGTTGGTATCTCTATACTCAGCTTTTTCAGGAGTCTCCAGATTGCTTTCAAAAGTGGTTGTACCATCTTACATTCCCACCAACAGTGGATGAGTGTTCCTACTTCTCCACTTCCTTGTCAGCATTTATTTTCATTTGATTTTTTGATGTTTGCTATCTTTTCTGGGGTAAGGTGGAATCTCATATTTGTTTTAATTTGAATTTCCCTGATGATTAGGGATGATGAACATTTTCCTAAGTGTGAGTTTGCCATTTGTATTTCTTCCTCTGTAAACTGCCTGTTGAGCTCTTTGCCCCATTTTGTGAGTGGGGTGTTTGACTTCTTACTGTTCAGATTGTTGAATTCTTTGTAGATTCTAGAGATTAGGCCTCTGTCAGTTGGATAACCCACAAATATTTTCTCCCATTCTGTGGGTAATCTATTGGCTTTGCTTATTGTATGCTTGTCTGTAAAGAACCTCTTCAGCTTCATGTGATCCCATTGGTTGAGTGACTATTTAAGATCATGAGCTACTGGGGTTTTGTTCAGGAAGTCTCATTCCTATATCATGGACAGTACTTCCTATATTTTCCTCCAGTAGTAGTCAAGTTTCTGGTCTTATATTGAAGTCTTTGATGCATTTGCATGTGAGTGTAGTGCATGGCGAAATGTGTGGATCAAGTTTCAATTTCCTGCATATGGTTATCCAGTTTTTCCAGCACCATTTGTTGGAGATTCTGTCTTTTTCCTAGCCTATATTGTTAGGGCCTTTGTCAAATATCAAGTAGCTCTATAGTTGCTTGACCCAAAATCTGGGTCCTTGAGTCTATTCCATTCGTCTATACTCCTGTTTTTATGCCAGTACCATGCTGTTTTTATTACTATGTCTTTGTAATATAGCTTTAAATCAGGTATGGTGATGCCTCCAGAGGTATTTCTTTTGCTGAAGATATATTTGGATATGCGAGGCCTTCTGCCTTCCCATATGAAATTTGAGATCATTTTTTCTATCTCTGTGAAGAACACTGTTGGGATTTTAATTGGAATTGCATTAAATCTCTATATTGCCTTTGGTAGGATTGTCATCTTCACAATGTTAATTCTGCCCATCCAGGAGCATGGGAGGTCTTTCCATATTCTCAAGACCTCCTCAATTACTTTTTTGAGTGTTTTTATGTTTCTGTTGTATAGATCTTTCACTTCTTTGTTTAATGTTATTCCAAGGTATTTCATTTTATTTATTTTTGTTGTTGTTGCTATTTAAAATGGGACCATGTCCTTATTTCTTTCTCCGTACCTTTGTCATTTGCATATAGAAAGGCTAATGGTTTTTGTGCATTGATTTTGTATCCTGCTACTTTGCTATAGGAGTTACCAACCTTCAGGAGTTTGGGGAGGGAGTCTCTCAGGTCTCTTACATATACAATCATGTCATCAGCGAATAAAGTTAACTTAACTTCCTCATTTCCAAATTATATCCATTTTATTTCCTTCTCCTGTCTTATTGCTTGAGCTAGGACTTCCAGTACTATATTAAAAAGCAGAGGTGAGAGTGGACAACCCTGTCTTGTTCCTGATCTTAATGGGAATTCCCCCAGTCTCTCTTCATTTTATTTGGGCCTTAGGAGCTTTCTATATTGCCTTTATTATGTTAAGATATGAACCAGCCATGCCAATTCTCTCCAATGCTTTGATCCTGAAGTGATGTTGTATCTTGTCAAAGGCCTTTTCTGCATCTATCGAAACGATCATGTGGTTTTTATGTTTAACCTTGTTTATGTGGTATATTACATTGACAGATGTCCATATGTTGAACCACCCCTGTGTTCGTGGAGTGAATCCCACTTGGTCAAGTTGGATTGTGCTTATGATGTGTTGTTGGATTCGGTTTGCGAGGATTTTGTTGAGGATCTTTGCATCTAAGTTCATCAGGGAAATAGGCCGGTAGTTTAATTTTCTTGTGGCATTTCTGCCTGGTTTTGGAATTAGGGTGATACTAGCTTCATAAAAGGAGTTGGGTAGCTTTCCCTGTTCTCCAATTGTGTGGAATAGTTTGAGGAAGATTGGTTTGAGTTCTTCCATGAAGGTTTGATAGAATTCAGCTGAGAAGCAATCTGGTCCTGGACTCTTCTTTTTGGCGAGGGTTTTTATTACTTTTTCAATCTCAATGAGTATGATAGGTTCATATAGCAGATTAATCTGTTCTGAGTTTAGCTTTGGTAAGTGGTATGTGTCCATGAATTTATCTGTCTCTTCCACACTATCCAATTTTGTGGAGTAGAGATTTTTGAAATAAGTCCTGATGATACTCCCAGTTTCATTTATGTCTGTTGTGATCTCTCCTTTTTCAGTTTGAATTTTGTTAATTTGAAGCATCTCTCTCTCTCTTATTAATTTATTAATTTATTAATTTATTAATTTATTTATTTGATCAAATTGACCAGGGGTTTGTCAATCTAGTTTATTTTTTCAAAGAACCAGCTCTTTGTTTTTCGTCTTAATTGTTTTGTTTTCTTCCAATTCATTAATTTCTGCTCTGATGTTAATTATTTCTTTCCTTCTGGAGCTCTTTGGGTTGGATTTTTCTTGCTTTTCCAGTCCCTTTAGGTGGATGGTTAGGTTATTGATTTGGGATCTCTCTGTCTTTTTTTTTTTTTTTCATTTTTATTTTTTATTTTATTTTATTTTTACAGTCAGTTTGGTACCATTATTAGGCTCATCCATGACCTACCCCCTCCTCTTGGCCCCTTCTTGTTGAGGTATACGGGTCATGCATTGTGGAGTTAGCCCACAGTTATGGGTAAGCTAAATGTCTCTGCATATCATGACCCAACATGTGGCTCTGACATTCTTTCCACCCCCTCTTCCGCAAAATTTCCCTGAGCCATGTTGGGTCTGCTTCAGTGATGAGGTGTTGGGGGGCTCTGAGGCTCTGGCTCTCTGATTTGGTAGGAGTTGACTTTTCTCTGTGTTGATCTCCTTCCCCCTTGTGCTGGTATCCGGTTAATCAGGAAAACAGCCCCCTTCCTTGTTTCTCCAATTTTTCTTAGTTTCAACCGGGGCCCTTTTGAGGTATGGTGGGGTGGCTCTCTCCTTAGGATCTACATCTATCTGAAAAAGAGAAGCAGATTCTCCAGCCGAGAATAAGTTAGGATCAGGACAAATGAGATTACACTTTTTTTTTTTTTTTTAAATAGAGAATTTAATAGGTGTAGGCCCTCTTGTAGCCCACAATTGACGGTAGCTTGATATTGGAGAGTGGGTTTATGTTTGGATATGGTTCTGACTTGTTTCCCAGCTCCAGCTATGGGTCTCATACCAGTGAGGGGATCAGTTAGCCGAATTGAGAGCAGTTGGTTCCCCACCATGGCTGTGTGCCACTACTGCACTTGTGTGGGCATCACAACAAGTTATTTGCTGCTAAGTAGGTTAGACCATGCGTTGCTTCGACAGATATTGGCCAATTTTCCCCCAGTCGCCCATGTAGCACCTTCTGGCACTAGACGCGCTGACTGTCTGGGGACTGACTCTTCCAACTTCCAGCCATGCCATTCTAATTTGAATGTCAATCACATAAGGTGTCTTCAGCAGTAGGGTCTTATCACTAGCCTTTTGTGGGTCATCAAGTACTCTGACAGAAATCTGTCTGTCTTTTAGGAAAACTTGTAGGTCTCTCTGATCAAATGCTCATTGTGGATGATAGCCCCATGCTGGTTCTGGGAGTTACAGGTCAGTGCCCACTATGAAAATGAGGAAAAAGATAACTAATATACAAGAGTTAGAGATAAAAGAGAGAGAGAGAGGGAGAGGGGAAGTGAGGGAGGGAAGATGTAGAAGATTAAGGTTAGTTTTGATCATACCCTCTCCAGTGTCTTCTGGTTTAGGGGTTCTCTGTAAGGGCCTGGTGAAGGATCAGCCATTTGGTCTGTCTTTTAGTAAGTAGAAGATTATGGTACCATTGTCATTTGGGTCTAGATTTGTGTTTCCCACCCCTTTGATGCCCTCCCCTCCCTCCCCTTCCATCGTAGTGGCTAGTCTAGGAGGTGCTTGCTGGGTATGTAAGGTATCTTGGGTAGATTCAGTTTAGGTGCTATAGATGAATGAGACTATGTGGCGATTTTTTTTTTTTTTTTTCTGTGATTGGGTAAGTTCACTGAGAATGATCTGTTCCAGGTTCAACCATTTTTCCTCAAATTTCATTGTGTCATTTTTTCTTACTGCTGTATAGAATTCCATTGTGTAGATACACTATCCATTTATTGTTTAAAAGTGTGCTGTTCAGTTTCCAGGTGCCGTTGGGATTCTTGGTGGGTCTTTTGTTGTTGATTTCTAGCAATATAGCATTGTGATCTGATATCATACAGGGAATTATGTCAATCTTCCTAAATATGTGGAGGCAGTCTTTGTGACCCAGTATACGGTCTATTTTACAGAATGTTCCATGGGCTGCTGAGAAGAATGTGTAGTCTGTGGATTTGGGATGGAATGTTCTGTAGAAGTCAGTTAGGTCTAAGTGATGTATGGTTTTGTTGAGCTCTCTTACTTCCCTGTTGAGTTTCTGTTTGGATGATCTGTCTATTACTGATTATGGTGTATTGAAGTCCCCCACTATGATGGTGTTTGTGCTTATTTCTGTTTTATTGTCAAATAGGTTTTGTTTTATGAACTGTGGTGCCCCTGTGTTTGGTGCATACAGATTTATGATTGTAATGTCCTATTTTTTTTTTCCAAGTAAGGTCTCACTGTAGCCCAGGCTGACCTGTTCTCACTATGTAGTCTCAGGGCGGCCTTGAACTCATGGCGATTCTCCCACCTCTGCCTCCCGAGTGCTGGGATTAAAGGCATGAGCCACCACACCTGGCTTCTAATATCCTCTTGATCGATTGTTCCCTTGATAAGTAGGAAGTGGCATTCTTTGTCTTTTTTGATTATTTTTGAAGTCGATTTTATTTGACATTAATATAGCTACACCTGCTTGGTTCATATTCCTGTTTGTTTGGAATATTGTATTCTACCTTTTCACCCTGAGGAGGTGTCTGTCTTTAGTGGTGAGGTGGGTTTCTTGAAGACAGCAGATTGAGGGATCGAATTTTTTGATCCATCCTGTTAGTTTGTGTCTCTTGATGGGTGTATTAAAGCCATTAATATCTAGGGTAATGACTGTGAGATTTGATTTGATCCCTGCCATATTGTGATGGTAGTTGTGGGTTGGTGTTTTCGTGGACTTTGAAGTTTTTTGTGCCTACTCTGAGTTTGGTTATTGTGATCTGCTTCTTGTAGGCATTTGAGGTTGATTATTCGTTTCTTCTTTCTGTATAATTCCCTGAAATACTCTCTGTAGGTTCGGTTTTGTGTTCATATAATTGTAAAGCTGAGTTTTGTCATGGAAAGTTTTTCTTTCACCATCTATTATGAGGGATACTTTTGCTGGGTAGAGTAGTTTGGGTTGGAAGCCATAGGTTCTTAGACTTTGCAGTGTTTCATTCCAGGCCCTTCTAGCTTTCAGGGTTTCCATGGGGAAGTCTGGGGAAATTCTGATGGGGTTACCTCTAGAAGTGGTGTGCTGTTTTTCACTGGCTGCTTTTAGGATTTTCTTTTGGTGCCAATATTTAGAGTCTTAATGACAATATGTCTTTGAGAGTTTCTCCTTTGTTCCAGTCTGTTTGGAGTTGTGTTGGCTTCTTGTACCTTGATAGGCCTTTCTTTTAAGAGACTGGGGAAGTTTTCTTCAATTATTATGTTAAATAAGGTCTCCATGCCTTTGGTCTGAATTTATTCTCCTTCTGGTATTCCAATGATCCTGATATTAGGACGTTTAATTCTCATGTTCTGTTCACAGAAACTTTTGAACTTACTGAAATTTTTGAACTCTCAAACTGTTTCTTCCATCTTGTCTTCCAGATCAGAGTTTCTATCCTTCACATGACTGACTCTATTCTTGAGAGCTTCTAGAGAGTTTTGGACTTGTTCAATTAGGTTTGCATTTTCTAGTATTTTTCTATGTATAATTTCCATCCCTCTGTCAAGCTCCCTTTTCACATCATTCTCTGATTTTCTTCATGCTTCTTGGAATTCATTCTTGCATTTCCTTATGTCTTCATTTAGCATTTCCAGCTGATTTTTGAGGTCCTCTTTTTTTTTCCTCACTCTCCCTCATATCTCTGAACTGTCTTTGAACTCCTTCAATTTTCTTGTCTGTTAGGTGTAGTCTATTGATCACAGCATCCACATGATTATCAGTCCATTGTTGCTTTTCTGCAAGTTCTACCAGTAGCTTGCTTAGGGTTGCATTGCTCATAGCTTCATTTTGTTGTTCTGATCCTAATGACTCATCTATGTTTTGATTAGAGATGTTCATTGTAGAACTGGGTGATCTAACTGGATTCTCTTGCTTTTGATTTTTCATGTTATTTCTTTTGCACTGTGGTCTGCCCATGGCAGTGTATGGGCATGTAGGTGGGTGGATCAGCCTGGGCTCAAGCACAATTGGAACCTGAGGCAGTCTGAGGCAGTTGCCAGGCAGCATGGGCTTTGGCTCTCACTTGCCAAAGCCGCCTTAGCTCCTGCCTGGCCGGGGAGCCAAAGTTGCCTGAGCTCTTATGTGGTAATGAGCCAAAGCTGCCTGCACTCCTGTTAGGAGGGACACTGAGGCACCAAGCACTGACGTATCCCAAACTGCGGCATGGGGGAACACTGGGACCAGGAAGTAATCTGCACTCCCCTGCAACAGGACAATGGTGGTTGTCCGGTGCAGCAGACAGGGAGGGGATGGCGCCTGGTCTAGTGCAAGTGACAGACACAGTCTGAGCCTGCGTGGGAATTTGCAATAGGCCTGGGCTCGAGCGTGAATGTGCAGCAGCCGGAGCAGTAAGTGAGTGAGTGGGTGGAGCAGGCTAAGCTTCCAAAAGCAGGGATAGGTGTGGTGGCACCATTTGGTGTGCAAATTGATCAAAGGAGCCTGAGCTCCAATGGGCCAGCAGGCATAGTCTGGCCAAGGTCACTTATGGGCAGGGGTAGCAGGGCAATCGCCCCCTGTGCAGTGAGGCAAGTAGAACTATGTTGGCCTGGGACCCCTTTCCTACAGTAAGTGCAGGAGTTTCCTGAAGCTGGGACTGTGGGTACAGAGGCGGCTGCTTGGGGGGAGGGGTGGGCTACCTGCACATGAGGGAATCAGCGATTCCCTGTTTTTTTTTTTTTTTTTTTTTTCCTTTTTTTTCTCTCTCTGTGCCCTTCCACTGGCAATCTATTGGAGATTTCTCTCCCCTAAAACACCCAGTGAACCCTTAATGTCTTGCCTTTCTTTCCTGGGGATGTGCAGCACAGTTAGGCGGTCGCCATCTTGGCCCTTTCTTTGAAATGTTTTTAACTTATTTATTTATTTACTTCAAGCACAGAGACACACACACACACAGAGAGAGAGAGAGAGAGAGAGAGAAAGACAGACAGAATGGGCATACCAGAGCCTCTAGCCACTGAAAACAAACTTCAGATTCATGTGCCACCTGTGCATCTGGCTTAGGTGGGTCCTAGGGTAATCAAACCTGGGTCCTGAGGCTTTGCAGGCAAGCACCTTAACCACTAAGCAATCCCTCCAGCCCTCTTTGGTATTTTTAAATAACACATTTATTTTACTTTTTGATACTAGGGATTGAATACAAAGCCTTGTTTAGACTGTGCAAGCACTCTATTGCTGAGATACATTTCAAGCCCTAGGTTTTTTTTTTTTTTTTTCCTTTTCATTGAAAGCTTCCATACTTACAGAAAATAACCATGATAATTCCCTCCCCTCCCCAACTTTCCCCTTCACAAAGCTCCACTCCATCATATCCTCTCCCTCTCTCCATTAGTCTCTCTTTTATTTTGATGTCATCATCTTTTCCTCCTTTTATAAAGGTCTTATGAAGATAGTGCTAGGCACTGTGAGGTCATGGATATCAAGGCCAATTTCTGTGTCATTGACTACATTGTAAGCAGTCTTACCCTTCCTTCAGCTCTTACAATCTTTCTGCCACCTCCTCTACAGTGGATCCTGAGCCTTGAAAGGTGTGGTAGGGATGTTTCAGTGTTGAGCATTGCTTCATCAGGTTTTCTCAGCACTATGGTGCCTTTTGGGTCATCCTTGTAGTCACCACCATCTGAAAAGAGAAGCTTTTCTAACCAAAAGTGAGAGTAGCATTAATATATAGGTATGAACATTAAGTAAAGTGCTTACAAGGAAGCTTGGTGAGCATAATATATGCATTTATCCAGACAAAAGCAGGCATTACATTCTTTTTTTTTTTTTTAATTTTTTTTTTTGTTCATTTTTATTTGAGTGTGACAGAGAGAGAAAGAGACACAGAGAGAGAGAGAGAGAGAGAGAGAGAGAGAGAGAGAGAATAGGCGCGCCAGGGCCTCCAGCCACTGCTAACGAACTCCAGATGCGTGCGCCCCCTTGTGCATCTGGCTAACGTGGGTCCTGGGGAATCAAGCCTCGAACCGGGGTCCTTAGGCGTCACAGGCAAGCGCCTAACCGCTAAGCCATCTCTCCAGCCCACAAAAGCAGGCATTACATTCTTAATGGTCATGACCTCCCCCACCATAGGCTTTTAATTAGGTTTTCAGTATAAGACATGTACTCCATCCCATAGATTTGGCCTCCAGTCCAATTAGAGGGCAGCTAGTTTCCCCCATAATAGACATGCCACTATTTCACCTGTTCATTCATTTGGCCCAGCTGGCCACACTTGAGGCTTGCAGGGTCCACTGTTTCCTGATGGCTTCTGTCTCCCATAAGCCTGGATGCAGTGCAGCTTTCTGTCAGCTGATCTACCAGAAGAAAGTTTTCAGCTCAGTCCAGGTTTTATTTCTCAGTGACCTGGGCTCAGGTATGTGGTGTCTTCAGCAATAGGCTCTTATCATATATTCCTGTTGTGAAACCAAGTGCATTGGCCATAGTCCGTAATGTTTGGAGACATGAAGGACCTCCCTGGCCAACAAATCACTGGAGTGTATCCCATCCCTGGGACTGAAATTTTTCTAGTAACAATCTATGACTTCTAGGTGTGTCATTATCCAAAAAGTCAGTTATCATGTGGCTTATTCACAATATCCTGAATTTTGATTGCCCCTCCTCCACACTCCTTTTCCTCAATTTCTTCTCCAGGCTTTCCTTAGGCCATTCTACCCATATTAATCTGTCCATCTACTTGCATATATACAGTACTATTCCTTAAGTCTGCCCCTCTCCTCCTTCCCTTATAGCCCTTACCTTTTCTACCTTACTAGCTTCTGCTACCCATTTTTACTCCAACTTACACACAAGTCTGAACATTTGTAACTAGGATCTACATCTGACAGAACATGTGACATTTGGCTTTCTGGGTAATGGAAAGTGGGGACAAAGACTGTAGTGATATATGACAAGCTAAGGAACAACCTGAATGCTGGCAGCTTCTAGAAAATAGGAAGTGGTGTGTAGTGAATTCTCCAGAATCTCTAGAAGAAAGCAAAACTTCTAGTTGCTGGGTAAAAATGCAAAACTGAAAGCAGCTGATGGGAAGAAGGGATTTATAGTCTCAAGAAGAAGCTTTATTTTGGCAGGGAAAATATGGCACTAGCAGAGAGCTGTCAGGTATCTGGTTGAAAATAGTTGAAGTTCTGGGCTTGAGCTAGGCTAATCATCCTCAATATCAGACCCTTGTGACACACCTCCTGCAGTAAGTCTCCACCTCCCAAATTAACACCAGCTGAGGATCAAGCATAAGGCTCAATCACAAACACATGAGGCTACTGGGGACACTTTACATTCAAACTACTACACCTGATGATACCTTGTTTAGGCCTGAACAGGACCAAAAAAGCCAAATTTCTCACAGAAAAAGATAATTCTTGCATGTTGTTGTTTGCCTTATAAATATAGGATTTTTTTTTTTTTTTTTGGCTGCCTTCAGGCTAAAAATAAAGGTGTTTCTTCTTTTTAGTTGAGTATACTAACATTTGGACAGCTGTAACTTTTGGGCTAGGAACTTATAATAGCTGTCTATGTAGAAAGTATCAGTAATTCACAAATAAATTTTCTTTGTTACAATTATCTATAAAAGAAGTATCATTAAGACCAAATGGCTGATCCTTCACCAGGCCCTTACAGGGAACACCTGAACCACAAGACACTGGAGAAGGTAGGATCAAGACTAACCTTCATCTTCTACATCTTCCCTCCCTCCCTCTCTCTCTCTCTCTCTCTCTCTCTTCTCTCTAACTCTTGTATATTAGTTATCTTTTTCCTCATTTCCTTAGTGGGCACTGACCTATAACTCCTAGTACCAGCATGGGGCTATCATCCACAATGAGCTTTTGATCAGAGAGACCTACAAGGTTTCCTAATAGACAGACAGATTTCTGTCAGAGAACTTCATGACCCACCAAAGGTTAGTGGTAAGAACCTACTGCTAAAGACACCTTATGTGGTTGACATGCAAAATGGAATGGCATGGCTGGAAGTTGGAAGAGAGTCAGTCCCCAGACAGTCAGCGCATCTAGTGCCAGAAGGTGCTACATGGGCAACTGGGGGAAAATGACCAATATCTGTTGAAGCAACGCATGGTGTAACCTACTTAGCAGCAAATAACTTGTTGTGATGCCCACACAAGTGCAGTAGTGGCACACAGCCATGGTGGGGAACCAACTGCTCTTAATTTGGCTAACTGATCTCCTCAGTGGTACGGGACCCATAGCTGGAGCTGGGAAACAAGTCAGAACCATATCCAAACATAAGCCCACTCTCCAATATCAAGCTACCATCAATCATGGGCTGCAAGAGGGCCTACACCTATTAAATTCTCTATTAAAAAAAAGTAAGAGTTATCTCATTTGTCCTGGTGCTAACGTACTCTCCATTGGAGAATCTGCTTCTCTTTCTCAGATAGATGTAGATCCTAAGGAGAGAGCCACCCCACCATACCTCAAAAGGGCCCCGGTTGAAACTAAGAAAAATTGGTGAAGCAAGCAAGGGTGCTCTTTTCCTGATGAACCAGATACCAGCACAAGGGGGAAGGAGATCAGCACAGAGAAAAATCAACTCCTACCAAATCAGAGAGCCAGAGCCTCAGAGGCCCCCAACACCTCATCATTGAAGCAGACCAAAAATGAACCCAACATGGCTCAGGAAAATTTTGCGGAAGAGGGGGCGGAAAGAATGTCAGAGCCACATGTTGGGTCATGATATGCAGAGACATTTATCTTACCCATAACTGTGGGCTAACTCCACAATTCATCACCCATATACCTCAACAAGGAGGGGCCAACGGGAGGGGTAGGTCATGGATGAGCCTAATAATGGTACCAAACTGACTGTATTTGCTGAATACAAAACTAACTAATAAAGAAAAAGAAAAGAAAAAAATAAAAGTACTTACTAATGGTAAGAAAAAAAGAAGTATCATTAAATTGCATGCATAATGCATAAAGAAATTCACAGTTACAAAGCTGGCAATTCCTGAGATGTGCAGTGGTAGTTAGCGACTCATACTGCCAGGAAATGAACACATACATACATGAGTATGTACACACACACACACACACACACACACACCTCAAATAAATAAAAAGTATAAATCTACTACATGGTTGGATTAAGTTGAATTTTGTTACATCTTTTTAAAAAATATTTATTTATTTATTTATTTTACAGAGAAAGAGGGAGGGAGGGAGGGAGGGAGAGAGAGAGAGAGAGAGAGAGAGAGAGAGAGAAAATGGGTGCACCAGGGCCTCCAACCACTGCAAATGCATGTACCCACTTGTGCATCTGGCTAACATGGATCCTGAGAATTGAACCTGGGTGCTTTGGCTTTGCAGGTAAATGCCTTAACTGCTAAGCCATCTCTCCAGCCCTTGTTACATCTTTTTATAATATTTTTTTTTTAATTTGGAGCTTCAGTATATGATATGAACATGCTATAAATTGATTGTATTCTCATAGACCTTTTGTGATTTATGACTCAGAACTGAAAGGTAAGCTGTCAAACATAAGTCAGTTTGCCTAAGAAATTGATGATCACATTATTATTTAATTCATCTTTTCTTTACTGATTTGTTTTTGCATTTTATTACTGACCAAAATTCTCTGCAACTGGTAGAGCAAACTTATGTGAAAATATAAAATATCCCTGCAAACTTCAGTGGTCTTACAAACAATGGTTATAGATGCTTGGATTCAATAGAACTGTTTTCCTGGAAGTTAATATACTTTAAGTGGTACAATTTTAAGGAAATAATTTAGGAGTACAGTAATAATGTGAGCAAAAGTAAAGAAATAAGTTTATTAAACTGTAAAGAGGGGTCATATACATTGAAGGATGGAAATAAAACTTTTGTATATTGAAGATATACTGTTGAATATTGAATAGGAATCATATTTATTCACACTGAAAACTATATAAATAATGCTTGATAGAGGTGGTGGAACCAGAGTAGTGATGCAATGAAGCCATTTGTCTTGTTCTGTAGAACTTACACAAACCAGTTGCTAGGAGATAATTCTAGAACTTAATAAGAAACAATTCAGAGAGAAAACTTGCATCTTGCTTTGTCATGTGAGGTCTCAAAATAAAAATGTTTGTTCATACAGGTGGGTGTTATAGATGATCCATGGATACAACTGGAACTACTACAAAGTTCATAAGTTCATGGGATCTAATAATTCATCTCTTGGTAAGTCAAATCTATAGCAAAGAAGTATATATATAAACATGATGATTCTTTGTCAAGTGTGTGTAATATTAAGATAAATGTGCCCTTCATTATTTCTTATAATAATTTTACTTGAACACAAATGCTAATTTGTATGTTGGAAGTCATACTTTGGAAATAAGCTGAATTGGGCTATATATGAGTGAGGAATGATAATTATCATAAAACAATTAATGAATTTGGAGTGTAAGGAGAAGCAAATTACATTTATAAAAGACAATATCTGTTCATATATTAGAAGTCTCTGCACCATTATGGTATTCTGTACAAAATAATTGAAATATTATATTGTTTTAGTGGTGTGGAGATATTGTATAAAATAACATGATGAATATAAACATAGTCTGATGATCACAATGGAAATTCATACACGAAATAACATGTTATTAAATATATTATCAAGAGACTTGGAGTGCAAAGCATTTTACTCCCAAGTTAGAAATCTTCTCTTGGATGACTCTTACTGGTGATCTTGCTTTTTATTGTGAACCTCTAGGCATTCTGTGGAGGGAGTTTCCCTGTCAACTTTATTTGTGGGAACCGTCAAGGAATTTTTCTCACTTGAATCTAAGGGTGAATTTTGGCCTGAAGAAACTCCCCAGCCACCTCTCTGCAAAGACAAAGCAAGACTCATAAAATTGTGTGGTTCTCTATTAAACAAGTACTTAATGTAGGATTTTTATTTATTTGTTTATTTTATAACTAAAGCTACCATTATTGAAATTTATAATAGCAACCTATACAAACAAAAGAAATGTTGATGTTCAGCTTAGATATCTTTGTAGTGATGAAGGAATTCAGAATCAGAAAGGTAAGAAATAACAGGCAAAAAAGAAGAGATCATAAACCACAAAGGATCATTTGAAGAGAGTATCCATTAAGATTTCACTGTTCATAGTGAAGAGTAGGACTGTCTTATTCTAATTTTGTGCTTCTTCTGCTTGAACATCCCTCAAAGTAGACTGATTTATTTTCCCAGCAGTGTGGGTAGTATGTGACCAAACAAAGCATTCCTCTAGATTGGATTGAGAAATTTGATCAACAGTGGTTGAACTGATGGGGTCTTAGCCTTGCAATAGGGATGACAGGTACAATGATGAGAGCATGAAAGAGGAAAACATGGAGAAAACAGCTATTTAGGTGGCTCATAGGTTTGATAAATAACTTTCAAGCAGGAATAAATATTAATTTTTAAAAAATATGTGTTAGGATATGCATGTGTACTATTATAACACAGGTCATGTTCATAGGCTGATGCCAAATATAGTTGAAGATGAGTTGTAATAGTAAAAATAAATGAGCTCTATTTCTGTATTGTACACATGGGCAGCATACACAGTGATGATACTGGTGAGATTCTTGGCTAAGATTTGGTTTCTGTAGACTATCTAGAATGTTGGTGTAAGAATAAATAAGAAAACTAAGTAATGGTATTACAAAGTTGCTGCCAGTTGAGTGGTTTGGAAGTGTCATTGGCAACCAAAGTAAATTATAACAAACATGTGATAATGTGTATGGCTATACTAAGAATAGAAAGCTTTCCTTCCACTGAGTTTAAAAGGTTTTGTATTACTAAGGTAGGAATTAGGAGCTCTTAGAAAAGGAATGTGGGGGCTGGAGAGGTGGCTTAGCAGTTACAGTGCTTGCCTGCAAAGCCTATGAACTCACGTTCATATTTCAGGTCCCATGTAGCCACATGCACAGTGATGCAAGCATGCAATCTTGCACATATGCACAAGGGGGTGCATGAGTCTGGAGTTTCATTCACAGAAGCTAAAGGCTCTGGAAGGCCCATTCTCTCTCTCTGGGTGCCCCCCCCCTCAAAAATAATAAGTAAAAAAGGAATGTGAACAAAGAATAGATTCTGGCTGCTTTCATGAAGGGAAGATTACATAAGGGCCAGCAAAATGGTTCTTTGAAAAGGAGGAACAAGCCATAGTGTAGAGGGTCAAGATAAAAGAATAATTAAAGAGGAATGGGCCCTAGGTCTGGGCCTAGGTAAGCACTGAATATGGCAACAGCTATTTTCTATTTCTATTTTATATTGTGATATGTGGCTTTCCATGTTGTGTTTTCATGCCCTCACATCCAATTTCACTTTCCTTTTTTCACGTAAATTTGGATCCTTAACTGCATGACTTTAATAGCTTTCTTAACTTAATCTGATCAGGCTTGTGGATGATCTCGATAGCTAAGGAAAAAGTGGGGTTACATATAAAATACTGAATATAATATTACATGTAAATAAAGCACATTTTTGCCTTAAACACCCTCTGTGAAACCAATCTCCAGGTGCTTATGTTACTTAGGTATATTTTATATTTCTCAGTTAGGTAACAGAGTGTCTGTACAGTAGTTTTATTTACAATTTATTTTAAAAACAAGTTAGAATTGCCAGCCAACTCTCCAATAGTAGCTGATTTCTCACTTTTACATTTATATGGTTGTTTATTTGGTATTCATACTTTATTTTACGTATGTGTGTGCATATATTTGTAGGGTAACTTTATTCATGAGATAACTGTCTCTGAATGTTGATTTCAGGAGGTAGCCTATATTTATAAAATTTCCAGGGACATTTAACATAAGTTTTAACAACATAAGTTCTACTTAAAAAAAAACACTGTTATTTATTTATTTATGAGAAAGAGGCAGAGAGAGAGAGAGAGAGAGAATATGGGTGTGCCAGGGTCTCTAGCCAATGCAAATGAATGAACTCCAGATGCATGTGCCACCTTGTGCATCTGGCTAATGTGAGTACTGAGGCTTTGTACCTGGGTCCTTTGGCTTTGCAGGCAAGCACCTTAACTGCTAAGCCATCTTTCCAGCCCTGGTGGTACTATTAAAAAAATATTTTATTTACTTATTTGAAAGAGAGAGAGAGAGAGAATGCACACACTAGGACCTCCAGCCACTGCAAACTAGCTTCAGATGCATGCACCACCTTGTACATCTGGCTTATGTGTGTACTGGGGAATTGAACCTGGATCCTTAGGCTTTGCAGACAAGTGCCTTAACCACTAAGCTACTGCCTGAGTTAATGCCATGTAATCCTGTGAATATTTTATAAATAAAATTTATATTTTAAATATTTATAAAACATTCACAGGATATATATTTATAAAACACTCACAGGATTACATGGCATTAATTCAAGTAGAAACTTACTGTGTAGAATTACATATTAAGTACCACAATAAAATAATGTATATGCAATTTTTATGTATTTATTATGATTGGCATGACCAAGTATTTATTATTTAAAAGACAACATAAGAATTATTGATATTTTTCTGTTTTTGTGTGCAAATCAAGATTCATTCATCAAAACAATATACTTATTTTTCCATCAGCACAATTTAAGTGCTTACTAGTGAAACTTTATATGTACTTAAGTAGTATGTCAAATCTATGTGCCCTTCATCTAGGTTCTGTAATTACCAACTTTTTGGCAGTTGCCATCCTTTTGCTTGCCTCAGACCAATTCTACCTAACCAATGCTTATAACAAATTCAGTGAACTATATTGAGTCATGCCTAGAGCCAAACACTAATTCACATTTAACCCTTACTTTGTTCTTTCTCCTCTACTTTGTCTGCTTACCCCCAAATCCTCTTTTGCCATTCTTTTTGTTCTTTTAGTGCCACTCTAATGGATTGACTCCTTCAGAAGACAGATCATTATACATTGATACTACCTGCAAGCAGCTCCGAGAGAAGAGATAGACGTGGGTCTCCTTGGTTCCTTCTTTTGCTCTCACTCTTCACTTCATAATGACAGTGGTGGAGGCCCAGGTACATGTGAGAATTCTATTCCTGCCTCTCTGGTTGGAATTGTTTCTGTTTCTTCCTGGATGGCCAAAGATTGGGTGCTCTCAATATCATAGCCCCCCAGAAGTGGTGATACCCTTGAGGATTACTGGCACTAGTAGGGGCACAAGTGCTCCAGGGTGGATTTCCTACAGCCTGCACTTTGGAGGCCAGAGACATACTATCCACATGAAGTTGAAGAAGCTTTCAGTATCTAGAGACTTCTCTGTGTTCACCTATACTGACCAAGGTGCTATCCTAGAAGAGCAGCCTTTTGTCCAGAATGACTGCTTCTACCATGGTTATGTGGAAGGGGAACCAGAATCCATGGTTTCTCTTAGCAATTGTTTGGGGAGCTTTCAAGGAATGCTGAAGATAAATGGAATTATTTATGAAATCAAGCCCAAAATGTTTTCTGATACATTTGAACATCTAATATATAAGATGGTCAGTGAGGAAAAACAGTCTGTACCCATGACATATGGATTAACAGGAGAAGAAATAGCAGAGCAACTGAAGTTTCAAGATAATCTCAGTTCCACTCTGATGCAAAGTTCTTACACAGGATGGTGGCTCCATCGATGGTTTCTTGAACTGGCAATCATAGTAGAGCATGAAAGATTCCTTTTTCGGAACAGTAATATATCAATTGTGGAGATGGATGTAGTCATAACTACCAGCTTAGTAGATGAAAATTATGACTCAATTGATGTTGATGTGGTTCTCATTGCAATTGAAGTCTGGAACACAAGAAACCCCATTCAATCATATGATGCACGTGGTTTGATGTTTGAATTTTGTATATGGAAGGAATTGAGCTTTGATTCCCGTGTACTCCATGATACTGCAGTTATTATTGTGAAACAAAATTGGTGTCAGGCAACTTCAAGTATATCATATTATGCAGGAGTATGTAGTTCACTTAATAACTGTGGATTAGTATGTCATATTGATGATGGACTGGCTCAAGTTGTGGCACTTATGACACATGAGCTTGGTCACTCTTTGGGGATGAAAGATGATGAGGCAGAGTGTATATGTAAGGAAAAATTATGCATAATGGATAAAAATATAGTATTTTCAGAGTCATTCACCAACTGTAGTTATGCTTCCTTTATAGGAACTATATTCAAGAAGAGTTGTTTGCATAATGTACCAAATTCAAAGCGAATTATCACAAAGAAGCGCTGTGGGAATGGTGTGATTGAAGATGAAGAAGAGTGTGACTGTGGCTCTATAAAACTGTGTGAAAACAATAATTGTTGTTTACCAAACTGTACTTTGGTACATGGATCAACTTGTGCTTCTGGGCTTTGTTGTGAAAAATGCCAGTTTCGGCCATCAGGCACATTGTGCAGAGACTCAATCAATCAATGTGATCTGCCAGAGTGGTGTGATGGAACTTCAAGTGAGTGTCCAGAAGATGTGTATGTAGAGGATGGGCTCCATTGCCTGGGTGAGGGCTTATGCTTCCAAAAGAGATGCAATAATCGTGATAAGCAGTGCAGGGATATTTTTGGTGAAGGAGCCAAGAGTGCAAATCTGAGTTGCTACCAACAAATGAACACTAGGGGTGACCGTTTTGGTCACTGTGGTTTGGAAAACATTAGGTATGTCAGATGTAAAAATCCAGATGTTCTGTGTGGGAGAGTTCAGTGTGAAAATGTGACACAAATTCCCCGTTTACAAAATCATACAACTGTACTTTCAACCCCTATCAGTGGTTTCAACTGCTGGAGTACAGACTACCATTTTGGAATGATGAATGTGTATGACATTGGGGAAGTGAAAGATGGAACAGAGTGTGGTCAAGACCTTATGTGTCTCCAGAAGAAGTGTGTCACTATGCCAAAGTGGGAAGATTCTTGTTTGCCTAACTTCTGCAATAAGAGAGGGATCTGCAACAACAAACATCATTGCCACTGCAATAGGGATTGGGCCCCACCCAATTGTCTGGAGGAAGGCAATGGTGGTAGTGTTGATAGTGGTCCTGCCCCTGACAAATATGTAGCATACTGGATTTACTGGCTTCTCCTTTTTGGTATTGTTGTTTTGCTTTTGTCTTCCTGCTTTTTAATTTGGTTTTTGAGAAGAAAAAATCAAATGCATGAGCAAAAGCAGGAAGACATGCAAACTTTACCTGTGATACAGAATGAAAATGTTGAAACTTCACCTGATAAGCAGGAACAAACTGTTGAGATGTCACCTGTACAAGATGTAACAAATGTTGAAAAGCCACCTCTGCTTGAAGACAAAAAAGCTGAAACTTTATCTATAAAGAAGAGCAGAAAGTCAAAAACTGACAAAAAAGGGAACCAATCATTGAAAAAAGGTGGCTTAAAAAAGAGCCAACGTTTACCCACAATGAAACCTCATCCCTCTGTGAAAGGAACTTAAAGTGCCCACACTTCACCTGAGAAAGAATAGCAAACATGTAACACTCCAGAAAAGACACTCAATGCAAACAAAATCTTCCATTTCCGGTGCTCTGAAAGTAGAAACACCACAATACTATAGAACTAAGACTACTGATAGAAAATCCCAGAGATCTATCATATTTCAAGCTCAAAAAGGCATGCCCATCAATAAAGCTAATTCTTAGCATATTCCTACTTTTCAGTCATTTCAACAAATTTATCAGTTTATTTTTATGCAGTGAATTGCTTTATGTTTATTTATGAAAGCTAAATTCATTGGTGTGTGCATGTTTTCAATTTGCTATCTCTCAATTCCAAAACTCTTTCCTTTTTTAAGATCTACAAATCAAAGTCCTGTGCCCTATTATGGAGCTAGAGGGAGACTGGGAACCTGAAGGAACAGCTGGAAAGCTGTTCATGGCAAGCCTTCACTTTGGCAACCACTAAGGCTCTAACTCTGTACATCATTACCATTGTTAAAGTGGAAACTTCAGGCAAATGAAATTCCATGAAGTTTAGTTAGGGAAGGAATGTTTCATGTATTTGACACCACTTAGATCTCAGATGAGGTTCAAAGATCCACCTGCTATATGGGGTGACAGATAAAGGAAGTGACAGAGACAATAAGGAAGTGATGTAGAGAAGCATCTTGTTTGGTTAAAGCTGGGTATTTGCCCTACTTGATGATATGTGATGAGACATTTGATATTTGTAGACATAAACTGAAGTGTTGGTAACGAGGTTATTTGGATCTCAGCTGCTGTTGATTGGGACTCTTCTCTTTGTTAATAAGAATGTATTTTTAAATTAAGCTACAGATTATATATTAATTTAGTTTATAATTTTTGAATATAGTGATTGGAATTGTGGAGGAACTTTAAGTCACGTTTAAATCAAACTATATGTAAAATGGTAAGCAATTTACCTTTCTGTGGTTTTTAATTAACTAAGGTCAATCATGATCTAAAAAGTTTTAGCCAAAAATTCCAGAAATAAATGTCAGTTTTAAGTTGCTCACTTTTCTAAGAAGCATGATGATTTATCTCACTATCCTGCTCTGTCTCTCCCAGAATATGCATGCTCTTCTTTTCCAGAGTACCCATACTGTGTAAGCTGTGTTCACATTAGTCTCTTTCAGTCATCATTGGTTATTAGAGAGTGACAGTCACTCCATGAAGTCCTCTGTATCCAGACTGGCACCTGTTCCCTTAATATTTGTGCATTAAGTACATTTTGATCTCACTAACATATTATTTGTATTCTTTTAAATAAATATTTACTCCATTATATCTAAAAGATTGCTATTTTGTATGTGGCATATAGACTTCAAATAGAAAAAAAATATATATATATATAAATTAACTCTTTACATCTCTATTTTAAAAAGGGGTGAGAAAAATACATTTAGGGACATAGACTTATTCCATGACTAAAACCTCAACATTATACTCAGTACACTTAGTGGATTGTGTGTAGTGGTAGCTAGTAACAGCAGTGATAACTATAGACACTACGAACTTGTATTATCTGCCGTATAGAGCCTGATTCCTGTGATTAACTTAATTCTCACAAGATCTTTGTCATATAGACAAAACACTGGCATATGGGTCAAAAATAGCCCAGGAAATCTGTCTATTAAATTCTCATCACACTGTCAGCTCTCCATGATTTGCAAATATGAGTGAATCATTTAATCATAGTTTTTAATTCTTTGGATAATGAATTGGATGTGTTTGTCAAAGTTCAATATTTCATTCATGTTTCATAAATGTTTATAAATAAGCTAAGCCAAATATGAAAGGTGGATATATATTTCCATGTTAAAGAAAGTATTTTTTTCTTCACACATATATGTACACAAATAATATTTAAGTGTTTTCTCTTCTAGATTAGTAATTATGAAATGAAATGCATTATGAACAAAGGGTTTCATATAAGGCAATAAAGGTGTTTCCTGAAAATTGCCATTTTATGACAAAAAGAGCTTTTCCAAATATTTTGAGTCAATAGCTCAACAGAATCCACTGTCCTGCAAGGTATGGTGGCACAATTCTGTAATCCTAGCATGTATGAATTGGAATCAGCTTTAGGCCAGCTTGAACTATATTTAGTGTGAGAAACTGCCTCAGAGAAACCAAATCACAGTTACAGGCATGAGTCAGGTATAGATCACTTGTCTAGCTCAGCATGCACCAGGCCCTGGGTTTGAGCTCTAGCATTGTCATTGCTAATAAGAAAACAAAACATGCCAAGCAAAAAACCGAGTTTTTTCCTTAAAATTTCTTTAACCTTTCAAAGAAAGAAATGGAATTTAGAATTATGTGATATATATTCTATAATGTATACAGTACAAAAATAATTTCATGAGCAAAAGTATATTATTTAGTAGCTTCCTATTACTTTCATCTGACTCACTTATCCTATAATTTATATCTAGATTTATATATATGCACTCATGAATCCTCACTGTATTGGATAAAGTGCCCCCTCTCCACTCTTCATTTACTTGGTGAACCCAGTTTCTACTTTTGTTCTTTGACATTAGCATTCTCTAAAGTGTATCAAATAATAGAAATCCACTTTTAAAATGAACTAACTATTGTAACAACTTCTGTCTATCTAGGAGTGAAACATAAGAACTCACTAATGATATCTTTGTCTTGGTCTGACTCCTGCTCCACTTAAAATAAGTCACAATGAAGATTCATATTGCATATTAAAGCAGTTCCCCTTTATATATGAAGAACATATTCATGTAGCCCAGGTATTCCTGAGACATAGATAGTAACAAGCCATTAGTGGGCTCAAGATTTTCTGGAGTAATGTGTTTCTGACAATGACTGCACATTTAACTTCATGTGTTCCAACCAAAAATGTAGTCGCTTTTTATTCTTATGCACTAAGACTGTAGTTTTCAGATAAATGCAACCATAAGATCAGCATCATTTTTTTGCCTTTTCATAATTTTGCAGACATAAAACTCACTTTTAAATCAGAAATTCATATTTCTCTTTTGTTACTTTAAAAATATTTTAAATTTTATTTATTTATTTGAGAGGCAGAGAGAGAATTAATATGGGTATACCAAGATCTCTTGCCACTGCAAATGAACTCTGGACAAATGCTTCACTTTGTGCATATGGTTTTAAGTGGTTACTTAGGAGATGAAACCTTGGACCATCAGATTTTAGAAGCAACCATGTTTACCTGCTGAGCCATCTCTCCATCCCTGATATTTTCCCTTTAAAGAAAGTGCTTTATGACTTCTTGAATATATCTGGATTTTACTCTTGTGTTTTGAAGCCATTATATTAGTTACGATTCAGATTTATTGAACTCAAGCATACTGTGAGGCAATACAGTAGCTGAAATAGCTACCTAGGTGACTATTTAGAGTACATAAAACGGAAAAAGAAATATTTTCCATTTTCAGAGGGACTAACTGAAATGGTACAATATTTCAGGATACTCCCCTGAATAACTCACAATCTAAAATTTATTTCTGGAATTCTCCACTTAACAATTGTTCAACATGAATGCCTGAATACATAGAAAGGAAAGTGGTAACTGGCTAGTCTTCTGTTGTACACAGATTACTTTCTTTAAAATTGTTATGAATTATTTGTTTGGAGTAGAGGATACTCACATGGTAGAGTAGGAGGTGGTAGCTTACAGGGAAAGCTCAAGGACCCATTAAAATTTTGTAGCAGTTTGGGAGAGAGGGAGGGAGGGAGAAAGAGAAAGAGAGAGAATAGAAAGAGAATAAAGAGAAAGAGGGGATCTACACAGAAAATATCTCTTGTAATAATGAGATAACAGAAATTCTAGGAGGTTTTGGGAATCAGCCAATGAGTTGGAACCAACATTGGCTCCAATTGTCTGCTCCACATAGATACTGATATCTCTTGCCAGTTGACATAAAGACCAATCATTCCTACAAGAAACCCAGATCAGGAGGAATGGTTGTACTCCCTCTGTATCCTACCCCACATACTTGAGATGTAACCACTACTATATGGAAACTGGAGTTATTGTCTCTCTCAACCTCACAAATTCACTTGATTTATGAGTATTACTATCCTGTGAGTACCCTATTTCAAACCCAGGCTCTGGATCTGCATTATTACTGCTCACACCTCATACAACAGAGCTACAGGGTCATACTAGCCAAAGTCTTTCTAATGATACTTGAGATCTGGATCTGACTTCCACACAGAGCTCAGCCACATACTGAATCCTGAAATCATTATTGTTTTGAGTAAGCCTATACCACTGTGTCTTGGTTTCTGGCTGCTCTGTAAGCTCCTGCACCTCACACACTATTACTGGTAGAATATCTATGTCCCAAGGATTGGTGCCACTACCAACTAGGCCATGAGGTTAAACCTGTCATACACTTACCACAATTAAGGTGTAAGTTCCATGGCTTGTGCCAGTCATCATACTATTAGGCCACACTATAGCAAGTAGGCCCACAAATCAGAATCAATGCCAAGAGGAACACTGGACAGTGATATCTCCAATAAATATAAAGAAATTGGGGAAATCTAATATTAATTTATAAATTAATCAATATTTCCTATAATCATTTGCAAACTCAAAGAATATTATTATTAAAAATATAAAAAACTTGCCATTGTAGCCATGACTAAGTTTCAAAACACTGAATTTAAGAAAAACTGCCACAGCAGGCCAATAGTTTTGCTTCTTAACATGTGATAAATGAGTTATAAACACTAATTTCCATTTTATCATAAACAAGATTAGAAAATGGCAATATTCACAAATTAATATTTTGATAATATTATTAAAATATTGAATTTGGACAAACTAATAGAATGAGAAAAAATCTGTTATCAGTTTCATAAATTTAGTTATAATCTGAATTAGTTTACAGAGGGCTACGTATAGACTTCAGTTTCTTATAAAAGTCTCAGAAGTCAAGAAATAAAGAAGAGCTAGGCAGATATCTCCATCAGTAAGGTCTTTGCTTTGTAAGCATTAGGACCTTAGTTCTATTCCCAGAACTCATGTATAAATGCTGTATGTGGTGGCATGATTCTGAAGTACCATATCTGGGAAGGTAAAGAAAAGATGAGTCCTGGGGTTCACTGGCCAGCCATTCTAGCCTAATTACTCAGTTTGTGGCTGATGAGAGATTCACCCCAAAGTGGATGATGTTCATGCAGTTGTCCTTTGACTTTTACATGCATGAGCACACATATATCTTCTCTTGCACAGACATGTGCAATCTCACACATGTAAACATGCTCACCCAAGCATTAATAAAGTCATAGAAGTAGTGAAAAGATAAAGTAGCCCACTTCACTCACCCACAACTCAATTGAATAATAATGATAGAAAACTTAAGAAACAAGTACAATGCATATATTTCTGCAAATTGCTTAACATGTCTAACCTTATTGATGAAATAGGAACATAATCCTAATATTTGTAGTTCTACATAGTTCTCAAATCCAATGATTATTTGCAGCTAAATAAACATTGGAGGCATTTAGTAACATAATGCTATGCCACTTGTTGCTTCACATAATTATCTTGCATTATTTGTTGAGATAGAAAAGATATATACCAATTTCACTTAGATACAAAAACTGAGAAAATAAAGTATTGATATCTCCCCCCCCAAATCACAATGGCAATCCTAGAACAATAATCCAAAAAGATGGCATCAAATACATTTTAATGTTGTTAAACTGAAAATATAAAAATTGAAGAATTATCATAAGAGGTGTGGAGTCTGCTTATAGATGATCTGACTAGGAGATGAAAAACATAGCTGCTCAATCTTTGAATGCTTTGTCAGGCAGCAATTAACAGCAAAGATTGTCATAACAGGATAGTCAATTGATTGACATATGGTTTATAATATTTGCCCTTTTGGAGACTAGAAGTAAGTGTGCAGGTTCATGGTTTTTAGAGAATTCTCCTAGAGACAGGGCAGGTGATATGTTGAGGGTGAGGTGGGAATAGAGTACTTTTCTGCTTGTTCATAATTCTATCAGGATTTGAATGTACAAATCCAACCAGAAATTCACAAGAAAGAGTGATTCCATGATAGTTATGACTCCTCAATATAGATAAATTTCTCTGAGAAATTATTAACAAGTTAAATGAAGCGAGGGAGAAATTACATAGCATGACTATGTAGACCTCATTCCATGAAGATAATGTGATTAAATATTCAACACTCAGTAAGTGTAATTCTCCAAGTTAATAAAGGAAAAAGTGTCACATGATCATCTCTGTAGATTCTGTAAAAGCATATATCTGTGGGAAATTCTTAGTAAGCTATGTACATAAAGAAATTTCCCTAATTTTCTAAAAATGTCTAAGAAAAGCATTTACTGGTAGAACTTTGGACCTATTTTTTCAGGTTAAAATGATTTGGGGCTGGAAAGGTGACTTAGTGGTTGAAGGCACTTGCTTGCAAGGCCTGAAGGCCTAAGTTCTATTCCCCAGTACCCACATAAGCCAGATATACCAAGCAGCACATGTGTCTAGAGTTCATTTGCAGTGAAACTAGGCCCTGGTATACTCATACTCATTCTCATTTGATCATTCTCTCTCTACTTTCAAATAAATAAATAAATAAAATTAAGAAAGTTATTCTTTCTGACTTCAATTAATTTCATTTGAACTAGACATCTTAGTAAGATTAGTATGACTAAAATCAACCATTCAGTCAACCAGAAACAAAATCCCAAAGTGATTAAAGAAAGAAATTAAACTGGATATTCTGATATGTAACTATGTTGATATTTGAATAAGACCATATCACAATCATTTGTCAAGGTTGCTTGGTCAAAATTAATGTTAAAAAAATCACAGTTCCATGTAATGAATTTGAAAAATGATGTTATTCAAAATAGCACCAAATATAGCAAATATCTAAGAAACATAATGAAATGTGAAAATTTCTTCAATAATGATTTTTAAATGTTACAAATATAAATTTTAGATTTCCCAAATGAGTATAAAATTATATCATGATCATAAATTAAAAGATTTAATATTTCAAACATGTCATTTTTTCTAATCATATATTTCAAGTACTTTCCGTTATAATCCATCAGATTTTTTTCAAATAGAAATAACAGGTTGATTCAAAAGACTTAATATGAAAAATACCAAGTGTAGCAATTCATTCTTGACAAGTAGAGAAGACAGAGGTACATTTATATGACCATATATTAAAATATTTATGAATTCATAGTATTGTTGTAGAAATGATTTTGAAGTAATTGCTGCCTTACAAAAATGTACTTTGTCTTTTACAATATATAGAAATGACAGTTTTAGTTGGACTTTTAGTTCTAAATGAAAAAATGCAAAATAATGAACTTGGAATTTGCCAAGATTTTCAAAAATATTAATCAGGAGTGAAAACTTGGTAATTGACTGATATACCATTATTTAAAGTTATAAGCATTCCAGAGTGGGATAAGATATTTGTAATGCACATATTCCATAAATGTACAGGTTTTTCATTATTGCCCAAATAATAAAGAATAACAACTATTTATATAGCATTGATACTGCTCAAGTCATTACAAGTAATCTTGAGATAATATGAGAGAATATGCATAGATTGGTTGCAAACCTGAACCATAAAAGACTTCAACATGAGTGAATTTTGTTAACTCCAAAGGTCCTGGTACCACTTCCCCTTAGACTTATAGAAATTCAAAAAAATTACTGCTACTACTGTTACTCTTGCATTACACAGTATTATTAATTAGCTACAACTGAGACTCCATAGCACAAACACCTGAAATATTTTCTGATAGTTGATAGAAAAGGTTGCTACTTCCTGTTCTAGGAAATGGTTAATTGGCAGCTGGTAGGGTTCACCCAAAGGTAGATATGCTCGCTTAACCTGAACATGCATTTTTCTTCAGCCACATTTTATTAGACAGGTTCATTGATAGAGATGAATATAAACAGATATTTTAAATAAGGGCTACAATCTTATCCTTTTAGGTCAAAGAAACTGAAGATTTGTGAAGGGAGTGACTATAATGATAGATTAAGCTGTGCAACCTAGTTACCAATGGAATAAGAATGACAGGGCAGGATGCTGAAAGGAACGGGATCAATGGATGCATGGTCTCAATACTGCAAATCACTTGGAAGACTAAGTGGAGGTTAAAATGAGATTAGGAATGGTTTTCAGTTATTGGGAATCACACTTTTTAAAGATTTGAGTGGGTAAGATAAAGCAAGGTCAATACCCTTGTAGGAGAGAAATAAAGTCTCAAACTCTGTAAATGATACTTCAGGTCATATTAATATCAGACACTTCTATTTGCCTTAGCAGACATCTCTTTTCTACTTTAAGTGTAAAATTTTTACTTATACAAGTAGCAAGGGATCATATTCAGGAAAATGTGGAAGCTATTTGATAGGATTCATGGATGTTAGACAATGGAGAATAAAATCCAAGGTTAACATCTTGATATTAATTGTGTCAACTTGCATTAATAGCATGACTGTGTATGAAATATTATTTTGAATTATTTTCATCTACTATTCTATCTCTAAATTTCTTTGTGTACTGTATAGTAGGCCAGACCCAGGTAGGTTGTTTAATGACATAGAGATGTCTTACAAGAAAATTGTTGAATTGTTGCTGTGTTAAGCTGCATTCATAGTTCTTACCTCAGACATTTTATTTTGTCTCAAAGGGTTGATATCATCTTATTCAAAAATAAAAGATCAAGAAGGATAATGAACATAGTAATCTTTTTGAGCATTATAAAGAAAAACAGAGTTTCTAACTTCAAAGACAAGGGAAGAAAATTTGTTTTATTGGCTGGGTCACTGAAGGGTGGACATTAATAGGAAGATAGGCAATGACACAGTTTTAGCTAAAACAATGGGATGCATTATTTAAGCTTTCCTGTAAGTGATATTAGTATTGCTTTGTATTAATGCTTCTGGGAACCCTCTCCCTTTATATATGAAAAAATACATTTATACCTTTTTTAAAGACCAATTTACACACACACACACACACACACACAATTTCCCCTAAATTGAAACATTCCATCCTGGAGAGGGATTCATTAAGATCCAGGAGGTAAATGAAGCTTACCAGGCTCAACAAGTAAACAAGATTTCAGATGTTTCTGAAAATTGATCCTGATCTCAATGGGAATTCCTTCAGTCTTTCTCCATTAAGTATTATTTGGATTTTAGGAGCTTTATATATACCCTTATTATCACAAGACCTTTGCCTAAGGTTACATAAGGAAAGTAAACTGCTTTGGATAGGAGACTGACTGGTTTCACTGCCGGGAAGTTGTGCAGTGAGCTCCAGGATGTATTTGATTTTTTGCAAGTGGTCACTTTTATGGGATGGTATATTTTGATGATGGAGTAGCCTTTGAGTCATCCATTCTTCTGTAACTCCTCTCCTATATTCCTGTAAATGACTCCAATAAACTCAATGATTCATTGATCTGACTTTTTTATAATCATTTCTTTGGTGTACTATAAGTATCTTATTTGGGATGAATAGATGTTTGTTCATGTCCACCTAACAACATTTTCATGTAACATATATTTATACACACAAACACATATTGTGCATATAAGTATACAAATAGGTTTTTATTAAGATGAAAATATGCCAGAGTTTACAATTTTTAAAGACTAAAACTGCCAATTCTTAATATTTATTTATTAGAAATAAGAAAACTATGATTTTCAAGGCAAGATCCCAAACTAGCCCTGGCTGCCCTGAAACTCACTCTTGTTCCATCCTGGCCTTGAACCCATAACTATCATACTACTTCTACCTCTTGATTTCCAGGATTAAAAGGCATGTGCCACTATAACTGGCCTCAGAAAACTATTTTTAATTATTTATTTTTATTTTTTGAGACAAGTTCAACTGACTGGCCGTGTGTGTGTGTGTGTGTGTGTGTGTGTGTGTGTGTGTGTGTGAAAGAGAGAGAGAGAGAGAGAGAGAGAGAGAGAGTTGGCACACCAGGGCCTCCAGCCACTGCAATCGAGCTCCAGATGCATGTGCCCCCTTATACTCATGTGCAACCTTGCATGCTTGTAACACTACATTTCTGGCTTACATGGGACCTTGAGAGTCAAACATGAGTCCTTAGGTTTCACAGGTAAGCACCTTAACCACTAAGCCATCTCTCCAGGCCAGAAAACTCTTTTTAATAGAACACAAATGAGAATTTACAGGCATTTCAGCTAGTAAATCAAATAAAATGATATTTTACTTATATAAATGAACCTTGTGTAAATAATTCTAAGGAAAAAAAAAACATTAGTACTTTCTGGACATACCAAAACAAACCAAAACCAAAACCAAGCACAACAGAAAGAAAGAAAAGCAGGTCAGGTGATGTGGTGCATGGCTGTTATCCCACTTACAACAAAGAGAGGGCAAGGAGGGCAAAAAATTCAAAGCTATCTTGGTGCATAATGGGTAACAAGCCAGCCTGGAGTACATAGAAAGACAGTGACTCAAAAAAAGTAGAAAGAAAGTAAGGAAGTGAGTGAGAGAGGGAGGGAAGAATGGGGGAAAGGAGGGAAGGAAGAAGAGAGGGAGGGAGGAAAGGAGAGAAGGAGGGAGAAGAAAGAAGGAAATGATAATGATAAATATAACAAGCATGATATTCATGTTCAAAAAAGACAATTACCCTATTAAATGACAAACAGTAAACATCTCTTTCCATGTTTTGGTGTGTTTTTTTTTCACTTCTTGGATTAGTACTCCTCTAAATAATGGTTTGAAAAGAATTGATAACTCATAAAGTTGTATTCATATTGAGGGACCACAGTCCCAGCCACATGGATCTCAAGGCACAAAAATAATGATTGAAACAAGTAAACAAATATCGTGATTCTTCCACAGGTTAAAAAAAGCTTCAAATTTCTCTTCAGAGTAGCAGTGTTGGTGAGTGAACTGTGACTGGTTCCTCTGTTGATTCATCTCCAGCATCCAGAGGGACTAAAACAAATTCATTTTAGGAGTCTGAGACCTGGACACTGAGCTCTTAGTGCTCAAGTCCCTTGAGTGGAAGGAGAAAAAAGTCATAAAAGAAAGTTTGTGTTATTTTTCTCTATTGTTATTTAAAAGCTGTTGTTTCTTTGTCTAATCTTTATTTATTTTTTTAAATTTCATACTGTTTTATTACCCCACGAAATAGCTTTCTGTTTTGTTTCTCAAAGAATCATAGTAGAAATATTGGGACTTATCAACTACTTATAGTTTTCCTATACGCTTTTGTTTATTTTATTTTGTCTGATATTTTCAGATACCACCAGAAAAATTTCATAGGTTAGAAATACAATGCTCAATATAGTGTTTCACATAGTATTTTGTTTTTTCCTTTATCCCTCAAAGAATGAATTTAATAGTTTCTTTTTTCAATTCTTTGAAGTTTTAAAACATAATTGAGGGTGTATAAACAACGATCAAAAAGTAAAAATTACCTATAACTGAGGTCTAACCCCACAATGCATGACCCATATACCTCAACAAGGAGGGTCTAGGAGGAAGGGGCAGGACAGGGAGGAGGCTAACAATGGTACCAACTTGACTGTATTCACTGAGTAAAAAACTAATTTTAAAAAATATGAAGCAAGGAAAAAAAATAAAATTATTTTTGTAACAAGAAATCCAACCTCTTAGGATTATACATAGTAGTGAAAAGATGTTTACATTTGAGTTAGTAGAATTTTACATAGATTTGTCTCCAGTATATTAAAATAATATTTTTAAAAATATCTTTCTGGAAAGATATTTCTTTGAAGTATGCTAGTCCAATTCAAATTTCATTATTGCAAATATATTTTGGCTGTATGGGTACCTAAGTAAAACACACTTTGATGTTATGGCAAAAATTAAACGATGTTAGATACACATGTTCTCTTTTTGAGAGAGAGAAAGAGAGGGAGATAGAGAGACAGAGAGAATGGGTGCACCAGGGCCTTTTAGCTGCTGTGAATGAATCTCCAGATGCATGTGCCCACTTGTGCACATTCTTGGCGTTGCATGCTTGTATCACTGTTGTGTCTGGCCACAAATGGGATCTGGAGGATTACAATGGGAGTTCTTAGGCTTCGCAGGCCAGCAGCTTAACCCGTAAGCCATCTCTCCAGCCCCGCATGTTCTTTAAGACAGACTATTTCTAACTTTTGCCCTGAAAGAACAAACCCTCAACTTAGAATTGTTTTATACATATTTTGTTCTCAAAGTCAGTAATTTCATTAGCCTTACTTTAACTTTATAATTCCCAGAAGGAAATAATTTGCTGTAGTGATAAACTGTGCTACTTTTCGTGTGTGAAAAATAAAGGAGCTTTCCTTTCCCAAGACATATACTGCCCTAGTGATGAGATTTTAGTCCCTATTTTTCTGTGATTTTTTATTCCATTTATTTCCAATTAAAGAAATAACCATATCATATAAATATTTTAAATTACTGTTCTGAGTAATGTGACATTCTCATACCATCCCACTCCTGTCCCTCTTTGGACATAAATTATCCCTTTCTCCAGAGTTACCCAACCCATGGCAGTGATGGTTAATGGGGCACCACAGAACCAGAGCCAGATACAGGAAAGAGAGAGAGAGAGAGAAAGGGGGGTGGGAAGAGGAAGAAAGAGAGAGAGAGAGAGAGAGAGAGAGAGAGAGCACAAGCATATTCTCACTAACTTAAACCATAGATGTTATATGTGCTATTATTTCTAGTTGTTTCCTGTGCCAATTTATAAAATAATACCATAGGCACATATGCATAAGAGAAATAGGGTATATAGGGCTCAGTATTCTGCAGTTTTAGTCTCCACTGGTGGACCTGGAACATGTTTCCCATGGATAAAGGGGAAATTATGAAATTGTTGTTCATACTGACTTTTTCCATTCAATTGTCTTATTGTTACAGTAAAAACTAAGAAACATTGGAACATATAATACTTATTATTTACTTAATCAGATTTAAGGAGGGAATAATTTTCTCATTAGCTTAAGAATGACTTTTAAAATATAAAATTTTACCTACTTTCAATTACTGAAGTACTTTCAATTATTGAAGATATTCCTTGTGCAAGTTTATGATTTTTTATGTTGCAATATGCAGAAATACATTAAGTAAAACTTAACTTCTAAGAGCTTATAAAATAAATATTTTTATTGATAACTCTATTTCCATTTTTCTAGTTTGGCCAGAAAACAGAACCAAAACAAACAAAAATGCTAAAAAAAAAAAAGTAGGTTTTTAATCTCATTGCTCTCACCTTGATATTTTGAAGCAAACCAAAATACCATATTTCTTCCTGAATTGCATTCGTCTTTTTCTGTTGTTGTCATGAGTTTTTTAAGCACTAAAGAAAGGACAAACAATAGAAATCAGGCACAAAACAAAAGAAATCAGGAAAGATTTTCATTTTCAAAATGAAATTACTCCCGAAGTCTATTCCTTTGCTTCCTCCCTACTTTGTCATGTTCTTGCACTGAATGCCTGCATACAGAATTTTCCTTGAATTTTTAAGTGCCTCAAATGAAATAAGAACCTTCAGAGGTGCCATCTATTGCATGTGAAAAGAATAAGAAACAGGACAATAAGAAAGAGGAATGAACAAAACAGAACAAAAAACACTGTAGAAACTAAGAATAAGTACACAAAGTACACAACTGTATTTATTACATTTTGCAAGCACTTTGTTCTACATTTCAAAAACGCCACCATCAAGCTGTTGGCACATTTATGTACAAAACAGATTAATTGTAATGCCTGCTACAAAGCACTCTGTGGAAATACAAATTCTAATACCAGAAATAAAAGGCCAAAGGGTCAACATTGTTACATAAATTTAAAAGACAGTTTTAAAAATCATCACAAACTGTAGACACAGAACTGAAACACTATAATATAGAATTCAAGAAGCCCATTAATACTTTTGATGAATATCTTTAATACTGCATATATCAGAAAAATGTTGAACCAGTAAGATAATCTAAGTGTTATAAACGCAAAAAGAACCCCAAATTAATACTACAGAATGCATAATCATGCTACAGATAATGCTAGCAATACCCACTACGTACTATAAGAACTTGTAAAATTACTGATGATGCATAACTAGTAGTTGTACAAAGATTGTTTCACTCAATAATTTTATTAGAAATGCACTTACACTGAGGAAGGATTTCACAAGGTCAAATAAGTGCATGATACTATTTAGCTTTATAAACTGACAAAAATGTCTTGTCAGGCTACATCATTATTTTTAAAGACACTTTATAGCATTCTTGTAGCATTAGAAATAATCAATAAAAGAAGAAATTCAAGGTTAAAAGAAACACCAAATGTAATCAAATAATACTGAATGTTTACTTTTAAATTTTTTCTGATACAGGTACTTCTTATAAATGAATATGAATAAACATTTGGTTAAAATGACTTACTTGAAATAAAAACACGAATATATCACTATACTTCCAAACAATACATTCTATAGTGGCCTCTGACCACACTTTAGGAAACACTACAGGTAAACCAACATATATTGGAAGGCTGCAAGCAAAGCTATTATATTAATGGAAGCCTTTTCAAATATATCATACACATTTTAGGAATAGCTTACAGAGGTGCAATCCATTAAAAGTTTTTAAGTAGGTAAGACAACTTTTCAGGGGTTACTGTGCTTATTTTTAATATATCACCTTTATAAAGGTAATGAATTTTCCACATTAGCATATTAAAAGTTCCAATCCAGCCACTGCATAAATCACAAAAAGATCATTTTCCAACAGTCCACAGTTAGATAGTTCCAGTAAGATTATTTCTATACTAAACTTTAAAAGGTAAGCCTGGTGTCACAATCTTAGAAAGGCAACTAGCCATGCATTAGCATCACTGTTTCTACATGCTCACAACATAAATATGAGTAATCAGAGAGAAATACCTTCTTAAGTACATCAAGAAAAAATACAATGTTAACAAAGATAAGAAGCACTTTTTTTTTTAAAATCTACCTTTAAGAATTTAGAAATTGCACCTTAGATTGATGAAAACATTTACCAGGGCCTATGATCATGTGGCCACTGATCTCCAGACAAGATTTCTGTATTTCAGGAAGAGTCACCATGATGTCATCTCTATCTCTTGTTCATAATATACAATAGTCCCTTTGAAGGTTACCTGTAGTTAAACTAGTTACTGAAATCAAAACTAAAATGTATAAAAAAGCTATTTTCTTTTCAAAACATAAGAAATAATGCAAAAGATGTTATGTATAACATTTTGGAAATGGTTAAAAAATCAAACCAATTTTTACATTTGATAGTGTTATTATTTTTGATCTTATAGAACTATCAAGTCTGAGAAATTAAAAGAAAGGACTGTATAAGAGCGTGTAGAAGAGATCTGATTATACTAATTTAACAGATTAAGACATTAAGTGCTAAACAACAAGGATTTGTACTTGGATGATTCACAAGTCACCCTGCATATCCTTGATGAGAAGCACATTCATTTTGTTTTTCAAATATTGTATGGTTGGATGGCCCTTAGTTAAACACCAATGCATTCAAATGGAAAGAACAGAGAAATTTATTTATGTGTATGCATTGAGCCGCTCTTTGGAGCGAGTGGAATGAATGTCATGAAGTTCTTGTTCCTCCTTTGACTTGATGTCTTCATATTTCTGCATCCGGCAGGCATCTTTCACATAGGCCCAGTTGGCAGACAGAACCATAAGGTAGTGAACCTAGACAAAGAAAAAAATGTACTTTATATCTGCTCATTATCTTTATTAAAACCTACAATGAGGAAAAATAATTAAATTATACATTTAGATTAGCAATGTTCATGTATAAAAAGGAACCAATATTTGCATGCTGATAGGGATAATACAGATAAAATGTACTCTCATACAGGCAAGAATCACTATCTTGTCCTCCTTTAATTCTGAATTCTGGTTATAGTCCTTATTTGATATTTGTTGTCTATGCTGTTCTTATTTACAAGACTATTTGTTTCAAATTTACATATCTATGTTTTATATAATGCATAATTAAGAACAGTTTGCATGTTTTGAGTTTATAGGAGGATATATTGCCTCTTCGGAAGGATCATGGAAACTCCAAAACAAACTTCTGGATTTAATTATAAAGCTAATATTATATACAATCAATTTTCCAATTTCCTTTATGATATGATAAATTTTTAAGACAGAAAGTACTGTGCTATATGGACCATACATACGCATAACACACACACACACACACACACACACACACACACACACATACTCATTCACAGTAACCTAAAAGTGTTATGTTTAAAGAAAGGAAGACCTAAACTAGGCCTGGTAGTAAAGGCTATAATCCCAGATACTTGGAAAGTTGAGGCAGGTGAATCATATGTTCAAGACGAAACTAGACAGCATAGTAAGACCATGTCACAAAATTGAAAAAATTCCAAGAAAATTAAAAGTAGATTTTTAAAATGTTTTTATCACAAAAATAAGTGAGGTAATATATATGTTCATTAACATTTACCCATTCTACATTGTAAAGATTCTAAACTTTATAATTTCCAAACATCATAAATATATTGAATTTTTATTTGTAAATTTACAGAAATAAATCATTTATAGTAAAACCATCAAGTGCTGTGAAGTATTTGAAAGTAGTAGACACTCAGAATATTTACCAAATAAATGAATACTTTTAGATATTCAAACCCAATTTTTGAAGTTTAGAGTGACTTTATTAGGTTGAGAGAAGGAAAGAAGAGAGATTATAAAGAGCTCCTTGCCCATGAATGGATAAAGCCCAAAGTACAGCACATTTTTCTTTTTCATGTGAGAATATATGTCCCTGAGATTATTGAATATTGTATAATTTTGTTATAGTTAATTAATATATTTTAATGGAATGCATATGCATAAAATACTGAAGAGAAATCTAGGGTCATTTCTTTTCAGAAGCTGTCTAGGTTTATGGAGACACACCTTGTTGAGCTTTGGCTGTTCTCCTCTTGGATAAGAGAGATTGGGTGATGTAACCTCATGATTTATTATGATAGCATGTAGAACTTCCTAAAATGGCTCCAAAATAATGTAGTAGAGCAATTTCTAGTTTTAATATATACTCCCATAAACCTTTTCATAAGTTTCAGATGATGTTTAAATGTTTTGGTATAGTAGAATTCACCTTACTTTTCTTATCTGTGTTATATAAATAATGATAGCTATATGATGAGCATTAAATGAGATTGTATGTAGCTCACAACTGTTGCTATGAGGATTGAATGTGTTCATGGACATAAATATTAATGCTTTCAACAGGGTAATATTTGTGAAATAAACTATTTTTACCATGAACATTAATTGTAATTATAATATCCCCACCACTGCCTAAGATCTAAACTGTCAGAGCTAATAAGTTGAACTAAATGATGTCAAACAATTAAGGTAGTACAAGGTTTTATGATGACACTATCTACAGAGAAATTAATCTAAAATATTTAATATCTTTATAGATCACCTTCTAAACTCTTCACATTCAAAACAAAATTTCTGATAACTGTATATTTAACTGTATGCAAAGCCTAGATTAAATCAAGAATTATGTAACAAAATAAGTTATATTACACTGTTTTGTTTGAGCTGAGGATATGGCTCAGTTTGTAAAGTATTTACTGCACAAGCATGAGGACTTGAGTTCAGATCCGCATAACACACATAAAAGCAGGGTTCTGAGCTGTTTGCCTATGATCAAATTGCTGGGGATATGGACACAGTGAGGAGCTCTGGGGCTTACGAGCTAGCCAGTCTAGCCAAATAAGTGAGCTACAGGTTCGAGAGATGCTTTTTCAAAAAATAAGGTGGAAGGAAATTGAGGAAGACACCTAATATCTATCTTTGGACTCCCCATGCATGTACATGCACCTGTACACACACATGTACCCATACACACACTTATGCACATACGTATGAACACCAAATTTATACATGAGGACAAATGTGCTTATCTTGCAGTTAGGCTATGTGCAGCTTGGAACCTTGAGTGTTTGCTATACAATTGGCCATGATGTACATCTGTATTAATTATAGATTAAGAATATAAGTTTTGTTTATAGTTATACTTTCATGCATTTAATTAATCAGCCCTTACAGTATCATCAAACACTTCACACTCTGAAACAAAATTCTTACTTAGAGGTTATAGTTGTTGTACCTAAATGTTAAGCAATGTTTACAATTTCAATATACCTAAAATCTAAAATCTTAGATCTGCCTTAGGCAGTTTAAAAAAATTAATTGATTTTAGTTTTGTCGAGGTAGTGTCTCACTCTATTCCAGGCTGACCTGGATCTCACTCTGTAGTCCCAAACTGACCTTGAACACACAGTGATCCTCTTACCTCTGCTTCCCGAGTGCTAGGATTAAAGGTGTGCACCACCATGCTATTTTTTATTTTTTAATTTTAATTTAAAACTATATGATTTTAGTTCAAAAGTACTTAGGAAGTAAGAATAACTGATCAGATATGGCTTTTTAGCACACTAGCATTCTCATAATTGTATTTTTTGCCTTTGACAAGAGATAAAAACAATCTTTTAAAGAAATGTGTTGCTTTCTCTAACCTATTAGAAAATGCATTATACTTATTTTTATCTATTAAATTAATTATAATACTTGAGAGGTTACTGGTAATGGCCCCCCACACACATAGTCTACACACAGAAAAGGGGAAAAATCACTATAGTACACATAGCTTCTAAAGATGATTTTGAGAAAATGCATCATATTTTCTATATGTGACTCAATATTGTTTTTGGTTTTCTTAAAAAAGATAATTGGCAATATTACTGAAATTACATAAATACATATTACAGCAACATGTAGCAACAACATTAATTCCTATATTTACATAAATCTAAAAATTTAAATATAAATAAATTGTTAAATTTGTTAATATTATCAATATTGAGTGTTTTAATTCTTAATTGCTTTAAGCAATGATATTTCTATTGTAATAATATTTATATAGATTAAGTCTTGTTTTTACTTATTTGTGCATTGTTCTCTTCCTCGTTTTTTATACTGAACATACACTTCATATGAAATTCTTATAAGAAATAAATTATCTATCTATTCAAGTTAAAATTTTTGTGTTTGAAATTGCAAGGTTTTACCATAGCAATGACTGCTGCTCCAGCTCCCGCAAGTGCCACAATAAACAAGTGGAAGGTCATGTTCAGCTGCAACACAAGCCACAAAGAACCAAAATGTGTCAATGTACACACAAAAGATATTAAGACTGCCCCTATCAGACTTTGAACATCTTGAACAAAAGTGAGCTCTTTATAAATCATGTATTTCATTCAAAATATTAAAATAACTTTTCTCAAATTAACTAAATTATTGCAAGTATACCATTTTAATATAATTTTATTAGAGAGATGAGACATCATTGAAAATGATGGATTTCAATAATATAACAGAAACTTATGCTTTCTTTGTGTACTTTTCAACCTGTACCAAAATGAGTTTCTGGAACATATGAAATATTTATAATAAGTTTTTGCAATATACAAAATATTTTGTTCATATTCTCTAATCCTTCTGTATAAAACCACTGTATATTAAATTATGTAGGAAAGGAAAATTCAAACTATATTTAACCTTGTTACTTTCTTTAAATAACAAAATCAATGCTAAAATTCTCACAACATTCAAGACTGTGACAACACTCACCTCAGTAGATTCACACATCCTCATAAAATTCTCAGAGACAGTGCAAATTTTCTTTTCCTCTCCAATTGTCACAATCCCTACAATATGTAGAAATTTACTGGTTAATACATATATGTATATGTCCCAAAGAGAAAGTCATTTGGCTACTCAAATACCACAATACCACAAATTATATGCTAAACTGTATTTAGGTAAAATGGAAAATATCCTTCCTCAGCTTTCATTGTACAGAATAACTATACATACAATTATGAATGCAAGATGCAAAACCACCAGCCCAGCAATTTAAAACATTTTTAATCATAATTGAATCCATCCATAAGATTGTTTAGATTTTTTTTTAAGTAGGGTTTCACTCTAGCTCAGGCTGACCTGGAAATCACTCTGTAGTCTCAGGGTGGCCTCGGACCCATGGCAGTCCTCCTACCTCTGCCTCCTGAGTGCTGGGATTAAAGGCATGTGCTACCACGCCTGGCTCAATTGTTTAGATTTGATGGCAGTGAGTTCATTGGTTTGGTTCATTAATGATCACAGAGGCAGAGGTATCACAACTATTTTGGTGACAATACCACGAATTGTGCTGATGTCAGGATCTAAATTTGTTCAGCTGATAGAAAGCCTTTTCTGACTTATAAAGATAAGTCCATTTTCTGTTGTTGATATTGAAAGCAATGCTCTTAGAAAACCAAAATTATAAGTTGTTACATTTATATTTCCCTTGCCTGTTGGGTCATGTACCGACTATATCAGAACCACTTGGGACATTTCAAAATTCATACACTTCTAGATTTCAGAACATGACTATTATGTGATAATTATAAGTGTTAGGCCTGGAATATTGCATTTTCATCACAGGTGCTTCAAATTCATGGCTCTAGATCTCTGTTTGGAAACTAAACATGATCAAGTTCACATGACATTACCATTTTAGTTTTGAAGACTACTAAAGTGCTGAATATACATGGATAAAAAAAAAACTATCAAAAGTTTTGGTATCCTAATATCTAATTTAGCACGTGTTGCTCTTTGCTTCATTTTAGTAGAATACATTCATACATTCTCATCTTAAAGTATATCAATTCCCTATCTTACAAAGCTATTTCTTTTAATTTCTACTTTTCCAATGGTTGATGGAATCTATTTCTATATGAAAATAAAATCTAATTGAAACATAATGAATGCAGAAACCTATTTGTACAACCTTTTCTTTCTGCCAAGATGGGTTTAAGAAAAGAAAAAAATGGCTAGGCATGGTGGTACATGCCTTTAGTCTCAGGACTTGGGAGGCAGAGGTAGGAGGATTTCAGTGAGTTCAAGGCCACCCTAAGACTACATAGTGAATTCCAGGTCAGCTTGGGCTAGAATGAAACCCTATCTCAACCCCCCCCAAAAAAAACAACAACAACAACAACAACAATAACAACAACAACAAAACACAGTATTATTGCAGGGAGTTTATATGATTAAATCACATAATTGAAAAAGTGTGCTTGAAAAGGCTATTTTTCTCCATATTGATCCATCATATATGTAATTCATATGGAATACATATAGTGTACATACATTTCCTTGCTCATTTCTCAATTTATATCAGCAACAAAGCTCCTAGAACGTATTGCCTATGCTCAGTCTCCTTTTCTGTAATTTCCAGCTTTTATCATCTCAAGTCAGATTTGGCCTCAGCACATCATGAACAATTGTCTATAAAGGTCAGTAATGACTACCAAGGATTCAGTCTCACTTTCTGTTTTATTGACTGTGAATAATGTTGGAGGTGGTTGGTTATGCTCTTTTCCTTCAAGCCCTATTTGTTTTGTTTATAAAGTTGAGAATCTTCTATTTCCATTCTCAATGAATCTTCCTTTTCAGTATCCTTTTCTGCCTCATCTTTTTTTTTTTTTTTTTTTTTTTTGGTTTTTCAAGGTAAGGTCTCAGTCTAGTTCAGGCTGACCTGGAATTCATTATGTAGTCTCAAGGTGGCCTTGAACTCATGGTGATCCTCCTACCTCTGCCTCCCAAGTGCTGGGATTAAAGGTGTGCACCATGACACCCAGCTGTGCCTCCTCATTTTCTACGTGACTTCTTAACTTGAAGTGTTTAGACCTTGACAGTCTTTCAATTTTACTAATTCATTCCATTGAGCCACAAAAATGAATTATTATTAGAATCTCTTAAAACTGTAATTAGCTTTTATTTCTATACAGAATTAGGTTGCATACCTAATTTCTTAGAGATTTTTTTCAATATCTACTTGTGTTTTGAACTAGTACCAAATAAACAGAATCTGAAGAACAAAACTTTTAATTTAATCTCTATTGCCTGTTCCATTCTCAAGAATTCTCAAATAGTCTTTCTCATTTTTATGTTATTCTATGCTAATCAGCTTCCAAATGTTCAGTCAACTGAGTTTTCCTTTGTATTCTGTTTTTTTCCTTTGTTCCAAGTTTCTTTTTCTCATTTGATTTTTTTTATTAGTTATATGCATACTCAGTATGTAAACAGCCCATGTTGATACCATCCTTACTCTTATCTCCGTCCCCACTCCCCAGCCCCAAAGGGACCCTCCTCACTGGGGTTGCCAATTATCCCCATGGGGATTGTGGGTCCTGCATTGTGGGAGTAGCTATCAGTTATGTGGAAGAGGCAATGTCTCTGTACATAATGTTCCAACTTGTGGCTCTAACAATCTTTCCATACCCTCTTCTACGAATTTCCCTGAGCCATGTTGGTTTTTTTTTTTTAGGTGTACTTCATTGATGAGCTCTTGGGAGCTTCTGTCTCTGGATCTCTGATTTTATCTCAGTTTCACCATGCAATTTATCAGAAAAATCTGTTGCCCCTATCATCCAAATTGCTGCAGAATTAGATTGTTCCTCCCAACTTCCATTACTAGTTTCCTGATCCAAATTACTAATATCTCACAACTAGGTTGCTAAAATGTTTTGCTGAATGGAATCTTTACTGCACTGATTCCCTACATAGCACCAAATCAATTTTTCTACATGTCAGAACATGCTCTTCTCCTGTCAAATTTCTGCTATGACTCCACTTCCCTCAAAGTAAAAGCCCCAAACTTTTAGCATCCTGTAATAGACTAATGAATAGTTGAGTGGTCCGTAAACTCCTCGGAGAAGCCATATCAATCTCTTCTCCCTTTTGTATTAATGTTATTTATCTACTTATTTATTTATTTTGGTTTCTCAAAATAAGGTGTCACTCTAGCCCAGGCTGACCTGGAATTCACTTAGTAGTCCCAGGGTGGCCTTGAACTCATGCTGCTCCTCCTAACTCTAACTCTACCTCCCAAGCATGTGCCACCACACCTGGTTTGCCTTAATCTTATTTAACCACACTGGCCTTCCTATTATTTCTTGAAAATACTAAGCATGGCATTGTCTTAAAAACTGCTTACTGAATTATCTCTCTCATAAGATTTACCAGGGGTAAATCCTTCCTGTGCTTCAAATGACAGCTACTTAGTGAGGCTTCCTTCCTGTGATGGAATCTTGTGAAGATTCTGACCCAACCCTCCCACTCAGAGTTCCTGCTGTGGTATGTACATGTGCATTGTATTGACCATGTACTACAAGTACATGTAGTCCAAATGATAGTTTGTGAATTAATCTAAATCATTTGAAGCAGTGTGAATGGATATGTGCAATGTAGTCTGCAATACAAAGTTGGAAACATAATTCATATGTATCTTTCTATAACTTGTTGTGAAGTATGTGGGCATATGTGTAGTGCATGCGTTGTGTATGTGCAGATGCATGTGCCACATGCTGTGGATGGATATGGAGGACAGAGAACATCAGTGTACTCTTCCTTTATTCTTCTATGTCATTTCCTAGAGATACAGTCTCTCATTAAGTCTGAACTTTCTGATTTTTTGCTCAGACTGGATGACCAAGGAAGTCCAGTGATTCTCCAGCCTCCATTCTCCACAGGATTGGAGGTGCAGGAATGTTCCATGCCCCGCTTTTTATGAAGGTACTAAACACTGAACTCAGGCTACCTCAGGACCTTTTTGGCCTTCATGCTTTCTCAGGAAGCATTCTTACCTGCTTGAGTAATTTTCCCAACCCTCCACTTTCTTAAAAGAATATACCTGAATAAGAGAAGCATCAGTAACCATTGCAAGGAGAATTAGGAGAGACAGTATAGTAGTATTTGATATCTTAAAGTTTCTGTCACACCTTGATTTATACTTCTTTGTACCTTTTAAGCTGTCTCAACTCAAACAGTATTTCATGATTTGTAAGAAATAGTTGCATCTGCCATGTGAAAACATTTAAGAAAGCTATCCATAATGTGTCTATGAAGTTACTATGACTTTTTTCACTAAGGTGATGAAAATCTTTTGTTGGTTATTAGTCAGTTACAGCATCATATCTTGTATTTTATTTTATTTTACAGAGAGAGAGAGAGAGAATGAAAATTGGCACACCAGGGCCTCAGTTACTGCAATCCAACCCCAGACACTTGTGCCACCTAGTGGGCATGTGAGACCTTGCATTTTCCTCACCTTTGTGCATCTGGCTTACATGGGATCTGGGGAGTCAAACATGGGTCCTTAGGCTTCGCAGGCAAGCCCCTGAACCTCTAAGCCATCTCTCCAGCACCACATATTTTATTAGTATTAATTATTATTAACAATTATTATTATTAGTTTTCTCTAGACATGGTCTCTCTTTAGCTGGGGCTGACCTGGAACTCACTCTCTAGTCCTAGGCTGGCCTCAAACTCACAGCAATCCTCCTACCTCTGCCTCCCAAGTGCTGGGATTAAAGGTGTGCACTACCAATGCCCAGCTAAAGCTTCACTTCTAAGGCTACAAGATTCTTATTAAGAAAACTGTGAGAGTTGGATATAGAATGTATAGATAATTGTGTAAGACGGGCGTGGTGGCACACGCCTTTAATCCCAGCACTCGGGAGGCAGAGGTAGGAGGATCGCCATGAGTTCAAGGCCTCCCTGAGACTACAGAGTTAATTCCAGGTCAGCCTGGGCCAGAGTGAGACCCTACCTTGAAAAACCAAAAAAAGAAAAACCAAAAAAATAAAAAATAAAAATAAAAATAAAAAAAAGAATGTATAGATAATTGTGATAATATCCTTTTTAGGATGATAAGAAATTGATTCTCTACTATGAAGTATAAATATTTATAGTCTATCACAGTTATTGGTTACATGTGTAGAATTTGAAGATGATAGACTTTCTGAAATATCATTTCCTATTTCTAGAGACCCCTTTTCAGCCCTTGCTTCTTTTTCTACATGTTCAAACTAGAGACAAACAGCTTTTTGTTTGTTTGTTTGTTTGTTTGTTTTCATTTATTTATTTGAGAGTGACAGACAGAGAGAAAGAGGCAGAGAGAGAGAGAGAGAGAGAGAGAATGGGCACGCCAGGGCCACCAGCTACTGAAAGGAACTCCAGATGCATGTTTCCCCTTGTGCATCTGGCTAACATGGGTCCTGGGGAAATGAGCCTTGAACCAAGGTCCTTAGGCTTCACAGGCAAGAGCTTAGCCGCTAAGCCACCTCTCCAGCCCACAGACAGCTTTTTTGACTTTAATATATTGCACTCATAGGAATACTTTATGATTTCATTGAACCTTTTTATGTTTACCTGTGCATTAATCCTGAACTATATTAACTTCTTCTAAAGAATTAAGCAAATTATTTGGTATAACCTTGGCCTTACTCTTCAAAGCTATTTCTCAGTATGTTTCCTATTTTAGGGGTTTTATCAAAGGAGAATTAAAATTACTGATACAATTAAGGTTGCTAATGAACAGAAAAGTAAAGCCCTTAACCTCACTTATCCCAGTGGTCCCAACTTATAATCACCTGGAAGAAAACCAGAAAAGTCAGTCTTTTGGGCTAACAATATAGTATTCATAGGGTATGGCTGCTTTACCTAGAGAAAACATAAAAATATGGCCTAAGTATGTTTGTCAACACTTACTTTACTTTGTCCTAGAAGTTTTTTTTTTTTCTTTCTTTCTTTCTTTTATTTATTTATTTATTTTTGGTTTTTGGTTTTTTGGTTTTTTGAGGTAGTGTCTTGCTAGCCCAGGCTGACCTGGAATTCACTATGTGGTCTCAGGGTAGCCTCAAACTCATGGCGATCCCTCTTACTTCTGGCTCCCGAGTGCTGGGATTAAAGGTGTGAGCCACCACGTCCGGCTCTAGTTTTTTTAACATCAAAACCTAATTGTGATAAATCATAATATGTGCTCATTAATAGTTCATATAAGAAGTGAAGATAAATAAATGTAATAAAATCACACTGAGCAGTGATTTATGGGGACTAGTTAAACTAAGCTCTCTAACAGTGTGGCATGTGCTATATGAGAGGTGGGGTTGTCTCAAAGTCTAAAAAGGCCCCATCTATTTTGTATTACGCATTCTCCATCACTAATCCTAACAAAGTTTCAACAAATCTTCATATTTTTTTATGTGGTATGTGTGTATGTGTGTGTGTGTGTTATGGACAAATGCTTCCTACCGTACATGTGCGGAGGACTGAGGACAATCTTGGGGTGTTTGTTCTCTCCTTTCACTTTCTCCTTTGTCTGAGACCAGTTTTTTTTTTTTTTTTCTGTTTGCTTGTTTCTGACATTTTTTTGCTTTATTTTCAGTTTAGCTGTCCTATTAGTTTCCATATTTTCCCAGCTCTACCTCCCATTACTGTAGGTGCACTAGGATCACAGACACCTGTGCTGTTTTTCCTCCAGCTTAACATAGTTACTGGGGATTTGAACTTAGGCTGGCAGACATGCAAGCAAGTACCTTTAACTGGGGAGTCATCTCTCCAATCTGAATCCTTCATGTTTTAATGGAGGATAGTTTTAAATATTGGTTCTTGCTAGTGTAGAATGGACAAGCTTTAACACCTTATAAGTTTGCTAAGTCAAACACCTAAAACATCATGTGTAATTAATCATGGTGCAGGTAGCTGGAGGACAATATAAATCTTAGTAAAGTATTTGGAAATACAAATGAAAAAATGTCATATTGTGTTTAAAAATAAACAATATTTAATTTTTTAACCATATTATGTGCTTGTGTTTTTAATATACCAATTGAAATTCTTGTATTTATTATATGCAGCAGGTATAACTACCATTACATGGTAAGAATTTTCATTATGTAGTTTAAAGGCCTTGGGATTTCTGGGAGATAAACTATATCATCTGATTGTTATTAGAGTTTCTTGAAAAATTAAAGATTATTGTTTTTTGATATAGTCTCAACTATTCAATGACTTTTTGGTGAATATTAGTAAATATTATATTGGTCCCAATACACTTTTTTATATTTTTATTTATTTGCAAGCAGAGAGTAATAGAAAGTAGAGGAACAAAGAGATACAATGGGCATGCCAGGGCCTCCTGTTAATGCAGATGAGCTCCAGATGCATGTGCCACTATGCATCTGCCTTTATGTTGGTACTACAGAATTAAACTTGGATCATTAAGCTTTGTAAGCAAATGCCTTAGCCACGGAACCATCTCTCCAGCCCCATAATATAATTTTTGAGAAGTATTTCTTTTTGTGATAATGTAATATGGTTGTAGATGCACAGTCAGAATTCTGATCAGTTGCATATTATCTGGAAAACAAATAAATACATTAGTCTATCTTAAGGTATGGTTAAAGCAGAAAGGTTTTTTTTTAATTTTTGTTTATTTTTATTTATTTGAAAGCGACGGACAGAGAGAGAGAAAGAGGCAGATATACAGAGAGAGAATGGGCGTGCCAGGGCCTCTGGCCACTGCAAACGAACTCCAGATGCATGCGCCCCCTTGTGCATCTGGCTAACATGGGTCCTGGAGCATCGAGCCTCAAACCGGGGTCCTTAGGCTTCACAGGCAAGTGCTTAACCGCTAAGCCATCTCTCCAGGCCCCTAAAGCAGAAAGGTTTAATAGCTGATGTTGCATGAGGGCCTGGAGAAATGGGCTAGTGGTTGATGAAGATTGTCTGCAAAGTCTGACTGCCCAGGTTTGAACCCCTAGTACCCATAGAATGCCAGATGCAAAAAGTGGTGTATGTATCTGGAGTCTGTTTGTAGTGTCTGGAGGCCTTGGTGTGTATATTCTCTCCCTCCCTCCCTCTCCTTCTCTCTCTCTCTCTCTCTTTCCCCCCTTTTTCAGTATTTCTCTCAAATTAAGGCATAAAATATTATTTTAAAAGCCTTCATGGTATCTGAAAAATGCATTCTTTTCTGTATCCATTTAAGAAACATTACATCTCCATGAATATTAAGAACTATGTTATAAACAGTGCAAATCTCAAAGAACAGCTTAATAATATACATCCATGCTTCACATTCACTGTGGGTTTTTTTGAGCCTCCAACTTCATTTTTTTTTCAATAAAATTAAGGTTTCTGTTCCCACTTTGGAAGATAATGAAGTGTGTCACCCTGGGTGACCTCCATATTAGACTCCTCAATTTGTACAGTTATTTTATAGGATAATAAAATTAGGATACAGATAACAGAATGCATTTGGAAGAGACTCTTTCAAAATCAGAAATAAGAAAAGAAAAACAGTTTTGACCTGCTGACCCCAGAAACTATAGTTTGACAGTATATTGAAATACATATTGACAGTGATTTCTATCCATTCTAGAATTCCTAAATCTAAAGAAGATTGTCTTGAAGTGTGTAGTCAGACAATTTTTTCTCTGAGGCAGTACAAATGTAGACAAAAACTGATTTACAACAGTTCAGAGGTAGTAACTTAACTAAACAATAGAAAATGCTATGGTATACTTAGAGACCCAGAATCCACCTACCAAACTGACGAAGGTCCAGGCAGAGATTTGCTCCCTCTACTAGAGTGGTATTTCGGCAGATGGTCCACAGATTGAAGTACATGTAAACTGGCAGTGAGGTGAAAGCCGTGACTCCCAGCCAGGCCAACATGAAAAGGTATGTCAGCATAATAAACTGAAACAAAGACAAAGAAGCGAGAAAAGTAATCTATTGAAAACAAACAAACAAATTTCTCTTTTCAATCTGAAAAACTCAATATACAAGGCTTTTAGAATTGTGTGCATGATGTACCTAACACAGGAATTAGAATATGAGAATTTGAAAGATGGCAAACATAATGTGTTATATGACTAGACCTGCTCAAGAACATTTTGACATATGTTTTGTTGCACAAAGGAAAAAATAAACCATCTAAATTTAGTACTTGTTTCATTCATATATTAGTTTTATAAGCTTCTCTGCATCTTTTATAGTTTAGAAGATACTAGCTGGAATTTAGAGGGATTTCTATAATAAGAAGAATTTCCTATAAAAAAAAAAAAAGAAAACCAAATAAGTGAAAATGTTGTTAATAAATTTGAATTACCACTAACCAGGAACTAATGCTTGTGATAAATATATAAGCTAATTGATCATTTCATAATTGACATTATGAATGTGGAGATTTCAAATCATATCAGTGTTAGGTCAGGACAGGCTCCCAAAATGAAGTCACCAAGGATGGCAACAGACATAAGGAAGTTAGCCACATTCCGCAAGAAACCACCCAGCCATTATCCCTTCCTTGCCTCAATGCCCCCAGGTCATAGTTTCCTGCCCCCTTATCTCATAAGTCTGCTCACTGTTCTGATCTTACACCTAGATATTTGCTCTTCTCCCTTCCTTACCTTTCCCCATCTGAAAAGCCCTATAAAGCACACTATCTGGAAACTCAAGTTGGCTGTGTTCCTCTTGAGAGCCAGCCTTGGCAGCTCATGTTTTTCCCGAATAAAAGCTTTCATCTTTGCCTCAGAGTGGTTTGGTCACTCCTGAACCTTACAATCAGCATAGACGAGTAACAAGGTATATTCACTCTCATGGTTTTATATATATACATATTTAGGTAGGATCTCACTCTGGTCCAGGCTGACCTGGAATTAACTGTGTAGTCTCAGGGTGACCTTGAACATACAGCAGTCCTCCTACATCTACCTCCCAAGTGTTGGGATTAAAGGCGTGACCCACCATGCCCACCTTGCTTTTTGATATTTTTATGGACTTTAAGTTTGTCTTATTATATTTTAGTTGAAAACACAATATTATTTGTTTCCCTTATAAATGAAGCCTTAAAATTTATTTCAGAAATATTGTAAATATTTACAGGGGGCTAGAGAGATGACTCAGCCATTAATGTGCTTGCCTGAAAAGCCTAACAACCCTGGTTTGACTCTCCAGTACCCATATAAAGCCAGATGCACAAAGTAGCACATGCATCTGGAGTTTGTTTGCAGTGGTTAGAGGTCCTGGTGCACTGATTCTGTCTCTCTCTCTTTCTCTCTCTATCTCCCTCTACTTGTAAATAAAGCAAAATATTCAAAAAAATAAAATAGGTGATATATCCTCAATAAAACTGAATAAAGATGTGGGTGCAGCTTAAATTGTTCAGCCTGAGTATGATATTGATGCTAGACAAAAGACCTATTTTTGTCATTGAATTGTTGATGGATTTTAGGATACAGTAAAATCTCTAAAGTATGTAACCTGTGTGTATAGAATTGTAAGTCTCCATAGATTTTAGTTCTGATTTTCAGAAGCAATTAAAAGAAAATTGATTAGAGACAAGTCTATTCTGGCTTAACACGAGCCTCTCAAGTGCCACATTTTAAATGGCAATATAACATAAATGTATTGAATGAAATTAATCTTATTCAACCCTATCAATGCCTTTGGTGATTAGCTTGTTTAGATTTTATCCCATGAATTAGGTGAAAATCTGTCAAATCTAATTGTCATAAAGTATACTAAAATAGCACTCCTGGAAAATAGTAAAATTGGTATCATTGGCATGATTAAGCTTATGCTTTAGTATTAAAACCACATTGTGATTAACATAGAGTTACTGAAACCAATGACAGCAGGAATTTTACATAATAAATAAGAAACAAAGTAGGCTATAAAGCCAGTGAGAAACTAGAAACCTAATCCTTTCTGAGTTGTTAACTGTCACACTACTTCAGAAACCTGGAATATATTTAAGCATGTGCTTTCTAGTAATACAGTTTTCTCTCATCTCAAATCCAACTTCCAGTTGCCTTCTACTTCAAAACACACATATCCACAGACTGTAGAAAATGTAAACTGGCAGTGAGGTAATATATTCCTAATGAGCCAATATTGTCTCATAAATGTGCTTAAGCTATGATTTTTCAGACCTACTTAAATCTTATATATCTGTGATGAAACTAAGCCTTGTCTGTCTCTCTATCTATCTATCTATCTATCTATCTATCTATCTATCTATTTATCTATCTATTGTTTATATATATAATGTATATATAATTAATGTATATATATATATATATATACATATATATAATTAATAAAATTTGAGCATGAAACTATTTATAATGGTAAATGATTGGGCAATAACATTCTTCAAATGCTAATTATATTAATAGGATGATTAAAATTTAAAACATTTTTAAAAGCACTTATTCATCTTCAACAAATTGTTAATAAGGGTTAATAAGCATAGACTTCTGGTAGGGTTTTATTTATAAACTATAGTTTCCTCCTTGTTTTACTATTAGACAAATAAAAATACTATGTGCAGAAATGTAGACAATACTAGGTCTTAAAATCCACTTGATTATGTGTGGTAAACATTTTGTTTGTATCAATCAGAGAAAAGATGCTAAGTATCATATGGCATTTCTTCTTCCTACTTCATGGAATGTAAACAGCAAAGTACACTAATAGACAAAGCTCTCTGGATGCTGTGATATGGGACTATTTCAGAGTTCCTCCTTTTCAAAGCTTTCTCTACCCAATATCATCATTTTATTCACACTAAAAGTGAGAAAGGTTTGCTGAGCTCAAGAGTATGGATAAGGATATTTCAAATGATGCTACCCATTCACCTTTAACATTAATCCTCTGAATGCAACACTCCATTCACTTCACCCTATTTTTCCTTTGACTCTAAAGTAAGAGATAAAGATATATTTACTTATTTAATAACACCACATTTACTATATCTCTTTATTAAGTGCCACATTTATTTCACAACACAGGGATTAGTATGTCATATTGATTATAGACACCAGATATTTTCTATTTTAATGTGGCTGAGTCTAGGTTATTCTTCAAGTTTCTACTTCTGCCTTCATGGAAACAACTCTAAATTGACCTCATTTGTCCCTGAAAGTTTTAAACAAGCTAATACATATAAAATGCATATCACAGAACATGGTATGTAAGAAGCAGTGACAAAAATCTAGCTGTTATTATTGTTATTATTACTACTGCCACAACATATGCTTTGCCTGAATAAGTGTAGATAGAAGTTGAGAAGTAGATTTCATTCCAAGTTGTGAGAAATTAAAAGAATGAGAACCTCTTGCATCTGGAAATGTTATTCAAAATGAGTGGCTCTTAAGAGGAAATGCTCAAAAAATTATTGCAAACAATCCAAAGTGTGAAGCCCTGGTAATAAAACTTCCAGGGGAAAAGATGCCTAGTGTTATATTATTTTCATTACTTGTAACTTACATTCTCCTGGATAATGTTTGGACTCAAGAAAAATAAACAGGAGAAAGCATCCTCCAACACACAGCTTCACAGGAATGAGTCCAAGGGAGAGTCATCTCCATGCTTTGGGTCTTAGTCCCTCTACATTTTTTTCTTTATTTCTGCTCTGGGGGATTTTTCATTGCTTCTTGTGAGGTGCTGTTCACTGTAGAATGGGAAATAGGATTCAGTAGGCACAGATTCAAAAGGGACTGGAGTCCTGAACTGCGTTGCAGATGCTGCTTGTAAGGCAAGGAAAATATGACCTCTGTAACTACAGTAGTGATTCACTTTCTTGCATAAGGGCTAATGTTCTTATAAATTAACAAAGTGCGATACTACACAGCAACTTGTTATTAGAATGTATTTTCATTACCATTTATTTATGATTTATTTTCTAATACAAAAAAACATTGTTTTTCAGTATCGAGTACAAATCAGCTATTTTCCTAAGAGTAGTGTTTTACATTCACAAAAGTGTCTAAATTTTAAAAAGTTAAAATATAGTTACATTTTTCTGTTTTATCCTTTAATTAAGAAATGGGCCAGGCGTAGTGGCGCACGCCTTTAATCTCAGCACTCGGGAAGCAGAGGTAGGAGGATTGCCGTGAGTTCAAGGTCACACTGAGACTCCATAGTGAATTCTAGGTCAGCCTGGGCTAGAGTGAGACCCTACCTCAAAAAACCAAAATTAATAAAAAAGAAAAGAAAGAAATGGATATTTACTAATACTGGGAAACTACTAAATTGGTCATATGTAATCCTGACTTGAAAATATGACATGTAGGGTATTAAATATTTTATAGTTAAGAATTTACTCCAGCTTTGTATTGTTAATTGTATAATAGATAATTTTATCATCTGAATATTAATGAATTGAAAAGATGATTTAACCAAAACCTTTGAGAATGTAAAATAATTTTAGGATTTTTAAATCTTTTATTGTATGTGTATTATGGTGTGAATGTAAAATATCCCTTATAGAGACATGTGTTTGAAATCTTGGTCCCTACCTGTTGGCACTGTTTAAGAAGGTTGTGGAACTTTTGAGAGATGAATCCTTGCTAGAGAAAGTGAGTTACCCAGGGTGGGCCTCGAGGTTTTATTACCTGACCCCACTTCCTATTCATCCTCTGCTTTCTGTCTGCCAAAGTGTCAATAGTTTCTGACTCCAGCCACATGCATTCCCCACACTGAAGCTTCCCATCCCAAATGTAAACAACAACAAAAAAAATGTAAGGTATTTTTATCACAGGAATAAGAAGTAACTAATACAGTACGTATATCTTTATTAACCTCGGTTTTTAGATGACTGTTGAATCTAAAGTTCATAGAGTGTGGTTGAGGAACACAGGAAAAATATAACCATATGAAATTATCAAAGTATTAGTGGAGTAGAATTCAGAGTACCTATATACCATCTTATAAGTTGAGCATATCATGTAACTTCTCATTGTCACTTTTGTCACTGGTGATCTGGAAAATAAAACCTTCTTTCCAATATCTGAGACATAAGCCAAGGAACACGATCTACATGAAGGCACTTAGCAGTAAAATCAGGTAGGTCACAGTGAAGTCTCAGGAAGGAAATTGCTAATACTAATTATTTTGTATTTGAAAGGTAGGCACAGACATAAAGGAAGTTATTTCAGTTCTGTTAGAAGTTTATTATTTTGAACAAATCCTGGACTTTAACATCTTATACAGCCAGGAAGAAAAGATGGGTTTTGTAGAAGTTAAATACATAGAGCCAATTACAGAATGTTTAACAACATTCCTGGCTTCACACACTCACTAGATGCTAGTTGTTCAACCAAAAATTTTCAATATTGCCTAAGGAGAAAATTAGCCCCTGGCTGAGAACCATAGCATTATACTGTGAAAACACTCAGGCAAAGGGCCATAAATGAATACCAGAACAAACTGTCCAGATGCAAAGTAGGAAAGTACTGAAAATACCACAGAATGTTGTCACAATTGTGCTGTTAAAATTTAAGGTAGAAAACATTATTGTCCTGATGTAAATTACCCAAATATATGCAGTCATTATCATCATCTTTATCATTATAATCCACACTGACTTATAAATAGATTTAATTAGAAAAAAATGTTTAAATAATAATCATCATGTTTATAGTCACCTTATTCACAATTGTCAAATTTTAAATTTTTCAAGATGTTCTTCAGTAGATGAATGATAAGTAAATTGTGTCTTATCCACAGAATACATGGAATGTTAGTTGGTATTAAAAAGAAATGATATATCAAGGAATAAAGACATGGAAGAACACTAATGAAAGTATGTGGATGAAACACAATTTGGTAAAACTATGTACTGAACTACATACACAGGAATGAAGCTAGATCTTTATGTCTCATATAAATGTCAACTCTAAATTAATTAAAGAGTTAAATACAAAACCCCATTCAGTAAAACTAACAGAAGAAAATGCTTCACATCATTAGACTGTGTAAAAATTGCTTGGATAAGAATTTGAAATAATAAAGGCCACAAAGTAGAAACACACAAACAGGAGTTCATCAAACAAAAAATCTGACCTAGTCGGGTGTGGTGGTGCACACCTTTAATCCCATCACTTGCGAGGCAGAAGTAGGGGGGTTGCTGTGAGATTGAGGACAGCCTGAAACTACATAGTGAATTCCAGGACAGCCTGGGCGAGCATGAGACCCTAACTTGAAAAACTAACTAACTAACTAACAAAATAAATAAATAAATAAATATGACCCTATAGAATGTGTGTGGAAGTCTGCACAGTATGCACCTGGAAGTGGTAGATATCTGGAGTACATACAAAAATCAACAATAACCTCTCCCCACACAGCCCTAAAACTCCAATCAAAAATGGAGGAGTGAAAACAATGAACAGATGCTTCCAAAGAGAAGGCATAGATATGGTCAGCAAGCAGATGAGAGAAGGCTCAGCAGGAGAATCACAAACTGAACTGAGAGACCTGGAGATAAACTTATGTCACTGAAGCTGGCCAGGTGGCAGAACTTCATTACAGCTGCCTTCAAACTAACATACACTAACACTTGAAATTTAGATTATTTTATTTAACTCTTACAGAAAGTACATTTATAGAAAATAGATGAGTTAAATTTAACAAAATATTAATAATTTTAAAACTCTTATTTTGTATGTGTTTAGAATAATCATCTATATATAAGAATACATATAAATTCTAAAATTTATAATGATGTCACAATATCAACATGACATGGTGTACCAAATATCTCAAGATTTCAAGCATGGTACATTAGTGCCTCCCACCTTGAAACAGATGTTTCTATCTTAAATTTTTTAGCTTAAAATATAGTAGGGAAAACAGTTATGTGCAATACATAGTTCTATATTCATTAAACTTATTAGGTTCATGTTTAAATATACTCAGTAACATGTTTGACTTATTCAACATAATGACACTCAATAGCTGACATAAATTATGTTACTGAAAAATATAGTAATAATTTCTTTAAACAAAGATTTTTAAAAACAGAAAATAAGGGTTAGAGAGATGGTTCAGTGGTTAAGAAGCATGCCTGCAAAGCCTAAGGACCCAGGCTCCACAGTACTTACATAAGTCTGGAATCTGGAGTTCATGTGCAGTGGCTAGAGGCACTAGACTGTGCATTCTCTCTCTCTCTTCCTCCTTCTCTCTCTCTTTCTCTCAAATAAATAATAAATAAATAAATAAATAAAATTTTTTAAATGATTTTCATTCTCAAAGGGTAATATTGTAGTTTTGGATTTTATGTGCCTCACATTCTGAATTTTGAATAATGGCTCTAAAAGTTTGAAATGAACTTTAATTAGCCTTGATATTCCATGAGGCAAGACACAATGCTGCTTGAGTTATGCTTTCAAGAGCCTTTAAGTGAAGGGAATATTGAATAGTGTCTGCTGTTCTGTGATAATGTTTTAAAATTAATTGCATTTGAATCAAAGTAGTTTCAGTCAGTAAGCATTTTACTTTTTATTCAGCATAGAAAAATGGAGATGAAACAACAAATTTCCATTAATATCAACTCAAGAAGTTTTTCATGTTAATATTTGCAAAAATATTATAGTCTTTAGTATATTATTCACTAGTGCAAGTAGGAAGTCATTAATACAACTAGGAAAGCATAGATTTTTAAATCTGAAGTATACAAGCAGAACAGGTTAACACATTAAACATAAGGAAGATGGTAAGATGCAATCTGCCTACAAGTTAAAAAAAAATGCAGCAGCTGAGTAAAAATAGGAAAGGAAAATAAATACCAGAAAAGGGTTGAAGATGTTTCTTTCTTTTGCTTTCTGACTCCATAAAGTGAGCAGCTCAATGGGGTTTCATAGAGCTAATTACAGTATTTACTGCTGGGGCCTGGAGCTGGTCCCATCAATGCAGGGTGACTTAGAAGCCTCACTCTCTCTACTGCTGCCTGTACAATGTGCCAGCAATAGTAGCTTTTGCTATTGCTCAGCTCCACTTATTCCAAGGTGTCAAAGGGGCATACAAGATGGGGCAGGCACATCCTTGTGGGCTGGCTACTTGTTGCATAGCTCATGGGGGAGCCCACCTTCAAGTATGTTGGGTGGGACTGGTGACACAATTGCTATATTTTGGAACAATAATGTGACTCACATTTTGCTTTAAAATAAGTATTTGATATTTCTTTTATGATGCTTGAATGGCAGGCAGATACTTATCTTTACAGAGTCATGCATTTACTTCCATGGCTGTTTTTGCTTTGAAGTAATTTCAAAGTTCTGAAGGTACCAGCACAACTGACAGCAATTGTCCTGCCAGAAGGGAATTCTCTGAGAGGAGAGATGTGCTTATGAAGTCCTTTTCCTTATCTGTTTATTCTGTGATACAGAGAAGTTAAGGGAAGTCCTAAGGCTCACATGAGGCACTACAGTAACACTATCTGAATAATGAGGAAAAACAGTATTCATTGAATTTATTGCCTTGTATTGGAAAAATATAAATAAAACCAAGTCAGAATTTAACTTTTTAGTAAAGAAATGCCTTGTGAAACAGATAGAACTGAATATTCATACTTTTTTATTAATATAAGATCTTCAAGTACCTTATTTCCTTTAGATCTGCAATTTGGTATTATTGATCCAAAGGATTTTGGTGATATGCCCCAATTTAAAGCCCTTCAGTCACATAACTGAAATTGTACTTTTGCTCACATTCATGTATATTAACTCCTTGAGTACTACAATAAGAGTTTACCAAAACCAGAAACATGAGTGTTCTAAGAAGTCATTACAGAGCCATCACACATATCCCCAGTTCAGGAAAGTGATTTTATTAGAGTAGTATCACTATAGAGATCAAGAAGCAACAGAACTTGTGAAGTTCTTCAAAATAAAAACTTTTGAGCTAACAGGTATTTTTTGAGATAGAAGTTATTTATATCATTCCCTTTTTGAGATAACCTGCTTTAATAAGAATTGTGTGCTATAATTGAAGACATGTTGTATATCATAGATTAAAAAAAAAAAGAAAGATCAGTCAAAGATGAGTGCTGCCTAAAGGAGTGGATTTTTTTCTATTATTGTATATAGGGACCCAAAGCTACTTTAAAAAAAATTACTTGAGAGAGAGAGAGTTGGCAGGCCAGAGCCTCAGCCACTGCAATCAAACCCCAGATGCTTGTGCCACTTAGTGTGCATGTGCAACCTTGTTCCTGATTCACCTTTGTGCATCTGACTAATGTGGGATCTGGAGAGTCCAACATGTGTCCTTAGGCTACACAGGTAAGCGTCTTTAACTGATAAGCCATCTCTCTGGCCCCCAAAGTTCTTTTTTTAAAGTTATTTTTATTTTTTAATTTTTATTAAGAATATATTTAAAATAGAAACATCATGTTTGGGTACCATAATTTCTGTCTTTCCTGCCTCTATCCTGCTGAGGACCCTCCTCAGTGGGGTTGCTGGTATTTACCATGGGGTTGTGGGTTAAATATTGTGAAAGCAGCAGTCGGTCATATGGGGGGGGGGAGGATCTCTTTGAAATAATTTTTTTTTACAGAGTTGATATAAATTTTCTTTTTTTTCTCTTTTTCTTTATTAATTAGTTTTGTATTCAGCAAATACAGTCAGTTTGGTACCATTATTAGGCTCATCCGTCACCTACCCCCTTCCCTTGGCCCCTCCTTGTTGAGGTATATGGGTCATGCATTGTGGAGTTAGCCCACAGTTATGGGTAAGATAAATGTCTCTGCATATCATGACCCAACATGTGGCTCTGACATTCTTTCTGCCCCCTCTTCTGCAAAATTTCCCTGAGCCATGTTGGGTTCATTTTTGGTCTGCTTCAGTGATGAGGTGTTGGGGGTCTCTGAGGCTCTGGCTCTCTGATTTGGTAGGAGTTGATTTTTCTCTGTGCTGATCTCCTTTCCCCTTGTTCTTATATAAGTATATAGTTTTACTGCCTTTTGAAACAAAACTAGTCATCTTACATATGATTTGAGAATTTAAAACTGAATTTTCATGAGATACTTCTAATTTGTACACCATATTATTCAGGTTTAAGACAGCCATCACAAAAGGGCATGTTACTGTATAAAAGAACACTTTACATTTTGGCAATTAAAGATTTTTGAGTCAATTAAAGATTGGGTATAGAGAAATGACATACCCAAGCGCTCACACATCTGCCACAGGTGGTGATTTTGAAATCTCCATACAGATCTTTGATGGCCCCAGTTGTGAAGAAGCCTTCCACCATCAGTAAGATGCCATACACAAAGAAAGCAGCAGCGATGCCATAGATCACATACTTGAAGATGTCAATCCTGGGAAAGATAAGATCATGTGATTTATTTCAGTGACTTTTTATTGTTGGTTTACAGAAATTTATTCTTACATTTTCATGATCCTTTTGAAATGAAATTTAAAATTAATATCCATAATTGTTTGTTACCTAATAGTTACAATTAATATTCATAATTATAAAATATATACATTTTATATTTATACTGTTTGTGTATACATTTTGGTTTGATGCTTTTAATATTTGTCAGCAGGATATTTGAGGTTTCTTGCACATGGGTTTCTTCTTACTTTACAACCTCCCCTCTTCTCAGAACATCAATGTAGCCTTTGATAATCAGGAGTTTGCTTAGATTTATTTGATAACTAGGATAAACATCACATACTATCTCTAAGACAAAATAACAAATATAAACATTTATGTATTATCTACATATACACACATATATTATATATACCATAGCATACCATGGACACATAGGAAGAAAGATAATCTTCACCTTGCCCCAAGTGATTGACTAAGGAAAAGAAAATCCACTGGACTAAAATAATATGTAGAACATAAAACATATTTACACACATAACTGATACATGATATAGGAAGATAAATATATTATATAGAAAACTAAATAATAGGTAGATAGATATTCCTAATCTATAGCTCTGCAAAGAGGAGATTAATACTAGAAAGAGAGTTTAGAAAGAGAAATTAGCATATTTGTGTAATAAGTTTCTATTTGCATTTTTTGAAACTATCCTTTTCATGCTTGTATCACAAATAATATCTTTTATAAATGTAGAATGATTTTTAAACATAGTTTTACTCTGTAGTTAAACAATACTTTATTAGATTTTATTTTCATACATTATCATACCATGGAATATTTTACATTCAATGTAGTCAGAGTTGTAAAGATATCGATGTAATGAAGATGTATAGATATCATCAACAATATGTCTGTTTTGCTGAATTCTATGCAGGTTCTTATCTTAGAAAGATATTTCCATCAGTAAAATTACTGAGTTGGAAAGTGGCAATTTTAAAAAGTAGAAAAATGTCTGTTTCTTCTTAGCCATCTGAACTCAATGTATTACTGAGTAGTAGATAGTAAAGAAATTTACAAGAGTATAGACATATTGAAGAGCCAGGTGTGATGACACATGTCTTTAATACCAGTACTCGGGAGGCAGAGGTAGGAGGATCACTGTGAGTTCAAGGCCACCCTGAAACTATATAGTGAATTCCAGGTCAGCCTGAGCTAGAGTGATACCCTACCTATAAAAAAAAAAAAAAAATGTAGATATATTGACGTTGACAGTTTCATTTGTTTTTCTGTTAGGTTTCAGAAAATAATATACATTAGCAATTTTAGAGATTACATTGATGCTGTTTTGAAACATTCGTTACCCCAAATCCATATTTTATTATTTTTATGTGGTAAAAAGGAAATGATATTTATTATCCTCAATTTATATTTTATTTGTGTTTTGGTTTTATTGTGTGTGTGGTATATGCATAAATTTGTGTCCTTGTGGTGTCCCATGCACTTGTCTATGGTGGAATGTGCTCACATGTGGTGGCTGGAGCAGAATGTAGGGTATTTGTGATAGAGCCTCTTCCTAATCCTAAAGGTTCACTTGTTTTTTTTTTTTTTTTTTTTTTTTTTTGCTAGCTTCAGCAATTGGAAGTTCAATGATCCCCTATGGGACTGTAGTTACAGCTGCATGACCAAGCCCAGCTATTTCTCATGCTTACTCAGGTTCTTATGCTTGTACATCAATCGGCCTTAACCAATGAGCAATGTACCAGCCCCCTCAGTAGATTTTTATGTTTATAGTGCCATGTTGTTAGCTATAAAAAAATACATGCTAATTTATAGAACTTTTTAGCTTACATGATTGATACTCCATACCATTGATCAATAACTCCTCTTTAGTCCTTTCCCCACACTCTCCTCTCCTACAACCACCATTCTACTTTTTGGTTCTGTAAATTTCATTATGTTAGTTATCTCCTGTGAGTGGAATCACTTTCCTATGGTGTCTAGCTTGTTTCAGTTAGCATAAAGTCTTTCTAGCCCATCAACATTTTAGCATGTGATAGGATTTTATTTATGTTTGTGCTCATAGCTTAGTTTGCAGTTAAGCTTCTCTTTTTGCAGTGATCACAGAGACACTTATCTGTTCAAGATACTGAGAATAATGGATTTTTGTTTGTTCAGCCCTAAAATGGACTTCTATATCACCCCTTCCAAGGCTCAAGGATAATCATCACTGGAAGAGGGGGCATAAAGAGATAAAGGACTAGAAGGAATGCTGTGAAATGATATCTCCTGGACACACATGATTGTTACACTCTTAAACTCACAGTAGCTGTTGTTCCTGTTGAGCCCATCAACATTCCATCATGGTTGAGGAAGAAGACCATGATACTCAACTTATTATAAAGGAGCTATTTGATAGTTAGTTGTCAAAAGGGTTATTTTCAAATCTAATAATATATAAGTAAGTTCTGAGACCAAAAATATATTTTTACAGCTTTTAATGACACCCAATGGCTCTCTATTATCAAGGTTAAATGTTGTGTATATATTTCTGATAACTTTGCTAATATCTCATCTGTTTTACAAGCCATATGGAAACATATTCAGGCCACGTCAAACACTACTGTGCCATTTGATGAATAGTTCTGGAAGAAAATCTCAGCCAGCTCATGCTCAAATGGTCTTGAGACAATACAACTACATCTACCTGGGTTCCCTCGACCACAAGAAGGACCAGTTTGGTATTTGCTTGATTCTCATTAACTCCTTACTTTTATTCTTTCTCCCCAATATTTTCTTCCAGGACTATCTTCCTGCACTCCATCAATACACTTCCAGGGTCATTGGAATAGTTCCCCTCTCTGGGAGAAACACTCTAACTGCCACAATTTCATGCTCCATTCAGCAGGAAGTAGTAAGCTATCTAATGTCATCATCCTTTGTCCCTTAACAGCAGTTAGAGTGTCTTCTCCTGAGAGGGAGAAATAAAGGGGGTAGAGTTAGGGTGACTCGACCCCTGAAGGTAAAAAGGACAGGAAAGTTTTTATTATCTCTTGCCCAGTTCAAAGGTCTGTTTTTCCACATGTGCTCCATGTCCCTGGCTCTGCAAAGAACAGGACTTGCCCTCTTTGATGCCAGTCAAGTTATGCCTCTCTGCCTGTCCAACTCCAAGCTGACCAAAACTGAATGTCTGCTCAATATTTCCATAACTAGGACCACTTGTGTCAAGACACCCACTCTCATTTGGTGCAGCCCTATGCATAAATATTTCCTCTCACACTTTTTGTTCTTCAGTCTTGATTGTTTCACAGGTGTATCTCTATGAAAAAAAAAAAAAAAAAAAAGCAGCCCACAAACTGTCTGCACCAACTGAGAAAGAGAGAGATTTTAATCCCTCAGCTAGTGGGCCTCAGTGTGTTGCTGTCTCTGGGTGCCTCCAGTGACCAACAGCCTTGAATCTCTCCAGAGACAATTGAACTCTGTAGTGGGTGTGATACTTCAAAACCATCTAGCCTTAGACCTCATTACTGCTGAACTTGGGGGAATACATGTAGTCTTGTGTCAAGAATTTGTGTGAGTGTGTGTGTGTATTAATGAAATGTTGTTGAACACGTTAAAACTCTCAAAAAAAAAAAAAAAACCTCAGCAAGGAACTATAATCCTGAGGACCCCACCACCTGCTTCTCTAACCCTTTAGTTACTTGGATTCTCCCACTCCTTAGCCCTCTCCTTGCTATAGGAACCCTATTGCTTGTAGATCCCTGTCTCATCAAATTTCTCAGATAACAAGTAAGTAATATTGCTAAGGTGGCTACTAATTGGGTCCTCATATACTACCTAGGCTCTATTTGGACCTATGGTAAATTATAAGGCTCACTCAGGATGACACTGCCCATTATAAAAACAAATGAGGATTGTCGGGCACTGCCAGGCACAGGCTGAATCCTTCAGTAGATGGGCCTGAATGGCCAGGCAAGGCTAAGGACCCCTGTGCTACAGGAGGCCACTCCTTCTCTAAGCCCAGCACACCTGTGACCTTTGGCCAGTTGCCTAGGAAACTTCTTATATGGTATCAGCCAGCAACCTTTACAGAGTCCATCCTTCTGTACCCTATACCTTCTCCCTGCTATTGCTTATGTGCTGGAACGTATGTCCCCTTATGCTGATTAGGTATCAGCAAGCAACTTTGTACATCCAATCCCCTTAGGACCCTCTTGCCACCCTCAACTGCTTATAAACCTATTTTCCTGTTGATTAAACCAGGCTGTTCACAGAGACTGTCTCCCAAAAGTAATTCTTTCATCTTTGCACTCACCACAGCTGCCTGGATGCCTTCGGGGAACTGTGGCTGGCTCTGAGGATTCAGAGACCCACAGTTAATGGCTCCTAGGGGAGGGCAAGTCATGTTCTTCAGTGGTAAAGCTTCTGGGAAGTTGTGACACTCCAATTAATAACCCGTCCACCCATGCTCATGTAAAGAAAGCTCCATTAAACTCAATGGGTCACAAAATTAGAGGCATGAAGTGAAAAGGAGATTAACAGGATTGTAAGGAAGATAAGAGAGGAAACTATAAGAACTTACAATCAAAATTCCTTTTATACATGCATGAAATTATTAGGAAGAAAGTTAAAATGAATAAAAATAAAATAATAGGCTCCAGAGGGTGCACACACATTAAGTCAACAAAATTACCCCCCCACCCAGTTCCCTGATCCTGGTTACCCTCCTGCTGGCTTGGGGCTGCCCAAACACTGCAAGCTTGCTATGGAAGCAGCCCCCCTTGTTCTTCCTCACTGATTTAATGGTCTCTGGGTCCCCCACTCTCCATCCCTTGCTCTGGAGCTTGCACATGCTAAGTGAGTAGACCAGAGCTCATGGTTCATTCCCACTTCCCACTTTCCTGGTCCTGGTACCCCTGTTGCTGCCTGGGGACTGCCTGGTCCCTGTGAATGGGCTGTGGAACCAGGCCTTTTGCTCTGCCTTCCTGATTGACTGGCCTCTGGGTACCCAAATCCCTGTTCCCGTAAGCCAGAGGGAGCATTGGCCACTGTAGGAGCTGAGCTCTTGCCCTCTGCGCCCCACTTTCCTGGCTCTGGGTTCCCTATCCCCTGATCCACATGTGCTGAAGAATACATGCTAGTGGAGTGAGTAGGTCAGAGCTCCCAGTTCTGCATCGCCCAGTTCTCCAGGTACCTTTGATGTATTTGTAATCGCTACAGTCTGTGCATCTTCAGTTATAACCCCATTGTACAACAATCCAATTCACATTTAAAACAGAACACTCTGATAACTTGGGAACTTCCAGAGGTGGTTGAGTTTCTCCCTCAGCTGGGATTAAGCTCCTGGCCCAGCCTGGTTAAGCTGATGGGAGGGTCCCCTAGCCCTTACTCTCCACACGGGTTTTGTATCCCCTCAAGATCCCCATATGGCAGGAGCTCCTTGAACTTTCTTTTCTTTCTGTGCCTTTATTTTTCAGGCCCTCCACATGGGATCTCTAGCCATGTGGCTGCCTCTCCTTTGCCTTTCATTTCCTTCAATAAATATAATAATTAAAATATATAAAAATAGGACACTCACTTAAGATCCTACAATGACAAATACTTACTTCCTCCTCAATAGAAGAAAAGGTTTCTCCAACACAGGTAGACCACAAAAATAAAATAAAATAAAATAAAATAAAATAAAATAAAATAAAATAAAATAAAAAGGAAAGCAGAAAACTGAGAGATCGCCACTAAAGATGCCTAGTCCCACAGTCCCACAATAGAAGCCTCCAATGAAATCATAGACAAATTAACATAAATTGACTCTCAAAATGAAAACACAGCAAGTAATGTGAACCTGATCAAAAGAATTGCTGAACTAGATGCAAGCCATCAAAAAACCCAACAATTGCATAAATGAAATTGAGCAGAATCATCTCTTAGCACACTCAGCTTTTGCTCAGTTTTGGAAACTAGGCTTAACTTAATTGAGGAAAACCTTAGAAACCTCAAAGGAGATATAAATTAATTGAAGGTGAGTCAGCAAATGGAAGCTCTCAATAACCAGTTGATTAAGCTTAATGAAAGCTTGATCAAATGCAAAAATAAAATTCAGGAAGCATCAATTAAATCAGACCTTGAAATAAAATTGTACCTCAAAAAGGAGATGGACAGAATGCAAAATAACACTATAGAAAACAAACTAAAATAGAGCTTTTGAAAACCTCTCTAGAAACCCTCACTAACAGAATGATTCATGTGGGAGATACAACCTCTGAGCTGGAAGACAGGACAGAAGAAGTTAGTCAGGAGGCCAAAAACAATGCTAAGTTATAAAAACCATGAAAAAGAGTATGAGGGAACTGTGGGATACCATAAGACAACCAAACATATGGACCATGGGTATACCAGAAGGAGAGGAAATCCAGGCCAAAGGTATAGAGAACATATTCAATAAAATTATTGAAGAAAATGTCCCCAGTCCCTCAATAGAGACTCTCATGCAGATATAAGAACTCATAGAATGACAAACAGACAGGACTAAAGAAGAAACCCTCCAAGGCATATCATAATTAAAACTCTTAACAATGAAAACAAAGAGAGAGTACAAAAAGCAGCAAGAGAGAAACAACTCACTACATACAAAGTCAACCTCATCATAACTACCTCAGATTTCTCAATAGAAACCCTGAAAGCCAGAAGGGCTTGTAATGGACCACCTCAAAGTCAAAACCTATGGCTTCCAACCCAAGGTACTCTACTCAGCAAAAGTATCCTTCATAATATATGGTGAAAGGAAAACTTTCCATGAAAAAGTCAACTATGATTGTAGGAACACAAAGCCAAACCCACAGAGAATATGAAGTACTCCACATAAAAGAGTCAGACAACCAATCTTAAGAGGCTATAAGAAGAAGATCACAATAACAAAAACTAGATCAGGCTCAAAAATGTATAATTCACAAGAAAGCACCAAGCCCCATAAAAGACCCAATCATGGCAGAAATTAAATCTAATGTCACACTTACAACCTTAAATAGTAACGGTCTGTACTCACCCATCAAAAACACAAATCAACAGGGTGCATCAAAAATATATCCCTTCTTCCAGGTGTGGTGGTGCACACCTTTAACCCCAGCACTCAGGAGGCAGAGGTAGGAGGATAACCATGAGTTCAGGGCTTCCTTGACACTACATAGTGAATTCCAGGTCAGCCTGGGCTAGATAGAGTGAGACCCTACCTCGAAAAACCAAAAAAAAAAAAAAAAAAAAAAAAAAAAAAGGACAAAGAAGGCCACTTTTTCCTCATCAAGGGAATGATCCAATATGAGTATATAACAATTATAACTGTATATGCACCAAACATAGGTGCACCACAGTTTATGAAACAAAACCTATTTGACAACAAAACAGAAATAAAAACCAACACCATCATAGATGGAGACTTCTATATTCCACTATGATTGATAGACAGATCATCCAAACAGAAAATCAACAGGGAAATAATAGAGCTTAACAACACCATAGATCAACTAGACCTAATGGACATCTAAAGAGCTTTGTACCCCAACTCTACAGACTACACATTCTTCTCAGCAGCCCACAGAACCTTCTCCAAAATTGACCATTATTAGGCCATAAGTGTGCCTCCAAGAATTCAGGAAAATTAAAGTGACTTACTGGATCATATCAGATCACAATGCTTTAAATTAACAACCTGAGACAGATCAGGAACTCCACCAGCTCCTGGAGAATAAACTACACACTTTAAAGCAATGAATGGGGTGTGGAATAAATCAAAATGAAATTGTAAAATTCCTAGAATTGAATAATAATAAAAACACAACTTACCAAAACTTATGAGACACAATGAAAAAGGAAAATTCATAGCATTAAATGCTTTCATAACAAAGACAGATAGATCCCAAGTTAATAACCTGTCTACCTAAAGGCATAGGAAAAACACAAAGACTTCAAACCTAAAAGTTCCAAACAGAAAGAAATAATCAAGATTAGAGCATAAATTAATGAATTGGAAACTAAGAAAGCAATTAAAAATCAATGAAATGAAGAACTGGTTCTTTGAAAATATAAATAAGATTGATAAACTCCTGGCCAATTTGATTAGGCAATAAAAAGAGAAGTCTCAAATTAACTAAATCAGAAATTAAAAAGGAGAGGTCACAACAGACATCAATAAAATTGGGTGAATTATTAGGACATATGTCCAGAAACTCTACTCCACAAAATTTGATAATCTGGTAGAAATTAATGAATTCCTAGCCACATATCACCTACCAACACTAAATTCAGAGCAGATTAATCTCCTAAATGAACCTATCACATCTATGGAGACTGAAAAGGTAATCAACCTCCCCCAAAAGAAAAGTCCAGGACCAGAGCTTCTCAGCTGAATTCTACCAAACCTTCATCGAAATTTGAAACCAATTTTTCTCAAACTGTTTTACATAATCAGAGAACATGAATACCCCCCCATGCCTTTTATGAAGCTAGCATCACCATAATACCAAAACCAGGCATAGATACAAGGATAGAAAAGTATAGGCCCATATCCCTGATGAATTTAGATGAAAAGACTGTGAACAAAATCCTTGCAAACTGAATTCAATAGTATTTCAAAAACATTGTCCATCTTGATTAAGTATGCTTCATCCCAGGGATTCAGGGATGATTCAACATATGTACCATAGGCAGAGCCAAGAGATTACCCACTGAATAGGGAAAAAATCATCACCAGATATACCACTGATAGAAGCCTAATATTTAGCATGTGCAAATAACTCAAACGCTAAATAATAAAAAAAGAAACAACCACTCCAAAAATGGGGCAGAGAACTGAATAGGGAGTATTCAGATGAAGAAATACAAATGGCTAATGCACACTTAAGAAAATGTTCAAATCCCTAACTATCAGGAAAATGCAACTTAAAATAACTGTGAGATGCCACCTTACTCCAGTAAGGATAGAAATAATTAAAACAACAAATGTTGGTGAGGGTGTGGGGAAAGAGGAACCTTCATCCACTGTTGGTGGGCATGTAAACTTGTACCACCACTATGGAAATCAATATGGAGATTCCTGCAAAGGATGAGCACAGAGCTATCAACAGACCCAGTTATTCCCTTACTGGGCATTTATCCTAAATGCTGCATGCTTCATTACAGAGATATTTGCTCAACCATGTTTATAGCTGCTCAATTCATTACAGCTAAAACCTAGGTGCCCATCATTGGATGAATGGATGATGAAGTTGTGACATTTACACAATGGGATTCTACTCAGCAGTAAGACAAAATGATACAATGAAATCTGTAGAAAAATGGACAGACTTAGACAGATTATACTCAGCAAACTCATACAATGACCAAAAGACAAATGCCACATGGTTTAATTTATCTGTGGTTCCGAACCTGGACCAGCTTGAGTTGTTGACATACCCAATAGGCAACTCAAGGCCAAGACATCAGGGAATGAAGGATTTGAGGAGAGGAAAAGGGAAATGTGGGAAAAAAAAAACAGAAAACTAAATCCAAAATAAACTTGTATCATATAAACCTCTATCCTTGGAGATAGACTAAAAGATATAACTCTAAGATCGTGTAAGGGGAAGGGGTGAGCACATGAAAAGAATGGCCCTCGTGAGTGTAGGATGAAGCCTAAGCTTCTCTGGTTTGTAACTCTTAGTACCAGAAATCAGTTGCTACCCCTATTGAGCTTTTGATCAGAGAGACCTATGAGGTCCCCAAAACAAGACAGGTTTCTGTCAGAGCATTTGATTTCCTGAGGCAAAAGGTAAGACCCTCTTGCTGAAGCCACCATATGCTCCTGACACAGAACACTGAGAGACCTAACTGGAATCTGGACAAAAGCCAGTGCCCCGACAGCTCATCTAGTGCTGGAAAGCTCTATGTGAGCTACTGGAGGAAATTGGCCAACAACAGTCTGAACAACCAGAGTTCTCAGAAGCAAACACCCTGACAGGATGTACATGCCAGTACAATAATGGCACATAGCCTTGGTGGGTAACCCATAACTTTCTGATTAGCTGAAATATCTTCTCAGCATAAAGGAACCCATATCTGGAATTGGGAACCAGATCAGAATCCTATGGAGACAAAGATTATGCTATCCAATGTGAAGTTCTCACTAGGTCTATGGCTAAAAGAGTGGTTACATACATCAAATTCTCCATAAATTAATAATGCTTATCCCATTTAAACTATGCTGACTTCCCTCTCTTGGAGAATCTGTTTTTCTTTTCCAGAGGTAGCAAGAGCAGAAGAGATAAACTACGCCTCACACTTCAGCCAAGCCACAGCTGAATCCCCAGAGGAATTGGGGAGATGAGTAAGAGTGCTGCTTCCATGCTGAACCTGATAATCAGCCCCAGGATGATGAAGACTGATCCAGAGGATACTCAACTCCTACCAAGGCAGAGATCCAGAGGTTCCTAAGAGCTTATCACTGAAGTAGACTTAAAACACCCACCATGACTCAAGGAATTTTGCAGAATAGGGGGCAGAAGGACTGTAAGAGCCACAGGTTGATACATCATGCCCAGAAACATTCTCTCCCCTCCAAAAATAACTGACTGCTACTCTCGCAACAAAGAAACCACAACCACATATGGAGTACCTGCAACCCAACTGAGGAGTGTCCCCAGTGGAATGGGAGCAGGGATGAGGGCAAAGAGGGTACCAACATATTATCTATCCATACCAAATATTTTGTTAATCATAAGAAAATAAAACAAATAAATAAATAATAAAGATTTTAAAAAGTAAATTACAGGGTGTGAATATAGCTCAGTGGAAGAATCCTTGACTAGTGAATGTGAGGCCCTGTTTTCATTTCTCAGCACCACCACAAATCTGACTTTTATATTTATTTATTAAAAATTTAGAAAATTACTTTAAGATAAATCACTTTTTAAAAAATATATTTTATTTATTTATTTGAGAGAGAGAAAGAGGGAGGGAGAGAGAGAATGGGCATGCCAGGGCCTCTAGCCACTGCAAATGAACTCCAGATGCATGCACCCCCTTGTGCATCTGGCTTATGTGGGTCCTGGTGAATTGGACCATGATCCTTTGGCTTTGCAGGCAAACACCTTAATCACTAAGCCATCTCTCCAGCCCCCAGATAAATCACTTTTGATGGTAACACATGTGACTGAGCCTGTACATAACTGAGACATTAGAGTCTTATCCTTCGTTTCTGCACCCCTTGTCCTCTTGTGAATAAAAGATAATGTTGGTAACATAAAAATAAAATAAAATAATATAAAATAACATAAAAAATAAAAATAACAGGGGCTGGAGAGATGGCTTAGCAGTTAATGCACTTGCCTGCAAAGCCAAATGACCCAGGTTTGATTCCAAGGACCCATGTAAGCCAGGTATACAAAGAGGTGCATGCATCTCATGGTCATCTGCAGCAGCTACAGCACCTTCCATGCCCATTTGCTCTCTCTCCCCCTCTCTCTGACTCCCTTTTTCTCTCTTAAATAAATAAATACATTTTTTTTTCAAAAAAGAAAGGCAATGCATTCTCAGGGAACAAAAGTAAAACATCATTCACTTTTTTAGTATTAATTATAATTTCTTACAAAAAATTTAATGAACTCTAGTTATGATTAGTATAAACTTTGGCAACTTTAATATGTTATGAGTACATTTAGTGGCTTTTGAGATTATGACATACTCTATAATTTTAAGATATATTTTTCAAATTTCTCACGTTTTTGGTTTATGTGTATGCTTGTTTGATGTTTTTATATATTCATATGTGCTTGGGTTCACATGTGTCTATATTAATTCATGTGTGTGAGCATATGTGGAAGCCAGAGACCCACTATGGCAGATCTTACCTATTTTATTACACTAGCTAGCCAGAAAGCCCCAGGAATTCCCTATCATCTCTCAGGTGCTAGGACTCCAGGTGCATGCAACTATACCTGACTTTTTTTGTGTGTGTGAGTACTGGGAATCTGAACTAAGATGCTTGCTTAAGCAGGTACTTTCTCCACCAAATAGCTCCCAAATCCCCAGTTTTCCAGGTTTATCAGGACAGAAAGAATAATGGTCCCCAAAGATGTCTACATCCTACTTCCCCAGGAATTGGTGATGAATTACCTTAGGTGGTAAAAGAGGACTTAGCATATATGGCTACTGATCTTCAGATAAGAATTATGAAGTTCAATCTCTGGCTGTCAACTTGACAAAACTTAGAATCACCATGGATACAAATTCTTTGGATATCTGTCAGGGATTTTCTAGGTTACGACCCCCTTTAATTGTGGACAGCATGATCCCATAGGCCATGTTCCTGGGATGTATAAAAAGGAAAGAAATATCTGAGGATATTTATACTCTACCTCCTTCATGCCTATATGATGACATGGGCCAGCTTCATGCCCCTGCCATGCTTTCCCTACCATGATGGACCCTACCCTCTGGAACTACAAGCTGAAGTAAACTCTTTCCATCCCCATGCTACTTCTGGTCAGTTGTTTGGTTTCAGCAATGAGAAAGTAATGGATACAAGAAACATTGTTAAACATATATAATTACACTGATCTTTAAAGTGCACAAGAGAAGTAGAAGTGTCAGGACCAAATTCAGAAATAGGTTTGAAGATGTCACATGGCTAGCTTTGAAGATGAAAAGTAACAATGAGCCAAACAATGCAGGTGGCTTTTGGTAAATGGAACAGTTCCAGAGACTCCAGATGGAAAATAATTCTGCCAGCACCTTGATTTCAGCTCATTTCAATAAGTCTAAGCAGACCTGTTTCACTTTAGACCTCCTAAATTGAAAAATAATTGATTCTGTAGGATTAAGCCTCTAAATTCAGGGTAATATATTTTATAGCAGTAATAGGAATACCATGCACTATTATGGCACACACTATGATGATGATTTTAGAATTTTTATTTATACTCTAGATTATATCCTAGAATAAAAGACAAAACAAAAAACAAGATACTTACACCAACATAAAATTTCCTTGGTGATGAGGAAGGTGATCTATCCCCTGTTTCCTATTACTAGGCATTTTAATTGAATTTTTTAAATAAAATGATGGAGAAACAATGATATTTAAAATTACTTTTATTATTTATAGTTATGTGTTAAGAATAAAGTATTGCTTTTTTATTTATATGCCTATTTTTTGAGAAAGTCATAGTCTCCATTTCATCACATATTTTGATACATAAAAATACTTAAAAGTGCATATATTTTTTTACAAAAATGAAATCATATTATATAACACTGAAGTTCTTATTTTCTTCTCCACTTGATAATATAACATAACTCTATTTATTGTTAGCATTCAGAGTTTTAAGCACTATTATGCCATTCCAAACAGTTTGTTTTATTTGATATTCCTCCCTTCCATTATCCTCATGATCCTAAGATCCTTTGAATCCTCCCCCTCATTTATGTTTACATGTGACATGTGTCATTTACCCTTCCACACCTTCTTCCTTGTCATCTTTTATGATGTGCCTGCTTTTACATTTTATAGAATATGTTTTATATATTGTTATGAGAACATTTTAGACTTACCAGTTCTTCATTTATTAAAATCAAGAATTCTTGCAATGTAATTTGTAATTTATTTCCTGGTTTTATGAAAGTTCTAAGGTTTTTATAAATTTGATGAGTAGAATCTGAATTTTTATTGTGTCAAATGCAGACATGTTCCTTGTGACTTTTTCATGTTGCTAACATACTTCTAATCACAATAGCAAAATTTCCATTTCAATTTTTCTAGATTTTATATTAACGTACTTTTAAATTTTAACTTCTAATTCATGAAATGTGAAGCAGGAATACAATTTTATATGCTCTAGTAAGCACTCATGTATATTGTGTCTTTTAACTTTTATTATGCTTCATTTGATATATTTCTCTATCTCTAAGGATCTAGTTATAGATTCTCCATTTCCTCTATTTGGTTATTCCAATGCACTCCAGAATTAATGTAGTAAATATACTATCCTTTGTCTGCTTGACTTATGTGAGGGTCACTTTTATCAGTCATCTTTCATGTGCCATTCTAAAAACAAAGAATCACTCACTATTCATATTTAGAGGCTAGCATAGTATTGGCATATAGGATAGCCCAATCCTATTTTTTATGTCAAGGTAGGGCTTTACTCTAGCCAAGGCTGACCTGGAATTCACTCTGTATTCTCAGGGTGGCCTCAAACTCATAGTGAATCTCCTACCTATGCCTTCCAAGTGCTAGGATTAAAGGCATGCCGGCTTGCCCAATCCTTTTTGCTCAACAAAGGCATTAATTTGAGAAGTGGCCAGACTGAAAAGTAACCTAAAAATATATCCACACATTCGAACATAGAAACATTGTACAGGTATTATAAATTAAAAGAGTTTAAAACATATTCATGTACCCAATATCCATTTAGTCCAAGAACTTAAATGAGTACTGTTGTTAAGTTGCCTATCCTTTTTTTTCAAGGTAGGGTCTTATTTTAGGCTAGCTGACCTAGAACTCAACCTGTAGTACAAGGCTGACTTTCAGACAGTTGTTTATACTAAGCCAAAAAGTATTTTCTTATAGTTAGAATCCTTTGACTGAAATCTCTCTATTTTCAACATAAAAACATCAAGTTTTATTCTACTTGATAGCCTGGAAAATATTTGAATGAAATTATCATGTTCTTATTTGTAAATAATTTCCTAAAATGGATATACTCTTATATTTTTGAGAATTAGAAAACAGAATAAAAATTGATCTTTACATACTAATATAGTTTGAAACTTCCTCATATATTTACGTTTTCTAAAATCTCTTACCTAGTTGAACAGAAAAGCAATAGGAGTATGAAGCTGAGTAGGGTGTATTGAAGGACAAGCATGTATGGTAATGGGCATTAATAGTGTGACACATGACACAATAATATATATGTGTGAAAATAGCACAATGGACTCCCTGATTTCATATGCTACCTAAGCAATAAAATTTTATTAAATTAGATAACTGTAATACATGTTCAAGGAAGACATCATTATCATATTAATAACCATACCTACCATCACTCTAAACATTACCATCACGGTAGTAAACACTTGTATAGTACTATTATATGACCTTCAAGTTATACTTGTTTTTAAAATAATAACTATTTTTATCATTGCTAAAGTTTCAGGAACCAGAAACATTAATTTGTTTAATATGTGCCCTTGTTTTATAAGAATGCTTAGGTTTTATTTAAATACTACACTGAAAGCACTATCCTGGCTAAAGTGTTATGGAGTGATATGCTCACTATTCACTTATTATTTCAGAACTCAAGAATTATTTTCTAACTTAAGTTCTAGATATAATTGAACATATGTTTGAGTCTCCCACAGTAGTGAATAATTTCACATCAATACAGTTTTGTCTTTGTTAGAAGACATCGTCAGTCTGATTTAATTGCCAACACTTTAGATAAGCACAAAGTTTGCACACTGCTGTGATTTCTACCACCCTATGAAGCCTTGATCTGTCTTGCCATTAATTAATATTTATTTTCACTTCACACTCTTTTTAAACATTTTTTGTTTATCACTTTTTTATTTTTCTTTTATATTCACTTTTATTTATTTGAGAGTGACAGAGAGAGAGAGAAAGAGGCAGATAGAGAGAGAGAGAAGGGTGCACCAGGGCTTCCAGCCACTGCAAACGAACTCCAGATGCATGTGCCCCCTTGTGCATCTGGCTAACGTGGGTCCTGGGGAATCGAGCCTTGAACTGGGGTCCTTAAACTTCACAGGCAAGCGTTTAACCCCTAAGTCATCTCTCCAGCCCTCTTTTAAACATTTTTTAAAGAATTATTTTTATTTATTTGAGAGAAAGAGAGAGAGATATATAGATTGTGTGTGTGTAGGTGTAAAACAGAGAGAGAGAGAGGGAGGGAGGGAGAGAGAGAGAGAATGGGCACACCAGACTCTCCAGCCATTGTAAACAAAATGTGTCTACAATGTATCTGGCTGTACATGAGTACTGGGGAAAGCACCCTGGGTCCTTAAGCTTGCCAGACAAATGCTTTAACTATTAAACTAGCCCTCATTTCACACTCTTAATCATTAAGCTACTGATTGACTGTTTCCCTTTTCATTTACTTTCAAGGAATAAACATGAACTCTAAACACACTTAAATATTACACATATATGAAATTATTTGAGATCAAAATCAACTAATCAATTTTGTCTTAGTTTACTGATTGCTTTTGTTTTGAAATATTAAAGAATTCATATTACCATAAACTCAGTTTTTGATGCCTTGACCTAAAATCAGAATTGAAACACTTTGAAATTAGCATACTCATCTGGAAATCAATAGTATCAGACCATGAATGCTCATTATAATTTTTTAAGCCACAATTAAACCCCTCATGAGCAATATATTTATGAGTCAAGCTGACAATATGACCAGACCTCAATAGTTATTCAAGAGGTCTCATTACTGAACAAAATTAATTGTTTGGATCAGTTTTGTTATCTAAATTTCTAGCCAGTCTCCACATTTTATTGTCTTTGTATGAATCTGTTTTATAGCTGGAAAAATCCCTAGCCTACCTCTTGCTTGCTTCCTTTGTTATATGATGCTCATGGAACACAGTTAATAACACCTTGTCAAAATCATTTAGATTAGACAATCTGAATTGCAAATCAGAAAAATTTCCTCCAACATTAGATAGAGAACTATATCCCGTGTAGAGTAAGCTGTGGTTTATGCTGTGTTGAATACTACACAGAATTTCTTGTTGAAGTGTAGGCATATCCTTTAATGGGACTTGTGGATTAGGTTACACATTACTTTATTTCAAGTACTAACCAGGCCTGATCCTGCTTAGCTTTTGAGATTAGATGAAATTGGACATGTTTAGAATGGTATGGCCATAGACAAATTATACATTGCTTATCACAAGTTTGTAGCTATCAAGTAACCTGGATTTCAGAAACTAGAGTGAAAGATTATAGGATAAAAAGCTGAGGATACACAGAGATATCAAAAATTCTAGCACTAGGTAACAAAATCTTTTAGAAATTCATTCTTTCTTTGGGCATAAATTTCAGTTCACATTCCATTGGTGGAATCTGCTTGCTTTTAGAAATACGTGTCTAAAATATTTGTTTTATAAGAGTAGAAATAAGGGCTGGAGAGATGGTTTAGCAGTTAAGTGCTTGCCTGTGAAGCCTAAGGACCCCAGTTCAAGGCTTGATTCCACAGGTCCCATGTAAGCTAGATGCACAAGGGGGCACATGCATCTGGAATTCATTCACAGTGGCTGGAAGCCATGGTGCACCCATTCTCTATCTTTCTGCCTTTTTCTCTCGGTCTGTCGCTGTCAAATAAATAAATAAAAATAAACAAAAAAAGAGTAGAAATAAGCAGAATTTATTTGTGGAAAAACTTTGCATGCTAGACAGATGATTAGTAAAACAGCCTTTTATGCATGCTTGCTCTTTATTTTCCTTTAGACTTTGAGATTGCCCATGTTCTTGTAAGTAGGACAGGGAGATAATGGAGGAAGAGAGAGGATAAGAGAGATAAAGAGGCACAGAGAGATGAAGGGAGAGAGAGAACTGAGGATGGGGACTGAGGGACAAGGGAGAAAGCTTGAGGTCCCCAGGATAAAGAATGGAGCAACTCATCAGATCTTGAGGACTGCTAATGGAAGTCTTAAGAAGTTGTTATCTTTTTGTTCATTTATCAAATTAGGCAGGCTTTTTAAAAAATACATGATCTAAGAATACTCAATATGTGGTGAAAATAATTACAAATCTATCAACCATTAAATTTGGCCAAGTGTTTTGTTCACCATAATACTCTTACACATTCTTTCCCAAACATTTTATTTCCAAGCAAGACATATCATTTGGCACATATCATTCCCTCTCTACCGCTTTATATTATCTTATTTTAAATTCTCTTTACCCTTGGTTTGTAGGCAGCCACGCTCAGGGTGATCTCTACCACCCTAAAGTCATTGTTTAATTTATAAAATTTGTCAATAAGCGCTAATCACACCTAGGAGTTGATGGTCCATATCTTCACTCTGTGTTTTCATAAGCTAGTTGTTGGAAGGGAGAGTGGTTTGATCCACTTGGTAGGTCCAAAGGGCCTATAAAGAATTTAAATAATTTGGGATATGAACAAGTAACCTAATCAAAATACTATTCTTCCTATTGAAAATGTTCACTATTGCTTCATGGTTATCTTTTCATATAATAGAGCAAATTAAAAGTACCAAATAAAGCATATTAACTTAAATCTCTCTTCTAAACTCTTACACATAGTACTTTAAGATCTTAAGCAGAGATCTTTGATATGTCAAATTTTGTTGTCTAAATATCAAACACATAATTTTATAATTGATCACACACATATACATATGAATTTCATGATAATTATGCTTAATTCTTACAAACTTCTCATTCTACAATTCAGTTTAGCTATTTGAATGTAAACTAAATATAGAGAAACTGTAGATGTTAAGGACATCTGTGATAGCTTAAAATAATGAACAGTGAGAACATATTTTGTCCAGGGTAGGCTGAAATATAACTAAAAAGAAAATGTCAGAGTTATCACATTAAAATGCAGTCATTTTCCTAAAACTTTTTTGCAAACTAACTAACAATAACCCAGTTGAATTTTCAGATAGGTTAAGTACATCCCAGTTATCAAATCAAGAAAAAATTTCAGCTATTTTACTCTAAAATACCGAAAGCTATTGTGTTTTGGGTTTATGTCTATATTAATATTTCATTTGATGACAGTGATAAACAATTATAGGTATAAAAATTTATTATCCATTCCAATGAATATTCTAGTTTTTAGATTGATGTTGTAAAATATTGGTACAATGTGAAATAGAAAACTTTTAGCTTGCTTGTATTTATATACTTCCTGTATTTAGATCATTGATACTTCAGATTTATGGACTGTATTCTTATAAAAATTATTTTTTTATTTGCAGTACTGGGAAGGGAACCTTGAGTCTCACACATATTAAGCAAGTGATCCATTACTAGGTCTCACTAACTTTCCCAGTCTGTCCTAAATTCACTCTGTAGATCAGGTAGGCCTTGAATGTAGAATTCACAGTTTCAGCCTCTGGTGTCTGAGATTATAGCCTTTTCTAATCATTTTGCATGAGCAGAGAGGTTATAGGGCTTTCTAGTCTTGCTGCAATTATATTTTATGTTTACTTCTTGGTATTCCTTTTTCTTAATTTTTTTGTTTATTTTTATTTATTTATTTGAGAGTGACAGACAGAGAGAGAAAGAGGGAGAGAGAGAGAGAGAGAGAGAGAGAGAGAGAGAGAGAGAATGGGTACACCAGGGTCTCTAGCCACTGCAAACAAACTCCAGATGCATGTGCCACGTTGTGCATCTGGCTTACGAGGGTACTGGAGAATCAAACCTGGAACTTAGGTCCTTATACTTCACAGGCAAGCACTTAACTGCTAAGCCATCTCTCCAGCCCTACTTCTTGGTATTTCTTAATGTTTAAAATCTTAAAATATTTTATATAAGTATAAATTTCCTTGTTCTAAAATTCCTGCCATGTGTCCTGTGATGGGATAACACATCTGCCTCCTCATAGAATAGGGAATAATTTCCTCTAGTACTTTATAGAAATGTACAACTCAATTCTCTTCATTTTCATGAAGAATTACTATCTTTGGTGAAAAAAATCATTGTAATTAATAAAATACATCTCATTGAAGATAACCTGCCAATAGCTGATAGGATATAAAGAAAGAAGGATTGTATGTTTTTGATGGTTTAGTTGGAAAACAGTTTTCTTCTACCAATAATGTTGTCTAGTTTGACAAAGTCTTGGTTTATAGTAGGACCTTAGGTTACATCAGTTGTATAGAAACTTCCATTAATAAATCAGAATTGCTCAACTTGTTTTATATGAAAATCTATGAATAAAAAACAAAGCTATCATAACCATCCAGGTAACCAATAAGATTTTTCAGTCCAAAATCATTTGCTTCCAGAAAAAAAAAGAATATGTAATAAGAATGCCTGCATTTATTTAGGACAGCAAAATAAAGAACATTAAAAACATTGTGCCCACATAGTATTAAGTGGCATGAAATAAATGTGAGTTGTTGCAAACTTGATGTTTCTTGAGACAAATAGTAAAAACAAAACTCTGTAATAAATGTTATTTTCTATTTGTGAGTATAAATCACTGAATACATTATTAGCATCAACAATTTACTTGAAAATAAATTCTCTTTTAATTGAATATTAAGGAGGATTGAAGTGAAACTACAGAAACTAACATTCACTTCTAGGCTCTTTATAATACTTTTCTTACAATTTATCCTTTTACAGGAGACCTTAGGAACCTTTTACAATGTTACGGTATTTTCTATAAGGCAGAGGAAGTGCTATCATACTCATGGCAGGGTTAAATTTGTTAAAAGTCATCACCCATGGAGTTTGGTTAGTTTCCTAGAATTAGCAACAGAGTCCACAAATATACCTGCCTCTGTTTTTGTTCTATTCTATGAGAATAGCTTATAGTCTTAATTGAAGTGAAAGAGAAAAGCTTTTTTTTTTTTTTTTTTGCTTCATGGTAATTGGATTTTGGATAGACCTTCATAGTAAAAGCCATCAAGCCCCTACTAGTTTGTACCCTTATTTTCTGCTAAGTGTCTTTTATTGATTCCAAGGCCAGTGCTCTCTATGGTCATGTTTGACCTAAGAGGATTTTTTTTCACTCAACATCATCACCTCTCTTAACCCTAGACATCTGTTTATTCCAAATACAGGAATGCAATCATCATACACACAGTACAATATGAAATACCAGAATGACTTACATGGTGAAAACATCCAGGGTATCTCCAGCAGTTCTTGCCATCTCAAAGTAGGTTTGCAGAATGTTGACAGTTCCAGAAAGTGCTTCATGACCACAACCACAGAACAGGGCAACACCGGCATACAGCAGGATAGTGGCAATCAGAGAAGCATAGGGAATGCCTCCCAGGCATTTAATGCAGCATTCAAAGCACCCTGTGGAAGATCGACAGGAAGATATGTGAACATTTAATATTTTGCTCATCTAAATAAAAAATTATGACTTTAGCAATATTGGAAATGCTTGCATTGATAGATGACATCAGGTCAACCATATAAATTCTAGAGTTCCATGGAGGGAACAAAGATGAAGTCCATAACGACCAGTTGTGCATAGTCAGAATGGTAAGGCTGATTATTTCCTCTTTTATTACAAATGCTACAGAAACCCTTCCTTTTGAACTCAAGTTCCTATAGTATTCTTCAGCATACACACATGTGTATCATTCTCTCTCAAATGTATCGTTTTTGTTTCAATGATATTTATCTTTTTGATATTCTCTCCTGCAAAATTTTTTCAAACCATGATTTGAAATGTTTTGGAGTTTTGAATTCAAGTTACTAAATTCTGGCCTACAAATTTTAAAAGTGAAAAATAAGAATAGGTAATACATGAATATGTTACATGTATAAAGGGGATTAATTTTGAGATCAGATAAAGATATATCCATATCTTTATATATATACATATATATTCTCTTTATAGTAACTAATAGTGAAAAATCTATTTATTGCTATGATTTATGCTTTAAAAATAAATCAGAAATACATTGACACAGTAAAAATACAGAGGAAGCAGAATAGAATTCTGATCTCATCGGAGTATGACTTTAATAGATTTGTTCTTTTCATCTTATCAAATGCAGAAAGGTGAAAATAAGAGAATTAACCTCATACAATTATTTAAAGGATTAAATGAGCTGCTATATGAACAGTTTTTTAACATTTTATTTTATTAGTTAATTTATTTATTTGAGACAGAGGGAGGGAGGGAGGGAGGAAGACAGAGAGAAAGAGAGAGAGAGAGAGAGAAGGAGAGAATGAGAATGGGTGCAACAGGGCCTCCAGCCATTGCAAATGAACTCCAGATGCGTACTCCCCCTTGTGCATCTGGCTAACGTGGATCCTGGGGAATTGAAACTGGGTCATTTGGCTTTGCAGGCAAATGCCTTAACTGTTAACCCATCCCTCCAGCCCTTAAGTGCATATCTTTTGTAAGACAGATTGATTAGATACTACATGCTATCCATTGTTCAGAGTAAGTAAACTTCCAATGATGACCTCATATATACCAATTCTATCCCACCTCTCACACACATTATGTCTCTTCCAAAGATCTCCCCCAAAATTTTCTCTTACAAATGCTTGATCAAATTCCATTTGGAATGTTGAATACCCCCCCCCTCGTTATTGTCTTCAGAAATAAATAATAAATGAGCCTAGAAGTGGCCTGTGATTATTGTACTTAAAGCAGTCATAGTAAAATCTGAATTCACTTCACCTAAAAAGCATATACAGCCTCATTTTCCCTAATTAGAAAATGTTTGGGAAAGGATTACATAGTATAATTGTTAGCAACCTGGACTCTGAAAATGTTTGGGTCTAGAAGTGTTTTGGATTTGAAAGTATATTTTAATTCTATAATATTTGCATGTAAACAAGGAGCATGCTTGAGGATAGAAATGATATAGCATGAAATTCAGAGAAATCTTATACATTGCCTGAGGTTATTGTATACAATTATTTTAGTAGGTCTACATTCTAATCATGTTCCAATAGCATGAGGGCAAATATACAATTTTCCACATACATCATCATATAAGGGCTCAAAACAATTTCATATTTTGGAGAATTTTATATTTCAGATTTCAGTATTTTGAATTATAAAGTCTTGATATATAAATATACAGAAACATGAGGAATAAGATAATTTGAAGTTCCTGTGAAGTCACTTGATATTCAGAAATTGAGCTAATCTATTTCAATATTGCTCACTGAATGGCTTTTTAAACAATTATTAACCTGAGACAGGAGAGATAACTCACTGGGTAAAAACACTTGTCACACAGGCATGAGGATTTGAGAATGATAGCCCATCTCCTCTGTCTGAGAAGTTGACAAAGGAGTCTGAACACCTCCCCACTTTTGTACTTGTTGCTTGGGTAAGCAAAATAATTTCATGAACATTCCTTCTGGGGTAGACATTCACACACTGGAGGGAACTAGAAAAGGTTAGAACAGCTTGAAACTTCATATAGTATGAAAAAAATTAACCAACAGATGGCTGCAGACAGCATGTGTAGTATCTGAATGTCATTGAGCACAGTTTTGGGTAGAGATTAGCCGTGGAAGAATATCTTTGGACTTTATTCTCCTTCAATGTTCTAAAATTCTCATTCCCCATTATTTAAAAAAATAAAGGGCATAGGTGTGGTAGAACATGCCTCTACTCACAGCCCTTGGGAGGTTGAAGTATGAGGATCTCCACAGGTTCAAGGCTAGCCTGGGGCTCCAAAGTGAGTTCCAGGTCATCATGGGGTAGAGTGCGGCCCTACCTCAAAAAATAAAACAAAGCAAAACAAAACACAAATAATAAATGAATAAAATAAATAACAAATCAAACATGCACCTCTAATTTTTTGTGGCAAGTATACCAAATAGCCCCATGATTTCAAATCCCATTCCTTTTTTTTAAATAATTTTTTTTTGTTTTTTTATTTATTTATTTGAGAGTGACAGACAGAGAGAAAGAGGCAGAAAGAGAGAGACAGAGAGAGAGAGAGAGAGAGAAGCAGATAGAGAGAGAGAGAATGGGCGCGCCAGGGCCTCCAGCCACTGCAAACAAACTCCAGAGGCGTGCACCCCCTTGTGCATCTGGCTAACATGGGTCCTGGGGAGCCGAGCCTCGAACCAGGGTCCTTAGGCTTCACAGGCAAGCGCTTAACCACTAAGCCATCTCTCCAGCCCATCAAATCCCATTCCTTTGTGATTTTTCTTCTTCATTATTCTCAAAATACTTGATACAATTTTCAACTTAAGAGGTAAAAACCAGATGGACATTGTTCAACAACTCCACAGAAGTTCAAATATAAAGAAAATAGACTAAACATCTAATACTTAGATATCAATTACCTTGCTTTTTCCTGGAGTTTATAAATAACTGAGAGTGAAATTAGAATGAGTATAACTTAGGAGCAAATAAAGAAGGCCTACAAATTAGTACCCAAACTGCTACTTAAGACTTCTAGTTAATTTGATTCCTAATACAGAGCTAGATGATATATAATTCATATTTTTCTGACTCTGCTTTAAAAGATCAAGATCAGCCTCTGTGCTAGGTCTTCTTGCCACAAGGAGAAACCATGAACTTGTAGATTAGAGCATTAGTTATGACCTTAATCAAATAGCAGCTTTCAAATGCAGAAAAGTATGAGATAAATTCCAATTCTAAAGTCAACAACTCTGAGCTGATACATGTTTGTAAATTAGTTTAAGATCTCCCAATGAGACATAAGTATTTCACTTCATATTTAAGTGATGCCATTTAAGGTATTCAGCATTATGTTGTATTTTTTAACAAATACAAATTTGTGTAAACCTCTTTTACTATATAGACAGGGTTGAAAATTTCAATTTAAGTGCTAAACCTTTGTAAAACTTTTGTTCAAATTAAAATGCTTAAGTAGCTTATCAAGCACATATTGCATTTTTATTGGACTAAATCCTGATCAACCCCTTCTTTCTATGAGACTGAGTTGAGTTTCCTATTGCATTTCAAAGAAGTCTCTTTGAACTCCCAGATGGAGATGCAGTCCACCATTTCAGCATTCTCTCCAGAATCCCACATAGTTGCTGGCAGGGGAGCTTCTTTCCACCCACGGAGAGAATCAGCTTTGGCAGAGCAGAAGCGTCACTATGGCAACTGTGCCTCTGGGCCAGGATGCACTACTAACAATCATCCTCTAAGGCTAAAGATTCTGCAATTGCCCATCATCATGTTTTCACAGAACCAAAAGTGCAAAAACACTCTATTAAATGAATATTAATGGAGGCATAGAAAGTGGAATACTGGTCTGGAGAAAAGAGTTATCTTGAGAAAATTCTATGAAAACAACCATAGTCACTTTGCATAGGAAACATTTTCAATGCCAGACATTATGAGAAGAGGATCTTTTTTTTAACAGAGAAAGAGGGAGGAGGGAGGGAGGGAGAGAGAGAGAGAGAGAAGGGGCACGCCAGGGCTTCCCGCCACTGCAAACAAACTACAGAAGCTTGTGGCCCCTTGTGCATGTGGCTGAGGTGTGTCCTGGAGAATCAAATCTGGGTCCTTTGGCTTTGCAGGCAAACACCTTAACGGCTAAGCCATCCCTCCAGCCCAGAAGAGGATCGTTTAATTCTCAATTAAAACAGCAGTTTAAATATCGATACACAGTAGGCATGCTGTGGTCATAGTTACCCAAATATCTAGCCTCTGGTTATACCATCTCAAGTGAAATAGCATTATGTGGTCAGCTTTAAGATAAAATCAAATATTAAATGAAACATAAGACTTTATTTTCAACACACTACCTGAAGCATTAGTATTTCTCCAATAGTTAGTGAAGTTATAGATGACTTTTGCCAGTATAAAATTTTGAAGGAAAATAGAAGCTTTTATGCTATACTATTCATAGGAAGATATATGAATTTCTTTTATGGTAGGAATATTCACTCTATCTCTATTTAAATATTGTCAGGTATGCCCACACCTTTACCTTTATTCACTTTTCAAACCATAGCACAATGAAACCAAGGAAAGGAGCCTAAGTGGAGAAGAAAAAATTAAGAGGGAGATAAACAACTGAAAAAGAGAGAACAATAAATTTGTGGAGTAAATGTAAAGTGAGGTCAGCAGATAATGAGTGAGAATAAGTGCAGACTGAAAATTTGATCACTGATAAAAATTTTCTTGGTACCTTATGTTATGGATTTGTTCTTTTATAACAAGTGTCACCTTATTCATTATCAACTGTGAAGAGAAGTATGTACTAGGTTGTGGTCCATCTCTTTTGTTTCAGTTGTCTTTGTCTATCCCTGTTCTAGTATCACATTCCCTCATATAATATCTTGTATCATATTGTATATTATCATACATCATATATACCATGTCATAGAAATCATATCATAGCGCTGTTCTCTAAGTGACATAGCCATTTATTGCTCATTCACATTATCATATAAATTTTAAAAACAGCTTATCTCACTAAATGAGATAGCTTATTGGGATTGATTAGTATTTTTATATTTATTTGTGACTAGAAGTTTTAAAATTCTTTTCTGGATTCTTTGAATTACTAAGAGGCAGTGGATTATCCTGCATTATTTAATCATACTATGAAAATATTAAACATTATTTTCTTCTGTTCAACATTTGTACCTTTTCGTTTATCATTTTATTATCCTACCCTGTTAAAATATGATACATAAAGAGCAAAAGCATCTTTTCATCTGACTGATAGTCAAAAAAACACTGTTATGTATTACTGTTAAGTTGATGTTGACTTATTGGTCTAAGACATCTCTTTGTTTTGAATTCTATAAGAAGCTTTCATATCATCTGGTAAAATAATTTTATACTGTTTCCCTTTTCTCTTCTGTTTCAATAAATTTTTCTAAGTTAAGCTTGCATTTTTAAATGTTTTTCCAGGTAAGTTTTCACTCTAGTCCAAGCTAACTTGGGACCAGTCTCAGGGGTGGCCTTGAACTCATGGCAATCCTCTTACCACTGCCTCTGGAGTGCTTGGATTAAAGATGTGTGCTACTATGACTGGCTTTAACTTTTATTCTTAAAAATACCACTAGTCATGCAGTATTTTAAATATATGGCTAAATTGTCATTTTAATATTTTATTAAACACTTGAGTATTTATCAATCTATTCAGAATTTAATTATTGGATCCAAACACAGGTGCCAGGCACTATGCTAATTGTTAAAGCTGTGGAAATAAAAACTAAAAGTAAAAATAAATCTGCTCTCATTGTAGAGATGGGAGACAGATAATAATCAAAATGCTGAAGTAATGCATGTGAGATTGTGAGAAAAGCCAAGAAGAAAGCTGAAGCAGAGAATAAGGATAAGAAGTGTGGAATCACAGTGTCAGCATTTTTTTTGGGAGGGGTGTGTTTCGAGGTAGGGTCTCATTCTAGTCCAGGCTGACCTGGTATTCACTCTGTATTCTCAGGTTAGCCTTGAACTCATGGCAATCCTCCTACCTCTGCCTCTTGAGTGCTGGAATTAAAGGTGTGCACCACCATGCTCAGCTATGGTGTCAGCTTTTGATAGAGACCATGGAAAGAATCATTTTAAAATATTGAATTTATTTGAGAGAGAGAGAGAGACTGTGGGTGTACCAGGGCCTCTAGCCACTCCAGCAAACTCCAGACACATGCACCACCATGTGCAACTGGGTTACATGGGTACTGGGGAATCGAACCTGGGTCCTTAGGCTTTGTAGGTAAGCACCTTAAGCACGAATCCATCTCTCCAGCCCCATGGAAAGAATAATTTGACATGACATTTGTAAAACTCTGAAGGATGTAATATCTTGTTAAATAAAATGTTAGCAGAAAATTTCATTTTAATGGTAAGCTACAAGAACAAGTAAGAAAACCTTCAACAAGTTAGAGCAGGTAGACAAAGATGAAAATTGAGAAAAGACAAGCAATTTAGGAGATTAGAAGATAGGTCAACATGAAAATACCAGGTTTATCTGCAATGGTGAAAATGGAATCATCTCCCTAGAGTTGAAGAACACATGAGCCTCCTGCTGGCCAGGACTTGCCCAATTTCCATTTGCTGAATCTCTCCTGGGTCCTGATGCCCTCTGCTGCCTGTAGCCTTGAAACTATCAAGAAGGCCTGAGTTCTAATGGTTAGTTATGTTGTTTCAAGGACTCTCCAAATTAGGAAGGGCTGGAGAGATAACTCACTGATTAAAGGTTGTTGCTTGCAAAGTCTGATACCTGGGGTTCTATTTCCAAGTACCCATGCAAAGGCAGAAACACACATTAGTGCCTGCATCTGGAGTTTGTATGCAGTGGCAGGAAGCTTTGGCATGCCAATCCCTACCTCCCTTTCTCTCCCTGCTTGCAAATAAATAAATAATAAATAAAAATTAAAAGAAAGACTCCAGAAATTGAATGGGGTCTTAGACAAATCCTAGTAATCAATAAATGTCATAAAACAAATTCATCTTCAGAAGAGAGAAATGAGAGTTTGTCAACTAAAGTCAAAATGAGATTTGAGGTCTGAGGTATTCAGTTTATTTCATATGCTCCTATATTTTTTCTATGCTTGTCCAAATAGCATACATAATGATACACTATTTCAATAACAAAAGATTTTTGTTTTGTTTGGTTTGTTTTTTCAAGGTAGGGTTTCACTCTAGCTCAGGCTGACCTGGAATTCACTACATAGTCTCAGGGTGGCCTCGAACTTGTGGTGATCCACCTACCTCTGCCTCCTGAGTGCTGGGATTCAAGGCGTGTGCCACCACGCCTGGCAATAGTCAAAATTGTAAAATATTTGTTAGTTTTATGCACTTTGCATACATAAGTGATTAGATATAAGACCTCTTCTCTATTAATAGGAAATAAAATAAACTCTAGAGCCTTTTTGGAAACTTCCAAAGCATGTATTATCATTGTGATAGCTTGAGATTAATGTTCTTTAGAAAATCAGAATCAATTGGCAATGGGCTTAGAGTTCAAAAGTATACAAACAGTAGGTCGTAAATAGCCCATTCTTAAAGTGTACCATACAGAAAAAGAGCAATAATAGTTCAAACTTAAATTTACAAAGACTGATTTGCATTGGAAAGTGCTTAGCAAATATATATATATTTTCTTTCTTTCTTTTTTTTTTTTTAAATCGAAGTAGGTTCTTGCTCTAGCCCAGGCTGATCTGGAATTCACTATGTAGTCACAGGCTAGCCTCGAATTCACAATGATTCTCCTACCTTGGCTTACTGAGTGTTGAGATTAAAGGCATGTACCACCATGCCTGACCAGCAAATATATTTTCTAATTGCTACCAACTATGTTTTCAATTTACTATAATCAGTGACACTAAAATCCAAAATTTATATTTTTTATATTTATTTTAAATTTCTATTTACATCTAGAATATAACTCAAATAATTAAATTTTAATAACAAATATTTATTGATTTTTAAGTATTTCCTATTCAAAGCATGGGATAAAATAAACATTTGAATAATTCTGCTATCACATATCACCATGCTCCTATATCATATAAACAGCATAAAACTTCAATGACAGGGTTTTAAAATTTTATTTATTTATTTGCAAGCAGAGCGAGAAGAGAGACAGACAATGAGAGAATGGATGCATCAGTGCCTCCAGCCACCGTGAATGAAATCCAGATGCATGCACCACCATGTGCATCTGGCTTTATTTGGGTATTGGGGAATCAAACTCAGGTGCTTAGGCTTTGTAGATAAGAGCCTTAACCACTGAGAAATCTCTTCAGTTTCTGTGACAAGGTTTTATCTCAAATGTTTTACTCATTGCTATCATAGTAATTTAATTTAAAAAATATCTTTAAAAGAAAAAAGAATATGAAGAGTTTGGACTCATTTTTTGTCCTCTTAATCTTGTGGATATATATCAAAATCACTAAGAATGTCAGAAACAGAGACCACAGGTCCCTTCCTTTGAGAACCCCCATCTACTTTTATCATGTGCATCAGCTGATTCTGCTGTACAGATGTGTCAGCCAATATAAAGCCTATCTATGCAAAATCAAGTACAATTATATTCCCTTTGAATATGCTTTAAAACAAGTCTTTAAACTAGGCGATACAAAGAGTCAGAGATATAGAAGACATAAGTGTAAGAAATTTGAACAAGTTATTGAACATATACAGTTTATAAGTAATGATGCCACTGAAATTTTTCTGAACATTCCCCAGGCTATAGGCACATTATCCCTAGTGCACTGACTGATGTGATCACTGTAGATCCTTGTAAATGAGATATAATTACATACAAACAGTTTCAAATAATCATTGAGAATAGACATTTTAAAGTATTTGAAAGCATATTTGCTGTCACTTTTTCAGAAAAATTATAGTTTTTGATTATTATTTGGAAAGTGTTACTAATAATATTTAAGAGACAGTTTTGCTAGTATTTGTTATAGAACATTCTGTGCTGGTTAACATGACATAGCAAAAATGTTGATTAATTAAACTTGTTTCCCCAAGGCAAGAAAACTAATTGCTTCACTAATGATTAGAACCATATTCTACTTGCTGTGATAAATAAGCCCCTGGGGTAAGGGAGCCATCAGGTGGAGACATGTCTCTGATGTACAAAAAGCATGACTTTGGAGGAAAATAAATTAGAAAACCACAACTGGTCTGATTCTAAACACATGTAAGGATTTTGTAGACTACATTTGACATGTCCACATGGTATCTGGAGATCCAGTTGAAGCCCTCATATTCCCCTTCAGTGACATAAATCCCCTAGTTGTCTACATTGCTTGCTCCCTCAAAACCTTCTAGCTTTTGCTTAAAATAGCACTTATTCATCTATCTGTTAATTCATGTGTTTGTATGTTTGCTTGCCTGTTGAGCTATCTGTTACTATCTAGCAAACTCTGCTAAACCTGGATTAACTAAAATAATTTTTCTTATTATGTGTCACATTTTCAAGGGTTTACTGGAGTCAGCTGGGCAACCTTCTCTAGGGGTCATGGACACCATTGCAGCTAGAAGATACATGGTCCTGCAGTCATCTGATTAATCTGGATGTGCAAGTCAGTGTCTTCATTGTGTATATGACACCTAAGATAGAGTATCTGAAACATCTCAGGACTCCCTAGTAACATGTCACTTCATTTAGCCTTTCTAAGGGGCTACTTTGTATACTCTCAATATGATGAGGCAAGATGGATGGATTACAACATAATAATAGCTTCAAGAAGGTCAAAAAAAGTTCCGAATCATCTTAATGGATTAAGCTCAAGAAAGGCAGAAGAGAATTCTACTACTTGGTCGTCTCAAAGGATTCACAAAAGTTCTTGAAGAAGTTGACTCCAACATTGGATGAAATAGATACAAGAGTTTTAAAATATATATAATCAGGCACAAGTTTATCCAGTTTACAACTGAATTTTCTTCTCTCAGGATTCGTTTCTTTTTCTCCACGACACTCATTATTCAACATATTACATATCTTACTCATTGACATAGCTAGTTGATTTGTAAAAGTTGTAAGGTCAAGAATTTGTGCATGCTTTAATCCTAGAGCATAATATGGCACATAACAGATGATTAATTAATAATTTTTGAGTAAATTAATTATGAAATTTGTTTCAAAAAACAACCTAGATAGGACCAAAAGAAGCCATTAGCCTCTAGCTTCAAACTATGACCACTCTATCAAAAGAGTTCAGAATCATGACAATGTTCAACACTGAGATCAAAGATGAGAAACTTGGATAGTAGGTCCTTAGTTAATGTATTGCTTTCCTTTGTTTTCCTCTTTAAAATCATTTAATTGGTTAAAAAAATGACTGTTTAGATGGATCGGAGAGATAATACAAAGTCTTTCTAATAAGATACTGTCATCTTAAATTTGCAGAAGAAAATAGTGGGGATGGGATGTTTCTCACATAATATTATATTGCTGCTAGTACTTGGACTTGTTTTGAATAAATTTGTCTCTAAAAATTCTGCTTTTATAATTAAATTACTCTGAGGATTGTTATTATGACTGCACAAATTCAAAATACAAAAACAAAATTCTATACCCCCTAAAGTAAAAGTGTCTACAAAATGTCTTTGAGACTTCCAGAACTATTAAATTCTAAACAGGGAAAGACTGACAGCAAAAGTAAGCCAATTAATTCAGCAAGATAGTTTCTTTATTAGAAAGATATCAATAGTTACTTACTAGTGTTAATAAAATTGTATGCAATTTTGAAATTCCACATTAGGACTGCTAATTAGGAAAACCAATTGCTTCAAATATGTGTTACCTTGCATATATGTCTTTTAGATAAATATGCTTGCTTGGTTGTCTATTTGTCTTATCACATCTATCACCAATTCAAAAGCTGGAGGAGAGCCGGGCGTGGTGGCGCACGCCTTTAATCCCAGCACTCGGGAGGCAGAGGTAGGAGGATCGCCGAGAGTTCGAGGCCACCCTGAGACTACAGAGTGAATTCCAGGTCAGCCTGAGCTCGAGTGAGACCCTACCTCGAAAAACCAAAAAAAAAAAAAAAAAAAAAAAAACAAAAGCTGGAGGAATTGTTCAAACTACGGATGGGAATATATCACCCTCTGACTTCTTGGCTTTACATCACTTACTGTCATACTTTCATGAACCCTGTATACAGTAGAATGCTGCTTGTGATGACCTCAGCATCCTTTCCACTCCTGGCACACTTGACTCACTGCACACCAGCTCTACTGGGACCCTTTCAAAACATATGAACCCAGCTTTTCCATTCCTGCTATTTGCCTTTCCTTGATTAATCTTCCAATACCTATTCTGCTCTTGATTTCACCCTCCCTGTACTTTGTCTTTTCCCTGGAGTGAATCCCCATTTGGTTGTTCATAAAAGCTGATTCAATTTCAAAAACATCTTGGAGAAGCCTTGTATTCACCTGTTAATATGGTAGATTCTCCTTGATCATAACCCATATTACATAGCTCTTGATTTTCTCATGAAAGTTCATTTTTAAATTATTCATTTTTTTCTACTGTATGGCTACTAATGATGACAGCCCAATGACTTTTACAACATGTGTTTTTATTTTAAATATTTTTATTTATTTATTTGCAAGAAGAAAGAGATAGAGAGACAGAGACACAGAGAGACAGAAAGAATGGGTGTTCCAGGGCCTCGAGCTGCTGCAAAGGAACTCCAGATGCATGCACCACTGTGCATCTGGCTTTGCATGGGTACTGGGGAATTAGATTTGGGTTGTTTGGCTTTGCAGGCAAGCGCCTTAGCAACTGACAACATTTTTATAATATAGTATGTTAACAGTATAATTCAAGGTCATTTTGATATGCTTATATGTAAATAATTAATAAAAATAATCTTTACATAAGAGTCTTCTGGGATATATACTTTTCCATGGCAACTAGCAAGAAGAGAGCATGATTATAAAAAGTAGCCCTCTAGGAAAAGTCAGGAACATTCTGCATTAATTAGAATATCCATGTTTCTCATCAACACAATGAGTCATGCATCTTACAAGGGATTTGCAATTGTCTTCTGCACATAATGAAGAAACTGCTATAATTGTCAACCATTTACCCTATCGTTAGGCATAATTTTATATAAATTAACTTAACAAAGAGTATCTCAATATGTATTTTATATTACTAATTCCCAAATAGTAAAAAAGACAAAATCTTTTAAAAGTAATCATGAAAAATAATATTTGCATCATTAAAATTAATTGATAAATATATACATATATTATTTATACATATATCCCTTTGCTTAAACCATATCAGAGAGAGAGAGAGAGAACCCAATTATATGGATAATTTTCTTCCAAAGTCCAGTGTCAGAAATAAGAGGTTATATAGTAGTATATTCTTCTTTCCCTGTGGTAGGGTCTTGCTGGAGCCTGGACTATGTAGTCTCAGAGTGGCCTTGAACTCATGGAAATCCTCCTACCTCTACCTCTTGAGTACTGGGATTAATGGTGTACTACTAGTGTATTTTGTTACATGATTAATTATAAATAATTTAAATAAAATTGTAGCATGGTTAACAAAGTATAGTTGAGGGGTCTGAAATTACTAAAAAATGAAAATATAAATATATATAAATATCAGACCTAGTGGTTTATTAATTAAAACTAAAAAAGAAAAGTATCAATTAAAATATTATATCATCTTTTAAAGCATAAATTAATTATAGTCTGTCCTTAAAGTAGAGCATATAAATTCATTAACATTCACATAGCTAACCATTTTCCCCAAATATATTAACAGATTTTTCATGAAATCAGGAATTTTTGAACTTGTACACTTTTTCACATTTAAGAGACTTTTCATAAAAAGATAGTTAAAATTATCTATTATAAAATTATTATGATAGACCAAGATTTAAATTTAAAGCCATATTTGCAAATACTTCTTATATAGAAGCATTTCTTCTCTTCAAGTGCATACAGAATATAAACCAAAACTAACTATTTTCTGATAATTCTTAATTATCTTGTTCTATCATAACATCAGGACATGATTGAAATGGATACGTAATGATTAGTTTGTGAATTCAGTAAGAGGAACACTCTCTTTTCTGGTGCTGAAGTGAGGTCTGAGAGCCTGTTTAATGCACATTCGGAATCAAAAGCAAAATGGCAGTCATTCAATGTGGAAACATAACTGCACTAAGCTCAGCCTTTGCTCAGAAAGAAAGCCTTTGAACAGCTACATTGAATTTTAAATCAACAAAATAATTAATAATATTTTTCTATGTCCTCAATAACTCTACCTCCTTTCATTAAAGGAGCTATTGCCAAATCCTTTGTTCCTTAAAGGTCAAGGAAATCTATGCTCCACATCCTTAATACATTATCTTTCAAAAGTTGAGATGAAATGCTGGTTTTATGTGAGTCAAGAATATATCATCTTGTTGCTTCTATGACAAGTTGAATGTGTGCTATGATCACAAAATACAGATGCATACAATTTTCATCACTATTTTATCCCATACCCCAAATACTTGATGTCTTTTTGATCATATCCTACGTGACCCTTAGATGGTGTGGACTCAAGAGAAAAGGTTTAGAGAGAGATAACACTGCTAAGCAGCCTGTGGACATGGGACAGCATTGTACGCCTCATAGCTGTTTTTGTATTCCACTCACCACAGGGCATATTCTTAAGAGAGCTCAGCCTGTAGATGAAAACCTGCTCTTGACATAAATCTTTTTATTTCGAGTTGCTAATCCCCAGAATTTCATGAATATACACAAAGCTCATTTTCAGCTCCTGCCAGTCACTTCTGGTGGTAGTGAAGTAATAACATGGATTGCTGCAAAATTGCTGAAAGAACATCTATGGGATATGTGAAAACAGCAGAAATATTACATAAAACATTTGATCTGTATAATCTCCAATATATATGTTACTTAGGAAAAGCACTCCTACATTGTGATTTGATTGATAGTTAGCTCTTGAGATCAAGTATTATGTTTTACACATCTTTTTATATCCAGCATTTCAGAGAGTTTGGCTCATGAGCACAGAAAGCACTGAATAAATCTCAAGAGTATGTCTAGTGTGTGGTTTTGATTTTTCTTTGGTTATCTTATCTATAGAGAGGACAAATCAACTTCACATATCCAAAGGTCTGTTCTTCAGGATCAGCATGCCAACCCAAATTATATTGGGATTAACAAAACCCAAAACATTAGTTTCATAGCAATAAAATTAAAAGATGGAGCTTAGCCTAAGGACACCTTCAAAGTATACCTCATAATAAAAATAAAATAGTCATTTTCACATTTGGCATGATCCATTATTGCTGAAATATAAGCAAAAGACCATAGAGAAAGTTGCAGAATTGTGTTGTATTTTTGTTTTCTTCAGCAATTCATATTTCCTTAAACTTTTCTAGCATTATTTTCCTGTTTTCTAAAAAAAAAAAAAAACTGAATTTTAAAACACTGTTGGGAGATTGTAAGGGGTAGAGTAAAACTCTGGTTTTATGATCTTTACAGCTATTTTGCAAACTCATTAGCATGTCATTCTTAACATGATTGGAAGGTATTAGCTTAGGTAATTAAGGCTTAAAGAGACAATATGCTATAGGAATATTACTTATATGATGTCAGTATTCTCAATAAATAATTGGTGACACAATGTGGCTTCAACAAACAAAACAAAAAACATCAAAAGCTTTAGATTTTTAGATAATTGAAATGAATATGCTTATCCAACTTATCTGTCAATGTCTATATTAAAACAGTATTTAGAAGTGAAAGTCACTGAAAAAATATTTTAATCACAGTGAAAAATGTATACAATGGTCTGATAATTTTTGTTATTTTGTTCTCAAATGTAACCACAATATTTATAATAATTTGTAAAATTATGTAATAATGTAAAATATATTCAATTTTTCCTACCATTAAAATGGATATTTAAAAAAATCATCAGTGTGGATAATATTACTAGGGAAGAAATTCATAGAAGCATAATGGATACTGTAATAATGAGATTTATCCTTGCTGCTGTTGAGTTATGCAAGGAATATATAATATATATCAAAATACATATATATTATTATTTCATATACATAAGTTTTTCACTCTGGAGGTTACAAGACAAGAACTATTTCACGGCTGGAACAGAATGAGGAAAATCTTGGTGAAATATGAAATACAAATGACACTATTTCATGAGTAGGAAGCTGACGGTCCCTTCAAAATGTGGGTCCTTTGTTTCATCTCATGTATCGCAATTAAAGTAAAGTCATTGTTAGACTTTTATCTAACTTTTCAAGGTAGTATCATTACTCCAATGTAAACCATGTACTTGATAAACTCCAAAGATGTAGCTGAATAACTATATATGTGTGTGTGTGTGTGTACACACATATATGTGTGTGTATATATATAATTACTTGATATTTCAATAGATGCTAATGTACTAAATTGTTAACAAAAAGGTATATGGGTACATTTGGGTAAGTTTGCTGAATGCAGGTTTTGAGCAAAGTCCTGGAGTTTGCGTTTTTAGACTTGTAGTTTTTTTTTTTTAACATGTGTGAACTAAATTAAAGTAGCATATGAAATATTGATCTAATACTTTTCTAAAATGAAGAGTAATAAGACATAAGGCTAGCCTTGTCATTCATTAACATTGACTATATTACAATAAACACTGAATCTACTACTGGATAAAAACAAAATCAACTTAAAGGCATACAATCTTATTGGTTGGAATTCCAATACTGGGAGAGAAAGTCATAATATAAAGGTGCTCTGGGGATGGAAAGCTGATTCAGTTGCTAAGTGCACTCCCAAAGAGAGCATGAGGGCCTGAGAGGGGCTGAGACTGCCCAAGCTCAAAGTTCCAGATCCCACATAAACAGCCGGGAATGGCCACAAGTACCTGCAACCCCAGTCTCACAGGAGACCAGAGACCCAAAAATCAACAATCTCAATAAACTCTGGTGAAAAAAAAGTCTCTTTCTCAGGTGGAAGAGCAATGGACTGGTACACTGGTTGCTCCACTCTGACTGTGGTGGTCAAGCAACCCCTGCAGCAAGGGAGATAATGGAACACTCTAAGAACACATATATGTGCATACACCATACACACATACATACACATAACACACTATATTACACACACACATACTACATTACACATGAACACTCACAAGCAAAAAAATTAAAAGGTACTCTGCATTATGTCTGTTATATAATCATGAAGAATAAATATTTATGGCAGCAAAAGGCTGAGTTAGATTAGATGTGACCAGAAACAAGCCCTTACAGTAGGTACTTTGCTTATAAACTTAAAGTGGCTTATTTCCTCAAATGTAAAATCTTAGTGGTATTTCAGCTTCTGCATGATGTCCTTCCTTATAACCTCTTTGATAACACTTTATAACTTGTTTCTTCACCCACACTCTAGCACAGTGTGCCCTTTGCTGTGCCAACAACACTCAGCTCACTGGGCATTCTTACAGGCTATCAGGTCTGAGGCAGTCTTTCTTTCCTTAGTTGGATGATCACTCACTCCCTCATATTTCAGAATGTCTTGCACAAATTTTATTGCATACCCTGTTCACAAAATGCTTCATGTTGTACTCACAATGGTCTTCTCTACTGTTTTTTTTTATCCCATATCACCAACACATTCTTAAAGGTGCATTAATATAACATTTACTAATCTGTATCATTTCCAGTTCATCTGTTTCCTCCAATTGATTATAAATGAGTTTATGAGGACAGTGCTGAAAAGACTTTGCAGAAAGAACTCTGTATTAAGTTCCATAGTCCATTTTTAATTGGGTTGTTTGATTTCTTATTATTTAGTTTTTTTAGTTCTTTAGAGAACCTGGATATTAATCCTCTGTCAGATGTATAGCTGGCAAAAACTTTTTCCCATTCTGTAGGTTGTCTCTTTGCTCTATTCACAGTATCCTTTAGTGTACTTTGTAATTTCATGAGGTCCCAGTGGATGATTAGTGATTTTATTTCCTGAGTAACTGGAGTTATATTCAGAAAGTCATTGCCAATATCAACATGTTGAAGGGTTTCCCCAACTTTTTCCTCTAGCAGTTTCAGGTCTGATATTAATACTTTTGATCCATTTGGACTTAATTTTTGTGCATGTTAAAACAACTATGAGATTCCACCTTACCCCAGTAAGGATAGCAAACATTAAAAAATCAAATGAAAATAAATGCTAGTGAGGATGTGGAGAAATAGGAACCCTCATCCACTGTTGGTGGAATGTAAGATGGTACCACCACTTTGGAAAGCAATATGGAGACTCCTAAAAAAGCTGACTGTAAAGTTACCAACAGACCCAGTTATTTCCTTACTGGGCATGTAACCTAAAACCTCCAAGCCTCAGTCCAGAGAGATTTGCTCAACCATGTTTTTAGTGGCTCAATTCAATGTTCTCTGTGAAGAACACTGTTGAGAATTTAATTGGAATTGCATTAAATCTGTATATTGCCTTTGGTAGGATTGCCATTTTCACAATGCTAATTCTGCCTATCCAGGAGCATGGGAGGTCATTCCATTGAATTTTGATGGGGATTGCATTAAATGTATAGATTACTTTTGGTAAGACTTCCACTATCATAATATTGATTCTTCCAATCCCAGATAAAGGTATGTCTTTCGATCTAGTGTCTTCTGCAATTCCTGTCTTGAATGTTTTAGTTTTCATTGTAGAGATCTTCACTTCCTTGGTTAGACTTATTTTAATGTACTTCATTTATTTATTTTCTTGACGCAATTGCTAAAGGGAGTGATTCCCTGATTTCATCCTCAGCATGTTTGTTTTATGCATGTAGGATGGCTACTAATTTCTGTGTGTTTATTTTGTATCCTGCTATATTTCTATAAGTGTTTATCAGCTCTAACAGTTTTCTGGTATAGTCTTTAGGGTCCTTTATGTATAGAATCATATCATCAGCAAATAATGATAACTCAATCTCTTCCTTTCCAATTTGTATCCCTTTTAGGTTTGCCTCTTGTCTTATTGCTATGGCTAAGACTTCCCATACTATATTAAATAAAAGCGGAGACCATGGACACCCTTGTCTTGTTCCTGATTTTAGTGGAAAAGCTTCCAGTTTTTCCACTTTTAGTATTATGTTGTTTGTAGGTTTGTCATAAATAGCCTTTATTATGTTGAGATATGTTCCTTCTATTCCCAGTTTCTGTAGGATTCTTATCATGAATTGACGTTGGATTTTTTCAAATGGTTTTTCTACATCTAATGAGATGAGTATGTGATTTCTGTCCTTCAGTCCATTTATATAATGTATTACATTTATCAATTTGTATATGTTGAACCATCCCTGCATCTCTCAAAAGAAGAAATACAGATGGCATATAAACATCTAAAAGAAGTCCTACATCCCTAGCCATCAGGGAAATTCAAAATAAATCTACTTTGAGATTCCATCTTATTCTTGTCAGATTGGCTACCATCATGAAAATAAATGACAATAAATGCTGACAAGGATGCAGAAAAAGGAACCCTTCTACATTGTTGGTGGGAATGCAATCTGGTTCAACCATTTTGGAAATCAGTGTGGAGGTTCCTGAGATAGCTAAAAATAGATTTAACACATAACCCAGCTATTCCACTACTAGGCATATATCCTAAGGATTCATCTCACTACCTTAGGGTTACTTGCTCAACCCTGTTTATTGCTGTTCTATTCACAATAGCTAGGAAATGGAACCAGCCTAGATGTCCCTCAACTGATGAGTGGATAATGAAGCTGTGGTACATTTACACAATGAACTTCTACTCAGCAGTAAAGAAAAAAATGCAATTATGAAATCTGCAGGAAAATGGATTGATCTGGAAAGGATTATACTTAGTGAGGAAACCTAAGCCCAGAAAGCCAAATGTAACATGTTCTTTCTCATATATGGATTCTAGCTACAAATGATTAGACTTCTATGTGAGTTGGAATAACTCAGTAGCAGAGGCCAGTAAGCTAGAAAGGGATATAAAGGGAATGGATAGGGAAGGAAGGGGGACTTAATAGGATGGTACTGCATTCATATAAGTAAAAGAACAGATTAATGGGGTGGGAAGGCCTAAGTGAGGCCAGTGGAAGAAACTGAGTAAAGGAGAGATGGGAGGAGGGTAATCAAAATCTAAGAGGCTATGAATAAGTCATATGGAAACATACTTGTTTGGACAATGGAATACTCAGAGGCTATAGATTGCTTTTAGAAAATTTTTGGTGCCAGGGATGAGATACCTTTCAGGAAGTTATTGACCAGGGAGGTCCTTGATGCCCCCACAACATTATAGGCTATTGTTGAGGCACTTGGTTTCCTACCAGGAATAGAAGGTCAGACTCTATTGCTGAAGACTCCACATATTTGGGCTGCAAGATCACTGAGAAATCCTGCTGGAACTGACGTAAAAACATCCTCTATTTAGACAAGCTCACAGGAAGCTGGGAAAAGCTACACTGCATTCAGTTCAATGGGAGAGAAATCACCAGTAGAGATACTCAACAGTGGACACTGCAAGCCTTATGTTTGGCCAGCCAGGCCAAATGAGCCAACAGGTTCAACAGTGGCCTGTCTGTTATAGGGGAAAGCAACTGCTATCTAATGGGAATGGAGGCCTGCTCCATGGGAAGGAATACATGCCTGATACTGAAACCCTATTGCAGAGGTAGTCTTGAGCCTTTGGGGTGTAACATCTGTTGATGACTGGCGAAATGTGTATACTATGCTCACCAAACTGCCCAGTAAGCACTTCTCTTAATATTCATACCCATATATTAATGGTACTGTCATTTGGGGTTAGAGAAACTTCTCCTTTTAGATGGTGGTGATCTTGGAATGACTCAGAAGGCACCATGTGAGAAGAAGTGACAGAGGAGTTCTCAGTGCTGAAGCATCTCTATCACACCTTCCAAGGCTCAGGGTCCATTGTTGAAGAGGGGACAGAATGAATGTAAGAGCCAAAAGAAGGGTAGGACTCCTTACAATGAGCTCCTCCAGACACAAAATGGCCTGGATATCCATGGCCTTTCAGTGCTTGACACTGCCTACACAAGACCATCATATAGGAGGAGAAGATGATGGCATCAAAATAAGAGAGAGAGGGGGAAAGGGTATGATAGAGAGTATAGTTGCAAAGGGGAAAGTGAAGGCAGGGAGGGAATTTCCGGGGTTTATTGTCTATAATTATGGAAGTTTTCAATAAAAGTAAATTTAAAAAGGACTTTGCAGAAAGTAGTAGAGGTACTGTGTTGTATTCATGCTATACTTAATAACTAGTAACTAGGAGAAATTTAGATTTTCAGGATTTTTTTGTTGTTTCCTTCACCAATATAGCTTATGTACTTAGGAAATTAGATAAGCAACAAGCAGGTGGTACCCAATTAATATTTGTTGAATAAGTGCTACTTTTCACACACAGAAAATCATATGCTTTTGATTTTGAATTAGAGTTCACAGTTAAGAAGAAAAATTTTAAAAAATAAGTTGTTTAAAAGATGCCAAGTTTATATTCAGTATTAACATGGATGTATATTTGGTACCAATTCATTTTGTGTGTTTAACAATTAGAATTATTCAATGTATTTGAAGGGAAAGGGGATGGTGAGAGATATACAAATTATAAATGCAAAATGAATTGGTACCATAGAAACCTTCCTCCTGGATAGCAGACTAAAAGATATGACCTACAATATGAGTATGCAGGGATTGGCTGGAAAGAAGAACCCTGGAAAGGGTGGACTGAAGTCTAATCCTAAAACATTTGGCTCTGGCTTATAACTCCCAGTAACATAAATCTATAACAACTTGCATTGAGCTATTGATCAGAGAGACTTATGAGGCCCACAAAACAAGACAGTCTTCTATCATAACACTTGATTATACACTAGAAGTAAAAGGTAAGACCCTATTGTTGAAGATACCACATGCTGCCAACACATAACATCCAGTGATCTGGCTGGAATCTGGAAGCAAGTTCCCCGATGGTTAGTGGTACAGTGCTATAAAGAGCTACATGAGCTGCTGGGGTAAACTAGCCAACTTTGTGAGCAAGCAGGGGACACTGCTATATAAAAGCAACCAGCCTGACAAGATGTACACACCTGTGAAATAGTGGCAACCAGCCTAGGTGGGTAACCAACGACTATCTGATTTGCTAAGAGATCCACTCACTAGAAAGGAACCCATCGTTGAAACTGTGAACCAGGTCAGATTCCTTTGGAGACCAGGACCATGGACTCCAATGTAAAGCTCCTCTTAGTCTTTGGCCAAAAGGGAGGCTATTCCCATCAGAATCTCTGCATAATTTTCTCCTTAAACATATGCTGGACTCACTCTCCATTGGAGAATCTGTTTTTCTTTTTCAGTAGGCAGCAAGAACCAAGGACAACCAAAATCTATCCACAAGATGAGAAAATATTGCTGACTCCCTGTCAGGAGATAAACTGCCCCTCACACATCAACTAGGGCCCAGGTAAAATTACAGAGGAATTGGCAAGATATGCAACAGTGCTTCTTCCAAGGTAAGCCTGACAACCTGAGCCAAGGTGATGGAGATAGACACTGGATACTCCATATGTACCAAAGCAGAAATCCAGAAGCTACTGATAGTTAAACATTAAAGTAGTCTTAGATCACAACCACCAAGGCTCAAGGAATTTTGTGGAAGGGAGGGTGGAAATAATATCAGAGCCACAGGGTGGGAGGGAATATTCAGAGGCACCCCCCCCCATAATGACTAACTGCTCTTCTCATAACTCATAATCCACAACTCTATGGTGAATGCCAGTAATCCCACTGAGGAGGGCTTTCAGTGGAATGGAAGCAAGAATGATGAAAATGGCCATACTAACACATAATGTCTCCATATAAAATTTTTACTTAATATAAAAAAGAAAAAAATATCAAGCTATAAAGGTTTCAGATTGATTGAACTCAGGGGGTCCAATGAATTAATTAATTGAATGATTAAAACACCAATCTATTAAAACTGGCTAAAATAAATTCTCATTATAAAAATTTTAATGCACCAGGAATAAAAATGATTCTCAGAAGAGAGTATAGGTGGGAAAAACAAACAAAAAAGTTCAACTCCATCTGTTAAGGAGGGTTGGAGGAAGGGAGATTGGATGGAGGGTATTATGTTCATGGTATATTGTCTATATGCATGAAAGTTTTCAATAAATAGTTAAAACGAAAAAAATTAAAATGTCAAATCTAAATTTAAAAAATCGAGCAAGCATTTGTATGTGTACTTTCAGTTGCTGTGTATGCTAGGGTGGGACATTACTTGGGTTTAGAAGTTCTAAACCATATTGGTCAATATGACCCTGTAATGAAAGAAAGAAGAAAGGAAGGGAGAAAAGAAATAAGGAAGGAAAGAAAAGAAAGAATTAGGCAACATATATTCATGACCAACATAAAAATTATAATTTCAATATCAAAATCATATCCATAGTAGTAATGATAAATAACCTCCTAAAAAATTCACTACACCAGATATGACATACCCGTGAAGAAAAAAATCAAAGCCATTTGTTTCTTATTTTACACAATTTTGCAAGAATTATCATAAAGCCGTATAAAATAAAACCTTTATTTGCAGACTGTGACACCATTAGTCACAGATTCTGTGCACAAAAATTTCATTTCTCAGTTTCTCAGATATGAAAATTAATCAATATGGGGAGTGATCAAGTAGTGAGAAATATGCATGAACTTCAGATATCTTTCAGTCTCCATAGAATATTTCTCCTAATAGTCTAAAAATAAATTATGGATTAAATTCATATGTGAGAGGAAAACATGAGGTACTATTTAAAGATGAAAAGAGGGTGAAGGAGGGAGCCAGATATGTGCTTCTAAGAAAGATACATGAGAAGAAGCTTTTATGTTACTAGGCAAGTCCCTCAACCCTTCATAAAATGTTTAAATGATACAAACAGAATGAATGATTCCTAACATCTCTTTCTTTCTACATAGTTTTTAAAAAACATTTTTAAAAGTAATGGGTAATCTTTTGTTTAATTTTTTAAACTGAATATTGATTCAGTAGATTGTTAATAATGTTTTCTGTACATTTCAAGAGAAAGAGAATACTTCTATTTCTACAGAAAGCATTTAACTAAATTATAGCCCATGTCTGGAAGGTCTCATAGATACATTCATGGTGACATATAAAATAGTCCCAGAATGTGGAATATCAGCCTTCGTTTCAAGTCCACAGATTCTTCAAGAGACATCTATGGTTCCTTAAATCAAACCCATTTTGGGAGAGGATGAGGAAGCTTTGATGAAGTAGGATGTTCCATTTTTAATTGTCATTCATCTATCAGTTTCTGTGTGTGCCATTTTAGTGACATGTAGTCCTTGAAAATCTATAACAGTTACAAATTTTGTTAGATTTCAAACACTTTATATCACAGCTAAAAGTGAAAGGAGTAAGTCAGCATGTTATTCTATTTAAAAGCATTAGAAAATAGGGACTGGAGAGATTGTTTAGTGGTTAATCTGTTTGCCTGCAAAGCCAAAGGACCCCAGTTCGACTCTCCGGGACCCATGTAAACCAGATGCACAAGGGAGTGCATGCATCTGGAGTTTGTTTGCAGTGGCTAGAGGCCCTGGTATACCCATTTCTCTCTCTCTCTCTCTCTCTCTCTCTCTCTCTCTCTCTCTCTCTTTATGCCTCTTTCTCTCTCTCAAACAAATAAATAAAATATATTAAAAATATTAAAAACATTAGAAAATAAAATGTTACTTTATATTAGAAGAATAAAGGAAGAGTAAAGTAGTTTAGATTTTACAGATATACAATGCACATCATTGTTTCTTCCACCATTTTTGTTCTACTACAACTGTAGTCATGTATATTGGTAGCATAATATTCATTTGGATATATGTGTAATGAATGGTATAAAGAATTTGTATGCCCTAGTAAAAAGCTTGAAGTATTTGGAATTTCATTGTTTTAATAAATATTAAGTGATTTGATTCAAATAGTTGAATCTTAGCCATATGTGGCTTTTAATAAATTCCTAATACTTGGAAGTGCAAATGAAGTTGGAAATTACGAAACACTTGAGGAGTCTTAGATCCATGTGCCATAGGCACTTTGTTATCATTCTCTTTCTTATTTTTAAAAGTCTGTTTTGGTCTTTAATTGCTGAATCTGACAGTAAAAAAAAATAATTTAAAATAATGTATTTATTTATTTGCAAGTAGAGAGAGAAAAGAGACAGACAGAGAGAGAATGGGCATGCCAGGGCCTCTAGCCACTGCCAACAAACTCCAGATGCATGTATCCTTTATGCATCTGGCTTATGTGGATCCTGGGGAAATGAAACCTAAGTCCTTTGGCTTTGCAGGCAAACAATTTAACCACTAAGCCAGCTCTCCAGCCCAATGAAAAATAATTTAAGACAACTAAACACATTTCTTTAATAACTCTACCAAATAGTAAACTTTTAAACTCTTATAATAATATAATATAAATAGTAATATTATAATGTCTGTAACTTGGTTGGATTCAAGTTAATACTAGACTACATGGTTGGTAACACACTTAAATGCATGCTCTCTGTTAAGAACTCCTACTTTTCTCAGTGCAGCAAAAGTGAAAGGGGGATGCATTGATAATCATACTCAATTCAGTTAAGAAATGATTTGATGCTATTGAAAATGGGACAATGTCACTTATTTCTTTCTCTGTAACTTTTTCTTTTGCATATGAAAAGGCTACTGATTTTTGTGTATTGATCTTGTATCCTGCTACTTTGCTGAAGGAGTTAATCACCTTTAAGAATTTTAAGATGGAGGTTCTCAGGTCTCTTATGAATAGAATCATGGTGTCTGCAAATAGGGCTAACTTTACTTCTTCGTTTTTAATTTGTAACCCTTTGATTTCTTTCTCCTGTCTTATTGCTCAAGCTAGGACTTCCAGTACTATGTTGAAGTACAGAGGCGAGAGTGGAAGCCCATGTCTTGTTCCTGATCTCAATGGGAATTCCTTCAGTCTCTCTCCATTAAATATTATTTGGGCTTTAGGAACTTTATATATAGCCTTTATTATGTTGAGATATAAGCCATCCATGCCTATAGTCTCCAATGTTTTGATCATGAAGTAATGTTGTATTTTGTCAAAGGACTCTTCTGCATCTATCAAAATGATCATGCGGGGTTTGTTTTTTTTTTTTTGCTTAAGCTTATTTACGTGGAGTACTACATTGACAGATTTCTGTATGTTGAACCAATCCTGCATTCCTGGGATGAAGCCTACTTGATCTGTTGGATAATTCTTTTGATATGTTGTTGAATTCAGTTTGTGAGGAGTTTGTTCAAGATCTTTGGATCTAAGTTCATCTGGGAAATAGGCCTGTAGTTTTCTTTTCTTGTGGCATCTCTGCCTGGTTTTGGTATTAGGGAGATAGTAACTTTAAAGAAGGAGTTGGAGAGCTTTCAAGGATGTAAAAGACTTGTACAATGAAAATATAAAACACCCAAGAAAGAAATTGAGGAGGACTTGAGACAATGGAAAGACCTCCCGTGCTCCTGGGTAGGCAGAATTAACATTGTTAAAATGACAATCTTCCCAAAGGCAATATACAAATTTAATGCAATACCAATAAAAATGCCAACATTTTTCTTCACAGAGATAGAAGAAATCATCTCAAAATTTATATGGAATGGTAGAAGGCCTCAGATATCCAAGCACCCCCTCAGCAAAAGAAACATATCTGGAGGTATCACCATACCTGATTTAAAGCTGTATTACAAAGCCATAATTAAAAAAAAACAGGATAATATGTACACTTTCTGCCTTATGGGATAATCTAATGCTTTGAAGCAATATAACAAATTGCTGTTTTTTCCATCTTCATTATTTACTCAAACAAATATGCTTTGTAATTCATTAGATTTGATGTAAATCTCAAAATGAAAATAGAGTTTGTCAATATGAAAGACATAATTGGAAACAACTTTATAGCAATGCTTCATGTATAATATCATAATTTTAAGATATTCTATATTTTCTCTAAATGAACTAGGGTAAAGCTGATTTTTCCAAGCAATGGATTTTCTGTATGTAACTCATTTTATCTCTCTCTATCTACACAAATTTCAGCAAAAGATCTCCAGAACTCAGTATTTTTCTTCCTTTTCCCAGAAGTGCTGACTTCATACATTAGAAAGTAAAACACAAGTATATCTCAATTAATATTTTCTTATTGTCTGATTTGGACAATAAAATCCATTTTATATATTTAAATTGTTATTTTAAGATAATGAGCTTAAAACCAAATGTATTGTGATGTTTACATTGGTTACCTGTATTCTATGATTGAGTTGATAATTTTGTTGCTAAATATAAATTCCAAAGCATTATTATTATTATTAAAACATTGGAGAGAATTGGCATGGTTTGTTCATATCTTAACCTAATAAAGGCAATATATGAAGCTCGGAAGGCCCAAATAATACTTAATGGAGAGAGACTGGAGGAATTCCCATTAAGATCAGGAACAAGACAGGGTTGTCCACTCTCACCTCTGCTTTTTAATATAGTACTGGAAGTCCTAGCTCAAGCAATAAGACAGGAGAAGGAAATAAAAGGGATACAATTTGGAAAGGAAGAAGTTAAGTTAGCTTTATTCGCTGATGACATGATTATATATGTAAGAGACCCGAGAGACTCCATCCCAAAACTCCTGAAGGTGATTAACTCCTATAGCAAAGTAGCAGGATACAAAATCAATGCACAAAAATCAGTAGCCTTCCTTTATGCAAATGACAAAGATACAGAGAAAGAAATAAGGGTCACAGTCCCATTTTCAATAGCAACAAAAAAATAAAATAAAATACCTTGGAATAACATTAACCAAGGAAGTGAAAGATCTATACAACGAAAACATAAAAACACTCAAAAAAGAAATTGAGGTGGACTTGAAAAAATGGAAAGACCTCCCATGTTCCTGGATAGGCAGAATTAACATTGTGAAGATGACAATCCTACCAAAGGCAATATACAGATTTAATGCAATTCCAATTAAAATCCCTACAGTGTTCTTCACAGAGATAGAAAAAATGATCTCAAATTTCATATGGAAAGGCAGAAGGCCTCGCATTTCCAAACATATCCTCAGCAAAAGAAATACCTCTGGAGGCATCACCATACCTGATCTAAAGCTATACTACAAACCCATAGTAATAAAAACAGCATGGTACTGGCATAAAAACAGGAGTACAGACCAATGGAATAGACTTGAGGACCCACACTTTGGGTCAAGCAACTATAGCTACTTGATATTCGATAAAGGCCCAAACAATATAGGCTGGAAAAAAGACAGCATGTTCAACAAATGGTGCTGGACAAACTGTATAACCATATGCAGGAAACTGAAACTTGATCCACACATTTCCCCATGGACTACACTCAAGTCCAAATGGATCAAAGACCTCAATATAAGACAAGAAACTCGAATACTACTGGAAGAAAATTTAGGAAGTACTTTCCATGATATAGGAATGGAAAAAGACTTCCTGAACAAAACCCCAGTAGCTCATGAACTTAAACTGTCACTCAACCAATGGGATCACATGAAGCTGAAGAGTTTCTTTACAGACAAGCACACAATAAGCAAAGCCAATAGATTACCCACAGAATGGGAGAAAATATTTGCGGGTTATCCAACTGATAGAGGCTTAATCTCTAGAATCTACAAAGAACTCAAAAACCTAAACAGTAAGAAGTCAAACACCCCACTCACAAAATGGGGCAAAGAGCTCAACAGGCAGTTCACAGAGGAAGAAATAGAAATTGCAAACATACACTTAAGAAAATGTTCATCATCCCTAATCATCAGAGAAATGCAAATTAAAACAACTATGAGATTCCACCTTACCCCAATAAGGATAGCAAGCATCAAAAAATAAAATAAAAATAAATGCTGGCGAGGATGTGGAGAAGTAGGAACACTCATCCACTGTTGGTGGGAATGTAGGATGGTACAACCACTTTGGAAAGCATTATTTTAATTTACAATGTAGGTAGGTCAAGCATCCAATATAAAACATTAATTTAACTTTATGTCAGGAATAAAGATCTATCACCTAATTTCTTGAAAGAAAATAGTGAAATGTTTAAATACCATATTTTCTTAAAGGAAACGTAGAAGTTATTGGAAGTCTATGACAAAAATGGCTATTTATTTATAAATCAGGAATTCTTCAAAGTAAACAACCCATAGTAATAAAAAAAAAAGTTCTAGCAAGGCTGTTAGTCTATTCACATGTATATGTTTATAGTATAAGAAGACAAATATGTGGTACTATAAAGTTGAAGATGGGAAATCGTCATATTACTTTAATAGATGAAAGTAAATTAAATTTATCTGTATTCACTGAATATTCTTAAATCTAAGTCACAAATCCGTGAAAGAGATAAGAAATGCAACAATTTCTGTTCTTTTAAACTAAATTCCTCACTTACTAGAGTATTGAGTAATCAATGCCAAAAATGTCCAATATGCCATGTTTGCTATGGATTTTTGCCTGACAGGTAATTGATTAGAATACTCATTACTCAGTTATATATAGCTACTATGCCAACAGTTCATTGATTTATGTCAATGTTAAACAATTTTAAAAACCTAGCATATAGAAGAGAAGCATCCTATCAAAACATCCTATATATAGCATCTTAAAAGAGAAACAATGAAGTTTTCCCCATTAATATCATAAATTTGGAATGTTTCATCACTAACAAAAAAAAAAAAAAACCTCATTTTTTTTTTTATCATCTACCAAGATTCTGGAAGAAGATTCATACAGCCGTTTTCTTTAGGCTATGAAAAGGGCGCTTCATAGATCTTAATGAAACTCCACTAATTCATTTTACTTAGTCAAGATGAATTGTCTTTTTTTTAAATTAATTTTTTTATTCACAACTTCCATGATTGTAGACAATATCCCATGGTAATGCTTTCCCTCCCCCCACTTTCCCCTTTGAAACTCCATTCTTCACCATATCCCCTCCCCCTCTCAATCAGTCAAGATGAATTGTTTTTTATCTTTAAAATTTATTTTATTTTATTTTATTTGAGAGAGATAGAAGGAGGAAGACAGACAGACAGAGAGAGAAAGAGAGAGAATGGGTATGCTGTGGACTTCAGCCACTGTAAACAAACTCCAGACACATGTGCCACCTGTGCATCTGTCTTACATGGGTCCTGGGGAATTGAATCTGAGTCCCTTGGCTTTGCAAGCAAACGCCTCAAACACTAAGCCATCTCTTCAACCCAAGATGATTTGCTTTAATGTAATAAATACCATGGATTTAAAGCTCTTCCTTCTTAGATATAAATATAGTCGGACTTCTTAGAGTTTTGGGGCACAGAACTTGTCCATCCTATAGCACAGTATTGTATGGACTGCATTCTAACCCATACATGGGACAACTCCATTTTCATTAATTTCAATAGTCATTATATCTTCTCAAGCTAGTAATTCCTTAATATGACACCTTGCCAAGATTTCCTGAACAGACTGTTACATATTATAATATTACCTGATTAACAGGTTTGACTTTAAACAATGTTGTTCTTTATAAAGTGAAGGAACCATAGGATTTTTGCTCAATGCTATATGTGTAGCACCCAGCATATGATCTGGCATAGACTAGATGCTTAATCAATATTTGTTGAGTGAACAAAAGTCTGAAAAGCACTGTAGAATAATGTGAGTTATTATAAATTATTTTTATTTGCAAAAGAGCAGGGTGAATGATTATTTTGAATGTTATATCACATTACCCTTTTCATTAGATTATCTAATGACTCATTTAGTTTAAGACTAATAGCATACAACCTAGTGAACAAAAACTTTCATAGTTTCACCACTTACTACCTCTCTGACCTTATCATTCACAGAGGTAAAGCTTACACAGTCAGCTCTTAGTCCTGTTGGCCTTCATGCTACTCAAACATGTCAAGCACACTCTTAAGAGTAGGCATGATGTTTCTCATGCTTATAAAGCTCTTTCCTCAGATATCTATATGACTTCTTCCTTCATCTCTAGCTTTGCTTCCTTCCTTCCTTTCTTCCTTCCTTCCTTTCTTTTTTTTTTTTTTTTTTTTTTTTTTTTTTTTTGAGGTAAGGCTTTTTCTCTAGTCCAGGCTGACCTGGAATTCACTATATAGTCTCAGGGTGGCCCATGGCAACCTTCCTAGCTCTGCCTCCCAAGTGCTGGGATTAAAGGCATGTGCCACCATTCCTGGCTTGATCTCAAGACTTTGCACAAGCAACAATTCTACTGTATTGTCCATCTTCTTATGTTTTCTGACACTTGCTAGTACTCACTATTTCTAGTGTCACATTCCATAAAAATTATTACTTTCTACTACATTATTTACATTACATATTCATGTACTTCCACAGTCTAATGACCATACAGATTTCAAGCCTCCTTAGTTCAGCACAATATCTAAAGAACCTAGAATAGTGTCTGGCTTGTAATACATATTCAATAAATCTTTGTGGATTAAATTGAAAACATTGCTGTTGAATAAATCTCTCTTCCATTGGGTACTAAAGATAAGAATTTTAACTAGTAAATGTCATGTAAATGGAATAAATAGTTGTAGAAAATAATATGATTTTGATTACTTACTGCAATTGTAAAACTTCATAAGTAAGTAAATCAATTGTTTCTGTGGCTTTTGTAACAATAAGAAACAAAATAACAACCCCAGAAAAGGAACTAAAGCTTTATTGGTATCTGGAGTTGAAATATAAATAAATGAAAGCATTCATAGAGAATCTACAGGCACATTTGCAGGAAAAAAAAAATGAAAAAAGAGATCTAGATCAGCATGTGCCTACTGTGGATACGCTGAGCTAAACTTTGGTAATTAATTTGGGAGCTCAGAATTCTGATAAATCAGAGTATATAATTTACATTATCAGTGCTTTCCTTCAGATATAATAAGCATCCTGTCTAACATGGGATGAGACTGGACAAGGCATAAGAACAGTGAACACAGAGAAGATATATATATATATATGAATGAATATAAACATAAATATGAAACCTGGGTTAGATTTCTAAGTCTGTCACTTACTAGGAGAGTCAATTTACAACAGCTATGTGTCCCATTTAAAAATCAGTTTGTGTTTTCTGAAAACAAAGCTAATTTCCACATTTTTATAAGGATTAAATTATAACAATAAAATCAAAGTTCATAACACTTAAGAATATAAGAAGACAGTATTAATAATAGATTCTGGGAAGCAAAACATATTTATAATTTTTCTGCACAAACTGGCACTGTCCCAAGAAACTAGGGCATATGTTCCTTCCAATTAAATAAGATTATGCATTTTGGAAAATCTTGCGTCAGTAATGTTCAAAAAATATTTGCTTTACATTACAGAGGAAGTGGTCAATTCAGCTTGAATGCTGCTGTCCTCCAGGATGACAGTGGTAGACACTAAGGAGACTCAAAACTTATCAAAGTAGAAAATTTGAGGCGCTGAGAGTTCAGCAACAAAGGATATGTATAACTTGCCCTCCAAGGCTCAGGGAACATTGCTCAAAAGGGGGAGGAAAGAACATGAGAGCCAGAGGCTGGGAAGTAGACTCTGAGGTACTGTGCCCCAAATAGAGATTGACTAGTACATTCATGATCTCATAGTGAATACCTATAGCCCACTGAAGAGGACTTTCAGCAGAATAGGGTAGGGGAGAGTGGACATAAGAGTATAACTCAATAGGAACATCCCCAATATGCAATATGTTCATAAAATAAAGTTCTCAATAATGTAAACATACAGTAAAATCTTTCTTTATAATGGTTGAGGATACATGTTGATTAACATCAAGTATTTGTATTATTTTAAGTTCCTCACTTTTTATACTTTACAATTCATATTCCTTTCAAAAATAGTTGGACCCTTCCATGTATATGTATATGTATGTGTGCTTTTGTGTGTATATGTGTATTTTTCATTAGGTTTATCTAAATGATCTATAAAAGCAAAGGGGTTTGCAGAATTGATATCAATTTCTGTTAAAATTCATATTAACTTATATAACTAACGCTGATTTTATCCTATAGCTTCAAACTATAAAAATGTAACAATAAGTAATATATAATATTAAGGAGAATCTTCTTACCTGAAACTGTGAACCTCCTATAACTAATTGAAATATAAAATATTACACTTTTATATCAACCTGCAGCACCTGAAATTATAAAAGCTTATTGTAGTGTCTTGTCTATAGAATATTCCTTCAAGGTTATTGTGAACTTGTTATTTGTTTCAGGGATACTATGGAATAGCACTAGGATTTGCATTTATATAGAGGGCTTCTGAATTCTGAAAAGATTTCACATCTATTAAACCCACTGCTAGGCAAGATTTCTGTGCTGTTATCTATATTTTATAACATGAAGAACCTTAACCACAGAAATGCTTTGCACCAGGGTGAAGCTGTAAGCTAAATCCATTATCACACCCATGTTGGAGAATGGCAATGTAATTATAAATGAAATCCATATGTTCCATCTCTTATGAAGCATATAGTCTATTGTAAAGTTGAGTTTTACTGCACAGTACCCATTGCATAAAGGGATACTGCTTATGTAAAGTGTAAAACAACAATGACAACAAAACAAACCACAAAGAAATCAAGATACTTAAATAGCTTAAACTATTATTAAATAGCATTGGGCACATTCATGGTATAGCCATAGACTCAAACTATTAACAAAAATATACTCAACTGTCCCTTTGGTTGATCCTTTAAAAAAAAGTCTTTATTTATATATTTCAAGGAGAGAGAGAGAGAGAGAGAGGCAGAGAGGCACAGAGAGAATGGGTGTGCCACGGCCTCTAGCTACTGCAAACTTACTCCAGATGCATGAACCACTTTTTGCATCTGGCTTTATGTGGGTACTGGGGAATCAAACCTGGGTCATTAGGGTTTGCAAGCAAGTACCGTAACCACTGAGAAATCTCTCCATCCATAGTTGATCATTTTACTCCTGGGGAAAATATTTCCTTAATGGAGATCTATTTTGACAACTCTTCTCCATGATGTATATGTTCCTTTTATATCAGCAGGGTTTCAATCTATTTTATCTAAGCACTTTGGAAATAATAAAACCCTCTGCAGAGTCTTGCATTTGTATATGTCTTTAGCTTGATTGTATCTAGGAGGAAAGAATACATAACATAGAATGTTAATTTTGTTTTAAAAAGTAACCTAGAATCATCTCTAAAATGCCCTAGCATTTAATGTAAGTTTGAGAAGTACATAATTTATAACATTAAAATTTTAGCATTATTATAATATTTTGTTATTTTAGTTTGACTATTTAAATCCAACATCTAAATTTCCATAAAGTATGCTTAACCTAATATTTTATCATATAGTTTCTAAACCTGAACCTATAGTCAATTCCTTCTAATTAACTTATATTATCCCAACCTTGAATAGTTAAAGAAAAATTTAGATTCAGTCCTTCATTATTGATGTCTATATTCATTCTGAAGCTAGAATTTTAAATCATTTTTTGCAGTTTTGAGACAAAGTCTATTTATATTGTCCATGCTGGCCTGAATTCCATATCTTCCAGTTTCAGCCTCGCAACTACTATGATTGTAGGTGTGAACCACTATCCACAAGGCCCATCAAATCTCCTTCTTTTTGTTATTTTTATTTAAATTAAAAAATTATTTTATTTATTTAAAAAGAAAGAGAGAGAGAGAAGCAGAGAGAGAAAAAGAATGGGTATACCGGGACCTTCAGCCACTGCAAACAAACCCCAGACTTATGTACCACTTTGTGCATCTGGTTTATGTGGGTCTTGGGAAATTGAACCTGAGTACTTTGGCTTTACAGACAAGCACCTTAACTGCTAAGCTATCTCTCTAGGCCCTTTTTTACATTAAAAAAGTCAAAACTTTCTTACCAATGTTCTGAATGACATTCTATTTGGCAACATTTTAATTTTACTTGGGTGAAGTGTCAAAAACTCAGCATCGTATCAGAATATCATATTCTCTTCCTTTCCTTTTAGCTGTTTGTGTTTAGTTTTTGTTTTTCTTGTTCTTTATTTTCAGGTATGGTCCTGCTGTGTAGCTATGGTTGGACTAGAACTGTATGTGTAAACCAGGCTGGGCTTAAAATTGAATGTTCCTTTGGGATGTTTGTCTTCTGAATCCTGGGACTATAGGCTACCATTCCAAGTCAGCTGTTTTGTTTTTCAAATTCATTTCCCAAAACCATCATTAATATACTTAACTGCTTTCCACTGATTATTCCTAATATGAAAACATGCCCTGGATTTATGTTTTGTACATAATCAACCTTCTTTGCTAGTTTTCAAGGGTTCTCAATTAAAATCAAATTATTTAATGTTGTCAATCTTTTACTTTAAAAATTCTATAACATTTTCTTTAAAACCATGCCTTATTTTATTTTTTATTTAAAATTCCAATTATTAGCAGAAAGAAATATGTTCCTTTCTAAAGCCAGATTATTACCTCTGAGAACAATTTACTTGTAAGTACTTTTCACACTATTCATAAGCCAATAAAGTTATTGCATTTTTGGCTCTATAAATGTCACTTAACAACATTTGCCATTGTTCAGAAAATTGCTTCCTATTCTATATTTTATATGTATCATTCAGTATACCCTGATAAATTATTTTCTAAGCAAAATAATGTGGAGTAACTTTTTCCATTATTTCTGCTTAGTTTGGATTTCTAAATTCCAGAATTAGAAGCAGTATCTTTTTTCTAGCTACACACACACACACACACGTGTGTGTGTGTAGATAGATAGATAGATAGATAGATAGATATGTATATATGCTTTTATAGGACAAAGGGTGAATATAGAGGTAAACAGGAAAACTAGAAACAAAGGGGCACAGATTTTAGGAGTTCAAAATATTAAAGTCATATAAAGAGAAAGCTAACTATAGTTATATGCAAATTTCAACCTAAACTCTGAGTTTTTTTTCTGGTTCTGGAATCAAATTTATGTTTGACCATGCTAGGCAAGCAATTACCCCTGGGCTATATCTTGATCTTATATTCTGATTAACGTGTAAAACCGAAGAGAGGGAGTGGTTAGCTCTCATTATTTATATAAACTGATCTACTTTTACTTCTTGAGGAGGATAAATGGTCTAATCAAGCTGTGGATATAATGAATACAAAGATGTTATCAGTGCAGATATTTTTATTTTATTCAATGAAATAGAAATTTTGAATTTCTATGACAAGCAACAAAAATATCTATATGTCTGAAAATACAGATAGTTCTGAAAAATATGGCAGTCACAGCCCTTTCAAAATTTGATTTACTGAGTGTCACTCACATATTTCCAAAATTAAAATAATGTTTTCTAACCAAGAGGACAGTTAGAAGAAGGCCTCTATAAAAATGTTCATAGGACATTGTGGTGGTTTGAATAGAATAGATGACCCCCAATATACTTCAGTTGTTTACTTGTTTGTAGTTTGCATCTGCAGACACCTGGCTGGAGGCAGTGTCACTGGGTGGATCTTAAAGTGTGGTGGTGGGTTTCAGATTTCAATCCAAAGATATGCAAAGTGTGCCTGGCTGGAGTTCCTGAAGTGTGCTGTGGCTTTTGGCTTTAGGCTTGTACTTTTCTGCCTCTGCTTGGTCCTGTGCTATTATGGAACTTCCCCTGGATCTGTAAGCTTCAAGAAATATCCCTTCCTCCATAACTGTTCCTGGTCTGAAAGTTCATCTCAGTGAACCTGAAGCTGTCTGCTACAGACATTTACAGGACATTTGTTGGAAACTGTAAATCTGTAAAATCTGTAAAACTGCTTTTAAAAATTATTTTTTGTTGGTCATAAAATAATCATACACATGCAAGTTATATTAATTACAAAGCAAATTTTTACATTTTATTACAAAAATGTTTTGTAATTCATGGATTTTAGGTTTAAGAAAAACTGTAAGTCTGAAGATACAGTTCAATGGCAGGGCACTTTCCTCTCATCAACAATGTGCTGAGTTTGATCCTTAATAAAGGGAAAAAACAGAGAGTTATAGGTAGAATTATATAATAAAAATGCATCTTTCTTGATTGTATGAGAAATTAGTATAAATAAAAATATTAATCAGATACATTATTGGTACAGTAAATTCACAAAATAAAATTACATTACATGCTAATGCCAAGGCTCTTGGTTGCCCACCAGAACTAGATGATCAGACTCTACTGATGAAGAAGACTCCTTATGTTTGGACTCTATGTCACTTAGAAATAAAGCTGAAGCTGAGTTGGAAGCCTCCTCCCTGTTGACTAGCTGTCAGGATACTGGAAAGTGCTATAGAACATGCAATCCTTTGGAAAGAGGAGAGATTCTGTCTTGTTTTTGTGTATTTTCTGAGAAGATAAGTAAAGTATAAGGAGATCTTATATCTTGTAATTAATGCATACTGGAAGGGACATTACTATTATATGGATTCTGCTTTGTATATGGAGGATTTATTCTATTAAAAGGTGTCTACTACCCAAGAAGACACATATACTCTAAACAATTGATAATAACTCCTGTTGCTCTTACATCTCTGATTAGTACACTACCACACACATACTCCTCTCCTTCAGGTTCAGCCCAACTGACCTCAATATAATCTATCCCACATCAACAGACCTTTGTCATTGGTCATTCTTGTATCTCAAATGCAATACCTATATCTACAGATCCCACTTCTTTACATTCTTCAAGTCCTTGTTCAAATATAATTTTCTCAATGATTATTTCCCTGGTGGTCTCCCACCAAACAAAAAGTTAAATCAACAGACTTCTGAGAAAAACCTATTCTCATTTCAGTCTTGCTTCTTAACATTAAAGACATCATTTATGAGTTGCTTACTTGTTTTCACTTGCTCTCCTACTACTGTCATATAAGTAAGCATAGAGATCTCTATAAGAAAGAAGTCCCTTTTACCAATTTATATATCTAGCAATATTTGTTAAATGAGACAGAACAGTTATGTATTATATATGTAGGGAGAAAAGTAGGACATTTTTCTAGATAAAATGGTATTTTAATTAAATTTCTAGGAAGCCCATTCTGGCAGGAACATGAGACAATGTTTTCTAGGAAGTAAACAATTTATGATTCAACCTACTTTCTTAGACTGGAAACAGCCTTACCTAGCCTAGAAAACCCTTCTGTTGACTATTTTTAATCATATGGACTAAATATTCTCAAATTATCATTGGCATTGGTTCTTGAAAAGTCTGAGTATAGGAAGCTTCTGCAAATGATGAAAATATTTTTCCAAATAGTTCTAATATTCTTTTAATAATATAGCCATATTCCCATCACAGTGTTCTTGCCTTTTGTACTGCATGAGTGAATAATACAGAACTCTGTACTCCATAGATTTTATATCATGGAATGTGGTGCATAGACAAACATCCAAGAATAGAGAAACATCACTGTTATGTAGGCAGTGTGACAGAAAAATTAAATGGGGTAAGGAGTTCATATTCAAAGTGCTGCAGTACAAGGAAGATGGGTAGGAAGAAGTGTCAGGTAATTATGGTAGGGTAGCAGGCTTCATTTTCAAAGTGTAGCATGACTGGAAACTTATAAAAGGTGATATAGTTAGTTGCTTATGTACAGTATGGGGAAGAATGCTCAAGGTAGATCAAGCAGTTTCAGAAAAGCCTTAAGCCATGTTTTCCAGGCAGAGGAGGCAGACACTTTTCTAGATCTAAATGCATGAAAAGGACAATAGAAATGAAGTTAGGTTAGTTATAAAGGCAGATAAATATGGGGTTCTCTGGCCATTAGAAGAACATGAGCATTTCTTCTACATGTAGTTAAGAAATAATGGAATGGAAAATGATGGTTACTGGGTAGAATGGTTGCAATCTAACAATATGTTTGAGAAGGACATGGTTGATGTCAGGGTGAATCCATGATGATAGTGTGAATATTGATTCTGAATCCATTGCGAAGCTTTGGGAATCCATGGTGGAATCAATTAAAAAATGTGAGAAACAAAGGCAAGTAAAGATGGCCCCCAAGAGTTTGACCTGAGAGAAGTGAAAACACAATTATCATGAAACATGGTATTTTGGGTTTCAAAGTAATAGTTCAAAGATATATCACTACAAAAACCTCAGTGATAATTTGGTTTGGATTCATTCAAATGCAGAGATTCTTCATGCCCCTTTGGAGTAGAAAGAGAAAAAGCACATAACCTACAAAGGTCTATCTACTACTGAGCTGATTTGATCACACCAAGTGACTATACCTTTGATATGTCAACTGCACAAATGCACAAAATCCCATATTGATAAAAGTGAGCAACCTGGGCTGGAGAGATGATTTAGTGGTTATGGCACTTGCCTGCAAAGCCAAAGGACCCAGATTTGATTCCCCAGAACCCATGTAAGCCAGATGCACAAGGTGGTGCATGTGTCTGGAGTTCATTTGCCATAGCTGGAGACTCTAACACACCCATTATCTCTATCTCTCTGTGCCTCTCCCTCTCTCTCTCTCACTTGCTCTCTCTCTCTCTCTCTCTGTCTCTTTCTCAAACAAATAAATGAAAACAATAAATAAGTGAATAACTTTGTGGAAAAATCCTTATCATAGGATCAGACACATAAGAAGTATTCATTAAGTGAAATCATGATTTATATTTCAAAGAGCTTTTTTCTTCTAATTAGCACACATTATAGGGTAGTTTGATAGGTAAGTAATATATAAAATGCATATCAATTAAATCAGGTAAATAAGCATTTCTATCTCTCATAATACTTGTCATTTCTTTGTGTTGGGAAATTTCACCTTTCTCAGTTCTTTATAAAATATACAATATTATTGAACTGTATATTTACCCTACTGTGCTATAGAATACTAAAATTTATGACTTCTACATAACTTTAGTCCATGTAGTTTCTACACAATCCTCTCCTATGCCCTAATTGCTTCCCTTCCTAACCTCTACTAACCATTATTCTACCCTCTACTTGCATGAAGTCAGCTTTTTATATGTCTATATGAGTGAGAATATGTGTTATTTGTATTTCTATGGCTGACTTATTTTATTTAATGTCCTGAAATTCTATCCACATTGCCAAAAATGAAAGGATTTCATTTTTATGACTCATCAATATTCCATTGTCATATATATACATATATATATGTGTGTGTGTGTGTGTGTGTGTGTGTGTAATTTTCCAGTTGCTATTCATAAATGTGATCTTCTTCATTACCCATCACTTATTCTGTAAAGGTATACCTTAGTTCATTCTTTCCTTTGACTACCAAGAATAGTGCTGATATAGGTATGAAGATATCTTTTTGAAATATGATTTTATTTCCTGTTGATATATGACAGCAGTAGCACTTCTCAAATGTATTGTACTTCTCTTTTTATTTTTTTTTATTTATTTTTCTTTATTAGTCAGTTCTGTATTCAGCAAATACAGTCAGTTTGGTACCATTATTAGGCTCATCCGTGAACTACCCCCTCCCCTTGGCCCCTCCTTGTTGAGGTATACGGGTCATGCGTTGTGGAGTTAGCCCATAGTTATGGGTAAGATAAATGTCTCTGCATATCATGACCCAACATGTGACTCTAACATTCTTTCCGCCCCCTCTTCCACAAAATTTCCCTGAGCCATGTTGGGTTCATTTTTGGTCTGCTTCAGTGATGTGGTGTTGGGGGCCTCTGAGGCTCTGGCTCTCTGATTTGGTAGGAGTTGATTTTTCTCTGTGCTGATCTCCTTCACCCTTGTGCTGGTATCCGGTTCATCAGGAAAACAGCCCCTCTTTTTATTTTTATTGTTGAGAAATTGCCATACTGTTTTCCATAATGGCTATCCATATCAAAATTCTAGTAACAGTCTCTATAGAAATAGAAAAAGAATCCCTAAACATGTTGAACCACAGAAGACTACAAGTAGCTAAAGTTTTCCACAAAAGCCCAAAACTGCATATTTCACAGTATACCTGGCTTCAAAAACCATAATACAAAACTACAGTAACCCATAAAACAAAGCACTGACAAAAAGAGGCATAAAGACCAGAGGAAAACAATAGAACACTTAGAAATGAGTTCACAAATCTATAGTAAATCAATCTTTGATTAAAGTGCCAAAAACATACCATTGAGAAAGGACACTCTTTAATAAGGGATGTTGAAAATGTTTATATAAATATGAAAAACAAAATAAAGCCAAGCCTCTGCATATCACCATATATAAAAATGAGCCCAAGTAGGATGAAATGTCCAAGCATAATCCTTGTTACTATAAAAGTGTTTGAAGAAAACAAAACATTTTGACTTCTGTATAGTAAGTGGAACAAACCTTCACAAGTACACGCAACAAAGGCAAAAGTAAATAAATGGTATTATATCAAGCTACAAAGGGTTTGCATAGCAAATAAAGCAACAGAGAAAGGCAATCACCTGTAAAATGAAAAAAGATATTTTCACATTATACATACATCAGAGTTGATATAATATTTAAAAAAGACATCAGAAAAAAGCTGCAAAATGTTACAATAAAATTGAGCAAAAATACAGATGCATATTCCTCATAAGAAAGCATAAAATTGGCAAATCAATGCCACAATGTGAGAGAGCATCTCTTGGTTAGAATGACTGTTATGAGGACAAAGCATGACAGGTTGACAAAGATGCAGAGGAAAGGGAATTGGTACTCTGCTGATGAAAACCCAGTTGCTTTGCAAAATTTTTCACTTTCTATTAGAATATAAACTTCTCATTTCAATTATACATAAACACTTCAATATTTTGTGTTTTCAAGGATGTCATTTTAACTAAGAGCAACGAATACCAAGAAATCTTTGTTATTTATTAATCCACTAATGTAATGGTTTTTCAATATTAAAATGAACCCCTGCTGTAGAGGCGGCTCAGTGATTAATGGTGCTTGCTTGCAAAAGAAACCCTGAAGAAATGAAGCAGTGAGAGAAAATCGAAAGCAAAATCATGTGTCTCTAACAGGTTTCTAATACTTCAATTACTTCATGCATTTGAATCTATTCCCTATGTAATTTAAAATTGCAATGGGATTTTGTCTACATAAAATTTTTACATATTTAGTATTCATGTTAATAAAGCATGCTATTATAAATTACTAGTTTAGTGTTTTCTTATATTAACTTTGCTGTATTTTAATGTATACTATAAACTATGTTGTGGAAATAGTTACTTATAATAAATTTACGTGATCACTTCTCTACCTTCTTAATATATAGTAAATTATATAAATATAAAGACTGCAGATAAATAGTGGAGCAAGTCTGCCTTTCCATAAGGTGTACCAGACAGAAGAAACATAGCAAAGTTGATAACTAGTTTGTTCTCCTTTTGAGGCATTATTGTACATTTTTTAATAATTGCATATCTTCTTTGACTTGAAATGGTGAAAGCTCAAATCTGAACACAAATAGTTATTATTTCAGCTATGCTTCACCTTAAATCCTAGAAAGATTACTCAGAAATCATACTTTGAATCTAAGAGACAGTTAAAGACATGTTTTGTGGAAAGTACACCAAAGTTAAATTTTCAGCTTTCTTCAATGTAATTCAGTGTAGTCCCTAATAACTACTGGATAATGAAGTAGTCCGTGTGTTTCTACACAAAGTCTCACAGACATACCACCAACTTGTCTACAAGTACTCACTTCCATTTTTTTAACATTTATTATTTATTTATCTTACAGGGAGAGTAAGAGAGAGTGAGAGAGAGTGAGAGAGATAGAGAGAGAAAATGGGTGTATAGGGCCTCTAGCCACTGCAAATGAAATACAGATGTGTGTGCCCCCTTGTGCATCTAGCTAATGTGAGTCCTGGGGAATCAAACCTGGGTTTGGCTTTGCAGGCAACTGCATTAACCACTAAACCATCCCTGCAGCCCTCACATTCTTTATGAAATTAGTTAGGAGGATTCCTAAAAATAGTGATAGTGAAATGTAAACATCGAATGTTATGATGAAAATTGGCACAGCTAGTGTACTGAACTCACATTCAGTATTTTTATACTCAATTGGAATGTGTATAAATTAAAAATTACTCAACATTAGCCAGGCTCAATGGTACATGCCTTGAATCCCAACACTCAGGAGGCAGAGGTAGAAGGATCAGTGAGAGTTTGAGGCCAGCCTGAGGCTACAGAGTGAGACCCAGGTCACTCTGGGCTAGAGTGAGGCCCTACCTCGATAAACAAAAACAAACAAACAAAACAAATTACTCAGCATAATAAACTGAAGAAAATTGTTTAAAGTGTCAGAACCATGAAGAGACAAAACAAAGTTTATATCCTATACATATAGTTTTAAAGTCTGTATTTTAACCACCATTCTATATTTTCTTTTTTTTCCATGTGTTATCAAAAAAATATTAGCATACAGAAAATCAACTTTTTATGACATTTTTGACCAAATTATTTTTGTTGCCAATATCTTCTGCTTTACACTCTACTCTTATCCCCATTTCCTCTCTCCCCAACACAGCCTTTCTTCACTTACCATATCACAAGAGTCTTTTTACCAACCCCATCCTTTCTCAATACCACTTACTCTTCTTTTAGTGTTCTCTTGTCTGATTTCATACCCACCTTCACAAACTCTCATTCCCCACATAGAAGTACTAAAAGTCTAGAATGATATACGAGAAAAAATATGTAAAGCCTTGACAACAGTTTGTTTCCATTAGCTAAGTATTCCACCACTATCAGCCTTTCCGTATATGTCAGCTCATTACTGTTTCTCAACTTAAATTCTTTTTCAGGGCAGCACCTCTCCCATGAAATTTAGTCTTATGCTTGTGTGGCTTATGCTTCTTTCACTTGGTTTATAATCTCATGACACTTATCAGTGCAGGGTAATCATTAGTGTAGTGTTGTGCTAGGTTCTAGCTCACAAAAGCTAAGTAGTATGAAGGCAAACATAGCTGCTTAAGAATCAGAAAATATTAAAGATATATGCTATAAACATTATTATTTCAAATAGTTAATGAATGGAAAACTAATATGAACAGGTTTTCAAAGCTTATGGTCAAATACAACTCCATTTATTTTATTTTAAAATAAATTACTATAAATTAATATCATTCCTTTTATAAACATGAAACACTGGTGGTTGAAAATATAGAAATAGGTTTGTAGCATCTAATAATTGAATCAAAATGCAGTTTATTACACTGCTTAAACTGTTTTGCATGTGAAACATATGTAAATACATGTAAGGATGCAGACTTAGACTACATCTGCAAAGGAACAATTATGGAAATACATACCAGCTACCACATTATTTAGGACAAAAATGAGTACAAATGCTATTATATTTTTTTTGTTTTGATGTTTTCTGTGCTTGTCAATAGTGGAAGGAAGCCTTGGGATATGATAAACAATTTTTTCTTTAGCATACAAGATTAAAATGATTCCATGTCTAGAACAATGCCAATAACATGAATCTTTTTATTTGCTTTCTCAAAACTAGTGCAGCAATGTGCGCTACTGAATATTTCAGCTCTGAGGATAATATTCTTTTTTTTTTTTTTTCGAAGTAAGATCTCACTCTAGCTCAGGCTGACCTGGAATTCACTATGTAGTCTCAGAGTAGCCTTGAACTCATGGTGATCCTCCTACCTGTGCTTCCCAAGTGCTGGAATTAAAGGCGTGCACCACCACTACTGGCCTGATATTATTCTTTACAAACAGCTCAGCCATAATTACAATTATTCTAACCACAAAATTTTGTTTTTTTAGTTGTAAAATCATCTAATTACTAATTCTTTCCTTTAGAGCCTGGCTTTTTATTTTGTGTAAATTCTATTATATAATAGAATCAGAAATGTATATTTTTCTAGTAGATGGAAATGAAGGGTTCAAAAATAAGATACTTAATGCAAGACATTTTATTTTGTATCCTGGATATTTAAAACTTAAATGTGAGCTGGAGAGATGGCTTAGCAGTTAAGGTGTTTGCCTGCAAAGTCAAAGGACCTGGGTTCGATTCTCCAGGACCCACGTAAGCCAGATGCAGAAGGGGGTGCATGTATCTGGAGTTCATTTGCAGTGGCTGGAGGCCCTGGCACACCCATTCTTTCTCTGTGCCTTTCTTTCTCTTTCACTCTCTCAAATAAACCAGTAAATAAAACATATTTTTAAAAACTTAAATGTAATTTTAAAAATCAAATAATACAAATACATGATTTTATGATGTTGCCCTCTCAGGGATAGCTGATATAACAGGAGCCGAGCATTTCCACTCCTACTTTAAAGAAGCCCATCAACTAGAAAGCTGTCAAGCCATATTTTTCAATGGACTGTTAAATAGTAATGTTAATTTAAGAATTCATTTTGTCACTTCACTATTAAAGAAGATTTCATGTATAGAAGCAATCACAGATTTTGCCTACTGAAATCCCTAGGGTCCTGGCCAGGCAACTTCACTGCTCACCATTGCCAATTGAAGAGACACTTCTGAAAATAACTGTATGTGTCATGGGTTATTTTGCTTTTGTTAGTGGCATAAGGGTGCGAAGCTATTCTCAATATCTTTTCCTGAAATCATTGTAAATAAATGAAATACAGAAACTGGATCAACAGCAAGCAGAGAGTAATCAGCTTTTTTTTTTTTTAATAGTGTCTCTGAGCATATTGGGTAAAGAGAGGTAGAAAAGGGAAAATGGTGACTGATAGCAGTTAACTTCTCATTGCTAGGACAAAGCACGAGGGCAGAAATACCTCCTTATGGAAAGAACAGGTTTGTTTTGGCTTACAGTATTATGGAAAGATTCATCATGGGGAAGAAAGCATTGCAGAGTAGGGAGCTGGGGAATCACATGTTGTCAAAGCAGAAAAGAAGTAGTCTAGGTACTAGGCTTGGAGCTGGACTATCTTGCCCACCCACTCCCATAGCTCATTCCAGCAAGGGTCCCAAATTGTCAGCAGCTGGGGACCAAGTATTGAAAACAAACTAACCTATAGGAGACATTTTACATTTAAGCCACCATGGCAACCAAAATAAATGGGAAAATAAAGTGCATAGACATGAAATCTTTAAGACTATCTTTTATAATTTTTAAAGTATAAAGATTTTAGATAACTAAAGTAATGTGAGGACAATGAAAAATATATAACTCTTAGTTCAAAGAGAAGTAGCATGTTCATGTTGTAAATAATTTAATGAACAGATAATTTAAGTCAAACAAATTCCATGAATTTTCATTTCAGATGTATTCCACACTCATCCTCCCACACATACCATCTGCTATTTGTTTTAAATATATGAAGTTATAGGTAAATTGAAATTAAAAAAATTTAAAAGTATCAGTTTATTTTTAGAGCCTACTAGTCTTTGATTCATGTTAAAAAGAACATTTAACTATAAAACTGACATAATTTGTGGAGGTGGTCAGAGCATGTGCTATAAATCCAAAGCAAGCATTAAAAAAAAAAAAAAAAAAAAAAAAAACACTTCAGCTGTGGCTGACAAGGTGTTGAATATGAGATACTTTATTTTAGTTTCCATTTGACAGCATAAGATCTTAATTACTCTCCCACATTCTTTGTTTGAATTTAAAATTTGTTGCATTTGTGATTCCATTTACTTCTTGTAAAAAAATTATGTTGTTTCACTTACTCTTCTAGGGAGCAGATTTCTAGGTCCAAATATACAGGAATTAAATACAAATAAGACTTTTCAGTTTTTCTTTCACTGAGTTGCCAGAAATCCCACAGGGTATAAGAACAAGTTTTAGCCCTAAGAGAGCCAGTGTACTTAGCAGGAAGGCCCCAGAGACTCCCATTAAAATGAGATTATTGTGTGGTTTAGAGAAATCCTCTTAAAATAGTGATGCTTGAATCACTATTGTCCCTGGAACAAATAGAAACTACACAGGAACATGAAAATGAGATGAGCACAGAGTACAAAGGGCCAAATATACAGTGTAAGCAAGAGTATGGTGAGTGGAGAAAAATTTCACCACCAGCCATATCAGCTAGATAAATAATATGAAGTGAAGAAAGATGGCATATGAGATTGGAGATTGAAGGAATGGAGGTCAAGTTGTCAGGGCTTCTTCATGTGAATGAATTTGAGTTTCACTTATTCAGAGACTGACACAGTCAGATTTATACTTTAGAGTAACCACTCTTCTTGTAGTATAAGTGGATTTAAGCTGGTACAAGACTAGAGGCAAAAAATAGAATGAGAAAGAAAAAATTAGTTGTCTACTTAAATAACCCAAATGAATGTTGACTGAAGTCCTTTTGAGGACAGTATAGCAGGCACAGGAATTTAAAAAACATCAAAATGGGGATGGATTTATCACTGATGAGCAGAAAGTAGACATTCTGACACTTCCAGGGAAGCCAAGATTTCTATACAATTAATAAAACACAAGTTTTCCTAAAAAAAAGACTATATGTTTTTATTCAGATAATATGAGTTCCAGATTAGTAGAAGAAAGCTTTGTCATCTGTTTGCAGAAGCATTATGAAAAATCAGGAATTGAATCTATATGGGACCTTCCAATTTAGACTGTATAATTTCTTTGTCTAGGGATTTCATTAATTCTTAAGTGGGAAAGTATTAGAAGTAATAACATATTTGCAGTATGTATATATTCTAATGTCAATGGATTACCTTGTATACAAGTGACCAAATATGGTGAATTTAATCATTCTTAAAGAAACAAAGCAATATGTCATTTGGTTTCCTTCTAGGTAAGTTTCTCATGTGCACAGCCCTGATACAGTGAAGCCCCGGTACTGTAATTGTCTGAAATATGGTACCCTTAAAATAATGGAACTTTTATATTTTAATTTTCCAGGCACTTTGATTTTATATTACTAAAACTTTGTACAATCTGATTTGGTATAACAGGATTAGTGATTACTGGATTAATGAGATAATGATTTTAGTCTATCATTTGAAAACCTTAGATATTATGCATCAGGAGACTTCAGTCTTCATAAGGCTACAGTGATTCTTTGTCAATAGATAGTGGTTCACCAATTGAAATGAAAATCATGTAGTCCATCTTATTGGTATAGAAACAAACAAATAATTTCAAACTGTAACAAAATAAAAGTAGTTGTGGAGATATCTCTGTGAGAAATGTGCTTGCCGTGTAACAATGAGGAGGAACTGAGTTAGATCAACAAAAAAGTTGGGCATAGTGGCACATTATCCTAATTCTAGCACTGGGAAAGTGGAGACAGGTGAATCCTTCAAGGTTACTGACCAGCCAGTCTACCCTATTAGGTGAGTCCCAACACAGTGAGTGACTCTTTCTCAAAAAAGGTGAATGGAGCTGGAGGAATGGCTTAGCAGATAAGACACTTGCCTACAAAGCCAAAGAACCCTGGTTCAGTTCCCCAGAACCCACATTAGCCAGATGCACAAGGCAGCACACACGATTGGAGTTCGTTTGCACATTTGCAGTGGCTGGAGGCCCTGGCATGCCCATTCTCTCTCTCTCTCTCTCTCAAATAAATAAATAAATAAAAATAAAATATTTTTAAAAAAGGTTAATTGATTCTGAGAAAAGACATCCTAGATGTTCCTATGATCTCACATGCACCCATATATACATGTTCACTTGTATACGCATGATCATGCACAAAAATAAGTATATAAATAAATAAATAAAAGGGAACAAGAGTTGCAGAAACAACTGAAAAATCATTAGAAGATATTTATGTCTTTACAATAAAATAGAAATAATCACCAACACCATCATCAAATAAAGGGTTTGTATCCAGAATAAACAAGTAAAAAATGGCAAAGGACATATATACATATGTTTCAAAAGGGGCCATCCAAGTAGACAGTAGATATAAAGAAAGTATTCTGTTTTTTTAATTACAAAAGAACAAAAATTTATTCAATAAGAGAGTATCTTATGCCTGTCACAATGACTTTTATTAAAAATGACAAAAGATAAGTGTTGTTAAGATGTGAAAACAGTAGAATGCTTACACATTTGTTAATAGGAAAATGAATTAATTCAACTATTTTTAAAGGTGATATGAAATCATATGGATGTTCCAAAAATCTAAGAAGAAAATTGAGATATGATACAGCAATTCCATTTCTAGATGTTTTCTCAAAAGATTTGAAATCAGTTTGTATGAGAGATGATTGCACTTTCATGATCATTGTAGCAGTATTTACAATTGCTCAGTTGCAGCATTATAAAGGCTCACTTGCAATTGGTTATAATTGATCTATCATGTCTATTAAGGAAAATCTGGCATGTGTACATTATTCATAGAATATAGATGGATCTCTGTGTAGAGCATAGTCAAAATGACATTTTGCTCCAGATTTTACCTGGAGTTGTTTAAAATGCTTTAGTTAAAAAGTTGAAATTGGGCTGGAGAGATGGCTTAACAGTTAAGGCATTTGCCTGGAAAGCCAAAGGATCCCAGTTTGACTCTCCAGAACCCATGTAAGCCAGATGCACAAGGGGGAGCATGTGTCTGGAGTTCATTTGCAGTGGCTGGAGGCCCTGGCATGCCCATCCTCTCTCTCTCTTTCTCTGCCTCTCTCTTTCTCTGCCCTTTATCTCTCTCAAATAAATAAATAAAATATATTTTTAAAAAGAAGATGAAATAAAGCAATTCAAACTCTAATATAATTTCTTGTTTGTTCTGATATTGACTTTATCTCAAGCATTTCTCAAGAATGCCAATAATTGTATGTGTGTTTCAGTTTACACACACCACTAGGCCTCACAAAGTCTTAACTCTCTTGAGCTTCAAGAAATATAATTTTGTTCAGAAATAGACTCACCACTGGATAAATATCAGTAGTTATTTTTAGAAGGAATACAGTTATGCAATCTGACCTTTATATACATAGAATGTGGCTGAAGCTTTGAGAACTGTACACGTCAGCCTAGTGTGAAAGTGTGGGTGGTCCAGGAAAGTAGTTGATATTTGGACTATAAAGGACTGGGAAAGCATAAATGATGTGAGAGCCACTTTTCCTTCTCTTAGCACTCATTCTTGGCTCACTTATAAGGAAATCATAACATAGTTGTCAGAAAGATGTGATATAAAGGATTCCTACTCAGATTATGGTATTTTACATATATATATTTTAGTAGAGGTGATTTGTTGATATGTATCACTTTTCATATAAGTATTCATCACAATGGTCACTATATGGTCTTATGCTCTAAGTTAAATATTTGATCAGAGGAAGGAGTTTTTATGTTCATATCAGTTTCTACTTAAAGAATATTAAACAACACATTACTATATGCTTTAAATTTATTTGCAATATAGTTAAAGTTAAATATAAAACTTTAAAGTTAAATATAAAACATATTTCTAAGCAATTTAGAACTTTAAATATATGTCCCTGGACTTCATACTCATGTATTCAGTAATTTACTATTTTATCCCATATGAGTTGCTTCTATTTTATTTATTTAAAAAGGTATTTTTTCTGACTTCGGCCAAGATGGTGACCGCCTAGCTGTGCTGCAAATCCCGGGGAAAGAAAGGCAAGACATTAAGGGTTCATGGGACTTTTACGGGAACGCAATCTCCAATAGATTGCCAGTGGGAGGGCAGAGAGGGGGGATAAACAGGGAATTGCTGATCCCCTCCTGAGTGAGTAGCAGACCCCTCCCCCCAAGTAGCCACCATATTCACCACGCCTCCGAACACAGATCTAGCCCTGCACATGGAAGCTTAGACTACTCTGCCCACTCGCCCACTTATGGCTGCAGCCACAGCAGGTTCAGCGAGTCCAGGCATGAACAGGGAATCACTGATTCCCTCACAGGCAGGTAGCCCACCCCTACCCAAGTAGCCCCCCTAACCATGGTGCTGCTGCACACCAATTAATCCTGCATGTGGAAGCTTACACTTCTCTGCCCACTCGCTCACCTACTGCTCCTGCTGACACACGTTCAGCAAGTCCAGGCCCACAGCAACTGCCATGCTAGCTCAGACTGTGTCTGTCACTTGTGCCAGCTCAGGTGCCATCCGCTACCTGTCTGCGACAATGGCCCTCCGCCACTGTCCTGTGGCAGGGGAGTGCAGACTGCTTCCGAGTCCTAGTGTTCCCACACCAGAGTTTGGGATGCTTCAGTACTTGGTGCCTCAGTGATCCTCCTAGCTCAAATGCAGACAGCTTTGGTACACTACCCCTTGAGAGATCAGGCAACATTGGTGCCTCAGCCAGGCAGTAGATCAGGCAGCTTTGGCAAGTGAGAGCCAAAACCCAGGCTGCTTGGCAACTGCCCCAAGCTGCCTCAGATTCCCACTGTGCTTGAGCCCAGGCTGATCCACCAACCTACGTGCCCATACACTGTCATGGGCAAACCACAGCGCAAAAGAAATAACATGAAAATCAAATGCAAGAAAATCCAGTTAGATCACCCAGGCCTAAAATGAACATATCTAATCAAAACATAGAAGAGTCATCAGGATCAGAACACCAAAATGATGCTATGAGCAATGCAACCCTGACCAACCTACTGGTGGAACTTGCAGGAAAGCAACAAAGGACCAATAATCGTGTGGGTGCTGCCATCACTAAACTAGACCTAATAGATAAGAAAATAGAAGGAGTTCAAAGACAGTTAAGAGATTTGAGGGAGAGTGAAAAAAAAAAGAAGACCTCAAAAATCAGCTGGCCATGATAAAAGAAGACATAAAGAAATGCAAGGATGAATTCCAAGAATCATCAAGAGAATCAGAAAATGATATCAAAAGGGAGCTTGACAGAGGGATGGAAATTATATATAGAAAAGTAGTAGAAAATGCAAACCTAATTGAACAAGTCCAAAACCCTCTAGAAGCTCTCAAGAATAGAGTCAGCCAAGTGGAGGATAGACACTCTGATCTGGAAGACAAGATGGAAGAAACAGTTGGAGAGTTCAAAAATTTCAGTAAGTTCAAAAGCTCCTGTGAACAGAACATGAGGGAATTGTGGGATACACTTAAACATCCTAATATCAGGATCATTGGAATACCAGAAGGAGAAGAAATTCAGATCAAAGTCATGGAGAATTTATTTAACAAAATAATTGAAGAAAACTTTCCCAGTCTCTTAAAAGAACGGCCCATCAGATACAAGAAGCCAACAGAACTCCAAATAGACTAGACCAAAGGAGAAACTCTCCAAGATATATTCTCATTAAGACTGTAAACATTGACACCAAACAGAGAATTCTAAAAGCATCTAGGGAAAAACAGCAAACCACTTTCAAAGGTACCCCATCAGAATTACTCCAGACTTCGCAAGGGAAACCATGAAAGCTAGAAGGGCCTGGAATGAAACACTGAAAAGTCTAAGAACCTCTGGCTTCCAACCCAAACTACTCTACCCAGCAAAAGTATCCCTCATAATAGATGATAAAAGAAAAACTTTCCATGACAAAACTCAGTTTTACAATTACATGAACAGAAAATCAAACCTACAGAGAGTATTTCAGGAAATTCTCCACACAGAAGAAACGAATTATCAAACTCAAATGCCTACAAGAAGCAAATCACAACACCCGAACTCAGAGTAGGCACAAAAAACTTCAAAGTCCATGAAAACACCAACCCACATCTACCATCACAGCAGGGATCAAATCAAATCTCACAGTCATTACCCTAAATATTAATGGCCTTAATTCACCCATCAAGAGACACAAACTAACAGGATGGATCAAAAAATTAGACCCCTCAATCTGTTGCCTTCAAGAAACCCAACTCACCACTAAAGACAGACACCTCCTCAGGGTGAAAGGGTGGAAAAAAATATTTCAAACAAAGGGGAATAAGAAACAAGCAGGCATAGCTATATTATTATCAGATAAAATAGACTTCAAACCAAAAATAATCAAAAGGACAAAGAAGGCCACTTCATACTTATCAAGGGAACGATCCGTCAAGAAGATATTACAATCATAAATCTATATGCACCAAATACAGGGGCACCAAAGTTCATAAAACAAAACCTGCTTGACAACAAAACAGAAATAACCACCAACACCATTGTAGCTAGGGAGTTCAATATTCCATTATCAGTAATACACAGATCATCGAAACAGAAACTCAACCGGGAAGTAAGAGAGCTCAATAAAACCATAGATGACTTAGACCTAACGGACATCTACAGAACTTTCCATCCCAAATCCAGAGACTACACATTCTTCTCAGCAGCTCATGGAACATTCTCTAAAATAGACCATATACTGGGTCACAAAGACTGCCTCCACATATTTAGGATGATTGATATAATTCCCTGCATGATATCAGATCACAATGCTATATTGCTAGAAATCAACAACAAAAGACCCACCAAGAATCCCAACGGCACCTGGAAACTGAACAGCACACTTTTAAACAATAAATGGATAGTGGATGAAATAAAAAAAATGAAATTGAAAAATTTCTGGAATTGAATGACAATGAGAACACATCATGCCAAAACTTATGGGACACAATGAAGGCAGTCCTCAGAGGAAAATTCATAGCACTCAACGCTTTCATAACAAAGACAGAGAGATCCCAAATCAATAACCTAACCATCCTCCTAAAGGCACTGGAAAAGCAAGAAAAATCCAACCCAAAGAGCTCCAGAAGGATGGAAATAATTAAAATCAGAGCAGAAATTAATGAATTGGAAACCAAGGAAACAATTAAGACAATTGACAAAACAAAGAGCTGGTTCTTTGAAAAAATAAACAAGATTGGCAAACACCTGCCCAATTCGATCAAGCAAAAAAAAGAGATGGTTCAAATTAACAAAATGAATATGGGGAGATCACAACAGATATAAGTGAAATTGGGAGAATCATCAGGACTTATTTCAAAAACCTCTACTCCACAAAACTGGATAATGTGGAGGAGATGGATAAATTCCTTGATGCATACCATCTATCAAAGCTAAACTCAGAGCAGATTAATCACTTCAATGAACCCTTCATACTCATGGAGATTGAAAAAGTAATTTAAAAAAACCTCCCCAGAAAGAAGAGTCCAGGACCAGATGGCTTCTCAGCTGAATTCTATCAAACCTTCATGGAAGAACTCAAACCAATCTTCCTCAAACTATTCCACACAATTGGAGAATAGGGAAAGCTACCCAACTCCTTTTATGAAGCTAGTATCACCCTAATTCCAAAACCACACAGAGATGCCACAAGAAAATTAAACTACCGGCTTATTTCCCTGATGAACGTAGATGCCAAGACCCTGAACAAAATCCTCGCAAACCAAATCCAACAACACATCAAAAGCACTATCCACAAAAAGAAAAAAAGTAAATAAAAATGTATTTTTTCTTAAACTATGAATTGACAATGATCATTTATGGGTAACAAAGTCATAATTTATGAATACAATGTAGAAATTACTTCAAGCTAGTTAGCCTACCTACTGCTTTTTGTGGTGAGAACATTTGAATTTAATCTCAATTTGAACTTCATAGTTCATTACTAATAACTGTATTTACTAAACGTGGCAAAATAATTAAAAAAGCAAACATTCCTCCATGTAACTGAGATTTTATAGCCTTCACCATCACCTCTTCATTCAACCACACCTTCAGCTGTTTTAGCCCTGTTATCTACATTGATGAGTTGAATTGTTTTACTTACATTTACACATTATTTGTCTTTCCATATCTGGCTTATTTTATTAATGTAATGCTCTCCAATTCCATTTATTTCCTTCTTATTTGAAGGCTGAAGAGTACTTGATTATTTATTTTCCTCATTCATTTCTTATGGATACTTTTTGATTTGGAGAAATCATAGGAAAGATAAAAAAATGGTAAAAGAATAATATACACTTTCATATTGGTTGTGCCCCTGAAAATTGGGGTGATCCAGAGTCACTTGAAGCACATTTAATGTTTGTTTCTCACAAATCAGGAAAAATTGTGTTTAATTAATGAGAATAGTGGAATGAAAATTAGAAACATTAGAAAAATATACTTAAAAGAGCAAAGTCTGGTATTTAATGAAAAGAAAAAATGAAATGAATGCAAAAGTATTGCTCCTAGAGTCAATTTCTGGAACACTTTTCTAAACTTGGAAGATGTTATAAGAAGATGCAGGAGTCAGTATAATGCTAGCTCCCCTTTCCCTTGCATTTTCTATTTTGGGTTCCATTCTAATTTAATGATACAAAGAACTATCTAGTCACCAAAAACTATAAAGCATGCCCAATTCACCCCAACCCCCATTATTTTAAAGCTCCTCCATATCACATTCAATCTATTCTAATAACGCTTCCTAATTTGTCCTCAACTCTTTATGCTATTGCAATTCATGCAGATGGCTTGTTACTCAGGGTGACTGTTTCTTACCCACGTGTTTTAACAAATCCTTCCCTTTGTGAAGTCCGTTTGTGTCCTTCCTACTCTTTCAGTTACCCTGAGGATAGAATCTAAATTTGTTAGTGGGTAGCCCACTCAGGCATGCCCTGATTTAGATAAGTTTATTTACAATCCTGTGCCTTTGTACATGCTGTTCACACTACTTGAAATTCTCCCACGTCTGGCTGCAGTAGAATTCATATACTAATTAAACTAGAATATGGAGATCTTTCCTTCACACTGTAATGATGTTTGTAACAAGAAGAAAGCATAGCCAAAGGAGGGGCTTGGCAAGAGACATGTCTCCTGAGGGTTGAAGGTTTCTTTCACACATTTCACTGCCAAAATTTCAAGTTTTGACACATTATAATGATGATTGCCTCTACTTCTATCTCCTGTTGGCTTACACAACTTACTTCTCATATGAAAGTAAAGTCTCAGGTACTCATAAGACATCTTGTTATGAATTGAACTTTGTATCTGCCATCTCTTTGGAGATAGTCCTTTATTTAATTTTTTCAAAAAGCTTGGGATTTAATTTAGGCTGCATTGTGAGGTACTAGCTTACTTCATGAACTGTGTTAAAGACCCATCTGTGAAGAGTGAGAGCTGCCTATCAGTCCAACAATTACAAGGGAAAGCACTGCGTTTGACAACGTGTGAACAATTAAAGGCAGAATGTTCCCCAGTTTTATAAAGCATCATTTAATCAATCCCATTAACATTCCAGGGAAGTGAAGCACAATGTCTACATCTCCCATATGTGATACAGTTAAAATTCAAGAAACTGAATCCTTCTGAGAGCTAGATCTGCAGCTTTCTGCTTCTACTGTGCTTCATAAAGCAGTCCTAGAGATTTTCAACATCATTAATGGTTATGTCAGTTCAGCCACCTTCAGTTAGTCTCAGCCAAAAAAGAGTTTATCTGAATGTGAACTGTACATCTACACATGCTTAAAATAAGATCCAGATGTTCTATATTTGTTATGAGAATATTGTACAAAATTATAATTTCAAAGCTTTTATAAATTTGATCACAGAGGTTGCAAAAATTATATATTAATAAATAAAATATAGACATTTTCATGCATGCATGTTTTCAGTGTGGCATGTGAGTTTGTGGTGTATTCACATGTATGTGCCCTTGCTGTATCCAATATATTTGCCTGTAGTAGTGTGTCCTCCTTTGCTTAGCTGGAGTAGAACATTGGGTATCCCAATCCATTGCTCTTCTACATGTCCTTATTTGATCTGGAGTCTCTTACTGATCCTGGAGCTTGCTCCTTTTCATGAACTCTAGCAATTAAGTCTCTGCTTCCCTAAGGGACTGAGGTTACACACACATATGGAGTCATGCCCCGCTGTTTATGTGGGTCTTAGATATCAAACTCTAGAAATCTCTCAGGTCTCTTCATGCTTGCACAGAAAGTACTCTGAAACACTGAGCCTCTGTAGCCCGAAGCATATATATGTGCACATATTACTTAAGATTACAAATCAAAAACAGCAAAGTAAAAATGACAGGAGATAATAATGAGAAGTGGCATCTCTTGTAGTTTGGAAGTGATTGACACCCACTACCTTTCTATTTGCTTATTGGCCATCTGTATACGTCCTTTGGAAAAGTGTATATGTAAATGCTTCATCCATTTTTTTAAACTTTCTTTTTATGGCTGAGTTATAAAAGTTCTTCATGCCCACAACATGGCTATAACCAAGGCTGCATTGAAATAATGCAGTGCAACAAAAGAAAGGTCTGGCAGATAAACTTTGGGTTAATTTTGCATTTGATTTTCATTTAATTTTTAGCTTTTGCATGTTCAGAAACTTTTACTCCTTCCAAAGTTTTTAAGATTCCATCACTCAGTTATGTGACCCTCATATGGGATTGTGACCTGTAGGTTAAGAAACTGAAGTTTAAGGGATAGAGATTAAAATGTTGAATACATTAGGACTATAGAAAGTACAGTCCCTAGGATCATAAAAGTAATTTCTGGTTTGATTTTTTTTTAATTTGGCATATGAAATTCTACGTATGAATGGAGTACAATGTGATATTATCATATATTTTGATACTATGTAACTTCAAATCAGGGCAAACATATTTGTCTCCTCAAACATTTCTTTGTGGTAAAACCATTAAAAAACTTTCTTCTTGCTCTTCTATGCATCCCACTGTGCATTAGAACAACAGAACTAAATTTTTCTTCCAGAGTGAGTGAATTTTCTCCATCTCTCTTTCTCTTTTATTCACCACTTTTCTACTCTCAACTTCTATGAGGGTCACTTTTATGGATTATACATATGAACATGATCATGTTGGACATTCTGTTTGTGTCTGGCTTATTTAATTTAAAATCATATCTTCCAGTTCTACCCAAGTGTTGGCAAATAACAGGTTTTTAGGAGTGAATAATATTCAATTTTGTTTTTTATCTCTATTTTCCATTTCTGTTACTTATTTTTAAGTGTAGGGACAGTTAGGTTGATTTTGGTTCTTGACTATTACGACTAATGCTACAATAAACATGGTAATGCAGCTGCATTTTTGATAAGCTAGTTTCCTTTCATTTGGATATGTACGATGTACTATAATTGTTGGATCATATGATAACATTAGTTTTAACATGTTTAGGATACATTAATTATTTTCCATAATGGTGGTATTAATTTGCCATCTGTAGTGGTTTGGTTCAGATGTAGCCAGCTGGTGGCAATTTAGAAATTGGAGCATCCTGGAGATGATGCATTGTTGGGGGCAGGCTCATGGATTATTAGCTAGATTCCTTTTGCCAGTGTTTGACACATTGTCCTGCTACTGTTGTCCCCCTGATGTTGACTGGGAGGTGATGTCCACCCTCTACTTATGCTGTCATATTCCCCTGCCATCATGGAGCTCTCCCTTGAGTCTGTAATCCAAAATAAATCCTTTCCTTCTACAAGCTGCTCTTGGTTTGTTTTCTTTTCCTGCCAGCAACATAAAGCTAACTGCAACAGTTAAATTGGTACCCAGAAGTGGAGCCATTACTGCCAAAAACCTGACTGTGTGGCTTTGGTCAATTGTGACTGTTTTGAGGGATTAATGTGAAAGGTTTTAAAACTCTGGCCTAAGAGACCTTTTACAGTTTTGTAAGTACAAGTTTATGGACGATTTTGTTGAGAGTTAAAAGACCTGAATGCTTTAAAAACTATGGACTATGAGGTATAGCTTATGAGGGTAAAAAATATTTTGTAGGGACTGGTCTAGAAGCTGTTAATGTGAGAGGTTTGCTGCATTCTGTCTGCCAATGTCCTGAGAACTTGTGCATGGTTGCATGGCATAAAAATGGACTGGTGTAATCAGAGGGATGTGGTACAGAAAGAAATAAAATCTTTAGGCCAAAACTGCTGCCCTTTCAGGTGCAATTGAGAGATTATAACCATTGAGATTGGGTTAGCTGATCTGCATTGGAACAATGGGAAAAATGCAGACTCTTTTGAAGAAAGGGGCCTGAATATTGAAGTTTACCTGTTCTTCAAAGTCAGCTTTATTCCCTCCTGGATTAACAAATTAGTAGCCTACCTGGTACTATGGAGTATAATGAATGCAGGAAAGAGAGGATCATTGGATTTGCAACACAGTCTTGCTTTTTGGAAATGGACATGGGCAGTATGAAGCAGGCTTGTTGGATTACCTGCGTGAAGGCCTGATGGAGCCATGATGATGAACCATGGTTTTCAGTAGAGACACAATAGAGATGCCAGGACTACGGAATGGCTGCAAAAAAATGCTGTGAGATGAAGATTTCTAGGACTCTGAGTAGCCTACCTGGAGGGGCAGAATTGGAACTCCAGATACTTGTCACTTGTGAGAATGATCAAACTTGTCACTGGTTAGAGTTGTTTGACTTGGAATTACAGAATTTGATTTTTCCTCTGTTTGTTTAAATCTTTTATTGGTTCAATCTTTCTTTGTTATGCCCAATACCATCTTTTGCAGTGTGAATGTTTATTTTATGCTATTATGGGTTTTGTTTTCGTTGGTATTACAGCTCAGTTAAACCACCTTGGGCTATGGGGAAGTTTTAATATCATTGAGATTGATAAAATCTATAGAAACTTTTAAACTTGGACTAAAAGCACTGCATTTTACATTATGGATGGTTATCAGTATATGGAAGCATGGGGTAGAATGTGGTGCATTGATTCAGGTGTCACCCATAAACTTAGGTGTTCTGAATGATAGGTCCCCAGATCATAAGCAATCTGGGAGCTGGATCTTCCTGGAAGCAGTGTATTGTTGGATGGGTTTATGGATGTTATAGTCAGCTTCCCTTTGCCAGTGTTTAACACAATCTCTTGCTAGTGTTGGCTACCTGATGTTGGCCAGGAAATGATGACCACCTTATACTCACACCATCATTTTCTTCAGCCATCATAGAGTTCCCCTCCAGTCTATAAATCAAAATAAACCCTTTCTTCCCACAAACTGCTCTTGGTTGGGTGTTTTCTTCCAGCATCATGATGCTGACTACAATACCATCCCACCAATGGTGTGTAAGCATTCCATTTCCTTTAGTCCCATAACAACAATTTTGCCATTGGTCTTTTTTATGAAAACCATTATACAAAGATAATTTCCAACAAAAAGATACAACATCTAAGAATATAATCATCTCAAATTTTGACTTTCTAAGTGAATTGATGTTAAACTTATATTTTTATTTATTAAACAAACATATTTTGCTCCATTTCAGAGTTCAAACTTAAAAAAGAACCCCAAATTTTAATATTAAACATTAGGGATCAGATTGCTAAGTATCTACTTATTTTGACATATTTTCATTCAAGTTTCATAGTATTTACTAAAAAAAAAAAAAAAAAAAAAAAAAAAAAAAAAAAGCTTAATAACAGCATTAAAACTAAGGAAGGAGGGATGGAGAGATAGTTCAGTGGGAAAAGGCACTTTCTTGCAAAACTTTACAGCCTGGGATTGATTCCCTAATACCCATGTAAATCCAGATGCACAAAGTGGCTCATGAATCTGGAATTCATTTGCAGTGATAGGAGGCCCTGGTGTTCACATTCTTTTTCCCTCTCTCTCTTCAATAAATAAATGAATATATGTATGTATATATATTTTTTTTTTCTTTACAAAAAGAAAACTAAGATAGGAAGTATGTACAGGGCCAGAATCTAGAAATATGCTCACAATTGTTTTATGTAAAAATACATACATAATGTAGTTACAAGGACAAAAGAATAAAGTTGCCAATTCTTTGTAAAACTAAAAATATATACAGTGAATTATTCTTTCTTAATTTCCTCAGCTATTTACTTCAAATGTCACTGTTTAGTGCTTTCATTACAGCAACAAAATAAGGAATAATTTACTCATCATTTCTATTGCTCTATACCAAAGAAAATGATTTTTCAAGTCATATATGCATAAAACATGCATTTCTCTTGTATGCACTACTTAACTATAACTCAATAAAAACAGCCATACAGAGAAAATGTTCAAAAATTTTGATGTAACTTGAACTTCATAATATGGTAAAGACAAAATAAAACATTTAACATTTTTTTTCATTAAAGTTCTTTCATTCTTATAGTAACATAAAGAATAAAATTGAATCTGCTATCTTTACAGAGAGGTAAAAGAGAATAATTATGCTGTGCAAAACAATATAAATTTTCTGTTTGGCAATGTGATAAACATACCAAAATATGTTTTAAATGAAACAGATTAAAAGCAGCATCCTTAGCTGCACTTAAGATAAATTCTTATTTTCTGCATTTTCATGACATGGATCCCACAAAGTCCACATTTTGGGGTTTCAAAAGCAGTAAGGAAGATTAATCCTAAAATTGATCTAGTCTTTAAAGGGCAACAGATATTTTTCATTTTTGACATACAATTGTACAACCACAGTACAATAATATTTTCAAGCCTGAAAATAAGGATAATTGAAAAGGTATATATTCTGACAGTGTAATATGAAATAAAATTACAATAAGTTCAATATAGTGATAAATAAATTATAAATGTGTTTCTATCTCAAAATTGTTTAATTAGGTGATTTTTCACTATGATTGTTAGTACTTGTTTGCCATTATCACAAAATAAATTATCTTGCAGGTAATTACATGTTACTTCCCCATGAGTTAAATATTCTCGCAACCCACATATGGTGGTCATAAGCATGCATTTCTGTTTCTACTCATCAGCAACTTATTTGATGGTTTTTGTGTGTCAATCACTACAATGAGCTCAGGAGACATGGGAAAAAATGTCATTTTCCCATATCTAGCTACATGTATGTCATTGGCATCAAAGGGTTTTTAAATTATCAAGAAAGAAAACTGGAGACAAAAAGGTGAGAGGTACAAGGTAATTTTGAGGGCTGACTTTTTCACTTAGCCTTCAAGAAGGAGCTCTTGGTTAGCAGGCAAAATGGAGGAAATTAGAGATGAAATTTTCATAGTTTGATCCTGTCACTGGAGCTAAGGTCTGACATATTAGTAACTCAGTGTTATTCAGGGAAATAGGATGTATATACCATGTTATGAAAAGTAGAAGACTTAGATGTGGTTAATAGAGTAGAACGGAAACTAAGGGATGTTGAAATACAGAAGGAATTCATTACAGATTCTAAATGCAGGAGAAATAGATTTGCATGTACATTTGTGAAGAATTTTGTATTACTGAAAGAGGGCTGTGTGTGTGTGTATGAAAGAGAGTGAGGGAGAGAGGGAGAAAGTAAGTGAGGAAGAGAGAAAGGGAGGGAGACAAAGTAAGTGAGAGAAAGAGATTAGTGACTTGTACGAGAAAATAGATAAGATTTGAATTCTGGCCGCAAAATAAATAGACAATATAAATAAATTTGAATAGTTTGAGAAAGCAAACTCCACAAAAAATGTAACTTATTATATTCTTTTTCAGGCGAGAACAGAATTATAAATAACAAGCAGTATTTGGTTTGAGAGACAGGGCATGGAACCATTCACTGACTCTGATAGGTTTGAACATGGAGTGAAGTATAGGGAAAAAGATAGATAAAACTTTCAGTCTTTGGCCAGTAAAAGCAAAGATATCTAATAGGCAGAAGAACATAAAACTTAGAAAAATATCCTCAGCATTAAATACATTTATTTATGAAATGTAAACATTATGTAGAAGAAAAACCCCAAATAATAATGAAATTAAACATGGTTAGGCTGGTATTGAGCAATATCGATAGTAGTAAGCAATTAAAGGACATGCTTAATTGCCACTTTGATAAAATACTGAACTCTAAAACTCAGATTATAACCATAGAAGATAACTTTGGGGATGAAAAGAAAATTTACTTACGAAAGAATAATAATCAAAGTATGAAAGGCAAATATGGGAAATCTGATAAGTTTACTAAAGTACAATAGAGATCTGTTTTGGTATATGTCTTTTCTGACCTCCAAAATGGCTCTAAGTGTTATTCTAGGCATGCATACACTTACATAGTCTTCTCCCATAGTGCATTTGGTCTTATCTTTGTGATCAATTATTCATTTTTCTCATTGTTGTGATAAAATACATGATAAGAAGCAATAGAAGGGAGAAAGAATTTGTTTGTGGCTCACAGATTGGGGTGATACAGTCCATCATGACAAGGAAGGCATTGCACTAGGTGCATGATGCAGCTGGTCACATTGCATCCTCAGTGAGGAAGAAGAGAGTGGTGAATGCTCATGCTCAACTTGCTTTCTCCTTTTTGTATTATATGTATAGTGAATATAATTTCACACATAGGATATAATATTTCATATGGAAAATTCCCCAGGTTATGACAGGAGTGCTGTCCTTAGAGGAGGAAGGCTTCAGGTGTTTGTTCACCTACCAGACAGTAAAATGACCTCAGGTAGCACAATGAACATTGCCTGAAGTTATGCATTCAGAGCACTTTTGCGACTAGAGTATGCATTATTTTTAAAAAATCACCCCCAACAGGGATGGGATATAAATCGTGGGGAGGGCTTAATGAACCATATTTCATTTTTGCTGTATATACTTTTTAAATTGGAAAACTTAAGAAGTGACATAAGAAAACAGGTATTTGATTTCTTATCAGTAACAGTTTTAAGAAAATGAGTAATAAGAAAATGAGAAATCAGTATATAATAGAAAATAATACATATGATCAAAGTGTTATTTCAGCTAGCCTCAACCACTGGATTCTTCAAGTCAAATTCAAGCAAACATATGACTATGTGTATATATATACATATATATATATATATATAGCCTTTGATTGACTGAAGCTCAAATATAGGGTCTCCAAAATTTCTACCAGTGAGTCAGGCACACCTTTTCCTTGAAGGACTTTGTAAAAGTGGGATGTTAGATGCTATCAGAGGTTGTTAATCCTCTACTGAGCAAATGGCAATTAGCAAACATTGGTATTGCAATCTAAAATTAACTGTCTTGTTGATATGAAGGAAACTATAGTGACAGCTTCAGATAATTCCCCAGACAGTTAGCCTTTTCAGCTTTTAGCTTTTCAGCACTACATGAGCTATTAGGGGAAAGTGGCCAACAATAGTCTGAGCAACCAGAGGTCTAAGCTACTCAGAAGCAAACACCATGACAGGATGTACAGGCCTGTGCAATAGTGGCACACAGCCTCAGTACATTACCAGTAGCTTTATGATTGGCTAAGAGATCCACTCGGTGTAAAGGAACCCATATCTGGAATTGGGAACCAGATCAGAATCCTATGGAGACAAAGATTATGCTCTCCAGTGTCAAACTTTCACTAGTCTTTGGCTAAAAGAGGGGTTACATACATCAAAATCTCTCTAAATTAATAATGTTTATCACATTTAAACTATGCTGACTTCACTCTCCATTGGAAAATCTGTTCTTTTTCAGAAGGTAGTGAGACCAGAAGACATAAACTACACCTCACACTTCAGCCAAGCAACAGATGAAACCACAGAGGACTTGGGGAGATGTGCAAGAATGCTACTTCCATGCTGAACCTGACAATCAGCATGCAGATGTAGGAGATAGACCCTGAGGGTACTCACCACCTACCAAAGCAGAGATCCAGAGGCTCATAACAGCTCATCACTGAAGTAGACTTAAAACTCACCCACCAAGGCTCAGAGAATTTTGCAGAAGAGGGGTTGGAAAGACTGTGAGAGCAACAGTTTGAGACATCATGTCCAGAAGCATTCCCTGCACCCCTCCAAAAAAAAAAAAAAAAAAAAAAACCCAAACTGACTTCTCCCACAAGGTATTAACCTACAACCCCATAGGGAATACCTGCAACCCACTGAGGAGCGTCCCCTACAGAATGGGGGCCAGTGATGAGGGAAAAGAGGGTACCAACATATGATATATTCATACAAAATTTGTTGATAGTAATAATAATTAATTAATTTTAAAAATTGAAAATGAAGAGCTGGGCATGGTGGTGCATACCTTTAATCCCAGCACTCAGGAGGCAGAGGTAGGAGAATCATTATGAGTTCGAGGCCACCCTGAGACTACATAGTGAATTCCAGGCCAGCCTGGGCCACAGTGAAACCCTACCTTGAAAAATAAAATTAAAAAAAGAGAAAAAATTGAAGATTAATTTTAAATATAGTTTTGAAAACTAAATTCAAGATTATACTATAAATTATATAAAAATTATAGGCAGAATATTAAAATATAACTTCATCTTCTATTAAAACATAACATTTCAAGTAGGCATTGACCCACAAATGCTATGAATTTTATTTGATGGTTTGTATCTAGTTTTCCATAATTATATACTTAGGTAAATGATATCAAATTTTAAATAAAATAATTTGGCAAACTATAACTTAATAATTAATAGTATATATTTAATGAATGCATTTTACTTAAAGAATATATTTCTCCATTCTCATAGGAAATTAAAGATAAAGTTATATAGAATAAGACTATACCTCAAAAGAACAAAAAAATTGAAAAAAAAATTATATGATCTAAATCAAGTTACCATTATTAGTCTATCAACATGACAAATAAGGTCAACAATTTTTTTCATTGCCAAATAGTAAGTCTTTAATATCAAAAGATTATGTGTTCTTCAAATAAAATTGTCTTCTCATTATGCTTTGACTTTCCATGAACATTCTTGACTCATTGCCAAATACGACAATTTGTTTAAGGGTTTTCATTATTGTTGTGCTGTTATTTTTTTTTTCTTGTTTTTTTGAGGTAGGGTCTCACTCTAGCCCAGGCTGACCTGGAATTCACTTTGTAGTCTCAGGGTGGCCTTGAACTCACGGCAATCCTCCTACCTCTGCCTCCCGAGTGCTGGAATTAATGGCGTTTGCCACCACGCCCGGCTGCTGTTACTATTTTTGAAATAGGGTCTCATGTAATACTCCAGGCTGGGCTGGAACTCATTATATGATTCTCCTGCTGAGTTATTATATAGTTAATAGGTGCAAGTTAATAGCCCAAAACATCCACAAATGTATACCCAAGGATATCTGTAACTGCAATTATATTGCTATATTGTTCATATTATATTTTCCCTGTATTTCATTCATTTATTCATTTTTATTATTTCCCTCAATTTTTATGCTAAGAATAAACTATTGAAGTAATGAATGTACCTGGTCTGGTGCCCTATACTTAGTGTGAATTTGTACCAGTTTCATTGATTATTGCTATAATTGTGTAACATATTTTCAATCTGACTTGAATTAATAAAATATATAGAGAGTTCAATTCTAATAAGAATTTAAATGACCAACCATAATTATGCATCTCTATGTAGATAAACTATTCATACATAATATTATGAAGCACCTAGACAGAAAATATTGTGGTGGATGGATTCAACCTGGGGGAAACCAGTAAGAGCATAGGAGTATCCATATAACTGGTAACTAATAAATATGCCTGTTTCAAGAAGAAATGCGATTGATTGATTTTGCTTTTTTATTCCCCATTATTACCAGAATGAAACCTTAATTTAGGTCGAACACCAGGAGGATAAGATATAATAGATTACCCATATAAAACAGATATTGCCAGATAGGGTGCTCAGTGGTTGCTTAGTACTGATTACATTTTGTGATATTCTTGAAGTTTATTCCAGAGCTATATTTTATTTTATTTTATTTTACTTTATTTTATTTTATTCCAGAGCTATATTTCTAAAAATGCAGTTTAAAAGGTAACCTTTCCCTTAGGAATAAACAATAATTGAGTCATGGGTAACAATTTTTCTTCCTGTGATTTCTACAAAGTAATTTTTCATCTTTATTGATGTGCTGCTTTTGAGAATGTTATTTTGACTAATTTAGATTTTTGAACTTTAAAAACAGCATGAATTTGCTTAATGATCAATGAAAATTCATTTCACATGCCACATACTGCCACATGTAACTAATTTTTGCAATGTGGTCTTATTAAATATAGTCTACTTAGGAAATAAGAATCAATGATAGCAAATCTTCCCAAATTATTTTATGCTTTTTTTTTTTTTTTTTTGGTTTTTCGAGGTAGGGTCTCACTCTAGCCCAGGCTGACCTGGAATTCACTATGGAGTCTCAGGGTGGCCTTGAACTCACAGCGATCCTCCTACCTCTGCCTCCCGAGTGCTGGGATTAAAGGCGTGCGCCACCACGCCCGGCTTATTTTATGCTTTTAATTTAACAATAATTTAAGTAGACTTTCTATGTGTCTCAATGATTCACTTAAGCCATAAGACTAGTTTCTTATAATGTATGACCTTCTTTACCAGAAATGAGTATTTTCCCTGAAAGAAAAAGCTTTGATGTATCCAAATAGATTAACATTTTAAATTTATATTTATTCTCTAGTATATCAGGCTTTACTATTTTAAAAAGTCTCAAGACATTGTTGATTTTAATAGTAGGTAATAAATATCCTCATGAATGTTCAACTAACATTTTTCACACATCCTTATAGTCCATTATTGTGTACAGTTCAATATCTGTGTTGCATTCACAATATTATAAAACTATCATCCATATCTAATGCTGCTATATTTTTCCCATCTGTAAAGGAAATTGTGTACTCATTGAGCACTCATTCATAATGTGCTTCCAAACAGCAGCTGGCAATGCCTTTTCTGCTTTCTGTCTCTTTGATTTGTTTATTTGGGATACTCCATATAAACAGAATTGTGATGCATACGTTTATATGTCTGGTTTCTTTCACTTACTATGGAATTTTCAAGTTGCATGCATATTCTAGTATGTATCACCACTTTGTATCATTCATTGCTGAATATTAAATCATGTTATGTGTATTCCATATTTGCTTACCAGTTTTTTATTTCACAGTCATTTTGGTTTTTTCATCTCTTGGCAATTATTTCAGCAACAAATTTTGTTTGTATGAGAATAGATGATATATTTCTTTTCAAACACAAATTAAAAAAATAAGAATATCAAACAAGGAAATTTGTTTTCTTCCTGAATAGAGAAAAAAAATTCTTCTAAGTACAAAACATATCTGTCACATACTAAAGTTAAAATTTACATGCCATGTAGCAGACAGCTTCAGGTTCACTGAGATGAACTTCCAGACCAGGCACAGTTATGGAGAAAGGGATATTTATTGAAGCTTACAGATCCAGGGGAAGTTCCATAATGGCAGAAGATGCTGGCCTGCCTTCACAGGTCCAAGCGCAGAGAAAGAGAGCACAAGCCAAAAAGTCAAAAGCCACATAGCACAGCACACCTCAGGAACTCCAGCTAGGCACACTTTGCACATCTTTAGATTGAAATCTGAAACCCACTACCACACCTTAAGATCCAGCCAGTGACACTGCCTCCAGCCAGATGGCTTCAGATACAAACTACAAACTAATAAAACACTGGATATATTGGGGGCCATCTATTCAAACTACCACATTCATAACCTCAATGAAACATGAAGTTTACTGACTGTCAAAGATAAAATTTTCCAGGTCTAGGACCCATGAATCTACCTAACATATTGAATAGGCTCTCTTGACTGTATTCCATACATACTAATCTGTCTTCTATTTCTTTTCACCCATAATCACATCTTCTTTGGCTTTTTCTAAGTCTGTTATATGGCCACTACATTCAATAATTGACTTAAGACAAAATCTATTAGCCATTCTTGGTATATTCTCCACGTTATCAATGCAAATGACCTTCTTCAGAACATTTGCAGTTGATATGCAAGATACAATGAAATTTTCCATTGTTCTTTAATTTCTACTGCTATTACATTAGATCAAACCACAGTCATAGTCCATTTGCACTGTCCCTTCTTCTCTCCGCCATCTTAAATTTATTTTCCCTCAGAAATATTGGAGGGACTTTCAAGACAAAATACTTACTTCTCTTGATAGGTTAGTGAGTTGCCATCTATTAGGAAGATTCTAGACAAGTAACACTGGGATTTACATTAGCTGTATGAGAACTTCTTTATCTTAATTTTGTTTAGGTAGGAGTATTTCTTCTTTGTGGTGATTATTAAAATTTCAGAATCCTTGGAATAAAAATAGTTTAACTGCCTACTGTTTCTTAAACCCTCTGGAAACTTCCTATACTTTTAATGTATCCATCTCAGCACATCCTGTTGCATTGAATCTACCAGTTCCTATCAGTTTCTATAGGACATGATGTCTGGCTGGTATTTCAACCTAATTGGGGTCTTCATTCATTGAACCCAATGGCATTGGCCCTTCTAAGCATGTTTTCTGCATCACATTGTTCTAAAATATTCCTAAACAGTTTTAGCCCTACTCCACTGTCAGTTATATTGAGATTATTTATTCTATCACTTTCACAATAGATTTTAGGCTGACTGGATATTTTCATGGTAAGAAATAAATATTCCTTTTGAAAATGGCAATGCATTGTTTAAGTAAATATTATTTTTTGTTTTTTTAAATGTTGCTTTTAATTTATTATAAACTTATTTGTGAGGAGAGAGACAAAGAGTATTGGTGCACAAAGGCTTTTGCTCTTGCAAATGAATCCAGATGTATATGCCAATTTGTGCATCCAGCTTTATATGGGCACTGGGAAATTGAGTCTGTCCTGGCAGACTTTGCAAGCACTGAGGTATCTCATTTTTATTGTCAAAAATCATTCATTTACTCATTTTATTTTATCCTTAATTTTTTTTCTTCACAACCTTTATTCCAATGGAAGACATACCAAATTATTTGGGCAATAACTTTAACTTTTCAAATACATATTCCAGTTCCTAAGCACTAGGGAGAAATTATTGAAGTAAGGGTACAAAAAATCATCTCCTTCATGGAGTTTACATTCTAACACATCACAGATCCCACTAGTTATTATATATACACATTCTCAGACAGAGATAGAGGCAGATAAAGAGAGAATGGGTGCGCCAGGGCTTCCAGCCACTGCAAACAAACTCCAGATGCGTGTGCCCCCTTGTGCATCTGGCTAACGTGGGTCCTGGGGAATCAAGCCACGAACTGGGGTCCTTAGGCTTCACAGGCAAGTGCTTAACTGCTAAGCCATCTCTCCAGCCCCCTCCATTCCACTTTTTGCAACGCTTCATCATGTCATGGATGACAAGCTACTGTCTTTTAAACACATTTAAGTAATTTCATAATTCCCAGCTAGGACGTTTAGGCACAAAATTATATATATATATATATATATATATATATATGCCACGAACATAGTCACATATGCAGTTTGAGCACGTACAAACAATATATTTGGTTTTTTATGAAAAAAATATTCTGAAAATAAAATATGAAAATATTTGTTCTGAGAAAATATTTTCTAAAATATGTTTTATTTCTGGTTCAAGAGACTGGACAATGCACTTTTGAATAATGTCTTTAGTGTTTCAGATAAAGAAGCCCAGTCAAGATTTCTGGTTTTGAACATGGTTTATTATATATAATGCAAGCACACATTCTTTGGCCATTTGTCACTTTTCACATGTAGAGGACTTTTCTTCCTGTCCCACACAGAAGTGTCCCTTCCCAACAACATATGTAATTCCGTTCTGCCAAAAGCAGGACAGATTTTGCATCTTGGATTTTGAGAACTGCTCCATCTGTAGCTCATAATCTTTGCTATAAATTCCTCACTTTTCCTAAAAGAATGGTATGTATCTTCAGGAGAACTGACATGGTTGCTGAATATTTAAATAGTTCTGATACATTTTATTTCAAGAAATTTGACAGACTCATGAATTATAAGAAGAAAGAAAAGGTATCATATTTTGCCTTTTATGCATGTTCATCGTGTGCTCTCAAAGCCGATGGCTGAAAACCAATGGGATTGTCTCATTATCTGTGGAAAAGGATTATTTAGAGGGAGAGACACAGCAGTAAAGGATGAGTGGAGACAAGGCTATGCTAATACACAATCAGAAAAGGAGAGGTGCAGATGACCTGTGCTGATGATAGCTAAGTTAAAGCAGTATGAATCTATTAAACTTTCAATGTGGTACATTAAAACATTCAGGTAAAATTGAGTTTGAGCAAAATGAACACAAGAAGAATAAGGCTATTGGTCCAATCTAATTGATTAGTGTATATTTAAATTTCTTTAATTGAAATCACTTATATAATTTGGATTGTCATATTTTCCCATCCCATACCCACTGATTTTACTGAGTGCTTCTTAACAAAATTTGACCTGCTGTTCTTTAAAAGCAGGTACTTTGGAAATCCTCATGTATAAAACTTAGGGATATCTCTGATGATTAGGGATGATGAACATTTTCTTAAGTGTGTGTTTGCCATTTGTATTTCTTCCACTGTGAACTGCCTGTTCAGCTCTTTGCCCCATTTTGTGAGTGGGGTGTTTGACTTCTTACTGTTTAGATTTTTGAGTTCTTTGTAGATTTGAGAGATTAGGCCTCTGTCAGTTGAATAACCAACAAATATTTTCTCCCATTCTGTGGGAGGAACTGTAGTTTCCTTTTATGTACTTATGTTTTTAAATGCAAATTTACATTTTTAACTTTAAAATTTTTATTTATTTATTTATAAGAGAGAAAAAGGAGAGAGAGAGAGAGAGAGAGAAAGAGAATAGGTACACCAGGGCCTCTTGCTAATGCAAACAAACTCCAGACTTTGGTGCCACTTGTGCATCTGGCTGTAAGTGGGTAGTGGAATATCAAACTCCAGTTCTTAGGCTTTTCAGGAAAGTGCCTTAAATGCTGAGGTATTTCTCCAACCCATGTAAAGTTATTTTTAACTGATACATAAAATCACCAAAATTACAGAATGTTATGTGATGTTTCCATATATTCATACATTGTATAAGTAAAGGCCATATTGAATGTAACATGAAGAGAGTAATAAGCCAGATTAATAATTACATTGTACATCAGAAAGTACATGGATGCAATGCCAGTGTCTTCCTTTGCTGCCAGGACATACGTAGCTCAAAGGCAGATCTCCATCAGTACTGGAGAGCCCAGGGTTACAGGCTTTGCAACTTTCAAAGCATTAGATTGACAGAAGGACCAAAGTACTACTCAAGGGTCTTTTCATTAACAAACATATATTCCCAAAGTTATTTTTTTTATTGGGTCATTGGGCCTAAAGAAGGTCTGGGCATGAACCACCAAAATCATACTAAATCTTAAAATTTTCTTGATAACCTGTCATTCTATTATTCCATATATTTTAGTTTTAATTCCAGTGGAAATATTAATGCCCATAAATAATTAAAATTTAACTATAAAAGTTCAAACTGCTTTTACTTCTAATAGGTTAATAGTCTGATTAAATAAATATTCCTTATATCTATGTGACTTTCCACTAGAATGTCCAGAAAGAATAGCATGGCGAATGTTGTATTTCTTTTAATAGTTTATTTTTATTTATTAATTTGAGAGAGAGAGAGTGAGACAGAGAGAGGGGGGGACAGAAAGAGACACAGAATGGGTGCATCAGGGCCTCCAGCTGCTGTAAATAAGCTCTGGACACATATGCCACTTTGTGCATATGGCTTACGTGGGTCCTGAGAAATCAAACCTGGGTTCTTTGGCTTTGCAGGCAAGCACCTTAACCATTAAGCCATTTCTCCAGACAGAATGTTGTATTTTAAAGTATCATTTGTCTTTTATTATGTGGTTCAAGAAGCAGATAGATCCTTGAAACAGTGCCATGGCCACCAGCCTTGCCTAGGTTTTATCTTGTAGTTTTAAATCATCTTTTTGCAGCTAGAATCACATTTCTAGAGAACAATTTTAACATCTCGCTCATCTTGTTAATTCATTTGCTAAGAGTCCTCTCTATCCTCAGAGTGAATGTCAAGCATCTTAGAATGCTTTATTATTTCCATTACAATATGTAGCAGGCTTAGATGTCTAGCTTGTCTTTCTTTTCTGTGCTTTCATAATATTGGATTACCTTTTCTCTTTCTTCAGTACTCTGTATGCATTGTATTTGTGTTAAGACAACTGATTGGATACTTCCTACTTCAATGATTTCCCCTTAAATTTTTTTTCCTTAATTTTTCTCTAGATGATGCCATTAACCATAATGTCCATATATGCAAAGGCTGGACTTATAGCATTCTTTAATATTGTCACAGCTATGATAAAAATGCCGGTCATAAAACCTCACTGAATTTCTTCCCCTAACTTAAAATCCATGGTACAACATTCATCATTATTAATTTGAAACCTGTTTCCTGTATTGTAAAGTAGAGATAGAGATAAAGAGAGAGAGAGAGAGAGAACAGAAAAGAGGAAGGAAGGAAAGAAGGCAGGAAAGAAGACAGGAAATTAGGTTAAAATGCTTATTGAAAATGTCTAGGTCTTTGTTTTTTGTTTCCTTTGTCTTTCTTTTTTTTTTTTTCCTTTTTTTTACATTTTTGTTTTCTTCATCAAAAGTATCTAGATTTTTGTCATCAGTCATAAATATGTACTGCCCTTTTAGTTTTCTCTTGTGCTTGTGGGGTAGAGGCATGTTTTAGGGAACATTTTATCCATTTGAACTCATATAATTTTAAATGTGGTTATAGATTACTAATAGTTGATTCTTTTATTCCTGCCCATCCCCAGCTCTATAACCAATGTATATGACAATTTACATATTCAAATTGAATTCTACCACTCTTATTACTTAAAGTCTTGTGGTGACTTCAATATTTCCCCTTTTAATTTTACGAGGTTTAACAAACATAAAATGTGATACTTATAATACCAAAACAAAATGGTAGCATGAAAATATCAAACTCAATTTCAAATAAAAAATGCAGTGCCACTGATTATATGGCACCTCCCCAGGTAGAGAGATAATTTATTTATTCATTAATTGAAATGCTTTATTATTGCTATGGACCCGGCATAGACCAAGAACAGGATGTAGAACAGTGAACAAGGGCAAAATGCTTTAGTGTTTTGAATACATGGAAAGGTGATATTTCACAAGTCTAATCATTCTTTTGACTAAATGTGTTAAACTTTACATTCCATGCTCTCAAATTTTAAAGATAATTTTTCTTCATTAATATGAATATTTTTTAATATGAGAATGCACTAGATTGGTTATTTCCTCCTGTGCCTTGCTAGGCAATGTCTCATACATTATTATTCTGTTCCTTAGACATGTGTTTATCTTCCCAGGCCTGTCACAAAGAGAACAGAAAGTTCATCTTCTAAATTCTCCCCGTATGTCTTCTTGTGGTTGTAGATAGATTTAATTTGATGCACAAACCTCTTAATGGGAGGTCAGCATGGCTGCCAATCACCACTTACCATCAGCTGCTTCACATAGTTCTCTGCACCTCACTTAGGCACAACAAAAGCCAGCTTTTAATTGAGAAGAAAGGGATGATTCCTGAGTGGAGGCTTTGGTAAGAATCACTGCATCAAGAAACACTGAAGTCTTAGGAGTTTAAAGATAAAGAGAAATCATATCACTAGTATCACACTGGTGATGGTGGTGTAGCTGCCGGGCAGACTGTCCAGCATGTGTGAACCCTGGGTTCCATACTTAGTAACACAAAAGAAGGATAATATCTTATTGAAAAAGAACTGTGTCATATCTTACATCACCATTGTTTTATTCAAAATGTCAAAGCAGTTTCAGAGGAAAAAAATTCAGCCCATTTCAATCCAAATCATCCTTGTTTAGACCAAGCAGCATTCCTTTCTATCATGGTGATGAATTTTAAGCTTCTGAGCTTCCATCTATTCCCAGAGAAAAATAAAAACAAAATAAAGATGAAGGGAAGGGAAGAGAAATTACACAGAAGTCTTAACTATCAGTTTTTTAAATTTTCTTAAGTTCAGAATTCATATTCTCCTTCATGGCTAATTATGACCTTCCAGAGATTTCCATATTTTTCTCCCTACCTAAGTATTATACTCTGAAAAGTAGGAGTGAGGAGAGTAAGGGGAATAAACAGAGAGATGGAGAGACTGGGGGATTCATCATTTAGGGGAAACATTTTTATCTAGCATTCAGAAATTAAACCTAAGCAAAGAAATTTCAATTAATATAGAATAGCATATTTACAGATCAGACCTCTGAAACCTCTTTGTCAGTAAATCACCTTAGGTCTTGAATAGAGCTTTTGAATTATTCATCATACTAAAAGCTTATTATAGCTAATTCATTTCTACTTCAATAATCTATATTTTGAAAATCATTTTCTAATGACCTTTAAAGAATGTTTCTATCTGTGCCAAGAAAAATTTTCAAAATTTCATATATATTTACCTCACAAATGCTTATTTCCAGCTATATATATTATAAAACAATTTAATGAATTTTCAGGAGACTATGGACCATCATTATGACTAGTGAAGCTGTAAGAACAGCATATGCATTCAAGATTCAAGTGAAAAGTATTCTCAATTCCCATATACTCTGTCTTAAATAGAAGAAATGCCTTGCTCTGAAATTATTTTTAGATTGAATGCTGTTATGCTTATTTGGCATAGACTGGTTGAAATAGGAAAAGAAAAATAAATTGAGTATTCAAATGTTTTTATCTGGTATAAAAGATAGTTTTCACGGTAATGTTGATTTTGTTTTTATACAAATATTTTTAATGATAGTAAATAAGTATTTATTTGATAGCAAATATCATGTACATATTTTGAATTTTCTGGGTAAAAAGTAATGAAATTTTACTTACATTTTTTAGTGAGCAACACAAGCCATATTTATGTGTTAAAGAATTGAAAGAGGAAAGAAACCCTAATTTATCTCTGTGAATTGTTGGATTGAAACCTGTACACTTTGGGTCCTGCACAGTTTCCATAGTAACACACTAACAGCTAGTGTAAAAGCTATAGTTATCTCCAGACAAAAGGCTTGTCTGAGCCTTCATTTTAGTACACAGAAAATCTAAAGGACAAATCCAAATCTGAAAAATATGATGAAAGATTTGAAAAGCAACCTCTTCTTTTAAAACCAAAAAGGAAGAAATGTAAATATACAGAATGTGAAAAGCACAATCATGCATTGTGTTATGAACACTTTCTGCAACATATCATTAAAAATAAACTAGAATGGGGGGAAATCAAATTCCTTTAATTATTTCTGTTACATACATAAAATCAATGAAACCTACCTCTATCAAATTTGTTGACAGATATAGATTGAAATTCTTTAGCAAAATTGAAAATCCAAGTTGTCTTGTACACTAAGTATTTATATGGAAAAATATAGTAGGATATCATTATTGTAAATGAAACCAATTGAGGAGAAAATGTGCACTATTTTATCTTCTGTGTCTTTTGTTGCAATGGTATCTACAAAGGTAAGTATTGGATGATTCAGATAGAAGCCCATAAAACTCAACATTAACTATTCTGAACTGTTAATTAGCATATTAATCTTATTTGTGTAAAATCTAAGTCCTTCAAAAAGTATGCTATTTGATTCCTTTCTCTTCCCAGTCCACGTCAGTAATACCAAAATACTGAAAACATATGATCAAAAATGGGGACATTCATATACAAACTAAAATAAAGCTTAATCATTTTTTCTTCTCTTAAAATTATACGTTTATATTATTTTGACATAGAACTTGGTAATTCAAATGTTTTAAAGAAAAATTGAAAGTAATCATTCACTCAACTTTTCAGGGAAAAGAATTCAGATCATGAGTAAATTTAAAAAATATTCTGTAAAGTAAAATTCTTATTTATAATATCAAGATGCTTTTAACAATTGTGTATTATCCAGAAAACCTATGTAAATGCTAACATTGCATTATTAACCTACAATTGCTCAATAAAGACTCAAACACAACCAACCAAGGGGATTTTTAATGAAAAACAAATACTTTTTAAAAATTACATAAAATTGTTACTTTCTGTTCCTGTACTCTTAAAGTTGGTATAATATTAAAAACATATTCCTCAACATTCAATAATACACTGAAGTTTCATTTGTGTACTCAGAACAGCCATGAGATAATTTTTGTTCATGAATGAACATAATCTCAAAATCTGTACCAAAACATATCAATATGGATAAGGAAATCACAATATAAAGGTAGCATATGTATGTGGAAATATTTCTATTGTCTATGTTGCTCCTGAGTGTTTAAATCTTCCATAGCTGAGAAGACCCATATGCCTTCCAGTTTGAGTCTTAGGCTTAAATTTGGAAATATATGTGCTGATCAATTCTACAAGGCCCTATAGAAGTTGTATCTCTAAAATTTTTTGAAATTGAGAGGAGTATATCTGTGTCAAATAAACAATATTAATGTCAAAAATTTTCAATAAAGATGAACAACCTTATCTGGATAAGGTACAAAACACAGATCTGATGAGGACCCTAGGTACTCTGTAATTATTAGGTAACATGCATTAGGACAATAAAAAGGGATTTACATGCCTTTGAGATTCCACACAAATTCAATGTAAAGTAATCAACATTTCCTTAATGGTGTTTCTCTGAAGCCATACCTGACAATGTAGGAAAATTGAGACTTTTAGAATATATCTATTTACCTTTAGACTTTCCATTAACCCAAATCTTGTTTCAGCCTCCTAATAACATTTTGTCTCCCATCTCCTGCCAAATACTTTGTATTTCAAAATCAAGTGAGAAAGGTGGCATATTGGATAGTGGAGGCAGAAAAAAAAAATGGTAGCTTCATTTTCAAATGCCTTCCTTTTATATTTCCATTGAGAACTATACACTAGATTTCAGAACCATTAACAGTCAGAAAGCAGCTATCAAAATATATATCTTAGCTGGGCTTGGTGGCACATGCCTTTAATCTCAGCACTAGGGAGGCCAAGCTAGCAGAATTGCCATGGGTTTGAGACCACCCTGAGAAAACATAATGAATTACAGTTCAGCCTGGGCTACAGCAAGATCCTTTATGCATATATATATATATGTGTGTGTGTGTGTGTGTGTGTGTGTGTGTGTGTGTGTGTGTGTGTGTATGTATATTGTATCAGACTGCTTCCAGTTCACTGAGATGAACTTCCAGACCAGGCACAGTTATGGAGGAAGGGATTTATTGAAGCTTACAGATCCAGGGGAAGTTCCATAATGGCAGAAAAAACTGGCCTGCCTTTGCAGGACCAAGCAGAGAGAGAGAAGCACAAGCCTAAAGGTCAAAAGCCACAGCACACTTCAGGAACTCCAGCCAGGCACACTTTGCATATCTTTAGATTGAAATCTCAAACCCACCACCACACCTTAAGATCCACACAATGGCATTGCCTCCAGCCAGATGGCTAGAGATGCAAACTACAAACAAATAAACAACTGAATATATTGGGGGCCATCTATTCTATTCAAACCACTACATTCCGCCCCTGGCCCCCAATAGATTTATAACCATTACACATTGTAAATTGTACTCAGTTCAATTTCAAAGGTCCCAATAGTCTTGACCAATTTAAGATATGAAGACCTGTAAAATCAAACAAGTTAAACACTTCTAACATATAAAGGCACAGAGTAAACATTTTCAACTGGTATAAGGCATAGCAAGGAGAGACTAAAACAATGCAAACTCAACCACCATCAACCAAACATCAAACAAACATCAAACTTCTGCAGTTCAAGTTCAATATATCCAGAGACTAATAGTCTCCAGACTTTCCAATTCCACCCCTCCAGCTGGGCAGAGTACCCGGGGAACACTTCCATCCCAGGCCAACAGTGTGCTCTATGGTAGCCCTTGCACAGTCCTGGTATATACAAAACATCTTCAGGTCTTCATGCAAACCATGGTCCATCTTCCAAAGGCTCTTTCAGCCTATCAGGGCATCATGCCCAGCCTCATGCCACATCTCAGCAGCAGCTCCTGGAACCATGTGCAATTCATGACCACTCTTCACATTTTCCAAAGGCTCTTTCAGCCTATCAGGGCATCAGGCCCTACCTCATGCTGCATCTCAGCAGCAGCTCCTGGAAGCATGTGCAATTCACGGCCACTCCATGCATTTTTCATGCTTCTGAAACCAATACCAGGTGTGCAGGACACAGCCATATTCTTAATTCAGGGATGAAACAAATCATAGCCTTGAAAAGCAGGTTCCTTCTCCAGTCAACTCTTTCCAAAAGTGTTTGCATTTCTATGATAGTCTTTCCTCAGGCATCCTTTCCATTGTTTTAATGTAAAGCAGTTGGAACATCTTCCTTAAGATTGCTAATGTGTTTGACAATAGCAGGTTCAGTAACCTAAAACCAGTCTCAGTGCCTGTAATTTTAACTTGCTTGAGGTTTTCCAGCTTAAAATCTTAAATCTCTCAGTCCAATATCTCTAGCCAAGCACATCAGTCCATTACAAATTTAACCTTGATCAAACACTCTGGGCCTGGGCAGCAGGACACAGCCAGCCCTTATGCCAGTAGCCCAGTTCCAACAAAGTCCTTTGCAGTCTTTCCTTCCCCTTAGAAAGCTCATAAACCAAGCCTTGAAGATCAATACTATCTGCACTTAGCATTCTCATACTCTCATCAGAATAGTCCATAAAACTTGACTTACCACTCCAGACGACATCTTCAGTTGCAAGCACCAAGTCCATGCCTATTCCTCCAAAACAAAGGTTCCACAAGATCAACATCCACATAGTAAGGTTCATCTCACCCCACTCTCAGTACCAAATTCTGTATCAGACTGCTTCCAGTTCACTGAGATGAACTTCCAGACCAGGCACAGTTATGGAGGAAGGGATTTATTGAAGCTTACAGATCCAGGGGAAGTTCCATAATGGCAGAAAAAACTGGCCTGCCTTTGCAGGACCAAGCAGAGAGAGAGAAGCACAAGCCTAAAGGTCAAAAGCCACAGCACACTTCAGGAACTCCAGCCAGGCACACTTTGCATATCTTTAGATTGAAATCTCAAACCCACCACCACACCTTAAGATCCACACAATGGCATTGCCTCCAGCCAGATGGCTAGAGATGCAAACTACAAACAAATAAACAACTGAATATATTGGGGGCCATCTATTCTATTCAAACCACCATATATATATATATATATATATATGGGGAACCAGTGGACACTAGGAAAGCAAAAGTACCTCCATCTTAAATAATGACTCCATTTTGTAATAAGCTGTCTGTTCTGGAAAGTCACAAGATCTGCAGTTGTTTGCTAAGTCGTTGTCTTGTGGTCTTGGGGCTGGGGCCAGGGCAAAGGTCTGCAGTTGTTTATTAACCCATACACAGAGAAAGAACAATGTAACCCATAAAGTCGTTATCTCTTGGCTTTGGGGCTGGGGGCCTTATCTTGTGGAACATCTTATGTGTTTTGGGGGCTGGTGAAATAGAACTGTAACAATACCTAAACTGCTGACTAACTCCTCTGTTCTGCTATAAGAGGCACCCTGAGAAAAATAAAATTTGGCAGCTTGATCAGACTCCTGTCTTGCTGTCGGTTCCTTGTGTCTCTTGTTCCCTTCATTTCAGATTTTCTGGGGTCCGTGCTCCCGTTGAAGCCCCGCTGGCCGGGGCATATATATATATATATCTTATAGTCCATTTAAAGGTGATGCATCTAATACTTCAGAATAAGGATATTAGAATTAAGTTACTATGTTTTTCATAATGGGTCAAATGCTAAGTAACTATAGAAAATCTCTAATATAATTCTAGAAAATTAACTTATGGCATTTGCTTAATAGTTTATAGTTTACTATGCCCTTTGAAAAACAAAGTAATCAGTTACTTTGAGACTAGATATAATAAAAGCATCCTTTTTGTAGAATTAACTTTCTTTGAAAGCTGAAACTTTGCCACATGCATCACAAAGCTCCATTAAACAGAACGCTTAAATAATACGAAAAAAGTCAGAAAGCAAGAAAATTTCTGGTAACATAAAATGTATGGAAATTAAAATGAAGCAAGTCATGCATTAAATACACTCCAAAAATTAATGTTCTATAGTCAGACAATTAAAAAAAAAAAAAGGCTAATTTTTGCCTAGCACTGTGAATCACAGGGAAATCTAAGGCATAAATCTGTATCAGTCCATTGTGAGGAAAGTACAAAAAGAGAGGCTATGTTTTCTTCTGTGTAAAATGACATTGGGTTAGAATACTAAAGAAGAATCCTTGAGAAAAACGTAAAGCTGTCAAAAAATTGTGATCAATTCAAATTAAGTTCACAGAAACCTTCAGATTATAAAGAGCCCAAGACACAAATAACCTAACATGAATACTAATTGGTGGTTTAATAGCTACCATAAAAACTGCTGACATTGAGACCGGAAACAGTTGGTAAAAACAAGAAAGTAATAATAACACTTTGATGAGAAAAAGCTTCTTCAGAGGTTTAGGGCAAGAACCTTCATTAAACTTCCTCAAATTAAGTTTTCAATTCAAAAATATAGCCATTCTATCCTAAAAAGTGAACCCCTTTAAACTGACTTACCCTCTGTGTTGTCAATTTATATGTAAATTCTATGGAACATTAGGTTAGTGTGCCTTTTTCATGTAACTGACAGCAAATGTATCTTGCCACTTGGCTTCCAAACAAAGACCAAGCCAACCTGAAAGTGAGGAAGTTGTATCATAAGCTCAAACTCTGAAAGAGCAAACTGTGCTGATTCAGGATGTCAAAACTTGAACAGCTGCCAAAAAAGTCAGGTGTGCAAGGGATCTCTGAGGACCTTTTTTTACTTTTTCAGTCTTTAATATATTGAAACATTGATCTTGGAAGCATGACTAGGGTCAGCAAGCAACAAGGAAATCAATTTCATGAATTAGGTAAAGAGCATTTACTTAAACTGAGTTTCACAGTATCTTGGTATCTAAAGTTAACCAATCAATTTCATGTATTTTCTTATTTAAAGTCCATCAAGTTTTAAAATTCTCTAATACACACACATACACACACACACACACACACACACACACACACAATAAGTGGAAGTGTCAAGCAGTTACTTAAATATTAGCAGGCCTGAAGGCCATTGAGGGTGGGAGTAACCACCCCACCTCCTAATCAGCAGCTTGAAAAACTGGCAACCAAAACTGCAGGACTCTTTTATTATTGACCAAAATAATGGGGTCTGGGTGGGACTTGAGATTCTAAACTGCCTGGAAGGTGGTACGATTACCAGCTGGCCAGAGGTTTCTGTTATAGAGCAAGGTCATACCATTCTCCTTTAAGAATTTATGTAGGGCTGGAGGGATGGCTTAGCAGTTAAGGTATTTGCCAGAAAAGCCAATGAACCCAGGTTCAATTCCCCAGTACCCATGTAAAGCCAGCTGCAAAAGTTGGTGCATGTGCCTGGAGTTCATTTGCAGTGGCTAGAGGCCCTGGTACCCCACTGTCTCTCTCTCTCTCTCTCTCTCTCTCAAATAAATAAATATTTGAAAAAAAACAGCTTTGAAAAAAAAAGAATTAACTAAATGGGCCTGCCAATAATTTGGAAAGGAAATGCACCCTGAAGGAAAACTACCTGTACTAGAAATTTGTATAGAGACCAGAAAAGTAGAAAAGACATCTATGAGATGGGACAAGGGAGGCTTTAAGGGAGAAGGGTAGGGCAATAAAACATAAGTAATATGAAAATGGAAACAGAAATATTAGTGGTGGAAATGGGGATGAGGAACAGGGAGATGGAGGAGAAAATAGTGACAGGGTAAACAAAATTATTGCATGAAAATGTCATAAGGAACACTGCTACTTTGTAAGACTATTAAAACTAAAACACATAAAACAACAACAACAAAAGAGAAAGAAATAATGTAAAGCATACCTATGTAAGTAAGCAAAAATGCTTTATTTGGGCCTTGTTAACTCACATTCTTTGAGAGTACATTTCTTTCCTTGGTAGTAAACCCTATATGTCTTTTACACCATGCTCCATGCCTCATCTGAACTCCTCAAGGGAGATTCCAGAGAAACAGATATTAGGAACAAGAAGACATGAACTCATGGTTCTGGTGAAACAAATTGTGAGGTTTCAAATCAAATATTTAGAATCATATCTTTTATGGTCCTTATATAACCAACCCACATCCTCTTATTTGGATTGAATCATCTCCAGATTACTCCTAGAACTGACTACAATGTAAATGTTATATGAATACTCACTATTGCTCAGGGAGGAATTACAAACAAAAACCAAGTCTGCACAGATGTAAATACTTTTACAAATATTTTTCAACTGTTTTGATACATAACTTAGATATAGAGGGCTAATTGTACAATAAAGCTTATTGTTATGTAATAATATCTAATACTTAAATAATATATTTATAAATTAGTAACATATAAATTGCTATATATTTATATATTATATTCTTAAATATACAGCTGGAGTATTTACTGCATTTATTTGTTATACATTAGTAAGTAATAAAAGTACAATCTGTCTTCCAAAATTTTACTCCATAAAAATATTGAAAGTGTTAGTATACTATCATTATCAAATGCATTTGTGAAATGACAGAAGTTTGAGTCCATTGTTTTATTCTGCCTTATCCAGTTGTGTTCTTCATCTACTTGTGAATTCTATTTCTCCTGATATTGCCTTTTGTAATCTCAGGCAGCTTGATTACCATTTGATATGTAAATATAACCTTTTTAACAAAAAATATTTTAAAATCTCCATGTGCACAGAAAGCAACATTTGTTTTGTTTTAATTCAGTTTTCCCATATATAAAGATCATCTGCCCAAATAACCCTATACTTACTTGATACTTTTCAAAAGCCCATTATCAGTATACATTATTCAACTATTTATAAGGACTTAGTTACACAATGTTTTTGTCTTTAGAACTTGTCTCAACACAGCTCCTTAGGACTCAAGAGTAGAAGCTATCAAGCTAAGTTTGGAACAAACTGCTTGGTAAGCATACCCAGAAGTGTGGATAACAATTTAAAAACATTTGCTCTGTGTGTCATGTACGTGGGTACACTTACATGTGTATGTGTTCATAATTGTAGAAACCAGAGGATAAATTTGAGTCTTATGCCTCAGGTGCGATTTACCATTTTGTTTGAGACAAGGTCTCTCACTAGCCTGGCACTTGCCAAGTAAACTAGACTGGGTATTCCCAGACCACAGATATCTGCTTCTCTTCCAGATCCAGGATTACAAAGATGCACAATTTTACCTGTCATTTTTATGATAACTCTGATACTCAAACACAGGACCTTAAGTTTTCAAGGTAAGAACTTTAGCACATATCTCTCCACAGTCCCAGTTTAAAATATTTCTTTTCTATTAAGTACATACATGTTAACAATTCTGTGTGTTTTCACCCATTAACAGTAGAGATACTCACTTGACATAGGATGATTATCTTACTTAACTTGTTAGTGCTTCTTGATAAGAAACTATAAGAGTAACATTTTTAAAGAAAACAAGGGGGAATATGGGTTCATAATTAACAAACTTCATAAAAAGAATATCTTCTTGCCAAAAGGAAATTACATTTGCATACATTCTAGAAAGACTAAGAAAATTAAAACAATATAAAGTAATTGTGACAGTTTAGTCAGTGGAAACAGCAGTTTGAAGTCAGAAAAAGCAAGTATTTTAATTAGTGCTATAATTCTGATAAAACAGTTGCATGAGCTTTAGCTGTTTTACTCTGCAAAGGGAAGTACATATATAAAAGTGCATAGCTTTATTTCTGGTTCATCTCAAGGACTTGAAATTGAATATTTTTAACAAAAATCTGCTAATGAATAGCTATCATGCAGGTGTGGTAAGAATAGCTATATTATTTAGATTTCTGTTAGTAAAATTAAGTACTTGAGGGTGAGTAATTTATAAAGAAAGGAGGTTTATTTGGATCACAGTGTTTTAGGCTAAAAGAACACACAGTATGATACTGGCTCTGGCAAGGGTCCCTTATCACTGCATTAGATCATGGCACATGACATGGTGATATCAGAGCATTTGCAGAAAGGAGGCATCACACCATCAGGTAGGAGACCAAAGGGAAAAGGAGATGTCAATCTCATTATGCTCGAACTTTTACCTTCTCAATACTGACAGCCAAGCTTCCATTATATAAATCCCTCAGAGATAATTATATCCAAGCCACAGGAATAGTGTACATACAATGTTTCATATACAGTACATGCATATTGAAGACCAAATTGTCTGTTATGCATTTTGCATAAATTTAACATTTGTCAATAAAAGTTTTAAATTTTCTTAATGTTTATGACTATTTGAATTTCCATAATTACCTGTCATTTCCTAAACACTACCTAGAATATCTGGACACTATAGAATATAAGAAATAAATGAGGAAAGCAACTTTGTAATTACTTCTCTGTGTGATTCCCTGTCTGCAAACTAAGTGAAATTTCAATCACACTTATACATCCATATATATTATTGTATAGGTATTGTTACATCCTAATGATAGGACTAAGCCAAAACCTAAATTGTAACCTGCCATACCAGTTAGGTTTTTTCATAAAATGTGCATAAAATGCAAGCCTAAGGAGATTTTAAAAATATGTGATCAGTCAACTGGAAAGGCAAGATGCTAGAAGACACAGAAAATGAAATATCCAATTCAACATCAGTAACACCAAATAACTCAGAGATGTATAAAATATAGCTTATAAATGAAGTAAAGAGCCCAATGCATAGTAATAAAATTAAGAAAAATGGCAACTATCACAATAATTTCTTGAGCCTTAAAATACCATCACTCAATTGCCATCCCCAGTGGTAAAATAAAATCATCAATGCAAAAATGTTTCCATGAGAAAACCAGGTTGTCTGTAAAATCATAAGGAGTATATTTGGATGTCCTGAATAGATAAGGGCAAGGAGTTCAAGGGAAGAGAACCATTCTTTTATTATTTTGATAAAAACAGATACACTGAGAAGAAAATGAAGTTTAAGTATTATTGTCTCCTCATTTATGCATGTGAAGTTACTTCATCCTGAATATCAACCATATGAGGTTTCCTAAAAGTTCTTCCATTCTGTTCTACCCCACACAATTAATATTTAACCCTCCCCATTTTTCCTTCGCACTAAATATGAGCATTCATTGAATTCTGTCCTTTGTGCAATCCACCTTTTTTTTTTTTTTTTTTTTTTTTTTTGTCTGTGGTATCCTATCCCAAACCTTGTGCATATGATTCCAATTTTGCCCTTCACAGTTGTGATCTTTCTCTTGAAGTTCACTTTCACATTTTCAACAGCTTTGGAACAGAACATTCAACATGATATATACAATGCAGCCATCTGTATTGTGTAAAACCTCTGCTTAAGATGAACCTTTCAATTTACAGAAATAGAGTCATTTAGACACTTTCTGGCTTGAGCTGAAAATAGATTTTACAAGCCTTTTTCTCTTTTATTCTTATACATTAAATTGGCCAGTAAATTTAACACTACAAAATATCCAAAGTGCCTTCAGTCTCATAACATAAATATATTCATGTTTGTTTTGTTATCAGCTCACATCAAGTAAATCAATGCCTCTGGGTGGGGTGGCACATGCCTTTAATCCTAGCACTGAGGAGGCAGAAGTAGGAGGATTGCCAGGAGTTCGAGGCCACCCTGGGACTACATAGTGAATTTCATGTCAGCCTCGGCTAGAGCAAAACCCTACCTAAACAAACAAACAAACAAAAAATCAATGTAAACCTGGCTATCTCCGGGATTCCAATATACTTTAAAATGAATATGTTGTTATAACTTATGAACAAAGCAACTTCTGACAAAATTCAGCAAAGTAACTAATTTTAAATTAATTTAAAATGTTCTAATTTAAAAATGTTTTAAAATTTATATACTTATGAATTGAGATTATATATACATATATATGTATATATGGAGAGCTACAGAGAGAGAGAGAGAGAGAGAGAGAGAGAGAGCACACCAGGACTTCCTGTCCTTGCAAATAAACTCCAGATGGATGTGTCACTTTGTGCATCTGGTTTTACATGTAATCAAATCCAGGTAGTGAAGCTTTGGAAGCAAGTGCCTTCAACAATTAAGCCATGTCTCTGGTCCCCAAAAGGTTGTTTTTTTTTTTTTTTTTTTTTTTTTTTTTTTTAGAAAGAAAAAGAAATTCGGGGCTGGAGAGATGGCTTAGTGGTTGAGCACTTGCCTGTGAAGTCTAAGGACCCCAATTTGAGGCTCCATTCCCCAGGACCCACGTTAGCCAGATGCACAAGCAGACACAGGTGTCGATACGAAGCATTTATTTATTTATTTGAGAGAGAGAGAAAGAAACAGACAGACAGAGAGAGGGAGAATGGCCACACCAGAGCCTACTGCCACTGCAATCAAACTCCAGATGCATGCGCCACATTGTGCATCTGGCTTACTCGGGTCCATGCGCCACCTTGTGCGTCTGGCTTACTTGTGTCCTGGGGAATCAAACCGAGGTTCTTTGCTTTGCAGGCAAGTGCCTTAACCGCTAAGCCATCTCTCCATCCACCACCCAAAGGTTTTTTAATTTGGTTATGCTCTCATATTACAAGTTAAAATGAGGATTGCCTTGACTATTTTGTATATTTTAAATATCTTTTTCATCTTAACTGGAAAATAGACCATATTATGGTGAATGTAAATTGATGAGTTATCTCCAATATGATATAGCTTCTTATTTTGAAACAATGTGTTATAGCTTATATTATAGAATATATAGACAAAAAATAAACAGTTGGATCCTTGCTAAAGGCAGGCTTAGAGGAGTTATAGCCCAGCTTCCTCCTTGCCAGAGCTCAGCTCACTCTCTTGCTGCTTTCTGCTATTAGATATGCAAGAAGTGACGTGTAGACTCTGTTATGCCATCCTTTCCCTGCCATCCTGCAACATTCCCTAGAGACTCTAAGCCAAAATAAACCCTTTCCTCCAACCAGGTGCTTTTGTTCAGATAATTTGCCCCAGTAATATGAAGGTAACTACTAAAATGAATTAATTGAATAATGAATTTGAATTCTAATGAACTATACTGTAATATTTTCTACTTATACCACTATTACAAACTCTAAATAGATGTTCTCTCTCTCTCTCTATGCCTTCCCTCTCTTTCTTCCCCGCCCCCCTTCTGTGTGAAGAGTATGATAAAGTATGGTAGAATAGCACCAAGTATGAGAACTTGCACTAAAAAAAACTGCAAAATTACAAACTTTTGTATGCATGTGTCTTATTATTCTTAAAATGAGAAAAATAATAGTAGATATATGTAGTAGATAGCTGAAGTAAGCTATTCTCAATTAATTTTCTTCATGTATATGCATGATGTCTATCATGTTACAAAGATGATAATTCCTTTTCCTTGAATTTGAGAGAGCCCAAGTGACTTGCTTGCATAAGTGCAACCACAAAAGTAAGGGCTTATGTTTCTAATAGCAGATCAGAAAAAGCCTTGTAACAGTTGCAAGCTCTGTAAGAACACATGCCCTGGTCATGTTCTGTTTCTCATAGTTCAACCTCTACTGTTGGAGAAGTAAAAGTCCCATGCAAAGGCCAACATAACCACACCAGAAGAGGTGCTCAGCTGAGCTCAGCCATGAATCAGCATCTGATGAGACTCTTAGTACATTCTAGCCCAATGTCTTAAAGATAATGTCATATGGAATAGAAGGATGAATCAGACAACCTAAATATCCAGGAAAGGTTAAGACCAGGAAACGTCTTAAACCATTGGCTTTGTGACTGCTTTGCATCAGTAACTCCTTGCTACAATCGCTGAGAAAAGAATAAGGGTAATACGTGCATTATATAAACATGGACTTTTATTATTGTGGTGGCTTGAATATGAAGAGTTTTCCATAGTCTCATGCATTTGTGATTAAGCCTCATATATAATCTCCAGCTTGCAGAGCTGTTGAGAACTGGAACTTTGCTGGAGAAGGTATGTCATAGAGGGACAGCAGTGTTTATTAGTTCAGCTCCATTTGGTGTTCATAATAGTTCACACTCCCAGCTGATGTGACAAGATATAATATCCTGGAAGTCTGCTGTACCATCCTGTCCCATGTCCCTGCCATGATTAAACATACCCTTGACACCGTAAACCAAAATAAACTCTTATCATAATATACTTTTGGTCAGGCGTTTTGTTCCAGCAATAACAAGGCAAATGCTACAATACAGTTATTCTCATCTCTACCACAACTATCTTGACAGCTACTCAATGTGATTACTCATTTATTTTCTCTTCCCTCTTGTACACCTACAAAGAAATTCATTTTTAAATACTTTCACTCATATTAACTATATGTTGTCTATAGTCTTCAAATAGACCATTAGTATACATCCAGTGAGAGATAGCACAAAATAATTTACAGTTTGAAAAATAAATGCAGATAAATCATCAGTTTTTATAATGACTAATTATATCAGCACACTCACAGTGTGAATTAATTCCCCAACTTATTATTGAACACCTGACATAAGCCAATTACCATGTTTGGAAGAATACATGGAATGTCAAAATAATAAACAATATGGACAGGGCTCTTTCCTCTTGCATCTTTTTAGCAGTCCAGCTAAAAAGATAGAAAATCCCACAGATGATTGTGGTAGAATGCATTACTTCTGATTTTTTTAAGAAAAAAAGGACAGAGCCGGGCGTGGTGGCGCACGCCTTTAATCCCAGCACTCGGGAGGCAGAGGTAGAAGGATCGCCATGAGTTCGAGGCCACCCTGAGACCCCATAGTGAATTCCAGGTCAGCCTAGGCTAGAGTGAGACCCTACCTCAAAAAAAAAAAAAAAAAAAAAAAAAAAAAAAAAAGGACAGAAATCTTTGTCAACCATACTAGAAAACTTAGAAAAATAAAACCAGCTCTAATTCAAACTGAATCTAGGTTTTATTACTGCTAATTGCCTTTATAGAAGAAAAACAAAAATCTTATATAATCATAATCATATATACCATTGTGTGACAGAGTAATTTCAAAAGTACATTTGGTTTTTTACAGTTTTATTTGTAAATATAATTCAATTATAGGTAATCACGCCATTCCTTTTTTTTTTTTTTTTTTTTTTAATTCTTGGTTGTCAGACTTGACTTTTGTTTTTAGAGAGACAGAGAGAGATGGAAAGAGAATTGGAGTGCCAGGGACTCAGCCACTGAGCGAACTCCAGACGCTTTCGCCACCTAGTGGGCATGTGCGACCTTGCGCTTGCCTCACCTTTGTGCATCTGGTTAAAGTGGGATCTGGAGAGTCAAACAAGCGCCTTCATCTCTCCAGCTATCAAATTTGACTTTTAAACATAGTAAAATATTAATATGGCTATATCAAAATTAAGCACAAACAAAAATGGATGCATACAGGAATAAAATAGATCCTTAGGAACAAAGAACATGCATTCCCCAAAAGGAAAACATAGCACAATAAAATTCATCTTCACCCACAATAAAGGTTTTATTCATACTAAAATTTATACTAAATGAACATCTCACTGAACTAAGATTATTTGGTTCAACTGCATTGTGGAAGCAAGTGGGATCGCTAAGTACCTACCTAATCCTGGCACTATAAAGAGTCAGCTTTTGCACTACACTATGAGGGTTTTATTTTATGCATCCTATTCAGTTAATTTCATTTTGTAGAAAGACAATGTATAATACCTCTTCTCAAATACTGCTATAAATTAAATTTCAACAATAGATTGTTTTTGGAATAAACTTGATATATTTGAAAATATATATATTCAGAGTTAATGTTCTTACTCTATTTTATTCAAAAACATCCATATTTGAATAAAATTAAATAGTCTTCCTTATTTACCATATATACCATGGCTCCTAAGCAAGTGGTAAATTAGCCAGTGACCTGTATCCTCTTTATCTAGTCTTTATTTTTTTTCCCATAGACAAAAGCAGATTAACTTAAAAAACTGATACTTGCCAGGTAGCCAAGTTCCCCTCCTATTCTGGTTCTATAAAATATTATAAATCAAAGAAAAAAGAAAAAATGTATATTGCATTCCATAATTACAGTAGCTTCCTTAAGTTACTAACTCCAAATTTTGTCCTTATGTTAATAGTTATGCAAAAATAAAAGGAATGGAGTTAAAACAAAGATATAAAATACACAGTTGAGCTGCATCATCAATTTCAAGTCATTTCTCTATTTCTCTCATTAGTAATCAGTGCTTTCACCATCTTCCTTATACCTATATTTGGCCAAGGAGATACAGGGCAGTAAAGGCTTTGCCCATGTGCCAGTATGTCTCTATGTGCCATCTGCAAGTATCATCTGCTGTCCTTTTCACTAAATTGTTCAAAAGGAGAAAGAGATAAATAGAAATTACCATTTATAGCTATTTTTATTTGTTCTGAGTAATATTAGCATTAACTCTAATAGAATACTTAATGTTTTAAGGCTACTGTCAACCTTTTATTTATAAAATTCATGTAAAATAATATCTTGTGATAATCTAAATGAGTGTTTAAGAAGCTAGACTTTTACATATGTATGATTTTATCTTATTGATATTATATAATTATATAACAGCATGGTCATGGCAGTTCTTAAAAATTTATGCCCAATTTGCCATTACTAAGAGAATTTTCCATTTTCCATCTAGTTAGTAGCTTCTTAGAAGCCCAGTTTCCCAATTTCTGAGCATGTTTAATCGACCACTATGGTTGTCATGCCAACCAACACAGAGCATTCTGAGCTTACATGAGGCATTTCAATACAGTGACCCAATTACTATCAGTCAACAGCTTTAGCAGCAAAACAAAGGGACTAACATATTAATGAAAATTTCTGAGAACAAATTATAGATTTTTTATCATTTAAAAAATAATTATATGGCTATAGGTATTACAATTATGATGCTTTTAATCCTTTCCTTTTATATTGTATATGTGAGCTTATTTACTAGCAAAGATGCCCAAAGCTTATATTATAGCTTGTTTTTCACTACAAAAATCAAATGCCACTGGAAACAAATGTGCTGTACAAATATCCTAGTCTCCAATTGGGAAATCACTGAATCTCAAAATTATTTCAGTTCCATAAAATAAATAAAAATTTCTGAAGAATCTGAATAAAGATATTCAGCTATTATTCATGAAGGTTTTAATTTCCCAAGCAAGAACAACACATGCTCTGCACTGAGGCACTTGGCAAAAGGAGGAAATATATTCATTTTATACAAAATATGCCAGGTTTTGATGGGGAAAAAAGAATCCAACATAAACTAGGTTGAAAGAAATATTTAAACTAATAATATATAAGTTATGTGAAAATAACATATATAATATTTTTCCTTCAAGTGGCCACTTCTTATTATATATATGACTATACTCAGCTTTTGAGGAAGTCTATTTATGTTAGAAAGGGAATCAGAAGAAATAAACAGAATTAATGTGTAAAACATGAATGCTCCTGTTTTCTGGCAAAACCTTCTCCTTTGACTTGGACTTGAGATTCTGGCTTTTAATATAATCATTCTATGAATAGGTTCTATCAGATAACTGAAAATTGCTTCTCAGATAAATTTGTTCTGTGAATATCTCAGATTGTATGATACTTTATTTGAAAAAAGAAATAAAATAGGTAAGTAAAATATTATATTTCTAAGTAGATAACAAGAATACAATCACATTATTACATTTTTATTGAAAACACTGTGTTGAGAGAACATTTGCAAAATTTATAGAAGTTTAGATATGGAGTTCCAGTGTTACCCCCTACCATTGCAAATAGGAAAATTAAGGTCATGCAGGTTAAGTGACTTGCCATATGCTACTTAGGCCACTTGTGTTAGTCACAGAATGTGGAACTGTGCTTCATTATCATGTATGAATTTTTAAAGACTTCTGGATATGTTATTATAAATGTTCTAATAGAACCCAATTTACAAAAGACCAAATTTGTACGTTTAACATTGAACTTAGAAATTGAAGGTAATATTTATGTATAAGTGAAAGGATATGAGATTCTCTTAGTAGAGATTGCTCATAGAATGGTTATACTAAGATGGAAGTTGTAAAGCACATGCGAATATTTAGCACAAAATAGGAACTCAATTATTTACACTTACTGACATGTATATCCATATACACACTCCTAAACACACTTCTACCACAACAGCACTTTCAAAAAAACTAAAATACACAAAACATTTTGAAAGTAATATGTGCTTATGATATAAGTGTGCTTGTGAGTGTGCATATTGATTTGCATGTCCTAGTGTGTAAATAATTGAGTAAAGCATGAATGTTCATATATGTTTCCATATATCAACATGTCAGCATCTTTTAAAAACATATTTTATTTTCATTTATTTACTTGAGAGAGAGTGTGTGAATGGGTGTGCCAGGGCCACCAGCCACAGCAAACAAACTCCAGACACATGCATCACCTTGTGTATCTGGCCTATGTGGGTACTCAAGAACTGAACTGAACATTTGGCTTTGCAGGCAAGCACTTTTTTTTAATTTTTTTGTTCATTTTTACTTATTTGAGAGTGACAGAGAGAGAGAGAGGCAGATAGAGAGAGAGAGAGAATGGTCATGCCAGGGCTTCCAGCCACTGCAAACGAACTCCAGATGCGTGTGCCCCCTTGTGCATCTGCCTAACGTGGGTCCTGGGGAATCGAGCCTTGAACCGGGCTCCGTAGGCTTCACAGGCAAGCGCGTAACCACTAAACCATCTCTCCAGCCCCAGGCAAGCACTTTAACCACCAAGCATGCAACCAGCCATATCAACATTTTTTCAATTAAATTGATGATGCCATAGAGTTATATTTAGATATTAACTATATAATGGGACATTGTACACAACTTAAAGAGTCATCTATGAAACTGGAACAGAAATAAAACAACTTATTAAGGCAAGTAATAATGCTATATGACTAAAAAAACAAAAGAAGAAATTATCCAAAAAGTATATTCTGTGAATTATGAGATTTGAAAAATGAGGCTAGAGAGTTTGCTTAAACTCTCTGTATGTTGAACTTTAAAGTAATCAATACAATCTTAAAAATAATGAAAATAACAGAAGCATTTTGATATTATTGTATTTCATTTTATTTTTCCAATGTTGAGAACCAAATCTGGGGTCTTGTACATGCTCAGCAAGTACTCTACTATGGAGTTACACCCCTCAGCCTAATGAAAGCTAAAGACATCAATAATATAGTTAGTTCAACCCTAAAGTCTAAGTGAATAGGGACTGAAGAGACTGAAATATAGCAGAGACAATTATAATAGTTTAAGGCAACAGTTAAGAGCTATAGCAAAGGACTGTATAAAGAGAAGCCATGATTATGAGAAATGTCCATAGTAAAAGCATTTGATGAAAACATAACAATGTAAGTGTTAAACCAAAATTTGGTAAGAATTAATAGTGATCCTCACATTTCTGACTTGGATTACAGCATACACAATGATGACAGAAGTGCTGAAAGCCAAGAATATTCAACAGTTAATTAACAAGTTCTCATTTGGATATATGATATCTGATGCACATAGTGATATCTGTGGGATGCAGACTCTGAGATGTTACTTGATAACATCTGCCTAGTAGCACACATCCCCTTTTGAAATATCTTCCACTTAAGTAAATGCTGACTTGCTTGTTAAAGACATGGGAATGACAGAAGTGATGAAATTATATGACAAAAGCACTATGGGTTCTACCTTGTACTCTCTTTTCTTATTTCTGCTAGATCTCTTGTTCTAGATAAGCTAGTTCCCCTGGCATATTGCAGTCCTGTGAAAATGTTCACATGGTGAAGGTCCAATCCTGTCAACAATGTATCCAGTTAATAAGCTCATGAGAGATTCCCTCCTCCACCTCAGTTGAATCTTCACATTAAACTGTGGCTATGTCCAACAGTTGGCTGAAATGTTTTTACTTACAAACATATCGCCATCTTTTCCTCAAATGCCATTAACATTTTCTTACACATCTATATGGACATTGTTTTAGCAGTAGTCTGTTTCTGCTTCCATATCAGAATTTAAAATCTAATATGTGACAAGTGGAAAAGTTGGCTGACATGTAGTCATTATAAAATAGCTATCTACTTGGCTTATGCACCCGGAAGAGTTATCTTGTGCTATATATCATGAATAATTCACAGGCTTTTATCATAGGCTAGGAGGAAATATAACTGAATGAATTAAGGTCAATGTATAATCTAAAAATTAATGTGTTTAAACCATCTTCTATATGCCTAGCTGGACATTAGATGATTTTGTAACTGTTTCACTTAACAATACAACAGTCATAGCTTGAAGATTTTATTTTTTTGTTTTATGCATAAACTGTCTCCTTATTAGAATTTATCTGCTCCCAAACATAACCAGTACATGGCAGCATGAGGCTACAAATCCATATGTAAATGACTCTATTCATGTCTGCTCTGTTCTCTCAATATTTTTTCTTTATTAAAAGTTAAAGCTCCAAGGGGAGGGGGTAGGTCACGGATGAGCCTAATAATGGTACCAAACTGACTGTATTTGCTGAATACAGAACTGACTAATAAAAAAAAAAAAAAAAAGTTAAAGCTAAAATATAAACAACTCCCCTTTTTCTATGTAATTATATTTTCTCATTAAAAACTTTGTAATTTTCCAGTGATATTTATATCTGGAAATTTGGAAGTAATATTGAGATATAACTCCTAAGGGTAGTGCTGAGGGCAAGATGGTCTTTTAATTCCTCCATTAATGCAAACTATTGCTTGTTTGTTTTTGGAACAAATGAACATTTAATAAGTTCCCATAGGTATTTGTTTCCCAAGGGGAACTTGAAAGTTGTTCAGTCCAAAATAATACTTTCAAGAATTTCTATAAAGCCCTGAACTATGTTTGTGTACATAGTGTGTTTTTAATTCTCTCGGATAACTAGGTTTCATTTTGTCTAGAAAAAACTAGCAAATTTAGTATTATATTCCATTCCAGTATGTGACAAACTGCTGTTTATTTTGTGTTAGGAAATATTTAATGCCAGAAACTAAATATAAAACTATAACATGGGCTAGAGAGATGGCTTAGCAATTAAAGTGCTTATTTACAAAGCCAAATGACCCAGGTTAGATTCCCAAAGACCCAGGTAAGCTAGTTGTACAAGGTGGTAAATGCATCTGGAGTTTGTTTGCAGTGGCTGGAGGCCCAGACCCCTTCTCCCAATCTCTCTCTCTCAAATAAATAAAAATAAAAACATATTTTTAAATTATAACACAAGCCAGGCATGGTGGCACACTTGGGCATAGGTAGAAGGATCACTGTCAGTTTTAGGCCAGCCTGGAACTACAGAGTGAATTCCAGGTTAATCTGGCTACCTTGAAGAAATAAAGACAAAAATAAAAATTATAACACATAAATTAAGATTCGAATTGTTACATCTTTTACTTTTATAACTTTCATTTTTGAATAATGACACTCTGAAATAGTGTTCAGCTGTAATGTAGATAATGACCATTTTGTTGAATCTTTCCTCAACTCTAATGTCAAGTTTCTTTACTAGTGAGATTTTATCATTACATGAGACTGACCACGATAATTACACCAGTAGCAGTTAATGCCATTCTCAGATATCATGTGGTATCTATGTTTATATCTATCCCCATGTGTAATTAAGCTCCATGTATAGTGAAAACATAGCAAAAGTTAGTAATTCTATCTTAATAATTGTAATATTTCTATCTTAATCAATTTTTCTCCATCATCCCATGGTTGTAATTTTCTTCCACACCTATTGAATAATCCAGATAAAAGTTTATATATCATTTTACATTTCACAATGTTTTTCTGAAGTAATCAAGAATTCATGAAATTAAATTGTAGGTTTCCAAATTCTTTTGAATCTTTAAAGCAAATTATTGATGGTTTTGTCTGGAACAATTTTAAACTTCTCATCCAAAATGTTTGTAATCTCTATACATTTTATTTAAATTTTAGATTTCATAACCAAATATATTTATTATTATATATCAATTACTAATGTTGGAAATTTAAAAGAATTATTCAATAGTGCCATTAATCTGCTAGACCACTTGTACTATAAATATGATCCCAGAATTGGCAACTATAGCATCACCTGTGAAAATGTTAAACATGAAGTCTTGAGCTATACTCTATACCTGTTGGAACAGAAACTCAAAGTGTGTAGAAGATGGTTCAATAATATATGTTCTAACACACTGGAAAAATAAAAACTCTAAAGCTAACTCCATAAAATGACAGTGTTACTGACACCTATAAAATTTATAGGGATAAATGACTCTCAAGAGCCACAAAACTAGTTTATGCATGGAAAGTGTACTTAATCATTCTTCATTTATACATGTTTCACTTCTAGCAATTTATGGGTAAAAACACATTTCCTTATTTTTCACGAAGATTGATGCTGTATCTCTTAATAGATTTTAATAAAGTTCATTTGTTGAAATTTAAGATTATGACCTTAACACATAATATCTTAATAGCATTTAATCTACTTAAGGCAAAGAATATTGTTTTGATATTTCTATTAAACTACACAGGTTGGATAGACACTTCCCTTGAAGTACCGCTTTTTTTAAATAACAAAGTAGCTAAGGCATATTATGGAATGAAGAAAACATAAAAAGCACCACTTGATTTTATAATGAAAAATGAAGGAAATTTTGGTCAAATTCCTACCACATTTGTCAAAAAATCAACTAAAAATTATACAAACAAGGCATCTATAAAGTTTATAGTGTAGTACTGGGAAGTAACATTCCTGTTCTTAGCATATGCTGAGGCACACAGCTGAAATGTAAGGATTCTAATTCTCCTTGGCCCATTTTCTTCTTTGAATACAGTGGATTTCCTGAGGAAAGCAAATTTGTCAGAGGAAATCTAAAATGTACTTTTTTTTTACATGACACCAAAAGAAATATTCTGTTTTAGTCTAGCATGTCCTTAAGGGTATGCCACATAAAAGCAAAATGAAGGCAATTGGAAATCCTTGCCATAGGCTCATTATGAGCAATGAATTCAAAAATTTCAGTGGTCTTACATATAGTGATTAAAATCTACAAGAATACTGTGCCCTTTTTTCTCCTCTACTCATTTTGAAAAATGAGAAACAACATTATTCTTTCTGAAATATACCCTTTAACCAACTCTCCCAGTGTCATTTCCTTACCCCTGGGCACCATAGGAAACACAATTCTTGCTTTATTCAGCTACTCTTGGGAGCTCCAGTCAGCCACAGTTAAAAGACTTTTAGAAGAAATGATACTTCACCAAAATATATTTCATGTGTTTTTGGCCAAAACACATGAAATTATTTAATATTTGACAAAGAGAACTATCAAAATATGACAATATCATCCACTGTCCACACATTCATGTTCTCTTCTTACTTTAAGAACTATGATGAGGAATTTAAGTTAGTTGAAGAATAGTTGTGGAAACTAAAAGAATTAAAATTAAAAGAATTAGTGTAAGAGTGAACAGTGAGCCTACAGAATTGGAGAAAATATTTACCACCTACAACTCAGACCAAAGTCTTGATATTTAGAACATATATATACACAAATACACACGCGCGCGCGTGCACACACACACACACACCTATATATATATATATATATATATATATATATATATATATATATATCTGCAAAAGTTAATCACTACAGAAAAACTTCCAATCAATAAGTGAGCTAATAAGCAGGTAGTTCTCAAAGAATAAACAGAAATCATGGAATTTTTAAAAAATGGTCAACATCCCTTGCCATCAAGTAAATGCAAAATAAAACTAATTTGAGTTTCCATATCACTCCAGTCTGAATGACTCTAATCATGAACACAAACCATAACCCATCACTTTTGGAGGGAGTGTGAATTGGTGTAGCCATTATGGAAGTTGCTGTTGAGCTTTCTCAAAAAAGCTCAATTGAAACAAGCACATAATCCAGCCACCCTACTTCTGGGCATGTATCTAAAGAATTCTATATTTTACAACAGAGATACTTGTGCATGCATGCTCATTAACCTTTTACTAACAATGGAATCAATCTCAATGACCATCAACTGATAGATGGATAATGAAAATGTGGTACATATACACAATGACATTTTGTTCAGGAAAATAAAATGAGTGTGCTGTAGTCAGGTTTGCATTGATAGCAGAAAACAGTGGACCAAGAGCAGCTTGTGGGAAAAAAAAAAATGTTTGTTTTTGCTTACAGACTAGGGAAAGCTCCATGACGGTAGGAGAAAACGATGACATGAGCAGAGGCTGGAAATCACCTCCTGGGCAACATCAGATGGACAATAGCAACAGAAGAGTGTGCCTGAAGCTGGCAAGAGGAAGCTATCTATAACACCCATAAGCCTGCCTCCAGTACATTATATCTTGGAGGCTTTAATTCCCAAATTGTCATCAACTGGGGACCTAGCATTCATGCCACTTAAGTTTATGGGGGACATCTGAATCAAACCACCACATTCTGTCCCTGGGCCCCATAAACTGTTAACCATACATGATGTAAAATATAATACATTCAGTCCAACTTCAAAAGTCATGATTTTTCTTTTATTAATCCCAATCATGTTCAAACAACAAAGGTCTTTTAATTGAGCCACAATACCAAAAAACCACCCCCAAAAGCCATAATGGCACAGAATATATATTCACACTGCAAAAGATGGCATTGGGCATAGCAAAGTTATATTCAAACATTATAAGGTTTAAACAGGGGAAACATCAAACTCTGTAGCTCCAAGTCCAACAACCCTGGTCAATGACAAGTCTCCAAATCTGACAATTCTAACCAGTGACAAATCTCTGGAGTTCTAGTTCCACCCATCCAGCTTGGCTACTCTCAGTCCCAGAAAACTTCATCCAATACCAGCAGCTGTCCTTGGCAGCAATCCCATAGTCCTGGAATCTCCATTGGTTCTCCATTGCAACCCATGGTTCATCCTAATCGCTCCATTGGGTTTCATAATTCAACAAGCCTGCTTCACATTTCCCATAACCATATCCAAAACACAAAACTATGTTGCAAAATTAATGACCCTCTTTTTCTACATTTGTTGTACTCCGTAACACCAGGTGAGCTGCCAACTTGTTAATCGAGGGAGGGAATAAAGCAGACTTTGAAGAACAGGACACTCCTTCAGCATTTAGAACCCTTCAAAAGACTCTGCATTCTTCTCGTTGTCCCAATGCACATCAGCTGGTCCAATCTCAATGGTTGTAATCTCTCAAGAATTTGCACCTGAATGGGTAGAAATTTTGGCTCAGAGATTTCATTTCTATGCCATATCCCTCTGATCACACCAGTCCATTTCTACACAATGCAACCCTGTATGTTTTCAGGACACAGGTATAACAGTAAGCCTCTCACACAAACTGCTTCTAGCCCAGTCTCACCTTCATCAGCCAAACCTCATAATCTATCATTCTTACTACACTCAAGTCTTTCAACTCAAACAAGCAGTCCATTGAACTGTACTTACAGTGCTGCAAGGCATCTCTTAGGCCAAGATTTCAACTTCTTCCACATTTGTCCTTCAAAGCAGTTCCAAAAGGCCAAAGCTAGAGAACCATGTTTCTAGCAGCAATGACCCCACTTCTGGTACCAATATTACTGTTGAAGTCTGGTTCACATTACTGGCAGAAAGTACCTAACCAAGAACAGCTTGTGGGGGAAAAATGTTTATTTTGGCTTACAGACTTGAAGGGAAGGTCCATGATGGCAGGGGAAAACAGTAACATGAGCAGAGGGTGGACATCACCTCCTGGTCAACATCAAATGGACAAGAGCAACAGAAGAGCATGCCAAACACTGGCAAGAGTAAGCTGGCTATAACACCCATAAGCCTAGCCACACCAATACACTGCCTCCAGGAAATACCCAAATTGCTGTCAGCTGGGGACCTAGCATTCAAGACAGCTATGTTCATGGTGGATACCTAAATCAAACCACCACAAGGTGGAATTGGAAGATACTATGCTGTGAGGTATCCCAGCCCCCACCCCCCAAAAATGCCAGTTTTCTCATATAGGCAGATTCAAATGCTTAATGTTTATAGATAAAAGGGGATAAGAGAGTAGGTTTAAGGCTATGAAAGTAGATAGGAGAACACAAGAGGGAAACTAGGAATGATTAGAAAGGGTAAGTGAGAGCAAAATGACATGTGTGACAGGAAAGTATAAAGAAGGCTATCCTAGGGAGAAGCCACAAGGTAGTAAGTAAGGGGTACAGGAGAGCAGAAAGGTAGGAAGAGAAACAACAAAAACAAAGTTTGTCTAAACAATGCCATAATAAAAACTATTTTTTGCACGCTAATAAATAAATAAATAATGAAATAAAGTAAAAGCATATAAGGTACATATATAATAGTGGTGTCTATATATAAATGTGTGTGTGTGTGTGTGTGTGTGTGTGTGTGTGTTTGTGTGTGTAAACAAATACTTGGTTTGGGGTTAGTAATGAAGTAGAACAGATACTTTTAAAAGATTGCAATTTGCCACCCAAATGGAGTGTTTCCAAGAACAAAAATCATAATGCAACCCTTTTGATAGGTATATGATTTAAGTATACTTTTGGAATTATTTTCTTGATTCAGCTACTTATAGTCTCTTAACACAGATGGAATTTTATAATTAATACTATAGAAATATTCCCAATTTTTGTTTACGTAACATGAACACACCTATAAAAGAAAGGTATAATGGATATAGATTTCTGAGCAGCCAAGAAGTAAAATTGTGAATCCAATAACTATGATTTGTGGTAGATGTCTAAATGTTAATGCTGTTATTACAAAGCAATATTGTGAGTGATTTTACAAAATGGAAATATGAACATCTGATTGAGAAGGGGAGGAGATACGATGGAGAGTGGAGTTGTGAAGGGGTCAGTGAGGGTGAGGGAAATATCATGGTTTATTGTCTGTAATTATGGAAGTAGCCAATAACAAAACATAAAATTTATGGTGGCACACACCTTTAATCCCAGCACTCGGGAGGCAGAGGTAGGAGGACTGCCATGAGTTCAAGACTACCCTGAGACTACAGAGTGATTTCCAGGTCAGTCTGAGCTAGAGTGAGACCCCACCTCAAAAAGGAAAAAAAAAAAAAAAAAAATATATATATATATATATATATATATATATAAATTTGTTGAAAGTCAAACAAAAAATAAAATTAAATAAATAAAAATTAGAAAAAACATACTAAAATTAATTATGTAAAATATACCAAAATTTGCCTTAAACAACTCGATTGTTTGACTTATCCCTGTGGATATTCACAGTAGGTCTTCTCCCAGTTCTCTGTAGAGGAGGAGAAGTAAATAATATATTCTATGTTCCTAGCATTATTCTCAGTAACTAATTTCATCATATCCCTCTTTTGTGCAAGTAAATATTTCCAAAAGCCTGTCATATCTTACATGATAGAAGTTTAGTACAGAAACATTAAAAATTTATATAGTGTGCCCAAATTTTTTTCTTCATTTTGGAAATGAATCTGGTTCTAACAGTATTTAGTTCAGCATTGGCTATGTTGACATTTCAAATTCTACAGGAACATACATCCTTCAAAGCCAGAAGCCATTCTTCCTTTCATTCTGTGTCCTCATGTTTGCTCATTGTATAATCTAATTCCTTAGTGACTCTATAAACAGTTGGCAACCAGTGAATGATTTATTTCTGGTAATAAGTTAAACATCCCACTCACAATGTGAGTGAAACAAGTCAGGTGTCATCTATCTGTCTTTATTTTCACACAACAAGAAGAAAAGCATTATTACTTACAGGTTAAGAATATCTAAGACCATTGTCATAACTCAAATAGAGGACACATGGAAAACATGATTAATTTTATAATATCAGTAATCCACAGCTATGGCACCTGTTAGTATGGATGTTGTCCAAAGTGATTTTTGTAAATAAGCTGGGCAACTTACCTTGTATGTGTACAAAAGAACTGTCAAACATTTAGGACAGGGGTACAGTTTGTGTGTGTGTGTGTGTGTGTGTGTGTTGTGTATACATGCACAGACAGGGAAGACATAGAGAAATGGAGGCCAAAATCGACACTCTAGAAGCCATATTCTTCATCATATGAATCCCATGAACTACTGTATTCTGACAAATTAAATAATAATCAATTTCTTAGAACCAACAGTGGAGTTACATTATCAATAATTCAGTTTCCCACAGTATATTTCTTATATAATCAATCTCTTTAAATATTTTAAAGTTTTAAATCAAAGAACTGTATGAAGTAATGAAATAATATTAGTCACTTTCATTTAAAAAGTGAATGTACATTTTAGTGAACATTTATATTTTTAAGTTTATTTTTATTAATATTTTATTTATTTATTAGAAAGACAGAGAAGAGTCTGGACAGATGGCTTAGTCATTAAGGTGCTTGCCTGCAAAGCCTAAGGACTCAGGTTCTACTCTGCTGCTCCTGTGTAAGCCAGATGCACAATGTGACATAAGCACACAAGCTCACACATGTGCACAAGGTGGTACAAGCATCTGGAGTTGAATTGCAGTGGCTGAAGGCCCTAGTATGACAATTTCTTCTCTCTCTCTCCCTTTCTTACTCTCTCTCTCTCTCATAAAAACAAAGCCAGTATGTTAGGCTTGCCTCAAAATAAAAGAAAAGACAGAGAGACCTGGAGAGATGGCTTCTCAGTTATGGTGCTTGCCTGTTAAGCCTAAGGACGCAGGTTTGTTCCCCAGGACCCACATAATCCAGATGCACAAGGTGGCACATGCATCTGCAGTTAGTTTGCAGTGGCTGGAGGCCCTGGTGTTCCCATTCTCTCAGTCTGTCTCTTTTCCCCATCCCCTCCAATCAATTAATCAATAAATAAAATATTTTTTAAAAAGTGAGAATGAGAGGCAGATAGAGAGAGAATGGGCATCCAAGGGCCTCTAGGCACTGAAAATGAACTCCAGATGAATGTGCCACTTTGTACATCTGGCTTATGTGGGTACTGGGGAGAAGAACCTGGGTCCTTAGGCTTCTCAGGCAAGAGCCTTAATGAACTTTTATAAATGTCTGCACATAGCTCCCTTAGAAGAGATTGAAAACATGTTAACAAGCATTTTGGTTCTCAAGGTAAATGGTGGCATAGTTATTAAACACATAATTTGGGCTGGAGAGATAGCTTAGTGGTTAAGGGGAATGCCTGCAAAAGCTAATGACCTTGGATTCAATTCTCCAGCATAAGCCAGATGCACAAAGTGGTGCATACATGTGGAGTTTGTTTTCAGTGGCTGAAGACTCTGGTGTGCCCATTGTCTCCCTCCCCCCCCCCCCATCTATCTATCTTTATGTTTGGAAATAATTTAAATTCTTTAAAAAAATCACAATTTGATGTACTAAAATTTAAATGTTAAATCTCAAAAATATTTTATCTAAATTAAAGTAGCTATAATAACTACAGTGATGCTCAAGTTCTGAAAATATCTATTAAAGTAAAAAGACACTAATTTTCCACATTAATAGGTGTCTTGGAACTATACAACAAGGGATAAAAGTAACTTCTTAGACACAGAAGGACACTGCAGTTTAAGCATTTTAAATTCTAGTAAAAATAATTGTCAAATTATATAACATGTTTTTCTATATGTTTCATAAGACATGCATTTCTTTTTTGGTTTGTCTGTTTTTTTTTTTTTTTTTTTTTTTTTTTTGAGGTAGGGTCTCACTCTAGCCCAGGCTGACCTGGCATTAACTATGTAGTCTCAGGGTGGCCTCGAACTAAATGGTGATGCTCCTATTTCTGCCTCCCGAGTGCTGGGATTAAAGGCATGCGCCACCATGCCCAGCAAGACGTGCATTTCTATCATTGAATTTAGTCTTGTTATCCCAATTGTAAGGTGGCAGTTGAAAAGATGATGTGTGATAATATATGTTGAGAGGAAGTTTATCCACTTTGGGAACAAAACTGTTTCCCTTTCCACATGTCTGCAAGTAGTTAAAATCTAAGATGCAAAAGAGGGAGTGGTTAATTTTAATATTTCAATAATTACTCAGAGTTCTTTGATGCTGTTTTTTTTTCCTAAACAGTGGGCAATAATTTTTATTAGCAGAGCAGACATTTTATTTTATAATCTATTCTGATCTCTTTACCATAATTTATTTTTGGTGAATTTAATATGTAATTATTAAATTAAAAATATCAAGGAGGGAAAAATTCAAAATTTTCAAGAATGTGATAGAGTACGGTTAAGTTGAAATTTAAGTATACATTAGTGCCACTCACTAGGTTAAACTTGGGAAATTTCTCAATGTCTTCTTTGTACAGCATCCCTCAAAACATCTGCATATTTGTTTCAGTTAGAGAACTTTTTATGACAATGAGTACAGATTCTTTCAAATTTGCTAGGACATGAGCAGCAGTTATTATAAAAATATGTAGAAAAATAAGGGAACATGCTAAGAATTATCTTTCTCCAATTCTCAAAAGAGGAACTAAATTGGCTCAGTTTATCTTTTTTGAGAAAAAGCACAATTTACAGATTGTAGTTTTCTGGTCTTCCAGAAATGGTGGCATAGTTATTAAATGTGGTCACCTTTTGGAAAGCTGTTTGTAAGTGGCCAAAAAGCCAGAATCAGTGATAAAGCATATTTGTTTAGTGGAAGTTTGTGGTTGAAGCAATCACTTAGAAGGGAATGTGGCAGACAGACAATTATTGATACCCAGTGCAGGGAGTGTGGTTTAAAGCCCAGATGCTGGCCTTGGTCTCATTGTATTGAATCCAACTTTATGACTCACTATTTTATTGCATAACTTTGGTCTTGTTAATTAACCTATTTGATTTTTAGCTTCCTAAATATAAGTCCCAATTAATGTTACTGTGAAGAATCTATGAGGTAATTTATGTTAAGACCTTAGTTATACTAGTGTCTGCTGCTAAAATCACTGGGCAATTAGGTTCACTAACATTCTTTCACACGATAAAGCTAACACTGCCTTACTTTTCATTTATTTTAGTTATAGCTCTTCATCAGGGCCGATGGGAGGTCATATTTCAATATAAAAATTATCTTAGCCATATATATGACATGTCAGACTATATATAACATGTGATTTTTATGTGTGGACTTTTCTAGTAATATATAATATGTGCATGTATAATACAAAATATAACTATGGGCTCACCTGTCTCTTAATTAGGATTTAGTATTTTTGTTAATTTTTTTTTTTATTTGAGACAGATAGGAAGAGAGAGAAAAGAAGAGAGAGTATGGACGTGCTGGGTCTCTAGCCACTACAAATGAGCTCCAGATGCATGTGCCATCTTGTGTATTTGGCCTACATGGGACCTGGAGAATCAAACCTGGGCCTTTAGCCTTCACAGGCACTTGCCTTAACTGCTAAGCCATCCCTCCAGTCCAGAATATAGTATTCTTAATTATGAGACAGAGACATCAGCAATGAGAGTAAACCAAAAGGAAAATAAACCTGGTCACTGTCCTTTCATGTTGATGTTCTTACTGGTTATAAGAAGTTAAGGACATGACACATTAGTGTTGGTGTTGGACTTAGAATAAATAATGACCACTGAAAAGTGGCAAGATGATTGGTATTGCAGTGATGAAACTGGACTGGATCATAATGAATCTGATCTTTTATTTCTGCTAGTGACTCATTTCTTGATGGCAACAGAAGACTGTTGCTACCAAGAAGGTAGTTTAGGCTTGGGTGTTAGAGCCGAAGTCTGATGGGTTCTGGGGTAGCTTGAAAGTTGATAGCATAGTCTCATGTAGTACAGGTTTATTACAGTGGAAAAATGTGGTGAATAATACCATGGCTGGTTTTTTTTTTTTTTTTTTTTTGCACTCATAACTTCCTGTACTCATTGTTTCTCTAGACTTTCTTTGTAAATCCCTCCTGATTCAGTAACGCCTTCACTAAAATTAACTGCTAAGTAACAGCCAGCCATTTGGATACCTAAATGTGTCTCCATTAATTTACCAATTATTAGAAATCCTTAAATCATTTACATTTTTTCCTATAGGATTTGTCAAAATGCCCCAGGCTTATGTATATTTTCACAAATCATAAATATACACAGGAGCCCCTCTTATATACAGGGTATATGTTCCAATACTATCAGTACATACCTGATATCATGGATAGTACTGAGCTTTCTATATTCTAGTTTTTCTATGTATATGTACTTAATACAATATTCATAAACACAGTGAGATATAAGAAATCAACTAATAATAAAACAGAAAATTATAATACTATACCACAATAAAAGTTTTATGTATTATTTATTTTATTTATTTTTATTTGAGAGAGAGAGGAAAAGAGAGGCAGAGAGAAACAGACAGAGAGAATGGATGTGCTAAAGCCTTCAGCTTTCAAAAAAAACCCCAGACATGTGTGCCTGCTTGTGTGCATGTGCAACATTGCACACTTATGTCAGTGTGCATCTGGCTTACCTGGGACCTAGAGATTCAAACATGAGTTCTTAGGCTTTGCAGGCAAGCGCCTTAACTGCTAAGCTACTCTACAGTCCCTGTGAGTGATTTCTATGACTGCTATCTTCTCTGAAGATATCTTAGAGATCTATACTCACCCTTTTTGTGGTGATGTGAACTGATGCAGTTCCTATGTAAGAAGATGAAATGAGGTAGAAGAATCAGAACTTATCTTGTACCATGGCCTAGACATTTTCACTATGATAGTCCACAGCACAACTAGTACAGATTTCTTTTGGCTTTCTTCACAGATTAATGTGTTGATTATTCATTCTTACCATCAATCTTATCAGCATCAATAAAAGCTGAGAACCTTTACATTTCACTTTAGCAAAACCCTTTACAGATTCTCTTTGGCATATCAAAATTCCTAGCATGACTACTTTTGTGTTTTGAGACCAATATCAAGTAAAATAAGGGTTATTTGAACATAAGCACTATAGTAATGTGACAATCAATAGCTGATAGTTAATAACTGGTAGGTTAGTCAAGATGACTAAGAGATTAATAAGTAGGTGGTAGTATCTACAGCATGGATATGCTGGGAAAAGGGAGATTCATACCCTAGACAGGATAGAGTTAGATGACATAAACTTTTGTCACTCTCAGAAAATTAAAACTTATCAGTTGTTTATTTGTAGAGTTTTCCACTTAGTGTTTTCAGACTACAGGAGCTCCAGTGGTGTGACTTGTTAGCACCTGGTACTTAGAGCCCAGATTGCATTTGACTATGAGTAACAGAAATTACAGAAAACATACTTGTGTTTGAGAGGAATTTATAAATTGTTATAAATGTATTTTTACAACATTCAGATCCCAAAATTACTTGTTGCTGTTACTTGGCCATGATATAGCTTGCCTTTTGATGACAATGCAATGACCATATCTGAGGGTTAAGTTCACAACACCCTATTCTAATTTCCCTTTTATTAGTAGAATGCTAGTGCTTTGATTAAGCACAAGCTAAAGAAATTGGCTTTTACTTAGAAGTCATGTTTTACAAATGCAACATATTTTTGTTAATATATTATAATGCTTTCAATGCAAGGAAATACTTACCTTTGGGGAGTATATATAGAAATATAGAATATAGAGAGAACAACAGATTGATGACTCCCTTTGAGTTATCCATCAAAAGCATGGACTGATTGAAGTGAATGCCTGGTTAATTCACCCAATCTTTTAAATTATTCACCCTCCTGCTCTGAATATGTATAGTTAAATCAGACCGAAATGTAGGGCTGATTTTAAGTACCCATACAGATTTTAAGTACCCATATGCCATTTAAGAAAAACAGGGTGAGAAAGGACACTGTGCTATTTTCCTTGAAAGTAGAGGGATCAGTAAGTCTGTCCACCTCAACTCTTGAAACATTTCTGGTGATTTTATCTGCCTGTCAGACAGCTCCTCCAATGACAAGTGATAAAGGTAAAGGGGTCTTAATATAAAGAAAGTCATTTACTGTTGAAGATCTTTCATGTCCTTAAGTATCCAGTATGTTTATTGAAATCACTGAGTTTCATTTTATACTCCAGTTTAATTTAAAGGGTAAAATGTTAAGGCCAGATGTGGAGGTAAATGCTATAATCCCAGTACTTTGTAGGCCAAAGTTGGAGGATTGCTGTGAGTTAAGAGGCCACCCTGAGAGTACATAATGAATTCAAGGTCAGCATTGGCTGGAATGAGACCCTACCTCAAAAACAAATAGATAAGTAAATAAAAGGTAAGATGTATAAATATCAGCATAAATTTGAAACCTTCTGATTTGTATCAAGGATAAATAGCTGTTCTTTTCACCCCCATGAGAATGATTTTCAGTTTAACTTGAGGAAAAACATTACTTCACTTTTCTGGGTTTCTACATCTGTGAAAGCTTGCTCAAACTCAACCTGTTAGCACAGTCCATGACTTAATTCCAGGCTTCACTTAGTGTAACACATACCATTTAGCTACTTAAAATAATCAATTTATCTTTCCTTTAAACAAAGTCAAGAAGTAATATAATTAAGTACAATGAGAGACATTCAATTATAAGATGAATTAAAAACGTCTTTCAAATGGAAGAGAACTCTGGTATCTTAATTACTATTGAGGAAAATCCTACGCCATTTAAAGAAAAACAAGGTGAGAAAGGACACTGTGCTGTTTTCCTTGAAAGTAGAGGGATCAGTAAGTATCCACCTCAACTCTTGAAACATTTCTGATTTTATCTGCCTGTCAGAGAGCTCCTCCAATGACAATTAAAAACAAATTTGATAATTCCCACTCCCCCACACATGAAAAGACTTCTTATGCAAATATAACTTTCTAATATCAAACCTGTTGAAAAATGCCATGATAGTTGAGAAAATAGATCAATTGGATATGAAGAGAATGAATATTTTCCTGAATCAGAATAAAAAAAAACCCTTTTACTTATTTACCATAGACCTTTTACCTATAACCCTTATGTACTCATAGACCACTATATAAATTTTCTGATTTAACATTGTCTCCACCCACTGTCCCTGATTTATCTATGCACTGTTATTAATGAGAAAACCTCTGTGACAGGCTTTTCCACTTTAGAGCAAGACTGCCCCTACTGCTATGAAAGATTTCCAGTGTTATGGTGGGGGGGGGGGGCATCAAAACATAATTACATCATTTTTCTTGCTTCTGCCTCCACCAAAAGCTTGCTCAGACACATTCAACCTGTTATCATACACCATGATTTAACTCAAGGTTTTATTTATTTTAATGATTATCATTTCTGTACTTAAAATGATCAACTTTTCCTCTTTTTAAACAATTTTTATTGTTCAAGAATAAATGTTACTACATACCATAAAAGACATTAAAATAAGATATCTTATTCATAAAATAGTGCACTGAGATGCTTTGTGAGGTCCAAAAATACTGTGAAAAATCTCCTTTTAAAATCTCTAACGAACCCTTAAGTTATCTGTTCATATTATAAAGGTACTTGAGTTTTCTTTTAATTGCAAAAAATCACAACTCTGTAGATTACTGAATTTCACTTCCAGTGTGTCATTAACAAGGGTTGTAATGGCTAAAATTTAGATATCAGCTTTTATCTTTCTCTATTGCTTAAATAAAACCTTAATATATGTAATATCAATTTTTTTGTTATAGATAAGTCAGTCCATGTTTATCATATATACCTGAAAGCATATGCTTCCATGTCTGCATATATTAACAGAAGAGATTCCAGCCTATTTGAATACCATAAAATATGAAAAATAACTACTGTACTTCCAAACTACCTGGGTTAGTATAAAAAAATCACACTTTTTCAAAACAATGCATTTACAAACATTTTAAAAAAATCAAACTTAAGAGCTAAATCTTTTTCAGTCCTACTCTTAAGTGTTTCCTATATGTAGTATTATGTAGTGTTACTCTTTCCATCTTAAGGAGACAAGAGTGTTTCCTTCAACATTACATAAGCCTATGAACAGACATGAGAGGAAAGGATGCCTCTACTGAGGTAAAGCAAATTCCCTTTGAAGCTACCACTTGCCATCAAAAAAAAATCTAAAGCTGTTTGAATCATTTAAAATGGGCAGTATTTATCCAATTTTAATACAAAATAGCAATTTCACCTAAACTCATTTAAGCCATCTATGGTTACAAAGATTTAAAAATGTATACAAATTTTTCTTTAACATTTATTACCCAGAAGTTAATTATGGGCAGGCATATAGAAAGGAAAACCTAATGGCATTAAATACACTGAAAAACCCATGTACGTTTGCTCCCTTTATATCAAAACTACATTTCATCCACCGAAAGGAAAAAAGCAATTGAATGTGTATCATGAAAATCATATAAAGTGCTCTTGCCCTTTGTTCGATCAAATGGCCATGTAAAGGTATTGATAATGGTTACATCATCAGATTTCTAACAGCAACATGCTTCAAATCCTATGTTTGTCGCTCAAACCAGGAAATTCTGAACAGAGCTCAACAACCATGAAAAAATGAAATAAATGAAGGTAACAAAGACTGTTCCAAGGAATACTTCACAGCATATCTACAACATGGTCATCAGTAATATCGACTATACCTTTGGAGATATATATATATATATATGTGAAAAATTTGCAAATAATAACATTCATGCCAGACATCACTGCAAGTAAGGAACAGACTAAAGAAAAGGGGAAAATGCCTCCCAAGAGAGAAACATTCATTAGCCTCTCTGGCAAGTGTCTAAAGCAAACAAGGAAACTGTAAAATAATTGCTCAGTTACAAATAAACCCTTTTTAGCACAGTACCTTTCTGTGTCTGCCCCTCTTCCATATTCTCTTCCATGGCTACCTTTCTTCAGTAGAATCTGGTGCACGGAATTAATCAAAAGCTCAATTAGATGTTGAAGGAAAAAAAAAAAAACGTGGTGGGTCTTCCCCCCCTCTGAGGCTCGAACAGCAGTGGCTTGGGCAAGTCCTCAGAGCTCAGCGAAGGCTCCCTTGCGCCTCTTGTTTGCTTAGAGGCTGGCTGTCAAGTGTAATTTCATTCAAATTACTCTTCCGTGAAGATTATCAATTTTTCTTCTCAGAGCTGCCCATTGTGTGCCACAGTAAGCAGGTATTTAAACAAACAGCCTGACAATTTTTTGGGGGGAAAAGTGTTCCAAATTCCAGGAGCAGAGACATTAGGATCCAGGAGACTTATTTTGCATTTAAAATGGGGAAATAGAAATTGAAGTTTGTGTTGAAATCTAGGCTTTAAATTGGAAGCAGGCTGAGCTGTGAACAGATGGAGGGGTGTCCTCCTAACATGAAGCAGACCACCAACCCATAATTCCCCCCTTTGCTACCAGAGTGGGAAAGCCCAGATTCCCGTCGGTCCTTTATGCTGCTGCAGTTGCTTTTCACCCAGTCAGAAGCATTGCAAAAATGCGTTTGCTTTTACTTCCTCACGAAGTGTCTAGTTAATTTGATTTAAAGGTGCTAAGAAGGGATGTAACTATACTATCACAGGGTGTATCTGTAAAAGGTTATTATTAAGAAAGAACCTTGTAAACTCACATCTTTTAAATGCAAAAAGGAATAGAAGCATGGTTTTCATGGAATTTAAGCCTGAGAGATGCATGCTTTAATAAGTGTTTTATTTCCTACCGTATGACTTTACATGAAAGGAAGAAAAACATGGGGAAGAAAAATGACCTGTAATGTATTTTACGATCTTAGCCCACAAAAGCTGCTAATCACAAACGACAATCTTTTGAAAAATAATTTTATGGGTCATTATTCGGAATGAGTAAGGTGACAAAAAGAAGGAAGGAATTTTAGGTAAGGAACAACAGTATAGCAACTTGTTATGAAAATCTGTACTCTAATTTGGAATGCAAATCACAACTCTACCGTCTGGCAATAAATTAGCATTTGTACTCATCCTATTGAGTGGCAGGACCCCATCAGAATTTCAATACTTCACAAAAGGTATAGCAAGAAAATAAACAGTACCTATCAAGGCAGTGTCAACTTTTACTAGCGTACGAAGAAAGAACCCTGCCTGTGTTCACTTCAAAATAAGCAAGCATATGGAAGTGCATGTGTGTGTGCACGTTCTAACACACAGTTCTAACTCCTTGCCTTTAATGAAAAACAACTTATATCCTTACTATCCATAACATAAGTTGTTTGTGTCATGGGGACTATTCACATACAGTTTTTGAAGAATGTCAGTAGCATATTTATTGCACATTGTCATCCTAATCACTACCATAGCAACTATTTAGAGGAAAGGTAAATGGACAACATTCCACATTACTTTTCATAAATGAATCTCCAACTATAATCATTTATTACTTCTTTTTTCAAGTGAGTTTAACCCAAAGGTAACTATGATTTAAATAACCTTAAGCCTATCTTTCTGAATATATAACAGTCTACATTCAAGGAGTTCTGAGACAGCTGCTTGCTCAGGACAGACTGAGAGAAAGCAATCATAAGAGAAATCAAAAGAGCTAAACCATAGCAGCTTCTCTGCTCCAACTCATCCCTAGGCTGTCATAACCTGGAATACAATCAGAACACAATAGAACATCTATCCACCGTTTATAAGCTTTATTCATTTTATACCACAAAATTCATTAGGGTAAGAAATTATTTACAGCAGTACCAGTACAAACAATAATACCATTTTACATATTTATAGCAATTTGCAATCGGTAAAGCATATTTGCTTGTATTACCGTTGTAAGGAAAATAAGGAAAGCACTAGTTTTCCCACTACATGTTGGATGGAACTGACCCTCATGGATTCCCAAGAACTTGGCTAGTAAATAATCAAGTAAATCTTAAAACCTGGGTCAGTAGATTCCTTGAATAATGCTTCCTGTTTGCCACTGAGGTTGCCCACCGAAAATAGATGTAAAGTCTCTATGGCTAAGGAACCACATGCCTTGGTTGTAAGACATAAAGAAACCAAGCTGAACCTGAGATCCAAGTTCACTCTGCATAGGCTAGCTTTCTTCATGGGGAGAGCGGGGCATACAAACTGCTGAGGAAGAAAAGTCATCAACATTCCTGTGGACCCTACATACTCTACAACCAACTTGCACAGTATGATGGGTCCATAGGGGAAAGAGTAGCAGGAGAATTGTGAGATAACCAATTGCTCTCAAATTGAATGTGGGGTCTGCTCCACAGAAAGAAAATTATGTCTGGCACTGTGAATCTGGCAAAAAAAAAAAAAAAAAAAATCTGTGCTAGGATCTTAGGTACTGTGTCAGCAGAAGGGGAGACAACCCAAAACCGTGCATATGCTAATCCAATAGCATGTCAAACTGCTTTCTAAATATGTTTGTTCCCATACATACTTCTTGCAGCCTTGAACACAGAACTTTCTTTATACTAAACATAGAGGTAAATATGGAGATGCATAAACAGCATCATTACCAAATATAGGTGACTAGTTTGTACTCAGCTCTAAGCATGACATCTAAACCACACCCTTCAAGGCTCAGAAAATCTTGCAGGAGGAATAGGGCCCAGAAAGAATGTAAGAGCAGAAGGGTAGGAAGTAGGGCTGAGGGATGTTATCTTTTAGATATGACAAATATGCTATGTTCATGAATGTACAGTAGATGTGGTTTCCCCCATATGATTTAGCTTATCTATATATCATCATAGATGGGGGATTCCATGACACACCACAACTCTTGTAAATAAAAAAAAAGAGTGGGAGGCTGGAGAAATAGCTTAAAGGTTAAGGAGCTTGCCTGTGAAGCCTACGGACCCATGTTCAACTCTCCAGATCCCATGTAAGCCAGATGCACATGGAGCTACAAGTGCAAGGTTGCATATGCACATTTGGTGGCACACACATCGGGAGTTCTATTGCAGTGTCTGGAGGGCCTGGTGTTCCAATTATCTCCCTCTCTTATAAAAAAAAGATGAGTGGAAACTGATGATTCCTGGAGGAGAGGAGTCATGTCATTTAGTGGTATAGCCACTGGAGGATTTCCCATTCTTCAGCAAGTATCCTCCCATCCATGATTTTACAAGCAAACTTACTTTATACTAGTGGGTCAAAGCCAAAATAAACAAGGCATGGAAGTATGATGAGGAGATAATGGAGAAAAGAGGGGATTTGATGATTAGGGAAGGGGGAAGAAAGAGGTTAACTGGTAGGAGTGAGATCAGGATGCATTGTACATATACACATAACTAATAATGAATATTGCATAGAAGCATAAGATAGACCTCAAACTGATGATATATGACACATGCTACTTAATAAGAAGGTGTGCAAATGTATCAAAATACATAAATCTAAAAGAAAATCAGCCTCGGTCTCTAAACCTTCTTTTCCATCATAAGCAGAAAACAAAAGTGAAGAGAATTCAAGATGCAGAGAAACTGTGAAAAGTATTCTTTGAAGGCTGAAGAGATAGCTTAGTCGTTGAGGTGTTTGCCTGCAAAGCCTAAGAACCCAGGTTAGATTCATGAGTACCCACATAAGCGAGATGCACAATGTAGAGCATGCATCTGGGGTTTGTTTGCAGTGGATAGAGGTCCTGGCATGCGCTCTCTCTCTCTCTCTCTCTCTCTCTCTCTCTCTCTGTCTGTCTCTCTCTCCTTCTTCCTCTCTCTAACAAATAAATTAAATAAAATATAAATGAAGAAGTATTCTTTGTGCAAGATAAATGAAAATGTGATTGTGATTTTTTTTTTCTTTTTGGAAATAGCAACAGAATATGTGTAATCATCAACTTTTTGTCTAGGTATTTTTTTCCCACAAAAGTATTGTTACTGAAACAAGAACACCATATACTGATTTTTTAAAACAAAACTTCAAGTCCATGCTAGCGGACTGTTCCATGAATTGAAATAGATGTATACACACAGTTTCCTGACATCAGTCACATGACAGCAAGCCATAACTTATTTTACATTTGTGGTAAAATTGGGCTAAAATATGTACAATTTACCATTTGTTTCCTCAGACTGAAAATCTGTATCCATTATGTACAAGCCCCCATCTCTCTTTCCCATTTTCAGATGCCAGGTAAGGGTTACTTATTGCTGTCTTTATGGTTGTTTCTAAAGGCATTGGACTCATTTGAAATTAAAATAATTTGAATATCCAAATATGTGAAAACTAGTTAGAAAAGAAAACTGCCTGATATAGTAAACTGACCTGATGAATGATAAATATACTACATGAACCTTAATAACTAGCAATGATGCTTCCTCTGTATTCTTATTCAAGACTGCAGGTTGTGAAAATGGTTCCTCTTATATTCTTTCCATTGTATACACTACATTTGAGCTTACTATATAGGCAGTTATTTAAAATAAATATATGCATTAATTCAATAGATAGTTAAGGATTGTTATCATAAATATTAATTAATGTCATTCCTTCAAGTATTATATAAATATATATTTTAATATGGTTTACTTTTTCCTGTGCAAGGAAGCAGATACTACTCAGTCCATTTAAAACCATTAATTACAAATACCTCTCATTTTCTTAATTCACAATAATTTAGAGATACCTCTCTATTTAACTTTTCCCTTATATTTATAGAAAAACATACTCTAAAATGTAAGAAAAAAATCTATGCTTAAATATTACATAGTTCATTAAAAAGATAATTAAGAGCTTGTTATATATTAAACAACATATTGGTTATTCCAAACACAGTATCAAATAGAAAAGAAGAACAAAAAAAATGGGGGGCGGCTCCTGGTCCCTGAGTCAGAAAATCAAGAGGACATGGGAAAAATGATTATATGACCTAATATATTGTTTATAAGAGACATAAACAGTTTAGAAACTGTTTTTAGTCCTGACATGCTTCAAACACAGAAAATCATTTCAAAAATGAAATGTCATAACTTATAGTTTTTACTATATCATGACAAAGACATAGAATTATTAACTGCTACCTTAAGTTCTAAGTTGAAGACTGATTTCTCTGAACTTTCATAAAGAAATTTAAAACTATTATTTATATAATTATACATACTGCTCAGTAAAAGGTGTTAAAGATATTATTTTATAGAATAACATATAGATAGCATAGAACAATCTTGTCATTCCTCTGAGTCATATAATCATTTAAAGATAGACAAAAAATATCCTCAGCAAAAGGAGTATTACTGGGGTGTCACCATGCATGACTTAAAGATATACTACAAAGCCATAATAATAACAATAGCATGATACTGGCATACACACACACGAGAGAGAGAGAGAGAGAGATCAATGTGATAGTATAGAAGATCCAGGTTTAAGTTCTAGGAAGTACAGCTACCACCTGGCCTTTGACAAAGAGACCAAAATATACACTGGAGAAAAGAAAGCATCTTCAACAATTAGTGCTGGAGAAATTAGATAGCCACATGTAGAAGAACAAATTTAGTCTCATTTTTCACACACTACATAAAATTCAACTCTGATTGAATAAAGGATCTCATAAGGTGAGAAAATATTAAACAACTAAAATAAAAAAAATAGGGAGAACATTCCAAGATGTAGGCATAGGAAAAAGACTCCCTGAATATGACCTCAGTAATCCAAAGAAATAGACTCAACAATTGGAATATCATGAAAACTAAAAAAGCTACTGTATAGATAATCAAAACATGAACAGAGTCAACTGACAACCTAGAGAATGAGAAAATAATCTTTACCAGCTATACATCCAATAGAGGTTTAATATCTATAATATGTAAAGAACTCAAAAGATTAAGCAATAAAAATGCAAGAAACACACTCAAAAATGGGGCAGGGAACTGAATGAGAGTTCTCAAAGTAAAAACACAAATGGCCAATATTAATATGTAAAAAGATGTTCAATATTAACATGTAAAAAAATGTCTTAAGCTATCCATTTCACTCTAAACAGAATAGCTATCATAAGAAAATGATTATAAATACTGGTGAGGGTGTGGGTAAAGAGGAATCCTCATCCACTGCTGGTGGGAGTGTAAACCTGTTTAGCCACTATTGAAGTAATAACATAGAATTCTCAAAAATCTGAAAATAGATCTACCACTTGATCCAGCTATACCACCTCTGGGCATATATCATAAAGGCTCTGCTATTTACTACAGAAATACTTGTTTATCTATTACTGCTAGCTGAGCATGTATTTCTGTTTCTGCTCTATTCACAATAGCTAGGAACTGGAGACAAGCCATATATATGCCTGTCAACTGATGAATCTGGATAATGAAGATGTGGTACATATACACAGTAGAATTATAATCATTGATAAATAAAAATGAAATAATGAAATTTACAGGAGAATGGATGAACTAAGTGAGGTAAAACAGGCTCAGAAACATGAACACTATGTGTAGTCTTCTATACTGGGTTCCTAACATGGAATAGCTTGATTTGTTTGAAAGTTGTAGTAATCATCAATAGCACTGGCAAGGAGCCAGAATGAGTTTAATGGAAACGGAAATACTTGACAGGAAAGTGGAAAGACAGAATAGAGGGGCTGCATGGGTTGTAGGGGGTGTCAAGAGTAAAGGAAGATGGGGGTGTTACACAATACTAATGACACAATGAATCAATACCACAGAATCCTTTCTCCTGCTCAGCTAATTTAAAGACATAACTCTTGATTGGGGGGAAAGTCTTAATGCTACATCAGACATACAACATATACATAAAACCAATAGACATAGGATATAACTTATCTGAAGAATGAATCTTTGGTTTTGTTTCTTTAACTCAAACCAAAGTCTGATAATTTAGAAATCCTGGCCTTACTTATTACATAGGGAATGATTACATTTGAAAAATGTGTATAAATAAATAAAAACTGTGCATGTGAGAGAGCATGTTCTGTAAAGCTTGGAGCTTGTCAAAAGTTCTGAATATTTGAGTTGTGATTTTAAGTACCTGTCTTGGAACTTACTTTAGATGCAGATGGTAGGAGATAGTCTCTGAAAAAGCTGACTACACTACATGGCACATAAGAAATGAAGTGGAAAAATATGACTCAAGTCTCTTAGCTTTATCATAAGCATTTTAGTGCTTCTGCTTATACATTAGAAAGTCATTTTGTGAATGAAAAAAAATGTGTTAAAATATGCTATTGTACTTCTACAGGTCATCTTAGGTAACATAAAATATTTTATTTATTTAAGAGAGAGAAAGAGACAGGAGGAGAGAGTAAAAGGAAGACAGAAAAAATGAGTATGGGTATTCCATGGCCTCTTACCACTGCAGTTGAACTCCAGAATCACATGCCACTTTGTGCATCTGGCTGAGCGTGGGTACTGGGGAATCAAACCCAGGCTTTTATATACACATGCCTTTAAACAGCTACTAATTCAGCCCTACAAAACCTAATCTATTTTCAAAGTGTAATGATCTTTCTAAGGGCACTATCCCTAAGACTTAATAATTTTCTAGTAAGTTCTCTGTCTTCAATGTTCTACTACTTCTCAATTCCATTCCATTACATTTGGGACCAAGCTTTGAACATGTGAACTTTTGAGAAAGACAAACCATATCAAAACTATACAAATGTCTGATCATATTTGAAAACTTTGTAATACTGGATCAAGAAGCTTTCCATTGTGCTCTGCCCACCATTAAATAGAGAACAAATGTTATGAAATGCTGAATATACCAGTAAGACAGTTTATATTGTCAACTTGACAGTAAATAGAGTCACCTGTGAGGGATTATTGTGCTTACATTAATTGAGATGCAAAAATTAATCTTAACTGGAGGTGGGTATCTTGAACTATATAAAACAAAAAAAGTTGGGTGAATAACAGCATTCATTGTTCTTTCTACTTCTTCTCTGCTGATACAATAATGTAACACTGGCTTCCGGCCCTTGTCATGATTTCACTGCCATGATGGATCCCACCCTACCCTTAGAACTGTAAGCCAAAACTCTCTTTCCTGAATCTGCTTCCAGTCAGGTATCTTTGTCTCAGCAATGAGTAAGTAACTTAAAGTGATATACCCAGAAATGGCTAGAAATTATTTTCAATATTGAATGTTTCATTGAGAGTGAAATGTATAGCTTATTTGGATACAGATTTGGACAGTTCATAACTCCAGTAAGATCAAAGCACTCAAGCATTCAAACAGCACAAATAATTCAGTTATGAAGTTTCTTTGCTCCATGAGCACTGTTTCAAATGAGCCCTGAAGAATAGCACTTGACTCCACACTGGTTGTGCAACAATCTCATAATCCATTACCTTACAACAGCTCTTTGTGGTTTTCAGCAGTATGCACAAGTCACCAAAAATGTCCCACTACTGTTGCCCTAGATAAAATTCAAATCTGTTTTAGCATTTAATATTACAATTATGGTATACATGATTTATTTCCCTTTCTATTATAAAGCCTGAATTTCAACTTCATCTTCCTATAGTTCATGTGACAGGCAGCATGTATTTTATTTTCATTTTTAGTATTTCAGTGTGCATGGTACTCATTTCCCTTGTCTGTTATTGAGAGCAGACAGCGTGAACTGCTCTTGTTTCTCTCTCACAGCTCATGAAGTGTGGCTGAGGATAAACTGATGCTCTGCTTTCTAGACTTAACCTTTTTATTACCTAATAATTAACAAATATTTGCACAGTATCCATATTCCCATGTTAGGCAGATATTTGGTCTTAACTAATTTTATTTACAATACTGAAAGTAAGTGGCATGTCTGTGCTACAGGTGATGAGACTGAGATTCAAGAATGCAAATAATGAATGGAGTTCCATGTATTTATATACAAGCTCTCAAAATGCCTTTGATTCTAATACATTCAATGATTCAGTAAACAAAAACTAAATAACAAGTTAAATAATTACTGCAAATAAGTAATACAAGCAAATATTTTAAAGGCCATTTTTTTAAGTCTTAACACTTATAGATATATGTAGGAGAGCAGTTAAATTTCTAAGTTTAAATTTGTAGGAGAGCAGTTAAATTTCTACATTTCTTTGGGTTGTCACTTATTATTTATCATGTATACCCAGCCCTTAAAACATTCTTCAATATAAATTGAATTTCAAATTTAAAGTGAATATAAATTTTAGAAAGATAAATTTTTAGATAATGTCAATATCATATACACTGGGTTTCATAACTAGCTATACTGGGTTAACATACACTACCCAGTTTTAACATTGAAATTATATTTTATTAGAATTCAATTATCAAACAGAACCTATACTCATTTATTATAAAGGAAATATTTGACATCCAAGGTAATTCGGCTCATTGATTCATCAACTATATGTTGAGTACGTATCATTGTCCAGATATAAATATAACTTCCGGGGCAAGTCCTTCAAAGCACATAATAGCTCTCATCTGCTTATTCTCATGATTTTTATACATTAAAATACGAATGTGATAGGCCCAAGCAACAAATATGTATTAAACTAGAAAAGGCCTTGATATGTGTCATGAAATAAAATAGGGTAATACATTAAAAAGTATTTGGCAAGGGATTAGTGTGGGTGTCTTAGCTTGTGCTGGCAATATATGAAGATACCCTTTAATATTATAAGTATGCATAAAGTATACTAAAAATATATATTCTGAAATGGAGACCAACCAATTAAATCTTATTAGTCACTAAAGAAGATAGAAGATGATAAAAGACTTGGGCTATTAGCAATGATCATAAGTGTGTTTTTATTCAGATAGTATCATTTGTAATTTATTAGGACACAATATAACATTTTCAATTTCATTATTTTCAAGACAAGTTGGAAAGATTTTCAAAGGTTTAATCAAAAACAAGCATAACTTAGACTGGAGAGACAGATCAGCAATTAAGGTGCTGTTTGCCTGCAAAGCCTAACGAATCTGGTTTGATTCACCAGTACCTATATAAAGCCAGTTGTATAATGTGGCATATGCATCTACAGTTTATTTGCAATGGCTCGAGGCCCCAGCCTACCACTTTTTCTGTTTCTTCTCTCTGTCTCCTCTGCTTGTAAATAAATAAAAAGAAAGGGCTGGAGGAATGGCTTAGTGGTTAAGGCATTTGCTTGCAAAGCCAAAGGACCCTGGTTGGATTCCCCAGAATCCACGTTAGCCAGATGCACAAGGGGGCGCACACGTCTGAAGATTTTTTGCAGTGACTGGAGGCCCTGGCGTGCCCATTGTCTCTCTCTCTCTCTCTCTCCTTCTTTCTCTGTCAAATAAATAAATAAATATAAAAATAAAAGGAGCATACATAACTCATCATATTCAGTTTCCAAAATCATTTGCCAATGATCTGTACCCTGAGGCTTAGATGACTTTAAATTAGTTAGTATAGATATTAATCTGTTTCTTTATGTGTGTGAATATGAATGTTTACATGTGCACATAAGCATGTATATATGACTCCAAAGTTACCACACTTTCCATTATAACTGTTACTTTTATAAATGTATCTATCAGATAGTATTCAATTCATTCTGAGTGCTACCAGAGTAGTTTCAATGTTATGTTGACATCTAATTATATGTACTAAAGGAGATAAATGCTGACATAAAACTGAGGATAGTAAACAGAGAGAGAAAAAGGCTGCAAAAGCAGGTGGTAATGCTTAGCCTTCTGTAAATAATTTCATGAGAAAAAAATGTAAAAATGTACAATTTGTGCCGTGAAATTCAAAACACCTTTATATGTTAACAAATACAAATTTCTCATGGTTCATAAAGCAGCTTACTGAGGAGCTAGAGAGATGGCTTAGCAGTTGAGGTGTTTGCCTGCAAAGACAAAGGATCTGGGTTTGACTCCCCAGGACCCATTTAAGCCAGATGCACAAGGGGGCACATGCATCTGGAGTTCGTTTTCAGTGGCTGGAGGCCCTGGAGCACCCATTCTGTCTCTCTCTCTCACTCTGCCTCTTTTTTTCTCTCTCTCTCTCTCTCTCTCAAATAAATAAAAGTAAAGTTTTTTTTTTTTAAAACAGCTTACTGAGTTTCTTATTAATGAACTCGTGTTATAGCAAGCATACCCACATGCATAAAATGTGGCAACACAATAAGATGGAGAAATCACTCAGATTTTGGAGACAAATGTGTTCTCATGCTAATTTTAAAAAATTAAACAACATTTAAGGAACTCTGTTATGTCCTAATATATATCACTAGCTTATTGTAAAACTGAAGTTGAAGTTGTTATTTCTCTATTTCCTTAACAATTGAATTTATTACTACTTATCTTGCCATCTTCTTAAGGTAATTAAAATTAATACCAGATTCCATGCTGCTTTATATATACTGTCTCATTTTATGAGCACATACTGTTCATGTAGTAGGTACCCTTTTAACCAAAGAAAAACTGAGGCTTCAGGAAATTAAATTTTTTAAGTATTTTATTTACATCTTTGAGATTGATTATATATATATATATATATATATATATGTAAAGTTTTCTAGATAAACAAAAAATTGAAAAATTTCCATGAAAATTATGTTATTACAACCACTGTGAAATAGAAATACTATGAATGTGAAAAAATATTCAAAACAGTATTATAAAATGTTTAACCATGGACTATTTTATGCCAGTCAGAGTTCTTTTAGCATACTTTTACTCATCAGTCTTCTATATAACCCATGAGATGCATGTTATTATCACTCCTATTTTATAGATGTAAAGCGTGGGGGAAAAAAGATACAACTCGCTCCACGTAACAGTAAATAGGAGAGCAGGGATGGAGCCCAGTCTGTTTCTTAGGCCAGCCCTACTGATTACAGAACTAAAACAGGGGAAAATGACAAGTTTATTTTCTTACCTGGGGGCTTTCAGCCACTGTCTCATTTCTGCTAGATTAGGTGGAAGACCTGAGGTTTAGCAGAGATCAGATGACAGCTTTGTCAGCCTTGTGCGTCTCTGTAACCCTTTCATCTTCCTTTCCCTTACTTGTAAAAAGGAAAAGTATCCCTATTCAATCATGATCTACTGAGGGCCACAGCATTTAGCACAGGTCTTGGCAGACATGGTTGGCACTTTCTAAATTTGAATTTCCTTTCTCTGGTCTCAAATGCATTGTAATGTCAAATAATTTATTCTCCCTTAAGCTATTAAAGAAAAGATGAGATGTCTCAGGTCATAACATATAAGGCATTAGAGCAACTACATGCTTTTCTGACTCATTAAATTAATCTGCTTTTGTAAAAGCAATGTTATTCAAGTATCTATAAATCAAGACTTTTTTCTCCTTAAAACAGTGTATATTGATTTTCCTCAGGGGTCAGTATATTCAATTTGACAGACTGATAGGATGATCTGGTTTAGCAATTTCTGGGTTAATTTTATACTTGTTTATGTCATAGGTCTTCTAAACAAATTTGATCACAGAACATTGTCTTGTGTTATATTAGGTAGTGTACGAAGTGTGTCATGTACAATCTTCTAATAATCTACATTTAAATATGTGTAATATATGGCATTTTCATATTATAAATTCTGTGCAAGTCACAGTAGAGAAAATATTTTGGACATGCATAGTTTATATTTGATTTTAGAATCTCAACCACTGTATATTGATTTTCCTCAGAGGTCAGTATATTCAATTTGATAGACTGATAGAATGATCTGGTTTAACGATTCCCAAGATGATTTTATATTTGCTCATATCATAGGTCCTCTTAAACAAATTTAATCAAAGAACACTGTCTTGTGTTATTAGGCAGTACAGAAAGCATGCATGTACAATCTATGAATAAACTATATTGAAATATGTGTAATATATTGTATTTTCATATTATTATAAAGTATGTGCAAGGCACAGTAAAATATTTTGGACATGAACCATTTATGTTTGATTTTGAAATCTCCTGAGACTTCCTTTTAAAACTTTTTTTTTTTTTGCTTCCCGTATTTTATTTAAAAAATCTAGAATGGATCAAAAAGAGTAATCAAGGGTATATAGGTGCCAGACACAGGCCAAGAGGGTAGCAAGCAAATGTACCTCAGCAACACTAGGGACTTCATCATGCCTTGTTTTAAAGGCTATCCCTAACATAGCTAGCTCAGTTTTTCACTGAGTTAGCTGCTGCGACCTACAACCATGGCATAGGAGTTGGTTTGGCTCACAAGGCCACAGCTAAAGGACCCCATGTTCACAAAGGCTTTTCTTTACAGTAGTACTCTTGGCCAAAAGGACTGCCAAATGGTTTCATTCATTGTCCAATGCAGACTACCTTCATGGTGTTGTGAAAACTGTTTTCATCCTTATGAAAATGTAGCTACTTGAGCACAAACTAATATATTTTTATAATGATTGGTAAATAGTCTGACCCCAACCCCTTACATGCTACTGAAAAATAATAGGCTAGAGATTGAACATTGTGAACTTGCTACTGCTGGCTTTACCGACCATTAAATGAGTTAGCTAATTGTCACTAACTTTACATATTAAGGAAATTATATGTATAATACTGCAAAAATACAGTAAAAGACTGACGTTTGCCTTTTTCTGCTCAGGAAGTCCCTTCACTCCCAAGCTATTTCAGAGTATCTTGTCCTTTTGTTGTATAACGTTCAACTATAACTACTGTTTCTCCTCTTTTTGATCTTCCTTTGTTCACCAGTGCCAGAACTTCCAGACCCTTCTCGTTCAGTTGCCATCTTTTTATGCCATTTTGAAGAGCTTCAATGATGCCTGCTAGGGATGATGCTGCCTGCCTAATGTTTTCTCCTGTTTCACTGTCTTTTTGAGCCAGGAGATCCCTTATTTTGGAAACCTCTTCTTTTAGCTTGTTGCACTCATCAGCAGGCAGCTGGTCTTTGAATTCTTCCATCTTCGTTTCTGTGTCATGAATAATTCCTTCAGCCATATTAGCTGCTTCAACTCACTCCTTTCTTTGATCTTCTTCAGCATACTTCTCTGCATTTTAACCATATTTTCAATATCATCTTTGCTTAGTCCACCAGAAGATTGGATTACAACCTGTTGTTCACGTCCTGTGTCCTTATCTTTAGCAGAAACATGTACTATCCCATTGGTCAATGTCAAATGTAATCTGAGGGACTCCACGAGGGGCTGGTGGAATTCCAATCAAAGTAAACTGTTCAAGAAGTTTATTGTCTCCAGCCATCTCTCTCTCTCTCTCACCCTGACACACTTTAATTTCTACTTGAGTCTGTCCATCAGCAGCAGTAGAAAATACCTGGCTCTTTTTGGTTTGAATAGTGGTTTTCCTGTTAATAATCTTGGTAAACACACCTCCCAGAGTCTCAATACCCAGAGACAGTGGAGTAACATCTAACAGCAGAACATGTGTGACACCACCAGCCAACACACCTCCCTGAATGGCAGCTCCAATGGCTACAGCCTCATCAGGATTAACAGCTTTACTTGGTTCTCTGCCAAAAAAAAATCTTGCACAGTCTGTTGAACCGTGGGCATCCTTGTCATGCCACCAGCAAGAATCACTTCTCCAGTGTCACTCTTGCTGAATTCTGCATCTTGCATAGCTTTCTGACATAGAGCAATAGTCCTCTTGATTAGATCAGCAACGATACCTTCAAACTGAGCTCTAGTCAGCTTCATATTCAAATGCTTGGGTCCAGAAGCATCCATTGTAAGATAAGGAAAGTGGATATCAGTCTGTACAGATGAGGAAAGTTCACATTTAGCCTCACAGCAGCTTCCCGCACCCTCTGAAGTGTCATGTTTTCTTTGGTCAAATCAACCCCTGTCTATCTCTTGAATTCCTTCACAATGTACCTCAATAAGACTTGGTCAAAAACTTCACCACCTAAGAACGTGTCCCCATTTGTGAATTTCACCTCAAACGCTTTTCTGAATTTCCAAGATAGAAATATCAAAAGTTTCACCACCTAAATCATATACAGCAATAATCTTATCTTCAGATTTGTCTAGACCATAGGCAAGAGCAACAGCTGTGGGTTCATTCATGACCTAAAGTACATTCAGTTCAGATATTTGACCAGCATCTTTAGTGGCCTGTCTCTGTGAGTCATTGAAATAAGCAGGAACTATTATCACAGCATTTTTTGCTATGTGCCCCAAGTAATTTTCTGCAGTCTCCTTCATCTTCATCAACACAAATGCTCAATTCTGACTTGGAGAGTAGAGTTTTCCATGAGCTTCAACCCATGCATCACCATTGGAGGCACGAACAATTTTAAATGAACGTTCTTAGTGTCTTTCTGTACTTCAGGGTCATCATAATGATGGCCAATGAGATGCTTGGTAGCATAGAATATATTATTTGAGTTGGTGATAGCCTGTCACTTTGCTGGCATTCCAATAAGTTGTTCTCCATCTGCTGTAAAGGCAATAACAGAAGGGGTAGTTCTGGCACCTTCAGCATTCTCCAGCACCTGTGAAGCCTAAGGACCCAAGTTCAACTTCCAGAACCCACATAAGCAAAATGCACAAGGTGATGTATGGTACAAGGTGGCACATGCCTGGAGTTATGTTGCAGTGGTTAGAGGCTCTAGCACACCAATTCTCTCTCTCATAAAAAATAAAAGGTGGGGTGTAGTGCCACACACCTTTAATCCCAGTACTTGGGAGGCAGAGGTAGGAGTATTGCCATGAGTTCAAGGCCACCTTGAGACTCCATAGTGAGTTCCAGGTCAGCCTGGGCCAGAGTGAAACCCTACCTCGAAAAGTCAAAAATAAGCAAACAAATAAATAAATAATAATAATAAAATAAAGTAGAACACCGGACATTGTGGTACATGCCATTAATCCCCAGCACTCAGGAGGCAGAAGTAAGAGAACTACTATGAGTTCAAGGCCACCCTGAGAGACTACAGAGTGAATTCCAGGTCAGCCTGGGCTAGAGTGAAACCCTACATCGAAAAATCAAAAAACAAAACAAAACAAACAAACAAAAAAAGTATGTATGTTACTAATGCTAGCTCAGTAAATACTATCTCACATGTTTCTTGGGCTATTGCGGTGGGGGGCAGGGGGTGGGGGGCAAGAACAAGGCTTTATTTTTGTACTAAATTGTTTTAAATGAGGGCATGGGGAAGAGGAAGCATGAAGGTGGATGAAGATTCTATAATCCCAGGTGCTCTAAATCTTGGCAACTCAGAGGGAATAAAGGTTTCATGTATAGTGAAAAGATTCAAGCAATCTTGACACAAGAAGCTCCCACTTGATTCCAGCCTACATCTCCAAAACATCTTACAAGGGACACAGATGCAGTTCAATAGGTACACTACTTGCCTAGCATGCATCTAAAACTTTATTTTAATTGTTCCTGAAGCATGAAAAACTAGGCAGATAACAATCCCACTATGTTGCTTAAAAACAATTACTACTTTTTGCAAAATAACATTTCTATTTCTAAAAGAAATCATTTGTGTATGAGTTTTTCACATTTTAAATCTTTTTAATTGGTTACGCAAAGACTTTTTGTAGGAGTTAACAAAATGCTTAATTGCTATCAAAAATTTATACTTTGTTTGGTTTTATTACATTTCTAAATCCCAAAACTCTGGATGCATCTTTGAAATTCACTAACCTAAAAACAATAACAAATACAGTAAAAATAAAAGAGTAGCATATCTTATAGAGCTTGACTGGCATGGTGAAGCACATGTGTAATCCCAGCACTTTCCAGATTAAGACAGTGGGGATTTTGGTGGCTTGAGTCCCACCAAACTGACTCATCTAGGACCAAATTGAGGTGACTCATGACTTCAATCTGTTGAGTCAGCCAGAGCCCTAGTATGACAGCAGGGTGTCTCTCAGATGTCCAGAGCCTTCCTGCCTTTCTTCAGAGCCAGCACCACAAAGGCAGTCTTCACTTCCAGCTTCCACTCTTGAGTAGACAGTAGTTACCTGGAGGGGATTTTGGAAGGGGCCCAAGGGGAAGTGAACTGAGTTAAATCCTGCCAATTCTTCCGCCCAGGTGAAGGCCTGATCACCCCCACGCCCTGCCTGCTGGCTCCAGGCTCCAGGCTCCAGGCTGTGGTTTCTGGAGGCTTATGGGACAGGGTGGTGTTAAGAGACCCTAAATGTGTCATTTTAAACCAGATGTGTTTCTATTCTTCCTGGTTTAGAGCGTGACATGTTACCCTGTTTCTACTTGGGATAAACCTAGCCCCAGTAGATCAAGTTGTACCCCAGGAGCCAAACCTTCCCTCTTCTGTTCTCTGCAGAGACCCCATACCCACACCTGTCTTAGAATGTAAATTCTGTTGTGCCTTTGGATTTTTTTGGTCACTCTTCCCTCAAAAGCAACTGCTGTAAGCTTTTTTCTACTTGTCTTTTCTAGCTCCAAGTCCTTTGCCTTTTCTTCTTCCTTTTTTTTTTTTTTTTTTTTCTCCCTTTTCCCAGCTCTTAATTTCTGGACGCACTTCTGTGGTCCAGGTATTTTAAGAACCAGTTACCTCAGACCTCATGTCGAACAGTGTCACCATCTTGGTCCTCTTTGATACTTGCAGACTTTTAACGTGACACATGCAGGAGGCCTGCTGAGTTCTGGCAAGCCCCCCTGGCGCTGTGGGGGGTCTGCAGTGTCATCGCGCTGTGCTGCCCATGTCCTCCTCCGCCTTCTGCCATTTTCAGTATTCACACGCGTCTCCAGTAGGGAAAGCAACTTAACTGGCTGGTCTTGCGCCAAAGATGAACTAGCTCTTTGTGACGCATTTCCAGTCGCTACAGCTCAAATGTAGAACATTCCTTTAAATGGCAGGATTAAAAAAAAAAAAACTCACCATCCACCACAGTGCATTTTGGGAAGGTGTCTGTCACATATGTTGCTGTGAAATTAGGCCTTCTGGGATATGACTGTTTGCGCTGTTTGTCATTTTGATGTATTTTAAATATATATATATATATATATTTTTTTTTTTTTAAATATTAAGACAGAAGTTCATGGTCTACTTAGTTTACCTGCCAAGTCCCTGTGTCCAAACAAAGAAAAGTAAAACGGGGAGGAGGAGGAAATTGGGGTAATTATCCAACAAACCTTTTTAAATTTTGCAGTACAACAATTCAAAAAATGCATCTAATATGTGGAAACTACTAAGTGTCATAATGTAGGAATAAAGTAGTTTGTAGAATATCAGTGGTTTCCTATACAAAGCACATGGCTGGCTGGGAGCTGAATCTTTCTGTCACTGCCCACTTGAATGTGAAAAACATTTTGTCACCTGACACTGTACTGGAAAAAGATCAAAACTTAAATTTCAAGATATGGTTTATACTGAATATGTATCACTTTGACACCATTGTAAAGTTTAAAAATTATAAGTGGAATCATCTTATGTACATTAAACTTTATCTTTAATGATGTGGGACATGATTTACATAAATATAGTATGAAACAGTATTTCTTGTCTAATATTAGCATTAAAAGATCCAAAAATTTAAAAATTGTTAAACTTTTCAAATATATAAGTAGAAAATGAACTTGATACATTTCAACAATAAAAACTCACAAATATAAAGAAAGAGGTAGATTCAAGTTTGTTTTATAATGTACTGTGAAAACATAACTAACTATATTGCAATAACAATAATTTGTTTAAAAGATTAGGGTGGGGAAATTATAAAATACAACATTAAATGAAATACTAAAGTGAATGAAATTGTAAAGTCAGTGGTATAGTTGAATCTTACCTTTAAAAAAAACTAGCCTATTTTATTATTTTACTCGAAGAGACAGTTTGGAAGGATTTTGTTGTTTTTGTTTTTTGTTTTTTAACAGTATTCAGAATTTATATGTAGACCATTCATTAACTTTATTTCATACACATTACCAGAGTAGTATGTTGACATAATAAATACATAGTAAGAACTTTATTATTATCTTGAAGTAAGTAAGAAGTTGCTACTAAAGTAAATGCAAACCTACCTGGAGATTTACACTAGAATAGGATTATTCCTTAAATCATATTATTCATAGCACATAAATATTGAATACTGAATGACTGAATTCTTTTAAATATGATGATCTGTCAAATGGAGATCTAAATAAGCTTGGTGTCCAGGTTTGGTGGTTGCCCCACGTGAATAAGGTGTCCATCTTCTGGAGACTCTGATAGATTGCCATTGTTTAGAGGCAAAGGAAAGAGTTGAGAAGCCAGGAAGAAAGAGGCTTATATGTGAAGATCAATAAAGATTTATAGTTGAGCAGTAACGCTTGATCTGGCCATATAATTCAGTTGTGATGAGCTAGTGGCAACAATGAAAGTAAGTCTTTTTTTTTTTTAAATTAGTTTTGTGCTTAGTGAATACAGTCAAGTTGATACCATTGTTAGCCTCCTCCCTGTCTTCCCCACTCCTCCTGGCCCCTCCTTGTTGAGGTATATGGGTCACACATTGTGGGGTTAGCCCTCAGTTATAGGTAGGAGGAAACGTTTTTATTGAGCATTAAGCATTAATGAGTTTGTGTTAAATATCACAGTCTAACTCTAGCTGAGCATTAAACATAGGCATATTTATTATACCATATTTGTTATATACATAAATGCTGCTCATAATTTTATGCCCATACTATCTATAAAAATAATGATGGTGATAAATAGATAATATTTATATTAACTCTTTTCATATAAAAATAACACATCTAGGGTTGGAGATGGCTTAGTGGTTAAGTGCTTGCCTGTGAAGCCTAAGGACCCTGGTTCGGGGCTCAATTCCACAGGACCCATGTTAGCCAGATGCACAAGGGGGTGTACAAGTCTGGAGTTCGTTTGCACTGGCTGGAGGCCCTGGCATGCCCATTCACTCTCTTTCTCTCTCTACCTGCCTCTTTTTCTGTCTGCCACTTTCAAATAAATAAATAAAAATAAAATAAAATAAAAATAACACATCTAAAAACATGACATATATTTCACAATTATTCCTCAAAACAACTTTATTTGGTAATACTATTGTCTCCCATATTCTTTATCAAAAGTGAGTCACAGAGGATTCAAGTGAGTTCACTGAGATTGTAGGCCAGTAAAGTAGAAGAACCAAGATTCAAAGCAGGCAGTATATCTCCAGAGTCAATAATTCTTACTTTGAATTTATACAATGTACGCAAATGAGAATGCCTATGTATATAATCCTGATAAGTCCTCATTTTGTGCTCATTTAGACTTCTTATATTTTTCAAGTTTTTTGGCATAATTCCTATTTTGATGTCATTTCTCCATTGATTTGTTGGTTTATGTGTTCTCATATTCTTGTCTATAGCCCATATTCTGTCATACTGTGGGCCAAAAAATAGATAGGCTAAACAAATTTGCATGACTTTAATTAGACAATATTTATTCATCCTCTAAGCCAGAAACAGAATACAAACCACTAATGCTACTTGTTTTTATGAACTTTTTATTTCATTTAATTTTTTTATTTTTTTCAATATTTATTTATTTATTGAGAGAGTATGCACATGCACACACATGCATCAGGCCTTCCTGCCACTGCAAACTACAGATACATTATGTGCATCTGGCTTTATGTGGGCAATAGGGACTCAAACGGAGACCATCAGGTTTTACAAGCAAATGCCTTTAGCCACTGACCCATCTCTCCAGTGCTAAATTCAGCTAATTTTTAAATGTATGCAAAATTTTTCACTAGAAATAAACTAGCATCTATTCCAACTTGACATTTTGTTTTCAGACAACAATTAAAGTGAGAATTTTACCAAAACACACAGAATGGTTAATAGAAATACTACTTATTTAATTATTGTGAATCCCTGAAGAGCTATATGCAGGGTAAATTAAACTCAATAAAGAAGAAGAAAAATATACATTCTAATAAATTCTAATAGATATTTAAGCCATGAAGACACAAGGAAAACAAGATACAATTATTAATCAAAACTAAAGGTGCCTGAGTTCCTTGATTAGACAGTGAGCAGGAGGGCAACATGGTGTGGAGTGAGTAGGCCAGACCCTGTTCCTGGGCACCTTCCACCTTCCCAGTCTGAGTTCCTTATTTGGACAACATATGGGCAGTGCAGTGGTCTGGACTGAATAGGTCAGACTGGTATTCCAGGGTTCCTGCCAACTCCCCAGTATGGGTTCCCTGCACTGGTCTGTGTGCAGATAGCTCTGTGGTCTGGAGTGAGAAGGCCAGACCCCTGTTTCTAGGATCCTTCCATGTCACTGGTCTGGGTTCCTTGTGCTGGTCTGTGAACTGAGGGAATTGCAGGAAGTAGGCTTGATCAATGCTCCCTTGCTCCTCCCAGTACCCTGGTCCTGGTAGGTCCCAATGTGTCTTGCTTTGGGAGGCCTGAAACCTGTGTGAGCTGTGGAATGAGACCTTTTACTCTGGTATCCTGACTGGCCACTAAGTCCCAACATCCCTGTTCACCTGAGTCATGGGCCAAATTCTATCAAACTTTCATTGGAGAGCTGAAACCAATTTTTCTCAAACTGTTCCACATAATTGGATACCAGGGAATCCTCCCCAACTCCTTTAATGAAGCAAGCATCACCCTAAAACCAAAACCATACAGAGGTACAACAAGCAAAGAAAGTTATAGGCCTACATCCCTAATGAATTTAGATGCAAAAATCCTGAACAAAATCCTGGAAAACCAAATTCAAGGACACATCAAAAACATTATCCACCTGGATCAAGTAGTCTTAATCCCTGGGAATAGGGATGGTTTCACATACGGAAATTGGTCAATGTAATATACCACATAAAAAACTGAACCATAGAACCACATGATCATCTCAATTGATGCAGAGAGGGCCTTTGACAAAATACAATACCACCTCATGATCAAAACACTGTAAACAATAGGCATGGAGGGTTTATATCTGAACACAATAAAGGCTATATATAAAACTCCTAACACCCAAATAATACTTAATGGGGAAAAACTCAAGGAGTTACCACTGAGATTGGGAACAAGACAGGGGTGCCCACTCTCACCACTGCTCTTCAACATTGTACTAAAAGTACTTGCCCAAACGATAAGACAGTAGAATGAAATGAAAGGGACTAAAATTGGAAAGGAAAAAGTCAAGTTAGCCCTATCTGCAGATGACATGATCCCATATATAAGTGACCTTAAAGTCTCCATCTCAAAATTTCTAAAGGTAATAATTTCCTTTAGTAAAGTAGCAGGATACATAGTCAATGCACAATAGTCAGTAGCTTTTCTATATGCAAAGGACAAATATACAGAGAAAGAAATCAGTGAGGCTGTCCCATTTTCTATAGCAACAACAACAAAAAAAAAAAATTAAATACCTTGGAATAAAACTAACCAAGTTTGTGAAAGACCTATGTAATTAAAACATAAAAATACTCAAAAAAGAAATAGAGGAGGATTTGAGAAGATGGAAAGACTTCCCATGGTCCCAGATAGGTAAAACTGATATTGTGAAAATTGCAATTCTAACAAAAGCAAACTACAGATTTAATGCAATATAAATAAAAATGCCAGCATCATTGAAAAAATGACCTCAAAATTCATATGTAATGGCAGAAGGCCTCAGATATCCAAACATATCCTCAGCAAACAAGAAAAAAAAAAAAAAAAAACACCTCTGGTAGTATCACCATACCTGATCTAAAGCTAAATTACAAAGCCATAGTAAGCCATAGTGACAAAAAACAGCATGGTACTGGCATAAGAACAGAAAAATAGAGCAATGGAACAAAATTGAAGACCCAGACCTTAGGTCAAGTAACTAGAGCTGTTTGATCTTTGACAAAGGTGCCAATAATGTAGACTGGAGAAAAGACAGCATCTTCAACAAATGGTGCTGGACAAATTGAATGACCATATGTAGAAAAAGGAAATTAGAGCCACTCATTTTGCCATACACAAAAATCAAGTCCAAATGGATTAAAGACCTCAATATAAGACCTGAAACTCTCCAACTCCTGGAAGAAAAAATAGGACTCACTCTCCACAATATAGGACTGGGAAAAACCTTCCTGAACAAAACCCCAGTGTCCCAGAAAATTAAACAAGCACTCAACCTATGAGATCTCATGAAGTTAAAGAGCTTTTGCACAGACAAACATGCCATAAGCAGAGCCAATATATTACCCACTGAATGGGAGAAAATCTTTGCCACCTATACTACTGATAGAAGCCTAATATATAGAATTTACAAAGAACTCAAAAACTTAAATAATAAAAAAAAATCAAACAACCCACTCCAAAAGGGGGACAGAGAACTGAGTAGTGAGTTCTCAGAGGAAGAATTACAAGTGGCTAAAACACACTAAAGAAAATGTTCAACATCCCTAACCATTAGGGAAATACAAATTAAAACAACTATGAGATTCCACCCTACCCCAGTAAATATAGCAAACATTAAAAAAATCAAATGAAAACAAATGATGGCAAGAATGTGAACAAATAGGAACACTTATTCACTGTTGGTGGGAATGTAAGCTGGTACAACCACTATGGAAATCAATATGGAGACTCCTGGAAAGGATGAATAGAAAGTTACCAACAGACCCTGTTGTTCCCTTACTGGGAATTTCCCCTAAAAGCTCCACATCTGAATTCAGAGATATTTGCTCAATCATGTCTATAGCTGCTCAATTCATAATAGCTAAAAACTGGAATCAACCCAGGAGCCCATAATGGGATGAATGGATAACTAAGATGTGCTATATCTACATGATAGAATTCTACTCAGCAGTAAGAAAAAAATGACACATTGAAATTTGTAGAAAAATGGTGGAACTTGGAGCAGATCATTTTAAGTGAACTCACACAATCACAGAAAGGCAACCATCACATGATCTTACTCATCTAACCTGAATCAGCCCAAGTTGCTGATATATCTGAATAGCATCTTGAGGCTTGGACAATAGGGAGGGTAGAATTTGGGTGAATGGAAAGAGTTGGGGGCACAAAACTGAACCCAAATTGAACTGGTACCATAGAATCCTATATCATGGAAGTCAGACTAAAAGGTGGAACCCTCAAGAGGATCTTCGGAGGAGCACCTGAATTGAAGGGCCCTGGAGCTAGTGAGATGAAACCTAACTTCAAATTTCTCTCATTTCTCTTTCTTCTCTGTCATTTTTTTCCCCTTGGTGCTGCCCTATATTTCCTTGTACCAGGATGTGGTCTACATCCACAATGAGCTGTTGATCAGAGAGACCTACTAGATCTCCCAAAACAAACATGAAAGACTTCTGTCAGAGCACTTGATTACCCACCAGAGGCTAATGGTAAGACCCTACTGCTGAAGCACAGTCCATGGAGAGACTTGGTAGGAATCCAGAGGAGAGCCAGTTCCCAGACAATTAGCCCATCTAGTGCTGGAAGATGCTACATGAGCTACCAGAGAAAGGTGGCCAACATCCGTCTAAGCAACTCAAAGACTAAGTGACTCAGAAGCAAACAACCCGACATGATGCTTACAAGTGCAATAGAGCCACACAACCATGATTGGTAACCAACTGCTCTTGGATTGGCTAACAGATCTGCTCAGTGGAAAGAAAATCATAAATGGAACTGGGAAACTAGTCAGAATAATACCCAGATTGCATTCCACCCTGGCCCCAGCAGAAACCACAGAGGGATTTAGGAAGTGAGTGATAGTGGTGCTTTCTTAATGAATCTGATATCAGCACAACAATGATGGATATAGACACTAAGGACACTCAACACCTACCAAACCAGAGATCCAGAGGCTCCTAAGTGCCTATCACTGAAGTAGACTTAAAATGCTCCCAGCATGACTCAAGGAATTTTGCAGAAAAGGGGGCAGGAAGATTGTTAGAGCCACAAGTTGGGTCAGTTTGCACAGACTTTGCCTCTCTCCACCCCATAACGTATGACCCACAATCCCCATGGGGTTGACTTGCATCCCCATTGAGGAAGGCCTCTTCAGAAAAGGGGCAGGGAGGAGGGAAAGTATGGTACCAACATGTATTACTTACATACTAAAGATGTCCATATCTAATTAAGAAAACTAAACTAAGGGTTCCTTTGCATGGTTTCTCTATGTTTACTAAAACAGTTTCTGGGGAATCTTTTTTAAAATTTTTATTTATTTATTAGAGACAGAAGGAGGGAGAAAGGGCATGCAAGGGCCTCTAGCCACTGAAAACTAACTCCAGATACATGTGCCACCATGTGTTTCTGGCTTATATGGGACCTGGAGAATCAAACCAGGGTCCTTAGGCTTTTCAGGCATGCACCTTAATCACTGAGCCATCTCTCCAGCCCTTTTTTAAATATAAAGCTAAAATCTCAAGGTTTACATTCCCAGGCTATAAATTATTTTATATCTGACCACAGAATGCAATTTATTTTCTACAAACTGATATCCAATGAAACAAAAGAAAATTCCTTAACATGAAATTAAAAATACCTACTTGATGGGCCAGATATCTGAAAGGTATTATTTTTCTCTGTTTTGCAAAGTTAATCTCATGTTATTAAGTGGACAAGCTTCTTCTATTTGTCTCCATTTTTAAAAAATTCCCTGATTTTGTCTAATGCAGAAGAGGTGGCGGAAAGAATGTAAGAGTCAAAGGAAGGGTAGGACTCCTTACAATGTGCTCCCTCCAGACATAAAATGGCCTGGATATCCATGACCTCATAGTGCCTGACACTACCTACACAAGACCATAATAAGAGGAGGAAAAGATCATGACATCAAAATAAAAGAGAGACTGATTGAGATGGGGAGGGGATATGATGGAGAATGGATTTTCAAAGGGGAAAAGTGGGGGGAGGGAGGGTGTTACCATGGGATATTTTTTATAATCACGGAAAATGTTAATAAAAATTGAGAAAAAAAAATAAAATTGCTCCCCCCAAAAAATTCCCTGATTTTGATTTCCATTCATTTCTTTCCCCTAATAGTGTCATTCCCAAATTCATTAATGACTTTCAAACATTTTAAGCATCACTATCCCATCTTAACAGTATTGGACTTCTCCAACACTGAATGCCTCCTCATTGATATTCCTGTGTCTGGATTGGAGACCTTAGAGTCATTAGTAAATTTCCTATGCCCCCCTTTTTTCTGCCAAAATCTTTCCTCTTAAAATTGTACTCTCTACATGGAATCATTGGGGCTTCCTGGGTAGCTGATCAAAGAAATCTAATCCATAAGCTCCTGTTTGGAGAGAAACCCTATTTCATAAAATAAGGTAGAGATCTGCATAGAAAGATATCCATTCTTAGCATTTGGCTTACATGAACATTCCAACAAGTGTATGGACACTTACCCCCACCTACTAAACACACATACACATAGAAAAAAAAACTTATTTTAAAAACATTTAAATGTGCTTTCTAGTATCTCCATTTTTTTCCTCAAAGAATTGAACTCACTAAGTAACAAACAACTAAATATGACAAGATTATATGGGTCAATTGACTCTAAATTTCTTTCCTAATCTTGACCTTTCCCAAGTATTTGAGATATAAACTTCAGTCACAAATAAATAAGAAGACAGAAATTTCTACTCTCTGATAAATTACATGATAATTAAGAGGATGGTTATTAATTTTAGCTTATAAAAACAGTAGACATATAACCAAACAGCATATGGTACAATGTAACAAAACATGCCTGGCTATTCTAAGAATTTTTTTCACAATGATACATACTTATTTCCCTTAAGATAATTTAGATACTTCTTATGTTTGAGAATTTTTCTCAGGAGAAGGTTATAAATAAATAGAACAATTCTGAACTCCAAGAACTTATATTATGCTTAGGTTGTAGCAGAAGGTAGCAGTTATAATTAGACAAAGAGCAAACATGAATTTCATTTTCCTACAAAATTTGAATATAATCAATAGAGATTATATTTTTAGAATGTTTTATATTTCAGTGATCATTTCCCGATTTCCAAAAATTTTATAAATATTTCTATTCTGATAAATTATGATGTATATGATATTGTCCATGATTTTTCTTTTGTTATGTTTCATATCTTATGTATACATGTGTGTTTATATGTTCATATGTGGATGGGTATAGTTGAGAATGCACATGTGTGTGAAATGTGGGAGCCTGAGGACAATATTAGGTGTCTTCCTTGATAGATCTACACCTTATTTATTGAAGCAGGATCTCTCACTTGAACCCAGAATGTACTTGGTCCAAAAGAAAGAAAGCTAACTGACCAGCATAAACCAGGTTCGGAGTTTAATAATGTATATTCGTAAAAGGCATAGGTCAAGACAGAAGAGTATCTGAGTCACAAGGAGACATACCCCCAATGGTGACAAGGTTAAATTCCAATCCCTACTCTTTCCAAATAGTAAATGAATACTCTATATTCCAGTCTTCTTCCCTAAGTGGATAACATAATTGTCAACAGCTGTTGGCTTCCATATTCACACCTCAAAGCAGTATCAGAAATGACAAGCATCCCCTTAATTACTGATGGAAAAGATCCATTAGAAGGAGCAATTTCTCAGTAGGAAATGAAAGCTGCTTTCTCAGACTCCAAGAAGAGCTTGGCAGTCAATAATAAATATTTTGTTTGGCTAGGCTTTTGAAAAAAGGCAAAAATAACAGCCATGATAATTCTGATTAAGATTATTAAATAGCTAAAGTTTTGAGAGGGAAAGAAATAAAGAAAGAAAACATGAAAATGAGGGGCTGGGGAGATGGCTCTCACTTGATAAGATGCCTGTCATTCAAGTCTGAGTTCTAGAGATTGGATCCCTAATAAAACATAAATGCTGGGCAGGCATGGTAGCCCACCAGTAACCCAAGCACTAGAGGAGACAGGCTACAGGGGATCCTCTCTACACACTGGCTACATGGAAGATCTGATCGGTCACTTCTGAGTTCCAATGAGAGAAGTTGCTTCAATGAATAAGGTAGAGAGCTATCAAGGAAGAGAACCAATGTTGACCTCTGGAGGCTCACCTGTCCTCATGTGTACCCAAACCATATGAACACATAAACACATATGAATGTATAGCAGCCATGTGTACCCAAACACACATGACCATACCTACACACATGCAAGTATAGGACAAATACACACATACACACAAAATAGTGCAAAAGGAACCAGAGGAACAATGAGCAAAGACATCATGTCAGCAGACCTAGAGTCAGCCCTCCAAGTGTCTACCTCCTTCCTTCTGTTGAACTCTAATTCACCATGTCAAGACTCAAATTAATGCATGTCAGCTTGTGAAGTTTGATTTTAAAATCCTTACCCCAGCTATTAAGCAATCTTCTATAATTATGCTTATGCATTTGTCCAACAGCTACCTTTGAGGAATAAAATAAAGGTAAAAGCATGAAGGTAGATAACTAACTCATTGCATCTAGCCTAATTGAGTTTCCCATTGATTTTAGTAGAGGTATATTATTTTCAATTTAACAAACAAGGAAATTAAGGAACAAAAAATTAAACATTATGTCCTAATAGTAGATGAGTCACAGCAGAAACCATGATTCATTGTGAGCATCTGAACTTCATTCCTCCTGAATCCCTAGTCTCAACTATTTTTGGTCCCTAGTAAGCACCTCCAATCAGCTACATTCAGCATAAGAATGTAGCATTTACCAAGTCTGAAAGAGGAGAGAATAAAAATTAGTTTTTAAGGTATTTGTCCAGTAAAATTCAACTACCACATCTTGAATTATAAATGAAGAAACAGAACTGCAAGCCTCGAAGGTCCTTACAGAACAATGCTGCAATGCCAAGTTCTGGAACTGGTGTGTGTCTCAAGACAGAGTGTACTGGGTTTTTGTAGATTTCCTCCCAGGTAAAGGTGAGGTCCTCACATTCAGTGGTTTCAGCCAACTCCAGGCTTCCAAAGGGACTACTGACTACTCACTTGAAGGAGACATGTTAAGATTTACTCAACTACTTGCGTGCCAGGGCTCTAATCTGAAAATGATAGCCTTGCATTCGCCAAGCAGGGCAAAAATCTGCTGTAGATTGTCCCTGTGCCTCATTTCTGGCACCCAGCTCAGCATGGGGGAAGGGTTGGTTGATACTTCTGCAAAAGGACAAAAGACTTCACTACCCTTAGGATTTTTAACCACTTGTTTATGTGTTTGTTTGTTTAGTTTATTCTTAGCTTGTTTGTTTGCTAGGGCGGTTAAAAAAGTCTTTTAAAAAAATAAGGAAGGATGCAGAATTCTCACTAATCCTACTCAAGGGTAAAGTCTGCTGTGAATTTATAACCAGTTTGTGGCTCTGACCTTCATGGGCTGTTTTTTCCCTTCTCTACTCCTTTCTCCTTTTGTATTGGCAGTGTATTGTAAACTCACAGGGCTGGATTATGTACACAATGTCTCCATTATACTTCCAATCCAGGATGGAATGGCTTAAAGTATCAGCATTCTCTCAACGGTGCACTTTTCCCTTTACAAAAATGGGGGGAGGGGTGAAGAGAGACAGAAGAGCTGAGTAATAATTATATTTTATCTTAAGATTATTATTAAGATTGCTATTGGCAAAAACACATTGATTCTTCATTTTACTAAAACTATAATGAGTGTTTAACATCAGCTATCTCCTCCTAGGTAAGAAGAAAGAATCTTTCAGATACATTTCTTATAAATGTTACTGCATATCCAGACATTGCAGTCTGTGACCCTTGTGACAGGAACTATGGTCCTGCTGCTCACCATCAGTCATAGCACTTACTATATTGCCTCCTTGTTCATCTCTTCAGGTCCTCATACAGATTTGTCATAGGGGTCCATCAAGTTTCCAGTGCTGGCTTAATGAAGGCATTTCCACAGAGCAATATCAAATTGCCTTGGGTGCTTATGGAAATTACCATAGGTTCTCAGAAGTCATAGGTATAATGTTTCTCATTGGTAACATACCAATATGTAAACAACATATAAGAATATCATTCTATGAGACTCATTTACATGATTAGGATACATAAATTCTGTAATATGGTAGAAATTTACATGTTTACTCATTACCTTCTATACATGAGAAGTCTCAAAAAATAGCTTCTATCCTTCAAGAATATAGCTGTCTTAGGAGAACAGAGATCATCTACTAAGTCTGCTTAATATGTGAATCCTGAAAGGGGCATTTATGAAGCTATAGATCCCAAGAACCAATTCTATAACTTCTGCTCAAAAAATCTAAAGAAGAGTATACAAAATATATTTAAATTAATAATCTTATCCTTTTGCATTCCTAGTCTACACTACACCAATGTGACTATCTGGTATGGATATTTTAACTCCTGTTAGTGTGCTCATATAAACACACATAACTTTTTTCTGTTTGTCTCTATGTGCATATGAATAAGAGACAGTGATAAAAGACATATAGAGATAGAGAGAGACAGAGAAAGTCAGAGACAGAGAGGGAGAATAATAATTAGACATGTTTAAAAACAAGGCTGAAGATTTACCATAAAGTATTGACCTATAAAACACAAAAAATATAATTACTATTTCATGCAATATTCATACCAGAGAGAAAGATGCATAGACATACAAATAGTGCAAAGATAGAACAGAAACTGGAGGCACAAGGAAGACTGTAAATCTATCGGTTCTAAATATTTCATTTTTTTAAACATTTATTCATTTGTTTGAGAGAGAAGAAAGAAAGAGAGAGAGGGGGGCAGATCAAGATAATGGTCATTCCAGGGCCTTCAGCCACAGCAAACAAACTCCAGACACATATGCCACCTTGTGTATCTGGCTTACATGGGTCCTGGGTCCTAGGGAATCAAACCTGAGTGCTTAGGCTTCATGGGCAAGTGCTAAGCCATCTCTCCAGCCCCTAAATGCTTTATTTTTTGTTTTTATCATATTATATTTTATTTGGGTAATCCTTGAGATCTGGGGATGAAATCACAGGCTTTACACATTCTAGGAAAATCCTACAGCACACAATTATTTTAATCTTACTAACTTTCCAAAATTATTTCATTATAAGTCATTTTTTTTAACCAAAAGATCATTATGTCTAAATGGCACTTAAATGAGACTGATGTACTAAATACTGTGCTAATGAGGTATAAATGGTATACATATGTACACATATGTGCACATAAACACACACACACATATACACACAAACACACACATATATGTATATGTGTATATATATATATATATGTATATATATATGTATGTATGTGTATATATAGTATGATATTCCACTATCTTTAGCATGTGGCTTATAATGTTATCCTAGAGTGTCACTCCTATCCAAAAATTCAAAAAGAGAGAAGGGCAGAAAGGTATAGAACATGTGAAGTTTTAATGATTTTTTTTTTCTTTAACATATGGTCGTACTTATTATTTTTTCTTTTGAGACAACAGCTCAATTTGTTCTCCATGTTTCTTTGAACCCAAGAGCTCAAGTGATCCCTCTGCCTCAGCCTTTTATGTGGCTGGAAACATTGCTCAGCTAACACTTACTCTTTTATCTATCATTTATTACATAGTTACTTGTATCTATGTCTGTATTTCTGATGAGATTGTGAGTTGAAAATATTCATACTGTACATTTTCAATGTTACAACTTTGCTAGACACAAAGTTATTAAAGAGTCAGAATATAGGTATTTAACTTATGGCTACATGTGGTGATGGTCCAACCATTAGGTAAAATCTACTCTTAAATAAAGCATCCTCTATACTCTGAGACCACACACCAGACCTTTGTGCTCTTTGATGCAGCAATATTCCAGTAGTAGCTCCTTTCAAAGAGCAACTATTCACGTGGGTTTGGTACACACACACACACACACACACACATGCATGTATGCTGTCTTCTAATGATAGGTCACACCATCAATTCTGCTTCTGTTTTTCCAAAATAAGAGTTGAGATAAAAATACTATATTCTTCTTAATCTATTACGAAAGTTTTACCTTCTTATTTCAAATCAGTTTTATTTCCTCTCCTGTAGACATAAAAACAAACAATCTACCACATGAATTTGAGGTCATATGTGAGCATAATGTGTCAAATTCAAAAATTGTTTTGTCAAAATTGCAGATGCACATTAATTTGTAACCACTTCCATGGTTCTATGAAACCTGTTTTCCTTTGTATTTGAGGAAATGATGTATTTGAACCTTAGACTCCTACTAGAGAATGCCATCAGCATTCTGTAGGGACAATTATCTATGAAACTTCCATTTCTACCTCACCTCATACTCAAATTCACTCATAGGGCATAAACTCGACTCATATTCTTTATATCTGAAAAAAAGAAAACTAATAGTTTGCTTTGAAAAAGTAAAACTGGGAATGGGAAGGTTAATTTTCATCATCCATTTGACTAGATTGAGAATTACCTAGGGCATTAATTAGACATTAACTAGTGTCATATCGGTGAAAGCTTTACTAGATAGGATTAATTGACAGGAGGAGACATCCCCTGAGTATGGCCAGCACCGCCACATAAGCTGTGTTCCAGTACAGAATAAAAAGGGAAAAGGAGATAATCAGCAAAGCAATTGCACTAAAAATTCTCTACTTATTGGTCTTCTGAGACATGAGCTACTTTAAGCAGTCTTACACTTCTGTTGCCACAGCCATGAGCTGCTTCTCCCCTCATGACTTCAGTATGGTGTACTGTTTCCTCAAACCAAGAGATGGGATGTATTCTTATTCTCTTAATTTTCTTTGTCAGACGTTGGACAACAGTGATAAGTAAGTAATACAAGAAGTAAGAGTTCACTGGGCATAGTGGTGCATACCTTTAGTCCCAGCCCTTGAGAGGCTGAGGTAGGAAGTTCTCTGAGAGTTTGATGCCAGCCAGTGGCTACAGAGTGAATTCCACATCAGCTTTGGCTACAGTGAGACCCTGCCTTGCAAACACAGAAGAAATTAATAATAATAATAACAATAATAATAAGTAAAAATAAACAAAAATTCTCATTTGATCATATAAAATAGTATTGTCCTAACATAGAAATGTAAATTGTTTTCTGCTTATTGTACTAAATGTTAGCTCTCTGTGACAGAGGGAACAGTCTACAACAATGAAACAATATGCATTACAAACAACTACAACTAAACTGTGTTACTACATCCCCATCGACACATAACCTCTTTATTCTGGACTTTGGGGCAAATGTGAGGTTTTTTATAAACCAGCTTGGAATTCATACATGACAATAGGCTTGACCAAAGAAACACTTATTTGGGGAGCTACTTTCTACAATTTTAATACTGATCATGAGATTTCGTCTTAATTTGATCTTAACGTTGGTCATTGTATTGGATCTTTATACTCTTAATATTTTCACCTTAAGATTATTCAAGATAAAAATAATGTTCAGAGCATATATTTAAAATTACATTTTGAAATATGGTATTGATTGAATATGGTCATTTTGACTAAGAAGAATTTCATATTGTCCAAGAGAACAACTGTTAAATGAGAAAAAATATAACTTGCATTAAACAATGGAGGGAAGGAAACACAGATGGATTCCTTTGTTTCCTGGATGAAGAAGAGGTCATTCTAACAGTCTACATGCAATGTACATAATATAAAATATCCTCACTATTCCTAAAATTGGTTGCATAAAAATTAAGTAAAACAAAACACTAATGATGATAGAGAAAATATTTCTGATATCCTAAAAGTAAAAACACTCAGTTTTTGAAAGGTACTTTACCAAAAAACTATTTTAAAAAGAAAGAAAAGAGGAGTCAGGCAAGATCCAGAGATACACACCAAGGCCAGACCAGGGTGGCCAGGAGCCACCAAAGAGTTTATTTAAGACTTATGAAGATGACTTGGACCCTGCCAAACTTCTACAGAAGCAGGCCTCTTGCTTCACCTTCCTGATTGAACTGCCCCTGGTTCCCCAATTCCCAGATTCCCTGAGCTGAAGGGTGTATACAGCAAGGAGTAGGCCAGAGATCCTGGTGGATCCTCTACCTCCCAGTTCCCTGGTTCCAGTACCCCTATTGCTGCCTTAGGGAGTCCTGACCCCTGGGTGTGGGGTTGTGGAAGCAGGCCTTTTGCTCTGATATCCTTACTGGACCCTTGGTACCCACATCACTATCCCCCTGAGTCAGATGGTACATGGGTCACTGTAGAAAATGGCCTCTTGCTCTGGCTCTCCAGCTTCCTGGTTCCTGGTTCCCAAACCTGTGCTCAAGAGTACAAGCAAGAGGAGTGAGTAGGCCACAGCTCAAGTTCCCCAGGGACCTTTGAAATACCTGCAATCTCCACAATCTGTGCATCTATGGTAATAACCCGTCACATACCAGTACACCAATCTGGTTCACATTTAAAACAGAATACCCTCTGAAGATCCTATAAGGACAAAAACTTGCTTCCTCCTCAATAGAATAAAACATTTGCCCAAGATGGCTATACCACAATGCAAAAAAACAAAAACAAAAAAAAAAGCTAATGAAAGCCAGAAAACAGAGAGATCTCCTCTAAGGATGCCTAGTCACACAATGGAAGCCTCCAATGAAATCATAGAGAAATCAACAGAAATTCAATCTCAAAATGAAAACACAACAAACAATGGACCCCTGATCAAAAGAACTGTTGAAATGGAAGAAAATGATCCAAAAAACCAACAATTGTATCAATGAAATTAAAAAAAAAAATGTCTCTTAGTTCAATTTTTTAAAATTTTTATTTATTTATTTGATAGTGAGAGAGAGAGAGAGAGAGTGGGCATGCCAGGGCCTCCAGCCACTGTAAATGAACTCCAAACGCATAAGCCCCCTTGTGCATCTGGCTAACGTGGGTCCTGGGGAATCAAGCCTTGAACTGGGGTCCTTAGGCTTCACAGGCAAGTGCTTAACTGCTAAACCATCTCTCCAGCCCTCTTAGTTCAATTTTTGACAGTAGGCTTAACTTGGTTGAAGAAAACGTTAGAACCCTCAAAAGAGTTATGAATGAACTGAAGGTGAGTCAACAAATGGAAGATCTCAAAACTAATTGATTAAGCTTAATAAAGAGTGGATCAAATGCAAGAATGAATTCCAAGAAGCATAAAGAAAATCAGAATTTGAACTGAAATCATATCTCAAAAGAAGAGATTGATGTAATGCAAAATAACACAATAGAAAACAAAAATCAAAAAGCTCATTAAAACCTCTCTGGAACCCATCACTAACAGAGTTACTCATGTGGAATACAGAACCTCTGAACTGGAAGACAAGACAGAAGAAGTTGATCAGGAGGCCAAAAACTTTTCCTAAGTTCAGAAAATCAAGTGAACAGAATATGAGGGAACTGTGGAATACCCTAAAAGAAGCAAACATCTAGGTCAAGGGTACGCCAGAAGGAGAAGAAATCCAGGCCAAAGGCATAAAGAATATACTGAACAAAATTATGGAAGAAAAATTTCCCAGCCTCTCAAAAGAAAGACCCATCCAGATGCAAGAAGCCCACAGAACACCAAACAGGACCAAAGAAGAAACTCTCCAAGGTACATCGTAGTTAAAACTTATAATACTGATGCCCCAAAAACATTATAGGCCATTGCCAAGGCCCTTGGTTTCCCACCAGGAATAGATGGTAAGACCCTATTGCTGAAGACTCCATATACTTGGGCTGCATGGCCACTGATAAATCTTGCTGGAACTGAGCTGATAACCTCCTTCATGTAGACCAGCTGACAGAAAGCTGGAAGAAGCCATTCTGCATTCAGTTCAATGGGAGAAAGAGAAATTACCAGTGAAGATACACATCAGTGGATACTGCAAGCCTTACAATTGGCCAGCCAGCCCAAATGAGCCAATGGGTGCAATAGTGGCCCGTGTGTTATGGGGGAAACCAACTGCCCTCTAATTGGACTGGAGGCCCGCTCCATGGGAAGGGAACATATCCCTGATACTGAAAACTTAAAACAGGGGTAGTCATAAGCCCTAGGGGTATAACATCTGCTGTTGTCTGGCCAAATGTATATACTATGCTTATCAAACGGCCCAGTAAGCACTTCTGTTAATGTTCACACCGTTATATTAATGCCACTCTCACTTTTGGTTGAGAATCTTCCCTTTTCAGATGGCAGTGACCTTAGGACCACTCAGAAGGTATCATGGTGATGGAAAGAAATGACCGCAGTGCTCAGTACTGCAATATCTGTATCACACTTTCCAAGGATCAGGGTCTAATGTGGAAGAGGTGGCAGAAAGAATGTAAGAGCCAAAGGAAGGGCAGGACTCCATACAACATGCTCCCTCCAGACACAAAATGGCCTGGATATCCATGGCCTCACAGTGCCTGACACTACCTGCATAAGACCATCATAAGAGGAGGAAAAGATCAAGACATCAAAAGTAAAAGAGAGACTGATTGAGATGGGGAGGGGGTATGATGGTGAGTGGAGTTTCAAAGGGGTAAGTGGGGTGAGGGAGGGTATTACCATGGGGTATTTTTTTTATAATCATGGAAGTTATTAATAAAAAATTAAAAAATTAAAAAGAAAAAGAATTTCATAATAAGGAAAACAAAAAGAGTACTAAAAGCAACAAGAGAGAAACAATTCACTACACACAAAGCCAATCCCATCAAAATTATTTCAGATTTATCAATGGAAACACTGAAAGCCAGAGGACCTGAATGGAACCCTTCAATGTCTAAAACACTTGCTTCTAACCCAGGCTACTCTACTCAGCAAAAACTTTTGCTTATAGCATGATGGTACAATGAAAACTTTCCATGTAAAAAGTCAACTCTATGATGGTATGAACAAAAAGCCGAACATATATGTAATACTTCAGGGAATACTCCACACCAGAACAGTCAAACAACCTATCTCAGGAGCCAACAAGAAGATCCATGAGAAATTTGAGATCACTTTTTATATCTCTGTGAAGAATGATGCTGGTATTTTTATTGGTGTCACATTAAGTCTGTACATTGCTGTTGCAGTCAGGTTTGCGTTGCTGGTAGAAATTACCCAACTAAGGTCATCTTGTGGCAGAAAAAGAGGTTTATTTTGGCTTACAGACTCGAGGGGGAGGCTCCATGATGGCAGGGAAAATGATCAATGTAATACACCATATAAATAAATTTAACCACAAGAACCTCATGTTCATCTCTCAAATGATGCAGAGAGGGCCTTTGACATAAAATAACACCATTTCATGGTCAAAATGCTGGAAAAATAAGGATGGAGGGTTTATATCTCAACACAATAAAGGCTATATATAAAGCTCCTAAAGCCCAAATAATACTTAATGGGGAAAAACTCAAGGAATTGCCATTGAGATGGGGAACAAGACAGGGGTGCACACTCTCACCACTGCTCTTCAACACAGTACTAGAAGTACTAGTTCAAGCAATAAAACAGGAGGAAGAAATAAAAGGGATTCAAATTGGAAAGGAAGAAGTGAAGTTAGCCCTATTGGCAGATGACATGATCCTATATATACGTGACCTGAAAGCGTCCATCTCAAAACTTCTAGAGGTGATTAACTCCTTCAGTAAAGTGGCAGGATACAAAATCAATGCCCCCAAATCAGTAGCCTTTCTATATGCAAAGGAAGAATATACAGAGAAAGAAATCAGTGAAGTTGGCTCATTTTCAATAGCAACAACAACAACAAAAATACCTTGGAATAACACTAATCAAGGATGTAATACACCTATATAATGAAAACATTTAAAATCTCAAAAAGAAATTTAGGAGTACATGAGAAGAGGAAAAGACCTCCTGTGCTCCTAGATAGGTAGAATTAATATTGTGAAAATGACAATTCAACAAAAGTAATTGTGGTGGTTTGAATCAGGTATCCCCCGTAAACTTAGATTTTCTGAATGCTAGGTTCTCAGCTGATGGAGATTTGGGAATTAATGCCTCCTGGAGGCAGTGTATCACTGGGAGTGAGATTATGGGTGTTATAGCCAGTTTCCCCATGCCAGTATTTGGCACACTCTCCTGTTGCTATTGTTCACCTTATGTTAACCAGGGGCTGAGGCCCACCCTCTGCTCATGCCATCATTTTCCCCACCATCATGGATCTTCCCCGTCAAGTCTGTAAACCAAAAGAAACTTCTTTTTTCCCACAAGCTGCTCTTGGTTGGATTATTTCTACCAGCAATGCAAACCTGACTGCAACAGTAAAGAGGTACCAAGGAGTGGGATTGCTGGTAGACACCTGATTGTGTGGCTTTGGCCTTTTGGAGCTGATTTTCAAGAGGAATGTGGAAAGATTTGAAACCTTGGCCTAAGAGACACCTTGCAGTGCTGTAAGTACAGCTTGATGGACAATTCTCGTCAGAGTTGAAAGCCCTGAATTCAGTAAGAACTATGGACTGTGAAGTTTGGCTTATGAGGATGAGAAAGCTTTGCTTGGACTGGACTAGAGGCAGTTTACGCGAAAAGCCTTCTGTTATGCCTGTGTCCTGAGAAGTTGTGCAGGGTTGCTTTGTGTAGAAATGAACTGGTGTGAGCAGAGGGATATGGCACAGAAAAAAATGAAATCTTTGGTTAAAATTGCTGACTGTTCAGCTGCAACTGAGATATTACAACCATTGAGATTGGGCCAGCTAACCTTCATTGGAATGACAGGAAGAATTCAGAGTCTTTTGAAGGGGCCTGAATGCTCAGAGTGTCCTGCTCTTCAAAGCCTGCTTTATCCCCCCCCGACCCCCGGATTAACAAATTGGCACCCTACCTTGTATTATGAAGTATAAGAAATGCAGGAATGAGAGGGTCATAGGTTTGCAACACAGTCTTGTGTTTTGGAAATGGCCATGGGCAGTCTGAAGCAGGTTTGCTGGATGCCTGCATGGAGACCCCATGGGACTGTGAGGCTGAATTGTGGATTGCAGTGGAGACCCAGTGGAGATTCTGGGACCATGAGATGGCTGCCAAGGAGAGCTGCCGGCCCCAAATGACATTTTGCAGGACTGTGAGTAGCCTAGCTGGAGGGCCAGAATTGGAACCCAAGAGACTTCTTGCTGGTTAGAATTATCAGACTTGGAGAATTGTCACTGGATAGAGTTGTTGGACTCGGAGCTACAGAGTTTGGTGTTTGCCCAGTTTAAATCATGTATTGCTTGAGTATTTATTTACTATGCACAATGCCATCTTTTGCACTGTGAATGTTTATTCTGTGTCATTATGGATTTTTTGAGGTTATTTTTTGGTATTATGGCTTAGTTAAAAGATCTTGGACTATGGAGATGTAAGAATATCACTGGAATTGATAAAAACTATGGGGACTTTTAAAGTTGGATGAATGTGTTTCATTTTATATCACATATGATTATCAGTTTATGGGGCTAGGGGTGGAATGTGGTGGTATGATTTAGGTGTCCCCCCAAAACAGAAGTGTTCTCAATGCTAGGTTCCCAGCTGATGAAGATTTGGGAATTAGTGCCTCCTTGAGGTAGTGTAATGTTGACAGTAGGCTTATGTGTATTATATATCTTGCCAGTGTTTGGCACACTCTCCTGTTGCTATTGTCCACCTTATGTTGGCCATAGGGTGATGTCTACTCTCTGCTCATGCCATCATTTTTCCTGCCCTCATGGAGCTTCCCCCTTGAGTCTGTAAGCCAAAATAAACCTCTTTTTCCCACAAGCTACTCTTGGTTGGGTGATTTCTACCAGCAATGCAAACCTGACTGCAACAACAATATACAGACCTAATGTGATACTAATAGAAATACCAGCATCATTCTTCACAGAGATAGAAAAAGTGATCACAAATTTCACATGGAATTGCAGCAGGCCTCAGATATCCTGGGGGGGGGGGGGGAACCCTGATGGTAACACCATACCCAATCTAAAGTTATATTACAAAGCCATAGTAACAAAAATAACATGACACTGGCATAAGAACAGAAACATAGATCAATGGAACATAATTAAAAACTTGGACTTTAGGTCAAGTAACTACAGCTACTTGATCTTTGACAAAGGTGCCAGTAATGTAGAATAGAAAAAATGGCAGCATCTTTACCAGTTTTGGACAAATTGGATGCCCATATGTAGAAAAATGAAACTAGACCCACTCATCTGTCCATACACTAAAATTAATTCCAAATGCATTGAAGACCTCAATATAAGACCTAAAACTCTTCTCCTACATGAAGAAAAAAATAGGAGACACTCTCCATGATATATGACTGGGAAAAACTGCCGAAAAACAAGACAAAAAAAAAAAAAAAACAAGTAGCCCAGGAAAATAATCACTCAATCAATGGTATTTCATGAATATAAAAAGCTCTTCACAGACAAACACACTATAAGCATAGCCAATAGATTACCCACTGAATGGGAGAAAATTTATGCCAGCTATAGCGCTGACAGAAGCTGAATATCTGGAATCTACAAAGAACTCAAAAAACTAAACAGTAAAAAATCAAAGAAAATCCACGCCAAAAGTTAGGCATGAATAGGGAGTTTTTAGAAGAAGAATTACAAATGTCTCAGACACACTTAAGAAAATGTTTAACATCCCTAACCATTAGGGAAATGCAAATTAAAACAATCATGAGATTCAACTTTAGACCAGTAACAATGGCAATCTTAAAAAAAAATAAAAATAACAAGAAGAAATGTTGGTGTGGATGTAGGGAAAGACAAATCCTTATCCACTGTAGGTGAGAATGTAAACATGTACAACCACTGTGGAAATCAATTTGGAGATTCCTGCATAGCATGAACATAGATCTACCAACAGGCCCAGTTATTCCCTTACTGGGCATTTATCCTAAATCCTCCATGCATCAATTAATACACAGGCATTTGCTTAACCATGTTTATAGCTACTCAATTTATTATAACTAAGAACTGGAATCAACCCAGATGCCCATCATTAGATGAATGGATAATGAAGTTGTGGTATATTTCACAATCTAGATCTACTCAACAGTAAGAAAAAATGATACAATGATATTTGTAGAAAAATGTACAGACTTGGAACAGATCATAGGAAGCGAACTTACACAAGCACAGAAAGTCAATTACCGCATGGTGTCACTTGCCTGTGGTTCCTAACCTGGACCCACTTAAGTTGCCGACGTACCTGATAGACAAATCAAGTCCCAAACAGTCGGGATGGAAGGGTTTGGAGGGAGGGGAAGAGGAGGGAGGAAAAAACACAAAATTAAATGCAAAATGAGCCAATACCATAGAAACTTTTATCCTTGGAGATAGCCTAAAAGATATAACCCTCAAAAGGAGTAAAGGGGAGGACCTGAACAGTAGGGCTCTTGTGAGGATGGGATATAGCTTAAACTGAAAAGAAAATTGTGTTTCTGTCTCTGAGCTGAAACTCCCAATACCAGAGATTGATTGCAACCCACATTGAGCAGTTGATCAGAAAGAACTATGAGATCCCCAAATCAAGACATCTTTCTGTCAAGCACTTGATTACCTACCTGAAGAAAGAGCTAAGACCCTATTGCTGAAGACACAATATGCTGCTGACACAGAGCATACAGAGATGTGGCTTGAATTCAGAAGAAAGCCAGTCTCCAGGCAGCTAGGTTTTCTAATGCTAGAAAGCACTGAGTTACTGAGGGAAAGAGGGCCAACAACTGTCTGAGGAAACAGAGGTCTAAGCTACTCAGAACCAAACACCCTGACACAATGAACACACCAGTGCAATAGTGGCACATAGCTTGAGTAGGTAAGCAATAGGTCTCTGATTGGCTAAGACATCTGCTCAGTGTAAAGGAACCCATATCTGGAATTGGGAACCAGATCAAAATCTTAGGGAGACAAAGATTATGTTCTCCAGTATCAAGCTCTCACTAGTCTTTGGCCAAAAGAGGGTTTACATACATAAAAATTTCCCTAAATCAATAATTCTTAACCCATTTAAACTATGCTGACATCACTTGGTTGGAGAATTTGTTCTTTTTCAGAAAATAGTGAGACCAGAGGGGATAAACTACCCCTCACACTTCAGCTAAGCCAAAGCTGAAACCACAGAGGAACTGGGAAGATGAGAAAAAGTGCTGCTTCCATGGTGTACCTGAAAATCAGCACCAGGGTATAGGAAACAGACCCTGAGGATACTCAAACCTACCAAAGCAGAAATCCAGAGTCTCATAAGAGCTCATCACTTAAGTAGACTTAAAACTCACCCACCAACCATTAGGGAATTTTGCAGAAGAGGAGGCATAAAGATTGTAAGAGCCACAAGTTGAGACATCATGCCCAGAGGCATTCACTCGCCCCCTCCCCCACCGCCAAAATAACTGACTACTGTTCCCAAAACACATAAAACACAACCCCATGTGTAACACCTGTAAGCCCCAATGGAATGGGGGCAGGGATGAAGGAAAAGAGGGTACCAATGAAAGAGGTATCCATACAAAACATGTTGTTAATCATCATCATCATCAACATGAAAAAAGAAAAGAAAAAGAAACAAGAAATGGCAACAGTAATATTTGTATTATTTAACAAGATTGCTTGTTAAATGCATAAGAAATTTTTTCAACTCAACAAAATGAAAACAAGAGTGAAAATGGGAATATATATCCATATATCTATAATTCAATTTACTTTGGAAGCAAAGGCAGGAAGGTTATAATTCAGGAACAGTATGAGCAATGTAATGAGGCACTGTTAAAACAAAAGAAGAAAAATACTGATTTTTTAAAAATATTTATTTATTTATTTATTTGAGAGTGACAGACAGACACAGAGAGAAAGAGGCAGATAGAGAGAGAGAGAGAATGGGTGCGCCAGGGCTTCCAGCCACTGCAAACGAACTCCAGACGCGTGCGCCCCCTTGTGCATCTGGCTAACATGGGTCCTGGGGAGTCAAGCCTCGAACCAGGGTCATTAGGCTTCACAGGCAAGTGCTTAACCGCTAAGCCATCTCTCCAGCCCCTGATTTTTTTTAAAAGCAAACAGGGTGAATATTTGAACAGAAATAAACATAACAAGTATCTAGGTATGGAAGTCTACTCTAACCACCAGATGTCTAGAAAATGTACCTAATAATTAGAAGCTAGAGGTCATTATTTGATTAACATTTAGCGTGTTCATCACAGAATACTAACACCAAATGAATTAATGCAAGATGACAACTAAAATTTCTCTATTGTGATATGCTTAAAATAAAGTCATAATTAAATGTAGAAATTAGAATTATTACTCAACTTTCTTCATTGTTTTCTTAGTTTCCAATTCATTAATTTCTGCTCTGATCTTAATTATTTCTTTTTGTCTGGAGCTTTTTGGGTTGGATTCTTCTTACTTTTCCAGTGCCTTTAGGTGGATGGTTAGGTTATTGATTTGGGATCTCCCTGTCTTTGTTATGAAGGCATTTAGTGCTATGAATTTTCCCCTGAGGATGGCCTTCATTGTGTCCCATAAGTTTTGGTATATTGTGTTCTCATTGTCATTCATTTACAGAAATTTTGCAATTTTATTTTTTATTTCATCCACTACCCATTTATTGTTTAAAAGTATGTTGTTTGGTTTCCAGGAGCTGATGGGATTCCTGGCACATCTTTCTTTTAATGCATATTTTTAATTAGCCTCCTCCCTGTCTTCCCTCCTGCCCCTGGTCCCTCCTTGTTGGGGTATATGGGTCATGCATTGTGGTGTTAGCCCTCAGTTATAGGTAGGAGGATATGTCTCTGTGTATCATGACCCAATATGTGGCTCTGACATCCTTTTCTCCCCCCCTTCTGCAAATTTCCCTGAGGCAAAAGACAGTTAAGAGATATGGGAGAGTGACAAAAAAAAAAAAGAGGACCTCAAAAATCAGCCAGAAATGCTAAATGAAGACATAAATAAATGCAAGGATTAATTTCAAGAAGCATCAAGAAAATCAGAAAATGATGTGGACAGGGAACTTGACAGAGGAATGAAAACAAAACATAGAAAAGCAGTAGAAAATGCAAACCTAATTGACCAAGCCCAAAACTCTTTAGAAGCTCTCAAGAATAGAGTGAGCCCTGTGTAGGATAGAAACTCAGATCTGGCGCATCTTTTGTTGTTAATTTCTAGCAATACAGTAGCATTGTGATCTGATATCATGCAGATTATGTCAATCTTCCTAAATATATGTAAGAAGACTTTATGATACAGTATATGATCTATTTTAGAGAAGGTGCCATAGGCCGCTCAGAAGAATGTGGAATCTGTGGATTTTGGGAGAATGTTCTGTAGATGTCTGTTAGATTTAATTGATCTATGGCGTTGTTGAGCTTTCTTACTTCCCTCCTAATTTTCTGTTTGGATAATCTATCTATTGCTGATAGTGGAGTATTGAAGTCCCCAACTATGATGGTGTTGTTGGTTATTTCTGTTTTGTTGTCAAGTAGGTTTTGTTTTATGAATTGTGGTACACCTGTGTTTGGTGCATAAAGATTGATGATTGTGATATCCTCTTGTTGGATTGTTCCCTTGATAATTAAGAACTGCCCTTCTTTGTCTTTTTTTATTACTCATGGCAATCAGGACACAGAGAAAAGAAGAGACATGTGCCATATTTTCTCCTCAAAAGGCACATCCTCAAAATGTGAGACCTTCCATAGACCCACACTTTTAATAACAATTTTCAATACATAGATCATTGGGAGACCTTCTAAATCCAAAGTAAAACAATTCTTATCTTTAAGATAACTAGTTCATGTATTACAAAATGGAAACATATCAATTTAATACATTCTTTAGTTATTTCAGTAGCTATATTAAAGTACTTTAGATGTACAAAGAATAAACTATTGAAAGATATTGAATTTTAATGTTTTATTAGTGGCAAAGAAACAAACATTTAAACATGTTTTCAGAGGAAATAGGATATAAATGATAACTTAAGGAAAGACCCAAAAGTTAAAACCATAAGTAACCAAAAGGAAAATAATAAAGATTAGTGAAATTATAATAGCAGAACAACACTCATTATGCACCCATGTATTTCAAGATTCACTTAAGTCTTTTACACACTTACCCACTGAACTGTCACAATAACCCTTGTTGCCATTCCCATGTTGCAGATAAAGAAACAGAAACTCAGTTTAAATAACTTGACAAAGTCATGTTATAATTAGTAACAGAGTCTAATTGCCACTCGTCTAACTGTAGAAGTGAATTATCTAGGTATGTTGTTGGATCATGAAAGAATGCACAGGCAAAGTTAGGAATCTGAGTAAGGAATATGGGCTACTTCATTTTGGTCTTATTTCAGAATTCTTCCCCATAAAATTGCATCTCTACCAAACAATTTGTGAGGAAGATCATTTTTAAAAGCCTGAAATTGTATTGGATACTCTTTTGATTATTCTTATCTTTAAAAATAGTTTTGCTTTTTGAGCCAGCATCTAAGCATTTAGTTAAAATAGACACCACTGGAAATTTTAGCACTCTCCAGTCCTCAGGGTTTTAAGAAGTCCTGCTGAAAAAGAACATTGAAGATGACGGTAAAGGAGAGATTAATGTTTTCATTTGAAAGCTTGTCCAAAATCAACTTGAAATGAGTCTATAAAAAGCAAAGCACAGCAGACAAACCTACTTGAAAATCTTATTTCCATGACAACAGAAACAGAGCATTAAAGGGCCAGCACACCTCTGCAATACATTGTTGTAGAAACATTCAATGACCTAATACATTTTCCAGAAGCGATATAACTGTTCATATACATGTTAAATTCTAATTACATGTGCAAATATAACAGATTCTACCCCTTTACAAAAAGAGAAATATGTAAAGCTGATATTTTTAATAACTATAAGCAAACAGCAGCTTTTATATTGAATTTGAAAATGCAAAATTAAAATACAAGATTGTAAAATGACATTGTATACAAAAATGGATTTGTATCTGTCATTCAATTTATTATTTATAAAATATCATAAATTTGTTATAGTTGTCTTAAATAATAAGTGTTTACTTATCAATACATATGTAGCCATAATAATTTTAATCAATATTATTCTATGATTTGAGATTCATGTACATTCATACTCAGATTTAGAATAACAATGTAGTTCTTTGTATGTTGCACACATAAATCACTTATGAGTCTTTTGTAGGAAGGTTTTCCGATGATAGCAACACTACTTTGTAAAAAATTTCTTTTGGGTGGATTATGATTTTAAGCATTACTAAATTTAAGGTTCCCCCAAAGCAAATTTAACATTAGCTACAAAACTATGGGAGATAAATTTAGTTATTCCATTTAAAGTGATATATATCACATTGCTCATTTAAAAGGTGTCATTATGTTATTGAATTTTGCCTTTACAGAAACCTGTGGAATATAGAAGGAATGGACTTTCATGAATTCTTGTCCCCTACAAGTGAGGTATTTGATGCTCATAAACACTATATGTGAGGTGTTCAGAAAAAGAAATAAATACAGTCATCTTTTCTATACAATGATGCCACATTACATAGCTAATTTGAAAATTAAGAGCTGACATATTTCCATTTATTTATATTGTAATAAAAAATTGATTCATAGTTCTGTAGAAAAAAATACTGTAAATTGCCTGATATATATACACCTTCTCTTGCTTAAAAGAAGGGACATAACTGTAGAGACAAGTAAACACTTGACTGTCAACAATATATATCCTATGTGTATTTAGGTTGTTCTGTGACTATTTACTCCCATCCTTTACATTTCATTTTTCCAAATGTTACCCATTGTGAAATTCATAGCACCCTTCTAATTATTGACATGCTCATTTCAATACGTAATAATGGGTTATAACAATGTACTTGTGTTTATATCTACTCTTAATTTTACTGTTAGATCATTTATTTCAGTTTATCTTATATTTATCAGGAAAAGAAAAAATATTAGTCAACAGTTCCCAGATTTTTGTGCGCAAGAACCAACTTTATCTGATTCTATCCTATATTCATATAAATGAATATTTGAAAGTCATGTGTATATTTTTTCCCATTTCATGGAAATCATCATTCAAGGACTTAAAAAGTCTAAAAACACATAGAATATTGAGGAACATTAAAACCTTGATTCTTCTGTGTAAAAGTTTATAGATATTAGTCTTGAGAGTCATAGCTAATTTATCATGTGGAGTCCTAGCAACATACCCTTCACACATGCATGCTGGAAAGCCTTTTGCCTGGGAAGAACTTTGAGTTAGATGCCAGGTAAATCATGCAATTTCTTTTTTTTTCCACAAAATCATATTATAGGGTATAGTAGTCAGTCTCAGGTCACTGGAATGAACTTCCAGACCAGCACATTTTATGGGATGAAGAAGGGATTTATTTGAAGCTTACAGATCCAGGGGAAATTCCATAATGGCAGAAGAAGCTGGTGTACTTTTACAGATCTAAGCAGAGAGAAAAATCACCACCAAAAACCAAGCAAGCACACTCCAGGAACTCCAGGCAAAGCTCAACCACTTTGCAAATCTTAGACTGCAATCTCAAATATATCTCTACAACCTAGGGCTGGACCCTGGGATCCATCCACAATGACAACTCCAGCAGCAAATCTAAATTACTAACTTTAATAAAATCATTAATATATTGGGGAGCCGTCCATTCAAACTATCACATAGGCCTGAGGAGATTGCTCATCAATTAAAAGCATTAGTTTACATAACCTGCTAGTCTGTGTTCAATTCTCCACTACCCACATAAAGCCAGATGCACTGAGTGATGAATGCATCTGGACTTATGTTGCTAGGGCAGGAAGCACTGATACACGAAAACATATATGCATACAAATGTATATATCTATATAATATTTAAAAATCATATTATAGATGCATTGTTAATATATTTATTACTTTTAAATTAGAAAATATGACTGCCAAAAATTGCCAGTACTGAAGCATAAGGTCTTCCTACTCTAGCTAACTTTATTGATGTACATGATATTTCAAAATTCATCATAGTATGAGTTAACTCAAATTATCAACAAATAACTGAAATTTATTTCTAGTGATCTCAGACATGCAACATTAAATATTTTAATATAAATATAGAATGCTTTCATTTGCTTATTAAATCTTTTTTTTAACTATGATGTATGTCTCAACATGATTCATTATAAAGAGGACATAATAAAGAGAAGGTACTCAATAAGATTGTTTCATATGAACTTATTCTGAGCCCAGAACAAATGACATTTTTGTAATATTTAATATTACAAAATGATATTTAAGTTAAAAGCCAGCAATCAATGCATTTTCTTTTCCAGTTTTAAGCATACTGAAACATATAGAAAAGATATAATGCAAATGGACACAAATTTAAAATAGTTATTCAGGGTGAATCTAGAAGGCAGGTTTTTTTTTTAAGAGAGAAAAATAGAGAATCATCCTTAATACTAAATGAGCTCAAGAATATTTCACTGAAATCAGATTTTTAAAAGTTATTTATTTATTTATTTGAGAGAGTCAGAGAGACAGACAAAAAGATAGAGAGAATGGGTGTGCCAGAGCCTCCAGCCACTGAAAAGGAAGTCCAGATGCATGTGCCACCTTGCACATCTGGCTTACATGGGTCCTAGGAAATCAAACTGGGGTCCCTTGGCTTTGCAGGCAAACGCCTTAGCCACTAAGCCATCCCCCCAGCCTTGAAATGAGATTTTCATTTGAAATTCCCAAGAGATGTCTCTATATTTTTCCGCCACGAAGTAAAGTTACAGTCTCTAAGATAACCATTAATGAACTCCCTTTCTTAAGCTAGTAATTCTCTAATGAAGAAAATATTTTGCAAATGAATAATGAATTTTGAATTCTGAATAGTTTTCATCTTCATTTGTCTTTTGTCCACTCACAATTCCTAGCTTTTTCTTCAGTAGTTGTTAAAAAAACAACACTATAATTACATGGCTTTAGGAAGCCTCACATTGAAACAAGGCTGTCTAGATCATGTACAGCAATTTTTAATGACAAAATGTATTTTAACTGCCTGAACTTCCTAATGAAAAGCCTTTTCCCACATGAATAAATTCCCATTTACCTCTGACAGTCAATTAGCTATACCATTTCTATTCCTTTTGGAATTCATGGAGTGACTTTGTTTTTAATGGAAGGCCTTACATCTTCTTCCTCATGTATAATTGAGTAGGTATCTTACAGTCTTTATCTGATTTTACCCCCAGAGCTCTAGTGTGATTATGAGTCTACCATCTTGACCCTCTTATAGTCTTTAAAACCAAATATATTACAAAATTTCAGGAAGTTAAGAACAAAACTAAATTATGATTGGTACATTAGAAATTAATTTGAAATCTATTTGAAAATCAGCAGGGTTTCCTGAGTAGCATCACAAATAATGAGGAACAAATTTTAATTTCAGGATGGGGATATGGCTCAGTGGTAGACCTTTATCCTATCATGCCTGAGGCCTTGAGTTTTAGTTGTAAAACAACTAAAAAAAATCTTTTAGTAGCTGTGGTAATTTTTGGCTGTTATCTTCGCATCTTAGCTTCATTTTTTCTTATAAAATAACAATAATATGAGTTTTATTATCACAGAAAAATATTCTTACATTTTTAAAAATAATGTTAATAATGCTTTCCTTATATAGTTCTAGTATACAACAATGATACTGTTATTCAGTAGCTAGTAAATACAAATATATAATAAAATTGTGTTGATGTTATCCTTGAGCAAGTTAAACATAACAATGATAGAACTGTATCTCTAAATATAAATAAAATCAGTATCTGTCTATAAATCAAAGAAAAAATAAGAAACTAATTATATAAAATGCAGATTCATTTTAGAAAAAAAATGATAAGTAACTCAATTTTAATTTTGAATATCTTGTTTATCTGAAGGATGTGGGTGAACTGTCTGAAATGCTATTGCATGATATATTAATGTATACAATTTACTCATTTCAAAAATATAATTTATTCTGTTGGAATTTTCAGGTTTTATACTATAAAGAATGCAATTATGTGCCATGGTTGTTATGAAAGTCAAATGCTAATTAATTTGATGAAAAACCCCTAAGTATAAATAAATATGTAAGCATGCTCTAAATATTCTTGTGCTTCCCCGTTCTGCCAGCATCTGATTAGTTAGATGAAGCCTTAATTAACTATGGCCGATGGTCAATGAGCATAGTATATAGTCACTATCAGGCAAACACTGGATACTAGAAATGAGAAGTGCAAGTGCCTTATATTTTTTTGGTTAATGATTTATTAAAGATGATGTGCCTTCACTGGTGCATGTAATGCCCTAAATTGCAATGTGGGGCAAAATTCCCTGGATGTCCCACATTGGATTCCAAGATACTAGCAAAAGCAACACATTATAATATTAAGGCTCTAAGATTTGGGAGATAATTTTTACTTCAGTATAATCTAGACTTACATTATTAATATATAAATTAATTCACTGATAAGGAGATTGATAGGATATTTGTAAAACATTGGGAATTATTTAGTATTTGCCTCTGTCTTTGGTATTTGGCAATTCTAGAACTTTTTCATTTGAAATGTACATGTATAGTCATGTTATACATAAGTGCCTTTCCTACTCAAAAGAAATTATTTCCTGAGAAAGAGAAGACAGATAAATATAAGAAATCATGGCATGATGAGTATAGATATACATTAAAATATTCTGAGAAATATGAGTCCAAGTTGAAAATCTCTGAGAAGAGATATTACATGAGTGAATTCCTAAAGAAGGATGTATTTGGACACATGTAGATTAACAGAATATAGAATAATGAACAGAATTCTAGAAAGGAAGCCAACATGAGCAAAATCAAATTACTTGGCTGAGTCTGGAAGGAATGAAAGATGTAAACAAATAAATAAATAAAATTTACCATCATTCTCATGCACTATAATAAAAATCAAAGGAAATCAAACAATGTTATTGAAGTAAAAATCTGAAGACAGAAAAGGGAACTTTACTCAAGATGAAAAGCTCATTTTTAGGATTGTAATCAGGAGAACCTGACTCTATAAAATCGTAAACTGTAGAAAACAAAGAATGGAGACATGCCAATCAAATATAAATTTGTTACAACAGAGTCCATGGGATGTAACAAGAAACTTAAGTAAATGGAAAGATGGCTCAGTTGTAAAGCACTTGCCAAACAAGCGTGGGAATCTGAGTTCTGATCCATAGAACCCACGTAAAGCAAGATGTGATAATATGCATCTGTAATTGCAGTACTCTTATACAAGATAGGAGGATGAGAAAGGAGAATCCTTGGAAACTTTAGGTGGTTTAAATTGGAGTATGCCAAGGTGAGTAAGAAACTCTGCCTGTAAACAAAGTAGAAATTGAGCAAATCTCTCTGAAATGAAATGTGGAGCTTTTAGGGTAAATGCCTAGTAAGAGACTGGGTCTATTGGTAATTCTATAGTCAACCTTTTAAGGAGTCTCCATATTGCTTTCCATAGTGGATGTACTATCTTACTTTCCCACCAACAGTGAATGGGGGTTCCTATTACTTCACATCCTCACCAGCATTTGTTTTCATTTGATTTTTAATGTTTGCTATCCTTACTGGGGTAAGGTGGAATCTCATAGTTGCTTTAATTTGCAATTTCCTGATGATTAGGGATGGTGAACATTTTCTTATGTGTGTGTTTGCCATTTCTATTTCTTCCTCTGAGAATACCCTGCTCAGTTTTCTGCACCATTTTGTGAGTAGGTTGTTTGATTTTTTTAATTATTACTGCTTAGGTTTTTTAGTTCTTTGTAGATTCTAGAAATTAAGCCTCTGTTGGTTGTATAGCCAGCAAAAATTTTCTCCCATTTTTGTGGATAATCTATTGCCTCTGCTTATTGTATGTTTGTCTGTGAAGAAAGTTTTCAGTTTCATGTGATCCCAATGGTTTAATAATTAAGCTACTGAGCTACTAGGGTTTTGATCAGGAATCTTTTCCCATCTATATCATGGAAAGTTCCTCCTATTTTTTTATTCCCATAGTATCCAAGCTTCTGGTCTTATATTGAGGTCTTTGATCCATTTGTACTTGATTTTTCTGCAAGAAGATTTATCCTAGAAGCTCCATGCCTCAGTTCAGAACAATTTGCTCAACCATGTTTATAGCTGCTCAATTCACAACAGCTAAGGTCTGGAATCAACCCAGATGTCCATCCCTAGACGAATGGATACCAAGATGTGGTATATCTACAAGATGGAATTCGACACATCAGTAAGGAAAAATGACACAAGGAAAATGAAATCTGAAGAAAAATGATTGAACTTAGAACAGATCATTCTCAGCAAACTCACCCAATCACAGAATGATAATCATCGCCTGGTCTCACTCATCTGTGGCTCCTAAACTGAATCTGCCTGAGATGCTGACATAACTAATAAGCATCTTGAGGACCAGACAATAGGGAGGGTGAGGTGGGAGGGGAGGGTAAGGGTCGGGGGAGGACACAAAACTGGACCCAAATGGCAATGGTATCATGAAACTCTATATCCTAAAAGACAGACTAAAGGGCTGAACCTTCATCAGGTCCTTAGAGGGAACACATGAACCACAGGGCCCTGGAGAGGATATGATGAAGACTAACCTTAATCTTCTCCTGTTTCTCTCTCTCTCCCTCTCCTCTCTCTTCTCTTTTAAATTACCAATCTTTTCTTCCTTCTTTCCCTTGGCACTAGCCTGTAACTCATAGTACCAGCATGTGGTCAACATCTACAATTACCTGTTGATAGGAGAGATATACAAGGTTTCCCAAAAGAAGAGAGATTTCTGTCAGAGTACTTGATGACCCACCAAAGGTTAGTGGTAAGACCCTACTGCCAAAGACACCATATGCTGTTGGTATGGAACATGGAGTGACCTACCTGGAATCTGGAAGAGAGCCAGTCCCCAGACAGTTAGCTCATCTAGTGCCAGAAGGTGGTACATGAGTGATGGGGGGAAAATGAGCAACATATATCCAAGCAACTTGTGGTCTAAGTTACTGAGCAGCAAACAACCTGATGTGATGCTCACACAAGTGCAATTGTTACACACAGCCATGGTGGATAACCAACTGCTCTTGATTTGGCTAATGGATCCACTCAGTGGAACAGAACCCAGAACTTGTTGGGAAACAAACCAGAACCATATCCAAAACAGTAAGTCCACTCTCCATTATCAAGCTCCCACCAATTGTGAGCTACAAGAGGGCCTACACCTATTAAATTCTCTCTAAAATAACAATGGTTATCCCATTTATCTGGTGCTGACTTCATTCTCCGTTGGAGAATTTGCTTTTCTTTTTCACATGGATGCAGGTCCTGGGGAGAGAATTAGCCCATCATGCCTCACCAGGGCCCCAGCTAAAATTGTAGAGTAATTAGGGAAATGAGCAAGAGTTCTGCTTGCTTGGTGAACCTGGTGCCAGCACAAAGGTGAAGGAGATAGACACAAAGAACACTCAACTCCTACCAAACTATATATCCAGAGAACAAGAGGCTCCCAAGACCTTATCATTGAAGTAGACCTAAAACAAACCCAACATGGCTCAGGGAAATTTGCTGAAGAGGGGGTGGAAAGATTGTTATAACCACATATTTGGACATTATGCACAGAGACATTGCCTCTTACCCATAACTGATGGCTAACCCCACAACGCACGACCCACATTCCCCAATGAGGAAGGTCCCAGTAGAGGGGGCAGGACAGGGAGAAGGCTAACGATGGTACCAACATGGCTGTATACACACTGTGTACATAACTAGTAATAATTTTTTAAAAGTGGAAATTGAGGACTGACACCTGAGGTTGTTCTATGACCTTCACACTTACACTGTGACATGCATGGATCTACACTCACTGTGGTGGTTAGAACTTAATGTTCCTAATAAATTCCTGTGTTTTTATTGTGTGGACCCCAGCTGATGGAAATTTGAGAGGTGTGACATTGCTGTAGGATGTTTGTTGCTGGGGACAGGCTTTAGGGTGTTATAGCTAGCTCCCCCTTGCAACAGCTCAGTTCATTCTTTTGCTGCTGTTTTCTATCTCCTGTGGCAGAAGTGATGTCCACCCTCTATGCTCATGTCATACTTTCCCCTGCCATCATGAAGCTTCCCCTAGACTGTAAGCTAAAATAAAATATTTACTCCCATCAGCAACTTTTGGTTGAGTGCTTTGTCCCAGCAATGAGAAGGAAGCTACAACATTCACAAACCACACACACACATACACACACATTTTTTTAAAGGCTAACTAGTATGGAAAGGGAATAACAGTTGGAATGTAATACATAGGATAAATGGAGTATTTTGTGAATATAGATTTAAAGTTCAAATAAATAATAATCTAAATGAGAACAATGGGAAATGAGGGCATATGGATCCAAATACTTAAAAGATGGCATTAGTATGAAGTAAAAATATTAAGGATCCAAAACATATTTGGAGTAAAGAAATTTAATTTAAAATATGTTGTCCTTGACATAGTACCAGTGGAGAAGATAAAGTAGTTCAGGAACCAAGGGAAGTGATGCAGCCTTGGAGATGCATACATGACAAGAAAAATATTCTGGATTGTTTGATCTAACATTGCCTATAGTTGAACTCTTTTGGACTTTAATTTCAATACATTTAAACATGTATTATGTATTATTTCTGCATATTTAAAATACATATGGAAAAATGTGCATAATAAAAATATTAGTATTCTGTATATATTGCATATATAAACTAACTCATTTAGTAAACACTCTTCCTCTCCAAGTCTTACTTCAAATTTTCAAATTAAAACAATTTCTCTTTTAATACACACTGTGCATAACTGCAACCGTTTGGAGGGGGAAGTCTCCAAATGAATAGATAGATACTCTTGGTATGTAATGAGACAGAATAACATTTGAGTTATTTGGGGGAGGAAGAAATAGCTGCTTCCTGATTTGATGTCAGTAGGAGTCATCATTACAGAAGCTTTGCAGTAAGAAGGGAAACACCTATGGCCTTACTTTCATGGAGATCCTCTGTTTCCTTCACCTACAGTAGGCAAAAGCTGCATAGTACTGTGATTGACAAGTTCAATGCATAATGTAGAAATTTCCATAACATTTAACATTTAGAATAGCTTTCAATTTCATGATTTCTAAATAATCTACAATTATGTTGAATTTTCACACTTTCAGAAAAAAAAAATCTGTTTCAAGCATCATACATGCTTTAACATGTTTAACACACAAGTAATGTAACTGGCCACACACAAGGTGAAAACAATGCAGAAGGAAGACATCAGCCCCAGGAAATGATTGGATATTAAAACACCATTTGGAGCAAGAATCCTAATATCACAAATACAAGTAAACAAGCTCTGAGGGTACGGTGCTGGACTCCTCATAATGTGAGCTTTATCCATCTTATTACATTTTAAGTCAAAGAATAATGTTAAATATTAAAACAATCTGTATTCTGACCATTGACATTATTACTGGGAATAATTACATGCAAAGGTAAAAATAGATAAGAATGTGAAGTAGAAAATGCACATATAAAAGGGAACAAAAAAATACTGTCCTTTTTAAAAGCATCTATATTTTTAAACTTTCTTTATTTTTAATATTTTATTTTTCATTTATTTATTTGAAAGAGAGAGAGATAAAGAAACAGAGAGAGAGAGAGAGAGAGAGGTATATAGAGAATAGGCACACCAAAGCCTCTAGCTGTTGCAAATGAGCTCCAGATTCATGGGTCACCTAGTGTATCTGGCTTACATGGGTCCTGGGGAATAATAATAAAGTGTGTTTACACCCAAATTTATATATGAATCCAGGCTTATGTTTATAATGAAATGAATGGAGTCTGGAAAATAATTTCAGAGCATTAATTAGATAGAATTTAATAATTTCTCAGAACACATTGGAATTGTGAAGAGACCCAGCTCCTTGCTGGCTACCCTCATAGTGCTTGAAAGTTCTATATACGAACTTGTGGGGATAATGGTCACTACAGAGATGGATATAGATACTGAGGATACAAAAAACTCTTAAAAGCAGAAATTCAGAGGATACATAGAGATCAACACTAAAGGAGACCTAAAACATGCCAGCCAAGGTTTGCGGTAAATTTCAGATTAGGTGGTGGAAAAATTGTAAGAGCCATAAAGTGGAAAGTTTTATTCTGAGTCATTGTCTCTGCCAGAGAGACTGACTGGTACATTTATGACTCCCACAGTGAATATCAATAACCCCACTGAGATGGGCCCTCAGTGGAATGGGGGCAGGACAGGGGATATATGAGTATAACTTAATGGAAATATGACCATTATGGTCATGCTGTAAAATTCATAATTCTAAAAATAATTTTTAAAATCTCTCTTGTTTGTTTAATATTCTACTGCCTAAAGTTGCTCAGTTTATAGAATTTTTGCCTATGGTGCATGAAGTAGCTCTGGGTTTGATCCCCAGCACTTCATAAACATACTTTGGTTCCTTATTACTGTAATCACAACACTAGGAGGTGAAGAAAGAATGACTAGAAGTAAGCCGGGCATGATGGCGCACGCCTTTAATACCAGCACTCTGGAGGCGGAGGTAGGAGGATCACCATGAGTTCAAGGCCACCCTGAGATTACATAGTAAATTCCAGATCAGTCTGAGCTAGAGTGAGACCCTACCTCGAAAAACCAAAAAAAAAAAAAAGAATGACTAGAAGTTCAAGGCCATCTTCAAATGTATTGTGAGTTTAAGGATGGTCAGGTTATGTGAAATCCTGTATCAAAAGTAAATAAATATAAGTAATAAATAAATAAAGTATTAATCCTCTCAGGCTGGAGAGATAGCTCAGCAGTTAAGGTGCTTGCCTGCAAAGCCTAAGCACCTGGGTTCAATTCCCCAGTACCCATGTAAAGCCAGATGGACAAAGTGGTGCATACATCTGGAATTAGTTTGCAGTGGTATACCCTGGCACACCCATTCTCTCTGTCTCTTCTCTTTCTATCTCTCTCTGTTTTCAAATAAATAAATAGATATATTTTTAAAAACTTAATCAACAATAGGATGGAAGGGTTTGGGAGGAGAGGGAAGGGAGAGTGAGGGAAAAAACAAAACTAAAACCAAAAGGAACAGGTACCATAGAAACCTTTATCTTAGAACATAGACTAAAAGATTGAACCCTTAACAGGAGGAGTATGAGGGGAGCACCTGAAAAGCAGGGCTATGGAGAGTGTGGGATGAAGCCTAAATTTAAAAAGTTTTTGTTTGTTTGTTTGTTTTGGCTCTGGCCTGTAATTCCCACTATCAGTAAATGATTGCTACCCACAATTATCTGTTAATCAGAGACCTACAAGGTTCCCAAAATAAGACAGGCTTCTATCAAAGCACTTGATTACCCACTTGAGGTAAAAGGTAAGACCCTATTGCTGAAGTCACCACATACTGCAGGCCCAGAACACTGAGGGACCTGGTCAGAATGCAGAAGAGAGCCAGACCCCCAGACAGTTAGCCTGCCTAGTGCTGGAAAGTGCTACATGAACTACTGGGGGAAAGTGGCCAAAAAGAGTCCAACCAAACAGGGGTCTAAGCTACTCAGAAGAAAATTCCCTAACAAGATCTACATACAAGGGCAATAGTGGCACTCAGCCTTAGTGAGTAACCAATAGCATTCTGATTGGCTAAGAGATCTGCTCAGTGGAAAGGAACCCATATTTGCATGTGGTAACCAGGCTAGAATACTATGTAGACAAAGAATATGCTCTACAATGTCAAGTTCTTATTAGTCTTTGGCTAAAAGAGGGACTACATACATGAAATTCTCCCTAAATTAATAATGCTTATCTCCTTTAACCTGTGCTAACTTCACTGTCTATTGGACAATCTATTTTTTTCTTTTTCAGAAGCTAGTGAGACCCTAGAAGATAAACTACCCCTCATACTTCAGCCAAACCCCAGCTGTGAAACCACAAAGGAATTGGGGAGATGAGCAAGAGTGCTGCTTCCATAGTGAGCCTGACAATCAGCACTAGGGTGAAGGAGACAGATGCTGAAGATATTCAACACCTACCAAAGCAGAGATCCAGACACTTCTAAACCTCATCACTGAATTAGACTTAAAATACACCCACTACAGCTCAGGGAATTTTGTGGAAGAGAGGGCAGAAAGATTGTAAGAACCACAGGATGGGCCATCATTCCTAGAGGCATTGCCCCTCCAACAACTGACTGCTGCTCCCACAATGTATAACCCACAGCCCCATGGGGATTATCTACAACCCCCAGCAGAATGGAGGCAGAGGCAGGGACAAGGGAAAGGTTGGTACCAATGCACAATGTATCAATAGTAAGTATGTTCATAATAAATAAATAATATATATATATAATACCATATGATCAAACAGTGCCATTATTGTGTATATATCTGATGAAAATAGTATAAATATCTTGAAGAGATATATTAACTCCCATGTAATTACACCATTATCCACAGTAGTTATCAGATTGGCAAAACTAAATGTCTATTAGTGATTAGCGGACTAAAAATGCAATATATATGTTGTATCTATATCTATATATAGTTTGTATGTGTGTATGTGTCATATACATAAATAAAATAGAATATTATTCAACAACATAATAAAGAAAATAATTGTCATTAAACAAAGAAAAAACCAAAACTTAATCCTCTCAATCTTTTCTCAGGAACAAATCTGGAATCCTTGATGAAAATATAAATAGTAATCAAATAAAATATTTTACATTTTTAACCCAGCATAGTAGCACACACCTTTAATCCCAGTACTGGGCAGGCAGAGGTAGGAGGATTACCATGAGTTCAAGGCTACCCTGAGTCTACATATAGTGAATTCCAGGTCAGCCTGGGCTAGAGTGAGATCCTACCTCAAACAAACAAACAAAAAAAAAATTCACATTTTTACAGCAAGATAGAAATGAGAAAATGCTTTTAACCTTGTACAAAGTAATTTATAGATTAAAACCTAGTGAAGTGTCTAGATCAGCACTCACTGAACATTAATTATCCTTCCTTTGGCTAACACTATACTGCCAATGGATCATTCAGTTATTACTGGTCTCATTTTTCTCCTGGGATGTAACATCTTCCTTAAAGGACACCAATCCTGCAAAAGCTTACAGAGAATTTCAGAAGTGGAAAATGTACTAATTCTCCTACCTTTCCAAGCCCTGTTACATGTAATTTAAAGGAATAGGTCAAATAATTTGATTTGAAGAAAAAATGAGATATTTTGAGCACAAATTATTTCTATCCCTAGCAACTAATTATTTCAGTTCAGCCCACAACTATTGAAGTAGGGTGCTTGGGGTAGGATATGTTGTTACTTAATAAAGAGATGACAAAAAATCCCAAAGCTGTTTACAAGAAAGAACTTGCAGGAAAACCTCTTCTTTTAATCTTTTTCATTTTTTTTGAAACAGGTCCTAACTAAAACTCATTACAACATTGAGGAAGTATTAAGTAATAGTACTGTGCAGATCAGACAATAACTGGGAATTCAACAAGTTCTTTATATCTTTGCAAAAACCACAGAAACAATAAGATTAAGCAAGAAAATCAGTAAATCTGCATTTCCCTTACAAAGAATTAATAAGATTACCAGCTGAGGCATTCTAGGCCTTTATTAAAGGATTGAGTTCTGAGAAATTAAAAGCCAGGAAAGGGAAGAAAAATATCCAACAAATAAGAATTCTGGCAACTGGAGAACTCACATGACTCTCGGGTTTTATTTCTAAGTAGTACTTTTGTGTGAGGATATTATGACATCTACATTATTTGCTTACAAAAATAAAAAAGAAGAAATAAAACCTTGTAAGCTTTCTTAGCAAGTTCTAACCATCATAATCTTAAAATACTTAACAATTTCAGTGCCAAGAGATGTTCATGCAAGATGTATGTTATAACTAGTCCAGCTAGGTGATCATTTTATCTTTAAATTTAAGTTTCCAATGTACTCCAACATCTCAGTAAATCAGAAAACAAAGGTGATTCCATAAAACAGGAAGTAGAATCAAGCACAGGGAGGGTGAATTTCTGCATTGGCCAGGTAAACTAATAATGTTGTTGAACAAATGTTCTGGGAAATCTGATTCTGACTAGGAAAGAAGCAAATATTTTGAGAATATGTTTGGGTCAGCACAGGGCAGTAGGAAATAACTGTATCTAAGGAGAAGTCATAGAGATTAATATTTTTTTAAAAAATATATTAGGGCTGGAGAGATGGCTTAGCGGTTAAGTGCTTGCCTGTGAAGCCTAAGGACTCTGGTTGGAGGCTCAATACTCCAGGACCCATGTTAGCCAGATGCACAAGGGGGCGTACACATCTGGAGTTTGTTTGCAGTGGCTCTCTCTCTGCCTCTTTCCCTCTCTGTCTGTTTCTCTCAAGTAAATAAATAAAGGTGAACAAAAAAATTTAAAAAAATATATTAAATAGGGAGGAATCTAAACAAAGAATTCAGAAAATCTGAACATTTGTTTAACCTGGAAATTACATAAGCTGCATTATCAGATGAGTAAAGTAAGAATTCAAGTTTCATAAAAAAGCAGTTTTCACCTGATGACAATGAAAGTTCAGGTAGTAAATAGCCTAGAATGTAAGAAGGAAAAGAACTGAGTGAATGACTTGCAGGTGAATTACTCCTTTGTGTCAAAGTTAAATAGATATGGCTGGACTTACCCTCACACAGAAGGAACCAATGACAAAACAAATAAACAAACAAAAAAATCAACTCTAGCTAGAGGGGTGTCTCAATGGTTAAAGTCAGGCCTTCAAAGTTTGACTGCCTAGATTCAGTTCCCTATTACCCCCATAAAACTGGGTACACAAAGTGGTCCATGTATCTGGAGATTGTTTACAATGGCAGGAGGTCCTGGTGTACCCATACTCTCTTTCTTTCTGCCTCTTTCTCCTGTTATTCATTCAACTCAGATAAATAAAATATATATATATATATATAAAAAGGGAAGCTACTGTTTTCAAGACAAATAATACCATTTAACAAAAAACAATGATTCTGGAATGAGGGACTTCACATGGGACAAGACATACATGGCCCAGTTTCTACACTTAATCAATTTCCTGGCAATGGTATAAAAAAAAGATAATCCAGGCACAAATTGGCTTAATCCTATAAACTGAAAAAAGAGAAATTAGCATACAGAAATCCCTCAGCAGCACATGTTCAAAGAACTTAGGTACACCAAATAGAGGACAGAACGAGAACCATAGGATAGGAACCCCAGAGAGAAAGGAAGCAGGAGCTCAGACCACACAAACAAAAACTTCAAATTGCCTAGGATACAATTAAAAAAAAAAAAAAGAATTCAAAGAGGAAAATATATCCCCATAAAAGAAGGAAGTGAATTGACATGAACAGAGCCTAACCTTATTTAGAGTTAGAAAAGGCAGGAACATTAAAACTATTATTATTACTATTATAATTATCATTTTAATTTACAGTTGAAAAGTCTATATATATTTAAAATATAAAGCTTACAAAAAATGTAAGCAAAGCTGGACATGGTGGCACACACCTTTAATCCCAGCACTTAGGAGGCAGAGGTAGGAGGATCACCGGGAGTTCGAGGCCACCCTGAGACTCCATAGTGAATTCCAGGTCAGCCTGAGCTAGAGCGAGACCCTACCTCAAAAAACCAAAAAAAAAAAAAAAAAAAAAAAAAAAGTAAGCAAAATTTAAAAAGTCATTTATTAACACAGAGGATCCCTAGCAAAATCACAGAAAGTTTCATGCTAATCTCATAGTATTACACATATTAGCACCACTGCAAGTATAAAGGATGAACAAAATAAGCTTTGAATGAATAGAGCATGTAAGACAAAGGCCATAAAGAAATAAACAACACTGTGATATAGTACACATTTAAGGTGGTTTTTTTTGTTTGTTTGTTTTTTGTTGAAGTAGGGTCTTGTTCTAGCCCAAGCTGACCTGGAATTCACTATGGAGTCTCAGGGTGGCCTGTAACTCCTCCTACCTCTGCCTCCCAAGTGCTGAGATTAAAGGTATGTGCCACCATGCTGGGTTACACAATTCCATAATTAAGTTGTCCCACTTAATTATGGGACAACTCTGATACTGCTATATAAGGGAAGTAAAATCAAACAGATATTAAGTAGGCACATGATAGAAGGCATAAATTAAATTTTACCTCAAATGGCAAATTAAAGATCAGCAAAAGAAGGCTAAAATGATTCAAGTGGCAATGGCTTAGAGTTGAGAATATAAGAACTCATATTAACCTGTAGCAGATGGCAATACTTATAAGTAGGTATGTATACACAAATATTTGTCTTCTCTTTGAAATAGGAAGACCTAGACAGATATTGGTCATTTTCCCCCAGTCGCCCATGTAGCACCTTCTGGCACTAGACACGCTGACTGTCTGGGGACTGACTCTCTTCCAACTTCCAGCCATGCCATTCTATTTTGCATGTCAACCACATAAGGTGTCTTCAGCAGTAGGGTCTTACCACTAACATTTGGTGGGTCATCAAGTACTCTGACAGAAATCTGTCTGTCTTTTAGGAAACCTTGTAGGTCTCTCTTATCAAAAGCTCATTGTGGATGATAGCCCCATGCTGGTACTATGAGTTACAGGTCAGTGCCCACTAAGAAAATGAGGATAAAGATAACTAATATACAAGAGTTAGAGAGAAGAGAGAGAGAAAGAGAGTGAGAGAGAGGGACAGGGAAGGAGGGAAGGTGTAGAAGATTAAGGTTAGTCTTGATCCTACCCTCTCCAGTGTCTTGTGGTTCAGGTGTTCCCTGTAAGGGCCTGGTGAAGGATCAGCCATTTGGTCTGGTCTTTCAGTAAGTAGAATTTTATGGTACCATTGCCGTTTGGTCTAACCCACTTAGCAGCAAATAACTTGTTGTGATGCCCACACAAGTGCAATAGTGGCACACAGCCATGGTGGGGAACCAACTGCTCTTAATTTGGCTAACTGATCTCCTCAGTGGTACGGGACCCATAGCTGGTGCTGGGAAACAAATCAGAACCATATCCAAACATAAGCCCACTCTCCAATATCAAGCTACCATCAATCATGGGCTACAAGAGGGCCTACACGTGTTAAATTCTCTATTAAAAAAAAGTAAGGGTTATCTCATTTGTCCTGGTGCTAACTCACTCTCCGTTGGAGAATCTGCTTCTCTTTTTCAGATAGATGTAGATCCTAAGGAGAGAGCCACCCCATCATACCTCAAAAGGGCCCCGGCTAAAACTAAGAAAAATTGGCGAAACAAGCAAGGGTGCTGTTTTCCTCATGAACCAGATACCAGCAGAAGGGGGAAGGAGATCAACACAGAGAAAAATCAACTCCTACCAAATCAGAGAGCCAGAGCCTCAGAGGCCCCCAACACCTCATCACTGAAGCAGACCAAAAATGAACCCAACATGGCTCAGGGGAATTTTGCGGAAGAGGGGATGGAAAGCATGGCAGAGCCACATGTTGGATCATGACATGCAGAGACATTTATCTTACCCATAACTGTGGGCTAACTGCACAATGCATGACCCATATACCTCAACAAGAGGGGCCAAGGGGAGGGGGTAGGTCATGGATGAGCCTAATAATGGTACCAAACTGACTGTATTTGCTGAATACAAAACTAACTAATAAAGAAAAAAATAAAAAATAAATAAAAGGATTTAAAAAAAATAGGAAGACCTAGAAGCAATAACACTCCAGAAGCAAACAGCACACCTGGTGCTCAGCTCTTGGTTTCTAATATCACTCACTAATGAAAGGAAAATGATTCATTAGACTAATGGCTGATTATCAGGAGGAACATGACATTGGTCAGATGAGCCTGGAGCATCATGTGGTAATAGGAAATACTGAATTGATTAAAATTAAAAATGCATTGACAGGGACAGTGATTTTTTTAACATTATTTTCTGTACTAGTAAGCCAGTAGGGAAACTGAAGAAAATTGCCAGCAAAGAAGTGTGGAAATAAGAATATTAGACTAATGTAAAACATTACTAGGTGAAAATATATGTCGGTGGCATGTAGAAATTCTTATGATATTCCTAACTTTTCTATAATTTTGCTGTATATATAGTACTCTTCTAGAGAACAGACTTGTTGCTCATTAATAGAGCAAGTCATTAACATGTATGAGATCTGGGTTCCATTAGCACAAACACTCAAAAGAGCAAGTAACAACAATGCCAGAAAACATTCTAAAATTTAACACCTAATAGGTTAAAAGTACATAATTGATTGGCTTAATGAAAATAGCTGTGATGTTCAGTTTACAAATATCAAAAAAGTTTAACCATGTTTATAGATTCTTAATTCAAACCAAGTTTATAGCTGGTGAATTCACAATAGTTAAGAACTGGAATCAACCCAGATGCTCATTGCTTGACAAATATATAAGGATGATGTGGTACACAATGGAATTCTAATCAGCAGTAAGAAAAAGTGAAATAATGAAATTTGTAGGAAAATAGACAGACTTGGAACAGACCATACTAAGCAAACTCACAAAAGCACAGAAAGACAAAGGCCACATGTTCTCCCCCATCTGTGGTGCCTAAACTGGAAAAGCTTTAGTTGCAGGCATAATCAACAAGCAACTTGAGAGACAGATAAGAGGAATGGGAGGGTTTGGGGGGAATGGAACAAAAGGGTAGGAAGTGGGAGATATACCCAAAACCAAAACCAAAATAAACTGGTACAAAACTTCCTTCTGGATAGCAAACTAAAATATATAACCCTCAATAAAACCATGGAGGGGCCATCTAGTAAGAAGGACACTGGAGAGTATGTGATGAATCCTAACCCTAAAACATTTGGCTCTGGCTTGTAACTCCTAATACCAGAAATTGGTTACAACCCACATTTAGCTGTTGATCAGAGAGACCTGAGGTTCCCAAAATAAGACAGGCATTGGCCAAAGCACTTGATTATCTACCTGAAGTGAATGGTAAGACCCTATTGCTGAAGATACCACATCCTGCCAACACAGAACAATGAAAGAACCAGCTGGAATCTGAAAGGAAGCCAGTTCCCAGATGGTTAGCCTTTATAGGGCTGAAAAGCACTACATGACCTGCTGCAGGAAAATGGTCTACATTGTTGTGACCAAGCAGGAGACCCTGCTATATGAAACCAACCAGCCTGACAAGATGTACACATCTGTGCAATAGTGGCACCCAGCCTAGGTGGGTAACCAATGGCTCTTTGATTGGCTAAGAACTCTGCTCAGTGGAAAGGCACCCATAGCTGCAAGTGCAAACCAAGTCAGATTTCTACGGAGACAAAGATCATGGACTTCAATGAGAAGTTCCTACTACTCTTTGTCAAAGGGTGAGGCTATACCCACCAAAATCTCTCTAAATTAACAATGCGTATCCCTTTTAACCTATCCTGATTTCACTCTTTATTGGAGAATCTGTTTTCCTTTTTCAGAAAGCAATGAGAATCAAGGACAACCAAAATCTATCAACAAGACAAGAATAGATAGCTGACTCCCTGGCAGCAGGTGAACCACCCCTAGCACAGCAGCTAGTGTCCAGGTGAAACCACAAAGGAACTGGCGAGATGAGGAAGAGTGCTGCTTCCATACCAAGCCTGACCACCTGCTCCAGGGTGACTGAGATAGACACTGAGGATACTCAAACTGCACCAAAGCAGAAATCCAGAAGCTGCTGGGAGCTCAACACTAAAGAAGACTTAAAGTTCACCAACCAAGGCTAGAGAATATGGTGGAAGAGGGGGAGAAAGAATGTAAAAGCCACAGGGAGAGAATATTCAGAGACACCCACCCCCACAATGACTGACTGCTGCTTTTCACAAGTCATAACCCACAATTCATGGTGAATACCAGCAATGCCACTAATGAGTGTCCTTGGTGCAGTTGGGGCAAGGTGGAGGGAAACAATGGTATCAACATATTATGTATTCATACATAATACGTATGTATCCAGTAAGTTTCTACTTAATGAAAAAAGAAAGAAAAGAGTTTATGTTTCAAAACTAGTACATTTCAGTATTAAATCCTTCAGTATAGAATAAGAAAAGAATAATAAAGTACAAAATTGCAAGTTTATTGCATAAATATAAAGCACTATGACAACACTTAGAGACTGAGATAAGTTAAAACTGAAATACTGAAATAGCCACTAAAATTATGAAAGTAAATCTTATAGATAAATCAGAATGGAAAATATAAGCAATGGAATCATAAAACAATATAAAATAAGTTACCCATGGTGACACATGTCTAGAATTCTAACAAATAGGAGGCTGAGGCCAAAGTATAGAAAATTTTGAGGGCCAACTAGATTATATAGAAAGTTCTAGACCAGTCTAGGCTATATTTCAAGACCTTATCTAAAGAAGAAAAAAAATCTTAGGAAAAGAAGAAAAGTATAGTACAGAAAGTTATTAATAAAATTATAAACATAAATATTCATGCTGATTATACATCAGCTACAAATTGTCTAAATTATATATGTTGGCAGAAATCATTTGAGAATAAAATATCCTCTGTGTGTGTGTGTGTGTGTGTGTGTGTGTGTGTGTGTGTATACCTTGCAAACTGTGTAAATCAGCCAGCCAGGAAGATTGCACCCTACTGGTACAATAGTGGGATAACTATTATAAGGGTAACTAACTGCTCTCTGAATTTGAGGTCATAGGCCCTAGGGGAAAGCTACTACTGTTGTTTGACTAAATGAATATTTTGTGCCCACCAAATTTACTTCTAAACACTTATATTTATGTTCTATTTATGCTGTTCTCACCTGTTAAGAGAAGTTTTCATTTTGCAGAAGCTGGTAGCTACTGGGAAGACCCAAAACTGGTCAAAGAGATGAGAAGTGACAGTTGAGTGCTCATAGCAATGACACATCTCTATCACATACACCACGACTCTGGAAATATTGTAGAGATGCGGCATAAAAACTCAGAGGATGAGTATTAGTGCTTTTTAAAGCTGTCTTCCAGATACAAATTGACCATTGTGTCTATGACCTCGTGGCAGCTGCCCTGTTGTACACAATACTAGGCTCATAAGCATGTTATCAAGGTTGATGAAAAAAGACAAAATAGTAGATGAACTAGCTGGAAAGAAGACAAGGTTCAGTGAGAGGAGTATGGGCAAAAGGGAGTGAAATAAAAAATAGGAAAGGATTATATTCAAAATATATACATGTATGAAAATTGACAAAATTTTTAAAAAATCTTCATGTATATAACTACATTTAAGATCAAACTTGATAGAATTCTGAGTGCTTTCCTCATAAAGCTGATCAGGAATAGAACAAGAATGTTTGAAAATGAATTTATTCAAAAATATCCTAGAGGTTCCAGCTAATTCAAGAAGAAGAAAAAATGTCTTTGTCAATGACAATTAGGAATTGAAGTTTTAAACATACCAATGATAATTGCATCAAAAATCATCAAATACTTGGTGAACCTGACAGCAGAAATGGTCAAGAACTAAAGACTGGAACTTTTGATAGATGATTGATAGATAGATAGATAGATAGATAGATGCCAAATATTTTGCCAAAAACTATATGGATGACATAGAAGCTCAGAGGATGATGTTCAACATGAACATCTATTGAGGAAATCATATTTAAACCACAATGCAATATCACCACATACCTATGAGAAAATTTGCCTTACTCAGTGTTGGTAAGAGGAATTGGTGTTTACATATGCTGTTGGTGGTAAAGTGAAATGATTTTTTAAAAGGTTAAAAATTAAAAGAAACAAGCTGGGTGTGGTTGCACGCGCCTTTAATCCCAGCACTCAGAAAGCAGAGATAGGAGGATCGCCATGAGTTTAAAGCCACCCTGTGAGACTACACATTGAATTCCAGGGCCTGAGCTAGAGAGAGACCCTACCTCAAAAAACCAAACAAACAAAGGAAAAGCAAAATAAAACAAGAAAACATTTTGAAAGTTTCCTAAAAAGGTAAATATATACTAATCACATGAGCTAGATATTAATATTGATATAGGAGCAATGAAAGCATACATCTATATTATATTTATCCAAAAGCACTCAAAACACTTGTATTCATAAAAGTTTAAATGTCAAACATAAAAATAAATGTACCAAAACAAAATGACCCAAATAGAACAAATGAATAAACAAAATTGTTTTGTGTGTAAAATAGGATATCATCTGAAAGTAAACTGGGAGGAATTCTTGACACACATTGCAAAGTAATGTATATCAAAATAGTTATGTTGAATAAGAAAAGCAAAATGGGATACATATTATATGAGTTAATTTATAAGAAATTCCATAAAATGCTAAGTGAACTACAGAGACAGAAGGAAAAATTTAGTGATCACCGTTGATGGAAGGAGAGTTTAGTTGAAACAAAAAGAAAGGAATTCTAAAAATACTTAAAGAAATTTATAAGAGGAAAAAAGCAGGTACATTATCTTACTTTAGTGATGATTCGTAGATGTATAAATGTGTTAAAACAGCAAATTATATACGTTTAATGTATATATAGTTGAGTATTAATTAAATTTCAATAAAATTGCCAAATATATGACTCATAACAAATTAAAAATACATCTAAATAAGGAATTCAAAAAAATTAAATTATAAGTGCAAATATTTCAGGGACAATAGCCACAAAGTTTGGAAATAAATAAAGTATCTGTATATTATGAGAGAAAATCCAAAAGGTAGCTACAATTAGCATTCTAGATTAGTTAAATTAATTACGGGAAATGAAAAAGTACTACTCATTTTTAATAAATATAATATTGAGATGTGGAGATGTCTCAGTGGATAAAGGCACTTGTTTGCACAGCCTCATGGTCTGAATTTGATTCCCTAGTACTCATGTAAAGCCAGATGCACAAAGGGGTCATGTATCTAGAGCTCATTTGCAGTAGCAAGAGGTCCTGTTGTGCCCATGCTCACTCTCACTTGCTCTCGCTATCACTTTCTTTCAAATAAATAAATAAATATTAAAAATAAGTAGTCTGGGTGTGGTGGTGCATGACTTTAATCCCAGCACTTGGGAGGCAGAGGTAGGAGGATGATTGTGAGTTTGAGGCCAGCCTGGAACTATAGCATGAGTTCCAGATCAGCCTGAGCTAGAGTGAAATCCTACCACATAAAAACAAAAAAACAATAAATAAATAAATAAATAAATAAGAAATACATCCAACCTTTTCTATGAAATTCCCTTCCAATACAGAAAGTATATCCAGCCTTTATTGAACTGCAGGCATGCAGTGTGGCAGACCTGTTGAAGGTGAATATCTCATAGAAGGAACAGATAAATGAACCTAGAGAAATAAGATTTAGCAGAATTCTCTCTGCACTAACTTGATCCCCATTTCCGTGTTGGTTAATGACATCAAGACAGAGATGACAAGAATCCAGGTGTTGTGCTCTGGTCACTTATTCAATATGCCATATCATGAAGCATCAAGTAGCTAGCCACCAGATGCCCAGAAGCACAGCCCATCATGTAACATCTTAAAACATGTATGAGTATTATGGAAGGACTCTAATGGAAAATGTAGACAACATAAAGATAGCTAGAACACACAAGATATTTGGGAGATAAGCTACATACTCATTCATAAATATGAGTAAAAAATGACATCTCAAAGGGAACTTTAAGTTGTTTTGATATAAATAAAAATACAACTCCTCCACATTTGTGGGAAGTGGAGAAAGCAAAACTTAGTGAATTCTTTTATCCTTATATTTTATTTTAGTTAATTAATAATTAATTTTATGTTGGAAATATATCCCAGGGCTTGGGTATAGGAGACAAATAGTCTAACTACTGAGATACATCTTCAGATCTAGATGGAAATTTGTAACTAATTTCACATGTTAAAATAGAAAAACATGGGGTTGGAGAGATGGCCCAGCAATTAAAGGTGCTTGTTTGTAATGCCCTCACCTGCTTGTAAAGCAGTACCTACATAAAGTCAGATAACAAGATGGTGCGTACAAATGGAGTTCATTTGCAAAATGCCCCAGCATGCCTCTCAGTCTCTCAGTCTCTCTCTCTCTCTCTCATTGCAAATATGTAGATAAAAATATTTTTTAAGAAAGAAAGATCATGGGCTGGAGTCTCTCTCTCTCTCTCATTGCAAATATGTAGATAAAAATATTTTTTTAAGAAAGAAAGATCATGGGCTGGAGAGATGGCTTAGCTGTTAACATGCTTGTCTTCAAAGCCAGAGGACCCAGGTTCAGTTTCCCAGGGACCATGTAAGCCAGATGCACAAGGTGGCACATTTGTCTGGAGTTCATTTGAAGTGACTGGAGGCCCCAGGCATGACCAGAGGCCATTGGCATACCTGTTCTCTCTCTCTCTCTCTGTTGCTCGCGCGCACGTGCTGTCTCAAATAAATAAAATAAAAATAAATATTAAAAAATAAATATCTAAAACAAATAGCTGAAACTAGTTCTCAAAATACTACAGAACAAATTGACCCTAAAGCAAACAGAAAGGAATTGAAGCAATTTAAGTAGACAGTAGAGATTGAAATAAAGAAAACAACACAGAAAATGAATGAAGCCAAAATTAGCATTTTTAAAATGGAATAAAATTAGTAAGCCTTTATCCAATCCTACCACAGATAAAAGAGAGTAAATATATACATTATCCATATAAGAAGTACCAGAGTACTAATCAGTACTGCTCCCATAGCCTTTAAAATGAAAAACAAAAAAAGCCATTCTATGAAGAATTATAACCTCAGAAAGTAAAAACTTAGGTGAAACAGGTTAGTCACAAGGAAAAGATAAATTAACTAAAATTTATGCAAGACAATAATCTGAATAGTATTATGTTTATGAGACAAATTTAATCCATAAATTATTTCAAAAGAAAAGGAACACGAAGGGAGCCAGTCTCCAAATGGTTAGCCTGTTTACCGCTGGAAAGCACCACACCAACTACTAGGGGAAAGTATACAACTCCCTCATGAATAAGCAGGGGCCAAAGATATTCAGAAGCAACCAGCCTTTCAAGAAGGAACACACCAGTGCAATTATGGCACACAGCCTTTTTGGGTAACCAACAGCTTTCTCAATAGCTAAGATCCCCTAATTGGAAAGGAACCCATAAGGAACCAGGTCAGAGACCTACAGAGGCCAAGATTATGGTCTCCTACAAGTTCCCACTAGTGTTTGGCCAAAAGAGGGGCTACATCCCTCAAAATCTTCCTAAATTAACAATGCTTATCCCACTTAACCTATGCTGACATCATTCTCTGTTGGAGAATCTCTTTGTTTTGTAGAAGGTAGTGAGACCAGAGACCAGAGGAAATAAACCACCCCTGAACTTCAGCCCAAGCCCTGGTGAAACCACAGAGGAATTGGGGAGACCAGCAAGAGTGCTGCTTCCATGATAAGCCTGACAATCAGGACGAATAAGACAGATACTGAACATACTCAACACATACCAAAGCAGAAATCCAGAAGCTCCTGAGTATTTTACTGAAGTAGTCTTAAAACATACTCACCACAGCTGAGGAAATTTTGAGGAAGAGGGAGAAGATTGTAAGAGCCACAGATTGGGACTGCTTACACAGAGGCATTGCTCTGCTCCCCAGTGACTGACTGCAGCTCTCACAACTCATAACCCACAACCCCATGGGCAACCCCAGTGAGGAGGGCCCTCAGCAGAATGGGGCCAGGGAGGAGGGAAATGATAGTACCAATACCTAACAAAATATTCTTAATAAAAAGAAAAAAAAAGAAATGGAAATATATAGCAAAGAATAGTATCGCTTAGAAACATCAAAACAGACTGATCTTTCATTGCTTACCTGTGTATATAAATAAGCAACTTCACCATGGTTGGAAAATAAAGGCTAGCTTTAGTTGACTGAAACCTATAACTAACTTTATTGCTATAATGTGTCAGAAGAAACTAGGTTGCACATTCTTCTGAATGGCATTCTAGGGCTGTAATTCACATGTCAACTGTTAATGAATGGTGATAGTATTGTATCCTACTTAGTTCCACAACCTAGTCACAGCAAGTCTTGATATATTACCCAAATATTCATTTCCTTAGTATTCACATTCAAGCCTATTTCAAGATATTCTACTAAATAATTTACCCTGCTCCATTGAGTTTATATGCTTTAATTATTTATGGCATACTAAACAAGCACTAGAACATTTTCCACTATATATACCCTACCTAAACTATCCATGTTTTTTCCTTATTTCCTGCCTATAATTACTTTAAATATAGTTGGCCCCAGGTAGAAATTACAGAAGAAATCATAGATATCAAAACTGTTACCCCAAAATTCAAATAAACATTTTGCATTTGATTAGTACAACATTAAGTAAGATTCTGTGACATTAAATAGTATATGTGGATTAGTTTGTTCTCACACTAATTCAGAATTCATAACAAGGTTGGGACTTAATGGTGTTCAGGGAGACAGAAGTCATATAATTACATTTGATTGCTCTGACTTCTATGGTCATGGTATCCTTTAAAGCATGTACTTTTAATATTTAAAATAAAGTTATTCTGCAAGTGTCAGCATCATGTTTTCACTATTGATAGCCTATATTTCTAAATTTGATTCAAAAGTTATATGATAATTGTCACAATATATACATGTAATAGATATAATATATCACCATGGCAACCCTGATTCCTTTCCAGTGTTAGCTGAGAACATTCCTTAAAGACGAGGCTATTCAAACAAAAGCAGTGATGTCCAAGTGGGTAAAGTGCTTGCCATGCAAGCGTGAGGACCTACGTTCTGATCTCCAAATCCCATGTAAATACTGGGCTGGTTCACACCTATAATCTCACCAATGTGGAGGAGAAGACACGACTCCTGGAGCTGACTGACTAGCTGAATTGGTGAGCTCTAGATTCAGTGGGATACCCTGAATCATTGTAAAACTGCAGAGGAAACACTGGAATTTTACCTCTGGCATCTACATGTACCTGAACACATGTTTATCTGCACATACATGGACATGTACCTGTACATATGCCTCTTCTTTTCTTCTCATAAGACCTTTAAATCACTAATATTGTTTATATCTTTATAATTTCACTCTATCCAGAATGCCATATAGCTATAAGCAGAAAGTAGTATAGCCTTTTGGGGTTATAATTTGTTATATTTGTATTGAGATAAATATTAAGGAAGGTGATTGTAGGATTCCAGGGTAATATTACTTTTATAAGAACCCACCAGCTGTTCAAAGTATTTGTAGTTCTTGGTATTCCTATTAGCATTAAATGAACATTCTAGATATTTCACATTCTTCACAGAATTTGGTAGTCAATTTTGCAGAAATGCTCACTGTTATAGGTACATACTAGCATCTCAATGTTGGCTCAGCATTCATTTCCTGGTGACATGCCATAGAATATCTCTCTGCACATGCTCATTTGTCATCTGTGAATATTTTTGGATGAGATTGCTGTTAAGATTTTTGTCTTTTAAATTTGAGGTATTTCACACTTTTTTTGTTTGTTTTGTTTTTCGAGGTAGTCTTTCACTCCAGCCAAGACTGACCTGGCTTCATTATGTAGTCTCAGGGTGGCCTTAAACTCACAGCAATCCTCCTACCTCTGCCTCCCTAGTGCTGGGAAGCACCCAGGCTTAATACTTTTTAACTGATGAATTTTCTGAGTTCTTGGTATAATTGATTACATTTTTCAGTGGTCAAGACTTTAATTGTAACAGACAAGAGTATTAATTATTGCTTTCATGGGTATTGGCCTTTGTGTCATCACCATATTCAAGGTATCCAAGTTTTTTTGAAGGGTATAATATCTTTGACCACACTCATTTTTATATTCAAATATGTAGCAGTTCTAGTAAGAACTTGAGAACAAGTTGAAATTTTTGATTCATTGTATTTCCTTTGCTTTATCAAGGATCATATGACCACATTTATGGATCTACTTCTGGACTCTCAATTATGTTGCATTGATAAATTTTATTTCCATTGGGGGTTTTTGATTCCATTCCTGTCTTCATCTATTTTTCTCCATCTTACTCTATCTTGATTACTGATGCCTCACATTGATCTAAACATTCAAGCATTACCTTTCTTCGATGCCAGTCAGGTTTTGATTTTTTTCTGGCATGTTAGGCTCTACTTAATTTGTATCTCCAGAAGACAATTCTTGTTAAGAATAGAGTGATCTTTTGCACACCAAAATGATGCTTTTTCCTCTGTGGCTGTGAGAAACCCAAGGGAATTGTTTTTTCTGATAATTATTGTGGCCACCACATTAACCTGAATAAGCATTTCACAATATTCAGACTTTCACCATGATTGGGATTTATATTGCTCAGAGTTCTCCATGACAACCTTCAGTAATTTCTGAATGAAAGTTCAAGTTTTACTATCATGGCACTAACTTATAGTTGTTTTCACTTTGGGGCCCATACTGTCATCACTGTGATGGTCTATCTTTCCCTTTCTGCATCTCCAATACTGGGGAGACTGGTTTGCCCTAGCTTTCTCTAGCTTCCTGATCCAAGAAGGTTTGCGATTCTTGTTGGAAATTAATGGAGACTTCCAAGGTCCTTAAATGCAGAACTGAAACATTGACTTTTTATTGTTATTTTAATGTTTTACTATCTGTAATAATGTCATTCTTGACAATTTATGTCTTTCAACTTTTTAACTAAACAATCTGAAAAGTTTGTCATTTCCAACTAGCTTTTCATTTAATTTATTTTGCCTATTAAATTCATAGTTCTTACATCACTACTTTTATCTTTTCATTGCAATTTTATTCCTTGTACTGATTTATGATTATTTTAGCCTTTTCATAGTTTGTTAATGTAAAACAGAACATTGCTTAGAGCTTTCTTCTTTCACTATATAAGTACAACACTATGAAGAAAGAGCTGTACTTCCTACAAATTTGGAGATGTTTGTTTTTACATTTAATTTCAGTTTTTCAAATTTTATAGCTTTTGTGATTTTTTCTAAATTTTACTTGGTATTAAGACATGGGTTGAATAACTTCCAAACATTTGGCTATTTTCCTATTATTTTTGTCTGTTATTGATTGCTAATTTAATTTTGTCATGTTTAGAGAAATACATTGCGCAACTACAGTCATTTCAAATTCATAGAGACTCACTTTATGGTCTAGGATTTGGCCAAGTTACATGTCCCTATAATTGTGACAGTTTTTGTAAATATGAAGACATTACTTATGGAATAAATAAATAGCATCATTTCTCCTATAAGTTATTCTGACTTTTCTGTCCTTGCTCACTCTATGTTCTCAGAAACCTATGTATTTGACTCACCCTCCATAACATGCACTGTTAATAATATGGTGGATCTATATCACTTCATAATATCTACCTTGTTTACATGTTATGATTTTATAACATTATAAAAGCAAATTTCAGCCATTTGACTTGACTTAGTCACTAGTAGTATATCTCAAAATTAAGTATTAATAACAGAATCACAAATGAGTGTCACATTTTTCAGGGTATATCCAGTGTACACGCATGTATATGTTCAAAAGAATACGGAAACATGTGTGTGAGAGAGCATATGCATGTGTGTGGGTATGGAGGCCAGAGGAAGATGTTGGTGTTTGATTCAGTTGTTTTCCACCTTGTGTTTTTTGAGACAGAGTCTCTCATGGATCCTGAAATTTATTGATTTGTTTATATTAGTTTTACAGAAGGCTTCAAGGACCCTCCTGCCTCTACCTTTCCAGAACTGGAATTACAGGTAAGTAACATCATGCCCAGAATTTTACATGATTGCTGGCAGTCTGCACCCAGTCCTAATGCTTTGTGGCAAACACTTTACCAACTAAATCATCTTACCAGACCCTTACAGCTACTCTTTATTTGTAAAAATCTCAATGTTAAGGTTTCTTGTACTTTATTATTTCCTGTTTATTTTCACACTGTTATAGTTTGTATGAATCAAATAAAATAAAATGTATGTTGCAGCTTCCATAGTAGCATATTTGGCCCATTAAAAAATACCAATTATATCATAAAGTATATTCTTCCTAAAACTGTGATTCTGTGTATATAAGAAGTGGAAAAGCACATGTATATATATATACATTACATGTATATCCTGATCAATTCATGTAGTCAGTTATAAATATATCACATTTAATTAAAGTGGCATCATAACATATCTGTGCCAAATATTTTTCTGAACATTTCAAAATTCTATCTTATTTAGCTCTTCTAACAAAGGTGATAATTCAAGTGCATATTTATCCCCATTTTATAAAAGCATAAATAAGACCGGGCATGGTGGCACACGCCCTTAATCCCAGCACTCCGAGGCAGAGGTAGGAGGATCACCGAGAGTTCAAGGCCACCCTGAGACTACATAGCGAATTCCAGGTCAGCCTGAGCCAGAGTGAGACCCTACCTTGAAAAACCAAACCAAAAAAAAAAAAAAAAAAAGGCATGAATAACACAGAGATATTGTCAAGTTTCTATAAGTCACATAGCTAATAATTTGCAGCACTGGGATTTGAATGTAAGCTATCTGATTGTAGGCTATGTCCTGAATTATTGATCTGTGGGATAAACATGACATAATTTCTTTCTTTTACTCATGAATTAACAAAATCATTTAAAATACTACCAAGTATAGTGTGATTATTACACACACAAACACACACACACACTATATATGTATATAACTTTATGGTTCATAAAATTTTCAATCTTTAAAGAAGGAACTGTTAAGAAGTAATTGCTTTTCTCACTTAATTTCTGGATATTCCTCAGCCTCATCTTCTGCTTGCGTCACAATAGCTTTCTAACTCATCTCACTTCTTCTGCTATCAATGATACTATACTTACACCATCATTTTTGGTTTCTTCTGATATTTTTCATACCACAATTAACTGTACTGATATTCTCCTTGGTTGTTGAGAATTTCTTGTGTAAAATTTATAGCATTATATCTTGTAAATGTTAGACTTATACAACATCAAGTGTGTTGATTTGATTCAAGTGTCCGCTATAAACTTAGGTGATCTGAATGCTAGGTTCCTAGCTGATGGAGATTTGGGAGTTAACGCCTCCTGGAGGGAGTGTACTGTTGGGGGTGGGCTTATGGGTTTTTTAGCCAGTTTCCCTTTGCCAGTGTTTGGCACACTCTCCTGTTGCTATTGTCCACCTTATGCTGACCAGGGGTGATGTCCACCCTCTGCTCATGACATCGTTTTCCTCTGCCATTGTGGAGCTTCCCCTCGAGCCTGTAAGACAAAATAAACCTCCTTTTCCCACCAGCTGCTCTTGGTTGGGTGATTTCTACGAGCAATGCAAACATGACTGCAGCAGTAAGGTAGTACCAAGGAGTGGGATTGCTGATAGACACATGACTGTGTGGCTTTGGCCTTTTCGAGCTGATTTTCAAGAGGAATGTGGAAGGATTTGAAACCTTGGCCTAAGAGATGCCTTGTAGTGCTGTAAGCACATCTTGATAGACTATTCTGGTCAAAGTTGAAAGACCTGAATGCAGAAAGAACTACTGTGAGGTTTGGTTTATGAGGGTGAGAAAGAGCTTAGCTTGGACTGGGGTAGCAGTTTGTGTGAGAACCTTGCTCTTCTGCCCAGGTCCTGAGAAGTTGTACAGAGTTGCTTTGCATAGAAATGAACTGGTGTGAGCAGAGGGATTTGACACAAGAATAAGAATCTTTGGATGAACTGCTGCACAGTCAGCTGAAATTTAGAGATTACAACCTTTGAGATTGGGCCATCTGACCTGCACTGGGGCCACAGGTCCTTTGAGGGGGCCTGAGTGCTCAAGGAGTATCCTGTTCTTCAAAGTCTGCTTTATTCCCACCCTGGACTAACAAATTGGTATTCTTCCTGGCATTGTGGAGTATAAGAAATTCAGGAAAGAGAGGGTCATTGATTTTGCAACACTGTCTTATGTTTTGTAAATGGCCATGGCCAGTGTGAAGTAGGTTTTCTGAATGCCTGCATGGCCAACCCATGGGGCCATGAGGATGAACCATGGATTTCAGTGGAAACCCAGTGGGAGTTGCTGGGACCACGAGATGGCTGCTAAGGAAAACTGCTGGTACCAAGAAGTTTTCCGGAACTGTGAGTAGCCTAGCTAGAGGGGCGGAATTGGGAGTCTAGAGACTTGTTGCTTCTTAAAGTTATTGGATTGGGAGGAGAGTTGTCACTAACTAGAGTTGTTGGACTTGGTGATACATAGTTTGGTAGTTGCCCTGTTTAAATCATGTATTGCTTGAGTATTTCTTTTCTATGTCCAATGTCATCTTTTGCATTGTGAATATTTATTCTGTGCCACTATGGGTTGGGGGAATTTTTTGGTATTATGGCTCAGTTAAAAGACCTTGAACTATGGGAATATATGAATATAATTGGAATTGATAAAAAATATGGGGACTTTTAAAGTTGGACTGAATGCATTGTAGTTTACATCATGTATCAATATCAGTTTATGGGGCCCAGGGGTGGAATGTGGTGGTTTGATTCAGGTGTCCCTGATAAAATTAAGTGTTCTGAATGCTAGGTTCCCAGCTGATGGAGATTTGGGAATTAACACCTCCCAGAGGGAGTGTATTGTTGGGTGCAGATTTATGGGTGTTATAGCCAGTTTCCCCAAGCTAGTTTGGTACACTCTCTTGTCACTATTATCCACCTTATATTGGCCGGGGAGTGATGTTCACCCTCTGCTCATGACATCGTTTTCCCCTGCCATTGTGGAGCTTCCCCTCATGCCTGTAAGCCAAAATAAACCTCTTTTTCCAACAAGCTGCTCTTGGTTGGGTGATTTCTACCAGCAATGCAAACCTGACTGCAACATCATGTGACCATTTAATATATCTATGATCTACTCACAAGCTTTATTACAGAACCTTAAAAGAAATACATTGCTTCCCTTATAGATATTCTGAAAGATATCTAAAAGCATTTAATTACTAAAGCTTAACTAATATATTTCTGTTGTTGGTGTTCCTGAAAATAGCATTATAGTGAAAATGTTTCACTAATTCCAATGGGAATTTACAATTGCAGTTAATGATATACAATCTCTTCCATGCTTCTTTTGTTTGAGCCTGTTTTCTAAAAATGGCTTAGTTTCTATCTTATTCCAATGTTACGGTTTACAGATATGTACATTCACCAGGATTATGAATTCCATTCATCGCTGCAATATGTGTGGGCCATCCTTTGCAACATGACATTCCATGGTGAACTCCAATCTCTAGCCAACTCTTCTAGAATATACTCTAGAATCATAATTTCCCCTCTATTTCTAAACATTTCCTGAAACTGTTTCAAGAAGTTGTTTGATTTGCTCCTTTCCTGGTCATTAGTCATACTGACTTTTGCTTAGGAAGCACTACATTAGTGAGTTATTATTCTAATTTATGTGAAACTGGGGCAACTAGAAATATTAAAATATTCTATAGATCACATAATGGAACTCTACTTATTTTCTTAATAACTAGAAGCATTATAAATCTCTTATAGTGAGTATTATATTAATTCAAATATTTGAAGATATACCATTATTTTTAATATTTATATTAAACAATATCAATTACTATTTTAAAAACACAAGGGTTAACATGTAAACAATGCCAAAATTTATGTGATAAATAAAATGTGCAAAAATGTTAATGCATTTAAAGCAATAAATTAACATGTAGACAGATGGCCTAACCTTACTGCAAAAATAAGATTCTAAAACATATACTTCTGTGTAACCAAAATGTGATTATTAGAGTTCTCTATCAAGTCTTTCTGGGATTGATGAAATTACATCCCTTGTGTTTAGATTTTGATTAGCCCTCCTTCCACCTTTCCTTTACTCAATCTCTTCCCCTAACCTCACTTGGGCCTTTTCACCCCTCCCTTGTGTTTAGAAAGAATGCTAATTACTGCTACAAAATACTAAAATGAAATTAAATTATTCACTGACCAAATAAATCCTGATTCTATTTAGGGTCTTTGGGGGAGAGAAAATAAAATATTTTTTAATAATTTATTTTTTTAATTAGTTTTGTACTCAGTGAATACAGTCAAGTTGGTACCATTTCTAGGCTCATCCATGTCCTACCCCCTCCTTATTGAGGTATATGGGTCATGCATTGTGGAGTTAGCCCACATTTATGGGTAGGAGGAAATGTATGCATATCATGACCTAATGTGTGGCTCTGACATTCTTTCCACCCCCTCTTCTGCAAAATTTCCCTGGGCCATGTCGGGTTCATTTTGGGTCTGCTTCAGTGATGAGGTGTTGGAACCCTCTGTGTCTCTGGATATCTGATTTGGTAGGAGTTGCTTGTTCTCTGTGTTGATCTCCTTCACCCTTGTGCTGATATCAGGTTCACCAAGAAAACAGCACCCTTGCTTGTTTCACCAATTATTCTTAGTTTCATCTAGGGCCCTGTTATATTAGTTATCTTTTTCTTCCCTATCTTAGTAGACACTGACCTGTAACTCCCAGTACCAGCATGTGGCTATCATCCACAATGAGCTATTGATCAGAGAGACCTACAAGGTTTCCTAAAAGAAAGACAGATTTCTGTCAGAGTACTTGATGACCTACCAAAGGCTAGTGGTAAGACCCTACTGCTGAAGACACCATATGTGGTTGACATGTAAAATGGAATGACATGACTGGAAGCTGGAAAAGAGTCAGTCTCCAGACAGTCAGCACATCTAGGGCCAGAAGGTGCTAAATGGGCAACTGGGGAAAAATGACCAATATCTGCCCAAGCAACTCATGGTCTAACCTACTTAGCAGCAAATAACCTGTCATGATGCTCACCCAAGTGCAATAGTGGCACACAGTCATGGTGGGAAACCAGCTGCTCTTGATTTGGCTAACTGATGCACTCAGTGGAATGTGACCCACAGCTGGAGCTAGGAAACAAGTCAGAAGCATATCCAAACATGAGCCCAGTCTCCATTATCAAGCTGCCACTATCATGGGCTACAAGTGGGCCTACACCTATTAAATTCTCTATAAAACAATAAGGGTTATACCATTTGTCTGGTGCTAACTCTACTCTCCATTGAAGAATCTGCTTCTCTTTTTCAGATAGACACAGATCCTAAGGAGAGAACCACCCCATCATACCTTGAAAAGAAAATATTAATATTTAATTTCAAATTTTGGTTGGTTTTTGTCTGTATTTGTGGCAATATTCCAGTGAAAGATGATAGTAATAATAAAAAAGTAAATAAAAGTAATAGTAATAATGAGAAGAATTATGTATGGCTTCCTGAGCATGGTCATGAGTTAACATTAGCAAATATTTCAAAACTCACCATTTATCTGGTACTCATACTTAATGTTGCATTGAGACATTGCTTTATTAGGTTAATTCTTATATGATTTTGAATTTGTTCTCTATCTAAATTTTATCATCAAGGCTAAAGGACAACTGCTTAATAAACATTTTAAAAAGATCACTGTAGATAAACATTTTGTATAAAATAATGTTTATCTTACAATCACAAAGCATTTTGAGGTTTTTTTTTTTTTTTTTTTTTTTGCTATAAGTGCCTGTTCACACGTTAAAATATATGTAAAGACTGGTTTATTTGCTATTAAGTTATGCTCTTGTATTTTTCCACAAAAGCAATGAGAAACATTTTGATAAAATCCTAACCAAACCTAGATGTAATTGTTATAAATAAAATATTTAAGGATCTTCTCTATTTTTACTCATATGCGACTGGAATTTGTGAAAGTAAATTTGATTTTCTTTAAAATTGCAATTTTTAAAAGTTTAGTCATTTTCTCAAAAATGTGATTATACCCATTATTTCTAGGCTATATGCTTTTAAAATGAATTTTCAATATTTGAGATAATGAAGTAGACAATTATTTCTTGGTTCCCCTTATGATTAGGAGTCAATTTGTAAACAAATAAATATTTACAACTTACAAAGCTCAGCAAAAAATCATCGTTTTATTTATAAAAGCCTAGTGTATCATATAATTATGCCAAATAATCTAACATTTGTTTCCACTGTAATGTCTTTCTTCAGACTTTTATGAGGATGTCTCTTCTCCAGGGTTTCAGATTATTTCATTAATTTACCAATTACTAACAGAGTACCTATTACTTAGTAAACAAAATAATTAAAGAATCTCACAAACTCCAGAAAATTATCTGTAGGAAACAGAAGCAAAATATATGAATAGCAAGTCGGAAAATTAAGGAACATTAAGTTTTCATAAAAGTGGTGGGAAGCATAACTGAAAGGTAGAGGCCCACTCGTTATAGCACAAGGCATCTGAGCGCTGCCTTTCCACTTTGCCACAGGCCAGTAAAGGTTGTGCAATGAAGAAACAGGAGTGATGAGATATATAAGCATGTATCACTGATGAATGCCCACATGCAATTTTTTAGAGAAACAAAATGTTCCAGGAAAGAGAAAATATGAATTAAGAGACATTATAAGAATGAAATGAAATGCTGCAAGACAAAGGAAGAATGATGGTTCAAGAAAAGGCATATGGGGCTGGGAAATGGCTCAGTAGTTAAAGGCACTTGCTTACAAGCCTGCTAGCCTGGGTTAGAGTCCTCATTACCCACATAAAGCTAAACACACGGTGGCATGCCAATCTGGAGTTCGTTTACAGCTGCAAGGCCCTGGTGTGCCCATTTTCCTTTCCTTCTCTTTCTTTTCTTTCCTTTTCTTTTCTTTCTTTCTTTTCTGTTCTCTCCTCTCTTCTCTCATAAATAAATGAGTAAAAACATTTCAAAACTTACATGTGGCATTGGGACCATTCTCTAGTAACTTAAGAAGTTTCAGAAGTGTGGTATGGAAAGGAAAGAAAAGAAGAGATAGTGAAATAGCAAAGGCCATAGGTGTTGCCTGTTTTGGAAACTTTAGCAGAGAAATTGCTGCTATTTCATAGAACATGAAGGCAAGAGAAAGGGGCAAACAGGAAGTTCGGTGTGTAGCTCAATGGTAGATATAATTGCTCAGCATCCACATCCTACAAGGTTCAATCCCCAGTGTGAAAGATTACTGAGCATATATTGTTCTCACTTCATCTTTTCCTACTTTTAAAAAATATTTATGTGTGTATGATGTTTGTGAATTAGTATGACCATAAGGGCCACAGTGTACATAGGTGGTCAAAGAACAACCTTGGAGTACTTGTCCTCTCTGCCCAACTTTTTTTCTTGTTTTTAGAGAGGTCTCTCTTCTTGTTCAGGCACTGCATGTGCACCAGTGAAACTGGTTTATGAGCTTCTGGATTCTCCTGGCTCTGCCTCCCATTGTCTTAGGCACATTGATATCATAGACTTGTGCTTCCAGCTTTATGTGGGTGTTGGGAAATTGAAGTCCAGCTGTCAGGCTTATAAGCAAGTGCCTTTGACTGATGTACCATCTCTGAAATCTCCACCCCCTACTTAGAATATTTTAATTCCTTCCATGGAATTATATTGGTGCCAATGTGTGTATTACAATATAGTATCTATGTGCCTCCCTCTATTTACAAAATTGGAAGCAAACACACCTTGTTTATCATCATCCTATCCAGTCAAGAAGTCCATGAGTCTGAAGCTTAGCTCATGGATTTGCTCCTGAGACACAGAACTCTGAGGACAAAGCTGCAGAAAAAATGGGAGCTTCACTCCTCAGTCCCTGTGCCCTTATTGATTGCTATCAAGTAATCACTCCCAAACCTCTCACATTTTCTGTTTTAAATCTAGTTTGGTCTGGTCTTCTCTGCGGTTCTTTATGTAGTGCCATGAGCTTTTGAATTTGGGTTTTTAATCCTTGCAAAATAGTTCACCACTGTAATCCAAGATCAGGATTTCAAGTCATGCTTAGCTATACTGAGTGTCCAAGTACTGTTACTCAAACAAAAAGGAAGGAAGGAAGGAAAGCAGGGAGGAAGGGAGGGAGGGAGGAATTAAATCTGTGAATTTTCTTTTCTCAAGTTTAATATAAGTGTTTTTTTTTCCTTTCAACCCAACCCATCTTACACACACACATACACACACCACGTGTAACAGATATATTATTTGAAGAGTGAACCAGAAAAAGCATTTGTAATAGTGATCACAAGATAATTACTAGAGTCAACTAGAAGAAACACAGAATTATCTAGGTGAGACTAAATGACCGATACTTGTTTTATAATGCTAAGTGGAATCTACTATACAATAATTATTTTACAGACTCAAGAGTTATTAAAATAAATTATGCGATATGTTCCAAAGTTAGTCAAGATACTGGTTCTTGGAAAAGGTACTGTGTATTTATACTTAAAAACATCATTATATATGTCAAATAAAGATGAAGAAATATCCAGACACATAAAAATATTTCTCACAGAATTTTTCCAGATTCAACAACATATAAAATTTCAGATTAGTCAAGGCCATTTAGTGAGTTCCTAAGGCCTTTGAAGAACAGATGTCTTAAAAGCAAAACCCTGAACTGATTTTCAGGGGCAGATTTATACAGGGTCACCCCTTCATGACAGCTATGACTTCCCACTGGTAGACTAACCTTTGATGTAACTCTTGGTAATGATCAAACGAGAAGCAAGAAACCTAGAAGCAGGTGGAAGAAAAGTAACATCTAAATGCAAGTCCTGGTTTTGTTAGTTCTAATTAGCTGTTTGACAGAGAAACTCAGATAACCTTTCTGTCTCTTACTCTTTAATTCCATAACTGGAGAAGCTTAGAAAATTTTTCAAACAGCTCAAGCGTCCAGAATCTGCACTGTGATTCCTGTATGTATTTTGATTCCCATATGGTGCTTAGATCTGAAAATAGTACTAATGTGGGAAGAAACCTAGGGAGGGTGTGTAGACGGTCCCACAGGTCTCAGATGAGCAGTTTCATGAAGTAGCTTATATTAGAATTCAAGAATATTGATCTCAGTTCCAGACTGGACTATACAATTAGCCATGCCACTCATGAAATAGACAATGACAAAATAAAAGTTAAATAGATTAGATTTAAAGTAATAAGAAATAATTTTAAACTATAGTTAGACTGTGCATTTTACAAACATACACTGTACTTTTTGTCCTCAGTTTTTGGAGAAAATAATGCCACTCTATTTTCAGTTTTCTACTTCTTCGTATAAAAGAAGATATTTTTTTCCCCTGGGAGCTGTCTTTTGAGTACCATGGTAACCACATCTTTTCAGTCAAGTCTGTCCTGTGGAATGTGCAATTTAAGACATTTGAAAATGCCACTTAAGAAGGTGACACCAAACAGACCTGAGAAAGTATACTTAAACATCAAAGTGGGAAAATTCTTAGTTTTCGCTTAAAAGAAATGTCAAGAATGGGGATGGGGAAACAGGATTCAAACCATTCCAGAAACTTTTGCCAGTATGCTGGAGAGCCTAGTGACTGCCCCAGCATCCCCATGTCTTATCTCATACTAGGTCAGTCTGGTTAGCAAAGGCAAAAGAAAAAATAGTAAGACTCTAGCTAAGGGTAGAAGAGTTACAAAAACTGGTGGCCTTGTCCCTATAGGTACCCAATGTCCATGTGAACATGTGTCCCTCCTCTGGTGAAAACCAGTCTCCTGGTTATCAGAAGGAATATACCTTGAAGATTCTCTGCCATCAAGCAAATGAATTCCATTGACTTTCTAATATCAGCAAGTGACATTTGCCCTAAGTGAGTGTAGCCAGGAAGAATTGTTGGGACATAGGAATCCAGGTCATAGTGCAAGCCTCCAAGGAAAAAGGTTACTTCCACCACCACTGGAAGGTGAGTAGGGTGCCTATGTGTCCATGCTCTCTTCCCTTATCAATAATACTGTCTGAAAATTATACATGAATGTTTTAATAAAATAAGTATTTATTATTTATGAGAGAGAGAGAGAAAGTCAAAGAGTTTGGGAATGGACATGCCAGGGCCTTTTGCATCTGCAATGAACTTCAAATGCATGAGCCACTTTGTGCGTCTGACTTTACGTGGGTAGTTGGGAATTGAACCTCAGCTGGCAGGCTTTGTAAGCAAGGACCTTTAACTACTGAGCCATCTCCCCAGCCCCAAAATAAATATTTGTAAATTTCTAATTGTTTAAAAAGAATGCTATATTATCACTGGATGTATGAGAAAACAGTAATAACAAAACCATTTTTAAAAATCCTTTTTAGGGCTGGAGGGATGGCTTAGTAGTTAAGGCATTTGCCTGCAAAGCCAAAGGAACCATGTTCAATTCCCCAGGACCCATATTAGTCAGATGCACAAGGTGGCTCATGTGTCTGTAGTTAGTTTGCAGTGGCTGGAGTCCCTGGCATGCCCATTCTCTTTCTCTCTCTCTTTCTCTCCCTCTCTCTCCCTTTCTCTCTGTTAAATAAATAAATAAAAATAAAAATAATTTTTAAAAAGCCTTTCTACATACCCACTCAATTAAGCTACACTCAATATTCAATTTGCAGTGGGGAGGATTAGAGAAGAAATTGATTAGTATAATCAATTTTTATATTAAGTTGGTTGTACATTTATCTTTTTAATTTTAATCAATTAAAAATAGAAAGCCTGTTCTTGAATTTATTCATTGCTAGAAAGTAGGATAGCGAGACATATGTTTTCCATTATGTCTGAGGTGGTATACCTCTTTATTGCAAGTCACATCAATGTTTTCATGAGCTCTTCTATGTACTTATATATGAAGGGTTGCACATGGTGGTACATGCCTTTAATCCCAGCACTCAGGAGGAAGAAATAGGAGGATTGCTCTGAATTTGAGGCCACCTTGAGACTACATAAAGAATTCCCAGAGCAGGATGTGGTGGCGCATGCCTTTAATGCCAGCACTCAGGAGGCAGAGGTAGGAGGATCACCAAGTTTGAGGCCACCCTGAGACTCCATAGTGAATTCCAGGTCAGCCTGGTTTAGAGTGAAACCCTACTTTGAAAAAAAAAAAAAAAAAAAGAATTCCCAGTCAGCCTGGGCTAGAGTGAGACACTACCTCAAACAAACAAACAACAACAACATATATGTATATGAAGATATCCAATATTTCTGGTAATTTAATTTATGAGTATTGAAACTACTCAATGGTGTTCTATGTTTAATAAAATTGTGAGTGAAGAATAACTAGGATTCTGTAACACTATCTAGGACTATAGTGATCTATTCCCTATAAAGTAAAAGAGACAATCTAATCTTTTCATATTACCTACTTCAATATTTTTGACATACTCAAAATTGTTCTTCAATATTAAAAAACAATTGCAGAGATTCATACTGCCATGTTTAGAAAGTATGCATATTTAAATTTTTTATCTATTTCACTCTTTTTTTTCTTTTTTTGCTTTGATTTTTGAGGTAGGGTCTTGCTCCAGCCCAAGCTGACCGGGAATTCACTACATAGTCTCAGGCTGGCCTCAAAATCACACCAATCTTCTTACCTTTGCCTCTTGAGTGCTGAGATTAGAGGAGTGTACCACACGTCCAGCTACTTCACTGTTTTTAATTATCAAATGTTTATTTTACTTTGTTTCCTTGTTTCATGCACTTAAAAATATTCCTGGGGCTGGGGAGATGACTCAGAATGTAAAGGCATTTGCTTGCAAAACCTGCCAGCCTGCGTTCAATTCCCCAGCATCCACATGAAGCCCTATATAAAAAGTATGCTATGCAGGCAAAAGGTCCGGAATTCAATCCTGAGCACCTATGTAAAAATCCAGGCATGGTCAAGCATGTCTGTGACCCCAGTGCAGGACACAGAGGAAAATTGCTTGAGCTCCCTGATCAGCCTGTTTAAATGAAAAGATTGGGATTTTCAGGTTCAGTGAGACTCTGTGTCAGGGAAATATCTTCTGCTAATATTATTCTCTAGCCTATGCATGTGTGTGTGCAAGGGGTGTACATCTTCACACAAAAATTCATATATCACACATGTGCACATGCATATATGACACATTCTATAAAACATGAAATAGTTTGAAAATTATAAAACTGGAAGATTGTGATAAATATTGCTGATGAATGCATGGAAAATACAGTAGTAATGTAAGTATGGTAGTGATTAAACTTTCATTTGGAAAACTGAAGATGCTTATGAAACAGGGGAAATACAGACCTGAGTCCTAGAAACATCAGCAGGAATTCACCAAGCACTCAGGAGGATAAAAGCATAAAGCACTAGGAGTAATTTCCGAAACTTTTAAAATTTATGAAATGGTATGACATATTTAAAAAAAAATTCTCTCTTTTCAGAGAGAGAGAGATCAAGGGCATGCAAGGGCCTCCAGTCACTGAAAACTCCAGATGCATATGGCACCTTGTGTATCTGGCTTACAGTGGGTACTAGGGAATTAAAACTGGGTCCTCAGGCTTCACAGAGAATTGCCTTAACCACTAAGATATCTCTTCAGCCCCAAAACTTTCTTTGTTAATGGACACTCAATGACAGTGGGGCTATAAATACAAACTTTTTTAATGGACACTTTTTATTGGCAGTGGGGAGAAAAATAGCTCACATGGTTGAAACAAAACAGAGATATCCTCCACTGATTCTGTAAAATCCTAAGTATATTGCTTACTGTCCAATGGAAAACTGTTGGATGGAAGCATAGTTAATTTATCTAATTTGCTTTGTAACTTAGTGGCTTGGAATTTCTTGTTTTGAGCTTCATGACTAACCTACTAGTGTTGATTATCATTATACATATTAGAAATAATATCTGAAAAATTTCTTTTGAGCCATGTATGAAAATTAATCTTTATAGAAGCCATGTTCAAAATGAAAATAAAGAGGGAAATTAATTATAACAATATTTAATTTAATAAAATGTGAAACCAAATATAATTGTTAAATATAATTAATGTTTTTAAATTGCTTAAAGATCCTGTGGTCCTGTGGTTCAGCCCTAAGATGTGTTTGGGAGGGTGGATCTGAATTCCAGCCTAAAGATATGCAGAGAGATTTTGCGCTCTGGCTGTGCTTGCACGTGGTGTTGGCTGCTTGCATTAATGAAAGGGAGCCCACTTCTACCACTGACGGAACTGCCCTTTGCATCTGTAAACTTGACATAAAGTCCTTCCTCCTCTAAACTGTGTCTAGTTAGGATGTTCATACGAAAGACATGAAACTAACTACAATCTCATAATCTACTTTTTCACTTCAAAATATGTGCAGTAATAAAAAAAAGGATGTTCACAATCTAAGTTAGTATAAAATACCTGGAATTTTAACTGACTTTGCTATTCAAAATTATCTTTTTTTTTTTTTTTTCAAGGTAGGGTCTCACTCTAGCCCAGGCTGACCTGGAATTCTCTGTGTAGTCTCAGGGTAGCCTTGAACTCTCAGCGATCCTCCTACCTCTGCCTCCCGAGTGCTGGGATTAAAGGCATGCGCCACCACGCAAAATTCTCTTTTTAATATGTATAATCAGTGACATTTCCTTGTTCATAACAATAATTACGATTTTATTTATTTTTTTTAATTTTTTTGTTCATTTTTATTTATTTATTTGAGAGTGACAGAGAGAGAGAGAGGAAGATAGAGAGAGAGAGAGAATGGGCGCGCCAGGGCCTCCAGCCACTGCAAACGAACTCCAGATGCGTGTGCCCCCTTGTGCATCTGGCTAACGTGGGTCCTGGGGAATCGAGCCTCCAACCGGGGTCCTTAGGCTTCACAGGCAAGCGCTTAACTGCTAAGCTATCTCTCCAGCCCACGATTTTATTTTTTTGAGGCAAGCCCAACATACTAGCATTTATTATTTTTATAAATTCTTTTGTTGTTGTTGTTGTTGTTGTTTATTTTTATTCATTTGAGAGGGACAGACAGAGAGAGAAAAAGGCGGGGGGGAGGGGGGAAATGGGCACGCCAGGGCCTCCAGCCACTGCAAACGAACTCCAGATGCATGTGGCCCTTTGTGCATCTGGCTAACGTGGGTCCTGGGGAATTGAGCCTCAAACGGGGGTCCTTAGGTCTCACAGGCAAGCGCTTAACCGCTAAGCCATCTCTCCAGCTCCCCCCCCCCTTTTTATTAATGCAAGAGAGTGAGAGTGAGAGCAAGGGAGAGAGAGAGAATTGGTGCGCCAGGGCCTCCAGCCATTGCAATTGAACTCTAGATGCACGTTCTACCTTGTGCGCACGTGTGCTTTTGCTCGCTTGAATCACTTTGTGCATCTGGCTGATGTGGGACCTGGAGAGTTGAACATGGGTCCTTAGGCTTTACAGGTAAGTGGCGCTTAACTGATAAGCCATCTCTCCAGCCCTAGATTAACCTTTTAAACAAAAATATATAAGTTTTAAGACTATGATTAAAAGTACATCTATTCAAATAATTAACTTGTGCCACTTCAATATTTACATTCAATTTAGTTTGCTATCAAATCATATAGATTGGCTAGACCCTCTATCAACAGCAGAAAATTGTTGCTCAAATTTTTCTTATAGCTTTGACAGCCAATTACAAAGTAATATTGTTGCTTACAAATGAATTTTTTTCTGTAGTGATATGAGTTGAATCCAGGATTATGTGAATTAGGCAAGCACTACATTTCTGGCCTACAGTTAAACTGTTCTACACATCAGTTTATAGCACATAGATGTATAACAACAGAAAGAATTACTCTATTCTAAGTGAGGTGACCCAGGTTCACAAAGACAAATGCCTCATGTTCTCTCTCATATGTAGATCCTAACTTGAAATAGTCAGATTTCTATGTAAGTTTTCATAAGCATCAGTACTATTGGTTATAAAAAGGCTTTGAAAGCGGAGAAGCAGGAAGGGATTAAGGTAGAGGATAGTAGGCAGGCAAATGGAGGGACAGTACAGGGGGTGGAAAGGGCTAAGGGACAGGGAGAAGAATGGGAGTGGTACACAAAACTAGAGATAATAAGTACAATAGACACCCACTTCTTCATTGACTAATTAAAATATAATTGAGAAAGAGTATACAACAAAACAGGGGAGTTTTGGTGGAAGTTGCAGGGAAATCCCAGTGCCAGAGATTGTTCAGCCTCTGCCCATAGTGAGATGTTTCTCACTGAGGCCCATAAAGCCATTGCCAAACCATTTGATTATTCTTAAGAATTAGATGGTAAAACTATTGCTGAAGACATCACAGGATGTGGTTACAGTACATTGAGAAATCAAGCTGGAACTGAAATGGAATTTAGCCAGTTGTCTGCCATACTGTCAGAAAGCACTATGTGAATTACTTGGGGATAAAATCCATCAACAGTGTAAACAGCGTGAACACCAGTAAGCCAAGGTGTACTCATGGGTGCAATGGTGACGCATAAGTTAAGGGGGTCATCAACTAATCTCTAATTGGATATTAGGGAAGGAATTCATGCCTGGTACTGAGAACCAAATCAAAAACTTGTGACATGGAAGGTCATAAACCATAGAGGGAAAGTTCCACTCTATTTTGGCTAAATGAAGGCATTATGCCCACTAAATAATCTTTTTAACATATGCTTATCCCATTTGATTAATGCTGCTGCTCTCACTTGTGGTTAGAATGCCTGCTTTTACAGATGGTGGTGAGTACTAGGGAGACACAAGACTTATCAAAATGACAAGAAGAGAATCTAAGTTCCAATAATTGAACTAAGCATCTCTGCCACACCCTCCAGGGCTCTGGGCACATCTCATAGGACATGGGATTGAATATGAGTGCTTCTCTCACTACTAGCTAGACATGCATCTCTATGGGCATGGTGGTAAAAACTGAGAAGACTCAAAACTCATCAAAGCAGAAAATAAGAGGCTGCTGAGAGCTCAACACAAAAGGATATTTCTAACATGCCCTTCAAGGCTCAGAGAACATTAAAGAAGAGGATGCAGAAAGAATGTCAGAGCCACAGGGTGGTGGTAAGGTGTATTGTGGGACATTGTCCTTCTAACATTAACTGGCTGGTGGATTATGACCCCACAGTGATAACTGACATCTCCACAAAATTTCCACTGTTATGAGATCGTAAACATTTTGATCTAGAGGATGAAAAATGACAAAAGGAATGAGATAACAAAAATGAGGAAGGATTGCATTGAAAGAGGAGGGTCCTTGGTGGAATTGGGGTGGAGACAGGAGACAAAGGAGGATATTAAGTTTTATTTTGAAATAAGTTCTTATATTTATCTTACTACATCAAAAATATGCTGTCCTTACCCATTGCTAGTAAGAATGCAAACTGGGACAACTACTATGTAAAATTAGTATGGAGACTCTTGAAAAAGGTGAAAATAGATCTACCATTTGGTACAGCTATTTCACTCCTGGTCATATACCCTAAAGACTCCACTCCTTTAAACACAGATACTTGCTCAATTATGTTTGTTGCTGCTTTATTCACAATAATCAGTAACTGGAATCATCCCAGATGGCCATCAACTGATGAATGAATAATGAAGATGTGGTACATGTATGCAATGCAATTCTACTCAGTGGAAAGGGAAAATAAAATAATTACACATGCAGAAAAAAATGGACGGAGTTGGAAAAAATCAATCTAATCGAGATTATGCAGGCACAGAAAGACAAATGCCACATGTCCTCTCTCATCTGTTGTTCCTAACTTGGATCAATTGGAGATGAGTGGAATGGTAGAAAGCAACAGGAATGTAGACATAAAACTGTAATGAGACCAGAGACAGAAGAAATAAGGAGAAAGCAGAGAAAGAATTTTCTGACAGGATAGGGTAGGGACAGAACACCAGAGGTGGGGGTAGGGCAGGTGAAGAAGGAATTACATAAAAGTTAAGACAACATGAATCAGTTCCATAGAAACCCTCATTCTGGCTAGCATTCTATAAGATATAATCACCAACAATGGAGGATGAGGGAGGGAGGACAATTTCCCCAGAAGATGGAAAAATCTTAACTTTAAAACCATGGACTTTGGTGTATAAATCCCAAGACCCAGAATTGGGTTTCCCCCCACAGTGTGCTATTCGACAGGGAGATTCATGAGGCTCCCAAAATAATGTAGTCCATTGGCTGCTCCCACAAGACATGAGAATATCATGCTGGAACAAAAAGAGAAACAAGCTTCCATCTGGCTCATAAGTACTGGAAAGCCCTATGAAATCACTGTAGAAAAAGGGTCACCAGCAGCATGAAGAAGCAGGAGATCCTACAGACTATGAAATCAATCAGCCATTTAAGAAGTACATACTTGTGCAATAGCATCACACATAATTTGTGGGTAACCAACTATTTTCTGATTAGACATGAGGCCCACTGAGTGGGAGAGAACTCATATCTGGTACCACTGAAAACCAAGTCAGAATCTATTGTCAGGAAACTCACAGATTTTACAGAGAAGCCCCACTCTCTCTGGAGAAGAACAGTGGGCTAGCACACCAAAAAATAAAATAAAATTCTCTCAAATTTGCATACTCCCCACCCCTTTAACTCAAGCAGCTCTCTTGTTTGGGGAATCTGCTTTATTTTAAGATGACAGAGAAAACAGAGAAGAAACAATATCATTCAGTAAGATAGGATGTTAGCCTACTGACCATCATGAGACGTGCTACCTCTACCACATCTGCCAGGGCTCAGAAGAAATTGCAGGGGAAGTGGTGTCATGAATACTGCTCTTACTGCTAGCCTGACAACCATGCCCAAGTTGATGGTGACAAACATGATGATCAATCAAGACATATCAAAACAAATTAAGAGGCTACAGAGAACTCAACACTAAATCAGACTGCCAATATGCTTGTCATAACTCAGAGAACATTGCAGAGGAGGGAGTGGAAAGATCATAAGAGCCACAGCATGGGTAGGTATGGTCCCCTGCTACCTCACAGGCATGGAATGAGGCCTTCATGACCCCACAGTGAATACCATAACCCCACTGAGGAGGGCCTCCAGGGGATTGGGAGCTGTGCTGAGGGGATAAAAGAGAATAACCTGTTATAATATATGTAAAAAATTTTAAATGTGCTCTTTCTTAACTTGGTACTTCAAATTTAGCTTATTTATGTAAAGTGCTGGGATATTTTGATGGTAAAACATAAATCACATTGCAAGTTCACTAAATTTATTGTCTTCTGGTATTTTCAATATTTATACAGGTGACAACTCATATCATTCAAACATATTCTGAATAGTTTCTACAACTATACCTGTGCTTATGCAAACAGTACAAATACTTTAGGTGAAATCATGTTTTCAGTGTCATAATGCAATGAAGCAAAGAAATGAGGTAAAGTTAGTCTCTATTAAAATAAGATACCAACCAATCCAGTATTTTATTAAGAATTCCAAAGACACTATGTATTGTGATAGATTTTTTTCATATTATAGGTGAAATATTTCCTTGACATATGGAAAATATTTTTTAAACTATTAAGTTGAAATTTCTTTGTAAGCTAGGAAGTTTTTGGAAACAGATGGGTGAAATGGAAGAGATGGGCAATGCAGGGTTGTGGCATACCAAGCACTAGAATGCTCACATATTTTTTTGTAAGAAATTTATATTAGAAAACTCTCTAAAATTAATGAATTCTGAATATAGGAAAACACTCTGGTTCAGTAACTCCACTCTCTAGGATATACTTTCCAGAATTGATATTTGTGGTAGTTTGAATAGATGGCCTGCAATCTATTCAGTGTTTTATTAGTTTGTAGTTTGCATCTGTTGCCACCTGGCTGGAGGCAGTGTCCCTGGACAGATCTTAAGATGTGGCGATGGATTTGAGATTTCAATCTAAGGATATGAAAAGTGTGCCTAGCATGAAAAATTAGAGGCATGGTCCTTAAGTGCACATGGTGCCAGGAGCCGCTGCTGAGATGTGGCATGAGGCAGGTCCTGATGCCCTGATGGGCTGAAAGAGCCTTTGGAAGATGGAGCATGGTTTGCATGAAGACCTGAAGGCGTTTGAGATATACCAGGACTATGCAAGGGCTACCATAGAGTGCCCTGGTGGCCTAGGATGGAATTGTTCCCTGGTTATTCTGCCCAGCTGGAGGGGTGGAATTGAAAAATCTGGAGACTGGCAGTCTCTGGTTATATTGAACTTGAACTACAGAATTTTGATGATTGCTTGATGGTGGCTGAGTTTGCATTATTTGAGTCTCTCCTTGCTATGCATTAAACCAGTTGAAAATGTTTACTCTGTGCCATTATATGTTGGAAGTATTTGACTTATTTGATTTTACAGGACTTACTATCTTAAATTGGTTAAGACTGTGGGACCTTTGAAATTGAACTGAGTACAATTTAAAATGTGTGATTGTTATGAATGTATTGGGGGCCAGGGCAGAATGTGATAGTTTGAACAGATTGGCCCCAATATATTCAGTGTTTTATTAGTTTGTAGCTTGCATCTGCAGCCACCTGGCTTGGCTAGAGGGAGGGCCACTGGGTATATCTTAAGGTGTGATGATGGGTTTGAGATTTCAATCTAAAGATATGCAAAGTGTGCCTAGCTGGAGTTCCTGAAGTGTGCTTTTGGCTTTTGGCTTTTTGGCTTGTGTTTTTTTTTCTCTCTCTCTCTCTGCTTGGTCCTGTGAAAGCAGGCAGCTTCTTCAGTCATTATGGAACTTCCCCTGGATCTGTTAGATTCAATAAATCCCTTTCTCCATATCTGTGCCTGATCTGGACGTTTATCTCTGCAAATCTCAAGCTGTCTGCTACAATATGTTTATACTTTAACATTGTTCAAAGTAGCCCTGGAAATAGCATATGTATTCATTATCATTGGAATGAAAAATAAACCATGGTACAATACAATGAAACAATTGAACTACCAGTGTGTGTCACAAAGTAGAGTCACATGAAGACAATGGTAAGTGATGGGAACCATGCACACAGTAATAAATACTTTATTATTATATCAATTTAAAAGTACAAAACTAAAATAATGAATGTAATAGCAATAGAAAAATATTAAAAAGAGTATTAATGAAGGAGCCCTTATAGGGACTCACTATGTTTTTAATCTGGATAGTGGAAACATGATGTCTTCATAATATGAATGGAGCTGCATATTGATAAGTTGTACATTTTAGGCATATACTTTCTGTGTTTTTATGTTTTGTGTTTTTATACTATAAAATTTCAGTACATATGCTAAATAGCCCTTTGCAGAGGTCACATAAGATAAGTGAATTAAAAATATAATAAATTAAAAGTCAAACTTAAGAGAGGTAAGGCTAGAATACAGAGCTTCTCTATGTCTCTAACAAAGTCCCAAGTGGAGAAAAGCAGAGGCCAAGTTAAGGTTATATCAAAAAAGCAACAAAGGCTTACTTTTCCATACTGCAACTTAAAGGCACAAAGGCAGAGATTAAAGAGCCACAATATGTTTTTAACAATGTAAATAAAAATGGCTCCACCTGAACTCATTATATAGAACAATACTAAATATCAAATAAAAAGGGAATATCAAAAGCAGTTAAGAAAAAAATCATAACACACACAAAGCATTGCAATTTAGAACAAAAGATTTCAAAAGCAAGAAAAACACAATAGAAAATAGAATAATATCATTAATATGTTGAAAAAGTAGCTACTCAAGTAGAATGATGCAGTCATATAAATTACCTTCTTTTGCAGTCAGGTTTGCATTGCTTGCAGAAATCACCTGACCAAAAGCAGCTTGTGGTTGGGTGAGGGGAAGGTTTATTTTGGCTTACAGACTTGAGGCGAAGCTCCATGATGACAGGGAAATGATGGCATGAGCAGAGGGTAAATAACACCTCCTGGTCAACATCAGATGGACAACATCAACAGGAGAATGTGCCAAACATTGGCAATACGAAGCTGGTTATAACATTCCCTGGTCCTCGTACCCCTGCTCAAGTGGAAGATAGAACCTCTAACTTGGAAGATAAGACAGAAGAAATTGATTGGGTGGCCAAAAACTTTGCTAAGTTCAAAAACTCATGTGAACAGAATACAAAGGAACAGTGAGATACCCTAAAATGACCAAACATCTGGATTATGGGTATACTAGAAGGACAGGAAATCCAGGCCAGAGGCATAAAGAACATGTTCAATAAAATTATTGAAGAAAAATTTTGCAGTCACTCAAAAGAGAGGCCCATCCAGATACATGAAGCCCACAGAACACCAAATCAATAGGACCAAAGAAAAAAACTCCTAAGAACATAACAGTTAAAACCATTGCTGGGCGTGGTGGTGCACGCCTTTAATCCCAACACTTGGGAGGCAGAGGTAAGAGGATCACCACAAATTCGAGGCCACCCTGAGACTACATAGTGAATTTCATGTCAGTCTGAGCTAGAGTGAAACCCTATCTAAAAAAAAAAATTAACAATGAAAACAGAGAGTCCTAAAAGCAGCAAGAGAGAAACAACTCACAATATACAAAGACATCTACATCAAAATTACCTCAGATTTCTCAATGGAAACCCTGAAATACAGAAGAGCCTGGAATGGAACACTTCAAAGTTTAAAAAATATGACTTCCAACTCAAGCTACTCTATCCAGCAAAAGTGTCCATCATAATACATGATGAAAGGAAAACCTTCCATAAAAAAATAGTCAATTCTATGATTATATGAACAATCAGGCAAACCTACAGAGAATACTTGAGGAAATATTTCATATATAACAGTCAAACAACCAATCTCAAAAGCCAACAAGAAGATCACAATAACAAGAATAGACCAGGTTCAAAAAAGAACAAAATGCCCATCAAAAGATAAAAGTTATCAGGGTGGATCAAAAAAATGGACCCTTGCATCTGCTGTCTTCAAGAAACTCACCTCACTGCTAAAGATGGATACCTCCTTAGAGTGAAAGGATGGAAAATGATATTCCAAACAAATGGAAATAAAAACACAAGAAGGTGTTGCTATATTAATATCTGATAAAATAGACATCAAACCAGAAGTAATCATAAAGGACAAAGAGGGTCACTTCTTACTCATCAACACAACAATCCAATATGAGCACATCACAATCATAAATCTATATGTGCCAAACACAGGTGCACCACAGTTTATAAAACAAAACCTACTTGACAAGAAAACTGAAATAAACACCAACACCACTATAGTCAGAGACTTCAATATGCCACAATCATCTATAGACAGATCATCCAAGCAGAAAATCAACAGGAAAATAATAAAGCTCAACAATACCATAGATTACCTAGACCTAACAGACATCTACAGAATTTCCACCCCAACTCTAAAGATATTCCTCTCAGCAGCCCTTGGGCCCTTCTCCAAAATAGACCATACATTAGGCCAGAAATGATGCCTCCATAAATTCATGATAATTGAAGTAACTTCTTGCATCATATCAGATCTCAATGCTTTCAAGCTAGAAATTAGCAAGTGTTGGGCCTTGAGAGGCCAGGACGTGAGGCCTAGTGGAACTTCCTGAGCCTAGCTAAAGTTTGGTGATCTGCCTCTGGCCAGACGTGACTCAGCAAGACGCCTAATGGCTTCTTGCCTGCTACTTCCGCATGGGAGTTAGAATTATCATTTCAATAGTCACAGTTTACTATTGGCCCTTACCTCTCCCCCCATCCTAGAATCCCCTCCTTCGTTCCCAACATTATATAGGCAACTGCTCATAGCAATAAATTGAGTTCCTGCTTCGACAAGACTCCCGACTCAGTGTGGTTTTTCTCCGGTGGCCAGGAGAGGTCTGAGTCGTCGGACGCTCATCTCCTCCTCAACCCCTTGGGAGGAACCAGCAGGCCTGGTCCTTCCCTCAGCACTACCTGCCCCTGCCGGCGGAGCCCGGCAAGCAAGAGACAGATCAAGAACTCCACCAGTTCCTATAAACTAAACAGCAAACTTTTATACAAAGAAATGGGTTATGGAAAAAAATCAAACAAGAAATTGTATAATTGGTGGGATTGAATGATAATGAAAACACAGCTTACCAACTTATGGGACTCAATGAAGGCAGTCCTAAGAGGACAAATCATAGCACTAAATGCCTTAATAACAAAGACAGTAGATCCTAAATTAATAACCCGTCTAAATAAAGGCATTTAAAAAAGGGAAGAATCAAACCTTATAGCTCCAGATGTAAAGAAATAATCAAGATCAAAGCAGAAAATAATGAATTAGAGCCTCAGAAAACAATTTTAGAAATCAATGAAATGAAGAGCTGGTTCTCTGGAACAGAAAACAAAATTGATAAAACACTGCCCATTTTGATCAAGCAAAAAAGAGAGAGAGAAGTGTCAAATTAACAAAATCAGATATGAAAAAGGAGAGGTCCTAGACATAAATGAAATTGGAATAATCATCAGGATATACTTCCAAAATCACCTCTCCACAAAATTGGATAATTTAGAAGAAACAGACGAATTATTGGCCATATACCACCTCCCAAAAGTAAACTCAGAGCACATTAATCACCTAAACAAACCTATCACATCTGTGGAGATTGAAAAGGTAATAAAAAACATCCCCCAAAAGAAAATTCCAGACCAGATGGCTTTTCAGCCAAATTCTATCAAACCTTTATTGATGAACTAAAACAAATTTTTCTCAAATTGTTTTACATAATTGAAGACCAGGGATTCCTCCCCAACTCCTCTTATGAAGCTAGCATCACCCTAATTCCAAAACCACACATAGATACAACAAGAAAATAAAACTATAGGCCTATATCCTTGATGAATTTAGAAGCAAATATCCAGGTAGTATTGAGCCCTAGGGGATGTAACGTCTGCTGCTGTCTGGCTAAATGTACATACTATGCTTATCAAACTGCCCAGCAAGCACTTCTATTAATGTTCATGCCCTTATATTAATGCTACTCTCACTTTTGGTAGAGAATCTTCTCTTTTCAGATGGCAGTGACCTTGGGATGACTCATAAGGCATCATGGTGCTGGAAATAAGTGACCAGAGTGCTCAGTACTGTAATATCTCTATCACACTTTCCAAGGCTCAGGGTGTATTGTGGAAGAGGTAGCAGAAAGAATGTAAGAGCCAAAGGAAGGGGAGGACTTCTTACAAAGTGTTCCCCCCAGACACAAAGTGGCCTGGATATCCATGACCTCACAGTGCCTGACACTACCTACACAAGACCATCATAAGAGGAGGAAAAGATCATGACATCAGAATAAAAGAGAGACTGATTGAGATGGGGAGAATGGAGCTTCAAAGGGGAAAGTGGGGTGAGGGAGGGTATTGCCATGGGATTTTTTTTATAATCATGGAAGTTGTCAATAAAAAAAAAAAAATTAAAAAACATCAAAAGCATTATCCACCTTGATCAAGTAGGCTTCATCCCAGGGATGCAGGGATGGTTTAAAATAAGGAAACTGGTCAATGTAATACACCACATTGAAAAAAAAAAAAAAAGAACCATAAAAACCAAATGATCATCCCAATTAATGCAGAGAAGGCCTTTGATAAAACATCACTTCATGATCAAAATGCTGGAAAGAATGGGCATGGGCAGTTTATATCTCAATACAATAAAGGCTATATATAAAGCACCTAAAGCCCAAATAATAAGTAACGGAGAAAGACTCAAGGAGTTCCTAGTGAAATCAGGAAAAAGACAAGGATGCCCACTCTCACCACTGCTCTTCAGCATATTACTAGAAGTACTAGCCCAAGCAATATGACAGGAGAAAGAAATATAAGAGATTCAAATCAGAAAGGAAGAAGTCCTACACATAAGTGACCCAAGAGTCCCCATCTCAAAAGCTCTAAAGGTGAGTAATTCCTTCAGTAAAGTGGCAGGATACAAATAAATAGACAAAAGTCAGTAGCCTTTCTATATGCAAAGGAAAAATATACAGAGAAAGAAATCATTGAGGTTCTCCCATTTTTGATAGCAACAAAAAAAAAATGCCTTGAAATAATACTAACCATGGATGTGAAAGACCTATATAAAGAAAATATTTTAAAACTCAAGAAAGAATTCAAGGTGAACTTGAGAAGATAGAAAGATCACTTATACTCCTGGGTAGGTAGAATTAATATTGTAAAAATGGCAATTCTACAAAAAGCAATATACAGATTTAATGTGAAACCAATAAAAATGCCAGCATCATTCTTCACATAAATTGAAAAAATGATCTCAAAATTAATATGGAATGGCACAATTAAAAAAGTAAAGATCCAGAGGCTCCTAGAAGCTCATCACTGAAGTAGACTTAAAACTCACCCACCATGGCTCAGAGAATTTTATGGAGGAGGAGGTGAAAAGATTGTAACAGCCACAGGTTGAGACATCATGCCCAGAGGGATTCATTCACCAAAGACTACTGCTCCCACAATGCATAAACTACAACCCCATGGGAAACACCTGCAACCTTACAGAGGAGTGTCCCCAGTAGAATGGGGCAGAGATGAGAAAAAGAGGGTATCGGTACATGATGTATCCATATAAAATGTCATGTTAAGAACAACAACAATAATAAAGAAAAAAAGAAAACTAAAAACCTTGGGGGAAAAAAAACACCTAGGTTTATCAAGAAGTTACATTCTTAATAGATAATTCATAAATATGTTATGGAGAGCATTTTGTCTATTTCTTGTAGGAGTTGGCAAACTGGGCTGTGAGCTGCATTTGATTTGTTGTTTGCTTTTGAACTAACTTTCAACTTAATGAAGTTTATATTTTTAAATGGCTAAAATACAAAGAATAATTTAAAAAATAAAATAAAAGGTATACTTTAAAGGAAAAGAGATCATCTGCAATAAAATAAACCACAAGAAATTATTTTTTAAAATTCTAAAAGTGGTTAATTCCTTTAGTAAAGTGGTGGGATGCAAAATCAATGCCCAAAAATCAGTAGCCTTTCTATATGCAAAGGACAAATATACAGAGAAAGAAATCAGTGAGGCTATTTCATTTTCAATACCAACAAAAAAATTAAATACCTTGGAATAATACTAAGCAAAGAAAGTGAAAGACCTATATAGTGAACACATTTTTTAAAAAGCACAAGAAAGAAATGGAGGAGGACTTGCAAAGATGCAACTACCTCCCATGCTCCTGGATACATAGGATTAATACCGTGAAAATGGAAATTCTACCAAAAGCAATGTACAGATTTAATGCAATATCAAGAAATATACCAGGATGTTTCTTCACAGAGATTGAAAAATAATCACAAAATTCATGTGCAATGGGAGAAGGCCTCGGATATCCAAACATATCTTTGGGGGCGGGTGTGGGAGGGAGAACCTCTGGAGGTAACACCATACCTATAGTTATATAAAATACCTAAAGCTAATAATAAAGCCATTGCTACAAAAACAGCATGGTTCTGGTATAACAAGAAAAACATAGACCAGTGAAACATAATTGAAGAGTAAGACCTTAGGTCAAGAAACTACTGCAACTTGATCTTTGACAAAGTTGCCAATAATGTACATGGGAGAAAAGACAACATCTTCAACAAATGGTGTTTGACAAATTGCATAAGCAATTTGCTTCTTAAACTTTTTCCATAAAATAGAAAAAGAAGGAACCCTACCCAATTCCTACAAAGCCAGCATCACCCTGATACCAAAACCAGGCAAAGATAGAACAAAAGAGAAAATTACAGACCAATTATCCCTCATGAACATAGATGCAAAATTTCTCAACAAAATATTGGCAAACAGAATACAAGACTTTATCACAAAGATCATTCACCTTGACCAAGTAGGCTTTATCTCAGCGATGCAGGGATGGTTCAACATACTCAAATCGATACATGTAATACATTATATAAATGGACTGAAGGACAAAAATCACATTATCATCTCATTAGACAGAGAGAAAGCATTTGGCAAAAGATAACATCCCTTCATGATGAAAGTCCCACAGAGACTGGGAATAGAAGGAACATATCTCAACATAATAAAGGCTATTTATGTCAAGCCTAAAGCCAACATACTACTAAATAGGGAAAAACTGGAAGCTTTTCTGCTAAAATCGGGAACAAGACAAGGGTTTCCACTGTCCTCACTTTTATTTAATAAAATACTGGAAGTCTTAGCCAGAGCAATAAGAAAAGAGACACGCAGAAAAGGGATACAATTTGGAAAGGAGGAGATCAAGTCATCGTTATTTGCAGATGAAATGATCCTATACATAAAGGACCCTAAAGACTCTACCAGCAAACTGTTAGTGCTGATAAACACCTATAGCCATGTAGCTAGATACAAAATAAACGCACAGAAATCAGTAGCCTTCCTATACGCTAACAACAAACACACAGAGGATGAAATAAGAGAATCACTCCCATTCACAATTGCATCAAAAAAAATAAAGTACCTTGGAATAAACCTAACCAAGGAAGTGAAGGATCTCTACAATGAAAACTTTAAAACACTCAAACAAGAAATTGCAGAAGACACTAGAAAATGGAAAGGCATCCCTAGTTCTTGGATTGGAAAAATCAATATTGTGAAAATGGCAATCTTACCAAAAGCAATGTACACATTTAATGCAATCGTCATCAAAATTCCAATGGCAATCTTTGTAGAAATAGAAAAATCAATCCAAAAATTCATTTGTAATCACAAAAAATCTTGAATATCTAAAACAAACTTAAGCAACAAAATTAAGGTTGGTGGTATCACCATACCTGATTTTAACCTATACGACAGAGCGATAGTAACAAAAACAGCATGGTACTGGCACAAAAGCAGACATGTAGATCAATGGAACAGAATAGAGGACCCAGATGTAAGTCTGGGTAGCTATAGCCACCTGATATTCAACAAAATGCCAAAAATACTCATTGGAGAAAAGACAGCTTCTTCAGCAAATGGTGCTGGGAAAACTGCATAGGTATCTGTAGAAGATGAATATAGATTCTTCTCTCTCTCTCCATGCACAAGAATTAAGTCCAAATGGATTAAAGACCTTAACATCAGACCTGAAACTGCTAGAGGAAAAAGTAGGGGAAACCCTTCAACATATTGGTTTTGGCAAAGACTTTCTGAATACAACCCCAATTGCTTAGGCAATAAAACCACAGATTAACCACTGGCACCTCATGAAATTACAAAGATCTTGTACAGCAAAGGGCACTATAAATAAAGCAAAGAGGCAATCTACAGAAAGGGAAAAAATCTTTGCCAGCTATACATCTGGTAGAGGATTAATATCTAGGATATACAAAGAACTCCAAAACTTAAATAATAAGAAATCAAACAAGCCAATTAAAAATGGACTATGGAACTAAATAGAGAGTTCTCAAAAGAAGAAATACGAATGGCATATAAGCATCTAAAAAAATCTTCTACATCCCTAGTCATCAGGGAAATGCAGATTAAAACTGTGTTGAGATTCCATCTCACTCCTATCAGATTGGCAACCATCATGAAAACAAATGACCATAAATGATGGCAAGGACGAGGAAAAAGAGGAACCCTTCTGCACTGTTGGTGGGAATGCAATCTGGTCCAGCCATTGTGGAAATCAGTGTGGAGGTTCCCAAGACAGCTAAAAATTGATCTACCATATGACCCAGCTATAGCACTCCTAGGCATATATCCTAAGGACTCATCTCATTTCCTAGAAGTATGTGCTCAACCATGTTTATTGCTGCTGAATTCACAATAGCTGGCAAATGGAACCAGCCTAGATGTCCCTCAACTGATGAATGGATAATGAAGATATGGCACATATGTACAATGGAGTTCTACTCAGTGGTAAATAAAAATGAAGTTATGAAATTTGCAGGAAAATGGATGGATCTGGAAAGGATTATACTAAGTGAGGTAACCCAGGCCCAGAAAGGCAAGCGTCACATGTTTTCTCTCATATGTGGATCCTAGCTACAGATGACTGGGCACAAACAATGTAAGAGCCAAAGGAAAGGCAGGACTCCGTATAACATGCTCCCTCCAGACAAAAAATGGCCTGGATATCCATGGCCACACAGTGCCTGACACTACCTGCATAACACCATCATAAGAGGAGGAAAAGATCAAGAATATCAAAAGTAAAAGAGAGACTGATTGAGATGGGGAGGGGGTATGATGGAGAGTGGAGTTTCAAAGGGGTAAGTGGGGGGAGGGAGGGTATCACCATGGGCTATTTTTTATAATCATGGAAGTTGTTAATAAAAAAAATTTTAAAGTGAGAATAAAAATAGAACTTCAATAAAAGTACTGATTATAATGTAGTTTAAGCAGTACTTAAAAAGTTACAGACTTGTGAGCATGATTTAGGAAAAAATATTCATACTTAGTGGATAAGAGTAAAGAGAAAGAAAGGAAAACAAAACTTAACAAATGATAAAGATAAAAGTAATTAAATAGTTTTCAAAATCCAAAAATATAAAAACTAACATGTCCAAAACTAGTATTTTAAAATTCTAATACATTTAACAAGCTACTATCAAGTTCCATCAAAGCCACAACATAATGAATAAAGATCATTTTAGACACTAGAAAAAATTCAATGTTTGTTTTAAAATGTTAATGAAGTGAATAAGGTGTTTCAAAAATTGAATGTGTAGTATGTAGTAACAATTTCAATAATGAGTGAATGCTTAAATTTTACCAAGTCCAATATTAAATGAGAATAGTGACTAACCAGGCCAAGTAGTAAATGGAAGACTGGCAAAAACATTAGTATCAGATGATTTATTTTAAGCAAATAGCTACAGAATAAAAGAAGAAAATTTGAATCATAAAAATACAACTTTATATATTTTATATTTGCAGGTTCTCCAACTGATAGAGGCCTAATCTCTAGAATCTACAAAGATCTCAAAAATCTAAACAGTAAGAAGTCAAACACCCCACTCACAAAATGGGGCAAAGAGCTGAACAGGCAGTTCACAGAGGAAGAAATAGAAATGGCAAACATTTACTTAAGAAAATGTTCATCATCCCTAATCATCAGAGAAATGCAAATTAAAACAACTATGAGATTCCACCTTACCCCAAAAAGGATAGCAAACATCAAAAAATCAAATAAAAATAAATGCTGGCAAGGATGTGGAGAAATATGAACACTCATCCACTGTTGGTGGGAATGTAGGATGGTACAACCACTTTGGAAAGCAATATGGAAACTTCTGAAAAAGCTGACTGTAGAGATACCAACAGACCCAGTTATTCCCTTACTGGGCAACTACCCTAAAACCTTCAAACCACAGGCTAGAGAGATTTGCTCAACCATATTTGTAGCAGCTCAATTTGTAATAGCAAAGAGCTGGAATGAACACAGATGTCCATCACTAGAAGAATGGATAACTAAGATGTGGTATATCTACACAATGGAATTCTATACCGCAGTAAGAAAAAATGACACAATGAAACTTGAAGAAAAATGGTTGAACCTGGAACAGATCATTCTCAGTGAACTTACCCAATCACAGAAAAAATTCGCCACATAGTCTCACCTGAATCTACCCAAGACACCTTACATATCCTGCAAGCATCTCAAAGACTAGACACTAGGATGGAAGGGGAGAGAGGGGAGGGCATCAAAGGGGTGGAAAACACAAATCTAGACCCAAACGGCAATGTTACCATAAAATTCTACTTACTAAAAGACAGACAAAATGGCTGATCCTTCACCAGGCCCTTACAGGGAACACCTGAACCACAAGACACTGGAGAGGGTAGGATCAAGACTAACCTTAATCTTCTACATCTTCCCTCCCTCCCTCTCCCTCCCCTCCCCTCTCTTCTCTCTACCTCTTGTATATTAGTTATCTTTTTCCTCATTTTCTTAGTGGGCACTGACCTGTAACTCCCAGTACCAGCATGGGGCTATCATCCACAATGAGCTTTTGATCAGAGAGACCTACAAGGTTTCCTAAAAGACAGACAGATTTCTGTCAGAGTACTTCATGACCCACCAAAGGTTAGTGGTAAGATCCTACTGCTGAAGACACCTTATGTGGTTGACATGCAAAATAAAATAGCATGGCTGGAAGTTGGAAGAGAGTCAGTCCCCAAAGAGTCCATGCGTCTAGTGACAGAAGGTGCTACATGGGCGACTGGGGGAAAATGACCAATATCTGTCAAAGCAACTCATGGTCTTACCTACTTAGCAGCAAATAACTTGTTGTGATGCCCACACAAGTGCAATTGTGGCACATAGCCATGGTGGGGAACCAACTGCTCTTAATTTGGCTAACTGATCTCCTCAGTGGTACGGGACCCATAGCTGGAGCTGGGAAACAAGTCAGAACCATATCCAAACATAAGCCCACTCTCCAATGTCAAGCTACCATCAATTGTGGGCTACAAGAGGGCCTACACCTATTAAATTCTCTATAAAAATAAGTAAGGGTTATCTCATTTGTCCTGGTGCTAACTTACTCTCCATTGGAGAATCTGCTTCTCTTTTTCAGATAGATGTAGATCCTAAGGAGAGAGCCACCCCATCATACCTCAAAAGGTCCCCAGCTGAAACTAAGAAAAATTGGCGAAACAAGCAAGAGTGCTGTTTTCCCGATGAACCTGATACCAGCAGAAGGGGGAAGGAGATCAGCACAGAGAAAAATCAACTCCTACCAAATCAGAGTGCCAGAGCCTCAAAGGCCCCCAACACCTCATTACTGAAGCAGACCAAAAGTGAACCCAACATGGCTCAGGGAAATTTTGTGGAAGAGGGGGTGGAAAGAATGTCAGAGCCACATGTTGGATCATGATATGCAGAGATATTTATCTTACCCATAACTGTGGGCTAACTCCACAATGCATGACCCATATACCTGAACAAGGAGGGGCCCAGGGGAGGGGTAGGTCACGGATGAGCCTAATAATGGTACCAAACTGACTGTATTTGCTGAATACAAAACTAACTAATAAAGAAAAAATAAATAAATAAATAAAAATTTAAAAAACGTTCAAGATCATCCTCCCCTACATGGTACAAGATCAAGATCAGTTTTTGCCAAATGAGACCCTATCTCAAAAAGCATAGCAATAACAACAATAAAAACAACAAACAACAAAAGAAACAAACAGCAACATGAAATAATTCCAAATAAGCCAGGAGTGGTGGCACAGACCTTTAATCCCACCACTTGGGAGGCAGAGGTAAGAGGATTGCCATGAGTTCAAGGCCACCCTAAGACTTCTTAGTGAAATCCAGGTCAGCCTGGGCTAGAGTGAGACCCTACCTTAAAAAAAAAAAAAAAAAAAAAAAAAAAAAAAACACCCAATAAATGAAACCTAAAATCATGCAAGTGAAAGTCCTGCTGGAGAACTTCATGTCATCAGGATAAGTGATTTTGTTTTATCACAGGTAAAAACAGACAATAAAGAAAAATATTAATAAATTATATCATATTTAAATTTAAAACTCCTGAGGAGGGAAATACTATTACTAAGTAGGAAAGATACATCACAATTTGTACATATAATTAATGTCCAACATAGCCTATGAGCATGTAGTCGAAAATATGCTATGAATCAATATGATTCACAGTTCAATATTACAATGATCTGATCATATAATATAAATAAGTCATAGTAAAGTCGGAACTATAAAATGGCAAAATATCACATAAAATATGCTCATTCTCTAAAACTTATAGAAACTCATTATAAAAACAAGACTTTATTGCTCATCCAGACCAAAAGCAAATTTTAAGTTTCAAAATAAGAACAATTAAAAGAAATAGGAAAACAACAACAAAAAACACTCCAACAATACAATCCAAAGTAAAAATTTATACATTTAATTTTAGAAGATTAATTTGAAAAAAACCTAAGCAAGTTGATATGCCCATTCTATGGAATCTAGTAAAAGAAGCAACAAGAATTTTTAAAAACAAAATTTCTAAAGAATGTGCATAAATAAATTTAAAAACCAAATTGTCAATAGGTATAGCATAAATGGTATATATATATATATATATGTGTGTGTGTGTGTGTGTGTGTGTGTGTGTGTGTGTGTGTGTGTATGTGTGCATATCAACATAAATATGGAATCTATGAAAGAAGCCATTCTTAGCATGCATGAGTGAACAAGGAGCTCACCTGAAGTTTGCCTTTAGAAGGCTTGTTAAATAACCTTTGCATTCTTCTACTAAACAAAAATCAACTTACAGAACATAACACCACCATCAGCAATCCTTAAGGATTAAGTTTAAAAAGGGGGGGGGGATACTGGATTCATGCTAAATAAGGGCATCTAAGAATACTGTCAAAACCACAAGCATGACCAGACATCTCCTGTCCTAGCTCAAATGAGTGACTTGCTTCTTTACTAACAAGGCTCAGTCATGCCTCCTTGTAGGTAAGATTAAGATATTCAATAACAAAATTAATCCTGTTTCCTTACAGCAAACTATTCAAAAACAAAGCTTCATGTAATTCCTACTGAAACTAACAACATAATTCCAAATGTAGAACAAATCCCTTTTAACACCCTCTTGCTGAATTCTCCATACTTTCCTAGAATGTGCATTCTCCATTACTGAAATTTGCTCAACTTATGCAAATATAATAGGCCTTCCATATTCCTTGACTCTTGGATTTAGTCAACTCTGAATTTAAAAATATTTTAATGAATTTCATCTGCGCTGAATATGGACAGATTTTTGTCATTATTCCCTAAACAATAAGCAATAAAACTATTCACATAATATGCATATGGAGTTGGATATTACATCTAAAGATGACAGTATATAGAGGGTATAAAGAAATAATCTACCAATTTATATAAGCAATTTGAGCATCTGTAGATTTTGGTATTCCCAGGGGCTCCTAGAAACAATTCCCTATAGATCCTGACCAGTGATTATTTAAGGGTTATCCTGCTGGTCTTTGTTCAGGAGGTATTGGTTTATTCCTTATATGGGAGAATGGTAGGTGTTGGGAATTTGAACTCCATCTTCAAACTGCATTGCTCTTTTCTTTTTAGATATATAAAGTATTGAAACAAATTTATCCTTGGAATAGCAGAGTCAGAGACTAATCTGAAGCTCCAACTCATAATTTCAAAGCTCATTTAAATAATTATAGTGCTAAACAAAAAAAAAAACCTGAAAATGCAGGCTATGATTCACAACACTTCAAGCTGTGATGCTGCAGTCTCGCCAAGAACAGAGAACAACATGCAGTACCTCAAACTTCAGTGTGGCCCATGCCCGCTGGTGTGTTGTATGCCCTACATATGTTGACACAGACTGACAGCAAAGAGGGTTTGTTCTAGAAGCAGCCTAGTGGTTCAACAATATTCTCGTGTACATAACTTTGCCATCCCTTGGTAATAGCAGCAAATCTTGCTATTTTGAGTAAGATCCAATTAAAATATAATGTCTCAGACATTTGAATTTGAGTTATTAAAATTCTTACATAGGAACTCAAGATACGCTCAGCTTATTCCATGTTACATAATTAACATGTCACAAAGACCCTTAGAATAAAACACAAATGTGCTACTTGTTATACTCTCACCTATTTCTCTCACTTCTATGTCAGTATTTATGCTCTTTTCTTTCACTGAATATTCTGTCTTTTTCACAAGTTTTACATTCTACATATCCCTCAATTTTTAATTCATGGACCCACTTTTTCAGGAACCATTATGAGCAACCTGACTGGAAGTGGAAGTAATGGGTCTTTCATAAGAAACTATATTGTGCTCTCTCTTCTCTTTTTATTCACTCTTCCTTTAGGATCATTTACTCAGTAATATTTTTACTCAATTTGCAAGAGATAATTATCTCCAAAAGGTCCCTGCAGCTATCCCTGCTTTCCTTCCCATTTTACAAATGGCCTTCGTAACTGTTCATTCCAACTCTCTTGACATAATCCAACTGTCTGAGCCACAGCAGTGAAAGCACAGACTATATCTGAGGAACTGTTTATGAACTCAGGTAGAGGTGAACTGAGCCCACTGGCTAAAGCTCATTAAAATCTCATCTTCTTTCTGAGATTTGAATGCTTCTCTTTAAATAAATAAATAAATAAACCTTTTACTGAAGGTATTCTAGTTGAATTTTTTCCAAAATTTCAATGCAAATCCCAAATGAGAACTACGAATTTTGTTGCTCAGCCTCTCTAGAGTTGAGCAAACAGAACTCTGCTGTTAATGTCTGAAAGTACTTCCTAAGGTTTTATTCATCCTTCTTTATTGCCTTTGAGACACGTTTTTTTCATTTGTGTTGTTTTGCCATTTAGTGGATCTCCACATAGATAAGATGCTGATGGGGTTCAATAATGAGCCCAACTAAAGGCCTGAAACTCATCCTCTCCATATTCAGTAGCAGGAATCTGTAATTGCAGTGTACCTATGCCAAGAAGGCAGGTAGTGACAAGATAATCCTCTGTCACAGTGGTAAGCAATGAAAGACCTGGCCTCAAAACAAAATGATAAAAGAGGATCAACACCTGAAGATGTTCTCTGACCTCAACACATCAACTGGTACTCACACACAATCATACACACATATCACTCATACAAACAAAAAATGAATATTTCTATAGCGGTAAATACTTTTTGTGTGCACATGTGCATGTTATACATGTAGAGGCCAAAGGTAGATGTCATGTGAAGCAGTCATCTTCAGGTCCCTGGAATAAACTTCCAGACCAATCACAATTATGGGAAGAAGGAACTTATTGACGCAGGGAAAGGTCCATAATGGCAGAAGAAGCTGGCCTGTTTTCATAGGTCCAAGCAGAAATAGAATAGCCACCACCGAAAAGCACACAGCACCTTAAGTAAGTACACTTAGGAACTCCAGGCCAGGCTCAGTCACTTTGCATATCTTTAGACTGGAATTCCAAATCCACCCCCACACCATAGTGCTGGACCGTAGGATCTACCCACAGTGATTCCTCCTCCAGCCAGGTGTCTACAGATACAAATAACAAACTTTAATAAAATCCTAAATATACTGGGGGCTATCCATTCAAACTACCACATCAGGTATCGTCCTCAATTACACTCTATCTTATTATTTTGAAACAGGGTCTCTCAGTGAACTTAGAGCTTACCAGTTAAGATGGAATACTCAACCAGCGAGGCTCAGATAGTCTGTCTAAAGCTCCCCAGTTCTGGGATTAGAGTTATGTGAACCAGACCTTGCCTTATTTGGGTGCTAAGGATCTGTAACAGGATTTAGAGGTTCCTTGCCATTACACAATGCACCAATAAAATTAGGCTATCCCCAGATCCTTATCTTACTGATTTAAAGACTTCAAATCCATAGACCAGAGGGTAAGACTTAAGAGAGACCTTATTAGATTAAGAGAAGGAAAGAGAAGAAAGTGCAGGAAGCTCCTGCCATGTGGAATGCTGGAGGGAAAAGGGAACCCACATCCGGATAGGGGTATCCCCATATCAGCCTAGCCAGGATGAGATGATGGGGGTACCAGACAAGGGACCTGGAGGTTCAGGAGAAATAAATAGCCAAAAAAGGCAATGTCCATCTAGTAAGCCTCTATTTATAATCTTACTGCAGCTGGCCTTACCCTCAGGCTCACATAAGTCTGAGACAGCTGATTGGTCTGGGCTCAGAGGGCTGGATCAGAAAGAGGTCAGCACTTGCGATTAGGGAGAGAGAGAGCTGATTGGATGAGATTGGGTCAGATGCTGAATTCTGGTTCTGCTAAAGCAGGCAGTGTGGCATCACTTTGTTACCTCTTTGTGCCTTCAACTGACTGAGTACTTGAACATCCCCCCTTAGATCCAAACTCTGGTTCTCATGCTTGTGTAGCAAGTACTTTAATAGACTGAGTCATCTTACAAGCCCCTTAATTTTTCAAAATGAGCCAGCAGACTTGAAAAGCCAGTTCTTCAAAGGAAGATAAATAAGTAGAAAATGAACACATGCTAAGTCCTTAATATTACTGACAATCTGGAAAATGCAAATAAAACCATGAAAATGAAATTTGACAATACCCATTAGAGGAGCTAAGATCTAAAGAATGATGATTTCAGATATTATCTAGAATACAAAATTACCAGAACTCTCATATATATATATTTATGGTGAGAATATAAAATGGTATAACTAATTTGAAAAACTTTTGGAATTTTTTTAAAGTTAGTTTTTTTTTTAATCTAATGTTTTTATAATTCTACTTTTAAGTTTCTACTCAATAGAAGTTTAAATAAAATAAATAACACTAATTGTAGACAAGGAACAAGATTTAAAGATACCGACTTTATGTGGAGGGAAGGCTCTGAGAGACCAGAGAGAGAATGGGTCCCCAATACAAGCTTTGTCTAGAAAACTCTTCCCAAACAGGAAAAAACAAAAAAAAAAAAAACAAAAAAACCAGCCTCCCAAAGGGCAAAACAACACAAAAAGGCAGAATGGTACAACCAACCAAACTTATGTTCACTCTAGTATCACAGAGCTGCTTTCATTTGCATGGCAAGAAATGCACAGTGGGAAATGGCAGGCTTGTTGGCTCACCTTAGCCACTCAGGACCTACCACCAACCAATCAAGATTGCCTTTATTTGCGTGCTGGGAAATGCATACCAGGAAATCTCCCACAAATTGGTTTACCCTAGGACTCCTACAAAATGGAGACTCCCATAGCCCATCCCCATAAGTAAGTGGTTCTGTTACTGCCAAGCCCATTGCTTTATTTGCTTATACTAAAACTTATTTTCTTTCTACTCTAAAGCTCAGGCTTTTAAGTACAGGAAATTCTGGGTAGAAAAATATACCAAGGAAACTAGTGGACTAAAAGTGCTGTTTTCCAAGGCTTTTTAGTCATTGTTGTACCAGGTATTGTCTTTCATCTAAAAGTCTAGAATCATCTCTCATGATTAAGAGTCATTCTGGGGCTAGAGAGATGGCTTAGCAGATAATGTGCTTGTCTGCAAAGCCTAAGGACCCATATTCCACTCTGCAGTCCCACATAAGCTAGACACAGAAGGTGATACAGGCATTCAAGGTGGCACATATGCACAAATTGGCACATGCAGCTGGAGGTAGATTACTGTGACTGAGACCCTGGCACACCAATTCTCTCTCTCTCTCATAAATCGTGTGCCACCAGGCCCAGCCAAAAACAAAAAAGTGTCTTTCTGCCCTTCTTAGTACTATAATAAGTGGAGGCACCAACAACAGGAAGAGATATGTAAGCAAAGAATTAAGCAAATTGGAAATGGAAGAAAGTTTTTCCATGTCTTATATTTCTCAATTGCATTTAGTTCAAAATAACCCTTATGGCAAAGTACCATATTTTGGTGACTCTCTTCAGTCCTTAGTTGCTAACACTAGGGAGTATTTAAGTGCCAGTCTTCGTATTGTAGAAGAATGCTAATCTAGAAAAAAAAAAGTCACCCTCTTTCATTAGATTGTACAAACACAATGGTCTTTGTCCTTTTATCATTAGGAACAGCATTTCAATAAATATTAATTCAATATGGGCACTTAGGGTTTTTTTGTGTGTGTATGTGTGTGCATGTGCGTTTTCTCAGTTAAATTGACAAAGCTGGGGTGAACTGCATTTCCTTTGCTTTGCTTACCAGAAGCATTTGGGGTAGGGGTGGATATAAAGAATAACATTTCTGCAGGGACTTCTCTTACTAATGAAAATTGCAGTATAGCTTCAATGACAGTAAACATTAAGACCCATTAATTCATCTTTCTTATTGTGCTTAACACCATCAGATTCAATGAGAGAATCAATGGCCACAGCTGGATGCAAGAAGCATTGAAATTCAAGATCTGTTTCATTGCAGCAGTGATAATAAGCCTAAGAAGTAGTGAGTGGGTGAAAGATATAAAGTCATTGCTGAATTTTGATTGAAGCTCAGCCATGAGACTAAAAGATGACTCCCTATTTCACAATGATTTGTTAAGCATAAGATCCTTATCTAGAGGAGGGGGTGCACAATCTTGCATGTTTAGCATTTAAGGGAAAAAAAACATCATTTGCTTTTGGTCTTTTCTTAAGTCAAGATAATACCAAACTGAGGGATCTTTTCATTTTATCAAATGAACAGATAAAAACTAAACAGAGGAGAAAAATGTCTTTAAACTCCAGTGCTTTTATTTTTCTATCCTCATTATTTTTATAGACTGTAACCATGGTGATATTCAGAAACACAGCTCTGTTCCTTCCACAGCTTTTGAGCTTGCCTATCTGCATATTACCACATCCCCCATTGTAGCCACTCTCAGAATCCTTTGAAAAGTGGTTTTACTTGTGGTATTTCATTTTTCTTGCAAACCTAACGAATTCAATTGGATGCTGCTGATCCAGAGGATCTAGAGATACCTTCAAGACATCTCTTTATTCTGAGCACTATTGGTGCAGATGCTGCTGATGATGTTGAATAGAAATTTATCTTCACATGAATATAAATGAAGATGCAAAAGTTCAGCTACAAATGTCATCAGCCATTGAAAGAGCTCAAACTTATGAGCATGATATCTTTGAAGGCAAATACTGTAGCCCCAAATTCTGTCAATGTGTAAACTTACTTTTCAAGTCACACAGATCCACCACCTACCACATAGATAAATGAGTTGTGCCCATTATTGGTAAATAGTTTTCTCCTTAAACTTGGCAAGTGCAACTTACCTCTTAACTTTGGCAGCAGTCAGGATCAGTGGATGCCTCAACACTTGTTCGACATCTCTGACTTACTCTGATATCCTCCTGGTAGTCTGTTATTTTTTTCTGACCAGTCTTTTAGAATACCTAGTGTCTCAACTCTCTGGTTTCCATTACAACAAGGTAGCTTTCTACCCTTATACTCACAAACATGAATATACTTGAGAGGGCTACATACTTCCTTAAGAATCCTCTAATCTTATTATTGCTCTTTTCCTATTTCAAGCCTTACTAATTTTTTTTTATTTTACCCATTTAAATGTGATTAAATTGCCTACTCTTAAAACTCATCTGTTTGAAATACCATAGTTTTAATGTAATACAAATAAATTTGTCTTGCATCTGTATCCTCTGATAGCCTATGAAGATTAAACTTATGTAGCATTTATCACACACTCAGTGTCAAAGATCAAAGTGATAATGGAGATGAAGAAACGTTTTATCAAAATACATCCGCTAGGCATTTGAGAAAACAACAAATGCAGGAAAGTTGCCCTCTTACCCTCCTGCTCCTCCTCTCTGAAGTTAGTTATGACACTCATGTGAAGAAAGTAAAATAAATCTGAAGAAAAAGGAACACAAGAATTGAAACACACAGGCATGCTATGCTTTCTTCAATTTATTGCTTTAGATGATACTCTTTTTTTATATTATCCTATGTCCCATGATACCTGTGTAGCAATAAGTATTCCCCAAAAAACAAAATTGCAACAGCCTTTTCAAGCAGATATTGGACTACTGGACACAGGCAACCTCTTCCTCTCACAAGATAAAACGTAGGTCCTCCTGCCTCTATAACATGGCACTGGGAGTCTTGAAATTAAGGCCATTACTAGGCTTTTGCCAAACAGGGTATTTCTTCTGATCACTTGTGCCTAATAAAATATTCTTATGACAAAACTTAAGACAATAGATCCTTGACTTGAACAATCTTCTGGCTACAAATGCCTATCATGTCAGTTCAGTAGCCAGATTTTCCCATCTTTTACTTTACCCTACCATGTATTTATGAATGTATTGATTTATAACTTTTATCAAATTGTGGTCATAAAACTTTATGTGATCTTTCCATGGAAACGTACATATCTGATGACAGAAGTTCGTGATCTGAGCTATATTCACCAATATTTGACTCAGAATAAACTACCTGTTTATGTTCCTCTAAAGCGGAGTCAGAATGTTGTGCTCAACACACGCATACATATATACACATATTTACTGATTGGCTTATAGATTTTTTAGATTTTCATTTTCTTATGAAGGTTCCTATGGCATATACAATACATTAAGTAAGTCTGTATACTTCTCTTATTAATCTGTGGCTTTTTTTTTCCTTTGGTTTTTTGAGGTAGCGTCTCACTCTAGCCCAGGCTGACCTGGACTTCACTATGTAGTCTCAGGGTGGCCTCGAACTTATGGCGATCCTCCTACCTCTGCCTCCCAAATGCTGGGATTAAAGGCATATGCCACCATGCCCGGCCCTTAATCTGTGGCTTTTTAATTTTAGCTTTGTTCATTTTTTTTGTTTTTTGTTTTGAGACAGGGCATCATGCTCAAAGTTGACTTTATATTCATTATATAGCTAAGGAAGACCTTTAACTTCTGATTCTCCTGCCTCTACCTCCAAAATTCTGACCATACTATCACTCTCAGTTGATGTGGTATAAGGGATGGAACCCAGAGCTTCATACAAGATAGATAAACACTCCACTGATTGAGCTATATCCTAGCCCTGTGCTTTCTTTTTATGTTGAGATTTCAGCATTAAATTCATGTGGCTGAAAAACATTTATTTTTATACAGCTTTGTAATAAATCCTTATGCAGACAACATGAAAGAAGAAAGAATTAAATATTAGGAATGGATATGAGATTAGGAAAAATAAAGAAAGTAACAATGTATTATCAAATTGTGTGAATATTTAGTCATTATGTTAATAGAAAGTTATTACCACGTAATTTATATGTTAATACTCCATCCTTTTAACACTATTTTTAAAATACAACCTATCTTTAACTAGAAAAATTTACTAATTTATCCACAGGAGTTACTTATTACCTATCACACATACCTATCACACACACATACAAACATACTACTAATTCCATGTCTGTTGCTGGGACAATCCAGTTCTACCTTACTTGACTTGGAACATCCAATATATCTCTGCTTTCTATGTCCTCATAACCAAAGTGGAATGATTAGCTAAATTCCAGCATTTCAGTAATTTTGAAATGATAAGTTATTTGTTCACAAAGCTTAGTTTGAACTTACGAATTGAATACCAAAAACAGATTGAATATATATATATATATATATGTTTTCCAAAAGCATAAAAGAACTTAAGAGACAAGATATAACAGCATCTACTCCTAAGAATCTGATATTTGGAGAATTATTACTTGTCCCTTGAAGAGTTATGGAACCTGGAATATCTGGCAACCTTAAGATTATATCAGAATATGTAACTCCCTCCAACTTTAAAAACTATTATATTTATAATTATCTTCAGGAGGTTAAGGTCACGTTTGATCTTTTGGATGGACGGAAAGAGACACATACCATGGATGAAAATAACACCACTTTCTGTGTGGCTTTCCTGCCCATGCACCCTGCCTCTCTGCTTCCTTATAAAAGGTCTTTATATCCATGAGTTCCATAAAATGGGACAGTAAGGCAGTATCTTCACATCTCATCATGTCAGCTCTTGAATAAATCAATTTCCTTCTCACCATTACTCATCTTCAAGGTACTGGCTTTCAAATGATGAACAATAAAACTTGGCCAGAAAATACAGATTCCTCACCTAGAGAGAAACTTTAAGAGGGAGTTCATATCATATGAAGGAGTTTGCATAAGGAAACTGCTTCATCTTGTTCCATAAAGGAGCAACTTTAAATATCTACAAAGCAAATATAACCAAGTTATCTTGACAAAGAATAAATGGAATTTTATATAAATTCATCACTTTATTTCATATCAACTAATAACTGCACTGGAAAAATGTAAATAAATTTATTGAGACTCAGGTATCAAGGGATTGCTTCTCTTATAAGAAGATTTGTTTGTTTTTATAAACAATTATTGAAAGATAAAGTTAAGTCAGTTTCATTTTTTCTCATCCATCTTTTATATGTTTACAGAAAATTATGGATATCCCAATTACTCTTGAATGAGTATGTTCTCTGTATTTTCATAAGCATTAAGTGTTGTACAAAGTAACTCCTTTGCCACTAAAGGCAGATAACTAGAACAAAAAGGAATAAATACCTCACTAACAAATTAATCAGGTCTTACTATAATTCACAAATAGTAAATGAAATAAAATACTATTAATAAATGTTCTTTTATTATTAGGATATTTAGTTCTGAATATATTACCTATTACATAATAGTCACTAATCATTACAAGAGTGGAAAGAAGGTGTCTTGTCCTCTCAAAAGCAAATTTACCTCCAATTGCATACATATTAGGAGTTACTAAGACTGTGGAAGTTTCCATAATCTTCTTCAAGCAAGTACATGTAGATAAATAATAGTACTTTATGCTTCACATAAATTAATTATTTCATTTAATCATCTCAACTACCTATGAATGTAGTATTATTGCTTTTAATTCATAGATAATCTAATTCATAGATAAACACTAAAACTCAAATGCTCAGAAGAGAAAACAATTGGTCAAGCCAATAGAGGAGTGAAATGGCTAAATTCAAAGTGAACATAGGTTGAATGTTGAAGTTGAATGATCATCCTTCACACACATCTATAGGTATATGCTAGCTAAATTTCTAAGACCTTCAAAATCTTTGAGAAACAACATAGTGGCAATGACAAAGTGTATTAATTTAATACTTACTTTAAATGTCTTTATATGTCTAGTTTTAATATACTTGATACATAATCTTTATGAGACATTTAATCTGTGAATACAATTTTATTACTGTTTTATTGATAATCAAATTACATGATGATAATTACAAATAGTGAAATGGCTTGAGAAGAGAGTAAAAGAGAAATGATTCCTACTTTCCATTACCATACAATTGAAATAAAGAAAATCATAGAGAACAAAAAGTACAAACCTACCAGCATTTCATATTGTTTATATAATAAAACAAATACTAAAGAAAGTGTAATACAAGAAATTCAGCATATGCTGGAATAGCCAAGAAAAGATTCAAGAAAGAGGTAAAGTCCAGAGTAAATCTTCAAAGTTGGTAAGATTTGGAGAGGACAAGTGAAAGGAGAAAGATATACAAAATAAAATAAAAATAAAATAGGTTAAACTAGGGCTTTTAAAGCTTCTTTTTGACTCACAACTCTTTTTTTTAGTCTGATAAATTTTGTCATAACTTAGGTATGTAGGTATATAAAATGGTATACAAGTGAAGCATTTACTGATAATAAATCATAAAGAAATTTTCTTCAAAAACAATTATTCAGTGTACATATAATTTTATCAGTTAATGAAAAAATCAAATTTTCATACATGAATAAGCTTGTTCATTTTACAAAAAGAAATTTAGCTGAATATGTAATGCTAAAGGGTATACAACATATTCTACATTTATCAAAGTTGATTTATCATTTTCATTTTAAATACATCAATCTGGAAAGCCACTTCACATCATTTGCTAGTACAAAATGGCAGAAGCAAGCTTAGGGGCCTATCGAAAATAGATGGATATTCTGTCTTAATCCTAAACCAAAATTAATTTAACAATATTCTCTGAAACTCATCAGCAACTCAACAAACAATTTTTAAAATTAAACAACTTACCACAATACAACCTGAACATAGTCTAATTCCTAGAAATTTACGTGTGAGAAATGACAACAGGAAAATATCTAAAATCATTGTTTTCCAATATAAATCTATTGTGTTTCTATAAAACAGATAACTTTGTATGCACAATAAAAACACTACAGTTCATAAGAGAAAATATCATTGGATTTTCAGGTGACATTCATTGGTGTTATACAACCTGAGGAGATTCTCAGACCAAAGTGTACATGCTTTGTGTTCAAGCAAAGGATATAAGGTCACAGGATAGAATGCATGTGAGCACTGCCTGGTGCATATCAGATTCATTATATATTTGATTTTGAATTAATTTTTGTCCATTGCATATGCAGAAACCTTTTTAAGTTGCTACTATTTTCACAACATCCAAATTTAGTTAAACAACATGCTTAATGAGAAGTAATCATCCTTTATTTAGGGTACAATGAGACTCACATGTCTTTCAAACAAAAGAAACAAAATCAAGCATACATGATATTAAACGTGAAAAATTCAGGGTGTATAAGTGAAGTCTATTTACTTTTGAAGTTCTCATTGGGGTTTTTATGACCCAATGGCATGCCATTAAATTGGATACACAAAAAGAAAATGTCCTGACTTATAGTATATACCAACTTCTATTTGAGAATATTAGCATTGTGGCCAATTTAAGTGATGTGTGTTTTAACCAGAGGCTCCTGTCATTCCTGAAGGAGTAACAACTAGTAGTAGCAGTGGGAGCCTGTTCCTCTGCTAGACTAGGTGTTTCCCTGTTGCCTTGGTAAAAACATAGGTTTATGAAATGCTTTCTATGCCCTAAAAATTCCACAATACATTTGGGCTGTAAAATACTGTTTCCTTTAAAAAAATTATTGTAATTTATTTGTTTATTTATTCACGAGAGGTGGGGGGAGAGAGAGGTAGACAAAGAGAGAGAATGGGCATACTGCAGTCTCTAGGCACTGCAAATAAACTCCAGATGCATGTACCACCTTGTACATCTGGCTTCACATGGTTACTGGGGAATTGAACCTGTGCTCTTTAGCTTTGCTGACAAGTGCCTTAACTGCTGAGCCATCTCTTCAGAACCATTTCCTTAAATTTAAGAAATCTATGGAATAGTAATTATTCAAATCTGATTAAAAGATAAACAGAAGGGCATGTACTCCTTTGTGATCTATCTGTTGCTTACATCATGCTGTGAAAAAAAAATCTAAGCAGAAGCAGCTAATGGAAGGAAAAGGCTTAATTCTGCTTAAACTTTGAAGGGGAACATTCACCATGGAGGGCAAGTCAATGAAGGCAAGAGTGGGAAGCTGCTGTCGCATTGCCTCCCCAGTCAGGAAGCAGAGAGAAAGAGAACAGGACAGGCAGTGGCAAAATGTTTCTGAACATACTAACTGGGGCCAAATAGTATTAACACACAGGAGCCTCTTGAGGGCTTTTTTCTTTCAAGCCACTATAGTGAGCTTACATCCACCTGCTTCTCCTCTGCCTTTCTCCATTGATAACCCTCTACTCTGCTTGCTTGAGATGGTGAATGGAAAGGAAGACAGAAATATAGCAGCCATTTACATGCCTAAGGCGATTATAACCTACTGTTATAATCATAAGACACAGAAGATGTATACAGTAGACCAATTCTTTCAATGTTAATCAGATTTTTAAAATTTCCCCTTTTTGTGAGCCAGATGGTCTCAGAAGTATCTATTCAATTCTACTACTATAGCCCAAAGCAACCATATACAATCCATAAATGAATGGGCATGACTATGTTTCTAATTTACAAAAGAGGCAATATGATTTTGCCTGAGGACCACAGCTTGCCTATTCCTGCTTCAGATAGGTTTGGACAACAGAGGTGAAGTTCACTGGCTCACTCTTCCACATAGCCCACAGCAATCACTTATACATCGCTTGCTTTGATAAACCAAACAGAGGAAAAAAATCTCCCAAATCTTTGTATTGTGCAGAATGAACTCTTGTCATTTAGATTTCTTAGGCACCTTAATAGTAGTTTACTTGATGCACCAAATGACAGGGACACATACTACTATCTAGCATCCTTCCAAAGATCCATTCTTTTTTGACTCAACATGTGGATTTATAAAGGGTGCTGGGGGGATGCAATGGATGAGACTCAAAGCACATAAAGCATATTTTTGAAATCCTCAAACTTCCTCTTGAAATTTAAAACTTCTTTTACTTTTTATGTGCTAAATGTTGGCAGGAAGTTTTCCCTTCCCTAATTTGAAAATACTACATAAAACTCAATGCCTTCTTAGATTGTGTTATTATAATGAGCATTAACTAATATTATCATTGCTTGACGAAATGCTTGTCAGAAGCATCTCACTGGAGGAAAGATTTTGACTCATAGTTTAGAGACATAGTCCATCATGGTGGGGAGACATAGGAAAGCAGATGGGTCCTTGGGTAGCATAACTTATTCTCATCTGTTGGATCAGGAAACAAAGTGCTGAGACCAAAACAAGAAATGCATGTCACCTTGAAGCCCTGACACAAGTGACTCACTTCTGCTAGCTGGGCCACTATCTCAATGTTTCCCACCTTAAAAGTAGTACCACCAAGGATGTAAACACATGAGCCAATATATGACATTTGACATCCAAACTATAGTAGCTAAATAAGGTTAAATCCCTTTTTTAAAATATTTCATTTTTTATTTGTTTGAGAGAGAGAAAGAGAATGGGCATGCCAGGGCCTCTAGCCCTGCAAATGAACTCCAGAGACAGGTGCCACCTTGTGCATCTGGCTTATGTGGGTACTGGGGAATCGAACCTGGACCCTTAGGTTTCACAGGCAAATGCCTTCACTGCTAAGCCATCTCTCCAGCCCTTAAATCCCTTTTGAAATGGGTCAAATGTTGTTACCTGATCCAGGTGCGATTCTACCCATCATCACTGCCTGGATTCCAGTCTTTCTTGCAAGGGAGTCTGACAAGTAGAACGATGTAAACTTTCTTTCAACGAGTCATGTTCCCCCTATAACTATCACTGGGGCTACAATCTTTTTCCTTTTCCCAGCATGAGATTTCCTACGAAATTCTAACTCCTCGGGGACCATAATTACAATAATCTGATAGCCAAAGAGAAGGACATAATTGTCTCTTTAGAATATCTTCATTCCTTCCAGGACAGTTACATTATGATCCCTTGCATTTCAATCCAAACTTCTACTTTAGTACCCAACCATAAAAATGTTTAATAGTAAAGAGAGACTGAATGAGAGTGAGAGGGGATATGATGGGGAATAGAGTTTCAAAGAGGAAAGTGGGGGGAGGGAGGGCATTACCATGGGATATTGTTTACAATCATGGAAGTTGTTAATAAAAAATAATAATAAATTTTAAAAAAAGTTTAGTAGGAGTACTAGAACAAAGTAAGCTATGTATGAAAAACAAATTTTAACAAATTGATTGTAACATTAAAGTATTTAGAGAGAAGGGTGATGAATAATATAAGGGAATTACTATATATTAGATATATTTTAATGAATTGCAAGGATTGAAAATAAGGAGATATTCTGAAATAGGAAATAAATTAGATGGTTCTTAAAGGTAATATTATAACACCAGCTACAATTATATGCATGAAATGGTAATCTAATAAGTGGGAATATGTAAAAAATTAAAGTTTAAAGATGACTAATTTCAGGAACTGAACAAAGAGTGAGTAAACTATCTCCATGTTTAGATGTCATTAAAATGACACAGAGAAATAAATCAAAAAAGAGAAGCAGAATAATGTGAGAAATGATTAATCATGTTCAGGTAAAACCTTATAAGAGATAACATTAATGCACAAAAATAAAACTTACAAAAAGGCAACAAAAGATAATAATTAATGTTTAGATATGGTTATACCTGTCAAGTTTTTGAAATCCAAAGAAGTAGATGACGCCACAAGGAAACTGATTAAACCATGGACAAAAGAACAGAGAGAGAAAGAGAGAGAGAGAGAGAGAGAGAAGACAATTGAACTTTTGGAGACATGTTTAACCAGAAAAGGAGGAAGTAAAAATAAAAATAGGCAATAAACTAAGTTTATTTCTATGAATTCAATAATTAGGTTAGCCTCTGGGCAGGCCTGTGAGGGATTGTCTTGGTTAGGTTAATTAATGTGGGAAGACCCATCTTAAATGTGCGTGGCACCATTTCATGGGCCAGCATATTGGAATGTATAAAAAGGAGAAAGCTGGATAAGCACCAGAATTTATTATACTGTGTTTCTTCATGGTGGGCCTTGTGTGAAGAGCTCAGCTTCAAGTTCCTACTGCCACACCTTCTCTACCAAGTACCACTGAAATGAAACCTTCTTTCATCCAACTGCAATAGCTGACTTCTATAATATCAGTGCTCATGAGACTAAAACAGGAGGATTACTATGATTACAGCTAGTCTGAAGTATGTAGTGAGTACTAGAATAGCCTGATCTTCAGAATGAGAGCCTGTATCAATAACCACTCCCACAGGAAAAATGAGTTTATATAAATCAACCAGTGAGAACTGGACATGGTGGCACATGCCTTTAATCCCAGTACTCAGGAGGCAGAGGTAGGAGGATCACCATGAGTTCAAGGCCACCCTGAGAATACATAGTAAATTCCAGGTCAGCCTGGGCTACAGCAAAACCCTATCTTAAAAAATAAAAATAAATAAATAAATAAATAAATGAAAAGTTCAGCCACCATGTGGCAAAACTGAATTTCACTGGCAGAGTAACACAAATGAGAGCACAAGTAAGGAGCTAATCATAATATAGAAATGCAAAAGTTGCAATGATGTTATTTTTCCTCTAATACAACAGGCAATATGCAGCATGTAGGGAAAAAAAGAGAGCAAAATAAATGGTGCTATCTAGACAACATGTTAGTCTGTATTTTTACTCTCTTGGGTTCTGTAGGTGTGTGAGTCATTGCTTTTCTTTGTTGTTTGCTCATTTTCAAATGCACGTAGCCATTCAGACATCACCTCTCTCATCCTCCTCCCTGCCTACTCACAGAGGTGCCATCTTCCATTCATGCCCCTTCTCAGATCTAAGATGGAAGGGAAGGCTGATCTGACACTCAGGTGGTCATCTAGCATGTTGTTATTGGTCTCATGCTGATATTCTCCAATTCCGATAACCAGGTTCTCTGATAGCTGACCTTATACAGTGGATAAATGCACGATAGTAGTGCCTAAAATTCCCTGCTACTCAGCTCCCAAATCTCTTCCTGACCACATATCTCTCCACCATTTCCTACATGGTACTACTTCTCTATTTGTTTTCTGCGGGTTGTAGTACACAGTCAGAAATCTAGGTTAAACAGTACCAACCAAGACTAATTTTTCCATTAGTATACTCCATGACTCTTATCCATGATACAGAAAAGACAAGGGGGGAATCAAAACATTTAATATACAGGGTGTGGTGGCACACACCTTTAATCCCAGCACTCAGGAGGCAGCGGTAGGAGGATCACTGTGAGTTCAAGGCCACCCTGAACTACATAGTGAATTCCAGGTCAGCCTACTCTAGAGTGAGACTCTACCTCGGAAAAAAACAAAAACAAAAACAAAACATTTAATATATTCTTGCTACTCAGCTCTTTCAGCTTTTTATATAAATCAAAATTACTCCATGTTTGAGAAATTTTTAAGTTCTACTTTTTTAAAGAGTTTAGAATTTTGTCTTTTTTCTGTACCTACTGTTTCTTAACAAGTTATGTGAGGCTGAGTTATAAAAGAAACTAACTGCAGGCTATATTATTGAGATATTCTCAGGATCTTTGAACCTAGTATTGCTTTTATATTTCATATGTTCAGTTTTTAATCATATCAGATACATCATTAGATAGGAAATAACCCAGAAGGTATCATTCATAACTTTGATAATATCAATTAGCAAATAATACTTTGAAATTGCTAAATCAGAGACCATAAATCAGAACTCTGAGATGATACCAAGCTTCACCAGAATTTGCAAGGTGTAATCACTAGATCCAAATACAAAAGTCAGCACAGTCCATATGATTTATTCTGGCTTTATTTCTATTTTGTATATTATCTTTGTTGCCCCTGATGAAAGATGAGATTCAAGAGAAGTTTTTCAGGTTATTAGTAATATATAAGATTGTTTTTAAATAATAAAATATCTTAATTTTATAGCGCCAAGGTGTTTTGTGATTTATGGGCATTTTTCACCTCATAAATCCATAGACAAAGGATTTAGTTGCCATGAGCAATCCTTCAGACATAAATATTCTGTTACAAACGTTGGCTGGAGAGATGGCTCTGAGGTCAAAGGCAATTGATTGCAAACCCTGACAGCCTGGATTCACTTCCCCAGTACATGTGAAGCCAGATGTGTAAAGTGGCACACGCATCTGGAGTTCATTTGCAGTCTCAAGAGACCCTGGAAAGTTCATTCCTTCTCTCTGTTATTCTCTCTCTCTGCCATTCTCTGTCCTTGCAAATAGATAAGTAAATATATATATTTTAAAAAATAAAATGAAAAGTAAATATCCTGATGAAGATCTAAGTTTATTTCTCCCAACCCATATCATTTCTATGGGAGTCTACTGAAGATTAGATTGAGTCCCCACCTATCTGCTTCAGCATAGAACAATGAATATAGATCACAGTAAAACAAATGAAAAAATACAGGCAAGTTCATTTCCTTCCCCTTCACAAGTCATATTTACTTATCTTTAGGGACCTGAAAAGTTAAGTAACTTTCCATTTTAACATTTTCTAAGATAGTGATTTTCTTCCCTTTACACTGTTCCTTGGGTAGATTGTATAATCCTAATACATAGCCTACTATTATTTTAATGATCCAACAAATGGAATTGTGGCTTTTCAAACCCTTCTTTCCTGCCCGGGCAAAAGCTCTGCATTCCTTACTTAATTGAATAATTTTTAAATATATTTTATTTATTTATTTTAAATATATTTAATATATATTATATATAAATTATATTATATATAAATATAATATATTTAAATATATTAATACATTTTATTTATTTATTTTAAAGAGAGAAAGAGGCAGATGGAGATGGGGAGAGAATGGTACACTAGGGCATCTACACACATACATGACTTTGTACATCTGGCTTTATGTGGGTACTGGGAAATCAAATCCCAGTCCTCAGGCTTTGCATGCAAGCACTTCAACCACTGAGCCATCTCTACAGCCCAAGTTCTATCTCTACTTTAATAAAACACATAAACTTAAAAAAAGAAATGAAATAAACAGGCAAAAACAATACAATTTAGAGTTAGAGATAATAAAATAATTCCTGTCTGAAAATTTGCATGTAATGCTACTAAGAACAAAGAGGTCAAAGCCAGCTGATGAGATTTTCTTTCTGTGTACGTACATTATCATAGTAGCATGGGAAGCTATTAAAAGTCCATCTAACAGATGGCTTCTTTCATTCATCCTTCCTGATTAAAAAAAATACAAAATGGGGGATGGCTGTCAAAAAATTCAAAAAAAAATTCAAGATCGATATGTTAAAAAGTGTGGGATCTGGTAGGTGGGAGGAATGAATTAGTAAAAAAAAAAAAAAAAAAAAAAAAAAAAAAAAAAAAAAAAAAAAAAAACCATATAAAAAGGCAGTAGAAAAATAATACCGAATGGTTCAAGAAATTCCAACTGAAGGATAAGAGAGCTTTCTAAAGAGCATGTATGTTATGGAGAGACAGCAAGGTTAGTTTGCCATGTAAGTATCAATAGGTAAAAAATTATATACTGTTACAAATTTTAAAGTGTGCCTTGTTTTTTCTTGGTTGTCTATTGAATGAAAGGTTGAAAGTTTTAAAAATAGCTATCACATTTTAAACAAATGAAATAACCATTTTAGTAATCAGTCCTACGAAAATGAGAAAGTAAATTATCATAATTCTTTCCCCAACATATTATATAAGCTCTTGGTCCCAAAGTGAACATTTCTGTAAGGAAATATTTTGCAAATGTATCTTAAAAAACTGATATTGGATATGAACAGCAGGATGAAAGAAAAATATAGATATTTTATAATAATGAAAGAATATTTCAGACAACTTTGATGAAAAATATATGTACCAGATGTCAAACTTGTTTCAAAAAATTAAACTATAAAGGCATAAGGCAGGAATCTGTTAGTATTTAAAGAAAAACAAGCTTTTCTGAGGCAATAGAATTGACACAAACACAATAGCTGTTGAGCTACCTGTGGAAACAGTTTTAGGGAAAAAAATAGAATCAGAAAGGGAAAATCTTTGGAGAAAAAAAAGGAAGCACTCAAAATAACTGCAATAATTTCTAAAGAAACATTTGTATTCTACCAAGAAGATGCCAATTTTGTTCTTTATTTTTGTAAGGGCTGAGGTTAGATAAATCAATCTCAAAAATGTCTTACATTATGACTTATCATTTCCACATGGAAAACAATTAGCAAGCTTTAGCTGAATGCTTGAGACTAAATATAGCATTTCTTTATCCTAAGATTTTGATTTAAAGGTTCTGAAACCAGTTTCCTAGAGTTTACAAAAACAAAAAACTATGCTAAAAAAATTGATTTCTAATGGGATATTTAAAATACAAAAGTGTGTTTTTTCACTATAGCAATATGTTAAATAACAGTGTATGACATTCTATGTGTTGTGTCTAATTCATAAGCACTATGTTTACATTTGTTATAGACTGAATCTGAATGCACCCTACACGTTCCTGTGTTTGAACACTTTTACCCCAGCTGTTGGCACTATTTTGTACACTGTTGAACCTTTCAAGAGGTGGGTCTAGCTGCATGAAGTTGGTCTCTCAGAACAGGCCTTAAGTGTTATATGGCCAGACCATTGTTCTGCCCAAGTCATCTGTGTCATCACTACCCTTGCCAAATTACCAGCACATAACCAGCTGTGGATGCTCTTGCTGTCATAAACTGCCCCTGAGTCCATGCCTTCCATGCTAGATCTCAAGCCATAGGCCAGAATAAATCTCTCCTTCCTTAAATTTCTTCTTGTGAGGAATTTTGCACAGTAATAAGAAAAATACCTGATACAATGTTTGTACCTCCTTTTTATTTGCTTAAATCATTTGTGTGCTTTTTCATGAGTTAATAGTATGTCTTATATTTTCAAGAATTTTCTGTGTACCATAAGAACCATTTCTACAGTTGTTGATTTTTACATCCTCATCTTCTAAAACAAAACAGCACTTGAATAATCTGATGTAAAACTAAGGACATAGAAGGATGGCCTTTTATATGCAGAATAACATTAGTCATGTTTTCTGTCCATCTAAAAATAACTGTAGGGGCTGAGAGAAGAGCTCAATCAAGTGTTTGTTTTTTTAACCATGAGGCTCTGAGTTCAATTCCCAGTACACATGTAAATCCTGAGCAGAGTGATACATGCTTGTAATTTCATTATTGGGGAGAGGAGCACAGGTGGATCCCTGTAGCTCACTGGCCAGCCAATCTAAACTAATAGGTCATCCCCAGACTAATAAGACATTCTATATCAAAAACAGGTGGATGGCATTCCTTCTTAGATCAACAATTGAGTTTATTCTCTAGCATCCATGTCTTTAAACACACATACCCACATAGGCCCACACACTTGTGTGCCCACAAACATATGAGCACACATACAAACACATGCACACTATCCAAACATACACATAAAAATAAGTAATAAGCATACCTGCTTGCTTGCTAAAGATAGCACAACTTATTTTATAAAAATCATTTTTCTCATGATCTTTTGTGGTAAGTGAATGTATTTGACAATCTAGTATAATGAAATTAAATTTGGTTGAGAAGCTCCAAATATGTGCACTATAAAAAGTTGAATGAAGACATCTAACTAGGAATGACTTCACTATTACTTTGTTAAAAATCCTGGGCTAGCTGGGCATGGTGGTGTACGCCTTTAATCCCAGCACTCGAGAGGCAGAGGTAGGAGGATCACCCTGAGTATGAGGCCACCCTGAGACTACATAGTGAATTCCAGGTAAGCCTGGGTTAAAGTGAGACCTTACCTCGAAAAAGAAAAAAGTAAAAATAAAACTCGTGGGCCAAAGGACCCAGGTTTGATTCCCTAGGACCCACGTAAGCACAAGGGGGTGAACACGTCTCGAGTTCATTTGCAGTGGCTGGAGCTCTTGCGTGCCCATTCTCTCTCTCTGTCTCACTCTCTTTCTCCCTCTTTCTCTCTGTCAAATAAATAAATAAATAAAAGATTTTTAAAAATCCAGTATTACATCTTCTTAAATAGTGAATTCCACAGAACAAAGACATTCATGGGTTAGAGTAAGAATAGGGAGAGGCTAATTGTTTTCCACAGACATAGTGAACTTAAAAAGTGTGTCAAAGGGGTGGGAAACACAAATCTAGACCGAAATGGCAATGGTACCATAAAATTCTACTTACTAAAAGACAGACAAAATGGCTGATCTGTCACCAGGCCCTTAGAGGGAACATCTCAACCACAAGACACTGGAGAGGATAGGATCAAGACTAACCTTAAACTTCTACATCTTCCCTCCCTCTCCCCCCCCCTCTCTGTCTCTCTCTCTTCTCTCTAACTCTTGTATATTAGTTATCTTTTTCCTCATTTTCTTCTTAGTGGGCACTGACCTGTAACTCCCAGTACCAGCATGGGGCTATCATCCACAATGAGCTTTTGATCAGAGAAACCTACAAGGTTTCCTAAAAGACAGACAGATTTCTGTCAGAGTACTTGATGACCCCCAAAGGTTAGTGGTAAGATCCTACTGCTGAAGACACCTTATATGGTTGACATGCAAAATAGAATGGCATGGCTGGAAGTTGGAAGAGACTCAGTCCCCAGAGAGTCCATGCATCTAGTGCCAGAAGGTGCTACATGGGCGACTGGGGGAAATTGACCAATATCTGTCAAAGCAACTCATGGTCTAACCAACTTAGCAGCAAATAACTTGTTGTGATGCCCACTGAAGTGCAATAGTGGCACACAGCCATGGTGGGGAACAAATGGCTCTCAATTTGATCTCCTCAGTGGTACGGGACCCATAGCTGGAGCTGGGAAACAAGTCAGAACCATATCCAAACATAAGTCCACTCGCCAATAACAAGCTACCAACAATCCTGGGCTACAAGAGGGCCTACACCTATTAAATTCTCTATATAAAAAAAGTAAGGGTTATCTCATTTGTCCTGGTGCTAACTTACTCTCCATTGGAGAATCTGCTTCTCTTTTTCAGATAGATGTAGATCCTAAGGAGAGAGCCACCCCCATCATACCTCAAAAGGGCCCCGGATGAAACTAAGAAAAATTGGTGAAACAAGCAAGAGTGCTGTTTTCCTGATGAACCAGATACCAGCACAAGGGGGAAGGAGATCAGCACAGAGAAAAATCAACTCCTACCAAATCAGAGAGCCAGAGCCTCAGAGGCCCCCAACACCTCATTACTGAAGCAGACCAAAAATGAACCCAACATGGCTCAGGGAAATTTTGCGGAAGAGGGGGCGGAAAGAATGTCAGAGCCACATGTTGGATCATGATATGCAGAGACATTTATCTTACCCATAACTGTGGGCTAACTCCACAATGCATGACCCATATACCTCAACAAGGAGGGGCCCAGGGGAGGGGGTAGGTCACGGATGAGCCTAATAATGGTACCAAACTCACTGTATTTGCTGAATACAAAACTAACTAATAAAGAAAAAAAAGAAAAGAAAAAAATAGAATGCCTTTATAAATGCTGTTATCCTCAAAAAAAAAAAAATTCTTTAATTTGTAGGAAAATGAATGGACTTGGAATAAATCATGCTAAACAAATTCACACAGGCTCAGAAATACAAACACCACATATTCTCCCTCATGTGAGGTTCCTAATTTGGATTAGCTTGAGTTGCAGGCATAACTGACAAGAAACTGGAGAGTCAGATAAAATGGTGGAAAGGTTTTGGGGGAGGGGAACAGGAAGGTGATGAGGAGGAGATATACACAAAACCAAATCTAAAATAAATTAGTACCATTTAAACCTTCTTCCTGGATAGGAGACTAAAAGATATAGCTTTCAATAGGAACATGGGGGAATCATCTAGTAAGGACACTGGAGAGGGTAAGATGAAGCCTAATCCTAAAATATTTAGCCCTGGCTTGTAACTTCCAGTACCAGAAATGGGTTACAACTCACATTGAAGTATAGATCAGAGAGATCTACAAGGGCACCAAAACAAGACAGAGTTTTGTCAAAGCACTTTATTACCCACCTTAGGTGAAAGGTGAGATCGTATTGCTGAAGACACCCCATGCTCAACACACTAAATTTGGAAGAAAAGCAGCTTCTAGATAGCTTTACTGTAGAGTGTTGAAAAGCGCTACATGAGATGCTGAGAAAAATGGCCAACAATGTTGTGAGCAAGGAGGGGACCCTGCTATATGAATGCAACCAGCCTGGCAAGATATTCCCACCTGTGCAATAGTGGCACACAGCCTAGGAAGGTAACTAATGGCTTCCAATTGGCTTAAAGATCCACTCAGTGGAAAGGAACACATAGCTGTAACTGGAATCCAAGTCAGAATGCTATGGAGACCAAGACTATGGACTCCAGTGAGAAGCGCCCACTAGTCTTTGACCAAAAGAGAGGCTACACCCATCAAAATGGCTCTAAATTTACAGTGCTTACCTTACTCATGCTTATCTCAATATGTGTGGGAAAACCTGTTGTTCTCTTTCAGAAAGCAGCAAGATATGAGGACAACCAAAATCTATCAACAAGATAAGAAGAGAGCTGACTCCCTGGCAGCAGATGAACTGCCCCTCACACAGCAGCTAGAGCCCTGGTGAAACCACAGAGGAATTGGCAGGATGAGCAAGAGTGCTGCTTCCAAAGCAAGCCTGACAACTTGTACTAGGGTGATGCAGACAGACGCTGAGGAAACTCAACATGCACCAAAGAAGAAATCCAGAAGCTGCTAAGACCTCAACACTAGAGTAGATTTAGAGCTCACCCACAAAGGTTCAAGGAATTTTGTGGAAGAAGGGGTGAAAATAATATAAGAGCTACAGGGAAGGAGGGAATATACAGAGGCATTGCCATGCCCAATGACTGCTACTCTCACAACTCATAACCCACAACCCCATGGTGAATACCAGTGATCCCACTAAGGAGGGTCTTCAGTCGAGTGGGGACAGGGAGGAGGGAAATGATGGTACCAACACATGATGTATCCATACAAAATTTCTACTTAATAAAAACACTTAAAAATTCTCAATCTTAATTAAAATTATCTATTAAGTTTTCCTGATACTTTCTAATAGGTTTCTAGTTAATAGTATATTTAATGAATACATGAGAATAAGGTCAAAATCTCTACTTTTGATACAGAGCTATAGTCATTTGTGAGCTGACAACTATTAATTGCCATCTTCTCTTTTTCTCTCAAATCAAGAAAATGACCATTTATAATTGAGCACTGTACTAAAAGACCACAATTCTTGGCCGATGATGTATTCCAACAGTGTTGCTGACTAGTATGTGGACCATAACCTATAAGGATAATGGAGCAGGGATGCTGGACAGATGCTCAGCAGGTAAGGTGCTTGTACAGCAAGCATAAATGCATGGAGACCTGAGTTTGGAAACCATGCCCTATGCAAAATGCCAAGTATTGCAGCATGTCCTCAGTGCTACAGGAGGGAGTAGAGATAGGAGAATCCCTAGGGCTTCCTGGCTAGCTAGACTAGTCAAATCTGTGAACCCTAGGTTTAATGAGAGACCCTGCTAAAGAATAAGTTTGTGAACATTTAAGGAGGATATCGAGGAACAACCTCTGGACCCCATTCCAATATGCACATACATGCCCTTGCACTCCCTACGCACCTATGTGAACCTGCACACATAAAACAAGTATCTGTACACATGCACACAACATACATGTACATGTGCAAAAATATATAAATAAATGAACAGTGAGCTAATGTAGCCTCAAATCTATTTCCTAATAATGGACACTATACAGCTCTAGAAGTTCTGCCAAGTATTTCGGGGTAAGGTGTGCCTTCTATGTGGAAGAGACATCATGATAGGCTCTCAGATTTTAATCTCTGTTTATAATTCTGTCAAGAATGTTATCTTCGGTCATATATCCTGTGATGATTTGATTCAGGTGCCCCCATAAACTTAAGTGTTCTGAATGCTAGGTTTCCAGCTGATGGAGATTTGGGAATTAAAGCCTCCGGGAGGCAATGTATTGTTGGGGCGGGCCAACACTCTCCTGTCCACCTTATGTTGGCCACCCTCTGCTCATGCCATTGTTTTCCCCTGCCATTGTGGAGCTTCCCCTCGAGTCTGTAAGCCAAAATAAACCTCTTTTTCCTATAAGCTTCTCTTAGTTGGGTGATTTCTACCAGCTATGCAAACTTGTCTGTAACATATTCATTACTGGTCATGGATAACAGTCTCATTAAAACAAACACAGCCTTTTCACTGTTACCTTTAAAATGTTTATATTTTATTTAAAATAACAATTCTATATTTATTAGTTATGTGATGCTTATATTTCATGGTAGAATGATTGAATAAAGCAAATTAACATATACCTATATAGTCATCTATTTACTATTTTTTGTGGTGAGAAAATTCTTAAACTTTTTACATTAATTAAATTAACATTTATACTTATTTTGTAGTATATTATCATTTGATAAATGTTACAGACAGCTTCAGGTTGTTGGGATGAACTCCCAACCTAGGCATAGTTTATAGGAGGAAAGTAATTTATTTGAAGCTTACAAATCTAGCAGAAGGTCCATAATAGTGAAAGAAGTTAATCCTCTTTAACAAATTCACAGACAGAGAGAAAAGCAACCACAAGTAGAACAAGCAAGCATACTTCAGCAACCCCAGGCAAAACTCAGGCACTTTGCATATCTTAGTCTGGAATTTAGATCCCATCTCAGTAATAAGCACCATGGGGCTGGAGCCCAGGATCTGCCCAATGACAACTCCTCCAGCCAGGTAGCTGGAAATCTAAGAAGCTTTAATACAAACTCCTGCATCTATTGGGGACCATCCATTCAAAGTACCACAACAGACGTATACTCTACAGAATATTCATATCAAGGCAAATACCATTTCATGTCCCCAAATAGTATTTCTTTGAGTCAGATACTTTCAAACATTTTCCTTTAGTTATCATTATTTCTCTAAGATTTAGTACCTTATTTTTATTTATTTATTTGAGAGAGAGAGATGAAGAAAGAGAGAATGGGCATGCCAGGACCCCCAACCACTGCAAATGAACTCCAGACAAATGTGCCACCTTGCGCATCTGCGTACTTTGGTCCTGGGGAATCAAATCTGGGCCTTTTGGCTTTGCAGGCAAGTGCCTTAAACCACCTATCCATTTATCCAGGCTTAGTTATTATTTTTTATATTTATTCATTTATTTATTTACACATGTGTGTGCATGTGTGGTGTATGGTTGTCTGTGGGTCTCTTGCTACTGAAAATAAATGCCCGTCCAGCTTTGCAGAGATGATTAGAGAATTGAACCTAGTCCTGCAGTCTTTGTTAACAAGCACCTTTTATCACAGTCATCTCCCCAGGCCCCTATTATTTTGAACTGTATAGATTATAAAAAATAAGCTGAAAAATAAGAGAAAAAATGGACTCTTGTAAATCATTGATAAGAAAGAAAATTAGTACAGTCACTATAGAACAATAGTGTGGAGGTTCCTCAAAAATCTAAGTAGAAAATAGCCAAAAGAAATGGAATCTTTATCAAAGAGAAATCTCATCTCCTATGTTTGCTGCAGCACTCTAGCCAAAATATGGAATTAAGAAGTTATCTATTAATATGAATAGATTTTTGAAATATGTCACATTCACGACAGGATATTATTCAGCTATAGAAAAGTAGCCTATAAATATAACAGACCCTGTTTTATACCAACAAAGTGTGCATGTAAATGTTTGCTGTGCATGCATTGTTATGCTTGTGAACAGAAGAATGTCATTTCTAGGAAGGTGACATATGAAATCAACAATATTAATCATAGCACTTGGGATCCTTCATATGAGGTGTGTTAGTAAGCAACCATTACTGTGATCTGGAAAAAAAAAATCAATTGACAAGGAAGAAAGATCTGTCTCGGGTCATAATTTCAGAGATTCTATCTGTAGTCACGTGGCCCCATTGCTTTTAGGCCAGAAGAGAGGCAGCTCTTCATGGCAAAAGCATGTGGTGAATGAAACTCTCTTTTTCTCTTTCTCTCTTATAAATATATGAAGTATATTTTTAAAATAATTATCATGTAGTCCATTGAGATAATGATAACCTTTGGTAAGTTAGTCATGTTTTAAGTTTAAACTATATTAGTAATAATAATAACCCATTACTTATAGGAATGATGTTGTTGAATATATGCCAAAAGTCTCTAGATGATTATGATTCATAATCAATTACAATATTGACATTCTCCTAAAAGAAAAAATATATTTTAAAGTGATATACAGTACATGAGACAACATAACTGTAATGCTAATCTATATTACTTAAATAGTTACATGATTTATTTCTACCATGAAGATAACAATAAAAATTTATTACATAAAACTAACTCACTTATAAATTTCAATGGATATACAAAATAAAATGTGATATTTAATATGCCTTGAAATTTCAGAGAAAGTTTTTTTTTTATTTGCCTGTGTATCATGTGGGGTGTGGTTGTGGGTGTTGATGGGTGTGCACACATGCGCATGTTTATATGAATGTTCATATGAGTGGGAGTAAATGTATAGGATCAGAGGTCAACAATAGAGATTTTCATCAATGGCTTTCCAGCTTAGTTTTTGAGACAGTCTCTGCCTAAACTTAGAATTCACTGATTCATTTAGACTAGCTAGCCAATAGATGCAGGTGTTATCTATCTGTACCTTCTCAACACTAGCATTGCAAGTTCAAACCACCATGCCTGGCACTTTATATGGGTTCTGAGGATCTGAACACAGTTCCTCATGCTTGTATACCACGGGCTTTACTGACTGGGCCATCTCCCCAGCCTGAAGGTGAAATCTTTTGTGCACAAAGTTAAGCTTTTATTCCTTAACAGCATTTGGTAAGAAAAAAATTCAGTAACTTTTTTATAGCCTACCAAGTTCACTTGTGACCAATAAAAATGAATCATATCTTGTCTTCAGTACCCTCGTCTTGAGAAAAATCACATCGCATTTCAGTCACCTAGTCTCAAATTTACTGTAGATGTTGAAGTTTGGATTTGTTTCTTGTAAACTCAGTATAGCCCTTTTTCAGTTCAAGGAAGCACTGAAAAAAGCAGATTTGCATTTCGTAAGGTAGTTAAACCCTGCTCCTTAAGTATTCTAATTAGTAGCAGAGTAGAGACAGTGATTATTATTGGGAGGTGTCAATAAGACAGGTATCTGGTTATCACCTCTTAGAAAGATACATAGGAAAGTTTTAGGAAAGGTGCTAACTAGTTCCAAAAGCAAAGAATCAAAGTATAAGTTTTTTTTTAAAGGGGCTTCCTCAAGGACTTTAGGTTTATGGCTTTAGATACCATGAGATAGTTGATGTGAAGGAAGATTCAAAATTAGAAAACATATGTAAGGCTAATCAACCTAGTAAATACATTTTGTCCTTTTTACCAATTAGCCTTCCTTTTCAGTTTTTCTTTCTGTTGTTTCTCACAGCAAATCATGGATTAAACTAGAACTTTAAGATGTACTGCATCAAAATATCATTTATCATATTAGTAAAATGTCTAAAAATATTTTTGAAATGTATTTTTAAAAGCATTATTATATTTCCTAAATCTGCCAAGGAAACTCCTTCATAAGGGCCACATGGGTTCCTTTGGAGAAGCTAGTAGGTACACAGACAAGGATAAATTAGTAATTATTATTAATTCTGAGAAATACTTCTCTGAAAAGGTGAAGAGTTAGAAAATATAATATCAGAAAAAAAAACTCAAGACTACAAGTTGCAAACCACTTAACACATGCAGGAACAGATTTCATTAGAATGTTTAATTTACAGCATTTTATATAATCAAATTTAAACCTTCCTTCTAAAACAACATATAATATGCAACCATGAACAATTATGACAATTTTAATATTTTAATCAGATTATATAAAAATGCCCAAACACTGCCCCACTAAAAAGTCAAGGACTATTTTTTTTACCAATGAAAACTAGGTATGAGGAAGAGTAATATTTCATTACCTATTAAAGCATGAAATAGCTAAGACATCAAGGAATTACTATTACGAGAAAAATGCAGCCTTAATTTTGTTTATGCAGAGATTTTAAATACATTTTTGAGACTGAGTTTATATTGAAAATATAAGGTAGAGAATATTACAGAAAATATTCAAGATCTGGTCATGATCTATCATTTTCTTTACTAGATTTCTTGCATCTCTTTTTGGAGTGAGGTTTTGCATGCACTAGTGAAGTGTTCCTTATTTCCAAAAATGCAGCAAATAAAAAATGACAAGCTAAATTATAGTGGATCATATAGTAGTTGTAGGAAGTTTTTGATGTTGGCTATTTTTCTCTTGTGGTTGATTTCTCAAGGGTATAAATAATTCAGGGACCAGTCATGAAATTGGGCAAAGGGGGGTGATTTGATTTTAGGATGAATTGTTGAGAACATAGTTTATACAGTAACAACACAAGCCTTAAAGAATTCAAGAGAAATAACTTAAAATCTTATCCATATACTTAATATATGTATGTCTCACATAATACATAGTAAAATATTGTGTTTGTGTGTGTATGTCATCCTTCAGAGGTAGTGTGAGAATTATAAGACACTAGACATGTGAAGATCTGACAAAGAATAAACAGTATCAGTTTCCTTTTGCAAATGCTAAAAGTATATAGCAACTTTCTAGTACGAAGACATATGAAGATACACACCCTGATGTAAGAGACCAGTTCACAGTAACATATATTCATCTCTTCAATACATTTGTGATGATGAAATATTTATATAATATATTAGATCAGAACACTGCCTCCCCCCAAGATTCTACATTATTGGCTAGGGATGACTTTATCAAAGCTACACAGTTCTGAAAGGCTTCCAGCTTTACTTCTACTCTGAGGCCTGTACCTAAAAAAAGAAATTTAATATTAGAAGTAAAAAAAAAATTCTCTAGATAGGATAAAGAAATAAAGGAATATGTAATTCAGGGAGCCTGATTTTAATAATGAATCTAGGTCTGATGATCTTCCTTCTACTGTAAGCAAGCCAGGGTGTAGAAACAGCTCACTTCATTTCGAGTTTGCAATGGATTTATATTATATGAATCCTATATATTCAAAAGGAAATATTTATAGCTAAGGGTGATTTTTAAGCCTACCTAACAAAATCTCTTTGATTCTGAAGAGCTCTTGTAACTTTTTTTATTATCTTTTATCCATGCCTGAATCTGATATACAGCTATTATACTGGCACTTGTAAATGGAAACACACTTATTCACTGAAGTAATTTGCCCTAGCATGTATTCAGTATACATTTTACCATATCTTCATTTTATATGTTTGTGAATTAAAATAAAATCCATACTTGGTATTAATATCAGATACTACAAGAACATGAGTTTAATATATACTTTTTTATTTTCCACATAACTACTTATTCATAAATATATTTCTGCTAAAAAAAGTCAAATATTTAGTGTGATTTAGGTAAAGATTAAATAAGTTATACATACTTTACCACAAACAATTTGGTTAGTCCTTAACACTGGCAAGTATGAATGAAGACTTGAGACTATATTTCTTTTTTCCATTATGTGTGGTGTTCATGTGTGTGTAAGAATGTTAGTATGTGTGTGGATACTCGTGTGCTTGAGTATACTTGTGCATGGAGGCTAGAGGTTGCAATGTCGTGCCTTCCTCAATCACTCTTCTACCTTAGATTTTGAGATTGGGTCTCTCATGGAACTCAAATCTTACCAATTCAGCTAGACAAGCTTGTAAGTAAGTCCTAAAGATCCTTCTATCTGGTTAGCCAGAATTGAGATTAAAGGTGTGAGTCACCACAACTGATTTAGTAATGGCCTGAAATTTTGAACTGGGGATCCATTCTCAGGTTCTCACATTTGCACAGCCAGCCCTTTATTAACAATAAGCCATCTTCCCGTCCTGGGACTATAAACTTTGAAGATTTTTTTTTCCTTTGCAAAGGAAGACATCCTTGAGAAAGTATATTTAAAAAGACATTGAACTTAGAGTTTAAGTTCTAGCCTCAATAAGATTGGATAAATAATGAACATTAATCACAGCTATGATAAGTCATCTTTCTCATAAACAGATGAAGTGTGAATATAAATCTGTTGATGGATAAGGGAGTTTCCAAGAACAGCTTCCACCATTCCAGGCTCACCTTCGTCTTTAGAATAAGTTCTTCAAGGCAGAAATTGTGGCACTTTCTTTGATGCCACAACACAACAATTTTGAAGAAGAAAAAGTTATTATTTCTGACTTATTTAGAATCTAGTTTTCCTGAGCTACTCTTCCTTAAATACGTAATCTCAGCATTTCTTTTTTATTTATTTTTATTTTTTGAGACAAGCCCAACAAACTGGCCTTTTTATGTGTGTGTGTGAGAGAGAGAGAGGAGGGTGGGAGAGAGAATTACATGCCAGGGCCTCCAGCCATTGAAATTGAACTCCAGATGTATGCACCTCCTTGTGCGTATGTGCAACATTGTGCACTGGTATCACTATGCATCTGGCTTACATGGGACCTGGAGAGTCAAACATGAGTCCTTAGGCTTTTCAGGCAAGTGCCTTAACCACTTAGCCATCTCTCCATGGGTGTTCCTTTTTAAATTAATTATATTTATTAAAGATTTTATTCAAATAAGCCAATTAGTGCTTGGTTAGCTCTTCTGTTTCTTACTTCTGACATGCCCATCCCTAATAGCATTGCAGAAATTATGCAACAAACAGGACTTTCATTTTAACATATAGTTTTACCTAAAGGAAACTAGAAATGACCTGCCTCTGCGTGTAGTCCTCTGCAAATAAAATGCTATGCCATATCTCGTTACTCTTTTACTAGGCAGTACAATCAAAGATAAAAATAAAACATGTTTATGCTCTTCCTCTTGACTAGAGAGTCTGCTTTTTATAGATGGCAGCAAATATCAGGGTGAACCAGGACCCATAAGAATAAAAAGAATAGAAAATTTGCTGGTTAGCATGAGATGAGTCATCTCTATCACATCTGCCGGAGGAAACATTAGGTAAAACTAGGAGATTAGGGCTGGAGAGATGGCTTGACGGTTAGGCACTTTCCTGTGAAGCCTAAGGACCCCAGTTCGAGGCTCGATTCCCCAGGACCCACGTTAGCAAGATGCACAAGGGGGCGCACACATCTGGAGTACCCATTCTCTTTCTCTCTCTCTCTCCCTCTGTCTCTGTCTGTCACTCTCAAATAAATAAATAATAAACAAAAATTTTAAAAATAATTAAAAATAAAATAAAATAAAAAGCTGGGAGATTAAATATGGGTGCTACTCTCAAAGCTATGCTATCCTGAGAACCTCCTCTGAGGAGATGGTGATAGGCACTAAAGAGACTCAAAACTCATCAAAGCAGAAAATTTTAGGGTTCTAAGAGCTCAATAGTAAAGGAGAATTATAACACACCCCCTAGGACTCAGAAAACATTGCGGAAGAATAAAGGAAAGAATTGAAGAGCCACAGGGTGGGAAGGTGTATTGAGAGGCATTGTTCCCCCTACAGGGACTGACTGAAGAAGGCTCTAGTAGAGTGGATTTGGTGGAGAGGGATGACAAGAGTATATCTAATGAAAATATGAACAATCTACAATATGTTCATATATTCCAGTTCTTGATTTTTTTAAAATGAAGCATGCTCGACACTAGTTGCTAGAGATAGAAGGAGGTGGTAGTGGAAATTGATCTGTTTCCAGGGCCACTCCATGTTAAAGCAGTCATATATGCTGTGACTTTTGCTAAAGATAATGAAAGGAGAAGATCTGTCAGGCCATTAGTCAAAAGGATCAGAAAGATTGGGTAATGACACCTTAGATATATTAGGCAAGTACAAGGGAAATAGAAGTTGATCAGTTCTACCTGAGATCAAATCAAGATAAATCAGCACCTATACAACAGTGATTTCCTAATGTGTTACATGGAAAAGTTTACAATTTTTTAATTAATTTATTTTGGGACAGCATTTTATCTTTCAAAGAATTTTTTTTTCTAGTAGATATCTCTAAATCTCAAATTGAATGAAAATATAAAGTACCAAATGTCCATTTCTCAAAGAACATAATGAAGAACTTCTAACTTTTCAAAACATTTGTTGTGGGGATCACAGTAACATTCCTGATAATCTGAAGACAGAATACACAAATAATCTGCTGGGAATGAAGCAGCAACTTTTTAAAGTAAGCACTTGGACACAGAGAGAAAATGATCAACCAGACTTCTGATCAAGATGGCGTCTGTCTAACCACAGTCAACCTTGTGGGGAAGGAAAGGCAAGATAGGTGGTGTATTTAGCATCTTCAGATTCTAGCAGACTTCTAGCGGGTGGGTGTGGAGGAGCAAAGTAGGGAATCCACTGATTCCCATGCTCCTAGATAGCCCACCAGTCCCACAAACTCCTCAAGCAGCTCTCCCAGCCACTATGCCACCTGCTTCCTCCTGCACTACTTGCAGGCTACACGGACCCAAGTCATCCAGCTTGCATTCATTCCTTGGCTTCCCTCCCGCTTCCAGCCATCAGGATCTTCCTCCCAGCCAAGACCGTTGTCCCGGCCACTGCCCTGCCTTGCGTGGATCAGGTCCTCCTGCACTACCTGTAGATGATGCAGATCCAGGCCAGTGGGCTAGCATTCCCCCTCCCTCCCTTAGTTTTTTTCACCCTATTCCTGCAACCAGGACCACCGCCCCATTTCCCCACCACCAGACACCGCATCTCCTGACCCCGAGCATTCCCATCCCCCCCACCCTGCCATGTCCCAGAAACATGCAGTCACATCCACCCCCACTCCCTGCTTCACAGTGCCAGCAGACCCTGCACTCCCATAACCTCACCAGGCTACCCATCCTTCCCCATTCCCCATGCCACAGCAACACCAGATTGCATTTTCCCATGCCCCCTACCCAGCCCCATTTGGGCCACCTGACCACACAGTCCCATCCCCAAAAACAGGAACCAAAAAGCCCTCTACCAGGTCTTTGGGCCCCCACAAGAGCCTCTCATATTCCTCCCATCTGAGCAGACAGGCCCTATTGCCATCAGAAGCGTAATCTAGTCAGATATAAAAGGGAATAATCACTGAAGTCACTTCAGGGGTAAACAACACCTTCCTCCTGAATTAAATAAGATCCCCATACTGTGATGGGCATACCACAGCACAAAAGGAATAACACAAAAAAATCAAGCAGAAGTAAATCCAACAAGGTTGCCCAGTCCCACAATGGAAGTCTTTAATCAAAACATAGAAGAGACAACAGTATCAGAACCCCAGAATAAAGACACAAACTATGCGACCCTGGCCAAACAATTAGCAGAACTTCCAGAAAATCAACAAAGGTCCAATAATTGTATTAACGCTGTCCTTGCTAAATTAGACCTAATAGGAAAAAAAAAAAAAGAATTGTTTCAAAGACATTTAAATTATCTGAAGGAGAGAGAAAAAAAGGAGGACCTCAATAATCAGCTCAAAAAGTCATAAATAAATGCAACGATGAATTCCAACAAACATTAAGAAAATCAGAAAATAACATGAAAGAGGATACTGACAGAGGATGAATACTATACATAAAAAGGTAATAGAAAATACAAACCAAATTGAACAAGTCCAAACCTCTACAGAAGCTCTCAAGAATAGTCAGTCATGTGGAGGACAGAAGCTCAGAACTGGAAGACAAAACAGAAGAAACAGTTTGTGACTCCAAAACTTTTAATAAGTTCAAAAATTTTTGTGAACAGAATATGAGGGAACTGTGGGATACCCTTAAATGTCTGATCATGGGAATACCAGAAGGGGAAGAAATTCAGACCAAATGCATAGAGAACTGATTCTACAAAATTATTGAAAAAAACTTTCCTAACCTCTCAAAAAAAAAAAAAAAAAAAAGTCCCATCAAGTTACAAGAAGCTAACAGAATTCCAAACAGACTTGGCCAAAGAAGAAATTCTCCAAGACATATTATCATTAAGACTCAACACATCAACAACAAAGAAAAAATCCTAAAAGCAACACATTACATATAAAGGTAACCCCATCAAAATTACTTCAGCCTTCTCCGTGGAAACCCTGAAAGTGAGAAGGTCCTGGACTGGAACACTGTAAAGTCTAAGAGCCTATGGCTTCCTACCCAAACTACTCTACCCAGAGAAAGTATCATTCATAATAGATGGTGAAAGAAAAACTTTTCATGATAAAAGTCAGCTCTACAACAATATGAACATAAAGCCAAACCTACAAAGAGTACTTCAGGGAATTCTCCACACAAAAGAGTCAAACAAATGACCTTAAGTGCCTATAAGAAGCAGACCACAATAACCAAACACAGAGAAGGCACAAAAAATGACAAAGTCCAAGGAAACAACAAAACACATAAACCACCACAACATGCCAGGGACTAAAAGTTAATGGCCTTAATTCACCCATCAAGAGACATAAGCTAACAGGGTGGATCAGAAAATTAGACCCCTCAATCTGCTGTCTTCAAGAAACCCACCTCACCACTAAAGACAGACACCTCCTCAGGGTGAAAAATGATATTCCAGGGCAAATAGAAATAATAAACAAGCAGGTGTTGCTATACTAATATCAGATAAAATAGACTTTAAACCAAAAGTAATTAAAAAAAACAAAAAAGGCCACTTTTTACTTTTCAAGAGAATGATCCAACAAGAAGATATCACAATCATAAATATTTATGCACCAAACAAGGGTGCACCACAATTCATAAAACAAAACCTACTTGACAACAAAAGAGAAATTATCACCAACATCATCATAGTTGGGGACTTCAATACTCCACCATCAGCAATAGATAGATCATCCAAACAGAAATTAACAGGGAAATGAGAGAACTCAACAAAATCACAGACCAATTAGACCCAACGGACATCTACAGAACATTCTACCCCAAATCTACAGATCACAAATTCTTCTCAGCATCCCATGGAAGATTCTATAAAATAGATCATATAGAGGGCCATAAAGCCTGCCTCCATATATTTAGGAAAATTAACATAATTTTCTGCATGATATCAGATAATAATGCTGTAATGCTAGAAATTAACAAGAAGAGATGTGCCAAGAATCCCATCAGCTCCTGGAAACTAAACAGTTCACTTTGAAACAACAAATGTGTAGTGGATAAAATAAAAGATGAAATGGAAAAATTTCTAGAATTGAATGACAATTAGAATACATCATACCAAAACATATAGGACACAATGAAGGCCATCATTAGGGGAAAATACCTAGCACTAAATGCCTTCATAACAAACACTGAAAGATCCGAAATCAATAACCTAACAATACTCATAAAGGCACTGGAAAAACAAGAAGAATAGAACCCAAAAAGCAGCAGACAGAAAAAAAAAAATCAAAACCAGAGAAGAAATTAATGAATTGGAAACTAAGAAAACAATTAAGAAAATTGATGAAACAAAGAGCTGATTCTTTGAAAAAAATAAAGAATATTGACAAATCCCTGGATAATTTGATCAAGTGAATAAAAGAGGTGCTTCTACTTCGCAAAATTAGAAATGAAAGTGTGGAGAGTCTCCTCACCTGGCTTTTCCTGTGGCTCAGGCCGAGCCTTACTGCTGGAGCCATGTGGACCTGGTGCCACCACTGCTGGAGCTGCTTGGGCCTGCCTATGAGGGCTCTAGACACTCTGGATCTCTCCTCCTTCTCTGCTGCAGTTGGTAATTTCTTATACACCTCACTTTTTAGTAGAAGAGTGTATTTTGCTGGGGTTCTTTTGTGACTTATATAATGAAAATATAAAAACACCCAAGAAAGAAATTGAGGAAGACTTGAGAAAATGGAAATAAATCCTGTGGTCCTGGATATGCAGAATTAACTTTGTGAAAATAGCAATCTTATCAAAAGCAATATAGAGATTTAATGCAATACCAATAAAAATCTCAACATTTTTCTTCACAGAGATAGAAAAAATGACCTCAAAATTTATATGGAATGGCAGCAGGCATCAGATATCTGTGCATATACTCAGCAAATCAAATACCTCTGGAGGCATCACCATACCAAATCTAAAGCTATATTACAAAGCCATAGTAACAAAAACAACATGGTACTGGCATAAAAATAGGATTATAGAGCAATGGAATAGAAGAGCGGATCTAGACTTTGGGTCAAGTAACTAAAGATACTTGATATTTGACAAAGGCCCTAACAATGTAGACTGGAGAAAAGACAGCACCTTCAATACATGGTGCTTGACAAACTGAATAAACATATGCAGGATAATGAAACTTCTTCCACACATCTCACCATGCACAAAAATCAAGTCCAAATGGATCAAAGACCTCAGTATAAAACCAGAAACTCTGCTGCTACTGGAAGAAAAAGTAGGAGGAACTTTCCATGACATAGGAATGGCAAAAGACTTCCTGAACAAAATCCCAGTAGCTCAGGAGCTTAAACAATTACTCAACCATTGAGATCTCATGAAGCTGAAAAGTTTCTTCATAGACAAGCCTATGATCATCAGAGCCAATACATTACCCACAGAATGGGTGAAACCTTTTGCTGACTATACAACTGACAGAGATCTAATTTCTAGAATCTACAAAGAGCTCAAAAGTCTAAACAATAAAAATTCAAACAACCCACTCACAAGATAGGGCAATAAACTGTACAGAGAGTTCTCAGTGGAAGAAATACAAATGGCAGACACACATGTAAGAAAATCTTCATCATCCGTAATCATCAGGGAAATGCAAATTAAAGTAACTATGAGATTCCACCTTAATCCCAGTAAGGATAGCAAACATTAAAAAATCAATTAAAAACAAATGTTGGTGGGGATGTTGAGAAACAGGAACTTTCATTCACTATTGGTGGAAATGTAACATGGTACAACCACTATGGGAAGCAACATAGAGGCTGCTAAAAAGGCTGACTATAGAATTACCAGCTGACCCAGTTACTCCCTTACTGGGCATTTACCTTAAAAGCCCCATGCCTCCATTCAGAGATATTTGCTCAACTATGTTTATAGCTCCTCAATTAATAATAGCTAAGAACTAGAATCAACCCAGCTGTCCATCATTAGACAAGTGGATAACCAAGGTGTAATATAGCTACATGATGGAATTCTACACACCAGTAAGAAAAAAATGACAAAATGAAATTGTAGAAAAATCATCAAACTTGGAACAGAACATTCTCAGGGAACTCACTCAATCACAGAAAGACAACTGTCGCATGGTCTCACTCATCTGTGGCTCTTAACCTGGATCAACCCAAAATGCTTACATACCTAATAGGTGGGTCAAGGACTGGACAACAGGGAGGGTGGAACACCTGCATCAAAGGGTCCTGGAGAGGGTATGATGAAGATTAACTTCAATTTTCTCCTCTCTCTCTCTCTTTCTCTCTCACTGTTTTTCTCTTTTCTCTCTTTCTTTTTTACCTATATTTTCCTTCCTTCTTTTCTCTTGGTGCTGGCTTGTATCTCCCAGTACCAGGATGCAGTTAATATTCACAATGAGCTGTTAATCAGAGAGACCGACACGTTTTCCCAAAAGAAGACAAACATCTGTCAGAGCACTTGATGACCCAACAAAGGCTAATGGTAAGACCCTACTGCCAAAGACACCATATGCTGTTGGTACAGAACATGGAGTGACCTGCCTGGAATCTGGAAGAGAGCCAGTACCCAGACAGTTAGCTCATCTAGTGCCAGAAGGTGCTACCTAAGTGACTGGGGGGAAATGGCCAACATCTGTCCAAGCAACTTGAGGTCTAATCTATTCAGCATCAAACAACCCAATGTGATGCTCACCCAAGTGTAATAGTGGCACACAGCCATGGTGAGTAACCAACTGCTCTTTGGTTGGCTAGCAGATCTGCTCAGTGGAATGGAACCCATAGCTGGAAATGGAAAATAAGTCAGAATCATATCCAAATAACAAGTTTGCTCTCCAATATCAAGCTTCCACCAATCTTGGGCTACAAGAGACCCTACACCTATTAAATTCTCTCTAAACTAATAATGGTTATCCCATTTATCCTGTGCTGACTTCACTCTCCACTGGAGAATGTGCTTCTCTTTTTCAGATGGACGTAGAACTTGAGGAGAGAATCAGCCCATCATGCCTCACCAGGGCCCCAGCTGAAACCATAGAGGAACTGAAGGAATGAGCAAGAGCACTGCTTTCTTGGTGAACCTGGTATCAGCACAAGGGTGAAGGAGATACACACAAAGGACATTCAACTCCTACCAAACCAAAGATCTAGAGACACAGAGGATCCAGAGAGCTCATCACTGATGTAGACCTAAAATGAACTGAACATGGCTCATAGAAATTTGCGGAAGAGGAGGTGGAAAGATTGTTAGAGCCACAGGTTGGGACATTATGCACAGAGACATTGCCTCTTCCCATAACTGATGGCTACCCCCACAATGCATGACCCACAATCCCCATGGGGATAACTGGTGCCACAAGAAGAGAGTCACTTTGGGGGTGGAGGGGCAGGGGTGAGGGTAACTTAGTAGAAAAAAAATCTAGGATAAAACAAACAAGATAAAAAGCAAATTAAGTAACTATGGTGCTCAAGCTGTTAATGCCAGCACTCAGGAGGCTGAAGTAGGAAGATCACTGAGTGTTCAAGGCCAGCCTGGAATACAGAGTGAGTTCCAAGTCATCCTATGCTAGAGTTAATGAGATCTTTCCTGAAAAAAAAGTGGGGAGCTGGGGAGATGCCTCAGCAGCTAAAGATGACTGCTACTTAGACCCATGTAAAAACTAAGAATGGCCAAGAAAGTCTACAACCAGTATCCACAGGACACAGAGACCAGAGAATTTCTGGGTCTTACAGAAAACAGCAGCTCCAGGTTGAGGGGGAGACTCCTCTCAGGTAGTACATGAAAGAGCAATAGTGAAGGGCACATGAAGTTCTCTGGCATCCACATTCATGTGCAAGGTGCACACATACTCCTCCATATACCACATATAGTACTCTATGCACAAGCATGCCAGGAAAAAAATTATAAGCAGAGTGCACTTCTTTGTCATTTCAGAAAGAAAATATTTATGGTCCAAGTGAGTGGGAGCAGTGTGGGCTTGGGAGGCATGCAATGGGCTGGGCAGAGAACTGAATATGCACCAAGAAACACAGTCATGAAAACCATTGGCTACTTTACTTTCCTGTTTGGTTAATGGGATGGTTTGATTCAGGTGTCCCACATAAACTTAGGTGTTCTGAATGCTAGGTTCCTGCAGGGAGCCACATCTAGTCCCCACCACTAGATGTCGCTGGCACTGCAGGAAACCACATCTACCTCGTGGCGTTTAACTTCATTTTACGACAGTGCTTTCGCGCCAACCGTATTCAAGGTACGCGCATGCGCTTGACGCAACCTGTCCTGAGCCTATCCCGTGGCGCCTGGTGCTGACAAGCGGGTAAGCAGCCAATCAGTAGGTGCCTCATTGCCCATCCCCCAATAAAAGTAGCTGCACATCCCGCCCCCGCGTCCTTCTCCATCCGCTCTCCTGTTAACAAAGAGCTCTCCAATAAAGTGTGATCAAGAAGGATCCTCGTGTGGTGATTGTTCTTTCCCGCTGGTCGGGGGGGCTCGCCACAAAGTGGTGCCGAAAGTCCCGGGACGCCGGGAGCCTTGTGGTCACCAGGGAAGGACCAAAGGAGGATTCAGAACTCGACACACGGAGAGGAAGGTACCGATAAGTCATTCTTTCTTTTTTTTTCTTTTCTTTTCTGTGTCTCAGTCATGTCCGTGTCTGAGGGCCTCGCTGTTCTTGCTGTTTTTTGTTTGTTTTGTCTGGGCCTTTCTATTGTTTTGCGTTCGTTTCTATCCTGCCTAGTCTGCTAATAGCCTGGACCGGTTAAACCCGCGGTAGACAACGCAGCTCTGGTCCTTGGAGCCTCGAGTCAGATAAATCCTCGATAGCTAACGTGGGGCTGGCTGTTAGTTTTATTTCCAGCCTTCCAGCTCGTGATGGGCAATACATCGAGTGCCCGGTATTCTCCCATTGATTTTACTCAGCCTATAAAGGAAGTTTTGAAACAACGTGATCTAAAGGTCTCTAATGCCACTATTAAAAAGATTGTTAAAGACATTGATGCTGCGGCTCCATGGTTTGCGGCGTCCGGAGATCTCTCATTGCCCTCATGGGAAAAGCTGGGTAAAGACCTTGAGGCGGCTGGGGAGGAGGGTCACTTAGGTCGAGGTACCCTCCCTTTCTGGAGGATGATACATTCTTGTTTACGTTCTGGAAGCCACCCGGACCCACTTCAGGAGGGCCGGAGACGGCTCAGACAACATCAGGATAGTTTGTCAGAATCTGATGCAAGTGGGGATAGCAAACCCAGATTATATAAGGAAGTACAGGAAAAAAGGGCCAGTCAGTTCCCGGGAGGAGTTCCCAATGTGGCCAGTCATTTCAAGGAAAAGGTTCCCTGCCATGTAGAGGAGAAGGCACCCCCGTTAGAAGAGAGTAATGAGGGCTCCGGCTGTAAGCACAGGAGGGGTGAGGACTTCCCTAGGGCCCCGCCGCAGCAGGGGGCTGTGGGGTTATATCCTTCCCTACAGCCGCTGCGACACCTGAGTATACGAGATGATCACGGCAGTAGTTCTGCTTCTGATCAGGAGGACTCCAGTGGGACAGAGGGACAGGATTTAGAGGAGGCAGCTTTACATTGTGCTCAGGATACTCAGTTTGTGGGCAGGCGTGTCTGCCCTCCCGCGGTTAGGGGGAGGAGTGCCTTAAAAGAGGAAGTTGGTATTCGAAACCGAGCACCGCCTAGTGCTCTGCCACGCCCTTATGTTCCGCCCCCCTATGTCCCAGCCGAGGATCGCTGCCATTTTGTTAAGCCGCGGACGTGGTCCCGCCTGGCCTCCGCTTTCCCGGTTTTTTTGAATACCACTACCAATCAAAGAGGTTGGGAGCGAGGTTTTCTCCATGTCCCCCGTGCAGATTTGTTACCATTGTTTTCCATTTTGGAGGGTGATCCTGAGATTACCTCTCCTCGTGTGCTCACTGAGCCAGCTCGTCAAGCCTTAAGCAAAATAGAAAAGGCTCTTATGAAGGCACAGCTTAAACGCTTTGACCCTTCTAGTCCACTTCTTCTTTGTATTCTAAAAACAAGGGATGTCCCCACGGGAGTGTTATGGCAGGACGGCCCTCTTTTGTGGATTCATGGACATTCCTTGGGAGCTCGTACCCTGCAGTACTTCCCACAGTTGGTTGCCCAACAGGCTTGTTTGGGTTTGAAATTGTGCCTAACTCATTTTGCAAAGTTGCCTGATAAGCTTATCATCCCCTATACTAAGGAACAAGTAGAGACTCTATCCGGTACGGTTGATGAATGGAGCATTCTTATGTGTGCTTTTCCAAATCCTATAGATAACCATTACCCAAAAAGCCCCATTCTGTCCTTCGTGGAAAAAAATTTAGTCTATTTTCCCCGGGTCACATCAAAGGGCCCTTTGCCCTCAGCCCCTGCCATTTTCACTGATGGCTCAAAAACAGGTCGCGGAGCTTATATGGTTCAGGGCTCAGAACCTGTGGTGAAGTTCTATAGGCCTGATTCTCCCCAAATTGTGGAATGCATGATTGTCTTGGAGGTGTTTCAGACTTTTGGTAGTCCCTTTAATTTGTTCACAGACTCACAGTATGTGGCTAATGCAGTTGTTGGACTGGAAATTGCTGCCTCTATTCGTTCTGCTAGTCCTGTCTCAAACATTCTTTCTCAAATTCAATCTCTCATTTGGCAACGCTCCTCCCCCTTCTATGTTACCCATGTTCGTGCTCACTCCTTGCTACCAGGACCTATATCTCAAGCAAATGACTTGGTAGACAAAGCCACGCGGATGACTGTTAGCCATGAGTAGTCCTAAAGATATGGCCACCGAGTTCCATAGACTGTATCATGTTCCTGCTAACACCTTAAGAAAGACCTTTGCCATTTCTAGGTCCGAGGCACGTGATATTGTTAAGGCTTGTCAATCCTGTGTCACTTTCCTGCCTTCTCCACATGTGGGTGTGAACCCACGGGGCCTAAGACCTGGTGATCTTTGGCAGATGGATGTTACTCATGTCTTGGAATTTGGCAAGCTTAAATACCTGCATGTCTCGGTGGATACTTGCTCAGGAATCATACATGCTTCTCCTCTTGCAGGGGAAAAGGTTACTCATGTAAAAACTCATTGTTTGGAAGCCTGGGCGTCTTGGGGAAAACCGCGACGCCTAAAGACTGACAATGGCCCTGCTTATGCTTCCTCTGGCTTTCGTGCCTTCTGTGCCCAGATGCAGGTTGCCCACACTACTGGCCTACCTTACAACCCACAAGGCCAAGGTATTGTGGAGAGAGCAAATAAAAGTTTAAAAGATATCCTTTTAAAACAACGAAGGGGGATAGCGGAGAATGCAACCCCCAAGGAGAGAGTCTCTCTAGCACTCTATACCCTTAATTTTTTAGTTTTGGATGTTCATGATAGGTCTGCAGCAGACAGACATTGCCACCAGGGGGCACAAGCACATCCGGAACTGGTCATGTGGAAGGATGTGTTGGATAATAAATGGAAGGGACCGGATCCTGCTTTAGTAAGATCCAGGGGAGCTGTTTGTGTTTTTCCACAGGACCAGGAATCGCCACATTGGGTCCCGGCCCGGCTAGTCAAGACGCTGACATCAACTCCAGAGGAGAGTCCAGGGGACGAGGATGGCCATCCAAGTACGAGTGCCAAAGATCCTGTGGATGCTGATCCTTATGTGCCTGGAGACTAGTAGAGGAGAATTGCGCTGGGGCATCCTGTCTGTTTTCCCCAAGCCCCTGCCCGTTCGCCACACGGCGAGAGTCCTTCCTCGGTTCTTCACTACTCAGCAAGGTCTCAATCTCCCTACGGTTGTTAAAGACTTGACCCTTGCCCCCCTGGGGGAGGCTCGACACTTCGAGGAAAGTGGAAGTCTCTGCTTTACTCTCGCCCGTGAACGTGACTCTTGTATACAACTGGAGATGCAGGCATTTGCTTGGTTTAGGGGAAACAGGAGATGGGGCCCAGAATCTACCTTTCGGAATTCGTCCCACAAAGCTTATAGTTACCCCTTCTCAGAAGAGGTGATATGGCTCAATGGTACCTTTTTTCGTGGCCAGAGAGGTACTGTGACTCTGCCTCAACCACGCCTGGCACCTCACTGTATGGGAACTTATGAAGGGGACCTTTGGCCATGGACGGAATGCCAGTCCAGTACTGTGGGCTGGGCAGATGTGGGACGGACCTTTACTTATTCCCCGAATATGAAAGGGCCTTTTCCTTTACAGTTGTCGTGGACGGAGGGACCATTTCTACAGGATAGTACTATGAACCCATTTTCAAAGTGGGTTCTGTGTGGGGTTAATGGTAGCTGCACAGATATGACACCCTTTGTTTTATTACGGGGGGGGACAGTTGCCCGTAATAATGTGTCTGGAGTAGTCCATGAGCTACTATTCCTGAGCGAATCCCTTGAATGGAGATATGGGAGAGTGCTCGGGGGTGTCACCCGGATAGGAAAATACCTAGGAAAAAATGCCTCTTATGCCCCCACCCCGGTGTGTGTCCATCCACCATTCATGTTTGTCCTTAGTAACTTTTCTTTCAGCAATTGTTCTAATGCTTCTTGTTATTTGTCCCAATGTTGGGACGCAACACTCTATCACAGAGCCATGGTACTTAGGGTCCCCCGTTGGGTCCCCGTGCCTGTAGAGGCTCCTAGTACATTGTCTTTGTTCAGGCATAAGAGAGATTTTGGAATTACGGCCGCTGTTATTGCTGCGGTGGCGGCTGCTGCTGCCGCAGCTACAGCCGCTGGTGTAGCCATGGCTTCTTCAGTTCAAACCGCCTCTACCTTAAATACCTTGGCTTCTTCCACAGCTGCCGCCTTAGACACACAATCAAATTTAAATTCCCAACTCAAAGGTGGCATTATGATCCTAAATCAAAGGGTGGACCTAGTTCAGGAGCAAATTGATGTTCTTTGGCAAATCGCTCAGTTGGGATGTGAATGGAAACTTAATGCCTTATGTATCACTAGTGTTCAATATGAAAACTTTACAAGGGCAGCAAATCTGTCAAAGCAACTGTCCTTGTACTTGGCAGGGAATTGGTCCCTAGATTTTGATGCGGAATTGGAGGAACTAAGACAAGCTATTGTTATGATCAATTCCACGCGAGTGGACCTTAGCCTGGCTGAGGGTTTTACCTCTTGGCTTTCCTCTGCCTTTTCCTTCTTCAAGGAGTGGGTAGGGGTAGGGATGTTTGCAGTTTGCTGCCTTGGGGGCTGTGCGCTGTGCCTCTGGTTGATTTGTCGCCTGCAAGCCCAGACCAGGCGGGACAAGGTAGTTATTTCTCAAGCACTGGCCGTTTTGGAGTGTGGATCCTCCCCCCAGATTTGGCTGTCGGCCCTAAAGAGCACCTAGTTTCCCCTGGCCCTTGCACCCTTAGGGCCTGAAGTGCCCATTGTACAAGGAGGAGCAGAGGGTTGGTGTTGGGAACACGACATTCATTGGCGCTCAGGCTGCGAGACAAAGTACTGCACATGAGGTATGCTCTTAGCAGCCTCATGGAGGGCATGTTTGATTGCATATGGGTTGGTACCGACATCCCATCTCTGAGAAAAGGTACCGGACGGGTGAGGCACCAGCCTGGCTGGCCACCTGGCCTGGGGTCTTCACAATGTCCTTTTGTTTATCAGAGATCAAACCTCTACCTTCACCTGCTGCGCTTTATAATAGAAAGGGGGAACTGCAGGGAGCCACATCTAGTCCCCACCACTAGATGTCGCTGGCACTGCAGGAAACCACATCTACCTCGTGGCGTTTAACTTCATTTTACGACAGTGCTTTCGCGCCAACCGTATTCAAGGTACGCGCATGCGCTTGACGCAACCTGTCCTGAGCCTATCCCGTGGCGCCTGGTGCTGACAAGCGGGTAAGCAGCCAATCAGTAGGTGCCTCATTGCCCATCCCCCAATAAAAGTAGCTGCACATCCCGCCCCCGCGTCCTTCTCCATCCGCTCTCCTGTTAACAAAGAGCTCTCCAATAAAGTGTGATCAAGAAGGATCCTCGTGTGGTGATTGTTCTTTCCCGCTGGTCGGGGGGGCTCGCCGCAGGTTCCCAGCTGATGGATATTTGGGAATTAAAGCCTCCTGGATGGAGTGTATTGTTGGGGGTGGGCTTATGGGTGTTATAGCCAGTTTCCAAATCCCAGTGTTTGGCACACTCTCCTGTTGCTTTGGTCCACCTTATGTTTACCAGGGGGTGATGTCCCTCCTCTGCTCGTGCCATCATTTCCCCCTGCCGTCATGGAACTTCCCCTGGAGCCTGTAAGCCAAAACAAACTTCTTTTTCTCAAAAGTTGCTCTTGGTTGGGTGATTTCTACCAGCTGTGAGAACAGCAATGAGAACTGTGGACTGCAACAGTTAACATGTGTAAAACAAAACACAAGTAAGTATTGAGAGCTGATTCATCACGGTTTTTTTGTTTGTTTGTTTTTTGTTTTTTGTTTTTTGTTTTTTGTTTTTTGAAGTAGGGTCTCCCTCTGGCTTAGGCTGACCTGGAATTCACTATGTAGTCTCAGGGTGGCCTCAAACTCTCGGCAATCCTCCTACCTCTGCCTCCCGAGTACTGGGATTAAAGGCGTGCACCACCACGCCCAGCAACACATTTTAATATAGTTATTTTTATAATACAATTTGACCGAAGAAGTCAGGTTTATCATAGAAACTTTTACTTAACTTGAAATTCTCTAACCCAAAATAAAGAAGGTATCATATAAAGGCTCATCTTATTACCAATCCATTAGATCTTTCAACAATTTACATGGATAGAGTTTACTGAAAATATATTTCATAAGCATTCTTACAACATACTTCTTCAAGGAACTCTTAACTTTATTCAGTGACCAATTGACCAATTCAGCATGAAACCAGATCAGGTTGCCTCATGCTTAAATCTAAGCTTTCTGTGGAATAAATAGCAGATGATAATTCTCAATGGTTTTAGAGCTGTAATTAAATAAATAAAATAAGCACAATTTTAAAAGCTAAAGCTTTCCCAGAGATGCCAATGAAATTTGACATGGGACAAAAACAACAGACTCAATTTTTGAACACTAATTACTTTCTCCCTATAATAAAGACAATATTTTGAAAGCTGAATATCATAATGAAACCTCATTGGCTTGATCTTCACTTAGCCTGGAGTTTAGAAGTATTGGGCTGTTTTGATAGATTTCATGAGCTATAGTTATTCTCTGAAAAGTTTATGGCCATTGATGAAACAATGGGCTAGTCTGTCACACAGATTGGATGACACATGTATACCACTTTATAATATTATTTCTTCTTGAATCCATCCTTACTGATCACCTTCCCATTTCAAATATTTCCTTTGGAGAAGGATGAGATTGTATTTTCATGACTTGATAATTCTCACATACCCTTAGATGGATACAGAGTCTTAGACATGTGAAACCACCATTTAGTCATTGCATAATTGTAAATATAAACAAAACAATATTTTATAAGTTGATGTTTTCAGTTTAGAATATATATACATACATATATATATCCCATATAAGTTATAAAGTAGAATGTTTAAATTCTTGTAAGAATATTTTCATTATGTATTATAATTTATATCATAACTAATGTGTTGATTTGAATCATATGTCCGCTATAAGTTCATATGTTTTGACTGCTTGGTCCCCAGCTGTTGGCTATTTGGAAGGCAGAGACTTGCTGGAAGAAGTGTGTTGCTTGGGGTGGACCCTGAAGTTTATTAGCCTCTCGCTTGCTTACAAATATTAATTCTTTTAACTCTCTTGCTGCTGTCTTCCACCTGCTATGGGCAGAAAAGATGTCCAGTCTCTGCTCATACCATGCTTTCTTCTGCCTTCATGAAGCTTTTCCTTAAAAGTCAAAATAAATCCCATCCTCCCATTGGCTCTTTTTGCTCAGGTGTTTTGTTCTAGCAACACAAAGGTAACTGCAACTCCTTAACTTGTTTTATGCTAGTTCTCTGTGTTTTCAACACAAATAACCATGCTGTGGTTTGTGGCACATTAGGCAAGCTGTGAAGACTAATGCTATCACAGTCATGAAGCACAGAAACATAAAGTCACTCACTTAAGACACTCAGTATTTTTTCATGAGGAATCTTCTGTTAAACTATGCTATTTGGGTTGGAGAGATGATTTAGTGGTTAAAGTGCTTGCTTATGAAACCTAAAGACCCAGTTTCCATTTCCCAGTACCCAGATGCACAAGGAAAGGAGGGACATGCATCTGTGAAAGGTCACCAATCCCTAATAAATACAACTAACCTGCTTCTTTGGCTTCTGTACCATCGCTTGCTTAACATAGACATAAGGACAGCCATTTTGTGAAGGAAAAGCACATTGTACGTGACTTTCTGCAACCAGCTGCCCGGGCTCAGATAAGGAACTAGTTAACTGAAATACTGACCTTTGCCTTAGAAACCTGTGCCTGCTTGCTCAACCGCAACCCCCTTACCCAATTTCTGGGAAGCCTCCGCTCAGAGACAATTGAACAATGCCTAACCGCAGGGGCCCTAGCTCCCTGCCCGAGGTCAAGATATCACGGCCAAGGCGACATCCTGACGACATCTGGAAAGTCCCTGAGCTGAAACATGTTTGAGATATTTCCGCATGTTTGTGGTTTTTCCCTTTAAAACCCCTGCCGCCCGGCTGCTCAGGGCTCTTCACCCCTCCTGCGTGGGGACTTCGTGTCGAGCCCCGGTGCACCGGTACCCACAATAAACCTCTTGCGACTTGCATTGAGAGTTCTCCATGTGAGTGTCTTCGGGTCTAGTAGACAATCCCATCTGGGGACCCTCAGGGGCTCCCCACATTTGGAGGTTCCACCGAGATTGTCCGGGATCTCTACAAGACCCCAGACCTCATTCCGGACCCCTCAGAGGTAAGAGGCGCCTCCTGTTACGTTTGTCTGTATGTTATGTTACTGTTCACTGTGTTTGTCTAACCTCGTCCGGTCTTGAGAATTCTCCATCTGGGTACCTTGCTCTGGGGTGTGGCAGGTCGGGGCTGACGGGCCTGAGGACCACCGCCCAAGCAATCTGGGGGACGCTCCTGATTGTCCGGAGGAGACAGACCTGATTTCTGTCTCCTATCTGAAGAACTCTGACCGAGTTCTTTTCTGTCGCAAGGTACCATCCGGGTCTAGCCCCCCGCCTTCTGAATTGCTTTCGTTTTTGCTCAGGCGGCGGGCAGGCCAACTCAGTCTTTTTGTTTTCTGTATTTTTCTGTTCATTTTGTTCTATTTTTCCTATTCTCCTCCCAATATGGGACAGACTGTTTCTACCCCTCTGGACTTGACTCTAACACATTGGACTGACGTTAAGACGAGAGCTCATAACTTATCAGTAGAAGTTAAGAAAGGGAAATGGCAAACTTTATGCCAGGGAGAATGGAATTTGCTGAATGTAGGATGGCCTCAGGAGGGAACCTTTGACCTAGAGGTTATCCAAGCTGTCAAGAAAATTATTTTGCAGGAGCCCGGAGGCCACCCTGACCAGCTACCCTACATTTTTACCTGGCAGGATTTGGTGCAGGACCCTCCCTCTTGGCTAAAACCCTGGATCTTCCCCAAACCTATTAACAGAGACTCCTTGCAGTCCGCCACAGTTCTTGTTGCAGGTTCAGGACAAAAGAAGAAGATCTATCCGGATACCCAGACAGACTTACTCCTGTCAGACGCCCCACCGCCCTACCCGCCATCTCACGCTCCCACAGCTCCGCCTAACCCCTCAACCGAAGGAGCACGTGGGGGGCCGGCAGCGGGGACCAGAAGCAGACGGGCTCAGACTCCAGATGCCGCTATCACCCTGCCCCTTAGGGCTATAGGTCCTCCTCCTCCCCCAGGGCCAGGAGATGACCCAGATCAAAGACCCCTACCACCACTTCAATATTGGCCTTTCTCTTCTGCAGACTTATATAATTGGAAGGCTAATCACCCCCCTTTCTCAGAGGATCCCTCTAAACTAACTGCTCTCGTGGAATCTCTAGTTTTCTCTCACCAGCCCACTTGGGATGACTGTCAGCAGTTACTCCAAACCCTCTTCACAACAGAGGAGAGGGAACGCATCCTGTTGGAAGCCAGGAAAAACGTTCCTGGGGATGATGGACGTCCCACACAGCTCCAGAACGTGATAGATGACGGGTTTCCCTTAACCCGCCCCAACTGGGACTTCAACAACCCTGAAGGTAGGGAGCATCTCCGCGTCTACCGCCAGGCTCTAGTGGCTGGTCTCCGGGGAGCCGCGAGGCGTCCCACGAATTTGGCCAAGGTAAGAGAGATTATTCAGGGACCTGATGAACTACCCTCTGTTTTCCTGGAGCGCCTCATGGAGGCCTACCGTAGATATACACCATTTGATCCAACTGCAGAGGAACAAAGGGTATCAGTTCTGATGAGTTTTGTTGACCAGTCAGCACCAGATATCAGGAAGAAATTACAGAGATTAGATGGCTTAAGTAGATATACGCTGTCGGACTTAGTTAAGGAAGCTGAGAAAGTTTACAATAAGAGAGAAACTGAGGAAGAAAGAGAACAGAGAAGAGCAAAAGAGCAGGAGGAAAGGGACAATAGACGAGATAAAAGACATGAGAGAAATATGACTAAAATTCTGGCCGCCGTAATTCAGGATAGAAAGAACCTAGACAAAGAAAAGCATAGAAATCCTAGACAGAAACAAAACCAGGGCAACAGACGGCAGTTAGAAAAGGACCAATGTGCCTATTGCAAAGAAAAAGGACATTGGATAAAAGACTGCCCTAAGAAGAAACCAAGAGAAATCTTGACTTTGGAGGAAGACGATGAATAGGGGGGACGGGGCTCGGAACCCCTCCCCGAGCCTAGGGTAACCCTTAAGGTGGAGGGGAAACCCATTAAATTCCTAGTAGATATGGGGGCTCAACATTCAGTCCTGTTAAAACCAGGAGGACCATTATCAGGCAAAAAGTCGTGGGTTCTCGGGGCCACCGGGAACCAACAATTTTCATGGACTACCCGAAGAACAGTGGACCTAGGCATGGGCCGGGTATCCCACTCGTTCCTTGTGATTCCTGGTTGCCCAGCCCCCTTACTAGGACGGGACTTATTGACAAAAATAGGGGCCCAAATCACTTTTACTAAAGAAGGCCCCCATGTAACTGATAAGACAGGAAAACTTATTCAAGTCTTAACTATGAAGTTAGAAGATGAACACAGGCTATTTGAAACGCCTCAGACTAATTTAGAAGTTGATAAATGGCTCACTGAGATCCCTGGAGCCTGGGCTGAAACGGCTGGCATGTGGCTAGCCTCCCACCAACCACCCATAATTATTGATCTGAAGGCTTCTGCTGTGCCCATATCAGTGAGACAGTATCCCATGAGCCAAGAGGCCAGGGAAGGGATAAGACCCCACATATTGAGACTTTTGAAACTGGGAGTGTTGAGAAGATGCCAGTCACCTTGGAACACCCCCCTATTGCCAGTGCGTAAGCCCAACTCTAATGATTTCCGCCCAGTGCAGGACCTAAGAGAAGTTAACAGAAGGGTGGAGGACCTACACCCAACAGTCCCCAACCCTTACAACCTATTAAGCTCACTCCCACCTGAGAGGGATTGGTACACCGTCCTGGATTTAAAAGATGCTTTCTTCTGCCTACCTCTACATGAAAAAAGCCAGCTCGTCTTCGCCTTCGAATGGAAAGATCCGGATATGGGACTCTCCGGACAGTTGACTTGGACGAGATTACCACAGGGCTTCAAGAATTCACCCACCATCTTCAACGAAGCCCTCCACCGAGACCTGGCACCCTTCCGAGCCTCCAACACCCAGGTAACACTCCTCCAGTATGTTGATGATCTTCTCCTTGCAGCTAACAGTCAGGCTGAATGCGAAAAGGGAACAACTGCGCTGTTGGAGGAGCTGGCCCATTTGGGGTACCGAGCCTCAGCTAAGAAAGCTCAAATCTGCAAAAGGCAAGTCACATATCTGGGGTACTCTTTGAAAGGAGGACGGAGGTGGCTGACGGAGGCCCGTAAACAGGCCGTGGAACAGATTCCAGTCCCAACAAATGCCAGACAAGTACGGGAATTCCTAGGGTCCGCTGGGTTTTGCAGACTTTGGATACCTGGATTTGCCTCCCTGGCTGCCCCGCTTTATCCTCTGACTAAGACAAATACAGCTTTTAAATGGGAAAAAGAACACCAGCAGGCTTTTGACAGCATTAAGCTTGCCCTGTCCCCAACAACACAGCCCCTCCAGGAAGCTTTCATTTCTACTTGCCATCAGCTGGGGAACCTAACATCCAAAACACCTAAGTTTATGGTGGACACCTGAATCAAACCACCATAAACTTAGGTGTTCTGAATGCTAGGTTCCCAGATGATGGAGATTAGGGCATTAACGCCTTCTGGGGGGCAGTGTATTGTGAATCCCAGAGCCCTGGAGAAGGTATGATGAAGATTAACCTTAATCTCCTGTTTCTCTCTCTCTCTCTCTCTCTCTCTCTCTCTCTCCCCCCCCCCACCTCTTCACTCTATCTCTTTTATATTACCTATCTTTTTCTTCCTTCTTTTCCTTGGTGCTGGCCTGTAACTCCCAGCGCCAGCATGTGGTTAACATCCACAATGAGCTGTTGTTCAGAGAGACCTGCAAGGTTTCAAAAAAGAGGACAGATTTCTGTCAGAGTACTTGATGACCCACCAAAGGTTAGTGGTAAGACCCTACTGCCAAAGACACCATATGCTGTTGGTATGGAACATGAAGTCACCTGGATGGAATCTGGAAGAGAGTCAATCCCCAGACAGTTAGCTCGTCTAGTGCCAGAAGCTGCTACATGAGAAACTGGGATAAAATGACCAACATCGGTCCAAGCAACTAGTGGTCTAAGCTACTCAGCAACAAACAACCTCTCATGATGCTCACAGAAGTGCAATAGTGGCACACACCCTGGTGGGTAGCCAACTGCTCTTGGATTGGCTACCAGATCTGCTCAGTGGAATGGAACCAATAGCTGAAGCTGGGAAACAAGTCAGAACCATATCCAAAAAATAAGCCTACTCTCCATTATCAAGCTCCCACCAATTGTGGGCTACAAGAGGGCCTACACCTATGAAATTCTCTCTGAAATAATAATGGTCATCCCACTTACCTGGTGATGACTTCACTCTCCGTTGGAGAATTTGCTTCTCTTTTTCAGATGAATGCAGAGCCTGAGGAGAGAACCATCCCATTGCAACTCACCAGGGCCCCAACTGAAACCAATAGTAATTGGGAAAATGAACAAGAGTGCTGCTTTCTTGGTGAACCTGATACCAGCACAAGGGTGAAGGAGATAGACACAGAGAACACTCAACTCCTACCAAACCAGATATCCAGAGACACAGAGGCTTCCAAGACCTCATCACTGAAGTAGACCTAAAATGAACCCAACACAGCTCAAGGAAATTTATGGAAGAGAGTGTGGAAAGATTGCTAGAGCCACATGTTGGGACATTAGGCACAGACACATTGCCTCTTACCCATAACTTATGGGTAACCCCACAATGCATGACATACATTCCCCAATGATGAGGGGCCCCCAATGATAGGGAGTAGGCTAATGATGGTACCAAGAAGGCTGTATAAACACTGTGTACATAACTAATAATAAAAATAAAATAAAATGTAATAGTAGCAAATTATTCTGGATTGCTAACATGTATAGAAGTATGATGCACAGTAACAATAGAACAAAGATGATGGAACAAAAATAAACTGATTTACAACTCTTTGTGCATGGGTGTTGAGGGATTTTTTTTTTTTTTTGGCACTTGTGTGTGCAGATGTGCATGTCCAATGTGCATGTATATGGAGGCTAGAGGGGAATGAAGATGGTCCTCTTCCATTATTTATCCACATGTTTTCCTGAGATGGATAATCTCACTAGCTTGGAGTTGCAGTTGTCAGTCAGAATAGCTGACTAGTGAGCCCCAACCACTTTCTTCTCTCCACTCCAGACAGGACTGGTGTTGTAGGCTTATATGGCCACAATCTGCTATTTACATAGGTGCTAGGGAATCAAACTCATGCTTCAGTGACCAGCACTCTTACTGTCTGAGAATCTCCTTAGCCCTTATTTTAAGATTCTTAGACTATATACACATGAAGATAATATATATATGTAGGCTATAACAAGCTAAAGACGTGCATTTTGTACTCTAGAGTAATTACTAAAAAACTAAGTATAAAACATACTTGATAAATAAAAGAGAACAGTGAAACTCAATCTGTCCAAAAGAAGTGAAGGAATAAGTAAATAATGAACAAAGAATAGATGAGACATACAGAAACTAAACAGCAGGGAATGCTTAAGCTCATTTATACTGTCAATCACAATACTGCTTATTGAGCAAATAGAATATGAATTGTCATCTGCATAAAAAGCAACACTCAACTATATGTTCTCTATAAAACATGCCTTTTAAATATGAAGACACAAACAAGTTAAAAATAAAAGATTAAAAATATACCACACATGGGGGCTGAGAAGATGACTGAACAGTTAAAGGTGATTGCCTTCAAACCATCCCAAGCCAGGTTCAATTACTCAGTCACCCATTTAAACCAGACATAAATAATGGCAAAATTATCTGGTGTTTGTTTAAAGTGGCAAGAAACCCTGGTGTAATCCCCCCACACACGTGCAAATAAATAATTATATATAATTAAAACTTATGTAGTGAGCCAGGTATGTTGGCACACGTCTTTAATCCCAGCACTCCGGAGGCAGAGGTAGGTGGACCACCATGAGTTCAAGGCTACCCTGAGGCTACATAGTGAGTTCCAGGTCAGCCTGGGCTAGAGCAAGACCCTACCTCAAAAAACTGAAAAAAAAAAATTATGTATCATTGAATTATACATATACATAACATGAAAATACTAATTATCAGAAAATTTTAAATTTCATTAAGAATTGATAAAAGAATGGAGCACATGATAAAAATAAGATCTGCACCTGATCAAAAAGTAATGAAAATATAGTCAGACTCTCCAAATACCTATACATAATTAAATCACAATGGAGATGCACTATTCACTTTCTGAAGTAGTTAAAAATTTAAAAATTGACAATACTTATGAGTGAGGATATGGAGTATTGTACACAATTGGTGGGAATGTGATGAGTACAATATAAAGAACAGTTTGGAAGTTACATGAAAAGGCACATTTTCACTTACTTTATGACCCAGACATTCTATTCATAGGTAGTTAGTGAATAAAATAAAAATGTAGGCTAGGAATAGGCTCAGTCAATAAAGTTTTTGCCTTGCAAGACTGAGTAACTGAATTGGAATCCCTAACATCCACGTAAATGCTGGACATGGTTATGCATCTATAATCCCAGTGCTGGTGAGGCAAAGATAGGAGGATTCATTAAGACTTACTGGCTAGCAAATCTAGACAAGTAGGTGAGTTCTATGTTCAGTCAAAGATATTTGTCTCAAAAAATAAGATATATGAGGCAAAAAGATAGCTCAGTGGGTCAAGGGTTTGCCATACAAGCTTGAGGACCTGAGTTCATATCCCCAGGACTGTGCAATGGCTGTTTGTGATAGCATGCACTATAGTCACAGCACTGGGAAGACTCCTATCTCTGTCTTCAGCAATAGGGTATTTCTATTCCTGGTGGGAAACCAAGGACCTTGACACTGGCCTGTAATGTTTTGGGGGTATGAGGGACCGCCCTGGCCAACAACTCACTGGAAGGTATCCCATCCCTGGCACTGAAAATTTTCTAGTAACAATCTATGGCTTCTGAGTATTCCATTGTCCAAAAAAGTAAGTTTCCATGGGACTTATTTATATCCTCTTAGATTTTGGTTAGCCCTCCCTCCACATTTACTTTATTCAGTCTCTTCCCATGACCTCACTTGGGTCTTTTCATCCCCATTAATCTGTTCTTCTACTTTCATATATAATGCCATCCTATTAAGTTCCCCCTCCCTCCCTTTCAATTCCCTTTATATCTCTTTTCTTTCTTACTGGCCTCTGCTACTGAGTTTTATGCCTATTCACATAGAAGTCCAATCATTTGTAGCTAGGATCCACATATGAGAAAGAACATTTGACTTTTGGCTTTCTGGGCCTGGTTTACCTCACTAAATATAATACTTTCCAGATCCATCCATCTTTCTGGAAATACTTTTAAAATGAAATAAAAAAACAACAGAAAATACATGTTCATCCACAGACTTATAGATAATATTGCATAATATTATTAAAAGTTTAATTCATAGTTGTTCTAAAGATAAATATCCCTAATATCCATAAAGCAATTATAAATTCATATATCTAAATATCAGTTAGCACTCAAAAGAAGCAGACTACTAAAACAAAATTGCAACCATGAATCTCAAAAGCTTTACACGAATTGGAAGAAGTTGGGTACAAAAGGTACTTTCATTTATGTTAAATTTTTCAGTAGGCAGAACTCAACAAGGGCAGAGCAGATCTGTGGGGGTGGAAGTGGGTTGGGCTAGGTTGTATACCTAGCTAAAAGCACATGAAATCTTTCAGGGATGATGGCCATCATTTCGGCTTCACATTTGTAAGTCTTCATTAACCTCTACACTTAAAATTAATTCACCTCAGAGTAAGCATTTTTCCTTCATAAGGCTTAATATCATACAAAATTAATTTTAAAGCATTCACTCTCTTTTATAGCCTAGTGATTCATAAACTTTCATCAGTTGATACATAAAAGGAAACTGGCTACATCCATAAATCTAGAAACCCAAAGAAACACCAAATTTTGTCTGTACATCATAATTTTTGCTTTGATGAGACCAAAGCATGCAATTAAATTGTTAATTTTAAGCCAGCATGACATAGAAAATTTGAAAAAGCAACCTTAACCTAAAGATATAGGAGCTGTGACATAGACTATATTCTCAATAAATGTTGGCAACAATTTTCCGAAGATTTCTGTTCCAATAGTAAAATTTATGTTTTTAATGGTATATGGCAGTATTTGTTCTTAGTTTTAAAATTTATGAACTTTTTGAAATAAAGTAGCTTAATAAAAATAAGTATGAAATATTAACTTTCTGTGAATGCTTTCAGATACTCTACCATATAATATCAGAGCAATAAAGTCATCTTTCTTAATTTATTTTCCTTCCATTCATAATTCTGGAGCTAACATTTGTGCTTCCAGGAACACTGACAAATTGCCTACCAATCAAACTGCTTCATGCTACGTTGTGTGTAGTACCATGTTTGAAGTTGCTACTTAAAGCTAGCTACTTCTTTGTATATATTGTGATAGATAATAACACTAAACTTCAATTCTTTCTCAAATACCCATTTCATGTTCATAGGTCACAACCGAACATAAAGTCCCACAGATGATATTCAAAATTGTTATTTGAAACAGAATGATAACCTTTGAGTCTAATTTATTTTCATAGTCATTTCTTGACTATGTTAATGAGGATGCATCTTTAGACAGTGTAGCATTTACCTGCCATTCTTTAATTCTTCTGCTACATAAAATCTGAGGTACATATTTCCAACCCTCCACATCTTCAGATGGAGGTAAATTAGACCTCCAGGGTAGCTGCCCTCTTAGATCCATTGACTTTGGTTATCATAGCTCTAGGGAATTTTGTACTGGCTTTTGATTTGGATATTCAAGTGAAAGATCAGCATACTATGTACAGTAACATATGGAACCAAAGGGTAGAAATACAATGTTTAGAAGTGAAGATACCCTCAAACAGTACAGAAAGCATACTTGAATGTACATTGTCCACTTGCCCTGTCATCATCTTGAGTTCATCAAAACCACTGCTACTCCAATAAAAATTAAAATTTAATAAATCAGCTACAATATGTATACTAAAAAGAAATATATAAAACTCAAAAGAAAAATAAACATACTTAATTCAAAAATAAGATTAAAATGATATTATATTTCTGAGTTCAAGGAATCTTTACCATAAAAAGATACCTTTCTTAGCTAATTAATCCAATATATCAATTCAACAAAATCTAAGTAAAAATGCTGTAATTTTATGGTTTTTTAAAACAAAAACACAAGCAATTCCAAAGTAAATTCTCAATAGTAAATGTGCTGGTTTGAATTAGGTGTTGCCCCATAAACTTATGTGCTCTTAATGTTTGATCCCCAGCTGATGGCAATTTGGGAAGTGGAGCCTTGTTGGAGGAGGTGTCTTGCTAGGGGTGGGCCCCATGCTTTATTAGGAGCTTGTTTTCCAGTGTTAGTTTGGTTCACTCTCTTGCTGCTGTCTCCACCTGCAATGGCAGAGGTGATTTCTGGCCTCTGGTGGATCTTCTTTTCCCTGCTATCATAGAGCATACTCTCATGCCTGTAAGTCCAAATAAACATCTTTCTTCCCACAAGATGCTTTTAATTGGGTGCCTTGTGCAAGAAATGACAAGGTAATTGCAACAGTAACTGTGCAGGACTCACCAAAAAATAATTGAAAAAAATACAAAGATAGGTGATACTGATTTAATGATTTTCAAATTCAGAAATATCCTTATTTTATAGTAATTTTCAAGTTTTAAAATTAATAGACCTTGAAAAGTCATGCAATAAATTAAAAACTGAGGTCAGAACCAAACACCCAAATACAATGTACACGCAATATGTATGTGCCATGCAATAGTAGCACACAGTCTCAGTGGATGACCATCAGCTTTCTGGTTGGCTAAGAGATCAAAACAGTGTAAAGGAACCCATATCTGGAATTGGGAACAAAATCAGAATCCTATGGACACAAAGATTAGGTTCTCCAGTGCCAAGCTCTCATTAGTCTTTGGCTAAAAGAGGGGTTACATAAATCAAATTCTCCCTAAATTAATAATGCTTATCCCACTCTCCATAAATGGATAATCTGTTCTTTTTCAAAATGTAGAGATACTAGAGCAGATAAACTATTCCTCACACTTCATCCAAGCCACAGCTGAAACTACAGAGCCACTGGGGAGACAAGCAAGAGTGCTGCTTCCATGCTGTACCTGATAATCAGTGCCAGGGTGAAGGAGACAGACCCTAAGGATATTCAACACCTACCAGAGCAGAGATCCAGAAGCTCCTAAGAGCTCATCACTGAAGTAGACTTAAAACTCACCCACCACAGCTCAGGGAATTTTGCAGAAGAGGGAACAGAAAGGTGGTAAGAGCCACAGGTTGCGATATCTCTTAGGCATTTCCTTGCCCCCAAAATAACTGACTATGGCTCCCTCAACATATGAACCATAACTCCATGAGGAATACCAACAACCCTGCTGAAGAAAGTCCCCAATGGAGTGGGGGAGGGGTGAGGGAAAAGAGGGTACCAATACTTGATGTATCCATAGAAAACATCATGTTAATAATAATAAACATTTAAAAATGAAGATAATGGGTCTTGCCTTATAGGTTTGTCTATAGTAAGACAGGAATGAATGCATGTTTATGCATAAATATATGAATGTATATATCTCAACTAGCTCAGTATTTGGCTCATTATGAAACTTCGGTAAGTGATATTAATGTAAGTATTATTCTGGGCATAATGATACTTAGCTATATATTTTAAATAATAAATTCTATCTATATAGCCTGTTCATTTAAATTGTTCTTAGAGATTTTTGGCTTCATTTATACATTTGGATATTAAAATGAGGTAGGATCAATATTTTTGTTATTTCACTTGCATATTTTCTCTACAAAAATTATGTTCCATACTAAGGGAGAACTTTGATAAAAATGTTCAAAGTATACAAGGAGAAGCTTTCAAAATTACAGAGACATTAGCCTGAGTGATTAGATCTTATATTCTGGGTGGGAAATATGATTATTTTCCATGTATAACTGTATTGCATTAATGGTTTTATTGCAATGTCTGAATGCCATATAAATTGCTATTTTAATACTTTATAACAATTGTAATTCTATTCTATGACATCATATCACTCTTTGACTTTTACCATCATGATGTGACTTTGTTTTTTTAAATCCTGAAGAGTTTTGGCTAATATCTTCAAGTAATTTACATGATACCAAAATTTAAGATATCTGTACAGCCACCTTAAACTAGTTGATGAATACATTACTCAATGTTAAATTTTCTATAAAAAAACTGAAGTTTTGTACAACAAAAGAAACCATCAACAAAGTGAACAGACAGCCTATAACATGGGAGAAACACTTTTCCAGTTATACCTCAGACAGAGGGCTAATAACCAGAATCCACAAAGAACTGTAAAAATTCAACATCAAAAAAAAAAAAAGACAATAGTGAATCACAAAATGGGCTAACAAAATGAACAGACAGTTCATAAAAGAAGTACAAATGGCCTAAAAAAGTGTTCAATATCTCCAGGCATCAGGGAAATGCACACTAAAATCACTGTGAGGTACTGCCTTACTCCAGTCAGAACTGCTGTCATCAGGAACACTGGGTACAAATGCTGGCAAGGAAGTGGGGAAAGAGGACCTCTTATTCATGGCTGGTATGAATGCAAAATAATATAGCCAGTATGATAATCAGTATGAAGATACATCAAAAAATTAGGACTAGAACTCCTATATGACCCAGATATACCACTCCTGGGCCTGTACCCTAAGGACTCCACATGCTACTACAGAGATACTTGCACATCTATTTACAATAGCAAAGAATTGGAATCAGATGGCCTGGATGACCATTGTCAGATGAATGGATTATGAAGATGTGGTACCTAAACACAATGGAATTCTACTCAGCAGTAAGGAAAATGAAATTGTGAAATTTTCAGGAAAATGGATGGACCTGGTAGGAATTGTATTAAGGGAAATAATCAAAACTCAGGAAGACAAAAACCACCTGTTCTTTCTGATATGTGTATTCTAGGTTGTAACATCTATAGGTATGTTTATCTTGGGGGCAAATGTGGATAAAACCTCTAAAGTTAGAATGGTAACCAAGAGCAAGTATAAAGACATGAATAGGAATAGGAGTGAGCAAAAGGAAGGATAAAGGGACACAAGTAACAAATAAACAGAGGGGGGCACTGTGGAGGAGAGGGGTAAGGTGAGTGAGGGATGGAGAAGAGGAGAGGGAAAGAATCAACAAAAAGCAAATTATATTTGGAAACAACAGAATAAATGATCTAGATCTCTATATCTCAATGAAAGTGACAAAATAAAATAAGAGGATCCTAAGAGAAAAAAAAACTGATAGCTAAACATTTGGGGGAAATTATTCTATATTTCAATTTTACAACAGAATAAAAATTAATTTCATGAAACCAGGCATGGTAGTGCAAGCCTGTAACCCCACTGTTTGGGCAGTAAAGGAGTTTTAGGACAGCCTCAGCTACGTGAAGAATGTGAGGCCATCATAGGTTTCATAAGAACCTGTCACAAAAAAAGTAAACTATTGGGCTGGAAGGATAGCTTAGTGGTTAAGGCGTTTCCCTGCACATCCAAAGGACCCATATTCTATTGCCCAAAATGCACAGAAGCCAGATGCACAGGGTGGTGTACACATCTGGAGTTTGTTTGCAGTGGTTGGAGGCCCTGGTGCATCCATTCTCTCCCTCTCGCTCTCTCCCTCCCTCCCTCCTTCTCTATCAAATAAAAAACAAAAAGGCTGGAGAGATGGCTTAGCAGTTAAGTGCTTGCCTCTGAAGCCTAAGGACCCTGGTTCGAGGCTCGATTCCCCAGGACCCACGTTAGCCAGATGCACAAGGGGGCACATATATCTGGAGTTCATCTGCAGTGGCTGGAAGCCCTGGTGCGCCCATTCTCTCTCTCTATCTGCCTCTCTCTCTCTCTCTCTGTCACTCTCAAATAAATAAATAAAAATGAACAAAAAAAATTTTTTAAATAAGAATAATAATAAATTTTTAAAGTAAACTATAAAGAATTTTTCAAACGCAAATTTTATGTATACCTTCATTTCATTTTACTTATTTCAGTCAGCAGTAGAAATCATTAAAATGTGTGTCCTATCTGTGACCTTCAGCCCACAAGAGTGAATGTAGTTACTTGAAAGAAGGGATTCTGTTGAGTTTGCTTTGCATTGCATCCCAGCATGTGACCCACAGCCAGAAGGCATAGACAGGGTATGTAGATTTTCAAACATTTTAGATAATTGATTTTTAAATTTTCTTAGACATATTCTATATGTTTTAAGATTTAGTTATTTATTAATTCATAAAATACCCTGTCAATGTATGTAGAACTTCAAAGAAAAGGTTGAAAACAAGTAAGTGAATAGTAGGTGAGGAAAGTATACACAAAATCAAGTCACAGATGGAAATGGAAAAAATATATAGTTAATGGGCTGGAGAGATGGCTTAGCGGTTAAGCGCTTGCCTGTGAAGCCTGAGGACCCCAGTTCGAGGCTTGATTCTCCAGGACCCACGTTAGCCAGATGCATGAGGGGGCGCACGCATCTGGAGTTCGTTTGCAGTGGCTGGAGGCCCTGGCGTGCCCATTCTCTCTCTCTATATCTGCTTCTCTCTCTGTCTGTCTGTTGCTCTCAAATAAATAAATAAAAATAAACAAAAAAATTTAAAAAAAAAAGAAAAAATATATAGTTAAGTGGATTAAGCCCAGAAATATGAAAATTACATTTTTCCTTTCATATATGATCCTACCTTTTAATGTTTGTACGTATGTGAACAAGGAGATCTCAGATTGAGTACAGGCTATGATTGAAGACAGAAAACCATGAGTGGAGGAAAATGAGATGATGGGAATGGGGAAAAAGAAAAAAGGAGACTCATTTTTTGGATATGGTTCTGACTTGTTTCCTAGCTCTAGCTATGAGTTCCATTCCACTGAGTGGATCAGTTAGCTCAATCAAGAGTAGGAGGGGAAAGCCGGGCGTGGTGGCGCACGCCTTTAATCCCAGCACTCGGGAGGCAGAGGTAGGAGAATCGCCGAGAGTTCGAGGCCACCCTGAGACTACATAGTGAATTCCAGGTCAGCCTGAGCCAGAGTGAGACCCTACCTCAAAAAAAAAAAAAAAAAAAAAAAAGAGTAGGAGGGAAGAGGAAAGAGGAAAAATATTTAAAAACACTACAATAAGCCAGATACATAAGGTGGCGCATGCATCTGGAGTTCACTTGTGGTGGCTGGAGGCCCTGGTGCACCCATTTTATGTTTCTGTCTCTCTCTAGAATAAATAAATAAATATATAAATAAAATATTTGTATGAAAAAACACTACAATAAAACCCAGTATTTCTGGGTTTAATCCACTTAACTATATATAGTGCCAGCCACAGAATCCTCCTGCATTAACAGCAGACAAGGGTACCCAGGCTAGCATAGTTGCACATGCACCTGCAAGCTTGCAAGCACCTTCCCACTCGCCACTGCCTTCCACCACACCCCACCCCACCCCACCACACCCCACCACACCCCACCACACCACACCCCATGCACAGGCCCAGGCCACCAGGCTAGCATTGCCCTAGGGACCTCCATACATGAACTTATGGCTTCCAACTGAAACTACTGTACCCAGTAAAAGCATCCCTCATAATAGATGGTGAAAGAAAAGTTTTCCATGATAAAAGTCAGATTTACAACTATACAAACACAAAGCCCAATCTACAGCGAGTAATTAAGGGAATGCTCTCCACACAGAAGAGTCAAATAACCAACCTCAAGTGCCTACAAGAAGCAGATCACAATAACCAAACTCAGAGAAGGCACAAAAAAAAACTACAAAGTCCAAGAAAACACCAAATCACACAAACAACCACCATATGGGAAGGACTAAATGAAACCTTACAGCAATTATCCTAAATATTAATGGCTTTTATTCACCCATCAAGAGACATCAGCTAATAGGGTGGACCAGAAAATTAGACCCCTCAATCTTCTGTCTTCAAGAAAGCCACCTCACCACTAAAGACAGACACCTCCTCAGGGTAAAAGGGTGGAAAATGATTTTCTAAGCAAACAGAAATAAGAAGCAAGCAGGTGTAACTATATTAATATTGGATAAAATAGACTTCAAACCAAAAGTAATTTTAAAAAAAGACAAATAAGGCCACTTCTTACTTATCAAGGGAATGATCCAACAAGAGGATATCACAATCATCAATCTTTATGTACCAAACACAAGTGCAACACAATTCATAAATCAAAACCTACTTTAAACAAAAAAAACAGAAGTATCAACCCAGATGTCCATCACTAGAAGAATGGATAACTAAGATGTGGTATATCTACACAATGGAATTCTATACAGCAGTAAGAAAAAATGACATAATGAAATTTGAGGAAAAATGGTTGAACCTGGAACAGATCATTCTCAGTGAACTTACCCAAACACAGAAAAAAAAATCGCCACATAGTCTCACTCATCTACAGCACCTAACCTGAATCTACCCAAGATACCTTACATACCCAGAAAGCACCTCCTAGACTAGACACTAGGATGGAAGGGGAGGGCATCAAAGGGGTGGGAAACACAAAACTAGACCCAAAAGGCAATGGTACCATATTTTCTACTTACCAAAAGACAGACCAAATGGCTGATCCTTCACCAGGCCCTTAAAGAGAACACCTGAACCACAAGACACTGGAGAGGGTATGATCAAGACTAACCTTAATCTTCTACATCTTCCCTCCCTCACTTCCCCTCTCCCTCTCTCTCTCTCTCTTTTATCTCTAACTCTTGTATATTAGTTATCTTTTTCCTCATTTTCTTAGTGGGCACTGACATGTAACTCCCAGAACCAGCAAGGGGCTATCATCCACAATGAGCTTTTGATCAGAGAGACCTACAAGGTTTCCTAAAAGACAGACAGATTTCTGTCAGAGTACTTGATGACCCACCAAAGGCTAGTGATAAGACCCTACTGCTGAAGACAGCTTATGTGATTGACATGCAAATTAGAATGGCATGGCTGGAAGTTGGAAGAGAGTCAGTCCCCAGACAGTGTGTCTAGTGTCAGAAGGTGCTACATGGGTGACTGGGGGAAAACGACCAATATCTCTCGAAGCAACGCATGGTCTAACCTACTTAGCAGCAAATAACTTGTTGTGATGCCCACAGCGGTGGCACATAGCCATGGTGGGGAACCAACTGCTCTCAATTCGGCTAACTGATCCCCTCACTGGTATGGGACCCATAGCTGGAGCTGGGAAACAAGTCAGAACCAGATCCAAACATAAACCCCCTCTCCAATATCAAGCTACCATCAATTGTGGGCTACAAGAGGGCCTACACCTATTAAATTCTTTATTTAAAAAAAAAAGGGGTTATCTCATTTGTCCTATGCTAACTTACTCTCCACTGGAGAATCTGCTTCTCTTTTTCAGATAGATGGAGATCCTAAGGAGAGAGCCACCCCATCATATTTCAAAAGGGCCCCGGCTGAAACTAAGAAAAATTGGAGAAACAAGCAAGGGCACTGTTTTCCTGATGAACTGGATACCAGCACAAGGGGGAAGGAGATCAGCACAGAGAAAAATCAACTCCTACCAAATCAGAGAGCCAGAGCCTCAGAGGCCCCCAACACCTCATCACTGAAGCAGACCCAACATGGCTCAGGGAAATTTTGCAGAAGAGGGGGCAGAAAGAATGTCAGAGCCACATGTTGGATCATGATATGCAGAGACATTTATCTTACCCATAACTGTGGGCTAACTCCACAATGCATGACCCGTATACCTCAACAAGGAGGGGCCAAGGGGAGGGGTAGGTCATGGATGAGCCTAATAACGGTACCAAACTGACTGTAAAAAAAAAATAAAATAAAAAATAAAAATGAAAAAAATAAAATAAAATAAAACAGAAGTAACCACGAACACCATCATAGTTGGGGACTTCAATACTCCACTATCAGTAATAGATAGAACATACAAACTGAAAATTAACAAGGAAGTGAGAGAGCTAAACAAAACCATAGATCAATTAGACCTAACGGACAGATAGAACATTCTACCCCAAATCCACAGGCTACAAATTCTTCTCAGCAGCCTGTGGAACCTTCTATAAAATAGAACATATCCTGGGTCATAAAAGCTGCCTCCATATATTTAGAAAGCTTGATATAATTTCCTGCATAATATCAGATCACCATGCTGTATTGCTAGAAATTAACAAGAAAAGATCTGCCAGGAATCCCATCAGCTCCTGGAAATGGAACAACACATTTTTAAACAATAAATGGGTAGTGGAGGGAAGGAAATTGTGAGATTTCTAGAAATGAATGACAATGAGAATACATTGTACCAAAACTTATGGGACACAATGAAGGTGGTCCTCACAGGAAAATTCATAGTACTAAATGCCTTCATAACAAAGACAGACAGATCCCAAATCAATAACCTAACCACGCATGATTTTGGGTAGAATGTTCTGTAGATGTCTGTTAGGTCTAATTGATCTATGGTTTTGTTTAGCTTTCTCACTTCCTTGTTAATATTCTGTTTGGATGTTCTATGTATTGATGCAAGGGAAAGGCATGGGAAAAGCAAGAATAATCCAACCCAAAAAGCTTCAGATGGAAAGAAATAATTAAGACCAGAGCAGAAATTATTGAATTGGAAACTAAGAAAACAATTAAGAAAATTGATGAAACAAAGAGCTGGTTCTTTGAAAAAATAAACAAGATTGATAAACCTCTGTACAATTTGATCAAGTGACAAAAGGAGACACTTCCAATTAACAACGTCAGAAATGAAAAAGGAGAGATCACAACAGACATAAGTGAAATTGGTAGAATCATCAGGACTTATTTCAAAAACCTCTACTGCACAAAACAGGATAATATGGAGAAAATGGATGAATTCCTGGAAATATAACACCTACCAAAGCTAAATTCAGAGCAGATTAATCTTCTAAACAAAATTATCATACCCATCGATATTGAAAAGCTAATCAATAACCTCCCCAAAAAGAAGAGACTAGGACCAGATGGCTTCTCAGCTGAATTCTATCCAATCTTCATGGAAGAACTAAAACCAATTTTTCTCAAATTGTGCCACACAATTCAAGAACAGGGAAAGCTTCCAAACTCCTTCTACAAAAGTACTATCACCCTAATACCAAAACCAGGCAGAGATACCACAAGAAAAGAAAACTATGGGCCTATTTCTCTGATGAACATAGACACAAAAATCATGAACAAAATCCTTGCAAACTGAATTCAATGACACATCAAAAGCATTGTCCAATGTGATCAAATTGGCTCCATCCCAGGAACACAGGGTTGGTTCAACATATGGAAATCTGTCAATGTAATACACCACATAAATATTCTTAAACACAAAAACCACATGATCATTTCCATAGATGCAGAAAGGTCCTTTGACAAAAATACAAGACCACTTCATGATCAAATCATTAGAGAGAACAGGCATGCATGGTTTATATTTCAACATAATAAAGGCTATATGTAAAGCTCCTAAACCCCAAATTATACTTAATGGGGAGACACTAAAGGAATTCCCACTGAGATCAGGAAAAGACAGGGGTGTCCACTCTCACCTCTGCTCTTCAACATAGTACTGGAAGTCCTAGCTCAAGCAGTAAGACAGGAGAAAGAAATAAAAGGAATACAAATTAGAAAGGAAGAAGTTATGTTAGCCCTATTTGCAGACAACATGATTCTACACATAAAAGACCTGATAATCTCCATCTCAAAACACTTAAAGGTGATTAACTCCTTTAGCAAAGTAGCAGGATAAAAAAATCAATGCACAAAAACCAGTAGCCTTTCTATATGCAAAAGACAAAGATACAGACAAAGCAATAAGCTACATTGTCACATTTCCAATAGTAACAACAACAAAAATACTATGGAATAACATTAACCAAGGTTGTGAAACACATATACAGTGAAAACATAAAAACACTCAAGAAAGCAATTAAGGAGGACATGAGAAAATGGAAAGACAACCCATGCTCCTGGATAGGCAGAATTAACATTGTGGAAATGGCAAATCTCACTAAAGGCAATATACATACTTAATGCAATACCAATAAAACTCCCATCATTTTTCTTCACAGAGATAGAAAAAAATGATCTCATAATCCATATGGAATGGCAGCAGGCGTCAGATATCCAAGCATATCCTCAGCAAAACAAACACCTCTGGATGCATCACCATATCTGATCTAAAGCTATATTACAATGCCATAGTAATAAAAACAACATGGTACTGGCATAAAAACAGAAGGATAGACCAGTGGAACAGAACTGAGAACCTGGTCTTTGGGTCAAGTGATTACAGCTACTTGATATTTGAAAAAGGCCTAACAATGTAGAATGGAAAAAAGACAGTATCTTCAACAAATGGTGCTGGGCAAACTGGATAACCATATGCAGGAAAATGAAACTCAATACATACATCTTGCCATGCCTAAAAATCAAGTCCATATGGATCAAAGACCTCAATATAAGACCAGAAACTCTGCTACTGCTGGAAGAAAAAATAGGAGGAAATTTCCATTATAGAGGAATGGGAAAAGACTTCCTGAGCACACCCCAGTAGCTCAGGAATTTAAAAAAAATCACTCAAACATTGGGATATCATGAAGCTGAAAAGTTTCTTCACAGACAAACATAAAATAAGAAGAGCCAACAGATTATCCACAGAATGGTAGAAAATTTTTCCTGGCTATACAACTGACAAAGGCCTAATTTCTAGAATCTACAAAGAACTCAAAAACCTAAACAATAAAAAGTCAACCCACTCACAAAATGGGGCAAAGAACTGGACAGGCACTTCTCAGAGGAAGAAATATAAATGGCAAACAAACCCTTAAGAAAATAATTCATCATCTGTAATTATCAGGGATATGCAAGTTAAAACAACCATGAGATTCCACCTTACCCCAGTAAGGATAGGAAACATTAAAAAATCAAATGAAAACAAATGCTGACAAGGATGTGGAGAAATAGGAACCCTCATTCACTCTTGGTAGGAACATAAAATTACAGAACCACTATGTAAATCAATATGTAGCCTCCTAAAGAGGTTGACTATACAGTTACCAAGAGATCCAGTTAGTCCCTTACTGGGCATTTACACTAAAAGCTCCACACCTCAGTTCAGAGAGATTTGTTCAACCATGTTTATAGGTGTTCAATTCATAATAGCTAAGAGCTGGAATCAACCCAGATGTCCATCATTAGACAAGTGGATAACCAAGATGTGGTATATCTACACAATGGAATTCTATACAGCAGTAAATAAAAATGACACAATGAAACTTAAAGAAAAATGGTCAAACCTGGAACAGATCATTCTCAGTGAACTCTCCCAATCACAAAAAGGTGATCTTCTCATGTTCTCACTCATCTGTGGCTCCTAACCTGAATCTGCTCAAGATGCTGACATAGCTAATAAGCATCTTGAGGACCAAAAATAGGGAGGGTGGGGCAGGAGGGGAGGGTAAGGGTGAGGGTGGGGGACCCAAATAGCAATAGTACCATAAAGTTCTACATCCTACAAGACAAACTAAAAGGATTAACCTTCATCAGGTCCTTATAGGGAACACCTGAATCACAGGGCCCTGGAAAAGGTATGATGAAGACTAACCTTAATCTCCTGTTTCTCTCTCTCTCTCCATCTTCTCTCTATCTCTTTTATATTACCTATATTTCTTCCTTTTTTTACTTGGTGCTGGCCTGTAACTACCAGTATCAGCATGTGGTTAACATCCACAATGAGTTGTTGATCAGAGAGACCTACAAGGTTTCCCAAAAGAAGATAGATTTTTGTCACAATACTTGATGACCCACCAAAGGTTAGTGGTAAGACCCTACTGCCAAAGACTCCATATTCTGTTTTTATAGAACATGGAGTGACCATGCTGGAATCTGGAAGAGAGTCATTCCCCAGACATCTGTCCAAGCAACTCATGGTCTAAGCTGCTCAGCAGCAAATAACCTGATGTTATGCTCACACAAGTGCAATAGTGGCACACAGCCATGGCAGGTAACCACCTACTCTTGATTGGGCTAACTGATCCACTCAGTGGAATGGAACTCATAGCTAGAGCTAGGAAACAAGTCAGAACCATATCCAAAAAATGAGTCCACTCTCCATTATCAAGTTCCCATCAATCGTGAACTACAAGAGGGCCTACAACTATTAAATTCTCTTTAAAATAATAATGGTTGTCCCACTTATCTGGTGCTGACTTCACTCTCTGTTGGAGAATTTGCTTCTCTTTGTCAGATGGACTCAGAACCTCAGGAGAGAATCAGCACCACACCAGGGCCCCAACTGAAACCAAGTATAATTGGTGAAATGAGCAAGAATGCTGCTTTCTTGGTGAACCTGGTACCAACACAAGGGTGAAGGAGATAGACACAGAGAACTGTCAACTCCTACCAAACCAGATATCCAGAGACACAGAGGCTGCCAAGACTGCATCACTGAAGTAGACCAAAAATGAACCCGTCATGGTTCAAGGAAATTCATGGAAGAGGGGACAGAAAGACTGTTAGAGCCATATGGTGGGACATTATGCACAGAGACATTGCCTCTTATTCATAACTGATGGTTAACCCCACAATGCATGACCCACATTCCCCAACGAGTAGAGGGGGAAGTCAAGGAGGAGGTTAACAATGGTAACAACATGGATATATGCACACTGTGCATGTAACTAATTTAAAAAATAGTAATAATAAAATTTTTGCCAGGGTGCTTGTTTCTGAGTAGCTTAGGCCTCTGGTTGCTCAGACCACTGTGGGCCACTTTCCCCCAGTAGCTCATGTAGTTTTTTCCTGCACTAGACAGGCTAACTGTTTAAGAAATAGCTTTCTTACTGATTCCAGCTGAGTCTTTCCATGCTCTGTGTGAGCAGCATATGCTGACATAAAGCCTTGGTGGGTAACCAATAGCTTTCTGATTGGCTAAGAGATTTATTCAGTGTAAAGGAACCCATATCTGGAATTAGGAACCAGATCAGAATCCTATAGAGACAAAGATTAGGCTCTCTATTGCAAGCTGTCACTAGTCTTTGGCTAAAAGAGGGGTTATAGAATCAAATTCTCCCTTAATTAATAATGCTTATCCCATTTAAACTATGCTTACTCCATTCTCCACTGGAAAAATCTTTTCTATTTCAGAAGGTTGTGAGTCCCAAGGAAATAAACTATCCCTTGCACTTCAGCCAAGCCACAGCTGAAACCACAGAGGAATTGGAGAGACGAGCATGAGTGCTGCTTCCATGCTGAACCTAATTATCAGTGCCAGGAAGGGAGACAGATCCTGAGGATACTCAACACCTACCAAAGCAGAGATCCAAAGGCTCATAAGGTCTCATCACTGAAGTAGACTTAAAACTCACTCACCATGGCTCAGGGAAATTTTTGGAAGGGGAGGTAAAGACTGTAAGAGCCACAGGTTGAGACACCATACCCAGAGGCATTCCCTCCCCCCAAAAAATAACTGACTACTGTTCCCACAACATATAAACCACAATCCCATAGGGAATACCTGCAACCCCACTAAGGAGTGTCCCCAACAGAATGGGGCAGGGACGAGGGAAGAGAGAGTACCAATACATTATGTATTCATATGAAATATGTTCTTAATAATAAGGTGAATACAGAAACTTCTGAAAAAACCAATTTTTTGTATACTAATAAAATGAAGTGAGTCATAGAAAATAAATACATGAAATGTGTCTACTAATATGTTAAAATCTTGTTAAACTTACTCCGAATCAAAGAAATTTAAATCAAAATATGTATTTCTATTATGTTCCTATAATTCATGACTTCCAGCAATGCCACAGGTAGAGACAACAGAAATTGTTACCCACTTCTAGTAGAATTAAACATGAAAATTTGGAGAGAAGACAATTTATCAAAATTTCAAATTAATAAATATGGTTGATCACTAAGTGGACAATTTCACTTATTAAAGCCTATTGGTCAGAAATTTTAATAAAAAAATTTAAGAAAAAATATTCACATAACATTTCTACAGATAATAAATAAAGAAGAATCCATCATTTATTTCACATGCATAATATGGCATATATTTAACATTTAAAAGGTGTGCATATATGAACATATGACAAAATTAATATATGAAAACATACAAGCATGCTTGACACTTGCAAATGGGCTTAGTATTCAGCATGGCATGTGTTACTAAAAATGCTTCATTGATGAGCCTAAAGATATCTTGTGTGTTGATAATGGTGACTCAGCATGAGTTGGAGTGTAGAGTGAGAGAGGAAAAGTGTTGATGTGAAGGATGCTACTACATTTTATTCTATTTTAGAGGTTTATTTTAACTTTCTAATCACTTATATTTTAGATGTTGGACTTTAAAGTAATATAAATTAAAATCTAAAGAGAAATCTAACTCTTATGGAAATATTTAATTAAAAGCACTATCTGGAGATCAAAGCTGAGTTAAATAAATAGTCCTGACAATGACAAACTGCACCTACAACTGACAAATCAGAATGAACACTGAAATCAAATAATGTAATTAGTTTAGTCAATAATAGGACTCTCATGATTTTGAAATTGTTAATCAATTACTCTCCCGAAATAACTTGAATTGGACAACACAGTCTGAATGTTTTTTTTTCTTTCCTATGTGGTTTGAATTCTCAAGACTTACTTTGAGAAATTACCATGCTATTAAAATAATATTGAAAATGCTTGGCCTAGGAATCCTCATTCTCTTTGTGACTTTCACTGAAGAGATTTGAATAAAAGTCTAGATTACATTTGTCAGAGCTTTGGATTGTACCCTGAATTTGGAATGAATGCTGAGGGAAGCCCAATATTTTTTTCCTGCAAATGCGATTAACACTTACTAGTCAGTTGCTGCAGTGCCAAGAGCCCTGGAAGGGAAGACATAGCTTTCTTTATTTCTGCAATTTTATGTCCAGAGTACTTGGATCATTTGTGGGTTTGATACAAAATATGTTATCAAAATTAATAGATTTCCATCTCCTTTAAACAAGCAAAGTTACTATAACAGACTTATACGTCCCTGTTTGATTTAATTTGTTGTCAGGGAAGGTGAAAATGCCACTGTAAAGGCCAATACATATATCTTCCGCACTTAAAGTCAGATATTTTCCATCAATATGCACAATAATTCAACAGTTCACTAATTTTAAAGATGTTTCAGTTAACAACATAATATACTCATCATATATGTCCAGTAGCTGTAACACAAGTAAGTCTACCAGATAGAAAAAGTTAGAATAAAAGTCAATTGAAAGATAGCATTTCTTTTATACTATATACATTGGAATACATAATATCTTATCATGATAGTAAAACTGTGACTATTTTAAAGAATGCAACAAGAAAAGAGTCTTATCTTTGTGGTAGGAAAATTTGGTTTTCTTTAAGATTTAAGAGCTTAAATATTAATAGGTGAATAACACATAATTTGGCAATATTTGGATTCCTTGTCAGCATAAATGAAACCAAAAGGGCCTACTGCTAGTCTACACATAATATTTCTAGAAAAATACACACATGCGTGCAATCTTATGCCAGACCACATAGCATAGGAACACATAAGATTGTCAGACAAATAATTATGAAGCACCAGCTTGTTTATTTTTATTTTTATTTTTTGCAAGCAGAGAGAGATAGAGATAGAAGAGAAACAGAGAGAGAATGGGAATGCCACAGCCTCTAGCCACTGCAAATGAACTCCAGACATATGTGCCCCTTGTGCATCTGGCTTACGTGGGTCCTGGGAAATCAAACCAGGGTCCTCCGGCTTTGCAGGCAAACACCTTAACTGCTAAGCCAGCTCTCCAGCCCTTGTTTATTATTTAACAACATAAACTATAGTTCATGTGAGTGCAACCCAGTCATTTACATGAGACTGTAGAGACATAATAGTCACAAAACACCAAATTTTGATTACTTTTGAATACATGTGCATCTTATCATACCTAGCAATGTAACAATGACTTGGGTATGTTCAGAAACTGCCTCACAAGAGTCTGCCATAAAATTTAACTCAACTAGAAACAGAATTTGATGGTCATGCCCAAATCCAATCTGCAGTACCACAAAACACAAAATCAAGCAACAAAAGAGGAGTGTAATATTTTGACTAATCTAACAAAGGATCCCTTTGCTTCTAGGTTTAAGGAAAACATATATGGTAAATTTTGGGGGGAAATGTCTGCTTGTTTAATCATCAAACATTTTACTAGGAAAGAAAAGAAATCTAGTTTAATGAAGAATAACACCATTAATGGTAACAATGTACATGTAACTGTAATCTACAAACTGTTACTGACAATTTTTTCAATTGATTAATTTATTATTATTAACTACATATTTCATATGGATATGTGTTGGTACCCTCTCTCCCCTCATCCCTGCCCCCATTCTGATGGGGATGCTCCTCAGTGGGGTTGCAGGTATGGTTGCAGTGGGGTTGTAGTTTATGTGTTGTGGGAGCAGAAATCAGTTATTTTGTGGGGGAGGAAATGCCTCTGGGCATGATGTCTCAACATGTGGCTCTTGCAATCTTTCCACCCCCTTTTCCACAAAACTTCCTGAGCCATGGTGAGGGAGTTTTAAGTCTACTTTAGTGATGAGCTCTTAGGAGCCTCTGGACCTCTGCTTTGGTAGGTGTTGAGTATCCTCAGGATCTGTCTTCTTTCCTGGCACTGATAATTAGGTTCAGCATGGAAGTAACACTCATGCTCATCTCTCCAATTCCTCTGTGGTTTCAGTTGTGGCTTGGCTAAAGTGAGAGGGATAGGTTATCTCCTCAGGTCTTCCTACCTTCTGAAAAAGAAGAACAAATTCTGCAACAGAGAGTGAAGACAGCATAGTTTAAATGAGATAAACATTATTAATTTAGAAACAATTTGATGTATGTCTTTTAGCCAAAGACTAGTAAGAGCTTGGCACTGGAGAACATAATCTTTGTCTCCTAAGATTCTGATCTAGTTCCCAATTCCAGATATGGGTTCCTTTACACTGAGCAGATTTATTAGACAATCAGAAAGCTACTAGTTACCCACAAAGGCTGTGCACCACTATTGCACTTGCATGTACAACAATTATATCAGGGTGTTTATTTCTGAGTAGCTTAGACCTCTGGTTGCTCAGACCATTGTAAGCCAATTTCCCCCAGTATCTCATGTAGTGCTTTCCAGCACTAGGCAGCCTAACTGTCTGGAGACTGGCCTTCTGAATTCCAGCCAGGTCTCTCCATGCTCTATGTCAGCAGCATATGGTGTATTCAGCAATAGGGTCTTAGATTTTGCCTCAGGAGATTAATCAAGTGCTTTGACTGAAAACTTTCTTGATTGGGAGACCTTGTTGGTCTCTCCAATCAATAGCTCAATGTGGGTATTTTGAAATTGTTGTAATAGCTGCTTATTTACAAAGTGATAATGAAATTGAAATGAAGCATCTATATTTTGTATCTCCTTTATAGTGGTATATCTAATATTCCTGGAATAGGAGCTTATAATTAATGTTGTCTCATGCTCCATCTCACTGCATAATATTGGAGAATTTTTTCATGTCCCTAGTATGAGTTTTAAATACATTAGGAAGTTCTGAGTATACTGAATGATCTACAGGATTTTCAATTCAACAACAAATTTTTTTTTTTTTTTTTTTTTTTGGTTTTTAGAGGTAGGGTTTCACTCTAGCCCAGGCTGACCTGGAATTCACTATGGAGTCTCAGGGTGGCCTCGAACTCACAGCGATCCTCCTACCTCTGCCTCCCGAGTGCTGGGATTAAAGGCGTGCGCCACCACGCCTGGCTCAACAACAAAATTTTGATGTAAGTAGTCCATAATCAGTAAAATAATTATTAATGCTTAAAGAATGGTTTCTGGTTAAAAATACTTAGTCACAGGGCTGGAGAGATGGCTTAGTGGTTAAGGCGTTTGCCTGCAATCCAAAGAATCCAGGTTCAATTCTCCAGGACCCATGTAAGCCAGATGTACAGGTGATACAAGCATCTGGAGTTCATTTGCAGTGGATGGCCCTGGTATGCCCATCCTCATTCTCTCTCTCTCTCTCTGCCTCTTTCTCTCTCAAATAAAATATTATATTTATAAATAAAATAAAGAAAATACTTAGTCACGTCATCTAGTAATTTGAGTTTCTAGATTATAAAAATCTTATTTGTATTGTTCTCTTTTTTTTTTTTTTTTTTTTGAGTTAGACTGACCTGCAATTCACTCTGTAGTCTTAGGATGGCCTTGAACTCACAGTGATCCTCCTACCTCTGCCTCCTGAGTGCTGGGATTAAAGACGTGCACCACCACGCCTGGTTTTTTATTTGTATTGTTTACTGATAAGAAAACATTAAAGACATTGCAACTGGCACAATAGAAATAATAATGATGTCTCACTTGTAATCATCTTTCATCTCTTAAAATTTATTTATTTTGCATCTGGCTTATGTGGGTCCTAAGGAATCAAACCAGGGACCTTTGGCTTTGCAGACAAATGCATTAACCACTAACCCAACTCTCCAGCCTTCTTAAAATTTTTGAATCAGTTATTTTAACACCAATCCACTTTACAGTACTAATTTCATTTAATAATATAGCGTATAATCATAGATTTAAGTCATGCACAAATGTCTTTTTCAGAATGTGTGGGAATAAAGTACCAAAAACAAGATACAAGCTGCTCATGGCCTAAGATGATGTAAAGAATTAATTTTTGTGCTGGCATGTACTGTAATTAGAAATGGTTCTGTGCATCATGATTAAAGCAGTAACTATGGTAACATGAGCAGGAAAGATGGCTGTAAAAAGAGAGAGCATGAATAAGTCACTGATGAACCATTTTTCATCTATTTATTTTTTTCAAAGTCTGTAATGAACAGACCTATAACATTCATATCAATTTTATCATAACTGTCATCCATTTACAATAGATTAAAATAGTTTATTCCTTAAATGCATAGTCAAACACATTATCCAGCAGAACAGATTTCGATTATCCTGTTTAGAGAGAATAAAGCTCTTAAAATTATGAACAAAGGGACACTCTTAAAATATATGCACATATCTCTTGTTTCAAATAGCTACATAAAGCATAAAGAAAATGACAGAGCAGAGCACTAAAACAGAAAATTCAGTGTTTAAGAATCTAGCCTTTTAACCAGGCGTGGTGGCACACACCTTTAATCCCAGCACTCGGGAGGCAGAGGTAGGAGGACCGCTGTGAGTTCAAGGCCACCCTGAGACTACAGAGGGAATTCCAGGTCAGTCTGAGCTAGAGTGAGACTTTATCTCGAAAAACCAAAAAAAAAAAAAGTAAAAAAAAAGAAAAAAAAGAATCTAGCCTTTTGCCACACATTTTAACAAAACCACCTGTGCCTTAGTTACATGAAGCAGCAAGTTCAAATTTGTATGCCACAAACATTAACATGAAGGCAATTAGAAGTAAATTCCTTATGGTGAACTTCATAGGCTTTTTCCATTGCAATTGTAATATGTGAATACAGAAGCTACCATTTCAGACACTTGGAATCCATAGGCTGCTTATTCACTTTTTGGACTCAAATCCACACAATCACTTGAGAAATTATTAAAGCGGTTTCAAATGAGTACATCAATCAAATTAATCAAAAGTTTAAAATGTAAGCCTTTGAGAGGAGGCTACTTTTTGATTACTAATCATTTGCTGACGCTAGAAGAGACTCTGATGAAGTCACATTCATAAACTCAACAGTAATTATCACAAACAAAATGGACTAACAGCCTTTAATTTATGTAATATCTCATTGTACAGATGTAAGAAAGTGACTATATCATTAAAGTTGGAAAACCTAATTTTTAAAATTATTAAAATCCAATTGATTAAATAAGATGGAAAATACTATCTTATTTAATAAGAACTTGCTAAGTATTCTACCTATCTTTAAGTTTAATGACTCAATAATAAAGCTCTGGATAAAGAATCACAGAACTTATAAACCACATCTGAATCTAAGGTTAATCAGAAGTTAAATTACTTCCAAGATGGAGAAATGAGTTTCAATTAAACAGAGCACCAAAAACTATTCTGCATTTCAATAGAGCTATTAAACATCTGATACCCATAGTTAACATTCCTACCATCCATTCATTGTGCCAACCAATGTTGAGTACTGACCATGTGCAAAGCACTGCTGTAGGTTTGGAAATGAAATTATGAACAGAAATCAAAATCTGACTTGTGCAGTTTCCACTGCATGTCTACTGAGGCATACAAGAAAGTAAATTAGCAAAATAAATAAATAAATCAGGCTAAAATTTAGATTGTGGCAAGAGTCCTATGGTAAATAAATAGGGCTGTCATGAAGATTAAATGTCAAAGAACTTATTGGGGATTTTTTGCTTGTTTTTTGTTTTTGTTTATGTTTTTTTGTTTTTCGAGATAGGGTCTCACTCTAGTTCAGGCTGACCTGGAATTCACTATGTAGTCTCAGGGTGGCCTTGAACTCATGGTGATCCTCCTACCTCTGCCTCCCAAGTGCTAGGATTAAAGGTGTGCATCACCATGCCTGACTGGGAAGAACTTTTTGAGGTAAGTGAAATCTGTAGGTAGATGGACCTTCTTATCTGGCAATGTTATACAGAACATGGGAAAATAAGAGCAAGAGCAAATGCAGAGATTCTGGGAGATAAGCAAGGTAGAATGGGGCAGGAGGGATGGCTTAGCGGTTAAGGTGCTTGCCTGCAAAGCCAAAGGACCCAGGTTCTATTCCACAAGACCAATATTAGCCAGATGCTCATGGTAGCTCATGTGTCTGGAATTCGTTTGCAGTGGCTGAAGGCCCTGGCGCACTCATTCTTTCTCCCTCTCCCTCTTTCTCTCTGTCAAATAAATAAATAAAAATTAAAAAAATAATTTACAAAAAGAATGTATAATGCAGAGAAAAAGTACCCAGGGTAGAGAGGGAGCAAAAGGGGCAGAGGAGACAGTAGAGGACCTTGTAGGTTGTGTAGGTTTTCTAAGGGCATCTATCCTTCCCTTGAGTTAAAGCAGTTTTCCTCTTGGAATGCTTTCTAAAAAGATGCCTACAAGGAAGATCAAATATGCTTACTCTCAAGGAATGCTCAGCTTCCTATGAGGAAACCCAGACAGAGATCATGGCTGTACTGGAAGGTACACCAAGAAAGCAAACAAAGCAAATAGCATTTGTGAATGTGCTTTGTATATTTACACAGAAATAGGGAATGGACAGTTGCACTGCTTAGCCCAAGCCTTGTATTTAAGCCATCATCTTCCTTCCCTGAAATCCTTCAGATACTATAAAAGGAGCAGAGAATTTTCCAAGCTTACAAACATTGTATGCCATCGTTTAGTTTAGAAATGTAACTAGATAGTATTTTTATAAACATGACTAACAGCTTTTCAATATTTCAGCTATTTGCTGTTCAGTTCTTTTAGTTTCTTTTATTTTCCTTATAAATGCTTATCATTAGGAAATCTTATGTGAAAAAAAAAAATCTTCATGTGATTTCCACAACCACTAGAGGGAAATGTCTACTAAAGAAAGTAATTTTGAAAATGTGTTCACTTCCTAAGTTTTATGACCACAGCAAAAAATTATGATGTGGGCCTGTACCTGAGGGTGTGCACACAAAGTGAGTAGGCCAGAGCTCCTGTTTCCTTCCCCACCTCCCAGTTCCCTGGTCCTGATACACCCTGCCTGGGTGCTATTGAAGCAGGCCTCTAGCTCCACCTTCCTGATTGATATCCCCTGGGTCCCCAACTCATAGAACCCATGCTCTGGAAAGTGCACACACAGAGTGAATAGGCCACAGCTCCCCATTACTTCTCCACCTCCCAGTTCACTGGTTCTGGTACCCCTGCTGCTGTGTTGGGGCTGTCTGGACCCTGCACGCATGCAGCTGAACAAGATCTTTTCTCCACCTTCCTGGTTGACCTACCCCTGAGGCCCCAACTCCCCGACTCCCTCCTCCAGAGAGATCATACAGAAACACTCACTGAAGATTCTACAAGGACAAATAATTGCTTCCTCCTCAATAAAATGAGATTTTTACCCACAGATGGGTAGACCAAAAAGAAGGAGGAGGAGAGAGAAGAAGAAGAAGAAGAAGAAGAAGAAGAAGAAGAAGAAGAAGAAGAAGAAGGGGGAAAGAAAGAAAGAAAGAAAGAAAACAGAAATGTCCACCAACGATGCCTTGTCCCACAATGAAAGCTGCCAATAAGATCACAGAGAAAACAAAAGAAATTGGTCTCAAAATGAAAACACAACGAATATGTGACCCTGCTAAAGAAAATTGCTGAACTGGAAGCAAAGGATCAAAAAAACCAACAATGACATAAATGAAATTGAGCAGTATCGTCTCTTAGAGCACTCAGCTTTTGTCACTAGCCTTAATTTAATTGAAAAATAAACAGAAGCTTCAAAAGAGAGATAAATGAATCGAAGGTAAGTCAACAAATAGTGGATCTCAATGAATATCTGATTAAGCTTAATGAAGACATTATCAAATGCAAGAATGAATTCCAGGAAGCATCAAGAAAATAAGACCTAGAACTAAAATTGTACTTTATGAAAGAGGTGGCCATGATGCAAAAACACACAGCAGACAACAAAAGTCAAATAGAGCTATAAAAACCCTCTCTAGGACACCTCACTAATAGAGAGTCACTCATGAGGCAGAACCTCTGAGCTGGAAGATAGGACAGAAGAAATTGATTAGGAGTACCAAAACTTTGCTAAGTCCAAAAAAAAAAAAAAAAAAAGTCATGTGAACAGAACAAGAGGAAACTGGGATGCCCTAAAATGACCAAATATCTGGATCATGGGTATACCAGAAGGGGAAGAAATAAAGGCCAGAGGCATACAGAATGTATTCAACAAAATTATTGAAGAACACATTCCCAGTCTCACAAAAGAAATGCCCATCCAGATTCAAGAAGCTCACAGAACACCAAACAGATAGGACCAAAGAAAAAATTCTCCATGGCATATCATATTTAAATTCTTAACAATGAAAACAAAATGAAGAGTGCTAAAAGCAGCAAGAGAAAAACAACTCACTGCATGCAAATCAGAATCACCTCTGATTTTTCAAAGGAAACCCTGGAAGCCAGATGAACCTGAAATGGAACACTTCAAAGTCTAAAATACTATGGTTTCCAACCCAAACTACTGTACCCAGAAAAACTATCCCTCATAATAGATGGTGAAAGGAAAATTTTCCATGAAAAAAGTCAGTTCTATGATTGTATGAATACAAAGCCAAACCTATAGAGAATACTTGAGAGAATAATCGACACAGCAGAGTCAAACAACAATCTCAAGAGCCTAAAACAAGATGATCACAAAAACCAAAACTAGAGCAGGCTCAAAAAAGTAAAAAGCTCAAGAAAGCACCAAACCCCATAAAGCACTCCATCATGGCAGGTATTAGATCAAACCTCGCACAGTTAAATATTAATGGTATTAAGTAATCCATCAAATGACACAAGTTAACAGGGTGTATTAGAAAACTGGACCCTTCTATCTGCTGCCTTCAAGAAACCCACCTCACCACTAAAGACAGATACCTCCTCAGGGTGAAAGGATAGAAAATAACATTACAAGCAAATATAAATGAGAAACAAGCAGGTGTTGCTATAATAATATCTGATAAAATAGACTTCAAACCAAAAGTAATCAAAAAGGACAAAGAAGGCCACTTCTTACTTACTCATCAAGGGAATGATCCAACATGAGGACATCACAACCATAACTATATGCACCAAACATAGGTACACCACATTTTACAAAACAATGCCTAAAAAAAAAAAAAAAACCTACTTGACAACAAAACAGAAATAATCACCAATACCATCAATAGTTGGGGACTTCAATACTCACCTGTCCTCAATAGACAGATCATCCAAGCAGAAAGTCAACCAAGAAATAATAGAACTCAATAACACCATAGAAGAACTAAGCCTAATGGACATCTATACAACTTTCCATCCCAGTTCTACAGAATACACATTCTTCTCAGCAGCCTATAGAACCTTCTCCAAAACACACCACATATTAGGCCATAAATCATGCCTCCATAAATTCAGAAAAATTGATTACTTCCTGCATGATATCAGATCACTATGCTTTAAAGCTAGAAATTAGCAACAAGAGACATATCAGGAATTCTACTAGCTCGTAGAGACTGAACAACACACTTTTAAGCAATGAATGGGTTGTGGAATAAATCAAAATAGAAATTGTAAAATTCCTAGAATTGAGTGATAATGAAAACACAACTTAACAAAACTTATGGGACAAAATGAAGGCAGTACTAAGGAGAAAATTCATAGCACTAAATACCTTTATAACAAAGACAAAGAGATTCCAAATTAACCACCTAACCATCCATCTAAAGGTGTTGAAAAATCAGGAAGAAATAATCAAGATCTGAGTAGAAATTAATGAATTGGAAACTAAGAAAAAATGAAGAAAATTAATGACACAAAGAGCTGGTTCTTTAAAAAAAATAAACAAGATTCATAAACCCTTGACCAATTTTCTCAAACAAGAAAAAGAGAAGTCTCAAGGAAATCAGAAATGAGAAAGGAGAGGACACAACAGACATTAATGAAGTTGGAAGAATCATGATCGCATACTTCCAAAACTTCTACTACAAAAACTGGACAATCTGGAGGAAATGGATGAATTCTTAGACACATCCCATCTACCAAAACTAAACTCAGAGAAGATTAATCCCCTAAACAAACCTATCACATTCATCAAGATTAAAAGGTAATGAAAAACATCCCCCAAAAGAAAAGTCCAGGACCAGATGGCTTCTTGGACAAATTCTATTAAATCTTCTTTGAAGAACTGAAAAAAAAAATTCTCAAAATACTTCACAGAAAGCCTAATCTTAAAAATTTTGTGGCTCTGATGTGTAACTTTCAGTACTAGAAATAATGCTATCCACATTAAGCTGTTGATCAGAAAGACCTACAAGTCCCCAAAACAAAACAGGCTTCTGGCAAAGTGCTTGATTACCTGTGTGAGGTAGAAGATAAGACCCTATTGCTGAAGACACCATATTCTACCAACACAGAACATGGAAAGACTTGGCTAGAATCCAGAAGAGAGCTGGTCCCCAGAAAATTAGCCCATCTAGTGCTGGAAAGCACTATGTGAGCTACTGGGGGAAAGTGACCAACAATGATGTGAGCAAGCAGGGGTCTTAGCTACTCACAAGCAACCATCCTCACAAGAAGTACACACCAGTGCAATGATGGCACACAGCTTTGCTGGGTAACCAATGGATTTCTGATTGGCTAAGAGATCTGTTCAGTGGAAAGGAATCCATATCTGGAACTGGGAACCAAGTCTGACTCCTATGGAGACAAAGAGTATGCTCTCCAATGTCAATCTTCTACTAGTCTATGGCTAAAAGAAGGGCTACATCCATCAAACTCACCCTAAAATAATAACACTAATCCCATTTAACCTATGCTAACTACATTCTCTGCTGGAGAGTTGGTTTTTCTTTTTCAGAAGGTAGCAAGACCCTCAGAGACAAACCACCTCTCACATCTCAGTCAAACCCCACCTGAAACCAAAGAGGAAGTGGGGAGACTAGCAAGAGTGCTGTTTCTATGGTGAGCGAGGGTGAAGGAGACAGATGCTGAGAATAGTCAACACATACCAAAGCAGAAATCCAGAAGCTTCTAAGAGCTTATCACTGAAGTAGATTTAAAACACATCCACCAAGGCTCAGGGAATTTTCCAGAAGAGGTAGTAGAAAGATTGTAAGAGCCACAGGTTGGGATGTCATGCCCAGAGGCACTGCTTCCCACAATAAGTGACTGCTGCTCCCACAATGCATAACCCACAACCCCATGGGGAATAAGTGCAACCCCACTGAGATGGGCCCCAGTGAAATGGGAACAGGGAGGAGGGCAAAGATGGTAACAAGACATAATGGATCCATACAAATTATGTTCTTAATAAAAAAATTTATGATGTGTTCAGAATGGATAATTATGAAAAGCTCATCACAAATTTAGAAGCTTTGTAAAATTATTCCTGCTAATAATCAGCATTCGTACTATAGTATATATTTGCAAATGTTTTTACCTTCATTATTTCATTTGTTTCTCCAAATGAATGGCTAGTAGAATAGGAATTATTATATCATTATTATCATATATTATACTAATTATTTAACCACAAGCCTATAACATCTTCATTGTATAATCAGTATTAGAACTGAAACCATAGTATTCTGTTTAAATACATTATATTTTATTTTATTTTATTTATTTTTTTTTTTTTTTTTCGGTTTTTCGAGGTAGGGTCTCACTCTAGCCCAGGCTGACCTGGAATTCACTATGGAGTCTCAGAGTGGCCTCAAACTCATGGAGATCCTCCTACCTCTGCCTCCCGAGTGCTGGGATTAAAGGCGTGCGCCACTACGCCCGGCTGACTAAATACATTATATTTTAAATCCAACATTTTTAAGGAAAATATAGCAATTATTGACTTGGGTTTCTAATCCTATGCTAGAGTTCTCTCAAAATGTCGAACACATGATGGACACTTAGGTTATTACTAAATGTAAGAGAGAATTAAAATATGAAACCAGGGCTGTGGAGATGGCTTAGCAGTTAAGTGCTTGCCTGTGATGCCTATGGACCCCAGTTCGAGGCTCGATTCCCCAAGACCCACGTTAGCCAGATGCACAAGGGGGCGCAAGCATCTGGAGTTCATTTGCAGTGACTGGAGGCCCTGGCATACCCATTCTATCTTTCTCTGCCTCTTTCTCTCTCTGTCGCTCTCAAATAAATAAATAAAAGTAAAAAATATTAAAAAAAATATGAAGTCAGATGTGGTGGAGCACATTTTTAATGCTAACACTCAGGAAACAGATGTAAGAGGATTGTCATGAGTTTCAGGCCAGCCTGGGACTACATAAGTAGTTCCAGGTCAGTCTGGGCTAGAGTAAGATCTTATCTCAAAAAATAAAAAATAAATTCATAAAAAAGCATCAAAAAGCTTTAGAAAAATAGGAATGAAAAAAAGGAGTCGGGGGGCTGGAGAGATGGCTTAGTGGTTAAGCGTTTGCCTGTGAAGCCTAAGGACCCCGGTTCGAGGCTTGATTCCCCAGGACCCACGTTAGCCAGATGCACACGCATCTGGAGTTCTGTTTGCAGCGGCTGGAAGCCCTGGCGCGCCCATTCCCTCTCTCTCTCTACCTGCCTCTTTCTCTGTCTGTCACTTTCAAATAAATAAAAAAAAATTTTTTAAAAAGGAGTGGGTAAATGAGGTTGAAAAGTCTGCAACACTATTGCCAGCATACTTTGTGCTAGGATAACTACATGTCATTTCAGTAGTAGCAGTTAAAGAGACAGCTGCAAATATTACTTGTATCTTAAAAGTTCTATGAAGAAGGGTTGGTCTTATGACACTTTCTCAGATATCAAAGTATTGTCATGCTATGGACTTTCTGGTTCTGCCCCACCTACAATTCTTATGTTGAAATTCTACTGCACACTATAGTGATATCTTATGCTGATGCCTTGGGCATAGAATTAGATCATGAAGTGTAATTTCATGTATGGTATTAGTTACCTCATAAGAATATCTTTTTCTTTTTTTTTTACTGCCATGAATGGATGTAATCTGAAATCAACCACTTGTTGAAAATGAGGAAGAACCTCAGTAAGGAACCTACCAGAATGGGACTGGGATTGGGAATTTTTGCCCTCATAATTGTGCAGAATTATTGTTGGTCAAGCCACCAAGACTATGGTTGAAATCAACTGCAGATCCTTGAAGATGTTAATTTCCTCAGAACAAGGAGGCCTTTCTCTGTTCTGCCATCAAGGCTATTTTGATGGCATGTGATGTGGGAGGAGAATCTGGAAATCTCTACCCCACAGCTAATCCCCTCACTGGCAACCAAGGACTGCAAAAGCAGCTCCTGGAAAAGAGCAGCTCACTTACTTCCACATGACTATAACATATCTTAAAATGCTTAAAAAAAATATCCAGAAAAGTATTTCATCATGATTGGGGGAAGGCTTCACAAGAAAAGTAGCTAATGGCAGCTAAGAGTTTCTGTGACCGTCATGCTCATCAGTGGCACAGCCACTGGCTAGCAGCCCATTTCACAGTAAATAACCTCCAACACATAATATCAAATAAATAAATAAATAAATAAATAAATAAATAAATAAATAAAACATGAGGCATGTAAGTAGGATAGGAAGTTAAATGAAAAGGAGAATAGATTTATTAGAAAAGAGATAAAATAGAGAAATTGGTAATGGGGGAATAAGATCAAAATGTATTATATATGCATGAAAGTATGAAATATAAATTTACAAAAAGAAATGGAAAAATTGAAGAAAACAAAAATCTAGTTATCAATGGATGATATACTTGTGATTTTGATTTCTTTTATGCTTTTCTGTATTTTCTGAACTGTTAATAATGGAAAAATGTATTTCTTTTATTAAAAAGTGTTCAAATAAGGCCAAGTAATATAAAATTTATATCTTATCTTAAAATTACACTGAAGTATGTCTGGCATACACTTTCTATGAACAGTTTGTTTTCAACTTAAGATACAAATTCATTAAGAGTTATAAGAATGAATCATACCTAGTACTCCTTGTCTCTTATCAAAAGCTGACCTCAGAAAAAATATTCCTCGGTACCAACAGAGAAATGAGAACATATTCTCCAGCTCATTCTTCTACAATCCTTCAGAAGTTTGATTTTAATTACAGGAAGAAGATAAAGTTGAACTGATAGTCCTTGCAGTATCTACTCATTCTTCACATTTAGTTCATTCTTGGAATAGGTGGCATTGCAAACAACTTGCTTTAAAGTATCTGTTCCACATTAAGATATTTGAATGAAATCAAAGTTAGAAGGTCTCTGTAGTTTCATGAATTCGTAAAACATATTTTTGGTGAATTTCACAAACCCATACATGGAAGAAAATAAAATTTTCCTTAACCACACAGTATATAATCATCATTAAATGACAAATGGCTCAGTAAAGAAAGAAAGGAAGAACTCACTTAGAAAAATCTTAAAGCACAGTTTTCCACTTAAAAAAAGCAACTTAAAGCTTTTTAAAGCAATTTAATCCCCACACTTGGGAAGCAGAGGTAGGAGGACCCAATGTGTGTTTGAGGCCATGCTGACAATATGAGACTACATAGTGAATTCCTGGTCAAATGAAAAACCAAATAAATAAAATAAAATAAAAGGAAAGCAATTTATTTTACAATGTATACTCTGAGAAGAAAATTCAATATCCTGTCAAAGTCTATATATATTTGCTTTCTGCAGCACTGTGATATTTTAAATGACTATCATCCATCTAAATGAAGATAGCTAATTGTATCAGAAGAGAAGAGACAAAGAAGTTATGTGTTGGGGAGGTTAAAACCCCAGAAAGATATAATAAATTTTAAAAATATGAAAATGAACTTGATTATCCTAACTTGCAATAAAAAACAATTATTTCAAGCTCAACCACCAGTTTCAAAGAAAAGGATCAAGCTAATTTCTTGTTGAAAAGTTTTTCAAAAATGAAAAGCATAGTTCTGAAGAATGTTTAGATATTAGTATACTTTCTATAGAATCTGTTTTAGTCAGTTATGTGCCCAATCAGATTCTTCAATGCTGGTTTTTTGCTATGCCTAACCTAAGTGTGTTGGTAGAGGGAAAGATAAAAACCCAAAGTCTGCACTTAATTAGAGACAATATGTATTATTTTAAAAACATATTTTAAAGGGCACATAATAGATTTGAGTTCTTTGATTTTTTTCCTACTATCTTAAATGATTACTAGCAAGAATCCTATTATGTCTGCAAATATTAACCATAAATTCAGCCAGAATGATGTCCAAGACATCAAAAATATTTTTACCAGAGTACAGAGTTCTCACAATTCAAGTGCTACAGAGGCTTGAAGGATATTTAATTTTAAAACATGATATCGTAAGGTATATTTTCTTCCTTGTTGTAAATTTCTAGAAAGCCTCTTTGGTTGTTTCAGTCTTTAAAAAAATATTTATTTTATTAGGGGGGGGTAAGTAGATAGAGGGAATGGGCACGCCAGGGCCTTCAGCTGCTGTAAACAAATTCCAGACACATGCACAACCTTGTGCATCTGGCTTATGTGGGTCCTGAGAAATCAAACATAGGTCCCATGGCTTTGCAGGCAAATCAAACATAGGTCCCATGGCTTTGCAGGCAAATGCCTTAACCATTAAGCAATCTCTCCAGTTTCCACATTTCAGTGTTTGGCTACAGTGATTGACAATTCTAAATGACTACTAGGAAAGAGTGTTTCTACTATGCAACCTAGAACTCAGTACTCTGAAATATGTTGATACGTGATGGAAAAACTTTGCGTTCTCATCCTGCTTACTGAACATTCCATGAGGTGGGAAAGTTATCTCCCCATACTAAATACCTGCCAAGTAGACCTTTACCAGGATATTTTTCTGATAAATAGTCATTTGTTTTGGGGTCTGGAGTTTTCACTAGGAAAAAAAAACTAAAAAGAAAAGCCATACATTGTAAAATTTTTACTCTCTGAATTCAGAACTAATAATGGAGCTCAAACATCAGAAACAGATATTTCACTCTTCACTAACTGTTCAAATGACTCCTTGAAATTTGCCTAGACACTGGGAGAAAAATACATGGCTTGAAAGACTGTTGAAATAATCAATAGGGTAGGTTTTGAAAGCACCAAAAAATACATACAGATCATATAATTAAAAATATAAAAACATGGCTGGAGAGATTGCTCAGTGGTTAAGGCACTTCCTTGCAAAGCCTAAGGACCCAGATTCAATTCCCCAATATCCATGTAAGCCAAATGCACAAGGTGACACATGTGTTTGGAATTGGTTTACAGTAGCTGAAGGCCCTGGCACCCATTCTCTCTCCCTCTCTCCCTCTCTCCCTCCCTCTTTCTCTTTGTCTCTCTCAGTAAATAAATAAAATGAAATATTAAAAGATATAAAAACATTCCCTTTCATGAGGTAAAACTGTTCATTTTTTACCTTTCATGCCTACAATGCTAGAATTAAGTATTAGAACTAAAGTATCATAGAAACACATTGCTTTCATATGTTATTTGTTTATTTGAGAGAAAGAGGCAGATAGAGAGGGAATGGCCATGCCAGACACTTTAGCCACTACAAATGAACTCCAGATGACACATGCATTGCCTTGTGCATCTAAATTTACATGGGTACTGGGGAATTGAACCTGTGAACTTTAGCTTTGCCAGCAAGCACTGCAACTGCTAAGCCATCTCTCCATCTCTGAAACAAATTCTTTTTGAATATTTTTTAATTTTTTTTATTTGAGAGAGAGGGAATTTGCACACCAAGGCCTCAGCCACTGAAATCAAACTCTAGATGCTTTTGCACCTAGTGGGCATGTGCAGCCTTGCACTTGGCCTCACCTTTGTGCATCTGGCTTATATGTGATCTGAGCCATCTCTTGAGCCCTGAAACAAGTTTGTAAGACAAAAGACATCTATTCTTTGAGAAGTCATTAGGGCAAATTAAATTCTGTGTCTGCATAACAATAAAGCTAGATGTTAGTCCTAGCATTCAAATATTAAATGTATAATGGATTCTCATAGTAGACTTTGGCACAAGATAAAGATAACAAAATGGATGCTCCAAAAAGAATTGAGTTAAAGTATTATTCAACTATTTCCCTAGTTATCCATTGTTACAATGAGCTGAAGATACAGTAGCTGTGCCTTCCTAATGTAAGGATGATAGTAGAAAAGATTTTTTTTAATTTTTTTATTTATTGATGCACATATGTGTGGAGAAGGTTGCTGCAAATGAACTCCATACACATGCACCACTTTTTGTGCATGACTTCATGTGGGTACTGGAGAATGTATCTGGAGCCAGCAGGCTTTGCAATCAAGTGTCTTTAACTGCTGAGCCATCTTTCTCCACCCCCATGAAAATTCTGTAAAACCTTAAATTAAGCAATATGAAACTATGAATATTAGAAAGTATTAAGATGTTTACCTGTTACACAGATATTCATATTGTATGCAAACATTTATATTACTGGTTTCGAGTACCCAGGGGTATATGTACATACATATATACATACATACACACACACACACACATGTGTGTGTGTGTGTGTGAATATATATATTTATTGATATATGTGTATATAAATCTGTATTGGGGTATATGTAGGTTTGTGTGTATGTATATATACACACACATACACAATATATAATAACTGATTATATATAATTATGTGTACATATATACAAATTACATACAATATATAATGGTCAATTATATATGATTATATTATACATATAATTATATAAACATACATACAGTTTTTTCAGCAGTCCTTTCCACTAATAAGTCCATACCTGATGTAGTACAATGACCAAAGGAATCAGAAGAGTTAAATAAGAAAGATTCTACTGTTATTCAAGAACAGTTTATGCCTGCCGGGCGTGGTGGCACATGCCTTTAATCCAAGCATTCAGGAGGCAGAGGTAGGAGGATCATCATGAGTTTGAGCCCACCCAGAGACTACATAGTGAATTTGAGGTCAGCCTGGGCCACAATGAGACCCTACCTCAAAATACATGCAAACAAACAAAAAAGAATATGTTATGCCTTCTACACATGTGTCTGAAGTTCGTTTGCAGTGGCTAGAGGCCCTACCCTAGTGTACCCATTCTCTGTCTCTCTCTCTCTCTCTTTGTCTCTCTCTGTCTCTCTCTCTCTCTGTCTCTCTCTCTCTGTCTCTCTCTGTCTCTCTCTCTCTGTCTCTCTCTGTCTCTCTCTCTGTCTCTCTCTCTGTCTCTCTCTGTCTCTCTCTGTCTCTCTCTGTCTCTCTCTGTCTCTCTCTGTCTCTCTCTGCCTCTATCTCTCTCAGTTAAATAAATAAATTAATTAAATATTTTTAAAAAAAGGTTATGGGATGGAGAGATGGCTTAGCAGTTAAGGCACTTGCCTGCGAAGCCAACAGACCCACATTCAATGCCCCAGGACCCATGTAAGCCAGATGCACAAGGTGGTACCTGCGTCTGGAGTTCACTTGCAGTGGCTGAGGAACCTCATGCACCCTTTTTTTGTCTCTCACTCTCTTTCTCATTCTCTCTGATTGCAATAAATAAATTAAAAAATTAAAAATCCACAGCTTCAATCTTAAAAAAAAAAGAATAGGTTATGGCTTCTAAATACCTATAATTCTTCTAATAAATAAATCTAAAAAATATACTAAAATTTAGGGCTGCAGAGATGACTTAGTGGTTAAGGCACATGACTACAAAGCCTAAGGACCCATGTCCAATCCTCGATGTCCCACATAATCAGATGCACATGGTGGCACATGTGTCTGAAGCTCATTTGCAGTGGTTAGAGGCCCAGACATGCCCATTCTCTCTTTCTCTGTGTCCCTCTCTCCCTTTCTCTCTGTCTCAAATAAATAAAAAAATCTAATTATCTATAATTTTAACATGTATAAAATGTAAACTCAATATCAAAGGTATAATTCAGTGTTAAAATATTCTCAGAAATGTAGTTTTATCTGATAAACTTATAAATACACTCTGTGGGAATGTATGCATGTGGCTCATGACAATTTTTTTACAGAGAAATATTCTAAGGGAACAATCATTTGTGCAAGATATGTGAAAATGTCTCAGGAAACAACATTTCCAGAGGCCTAAATTATATCCATCTTAAGACAAGGAGCATAAAGATATAGGATGAATGCAGCCAATTGCCTACAAAACAGATATGGCAGGTACTTTCCTTAGTACTCATTACTCTTGGTTAACATCATGTCATTACTTTTCTATTATGACACACTACCTAACTTGGAGGCCTGTGGGATACATGACAGACTTATGCCAAATATTCAAACTACCATGTAAGTGTGAAAATGAAGTTGGATGCTAATTCAGTTGGCATTCAAACATCTTTCTTAAGTCATCATAAACATTGGCAGCATGGATCCCTTCATGAAACAAATTTCTCCAAGTATGTTTCCTTAGTTCTTTCTTCTCTCTACCAATCTATATTGTAACTTTTCCAAAAGGGGATTGTATAGGACTGTGCAATCTAACAAGGCAGACAGTAGCCATAAGTAGCTATTTAAATTTGAATTAATTAAAACGGAATAAAATTTAAGATGCATTTGCTCAGCTGCACTAGCTTCATTTGTAGTGCTTGATACCCACTTGGGGTCTAGGCTCTGTAAGTAGGCAGCAGATATGGAGATCATTTCACCATTTCAGAGAGTTCTGCTGGCTGGGTGTAGAGTGTCTGAAGCTATATGGCCTTGGTACAAATGCCAGCTCAAATATTCAAGAGCTGTAGAGACTTGAGTAAGCTTCTTCATCTGTTAGACAAAGGCAGGAAAACAAAATGAATTGTCAGTAAGAACATATAAAGCTCAGAAAACAATGATTAGCAGTCAGTAAATCCATACTAAATGTTACTGTTTAGTTTTTACCAGAAAAGTGAAGCACTCTTCATGAAACATTGTTGGACGAAGGGATTGAGCTGATGAACGATAGAAGTGAATGCTATCTGAGTGAGAAAAGACTGTTCACAGCTAGAGTGCTACATGCTCCAACCAAGAAAGGGAGGTCTTTCCACTTAATGATAGGTTACACAGGCACTGTGGAGACAGAGTTCTAAAGAAAGATAATCTGCCAAGAAGAACTTCACCATTTCATTGTTGGCTCCCAAAAATGGTGGTCAAAATATCAAAACCACTTTATTTATTAGTGTCTTTAAAAGAATAGCAAGTGGGAATCTATGAAAGCAACTCCATAGCAACTCAAAAGTAGCTAGTACTACAACTATGAATGCACAGCACTATGTTTTGAAAGTTCATATTTGAAATAGACATATGAAATAAACCATGGTATACATCTCTGAAAATGTCCAATAAGCCCAAATTCCTGTGTTGGATTTAGCATTCAACACTGTAAGAACAGATTACGATATTAGAAACACAAATATTGAAAACTGTTATAAAAATTTCTTTTTTTAATTTTTTTTAATTCAATTTTTATTTTTATTTTTATTTTTATTTTTTTCTTTTTTCTTTTTTCTTTTTTCTTTTTTCTTTTTTCTTTTTTCTTTTTTCTTTTTTATTAGTCAGTTCTGTATTCAGCAAATACAGTCAGTTTGGTATCATTATTAGGCTCATCGGTGACCTACCCCCTCCCCTGGGCCCCTCCTTGTTGAGGTATACGGGTCAGGCATTGTGGAGTTAGCCCACGGTTATGGGTAAGCTAAATGTCTCTGCATATCATGACCCAACATGTGACTCTGACATTCTTTCCGCCCCCTCTTCCGCAAAATTTCCCTGAGCCATGTTGGGTTCATTTTTGGTCTGCTTCAATGATGAGGTGTTGGGGGCCTCTGAGGCTCTGGCTCTCTGATTTGGTAGGAGTTGATTTTTCTCTGTGCTGATCTCCTTCCCCCTTGTGCTGGTATCTGGTTCATCAGGAAAACAGCCCCCTTGCTTGTTTCTCCAATTTTTCTTAACAAATTTCTTGATAATAATATACATTAATTAAAAGTAGAAAAGCTCATGAAGACGTCTAAAGGCTTCTAGAAGGCCAAGATATGATGGGACTACAGTGTGAGTTCAAAGTACAGTTGAGTTCAGCAGGTGCCTAGAGATACAACTCAGTTGGACAGCCATTGCCATTGAAATCCATAAAGCATCTTTCAAAATTTATTTTGAATTTCACTTGCCTACCATGTGGGAAGCCCTAATTTTGATCTCCAACACTGCAAAATAAATAAATAAGCAGACATATTATATATATGTGTGTATTAATATCATACAAGGAATCACCAAGGCAACATAAAATTATTATAGTTCCTAAAATGCAGTCTGAAGCAAAACAAAAGTTTTCAAAAAATATTGGAGAGAAACTACATACAAATACTGAATACCTTTTTTACCTGTTTCAACCAGAAATACATGAGGAAGTGCTCACTTATGATAACTATAAGTGATTCAAAACAAATTCAATAAATTTGAGTGTCTTTGCCCTAATAGTCACAAGGATACTGAAGCCAACATCAAACAGTATCCCCTCCCTTAAATTTGATATTTTAGACAATAAAACAAGGTTTATATAATAGTAAATAAACTTTCCTGATTCATAAAATTCAGAGCAATGAATTAAATCTATTTGTTAATTATTTGCAAAGCCAAGCAACTTATCTTCCCTGCATTGCCAAGAACTTAAGAAAATAAAGATATAAAACAATCTAATATAAGTTTTTAATCTACCTTCATAATTTTAATATAACTGTGATCCTAGCATGTCACCTGAGTTAATGGGAATGCTGTCAATGGGAGTACTGTACATTTTTATTGGGTCTAACAAAATATTTGAATGGTGTCATTCACCTCCAAAGCACCTTTTAAAAATTGTATTTATTTACTTGCAAGGAGACAGAAAGAGAGAGAGGAGGAGAAGGAGAAAGAGAAGGAGGAGAAGGAGAAGGAGAAGGAGAAAGAGAAGGAGGATGAGTGGGCCAGGGACGCTAACCCTGCCAACAAATTCAAAATGCATGTGCCACTTTGTGCATCTGTATGGTGGTTTGATTCAGATGTAAATAACATAAACATAAACTTAGGTGTTCTGAATGCTAAGTTCCCCGCTGATGGAAATTTGGGAATTAATGCCTCCTGGAGGCAGTGTACAATTGGGGGGTGAGCTTATGGATAGTATAGTCAGTTTCCCCTTGCCAGTGTTTGGCACACTCTCCTATTGCTTTTGTCCACCAGACGTTGGTGAAGAGGTGATGTCCACCTCATGCTGTCATTTTCCCTGCCATCATGGAGCTTCAGCTTGAGTCCGTAAGCCAAAATAAACCTTTTTTCCCACAAGCTGCTATTGGCCAGATGATTTCTGAGAGCAATGTGAACCTGACTGCAACAATCTGGCTTTATGTGGGTACTGGGGAATTAAACCTGGATCCTTAGGCTGTTCAGGCAAGCACCTTAACCACTGAGATATCTCTCCAGCCCATCCTCCAAAGCACTGAATTATAGCCAAGTTAAAAAAAATAAATCAAAGCTCCACAAATGTCAGGAAACAATTGTTCATTCAGAGGCACATATGTTGTTCTACTATGTAGCACTAGTTTACAGACATAGTGTCATTCTATTTGAAATTTATCTCCAAAGCCATTGCCACTGAAACCATAAAACAGCTTTTGAAAGAAATTTTGGAATTTGCTTATTGAGTAACAAAGAAAAATGGCCCAAAACTGTATTCTAAAAGATAACACTCGTTCTTTCTCCTCTGTTGACCTGAAACACGAGCTTCCACAGATCCTTGGAGGCCTCTAGTCACTAAGAATATATTATCTGCACATTAACCCTGAGTTTAGATCATATCCTGAGATGAACCTTGGCCTTATCTGCTATATCTTCTGACTTACATATTACCTACTTTTCCGCAGCACTCATGTTCAAAGAAGGAGGTATGGCTTACACTTGAGGAAACTTTGATTTCACTGAACAAAGTCACAGATCCTTTATATAACCCTTACAAAAAGCTGTTTTACTCCATTTCCCACACAACTGAAAAGAACCAAGATTTCTTGTCTTTACTTGGAGACTCAATATCACATGCCTACTACAAAAGTGATAAATCAATGAAGAGTATAACTTAGTTTCTAAATCCATAATACACTTGATTAGAATAATAGCTTTTGAAATTGAAAAAAAGTTTCTCCTTAATATATTGTAAAAAAAAAAAATCCTAAAGTTGAAATGCAGGCTAGATGGAAGAAAAACCAAATCATCTTATAAACCCTCTTCAAGAAAAGCTAACTGAAATAAATTCCAGAAGATAATACTAAATATTTTACCATGAAATGACAAATATTTAACAGACAGATATTTTTACCCTGCCATGCTGCTTATAAATATGTATAATATATATATTTTTTTAAAAAATAAATAGAACATTTTTAGAAAAAGAAATATCAAAAATAGAGAGTCTATAGGATTTTAAAAGGAAATACAAAAACATAATATAAAGAATGACTACTTTCAAAATTTTGGTTGTCTCTGATATATTGATTTTATTTCATTTGCTTTTAAATATACATTTAGTAGTGGCATTTCTGGGTCATATGGTAGTCATAGCTTTAATTTTTTGAGGAAATATAGTTCATATTTCTAGAGTACCAAATGAATTTGTCTTTATACGCACGATAAATAAAATTTCCTCTTTACCCATAGCTTTGCCAGAATTTGTTCTGTTTTGTCTTTTCCAGTATGGATGAGATGATTTGCATTTTATTATAAAGAAGCATGATTATAGTCAACAATATTGTGTTGTATAATTGAAAACAACTAAAGCAGATACTTGGGACTTTCTCATCACAAAGAAATAATGAGTACTTATAGATAACAGAAATATCTCAAATTGATCAATATATAAATAGGCTTAAAATTGCTCAAAGATTTTTAACTAAGAAATAGTAGTAGATGGATCCATGAAATCAAGAAACCTTTACTTGAAATTATCATCCTCTCAATATGCATATTTCATAAACAGTAATTTCTTAATCTTTGTAATAGTTTAATATTCTATGTAAGATGAGAGCTCACAACACAGGCAGCTTCACACTTCATTATTATAAGTGTTGTTAATTCCCTGTATATGATTGCCATTAAATGTCCTGTCATTTATCTAAAAATGATTTTCTACACACTCGAATGCACACATGCATTCACCATAATACTCAACTCAATGACTACTGAAATCATACAGATTCACTTAAAAATATGTAAGATAATAGATAAAAGACCAGGGGTTGAAATGATGGTTCATTAAATGAAGTGCTTGCCACACAAGAGTACTAGAGTCTGAATCCCCAATACGCTCACTAAGTAGCACAGGTGTAACTGCCCATTAGTAACAATAGCCTTAAGGAGGTGGAGGCAGAGACTCCCCCAGAACAAGCTACGTAGATTGACTCAACAAATCAGGAAGCCATTAGATCCAGATGAGAGGCTCTATCTCTGTAAGTAAGATAGACAGCAATGAAGGAAGACACCCAGTGTCAACTTGTGCCATTTATGTGACAGGTACATACATGTCTAATCATACACACACAAACATGCACAATGACATGAACACCACACACCCATGACAAAATAAGATAAAAGCATGACACTTTTAGAAGAACCAGTGATTCACAGATTACACTAGCTGACTTAACATAGAGGTATGACTGCACACAATTAATTTAAAACTACATTTTTCCATTATGTGTGGCAGAAGAGTCAACGCATGAAATTCACTGGATATATTCCTGCTTTACCAACACTATCCCCTGTGCACAAATGCAAACATATCCACAAAACACTTCTGGAATTAAAGTAACTATTTTAGAGATGACATAAAAATGTTGGATTGTTGTAGAAGTGATTACAAATGGAAGAAGGCCCAAGATTCTCAGATTGTGAGAATCTGATTACTAATACCATTTAAATATAATACTAACATTTAATCAGGAAATTACACTGTTCCATTGTTCTGACCTAATCTTTGCATGAACATTGAGGTGAAAATTATCACCCACATTCCATTTGACAGAAGAGAAAATTGAGCTTCAGGAACTTGACCACAGTTATACCACTAACAAGTATCATCATTAGCAGACACTACCAAATCTTTGAAAAATATTATAGCTTGGAATTAATAAATGTTCTGAATTACTTTAATAAATTCTTGTTAAGTCACACAAATTGGGACCAATGTTTTCTCATTAGCCAGCTTTAATTGAGTTAACAAACTTTTGAATAATTTGAATATAATAAAATGCACATTTTTTAAAGCTAGTTTAAGTAGAACTCTAGGCATAGATTTTCTTATTTTGTTATTACTCAGCTATATACATTATACATATAGAAAAATACCCTTAGTTTTTACAGCAGAAACTCTACTGTTATCCATACCTAGGATTAAATCTAAAAGTATAATTGATGACTTGCTATCACTTCAATATGGACAGTTCAAAACTGCTTAAGAGATAGAAACTACCAAGGACCATTTCAGGGTCCTGATGTTTTTGTGAATTCTGATTCCAGAAGTCCTACCAGTTCTTACAGACACCAAAAAAAAAAAAAAAAAAAAGGAATACTGTCATAATTCTAGTCATGCATAAGTGGAGAGTGGGAAGTATATTTTAAAATGAAATATACACAGAACTTTCCATTCTGAATAGCAACAGTTCTCTAGGAAAAATATTCTACCAGAGCCTATCTGATATAGAAGGAAAAAATTCTGATAACTGTCTTCCTATAAAGAGTGAAGAATATTCAGATGAAAATTAATAAATACAATGATTACAGCACAAGTCACAAGCTCCTTAAAAGAGTGAGTTTAATCATAAGACTAGGCCTCTCTCTGACCATACCCTTACCAACATAACTATATGAATCATATAACAGGAGAGTTTAAAACCTCCATATTTCAGATGCTAACTTGTTTGTTTTGTCCCAGCAACAGGAAGGTAATTACAATAGCATACAAGAGCAGAATAATAATTTAGGCAAAGGGAACTAAGAAAAAATGTAAAAAGTAGTAGAAATAAAGCCATCAGTACACTTCCCAGAACCAAGAAAGAATTAGTGAGCTAATTTTTATTCAATGAAAATGCTTCACAAACTTGAAATTTACTCAAAACTGACAGATAATATGAAATATCAAATAAATATATGACATTACAAAGCATAATGGTAAATCCAGAAGAACAAAAAGAAAAGAAATATCTGAAACAATAAAACCTGATTTATTCCTAATATTCATGACATAGACCAAAATAAACATTTTGAAAACTCAGAAAATATCAAGCAAGATAAAAGACAAGACAAAAACTAAACCTAGGAAAGTTATATTCAAATTGCAGAAAATCAAAGAGAGAAAATCTTGAAAGAAGCTCAAGTAAAGGGGAACTTACCTAAAGACAAGTAGGTTAAGAATTATATTAGACTTCCCTCCAAAATCATCTAAGCAAGAAAGAAATAGGGTAAAATATTTAAAATTTTCAAAGAAGAAATTATCAGTCTCTAAAAGTTATTGTTAGAACTGCAGTCTTATAAAAATAAACATTGAGAGAATTTGTTGCCAGTAGACTTGGCTTACAAGGAATGTAATGTTCTTCACAAAAAAAAAAAAAAAAAAAGAAAAAGAAAAAGAAAAAGAAAAAAAAAGAAAATGCTCTGACCTCTTGGGAACTTCCAGCTGTGGGTTTTCCTTCAGCTGGGCCTGGGCTAGCTTGGTCAAGGCCCAACCAGGTTGAGCAGAGTGGAGAGCCTCCTAACCATTACTCACTACATGGGTTCTTTATACCCTCCAGCTCCCACATGGCAGGAGCTCTTAGAACTTTCTTTTTTCTCTTTTTTTTTTCCACAGTTTTCCCAGCCCTGCCCCCATGTAAGATCTCTAGCCTTGTGAGTATCTTTCCTTGGCTCTGTACTACCCTCAATAAATATAATGGTTTAATAATTACCCTTTTTAATCTTTTTTATTCAATTCTTTGATTAAGATTACAAATGAACCTAGGGTTTGGGGTTTAAGGACTTTCTTGAACCCCAAGCACCCCGTTTCATATTAGCGAGCCAGGCAGGAATATCTTCAAAAGGAAAATTGTGATTATTATAGGAGAAAACAAGAAGCATGTTTTCTAGCTGTGAGCAAGACTTGGGAGTATTTCTACTGCTTCTCTCCAATTGTGGGAAAGCTAACTTGCTTTCTCTTCTTGCTGGAGGTTAAGACCCACTAATGCTGACTAAGATGAGGGGAATAAATGATGCATGCCGCTGGTGGTGGCCAGGCAGCAGACAGGCAGCCCTTCAGACTGCAGACTCTCCAGCACAGCCACCACTCACCAGGCAGCACAGCACATCGAGATTGTGAGCCCTGTTGATGTGCTCTATTGCGTGGAGCCAAGCAGGGATTTGGCCAGGACAGGCTCATCTGTGAAAATCGCAAAACTTCACCTTGGAGGAGATGCACTTGGTTTAGCTTCTATGACCACAGCCAGGATGGACAAGGCTGAACCCTGAAGCTAGGGAAGCTTGTTCTGTTGAACTGAGTGGGAGGAGCCTCATGGCCACATGGAGGTTCTGGAACCAAAGGCAGCTGGCCAGAATGGCTTCTAGGATTTTTTTTTTTTCTTTCAAACAACCAGGGCAAACATCAAACTCTGTAGCTCCAAGTCCAACAACCCTAGGCAATGACAAATCTCCAAGTCTGATAATTCTAACCAGCAAAAAGTTTGTAGTATTCCAATTCCACCCCTCCAGCTAGGCTACTCACAGTCCTGGAAAGCTTTATCTGGGGCTGACAACTTTCCTTAGCAGCCGTCTCATGGTTGCAGCATCTCCACTGGGTCTTTACTGCAATCCACGGGTCATCCTCATGGCCCCATGGGGTCTCCATGCAGGTATCCAGCAAACCTGCTTCACACTACCCATGGCCATTTACAAAACATAAGACCACATTGCAAACTCAATGACCTTCTCTTTTCCTGCCTCTTATAATCCACAACATGAGGCAGGGTGCCAATTTGTTAATCCAGGGGGGGAATAAAGCAGACTTTGAAGAACAGGACACTTCTTGAATACTCAGGCCCCTGCAAAAGAGTCTACATTCTTCCTCAGTGTAGGCCAGCTGGCCCAATCTCAAAGGCTATCATCTCTCAATTGCAGCTGAGCAGGCAGCAGTTAACACAAAGATTTTTTTTTTTTTTCTGTGCCCTATCCCTCTGCTCGCACCAGTTCATTTCTACACTATGCAACCCTGCACAACTTCTCAGGACATGGGCATAACACCAAACTTCTCACACAAACTGCTAGCCCAGTCCAAGCAAAGCTCTTTCTCACCCTCATAAGTCAAACCTCACAGTCCATAGTTTTTCCTGCATTCAGATCTTTCAACTCTGACCAGAATAGTCCATCAAGCTGTACTTACATCATTGCAAGGCATCTCTTAGGCCAAGGTTTCAAATCCGTCCACATTCCTCTTGAAAATCAGCTCCAGAAGGCCAAAGCCACACAGTCAGTTGTCTAGCAGCAATCCCACTCTTCAGTACCACTTTACTGTTGCAGTCAGGTGGTAGAAATTACCCAACCAAGAGCAGCTTGTGGGAAACAGAGGCTTATTTTGGCTCACTGTGTCGAGGGAAAGCTCCACGATGGCAGAGGAAACGATGGCATGAGCAGAGGGTAGACATCACCCCCTGGCCAACATAAGGTGGACCATAGCAATAGGAGAGTGTGCCAAACACTGGCAAGGGGAAATTGGCTATAACACCCATAAGCCCGCCCCCAACAATACACTCCCTCCAGGAGGCTTAATTCCCAAATCTCCATCAGCTGGAAACCTAGCATTCAGAATCAAACCACCACACCAACTATCTTGCCAGTAAAGATAATTAAATGAAACAGAGTAATCTTTTTAATAGTAAATGTATAAGTGAGATAAAAGGCAGAGTTCTAAATGTTATTTAAACAAAACTTTTATATCTTTCACCAAAGTCAACACAACTTGAAACGTAGACTTAACGGAAACAGAAAACTATAAAAATTTTAGAAGATAACATAGGAGCAAAATCAAGGTAACTTCCATTTTGTGAATTTATAGATAAAAATCATAAATTCTTTATGAATTTTTGAAAAAATTAAGATGAAGTTCTATAAAATTAATAATTGCTACTCTATGGAAGATACTATTAAAATAACCAAATGCCACAGAGTAGGAGAAAATTTCTGCCAAACACAAATTTGATGTATGTTTTATATCGAAAGTATACAAAGATTAGTATCCACAATAAGAAAATAAGTGACCTGATTTACAGTGGGCAATATTCAGAAGAGAGCCTTCATCAGAGAAAGTGAAAAGATAGAGAGCAAGAACATGACAGGATGTTCCATATGATATGTCATCTGAAGCATGCAAATGATAGCACCAATGAAATATACTTACATGTCTGTATGGATGGCCAAAATTTGAAAAGTGATAGTATGAAGTACTGGCAAAAATAGAGCAATAGGATCTCCAATAACTCCTGGACTGGTGGTAATCTAAAATACCACAGACACTTTTAAAAAGAATTTGTCATTTCATATAGAACTAACATGCACTTAACAGTGATCTATCATTTATGTTCCTTGACAGTAATCAACCAGAACTGGAAATATATGTCTACAAAGTGATCTGCACTATGTATAGTAACTTTCATAATGGCAAAATTTTGAAAGCAATGAAAATGGCCTTTAATTATTAAGTAGATCAAAAGAACATTATAAACTGCAATATTTTGTTTTATAGCAACAGAAACTATTAAAAAGCTATGAAGGAACCTTCAACACGTATATTTAATGAAAGGAGCCAACATGGAAAGGCTAGATATCTTGGACTCCCGACTATCTCACAATCTAGAAAAGAAAAAGCTATGAAAAGGGAGAGCATAGAGAATTTTATGACAGGGAAACCATTTAGCATGTTGCTATGATGGTAGATATTGTTGCTGTAGATTTGTCAAAATCCACAAAATGGGCAATACAAAGGGAGAATATTGGCTCATCAATTTTATCAAAAGTACCACCCTGTGGGAGTTTGAATGGATGGCTCCCAATATATACAGGATTTTATTAAAGTTTGTAAATTAAATCTCCAGCAACCTGGTTAGAGCTTGTGTTACTGTGGGTGCATGCTAGGTTCCAGCCCTAAAGTGTGGAGGTATGTTTGGAATTCCAATCTAGAGACAGGCAAAGTGACTGAGTTTTGCCTGGAATTCCTAGGTGTACTGTTTGGTGTGGCTTTTGGGTTTTGTCTTATGACTCTTCTCTCTCTATCCTTGGACCTGTGTGAATAGGCCAGCTTCTTCTGCCATTATGGAACTTTCCCAGGTTCTGTAAGCTTCAATAAGTATCTTTTCCTCTATAACTGTACCTGGTTTGGAAGTTCATTCCAACAACATGAGCCAACAAGCAGCAGAATTATTTTAAAAGATATTGCATATGCCCTACAGGTTGCTTCTCATCAAATCCTACATAAGCTTAGCTTCTGAGCCATGCGTATATTAAAAGCTCAAATGTGTCTCAAATATTGTGAGAACATATTTCTATCTTTTAATTAAAAAAAAAAAAACCCTTGCCTTTCATGTAAAAAAATAAGGACCAAACCCATTCCTAAAGAAAGGCACCCTATCTATACCTCCTGCTTCTTAATCTATCCTGTCCATGTCCTTTGTTTCTCTCCAACTTGATTATATCACACTTATGGTACAGAAGAAGAACTAGAAAGTAGGACTATCAAGAAAAGTAACTGAGTGACCAAGAGAAACAGGAAAAGAAGTCAGAAAGGTGACAAAGGGAGAAGGTAGAGGAAAAAACACTGATCTTGGTCTCTTAGCTTGATTCTGTTAAAAACTGAAGTAAAATGCTTCATGTACTTTTGAAAGAAAAGGGCAATTAAAATGGAAATGGTACTTAGATCAACAGAGGAAATGGGCATGGTCTTTGTAGCACTGTGATTTTATAACCAGAACCTAGTAGAAACAAAAATGGTACCAACATGTGCTGTTTACTTACTGAGTATGTCCATAACGAATAAAAAAAAAGAATCTTGTTAGTTAGTTATGTGTTCTCTTGACTTTGAGAGGGTGGAAACAACTATTTTCTTGGCATGACACAGCTGCTGTGCTGCTGGAGCATGCAGCTAAGTACATTGTTCTCTGCCGTTTACTTAAAAAAATATATTTCCAGTCAGAAGACAGTCACATGCAGTACATTTGACCTAAATTCTCCCAAGATGCTACTATTCAGACTCCCTTTCCATCCACACTATGATTCTTTACATGCACTTTATTATTCAACAAGTCACTCAAACAAAGCTAGGTTGGCTTCAGCATTTATAGAAAGGCAAAATGTTTTTAGATTTCTATCAAATTTAGCTAATAAAAAACACAAGGATTTTTTGTTTTAAATTCTATTTAACTGAAACTATATTTAAGAATAATCCCATATTCCACTGTATATATTATTTGTATATATTTTGCTCAGAAGTGATGTTATTTTCATTAAAATAAATTTGCTATTCAAATAAATTCATGCTAATAGTTATTTTACAGAAACAACAAAATTGGAATTGTTGACTTTTGAAAGATCTTAAATGCAAACATTTTCACTTGTAACTTTATTGCCTTAGAAATGACTCTCTTAAATTAACTTTGGAATTTTTATTATGAAAATTATGGTGGAAGAGTTGGTGTATATTTATATATCTTGAAAAATGTGGCCCTTATAATGGAGATACTTAACATAATCCCTGTAGCCTGCAAATCTTGAACTGGCAGCTGTGAAAATATAAACTTTAGAACAAATTCTTCTCTTATTTCCTTTCTTATCTAAAAAAAAATATTTTTAGATGTAAAAGTTTCTTCACAAATTTTCTTCACTTATTAGAAATCTACTGGGACCTCAACTGAAGCCTCAAGTCATCTCTCATACTGCAATTTTACTTCTTTTTTTCTAATATGTTTTATCCACATTGGAAGAAAGTAAAGGAAGAAAAAGAAAGAGATCACTCTTCCAAAGAGTTCCCACCCCCTTGGAAATGTAGGTTTAAAACCATCTTATCTACATGATAGAATTCTACTCAATAGTTAGGAAAAATGACACAAATGACATTTGTAGAAAAATGGTCAAATGTCAGTGTACTCACCCAGTCTCAGAAAGATAATCATCACATAGTCTCACTGATCTGCAGGTCCTAACCTAGATCAACCCTTGATGTTGACATACCTACTAGGCATCTTGGGAACTGGACAATAGGAAGGGTAAGACTTGAGGGGACGGTGGGGGGACACAAAACTGAACCCAAATAGAACTGGTGCCATAAAATCCTATATTCTGTAAGACAGACTAAAAGGTTGAACTCTGATCAGGACCTTAGAGGGAGCACTTGAATTCAAGGGCCCTAGAAAGGGTGAGATGAAGCCTAACTTGAATTTTCTCCCATTTCTTTCTTTTTCCTTTTCTTTTCTTTTTTTTTTTTTTATTCTTTCTTTCTCATTTATATTTTCTTTCTCTTTCTTCTTTCTGTTCCCTTGGCACTGGCCTGTAATTCCCAGTACCAGGATGCAGTTAATATCCGCAATGAGCTGTTGATCAGAGAGACCTACAAGGTTTCCCAAAAGAAGACAGACTTCAGTCAGAGCACTTGATTACCCACCAGAGGCCAATGATAAGACGCTACTGCTGAAGACACCATATGCAATCAGTAAGAAACATGGAGAGACCTGGCTGGAATCTGAAAGACAGCCAGTCTTAAGACAGCCCATCTAGTGCTAGAAGGTGCTCCATGAGCTACTGGGGGAAAGTGGCCAACATCTGTCTGAGCAACTTGAGGTCTAAGCTACTCCAAAGCAAACAATCTGACGTGATGCTCACACAAGTGCAATAGTGGCACACAGCCATGGTGGGTAACCAACTGCTCTTGGATTGGCTAACAGATCCACTCAGTAGAAAGAAACCCATATCTAGAACTGGGAAACAAGTCAGAATCATATCCAGATAATGAGTTTACACTCCAATATCAAGTTCCCAACAATCTTGGGCTTCAAGAGGGTCTACACCCATTAAATTCTCTCTAACAATGGTTATTCCATTTAACCTGTGCTGACCTCACTCTCTGTTGGAGAATCTGCTTCTCTTTTTCAGATGAAAGCAGGACCTGAGGAGAGAAACATCCCATCATACTTCACCAGGACCCCATCTGAAACCATAGAGGAATTGGTAAATGAGAAAGAGTGCTGCTTACTCTGTGAACCTGTTATCAGCATTAGGGTGAAGGAGATAAACATTAAGGATACCTAATTCCTGCCAAACCAGATATCCAAAGATACAGAGGCTCCTAAAAGCCCATCACTGAAGTAGACCTAAAACAAACCCAACATGGCTCAGGGAATTTCATGCAAGAGGGACAGAAAGATTATTACAGCCACAAGTTTGGACATCATGTACAGAGACATTGCTGCTTCCCCATAACTAATGACTACCCTACAATGCATGAGCCACAATCCCCATGCGGATAACTGGCATCCCCAACAAGGAGGCTCCCTTTGGAGGGGGGACAAGGATGAGGGTAAGGATGGTACCAACAAGTGTTATTTACAGACTGAGTATGTCCACAACTAATAAAAAATAAATAAATAGAATTAAAATATTTAACAATCCATCTTTATGAACAGCTCTCAGGAAACTTGAGGCTCTATTCTTAGTATCTTCATCAATCAATGCATGACAGAGTGAGAAGCTCTACCCAAGAGCACACTGACATCTCAAAGAATCCTCAGCTAAATTGGACATAATGATGCACACCTGCAATTCCACCACTAAGGAAGCTCATGCAGGAGGGCTGAAAGCATGTGGCCAGCCTGGCCTACATGACCACATCTTGTCAAAAAAATCAATTCTCTGTCTAATAGGAACCCAGTAATTCCTCTATTCTTATAATATAAAACAAGAAAAAGAAAACAGATACTAAAGATGACAACAAGAGTTATCTGTATCTGGTATTCATTGTGACCAGCAGAAGAGTGTGAGAGCTTCTTCTGTAGATGAGCCTTACTTGCCTTTGAATAGACACTCAACCTTGGATAAGTCACCTCACTTTTGGAACCTCAGGCTTTACATGATAAAATAACTTCAGAATATTGTCAAAGATAATTGAAAATACTAGAATCTAGGATATATATATATATATATATATATATATATATATATATATCCTTTCATATAAAATTTAGAGAGAATATTCTTTGATGATGTAAATAAAAAATATGGTATCACCATTAGTTTTGTCTCTGGATTATTGTGCTTTTGCTCTGTTTCATTTTGCACATTTACTTAGTGTAGTCTTCCTTTGGGTAGTTTGATACATTCCTTTAATTTCCTTCTTTGATTATAAAGGAAATATTGTTCTTTCTCTCTCTATCCTGTGGTAACATGTATTTGTTAATTTTATCATGGAAAATGATATCTAGCATCTCTATACAATATCAACCTTAAATCGATAGGGCAATAAACAGTGTGACACACCATGCTTACTCACTGAGTGTTAGTGGAAATGAATTGATGATGACATGATTATCAACAATGACTATTAATATTTTAACAATACTATTTCAGTGAAAATAAAATCTGTGAACAAGAGCCAATACTTTTTTTAAAGAGCCAGCAAACGTAAACCAAGAATTAAAGAATTGTGTGTGAAAAAAATAAAAGAGGACTTAACTCTATGAGCATAATAGCTTCTATTGTTAAGTCAAGAAATAGTGAACTTTGAAGCATTACATGTCTACACTATGTCTGCAATCTAATGGCAATCCATTTCAACAAAATTTACACAAACCAAGCTTATTCTTACAAACAAACTGTGATTCAAAATTACTTAGCTTTTCATCAAATCCAAAATCAACTTCACAAGGCTTTGGAACATGGTTTAGCTGATTGCATTGGTGTGGTTTTCTGAGGGGCCCATCTTATTAATGATGAAACTCCTTTGATGTGATCAAATGATAAATTTGCAGGAAGCTTAGAACTATCACATGGAAAATAAGGTAATTAAAAGGGTGAACTAATAATTAAAACCACTTTGACTCAATCATACATGCTAATGAAATCTTGGGACTGGATGAATAAATAAAATGTTCAGTGAATCCCAAAGCACACTGTAAATATTGAGTGCAATTTAAAAAAAAATACTAACTGTTCTTCAGAACAACTGCTCTGAAAAGTCATTAGAAAAGTCCAATTGGTCTCCTCTGCTCATTTTCTGTGTGGACTTGCTAATGAGCAGGGAAATAGCTAAGAAAATTTGAGAAACAAAATATCCAACATCTTGCAACCTGTTTACCCATACTATAATTACTTCTGTTCATACCTTCACCACATCTACTTATCAACTTTAACAAATCATCACATAATTAATACTTTACACTGACTTTTTCCAGTGGTTTCACTACTTGTAAATTTTAACTCCTCCTTGGTAGTTTAAGATAATTTGTACTAGTAAAAACAAGACATTGAGTAGATCTTTTTTCTGTTTTGTCTCTTTCATGTTTACCAACATACAGTTTCCCATATGGCATTTATAAAGTATTATAGCCTTGTCAATTCTCTGTTAAAAATAAGGAGCATGGGCTGGAGAAATGGCTTAGCAGTTAAGCGCTTGCCTGTGAAGCCTAAGGACCCCAGTTCGAGGCTGGATTCCCCAGGACCCACGTTAGCTACATGTACAAGGTGGCGCATACATCTGGAGTTCATTTGCAGTGGCTGGAAGCCCTGGCGCACCCATTCTCTCTCTCTCTTTCTCTCTGCCTCTTTCTCTCTCCGTTGCTCTCAAATAAATACATAAATAATAAACAAAAAAATTAAAAACAAAATAAGGAGCTCCATGCTGCCCAACATGAACACAAAGCCATGTACTTATGTCCTTCAGACATCTCTCCCTACATACTTCATCTATCAGCCAATGGATATTTTGAATACTTTCAAGTCCATAATCTTTTCCCTATCCACAATAAGTCATCACACATGCCTTTCTTCTGTGTGTTATCCACAAGTTACTGCTGGACTGTTTTCCTTCTCCTTGAATGTTAAATCTTAGAGGGGCTCTGAATACCACCCACAGCACACTCAGGCCATACATGGGTCTATCCACCTCTGAGTCTGCTGAGACAGACTAGCTAAAGACCTGTTCCCTGAAATTATTGAAAATAGCTAACATTTTATGCTTCATCTTACAGGGCACTGTTTTCAGCCTAAATTTGGGTAGTAGGATTACTACTGTATTGGACTTATAAATTCCAGTTTCAGAGTTGCAATGATCTATTTGTATTTCTTCCCAATTAGCCTATGAGTATTTGTAATATTGCTAAACCTGTTTGTCATAATTATATATTTTCAGCATTAAGCATAGTATCCTGCACTTAGTAGGCACTTGAAAGGCATTCAACCAACAATTGTTTAGTGAATATATACATGGACAGATAACAAGAAAATCTAAACTACTTAGCATTATGGGCACTAGTTTCAGTTCTTAGTAGTTCATAGCTAACTCCAGAAATATTCAAGCACAGAATATATTAAAATATAACTGGTTCTGTTTCTTGTTTGCAGCGCAGAACAAACCCTCCTTTTACATGATAGGCAAGCTGTCTACCACTGAGCTGCCTTCCCAAGTAAAAGATTCCGTATTGTCATCCTATTAATTTAGTATTTGGCCATTAATACTTAATCATTTAATATATCATAGGTTAAAATTGGCCCATTCAACAGGAAACATTTATTAATACAACATAAAAATAATATAGAGTCATATCCTCTGCTTTGGAAATTAATTTGTTATTTAACCAATGGGATTATAAAGCATACCTAAAGAGTATCAAATTAATTTCTTTGTAAAAATCAATGAGGTACTTTAAAATTATTCTTACATACTTACTGATCACAAATATGATATTTTCTTTTGAAAATTATGGTCATAGGTATTTTGAAACAGTATTTTATGCTATTTTTATGCTAGTAATTAAACATAAACTATTTCTGTTTGAAAATCCACTGAGGAGTATACCCAACAGAATGGGGGCAGGGACAAGGGAAAAGAGGATACCAACACATGATGTATCCATATAAAACATTTGTTAATAATAATAATAAACATTTAAAAATTGGCTTTCCTCTAATTCATACATGACCTATCCAATTTTAATAATCTAATGAGTGATGTATTATGTTGATACTTTTTCACCAGATATTTTTCCTTCACAATTTTTAACTCATTGGTAGCTTCTTAAACCAGTTTTCTGTTGTTAAAACTGTTCATTTTCCTCACTGTGGACAATCACCAATAAACCAAACACAGTGGTTCAACACTGATTCAGAACCATCAAGAGGTGCAGTGTTTATTCAGAGAATGTGAACAACAAAGCAGCAAAATAGCAAAGCTAGCAACCAAACACAAAACAGGTACCTGTATAAATGGCTATGTAGACAAATGGCAAGCTGATAATCAACTCTAAATACCAAATCCTGCCATGCATCAGGAGCAAGGCATCACATGGAGCACATCCACAACCGTCATTGTGACCCTATGTGCAAGATAAAACTATCACATAGAGATGCTCAGCTAAGAAAATTTGAGTAAATACAGCTGAATAATCTACAAATGGAAGTGCTTGTATTTAAACATAAAAAAGATAAAATTCAATGAATCTGAAAAGTAATGGCAAATATGAAATTCTGCATTTCTTAACATGGCTACTGGAAACTATCAAGATCTTTAAAATTATATAAATATGCTGAAAGGGATTATACTAATATAAACTCACTAAAATAAGATTAAAATAGTTAGTTACCTTTGGAATAATTTTTTAATACAAAACCAGAGACAAATTTTAGACTAGTGTGAATGCTAATGTCTCAAAAAACAATCACATCTGAGAAAAAAATTCATCAAAGTTAGAGTTCAGAATTTGACATGACTGAAATAATCAAATTGATTTTTCATGTACTATTAATGGAAATGTCTAGCATGAATTAAAATAATATTCACATACTTAATATTTGTATATTGATCAAAACCCCATGTATAAGTCAAAGAGTTTCAGTATTTTTTTGTCCATTACTCTTCCAGGTGTTTTCTAGAAACCTTGTTTTCTAAAATGCCCATATGCACCTAGAATTCTAGACTTCCTTGATCTTACAAAAGGTCTTCTGTTTAAATCTGTGTATTGTGGGTACTGAATATGTATGTCCATTTGCCCATAGAGTCCCCCCTTGACCTCTCACTTATTTTGTGAACATTTTTAGCCATTTAGTATATAATAGCACTATTACACAAATGTGCTCATTTTCCCCAGACTTGCCTCCCATAAACACTCTTCCCACATCCTCAATGGACTGTTAATTATGAGAGAAAGAAATCTTTATTGTGTGAACTACTGAAATATAGATACTCTTTTTTCACAGTGAAAGATCAATCCTGAGTCAATGAATCATTCAGCAATAAAAGCCCCTAGTGTCAAATTCAGGTGTTTTCAATCTTGGTTACATACTTGATTCAAGTACTGGCCTCTTAAAAAATATATCAATGTCTGGTCATTAATCTGAAACAAATGAAACTGTACTCTATGGGTGGGCCAACCCTCCCCAAATTTTAAAAGCTCTACAACCAATTCTGTTGCACAGTAGGGTTGAGAATCACTGCTGGTCTTGCAATTTTATTTTAATTCAATACAATTAAAGATAAGTTTCAAGCTCTGTGCATAGCTTATTTCATCGTACCTCATGTAAAGCCTAAAACTGCCAATGGAGGTTAAAAACTATGTACATTGGGGCTGGAGAGATGCCTTAGTGTTTAAGGCATTTGCTTACAAAGCCTAAGTACCCCAGTTTGATTCTCCAGGACCCACGTAAGCCAGATGCACAAGAGGGCTCACACATCTGAAGTGCATTTCAGTGGCTGGAGGCCCTGCCATGCCCATTCTCTCTCTCTCTCCCTCTTTCTCTCATAAATTAATAAATAAATAAATAAAATATATATTTTTAAAACTATGTACATTAAAACATAGAACTAGAGCCAGGCGTGGTGGCCCACACCATTAATCCTAGCACGCAGGAGGCAGAGGTAAGAGGATCACCATGAGTTTGAGGCCACCTGAGACTACACAGTGAATTCCAGGTAAACCTGGGCCAGAGTAAGATCCTACCTAGGGAAAAAAAAAAAAAAGTGAAACTATCAATGTAGAAAAATTCCAGGGCATATTTTTGCATCACTTTAAGAAATCATTCATATATCAGGCAAATGTTAGCCTTCCTTTAATTAAAATAAATATTTTAACAGAATGACATGCTTTTTTAACAAAAAAATTTAACGTTTACTAGGAAATCATTTCAAGAATAACATAAAACTATAGTAACTTGGGGTGTTTGTTTACAAACTCTAAAGATTCCCTCAATTCTGTTCCAATTCCTTGAACTAATACTTTCTTTTTAAGCAAGGATCAATATATACTGCTGAATCAAAACAATGGCTAAATGGTTCTTTAAATACTACCTTTCTAGATATGAGTTAAGCAAAAATTATCACATCACCTAAGTCAATTATTCTGTTCTTATATTTAGCAGTCTAATTTTAAGCCATGATCAAAGTAAATATCAATCCTATTGAACCTTTATTTGTGTCAGTCCTGAGTTTTTAAAGTCACTCTGTTAGAACTGGAACCGCAGCAAATTTCAGAGAGAGAGAGAAGAGAATGAATTTTATTTAGCATGTCGATGAAAATATAAATGGCTTCTTTCCAACAGTCAATTAATAGGAAATATATTTATTTTACTTGTACTATATTAATTCAAAAGCAAGCACTGATAGTAAAAAGTATGAATTGTAGTAGTGGTAGTAATGTCATGTCTAGCCTTGTAGTAATACTAATAAAAAGGCATAAACTTTACGCTCTGCTAGCTAAGTTTTTTAGCTGCTCCTATGGAGTTGAATAAATTGGCTATGCAGTTGGTCATTCTGCCCTAACTACAGTTGGCAAAATTATTTCATCAAATAATAAAAGTTAAAACACTTGATTTTGAACATCTACTGAAGCCTGAGTACTGGATGAGATGATTTATATATGTTTAGGTTTCTGTAAATAGAGTGATAGTGAGAATTGAATGCCTAAACCATAACTATTTAGCTTGATTTCTGATACAAGGCTTATTATTATCTTTCCTATGCATATGTAAATATTCTTTCAAATTAAATTTATGTTCTTAAAATAAGAATTTAATGGGTAGGATACAATAATTGCTATATTTCCAGTGTTTACCGCATCAAAGACACATAAGTGTGTTTTCAATATTGAAATAAAAATGAAATATTAGACAGTAACAATAGTGCAGTGATCACTGGAAAAATTCCAATGTGTATTGTATCATCATAAAGTTGCCTTTACTTGAATTACAAATAATGGACAGACATATTTGGCTATGTGACTGCTTTCAGGGTAGCATGCATTGTGATATCCTATGCTGTGGTATCAGTAGTTTCTTCCTTTTTACTGTTGAGTAGAATTCCATTGCATGGGATCATAACTCCTCAATCAGTGTACCAGCTCATCAGGCTTTATTTTGTTAGCTTTTTTGTCATTTAAATATAACCCATTTTATTACCAAAAAATTGAATTATTTAATTCTTTAGCCATTGCTTTATAATTACTGAATTAACAATGGTTTTAATTGAAAGTAACTTACAGAAATTCTACTGTAATATCTTAAAGTAAACTTCATACACTATATGAAATTGAGGGCAATAGAAGGAAAAATATTATACAGATAGAAATACATATATTTGGAGGATGAATGGGGGAAATTTTTCTAGAGTGAACTTTCAATCAAGTAGAAATGGTGCCAAGTAATTTTCTCTTTCTCACAACTCTATATCAACCAAGGGTAATATTTTATATTGTTTATTTTATTATATAGTATTATTATGATGGGATCCAGTTTCCATGGAGTATTACTTTGTTGTGCTATAAAACCCATACTTTGAAGATTTTAGTTATCACTTTTGGAAAATGTGTACAGCCACATGATAATGAAGTGGTAAAAGAATTGTCCACAAAATATATCTTACTCCTTTGTAGTCAATCACCTAGCTTCTAGTCTCTATTAATCACTGTTGTATCTTTCATTTTTATTAAGTGCCTTTCATAGTGTGTCATATAAACAGATTGATACTAAGAGCCTGGCTGCTCTCACTTGGCATGGAATTGTAGAGATCCGAGCAGTGGTTTCTTACTTCTTATTGTTGAGTGCATGTGCACTTGCTCACACGAGGTCGCCTGCACATACATGAACGTGCACACATACACACTCATATAAACACATACATACATTAAAATAAAACCTGCCAAATAACTTTCCAAATGATTATATCACTGTGTATTGCCTTCCGTCATAGAAGTTGTATATTATTGTGGCTACCACTTAGGGTTTTCAGGATTATTTGGTCGTTGTTTTACTTCTCTATGTACTATTTTTTACATGCCACTTTCCAGTTGGTCATTGCCCAAATAGAAAAGCAATCATTTTTATAAGTTGATCACATGTTTTGCTACTTTGTTACACTCACCTTAATTTTTAATTGATTTTTTGTGTGTTTCCTGAGACTTTTTAGCTATATAATGTCTCCTGTGAATGAGAATGGTTTATCTCTTAATTCCTAATAAAGATAAGTTTCTCAGTGCTGTTTCACTTCAGGCCAGGTCTTTCAGCACAATGCTAAACAGAAGCAATACATATAGGCCTCCTTGGAAGATTGACATCCTTAAGAGAAAATGATTCAGTCTTTCCATTAAGTGTGACGTAGGCTGTAAGATTGTAAAATGTCCTTTATTGAAGCAAGGAAGTTTGCATGTGCTCCTAGTTTAAGAATTTGGTATTATGTGTAAATAAATGTTGAATTTTGTCAAATGCATTTTTCTAACTTTTAAGGTAATCATTTGAAAAAGAAAGAGTCAGACAGAGAGAGAGAGAGAGAGAATGGGTACTCCAGGGCCTTTGGCCACTGCAAACAAACTCCAGAAGCATGCAACACCATGTGCACCTGGCTTACATGAGCCCTGGGGAATCAAACTTGGGTCCTTTGGCTTTGCAGGTAAGTGCCTTAATTATTAAGTCATTCCTCCAGCCAAAGTGTTACATCTTTAATCTGATATTACTGTAGATTAAATTAGCTTTTAAATGTTAAGCAAGCCTTATTTTGCTAGGCTAATACTTACTTGATTTACCTATTTTGTTTAATTCAATTTACCAGAATTTCCTTGAAAATGTCTCCATTGGTATTCATAAAATATATTCGAGTATAAATTGTTATTTTTTTGTGACATGTTTTTTGGTTTAGTACCAAGGTAATTTTAGTTTGATTAAAAGAGTTTGTAAGTGATTATCTTCTTTTGTGTGAAATGTTTTATTGTAGAATTGCAATTATGTTGGACAAAATCACCAGTGTAACTATTTCTGCAAAGAATTTCACTGTTGTAAGCTGTATAGCAATAATAACTACTAATATAATGTATACATGTAAACATATATTTATTATATATTTATATTTATATCTTTGCTCCTTCCATGCCTGTTTTATTATCCTTGATTTTTTTCAAACTGAAAAAAATAGAAACATTCTATAAAATTCCTATTGTGTTCTACTTATTTTCTACTGAGTCACTTGTATTTTTTCAAAATTTGTAAAGATTACTTATATTTAATACCTACACTTACACTTAAGCTTTCATGATTTGACTTGCATTTTTAAAGTTTTTATTGTAACATAAAGATGCTTTAAATTTTGGTATAGTAAAATTTGCAGTTTTTAAATTATTAGTACTTTTCTCTTATGTTTTAAACATACTGCCCTATAGCCCAGTGTCATGAAATTTTTTTATATTTTTCTTTACAATTTCATTATTGCCTTACGAAATTATTAGGCCTGTATTAAGGGAATAATATGACACAGCACAATTATTCATCATTTATGTACAAACCTATTATCTCAACATCTTATAAAAATGCTCTTACATCAGTTAGTATATCAAGGCACTTAGGAATTTGAATATGTTTTGGAAAATTTCAATGACTTCTTTTTAACTATGTATTTGTTTAGTGTATTTGTCCACTTATAATTACATAGTTTTAGAATGAATCTAGATATTTGAAAAGCCTAACCTTCTCACCTTTTTCTTTTTCAAAATTAGGTCCATTTATAGAACATTACTTACTGTACACTGTATTAGAATCAGTTTGTCAATTCCATAAAAATTTCATTGGGAATATCATTGAAGTTGAATTGAAACTACATGTACATAAATTTGAAAAAGAATAGGAATATTTCTGATAATCAGACTTCATGTTTACTAAGCAGATATATCATGTCATGTATTCACATTTACTTTCTACCATTAAGTCGTAAAGAGTTATGGTACATTCATCTTTAGAATTAAAAGTTTGGCTACTGTAAATTGGTTTTTAATTACACTTGTGTTAGTATTGTTGACATATAAGCTTACTCAGGTATATATTTTGGTCTATGTATGATTGTAGAATTGCTTTATATTATGCAGATAAGAATCGTATCATGGGACCAGAGAGATGGCTCAGCATTTAAGGCGCATGCCTGCAAAGCCTAATGAAATGGGTTTGATTCCTCAGCTCCCACATAAAGATGGATGCACAACGTGGCACATGTGTCTAGAGTTTATTTTCAGCAGATGGAGGCCCCTGCACACCCATTTTCTCAGTTTCTCTTCTATCTCTCTCTGCTTGCAAATAAATAAATAAATAAAATTATAATTTAAAAAAATCTTGGACTGGAGGGCTGGCTCAGCAGTTAAGGTGCTTGCCTGTGAAGCCCAAAAACCCAGGTTCAATTCTCCAATACCCACTTAAGCCAGATGCACAAGGTGACACATGTGCCTGGAGTTCGTTTGCAGGGTCTGGAGCCCCTGGTGTGCCCATTCTCACTCTGTCTCTCCTCTCTCTCTCTCTCTCTCTCTCATGCTCTCTCCCCCCAAAAATATCTTATTGTGATTGACAAATTGGCCTCTTTGTTGTAAACGGACTAGTTACATTCTTTTTTCTTGATAATGTACAAGTTCTATTTTAACATTATTATTATTATTATTATTATTAAGAACATACTTTGTATTGAAACATCATGTGTTGATAGCATCTTTTCCCTCCTCCATGCCCCCATTATTCCTGCTTTATTTTTTGTGTGCATTGGTTAGGATCCAGGACAGTGTTCAATAGTTACTGTGAAAGTAAGCATCCTTATCCCATCCCTAATTTGATTAGGTATGCTTCTAGTGTTTTGCCACTAAATTCTACATACTGGTTTCTAAAAGAGAACATAAATCATCTTACACATCAAGTTTATTTTTAAATTGTTTGTAATCATATTTAATACAAAATTTCATTAACTATATTTCTGTGTCTACTAGATGATCACATGACTTTGTATTTTAAGCACTAAAATGAAAGTCGGATCTTTAACCATCCCTCCATGCCAATAAGTGTTACTTGGAAATAATTATTTTAATACACTTTTAGATATTTTTTAGTGTTTTATTGATATTATATATATATTTATAAAAATTCATATATTTTGTTATATCAATATTTCCTATTTTGTTATAACTAATATTTCTTATACCACATTTTCATCTCCATAATTTCTAGGATTATCTTTCTAAACTGAAAGTGTAAATATTTTAACAACCAGCAGTGCCTCTCAAAGTTTATAAAATTAAGGGCCAGCCAGTCAGTAAGTTATGCAAGACCCCTGGACTCTCATTCACCTCTTCAGGATTCTTACACAATGTGGTGGTGCAAGCCTTTAATCCCAGCACTCGGGAGGCAAATGTAGGAGGATCACCATCAGTTCAAGGCCACCCTGAGACTACATAGTGAATTCTAGGTCAGCCTGAGCTAGAGTGAGACCCTACCTTGAAAAAAAAAAAAAAAAAAAAAAAACAAAAAAAAAAAGGAAAAAAGAATGATCAATGGATTATGCAGATCAGTTTATCCAGCTCTGATATTTTAGGCCCATCCTCTAAATGGCTTTTTGGTGCTTAATCATACTTATTGTCTGCAAAAGTTGTTGATGATCAGTTTGCACCAAAGAAAATGTATGACTGTGCATTAGTTTTAAAAAAACAAGCACTGCTTTCATTGAAGTCTCTCTCATTTATATGAATCTAGAGTTTTAATGAAAAATTGTAATAAAATCAATATTCAAACCTAAGTTAAAACAAACCTACCATCGTGACCAATTGTGTCTATGTGTTTGTTCTCTCCTTCTTCCTTTCTTTCTGTCTCTCTCTCTCCTATTCTTTATAATCTTGTCTTCTTAGTTGCATACCTTGTTTTCGCTAGATTGTTTTATGTACTCCTCTTTTATTCATTTTTATAACTCTATAACTATGTATATTTACTATACATATAAATATAGTAAAGTAACTGGAATATAAGGTGGTTAAGTTGCTTTTCCAAATTACTGAATCTACAAATTAAAAATTAGTTTTCCTAAATCAATAAGTGTAACAAAGAGAAAAAAAAGGTTTTTTTTTTTTCAGATTGGCTTAAAAATTGATGAATTGCAGAATATAAAATACTGTTTGATAAAGTAAAACTGTATAGTCCTTTCTCCCTTATTACCTGCAGGGGGGGGAAGTCTAAACTTTATCATTTTATGATACAAAAGTGGTTTATATGTAAGCAGAAGCTACAATTATTCATAATTTGTAAAAAGATTAAAATTTTAGTTTATAATTGTTATAGTGAAGTGAATGTAATACAAAAGTAAAGTATCTTCCAAAATATACCTTTCTAGAAAAATTGAACAACTATATATATCATCTCTTAACACAATTTTATTAACAACACAATATCTTGAATCTTTGTTGAAAATAAAATCTGCTATTTGTTGCTTTTATAGCCAATTCCAATGTTCTTACTCTCATTATTAATGAGAAGTATGTTTAGCTTGGTAGCCTTAGCAATGGCTTCCATCAATTTGGCTAGCCATTTAAAATTAAAAGATTGAGTCTACTGAAATCCTAATTATGAAAATTGGAAGAAAAAGGAAAGGAAGGAGGGCAAATAATTTCTAGCTTACTAGTTCAGAAATGAGCATTAGAAAAGAATTCTTAATTAACTCTATGCAAGTATTCTCCAATGGGGAAAAATTTTTACTTTCTCCAGGAGATGAAACTTTTTGTAGTTATCTATCCAAAGAAACTTAATTCAGAAGCCTAAAAGATAGTAAGTAGGACTTGTTGCTATGATTTCAAGAGCCAGCATGCAGCTAATCAGCATCACTGAAAAGGAGCTAGCTATTTCCGTCCTTAGCTTTACTTCTAAGGATCCAATGATCAAAACTGAAATTCAACCTAGATGCTACCATGAGAAAAAAAGAAGCATGACAAAAAATCTGGCAAGTGTTAATAAGAATGGGAAAGTAACAACCAACAAAGCAGTCTGATTTCTAAAACTCTCTGGGTAGTCAAGTACAGCAAAACCAGCCAAGAGCTTAACAGGCAAAGATTATACCCAATGTAGCATGATGGGCAGGCTCATTACTCTGATTTGTTGTCAGTGATGAAAGACTGGGTGTTTCTCCATACTAAACAGCCAATAAACAGAGCTACAGCCACTGGAACAGAGGATGAAAGCCAGTGACAAAGGAAACAGAAGGGCTCAATCTGAGGAAAGCAAACAGCTACTTGTACCTCAATTCTGTAGTCCATGCCAGAATTTGAGAATCATATGTTAAAATCTTGCTTCCAAAGGGAGATCCTCTATGTATACTTTTGCATTAGAATTTAATCTACACATTGCACCACAAAGTAACAAAAGGAGTCAAAAATAAAAAAGAGTCATAATTAAAAATATCCAATTAGTTTTAAATTGCCTGTTCAGAATACATTGGTTTAATTATGTTGTGTTTTACTTTAATTATGCTGCCTCTGATTGGGCCCTAACATAGAAGATAGAGCAGAACTGAATGAGTCTTTCAACCTTAAGGATAATAGTCTTCTTCAAACACTCATCATTTGAATTTAAAAAACAAGAAAAAAGAGAAAAAGAAAGCAGGAAAATAGGGTAACAGAGAGAAAAAAAAATGTGAGTCCCAGGATTCTAGAGACCTAAAGTAAGATTGTAAAATTTAAGTTACTAAAATAAGAGTGTCTTTCTTTGCTCCCCTTCATATCAAGTAAATCATGTACATATTGAACTATTAAAAGTATTAAAAATGAAACCTTCATATTGCTAAATAATGAAAAAATGTCATATACTAGCATTACTGATCCTGAGCTACATTATAATTTTGTAACCAGTGTTTTTCATTTTAGTTTTGAAACTTAATTTCATCTTCAAGATATTTTGTTAAATTATAATTTATACTTAAATAGGTTAAATTGTTTAAATTATACTTAAATAAGTAGCTTTGTATCTTTAGGTCAAATGTTATGTATTTCTAAATGGATCATGGTAATAATCTGGTTAGATCTTGAAACTTTGATTTGAAGTTTTATTTAAATATGAAGTAATGCCAGTTGCATAATCTAAATAAGTTATTCTGTCTTCTATAAAGATTACCATTTTGCATAATCTCTAAGGAGGAGCATGTAAGGTAGTCAGAAGTTATGGAATATCTGCAGAGAAGCTGATGAATAACGCAATCTTGAGCCATTAGGCTTACAAAAGTTATTTAAGATTCCTCATATTTAATTACATGAGATCTGATTTAGAATTTAATTAAATAGCAATTTACCAGAACTGTGAATATTTGTAGATGGTTTGTCCTGGATTTTAGTGATTCCTTCCATTTTTCATTGGAATGCCAACTTCTGTGTCTTACTCTAACAGATCAAAATATGTTTGTCTCCCATTATTTCTGACTTTTTTTTTTGGTACAGTCTTGCTCTAGCCCCAGCTAATCTGGAATTACTCTCAGACTGGCCTTGATTTCACAGTGATCCTCTTAATCTCAGCCTTCCAAGTGCTCAGATTAAAGGGATGTGCTTTTCTGTCTGCCATTATTTCTAATTCTTATTTTCCACAGTATCCATGACCAAATCAGCAGTAAAGAAGACTGCCAATGGTGAAAGCATCTCTAGGACTTTTGGAATGATTCTGTAGCATTGTAATAACCCTGGAGCAAAGGACACTCTCTTGTGCTCATGCATATAACAGCAAAATAAATCAAACATAATGAAAAACCCACTATATGCTTCAAAAGTTTAGAGTACTAACAGCCTAATAAATACAACCTTACTTGTTAAATATGTCAGCTCATTATGTCACATAATAATACATGCTAGTTATTAAATGATAGTATATAATGAACTAAAATGGGCAATGTGTATGTAAATAATGACTAGGATTATTGTATCTTGGTATTTCATTATATTCCAGTATGTTTTCATTTGATCCTAACTTAATGAGGACTTTAAAAAAAAGTTAAGGATGCATTAAAAAGAAAATTGCCAAATACGTGGATAAAGCCCTAAGGGCCTTGTCTGTTATAAGTCAGGATTGAAGCCATGTAGAAATTACTAAAATCAAAGGGTCTACGTGTTGCTATAGATCTATGTGTCTAGAACTTTCCTATGAATGTATCCTTATTATCTGATAAGGATATAGAGCTCAATGTGACTTATATTACTTAGCTATTAGTTTCCAGGTGTTTAAAACTCACAGGAATCTATGGACCATTTAATCAAAGTCCATTTATATTGGCGAACAAAGGTAACAGAGATCAATAATATTGGAGTTGTAGCAATAAAATGATTATGTCCTGATACCTGGTCCATTGAAGATTTATACATAGTATATTTTATCTAATTTTATTCATTTGCTAGTTTGATTATAGATTATGTATTTTCTATACATTCCAATTAATCAGGATGTAAATGTTCGCTGTAAGTAAAAATTCAAAAATAATAAATATAGTATCTGTCAAAATAGACATGATATATCTTTTCTAGATAATTAAAGCAATTTAAATTAATTGAGAACCGTATTAATTCATTTAAAAGTCCTCCAATAATATCACACATTTTCACAGACCAATTTGTTATGATTTTATGTATTAAATTTATTATACATTCTGTAAGTAAATTGCTTAGGACTACCACCATCCTGTGCACTTTCCATCTATGCTTCTCCCCTAGATCATTCTCTCTTTACTATTATTATCAGCTTCTGTCGGGAACCATGAAAACCTCCCCCTCCTCAGCTCTCCGCCACTAACCTTTGGCTGACTTCCTGCCTGCCTTTCCTGCAAGATTGAAACAAGCAGCTGCCTGAAGGCTTGCCAAACAGGATATGTGCAAACCAAATTTAACTGTCACAAGACAGGCTTGAGTAAAGCAAGCGCTGCCGTCTTGCCCCCACCTTCACTCTGATCAAACAAGTAGTCATGGCCATGATATAGAACAGACTTAAGAAAACATTGGATACAGGAAATTCCTATGGGTTTAACAGTTACTCAGGAAGAATTTTGTGTGCGCATACTCTTGGGAACTGATCTGTGAAAACAACTTATCTTGCATACCATCGAAATGTGTACGTGCAGAACATGTCAGTGGTCCCTGACCGCTTCCCTTGTGCAATGTGATACCACAAAAGACTGTCTTGGCAACTACTGATTGGATGCCCCTCTCTCACTCCTCCTTCTCTTCCCCTCACCCTTTCTTCCTGCCTCCAACTGCATAAAAGGCTTCGCCCCCAGAAATAAAGCGCCTCAGACCTCATCCCTTGTCTGGAGTCATCCCTTCCCTACTAACTTTTTGCTTCCACAGGTACTCAGGAGAACTACACCCACCACATTGTGCGGCAACCTCTGGGACAGCTTCGACTGCTGGCCAGTTGGAGCTAGGAGCCCCTAACGGGGTTCCCCCTTTTTTGGGAGCCGCATCTGGCGCCCAACGTGCGTGTCTTCTTCTCCTTACCGGTCGACGGTTAGTTCGGGATTCCACGCCCCAATTTCTTCTCGGGTAAGACCCCCCTTTTTTTTCGCGTGGTTTCTCCCCTTTGTGCGCACATTCGTGACTTTGTCACCCCTTAGTCGACCCCCGTCCCCTTCGGGACCCCTCCGGCTCTTTTCTGAGCCCCCGTTCGTCCCACTTGGGACCCCTTCGACTCCCTCGCGAGTCCCCTTCTTCTCGGCCTCTGGCCCCCGCCCTTCGCCATGGGCTCTTCCCTTAGTTCCGAGGCTCGTTTCCTCCAATCCCTCCAGGACGAGCTCGTTTCTCGCAAGGTCCATGTTTCCAAGGCTGATCTCTGTCAATTTCTTAATGTCGTTCACCGGGCCTCTCCCTGGTTTGTCTTCACTGCCCCTAAGATCGCCCGCTCTACCTGGCTCACCATAGGTAAAGATCTCACCGCCTTCTGCGACAAACAGAATGATCCTGCTTTTAAAGATTGCATCCTTAAATACTGGCAACTCCTGGACGGCATTATTACTGCCGCCCCCATTTCTCCCCTAGATCATTCTCTCTTTACTATTATTATCAGCTTCATTGTTTTATTTGTTTTTGTACTGCTGTGTTTAAGCTCAGGGATTTGCTCATTCTGGGCAACTGCTCTACCCACTGAGCCATATCCAGAGCCTGCCCTTCCCTTTTCTCAATATATGATGTGATTCTCACTCTCCATTCTTTCCTGTCTGATGTCTTTACTTAACCACAGATCCCTCTATATTCTTCTTCCCTTACTCTTCCTCCTCTTATGCTCTCTCTCTCTCCCTCACCCCCTTCCTCTTCTGGTCATAAAATCTAGTCTATAAGAGCAAACTTTTATCTCCACCCATTCATTTCAATAGGCTTATGACAATTTAAAAAATTCTTGAAGAACAATGCTTCAATCATTTTTCTTATTTTGTTGCTGAACAATCTAGATAGACCCCTCAATTCAAGACTCTTTTCTTCTTTGACTCTGGAAAATTAACTGACTCTGTTCTATTTTCAGCTGATTTTTTAAAAATATTATTTTGTCTAGTTTTTCTGTTTTCAGAATGTCTAGGAAAAATATCTCTATTTTTTTACAATAACAATGAAAGCTCTAACCTTCACTAGTTAAAAATAACACAATGAGATTTACACAAAGTCTTACTAAATATAATTTTATGTTATTAATTTAGATATATTTTCAAATAAATAATGTTATAAATTACTTGGACTCCTCAGTTCCCTCTTTTTGTATGTTAGCATGTTCCATACATCAAAATGAAAGGCCTAATCCCACTACTGAATTTTCGTGCTCTTAAGTTTTGTGGCCAATAAAATACAAGAGAAGTGATGTCCTAGGACTTCCTTGATGCTGTTCCATAGGATCCTTACAACTGCTGCTTGGCTTTGTTAGAATATGTATTCTTGGGACTTTGCTTCTTGGAACAAATCATTTTGGGAAAAACCCAAAGATAGCCACACTGAACTCCCAATCAACAGGCACTATGAACTGTTGGCAGTGTCAGTGAGCTAAATCAGTAGTCCCTTTGATCAAGTCTTTAGATGCTAAATTTTCAACTGACATTGCAACAACCTGATACCTTCAATGAGAACTGCTCAACAGTCAGCCCACAGAACCATGCGAGATGGCAATACATTAATTGAATCCACTTGTTTGGGAAATAGTTGTTATATAGTAATAGACATACACAACATTATTTTATCTTTATGTGATTTACAATATTATCAGAGCATTATAATCATCCAGAGAAAATGGCATAATAGATACTAAATAATACTTAAAATATATTATTTATTAATCTAGAATCACTAAAATATACCTGATTCTGCTGTTCTTAATGAAAACAGTTTGGACTTATCTTTGTATATTTTTTCCCTCTAATGACTATGGAATTAAGAGTATGATTTATGTAAATGTACAGTCACACCAACCTATATGGAATAAATGACAGAAGATCTTCAAAGATTTAGAGGACCTACCTCTAAACATAAGAGGTTACCTGTTGCCTCTCTTGTTTCAAGCATTAACTGTTTATGTCTTGCTCATAACTGATTCTAGTGAGTCAAATTTTCTTCTGAAATAAAATAATGAACTCAATAATATTGTATCTCATTATTTTTCCATTTTCAAACAGTTTTAAAGATCCTGAATAAACTCATTTTTATTTGAAATTAATTGGCAGTAAATTATCTGTATCCTATTATTCTCCTCTTGTCAAAAAGTTTGGATGTCTCAGTCTGTTCCTGAATGTTCAAGATGTCACATTTAACTGTTCTAGTTTTAGAATATTTAGTACTAAATATGTACTTGATATGTTCCTCTTATAAATACCATGCATCCTCTCTCTCCCTGTTCCTTGCATTCACACTTTAAAATAAATAATTTATTACATGGTTTTATCTTTCATTAAAGATTAGAAACCTTAAAGTGGTTCTTTTCCATCTTACTTTTTCTTCCCACACGAAATTCTCATTATGGGTTTCCAATTTAATAAATATTGTTGCTTAGACATATAGTCACCCCCCATCCTTGTTAATCTCTTAAGTATTCTTTTTAAAAACTAAGTTTTCCTCAATCACAAAGGTTTCCATTGACCAAAGATCATAGCTCATTAATTCTTTCCTTACTACTCAGCTAAATAACTGCAGATTTTTCATGACACACTTTTGCTTTCCATATCCATTGTTTTTATTGGCCTGGACACATATTATTTTCAGACTACTTTGACAATTGGGCACTTCCTGTCCAATTTAATTCTCTGTTTTGAACAACATGCTTGATTTAGTTTTCTTAAACATTCTTATCACAATAACTTTCTATAACTCCCTACCACCTATTTCATAAATTCTTGCTGCTTTGAAAGGCTTTCCAATGTTAAAATCACTCACTAACCCAGGTCCAGGTCTTACTGCTTCAAAACTACCTTCTTGCTAATTTTAAAGGACCCTTTACTACATTTAACATATCTAGTCCCTTCCAAAATTCTTCATGTACCCTTCCAAATCAAGTTCATTTCCACTGCTTCCATAAAATTTTCTGTTATTATAGTTGTCAAACTAATGTTCAGCATCATTTTGTAAACAGAACAAAGATTAGTATTGTTACAGTGAATATTTATGAGCTATATATGATCAAGCTGAGCAATAACTAATGTATTTAGGGAAGTTATTTAAAATATTCCTGACCTAGGTCTCCATTTAAGCTTGAAATTCCAAACATTGGAAAGCTTGATAGTTAAGGTTAACCTTGCAGCTAAAATGTAAACATGCTTAACAAATGTTTAGCCCTGCATTGTTTTCAGTATGAATTATTTTTTACAACCTTCTTGGAAATGATACTTTGGAAGCAAGTGAAAAAAAAAACTATGTATATCTACAATCTCAATTTACCTACTTTGCAAGGAACTTGTTATTGAAAATTAACTTGTGCATTACAGCTATGATAACTATAAATAATTCACACCATTTAATCAACTACTCTCATTCTTCCACAAGGGTAAGGAGTTCTCAGACCAATGACAATTATTATATTCATTCCTATAGAACCATTTTCCTTTAAGTGATAATTTTCAGTGATCATAGTAACCAAACAGATGTACTGAACTTGCTGCTACATTCCAACATTGTCATCCCAGCAATCTTGAGTCCAATTTTTAACTCCCATGTTACTCTGTGTTCTCCTCAATAAAATTGGTACTAAGTAATGAAGCTATGTTTTAGTGAGCTAAATTAAATGGAAGAACAGAAATACATTCTCAGTGCAGTTTTCTTTGTTTGTTTTTGCTCTTTAGCTTCTAAACATGTTTCTTGCCTTCTTTGAACTTTCATGAGCCCCTATCTGATCAGTGGATCTTCCACACTATTCTCTAGATTGCTTTTCTGAGCCATTCTCCTGAGACCTGTTTTATTATCTCATTGTCTATTGTTTTATACTTGTTTCTGTTTTTCTTTTTCTTTTTTCTTTGCTGACCTTTGGTTTCTCCCTTATGCCTCTGTCCACTTTCTCCTACTAGGCAAGTATCATCTACCAGTTTTGGGTAACCTCAGGTACTATAGGAAATGGAATCTACTCCTAATTGAAGAAGCACAGAGAAATTTTAGTTATCTAGCTTATTGTTATCTAGATTATAGGTTCTAAGAGCTGTAGGTCAAACATTACTGTTAATTTCATTATTAATTCCACACCTTCTCCCACAACACCTGCCTATAGTTTGTAATGGATAATTAATCCATGAGAATCAAAGTAAGATTCAAGACTAATTATTTTCTTTATATGCACACTAGAAAAATAATTAACCCTAAAATTTACAAAAAAAAATTCCATTTAACCTTAAGATTATCAAGATAAATAATGTGATTTTTTTAAAACACTTTATAATGTTGGGTCCCAGTACTTTTAATAAAATTACTAGATTACATCAAATCAACTATTTTTGCTTTCATATAAAGAAACTCCTTCTGCTGTGTTATTCTAACACATTTATATGCCCAAGTACAACTATATACTATTTCTACTAATAATAATAATCTGTCCCTTTGCGATAGTGTTTTATTTTTCTTTCATAACCTGAAAATATGACTTCCATTCCAGCAAATGTTTAAAGATTGGGGATCATTCCCAACACATTTTTATGCAAAGGTCCTAAAAATGTGTTTTTCTAAGAAGCAAAAAGAGACAATGTCTTGATCACAGCTAACATTCATAGGCAAAAATGCACTCAGCCTTCCATTTTTTCTTTTCTTCTAAATTGGCCAGTGTCTATAAACCCCTCAGATTAGTAGTCAAAGCATCCCTAGCACTGGAGCCTGTGGGAATCTGGGAATTTCAGCAGGACTCCTTGGCTCTGGATGAAATCCCTCACAACAAAGGACAAGGGAGGGGGGAGGGGCGTGCCGTGGACTTGGACCGGAAGAAGTGAGTCTAGTGGCCTTTGCATAGTAAATCTCTGGCTGCTGGTGGATCGCTAATCAGTAACAGTAGAAACGCAATATTGTTCAAACTATTTTCGCCTACCCTGCACAAACCAGACCAATTCCCTGGATAGTGGGTAATATATCGCCCAGGTGTCTCACTTACTGTTAAGAACTTTGCTCACCCAGACCCACTTCTCCTAGCGCTGAGCTAGGATTCTCAGACCCCGAGTTCTCCAGCTGCCCCCCCTCCCCACCATCCCGACAGCATTCCTGGGACCGCTCCAAGCTGAAGTGCTAAACTCCAAAGAAGCATCCCACAGAAACCAGCAAGGCTAAAGTGCGCTGAGCCCTAAGGTAGAGGAAACTGAGCCACTCTAGTAGTCCCTCTAACTACATCGTTTATTTTCCCAGATCTGGTTTAAGAATCGGCCTCCAACCTTGACCTCAAAACTTTTATGCAAATAGCCTTTCAGTTTTCACAGGAACCAAAAACTGTCCCCAGATCTCGCCCTGCCACCGTGCCTTCTACTCTAACCAGTAGGAGCTCTAAGTTTTACGAACTTTTCATTTCTCCTATCTCCCTTCAGTTTGCTGACTGGATGGAACCCGTGATGATGCCGATCTCCCTGGAATCCTCTTGCTGTTTCTAAACTTTGATTTACAGTGCCTCCAGCACTGCGCATCAGAGCCCCCACGCACCCCCCTCCCCCACTGTGAACTGCCTGGCACCTTCCCTCGCTTCAAGTGGCCCCTTATCCACTCTCCGAATTCCCAGAAACCCAGAGGTCGGCTCTGCTCATCAGGTAGGGGAGAAGGAAAGGAAAGGGATTTGATCACAGGAAAATAAACATTCACTTTCCTTAACATTTGTTTCCCAGGGCGAGGCTTTGGACTACTCGTCCGGCCTGAGCACTCACCCATGTTGAAAGGTCTTCCTTTCTCCTGAGGTCCCCTAAGAAGTGTGAATGACCCACCAGGCGCTGCTCACCACCAACTTCAAGCTGGGCTCGACTCCGGAACTCCCAGCCTCGCCCCTCCCCACGGAGACTGCCCTCAGTGCCCCGGGAAACTCCCAGGAGCAGACCACTCCCTCTCCACCTGCCTCCCCTGGAGGAAACCTCCTTCCCTCTGCTCCATGGTCTCTGCCCACCCAGAGGCCCTGGCCCTACTTGGCTTCTTTTCACTTTGTGAAGAATCTTATGCAAATGTCTCTCTCCTCAATACATTGAATTCTCTCTCTCTCTCTCTCTCTCTCTCTCTCTCTCTCTCTCTCTCACACACACACACACACACACACACACACTGTCTCAACATCCCAGGATCCCAAGAATCCCTTGCTATCCAAGATAATGATCCCTAAAGTGAGAGTCTTGAAAGGAATTATTCCAGAAGAAATGACCAGGGTTTGATGAGATCAATTTGTATTTTCTATTTTCCCCCTCTGATCTTCAGTGCTACCATTTTTCTCATAATAATGTTAATAAAACAAAAGAAAGAGAAAAATCTCCCTTTATGTATACTGCTCTATTTCTTCTTCCTTCTATACTAAAATGTTTGTAACATGGTAAATGTTTGTCTAACATGGTTCTAAAAATTCTAAATATATAGAGAGAGCAAGAGAATAAGAATGTGAAGTATTCAGAAATCACCTGGAAAATAAATAAATCTAGCCAAGAGGAGTGAATCCTGCTGAAACAAGGGCTGGGTTTGTTAGTCCAAAGACTAGAGTTGTGGTTCTGGCTCTACCAGTGTTACTCTGGTACTTGGTTTACTAATTTGTAAGATAAAAGACGTGGAAATCTGATTACTAAATTTCCTTCAAACTAAAATCATATAATTTTATGATTTTTTTTTTTTGCTCTAGCTCTCTCAAGGTTTATATTGAGGTCATTTCAGTCAGTCCCCAGAATATTTAAGCTTCCTTTCCATACACAGCACACTGTAAAGTTCGTGAGAATCTACTCCATGAGCAAGGGAGAAAAAAATGGACCTGGTTACTAACCTTGAGGAAATTTCCATCTAATGAAGAAGACACAATATGAAAAGTGAATAACAATACCAATAGTGACGTTAACAGTGTACGGGGAAACAGGCAAAGCCTCTCACTGAAATAAATAGGAATAGCATTATCAGGATACAGGGAAACAAGCAGAGCATCTCTCTAAAACAGCACAAAAGCATTTGCAAGGCCATCTCTCATGTAATAGAAAAGGTGTACTCCTGAGAGAGGTGCTGTGAATGCATTTCAGATAAGTGCCAATAGAAAACAATCTTTGTGGGGAGGGAAAAGAAGTACTTGTTTGATAAATGTCTCTAGTGTTCAACATATTATTCAGAAATGCATCACCATTCTGAAAACTGCCAAACATAGGGTGTTATTTCAGCAAAGCTTAGCATTTCTACACTAGTTTAGTAAAAATAAATGGTGAATTTTGGAGATTAATTCATAAGCTCCAATTTAGAATTCACCTCATGCAACTTACTACTTGTCACACAGGGTCCTATTCCAAGGTAATATTAAAAGTACTTGGGGATTTCTAGTGGAATTCCATTATAATTCTAAAATGTGAAATAATAATCATAGGGTAAACTGAGTAAAACCATCAAGCAATATTCCAAGCTTGCTCAGGCAAAAAAAAAAAAGGAAAATAAAATGAACACCCAAGCAGAAATGCTCCATAAAATGTAAAATGCTCCATAAAAATGTAAAATCATCTAACTTGAGATTTAACAATTAGTCAATTAGGTCATAGTCATGGTAAATACATGAATGATCTTCTGTATTTCTGCTTGTACATCCCCTTCTACCAGTTATGCATTAAGTTAAGGTGCTGTCTTCAATAAACTTCCACATTCTTACCTTCATCCTTATTGCCTGGAGCACCTTATCAGCCAGTCTGACAAGAAACTCCCATTTCTAATTTAAACTATGAAGACTATTGCCAACCACTGAACTCAAAGTTGAAGTTTGAGACAAAGTTCTAAATTGTGAAATGAAAATTTCATTACACAACTTCTTGCAGAGTAAAGGGATTGATTTGAGTGAGCATAGGTTATTAACTGAACATTTTATGTCCAGCCAGATATCCTTTCAATGCTACTGAATTTTTAAGTACATTGAGGTAGAATAATGAATGAGTAAAGAATACCAGCAGTGGGAAATCAGAACACACAGAGTAACTTGTACACCAGAGGAGCAGATGAGGAATAATGCAACAAATGTCTGCGGGCTACAGACAGAATCCACAGAAAGTCCTAGAGGAGAGGTTCAAGCAGAAAGAAGTTGTCACCTAGACTAGACATCACTGAGGAAGCAAGTTTGGATGAGGACTGGCAACTTTGACTTGGATGGGCAATTAAGTTATGTGTGAAACGTTAGCAAGAATGTTTGTAACCAAACACGGTGGGTTGGCATCTTTATAAGTACTAAACCTAAGCAAGCATAGCTGCGCAATTAAAAAAAAATGAAGAAAGATTTATTCCTACAGCAGGTAAGAAAATCACGAGATATCCAAAACAATGCCCTCCTAGAACAGAGGAAGTATATGTACTATATTTAGGGAGCCTGTGAATAATCATATAAGAAAGCACTTAAGTGGCTAGAATGTATTTAGTTAAAGAGTTCATTCTTAGGCATGCTCAGATTGAGATCATAGTTCAAAAAGGAAAGAGGGCAGATAGTTATGATTCATGAAACACATGTTCAAAAGGAGGAAATACTGAATAGGGATACTTTGGGGTTCATTTAGCTTGTGTCATTAAGGTGTTACAGAGATGGTAGGCAGGAATGCCAGTGGGCCTGACTTGTCTGCATCACAAAGTTTGAACTGAAACAAAGCACATTGGAATGCACATTAGCATAGGACTTTTCAGGCACATAGTTAGACATATAGGCATATATGGCATATAGGATCAAGAAAACATTATTTATAAATTACAAAAGAAATATTAGAGTGTTTAATGGCAGAGATGGTGTTCTTAGAAATGTTCTTATTAGTGTAGATAAATCTAGTGAGAAAATAAAATCTAATCATTTCAGATAGAGAAAGAATTACAAAGTGGAAGGTAAAAGAAAGGAAAACTTAAGTATACATGTAAACTTTGAGGCAGATGGGGATTATAGAGGCATGATTGAGTATTCTTCAGGCAATAGGAAAGAGACATACTGAGAAAGAACAAGTTTGTGCTGCTGATTCACTTATGGGAAATAATGAAGTTCATCAAAGCTGCTATAGGGAACAGGAAAGGGAGCTGCTCATGGTATATAAAAGAAATTTCTGGGCTGGAGAGATGGCATAGCAGTTAAGATGCATGCCTGCAAACCCTAAGAACCCAGGTTCAATTCCCCAGTACATACATAAGTCAGATGCACAGGGTGGCACATTCATCTGGAGTTTGTTTCCATTGGCTGGAAGCCCTGATGTGCCCATTCTCTCTCTCTCTCTCTCTCTCTCTCTCTCTCTCTCTCTCTCTCTCTCTCAAATAAAGAAATAAATAAAAAGAAAAGAAAAAGAAATTCCTGGTAGCACTGAGACCCCAGCTGAAAATGAATATAAATTTATAGGGAAGAAATCTATCTTTGTGTTCTTGTTAGCCCTGCATAGTTACCTAGATATAGAAAAGATAAAGCAGGTAACATGGGTATTCAACAGCTGAGAACTTTTGTGGAGGCTTTGATACGTATACTAGAGAAAAGTCATAATTCTGAAAAAAAAAATATTTCAATACTACCTGTGAAGAGGCTGAGGCAGGAGGGTCACAAGTTTGAGAACACAGGCTGGTTTACATAACAAGTTCAAGGCCAGCCTGAACTGTATACTTAGGCATGTTCTCAAAAGTAAAATAAATATATTTATATGTATATGTGTTTGTGTGTGTATGTTAACTAATTCATTTGAATCTGAACAAAAGAAAGAAGAGAATCCTATGGCAATATCAACAGAGTTTAATAGAAGGATCAAAGTACTAAAGCTATAATTGAAATTTAAAAGCATATTTTGTGGAAATAAACTATGAAAGATAGGGCTGAATGAAAATTGACATTAGTTGATACTCAACTATTACTACATTAGGATTTAAGATATTTGAGGCTGAGAAACTTGAACATCAGTGAGGCCAAAAATAAGATCAAAGGAGTGTGTTTATAAAGATCAGTGGATATGATGATCCCTTTATGGAGGCAAGACCTTATAAATGGGTGTTGGTAGTGTTATCTAATGTACATTACACCACAGTGATAGAAAGAAAAAATTCCTAAATACTATTTAAGTAACAAAATATATCTGAAAGACAGAAGTTTAAAAGTATACAAATGTTAATTACAGTATTGAATATTACTAGAGTTTATGACTGGAAAGAGTCTGTTGGTGGCCATAGGAGTCAATTAAAAACTATCATATTTTATGTATGATAAATTAAGAAGGTAACTGGGTAAATGGCTCAGTAGCTGAAAGGACTTGCTCCTAGTTTGATCCCTAGCACCTACATAAAACCAGATGCAAAGTAGCACATGGATTTGTAATCCCAACTCATAACAATGGAGGCCAAGCCAAGAAAATCTCAAAGCTTGTGAGACAGCTATATTGGCCTGCCTAGAAGCTAAACAACAACAACAACAAAAAAAAAAAAAAAAACCCTATCTTAAAAAAAAAAAAATAGGTGAAGGAGAGTATCAACACCCAGAGGTTGTCCTCTGACCTCTACATAAGCACAGTGGTATGCATATACCTGTACACAAAGAAAGACAGATGGACAGATGGAGAAAGGAAAGAAGGAAGGAAGGAAGGAAGGAAGGAAGGAAGGAAGGAAGGAAGGAAGGAAGGAAAGAAGGAAGAAGGGAGGGAGGGAGGGGAGGAGGGTAGGAGGAAAGAAGGAAGAAAGATAAACTATTGATCCTTGAACAACATAATACATGTGAATGAAGTGTTGTACAGAAATAAACCTGACATTCTAGGAAGAAGTTGCACCTATAAGACATTTTTATTTTGTTTCATTTCTCCTTTTAATTCATTTTTTTAGTCCTATAAATATTGGAGTAATTTTTGTGTTAGCTTTTTTGTTGCTATGGCACAATGCCTTGCAAAATCAACTTAAAAAAGGAAATGCATATTTAACCACATGGCAATTTCAGACATTTTAGTCCATTGTCATGTGAATTCCTTGCCTTTGGTTTGTATGAAGACAGTTTATCTTAGCAGGGAAAAGGAGATCCCTCCTCATATCATGGCAGCAGAGAAGAAGAAAGAAAGACAAAGGGGCCTGAGACCCTATCTCTCCATCAAGTGCATGCCTTTCCTCCCACTAGACTCTATGTGTAAAGTTTCTGCCACTTCTGAATACTGCCACGCCTTGTGGACCAAGCCTATAACATGCAAAACTTTGAGGGAATCACCAGACCCAAGCCATGCAAGTTGTTTCATAGCAATATTTAACATACAGCTCACCCTCAGGCTTTATTTTCTCAGCAAGAAAAAGAAGCAACTCTCTGTACAACTATTATTACCTCGATATTTGTTCATTCATAGGAAGATTTCTTATGAACAAAGTGTTATTTTGTATATTGTTCATTTGGATTGCAAAAAAATTTTCAAATTTGAGGCCTTCTGTTTGTGAAGTTATAATTAAGTATCTAGTGACAGCTATTAGCCATAATTCAGGTTGGAGTTTATATTTTATTTAATATTTAAGCACATTTAGCACATATGTTTTTATAATTGTGGTTATGCTTACAAACTTACTTATATCCCACACAACAGATGTGTTAGAATTCTCTAGAAGAATAAAATGTATAGAACATATATTTGTGTATAATATAATTTAATTAATAAAATATAATATGCACAATGTGTATTATCAAGTAGATTTATTAGATTAGCTTACAATACAGGCTGGGCAGTCTAACAATTATTGCCTGCAGGCTAAAGAGTCAGAAAACACAGTAGCTGCTCAGGTCATGAGATTGGATGCCTCAGAAGTCACAATCTGGTACTGAAGGTCTGGCAAATATCTGGAGAGTTGTTGGTCTTCAGTCCATTTTGGAAGCTTGATAAAATTTGGTTCCAATGTTGATAAGGCTAGCAACAACAAAGAAGATAGACATACCAGAAAGTAGTAGCATAAGCAACCAGGCAAAAGGTTCTGTGTTCTCCTGAAGCTTTGTTCTATATAGTCTACCACCAGAAGGGCTACTCATTGTGGGTGAAGGTCTTCCTCCCTTTGCAATGCTTCTTAGAAATGCCCTCACAGACTCATCCAAGAGGCATATCTTTTACTTGATTCCTAATTGGATTAAGGTGACAACACAATTTAACCAGAAAAACTGGGAAGACAAAGAAAAGTTCAGGAGCATGGGTGATGATTCAGCAATGAGGCACCACTGGAATCCCAATTCCAGCCTACCTTCTATCTCTATATACTCCAGCTCCCCTAACTATTATTTATTGCATATACTGCCTGAGGAGAAATGGTGTTTTACAAGGCTTATGAGTCTTATGAGCCTCTGTCCTCCTTGCACATCACCAAGAGGGTGATACTATGTCCAATCTTGTGAGCATGCAATGTGGATCACAGTTGCTCTGAAAACAAGACTCCAAGGATCCTGTCCAACTGGGATGAAAATGTACGCAATGGCTTCTGTGAGGATGCGGTAATGAAAGAACCTCTCCTTGACAAAGGACTAACATATGTTCAAGGAAATGTTCAACATCCATAACCATTAGGAAAATGCAAATTTACACAACTATGAGATTCCACCCTACTCCAGTAAGGATGTCAATCATTAAAAAAAAAAACAAACAACAATAAATATTGGTAAGGATGTGCAGAAAGAGGCACCCTCATTCACTGCTGATTGGCACATTACTGCTTGAGAATTCAGGCAACTTTGGCACCTCTGCCAGGCAGTAGATAGGCGGCTTTGGCAAGTGAGAGCCAAAGCCCAGGCTGCTTGGCAACTGCCCCAGGCTGCCTCAGATTCCCATTGTGCTTCAGCCCAGGCTGCTATGCCCACCTATGTGCCCATACATTGTAATTGGCAGACCACAGCGCAAAAGAACTAACATGAAAAATCAAATGCAAAAAAATCCAGTTAGATCACCCAGTCCTACAATGAATACATCTAACCAAAACCTAGAAGAACTATTATGACCAGAACACCAAATTGAAGCTATGAGCAATACAACCCTGACCAACCTACTGGTAGAACTTGCAGGAAATCAACAAAGGACTGATAATCATGTGGATGCTTCCATCATAAACTAGAACTAATAGATAAGAAATTGGAAGGAGTTCAAAGAGAGTTAAGAGATTTGAGGGAGAGTGGAAAAAAAAGAAGACCTTAAAAATCAGCTGGCCATGATAAATGAAGACATAAAGAAATGCAAGGATGAATTCCAAGAATCACCAAGAAAATCAGAAAATGATGTGAAAAGGCAGCTTGACAGAGGGATGGAAATTATACATAGAAAAATAATAGAAAATGCAAACATGATTCAAAAAGTCCAAAACTCTCTAGAAGATCTCAAGAATAGAGTCAGCCAAGTGGAGGATTGAAATTATGATCTGGAAGACAAGATGGAAGAAAGAGTTCGAGAGTTCAAAAACTTCAGTAAGTTCAAAAGTTCCTGTGAACAGAACATGAGGGAATTGTGGGATACACTTAAACGTCCTAATATCAAGATCATTGGAATACCAGAAGGAGAAGAAATTCAAACCTACGGCATGGAGAACTTATTTAACAAAATAATTGAAAAAAACTTCCCCAGTCACTTAAAAGAAAGGCCCATCAAGACACAAGAAGCCAATAGAACTCCAAACAGACTGGACCAAAGGAGAAACACTCCAAGACATATTGTCATTAAGACTCTAAACATTGACACCAAAGAGAAAATCCTAAAAGCAGCTAGGGAAAAACAACACACCACTTTCAAAGGTAACCCCATCAGTATTACTTCAGACTTCTCAATGGAAACCCTGAAAGCCAGAAGGGCATGGAAAGAAACACTGCAAACTCTCAGAACCTATGGCTTCCAACTCAAACTACTCTACCCAGCAAAAGTATCCCTCATAATAGATGGAGAAAGAAAAACATTCCAAGGCAAAACTCAGCTTTACAAATATAAGAACACAAAACCAAACCTACAGAGAGTATTTCAGGAAATTCTCCACAGAGAAGAAACAAACAACCAAACTCAAATGCCTACAAGAAACAGATCACAACAACCAAACTCAGAGTAGGCACAAAAAACTTCAAAGTCCATGAAAACACCAACCCACATTTACCATCACAATATGGCAGGGATCAAATCAAATCTCACAGTCATTACCCTAAATATTAATGGCCTTAATTCACCCATCAAGAGACACAAGTTAACAGGATGGATCAAAAAATTAGACCCCTCAATCTGTTGCCTTCAAGAAACCCACCTCACCACTAAAGACAGACACCTCCTCAGGGTGAAAGGGTGGAAAACAATACTCCAAGCAAATGGGAGTAAGAAATGAGCAGGCGTAGCTATATCAATGTCGGATAAAATAGACTTCAAACCAAAAATAATCAAAAAAGACAAAGAAGGCCACTTCCTACTTATCAAGGGAATGATCCATCAAGAGGATATTACAATCATAAATCTGTATGCACCAAACACAGGGGCACCAAAGTTCATAAAAAAAACCTACTTGACAATAAAACAGAAATAACCACCAACACGATCATAGCTGGGGATTCAGTACAACATTATCAGTAACAGACAGATCATCCAGACAGAAACTCAACAGGGAAGTAAGAGAGCTCAGAAAAACCATAGATCACTTAGACCTCACGGACATCTACAGAACTTTCCATCCCAAATCCTAAGACTACACATTCTTCTCAGCAGCCCGTGGAACATTCTCTAAAATGGACCATATACTGGGTCACAAAGACTGCCTCCACATATTTAGGATGATTGACCTAATTCCCTGCATGATATCAGATCACAATGCTATATTGCTGGAAATCAACAACAAAAGACAACCAAGAATCCCAATAGCACCTGGAAACTGAACAGCACACTTTTAAACAATAAATGGATAGTGGATGAAATAAAAAATGAAATTGCAAAATTTCTGGAATTGAATGACAATGAGAACACATCGTACCAAAACTTATGGGACACAATGAAGATGGTCCTCAGGGGAAAATTCATAGCACTCAATGCCTTCATAAAAAAGACAGAAAGGTCCCAAATCAATGACCTAACCATCCACCTGAAGGCACTGGAAAAACAAGAAAAATCCAACCCAAAGAGCTCCAGAAGGAAAGAAATAATTAAAATCAGAGCAGAAATCAATGAATTGGAAACGAAGGAAACAATTAAGACAATTGACAAAACAAAGAGCTGGTTCTTTGAAAAAATAAACAAGATTGACAAACCCCTGGCTAATCTGATCAAGCAAAAAAAGAAGCTTCAAATTAACAAAATTGAAAATGAAAAGAGAGAGATCACAACAGACATAAGTGAAATTGGGAGAATCATCAGGACTTATTTCAAAAACCTCTACTCCACAAAACTGGAATATGTGGAGGAGATGGATAAATTCCTGGATGCATACCATCTACCAAAGCTAAACACAGAGCAGATTAGTCACCTCAATGAACCCATCACACGCATGGAGATTGAAAAAGTAATAAAAAACCTACCCCAAAAGAAGAGTCCAAGACCAGATGGCTTCTCAGCTGAATTCTATCAAACCGTCATGGAAGAACTCAAACCCATCTTCCTCAAACTGTGCCACACAACTGGCAAACAGGGAAAGCTACCCAACTCCTTTTATGAAGTTAGCATCACCCTACCTCCAAAACCAGGCAGAGATGACACAAGAAAAGAAAACTATTGGCCTATTTCCCTGATGAATTTACATGCAAAGATCCTGAAAAAATCCTCACAAACCAAATCCAACAACACATCAAAAGCACTATCCACCTTGACCAAGTGGGATTCATCCCGGGAACACAGGGGTGGTTCAACATACGGAAATCTGTCAATGTAATACACCACATAAACAAGGTTAAACATAAAAACCACATGATCATTTCGATAGATGCAGAAAAGGCCGTTGACAAGATACAACATCACTTCATGATCAAAACATTGGAGGGAATTGGCATGGTTGGTTCATATCTTAACCTAACAAAGGCAATATACAAAGCTCCGAAGGCCCAAATAATACTTAATGGAGAGAGACTGGAGGAATTCCCATTGAGATCAGGAACAAGAAAGGGTTGTCCACTCTTACCTCTGCTTTTCAATATAGTACTGGAAGTCCTAGCTCAAGCAATAAGACAGGAGGAGGAAATAAAAGGGATACAGTTTGGAAAGGAAGAAGTTAAGTTAGCTTTATTCGCTGATAACATGATTGTATATGTAAGAGACCCGAGAGACTCCATCCCAAAACTCCAGAAGGTGATTAACTCCTATAGCAAAGTAGCAGGATACAAAATCAATGCACAAAAATCAGTAGCCTTCCTTTATGCAAATGACAAAGATACAGAGAAAGAAATAAGGGACATAGTCCAATTTTCAATAGCAACAAAAAAAATAAAATACCTTCAAATAACGTTAACCAAGGAAGTGAAAGATCTATATAATGAAAGCATAAAAACACTCAAAAAAGAAATTGAGAAGGACTTGAGAAAATGGAGAGACCTCCCATGTTCCTGGATAGGCAGAATTAACATTGTGAAGATGACAATTCTACCAAAGGCAATATACAGATTTAATGCAATTCCAATTAAAATCCCTACAGTGTTCTTCACAGAGATAGAAAAAATGATCTCAAATTTCATATGGAAAGGCAGAAGGCCTCACATATCCAAACATATCCTCAGCAAAAGAAATACTTCTGGAGGCATCACGATACCTGATCTAAAGCTATATTACAAAGCCATAGTAATAAAAACAGCATAGTACTGGCATAAAAACAAGAGTATAGACCAATGGAATAGACTTGAGGACCCGGACTTTGGGTCAAGCAACTATAGCTACTTGATATTCGATAAAGGCCTGATCAATATAGGCTGGAAAAAAGACAGCATCTTCAACAAATGGTGCTGGACAAACTGGATAACCATATGCAGGAAACTGAAACTTGACTCACACATTTCACCATGCACTACACTCAAGTCCAAATGTATCAAAGACCTCAATATAAGACCAGAAACTCAAATACTACTGGAAGAAAATTTAGGAAGTACTTTCCATGATATAGGAATGGAAAAAGACTTCCTGAACAAAACCCCAGTAGCTCATGATCTTAAACCGACACTCTACCAATGGAATCACATGAAGCTGAAGAGTTTCTTTACAGACAAGCACACAATAAGCAAAGCCAATAGATTTCCCACAGAATGGGAGAAAATATTTGTGGCCTATCCAACTGATAGAGGCCTAATCTCTAGAATCTACAAGGAACTCAGAAATGTAAACAGTAAGAAGTCAAACACCCCACTCACAAAAAGGGGCAAAAAGCTGAACAGGCAGTTCAAAGAGGAAGAAATAGAAATGGCAAACATACACTTAAGAAAATGTTCATCATCCCTAATCATCAAAGAAAAGCAAATTAAAACAACTATGAGATTCCACCGCAATAAGGATAGCAAACATCAAAAAATCAAATGAGGGCTGGAGAGATTGCTTAGCTGTTAGGTGCTTGCCTGTGAAGCCTAAGGACCCCGGTTCAAGGCTCGATTCCCCAGGACCCACGTTAGCCAGATGTACAAGGGGGCGCATGCATCTGGAGCTCGTTTGCAGATGCTGGAGGCCCTGGCGTGCACATTCGCTCTCTCTCTCTCTCTCTCTCTCTCTCTCTCTCTCTGAACCTTTCTCTCTGTGTCTGTCACTCTCAAATAAATAAATAAATAAATAAATAAATAAAAATAACCAAAAAAAAAAAATCAAATGAAAATAAATGCTGGCGAGGATGTGGATATGTAGGGACATTCATCCACTGTTGATGGGAATGTAGGATGGTACAACCACTTTGGAAAGCAATATGGAGACTTCTGAAAAAGCTGAGTATAGAGATACCAAGAGACCCAGTTATTCCCTTACTGGTCATCTACCCTAAAACCTTCAAACCACAGGCTAGAGAGATTTGCCCAACCATGTTTGTAGCAGCTCAATTTGTAATAGCTAAGAACTGGAATCAACCCAGATGTCCATCACTAGAAGAATGGATAACTAAGATGTGGTATATCTACACAATGGAATTTTATACCGCAGTAAGAAAAAATGACACAATGAAATTTGAGGAAAAATGGCTGAACCTGGAAAAGATCCTTCTCAGTGAACTTACCCAATCACAGAAAAAAATTCACCACATAGTCTCACTCATCTACAGCACCTAACCTGAATCTACCGAAGATACCTTACATACTCAGCAAGCATCTCCTCAACTAAACAATAGGATGGGTGGGGAGGGAGGGAAGGGTAATGGAGGTGGGAAACACAAATCTAGACCCAAACGGCAATGGTACCATAAAATTCTACTTCCCAAAAGGCAGACCAAATGGCTGAACCTTCACCAGGCCCTTAGAGGGAACACCTGAACCACAAGACACTGGAGAGGGTATGATGAAGACTAACCTTAATCTTCTACAGCTTCCCTCTCTCTCTCTCTCTGTCTATTTCTCTCCCTCTCTTCTCTCTAACTCTTGTATATTACTTATCTTTTTCCTCATTTTCTTAGTGGGCACTGACCTGTAACTCCCAGTACCAGCATGGGGCTATCATCCACAATGAGCTTTTGATCAGAGAGACCTACAAGGTTTCCTAAATGACAGACAGATTTCTGTCAGAGTACTTGATGACCCACCAAAGGTTAGTGGTAAGACCCTACTGCTGAAGACACCTTATGTGGTTGACATGCAAAATAGAATGGCATGGCTGGAAGTTGGAAGAGAGTCAGTCCCCAGACAGTCAGGGCGTCTAGTGCCAGAAGGTGCTACATGGGCGACTGGGGGAAAATGACCAATATCTGTCCAAGCAGCTCATGCTCTAACCTACTTAGCAGCAAATAAGTTGTTGTGATGCCCACACAAGTGCAATAGTGTCACACAGCCATGGTGGGGAACCAACTGCTCTTAATTTGGCTAACTGATCTCCTCAATGGTACAGGACCCATAGCTGGAGATAACTCAGTCTCCATTGGAGAATCTGCTTCTCTTTTTCAGATAGATGTAGATCCTAAGGAGAGAACCACCCCATCATACCTCAACAGGGCCCCGGCTGAAACTAAGAAAAATTGGTGAAACAAGCAAGGGTGCTGTTTGCCTGATGAACCGAATACCAGCACAAGGGGGAAGGAGATCAGCACAGAGAAAAATCAACTCCTACCAAATCAGAGAGCCAGAGCCTCAGAGGCCCCCAACACGTCATCACTGAAGCAGACCAAAAATGAACCCAACATGGCTCAGGGAAATTTTGCTGAAGAGGGGATGGAAAGCATGTCAGAGCCACATGTTGGGTCATGATATGCAGAGACATTTATCTTACCCATAACTGTGGGCTAACTCCATAATGCATGACCCATATACCTCAACAAGGAGGCACCAAGGGGAGGGGGTAGGTCATGGATGAGCCTAATAATGGTACCAAACTGACTGTATTTGCTGAATGCAAAACTAACTAATAAAGAAAACAAGAAAAGAAAAAAAAAAGAAAAAAGAAAATAGAGTTTAAAGTTTAAAAAAAAGCCATACTAATTTGTGAATTTAGTGAGTTCAAAGTATCTATGTTAAAATGTACAATTTGTTTGCTTTAGGATCTGGAAGATTGTACAATCCATTGAAGAGCATTAAACTATACCCTAAAGTTCTGAAACAGAAGATACCCTAAGAGATATTATTCTGCAAAACTGTAAATATGTTCTATAAAGTGGAAGAGTATAGCTTTCATTATATTTTTATTTCTCATCTAGTTTTGTCATTTCATTTGAGAAATTTCTTTTTCATGACCCAATTTTCCTTCCTTCCTTCTTTTCTTCTTTCCATCCTTAATTACTTCTTGTTTCTCTATTTCAGTCTTAATGGACTTTTATTCTGAGCACAGTTTTAGATCTATAATAAACCAAACAATATTAGAGACTTTCCGCATGCCTCCTGCCACCTAACACTCCTCTGTTTGTATATAGCTTAATTTGTGTACCATGTACCTTCTGAAGGGCAATCTAGTTGCTTCCACATCAGGCCAATTATAAATAAATATAGTAGCTATACCCATGTTTCTATGAAGACAAAAGTATTTAACACATTTGGGTAAATACAAAGGAATTCAATTACTGGTATGTATAAAACAGAGTCTAGATACTTTTGTAAGAAACTGTTAAACTGTCTTTCAAAGTGGTTGTATTATTTTGTGTTACAATCAGCAATGAGAAACAGCCACTGTTGCTCCATAGTACCTTTCCACTTTTTCAATTTCAGTCAGTCTCACAGTTGTATAAAAATATCTTTTTCTTTCAACTTAAAATTTTATAATATGAAAATAATAAAGATAATTATGAGCATATCACATGAAATACCTTTTTATAAATCATTTTACAATAATATTACTTTGGACATGTTTTATTTGGATCTGCTGTATAATTTTTAACTAAGATATTTGTTTTTTTATTTTTCAAAATTTAGAGTTTTTTATACAGTTTGAACAACACTCTTTTGTCAAACATGTTTTTACAAGTGTTTTCTCCCAGTTTATGATGTATGGATTTGATTGTATACTTACTATTAAAGCCCATTTAAATATCATATATAGTTACACATTTAAGTCAAACCACATAGATGCAACATATGTATTGTTTTGCTAGAAACAACTGCAACTAAACATTTTATGATAGTGAGAATGAGTATTCATTAGTCTGTCTCATTTATTTCTCTCTCCATCTATCACTTGCTCCCTTCTTGCTCCTTCTCCTCCCTCTCTCATCTTTCTTCTTCCTCCTTCCCTTTTTTTCCTTCTCCTCCTCATCTTCCTCACCTTCTCCCCACCCCTCTTTCTGCTTGGGACACAACACAATAGTTCACACCTACCAAGCAATAACTCTAAAACTGAGCCAGTCTTTTCCATATTAACTGAATTCTGTTGATCTATAAAAGTATATGCATCCAATGAAGACTTCCAGTTGCCGATTTCTTCAATTTGGCAGCATATAATAATATATTATAATAAATATCAATTAGTTAATTAATGTGCTGAGTGTTTGGACTTTCAAAATCACTCTTTCAGTAGCTTTCATGAGAAGTGAGTTAAATACTATATTCAGATAGGTATCCAGTGATAAGAAATAAGTCCCAGTAGAGTAGTAAATAGCCCTTTATTTCTTACTCTACTTGATGTATATTAAATGAAAAATTACTAATATTCAACTGGGGTGATTTTTTCTAACATTTGTACCTTTGCAGCTATTTTCAGACAGATTAAAAAAAAAGATTATTGTTCTCCCTGGGGTTATCTTAGTTTTTTAATTGCAGCGGTACTTCTGGCCCTCAAATTCAGGATGTAATTTCAATAAAAGCAACCTGAGTCAATGGAATTATTTTTTTGTTAATGATGCTCAGGTATCTCCTTACCATTCCACAGTTGCTTTTAAAATCATATTTTTTTGGGGGGGGGCTACTTGGACCATATGAGTTTGCTGCAGAAAGCAAGGCCCCTTGCTCAGCCTTCCTGATTTAAGTATACCTGCGTCCCCAAATCCTGGATACCCTGCACCTGAGGGTGGGCATGGCACTGAGTCAGTGGGCCAGATCCCTTTTCCCTGGCTCCTCCCAATTCCCTGTTCCTGGTGGGTCCCTCTGCACATGGCTTGGGGAGGCCTGGTCTCTGTGTGGGGGCTGTGATGGGAAGGACTTTTGCTCTGGTACCCTGATTGGCCCCTGGGTACCTATGCCCCTATGCCCCTAACTCAAAGGGTACATGAGCCACTGTAAGAGTTGGCCTCTTGCCTCTGGCTCTCCAGCTTCCTGGATTCTGGTTCCACAACCCTTTATTCCTATGTGCTACAGAGGATGTGCAAGTAGAATGAGTAGACCACAGTTCCCAGTTCACCAGATAACTTTGATGTACCTGAAATCTCCACAGTCTATGCATCTGGTTATACTCCTATTATACCACAGTATACCAATCTGGTTCACATTTAAAACACATAACCCTCTGAAGATCCTACAAGGACAAAAACCTACTTCCTCCTCAACTGAATAAAGAATCTTCCCAAGAGAGGTAGACCACAATGCAAAATAACCAACAAAAGTGAGAAAACTGAGAATTCTCCACCAAAGGTGCTTAGTCCCACAATGGAAACCTCCAATGAAATCAACAGAAATTCAATCTCAAAATGAAATCACAACCAATGAGACCCTGATCAAAAGAATTGCTGAACTGGAAGGAAGCTATCAAAATACCAACAGTTGTATTAATGAAATTGAACAGAACTATCTCTTAGAGCAGTCAGCTTTTGAAAGTAGGCTTAACTTGATCAAACAAAACATAAGAACCCTCAGAAGCAGTATGAATGAATTGAAGGTGAGTCAAAAAATGGAAAATCTCAATAACCAATTGATTAAACTTAATGAAGACTTGATCAAATGCAAGAATGAATTCCAGGAAGCATCAAGAAAATCAGAACTTGAACTGCAATTGTACCTCAAAAAAAAAAGATGGACATGATGAAAAATAACACAACAGAAAACAAAAATCAAATAGGGCTTAAAAGACCTCTCTAGAGCCCCTCACTAACAGAGTTACTATATGAAAGACAGAACCTCTGGCCTGAAAGACAAAGCAGAAGAAATTGACCAGTAGAACAAAACCTTTGCTAAGTTCAAAAAAATCAAGTGAACAGAATATGAGGGAATTGTGGCATACCTTAAAATGACCAAACATCTGGATCATAGGTATACCAGAAGGAGAGGAAATCCAGGTCGGAAGCATAGAGAACATATTCAACAAAAATATTGAAGAAAATGTTCCCAATCTCTCAAAAGAGAGGCCTATTGAGATACAAGATGCCCACAGAACACCAAACAGACAGGACCAAAGAAGAAGCTCTCCAAGGCACATAATAGTTAAAACTCTTGACAATGAAAACAAAGAGAGTGCTAAAAGCAGCAAGAAACAACTCACTGTATACAAAGGCAATTCCATCGGAATTACCTCAGATTTCTCAATGGAAACCTTGGAAAGGCAGAAGGGTCTGGAATGGGACACTTCAAAGTCTAGAAGACTATGGCTTCCAACCCAAGCTGCTCTACCCACCAAAATTATCCCTCATAATATATGGTGAAAGGAAAACTTTCCATGAGAAAAGTCAACTCTATGATTATATGAACACAAGGCCAAACCTACAGAGAAAACTTCAGGAATACTCCACATAGAAGAGTCAGACAACTAATCTCATGAGCCAACAAGAAGATCACAATAACCAAAATTAGACCAGGCTCAAAAAAGTACAAACCACAAGATAGCACCAAGCCCTATAAAACACCTCTTCATGGCAGGGATTAATTTTAACCGCCTAGGAATAACCTTAAATATTAATGGTCATAACTCACCCAGCAAAAGACACAAGTTATCAGGGTAGATTACAAAAAAATTAGCCCTTCTATCTGCTGTCTTCAAAAAACCCATCTCACCACTAAAGATAGATGCTTTCTCAGGGTGAAAAGATGGAAAATGATATTCCAATCAAATGGGAATAAAACAGGTGGCTGTTGTAATATTAATATTTGATAAAGTAGACTTCAAACCAAAAGTAATCAAAAAGGACAAAGAAGGCCACTTCTCACTCATCGAGGGAATAATCCAACATAAGAAGATCATAATCATAAATCAATATACAATAAACACAGGTACACCACAGTTTATAAAACCAAACTAACTTGACAACAAAACATAAATAAACACCAGCACCATCAAAGTTGGAGACTTCATTACTCCACTATCATCAATAGACAGATCATCCAAGCAGAAAATTAACAGGAATATAATAAGAGTTCAATAACATAGATGAACTAGACCTAATGGATATCCATAGAACTTTCCACCCCAACTCTACAGAATACACATTCTTCTCAGCAGTCCATGGAGCCTTTTCCAAAACAGACCATGTATTGCACCATAAAGCATACCTCCATAAATGCAGGGTATTGGTGGCTACACACACCAAGGTGTTGATTGGAGAGACCTACAAAGTCCAGAAATCAAGAGAGCCTTCTGCCAAAGCACTTGATTACCTGCCTGAGGAAAATGCTAAGACCCATTGCTAAAGAAACCATATGGTGCTGACACAGACACAGAGAGAACTGGCTGGAACTCAGAAGAAAACCAGTCCCCAGAGAGTTAGTCTGTCTAGTGCTGAAAAGTGCTACATGAGCCACTGGGGCAAAATGACCAGCAACAATCTGAGCACATTTCACAAATGCTGAGCCACAAAGCTCCTCCAAGGATAAAGAAAGTGTTTCTCAAATATGAGTCAACAGGGTGATGGCTTTCTCCCTCTGACAAATACTATTACCAAGTCACTTTAATGTAAATTTTAACGTCTTTTCACTAGCTAAGCCATCTGAGTAAAGAAAATACTCTTATTTTGGCCAAAAGAATGTTTATAGGATAAGATCTCAAAGATTGGCTTCACCCAATAGTACAAGGATGTGAGGTATGTAAAAGAATCCTTCCAATAGGCTTTACAGCCTTCAGGAAGCCAAAGACAGTGTAACTATGATGAGAAAGACTTCACAATTAGATTTCACTCACAGGCCCATAGCACCCCACTCCAAGCTCCTTTTAGTCTTTAGTAGTTACTTTTACTGAATGTCTAGAGGCTTTCCATTGTAAGACTGAGAAGGCCTTTGATGTGACCAAGATAGTACTTACAAAATCATCCTCTGATTTAGTCTACCCAAGAGTCTTCATAGTGACAATGCGGGACTGACTAAAGTTCTGTGTGTTGAATTTCATTTAGTGTGCCTAGTGGCCTCATTCCTTAAAGGTGGAGAACACTGAGCTCTTGTTTTCGTTTTTGTTTTTGTTTAATTTTATTTACTTATTTGAGAGCGGCAGAGAGAGAGAGAGAGAGAATGGGTGCGCCAGGGCTTCCAGCCACTGCAAAGGAACTCCAGATGCCTGCGTCCCCTTGTGCATTTGGATAATGTGGGTCCTGGGGAATCGAGCCTTGAACCAGGGTCCTTAGCCTTCACAGGCAAGCACTTAACTGCTAAGCCATCTCTCCAGCCCAAGAACACTGAACTCTTAAAGAGATACTTAAAGAAGCTCATTGAAGACACATAATCCCCCAAACATAGTTGCTGTCACTAGCTTTGACTAGGCTTCAAAACACCCCTAATTGCCAGAGCTTAACCCCCTTTTTTAAGTTTTATATGGCAGGCACTTTATTACCAGTTACTTGATAATAGACTCTGAGATGACTAGACTAGTGGCCCATGTTACTCAACTGGCAAAATTCCAACAAAGTTTTCCTGGGAAGAACAAGAGGAGCCCTCACATTTTTTTGCCTGGGAGTCTTAATTCTGGTTAAGATCCCAGATCCCAGGCCTTGCTCACCCTCTCTCAGGGCAGGACCATGTCCTGTTATTTTACCTACTCCTATGGCAGTGTGAGTTGCAGAAATGGACTCATGAATACATTGCACTTCACTTAAGGCATGGAATGCTTCAGATCCTCACAGTCTCCACAGGTCATGTAAAGACTCCCACTACACCTATGAAACTCTAAAGGATCTCAGTCTGCTCTTTTGAGAACGATAGAGTCAAATCTAAGGTAAGTTTCTATCTTTTGTCCATGAAAATTAGCATTCCTAGACCTAACCCGTTGGCATCATACTTTGGCATAGCTCTGACCCTTTTCTTTCAATTTTTACAATTTTATGTTCATGTTGCCTTAATACCTCACAATATTAAACATCCCATGCCTCAAGATATACTACAATCTTTTGCTAAAATCTTACCAATACTCCTTTATATGTGTTCCATATATATATATATATATATATACATATATATATATATATATATATATACACACAAAGATACTCCAGACCCCAAAACTGAACATCAGACCAGAATGTTTTACCATGGCCCCTTGGATAGCTCTCCCTCCAGAGAAACCTTGACTTCTTTGGCCTAACACTACCCCTGTATCAGCACAAAGTAGTTACACCAGTCATTGCCCTATTTTCTTAACAGTAGTTAGGCCAGCTTCTGAAAGTGGGGATTGGAACATTCACACTGAGATAAGCAGTTTTCCTAGATAGTCAGACAGTGGAAAGAATTTTCTCTATCTTGGTAGGTGACTACATTCTAACCCCAGAAGGCAAAGAAGGTGACTCCATGTTGAAGTTAGCTTCTTGCTACTGGCAGAAAGTACCCAAATAAAAGCAGTTTATGGGAGGAAAGGATTTATTTAGGCTTAGAGACTAGAGGGGAAGCTCCATGATGGCAGGAGGAAACATGGCATGGGCAGAGGCTTTACATCACCTTGTGGCTAACACTAGATGGAAGCTGGCTAGAACACTCATAACTCACACTCAACAACACACCTTCACCAAGGTTCTAATTCCCAAATTGCCATCAGTTGAGGAGCAAGCATTCAGAACATATAATTTTGTGGGATACAAACTTATGAATCAAACCACCATACCCCACTTCCTCTTTCTTGGCTTTGGGTGAACTTTTTCAGCCATCAGGCTGGTCTTTCTGGGACATGTGCAATACTGGAAGCATGATGGACTAAGCAATGTCTTTTCCTTCATTAAAACTGACTAAACATGGACTTTGAGTGGGACGGCATCCTTTGTTTAATAAAAGTTTAGTTTCCACTGGGACAGTGGATTTTTTGGATCACCACTTTCTAGAAAAGTCTTTTCTCTCTGCTCCCTTTATCTCTGACTTTGAAAAAAAAAAAACTTTATATTTTTAAATACTTTCCTTCCTTTTAATTCTTTAGTGGGCAGAGAAAAAGAGCACAACCACCCTACACGATGTTATCTTCATCAAAAAGCTACTCACTTTCTGCTGCCATGTTGTAGGCCAGCTATATGGTATGAAGTATATTTCTGATTAGAAAAAGAAAAAAATTAGAAATTTGATCATCTTCATTACTAATGTTGTCATAAACAACTTATAACTATAACAGAATGTATACTCTTTTCCTCATTTGATTCAAACAACAACCTGAATCCTTTGTACTTAAAAAAAAAATTTACAGGCTGGAGAGATGGCTTAGTGGTTAAGCACTTGCCTGTGAAACCTAAAGACCCCGGTTCAAGGCTCTATTCCCCAGGACCCACATTAGCCAGATGCACAAGGGGTGCACGCGTCTGGAGTTCATTTGCAGTGGCTGGAGTCCCTGGCGCACCCATTCTCTCTCCCTCTCTCTCTCTCTCTGTCTCTCTCTCTCTTTCTCTCTGTCTGTTACTCTCAAATAAATAAATAAAAATAAACAAAACAAATTTAAAAAATTATTTGCTTATGTAGATGGGGCTGGGGTCTACTGCTGCTACAAATGAATGCTAGATATACATGGGTGGCTTGGGAATTGAACCTGGGTGGGCAAGCTTTGCAAGCAAGTAGCTTTAACCTCTGAGACATCTCCTCAGCCACTCTTTAATTTTTTGTAACTTGGTGCAACTTTAAGACTAGATCTACTTGATCTAGTTGTTGAACACTAGAACTACTTCCATTTGACTTTCTCTCTAATTCAATGAAACTTATCCTATATCACTAAATTTAGTCTTATGTAACATTAGGAAGAGCTAAAATGATTGATAAAATTGTTCTGAAATCTAAAAATTTGGACTCTTGAATAGTAGTATTTATTCTTCTTTTGTGGGGAAAAGAAGATATGGTTGCAAATAAACTGAACAAAGGAAAACTTCTAGAGAAGGAACATCAGAAACTTTTATTCTTTTCATTACTTAGAAAATTTTGGGCAAAATCAGGTTAACACTATATAAGTGTTTTAAGAAGAGGCAAGTAGAAAATGCTACAGTTTTGTGCAATATGTTTGGACATGGTTGGTTAATGAGGTAGTATTGTTGCCATATAATAATTCCAGCTGTTCTCAGGAATGACCATCCCCTAAGTTACCAGACATTTTTTTTAATATTGAATAAATAAAGGCTAATGAATTTTATATTGGTAATTCCTAAATCCATCTCATGGTATTTTCATGAATATATCCAGGTCCACCCAGAAATAATTGGTAGAGGTTTTTTTAAAGAAAAGAGCTGGAAGATTTAATTTTATCAAATTATATGATTATAGTAGAGCATACAGTAGTAGAACTAGAGTAACTGCTTTCTAATTTTGAAAATGTTGAGTAGAGTGCATTGCTTTTAACCTGTACTGATCCTATACTGTCATATTCATTTATTCATTTTTTATTTTTCTAGCTTCTTGACTAATGACTGTGACTTGGGTCTGTGAGACAATAAACTCAGAAAGACTAATTTTCTGGGTTCAATAATGTCAGAGTTTAATGGTCACACTGAAAGATAACTCTAAATCAATGTGATAAGTGTTATAACAAAATCAGCTTGTGGAGTTCTGGAAATATAAGAGGATTTAGTAAGAACAGGATGTCTACTGAGAGAACCTAAGTGTCATTACAAAGTTTCCTTACTTTCCAAATATTTTAGTTAAATGACATGATAAAGGAAGCCTGAATGATTTATTATAAAACATTTTATTTCATTAAAAATTGTAATACTCTTCATCTTTTCATATCAACTACACAGGCGGCATACCTGCTCTTCACATATTTTTGTGCTTATGTGATTTGTGGTACTTTGAATGGATGTCCTCCAATAGATTTGGTTTTATTAGAGCTTCTTGGCTTTCCAGCTGCCTGGCTCAAAGAGCTGTCACTGTGGGAAGATCCTGGGGTCCAGCCCTAAGGTGTGTTTAGGGGCAAAATTTCCAGCCCAAGGTATGTAGAGTGTTTAAGCTCTGTCTGGGTTTTCTGCTGTGTGCTTGGTTATGGTGATAGTGGTGGCACTTCTCCCTATGTGTGGACCTGTGAAAGGGCCAGCTTCTTCATTCATTATGGAACTTTCCTTGCTTCTGTAAGCTTCAAATAAATTCCATTCCTCCTATAAACTGTGCCTAGTTTGGAAATGCATCCCAGCAACATGAATCTGTCTACTACATGGTTCTTCCTCTTTTTTATCTGCTCTCTTATTCTTATCTGGAATATCTTAGTCCTACAGAAATAAGAATAGATGAATTGTTATCCAAAACTTTCTGAAGCAAATATTCTGATACATGGGTATGATATAATTAGAAATGACAGCATTTTAGTAGTTTTTGTCCTTTCCAATATGATAGTCTTTTCACATGAGAGTCTTCCTCTCAGTTTCTTGTTAGTTAGGGACAATAGCTCCTGACAAAACTTCTTTTCAAGGACTTCCGGTCAAGATGGTGCCCACCTAAACACACTGCACCTCCAAGGGAAGGACAGGCAAGACATTGAGGGTTCATTGGATCTGCTAGGGGATAGCAGACTCTAATAGACCTCCAGTGTGAGGGCACAGAGGAGCAAAACGAGTAGCCTACCAGTCCCCCCATCCCCTCAAGCAACCGTCCTAGCCATACGTAGTCTCAACTACAGACTCCTCCTACTAACCACAGGCAAGGGGACCCAGGCCAGCAACCCAGTACAGCTCCATGTGTGCCTCCAAGCTTGCGAACGCCATCGCATTTGCTGCCGCCCCCTACCTCCATGCACATATCCAAGCCAGGAGGCCAACATAGCTCCACCTGCACCTCCAGACTCGCAAATGCCATCCCACTCACAGCTGACCCCCACCCCCATGTGTGGACCCAAGCAAGCAGGCTTGTGTTCCTCCAGGGGGCCTCCACCCAGGACCACGGTCTCACTTGCTGCCACCCACGATCCCAATGCGGCAACCCAAGTCAAGAGGCTAGCACTCCACTGGCCACCACCCCAGGGACCTCCACATGCTACTGCCCCTCTGTGCATGGATTCAGGTCAGCAGGCTAGGATTCCCCCCTTCCTAGGATCTCCCACCACAGAGAACTCTCCTCCCCTCCCCTGCCATGTGCCACCTGACCCAAAGTAGTCCCATATCCCCAAGCTGCCCTGTCACAAGGCCTGTCACAAATCCCACTCACCTCCTGCTACAGGGTCCCAAGGGACCTGCTGTCCCATCCCTTCACCCTTCAGAATCGTGGAACCACTACACATTCCCATCTTCCTGCTTCTGGAGCCTAGCCACAACACCAGTCTGCTTTGTCCCATTCCTCTCTACCCCCTGTCCCCTTGAGTCACCTGACCATGCAGTCACATACCCCCAATTATGGAACAACAAGCCCATACATCAGGTCCCTGGGATCCCACCAGAGCTTCACTGGCTTCTTCCCTCTGAGCAGGCAGGCCCAATTGCCATCAGAAACCCAGTGGAAGCAAACATAAAAATAAACAATCACTGAAGACACTTCAAGGGTAGACTACAGCTTTCTCCTAAATTAAATAAGACTCCTACACTATGATGGGCAGACCACAGAACAAATCAAATGCACAGTGAAAAATCAAATGCAAGTAAATCCAATAAGATCTACCAATCCCACAATGGATGTCTCTAATCAAAACACAGAAGAGATATTAGGATCAGAACCACAAAATGAAGATATAAGCTATGCAACCGTGACCAAACAAATAACAGAACATGCAGAAAAGCAACAAAGGGACAATATTCATATGAATGCTATCCTTGCTAGATTAGACCTAACAGATAAGAACCAAGAAGGGTTTCAAAGATAGTTAAATAATCTGAAGGAGAGCAGAAAAAAAAGAGGACCTTAATAACCAGCTGGCTAACCTCAATGGAAACATAAAGAAATGCAAGGATGAATTCTAAGAAACATTAAGAAAATCAGAAAATGACGTTGAAAGGGAACTCAGCAGAGGGATGGAAACTATACATAAAAAAGTAGTAGAATATACAAACCAAATTGAACAAGTCCAAAAACTATAGAAGCTCTCAAGAATAAAGTCAGCCATGTGGAGGATAGAAACTCAGAACTGGAAGACAAAACAGAAGTAACAGTTCATGAGTCCAAATGTTTCAATAAGTTCAAAAATTTCTGTGAACAGAACATGAGGGAACTGTGGGATACCCTTAAACATCCTAACTTCCAGATCATGGGAATACCAGAAGGGGAAGAAATTCAGACCAAAGGCATGGAGAACTTATTCAACAAAATTATCAAAGAAAACTTTCTCACTCTCTCAAAAGACAGCCCCATCAAGTTACAAGAAGCTAACAGAACTCCAAACAGACTGGACCAAAGGAGAAATTCTCCAAGACATATTATCATTAAGACTCTAAACATTGATACCAAAGAGAAAGTCCTAAAAGCAGATAGGGAAAAACAACACATTACATATAAAGGTAACCTCATCAGAATTACTTCAAACTTCTCAGCGGAAACACTGAAAGCCAGAAGGGCCTGGATTGGCACACTACAAAGTCTAAGAACCTATGGCTCCCAACCCAAACTACTTTACCCAGCAAAAGTATCCCTTATAATATATGGTGAAAGAAAAACTTTCCACAGTAAAACTCAGCATTAAACTATATGGACACAAAGCCAAACCTTTAGAGAGTATTTCAGGAAATTCTCCACACAGAAGAATCAAATAACCCACCTCAAACGCTTACAAGAAGCAGATCACAATAACCAAACTCAGAGAAGGTACAAAAAAATTACAAAATACAAGAAAAAACCAAACCACATAAACCAGCACAATATAGAAGGGATCAAATCAACCCTCACAGTAGTTACCCTAAATATTAATGGCCTTAATACACCCATCAAGAGACATAAGCTAACAGGGTGGATCAGAAATTTAGAGCCCTCAATCTGTTGTCTTCAAGAAACCCACATCAGCACTAAAGACAGACACCTCCTCAGTGTGAAATGGTAGACAATAATATTCTAAGCAAACAAAAATAAGAAACAAGCAGGTGTAGCTATACTGATATCAGATAAAATAGACTTCAAACCAAAAGTAATCAAAAAAGACAAAGAAGGACACTTTTTACTTATCAAGGGAATTATCCAACAAGAGGATATCATACTCATCAATCTTTATGCACCAAACAAGGGTGCACCACAATTCATAAAACAAAAACTACTTGACAACAAACAGAAATAACCACCAACATCATCATAGTTGGGGACTTCAATACTCCACTATCAGCAATAGATAGATCATCCTAACAGAAACTCAACAGGGAAGTAAGAGAGCTCAACAACACTATAGATCAATTAGACCTAATGGACATCTGCAGAACATTCTACTCCAAATCCACAGATTACACATTCTTCTCAGCAGCCAATGTAACCTTCTCTAAAATAGATCATATGATGGGTCATAAAGCCTGCCTCCATATATTTAGGAAGATTGATATAATTTCTTTTTTTTTTAATTTTTTTTCTTCATTATTTATTTATTTATTTGAGAGCGACAGACAGAGAGAAAGAGGCAGATAGAGAGAGAGGGGGGGAATGGGCGCGCCAGGGCTTCCAGCCACTGCAAACGGAACTCCAGATGCGTGCGCCCCCTTGTGCATCTGGCTAACATGGGTCCTGGGGAATCCAGCCTTGAACCGGGGTCCTTAGGCTTCACAGGCAAGCGCTTAACCGCTAAGCCATCTCTCCAGCCCCGATATAATTTCTTGCATGATATCAGATCACAATGCTTTATTGCTAGAAATTAACAACAAAAGATGCACCAGGAATCCTATCAGCTCCTGGAAACTGAACAACACACTTTTAAACAATAAATGGGTAGTGGACAAAATAAAAAACAAAACTGCAAAATTTCTAGAAATGAATGACAATGAGAAGACAATGTATCAAAACTTATGGGTCACAATGAAGGCAGTTGTCAGGGGAAAATTCATAGCACTAAATGCCTTCATAACAAAGACAGAGAGATCCCAAATCAATAACCTAACCATCCACCTAAAAGCACTGGAAAAGCAAGAAGAATCCAACCCTGAAAGCTCCAGCTGAAAAGAAATAATTAAGATCAGAGCAGAAATTAATGAATTGGAAACTAATAAAAAATTAAGAAAATTGATGAAACATGGAGCTAGTTTTTTGAAGAAATAAACAAGATTGATAAACCCCTGGCCAATTTGATCAAGGTTCAAATTAACAAAATTAGAAATGGAAATGGAAATATCACAACAGACATAAGTGAAATTGGGACAATCATCAGGACTTACTTCAAAAACCTCTACTCCACAAAACAGGATAATATGGAGGAAATCGATGAATTCCTAGACACATACCACCTACCAAAGCTAAAGTCAGAGCAGATTAATCTCCAAAACAAAAATATCACACACTGCAAGATTGAAAAGGTAATCAAAAACCTTCCCATAAAGAAGAGTCCAGGACCAGATGGCTTCTCAGCTGAATTCTATCAAACCTTCAGGGAAGAACTGAAACCAACTTTTCTCAAACTGTGCCACACAATCAGAGAACAAAGAAAGTGTGCCAACTCCTTCTATAAAGATACTATCACCCTAATACCAAAACCAGACAGAGATCCCACAAGAAAAGAAAACTTTAGGCCTATTTCCCCAGTGAACTTAGACTCAAAGATTATGAACAAAATCCTCGCAGACCGAATCCAATAACACATCAAAAGCAAAATCCACCTTGATAAAGTGGGCTTCATCCCAGGAATGCAGGGGTGGTTCAACATATGGAAATCTGTCAATGTAATACACCACATAAATAAGCTTAAACACATAAACCACATGATTATTTCAATAGATACAGAAAAGGCCTCTGACAAAATATAACATCACTTCATGATTAAAACATTGGAGAGAATAGGTATGGATGGTTTATATCGCAACAAAATAAAGGCTATATATAATGCTCCTAAAGCCCAAATAATACTTAATGGAGAGAGACTGAAGAAATTACCATTGAGATCAGGAACAAGACAGGAGTATCTACTCTCACCTCTATTCTTCCACATAGTACTGGAAGTCCTAGATCAAGCAATAAGACAGGAGAAAAAAACAAAAAGGATAAAAATTGGAAAGTAATAAGTTAATTTAGCTCTATTCACAGACAACATGATTCCATACATAAAAGATCTGAGAACCTCCATCTCAAAACTCTTAAAGGTGATTAACTCCTTCAGCAAAGTATCAGGATGCAAAATCAGTGCACAAAAATCAGTAGCCTTTCTATATGCAAAAAACAAAGATACAGCAACATTGCCCCATTTTCAATAGGAAAAAAAAAAAAAACTTTGAATAACATTAACCAAGGACGTGGAAGACCTATATAATGAAAATATAAAAGTACTCAAGAAAGAAATTGAGGAGGACTCGAGAAAATGGAAAGATGTTCCATGCTCCTGGATAGGCAGAATTAGCATTGTGAAAATGGCAATCTTACCAAAGGCAATATACAGATTTAATGCAATACCAATAAAATCCCAACATTGTTCTTCACAGAGATATAAAAAATGATCTCAAAATTCATATGGAATGGCAGAAGGCCTCACATGTCCAGGCATATCCTCAGTAAAAGAAACTTCTGGAGGCATCACCATGCCTGATCTAAGGCTATGTTACAAAGTCATAGTAATAAGATCAGCATGGTACTGACATAAGAACAGGATTATAGAGCAATGGAATAGAATTGAAGACCTGGACTTTGGGTCAAATAACTACAGCTACATGATACTTGACAAAAGCACTAACAATGTAGGCTGGAAAAAAGACAGCATCTTCAACAAATGGTTCTGGACAAACTGGATAGCCAATGCAGGAAAATGAAACTCAAATCAACTCGATCCACACATCTCTCCTACTGCTGAAGACACTATATGCTATTGGTACAGAACATGGAGTGACCTGCCTGGAATCTGGAGGAGAGTCAGTCCCCAGACAGTTAGCTCATCTAGTGCCAAAAGGAGTGATTTGGGGAAAATGACCAACATTTGTCCAAGCAACTCGTAGTCTAAGCTACTCAGCAGCAAACAACCTGATGTGATACTCATACAAGTGCAGTAGTGGCACAGAGTAACTTACTGCTCTTGATTTGGCTAACTGATCTGCTCAGCGGAATGGAACCCATAGCTTCTTTCTCATAACTACATGAAATAATTACTTTCTTCTTCAAGATATCTAGTTTGCTGTGATGTTTGCTTATATTTTAATCTATTAAATCTTCCACTTACTGCCTTCACCTTCCTTTTAATCCAACTGAAATGTAATGTGTCAAAATCACTGCTAACTTTCAGCTATTTTTAATTCTAACCAATAGCTCTACTCTCCACCTTGCATTAATGTGGTTCAGTATTGTTGGGGAACACAAAAATCATACAACAGAAATAAATTGTTTCTTTTTAATTCATATCTGTAAAAGTACATGAAAATGAATATAGTAATCATTCACAGTCTACAAGCTTCCCAAAGATACAGACATTTCATACTTGCAATTATTTCCCCAACTTGATACTTCCCTAGTGCCCTGCCAGTGAGTTGGTACTGATTCCTGTGGATGGCAACTTTCAAGTATCAACTTGATTTGATCAAAAGACATGGAGTTTAAGTAGTAAAGCATCATTTTTGGATGTGTCTGAAAGTAGTTTCCATAGAATATGGGTAAGTCTGTGTACTAAGAGTTGGGAGTAGTCAGTATGGTCAGGAACTGACTGGGAGAACTTAAAAGAGGAAAAATGTTAATTTGCTCCCCCTCATCATCTCTTATGAGGTTTTGTTTTGTTTTGTTTTTTTCTGGATAAGCCTGACTAGAAAACCATAACAAATTTCCTGAATCTAGAATCTAAACTGTTCCATTTTGGGGGGATTGAAGTTAGATTTTTTTTTTTTTCTTGTAACTAAGTCTATACTTCAGTACTGAATTTGAGCTCTAATCTTACTTCTGGCTGGATTTCTTGGATCAATAATTGATTTGATTATACATTTTACTGTGACTTTTTGTTCAAGATTCCCCTCTTTAAGGTGAACTTTGACATAATGATGTACAGCAGCAATTTTACAGCTTGGTCTTATAGCTTTTTATATCCTTTAAAATCATTGAGGACCATAAAAAGCTGTGTTTGTGTGTTTTCTATTTATTGAAAGTTATGGTGCCAGAAACCAAACATAATACATTGTCAAGATATAATTAGATAACAAATACATACAATGTAAAGCTTTAACATTTAAAGTAACTTTTTTGAAAATAACAAGAAACAAAGAGATTTAAGTCACAGTTTCAGTATAAATATATTTTATAAAGATTCAAGTCCAGTTTGCTTTGAAGATTTATCAACCCTTCCTATAGTAACCCTGACATCTGGTGGGAATATACTTTTGACAATGACTATATGAAACCAAATACTGTTAGTCAATGGTATCTTTAAGATTTTTTATTTCTTTTTCTGTTTATGTGGGATGACATATGTTTCATACAAAGTTTCTACTATAATATATTCTGAAATTATACTGTAGATGTACATTATCATGCCGATTTAATTGCTGGAAATTTTGTTCATATTGGAAGTAGTAAGAAGATATTCTTTACTGTGAAATCCATAACAAGAATGATAATTTAACAGAAAATCCTAAAGCACTTAACTTATCTGGGTACTTTCCTGTAATTTTTTTATTTTATTTATTTTTTATTTATTTAAGAGCAACAGACAGAGAAAGAGGCAGATAAATAAAGAGAGAATGGGCGTGCCAGGGCCTCCAGCCACTGCAAAGGAACTCCAGATGCATGTGCCCTACCTTTTTTGAGCAAATCTTTTGTTCCTGCACAGACAATTCTTCTGACCACCATACATGTGCTATGGCATGTAAACCCCACTTCACACACATATTCTTTTATAAAAAGATGAGCTTTGGAACAGAAGAGATTAATGCTTACATTATATTGATTTACCATGTTTATTGGTTTCAGTAATCACTATATCCTTTCAAGGTTGGAATATCAACAAGTTCTACTTGATTGCTGGTTTAAATGAAGATTTATGAACAAGTAAGCAGGATCAAATAAATGGGCTAAATATTCAGCATACCCTGACTGAACTTGCATTTCCATCATATCTACCAATATAAATCAACTTTCATACTAATTCTACTAAGGCAATAGTGTCATCTAGTGGCAAGTTAGAATTGTTTCTCACTTAAAATCATTTAAAAAACTGCATTGTTTGGGTAATATATGAAACATTGTTTTATAAGCTCCATACTTTCGCCAAGTAAAGACTAACCACACTTTTTAGTATTAAGAATTTAGCACTTTTAACATTAAATATAGAGCATCCCCCATATTCCTGATCCCTTGTGCCCACCAAAAGATCTCAGCTAGAGTCCATATTAAGGTTCACAATAGAGATTTGGGAATTGCAATAGAAAATACTTGGATTAAAATCTTCTTTGGATGTCTTGATAGCTGTTAAATGATTTTAATTTAAAATCATGCCAATACTTAAGCTAAACTTCAAATGTCATTTCAGCCCTCATGCATTCTGAAGATATCTCTCACCTTCAGTAAGTTTCCATTTGATATTTGTGTTACAATTTAAATGTAAAATATCCCCTCCAGGCTCAGGTGATTGGCCACTTGGTCCCCACCTGGTGGCTGTTGGAGGAAATGGAACCTTTGGAAGGTGGGAACAACCTGGAGGAAAAGGATGAGTCAGAGATGGGCCTTGAGATTTAATAGCACAGCCCCAATTTCCTGATCCGCCCAGATAGGAGAAAGTGATCATCTCCTTCCCTACTTGGTGGACTCAATGCCCTCAAACTTTGGTCCAAAATAAACTTCTCCTGTAAGTTGTTTTTCAAGTATTTGGTCACAGCAGAAAGAAAAGTAATGAACACAAATTATAAGGAATCAATAAATTCAACATAAGTTAAAGTGTGCATATTTGCCAACTCGGGAGTGTGCTGTGTATCCATATCTAGTTACACAAATATCACCAACCCAAACTCTTAGAAACACAATAGAATTCTATTCATCAACTGTAGTTCACACTCCAGCTGTTCATTTTTACAAATCAGTTTTGTATTTATTTTAGTTGTAGGCTAATGATAGATGTGTGAACCTGGCCTCTCAGATAAAGGTTTTACCCTCTCCTCTTCTTCTTGCTGCAAAAACAAACAAAACAAAAAAGCATATGGTAGTGAGCATCAGTAATGTGGGCATAAAACTAGAATGAGCCCAGCAGAAAAAGAAAGAGGAAGGAAGGAGAGGAGAAAATACTTAACAAGCTAGGTGAGAGACAGAATATAGGAAGTGAGAGGGTGTTGGAGGGTTAGGGGATATGGAGGGTTAGGAGGGGCATTACACATATCTTAAGACAACAGGACTCATTTCCATAGAAACCCTCCTTCTGAATAGCATTCTTCGAAATATAACCAAAAATAAAATGGTGGGGTAAGTCTGTAGAAGGTTAAAAAAAAAAAAAAAAAAAAAAAAAAAAAGCTTAACCCTAAAACCATAAGCTTTGGCTGGTTAATCCCAGGCCCAGAAATGAGTTAGCCTCCACAGTCAGCTGTTTACCAGGGAGAACCATGAGGTGCCAAAAGCAATGCAGGTCTTTTCCATAACACTTTATTATCAGCCAAACTAAAAGGTAAAACCCTACTGCTGAAGACACGGCAGGCTGCTGTCACAGGATATCAAAATACCACACTAGCACTAAAAGGAGAACCAGTTCCCTCCTGGCTAGCCCTCATAGTTATAGAGGGTGCTATGGGAACAATGTTTACCAATAGCATGAATAAGCAGGGGACCCTGAAAGCTATAAAATCAACCAGACAGGCAAAAAGTGCATACTTGTGCAATAGTGGCACATAGACTTTGATAGTGACCAACTGTTCTTCAGTCGGACATAAGGCTTGCTCAGTGGGGAAGAACTCATATCTGGTACTGGAAACCAAGTCACAGTCCCATGGAGAGGAAACGCACAGACTCCAGAGAGAAGCCTCTACCACATCTGCCAGGGCCCTGTGAGCTATTGCATAGAAGCAGAGACACAAGTACTGCTCCCAGTATTAGCTTAGCAACCAGCTGCAGAGAATGGCGACAGACACTGTGGTTAACTAACACACATTGAATCAGAAACCCAAAGGCTACAGAGAATTCAGCACTAAACCAAACACCTCGCCGGTCCACTAAGGCTTGGGGATCATTGTGGAAAAGGGAAGCAGGAAGATTGTAAGAGCCACAGGGTAGGTAGAAATATTCTGAGGCACATCCCCCCCTATCCCACACACAGATAGACTGAGACTTTAATTACCCAACAGCGAATATAAACAACCGCACTGAGGAATCCCTCAGGGAAAGTGGGTCTGGGGTAGAGGGGATATAAGACTATAAACTTAGTTTTAAAAATAAAATAATAATAATGCAGCAAACACTTTTTTGCCTCCATTTTAAATTCATGTCAAATTTTCCTCACACAATATGTAAATTTGTGAGGTATTGGATTTTTCTTTGAACTGCTTATAACATCTGCTTGATTCCACTTTATATACATAAAAGGTTTACAAATGGAGAAATAAATATCATATTGATTGAATAAGACCTCCATATTCTCCCTCTTTCTCTGTCTCTCAAATAAATTCTCGTTCATACTCTAGTGCAGGCTGTCCTGGAACTCACTGTATAGCCCACTGCTCAGTCTGGCCTCAAACATGTAGAGATCCTCCTGCCTCACCGTCCTGAATGATGAAATTACAGTTATGAGTCAATATACCTGGCTTAGAAAGCCTCAACATTTAATCTAATTTTCATGAGCTGGCTGGAAAATACCTTCATATAATAAAAACAATTATCCCAATATGCTCTAGCAAAAATGTAAAGAATACATGGCTTGGCATGGTGGCACAAACCTTTAATCCCAGCACTTGGGAGGCAGAGTCCACCCTAAAACTACATAGTTCCAGGCCATCCTGAACTAGAGCAAGAACCTACCTCGAAAAAAAACAAGAAAAAAAAAGTAGGAATACTTATAAATTAATCTATGAATTATAGTTAATTCTTAATAATTTTGTCTTATGAGCACCCTTTGTTTCAACTTAAAAATGCAACAATCAACTCAAGTTTTGAAAAGCTAAATATTTCTTCATAAGTTTATCAAATGCAAAATTAAAATTTTAAACATTTATTTAAGGGATTAATTGATATGAATTGTCAGTATTAGATATTTACTGGATGATTTGCTTATTTACTTCTTTAGGTTACATTTTAACTTTGAGAAAAATATCTTTTAATTTATTTATTAGTTTCTCAAGAAGATAATTTAGGGCATTTGCTGATTTGATGAGGTTAGGAGAGGACAGAAATTAATAATTAGATAACCACTAGGCAATAAGATGACATAACTGGGTGTGGTGCTACACACAGGTAATCCCACCACTCAGAAGGCTGAGGTAAGATAATTGTGAGTTTTATACTAGCCTCAACACAAAAAAAAACTTGAAAAAAATTTGTGATGAAATTCATCAATTGTTTATTTTGCTATAAAATATATCATGTTATTTTATTATAAACAAATATTATACACACATATATACAATCTGTTTATCATGTGTCTGTCTGTCTGTCTATCTATCTATCTATCTATCATCTATCTATCTGAATAGTTTGAGTAGACTGTAAGAGGGAAGATTATTCAGCAATAAGAACAGTACTGCTGGGCTGGAGGGATGGCTTAGTGGTTAAGGCGTTTGCCTGCAAAGCCAAAGAACCTCGGTTTGATTCCCCAGGATCCATGTAAGCCAGATGCACAAGGTGACGCATGCATCTGGAGTTTGTTTGCAGTGGCTGGAAGCCCAAGCACACCCGTTCTCTCCCTGTCTCTCTCTTTCTCTCTGTCAAATGAATAAATAAAAATATTAAAAAAAAAAAAAAAAAGAACAGTACTGCTGAAGCTTAGGGTCTGGGATCCATATGTTTATCTTTTTGAGATTTGTTCCATTCTGTGTAGTCTCTTCAGGACTTTTATCATGAAGGCATTTTGGACTTTATGAAATGCCTTTTCTATGTGGATTGAAATGATGATGTACTCTTTATCTTTAAGTCTATTTATTAGATTTGTTGATTTGTGTATGTTATCTTGACCCAATCCTTCATCCTTGGGTTGAAACCAACTTGGTCATAATGTATAACCATATTTAAAATTTTTTTCTGTTATGGTAAAACATATAGTATATAAAATTTGGCTTTAAATATTTTTGTTTTTAATTCATATTTAGTTTTGGTTTCCCCTCCTTGTCCTCTCCCCATCTTCCTGCTTCTTGCTCCCACTTCTGTCCCTTACACCCACTATTATCTCTTTGACTTTCATATCACTCACTTGAATCTGTTACCTTCTCTACCCCTCTCCATTGAAGCACTTTATCACTTCTTATGGGCCACTTCTTAGCTTTGGTCATCTTCACTCTCATTCCAAAATAAACACACATATACAAAGATTTAAAACTGGGATGCACATATGAGAGAGAATATGTAGTATTTTTCTTTCTGTACCTGGGTTACCTCACAATATAATTTTTCTAGTTCCATCAACCTGCCCTGTTTGTTCCTTCCTTTAAATATCCATCTCAGATGCTTCTGGTCATCACAGCCTCAAAACAGCAGAATGGGGCTGGCCATCATTCTCTATTCACTTGTTCTCTAATAAAGAACAGCTTGCTGTTGAGGTCATATAATCTCTCTCTTTATTTCCATGTTGTTCTACTTGGTTCAGCTTCCAAATCTAATGCAACATATATGATGTACCACATTTTCATTATCAATTCATCTGTTGATGGACCTAGGCCTACTTGCATTTTCTTGCTACGGTGAGTAGTGAAGCAATAAATATAGATGAGAAATTATTTCTGTAGTGGAATGTAGAATCCTTCTGGTCTTTGCCCAGTAGTGGTATAGCTGGGTTATATGGTATTTCTATTTTTAGCATTTTAAGAAACCTCCACAATAATTCCTACAGTGCCTGTAAGAGTATTCACTCCTGCCTACAGAGAATAGGGGTCCTCTTTCCCCAAACCCTCTCCAGAATTTATTTTCTTGATGTCAACCATTCTGACAGGGGTTAAACAAAATCTGAATTTGTCACTTTATTGTTTTAATGTTTTCATTAGAGAAGTCATTTACTTTCTTGGTTTGTTTAATTCCTAGGGCTTTTTATTTTTATTTTTTAGAGGCCATTGTCAAAGGGATTGCTTGTTTGTTTTTGGTCTATAGGAAGGCTACAGAGTTTTGTATGTAAATTTTGTATCCTGCCATTTTTCTGAAAGTGTTTGTCATATTCACATTGCTGAGTTGAACTTCCAAACCAGACACAAGTTATGGGACGAATGGCATTTATTGAAGCTTACCGATCCAGGTGAAGTTCCATAATAATAGAAGAAGCTGGCCGCCTTTCACAGGTCCAAGCAGAGAGGAAAAAGCACCACCAGCACCACAAGCAAGAATAAGTCAAAAACCACAGGCAGAGCTCAAGCATTCTGCATATCTTAGGCTGGAATTCAGTTCCTCCTCCAAACATACCTTATGGCTTGACCCTAGTATCCACCCACAGTGACAGCATATGAGAAGCTTGAACAAAACTTCTGAATCTCTTAGAGACAGCCTTTCAAACTGCCACAGTGTTTATTAACTCTAAGAGTTTTTTGGTAGAAACTTTAAAGTATCTTCTTTATAAAATCATATCATATACAAATAGGTACACTTTGATCTTTCCTTTCCTATTTGTGTCCTTTATATTGCTTTTATTTTTTATTACTCCAGTTAAGACTTCTAGTTCAATAGTAAATAAGAATAGAGATAGAAGACACCCCTATTTCCTGATTTCAATAGAAATGAATTGATTTTTTAGAACAATATGGATTCAAAGGTTTATCTTTATCTTTACTCCGTTTTTCTTTTCTTTTCTTTTTCTTTTTTTTCTAAGATTTCTATTGTGCTAGCAATAACACAGGGGGAATCCCCTATGGGTGTTATAGCGAGTTTCCCCATGCCAGTGTTTGGCACACTCCCCTGTTGCTATGGTCCACCTTATGTTGGCCAGGGGGTGATATCCACCCTCTGCTCATGCCATTGTTTTCCCTTGCCTCTTTTTCCAACAAGCTGCCCTTGGTTGGGTGATTTCTACCAGTAATGTGAGCCTGACTATAACAAACATCTTGCTTTGTTTTTGCAGCAAAATGACGCAAGTATATTTTCTAGAAACAGAAATTTGAACTTTGTTTTTACCTAGGCTTAATTTTTGCATTACATCAGTATATTGTGTGTCTTATTCCAATTAAAATGCTGTGTTGACTTTATTTAAAAACATTTTCTCTTTCTCCCCACTCCCTGTCTTTGTTTCTATCTCTTTTCCTTACCTTTTCCCATCCTTTCCTCCTCTCCTTTTTCCCTCCCTCCCCTGACTGGAGAGTTTTAGATATAGAATTAAAAGAACTTTCTCAGATAAAATTTGCCTGTAATACATATCAAAACCCAAAATAATCAAAGTCTACTAGGTATGTGTTGAACATTGAACATTCATCATTATTGAATATGAACATGGTGAAGAGTGTTAGGTCAAGATGGGCTTCCTAAAATGGAGTCACCAAAGACAGCAGGATAGTGACAGAGACATGAGGAAATGGGTCATCCACATTCCTCAAGGAACTGCCCAGCCATGATCCCTTTCCTGCCCAACAATGCCCCAGGTCTAGGTTTACTGCCCCCTTATCTCTCACCTGGTCACTAAAGAACAAAGAAATTCCCTTCCTCACCTTCTCCCAACCGAAGAACTCTATATAGGGCACTGTCCGTAATCTCAATGCTGACCGCTCTGCTCTTGAGAGTCAGTTTTGGTAGCTCATGTTTTTCCCTGACTAAATCCATCTTTGCCACAGAGTGGTCTCCATAGTCTTAGTCACTCCTGAACCTTACAAAGGGCATAAACTCAGATGGCTGACCAAATAGATAAGAATAATTAATTTTGTCACTGTTTTAAGTCTCAGCATTCAATGTAAATATATATTCAAACAATATTTTCAAGAACAAGGCAAGATTACATACACGTGTGTGAACTAAAGTTCCCAGAAAACAGCTCTATCTGCTGCACCTACTTCCAGCAAGGCTGAATGGACTGACAACAGAGAGATGAAATGTCACAAGTGAGAAGGGGTGAGAACTGTGTCTTTTGCATCAACATATGAATCCCAGCACTGGATAGGCAAGAAAATACAGTTTGAGGACAGCCTGGACTCAAAAAACATAAGCAAATAAATGAGTAAATATGTGAAAACAAAAACTTTCTAATTTTTTTTCTCAAAAGTAATTAATTCACATAATTTCCACTTAGTCTGATGAGCTGGTTATATACTATTGAGGCATTTTAATATAAACTGTGATAACTTGTTTGCAATGGTCAAACAATAATCATAGAGATAAAAATTTACATAAAATAAGGTAACATTGACATACAGTAAAGTGTGGTTTGAACACAAACTTTATTATGATGGTATCAGAGCTGAGAATATCTGTCCATAATGCTCCTGACAGCTGGAAAAAGGTATCATATTTTCACAATATTGACAGGTAAATTGATAGGTAGATGATTGGTTTATTGAGGATAAATAGATGATAGATGGACATAGATACATATAGCTAGTAGATGGTCTCATACATGGCTTTAGGAACATCAAAATTTGTAGCAATTACTTGCATTACATTTTGGCAATATTTAAGTACTTCCTAGGGATATTATACTAAATATATATCAATCAACTCTCTAACAAAAACATTGATGCATATATGTGTGTTGGGAGCTATAAGCCAAACCTCCTCCATGTTGACAGAAACCGCCACGTCGCGAGTTAAGTTTCTGTTTACTGGTTCTTGAATCGCTTACTGGAAATCGCAAAACCCACTGTACTCAGAACCCCACACCTGGGACCTTCCCAGAAGCGCTACATGCGGCCTCGCCTTCCAAGTTCCCGGTTCTGCTTACGTGACTAGCCTTTCTTCCCCAGATCTCCCTATATAAACCCTCCTGTACTAATAAAAATCGAGACCTTGACCAAACGCTCGGCTTGGTCTCCTTCTTGTGTCTGTTTGCCTTCTTCCATTCAGGTTAACTTCCCCTCGGGCCTCTGTTGAACCCCCGCAGGCCGGGGCAAGTGGCGCCCAAACGTGGGGCTCGAGGTATGATGCTCGAGTGGACGGCCGTCCCCGCCATTGGATCGCCACCCAACGGGGGGTGAGTGAAGATCTGCATAGAGGTCACCGCAGGCAGAACGCGCCTGTGATACAGACCCGCACTGTGATCACCACAGAAAGCCCGCCTGTGATACAGATCCGATTAAGGTAAGATGAGTGACGCAGACTTTTAGGCAAACCATTTAAATGGAGACTATTCAGTCAGATTTGCAAGACACAGGAATTGCGGGATTTATTTGTTGATTCTTATAAACTCCTTTTCCATCTCTTTTACTTTCGGTTCCTGCCATCGTGTGGAATCGCAACATAGCGACAAGGCAACTGAAGCCTCTTGGCCAGGGCTACCCTCTGGCATTGGCTGAAGGCCCCTAGCTCCCTGTGAGAATCCCGACAGCCTGTTCGGGCGTTGGCAAAGACCTCCTATCTAGCCTCTCTTCCTACCACCAAACCCGGTAACACAACCACCAGTAAATGCTCTTAGAGTGGTCGCCGGAATCTTAAAATTGCGGACAGGCTCACGTCAAGCCATTTGGGGAATCTCCTGTGCTGGTTCTCTGGCCAGGAACGTTGCCCTCTGGTCTTGCCATTTCTATTCTTTCCTTTCTATCATGGGACAGACCCTAAGTAAACATGAACTTTTTATCCAGGGACTTAAACACTCCCTTCGATAGCTCAGCTGGTAGAGTGGAGGACTGTAGACAAGACCCCTTCTTAAATTAAAGTTAAAAGGAAAAACCTTTGAAGGTCTTATAGACACTGGTGCAGATGCCACAATTATTTCCAGTAAAGACTGGCCTGCATCTTGGCCCCTCACAGCCTCCATGACCCATCTTAAAGGAATAGGACAAACTTCTAATCCATTACAAAGTTCTGAAGTTATTCAATGGGAGGATGAGGAGGGCAATCAAGGCACTGTTCAACCTTATGTGGTCACAGGCCTGCCCATTAATCTCTGGGGCCCGAGACATCCTCTCTCAAATGCAACTCATTATGTGCAGCCCTAGTGAGTTGGTAGCTCACCAAATGCTTAATCAAGGCTTCCACCCAGGACAAGGATTGGGCAGACATTCTCAGGGAACAAAGGAGCCAATCCCAGTTACTATAAAGACTGATCGTGCTGGAATAAGCTACGAAAATTTATCCTAATGGCTGTTGACATGCCTGTACCCCATGCAGATAAGATATCCTGGAAAACAACAAAACCTGTGTGGGTTGATCAATGGCGCTTAACTTCTGAAAAATTAGCTGCAGCCACGATGTTAGTGCAGGAACAATTTGCTGCAGGCCATATTGAACCTACCACCTCTCCGTGGAATACTCCTATCTTTGTTATAAAGAAAAAGTCTGGAAAATGGAGATTGCTCCAGGACCTTAGAGAAATTAATAAGGCCATGGTACCTATGGGAGCCCTACAACCAGGCCTCCCCACTCCAGTGGCAATTCCTGCAGGATATTGTAAAATCATTATTGACCTAAAGGATTGCTTTTTTACAATTCCCTTGCACCCTGAGGATCGGCAGCATTTTGCATTTAGTTTACCTGTGGTAAATTTTAGAGGCCCTATGCCGAGATTCCAATGGAAAGTCTTGCCTCAAGGGATGGCCAACAGCCTACACTGTGTCAAAAATTTGTAGCCCGAGTTATAGATCCATTTAGACATATATGGCCTTCCTTGTATATCATTCATTATATGGATGACATTCTCTTGGCCGGACCTGATCCCACTGAACTCCTTATTTGCTCTCAAGAGCTTTCTAGGGCCCTTACCAGAGCTGGTCTTCAGATAGCTCCTGATAAAATTCAATTAAAACCCCCTTACTTATTCTTAGGCTTTGAACTTTTTCATAACAAAATTCTTTCACAAAAGATTCAACTTAGAACTCATCATCTAAATACTTTAAATGATTTTCAAAAAGTCATAGGAGATACCAATTGGCTCAGGCCTTATCTCAAGCTAACTACTGGAGAGCTTAAACCCTTGTTTGACATCCTTAAAGGAGACCCAGACCCTGCCTCCTGCCGCTCATTAACGGCCCCCACCCTAGAGGCTCTGAAGATAGTGGAGGCTGCAATTCTGAGCCAAAGGGTCACTTTCATCTCTTATGAGGAGCCTCTTCTCCTGGTCATCTGTGCCACTGACTTTATACCCACTGGGGTATTCTGGCAGGAGGGGCCCGTCTTCTGGGTCCATTTACCTGCTTCACCACCCAAAGTCCTTACCCCTTACACCTCGTGGGTGGCAGAATTAATAAAAATTGGACATGACCAAAGCAGAAAAATATTTGGTAAGGACCCTGATAAAATCATTCTTCCCTATTTCACTACTCAAATCCAGTGGTTAATACAAAATGATGATGACTGGGCAATATCTTGCACCTCTTTTCAGGGATCCCTTGATAATCATTACCCTGCTAACAAGCTTCTCCAATTTCTGAGAATTCAACCTTTTGTTTTTCCCACATTAACCTCTCCCCAACCCCTTCCCCACGTCCCCCTAGTTTTCACTGATGGCTCCTCTAATGGAGTGGCAGCCTTCACTGTAGACAATCAAACCACTTCCCTGAAATCCCCATTCCACTCTGCTCAACTGGTGGAGCTTTTTGCTGTTTTACAGGGTTTTCAACAACTTCCAAATACTTCCTTTAATCTGTATACTGATAGTGCTTATATTGCTCAGTCCATCCCTCTTTTGGAGACTGTACCATACATAAAACCCACTACCAATGCTGCCCCTCTGTTTTTCTCCATTCAGCAATGCATACATTCTAGGCAACATCCTTTTTATATAGGCCATATTTGTGCTCATTCTGGACTCCCTGGGCCTCTAGCCGCAGGCAATGCCATGACTGACAAAGCCACCCAGTTTGCCTTCCTTGTTGAGCTCGATCCTGTGGCCCATGCTAAAGCAGCTCACTCTGTACATCACCTTAATGCTCAAACCTTGTATCTTCTCTTTAAAATCACTAGGGAACAAGCCTGCCAGATAGTCAAACAATGTGCAAACTGTGTCACCCTCCTACCTGTCCCCCACTTGGGTGTGAACCCTAGGGGATTAATTCCCAATGAGATCTGGCAAATGGATGTAACACATGTTCCCTCATTTGGTAATCTTAAGTACCTCCACGTCACTGTGGACACTTTTAGTGGATTCATCTTTGCCAGCCTCCATGCTGGAGAAGCTTCAAAAAGTGTCATTGCTCATGTACTCAATTGCCTTGGTGTCATGGGAAAGCCCCAAATTATTAAAACTGATAATGGTCCTGGATATACTGGTAAAAAATTCCAAAATTTCTGTCATCAACTACAAATTAAACATATTACAGGCATACCATACAATCCCCAGGGTCAAGGAATTGTTGAACGAGCCCATCAAACTATTAAACATACCCTCCAAAAATTAAAAATGGGGGATTTATATCCCATAAAAGACTCTCCAAAAAATATCCTTCATCATGCCTTGTTTGTCCTAAACTTCTTAACCCTTGACGCTCAAGGACATTCAGCTGCTGATCGCTTTTGGCATACAAACACAAAAAATACCTTCACCAAAGCTATGTGGAAGGATCCTTTGACTCTGAAATGGAATGGCCCAGACCCAGTTCTCATTTGGGGCCACGGGTCAGTTTGTGTGTTCGATACCCAAAATGATGCTGCACAATGGCTACCAGAACGTTTAGTCAAACAAATCAATGAGCCTGTAAGTTCTCAGTAATATATGCCCAAGAACACCCTGTTCCTGAGGCAATTCCCTCTTTTCTCTTCCAGGTTTCCAATACCCAAGATTCAAGATGAAAACGACTGACCCCCGACATCTACTGTTCTTCTGCTATGGCTGTGGTTTATTCATGGCCAAAAGGCTTCCCCTCCCTTAAGACTGCATAGGATTCAGACCTATGCATATCAGCTCACAGTAAGGTGGGCACGATATGGGCACCAACATGGGTGTGAGGCAGAGCACTGCAAGGGAAGGTCCTTCCTTGACCATTTCTGAATTCCCTGAGAGCAAAGCCTAACTGGCATGGAGGTTGGTACCACACCTGTTATTACATAGGCCCTGCCTCCCCTCCCCAAAATGTACCAAGGGCCAGGATTGTGGGACGAAAAAATGACAGCCCATGGGAGGAGTCAGGTCAATACTCCTCCAGTTGGTTAAAGCCCACTGCTGAATAGCGGGCCTCCCCCTCTTTTGTATAAAAGAAGGGAGGAGATGTTGGGAGCTATGAGCCAAACCTCGGCCATGTTGACAGAAACCGCCACGTCGCGAGTTACGTTTCTGTTTCCTGGTTCTTGAATCGCTTACTGGAAATCACAAGACCCACTGTGCTCAGAACACCACACCTGGGACCTTCCCAGAAGCGCTACATGTGGCCTCGCCTTCCAAGTTCCCGGTTCTGCTTACGTGCTATATGACTAGCCTTCCTTCCCCGGATCTCCCTATATAAACCCTCCTGTACTAATAAAAATCAAGACCTTGACCAAACGCTCAGCTTGGTCTCCTTCTTGTGTCTGTTTGCCTTCTCCATTCAGGTTAACTTCCCCTCGGGCCTCTGTTGAACCCCCGCAGGCTGGGGCATATGTGTAAAGTTCAGGAGTGATCAAGACCATGGAAACCACTCTTAGGCAAAGAGGGAAGCTTTTATTTGGGAATAACATGAGCTGCCAGGACTGACTCTCAAGATCAGAGTACAGCCAACTTGAAATTCCAGAGAGTGGGCTATATAGAGCTCTCCAGTAGGGGGAAAGTAAGGAAGGGAAAGGACTCTTCTGTTCTTTACATTAGCCATTTCACATAGCTAGGGTGTGAGACCAGAAATGATCAGGTGGGAGATAAGGAGGCAGGAAACCTAGATCTGGGGCACTGTTAAACAAGGAGGGATAATGGCTGGGTGGTTTCTTGAGGAATGTGGATAATCCACTTCCTTGTTTCTCTGTTGCCCTCCTACTATCCTTGGTGACTCCATTTTGTCCTGACCTAACATTCCAGCCTTTTGTTAATGATAAGAGATAAAGGTTAATTTTTCATGCTGGTGATAAGGGCAATGAGTTCTAATGGGAAAGGCTGGATATGCAGTGGATAGGTCTCCCTTCAGGGCAGGTGATGAGGAGGCAGTTTCATGATAGTTAGAGGTGGCAGAGTAGTGAGATGATAGCACCAGTGTAGAATGTTGTTATGACTTGTTCCTGAATAAAACAGAGGCTTCTCTCATATCACCCCTCTACTGAGCTGGCTTTGGGGCAGTTTCTGGGAACACCTGTTATAGATAAGATGAGGGAGATGGGCTCTGTGTACCCTGTGAAAAGAGGGAAGGGAGAATAAAGGAGCTTGTTAAATAAAGGGAGGATGAGCTTTCAGAGGCAAGGGACAGAGGGCTTGGGGCAAGAGAGAGAGGAGGCAGAGGGGTAATTTGGGATCAAGGGAAGAGTATGAACACAAGAGAGTTTAAGTTCAAGAGTTTCCATTGGGTTGGCAGTATACTTATCCCTGGATGAGATAGGGTAAGGGCTAAGGAAGGAGGGGGCCCAAGTAATAGCTCTGATTTTGGCTAAGACCAGTGGGAAGAGCTGGGGTCAGGGTAGGTGAAGTTAATCAGGGATAGGCAGAGGCAAAAGGCATGAGCTAATGTTATAGTTTAGTATTGTAAGTCAGCATCAGATAGGGAAGTCCATTGGTCTGAATTGTTGTTTATATTGTAGTTATATTTTTCTTACTGGGTGATTAAGATCATGTAGGCTGCCAGAATTAGCTGTATATTTTGTAGGTCAATAATGGCACTGCAGGAGAGACTTTTAGGGACCAGTGAAAGGTTCCATGATTCTCAGCATTGCCATCTGTTAGGATAAGTAAAGGCCATGCTGACCAAGTGGCCTTTCCTCTTTTGGGAAGCCCAGAGGATGGATTTTCCTCTGATGTGACTCTCCTATTGCAGATACGCTGACTTTGAATTCATTTCTGGGTCTCCATATCCTTTCTGATCAAAAAGACAGGTAACTTACCAGAAGCTAGAAGTTAGTCCTGTCCCATCATCTCCTGTGGCTTTTTGACCTGGGAGCAGGAACCAAAATATTGGTTATCCTTTTAACTCCAATGTTTCCAATTTACTTTGGCTTCTATATACGGTTAGTAATCACTCAGAGAGACTGTACATATCTGATTAGCAAAGCAAATTACTTAAAAAGTGTGCAGAACATCTGATTAATGAAGCAGATCTGGGTAGAGAATGACACAATAGTTTAAAATCATTTTGAGTAATATTTAAGTTTAGCTGTCAGGTGACAGTGTAAGCTTTATCTGGGACACAGAAAGCATACACATTCTATATTTTAAGTATCTGTCAGTTATAACTATAGGCAAAATATTTTAGTAGTCCTGAAAACAATATTTCATCTATAACTTTAAATCAATTGATTTAATCCATAAATTGCATGCCAGGAAAAAGGCAAGGCAGTAAAAAATCTTAGCATCTGTGTTTGAAAACAATTTTTATTAGTCTGTATGCCAATGTAATAACAATTACACCCCACACTGGAAGCAGAACAATTTAAGATCATTTTTCTAGGGCAGGCAACATGTTTTAAGAATCGATATCTCTATAAGCAATGAACTTAGGATATCAGAAATGAGACAACTAGTTAAGTGAAACCTTGACTGAGGCTGATTACACATAGCTCAAGAATAAAATAAAACTTGGTCATTGTTGAGTTAAGCAAGCCCGATTTTAACATGCATTAGAGAAAATATGCCAGACACAAAGCAATTTCTTAAATAAGTACCTTTTACCTTTGAACAATTTTAAGGGTTAACTAAAGAAATATTTATGACTGCTACATGAAGCTTAGACAAACTATGTTAACATTGTTTGTATACAGTGGACTTTTCTAAGACATGGGGAGCTTTTCCAATTTTTATAAGAACAAAATCACAATAAGTCACTTTTTATAAGACTTAGATTATAACCTCAGTGATAATCATCTAGCAAAACCAACATGAACAAGACAAGAACCATCTTAAAATTACAGTTTTAGTCAGGCATGGTGATGCATGCTTGTTGATAGCCAAACATCATGGACTTTGTATAAACCAAATTATAATATTCTGATATCTGGAAAAGTCTGATATTAACAAAAAGTAGAGTTTACATATTTAAGGCACATGACGTTACAGAGAGTAAATGATGAACAGATCTGCTGACAGAATTTAAAATAAACAAGAAATTTATATTATGTAGTAACATTTTTGGCTTAAATATGTTGACATGAAAATTTTTATAATTTTTAAAGTTCATCAGAGGTGGGATACATTTACATTATATATATATATATATATATATATATATATATATATATATATATGTGTGTGTGTGTGTGTGTGTGTGTGTGTGTGTGTGTGTGTAATGTGTGTGTGTATAGAGAAAGATTTAACACTTTTAAAAGCTAAATAGGATGTTCATCCAATCTATAAGTAAGTTTTGGAAATTAATTTAGCTATATTTAACATACCCAACGAATAGAGGAACTGGATTAAACTGCCATGATCTAATGAAAACTGGAGATTAGTCTCAGGAAAAAGAGTGGGAATGAACATGTCAGGGCCATTTGCCACTGCAAACAATTTCCAAATGTATGCTCCACTATGTGCTTCTGACTTTGCAAAAAAACACCTTCAACTGCTGAGCCAAAAAGAAATAATTTTAATCTCTTCCAAATCAATTTTATAGAAATATATTGAATTCCAAACATACACAAAATTTTATGACCCAATCTATAGCTATAATTCTGTCTGTGGCTCTTTGGTAAACTTATTCAGTAATGAAATAAGTTAAAATTAGAATTTCCTTTTACTGTTCACCATGAAGTAAATAGTTTTTTAGTGTGTGGCAGATAAATGGTGTTTAATATTTCAAATGTGGTATATTTGCCTTATGAAATTGGGGGGGGGGGAGTAAATGATTCCTCTGTGAGTTTTTTTTTGTTGTTGTTTTGTTTTGTTTTGTTTTGTTTTGTTTTTTGAGGCAGGGTTTTAGATATAATAACCTTAGGAGAGAATATTAACTAGTCAATTCTAATCTTAAGATTTAGTTAAAAGGTTGGCAAATAGAGAAACCTTGTTAACTAAATTCAGTCTTTCATAACCATTATTATGACCAGATTAACATCAATGAGTTAAAGTGAAGTTTACAACCAGAATGCCATAGCAACCTGCTACCAGTCAGAGCCATATTTTGTTAGTCTGATGCAAGCCCTAGGCTAATAGTCATTTTATATCTCAAGAAATCTGTAATCTGATTAAGTACTTTGTTTTTAATCTTCTGTTTAAGCTTACTCATGTGTTCATCTACATATTTTACTCACACCTTCATCTACATACTTTTACTTTATAATCCACATAACCAATCTACATTTGGATCCTGCTGTTTTATAACTCTTTAAGAGTAGGAGAATCTTGGGCTGGAGAAATAGCTTAGCGGTTAAGCGCTTGCCTGTGAAGCCTAAGGACCCTGGTTCGAGGCTCGATTCCCCAGGACCCACAGTAGCCACATGCACAAGGGGGTGCACGAGTCTGGAGTTCCTTTGCTGGAGGCCCTGGCACGCCCATTCTCTCTATATATCTGCCTTTCTCTCTGTGTCTGTTGCTCTTAAATAAATAAATAAAAATAAACAAAAAATAAAAATAAAAAAAAGAGTAGGAAAATCTTGTATTTTTTTGGTTTATGATCTTAATTGCTTTTAGTGTTTCTTCTACTAGACACTCAATAATGAAAATTGGCTATGCCATCTCATACAGTGGGCTTGGTAGAGAACATCCCCAACAAAGAAATGGCACTGCTCATGACAGAAATCATTCTGCAGCCTTAGGGCTGTGAGCCACATACATACTCACACACACACATTCATTTCAAGTGCAATTTTTATATAGATTCTACACAACCATTTCCCCTTCACATATTCATTGATTCATTCATTCATTTATTCAGAAGTTATGCATTTCCTTTTTTTTAAATTTTTTTGTTGTTCATTTTATTTATTTATTTGAGAGTGACAGACAGAGCGAGAAGGAGGCAGAGAGAGAGAGACAGAGAGAATGGGCGCGCCAGGGCCTCCAGCCACTGCAAACGAACTCCAGATGCATGCGCCCCCTTGTGCATCTGGCTAATGTGGGTCCTGGGGAGTTGAGCCTCGAACTGGGGTCCTTAGGCTTCACAGGCAAGCACTTAACCGCTAAGCCATCTCTCCAGCCCTGCATTTCCATTTTAAATTTCTATTTTATTTACAACTCCAAAGACTAAAATCAAACCTTGTTACCAGGCAGGGTGTGAGGAGAGGCTGAGGGAGCTGGAGGAGCCAGAGGATCTGTTCGGAAAAGGTGGCTAGAAGGACTTGGGGAGGAAAGCAGGTAGAGCAGAGAGCATGCAGAGTAAAAAATAGGGTATTTCAGACCATTTGCCTGTACATTGGCAGAAGTTTTTTAAATCAGGGAGAATTTGAAAATCAAAAGTACCATTCTAGACCATTTTCACCCAATTTGCAGCTTATGGATGTGGCCAAGCAGAGTTGCAGAGAAAGATAACATGTTGTCTAAGAGTTGTAGAGGCTATATAGAGCTCTTCAGTTGGGGGAAGGTGAGGAAGGGAAATCAACTCCTTTGTTCTTTACATTAGCCATTTCAGATAGCTAAGGTGTGAGACCAGAAGTGACCAGATGGGAGATAAGGAGGCAGGAAACATAGACCTGGGGAATTGTTAGGCCAGGAAGGGATAATAGCTGGGAGGTTTCTTGAGGAACATGGATGACCCACTTCCTTGTGTCTCTGTTGCCCTACTGCTGTCCTTGGTGACTCCATTTTGTCCTGACTTAACAATATATATGTAAGCAAACCATTACAAATTTTTATATAAAGTATGATACACACAATTTACACATAATAAGACAATATGTACTAATCTTTGTTGTATATTCATATAGCTAATTAACTTTCATTGAATACTTTCATTAACTTTTGCCAAACTCTTAAATTTGTAGTAACTATGTTTGCAACTGACAAATGAGCATCATGCTAACATTATGTTGACTCATATTTTGGCCTGTGTTAGTGACTATATCAAGGAAGAGTGTATACAAGTTTTGTTTGTTCATTTCAGCAAGAAGAAATTATTTGAAGAACCTAATGAAAAAGTCTGATGTTATTTTTTACATATATTTTATTTTTATTTATTTATTTGCTTGACAGAGAAAGAGGGAGAGAGAGAGAGAGAGAGCGAGCAAGGGCCTCCAGCCACTGGAAACAAACTCCAGATATGTGTGCTCCCTTGTGCACCTGGCTAACATGGGTCCTGGGTAATTGAACCTAGGTCCTTTGGCTTTGCAGGCAAATGCCTTAACCGCTAAGCCATTTCTCCAGCCCTCTGATGCTATTTTGAAAAAAGGATTCCTCAACTTATTTGCTCTTCACAGTTTAAAAAACATATTTTCTTAAATTTAAAGCAGAGAATGGAAAATTATAGCCTATAGATCAAATCCAGCTTGTTTAAGGCATAGCCAAACAAACCCCATGATTTTCACTGTTATATGTAAAATAAACTCAAGGAAACAGTAAGGAAGTCATTGAAAAGGAAAATTTAAAAAGTATATTTTCTTGATGTCATTATGTGAAAATAGATATTCTGTCAAAGGCTAGCCCTTTTCTAGTTGTAAAAGAGAAATGTGCCACAGAAACATGGATCAATGAAGTATGGTTTATAAAATAGTGCAGTGGATCCTTGGGAAGATTTTAGAAAGTAGACTTTTTTAATTTTGTTATTTTATATTTCTATTTATTTGCAAGCAGTGGGAGATAGAAGAGAGAAAGAGAGAGATAACACCACACCAGGGTCTCCAGTCACTGAAAATGAACTCCAGAAGCTTGTGCCACTTTGTTCATCTGGCTTTACATGTGTACTGGGGAATAGAACCACGGTCGTTAGGTTTTTCAGGCAAGCACTTTAACCATTGAGCAATCTCTCCAGCCTCCAAAAGTAAAATTTCTATCCCTAGGTAATTCTCATACAAACATACTTTCCAAAATTCCTGTGTATTTATAGACATTTCTGGTCAGTTGAAAAAGCATGATTTTGAGAATTTGAAAATTAAATTTGGTTGCTTTTAATGTCAATTTAGTATCAATTATTATATTTGTATATTAACTATGAGAGTCAAGGCTAAAACCAGAAATTCTTTGGATTCCATGTCCACAGTATGTGAACTTAACTGAAATTTATCACACATTCTAAATTCAAACCTATGTGCGATGGTGCCGGGACATAAGCAATGGTAATCACTATGAAACTACTCAAAGAAAAGTATTCATAATGGCTGCAGAGATGGCTCAGATGGTAGAAAGTGGTTGCTTCATAAGCTTGAAGACCTGCATTTGATCCCTACCCACAAATGTCCTGGGCATTGTGGCAGGTGATTGTAATTCCAGCCCAGAGGAGGCAGGCAGGCAAATTCCTGGGATTTGCTGGCCAGACAGTCTTGGTGAGTTTCAAACCAGAGAGAGACCCTCTCTCAAAGAGATGGGCTGAATTCCTGAGGATGACACTCAAGGTTGTCCTCTAGCTTCAACATGTACATTATGGCCTCACACACACGCAAACATATATGCACTAACATACACATGTATAAAGTATTGGTAAATTGGAATATAGTACAAAGGGAAAAAGAAATTTACAGAAGTCATGCAGCCTGCACTACACAATGACATAGATACTGAAATAGGAAAAGAGAAGCATTAAGCATGACAAGCAGAAATTATGAACTCAAATACAGGACCACTTAAATTTTAGAAGTGGAAAATAGAATATTTCAATGAGTATTTGAAGACTAGGAGAGGTTTGCAGTGAGTTCATCTAACAAAGACTAATGAGACAAATATTTAAGGAACTACAAATCAATAAAGAAAAATTAAACAAAGAGAAATAATCTAAGAAAACTATGACTTTTAAACAAAAAATTTAAAATTTAAATAAAACATCAACCATACAAACTCAAAATATAAATTTAAACCAGATGAAGGGGAGTCTTTTTCATTTATTCATTTTGGAAAATTATGAGCACATGATATAGGAAAGTATTCACCTCTTCTGGCTGCAATAAGTGGAAAATTTGGCAATGGTATTGGTATAAATCCAGCAATTCTGCCTTATAATCCAAACAATGCATATACAGTGAAGCCAGTTGTATTTTATTATATGGATAAGTCCACATACATTTCAGCAAGCAAATAAATAATTGTGGTGATATATACCATATTATTACTAAATTATGTACCAGCCAGGTGTGGTGGCACATGCCTTGAATCCCAGCATTTGGGAGGCAGAGGTAGGAGGATTGCCACAATTTCAAGGCCACCGTGAGACTACATTGTGAATTCAAAGTCAGCCTAAGCTACAGTGAGACCCTACCTCAAAAAAATAAAAGACAACAAACAAACAAAGAAAAGATTATAGAATCTAAATTATGTATCAATCAAAATGACTGAAATTATACCTATATGTGCCAACATTTATAAAGTTAAAAATAATGACAGGAAATTAAACAAATGTACAATATATTTGAATGTAGTCACATTTGAGTAAAATGAAACTATCAAATACTAAGAGGAAATTAAACAATGATTGCATCCTATAATTTTAACAAAGAATAAGAAAATGAATATGGAAGAAAATTAAAATTTATTAATTTTAAATATTTTGTGTAGTTTTTTTCCTTTTTATTAAATATGGACATATTTAACATCTAAACAACACATGTTGGTACCATCCTTTCCTTCCTCCCTGCCCCTTTTCTTAAGAGGCCTTCCTTGTTGGGGATGCAGTACAACCTCATGGGGACTGTGGGCCATGTCCTAACTTGTGGCTCTAACAATCTCCCCCCGACCTCTTCCACAAAATTCCCTGAGCTATGCTGGGGGCATTTTAAATCTACTTTAGTGATAGACACTTAGATGCCTCTGGATCTCTGTTTTGGTAGGTGTTGAGTGTCCTCAGTGTCTATCTCCTTCACCCTTGTGCTGATATCAGATTCACTAAGAAAGCAGCACTCTTGGTCATTTGCCCAATTCCTCTGTGGTTTCAGCTGGGGCTGGGGTGAAGTGTGCTGAGTCATTTATCTCCTCAGGTCCAGCATCCAGTCTGAAAAAGAGAAGCAGATTCTCCAATGGAGAATGAAGTCAGCACAAGTTAGATGGGATAACCATTATTAATTTAAAGACAATTTAGGGCTGTAGACCCTCTTATAGCCCAAGATTAGTGGGAGCTTGACAATGAAAAGCAGAATCATTATGTGGATATGATTCTGACTTGTTTCTCAGTTCCAGATATGGTTTCCTTTCCACTGAATGGATATGTTAACCAATCCAAGAGTAGTTGGTTACTCACCATGGCTGTGTGCCACTATTGCACTTGTGTGAGCATCACATCATGTTATTTGCTTCTGAGTTGCTTAGATTTTGAGTTGCTTGGAGAGATGTTGGCCACTTTCCCCGGGTAGCTCATGTAATGCCTTCCAGCATTAGATGGGCTAATTGTCTGGGGACTGGCTGTCTTCCAGTTTCCAACCAGGTCTCTCTATGGTTCATGCCAACAATGTATGGTGTCTTCACGAGTAGGGTCTTACCATTAACCTCTGGTGGGTAATCAAGTGTTTTGATAGAAGTCTGTCTTGTTTGTTTTGGGAGATCCGGTTTTGTGTAGTTTTTAAAAGTTGCCTGTTTTTAATATTTATTAATTAAGTAATGAATTCAATCAGTTCTGTTCTAGAATTAGATGTCCATCAGCAGATGAATGGACCAAGAATAGGTAATACATCTACACAATAAAAGTTTATTCAGCCACAAGGAAAAAGGAAATGTGATCTTTGTAGGAAAATGGATACAACCAGAAATCATGTTTAAAAAGAAAAAAGTACAGTCAGAAATACAAATATTGACTAGGTGTGGTGGTGCATGCCTTTAATCTTAGCAAGAGAAGGCAGAGGTAGGAGGATCACCACGAATTTGAGGCCAGCCTGAGAGAGACTAGTTCAAGGCCATTCTGGGCTAGAGAGACCCTCCCCGGAAATACAAAAAAACAAAAACAGTACAAATATAAATACAAATACTGCATTGCATGCTTTTCCTAACATATGGAACCTATATATTAATGCATGTGTGTGTATGTGTGTGTGTGTGTGTGTATTGAAACTAACAAGGGGTTCATAAGAGGAGCTGTGGAGATGAGGGAAGGTAAAAAAGAGAGTAATAAAAAATGAGTGTGACATGAAAGCAAAAGAGGAACTATTTGAGGGAAAAGGGGACCAACAAAAATAGAAAAGAGGGGCTGTGGAGGGCAATGGAGGAAAGGCAAGAACAAGAAAAAAGTATGTATGAAAATGACAGAATGAAACCTATTTGTATGCTATCTCTCAAATTAATTATTCAATATTGGGTTAAAGATAAAATCTAAGATATTGTGCAATTATTAACTTATGACTTTTTAGTATAAATCATAAACTAGTATTCATATGTTGCTATATTAATTTATAGCATATAGCTTATATTTTACTTGTAAATTATATCACTAGTTAAAAGCATTTCAATTTTAGGTGTTTTTACATATAGTAAAAGTTTCAGATCTGTGTGTACTTATTTCATACAAGTTTGCTAAGAAGTTTTTTTCTGGCTGTTTTTAATTTAAGCTAGCCACTAAAAAAGGCCTTTACCACATGAAATTGCATTGATCACCATTTCAAAGCCACAGCTCTTACAGAACAAGCTTAGCCTTGAAGATAAATTCACTAGAGTTGTTTTAAATCTAATGATAAAGAACACCATGTACTTAAAGTGTTAAGAAGCAATGATTGCTCTAAAATTGTCAGTCAGCCTGAATCACTGACATGTTTTTTTAATCCTTGGAAATGAAAACATCACATCAAATATTTTTTGAGTGAGAGTGAAAATTGGAGTTAAAAGGCCTTTTCTTTAGAAAAAAGATTGTATAGCTTTTCAGGATCTAAATATGGTTGTGATTGTTGAAATATGTTGAAAACCATGGAACCAAATCAGGGCAAGGGGAAAAGTGAATTGAAGTAAAATCATGATGTCAGTCTTTTGTTCTTTGACTACAAACTGTTTGAGTAACCACTTCCTTGTGAACATGTTATTGAATATTTTGCTTAAAATAAACTGTCATATTCCCTTTGTAGTGAGAGTTATGCTCTGAGTGAATGTTTTGGAGTATATGAAAGAAAGCCTATTTTCTTTAGTGTGCTGGAAAGCGCCATAGGTAAAGACAAGAATTCAACAATATGAATAATGTAATATGAATAACAGCACCAAGCATTTTCATTCAACCAGATTCCACAGCGAAAGCACCAGTTTAGCACACTATAACGGCAGATACATGAACTACTTTCAGGTGGATGATCTCATCATTGAACTCATCCACAGAATACTGGAATACCCGGAGAGACAGCATTCTGACCTCACATTCCGGGCAGTCGGTCAAGACCAGTGCAGGACCTCAGGTGATTTGCTTGTGGTTTGACTCATCTTCCTAGAGATTGTACACCCTTGATGTGGAACGTCAGCAGGTGATCTCTCCCATGGCTCACAGGTGCCCCGCCCCCTCCTTTCCATCACTGACCTAATGCTCTGCCTAGGAACCCGTTCTTCCTCACAGCAGCCTGGTTGCTAAGTAACCACATCACTTTAGTCTTGTTTCCACTGATCGCCCGCCATTTCCACCTTCCAGTAGCAGGTGCTCCAATCAGTGACTAGCGTGGCTATCACGTGTAGTCCCGGAGCGGTACCCAAAGAAAGCGCGTCCCGCCCCTGAGCCGGCGGGCAGGCGGGGAAAGGAGCAGGGACCAGGGAGGAGGAAGGGCGGGCCGGCGCGTGGGCCGGGCTCTTCCTTTGGTCGTTCCTCAAGCGCCTTCCGTTGTCAGCAGCTGCAGCAGCCGCCTCCTCCAGGTAAGGAGCCCCTGGGGTTGCAGGGTCCTGCTGCAGGAGGGTGATTCTCAGGTGCTTTTGTCGTCTTGTCTAGGGGCCTCCGACCACCCCTGACATCGTAGACCCAGGTTCGGAGCCTCCCACAGCGCTAAACACAAGATGCTGCTTCAAGGGCTAATCCCCTGAGTTTTACAGTCTCACACCTGTTTATTACAAGGCGCTGGCAGAAACCCACATTCATGTATCTGAACTTCACTGGATGTAAGTGGTGCCTGTGCCTAGACACATTGTTCTATTTTTAAGGCTATTAACTATATGGATGTCTACAGAGAGCCGGCAAGCCCCTTCAGCATAGATTACTTTGCTCCTCTTTGAAATCGTTTGAACTTTAGGGTTGAAACAAGAAAGCTTTGATTAAAAGAGAAATGTGCTGTTAAGAAATATATATATATATTTCTTAAGAGCACATTTCATATATATATATATATATATATATATATATATATATATATGAAAAGTACATTGTGTATTAAGTAAATCATGAAAACATAATCTTTCTTGTCCTCCTCTCCAAATATCAACTTCTTTGTATGCAAATACTGACAAGAACAAAAATGGTAAGCGTCGTTAAAACTGTTAGTTAAAAGTAATCAATTAGAATGGAATTTAGTAAAAATTTTGATTATGTATTTAAAAAGTCACATTTCTTTCATATGTGTGTCTTTAACACAAATTTGAAGATACTCCATTTATAATTCACTCAGAAATATTTAAAGAAAACTAAAAAAACAAAACAAGTTCATTAAGACATATAAGTTAGAGTCCATTTAGAATTTAGCAATGTAAGATTATAATAGCTATTTTACCACATTGATATAATTTACGTTGTAGTAACCAAAATAAAAAAGAAAGTTTATGAGGATTTATAAACTTGAACTCAACAATGTTTGGTCTCATTATTATACATAGTTGTCAGTTCATGAATTGTCTTATCATTTCCCTGCATGAAAAAAAGCTTATACTGTGTGGATGTTGATTGCACCCTATGTGGGCAAGTATTCTCATAAGTTGGAAGGTAAAAATCCGAGAGTCTTGGCAGCTTTTTTTGTGATCTATGATTCCAAGTTCAATATAGTAATTAAGCAGCTGTAAAAAGTTTTCTGTTCAAGAACATTCTGGGAAACATGCTTCAGTGGATTACTTAGGATTACTGCAACAATTGGTAATTTTAGAATATTGAATGAAGAGTTCCTGAAAAGTTTTCAGACTTGAAATGAAGCAACAACCTATTTCAAAAGACATGCATAATGCTTGTAAAGAAAGAGCATGCGGTTCTTGAGTGCGCTGTACAAATATGTCATATTGGATGCTGAGTTAAATTTTATTATCTATAATGATTTTCCTCTATTTTGATATTAATAGAATAGTTTAAAGAGTTAGGGACATATGAGGAAATATATGTACTTGAGCACTTTAAATTACTTCATTCCCTTTATTTGTATAATTAACAGTTGGTATATCAAATTTTCTAAGTTGCTCTTCAGTCACATAGTAATATGTATTGGTAACCCACATATGAATTTAACTTACGAAAAACATTTAAAAATTTTCTGTTCCCCATTAATGGACATTTAGAGCCAGACTAGACTGCTTTCGTTGTTACTGTTTTCTATGCTTGTAGCTCATGACTTAAACATGGATGGTCCAGAAGCAGTTTTTAAGTTACTCAAAGAAGAGTGCTACCTGTCTATGCTTGTGTGCTCTGTGCATGGCTTGTTTTGCTGTGCTAGGTAGTAGAAGCCCAAAATGAATGACTATGTTATCATTATTAATAAAATGTATAACTTCTCCAAATTGCTAAATTTTATTTTTTTACCCATTGAAATGAAGACTAAAATTAAATTTCTATGAATTTACAGTGATTTACATTTTCATCTATAGTCTAGAATTTAGTTGAAATCTGATATATCCAATAAAGATAACAGTATTTCAGGTTTCTCAAATGACCAGTTTAGCCAGTCATTCATGGTAATGATGTATATTATATATATAAATTCATGGGAAGATTGAAATATTAAGTCATGTACTTACAGAGTATATCCAGGAAAAGAGATTTAATTCAGAGTATTTTAATTCATAGAACTCTTATTAGGAGAAAGAGAAAGATTTCCCACTAACTTGGCACCTTTTGTATCAGAAGCATATTAAGCTATGAGTTTCATGTTACTCTACAGTATACAAGCTAATAACATGGCCATTATTTGTTCACTGTTGGCGAGACAATACTTTTGAGATTTGGAAGCAAGAAATTACATATGAAAATCTAAAGACAATTTTAGAAATTGCCCCAGAGAATCTAGTTTGGAGCGACAAAACCTAGAGAAAATTACTTTCTCATTTAAGTTTACTTAAAACGTTCCAAAATGACTCGTAATTTCAGTAATAAAAATTGGTAGGGATGTACTATAAAATGACTAACTTTGATGTATGCATGCTATGTATGTAAGAAATCAACCTCTCTTTCTCTCCAAAACTTTGGGTAGGGGACAAATTGTCTCTCCCTGCCCAGTTACCAGTAGCAAAAGAACTGTTAGTCAAACATGCAGCCAGATGTCCCTTATGGCAGCACAAGTCATCTTGAACACTTGAACACTGACATTTGGAGACATCCATGCAAGATTGCAGCAGATTTCCCTGGTTCCTACAGGCCCAGCCCCCAGCCAGGTCTGTTTGTACCAGACATTTTACAACATAAGCCTCCATGAACCATTTCCAACTTGGTCAGAAGAGGAATAATTATCCTTGGTCTCAGGACTACTAACCTTCTATAGCAAGGCTGTGATTGGTCCAAAGCATAAACTTTAGTATTTGTGATTTGTTCAAATGTATGGATGCCTGTGATTGGCCCAGTCACCTTTCCTATTATATAAGGAAGCTGCTCAGGCTCATTCAGAGTCTGCTGGAAATATTCCCTTATACTACCTCTCCTTGTGTCACATCAGGTCTAATAAAGATTTCACCCAAGTGATCTGTCCCTGCCTATGTCAGTAGTACAGTTTGAACTTACAATATGAAGAAAAAGAAAGTATAGAGTGTTGGTAATCGTGGCTGTGGCCTTGGATAGCAGTGCTGATTTTGGCAGATTGCTGGACAGGAAAATGCCAGCCTCTGGTTGAGACTTGATAACAGAAGAGCCTTTAGGTGTCCTGTGAATCCCTTAGTGCAAATGTCACCACTCAGTCGATGGCATGATAACTGAAGATTTCACTTAGTGTTGAATACTGCCTGGCATAACTCAGGGTTCTATCTATACTAATGTTACCTTAGTCTTTAGGACAGGCAAGGTGGAATCTTTGGTAGTGGGGTTCTGACCACCCACTGATCCACCCAGTAATTCCATCCACTGGCTAGGATCCTATCCACAGTAGGAGCGGTTGCTTTTTGAGGGCTGTGAAGGCAGGTTAGCTTCTTCTGCCATTTATGGAACTTCCCCTGGATCTGTAAGCTTCAATAAATATCCCTTCCTTCATAACTGTGCCTGGTCTGGAAGTTTATCTCAGCGAACCTGAAGCTGTCTGCTACATGCTTATTATTACTTCAAATGGATTTAAAAACTACAGTTTGGTAGTATAATTACAAAATTTCTAGAATTCTGTCTTCTCATTTAAGAAACATAAAATAGAAAGAGGCAGTAAGATACATTCCTATAGTAAAATAATATGAGAATTCATCACTGTTGTTTGGTATTATAAGGGTATTCTACATTGTTTTGGGGACCTTGTGGATCTCCTGGCCAAGAACTCACTATGGGGGCCAACCCAACTCTGAGCCTGGGCATTACTGACCAGAGTTCAAGTTTTAAGAAGGGTAAGCTTTTTCCACCTTCTGTTGGGACTGTCCCTCTTCCCCCTTTGTTGGAGGTTATAACTTGTAAAATGCTAGTCAGAGTTAGGATTTCTATGGGACTGATTCTTGTTGTCTTAACTCTTACGTAATTCCCTCCCCAGCCTCCCTATAAGAACCCCTCTTCATCCTCAATATTCTGCCTGCCCCTAACTTGTCAGATAATTCCTCTTCTCTCTCCCTACTTCTTCTGTCTACTGGTCTCATTCTAGTTTCATTCCCATATTCCTGGTGCCAACTGTCTTTTGCATTCATCTCTAATTGATCCCAGTTAGGAATCACAGATGACAGAATACATGTGCTGTTGGTCTCTGCTTCTGTGTGACCTTGTTTAGAATGATTTTTTCCAACTCCATCCATTTACCTGTAAATTTTATTGTTAAATTTTCCTTATCACTGAGTGGAATTTCATTGTGTATATGTACCACATCTTCCATATCCATTCATCAGTTGATGGGCATCTAGTCTGATTCTAGTTCCTAGCTATTGTGAATAGAACATCCATAAACATGACTGAGCAAGTATTTCTGTAGTAAAGAGCAGAGTCTTTAGGGTATATGCCCAGAAATGGTATTGCTGGGTCAAATGGTAACTCTATTTTCAATTTCAGGAGTCTCCATACTGATTTCCATAGTGGTTGTACAAGTTTGCACTCCCACCAGAAGTGGGTAAGGGTTCCTCTTTCCCCACAGCCTTTCCAGCCCACTCTATTGTCATTTGACTTTCTGATGAATGCCAACATGACTGGAGTGAGATGGAATCTTAGAGTTGTTTTGATTTGCATTTCTCTGATGATAAAGACATTGAACATCTCCTTAAATGTGTAATGGCCATTTGTAGTTCATCCTTTGAGAATTCTCTGTTCAAATCTCTACCCCATTTTAATTACTGTTATTTTTATTTTTGAGAGAGAAAAACAAAGAGAGGGAAAAAGAGGGAAGGAGGGGGGAGAAAGAGAGACAGAGAGAGAACGGATGCGCCAGGGTCTTTCAGATGCTGTGAACGAACTTCAGACATGTGTGCCCCCTTGTGTGCATGTGTGACATTGTATGCTTGTGTCACTTTTGCATCTGGCTATAAGTGGGACCTGGAGATTTGAACAGGTTTTCTTAGGCTTCACAGGCAATCTCCTTAACTGGTAAGCCATCTCTCCTGCCCTCTACCCCATTTTAATTAGACCCACTTCTCTCACCCTGCTCAGAAGTCAACACTAAATAGATTAAGGACCTCAATATATGACCTGAAACTATCAAAAAACTAGACGAAAAAACAGGGAGTATACTCCATGATATAGGCATAGAGAAAGACTTCCTGAATAAGATACCAGTAACACTGGAAATTAGATCAATACCAAACCACTGGGACCTCAGGAAACTAAAAAGCTGCTGTACAGACAAGCAACAGGATGGGAGAAAATCTTCAAGTATACCTCCAGCAAAGGCTTAATATCTAAAATTTACAAAGAACTCAAAAAACAAAGCAATAAAAAATATCAAACATTATATTTTAATAGTAGCTCTTTGGCCATAATGTCTCAGTTGTATAATTAATTACATAAATTCATTTAAAGAGAATTGTATGTTGGCTAAAATATAATTTTGACAAATTATTTAGATTAGCAAACTACCTGAAATGTATGGGTTCTGTACCATCCTATACAGCCCTTTGCTTGAGAACTCTTACTTATTTGGGGGCTTTGCTAACATTGGATGCATACATTGAAGAACTTCCTGAAATAACATAGGTTATGTTAATTTTTGACATTCAAGGCTCCATTTAAGTTCCTTTTTAGTTTTTCCCAGTTGACTTAGAGATATAATACTTAACACACCATTTGCCCAGAATCTAAAAGGGACCTTCCTCCAAATGGGAATCTTGATGGTCACAAACAGTTCAGCACAATGGCTCATTTTGCTTTGAAAACCCAGTTTACAAGCTGGATTTCCTTTGAAGGGAAACAGGGCCCTTCTACTTTATAGAGTAAACTATGTCATAGTTGCCTAAGTCTTCTTTAATTGAGAATGATCCAACTGATAAAAACAAGGTTATATTTTAGTTAAACCCTATTAAAGAAATAATCCTAGATTTTTTTCTCTCTTTTTTTTTTTTTTTGCTTGTTTGTAATGTGATGTGGTATGTGTGTGTGATGTATGTGCCCCATGCCCTCGCCTGCAGCAGGGTTCCCTCTCCTGCTGTGGCCAGAACAGAATGTAAGGTGTCCTGCTCCATTGTTCTTCTACCCATTCTTGTTTGAGCTGGAGTCTTTTACTTGAAGACTTTTTGTGAGCTTTAGTGATTTCTTGGTCTCTGTTCTACTATGGAACTGGGGTTACTGATGTACATAGCCACACACAGCTGTTTAACAGTGTGTTCTGGAGATTCGAATTCAGGCAGCCTAGGGCCCCTTCTGTCCTTTGTGCTTTTGAAGGCTAAAATATAGGAAGGACTGAAAAATAAGAATATTTAGGTGGATGGTTAAGATAGCTGAATTGGCATTTAAACCTCTCTAAAGCAGTATCTTGTTTTTTCTGATTGATACACAATACTTGGATCTGATCTGTAATTGCTGGGCTTTGCTGAAGAAATTGGGATTTATAGTGGTACAAGTGGTCACTTTGTAAGCCCAAACTAAAACTACCATAATAACCTTACTCTTTCCTACTCCACACCTAATCCAGGATTTTTAATGTAGGTTAATACTGTACTTGTGGCCTACTTTATCATCTAAGCTTTTAAGAATGTGTGACAACTACTGAGAATGCTCATACAAAATGCAGTGGCATGCAAGCAAAAAGTAAATTAGGAATGAATGAAAGTTAAATTAATACTTGCTCTTAGAAGATACCAAATGTAGTTCGCTGGTAAATTCTAGCTACTATTGTTCAGCTAGGTCATACCTTTTGTACAGGTAAATCATCTGGGATGATGTTTACATACTCTACCGTAACACTCTGATTTCATTAGGTTTAAGGATCTGACCCAGATATCTGCACTTGTAGTAAGTCTCTAAGTTAATTATATTGCAAATCACCTGAGAAAAACGCATGTTGAAATTAACTGATTTAGAGATTTATAAAATTCTACCTATGCTTAATAAAATATGACTATACATATCATAATACAAATGGTGCTAATTCACATTATGGATACTTCAAGAAGATTTCAAATTTGTGACATAATAACTGATTAAAAAATAAAACATTAAAAAATCTAAGTTTCTGTGTTTTACAAATATTTCCTAATACAAAAACAAGTATCTCAGGCCTCTGGAATTACTTTGTAGTGGCAAAAGACCCTGGTGTACACATTTTCATTCCCATTATCTTTATTTCTTTCTCTCTCTCTTTCTTTCTTCTGATCACAAATAAATGAGTAAATATTTTGAAAAATAAAACAAAACACTGACTTTCAATGAGAATTGTTTATTTTTATTTTTTCATAGTGAAGGAAATGCATTAATATTACAATTTTGCGGTTTTAGTGATGGAACTTAGAGCCTCGTACATGCCATGCAACCACTTTTGTGCTGAGCTACATTAGCAGGTATTTTTATACTTATTATTTTGAGCCTGAGTCTCACTAATTGCCCACGCTGGCTTTGAACTCACTCTACATCCCATGCAGTTCTTAAACTTAAGATCTTCTTGCCCTGCCACGAAAGTAGCTGGGACCACAGACCTGAAAACCTTGACCTAGCCATATCTCTAAATTCTTAAATTATTTATTTACTTAAGAGAGAGGAGAGAGAGAGAGAGAGAGAATGGGTGTGCTACAGCTGCTGCAAACAAACTCCAGGTGCATGTGCCACCTTGTGCATGTGGCTCATGTGAGTACTAAGGAATTGAACCTGGATCCTTAGGCTTTGTAGGCAAGTGCTTTAACCACTAAGCAATTTCTGCAGGCCTCTAAATTCTCAAGTTACTACAATAGTGATAATTGATGTCAGTATGACTGTTCTCTATTTGAATGCTCAGAAGATTCTAAACAAATTAATTACCCTCTGAATTGGCTTTAATACATTCTTGTATGTATTTTGCGTGCATATATATATATATGTGTATATATATATGTATGTATATATATATATACATACATATATATATACATACACACACATACATATACATACATATATATGTATATATATACACATATACATATATGATCTGAAACTAACTCTACTCACTTATTTTTATTTCATTGGTGTGTATTCATTGTATATGGTACTTTGTTACATAAGGACATTTCTATACAGGTTCATATGTACTTTGATAATATTCCTTCACATATCCCTTCCTTCCCCTCCCTGTCCTTTGTTCACCCAGAAAATTTTGTTTCTATTTCCATACCATATCTATCTTTCTGTCTGTTCATCCATCTACCCATGATTTTATGCATCTATATAAAATCTAGGAACCACAAACGAGGGAAAACTTGTGAGATTTGTCTCTATGGGGCTGACTTAATATGCTCAATATGATTATCTTCATTTTTCTCCATTTTATTTGTTTTCTTTTTTCGAGTAGGGTCTCACACTAGCCCAGGCTTATCTGGCACTTACTCTGTAGTCCTAAATTGGCCACAGAATCACCATAATCCTCCCACCTCTGCCTCCTGAGTGCTGGGGTTAAAAGCATGTGCCACCATGCCTGGCTACATCCATTTTTTGCAAACAACATAACTTCACTTTCCTTTATGGATGAAAAATTCTATTGCATATATATACCATTCCCTTATTTATTAATTTATTTTTATTTTACATCAGAAAGAGAGAGAGAGCAAGAGACAGAGAGAGAGAGAAAGAGAGAGAGATAATTGGCATACCAGGGCCTCCAGCCTTTGAAATCAAACTCTAGATGTGTGCACAATCTTGTGCACTTGTGTGACCTTATGCACTTGTGTCACTGTGTATCTGGCTTTTGTGGGACCTAGAGAGTCGAATATAAGCCCTTAAGCTTCTTAGGCAAGCACCTTAACCCCTAAACCATCTCTCCAACCCAGCCATTCATTTTTTGATGGACATCTAGGTTGGTTTTATAGTTTAGCTATTATGAATAGCAGTATAATAAACTTGATGCTCATTATCTCTGTGCTATATTACTTTGAGTTCTTTGGGTAATCAACTGTACTAGGCAGGGTTCTCTAGAGGAACAGAACCAATAGAATGAATGGTATTAAATGAAATTTTTTGAATTAGCTTATGGCAGTCCAGCAATAGCAGGTTGCAGGCCTGAGAGTCAAGGAACCTTGTAGCTGCTTAGTCCATGAGGCTGGATGCCTCAGCCTTCCCAATCCAGCACTGAAGGCCTAGAGGCAGCCTGGAGAACTGCTGCTTTTCAGACCACACTGGAAAGCAGCAAGCAGCACTGGCAGCCAGATAGGAGGAGGGGATCCTTTCCTTCCCAGAGCTTCTTTAGATAAAGCCTCCACCCCAGAGCGGTGCCCACTCTGGGGAAAGGATTTGTCCTTTAGTTAATCCTTCCTGGAAGCAACCTCAGAGACCCACTTATGAGGAAATGTCTGTGAACTCCTAAATAGATCAAGTTGTCACAAACTTAACCATTATAAGTCTACCCCTTGTCAACTTGACACCAAACCCTATCTCTTTACATCATATTTAATTTCCAATTGAAGACAGTAACAAGGTCATAATTCTTCCTAAAATGATATAACTGTCCCTCATACAACTGGAAATGCTCAATCTTCACCCCCATACAAAGCAATGTTCCTGGAGGAATGCTTATATATATAATATATAACTCTCTCTATATATAATACATAGCTAATATAAATATAAATTCAATAGTGGTTAACTAGTGATATGATAGTAATAAGTATTAATTACCTAATAAATAGAGGAAGAGCAAAAGCATCTTAATAATGGTGTAGATATGTACAAACACTCTTAACAAGATAAGACAGAAACATAGCAATTGCAGTCCTTGTTTTTTGCAACTGATCACGTGGCCTTATCTGGTATTTGTAACTGCCTTCTTCTACTGCCCATTCTGTATTTCCTCCACCTTCAGCAAGAACTTCAGCAGGTCTTGGTTCTTTACCTGGCGGGGTGACGCATACCTTCATTCCTGAAGGATCTGGGCCATTTGTCACACTGCCTTGATTGTGTTGTTGCAGTTGTTCATGACTTTGATAACAAAGCATGGTAATGTCAAGAGATGCCCTAAAGGATCTCCTGTACTCCAGACATACTCTTCCTTATGTCCGTTGTAGAGGAGCAGCCCAATTTCCCCCTGGTAATCTGGATCAATCACCCCTACCAACACTGTAACTCCTTTCTCAGCCTTTTCACTCAAGGGCATCAGGAGCCCAAAGCTGCTAGGGGAAAGTCTTAGCTTCCAGTTAAATGGAATATTCTTTGTGTCTCCTGGCAAAGCACTCCCCCTTCTGGAACCAAGACCTCTAGGCCAGCAGAGCATAATGTTGGGGGAACAGGAAGCAAAAATTTGGCTCATGGGTCACCATTGTGTACCATTCCCATTTCCACCCCTTGATTCTGGGACCCGTGAATCTGGGCTATAGGAGAAATAGCACCATATATATGACGCTGATTCAGAGCATATACAGCCTGCTGGAAGGCCATTCCACCATTCTATCAAGTTATAGTGGTGGGGCACATGGTAAGACCAGTGAATTCCATACTTCCTTGGTCAGAAGCAATGCTGTGTGCAATACTATGATGGTAGATAAGGCATTCTGTAAGCCCACAAATGGTAGTTTTGGCAAAAGCATTGCATGCAGGAAAAGCAAATGCATACCCAGAAAAAGTGTCTATTCCAGTAAGGACAAAACACTGCCCTTTCCATAATGGAAGAGGTCCAATGTAGTCCACTTGCCACCAAGTTGCTGGCTGGTCACCCCAAGGAATGCTACCATATCAGGGGCTCAGAGTTGGTTTCTGCTGTTGGCACATTTGGTGGTCAGCAACATTGCCAGGTTAGCCTTAGTTAATGGAAGTCCATGTTGTTGGGCCCATGCGTAGCCTGCATCTTTGCCACCATGGCCACTTTGATCATGGGCCCATTGGGCAATGACAGAGAAGGCTGAGGAAAGAAGTTGACCACTATCCACCAAATGGGTCAGCTTATCTACTTGATTATTAAAGTCATCCTCTGATGAGGTCACCTTCTGATGAGCATTAACACATGGAACACAAGTATCTTTATATCCTTTGCCCATTCAGATAGCTCTATCCACATATATCTTCCCCAAATGTCCTTCTCACCAATTTCCCAATTATGCTACTTCCAAGTCCCAGACCATCCAGCCAAACCGTTGGCCACACCCCATGATGCCATAGGTGGTAAACCATGCCCTGGTCTTCTCCTCTTCAGTCAGTTTATCATAGGGCACACCCCATGATGCCATAGGTGCATGCTTGGGGACAGAAGGCCTGTAACAGGAGTAGCAACCATAGGCATTTGGGAAATTTCCTCCTGTAACCTACTTGTACCTTCAGGGCCTGCTTGAGCCCAATCATGGATATACTACTTCCACTTGATGATGGACTGCTGCTGTGCACAGTCCAACTTTATGGCCTAGTGTGTCAGAGAACACCCAGCTCATTATGAGCAGCTCAGGCCGCATAGTAACTTGATAGCCCATTGTCAAGTGTTCAATTTCTACTAAGGCCCAATAGCAGGCCAAGAGCTGTCTCTTAAAGGGAGAATAATTGTCTGCAGATGATAGCAGGGCCTTGCTGCAGAATCCCAAGGGCCTCCACTGTGATTCACCTATGGGGGTCTGCCAAAGGCTCCAAACAGCATCCCTGTCTCCCACTGACAGAGATGTGGTGGGAACCACCATCCCTGCATCCTTCAAGTCTTTTATAGTGGCATTAATTTCTGCAGCTCCTCCAGGGATGCAACACTGTTTTTGGTTCACTATTTTCCCTGGTGGAGCAAGCTCCAATGGCTTCCATTTGGCCTTTCCAACCATAATAGCCCTCACTCCACAAGTCAGGGAACCAATGTGGGGTGCTGCCAACTCCTAAGTATATCTTTCCCTATTATACATTCTGGAACTGGGGAAATAACCACAGGATGAGTTCGGGGACCCACTGGATCCACTGTCAGTATAACATTTGCCAAAACTCCATTGACCACTTGACCTCCATAAGCACCTACTTTAACTGGAGGGCCACGCTGCTTTTTGGGGTCTCCTGAAATAAATGTCAACTTGGAGCCAGTGTCCAGTGCACCCTGAAAGGTCTGATAATTTCCTTTTCCACAGTGTACAGTTACCCTAGCAAAAAGCCAAAGGTCCCTCTGAGGAAGAGTAGGACTAAGCTTAATATTGAAACTTTTGGGGAGTGTGGGAGGGTCCTTCTTCAAGGAGACCTGGCTACCCCTTCAATCAAGGGGCCTAGGATCTGTAAACTGGCTCAAGTCTGAAAACTGGTTAAGAAGCCTTGATTCTTTGTTCCTTTGCTCTGGAACTTTCCTGCTTACACAGATCAAGCAGGAACTTAGAAGGCTTTTAATCTGTTTCACTTCTGGGGACACCATGATTAGTCAGCCAGTGCCAAAGGTCTGCACAAGTCATACTGTTACAAGCATTGTTTTGCCTATGCTATCCATTACAGTAAACATGCTTACCTTGCCTTTGGTGATTCTGTAATGCTACTTGGCCTTTGTTACTCCAAGATCCAGTTAGACCCATTGCATCTAACTCACCTAATGCAGCAACTGCAGTTCCCATGGTAATGTCTTCTTTGGAGGCCTTTAAGTATGCTGGTGCTCCCTCACAAATGTGTTTCTTAGTCTTAGTGAAGGGCACATCTTCTGGATGCTCCCATGGTCGGGGAAAGGATGAGTTTACATGGCAAATCCACTCCAGCATTCTAAGTTCTCTGAGCCTTCATCAACATTAAACCAAGGAATATCAGGCAGCTCGAGCTCATTCACAGCAGGCCATCTTTGGATCCATACTTCAGCCAACCAATCAAATAAATTCTTGGTACCTCTTCCAACTGCATGAGCTGCATTGGTAAATCTAAAATCTCTGCTCAGTGAGCCCATTTCAATAAATTCAGCCTGATCTAATATTATATTCCTTCTGCCATCATTCACACCCTTAAAATCCATTCCCACACATATCCCCATGTTTCTGTCTGTACAAGTTAGAAAGCTCTTGAAGTTCTTTAGGGGTGTACCTCACCTCCTCTTGAGTCACGCTTCTATCTCACATTTAGGGGCATACCTACCCTTCCACCTTGTTATAGGCCTAGAGGCAAAGATGGGTGGGCACTGAGAAGTATCAGCACCTCCTTTAGGGAGGGTCATTGCTGGTTCCTCAGACAAAGAAGGAGTAATACTCTCAGGCAAGAGTGGAGAGGGCAATACTTCAGGGGGTGGGGGTGGGGATGCAACTGCCCCTAAAGGAGGGGAGGCCACAGTCTTATGCAAAACAACTTCTTCAGAATCTGACAGCTCAATGTCCCCAGATTCTCCAGGGTCTTCCCACATGGTCCCCATCCCAAGTAATAGGATCCCACTCTTCCAATCAGTGCCCTCATTTTAATTTCTGATAGCCTGTGAGACTGGGAACTGAGCTTACATTGCAAGTTAGACAATCTTAAAATGAGAGCTTGGGTTTGGTTTTCTGCAATTTGTGCCCTATTCTGGCTAGAGAGGAGACTCTCCTCCAAGGCACCCTTAGAAGCCTTCAGATCATGTATGTGGGTCTTAAGCTTAGAAATTTCCTTTCTGAGCTTCTGCTTTTCTCTCAGTAGTTTATCCAGAGATGCTAGAAGTAAACATCCAGCATCATCATTTGTCTTACTTTTCCACAAATATTCAAAAGTTCTAGATACAGTCACTAAATTCCTTATTCTTCACAAGATGTGACCCAAGATCACCAAATACATCTATCTCATGGAGTTCTTTAAATAGTTCACACCATGGATTATTAGTGACCTCCTTATTACCAATAAAAGTGCTCTCCTTATTACCAGTAGAGCCTTTAGTGGCACTGAGGTTGGAGAACCAATTCCAGAGAGGACCACTATGGAAATCCATCCTTACAATTCTGTTTCTCTAGAACCACTCCTGGTACCACAATTTGTATTAGGGCTCTCTCAAGGAACAGAACTTATAGAACGAATGAGTTGTATTAAAAGGGAATTTATTGGATTATTTTATGGCAGTCCAACAATAGCAGGTTGTAGGCCTGAGAGTCAAGGAACCTGGTAGCTGCTCAGTCCACGAGGCTGGATGCCTCAGCAGTCCAAATCCAGCACTGAAGTCCTAGAGGCGTCCTGGAGAAATGCTGTTCTTCAGTCCACATTGGAAAGCAGCAAGCAGCACTAGCAGCCAGGTAGGAGGAGGGGATCCTTTCCTTCCCAGAGCTTCTTTGGATAAAGCCCCCCCTCCACCTCCAAGATAGGCTACCCACCCTGGGAGAAGGGCTCACCCTACGGAAAGGATTCGTCCTTTAGTTAATCCTTCCTGGAAGCAATCTCAGAGACCCACTTATGAGGAATGTCTGTGGATTCTTAAACGATGAAGTTGGCACAAACTTAACTATCACATCAACCAAGCATTTTGATCTACTTAATCATTGTCTTTTGATAAATCTTAAGAAGCATTTTTTACTACATGTTTTTTGGTTTGCTTTGATTATTTTACTTTTTATCTCTTAAATGTTTATTTTGTATATTTACTTTGAGCTTTCAGTTCCTATCATTTCCTAATCATTTTATAAGTTAAAACATTATATTCTTAATCATAGTTATGATTTATTAACTTTTTTCAATTTCTCTTCTTCCCTTTATTACTTTATTTATTTATTTACAGATTGTAGTCTTTTATTCCCTCTCCCCTGTTCCCATTTCCCTGGGACCTTCCTCAGTGGGGTTATGCAATTCACCATGGGGACATGAAGGCCTCAGTTATTCCTAATGGGATGGTGGGGGGACCCTGCCTCAGGGTATTCCCACCCACTCTGTGGTTTTACAATGTTTCTTCCCTCCCCCCACTTCTACAATGTTCTCTTAGCCATGGCAGATCCATTGGCAGTCTGATTTGTGTTTCAACCCTTAAAATTTATTCTCAAGTTGGGGCTGAGGTGTTATACAGTGGTAGAATGCTTGTCTAACATGCACAGGGCCCCGGGTTCAATCCATAGCAACACACACACACACACACACACACACACACACACAATAATTACTATTCAATTTTACTTGAATACTTTATTTCCTTTCCAAGTAATATGTTTTTGTTGCTGTGAAGATACTAGATGGCAAACTTTCAAAGTCCTATACATGTCAATTCGCCCCACAGATATCCTACATCTTCTACCTAATGATGAATACACATGATTGATTCTTTGTTTTGGTGGATTCACAATTTATATCTACACAAGTAATCATTATCTTTATAAATATAGGCTTTGAGACAGATGAATAATTGTGAGGATTTGAGAAAAGCTCCAGAAAACAGGGTCTGTAAGCTGGGTCTTGAAAAATGAAAGAGCCCCATTATTTACAGGGAAAGAGAATGAAAGAAAAATTTAAGGAAGAGCACTTAAAAGCTTCAGAGTATACATAATAGTGCATGTTTGGGAATCACAATAAGAGCATAGTACTAGTAATTAAACTATTGCACTAGTCTGGAAGAGATGAGTTAAGGTTTCATTAAAAGCAGTGGCTTTAGGATGGTGAGGATGGCTTTAAAGGTAGTTTTATAATACTTGCAGATCTAATGTAATAGGGAGGAAGTGACATCTTTATGAAAAGTAAAACCTGGAAATTTTTGTGTCAGGGCATTTTTTAGATTGTAATGGTAACCCCAATAGGGAATTCAACAGAAGAAATGTTTAATGTGATGGAAAGGAAATCTTACCTTAAAAAATGAAGGTTTTGTTGTTGTTGTTGTTGTTGTTGTTGTTAATGTTAATACTGAAATGACCAAACTAGAATCTGAGAGTTTCAAGTTCAGTAGGGAGCTTGAAATGAAGTTAAGAAGGTTGGCATGGTAGAGTGCAGTCCCTGGTTAGTAGAGGAATTGGAACCAGGAAAGCAATGTCCAGGTAAATAGAGTGGTGAATTAATGCTAGATACAGATCAAATTAGAATTAACAAAAAGACATGGCAAGACTTGGATGAAGAACTTCAAGACAAAATAGATAAGCAGTGGACAAATGAGACAGCAATGAGCAAGGAACAAATCCAGAAGGTTGGAGAAGACAGCAGATTCCAACCTCAGGAGATGGATGAGAGGAAAAGGCTACTGGAGCTTCCTGTAGCAGCAAGAACCTATGCCCCAGACCTTCCACCTGCAATTTCAAGCAGATAATAATAAAGAATCACAGCAAGGACCAGAATGTTCTCAACTACCTGATATTTCAACCAAGTGTATCTTTCTATGCCAGTACACCCTTAAGCATTTTGATGGGAAGAAGAAAACTCTTAGTGTTTTGCAGTCTCTCAAAATTTCTTACTTATCAGAGCTAGTAAATAATTCCTTACAGAAATAAGTAAGCTAAATTTACATGATTTTTATTCAGTTGAACATATTAGCACTATATTGAGTGATGAAGGATCTTTACAATTTTTGGAACAGACAATTAGCAGCAGCTAACTCCTACTGAGCTGGAAGGAAATGAAGCACATGACTGTTCTAAAGCTTTATATAAGTGCATTTATATGTACTATTCATGAAGCTGAATTAAGCATTGATCTGCTGCCTATTAAATTTCTGGATTATTTTAACTTGTTAAATTTTAGAAAAAAATGTATATTTCCTGAAAATTTTAAGTGTTTCATATTTTTATTTCTGAGTGAAACCTAGTAGAATTCTCTGGAACTATAGAGCATAATTATTTTTTCTTACTGAATATAGGCTTTTATTTTCTGACTCAATATTCTTTTTATGGATATTTGTAGATAATTAAAACTGTTTCAATTAAAATGATTGTATATTATTAGCTTCTTATACTGAACAAAGGAGATTGTGGTAAAGATTGTTTGGTTGAAACACATTATTGTCACTTTAGGTGCTGGCTATTCTGGTGCTGAGCTTCCAATTGTCTTGATTAAAGTAGAAATGCTCTATGGCTTGGATGACTTACATTTCACATTGGTTTGAGCAAGATGATTGGTATGAAGGACTACAACGAGTAAGATATATTTATAATTATGATTTTCTGTATTATTTTTCTACTTTTCTTGTCATAAAACTTTCTGTTCTATCAGTGCTATTAAGGACTTTTTTGCATTATAAAATTTGGAGGGTAAAATATTTGGTAGATTTTAAAGCAGAAGTAAGAATATAATTTATAAGAATAACTATGACTATGTATTGGCCAAAAGGATTTTTCCCCTCCACAATTTAATTGTAAGTGATTTTTTCCCCCTTTGGGTAATGGAGATTAAACTATGGGCCTCAGGCATTCTAGGCATGTGCCCTAACACTGAGCTCCATATCCAGCCATTTTAAAAACTAAGTTGTTTTGACACACTCTCATCAAATTATCTCTGCTTGCTTTGAATTAACTTTGTGGTTCACACAGGCCTTGAACCTGTGATCTTCCTGTCTCAGATTTCCAAGTAGCTAGGATTATATGCTTGAGTCTCCAGGGCCAACTACATGAATTCTTAATAATATTTTCAGATTGTCTTTAGGCTTGGAATGTAAACTAGCATGTTTTATGTTTATAAATGTATGAAATTAGCAATAATTGTGATATGGTTCTGTATTATAAATAAAAATAATTTAAATAAAAGTTAGATTATGCTGGTATTGTGGACTATAATACTATTATGAGAGGAAAAGCAAAAAAAAAATCTTATGAAGGGAGGTGCCATTTTATATCTGAAAGTTTTTAGATAATTAATTGTGCTAATTAATTAACTTTAAAAAGGAATTGCATTGTTACCATGGCAACCCCTACATAGTATTTTTTTTAAACTTTTCTTTTGTTTTCTTTTTTTAAAATTTTATTTTATTCATTTGAGAGAGAGAGAGAAAGAGAAAGAGGCAGAGAGAGAGAGAGAATGGACATACTAGGGCCTGCAGCCACTACAAATGAACTCCAGACACATGTGCCACTTTGTGCAGCTGGTTTTACATGGGTACTGGGGAATCAAATCCAGGTCGCTAGGCTTTGCCGGCAAGCACCATAGCCACTTTCCCATCTCTTCAGCTCGTTTTTAATTTTTAAATTATAAATCCTCTCGAACTTTTTTCAGATACTTTTTCTAAGCTGTGAAACAAGCTGATAAACATCTCTGGAGCCAATAGGTACCTGAATGTGGTGATTAGCATTCATATTGTGACTCCTATAGAATTCTTTAGAAAGGTTATGGATTGTGGGTTCCTGGGTCCTCCAGGCTGGCCACGGTTCCCCTGAAGGTGCCCAGGCAACCATGGTGGTGAGCATGATGACAAAAGATTCACTTTCCGGAGACAGTCTCTGTGAACAGCTTGGTTTATTGTCAGGGAAATAGGTTTATAGAGGGTGGGAAGAGTCCTAAGGGGATTGGATGTACAAGGTTGCTTGCTGATGCCTAATTAGCATATGGAGAGATAAATTCCAGCATGTAGGCAATGGTATATGGTACAAGGGATGGGCTGTACAAAGGTTGCTGGCTGATACTATATAAGGAGTCTCCTAGGCAACTGAGCAAAGGTCGCAGTGTTATGAGCAAAGCCTAAGTCTTATGTGAATGTCCAGGTATCTGTGCTTGCAAAGGGAGTGGCCTTACTTCCTGCCGATCTCAGGGTCCAAGATTTTGTCTGGGCCCCAGGCTCACTGCGACCCCCAAGAATGAGGCAAGGACCCTGGCTCAGTGAAACACCTGAGAATGGGGGAGGAGCTCCCCTGTCTGTCTGGTCCCTGAGATATGACCCGCAGTTCAAGCTGCTGGGACCTCTCCATAGCCTGGGGCCTTCGTGTCTGACAGCTTAGGTTTGCTTTAACCCAGGGCCCTGCCTATGTCTGACAGCTCCCCCTTTGCTTTTATAATGGGGAGATATATTGAGTGAAATCCTTATAATCTATCATAGGCTCAGATACGGCTAGATAGTGCACAAGAACCTGAATAGTAGAAACCTTAGCAATATTAGTTATTTGTTGTCTGAGAAATTTGATGAGGCAGGGGATACAAGTAATAGGTTTCCTATAGCAAGGAAGGGGCTAAGGAGGGGGAGAAGCAAAGTGACTAAAGAGCTAGAAAACCAGGTGATGGGGTCCTCAGACTTGTAACAGTCAAGCAGCTACTTGTGGAGTTTTTGAGAGTTTTAAAATCTTGTTCAACAACATTTGATTCATTAACAAAATTTTTCTACTTCCTCAAGGGTGGCCAGGAAGATGTCTGTTGGGTCTCCATAGGAGGCCATCTGGTCTGCTAATGCATTTCCCTTAGTGAGGGGGCCAGGTAAGGGGCTGTGGGACCTTATGTTTTGCACAAACAGGGGGCCTCTTTTGCAAATGAGGTTGGAGACTTTTATCAGCAGGGGTAAAAGAGGGTTTTCATCTAATCAGATATGTGAGTGAGCAAGCCAGGGGGAGCAAGCCAGGGGAGTAAATTAACAGCATAGATGCTACCTGAAAAGAGATTAAAGGGACCTTCTTCCTCAAGGAGCGCCGTCATCTCATGGTCCCAGTATCTCCACTGGGTCTCCACTGCAATCCACGAGTCATCTTCATGGTCCCCTGGGGTCTCCATGCAGGCATCCAGCAAACCTGCTTCACACTGCCCATGGCCATTTCCAAAACACCTGACCATGTTGCAAATTCAATGACCCTCTCTTTCCTGCATTTCTCATACTTCACAATACCAGGTAGGGTGCCAATTTGTTAATCCAGGGGGGAATAGAGCAGACTTTGGAGAACAGGGCACTCCCTGAGCACTCAGGCCCCTTCAAAAGAGTCGACATTCTTCCTGTTACCTAAGTGCAGGTCAGGTGTCCCAATCTCAATGGTTGTAATCTCTCAATTTGCAAGTGAATGGGCAGCAGTTTAGGCCCAAAGATTTCATTTTTTCTGTGCCCTATCCCTCTGCTCACACCAGTTTATTTCTACACAAAGCAACCCTGCACAACTTCTCAGGACACAGGCATAACAGCAAGCTACTCACACAAACTGCTAACTCAGTCCAAGCAAAGTTCTTTCTCACCCTTATAAGCCAAACCTCACAGTAATTCTTTCTGCATTCAGGTCTTTCAACTTTGACCAGAATAGTCCATCAAGCTGTACTTGCAGCACTGCAAGGCATTTCTTAGGCCAAGATTTCAAATCCTTCCATATTCCTCTTGAAAATCAGCTCCAAAAGGCCAAATCCACACTGTCAGGTGTCTAGCAGCAATCCCACTCCTAGGTACCACTTTACTGTTGCAGTCAGGTTCATATTGCTGGTAGAAATCACCCAACCAAAAGCAGCTTCTGGGAAAAACAGGTTTATTTTGGCTTACAGGCTCAAGGGGAAGCTCCACGATGCCAAGGGAAAATGATGGCATGACCAGAGGGTGTACATCACCCCCTGGCCCACATAAAGGTAGACAACAGGAACAGGAGAGTGTGCCAAACACTGGCATGGGGAAACTGGCTATAACACCCATAAGCCTGCCCGTAACAATACACTCCCTCCTGGAGGCTTTAATTCCCAAATTTCCATCAGCTGGGAACCTAGCATTCAGGACACCTAAGTTTATGGGGCACCTGCATCAAACCACCACACACACCTTCCTAAATAATGTTTTTGAGAAGGAGGTCCCTGGCCGTTGAGTGAGGGATTTTTCTCTCCAAATTGGTTCTTGCCCTTAATATAAAATCAGAGAGGATCTCCTCTGGCTTCTGATGAAGAGACAGTAAGGAAGAGGTATTATCCTGGGTGCTGGGGGGGGGGGTATTCTATCCCATGCCTGGAGGGCACAGAGGTGAACATTATCATAGAACCCTGGGGGCTGTTGGGTCTATTGAAGGCCTGTGGAGAAATTTCCCTGTCTGAATAATTCATCAGATCCCCAGGGGATGTTCTGTTGATTTTGGTTTCTTTTTACTTGTTGGAGGCATTTGTCTCTAGAGGGCTTCCCATTGAAGGAACAGGGGACTAGGCAGTGAGGAGTACTGTCAGATATCACGCCAGTCCTGGGGGGTATTAATGAAGCCCCTTAGGCTCAGGAGGAGGTACTTAGTCCATGACCATCCTCCCTAACAGCCTGTCTGATTTCTTTTAAGATTCCAGCTTGATAGGGATACCAATCTAGGGGCTGAGCCCAAGGTGGTTGAACATTAGCAGGAAAGGCTGCTACTTCCTGACTGAATGCCTTTTTATTGTTATCTCAGGCCTCACACAGATGTTGTGTGATCGTAAGTGCAGAAGTGGATGGAGGGGGTTCCTGGCCAGGGGAATTTATTTATCATGTTAGAATTCTTTTCGCCTGTGTTACATGAGTCCAGAGGGGGGCAACATGGAGGGGTCAGCCCAGATTGGGAGGTGGGTATGGTGGCAAGGGTGGAAAAAAGGCAGTGGGTGTAGGGGAGTTTGGGGTCATTTTTTTCTCTAATTTCTTTTATTGGTTTTGCAACGGAACTGAGTTCCACCATTGGCTGGTCCTCAGGACTCCTCTCATCAGAGTCATCATCTGTTTTTGAGTGGAGGTGGTTTTAGAGGTGCTAAATGCATTGCCTAACAGCTGCCATGATTGGGAGAAAAGAAAGAGGGGGGTTCCTTCCTGACCCTCCTGTCACCTGTCTAGATAAACTATGTGGGTCCATGTGTCTGGGTCATATAGATCCCCAGAAATTATCCAGGGGGTGACCTGGAAGACTTCTTTCCAAAGGGAGTTAGCTTCTTTCTGGGAGAGCTTAATTCCCCTAACTTTCAGGAGAGCCCTTAATCAATGAATCTGTGATTTCTTTTGGTGGGTGGCAATGTCACCCATGATAGAAAAAGTGGAAATGCTAAGAGCAGAGGGCAACATTCCAGAGGGCTAATTAGCACTATGGGGGATTCCCCAATAATCTGGATGTGAGCCTGTCCACAAGTTTAAGAAACCGGCGAACTGCCCTATAGGCTTTTAAGAGGTCAATGTGTTACCGTTTTTGTTTTTGTTTTTTTTTTTCTGTTGAAGAGAAATAGATAGAGCATTTTTGCCCATGCCCAACAGGCTTTCGGGTTCCAGGCAGAGGATGGCTGGCTTTCAGTCAATACCAGAGAGTGGCTTCAGCCAAGAGATGTCAGTTGCCAGTTCCTCATGTCTGGTCCCTCATGATGGTGCAAACCAAAAATAAAGGAGGAAAAGAGAAACCTGCCAGCCCTCAAAAAAGTGGAGACAAAGGCCTGATTCCCCCAAATGACAATCATCTGGCTGGGAGAGCACACACTTACCTTGGTGCGTCTCAGAGGGTGCTTGTTCAGGTGCCAGCTGTGGGTTCCTGGGTCCTCCTGGCCAGCCACAGTTCCCCCGAAGGTGCTTAGGTAACCGTGGTGGTGAACTCAATGCTGAAATATTCACTTTTGTGTGATAGTCATGGTGAACAGCTCGGTTTATTGTCAGGGAAATGGGTTTATAGGCAGTTGAGGATGGGAAGAGGGTCCTAACGGGATTGGATGTACAGGGTTGCTTGCTAATGCCTAATTAGCATATGGGGACATACATCCCAGCATGTAGGCAATGGTATATGGTACAGAAGATGGGCTGTGCAAAGGTTGCTGGCTGATACCACATAAGGAGTTTCCTAGACAATTGGCCAGATGTCACAGGGTTATGGGCAAAGCCTATATCTTATCTGAATGTCCAGGAATACCATGGTTGGAGAGGGAGTGGCCTTACTTCCTGCCAATCTCGGGGTCTGAGATTTTGTCTGGGGACCCAGGCTCACTACGACCCCCGAGAATGGGGATAGTAGCTCCCCTGCCTGTCTGGTCCCTGAGATATGACTGGCAGTTCAGGCTGCTGGGACCCCTCCATAGGATGGGGCCTTTGTGTCAGACAGCTTAGGTTTGCTTTAACCCAAGTCCCTGCCTATGTCCGACAATGGATTAGTGAGTATCATTGCATCTGTAATTCTAACCATAAGTAATGGAATAATGGAACAATAAATGGTGGGAGTATTTCAGCTAATGGGTTTAATAGTAGAATTTCAAACTTCACTGAGCACAAACTTGTGTTACTATGTCTGTGCCCTTAGCAATGTTGAGTTCATTTTTAAAGTTTTGAGCATTTGTTTTTTAAAATTGAAATTTTATTTATGTGTATGTAAGCATGCATGCCGTAGTGTGCATGTGAAGGTCAGAAGACCACTTGGAGGCATCTGTTCTCTACCTTCTTTGAGACAATGCCTCTTACTGCTGAAGAGGTATTTTCAGATTCCAAACAAGCCTAGATCAGCTAGCTTGCTAGAGCTTCGGTTTACCTGGCTGTGTCTTCTTTTGTCATAGGTACTTTGGAATCATAGATACACATACCACTTTGCATCTGGCTATATGTGTGTGCTGTGGAATTGAACCTGGGCTGGCAGGCTTTGCAAGCAAGTGACTATAAACACTGAGCAATCACCCCAGGCACAGGTTTCTTTGTCAGGTGTAGTCCATGTTGTCCATAAGAAAGGACAGCAATATCAGAATACTTTGGGGGGAAAGAACAGATTTTAATTTAAAAAATGTGTGTTAATACAGTATAAAAGACTGGTCTGGAGAGGTGGCTTAGCAGTTAAGGTGCTTGCCAGTAAAGCCAAAGGACCCAGGTTTGATTTCCCAGTACTCATGTAAAACCTGATTTACAAGGTGGCACACACATCTGCATTTATTTGCAGTTTCTGGAGGCCCTGGCATGCCCATTCTTTCTCTATATCTGCCTCTCTCTCTCTCTCTCTCACTCTCTCTCTAACAAATAAATAAAATATTAAAAATTGTAAATTGCTCTTTGTTACCACTATTAGCCTTTGTCAATTGCCTGATTCTGACACATACTGAAAAGATGGGATATGTTGAAATATAGAAATAGGTTAACCCTAAAATTGATTATATCATTTATGAGTTTGAATGCTTTCTTGTTCAAATTTTGATCCACTCTTTTACAGAAATAGATGAGAATGCCAGTATTGGCTATAACATCTTCTAAGTATCTACATTACTACTTTTCAGGATGTGCATACATATGCATGTATATCCTATAATCAGTATAATCATTTTTTTTGAGATTTTGTTTGTTTGTTTGTTTTTGTTTTTCAAGGTAGGGTCTCACTCTAGCTCAGGCTGACCTGGAATTCACTATGTAGTCTTAGGGTAGCCTCGAACTCACAGCAATCCACCTACCTCTGCCTCCCAAGTGCTGGGATTAAAGGTGTGCACCACCACACCCAGCTTGAGATTTTTTTTTTAATAAATGGCTATAAGAAAAGACAGATTTTTGAGTTTTAATTTATAAAATGTTAATGTAATGTTTAGAAAATCACATACAATTGTGAATTTGACTCTTAGAACAGTAAGTTGGCATTCATACATTAACATAATTAATATTTATGTCACACATGTTCATAAATATCATACAAACTTCATTTTGAATTACTTTTATAACTTGGCTTTGGCAATATTGTAATTCTATTTTATTTATATTTTAATTTTAGTATGTTCATTTCATAACAATTTTTCATGTTCAAAAATGAACATTGTTACCTGTGTAAAACTAATGTGTCTGTTTACATTTCATTCACTGCCTGTGCAAGAAGAAAGTACTATTATTAGTTTGTATACACATTTGCATTATTTGTATGATGTAAGATTGAAAGCAAAGTAGAAATCTATGTTAACAAGGGTGAAAATAATGTCATGGGAATGCTGCAGTTCGAGCTACTGTCATTGCCAATTGCTTAGCAGTTGACACAGTGCTGGGGCTCTCTTCTTCAATCCATTCTAAATTCTCATTATTTAGTGAGCTGCAGTGTTTAGTACTCAACAGTAAAGTGAGTATTTTATTTCTGCACCAATGAGGATTATTCTCAGAAGTAACACATGTTTGGAATGCACATGAAAACTCTTACATGTTTCCCAGACCATGCAGCATTCTGAAGTGCAATGTTTTACTTGCCACAAAGGAGTCTTTATTTCCTTTTCTGGGTGATGTTTGTGAAATTTATACTCAATATCAAATCCCAGGCCATGAAACTGTTCTCCAGTAGCCTGGATGTAGCTTGCATGAGCCAAGGTAGACAAAACCTATTCCATCCCTTTAATAATAGGGACCTGTACTGGGATCACTAACTGTTACTTCTATTGGAGGAAGAGATAAAGACAAGCAGCAGTTATTCCCAACGCCCTCCACGCTCCCACGCACAAGATGGGAAGCCCTGGCCTTTCTAACTGAAGTGATTTCAAGAGTATTTAAAGACCTGGTGCCTGTCTCTTATCCCTGTCTCTTTTAATATATGAGAGCCAGTTCTTAGAAGAGAAGGGCATTTGGGAGTAACCATATATGCAAAGAAAATTACTGTTATGCTGACAGAAAGACACAGGCTTAACCAATACTCAAGCTAAGCTTGCACCCAAGTCTTATCCACTGACACAGATTTAAAAAAAAAAGAAGAAGAAGAAGAAAAGAAAGAAAAAAAGAAAGAATAACAAATCACCAAATCTTGGGGAAGAGGGAGACTCTGCTTTTCAGCAATATTATATCATTTGGTTCCAATGTTCCATTTTTAAAAAATATTTTATTTTTATTTATTTGACAGAGAAAGAGGGAGAGAGAGAGAGAGAGAATGGGTGCACCAGGGCCTCCAGCCACTGAAGACGAACTCCAGATGCATGTGCCCCCTTGTGCATCTGGCTAATGTGGGTCCTGGGGAATCAAACCTGGGTCCTTTGGCTTTGCAGTTAAGCTCCTTAACCACTAAGCAATACCTCCAGTTCTAATGTTCAATTTTTAAGAAATAGTCTCAAGTCCTAAAGGTAAATAGATGGTGCAGGCCTATAATCACAGTTACATGAGAAGATAAAGCAGGAGGTTTGCAAGTTCAAGGCCCACCTAGGCAACTGAGTGAGACCCTATCTCAAAATAAAAAGTCAAAAGTGGTCTAGGGGTAGATGTGGCATAGTACTAGAGCACTTATCTAACACATTTGAGCACCTGTGTTCAATCCCCAGTAGTGAGAAAAGTTTAAAAGAAAACAAAACACTTTTTTTCCAAAAAGTTCTGATGGCAGATTATTATTACACAATGACCTTAAAGTAATTGTCTTAAAGATGTTCAATAAACTAAATGAAGATATGGAGAAAACTAGGAATACAACAGATGAACAATATGGAAGCATTAATATTCATACAAACCTTAGATGAAAGTAATTCTGGAATTAAAATGTGCAATAACTAAAATTAAAAATCATTAGAGGGATTTCAAAGGCAACTTTGAGCAATAGCAACTATCATTTCAGGATGTAATTTCTGTGTAAACTGTTGAGTAGCAGAGTAGGAAGAGGAACAGGTGGATAAATGGAACTGGAGGGGTCGAGAGAATATATTCAACTCAGCGCTTGGAGACCTGCACTGTAAATCAGAAGTGCAGATGTGTGTGTATGTTTTGTGAATGTGTTATTTTGCATGTGGTTTTGACATTTAACATTTTTCTTTGAAAATGCTATGAAGCTTTTTGGTCAGCATTACTAACTGTTGACTAAATATTGAGTATTACATTATTTGGATAAAACCAAATTTATCATATTGTTCAGTTTTCTATTGAATTTTCTGAAGCAAAATATTTTAAGGTTATAATTGCTGCTTACAGTTTTTCCTTATTTGAAAAATTGGATAAGAAAATCACCCAAATTTTAAAAATGGCATTTAAAAGGGATAAATTTGTGAAAATGTAAAACAAAAAATTTCAGCGAAAGAGAGGTCACAATTTTCCCAACATGGGCATGTAGTACTTTAAATTTGAATTTACTGCCTTGAATTGTCAGTATTTTAAAGTTGTTATGTGTCACAGAAAGACTTGGATATGTCAGTTTTTCTGGCAAGTGCCATTAATCCAGTGATAGCATAACCCTATAGGTAGGAAATGTGCCTTCCTTTTAACTACAGCCCAATTACCTGTGATTGGTTTCCCATTTGCGGCTGTGTCACATATCATTCTTCACTTTGTGGTCTGCTGCTTCTTTAATTTAAATTACCTGATTTTATCATGTCTATATAAATTTGACGATTTTAACAACTCTGCAGAAGTGAGATTCATTGTATTAATAAAAGTACTTTTAGAGCATAAAGGTAAGTATTGGGAAAGGCATGCAAAATGATGATGGAATTTGTCAAATAATGAAAATGACTGACATTTCTTTAAATTTGTTTTTAAGGCAACCATGTCCCAAGTCAGGCAAGTGGGATTGCTGGCTGCTGGGTGTCAGCCATGGAACAAAGATGTGTGTGCTGCCAATGGAGACCGGTTTGCATACTGTGCAACTCTTGCCATCTATATTTACCAGGTAAAATAAGACAAATTGTTGTCAATATTTAATACAGTAGGTTCAATTATTATTAATCAATGCTTATGGTAATTTCATGTCACATGAAAAACTGCAGTTTAATTGATATTTATGTTTTCTGGGGTTTTTTTCTATTTACTGTATTGAGTTTATTATTATTATTATTTCTTTGTTTGCTTTTTGAGACAGGGTCTCATGTATTCTAGGATGTTCTAGAACTCACTATGTACTCAGGGATGGCTTTGTGCTTCTGATCCTCTTGCCCATATGACCTCACAAGTGCTGGGGTTACAGACATTTACCATGTGACTTAGTTTTCATATAGAGCTAGGGATTGAAATTAAAATTGTTAAAATTATATTGGCTGTATTTTAAAGCTATTCTTGGGAGAAAAGCTTTCATGAATTTGTACTTACCAGCTCATTCAGTCAATTCTTCTGTTTCCCAGTTTACAAAGTCAAAGCCCTCCTGAATTTCTTCATATAGAGGAGTCATAAACATCTTTTTAAAAGTCCATTTTGTTTTTAAACCCAGAGCCAAAAACTCACGGTCAGACTGGGTGTGTTGGTGCATGCCTTTAATTCCAACACTCAGAGGCTGAGGTAGGAGGATCAATGGGAGTTTGAGGCTAGCCTAGACTGCAGAGTGAGTTCCAGGTGAAACCCTGCCTTGCAAAAAACAAAAGCAACACCAGAAAAACAAGCTACATCAAAAAGTTCAGTATTACCAGCCAACTTTCTGTTTAAACCAGAGTTGTGGTCAGATTGAACACACACTCTGCCATTCATAACATAGTTCAATTTTAGTACGTTGTGTCTTTTATTTTATTTAATTTTTTGAGGTAGGGTTTCCCTCTAGCCCAGGCTAACCTAGAGTTTATTACTATGTAGTCTCAGAGTGGCCTTGAACTCATGGCAATCCTGTACCTCTGCCTCCCAAACACTGAGATCAAAGGCATGTGCCACCATGCTCAGCTGCCTTTGTGCCTTTTAATATCTTCTTTACATCCTTCTTATCTCATTTTGCAAGTCTATCTACAGGAAACTTCTTTCCTTGTAATTTGTCCTTTAGAGTAATCATCTGTAAAACAAACCTAAATTTTAAATTTTTCAGTTCCTCTCTCTCTCTCTCTCTCGCCCTCTGTCAAATAAATAAATAAACAAATAAAAATAAAAATAAAAATATTAGGGCTGGAGGGATGGCTTAGCAGTTAAGGCGTTTGCCTGCAAAGCCAAAGGACCCAGGTTCAAATCCCCAGGACCCACGTTAGCCAGATGCACAAGGGGGCGCATGTGTCTGGAGTTCATTTGTAGTGGCTGGAGGCCCTGGCATGCCCATTTTCTCTCTGTCTCTCTCTCTCTCTCTCTCTCTTTTTTTCTCTGTCAAATAAATAAAAATAAATAAAATTTTCAGTTGCTCCTCATTCTATAATATTGGCATCCAGACATCACAGGATGACTTTGCAGGTCTTTGATAATCTTCTTTCCTGTTTCTCCTTTACTTTGTATTTGAGATATTTTCTAAACTATTTCAGACTCTTTCCTATGCTGTTTGTTTTCATAGATTTTTCAGTTTGTCTACACTGCCTCTCTGGAGAATATTTTCTCATTTTTCTAATCAGTGTAACCATGGAAGCTTTTTCATATCCTGCTTCTCCCCTTTCTTATTAGTGAAGGATCTCATAAGATATAAAGACTGTATATACTTTCATTTGCTGTAAATGAGTCTTCCTCATTGAATTCTTAAATTTGTGCACTCTCCAGCACTCATTCAATCTTCATTAAGTTTTTTTAATGAATTAGAGTTTTTTATTTTATTTTTTCCCAATTTTTATTAATATTTTCCATGATTATAAAAAATATCCCATGGTAGTCCCCTCCCCGCTTTTCCCCTTTGAAATTCCATTCTCCATCATATCCCCTCCCCATCTCAATCTTTCTACTTACATATATACAATACCAACCTAATAAATGCCCTCCTCCCTTTCTTTCTCTTCCCGTTCTATCTCCTTTTTCACTTACTGGCTTCTGCTACTGAGTTTTTTCCTTCTTGCACAGAAGCCCAGTCATCTGTAGCTAAGATCCACATATGAGGGAGAACATGTGGCGCTTGGGTTTCTGGGCCTGGGTTACCTCACAATTAGAGTTTTTTTAAATCTTGAGTCATCAATTCATTTCAGTTGCTCAAAAATATATTTATTCTGAAATAAAAATACATTTACCATTGCCTAATATTTCCTTACTATTAGTGTTATAGTTTACTGAAAACTGAATAAATAATAGTATTAATTTATAAAATGATTTAGTTTCCACAATGGAGAATAAATGTGTTGTCCATTCATCTTGTCTGGAGACATCGAGCAATGACAGTAAAATTTCTTTAGGTAAGACAGCTGCAAGCTTTCTAAATGCTTCTTTATTTTCCACTTACCCCTTTATCTGTGTCCATTCTCCTCATACTCTCACTTGCAAATTATTCTTATAAAATTTCTCTCTAAAAGTCTCTTATTTGTTTTTCTTTTATGTCCTTTTTTTTTTTGTTTTGTTTTTCGAGGTAGGGTCTTACTCTAGCCCAAGCTGACCTGGTATTCACTATGAGTCTCAGGGTGGCCTCGAACTCAGGGTGATCCTCCTACCTCTGCCTCCAAAGTGCTCCGATTAAAGGCGTGCACCACCACGCCCAGCTTTTTATGTCCTTTTTTAAAAAACAACTTGCCAGCCGGGCGTGGTGGCGCACGCCTTTAATCCCAGCACTCGGGAGGCAGAGGTAGGAGGATTGCCCTGAGTTCCAGGCCACCCTGAGATTCCATAGTGAATTCCAGGTCAGCCTGGGCTGGAGTGAGACCCTACCTCAAGCCCCCCCTCCCCCCCTCAAAAAAAAAAAAAAAACCCAACTTGCCAGTCAAGGCAGACTTTTCTCACAGGTAAGGATGATAAGAAACTAAGTAGATAAAGGAAACGTGTAGATTTTTTTCCATGTTTGTATCTGAAATGTTAGGCTATTTTTTCACAATTTTAGGAGGATTAAGCTGAATTTTTTTAATTTTTTTTATTATTTTTGTTTATTTATTTGAGAGTGACAGAGAGAGAAAGAGAGAGAGAGAGAGAGAGAGAGGGAGAGAGAGAGAAAATGGGCGTACCAGGGCCTCCAACCACTGCAAACGAACTCCAGACACGTGCGCCCCCTTGTGCATCTGCCTAAAATTGGTCCTGGGGAATCGAGCCTCGAACCGGGGTCCTTAGGCTTCACAGGCAAGCGCTTAACCGCTAAGCCACCTCTCCAGCCCAAAGCTGAAAATTTTAATATAATGAACCTATGAAGAACATTTTCACCTAGTTGAAACAAACTAAAATTTATTTTCATCTAGTAGTTAATGCAAAGAAACTAAGGTAGCAGTTCAGTATAGTGCTCACTATAATACCTCTTTCAACATATGCAAATAAAATTACATTACCAAATGATAACAATAGCTTCATTTAAGGTTGTAATTTTAAATTGGATAATCGGAAGTATATGAAAATCATACTGCATAAATAGAAAGTGTTAGAATTATTTGCAGAGGATGTGTTTACTAAACAGTACCTGGTGCCAGTGCTCACTATAGAAAGTCCAACAATCTCATGCCGAGGCTTCTGCAACCTGCAGTCCATGTGCCTCATGGGATGTAGGATAGATATGGTTGCATCCCAACATAGAAATATATATTTACTTTAAAAATTATGAGAATGTTTTCAATTTTTATTCACAACTCAATTGCATATAGAACTGTAACATGTACACAGAGGATTTCAGTATCACACTACTTTGACAAGAGAGTAGAGGTGTAATAATGGAGGAAGCCAAAGGCAGTCCATATTAACAGTTATGATTTACTGCAAGTGTATGGTTAAAGAAAGATTGATAAATTATTTGATATAAAGATCTTTAAAACGTTAAGTAATACTATGAAAGGTTTATCATACATAAAGCAAAAATGACTAAAACTATATATAAATAAATATGAGAAATTAATCCACTAAATAACAAACTACATTTGTAAATGAGGTAGGAAAATAATGTAATTCCTTCATTCACTTCCAGATAAAAATACAACATAATCAACCATTTGAAAACAGTAATAACAAAAAAGGTCATTTATGCCATTGTTTTGAAAGTATAGGGCATCTTAGTAATATTTATATTAGGTTTATTTAACCTAATTTTATTAAAATGTAGGTATAAATTTTAATAAAATCTATTCCAAAATCAATGAGTTTTAGATCTTATAAATATATTATGGAAAATGTAGTTAAGTTCTGAGGTGTGCATATGTATAATTCATTTATTTTACTAGTTTTAATAGATAATTCTTATTTCAGATCATTCAAGTTTCTTTCAAGTTGACTGATTGCACTTAAATGAAAACCAGGGCTTGAAATGTGTTCAAGTCTTTACTATTAGCTGAATTAACTTCCTGATATATAGATTTTGTTTTGTCTCATGTGATTATTAACGAATAAATTGTCTTTAAAGGAGCTCTAAAAAAATGCTTTATGTATGTATTTTGTTTTAGTTGGATCACCGTTATAATGAATTTAAACTTCATGCAATTATGTCTGAACATAAGAAAACAATTACAGCAATCTCTTGGTGTCCTCATAACCCTGATCTGATCGCAAGTGGCAGTTCTGATAACTTAGTGATCATTTGGAATGTTGCAGAACAAAAAGTCACTGCTAAGCTCGACAATACAAAAGGTATACTTACTTATCACTGATTTTTTTTCATTGCACAAAATATGTTGAATCCAACAATCACTATTAACTTTGTTAATTAGGTTTTTAAAGTAGTATTTAGAATTTCCTAACAGTAACTAACCTATGTAAGAAATGCATTTCACATCTTGACATGTGTACAAGCCTGAAAAAAATTTTCATGAGGGGCTAGAAAGATGGCTTAGTGGTTAAGGTGTTTGCCTGCAAAGCCAAAGGATCCTGGTTCAAATCTCCAGGACCCATGTAAGCCAGATGCACAAGAGGGTGTGCATACATCTGGAGTTCATTTGCAGTGGCTGGAGGCTCTGGCATGCCCATTCTCTCTCTCTCCCCCTCTTTCTCTCAAATAAATAAATAAATAAAATATATAAATATTTTTCATAAAATGATTATATTTGGAACATATATTAGGTAAAAACATAGTCATTAACAATTTCATTCATGTTTAAATTTAATATAAACATTTCCACAGTAAATATAAAACAATAATTAAGAAAGATTTTTTTAATGAGTTAAGTACTTTGCCTTGCCTATTCATTAGGGTGTTCTAATCTTTGACATATAATGACAACCATTTGCATTTATTTGATACCTTATTGAGACAGTGTTGTACAAATGTGTGTGTGTGTGTGTGTGTGTGTGTTGAATTTTAAAAGTCCTACTTAAATAAATAGGTATTTGTGAATTTAAATAATATCATTATACTGTTTAGCATTGGGAAGTCTTGCTTAACTGTGCCCCATAATGGTGATGTAATTATGCAACCATTTTTTTTCTATTTTAAATATCACAATAATTCAGAGCTTTTTAAACACCAAGAATAGCTCAGTTATTAATTATGGTTATGAAAAGTATTTCTAGATATAATGTTCATATTCAGTTTTTTTAAAAAATAATTTTGATGTAGAAAACAGACACAACAATCTCACTAATTTTATTTTGCTTAGTATTCCTTTATAAGATTCTAACATGTAGATTCAGTATTGGGAATTCATAGACAATTATCTTTAGATTTACTTTCTTATTGATAATAGTAATACCTTTTGAAAGTTTTAGATATATGTAACATGCTTGCCTTTTACTTGTCTTTTCAAATTAGGTCAATAAAGATTGTAAAAATGCCTGTAAAATATGTTTTGGTACTCAGCTATGATCTTATTTTACAAATAAGATTAATTTTCAATTTAAAAGTAAATTTTATTCCCAAATTCATATGTCTTGTTTCTTTTATTTTCATTTTCAATAACCAGTGAGTAAAGTTTGTTACAACCTACCTGTGAGAAAAATATTTTAAGTCAACTATTTAGAGTTATTCCATTAATTCAATTAATAGTTTTATTTTGTATTTTTATTACACCAATGAGAAAAATCCAAATTACTTTTGGCGTTGATCCATGTGATATATATGCAGTTTTTGGTAGCCTCAGTCAAGATTTCCTCTATCTTTCCAATGTTTTCTGATAATTTTTCTTTCTCTCCCAACCAAAATAGGATTATACCAGTATTGTTTACATTGATAACAATGCATTTTCCTGATGTACCTTTTTGTGAAACTAAGCTGAAATAACACAAGAAACTCTGCTTAAAAATCATTTATATTTTGTGAGAAATAAACTAAAAATGTTTCACAGTGTTGTTTTCATAAAGTCATGAAACAAAATCTATACTTCTTATAGCTAAAAAAATAAAATTTTAAATGATATGCAGGAGCACAGATTAGACAAAAATATTACTATATTATTACCTAGTGTTGTCAAGTATTAATTATTAAACACCATACACATCACAGGCATTTGTGGTAGAGACTTATTTTAGCTCATCAGCTCTGTGGACCATAGTTTCCTCTGATATTGTATAGATAATTAAAAAAGACTTTATCAGGCTGGAGAGATGGCTTAGCGGTTAAAGAGCTTGCCTGTGAAGCCTAAGAACACGTGTTCGAATCTCCAGGTACCACGTAGCCACATGCATGGTGACACAAGTGAGCAATGTTGCTCATGTGCACAAGGGGGCACACATTTCTAGAGTTTGTTCACAGAGGCTGAAAGGCCCTGGTGCACACATTCTTCCTCTCTCTCTCTCTCTCTCTCTCTCTAATTCAGGTAACAGTTTTAGTAAATTTTATCTTTTTTTATTTGAAAAATGTTAAACTTACCAATAGCTTTCTCATCCTTTTTGCAGAGCTATTAGAAGTACCCACATATACTAAGCCACTGATAGACATATTTCCAGTACATACTGCTTGACATTCCTTGAGGTCCCTTTGCTTTACTGGTTGTTTTTCTTTACTGTGCCTTCAGAGTCAGCATTCTTATCCTTCTTTCAACTGTGCTGTGGTGACTTAATCTGGTATAAAGTAACTTATAATTTTTTTATGTGGTTATTTCTTATTGTGACAGGGTTTCTTTATACACAAGGAACAAAACCAATAGAGAAAATACATATTATAAGGGAGATTTATTAGATTAGCTTACAGGATATGGGCTAGGCAGTCAAAAAATAGCTGTCTGCAGAGCTGAGTGTCAGGGAACCTGGTAGCTGCTCAGTCCAAGAGACTGTATATCTCAGTTGTCCCAATCTGGCACTGAAGGCCTGAAAGATTCTTGGAGAGTCTGTGGTCTTCAGTTCACCTTGGAAGGCTGATGTTGCTAGGTTCCAACGTCAATAAAGGATATCAACATCAGGATAGATACAAACACTAGCAAGTAGCAAGGGCAGCCAGATTTAAGGCCCAGTGTTCTCCTGAAGCTGTTTTGTATGTAATCTGCTGCTGGATGGGCTGTGCACACTGGAAGGTCTTCTTCCATGAATCAATCCTTTGCTGCAATGCTAAGAAATACAGACACTGACCCATGGAGTTGTTTACTCAAGAATACTTCCTGGAGCAAAGCATGAAATAAAGTAACTAACTCTTGGAACCATTTAAACCAAGAATGGACCTGTTGATTTCTGCTTCTGGTACATCCCATGACTGCTGCTTCTGCTGGCAGGCACCCACTTGGTGTTTTTATTGAGCAGTAAAAAGCAATCTGTGGGCAAGTTACATGAAAAATCAGCAATAAGTGAGTGAGAGACAAGGAACTTTGCTCTAAAAATTCCTAAATAGTAGCTTTAAAAAAAGGGATTTAGGGGCAGGACCAGTTGAATTCTGCTGATCCAAAACACACCATTCACAGATGTTGTTACTCTAAGTTCACCTGTTGTTTTCTGCATTCTTTTGGGCAATTTGTTTCTTTTAGTATTCATTGCTGTCAATGGGATGATCAGCATATCTCATGCATACACGACAGGTATACAGCCAGGTCACTGAGGAGGTATCTTGCCATACACAATCTACTTAAATAAAGAAATTGGTTCTTTGACTATATGAAATATACAGTCAGTTTAGTAGTGTTTCCTCACTCTAAATTCCCTATGTATTTCCTGTAATCCTCAGGGTTTTTTTCAGCCAAATTCCCAAATAAGAAATTATTTTTAAAATAATTTATTTTAAATGGTACAATGTGGATGGCTTTTAACTTACAATCTTATGTATTTTTATTTTGTATCTCTGTTTAATTTTTCCAGGGATACCTGCCTGTCTTAGCTGGTGCTGGAATACAGATGATGCTATTGCATTTATTTCCCATAAAGGCCCACTGTTCATTTGGACCATCTCAGGACAGGATAATGGAGTTTCTGTGCACAAAGATGCCCATAGTTTCATATCAGATGTCTGCATATTCAGATGGCATACACAGAAAAAGGGGAAAGTTGTATTTGGCCATATTGATGGAAGCATATCACTTTTTCAACCAGGTAGGAATGTAATTAATCAGATCTCTCTCTCTCTCTCTCTCTCTCTCTCTCTCTTTCTCTTTCTTAGCAGGTAGATTTTATTATTCACATGCATGTATCAGTGTATTTTCTGTTACTATAACATATATTTGAGATAAGAAACTTACAAAGAAGGAAGTTTTATTTGTCTCACACTTTGGAAGGGTTCAGTATATGACTGATTGTTCCAATTTGCAGAGGGGGTTGTGTGGATATAGGGTGTCTTGTAGGAACCATGTGGCAGAGGAGTGCTATTCACCTCATGGCTGAATGCACAGAAGAGATGAGGAAAGACACAGAGTCTTATGATTGCCTTCAGGGGTATGTGCATAATGACCTAAAACCAAGCTTTTAAAGGCTACATCACCCCAAAGTCACACCAAGAGGGTGGAGACTAGGCCTTCAACACATGGGACTTTGAAGGGCATTTCAAACCTAAGCTCTAGTAATAAAGTCAGAAAGAACATGATTTTTTAAAATATTTTATTTATTTATTTATGAGAGAGAGAGTGAGAGAGATAGCGAATGGGCATACAAGAGCTTCTAGGCACTGCAGATGAACTGCAGCTGCCTGCACCACTTTGTGCATTTGTAGGCACTGGAAAATCAGACTTGGGTTCTTTGGCATTGCTGGCAGGTGCTTAAGCCATCTCTCCAGCCCAAGTAACATAATTTTTAAAAGAGAGGGAGAAGTTGTGCCAGGGCCTCTAGCCACTGCAAATGAACTCCAGACTCATGCATCACCTTGTGCATCTGGCTTCCATGGGTACTAGAGAATCAAACCTGGGTCCTTAAACTTCACAGGTAAGTGCCTTAACTGCTAAGCCTCTCTTCAGCCCCCAGGTAACATAATTTTAATTTTAAACTAACAGCTACAAAAATATTATCCAGGATTATGCTGATTGTAAATGTTCATTTGTAGTAACTTTTGCTTATAGACATTTACTCACTCATCTCAGGTGTGGATGTCTTTCTTTGAGATAACCCAAACCAGTTATCTGCTCACTGTTTGTAATTTTCATATCAGTTCTTTCTATCTACACATTTACTAAGAAAATAACTTAAATGAATAGGATATTCAGTGAGGGGATAGGAAGGTTTTCTGATACTATACCATAGAATTTCCTTTTTCTTCATAAAGGAACCATTGTAGTAACACAGTCCTTCATCAAAGGTTTTAAATCCCATAGATAAAAGAACAGTAACTCCTTCAACATTCACACCACTATAACTTAAATAAATTTTAAGCAAGACCAATTATTTCTCTTTTAAGAAAGTAAAAAATATGTACACATATGCTTCTTTACCAATTTCTCCTCCTCTGCTGTCTTTCTCAGTTGTACTAACTTGGGGTCAGTTTAATCTAGCTGTCAGTCTCTCTGTTCCATCAGCCACAGTGAGTGCAGATTCTGTCTTAAAGCTCAGAGTTAGGCAACATCATTCACAGACTGGCTCTCTTTTCATAAGGTGAGCATCATTTCTGTCTCCTATACTCTTTATCTCTGCCTTAGTGTAAAGGATTAGTATGTGGGTAATTAAAAGAAAAAGGCATGTTCTGTGGGGTTCCTTATTTTGTTTTTTCTGCTTACCCAAATCACATTAGATAGTCCTTCCACCTATCCTCTGTCTGTGGCACTTTTTAAGGTACTTCATATGCACTGCCTAAGATTTCAAGAACATTGTAAGGAGTGTGCTTTTATTTTGGTCTACAATGTAGTCTTGATATTTTATATTTTGTGAGTTATCATTAGAGTGATATCCTTTTTCATTGATAAATGGTTATTTTTGTCCTTTGATATTATTATTACTAGGAATATTTAAATATATGACACTATAAGACATTGAAACATTGTATTGTTTATCCAATATGTAAAGCATTTATACATATATATGTTAGTAGAGGATAGGGAAGAATAAAGATATCCTTTACACTTCTCTATCCTAGGTTTATATCAAGATGGAAGGTAAAATATGTAATAGTGTAAGCTAGGTAGCTTCTGGGAGGCACTAGCATTTTCTAAGTCTTCCTATCAAATGAAGTGATTTGTGTTTCTTTATATAGTGGAGTCATGTTTTCTTTTTTGTTTACTAGAGTCAAAGTCAAACATACAAAAATGGGACATCTTAGACATGCAGAAACTCACTGTCTCTCAATTTTTTGAGACCAGAAGTGTGAAATTATTGATAGGTTATGTTTTCTCTAAAGGTAGAAAGAAAAGACTTGCTCCAGGCCTCTCTCTAGTTTTTAGTAGTTCCTTGAACATTAGCAGCATAACACCAGTTTTTAGTCTTCACATGACTATTGCCCCATGTTCATGTCTAAAATTTTCTTTTTATAAAGACACAATCCAGTTTGATTAGGATCTACTCCAAGAGCTTGATCTCACATTTCTCATCTACAAAGACTCTATTTCAAAGTAAGAATATAGTCACAAGTTTCTGAGTAGTAATTTCTAAGCTGGGATATTTTCTTTTAAAGGAATGGAAAAAGCTCAGAGGTATATTCCTTAAATATGCTATATTCAAATTTACATTTTTTACTCAAGAAATATTATTGACATTGTCCCTAAGTAATATTGTCATTTTGTCCCTGTGTCTTTTAGAAGCACACAGGATACGTTTATTTCAAATCTCAAGTCTAGGAAAAGTTGTCCTCAGCACATTCTTTGCTTAGCATTTTTATTTTGTTTTTATTTTATATATACTGTAAACAATATTTTTTTCTTTTTTTTTCTTTAAATCAAAAATTTAATTGCTACAAAACACATTTTTGTAGTCTCTAAACAATAAATGGTTACTAAAAGTGTTAGAGGTAACAGAATGTTTTCTAATTAATCTTTCTCGTTGCTTACACTTCCATAAATGGAAACTTTTAAAGATGTCATCATGATTTCTTAGAAATCACACCTTCATCTCTGTTGATAGATATGTTAAGCTAATATCTTTACAAGATGTATATGCCTAGCTCTTGTTTTTTTTTTTTTTTTTTTGGTTTTTCAAGGTAGGGTCTCACTCTAGCTCAGGCTAACCTGGAATTCACTATGCAGTCTCAGGGTGGCCTCGAACTCACGGCGATCCTCCTACCTCTGCCTCCCGAGTGCTGGGATTAAAGGCGTGCGCCACCACGCCCGGCCTAGCTCTTGTTTGAAGTACAAGAACAGAGAAAATGAAAACAGATAGCCTTTAATCTTTCATTAATCAAGTCTTTATGATGTCTTCAGGATCTTGTGTGTGCCTTCTGTAGGTCATTTCCTTTATGAGCACTCAGTATGCCCAAGGAACAAAAACACTTATTATTTTCCATAAAGTAATATTTATTTATTCAGTGGGGGCCTCAGAACCTTGCCTCCTCTCGGAATGTCCATGCATGTTCCTACAGTTATTGGAGTGCTTTCAAAGTGTGAGATCAAAATTCAGCTTTGAATGTTAACTTAACAATGAAACTTCATCACTTGCAAAACATTGTATACTTATAACTAAGTATTTTGTATAAATTATACAATAAACTGGAGTTGCTGACAGGAAGGATGTATGGCTGGGAATGTAGGAAGGAATCTGCAGTGTACTTTTTGTAACTTTTAAATTGTGTACCAATAACAAATATTGTCAAATTAAAAGCAAGTTTTAAAACAGAAAAAAAAATTTAATTGCTGTATAGTTATATATAGTCCTGAACTTTTTACCTGTCCTATTATTTGTTCATTAACATAGAAGTTGACAATGCAATTGAATTACTTCGGTCATTGCTTCTTCCTTTATCTGGTAACTCTTGCTATCTGATCTGTAAGAGAAAATACAACATTAACAACTTATAAATAAAAACAGTTCAACCACTGTTTTAATGACTTGCTATAAAACTATAAATTTATCCTCTGTATTTTGTAATAAAACATTAGAATCCCAGATAGAAAATGAAATGAGGAATACATTCCATTATCATCTTGACTAAAAGCATAAGGCTTTATGGCTTTGGAGCTGGAGAGATGGCTTAGCGGTTAAATGCTTGCCTGTGAAGCCTAAGGACCCTGGTTCGAGGCTTGATTCCTCAGGACCCACATTAGCCAGATGCACATCATTTGCAGTGGCTGGAGGCCTTAGAGTGCCCATTTTCTCTCTCTCTCTCCCTCTGCCTCTTTCTCTCTGTCTGTCACTCTCAAATAAATAAATAATAATAAACAAAAAATTTTTTAATAATATGGTTTTGATATTATAGCATTAACATTGTACATTCTTGCCTGTTTTGCATTAGTGTTGTTTTGATTTTTTTTTTATGTTAGGACTATTTTAATAGGACACAAATATTAACTGGAATAAGCAAATATCTAAATTATTTAAGAAACAGCTAGTAAATATTTCTCTTAAGTCATTTTTTTCTCTTTTTAATAATGTTACTTATGTGCACTACTTTTATCATATCAAATAACACTTTAGCCGGGTGTGGTGGCATACGCCTTTAGTCCCAGCACTCAGGAGACAGACGTAGGAGGATTGTCATGAGTTCGAGGCCACCCTGAGAATACAGAGTGAATTACAAGTCAGCCTGGGCTAGAGTGAGACCCTACCTTGAAAAACAAATATAAATAAATTAAATGAATAAATAAATAAATAAATCAAAATAACAGTTTAGTAGATACTTGTTTTGGTAAAAGAAATTTTTTTAACTTTCTAATAATTATATGTGAATTAAATAAACCCAAATAAATGGAATTTCAGTCTATCATCTGTGAATATACATACAAAAATTCTAAACACCATGCTATTTCAGGTAAACAATTTATTAAAAAAGGAAGTGACCTGATGAATTTAATTGAGGCAGAAATGATAAGATTTTCAATTTGCTTTTCAGATATATATCTAAAGAAAACTATCTTCTTTCTGCTTTTATGATCTGATGTGTTGAGAAACTATGTGTAATCATGGCAGCTTTCACTGTAATCATGGCAGCCATGGCAGCTTTCATTGTGTTTTAATAAACACTTCCTGTTAAGTTTCTAACACTTAGGAGTAATTGGTGCTTTCTGTGAAGGTTGCACAGTCCTAATGTAATTGCATCTCTGCCTCTCTTAAGAAAGGGAGGACTGGCTCAGCGGAGCTTCCTTGCACTTCATCAATAAAAGCACCTTTTTCCTGTTGTTTGTTGTGTTATAACTTGTAACAACAAAGCAAAAGAACATTTGATAATCATTTGTTTCATTTAATTTAATTTATTTATTTTTGGCTTTTTTGTTTCTTTTGCTACTCAGGTATACATTATGAGAAAGCAATTACAGTAAATCCTGATAATATTATTTATAACACATCTCACTTTTGTAAGGACTTTAAAGAACTGCTCATTTAATCTTTTTAAAACCTCTGAGATGTAAGCATTTGAGTCCTTCATTCCCAAAACAAAGAAACTTAGAGAAAAGTTATGTGTATTGGGAAAGCAGGGCTGTCAGTGGCGAAGCTAGGATGTGGGCCTAAACAACCAGCTTTTAATCACTACCTGATATGCATCAGGTCCATAAACTCTTCATTACTGCTATGTTCTCATAGCTAAGTGAAATTTCCTGCTGACAGGATAAAGTGTATTCCTCACTGATATCTTTTTCTTACAGTTTTTCAGTAACAAATAGGAGAAACCCTTAAAACAATAGAGATTATCAAAGTTGAATTTGACTTTTATCATTAGCATATAGTAATTCCCTTGCATTCATGTTGTTGTGCCTTCTGCATAAAAATGTCAGGTTTGTATTTTCAGGACAAGCAGAGGTTAGTGACATACAAGGGGAGTATTAAGATGAGTGAAATCATTGATCTTTTTATGACTTTTTGAAACAATTTTTTTGTATTAAATAGGTAATAAAAATCAAAAACATGTTCTGAGACCAGAATCTCTCGAAGGAACAGATGAAGAGGACCCAATTACAGCCCTTGAATGGGACCCACTCTCTACAGATTATCTTCTTGTGGCAAATTTGCATTACGGAATCCGCCTAGTAGATTGTGAATCACTTAATTGCATAACAACATTTAATTTTCCAAGCACAGCAGCTTCTGTACAATGCTTAGCCTGGGTTGCGAGTGCCCCCGGAATGTTTATAACTGGAGGTAAAAGTGCCCCTATTCCCTGAAGTTTCAAATATGTGTATATACTTTAACTAAATTAGGGAAATTGTATTCTTATTTGTTTGTAAAACTTATAAACACATAAATATCATTTGTTATAGTGGATGCCTAATTTATAAAATATTCCATTGCCATAATTAGAAATAAAAATAGAATTAAGGCCCTAATGTTCCGGATTTCTGTAAATACATTGTAATACACATATTTGCATTTGTCTGTGTTTGTTGCATAAATGACAGACAGTGGAATTTCAGATGTGGCAAGAGGATAATGAAGGAATTGACCAGAAAAACAATTGGCCTGCATAAGAGCCCTATAAGACTCACTAATACTTTTGACAGGTCATTGCTAGATATGCTAAGGTGGTACTAAATCTTTTCAGCAGAAGTTAAAAATGAAAGTAGTGCTTATTTCTTTGTGTTGAAAGGATGCTTGCTCCATCATGAAAGAAGTTACAAAGCTAAGTAATGATGAAGTCTGGGAAGATGAGTGACTATAAGAATAGTGATTAGGAATTAAGTGATTTTCTGCTTTACCATTTACTTAGGTTCAAAGGGAAGGGTCTTTGGAGAAAGAACACAAATACTTATAAAAGGCATATTTATGCATGTGAAATAATAAGTATCATTATTATCTCAGTTAAGAAGGATTTCTTAACTTTCTTGATACTTAATTTAAACACAGAAGTTAATTAGTAAATTGTAAATCTTATAGCCTTTAATTTCACAGGATTTAATGATTAGTAGGGATGGGAAACTTAAAATACACCTATTATTGTTGTCAAGATAAACTTCTAAAATTCGCAATTTTAAAGGAGAGTTCAGTGGTTTTTAGAATTTTCATAAGTTTTAAAACCACTACTAGTAACTGCCTCCAGAACATACCGTTTCCCACTAAAAACTCAACATAGCCAGGCATGGTGGCATATGCCTTTAATCCCAGCACTTGGGAGGCAGAGGTAAGAGGATCTCCATGAGTTCGAGGCCACCCTGAGACTACATAGTGAATTCCAGGTCAGCCTGATCTAGAGTGAGACCCTACCTCTAAAAAACAGACAAACAAACAAACAAACAAAAAAAAACAACAAAAAAACCTCAACACATTAATGATCAAGTTCTACTATTCCTACCCCTGCCTCACATATGCATGTACAAACTCTGGGAATCTACTATCTGGATTTGCCTACTTTCCCGGACATTTCAGGGAATCATTACACATGCATCCTCTTGTGCCTTGCTTCTTTCACTTAACATTGTATTCAAGATTCATTTTTGATGGAGCATGGATCAGTTACCTTGTTCCTTGTTATGGATGGATAATCTTCCATGATGTGGATTTACCAGATTTTCTCATTTACAGATATTTGTACTGTTCCCACTTTTATACAGCAGTAATGAATATTTTTGATATACACATTAATGTACAAGTGTCGGAGTGGAGATATACTTCAAATCTCCTGAGTTGTAAGCACTTTGAGTGAACTTGCTGGGCCATATAGGTGATTTTATGTTTGATGCATGAACTATCAAATTTTTTTGTAGTAAATTGGTAATTGTCAGTCTCTATTTATGTATTCTTTATTTTTTAAATTTTTTATTTTATTTTTTGGTTTTTCAAGATAGGGTCTTGCTGTAGCTCAGGCTGACCTGGAATTCACTATATAGTCTCAGTCCAGCCTCAAACTCACAATGATCCTCCTACCTCAGCCTCCCAAGTGCTGGGATTAAAGGCATGTGCCACCATTCCTGGCCATAGTATTCTTCAGAGCAGGTATTGGAGTGAGATTTGGAGGACAAAGGGGATTAACTAATTGTCTTCAGGCATATTTTCTGAAAGTCAATATTGAGCAATTTTCATGTATTGCAAAATAGGAAGGCTTCCTTAAAGTTAAAAATGTATACCTTTCTTGGCTGATCATTTCTTTTTCAAAAAATATTTTATTTGGGCTGGAAAGATGGCTTAGTGGTTAAGTTCTTGTCTGTGAAGCCTGAGGACCCCGATTCGAGGCTCGATTCCCCAGGACCCACGTTAGCCAGATGCACAAGGGGGCACACGCATCTGGAGTTCGTTTGCAGTGCCCATTCTCTCTCTCTGTCTCTGTTGCTCTCAAATAAATAAATAAAACCAAACAATTAAAAAATAAAATAATAAAATAAAAGGCTTGCTTCAATTTGAAAAAAATATATTTATTTATTTGTTTGTTTGTTTATTCATTTATTTAAGAGAGAAAAACAGGGAGGGAGGGAGGGATAGACGGAGGGAAGGAGAGAGAGAGAATGAGCACACCTGAGTCTGTAGTCACTGCAAACAAACTCCAGATGCATGTGCTTCCTTGTGCTTCTGGCTTACATGGATACTGAGGAATCGAACCCAGGTCCTTAGGCTTCACAGGCAAGTGCCTTAACCACTAAACCATTTCTCCAGCCCTGACCATTTCTTAAAATCAGTGTGTCAATGACATGCTTTTGTGATCATATTGTTAGAAGGATTTTCATAGTAAGAATCTACTATGATAGGGAATTTTAACCCTGTGAAGTGGTCTATAATGGGGAAAAAAATGCCAACAATTTTAAAATTGAACAGCACTCCAGCACTTTCTTTGATAATTGCCTTGAACCATAATTATTTATAGGAGTCAATAATTACTATTGAAACCCAGACAAATGGTGTTTGTTGTTGGATTTATTACTGGAAATTTTAGTTTCAAGCAAAACTTGTTAACATTTGCATTTCTCATGGTCTGATTAGATTCCCAAGTGGGTGTTTTACGCATTTGGAATGTTTCAAGAACAACACCTATTGATAATTTTAAATTAAAGAAAACAGGATTTCATTGTTTGCATGTACTTAATTCTCCACCAAAGAAAAAATGTAAGTAAAAACATCAAAAATTTTAATACTTTAAAATACTGTATTTTCTGAAAATAGCATGACATATAGTAATATAGATGTATGAAACCCCATGTTACTAGGAAGCAGTGTTTTGGGGAATATCACTGATATTTTTATATACTAAGAAGCCTATCAAAACCACAGAATAACAAATATTCCTGAAAAGAAATAATTAAGAGTTAGTTTACATTTTGTTAAATGCCACTAAATGAGAATATTCAGATAACATTAAGTAATCTCTATGAGAAAGATGAAATGATGATATTGGTGAGAATTATCAAGAATCATGAAATTAGGGCTGGAGAGATGGCTAAGTGCTTGCCTGTAAAGCCTAAGGACCCCAGTTCGAGGCTCAATTCCCCAGGACCCACGTTAGCCAGATGCACAAGGGGGCACACGCGTCTGGAGTTCGTTTACAGTGGCTGGAAACTCTGGCGCGCCCATTCTCCCTCCCTCTCTCTCTCTCTCTCTCTCTCTGCTGCCTCTCTGTCGCTCTCAAATAAGTAAAAATAAACAAACAAAAAATTAAAAACAAAAAAGAATCATGAGATTAGAGCCAGGTGTGGTGGGTCGCTCCTTTAATCCCAGCACTTGGGAGGCAGAAGTAGGATTGCCATGAGTTCAAGGCAACCCTGAGACTACATAGTGAATTCCAGGTCAGCCTGGAATTCAGCGAGACCCTACCTCAAAAAAACAAAAACAAACAAACAAACAAAAAACAAGAATGATGAGATTAAGTGAAATTTTTCTGGCTAGGAGAATTTGTATTTTAAATATGACTCATTAACAACAAAATTAAGATAATCTAAATATTCAAATTCAAGAATCTAGAAGATGTATTTCATGTTTCACTATCAGTGGTTCCTGAGTTATGAGTTGGAATTAAGAGTATGCTATCTTCACTTCATTTTTATGCCTTTTTCTGATTCATATTTATGAATTCTGTAGTGTAATAAAAAATAAAGCATATGTTATTGTAAGGTTTGGGAGTGACTCTCAAAAGCGGAACACAGCCAACCTGAGACTCCAGATAGTGGGTTGGGGTAAGGTGAAGAAGGGAAAAGAACTTTGTTCTTTTTTTTTTTTTTTTTTTTCTTAATAGGTAGTTAAACTTTTATTAATTTTTTTCCTGCTAGTAGATTAATGTATGCATATAGTGAAATTTCAGACAGTACAACATTCATAGTAAAAAAATATTGTTAAATTTGTCTCCATTTTCTAAGTATGTTTCGATAGATATTCACATATATGTATTTTATTTTACATTGCATAATTTTACATATATAGGTGTGCATATGATTACAATGATGCCTCTGCTTAAAATACGGTCTTATGTAGGTATTTTCATTATGTTCATGAAGGAAAAGAACATTTTGGAGGTTTGCTGATATTTTTTTCCTCTGAAGTGTCTTACTTATGCTGACACTGCAGAGGGCACTGTGATCCTTCCAACAAATAGCACAGCTACAGGCATTTGCTCACTTATTTGATATAAATTTTATCACAGTGTGTATTTATACCATGATTTACCTTCAGTAGGAGTAACTTTGAATTAATACTTATAATGCTAACTGTCCAAAGCATATTTTTAGTTTTCAAAATTTTTTTTTATTTATTTTCAAGGAGAGACAATGAGAATGGGCTTGCCAGGGCAAACGAACTCCAGACACATGCACCACTTTATACATCTGGCTTTTGTTAACTGTACACTTATTCTTTCTTCAATGACAAATTGTTTGCTTTGATACATGTAGACTTTAAAATGAGCTGCAGCTTAACATATAACAGACACTGAAATCCCTGAACTTTTTTCATCGTTTTCCTTCATTCTATTCTTTAAAAAAAATTTTTTTTGTTTTTTATTAATTAGTTTTGTACTCACTGAATACAGTCAAGTTAATACCATTGTTGGGTTCGTCCATATCCTACCCCCTCCCACTTGCCCTCATTGTTGAGATATATGGGCCATGCATTGTGGAGTTAGCCTACAGTTATGGGTAGGAGAAATGTCTCTGCATCTCATGACCCAACATGTGGCTCTGACATTCTTTCCGACCCTCTTCCGCAAAATTTCCCTGAGCCAAGTTGGGTACATTTTGGATCTGCTTCAGTGATGAGGTGTTGAGAGCCTCTGTGTCTCTGGATTCCTGATTTGGTAGGAGTTTGTTCTCTGTGTTGATCTCCATCACCCTTGTGCTAGTACCAGGTTCACCAAGAAAACAGCACCTTTGCTTGTTTTGCCAATTATTCTTAGTTTCAGCTGGGGCCCTTTTGAGGTATGATGGGGTGGTTCTCTCCTTAGGATCTCCATCTATCTGAAAAAGAGAAGCAGATTCTCCAACGGAGAGTAAGTTAGCATCAGGACAAATGAGATAACCCTTACTTTTTTTATAGAGAATTTAATAGGTGTAGGCCCTCTTGTAGCCCACGATTGATGGTAGCTTGATAATGGAGAGTGGGCTTATGTTTGGATATGGTTCTGACTTGTTTCCCAGCTCCAGCTATGGGTTCTGTTCCACTGAGCAGACCAGTTACCCAAATCAAGAGCAGTTGGTTTCCCGCCATGGCTGTGTGCCACAATTGCACTTGTATGAGCATCATGACAGGTTATTTGCTGCTAAGTAGGTTAGACCATGAGTTGTTTGGACAGATATTGGTTATTTTCTCGCAGTCACCCATGTAGCACCTTCTGGTACTAGATGTGCTGATTGTCTGGGGACTGACTGTCTTATAGCTTCCAGCCATGCCATTCCATTTTACATGTCAACCACATAAGGTGTCTTCAGCAGTAGGGTCTTACCACTCACCTCTGGTGGGTCATCAAGTACTCTAACAGAAATCTGTCTTTCTTTTAGGAAACCTTGTAGGTCTCTCTGATCAATAGCTCATTGTGGATGATAGCCATCTGCTGGTACTGGGAGTTACAGGTCAGTGCCCACTAAGAGAAGGAAGAAAAAGATAACTAATATACAAGAGTTAGAGAGAAGAGAGAGAGAGAGAGAGAGAGAGAGAGAGAGGCTATAGAAGATTAAGGTCAGTCTTCATTGTACCTTCTCCAGTGTCTTGTGGTTCAGGTGTTCCCTCTAAGGGCCTGTTGAACATTCAACCATTTGGTCTGCCTTTTAGGATGTAGAATTTTATGGTACCATTGCCATTTGGGTCTAGATTTGTGTCCCCCACTCCCTCCCTTACCCTCCATCCCCTCCCTACCCACCCTATTGTCTAGTCCTCGAGATGCATGCTGAGTATGTCAGCATCTTGGGTAGATTCAGGTTAGGTGCTGTAGATGAGTAAGACTAGGTGGTGATTATCTTTCTGTGATTGGGTAAGTTCACTGAGAATGATCTGTTCCAGGTTCAACTATTTTTCTTCAAATTTCATTGTGTCTTTTTTTCTCACTGCTGTGTAGAATTCCATTGTGTAGATATACCACATCTTAGTTATCCATTCTTCTAGTGATGGACATCTGGGTTCATTCCAGCTCTTAGCTATTACAAATTGAGCCACTATAAGCGTGGTTGAGCAAATCTCTCTAGACTGAGGTTTAAAGGTTTTAGGGTACATGCCCAGTAAGGATATAACTGAGTCTGTTGGTAACTCTATAGTCAGCTTTTTTAAGAGTGTCCATATTGCTTTCCAAAGTGGTTGTACCATCCTACATTCCCACCAACAGTGGATGAGGGTTCCTATTTCTCCACATCCTCGCCAGCATTTATTTTCATTTGATTTTTTGATGTTTGCTATCCTTACTGGGGTAAGGTGGAATCTCATAGTTGTTTTAATTTACATTTTTCCTGATGATTAGGGATGATGAACATTTTCTTAAGTGTGTGTTTGCCAATTGTATTTCTTCCTCTGTGAACTGCCTGTCCAGCTCTTTGCCCCATTTTGTGAGTGGGTTGTTTGACTTTTTATTGTTTAGGTTTTTGAGTTCTTTGTAGATTTTAGAGATTAGGCCTCTGTCAGTTGAATTTTCAGCAAATATTTTCTCCCATTCTGTGGGTAATCTATTGGCTTTGCTTATTGTATGCTTGTCTGTGAAGAAACTCTTCAGCTTTATGTGATCCCATTGGTTGAGTGACAGTTTAAGATCCCGTGCTACTGGGGTTTTGTTCAGGAAGTCTTTTTCCATTCCTATATCATGAAAAGTTCCTCCTATATTTTCTTCCAGTAGTAGCCGAGTTTCTGATCTTATATTGAGGTCTTTGATCCACTGGGCTTGAGTGTTGTGCATGGGGAGATGTGTGGATGAAGTTTCAATTTCCTGCATATGGTTGTCCAATTTGTCCAGCACCATTTGTTGAAGATGCTGTCTTTCTTCCAGCCTATATTGTTAGGGCCTTTGTCAGATATCATGTAGCTGTAGTTGCTTGACACAAAGTCCTGGTCCTCAATTCTATTCCATTGGCCTATACTCCTGTTTTTATGCCAGTGCCATGGTGTTTTTATTACCATGAATTTGTAATATAGCTTTAGTGGTATGGTGATGCTTCCAGAGGTATTTCTTTTGCTCAGGATATGCTTGGATATCCGAGGCCTTCTGCCTTTCCATATGAACCTTCAGATCATTTTTTTCTATCTCTGTGAAGAACGGTGTTGGTATTTTAATTGGAATTGCATTAAATCTGTATATTGCCTTTGGTAGGATTGCCATCTTTACGATGTTAATTCTGCCTATCCAGGAGCATGGGAGGTCTTTCCATTTTCTCAAGTCCTTCTCAATTTCTTTTTTGAGTGTTTTTATGTTTTCATTGTATAGATCTTTCACTTCCTTAGTTAACGTTATCCTAAGGTATTTTTGTTGTTGTTGTTGCTATTGAAAATTGGACCATATCCCTTATTTCTTTCTCTGTATCTTTGTCATTTGTATATAGAAAAGCTACTGATATGTGTGCATTGATTTTGTATCCTGCTACTTTGCTATAGGAGTTAATCACTTTCAAGACTTTTGGGATGTAGTCTCTTGGGTCTCTTATGTATACAATCATGTCGTCAGTGAATAGAACTAACTTAACTTCTTCCTTTCCAAATTGTATCCCTTTTATTTCTTTCTCCTGTCTTATTGCTTAATCTAGGGCTTCCAGTACTATATTGATGAGCAGAGTTGAGAGTGGACACCCCTGTCTTGTTCCTGATCTCAATGGAAATTCCTCCAGTCTGTCTCCATTAAGTATTATTTGGGCATTAGGAGCTTTGTATATTACCTTTATTGTGTTAAGACATGAACCAACCATGCCAATTCTCTCCAATGTTTTGACCATGAAGTGATGTTGTATTTTCCCAAAGGCCTTTTCTGCATCTACCGAAATGATCATGTCGTTTTTGTGTTTAACCTTGTTTATGAACCACCCCTGCATTCCTGGAATGAATCCCACTTGATGAAGGTGGATAATTCTTTTGATGTATTCGGTTTGTGAGAATTTTGTTCAGGACCTTTGTGTCTAAGTTCATCAGGGAAATAGGCTGGTATTTTTCTTTTCTCGTGGAATCTCTGCCTGGTTTTGGAATTAGGGTGATATTAGCTTCATAGATGGAGTTGGGGAGATTTCCCTGTTCTCCAGTTGTGTGGCACAGTTTGAGAACGATTGGTTTGAGTTCTTCCATGAAGGTTTGATAGAATTCAGCTGAGAAGCCATCTGGTCCTGGGATCTTCTTTTCTGGGAGGTTTTTTTTTTATTACTTTTTCAATCTCAATGAGTGTGACAGGTTTGTTTAGGAGATTGGTCTTAGTTTAGCTTTGATAGATGGCATGTGTCCAGGAATTTATCCCTTTCCTCCATATTATCCAGTTTTGTGGAGTAAAGGTTTTTGAAGTAAGTCCTGATGATTCTCCCAATTTCACTTATGTCCATTGTGATCTCTCCTTTTTCATTTTGAATTTTGTTAATTTGAAGCATCTTTTTTTTTTTTTTTTTTTTTTTTTGCTTGATCAAATTGGTCAGGGGTTTGTCAATCTTGTTTATTTTTTCAAAGAACCAGCTCTTTGTTTTGTCAATTTACTTAATTGTTTTCTTCTGCTCTGATCTTATTTCTTTCCTTCTGGAGCTCTTTGGGTTGGATTTTTCTTGCCTTTCCTGTCCCTTTAGGTGGATGGTTAGGTTATTGATTTAGGATCGCTCTGTCTTTGTTATGAAGGCATTTAGTGCTATGAATTTTCCCCTGAGAACTGCCTTCATTGTGTGCCATAACTTTTGGTATGATGTGTTCTCATCATCACTCAATTCTAGAAATTTTGCAATTTCAGTTTTATTTCGTCTACTATCCATTTATTGTCTTAAAGTGTGCTGTTTAGTTTCCAGGCACCAATGGTATTCTTGGTGGGTCTTTTGTTTATGCAGGGAATTATGTCAATATTCCTAAATTTATGGAGGCAGGCTTTGTGAACCATTATATGATCTATTTTAAGGAATGTTCCATGGGCTGCTGAGAAGAATGTGTAGTCTGTAGATTTGGGATGGAATGTTCTGTAGATGTCCATTAGGTGTAAGTGGTCTATGTTTTTGTTGAGCTCTAGTACTTCCCTGTTGTGTTTCTGTTTGGATGATCTGTCTAATACTGATAATGGTGTATTGAAGTCTCCAACTATGATTGTGTTGGTGGTTATTTCTGTTTTATTGTCATGTGGGTTTTGTATTCTGAACTGTGGTACCCATGTGTTTTGCTGCATAAAGGTTTATGATTGTGAAATCTTGATGGATCGTTCCCTTGATAAGTAGGAAGTGGCCTTCTTTGTCTTTTTTGACTGTTTTTGGTTTGAAGTCTATTTTATCCAATATTAACATAGCTACGCCTGCTTGTTTCTTTTTGCCATTTGCTTGGAATATTGTTTTCCACCCTTTCACCCTGAGGAGGTGTCTGTCTTTAGTGCCTAAATGGGTTTCTTGAAGACAACAGATTGAGGAGTCTAATTTTTTGATCCATCCTGTTAGTTTGTGTCTCTTGATGAGTGATTTAAGGCCATTAATATTTAGGGTAATGACTGAGATTTGATTTGATCCCTGGCATATTGTGATGGTGTATGTGGTTTGGTGTTTTCATGGACTTTGAAGTTTTTTTGTGCCTACTCTGAGTTTGGTTATTGTGATCGGTGGGTGTACAGGCAGAGTGAGCCTGAGCTTGTGTGGGCAGGTGGAATGGGCCTGAGCTTGCAAGTGGGTGGGCAGTGGCTGGAGCAGTAAGTGGGCAAATGGGCAGAGCAGACTAAGCATGCACAAGCCGAGATGGGCAGCATGCGTGTGGTGGGCTGATGGACCGATGGAGTCTGAGCTCGAGTGGGCCAGCAGGCAGAACCTGTCCAAGGTCATGCATGGGCAGGGGTAGCAGAGCCATCACCCCTGGTGCAGTGAGGCAAGTGGAACTATGCTGGCCTGGGTCCCCTTTCATACAGTATGTGCGGGAGTATCCTGAAGCTGGGACTGTGGGTACGGTGGCTGCTTAGGGGTTTGGGGGACTGGTGGGCTACCCACGAACAAGGGAATCACCAATTCCCTTTGTTTTCCCCTCTGCGCCCTCCCACTTACAATCTATTAGAGATTTCTCTCCCCTAAAAGACCCAGTGAACCCTTAATTCCTTGCCTTTCTTTCCTGGGGATGTGTGGCACATTTAGGTGGTCACCATCTTGACTGGAAGTCTCCTTTGTTCTTTACATTCACCATTTCAAATAGGGTGTGAGACCAGAACAGTGAACAGGAGATTTAGGAGATGGGAGGGGCAGGAAATCATGATGGGAGGGCATTGTTAGGCAAGGAAGGGATAATACCTAGGTGTTTTCTTGAGTAATGTGGATAACCAACTTCCTTATGTCTCTTTTGCTCTTCTGCTGTCCTTGGTGATTCCCTTTTGGGAGCCTGTCTGACCTAACATTCCAGCCTTTCGTTAATGATAAGTTACGAAGGTTAATTTTTTTTAATGCTGACCATAGGGGTGATGAGTTATTATGGGATAGGCTAGATAATGCAGTTGATGGGTCTCCTTTCAGGGCAGGTGATGAAGAATCAGTGTCATGGTAGCTAGAGATGGCAGAGTGGTGAGATAGATAGCCCCAGTGTAGGATGTTGTTACTACTTGGTCCTGAGTGAAAAAGAGACTTCTCTCATACCATTGCTGGCTTCAAGGCAGTAGCTGGTGACACCTGTTATGGAGAAGGTGAGGGAGATGGGCTCTATGTACCCCACGAGAAGACAGAAGGGAGAATAAAGGAACTTGTTACTCTTATTAACAGCTATGATGTCAAAATGCAAGGCATAAAGGGAGAATGAGCATTCAGAGGTGAGGGGTAGAGGGCTTTGGGAAGAGAGAGGAGGCAAAAGGGAATTTTGGGATCAGGGGAAGAGTAGGAACACAAGGGAGTTTAAGTTTGAGAGTGCCCATTGGGGTGACAGTGTACTTATCCATGGATAAGATAGGTTAAGGAAGGTGGGGGCCTGAGGAATAGCTCTGATTTTGGCTAAGGCAAGTGGGAGGAGCTGGAGCCAGGGTAGGTGAAGTTAATCAGGGACACTCAGAGGCAGAAGGCATGAGTAAATGTTAGAGTTTAGTATTGTAAGTCAGCATCAGACATGGGAGCCTATTAGTCTGACTCATTGTTTATATTGTAGTTATATTTTTCTTACTGGGTGATTAAGACCATGTAGGCTGCCAGAATTAACTGTATATTTTGGAGGTCAATGATGGCACAGTAGGAGAGTCTTCTAGAGACCTGTGAGTTCTGTGACTCTCAGCATTGTCATCTGCTTGGATAAGTCCAGACCATGCTGACCAACTGGCTCTCCCTCTTTTGGGAAGCCTGTAGGGCTGATTTTTCCTCTGATGTGACTCTCCTGTTGAAGATACACTAACTTGGAATTCATTTCTGGGTCTCCACATCCTCTTTAATTAAGACAGGTAACTTACCAGAGGCTAGAAGTTTAAGTGTCCCATCATCTCCTGTGACCTTTTAACCTGGGAGCAGGAAGCAAAATATTGGTTATCCTTTTAACTCCAATGTTTCTAATTGATTTTGGCTTCTACATATGGTTATTAATTACTCAGAGAGACTATACATATCTGATTGACAAAACAGATTAATTGAAAAGGATGCAGAATGGAAGGGTATGGTGGCTCATACCTTTAATCCCAGCCAGGGCAGGCAGAAGTAGTAAGATCACTGTGAGTTCAAGGCCACCCTAAGAATACATAGTGAATTCCAGGTCATCCTAGACTTGAGTGATACTCTACCTGAAAAAAAAAAAAAAAAAAGTGCAGAACATATCTGGTTAGCAAACCAGATCTGGTTAGAGAATGACGCAATAGCTTAAAATCATTCTGATTAATAATTAAATTTAGTTTCAGGTGACAGTGTAAGCTTTATCTGGGACATAGAAAACTTGCACATTCTATCTTTTAAGTATCTTTCAGTTATAAGTATAGGCAGAACATTTTAGTAGCCCTGAAAATAATATTTTATCAATTATGTTATCAATAACTTTAAGGTAATTGATTTAATCTAGAAATTGTATGCCAGGAAAAAAAAAAAAGATAGGATAAAAACTTGGCATCTGTGTTTGAAAACAACTTTGGTTAGTCTGTATATCAATGTAAGTAATAATTACCCTCCAACTTGGAAGCAGAACAGCAATGTAAGATCATTTTTCTAGGGCAGGAAACATGTCTTAAGTATCAATATCTTTATAAGCAATGAACTTAGGATACCAGAAATGAGACATTTAATTAAGTGAAATCTTGACTGAGACTGATTATACATAGCTCAAGAATAAAGCCAGGCGTGGTGGCACACACCTTTAATCCCAGCACTCGGGAGGCAGAGGTAGGAGGATCACCATGAGTTTGAGGCCACCCTGAGATTACATAGTGAATTCCAGGGCAGCCTGGACTAGAGTGAAACCCTACCTCAAAAGAAAAAAAAAGAAAGAAAAGAATAAAATAAAACATGGTCATTGTTGAATTAAGCAAGCCACATGTTAGCATACAGGAGACAATATGACAGACACAAAGTAATTTCTTAAATAAATACCTTTTACCATTGAGCAATTTTAAGGCTTAAGTAAAGAAATATTTATGATTGTTACATGAAGCTTAGACAAACTATATTAACATTGTTTGTATATAGTGGATTTTCCTAAGACATGGGGAGGTTTTTCAGTTTTTCTAAGAACAAAATCACAATAAGTCATGTTTTATAAGACATGTTATAATCTCAGTGATAATCACCCAGCAAAACCAGCATGAACAAGACTAGAACCATCTTAAAATTACAGAGTTTTAGACAGGCATGGTGATGTATGCTTATTGATAACCAAACATAATGGACTTTGTATAAACCAAATTACAATTTTCAGATAGCTAGAAGTCTGATATTAACAAAAGTAGAATTTACATATTTAATGCACATGAGGTTACAGAGAGTAAACTATCAACAAAAGATCTGCTAACAGAATTTAAAACAAACAAGAAATATATATTATGTAGTAACATTTTTGGCTTAAATATGAAGATAAGAAAATGTTTACATTTTTTAAACTTCATCAGAATTGGTATACCTTTATACATACATATATATATTAGATAGAAAGAGAGATTCAGCACTTTTAAAGCTAAGTAAGATGTCCACCCAATCTATAAATCAGTTTCTGAAACTAATTTAGCTATATTTAACATAACCAAAGAATAGAGGAACTGGATTAAGCTGCCAAGATCTAATGAAAAAGGAAACAAGTCTCATGGAAAAGAGAGGGAATGGGCATGCTAGGGCCACTTGTCACTGTAAACAGTTTCCAAATGTATGTTCCACTATGTGTATCTGGCTTTGCAAATAAGAATCTTTAACTGCTCAGCCAAAAAGAAATATTTTTAATCTCTTCCAAATCAATTTTATAGAACTATATTGAATTCCAAACACACAAAATTTTATGACACAATCTATAACTATTTGAACCTTAACCAATTCTATAATTCTGTCTGTGATACTTTGGTAACCTTGTTCAGTAATGATGTAAATTAAATCTAAAGTATCAAGAGTGATTGTTGGAGGAATGGAGGAGATACATCTTAAATCACAACATAACTTTGTTTAGAATTTTCTTTTACTGTTCACCATGAAGTAAATAGTTTTCAAGTGTGTGACAGGTAAATACTGTTTAGTGTTTTAAATGTGGTCTATTTACCTTATAAAATAGGAAAAAAGAGTAAATAATTTCTATGAGGTTTTATTTGAGGCAGGGTTTTAAATGTAATAACCTTAGGAGAGAATTAAATATTAACTAGTCAATTTTAACCTTAAAATTTAGTTAAAAGGTTAACAGAGGAACCTAGTTATTGTGGATGGATACCCTAAATTCAGTCTTTCATGGCTCTTATTATGACCAGATTAACATCAATGAGTTAACAACCTGAATACCATCGGAACCTACTACCAGCCAGGGTCATACTTTGTTAGTCTAATCTAAGCACTAGGCTAATAGTCATTTTATATTTCAAGAAGTCTGTAATCTCATTAAGTACTTTGTCTTTAACCTTCTGTTTAAGTTTACTCATATTTTCATCTACATACTTTACTTATACCTTCATCTACATACTTTTACTTTACAGTTTATGTAACTAGTCTGTAACAATCTTTTTCAAACATTTAACATCTAACATTTAAAGTTTCCTCTCTAGTTTATCTTCTTTAATCAATTCATCTCATAACTACCAACAAAAACTTTTATTGTATTTATCATAAGACTTTTAATAGGATCATTTATTTTTTTTTCCTCAAAAGGCCTTTTGAAATAACTTTTTTTTAAGAGAGCAGATCAGATTTGACTTATACTATTTCCCCAGAATAAACATAGCTTTTATCACTTATTATTTTGGAACTTTGTTTCTTATAACTTTCCTGAAACACGTTTTTTTAAAAAAAATATGTCGAAGCAGATTCAAATATTGTCAGAAATTTTAGATTTTTTTTTTGACAAACTCTGTATTGGGTACTTAAATTTTGACACTGTTGTTTGTTAGTGGTTTTATAGAAGCATAGAATGATAAAGTAAATGTAAAACAGTTACAAATGTCTTATAAGAAGTCCTCATCTGTTTGCAGCAATTTGGCATTCATTCATCATCATGCCGGGGCCAGGGTCCCGAGATTCCCTGGGCTTGCAGCCCCCTGGCTCTGCAAGGCAGGGTAAATTCCAGGAAGAGTTTTGTACTTCTCTTAGGGATATAAGGTAGCTTTCTGATCCTGCTTGCCATTTTACAACTCTAGGAGTAGGAGAATCCTTTTTTTTTTTTTTTTTTTTTTTTTTTTGCTTTTGATCTTAATTACTTTTAATGTTCCTTCTGGGGACACTCAATAGTAAAAATTGGCTATGTCATCTAGTACAGTGGGCTTAGTGGAGAACCTTCCCCCACAGTGAAATAACACTGATCAGAATAGAAATCCTTCTGTAGCCTTAGGGCTGTGAGCCACATACATACTCGTACACACACATTCATTTCAAGTGCACTTTTCATATAGACTCTAGACAACCATTTCTCCTTCACACACTCATTCATTTATTCAGAAGTTATGTATTCCCATTTTAAATTTTTATTCTATTTACAACTCCGGAGACTAAAGTCAAAACTTGTTACCAGGAAGGCTGAGGGAGCTGGAGGAGCCAGAGGAGCTGTTGGGGCAAGGTGGTTAGAAGCACCTGGTGAGAAGAGCAGGTAGAGCAGAGAGAAGGCCGTGCACACAGAGTGAAAATATGGTAATTCAGACCGTTTGCCTATACATTGGCAGAAGATTTTTAAAATCAGTGAGAACTTGGAAATCAAAAGTACCATGTTTAGGCCATTTGGACCCATTGTCCAGCTTATATTCTGGCCAGGCAGAGTTTCAGAGAAAGATAAGATGTCTTCCAAGAGTCATAGAGGCTTTAAGTTCTTAAGCAGATAGGGAAAGAGCAAAACAAGGGTGATAGAAAGGAACCAGGGCTTAAGCTGGGTTTACATAGAACACCAATATGACCCCCTGGCCCATCAGGATTAACAGGGCCTGCACGTCCCATGTGGGCAGAGGCCATACAGCTTGCAACTGTTGGCTTTTTAGCCTGTTAATGGACAAGGCAGGTGACTGTGCTTCTGATGGTAAAAGCAGATGGCAGTGAAATATGTGACCTCAGGAGGGAGAGGGAGGAGAACAGTGTCCTGAGATGGTGCAACTGAACCAAAGGCCCCCCTTAGGGTATGGTAGACCAGACAGCAAGAGACCCAAGGTGTCAAGAGTGTGTCTTTCTTGAGACTTGGGGTTGGGACCCAAAAGCAGCCTAGGGTGTAGCCTGGCATGCTGTCAGGGCTTCCATGAGGAGGGATTAAACCTGAGAGCAGGCCAACTCAAGAGGGACACTTACTGAGAAGGAGGGAGGGGAAAAAGAAGAGAAGAATGAGGCCAAATTGTGGTGGGAGTGAAAGTCGGTACCAGGCAATGATTGTCCAAAGCCTTCAGAGGGTCAAATGGCTGCTCAGTGGTCTGGTCAGGGGAAAAGAGGTCTGGTCACCCAAGAGGACAACCAAAAGCATTCTCCAAGTCATGAGCACCAGGTGTAAGGTTCAGGAGTGACCAAGACCACGCAAACCACTCTGAGGTAAATTTGAAAGCTTTTCTTTGGGAAAAGCACAAGCTGCCAGGACTGACTCTTTAGAGCAGAGCACAGCCAACCTGAGATTCCAGATAGTGGGCTTTATAGAGCTCTTCAGTTGGGGGATGGTTAGGAAGGGAAAAGAACTCCTTTGTTCTTTACATTAGCCATTTCAAAAAGCTAGGTGTGAGACCAGAACAGTGAGCAGGTGACTTAGGAGATAAGGGTGGGGGGAGGGAGGATTGTTATGCAATGGAGGGATAATTGCTGGGTGGTTTCTTCAGGAATGTGGGTAACCTACTTCCTTATGTCTCTTTTGCCCTTCTGCTGTCCTTGGTAACTCCATTTTGAAAGCCTGTCTGACCTAACAGTTGTAAATGAAAATCTCTGGAACATTGGAGGGTGTTTAGAATTATAATTTTTAAAAAATTGACTCTCATGTTCTGTCTCTCATGATTACTCTGTATTGTTAGTACTGTACACATTTTGTGTGGGTCATAAAATATATAAAGTAAGAAACAGTGATTAAAAAATCCAGACTAATCAATACCTTTTTACTCAAGCCAATTTATTGTTGTAACATCATAAATAACAACAGCTCTTCAAAGTAATTCTACTTTGCTATATAGTTTAGGGGGAAGTGGGAAACTACTTTATTTGAACCTCCAGTCTTTCCATAAATTTAAACTTGGCAAAATTGCAACACTTAAAGACTATAAACTTGAGGCTTTAGAAATATCTTGACTGTGATTAAAATGTAGGAGGCTTGACATGTTATTTATGCATGCATTTCTTTTCCTATCAGCGTTACTTTGTTTAGTGTCTATAAGCCTTTGTATCTTGGGATGACTTACATATCACAGATCCTTTTCTTTCATACTTTTCTTACTTACTATAAATGTAACCAATATCTATTAGAAAAAAATGATAATAAACATGTATGAATATTTTTATTTTTTAAAATTTTTTTATTTTTTATTAATTAGTTTTGTATTCAGCAAATACAGTCAGTTTGGTACCATTATTAGGCTCATCCATGACCTACCCCCTCCCCTTGGCCCCTCCTTGTTGAGGTATATGGGTCATTATATCAGAGAGCTTCAGGTTCACTGAGATGAACTTCCAGACCAGGCACAGTTATGGAGGAAGGGATATTTATTGAAGCCTACAGATCCAGGGGAAGTTCCATAAATGGCAGAAGAAGCTGGCCTGCCTTCACAGGACCAGGCAGAGAGAGAGAGAAGCACAAGCCCAAAAGCCACACAGCACAGCACACTTCAGGAACTCCAGCTAGGCACACTTTGCATATCTTTAAATTGAAATCTGAAACCCACCACCACACCTTAAGATCCACTCAATGGTACTAACTCCAGCCAGGTAGCTGCAGATGCAAACTACAAACAAACAACTGAATATATTGGGGGCCATCTATTTTATTCAAACCAGCACAGTCATGCATTATGGAGTTAGCCCACAGTTATGAGTAGGATAAATGTGTCTGCATATCATGACCCATCATGTGGCTCTGACATTCTTTCCACCCCCTCTTCCACGAAATTCCCCTGAGCCATGTTGGGTTCATTTTTGGTCTGCTTCAGTGATGAGGTGTTGGGGGCCTCTGGATCTCTGGCTCTCTGATTTGGTAGGAGTTGCCTTTTCTCTGTGTTGATCTCCTTCACCCTTGTGCTGGTATCTGGTTCACCAGGAAAACAGCACCCTTGTTTGTTTTGCCAATTTTTCTTAGTTTCAGCCGGGGCCCTTTTGAGATATGATGGGGTGGCTCTCTCCTTAGGATCTCCATCTATCTGAAAAAGAGAAGCAGATTCTCCAACGGAGAGTAAGTTAGCATCAGGACAAATGAAATAACCCTTGCTTTTTTTATAGAGAATTTCATAGGTGTAGGCCCTCTTGTAGCCAACGATTGATGGTAGCTTGATAATGGAGAGTGGGCTTATGTTTGGATATGGTTCTGACTTGTTTCCCAGCTCCAGCTATGGGTCTCATTTCACTGAGGGGATCGGTTAGCCAAATCAAGAGCAGTTGGATCCCCACCGTGGCTGTGTGCCACTCTTGCACTTGTGTGGGCATCACAACAGGTTATTTCCTGCTAAGTAGGTTAGACCATGAGTTGCTTGGACAGATATTGGTCATTTTCCCCCAGTCGCCCATGTATCACCTTCTGGCACTAGATGCACTGACTGTCTGGGGACTGACTCTCTTCTAGCTTCCAGCCATGTCATTCCATTTTATGTGTCAATTACATGAGGTGTCTTCAGCAGTAGGGTCTTACCACTAACCTTTGGTGGGTCATCAAGTACTCGGACAGAAATCTGTCTTTCTTTTAGGAAACCTTATAAGTCTCTCTGATCAAAAGCTCATTGTGGATGATAGCCACATGCTGGCACTGGGAGTTACAGGTCAGTGCCCACTAAGAAAAGGAGGAAAAAGATAACTAATATACAAGAGTTAGAGAGAAGCGAGAGAGAGAGAGAGGGAGGGAGGGTAGCTGTAGAAGATTAAGGTCAATCTTCATCATACCCTCTCCAGTGTCTTGTGGTTCAGGTGTTCCCTCTAAGGACCTGGTGAAGGTTCAGCCATTTGGTCTGCCTTTTATTTTGTTTATTTATTTATTTATTTATTTATTTACTTTTTTATTTTTTTTTTTTTTGGTTTTTCGAGGTGGGGTCTCACTCTGGCCCAGGCTGACCTGGAATTAACTATGTAGTCTCAGGGTGGCCTCGATCTCACGGTGATCCTCCTACCTCTGCCTCCCGAGTGCTGGGATTGAAGGCATGCACCACCACACCCAGCTTGTTCTGCCTTTTAAGAAGTAGAATTGTATGGTACCATTGCCATTTGGGTCTAGATTTGTGTTTCCTACCCCTCCGTTGCCCTCCCCTCCCTCCCCACCCATCCTATTGTCTAGTCCACGAGATACCTGCTGGGTATGTAAGGCATCTTGGGTACATTCAGGTTAGGTGCTGTAGATGAGTGAGACTATGTGGCGATTTTTTTTTCTGTGATTGGGAAAGTTCACTGAGAATGATCTGTTTCATTTTTGAGTACTGTCTTCAGACGACCCATTGTTAGACTTCTAGGTTTGTTCCTCTAGCATTTCAAATCTATGTATGTGGACTAAGAATTATTAGGAAAGTGAAACAAATTAAAATAAAGACATGCTTAATTATTTTTCCTATAGTTTGCATGTTGTAGTGTGTGGTATGTTTGTATGTGTGTGGGTGCATGTGTACATTTGTGTATATGTTTGTGGAAGCCAGGTGACATCCTTGCATATTATTCCTCAGGTATACCCCACCTAACTCTGAGACAGGGTCTCCCATTGGCCTAGAACTTACAAATTAGGCTAGAATGGCTGTCCAGTGAACTGCAGGGATCCCTCTGTCTTCCAGAGGTTTGATTACAAGTATGCAGCACTATTCCCAGCAGATGTATACACTTGAGATCAAACTCAGATCCTCTTGCTTGTGAAGCAGGCATTTTTTTTTTTTAAATAAAGAAGGTTTATTGATTATCCAAAAATATGAGCTCCCATAACACAATCAGTTAGCACATGGTTAAGTTAGATACTGAGAAAATGCATGGTTGATTGGGAATGGGCAGCGGGTGGGGGGTTTGGTTCTGAGAGTCCAGGACTCTGGGAGATCAGCCAGAAACACTGCAGCCGGCTAGAAACAGTTACAAATGATTCCTCTACAATAGCTTACCTATCATGTAGCTCACCTTGTTCCTTAATTCAACAGAGTTCTTGGTTGCTGAGAAACCTTCAATAGAAAACCAGTCAACCTAGGACACTTTCAATTATAGGTAGGGTTAGCTTCAACCTATTTAAACCCCCAGAATTTAGCCCTCATTTGAGTTTCCCACCTTCAGGGGCTCCTGTCCATGCTAATTGATGCTTTCTTGCTTATCTTATGTTCCTGCCTTTACTGTATCTCTGAATTCTGTTGAATAAAGCCTATTACATACATTATAGGCCCGTGACTGTCTTTCACGGCTCAAAACAATAATGCTTTACTGCTCTCTGGTCAAGGACTCACACCCATGCTCCTGTGATTATCCAAAAACACTAAATCTCCTTCCTTTTAAAGGGATAGAGACTTTTAGGAGTGTTTATGAAGTTCGATTTACCAAACAGCAATTTAATAAATTTAAAATCTCCTCTTGTGTTGTCCGACAATCCTCCACAAGAGTTGAACTTCTGTACCAGTCAGAGGGACATACTCAAAATCTTAATTCAGAAAGTCTGATGCAAGTATTATGGAGGTCTCATCACTGGCAATAAGTAGAATTTCAGGATTCAAAGCAGCTGGTGAAGCGCTGTTATACCATCTTGCTTGATTTTGTCTTTGCTACCTATTGGTATTTTTTTTTTAATTTTAATTTTTATTTTTTTTTCTCCATTTTTATTAATATTTTCCATGATAACAAAAAAAATCCCATGGTATTACCCTCCCCCCTTTCCCCTTTGAAATTCCATTCTCCATCATATCCCCTCCCCATCTCAATCTTTCTAATGAAGCAGGCATTTTAACTAAGCTATCTCCCAGGCCAGCATTCTAAACACAAATAAATAGATGTATAAAGCTTGCAAAGACCACCATAAGTAAATTACTAAGATATTACAAAAACAGGTGATGTATGATGAAAGTTTTAACTAATCTGGCAGCAGTATTTTAAAGAATCAAATTGACTAACAAATAGTTCTTTTATTATCAGTTGTTTATTCTAGCTTGGACTTCCTGACACACTCAGATTCTGAAAAATAGAATAAAATATTCATAATGAATGCAATAAGAAAAACCTTATTATATTTAAAGATGATACTTATAAATATTTATGTATTTTACTTGTTAATTGTTGGTCTAATAATTTATAGTCATGTCAAGTCTGAAAATAATTGTCCCATTGACTTGGGAATTAGTGACATGATGATAATTACTTGGAGAGAAAAAAACTCACATAATGATATAGAAGGGGAGAAGCTATTGTGGCAGTATTTTGAAGAAGGATTGTGTTCAAAAATAATCACGTCATAATATAATTTATGGGGAGATAAACAGCCAGGTTTTCACATAATATTGTTTCTTCCTAATTTTCAGACATCTGTATATCACTTCAAAACAAAGTCACATTTATACTTGTATTGTACTTTCACATTTTGGGACAATGCTACATTAGTTTTCCTATGATAGAAATTGTGATCTCTGAACTTGGGCAATAGTTAATTCATTAAAGGGATTGCCATGTAAACATGAGAACCAGAGTTCAGATCCCAAACAACTATCCAACTAAAAATAGGGTGTGGTGGTACATGCCTATAATTCCAGCACTAGGGACACAGAGGTATTAGAATCTCCGTAGAACTTGTTGGCTAGTTAGTTGGGCTGAATCACTGAGCGCTAGGTTCAATGTGTGACTGAGAAAAAGAAAATAAGGTGGAGAGCAATTAAGTAAGACAATGGATGCAATAACTGGCCTCCACACTTATATACGTACAACTCACATACACATGCATACATGCACATGCTTACACACATGCAATGCAGACCTCATACATATACATACACACAAAATTAAGTAGAGAAAATCTGAGAAAGATACTGTCAACCTATGGCCTTCACATGTATGCACACACATTACAAAAGCACCTGCATATACACATGTGACCACACACAAAGACATACTAACATGTATAAACACCACATAGACATATACACACCAAAAAATAAATAAATGCAAAAAATACAAGAAATTGCAATCACTAATACATTACGGTATTTTTTTAAAGCATCTTTATAAACTAAGCCCTGTGGTTTCATCCCAGTGGGAAACTATTGACTTAAGTGCTTACTGTTTTATTTTCCCTTCGTTTTTAGTTTCAGTCCAGACTCCAACCAAAAATCTCTACACTTCCTCCACAAGTGAAGCAGTTCCACCCCCAAGTGTGACACAGAATCAAGCACTTTCTCTTCCTCCTGGTCATGTTGTTTGCTGTTTCTTGGATGGTGGAGTTGGGCTTTATGATATGGGAGCCAAGAAGTGGGATTTTCTCATGGACTTGGTATGTCCTATATTCATTCCTTCTATAGTGCATAATGCTTATGTTTTGTATAAACTTTATGTGTACTCATACCTGTGTACAATATTGGTAAAATTATTTCTGATGTAAGAATATATTGACTTTCCATAGTAGGTTGATACATTTTATAAAAATACATAAAATCCTGAAAAACTCATAAGAAGTTTCAAAAGTCAAAAGTTAAATTTTTAGATATTAATTAAAGCACACTTTGCTTATGTTATGTTTAATGGAAAACTACACCACAGAGGCTGGGTATGTTACTTAGTTGCACTTTACTTGCCAGTCATTTGTAAGACCCTACATTTAATCCTTAGAAAATTAGAAAAAGAAAAAAAAAAAGGTACATAGATGTAAACTTTTTGGATGAAAAATGAGTACAATAGTTTTTTGGGTTTTTTTTTGAGGTAGGGTCTCACTGTAGCCCAGGCTGACCTGGAATTCACTACGTAATCTCAGGGTGGCCTTGAACTCATAGCAATCCTCCTACCTCTGCCTCCCGAGTGCTGGGATTAGATTAAAGGCATGTGCCACCACACCCGGCTTAAAATAATTTTTAAAATATTAAGACAAGGGCATTATAAATGGTCAAGTAATTATAAGTACTTGCTTGCAAAGCCTGCTGGCTTGGGTTCAATTCTGTAGCCTTCATGTAAAGACAGATAAAATGTGGCACATGCTTCTGGTACACACACACACACACATACACACACTCACACAAATTAAAAAGAAAATAAGGCAAGACAACACAATCTCTGCAAGTCATCCCATGCCTTGTTCTCATCTCAGTGGTAAATCAAGACCAGTTAGATTAGATATGTTCCAAGATTTCTTTCTATTGACTCAGTGCAATAATCTAATAATTTTATTCTGGTAACTATTAAGCCTCTATATTAGTAAGATACAACCAACTCATTTGTAGCTCACGTTTTTCTTTCATTTGTTTCTGTCTTGTATGTAGAATCTATATTGCTACATTATACAGTACCTATACCTAGCAAAACTTCAGCACTTTATTGAATAAATGAAAGTGTGCAATAATGTATATTGTGTTTACTATTACTATTATTTTATTGAAAAATATTACTATTTTTAAAGAGTAGTCTTCTTTGTTTTCCTAGGTCAGAGTTTATAAGTGTTTTTTTTTCCCCCAACCTTTGAATTTGATGAAGTTTATAGGTAACAAGTTTAAGAGTTGTTTTCCTATTATTTTCCCCTAGAAAAAGAAACAGTTTGTTTTCTCTTTCTGTAATGAAATACTTGACAGAAATCAACTTAAAAGAGAAGGGTTTATTTGGACTAATAGTTTCAAGTATATCACTTCATGATCACCTGGGTACCTGGCTTCTGGCTGTGGTGAGGCAGTATGTCATCACAGGAACATGTGGTGGCTCAAAGCCATTCACCATATGGCAGCTGAAAGCAGATAAATAGAACAAAATGGAAAGAATTGCAGTGTAGAGACAAAATATAGCCCCAAAGAGTCCCCTGTGCCTCGAACTGGCTCTTTCCTCCTGTAGTTTCCTTCCTGCATTAGTAGCCCCTTCTCTTGTGTACCTACTAGTCCATTTCCAGGAGTCTCCAGTTTCTCAAAGGTACCAGCAAATATAAATATATATAAATATATATATACACACACACACACATATATATATATATATCCAGTATTGCTCAAAACTTTATATCCAATATCTCTAAGACTCAAAGCTTTTAGTCCCTATAAAAATCAAAATCAAATAAGTTGCATACTGCCAATGTACAATGGTGAGATAGTCACAGGGGCAACACTTCCACTACAAAAGAAGGGTATGTGGGCATAGAAAATCACAAGGCCAAAGCCCAAAAGGGCAAACATTAAATCCTGCAGCTTCACAGCAGACACCTGGGGCATCTCGTATGATAATACAGACTCCAAAGGCATCTCAATGTCTATTGCATTGCTGACTGCTGCCCACATGACCACTCTTTTGGGCTGGGTCTTTTCCTTAACTTACTCTAGTGACATTTCATGTTCCTTACATCGCCCCCTTCTTGGGATCTCTGTTGCAGTTGAGGCATCACTCTCCTAGGTTCATTTGTCACCGTCTCATAGGCTGGCCTGTGTGACTCCAAACAAGTCACACATTGTCTAATATCTATGGCCTTCCTCTGAAAGCTGATGGAAGCCCTGATCCTATTTCTGGTACCAATTTTCCATGTTAATAAGCTTTTCATTGGTTTGGTCAAATAGCTAAGATAAACAAATTCAAAGGTTTCCTTTTGATTACAGTTTGAGATAATTCAGTTCATAGTCAGCTGGTACCATGAAGAAGGTTCTATGGCCTGAGGCCTAACATGATGTTTGTAGGGGTATGTGGCAGAAGATGTTGCTGTGCTCCTGGCAGCCAAGAAAAAGAGAGAGAGAAAAAAAAGTGGGGAGGAGGCAAAACATTCTCTTAAGACATAACCTCAGTGGACTATATTCTCCAATAAGATTCTGTCTTCTAAGGTTTCTACCACATCCCAGTAATACCAACAAATTCATCTACTGATGAGGTCACATACTTCATGATTCAGTTGCCCTCTGAAATCCTTCCCTCTGAATAACACTGCATTGGGGATCATGTGTTTGACACATAACCCTGTTTAAAGTTGAGGGAAAAAAAGCTGCATTTTATTCACATCTTCTTTTCTCTTGGCAGATGAAACAAAGGAGAAATATTTGAATTTTTACTCTATGATTTTCAGATTTTCCAAAAATACTATTTTAAGGTATAACAGTGGAATAACATTTAGAAGTAGAAAAAAACTAGTGCCTTAATTGTGCTCTTACCATTGGCCATGACCACCTAAAATAACTCTTGCCAGATGAACCAGTAGCTATAACTATCTTCTTTCCCACTTGCTAACTCCTGAGGTTTTTCTTTCCTGTATCGTTACCTAACAGAAAGGTTTATGTTCTCAGTGGGTTATGATTCATGGTGTTAATGGAATTCCATAGACTCTGAAGGACTTTGTTCTCTACCATTACACACTAGATGATTACTAAAAAGCTCTATCCTTGAATTTTTAACTCCTCTACATCCCAACATGTTACTGTTTTGGCTGCTTAGAGTAAAAGTTCAAATTTCCATTTCCCAATATTTGGAATATTGGTTAGCCAAATCAGACCTTATATTAGACTTCAGCAGATGTTCACATAGATATATGATTAAGTGATATATTACAGGTATGTATTATATATCATTATTGTACACTCAGGAATGAATTACAAATGTATCTCATGTTACAAATAGACTCGCTAAGAAAGAACTCATTAAATTTAGGGCTCATATCTCCCTCCCCCAGCTTCAGGATCCTATCAGTTTGCTGGCCTAGTCCAATCAGTGAGATTCAGGTCAATGAGAGACCCTTGTCTCAGAAAATAAAGGTGAAACTTATTAAGGAAGATACCTGACATTGACTTCTGGTCTCCACATGCACGTACATGTGTACCTACACACATAGGAATATGCACTTCATGCATACCACACACATATTTACACATTCCTCTCCTCCCAAACAAACCTGTGGTTGAGCAAAAGCCACATCTTTAAAACATACTTGGTAGAGCATCCCTAATTTTTTAAAAATTTTATTTATTTATTTATTTTTGGTTTTGTGAGGTAGGGTCTCACTCCAGCTCAGGCTGACCTGGAATTCACTAGGTATTCTCAGGGTAGCCTTGAACTCACAGCGATCCTCCTACCTCTGCCTCCCAAGTGCTGGGATTAAAGGTGTGTGCCACCACTCCCGGCTATAAGCATCCCTAATTCTAAAATCTGTAGTTTGTTCCAAAATTAAAACTTGTTGAAGGATGATATATTGCCACAAATGGAAAATTCCACAGCTGAAATTATATAATGGGTTGCTATCAAAAGACAGGCACACTGAAAATATTATATAAACTTATTTTCAGGATACATACACACACACACACACACACACACACACACACACACACACATATATATATATATATATAGTACTATGAAATATAAATTATTTTTGTTTAGACTTGGATTGTGTCTCTTATAAATATGGAAATATTCTAAAATCTAAAAGAAATCTGTCAACCAGAATACTGCTGGTTCCAAACATTTTGGATAGGATATCCAAAAAATAGCAATGCAAAGAATACTAAAACATAGCAAATATTCCAGTTTTATGTATTTCCTTGTCTGTATATTTTTGAAATAATATTTGGAAAGCTAGTACATGTATAAATTTGATTATGTATTATGATTTGCTTACTAATAATGCTGGTTTACCGCCAGAATGTGACATTGTTATAATGTATTCCTAGGGACACATGGAAACTATATTTGACTGTAAATTCAAGCCTGATGATCCAAATCTTTTAGCAACAGCTTCCTTTGATGGCACTATAAAGGTCTGGGATATAAACACATTAACAGCAGTACATACTTCACCTGGTAATGAAGGGGTTATTTTTTCCCTTTCATGGGCTCCAGGTAAGAAATGTAATAAGTCAAAACTGAAATTAAGTGAATTTCCTTACTTTCAGTTGAATTATCTCTTCCTCTGGATTTCATCTTGTTCCATGTGATTATAGAGGCAGATTAGTACCAGGATTTGGTTGCCTCAGTTTTTGTGAGCATCTCTGCAAGAGTTACTTTGATTCCTGGGCCCTTTACTATGACACAGTCATGTAGAAAAGCTATGGTAAATCTAGATGATCTTGAATATTGTCTAAATTTGCATTGCTATGTTTTAAAAGGTATAATATTTCTCATGATAAAATTTTTCATGCAAGTCAGATTTGTGAAAACAAAAATTTACTTTCTACACATTATAAGAGATTACTTTCCCTGTTACATGTTTCATATGTATGAATAATTATATATCAAGTGACAACTTATTTGTACCAGTTCAATTTTATATAATTTTACATGTCAAATTAAATAGCTCTTAAGCCATAGTGCATTTTTTCTTTAATCCTAGAAATATGTTCTCTCATGCCTTCTTATTTATAAAGAAGTAATGATCTATAAAATCTTTGAAACTTTCTGCTAAGACATTGCTTTTTCTATAGCAAATATTTTTTCACTTTTCACACAATTAATAATCTCTTTATTTGTTCTAGTGGCCGTATGTTCATTTAATCAATAAAACATTTCAGTATATATGTTGGCAAAAGATTTGATTCAAAAGAAACCTAAAGCAAGGTTCACCACATGACTATGGAAGCTACATAGTAAACACATTCATTGCATTCTACTATTTGGTGTTATGATACATTTATACAATATACATTTGATAGTTTCATTATAAAAAGTTGAAGAATTATATTGCATATCTGGAGACATACCTGTTTTACAAATTATATTTGGAGCAAACAATTAATATATAATTTCCAAAAAAAATGTTTCCAAAGGTGGTTTAAATTGTATTGCTGGTGCAACTTCTCGAAATGGTGCTTTTATTTGGGATATTCAGAAGAGCAAAATGGTACAGAGATTTAATGAGGTAAGACCAATTTACAACTATTTAGTTATATTATGTCTTATACTGCTTGATATGTTGTAAATTCTTTATCTCTTAACTGGTGAAAACACAATGACAAATATATTCTGTCAATTAGAATAAAATCCAAGAATATATTTTCATACTAATATGAATTCTGAGAATATTAGCCATAGTTAAGAAAAATTCATTGAAATTGCATTAGAGATTCAAAAGAATTTTGACTTATCCTTTTCATAAAATCCAAGCAAATACTAAATAATAGAAAGAAGACTAAATTCAACGTTCCAAAGTATAGTTATGGTGTTGCATGAATTAAAGAGATGTTTACTCATACTCAAGAGAGCCAGGGAATAATTCTATACAAATAGGCTTTGTAAAACAATGAGTTTATTGGGGTTACTTAAAACACAGGATTGATTCAAATTACAGATGTTCCAGTGGCAAGTTTTCCCCCTTATCATGGTGGTTCATCTTGAAGCTGCCCCACAGTAATGCCTGGTTCTGTTACCAATATCTCCTGAAATAAAGAAAAGACTCTGTATTGTCTTGAACTTACTTCTTCATCTGTAAAATGATGAAATTGGATTTTTTAATTATTTCTTTAGTTATCAAATTCTCCTTTTTGTTTTGCATGTGTTTGAGTGTGTGGTATTTGTGCGTGTGTGTGTGTATGTTTGTATGTGTGTGAGTTTATGTGTGCAGGTATATGTACATTTGTGTTCATGTGTATAGAGACCAGAAGACAACTTTGTCTATTGTTTCTCAGGTATGCAGTTTACTTCTCTTTGAGATAGGGCCTCTCATTGGACTGGAGCTCACTGATTAAGCTAGATGGGCTGGCCAGCAAGCTTCTGCAATCTGCCTACTTCTGCTTCCCCGGCATTGGGATTACAAAAGTACGCCCTGCTGGCATTTTTACATGAATTCTGGGGGTTGAATTCAGATCATCATGCTTGCAAGACAAGCACTCAACCAACTAAGCTTTCTGCATAGCTCTTCAGAGTCTGTTAATTTATCATCAGACTTAAAGCTGTCCTGCCAGCTACAGCAGGAGTGAGAGAGACACACACACAGAGCACCATGCTAAGGTCTTTTCTGAGAACTCTCTGTTTCCTAACTTTGCTGCAGAAAAGAATTTTTGTCCAAGTCTGTATGAAGGAAGCTAGTATTTTTTAAGAAAAAAAAATAAAGACTTTAACAAAGATTTAAAATATGGGCATTAAGAGGGGGAAGAGAGAGGGAGTCACAGAGAGAGACAGGAAGGGACACACAGACGAATTGATGACTGACTTAAGAAAAGGATCATACATACTGAAAACAAGGGTAAGAGTTCAGACAGTACAATCATGCTTAACTGTTTCTTTTTTTTTTTTCATTAAATTATATTTATTTAGGGTAGTACAAAACCAACAAAAGATACCCAGATGTGGCCTGAGAACCAACATGGTATGCCTGAGAGAACCATGGAGAGAATAGAAAAGAAATTTCAAAGAGTTACTGCCATGTGGAGAGCAGGAGGGGATAAAGAGCCCATGTGGGAAGTAAGGGTTAGGAGGTTCTCCTCTTGCCTTGGTCCAACTCATCAGAAGCCAGAGGTTCCTGAGTGGTCAGGCAGCCCAGAGAGCTTGTTCTCCCCTCACAAGTCTATTTGTAACCTTATGGTAGTGGGCCCTATCTTCTGGCTCAGGTGAGCCAGATGGACAGTGATTGGTCTGGGCTAGGAGCTGTGTGAGGACAAAGGCTAACAATGATGCCAAGGTCTGGGAACTGAACTTGACAAACCATAATGCTTAAATCCTAGGAAAGTCCTCCCTCCCAGGAGGGGCCCAAGTTGTTTATGAGAAAAACTGATCTGGGAAGAGGTAAGAAGTCAGATCATACTTTGATCTCTAGCAATGTAGAGATTGCAAGGATAGGCTCAAAGGCTTCCTGCTGCTTACTTTCAGGGGCCCATTCACCCTAACTGCCTAACAAAGCTACTTCACTCTCTCTAATCACCACCTTTCTTGAGAAGACACTCTTAACTGCTGTCAGAGGAAGGAGGATGACTGGTCAGTCTTTTAAGTGTTTCCAGCTAAACAGAGGTGTAGAAATATGGCAGTTAGAGTCTTTCCCACAGGGGGGACCTATTCTGAAGGACCCTAAAAGTGTATTAATGGAGTGCAGGAAGATAGTTCTGGAAGAAAAAATTGGGGAGAAAGAATAAAATGAGGAGTTATTGGGAAGTGGCACATAGCAAAGTGGTCACCTTTAGGGTTTTCATTCTTGTGGACTTCTAGGCCTTGGAGAGCATTGGAAGGAACCAAGGTAGATGGGGTGAGTTAGATTGTCTCAGGACCATCTGAACATGAGCTGACTATGCCCTCTACAAATAGCACAGTTGTGTCTGACATGGTCTGAATCTGTTCCTGTATGGCTTGTAAAACAGATGATATATTAGCAGTTATCACAACATTTGACCTTGATAATGGCAAAAATGCCATATTTTATATAATAGCCTCCCAGATAATACCTTTATAAATCTATTCTGGAGGTAGACAGGGCCAAAGGTTGGTATCATAGAGCCAATAGGTGTCATTAGGGGCTGCCCAGTGTACTTTTGGCTTCAAGGCTTATTTAGTAGCAAACCGTTCTTTTGGTTGGAGTATAATGATGTTTTGGCATAATGATATTGCTGAAGTTTCTTGACAACAGCCATCTATATGATTTTGGTGGCTTCTGAAATCACACTGTTCTAAGTTTCTAAGGAACTTTTTCTTTTCTTTATTGCTAATAAAAACATTTATTTTTTTTATACAGAACAACCTGAAGTCTATATGATGACTTAACAATTACCCAAGGCTTTACAGTGTGTCTATCTCAATGTCATGGTTCTGGGGTTTGGGTTCCACATAAACACAGGGAAGACTTTTGGGAGAAGGAGGGGCATAACAGGAGTGTATTTCTTTTTTTTTTTTTTTTTTTGCTTTGTGCATTTTTTTATTATTATTGTTATTTTCTTTATTAGTTAGTTTTGTATTCAGCAAATACAGTCAGTTTGGTACCATTATGAGGCTCATCCATGACCTACCCCCTCCCCTTGGCCCCTCCTTGTTGAGATATACGGGTCATGCATTGTGGAGTTAGCCCACAGTTATGAGTAAGATAAATGTCTCTGCATATCATGACCCAACATGTGGCTCTGACATTCTTTCTGCCCCCTCTTCCGCAAAATTTCCCTGAGCCATGTTGGGTTCCTTTTTGGTCTGCTTCAGTGATGAGGTGTTGGGGGCCTCTGAGGCATTTCAATCCTTTTGCAAAGAAAAGACAGTAGAGCATTCTGAGTCACTGAAAATCTGTGCAAATTGGGTTGCTGAAATAAACACTGTACTGTAACCTCTTACAGAAAGGGCAAGAGAAAGACATCAGTAAATAAGAACATTTTTTTTTTTTCTGGTATAAGATGAAAATGGAAGGTTTACTACTTTGAATGTCCCCAGCTCTAGGACCATCTGATATTCAAAGATGAAGATTTCCAATTTTGAATCATTTCTCAGTTCAAAAAGAAATCCTAGAACTCCTGGGACCAGACCATAAAGGGGCTGGTCATTCCTGAGCCCCTGTCCTATTTGCCATGGCATAATAACAGAAGAGAAAACAAGGCCAGAGTAGTGGCTTATACTCCATGGAAAGAAAAGACCTAGTTCACATTAAGTACTGATAAAGCCAAATGACTGGGAAGACCACAGATCACACATACCTTCTGAAAGAGGACCCAATAGAGACCAACATGGTAAGCCCCAGAGCGTCTCAGCTTGAGGCACAGCAAGTATGAAATCTGGAGGTATTAATATAGTCAGAAACAGAACACTTCCATATTTTTTTTAAAGGAATAAAAAGCAAATACCAGCCACAATAAATTCCATGCCATTGTGGTAGCCTGGTAGCATAAAAAAAAATTGCCAGAGCATGCCCAGACAACAACAAGAGGTGCTTCTGTGCATGTTCGAGGGCCATGGGGATAGACAGAACTGACAACCCGATATGACTCCTATGGGAACAGGGCACACAGTCCTGGTGTATTGATCTGGAGGGACACGCAGAGTGGAAGCAGAAGCTTCCATGTGACTACAGCTTCTTTGGAACTTGCTTGGACCTAAGGATAGAGGAGCCAGACTCACTCTAACAATGGGGTGGCAAAATCTAACCCATACCACATGCGTTAGTACTGGTCATCCTACAGCTCATACCAGGCAGGGGAAAGGAGCTGGTTAGGGAAAAAAGGGGTCACTTTTCACCTTTGAAAGTCTTAATTTATATTTTAACTTGAAACATTTTCAGTGCCTCAGACACAGTTTAATCTTAAGTCTTTTAAGGCCCTCTGAAACAAAAAAGTATACTTTATTTTTAAATTTCCACCTTTTCTTATAGTCAGTTCCTCTCCAAAATCCCATTTTACCCTTAGATTCCACAGACTTCATCAGACCATCTGTGCTCATGAACTTGGGCCTTTGTAGAGGGAAACCCATGGCTCAGCGCCAGATGAGTTGTGCCAGCACATCCAGTGCCATGACACCCCAAATAAGACTATGTAGTAATTTATCTCTGCCATGCCATAGTACTAGAGCAGTACTCCACTGTGAGCATCACATTGGGCCAAGGATGTTGGGCACAATCTTGTAAAGTTGAGCAACCAGCTTAAACAGGGATCATTAGGCAGGTGTTTCAGAACAAACTACCACAGACATGAGTACCGTGGATATACATTCCTTAGCATGCATGGCCACAGCCTGGGACAACCCGTCCTGAGTTGAGTGTATTCCAAATGAATTGAGTGTATTCCAAATGTAGTCTCATAACTTTTCATCTGACACATCTTTACCAACTTCCTTCTGTAGTTTTTTTAAAATATAGTTTTATTTTTATTTATTTCTTTGAGAGAAAGGGAGGACGCCAGGGCCTCCAGACACTGTAAACAAATTCCAGATGCATAGGCACCCTTGTGCATCTGGCTTACGTGGGTTCCAGGTTATCAAACTGAGGTCCTTTGGCTTTGCAGTTAAGTGCCTTAACCACTAAACCAACTCTCCAGCTCCCTTCTGTAGTTTTGTTAGCCAGACAAGTACTTCCTGATTTGTAGGTCCATGAAGAATCCCTGCTAGCCCATTAATAGCTGCTGCAAAGCAGCAGGTAAGGGTCTGAAAGGGCACTACCCACCAAGTGGCTGGTATGGGCACTTACATTGCCACCTTCATGGCCACTGTAGATGGTGAGGTACAAACACATTAGCTCAGTGAACTGGACATCAATATAGCCTAACATGTTGGTGAAATTGTGGAACTTGGAGTAATGGCCCCAGTACTGCTGCCTTCCCAGTAAAGATTCCGGTAGATCTTTACTGCAACACATGGTAGCTTGGCAGTCAGGTCCATACAGTCTTCATAAGTCAACTCCCAGTACTGGTTCAGTGGATTCCCTCAGCATATGCCCAGGCAAAGTAACTTTCACTGTTGAGGGCTGTAATAGCTGCACTAAGCTGAGACATGGGGCGTAGGTTATTACGAAAGCTGACTAACATGGTGACCACATGAGAAGGCAGAGCTGCTCTTTTTGCCCTTTCCTGTGAGAGCCAAGATACCTGCTCCTCTCTTGGGATCCGTCCAGTTACCAGCAGCCAAAATAAACCTTCAGGCAGAGGTTCTTCCCTACCCTGACATTTAGGTATACTATAGCCACGGAAACAGATGTTCTCATGAAGATCAAGAGCTGATGTTTCATATATCAGTCCCTTCATGCCTCTCATGCCACCATATATCATGTCCATGGTGATTTGGCCCACTACTGTCTTGCTATGTTGCTGTCTGAAGGCCTTAATTCTGACCTGCTTTTTAGGTATCAGATTGTCCAGCACATCTTTTAAATTTGTAGAAGAAGCACTGGCATGCCAGGAGCAAGAACAAGGCAGGATGCATTCTCTTTCTTGTCTTCAATTATTGGCCTGTAGTTTGGTGGAACAACCTGTCTGGTTCTTGTTCCAGTCATATATGATAATCAAGCAGGAGATTTTACAGAACTGCCCCAACCCATCCAAGCTCCTCTTAAATAGGGAGTTAAGTGCCAGAGTTCCAAGGTCAAAGAGGAGCTGGCAGGAGAGGGTCCTAATCCTCTAACAGAAACTGCAGTGGCATGGTCCTGAAAGGCTCCAGTTGCACTGTTGAAATGGAAGCAGGCAGTTCGGGAACAGACAGGGCTCTCCCTTGGCTCTCCACAACCAGGCTGCTGCAGTGATTAAAGCCACAGTGGGTAAATTCCGTGAACCAGTCCAGGATGGAAGGAAGGGAGAGAGCTGTTGCAAAGACAGGAGCAGCTGCTGCAACTGGAGACTCCTCCAAGCTGTAGACCAGGAACTTTTTCTTTAGTATATGAGATCATTGGGTGGCCCCTGTGGTGCATTGGAGAGGATAAAGAAGACTAAGACCATGTCACCATAGTTATAGAATCTTACTGTTGCCTCCCCTAGGCTTCCCAGTCATAATCTTTATTGAAATAATTCAACTAGAAGAGCTTAAAGGCAGAGTTTGTTACAGAGTAAAGTGGAAATACCATTAGAATGAGAGTGTCCAATGGGTAGAGATAGCATTGTAGAGGAAAACATTCAATCCTGCTAATATCTGTGCTACCTAGCAAGAGTCAAAGGAATCTGTGCTCTACCAAGCCTCAAGGGAGTTAAGATATGTTTTACTGTCATAGTCTGTTTCACCTTGCTGGGATGAACCTTCACACCAGACATAGTTTATAGGAGGAATGGAGTTTATTAAAATTTACAGATCCAGGGAAGTTCCATAATGGCCCAACAAGCTGGCCCCCTTTCACAGGTCCACCCAGTGTGACACCACCAACAGCTCCACAAGCAAGCACGTGACAGGAATTCGAGGCAGAGCTCACACACTCTGCATACCTTAATCTGGAATTCCAGATCTGTCTGCAAATACACCTTAGGGCTGGACCCCAGGCTCTGCCCATAGTGACACATCTTCCAGTCAGCAGCTGAATATCTAAGACACAGGCTTCAATAAACTCATGAATCTATTGGGGGACATCCATTCAAACTACCACACTTACCTTTTTTGTGTAAGTCCCAAAAAGTTATAGGTTTACATTTGGGAAAGTACTAAGATTACGTTGAAAGGTCTTATATGCCTAGGCCTTGAACATAGCCCACTGCTGTTTCAACATTCTTATTTGAAATCTTATTTGTCAGTCTTCATAGCAGATTTTCTTGTTTCTGCCATGACTCTCAACTTTCAGTTGGTGATAGTCTTCAGTCTGGGGTGAGAGGCTCTTTTCCTTCCAGTGTCTCATATTTTTCCTTTCTTTCTATCCTACCTCAGTTACTCTTCCTATTTATAAGTCCACATGTTGAACTTATCCTTAGGCTTAAATAGCCAACCCACATTTTACTGAATTCCATGAATATCTGAGAAATATATGTGATGTAGTTGTGGTATGTTAGCTGTACATGCAACAGGGATAACCTGAATTTGATCTTGGATTGTCTCTTACTACCTTGATATGTCATTTATTTGAAACAACTGCTGTTGAAATATATTAAACATAAAATTATATTAAATATCTTATATATTTGAGGCTTCAATCCCATTCACAGAAAAGACTTTATCCCTTTGAGGATGTAGTTTGCTAGGTATAATCTCCCAGGTTGCTGGGGCAGTGATGTGGCGAATGAAGAGACAGAGGGAATCTTTGTCAACCACTGCTAGGCTATTTTGCACTCAAAAGAGGCTAAAGAAGCAAACTTTGAAGTAGAGCCACCGAATCTATGCCTTCAAAAATCAGGTTTTAAGTTTTATCATTCTTAAGCTATATATGCAGATTTTTTTTTTTTTTTTTTTTTTTTTTTGGCTTTTCGAGGTAGGGTTTCGCTCTAGCTCAGGCTGACCTGGAATTTACTATGTAATCTCAGGGTGGCCTCAAACTCACGGTGATCCTCCCACCTCTGCCTCCCAAATGCTGGGATTAAAGACGTACACCACCACACCCGACTCAGATTTCTATTCTTGACAGTAATCTCTCTTAGGATCATCTAGAATATGTTCCTTAGGGAAATCTAATAGAAGTAAATAAGAGACAAAAGGGATAAAACATTTTTATTGATAGCTATTCTGTTTTATTTGAAGCATGGAAAAAATGGAATATTTTACATTGCCTGGAGTCATAAAGATTCCAAAAGAATAGCAACCTGCAGTGGTGATGGTTTTTGGTAAGTGATAGATATGATATTTTGAATTTAACCTGTTAGAAAAGACAGATTTGATCATTTCAATTTTGTATTTTATTTGTACTACCATAAATATTCTTTAAAACTTATATAAATACATGCTATATTGTTACAATATACTAAAATATTAATAACAAACAATGCACTATTCTTTAAAATTATAAAATGAACCAAATATTGACCTTTCTTCTTTTGTTGAAACAAGTTCTCCTGTTCGCAGGCTCAATTTAAACTCACTATGTACTATGTAGCCAAGGATGATGTTCAACTCCTGACATTCCTACACTCACTTCCCACATGCTGGGGTTACAAGCATGTACCCCCATGCCTGGCTCAGACAGTACCTTATAAATGAAAATGCTACATGAACTTTAACTAAAGGACTGAATTGTGTAGAATTGTTATTCAGCTTCACAAGTAAACAGTAACAAGTACTTCAGAAGCATGTTCACTGTTTTATAGATTATTTATAAAAGGATAAAAAAAACTTTTGCAAATAGTAATATGGCAATACAAATAGGAAATGCCTGTCTTTGGAGTGACTTCACAGATCATGTATTTCAGAAATACGTGCTAAGTCACAGAAAAAAATTAGGCTTGTGGAAAAGTGTATACGGAAGGAATTGCCATATGTTTAAAGCCTTTTTGTTTTGTAAATCAATGATAGCACACCTCTATGGCTCAGTATATGCATCCTTGAGAGGGAGACATATTCATAGCTGTTGAGAATTCAGCAATTTGTCTTCTGTTAGACTGTGCTGTACACAGTCTAATTTTTCCATCCTCAGTTTTTAAATTATATGGAAAAAAATCAACATGGAAACCAAACTTTCTTAACCAGAAACTTAATGTGTTCATGAGGAGCAGCATTATTAAATCTCTTCTTTAAAAGGAAGGATTTGAGAGCTGGAAAGATGGCTCAGCGGTTAAGGCACTTAACCTGCAAAGCCTAAGGACCCAGGTTCAGTTCCCTATTACCAATGTAAAATCAGACGCACAGTGTGGCACATGCATCTGGAGTTCTTTTTCAGTGTCTACAGGCCTCAGCATTCCTATACTCACTCTCTTTCTCTCTCTTTCATACACACATAAATAAATAAATAACTAAATAATTTTTGAAAAAGGAATGAATTTAATTTTTAAAAAAATTTTATTGATTTATTTATTTGAGAGAGAGAGAGAGAGAGGCAGACAGAGAGAATAGGTGTGTCATGGCCTCCAGCCACTATAAAACAAATTCCAAATGTATGCATGTAGCTTCATGTGGTTATGGGCAATTGAACCTGAGTCCTTAGGCTTCGCTGGCAAGTGCCTTAAACACTGAGCCATCTCTCCAGCCCTGAAATTTTGTGTATACCAAATTACAAAAGATATGCTTAAGGGTTTTGGATTAAGTAATAAATAATTGCTAAGCATTTTCAAGTCTTTGTTTATATTCATTAGCTAAAGATTTGTAAGCATTGGTCATCACCACTCCCCAGGAAACTCACAAGTGTTGAAAGGCCTAAAGTTTTTTAAAAGTATCTTTTCCCAAGACTTGTGAATCATGCAATGCAACATAGATAACTTCTTTTTGTTCTAATGGAGCCAGTACAGTAACCCTTACATTGTGGTGATTATAGAGGAGAGCTTCTTTTATTTTTGTAATTAAGTTAATTGATCCTTTATTGATAATTGGAGTTGAGAATTTCTGAAGTTAAGTCGTATGACTGAAAATACACCATGAAAATATTATAGCATATGAGTCTTAGTCCTGGTGAAATGATGTATAGAGCCAACTTGATAAATAAGTAGTATAAATTTTAAGGCACTTAATGTTGAAGCCAAAAAATTGAATGTGTATATTGCATCATTATATTTTAAAATATATTAAGCTACATTTTTCTTTAAATAAAAAATCTTTTAGGAAACCATTTCTTTATCAATTATCACCTTTGATGTGATTGGTTATTATGATACATATTATATGATGTAGATATATTTGGAAGTAGTGATATCACTTGTAATTAGCATATATAACCCATGACTTCTGTCCTAGAATACTCATCCTTGAAACTTGTAATTCTGACTTTGTTCTCTTAAGCAAGATACTTAGAATGTTTTTTTTTCTTCTTTTACATATTACAATCAATTTCAGTATTATTCGAACAGTTGACGGTAAAGTTCTACACAAATACAAGCACCCAGCTGCAGTATTTGGTTGTGATTGGAGCCAAAACAACAAGTAAGTATTTTTTCCTAAATTATATTTCAGAGATTTAAAAAATAACATAAAGTTTAGACCAGGATGTCCAGCCTTATGACATTTTAATATGACAGTATCATGTGTAGATGTACTGGGCCTCATTCATAGCTATTCTGGGATGTATGTGACCTACAGATCACAGGTTCAACACAGCTATTTTAAATAAAAGACAGTCCCCATAGGATGAGATTCATAGTAAATAAATGGCTCATTTGTTTTAGCTATTTCTGTTGTATGATTATTTCACATACTTCAGAAATAGTGACTTCCTGTCTTGAAAATACCACTGTGATACTTTTGTAACAAAGCACATTGCTAGCTAATGAAAAATGGATATAAGCTTATTCAATAGGTCTAGGTGGCTTCTTCTATAGAAATACACTTTTGTCTCTAATTTCTTTTTTTGAGGTAGTCTCTAGCCCAGGCTGACCTAGAATTCACTATGTAGTCTCAGGGTGGCCTCAGACTCACAGTGGTCCTCCCATCTTTGCCTCCTAAGTGCTGGTAGTAAAGGCACGCAACACCACACCTGGCTATAATTTCTTTTCAGTGTCTATGCAATGTTTTCTTCACCTTGGCTTCCCATAGCACCTGTACCAGACTACAGCCTCTACATTGCATAATTTCTGCTTGAAGTGGATGGGTTGGAAAAGCCAAGCTTGAGAGCTGAGTTTACATTTTAAATTAAATTCAATAAAACTGCACTAAAGTCAGATGTTCTTCTCACTGCATTTCTAAGAATTTTGTTTCAGTGTTCTCTCTGAAATGATAGAAGTGATACTTAGAAATTCATACCTCCTTTGCATATTATCAAAAACAATAGCAAAGCCAGTAGTGGTGGTGCACATCTTTAACCCCAGCAATCGAGAGGCAGAAGTAGGTGGATCATCATGAGTGTGAGACCACCTTGAGACTACATAGTGAATTGATGAATACATAGCTAGAGCAAGACCCTACCTCAAAAAAATAAAAATAAAAATAAAAAAATAGGAATTTTCTTATGCCTTTTTGTAACACATATAAAAGTTTAAGTCTTATACCTGGGTTTGAATCAACCACATAAAATATAATAAATGCACTTGTATGTTTCTTTCAGCAAATGTAGACTAATTTATTGGTACATTTTTACTGTATAAGTAACAGGACCTGGTTACCAGGCCTTTCCTACCCCTGATATTTCTTGTCTTAAGAACAAATAATTGCTGAAAACAAAAACTTCTAAAGGAAGAGTTTTTGGCATTTTTCTTGATACCTTATAATCACAATTTCTGCCTCCAGTCAAATATAAATGCAGAGTGCACTCTCCATCTAAATAGCTCCTTCTAAGCATTTCCGTTCAGTAAAAGTGATAATGTTTATGTTTTTATTCAGTTGGTTTTGGATTTGCTTTTTCTGAATCATGTTCAGAATTTACGCTGTGTATTACCACTTTATCTCTCCCCATGACACCTACTCTATATTGCAATCAGTGAATATTTAAACACAGAACTGAGAGCTGGGGTTATAGATTAGTGGTAAAGTGTTTGCCTAGCATGCTTGGAGCTCTAGCTTCTATCCAGCACCACAGAGTGAAAGAGAGAAGCTGAAAGAGAGAAAATGAGAACCTTTCTATCTATGGGCATAAATCCCTCAGTAATTTCCCATTGTAGGAAAACTGTATAAACTAGTAAGCCCTGTAAGGATGACCTCTCTGTCTACTCTGTTCATCTCATTCTGTCCCTTGCTCTTGCTCCAAAACTTCCAGTTACATTAGCTTTCACTTTCATGGACCAACCAGATGATTTTCACCTCAAGACTTTCACTTATGTTACCTTTCTTTATTTAACATTCTGTTTCCTACCACACACCATACCCTTACCTAAGGTTGGAGACAGATAGTATCTCTCTGGCTCTCAGCAGGATAAAAAAACTGCTTAAAAGAAACACTTCTTTGACCTTTATATTAGGTGGAATTCCCCCTATAATGTGCCCTTGGTACATGTCATATTATAATTTTACATGTGTAATTGAGTGCATAATGGGTATCTTATCCTAAAGCGTAAGTCTTAGGCGATCACAGGCTATCTTATTTTGTATTTAGCAGAATGTTCTTGGCAAAAGTGCATAGTTTTCTCTCTTTATATTTAATATTCCACAAGTACACTTTCTCTCTTCATCTTTAGAGAGGACTGTTTATATGATGGCTAGAATGGATGTTTCTCAAACAGACTTCTGGCAGGCACATAATTTCTTCAGGTTTTTCTAGTATCCATAATTTTTTCCTATCACCATCAAATATTATCAAAAAGATATAAATAGTATTTTACTCTTGTGGTTAGAATGATGAGTGGAAACATTGAAGTCATATTGCACTTGCAGAAGACTCTTAGTTTCATATAATACTTAAAGGATTCAAGGAAGGTAAGACACTAAAGAAGAATGGAAGACCCACTGTGACTGACTGTTACTAAGACAGCCCTAGTGTGCAGAGGGCTTTCCCAGTGTCCTTCTTCTAGTTGATATGATGTGTAATAATAATTCTACAATTAGCAAATCAACAGAAAATCTCACCACTCATCATCTGGGGCCCTCCATACAAAAAAATAGTAGAAAAATATAAAGTTAGAGAAATATTCAAGAAATTATACATCTAGGGATACTAAAAAAAACTTATGGAAATACAAATGTATTGCCTTTTATATAAGGTGAATGGTACACAAATTCAATCAATTAAAATGGAACACTGAGGATTTGAAACTCTTCATATTGAATTTCTGCAAGCAATCCCCTGATTATACATGGTATACATCTTTATGTGTTTGTATATCAAGGAAGAACAATGCTTTATTTAGAAATTAGAACTATTGTACATTTCAAAAATTGTTGGTAGTAAATAATCTCAAAATTATTATAGTTAATGTTCCACTAATGACATTTCAGAGACATGATAGCCACCGGCTGTGAAGATAAAAATGTCCGTGTCTACTATCTAGCCACCAGTTCTAATCAACCACTGAAAATATTCAGTGGACATACAGCAAGAGTGTTTCATGTTAAATGGTCTCCTTTGAGGGAGGGAATTCTTTGCAGCGGTTCTGATGATGGGTATGTACTTTTGAACTTGAATTTTCTTGTCCTGTTAAATGATAAACTTGTATTTTCCATATAGAAATATTTAAAATATGAAGTCAATAACTAAACAGTTTAGAAGGAAGTAAACTTTAAAAAAAAAAACTTAAATTATCTTACTCCATAAAATGCTTGCTATCTTTGTGTCCATAGGAGTCTGACCTGGTTCCCAATTCCAGATATGGGTTCCTTTCCACTGAGTGGATCTCTAAGCCAATCAGAAAGCTATTGGTTACCCACCAAGGCTGTGTGCCAGTATTGCACTGTGTGTACATCTTGTCAGGGTGTTTGCTTCTGGGTAGCTTAAACCCCCTGGTTGCTTGGACTGTTGAAAGCCACTTTCCTCAAGTAGCTCATGTAGCACTTTTCAGCACTAGACAGGCTAACTCTCTGGGGTCTAGCTCTGTTCCAGGTTCCAGCCAGGTCTCTCTGTGTTCTGATCCAGCAGCATATAGTGTCTTCAGCAATAGGGCCTTACCTTTTACCTCAGGTGGGTAATCAAGTGCTTTGACAGAAGCCTGTCAAGTTTTGGGGTCCTCATAGGTCTCTCCAATCAACAGCTCATTGTGGGTTGCATCTGCTTTCTGGTACTGGTAGTTACAGGTCAGAGCCAAAAAAAATTTTAAGGTTAGGCTTCATCCCACCCCCTCCAGGGCCCTTTTCAGGTGTGCCCCCATAGTCGTGTTGAGTGTTCAATCTTTTAGTCTAACTTCAAGGATAAAGGTTTCTATGGGAAGCCGGGCGTGGTGGCGCACGCCTTTAATCCCAGCACTCGGGAGGCAGAGGTAGGAGGATCGCCGTGAGTTTGAGGCCACCCTGAGACTCCATAGTGAATTCCAGGTCAGCCTGGGCTAGAGTGAAACCCTACCTCGAAAAACCAAAAAAAAAAAAAAAAAAAAAAAAAACAGGTTTCTATGGTATCAGTTCATTTGGAGTTTAGTTTTGTGTTTTTTCCATCACCATCCACTTCCCCAAACCCTTCCATCCCTATTGTCTGGACCTCAAGTTGCCTATCTGGGTGTGTCAGCTACTGGAGCTGATCCAGGTTAGGACCTGTAGACGAGTTAGATCATGAGGCATTTGTCTTTCTGAGATTATGTGAGTTCACTGAGTATGATCTGTTCCAAGTCCATCAGTTTTGCTACAAATTTCATTTTTCATTTTTTTCTTATTCCTGAGCTGAATTCCATTGTCATCAAAGGAGGGACACCTGTTCTAGTGGCCCTTATAACATTATATTATATAACATATTAATATATTATAAATGAGAAAGCATAGTTGGAAATTGATAGCATCTAATGCTAACATTTATGAGAAATTAATATCAAAATATTAGTTTATATTATTTTTGAGTATGCAGTCATCCATAGATGTCCACTGAGGTTTATTCCAGGACGCCATGTGTCTATCAGTCTCATTGAATGTCAAAATCTTTTTTTTAATAGTTTTTTTGGTTTATTTATTTTTATTTATTTATTTGAGAGCAACAGACAGAGAGAGAGAGAGAGAAGGGGCACACCAGGGCTTCCAGCCACTGCAAACAAACTCCAGACGCATGTGCCCCCTTGTGCATCTGGCTAACGTGGGTCCTGGAGAATCGAGCCTCGAACCGGGGTCCTTAGGCTTCACAGGCAAGTGCTTAACTGCTAAGCCATCTCTCCAGCCCTCAAAATCTTTTGTATAATACCATGAAGTGGGCTGGAGAATCGGTTTAGAGGTTAAGGTTCATGCCTATGAAGCCTGAGGACCCAGGTTCAATTCTCCAGGTTCCATGTAAGCCAGATGCACATGGTGGCTCATGCATCTAGAGTTCATTTGTTGTTGCTAGAGGCCCTAGCACACCCATTCTCTCCCTCCCTCTCTCTCTCTCTCTCTCTCTCTCTCTCTGTTTTCCTCTCTCTCCCTCTCTCTGTCTCTAATAAATAAATAAATAAAAATAACCCTTAAAAAGGAGAGTAGTGTTAAAAAACATGTAATATTTGTATATAAACCTATATATTTTTTTCTTTCACATATTTTTAATTACCTTACTATCTGAACAGTTAAATACTATGTAAATCACAAAAATGGCAAGAAGAGCACAAGTATGCATATATTCATAACAGATGTATTTTTAAAAATATTTATTTGAGAGAGAAAAGAGAGGCAGAGAGAGAAATGGGGTGGGGAGGGTGGGGAGAATGGTTGTGCCAGGGCCTTTAGCTATTACAATCAAACCCCAGACTCATGCACCACCTTGTACACCTGGCTTTATGTGGATACTGGAAAATTGCAACAGGGTCCTTAGACTTTGCAGGCAAGTCTTAACTGTTGAGCTATCTCTCCAGCCCCCAAATGTATTTATTTAAAGGCTGTTGATCCTTGGTTGAATCTGTGGATATATAAATCCACAGATACTGAGGGCTGATTATGGTACCTGTTTTAGGCAAATGGTGCAACAGAAGGCAGAAAAAAAAATCTATGACTTCATTTGTCACTTAACATGCTCATTTTTAGTTCCATCCATTTTTTTTGGAAACATTTAAGTTTGTTTTTCTTTATGGCTGAATCAAACTGATTTATGCACATATACATATTCCTTATCTATTCATATGTTAATGGGTACACAGGGGCTGATTCAGTAACTTGATTATAGTGAATAATAGAGTGATAAACATGAGTATACAGCAAGTCAGTTTTTGCAAGGCATGGTGGTACACACCTATAATCCTAGAACTGGAGAGTTAATTAAGAAGACCATGAGTTAAAGCCAGGGTGGGCTACATGGCAATACCTTTGTCTTAAAAGAAAACTAAGCTGGGCTGAAGAGATGGCTTAGTGGTTAAGGTGCTTGCCTATGAAGCCTAAGGACTCAGGTTTCATTCTGCAGGTCTCACGTTAGCCAGATGCACGTCGTGATGCATGCATCTGGAGTTCATTTGCAATGGCTAGAGGCCCTGGCGTACCCATTCTCTCTCTCTCTCTCTCTCTCTCTCTGTCCTTCTGTACCTAATAAATAAATAAATAAAACGATGAAAAAAATTAAGTTGATTCTTACTCCTTTGGGTATGTACCAAGGAGATGTATATCTAATTCAAGTACTAGTTCTGCTTTTAATTTTTTCAGAAACTTTCACATTAATTTCCATGTACATTCCCACCAACAGTGAGTAAGGTTTTCTTTTTCCAGGATACTTGCCAGCTTCTATTATTGCAGAATATCTTCATTGTAGATATCCTGACTGAGGTGAGATGGAGCCTCAATTAACATTCCCAGATGGCTGAAATACTAGACTTTTTTTCAAGTATTTGCTAGCCCTTTGCATGTCTTCATTTAAAACTGGCCAAGTTAATTGGCCCATTACTGTTGGATTATCCCCCATCCTTCCAAGTCTTCTCTAAAAGAATTCAGTGCTTAGTTTTCTGTTTCCAAAATGCTTAGCCTATTTTTTACATCTTAAATGTCACTTTCTTAGAGCTCTTTAAAAGGATTATTTTCTCTCTAACACCTGGCATTTAGTAGATGCTCAACATTTTTAATACAAAGTGAGAGGCAGCTAAACTCCAAATTACTAAGTACTATAAGGTTACTGACAAAGAATAATCCCATGATCATACTATCACCATCCTATGCATTACACGTGATACTTGAACAAGATAAGGATAAGGTGCCAAATTCTACCAATCACATACACGCTTTAAATACACAGGATTTTTGATAACCCTAAACTTTGCTAATAGTCTGCTGTTGACTAGAAGACTTACCAATACAATAAATAATCAATAACTCATGTTATGTATGTTGTCTATATTATATATGGTGAAAATACACAGGAACTATGGGAGATCACTTTGTACTATGGTATACAATGTGCTGGAACAAGAATGGGTCAATAAGATTGTTAGTGTCACTTGGCCTTTTAAGCTGACACTTATAAAGCTGCAGTAGCAGGTAATGGCTATGAAATTAGTATACTAGTTCAGTATTACTACAGTTAGAATTTATGCAGCTGTGATTTAGTGTTATATCTTTGTATTTGCTTATATCTCTTAACTGCAAATGGTGCCATGTATGGTCTATAAGTGTTTGTATATACATATTTATTTTACAAAATGTTGCATGCCTATGGCAAAAGAAACAAGTAAGCCTTAAATATATAACAGTATAAACAGTATAAATTATAAAAATAGTCTACTTTACAGTTCAATATAAGCCTTAGCATATGAATATTTTAATATTGTCAGATTGGTGTTTGTTACTAAAATACTATAGTGAACTATCCAAATGAAATGGGAATTTAGAAGGTCTTAAGTTAATTTTGTTTTTAATTTTTTATCATAATACTTTTTGTATTTTATACAATTAGTAATCAAAGTAATATCATGAGTTCAATTACAATTAATATTTTTGGTTGAGGTGTGACTAATTCTGTACTTAACAAACAACTTATTTTACAAATATATGATAAAATCATATATTATTTGACAAATATATGATAAATATATGATAAAATCATTTACTATATTAATAAAAACATAACTTATCAGCCATAGTTTCTCTTTAATTATATTTCTTCTTGATATTTGATTTTTAGAAAATCATGTTTCAACCTATAATTTATGAAGCAGTATATTTACTCCCACTAATAACTGACCAATAAAGATTAGGAAAGAAAACATACTGAAATATTTAGCTGAGATAGTTAAATATTCATTTCTGTCTGCTATAAAGAAACGAATATAAGCATATCTTAAACATAAAATGCTCCACAAATATGTTAGGAAATAATCACTCTGCTCCATTGAGACTGTGTCTATCCTTAAATTATAATACATATATAACATTCTACTTTCAGTTCTGTTCGAATCTGGGATTATACTCAAGATACTTGCATAAATGTTCTTAGTGGACATACTGCTCCTGTGAGGGGATTAATGTGGAATACTGAGATTCCATATCTGCTAATATCTGGCAGCTGGGACTATACTATTAAAGTATGGGATACTCGGGAAGGAGTATGTGTGGATACTGTATATGATCATGGTGCAGATGTGTATGGTAAGTGGTTTTCATGAACTTGCTATTTTGATGGATTAATGATGTTTATATAATTTATGAGTAAAACAATATTTTAAAAGATTCATGGTATTTCATTTTCAGATAACATTTTGTTCATTTGAAAAAAATACATGTTCCTTGTTAAACTATCATAATCACAAAAGATAACCAAAGAAATTACTAGACATTATCAGATGGCTCTTGTGATCACTGTGGTATTTACTCAGCAGGCATCTGTTCTATGTACACACACACACACTGCATACATAAATACACATATGTGTACATGTTTGGGTTGGGGTTTATCACTTCCTAATCTATCACTCCAGGGTAAATTGTAGAACAAGAGTAATGGTAGCATAAATTTTGCTTATTTAGCCATTCTCCTATTTTGTGTTTTTTAAGTACTTAGTGAAGTTTTTCTTTAATATTTTGTTTGTTTATTTATTTGAGAGAGAGGGAGAGAAAGAGAAGATGAGGCAGGCAGAGAGAAAGAATGTGTGCACCAGGGTCTCCAGCCAATTCAAGTGAACTCCAGACATAGGTGCCACCTTGTGCATCTGGCTTACATGAGTACTAGGGAATCGAACCTAGGTTCTTAGACTTTGCAGGCAAGTGCCTTAACCACTAAGCCATCTCTCTAGCCCCTTGTTTTGTGATTTTTTTTTTTTTTTTTTTTGGTTGTTCTTTCAGATACGGTCTCACTTTAGTCCAGGCTGACCTGGAATTCACTATGTAGTCTCAGAGTGGCCTCAAACTCTAAGTGAATTGTGTTATACTTGCCATTTAACCAAATGAAATATAAGTCCAGTATTTTCACTAGGCACATTTGGTTTCTCAAAGTCATGTATTTTGTATCCATATTTGCAGCCAAATGTAATTTTGTTGTAATTTCAATGCTGTAAATGTTAAATGAACTACATATAAATAAAAAGATTTGTAAGTGTTTATTGTTGTAAAAGTAGGCTCTTTTCCCCATCAGGTTTAACCTGCCATCCAAGTCGTCCCTTCACCATGGCTTCCTGTTCCCGTGATTCTACTGTGAGACTCTGGTCATTAATACCTTTAATCACCCCTTTACAAATAAATATTCTGGCAGACAGATGTTGGGAAGAAATTATCGGGAATACTGGTATTGAATATGATTTTATTGATTTTACTTTTAAATAATACTATATAAGAAAATTTCCCCTACTGAGTCATGTCTCTTCTTCAGATAATGCTCTAGAAAAAGGCACTCCTCCTCTATTGTGTGGGAAAGTATCAAGAGATATTAAACAAGAAATAGAAAAGCTAGCGGGTAATCCTCGACTGAAAAAACTAAGATGGTTTTCAGAGTGTCTATCAGTAAGTATCTTAGGAATTAAAGATGAGCAGTTTTCCATTAGCCAGAATGAGTCATAACTATTGTCATTAACTTTTCACTTGTTTACACTCAGGATCCCAACATAGTGAAAAGTGTTCAATTTAACCTAATCTGTTTAAGGAAATTTAAAACTAGAAATGATTAACAACATGATATATGGTTACTATTTTGTTTTTCAATGTAGATAACTGAGAATTATAATATTTTTTGAATATGCAGAATACTGTGAGAGTTTTTCTTCACTCTTTTTTTTTTTTTTTTTGGTTATTATGTACCAACTTTTTAGACTCCAGGTGGCAGTGACAACTTATGGAACTTGGTTTCTGTGGTAAAAGGACAGGATGATAGCTTACTGCCTCAGAACTACTGCAAAGGAATCATGCATTTGAGACATCTGATCAAATTTAGAACAGTAAGTGAAGTTCCCAGGCATGATGTACACAAGCACATGTTTCCCTTTTCATTGTTAAAGTAAGAAAACTATGCTACATTCACTATATATATTTGTACTATTGATTGATAGTTTGAAGTAAATGAATATTGGGGAGATAAATTTTGAAAACAAGTCATGGAAGTAGGAATTATTTGAGAACACATTAAGGTTTGCTGAGGTTGAATCTTGTGACATTCTTCAAAGGTCACTTGGAATACTGTGAAATGTTTCATCTTTTCCCTGTTATCTAAAAGTGATTATGGCATATGGTGTGCTGTGATTTATTGTCAGAGGACCTATAGGCTATGTACAGGGTTATGTTAAATTAAAAGTGATTATGCAGCTTTTAATGAATGTCAGTACAAAGTTACTATTCAACTTATGGTAGAGACAGTATCCAGTATTAAGAAAAAAAAAAAAACCTGTTCTGGGTCCAGAAAGAAAAAAATCATTTGTATATTATCAATGAAATATCAATAGTTAACATTGGAACTTCAAAAACATTGTGATGGGAATGTAGATTTGGTGGTCCCAGTAATAGTCCTCTTCAGAAAGAGGGAGAAGTTTCTTATATTACAAAGCAAACACCTGGAGGTTATAAGTGAAAACCTTTTATTTAAATATTTTTTGTCTTCAGTTTTTTATCACTCCCTCTTTTTTTTTTTTTTTTTTTTTTTTTTTTTTTTTTTGGTTTTTCGAGGTAGGGTCTCACTCTAGCCCAGGCTGACCTGGAATTCACTATGGAGTCTCAGGGTGGCCTCAAACTCACGGCGATCCTCCTACCTCTGCCTCCCGAGTGCTGGGATTAAAGGCGTGCGCCACCACACCCGGCTATCACTCCCTCTTGACCTCTGGAACTCTAAGTAATCCACATTTGGAGAGTGTAAGGACAATAAAATGCATTTTTCTCCTCCTAGTCCACATTTCCATGAAGATCCAACTATGTTTTTAAAGATATATCATACGTTTAGATATTTAATTTATAATGTTGTATGCTTTTAAAATATTGACCTAATATAAAAACTTCCATCTTTTTATTTTCTTTATATCCAGTCTGAAGCACAAGAACTAACAACAGTCAAGATGTCTAAATTTGGTGGTGGTATTGGTGCACCTACTAAGGAGAAAAGACTGAAGGAAGCTGCTGAAATACATTTAAGATTAGGACAGATTCAGAGATACTGTGAACTTATGGTCGAACTTGGAGAGGTAATTTACTTTTAAAGGAAAATCAATGCAACTAACATAGTACTGTACTATGAGCATTAAGAATATAATTGGTTCAGCCGGGCGTGGTGGCGCACGCCTTTAATCCCAGCACTCGGGAGGCAGAGGTAGGAGGATCGCCATGAGTTCGAGGCCACCCTGAGACTACATAGTGAATTCCAGGTCAGCCTGGACTAGAGTGAAACCCTACCTCGAAAAACCAAAAAAAAAAAAAAAAAAAAAAAAAAAAAAAAGAATATAATTGGTTCTATGTATTAAAAATATGAAGCATATTTTTTCAGATCTAGTTGATTCCCTGCCAAAGTGATATCAGGTTTATACCCTAGAACAGTTTAATAAAGGGAGGTTTCCAGGCTAGCCCTCCTAAAAAATAATTATACCCCAGTCCAGACCTACAGAAGCATCACTTCTGGGGATAATGTCCAGCTATCTGTGCTTTTGTACTTAATTCCTCCTGGTTATTCTCATGGGTGTTCAAATTTGAAAACCACTGCCTATGATTTTTTAATGATTATTATTATGAACTTTACAATATGAACATATTACATATTGGTCATATTCTCATAGGTTTATACTCTTGTATCCCCACTCTCTCTCACCCCCATTCTACTCAGGGCCCTCCTCAGTGGGGTTGTTGGTATTCATTGTGGGGTCATGAATGCACCAGGCAGTCTCAATGGAGGGGACAATATCTTAGGATACAGCTTTTCACCCTGTGGCTCTTACAATCTTTCTGCTCTGTTTTCTTACAGTCTTTCTGCCCCATCTTCTGCAATGTTTTCTGAGCCGTAGCCAGCACTGACATGCTCATAAAGGAATCCCCTTCTTGTCATAACTAGACCACTGCCTGGCCAGAAAATGGCGTTTCACAGAGTATTGTCTTTCTAAGTATATTCACAGGACATATTCTGATTTTTTAAAAGGACTGAAGCAAAAAAAAAAAAAAAACTATTTGTTAGAAAAGCTAGCCGGGTATGGTGGCGCATGCCTTTAATCGCAGAGGTAGGAGGATTACCATGAGTTCCAGGCCACCCTGAGACTACCTAGTGAATTCCAGGTCAGCCTGGGCTAGAGTGAGACACTACCTTAAAAAACCAAATATATAAAGATTTTATATATATATATATATATATATATATATATATATATATATTCTGTAGGTGAAACTGTGCTGCTTAGACTATACCTTCCTTTGGAAGGGAGGTAGTAACTAGGATAGAACACTCATATGGAGAAGGTGCTTTCATTTCTGTGTTCTAGGTGTTGTTTACATGGAGATATATAGGTCTTGGAAATTCAGTGGGCTTTTTCCCTTTCTTGCAAAAGATCACAAAAAAGATCAACAGAGAAATTCTCTAGCTTTCCACCGCACCAAAACAAATGGTAGGATGGCATAGACACAATAGACACAATAGTTTATTTTTTAAAGTATCTAAGTTACTTAACTTTTTAAAAATGTTTTTATTTTATTTTAAGAGAGAGAGAGAGAAAATTGGTGCATGAGAGCCTCAGCCCCTGCAATCGAACTCCAGGTGCTTGTGCCACCTAGTGGGCATGTGCAACCTTGCACTTGCATTACCTTTGTGCACCTGGTTTTTGTGGGATCTGGAAAGTGGAAAATGGGTCCTTAGGCTTCGCAGGCAGGCACCTTAATAGCTAAGACATCTCTCCAGCCTAAGTTACTTAACTTTTAATTGAAAAATATACTAAGAATACTTGGAAATAATATGAGAATGCAGTTAAATTACATATAATAGGAAGTGTAGTTAAATAAAAATAAATCAAAATTAAATTTAATCCACTTGGTATTCTTCACTTTCCCATATACCTAGAAACAATGAATATATTTATCATAATAAAATGTGACACTTGAAACTATTATTGAAGATGACATTTAACTTAAAAAAATGTTTATTTTAGGAGTTATGTAAACTTTTTATAAAGATTAGATTTAAAGGTTACTATTGTCAACAAGACAATACTATAAAGAAAAAATATATTAAGAGTCAAGGGGACACATGAATAAATAAATTTTGGTAGAACAATATAATTATTTACTGAATTGTATATTTGGTTCCTAAAATTCCACTTGGTGTGCCTATAAGTGCTCATGGTTGCTTCTTTATAGGCAGTTTCTATTACACTAAGCTTAATACTATGGGATCAGGGAAGCATGTCATCCTTTTACAAGATTTATTTTTTCAATGAAATAGCTAAGTGAATTCAAATTTAATTTAACCAACATATTAACTTTTTTCTTCCATTTTTCAAGCTATACTGAAGATAAATTTCCTCTGAAGGCATTGTAATGTACCTTTTACATAACAGGATATGTCATTTTTAAAGATAACCTTTTTAAAAATTCATATATTATTTTAAGTTAATTACCATTTTTTGTAGCATTAAGTACAGTATAACCCTAGTGTTTTGGTAAAATTTAATGAAAATTAAGTTTTCATTTATTTCAGAATATTTATTTTCAGTAGTGTTGACTTTAAATCCATAAATCCAAGTAGTAGTCATAATCAAACTTGATTTAAAAATAAGCTGTTTTGAGAGTCAATTAAGAAAATGACTGGTATTTTAATTACAAAGGAATAAATAAATATAATTTAGATAAATGAAATAGAAAGAAATTATGTTTATATAGTAAGTGTAATAGCAATTTTTTTCTGTGAGGAGTTGGATTTCCCCTCTAAATCATAGGAGGTTTTTTTTTATCTTTTTTACTACCTGTTGCAAAAATATTTATTTTGTATATAATGCACTAAATAACATACAGAAATATTCTTGGCAATCTAAAAACTGTAAAAATTTTCATTATAGGTAAGAATCAACAAAAAGTCTGTTGAAGATTATAGAATGCAATCCAAATGACTGTGTTTCTGCTCTTCTTTTCTGTTATTCTAGTGGGACAAAGCCCTGTCAATTGCACCTGGGGTCTCAGTAAAATACTGGAAGAAGTTAATGCAGAGGTAAGGGGGAAAGTCTGTCCCAGAAATATGCATGAAAGTCATATTAAAATAAAAACAATCAAGCTGGGTGGGGTGGCTCACACCTTTAATCCCAACACTCAGGAGGCAGAGGTAGGAGGATCACCCTGAGTTCGAGGCCACCCTGAAAATTCACTCCTAGGGTGAATTCTAGGTCAGCCTGGGCTAGAGTGAGAGCCTATCTCAAAAAACCAAAAAAAATATAATAAATAAATAAATAAAAATAAAAACAGTCAGAAGTGATGGTACACACTTTTAACCCCACACTCAGGAGGCAGAGTTAGGAGAATCGCTGTGAGTTCAAGGCCAGCCTGGGACTACAGAGTGAATTCCAGTCAGCCTCAGGTACAGTGAGACCCTACCTATTCCAAAAAAAAAAAAAAAAAAGAGGGGCTAGAGAGATGGCTTAGCAGTTAAGGGCTTGCCTGTGCAGCCTAAGGACCCCGGTTCGAGGCTCGATTCCCCAGGACCCATGTTAGCCAGATGCACAGGGGGCACATGTGTCTGGAGTTCGTTTGCAGTGGCTGGAGGCACTGGCGTGCCCATTCCCTTTCTCTCTCTGTCTGTCGTTCTCAAATAAATAAATAAATAAAAATAAACAAAACAAAAGAAAGAAAAGAAAAAAGAAAACCAATCTAGAAGCATGGTAGTAGCCATTGAGATTCCTTAATGAATTTTGTATCTGTTGCTAGAATAAGTTAACTAAATTAGTTATAAATCATTTTGGTGTTCTTATATTTGTTGTGATCTGATGAAAATGGAGGAAGACAGATTTCTTCCTATCAATAGAGAAAAGAAAGCCCAGCATACATATCAACAGTATATCTAAGTGAAAAGATTTGAGAGTAATCAATAGTTCATATACTACTCTTTATATAATTGTTGGATCCTATTCTATGTATAATTGTGGGACTTTTTCTCTGAAGATACTAATCCTTGCCATTTTCCTTGATGAAGAGCAAAGGAGGTACTGATAAACTTAAGGTTCTTATTTCAAAATACAATAAGATAACAAGAAAGCTTTCCTTCAGGTATTTTACTTTCCTAGGGTTACTGTAACAAATAGCTCTAAACTAAGTGAACTAAGTGACTTTAAATAGAAATTATTTGTCTCATAGTTCTAGAGATTTAAAAAAGTCTAAAATCAGTTTGTTCGTAGATTTGTTTCCCTATGGAAGCTCTAAGGGAGTCAATTTTGTGCTTTTCTTGGGGTTTCTTTGTGGATTAGAGATGACAAGTAGCAGATATGAAAGGGCCAGTTAGCATGTAGATAACCATATCAGAAGACAGTGGCCTGTAAGCCTTATGTGGTAATGGGGGAAAAGAAGGAAAGTCGATGCTATATTCAAGAAAATACTTAAAATTTTCTTCTTTAATAATATATATACTCACACATTTGACTAAACCAATTTAAAGCTCATAAACTCATCATATTTATCTGCTTTATAACTTTATAATGTATTAAAAGTTAAATGTCCATTTTAATACCAGTTTTAAGAACTGAACAGTATGCTATAGTTGAAATATGAAATGTATTTAGGAGAAATTAAATACAGTATTTATTATTTTATACAATTTTTATTTGTGTTCTATATGATATGATTTTTAAATTTAAGTCAGTTTAAACATGCCATAGAAATGTATGAAATCCACTATAAATTTTAAATGTTTCTAAAAAAATGGTAGTCTAGCCAAAAACCTTGAAATTAATATTTGACTTAAATTTACCATTATATATATATGTGTATATATATATATATCTTTATGCCTTTAGAAGAGCTGACCAATTAATCCAGGAAGATAAGGATGATGTCATCCCATACTGTATAGCCATTGGTGATGTGAAAAAACTTGTCAATTTTTTTACATCCAGAGGTCAACTTAAAGAAGCTCTGCTTGTGACACAGGTAAAATTGCATAAGCATGCCAGCCACCTACATTGGTAAGCAGATGTATAGGAGGGAGAAAAATCCAATTTATGGATTTGCTGTCATGTGATTGACAATTATTGATGGCTCATCTGTCTCAGTCTTTATACTAGTCCTATTGAACTGACTTTTGAAAAATATTTATTTATTTATTTATTTATTTATTTCTGTGTGTGTGTGTGTGTGTGTGTGTGTGTGTGTGTAAGAGAAAGGCAGGGAACAAACAGAAAGGAGACAGAATGAGTAATTATGGGAAAACTAGGGCCTACTCCCAGTGCAAATGAACCCCAGATACATGTGGCTTTACGTGGGTACTGGAGAATTAAACCAGGGCTGTCAGGCTTTGCAAGTAGGTGCCTTTAATTGCTGAGCCATCTCTTCATCCCAACTTTAGATTTTTTTTAACAGTTTACAAGCATCCCTAACTCTGATCTTTTCAAATAGTGCTGAATGTTATATACCGTGAGTTAAGCAAACATTTTGTAAACAATTATTTGACTCTTCATATTTCTACTCAAATTGGAGTTCATGTTTTTTTCAAAGTAATATTATATGCAAATAAAATATAATTTGCAATCTATTTAAATAAAATTTGCTCAAAACAAAAACTTGAAGATGGTTGGTGATTAGCAATTAGTGAAAAATTAATTAAAGATTTGATTGCATTCTAGGCTGCATGTGAGGGAAATATGCAAACCTTACATGTTTCTACACCTAAAGGAGCTTCATATGCTGATGATATCTACAAAGAAGACTTCAATGAGTACGTGATGGACTTTTCATTTGGGATCATCACTTTAGGACTACTTTCCTTTTCTGAGTTTGGAGATGGTGCAGTTCATAATTCTTTGCAGACTGAGGACTTGCCACCTCACGCTCAGCTGCATTCCCAGGAATTTAGTCCAATGGTAGCATCCATCCCTGTGTGAGTAGAGAATTGTCAGGCAGGTAGACTTAGCCTATATGCACTCTATATAGTTTCAGCAAGGTAAAATACATTTAGCAGCGCATTAACAATTAAAACACCTAAATACTTAAAACTGATCAAATTCTGTTATGGAGGATAGGTGGTGAAAATTAATTACACTGCTTCTTGATATTTCACTGTAAGTCAGAACATACAATATCCAAGTACTCTTTTATAACCCCATGATACAAGGACTAGTTTCTAAAATGAAAATTTTAATGCTTTTAAAGAAGAAATGAAAATAGTTATTTCACAAAGGGGAAAAGTTAGAATTTTCTAGCCTTTCAACCCTTTTTTGTCTAATATTCCCCACACTCCTTCTGTTGTCTGCTGTTATTGTCCTAGACAATAATAAACTTTTAGGAAACTTGCCAAGTAGAAAGGCATCATGAAATGTTAAGGAGGCAACAAGCCAGGACAACGTGTTCTTTCCTACATATGTGTGGCTATTCTTTTCACTCTTTTAACCTCAGCGTTGCAAAGGTACATAAAAGCCATATTTTATATATCGTCTAAAATTCCACCTGTAATGCTTCTAAGGTTAACTACACTGCACCTCTAGCTATGAAAGAGGATTCAATGCAGGGTCATTCTGACAGTCAAGAGACTAAGACTGGGGAGGGATTAATAAGATCACAATTTTGGAAAGTCTGATTTCCTGGTGTTTAAAAAAAAAACAAAAGAAATAAGGGTAAAGCCTAAAATAAGAATATCAAATGAAATCTTCGTTGGTCTCTCAATTACCCACCAAAGGAAATAGACTGAATTTTATACAGTATTTATTGAGTTAATATCATTTTTACTTTTAGACTCCTACACAGCGTCATTAAAGAGCTGTCTGAATGGTATTTTCAGGATGGTCGAGCAGTGCTTGCCGCATGTTGCCATCTAGCTGTTGATGATATTGAGGTACAGCAGTTCAAACTGATGCATGTGACTGAATAGCTCTTCGGATGTGCCATGATGTTTGAGGGGGAAAGATTAGGTGACATGTGATGTTACATGATTCCACACCCGAGTAATTACATCATGAATCAGCACGCACAAATACTATAGACTGAGTTTTCTTCTTTTATAGTTTTATCACATTTGTAACAACCTTGGCAATATTTTATGATTGTTATATAATCAGATTTTATATTCTCTTTTGATAGACTAAAAGACATGTTGAGTGTAATGAACAATATTAGTAATTACATTAATAGGATTTAGAGTGACTGAGAATGTAGCTTACTTGTAGAGCACTGCTCTAATATATACAACATTCTGGCTTCCATCTTCAATACCATAATAGGAAAGAAGGAAGGGAGGGAGGGAGGGAGTGAATATTTTAAATTCTAAATTGAAGCAATTTGCTATATCTCCCAGTATAAGCTTTTCCATCTGAAAATTACAGTTACTGTTGCAATATGATATAGGAATATTGTAATCAATATTTTAAGAATAATTAATACCTAGATTAATACTATTTTACTTTATGAACATGGAGGGGAATGATGATCCTACCAAGCGTGTATGAAACTGAAGAAATTATTTTCTTCTTGAACAAGCTGGCTATGGCATATCTGATCCGTGGCAATGAACTGGAGTTGGCAGTATCTGTGGGCACTATACTTGGAGAATCTGCAGCACCAGCAACACACTATGCCCTACAACTACTGGCAAGAAAATGCATGATGATACCAATGTGGTAAGAAGGTTTGCATTGAAAATCTAGTTTTATAGTGGTGATCTATGATATAAATTAAGTTTGAAAAATTATGCATTAAAAATATATATCTTCTCATAAAAGTTCATATCTTTATACAAGGTATGATAGGAGGAAATGGTGGTGACAGGGGAATGAAGTAATGATGTGAACTACTGTGAATATAAATGATCTACCACAACCCCTTCTGTGGTAGGTCAGTCATAAGGCTTCAAACATCAAGTATCAGGAGACAACAAATGCACTCTTCTTCAGACCACAAGGACCAAAGATTGTTTTGTTGAATATTACAACAGACCATGTCCCCAAACTCTCACACTACTTTTAAGAGATGAACCCTGATTATTCCCTGGGATTACATGGAAGTCTAAGGTCAAACAATTCTTATTCATATCTGACTGCAGAGCCCATTTTTGGTTAGTTTGTCACTGGGGAGTCACTTTAAGAAAGATCAGTTAATCTCATCCAGTAGACAGTTGTTTGTTGGATAAAGATAATTGTATAAATCTATTTTTTCTCTTTCCCCAAAATATGAAAGATCTCAAGAAATTTCTAATTAAGCTTGTTTGTAAAGATTTTGACAACTCTCTAGTGTATACTTCGTGTGCACACTACACACCCATAAGATGGAGATACATACGACTATCAATATTGAGCCACACACATGGTAATTATGGTAATGATAATGATAATTAGTGATAAATAACATATATTTCTACACTGTTTACTCAGTGCCAAGCACTATATTGAGGACTTTGCATGTCATAAGCTACTAGGTCTTGTGAAACTGGTATTGATTTGTAGGAGCTGGCTTTAAAATTTGTACTCTTAGCTACCACATATATCATGTCCTCATCTGGAGCTAACTTAGAAAAGTACAGACTTTCTACTTTCCAATCTGAGTGTATCTGAGAGTGTGATAACAAATCAAGAATCTCATGATTGTTCTAGTTTTAACTCATGCCTTACAATTATGGAAGTATTTCCTATACTACCAAAATAAAATGTAGTAGTATATCACAATCAGCCTTAGACTTAAATGAATATAGTACTGATCATCCTGAGAGTTTCTAATTATCCTCCTGTCAAGTTGTCAATTACACAGATACTGTGATTTTTCTTGAACCTATTCCAAAATCTGACATGTAGCTCACATTATTTACAAAAGTGGCTTATTCAATGCTGATGGCTAGAGAAGCTATCATCTAATCTTAATGAAGTGGGATTAGTCTTTAAAAAGTGAAGGTAAATGTAGTAAATTATTATTATGCTAAAATATTTTAAAATCTTTCAATGAGCTATATGTCTTTGGATCATTTTTAAAATATCTTATTTTATTTATTTATTTATTTATTTATTTATTTATTTATTGAGAAAGATTGAGAAACATGCAGAGGTAGATAGATGATAGATAGATAGATAGATAGATAGATAGATAGATAGGTAGATAGATAGATAGATAGATATAGAATGGGCAGTGCCTCCAACAACTGCAAAGGAATGCCAGACACATGTGCCACCTTTTGTATATGACTTATATGGGCCCTGGGAAATCGAACATGAGTCCTTTGGCTTTGCAGGCAAGCACCTTAACTACTAAGTGATCTTTCCAGCCCTCTTTGGAACTTTTAATTTTAAAAAGTCTTCTATTACCTGGTAACTGCTCCCTAAGAGTTCTTCTTTTACATAGCCACAGAGAGCTATGCCAGACACCAGGAAAAAGTTCAAATTCTGCATATATATTCATGCTGATTATGTCAATTATATATATTTTTTTTTCAGGCTGATTATGCCCATTTTTGGAGGGGTTTTCAAAGTAGGGTGTCATTCTAGCCCAGGCTCACCTGGAATTCACTATGGAGTTTCAGGGTGGCCTTGAACTCACGGCAATCCTCCTACCTCTGCCTCCTGAGTGCTGGGATTAAAGGCATGCACCACCACGCCCAGCTTGATTATGTTAATTTTTTTTTTTTTTTTTTCGAGGTAGGGTCTCACTCTAGCCCAGGCTGACCTGGAATTCACTCTGTAGTCTGATTGTGTCAATTTTTAAGAAGTCCGTAATCTTCATCGGTATTAGTAGAGTCCTACATGTTAAAAATCAACAAAAATAACTATGTAATTTAAATAGACCAGTCATCATTTTATAAACCAAAAAAGATTCATGTTTTTACATTTACTAATAAAGTTTTGTTGGCTTCTTGATATTTATATGTTTGATATTCATGTTCAATATCTTGTTTTTAGCTTTCCTTCTGTTGGATACAGGTACTATCTAGTTTTTTTTTAATTAATTTATTTTTTTTATTGACAACTTCCATAATTGTAGACAATAACCCATGGTAATTCCCTGCCTCTCCCTACTTTCCCCTTTGAAGCTCCACTGTCCATCATATCCACTCCCCCTCTCAACCAGTCTCTCTTTTATTTTTATGTCATCAACTTTTCCTCCTATTTTGATGGTCTTCTGTAGGTAGTATCAGGCACTTTGAGGTCATGGTTATCCAGGCCATTTTGTGTGTGGAGGAGCACATTATAAGGAGTCCTGCCCTTCCTTCAGCTCTTACATTCTTTCTGCCACCTCTTCCGCAATGATCCCTGAGACTTGGAAGATGTGATAGAGATATTTCAGTGCTGAGAACTCCTCTGTCACTTCTTTTCAGTATCATGATGCCTTCTGAGTCATCCCAAGATCACTGCTATCTGAAAAGAAAAGTTTCTCTAACCAAAAGTGAGAGTAGCATTAATACATGGGTGTGAACATTAAGAGAAGTGCTTACTGGGCATTTTCGTTAGCATAGTATGCACATTTAGCCAGACACCAGCAGACGTTACATCCCTAGGGCTCATGACTCCCCCTGTTGTAGGTTTTCAGTATCAGGGATGTATTCCCTCCCATGGAGCAGGCCTCCAGTCCAGTTAGAGAGCAGTTGGTTTCCCCCATAACAGACATGCCACTATTGTACCTGTTGGCTCATTTGGCCTGGCTGGCCAAATTTAAGGCTTTCAGTGTCCACTGTTAAGTATCTTCACTGGTGATTTCTCTCTCTCCCATTGAACTGCTTGCAGCATAGCTTTTTTCAGCTTTCTGTCAGCTAGTCTATAGGGAGGAGGTTTTCAGCTCAGCTCCAGCAGGATTTCTTGGTGACCTTGTAACCCAAGTATGTGGAGTCTTTAGCAATAGGGTCTTACCATCTATTCCTGGTGGGAAACCAAGAGCCTCAGCAATAGTCTGTAATGTTTTGAGAGTATCAGTGACCTCCCTGGCCGACATCTAGTTTTATTTTTAACATGTTTCTGTAAAAATTCATATACTATTATGTTATAAAATATCCATTATTATTTTATAGCATAAAAATTTGTACACATATAATATAGTAAATAAAAAATAAGTATCTTGAATTTATTAATTTGATAGAGAATTATTACATAACAATGAAATTGAGTATAAATATATAAAGACTCATGGTATATCAATTTAGATTGTTAAAAATTTAGTGGCTGGGGAGATTTCTCAGTGGGTAAAGTGCTGCACAAATGACTGAATTCCCATCCCTAGATGCCTCATAAATCTAGATACTATAGCATTAGTGTATGCAATCTCAGTGTGCATAGAGAAAGGGAGGTGGAGACAGGAGAATCACCCTGAAGAATGTAAAGCAGCTAGCCTGAAAAATACAGCAGTGAATCATGTGATTAGAAAACCTGTTCCAAAAATCAAGGTGTAATGTGAAGACTGGCATTGCAGTTTGTCCTCTGATCTCCACATGCACTATGATGTGTGTGCTCCCACACCCACATTCAGACATCCATGGACATGCATACACATATACACACCAAAGAAATTGTAAATTTATCCTTCATATTGTTTGGATCCTGTAATTCACATATAAGGATCTTCATGATTCACTACTCAGTTAGTGCTGTTTATGTAGATATAAAAAGTAAGGGAAGTATAGTATATGTGTCCTTTTTTTGAAATATTTATAAATCTTTTTAGGTCATTTCCTCAGTGGAGTTTTCCTTTTTTTTATGTGAACAGGAATCTAGCAGCTGATCTTCTCCTGATGACTCCTGATAATGATCTAAATTTAGTAAAGCTCTGTGCCTTCTATCCAGGGTGTATAGAAGAAATAAATGATCTTCATGAGAAGGTAGGCTGAGAATATATTAATGAATCCTGTTTAAAGATTAGTGCTATTATTTGACTATTTTAGGTGCAAGTAAATATAAATCCATACATAAAAATAAATAGCCATGTAGTCACTTTTGAATACTATAATTTCAACAAAAAATGATAACCATAAGAAGGAACATTTATTAACTTCCATTATGTGCTTGACACTGATCTAAGTATTTATGTGTATTTGTATCTTAATTCTCATAAAACGATTGGAATATTGATCAGTTTTACAAAGAAATAAAAGTCACAGAAGAACTTACTCAAATTAGTTTCACAAAGACTTTCAACTTTTAGCAAATCCACATCCCTTTCCAATTAGGTGTGGTGTGTTCAACTTAAGACCTTTAAAAAATATAAAGAAGGGCTGAAGAGATGGCTTAGTGGTTAAGCGCTTGCCTGTGAAGCCTAAGTACTCCGGTTCGAGGTTCCCTTCCCAGGACCCACGTTAGCCAGATGCACAAGGGGGCACACGTGTCTGGAGTTCGTTTGCAACAGCTGGAGGCCCTGACGCGCCCATTCTCTCTCTATCTGCCTCTTTCTCTCTCTGTCTGTCACTCTCAAATAAATAAATTAAAATAAACAAAAAAAGAAAAAATATAAAGAAACTCATATACACTACTCTAAAGTGCTATAAAATGTCCTCATTTTAGGAATATAGGAACATGCATACCAATATTATATATGAAAAGAGCCAAAATGCTTAATAGTTAGATTATATAAATCATAACAAATTTCTTTATTTCATTACTATTAATCCATTAAAAATCATTAGACCCAGCCAGGCATAATGGCACATGCCTTTAATTCTAGCACTTAAGAGTGTGAGGAGGGAGAGAAGAACTTAAGTTCAAGTCCATCATAGGCTGCAGATTGAGTTCTAGGTGAACCTGGGCTAGAATGAGATTCTGCCAAAAAATAAAAATAAATAAATAAACAAACCCAAATCATGAGATTATTTGTGTTGATATGAGTAAATACCTATGAAATATCATTAAAAAGAAATTAGGTCACAAAACAGTCCATGTGCCATATAATTTCATTTTGAAAATAACCAATAAACTACATATTTATTCCTAACATTTTTTTTTTTTTTTTTTTTTTTTTTGGTTTTTCAAGGTACGGTCTCATTCTAGTCCAGGCTGACCTGAAATTTACTAAGTAATCTCAGTCTTTAACTTATGCAAATCCTCCTACCTCTGACTCCCAAATGTTGGGATTAATGGTGTATGCCACCACACACATTCCTAGCACATTTAACAAAATACCTACAATTTCTTTAACAAAATAATAAAATGTAAGTAACAAAATATGACTAGACTATTTCCTCATTCTTGACTTTCAAAGTAATAAAACTTTGTTTCGGTTATTTGAACCTTAGCATTGTTTTTTTTTTTTTTTTTTTCTATTTGTGGAGTGGTCCTAATTACTCAGAACATACTATTATACTAATACAGATGGACTCAGAATGTATATAAGTGATAGGTATGGATACATGTGTGCATGTGAGCAACTGTGTCTGTGTGTATGTGTTTGATGTCAGGAGAAAACTGTGAAAGGACTAAAGTCCTAAGTAATCAGTAGTTTGTGAGATTAGTGGAGACTGTACCATCTCTGTACACTTTCTGTTTTTGTGTTCTTTTAAAAAATAGTTATAGTTTATTTTTCTAAACATAACTAGAATCTTCTTTTTATGGTTATGACCCAATGTGTTTGGTTACTTTATCATTCCTGTGAGCAAATCCCTGATCAGAAGCAGTATCAAGAAGGAAAAATTTATTTTCCCTTGTATTTTGAAGGGATGTTTTATGGTGGGGAAGGCATGATGGCAGGAATCTGAAGCAGAGCTAGTCATACTGCAGTCAGGAAACAGAGGGTGAAGAGGTAAAGCCAGATCTAAAGGCCCACTCCCAGTGACCTACCTCATCTACCAAGACTTCACCTCCTAAAGGTTCTACAACCTTTCCAAAATATACCACCAAACTAAGGACAAAGTGTTCAAACACAAGAGCCTATGGGGTACATTTAATATTCAGCTAACTACAAAATATATGTGGAAAGAAGCAGTAGGGCTTTTGTTTCAATTATACTTTACATTTATTATGTAGTGTTTTTAAAAATATTTTTATTTAATTATTTTTTTGAGAGAGAGAGAGAGAGAAAGAAAGAGGCAGATAGAGAGAAAGAGAGTAAGAATGGGCATACTAGGGTCTTCAGTCACTGCAACCGAACTCCAGATGTATGCACTACCTTGTGCATCTGGTTTAGGAGGGTACTGGGGAATCGAGCCTCAAACCGAGGTCCTTGAGCTTCACAGGCAAGGGCTTAGCTGCTAAGCCATCTCTCCAGCCTCTATGTAATGTTTGAAAATACATTAGCAGATATCCTCTGAGACAAGAGGTACTGATATCATTATGAAGGGATATAGAGGATAAATAACTTTTCTAACTTTATTCAACCTTGGCTTTATTGTAGTTGATAACTCGTGGTTGTACATATTTATGGGGCAATATGTGATAGTTCTGTATATGTTGTTTTAGACCAATCAAATCAGAGTAATTAGCATACCCATCACCTCAAATGTTTATCATTTCTTTGTGGTAGAATACTTAAAAATCCTTTCTTTTAAGTGATTTCAAATGTGCACTATTATTACCTACAGTCACCTGCTTTGTTGTGCAGTGGAACACCAGAGCTCATTCATTCTTCCTCCTAACTGCCACTCTATACCATTGTCCAACATCTCCTGTTTCCCTCTGCTAATGATAGGAACAAAGATAACATTGAGTTAGTCATAACAAATTCTGAATTAGTAGGTTGTTAAAAAAAAAAACACCTAGCATTTGTAAAGTAGTTAATAACTCTGAACAGTTTCACAAGTAATACTAAAAATCATAGTCAAAAACATTAACTCATTTTAGACAGTTTAAAATAGGACAAAGATCATTCTTGTATTTTGAGAATGAAATTTCACTAGGAACCTCTTTTTCTTTCTTCCATGCTTAACATATATTGTATACCAAAGGTTAGGCTTTTTAAAATGTCTAGCCAGGCATAATATCTATCCTTATTACTTTCTCAGTAAGTTATGAATAAGGGTGGGAAGAAATATGAGAAGAATTATATGTAATAATTCCTTCATGATTTTTCTAATTTTTTTATATTTTTTATTTTATTTATTTATTTGAGAGTGACAGAGAAAGAAGCAGATAGATAGAGAGAGAATGGGTGCACCAGGGCCTTCAGCCACTGCAACGAACTCCATACGCCTGTGCTCCCTTGTGTATCTGGCTAACATGGGTCCTGGGGAATCGAGCCTCGAACCAGGGTCCTTAGGCTTCACAGGCAAGTGCTTAACTGCTCAGCCATCTCTACAGCCCGATTTTTCTAATTTTTGGATGTAAGATCTCAAATATTTAGTCTTAGTTTTTAAGTAATAAAATATGAAGCTATTAAATAAATTTTTGATACATAAAATTTAAAAAGCAACAAATTTTTGATGGTATTTAGGGGCATCTTTTTTTATTAGGAAATTTGTATGGACACATCATGTGTTGGCACCATCATTTCCCTCCTGCCTTCCCCCATTCCACTGAGATCCCTTCTCAGTGGGATTGCTGGTATTCCCCATGGGGTTTTGGGTTATGAGTTGTGAGAGCAGCAGTCAGTCACTATGGTGGGGGGGCTATGCCTCTGAATATTCCCTCCCACCCTGTGGCTCTTATAGTCTTTCTACTCCTCTTTCCATAAAATTCCCTGAGCCTTGGTGAGTGTGTTTTAAGTTTTCTTTAGTGTTGGGCTCTCAGCAGCTTCTAGATTTCTGCTTTGGTATGTTCTGAGTATGGAAAGTGTCTATCTCCATCATGCTGGTGCAGGCTATCAGGCTTGCCATGGAAGCAGCACTCTATAATCTTGCCAATTCTTCTGTGGTTTCTCCTGGGCCCTGGCTGATGTATCAGGAGTGGTTTATCTTTCCAGGATGTCAGCTATCTTTTCTTGTCTTCTTGATAGATTTTGGTTGTCCTTTGTTCTTCCTGCCTTCTGAAAAAAGAAAAACATATTCTCCAACAGAGAGTGAGATCAAGATAGGTTAAAGAGGATAAGCATTGTTAATTTAGAGAGATTTTGATGATTGTAGCCCATCTTTTGACCAAAGGCCAGTGGATGCTTGTTGTTGGAGACCATAATCTTGGTTTCCCTAGGACTCCACCAGGTTCTCACTTGAAACTATGGGTGCCTTTCCACTGAGTGGGTCCCTTAGCCAATCAGAAAGCCATTGGTTACCCACCAAGACAGGGTGCCACCAATACAGTGGGATGTACATCTTGTGAGGCTGGTTGCTCACAACACCGTTGGTCATTTTCCCCCAGAAGATCACATACCACTTTCCAACACTATATGGGCTAGCCATCTGGGAACTGGCTTCCTTCCAACTTCCAGCTGAATCTGTGTCAGGAGCATGTGGTGTCTTCAGCGGTAGGGTCTTACTTTTACCTAAGGTAGGTAATCAAGTGCTGTTACAGAAGCCTGTCCTATTTTGGGGACCTTGCAGGAGCATATTTAAGTTTAATTCAACATATTTAAATTTATAGGTATAATGGAATTTGATATAAGTAGCAACTTAATCTCTGTATCTCTATTCCTGTAATGGAAACAGAAGAGATTGCTTAAGAGATGACCGGATTTCAGGGAAGTGTGTGCATGTGTAGGTGCTTATACATGTTTGTGCATCAGTTTTGAAGGTAGGCAGGCAAACTCAGGAGTCATTCTTCAAGAATACTACCCACCTTTTCTTGAGACAGTTTCTCTTTGACCTGTAGCTGGCCACTTATGCTAAGCTGACTGGCCAACAAGTTCCAAGGATCATTTTTCTGACTCTCAAATACTGTGATTACAGATACATGCCACAATTCCTGACTTTCATGTGTGGGTTCTGAGCTTCAAACTCTGCTCTTCATGCTTGCATGACAAGCACTTTACCAACTGACCTATCTCCTAACCACAAGATTCAGTTTTAAGACAAAAACATATTTTAAAAAATAAGAATAAGCATTGTTTTAAATTTTGTTATAACTAAATTTCATACAACATAAATTCCACAGTATAGGAATCTCACTGCCAAATTGACTCTATATTTTTTTTTAGATTTTCTGAAATAAATTCACTTAGCCTCAAGAGCTATGTAAAATTATACTGTAAGAGGGCATGGGATGGTGTACTTTCTAGGGTTGTTACATTTAATATAGTTTTGAAAGTATTGACTTATTCTGAAATAGTTATTTCAGTGTTTGCTACTAAATTTTTGTGGGATACAAATTCTAACAGTATAATCAGTGAAATTTAATTTTACATCTTTAAAAAAATTATTTGAGAGAGAAAGAGAAAGAAGCAGAGAGCAAGCGAGAGAGAAAATGGGCACACCAGAGCCTCTAGCCACTGCAAACAAACTCCAGACACATGTACTACCTTGTACATCTGGCTTACATGGGTCCTGGGGAATTGAACCTGGGTCCTTTGGCTTTGCACGCAAGCACCTCGACCAGTAAGCTATCTTTCCAGCATTGTGTGATAAGAAGCTACTGACTCATTAGTTCATGACCTCACTTACCATACATAGATCTTAAAGATAATTCCATAAATAATTTCAGTTCTATATATTTTGAGCAACTTTTAAGTGAAACTGGTTGAGAATACAGAAATATTCAGTATTTATAGTATTATTTTTATCCCTATAAATCTTATTAATATTGCTATTCAATTGATTATTTCCTAGTGCAAGCTACCCACAGTAGAAGAATGTATGCAGTTAGCTGAAATTGCTCGTGCAAATGGCAATGTATTTGAAACTATTAAGTACTACTTACTGAGTCAAGAACCTGAAAAAGCTCTCCCTATTGGTATTGACTTTGTCAAAGGTAAGTTTCTACCCAGCAATTTAATTTTTAAATCTAATTATTTATTTGATATTTTCATTAATCTTGATAATTGGCCTGAAATATCAAGTACTAATCATCCCAAATTTTAAAATAAGAATGATAAATGATGCAAAATGTGGCATCTGTCCTGCCCTATGCTATGGGGATCTAGAGACAGTGGATGGAAAACTTCTGATCTATAAAATAAAGAAATAGAATGGAATAGCAAAGAACTGAGTATATAACTTTAAAAATTTTAATGAAGACGTTTTTATACTATAAATTAGAAAATATCTTTTTTGATTTTATTTTGCCAGAATACATCAGTAACTCAAACTGGACATTGGATAGCATTTACCCTGTGCTTGACCTATTGAGTTATATTCGGACTGAAAAATTAATCTTGCATACATGTACTGAGTGAGTACTTTTTCTCCAAAATCTAAGAGAACCAATGTAAAGGAGTGCTGTTTTAGTGTTCAAATCAAGAAATAGGATTGACCATCTTAGACAGATAGTTGCACTTGTCAACAATTTATACCACTATTTGTTATATTTTGAAGCGATAAACCAAAAAGCTTGAAAAGATAATATCTAGCAGTGTGTGTGTGTGTGCGGGTGTGTGTGCGCGCGCGCGTGCATGTGCGTGTGCACACACATGCATGTATAACCAAACACAGCTGATTCAAGGAAGGCTGACTTGAAACTTTCAGGTGGTTGTGGACCTGAAGTCTTCAAGAAACTAATGTTCATGTCAGACTAGGGAAAAAGAGATACAAGTACCAGAAAGCAACAAACATACCCTATCTTTAAATTCAAGTCCTGTTTAAGAAAAGGGTTTCCCATATAGCTAAAGTTCTCATCGATTTAGGTAATGATTTGTAAGAGATATTTTAGAATTTGTTTTCATGTCAATGTGGAAAAACATACGGAGCAGCCTACCTGGGAAACTTGCAAATGTATCTAACAGGAAATGCGACAGATATTGATTGTTCTTTCCTAGAGCCTACACAATATTCCCTGAATTCTTGAGCTTGAGTAAAAGAGTTACTTAGAGATAAATAACAAAGAAAAGGCAAAGAGAGTGCTGGAGGTGGGGGTAAACCTTGAGTAGTAGAGTGCTTGCTTGTTTAATTAGCATGTGTGAGGGTGTGGGTTCAGTCCTCCAGCATGCACAGGAGAATATGGAAACATAAAAAAACCAAGCAAGTAAGCATAAGTTAGATATTATTTAATCAAGTTTGTTTTAAATTATAACATGACATGGGAAAATGAAAGAGTACGAATTATGAATTAACTGATAAATTATCACATATGACTTCAGAAAGTTTTCTAAACAAATTTTCTAAATATTTCCAAACATTATAAATATCACCCATCAGAATATGAACACAATTTCATGAATTATATATGAGAGCATAATGTTCTATGCTTCATATTGTCTTTTAGAGCTCGAAATGAATTACTCATATTGTGTGGCTATGTTGGTGCATTATTGGCTATCAGAAGACAGTATCAAAGCATTGTTCCAGCACTTTATGAATACACAAGGTAAAAATCGTTTTTATTTTATCATAAAATTAGAGAGATTCTTTCTGCTTTGATAGTCTCTAAATAGATCAGAATATACCAAATGTATTTTTATGAGCATCCATTCATTCACTCAACATATGCTTTGTAACAAAGCAACAAGTATATGAATTACAAATACATTAGGCTATATATAACAGGGATCCTAATACTAGCTGAAAATACTCAAGGTGTGTTAGTTTTATCAGACAACATTAGAGAAACGTCTTAGAACTGTTGTTCACTGATTCTGTCAAGGACCTGGATTCTTCCTGTCTTTCCACCCTGAGATTCTTGCTCCTTTTCTTTTTCTTGTGCTTCCTATGGTTGCAGGATCTATAGGTAGTGTCTCTACTCGTAGAAGGACAAAGAGGAAACAGTGAAAGACAGATTACAGCTTTTGCAGGCAAGAGCATTTTTATTCAGGAAAAAATGTGCCCCTCAGGTTTGTGTAACACTTCTTTTAGAAGAAGATGATGGCAGTCTATCCTCACTCTAACATACCCCATTTTCATACATAGAAACATTAAAATTTAGTATCTGCAAATGAATGTGAACAGCATCATTTTTTTTGTTTTGCTGGCCCAGGTTCCCTCAGTTAGTATAATTTTCCCAGTTTCACTGGATAGGAGACTATCAGAAGGGAAGAAGAGGGCTTGAGAATTGAAGAAGGACAATAGTATTCTCTGCTAACATGAAAGTTGACTGGAGGTTGGAGGTGGGGGACAGAGGTGAGGGCAAAGGGGTGGAGGGAAAGAGAAGGGAAGAAAGAATAGAACAAAATCTGTTTGAAAAACACCATATGGAATTTTAATTCTCTATATGCCAATAAAAAATAAGCATTTTTTTTTAAAAAGGAAGTTGGGATACTGGATATGTTAGGGAATTAACTCAAGAAATACTTGTTTTTATACATCCATCAAACTGAACTTCAAAACCAACTCTCACCATTAAAATATAGGAACATAGAGCCGGGCGTGGTGGCACACGCCTTTAATCCCAGCACTCGGGAGGCAGAGGTAGGAGGATCGCCATGAGTTCGAGGCCACCCTGAGACTCCATAGTGAATTCCAGGTCAGCCTGGGCTAGAGTGAAACCCTACCTCGAAAAACCAAAAATATATATATATATATATATATATATATATATATATATATATATATAAACATAGAATTGATCATATAGAATTAAAATAATAAATATATTTAGTTAATGTTACTTCCCCCTTTTTTGTATTATTGATTCCGATGGACCAGGATACCCTGGTGGGCTTATAACCGACTGGGGGAGCAGGGACCTGATTCCTCCCGTGGGCTTTGAACCACCCACAATTTGGGCCCTTGGTACCTTTTGGGGAGGGGAGGCAGGGCCGACATTGTGATGACATGTACTATGGTACCAACCTCCTTGAAAATCAGGTGTTACTCTCAGGGAATCCAGAAATGGTCAGATTGGGACCTTCCCTTGCGGTGCTTTGCCTCGCACCCATGTCGGTGCCCATACTGTACTCACTGAGGTGAGTCAGTATGCAGAGGTCTGGCGCCTAAGCAGCTCCTTTATAGGAGGGAATCATATATGCGAGTTTAAGGAGTAAAGGAAGGAAAGGACCCATGAACCGGATAACTGAGCAAGGAGAATGCCCAAAACACCCAAAGATTTGGGAACACTGTTTTGTTTTATCATTTGAGCAATTTGCCAAACCAGGAGGAACGATGATGCTCTGTGGCCAGGACTGAGAAATCCAATTTAGGAGCGCCCTGAGGTGCACCTAGGGGATGTTTTCCAATAGGTGTCACCGGTGGTCTCACAACCCCAGGCTTTACAAAAGAAGTCCGAGTCAAACCCACATGTCCTAGCAAGAGCACGGTTTCGATGATTCCCAGGGCAGACATAGAATCCTTTAGACAAGGCAAGGGCAGCCCTCCTTACAGTAGTGCTGCATCCCGGGTCTGTGCTAGAGTCCTGTAACTTGAGTGCTTTAAGTTGTGGGATGAAGGAATCAGGTGTTTCCCAATCAGCTCCTAGTGCTAATTTGCAGATGTCCACTTCCAAAGTCGGCCAGGGGATGTCTGAGAAACCATAGAGTGGGCCCAGTTCACATCACCGACTTCACCGAGCACGGTCCAGGTGAAATTCATGGGTCGATGGTCAGTGGTGATCAATCCAGATGCCAGGAGCAAGAGGCCAACGAAGGCAGGGGCAGCCATAGTCCTGAAAAGGAAAGGACAAAACCTCAGGGGGGCAGGGAGCCTTCCCTGGGAGAGGGTGAATTTTTGAGGGGTGAGGGTGGTGTCCATTGATGAACTAGACGTTCTGGGAGCCAACGAGGCCCATATGATTGCAAATTGGACAGTAGGTGCTGGAGGCAGGAGAAAAGCAGGTTCTGGTCACAGGCAGCTAAAAGAATGCCATCCATGTAATGAAGAATGTAGACAGAGGGAAAATTCTCCCTGAGGGGGTCAATGGCCATGGCCACAAACTTTTGACAGAGGGTGGGGCTGTTAGCCATACCTTGGGGCAAAACCTTCCATTGAAAGCGAGGCATAGGGCCACGAAAATTTACTTGCGGGACACTGAAGGCAAAGCAGGGCCTATCCTCAGGGTGTAGAGGGATGGTAAAAAAGCAATCCTTTAGATCAATAATTATTTTGAAGGAACCATAGGGAATGGCCACCGGGGAAGGAAGTCCTGGTTGGAGTGCCCCCATGGGGACCATGGCTTTATTAACAGCTCTCAGATCCTGTAGCAAGCACCATTTGCCAGATTTTTTTCCAAATGACAAAAATAGGGGAGTTCCAGGGGGAGGTAGAAGGCTCGATGTGGCCAGCGGCAAGTTGTTCCTGCACTAACAACATTGCATCCTCTGTTTTCCCATGTGAAAGCGGCCATTGGTCAACCCACACAGGGCTTTGGGTTTTCCAAGTAATTTTATCAGCATGGGGTGCAGGGATGGCAACGGCCGCTAGGGAAAAGAAGACTCAGGGGCATACCCAAGGCCAGAGCGATCGAGTTTCTGGGGAAGAGAAATGGGCTCTTTTATGCCTTGTAAGTTTTTTCTAAGTCCTTTCCCTGGAATAAAACCCTGACTAAGCATTTGGGAAGTGACAACACTATTGGGGCTACAAAGAACCATATACATTTGTGAAAGAAGCAGAGAGCGGTTTAGGAGCAGTGCATTCACGAGAGAAGTGTCCAGGTTGTTTACAATTATAACATGTTTTCTCACCCTGAGTGAGACCAGCAGAACGGAGAGCAGCTCCAATTGCTAAACCCATGGTGTGGGAGGAGCCCATACCTGCACATAACTTGATATAATCAGATATGGACTCCCGCTTGTGAGAGCGGAGAATAGACTGACAAGCAGGATTAGCATTCTCAAAGGCCAGGTGTTTGATGAAGGGGCTGTTGGTTTCCCCAACACCAAAAAGGCGCTCAGCAGTTTCATTAAGTCTACTAATAAAGTCACTGTAAGGCTCTTCTGGACCCTGTCTAATATTAGCCAGGGAGGCAGTGGCGGCCCCTTTAAGAGGGAGGCGCCGCCAGGGGGCGAGGCCTGCCTGTCCTATTTGGGCTAAAAGTCCAGGGGGGTAGCGTGCTTGCCATTTGTTGGAATCGTAGGGATGTTCCCCCAACAATTTTTGTTTTGTCCAATTTTTAGAAACAGCCTTTTGTAAATTATGGCAAGCAAAGTCAGAACAGTTTTCATTAAATTCAGTGCACCATAACAGGAAAAGCAAGAAAGCCAGTATTGCGGGTGTGTGGGTCTGCTTCTGTTTTGCACCTACGGCTGTCAGAGGAAGGATTAGAAAAGGCAGCAAGTTTTTTGTGACAGAATCAAGTTCCTGGAGAAGCTGCAGCTGAAGTTTTTTATCCTGAAGTGCCCTATGGAGGTCAGAGACAGAAGCTAATGTGGCAGATTGTAGTTCTATGAAGGGAGAGTGAGCGAGAGGTTTTGAGGGAGATATCAGAAGTAGCGCGAGAAAGAGGTTTGAGAAATTCTTCTGCAGACAACAGAATTTTGGTAGAATGAGAGCCATGCAGAAGGCTATTAATAACATTCCAATAAGTGAAAGCATGGTGAGGGATAGCGTCAGGACCCTCCTTATGTAACAACTCGTTAACTTCTTGACCTACTTTTGCCCAAGTATACGGGTGAATACTAGGACCATTAATAACAATCCATGGACAAACATCAGAAATAAACATAAAAAACTGTGACAATTCCTTTTTTGATACTCTAATTCCTCTTTCCCTGAGAGAGGCCTTAATATCCTTAATAAAGAGTGCCTCTTTAGAAATAGAATGACCCATCTTTGATGTGACGGATGAAGCTACTCACCAGAGATCCGTCACTTCATGAGTGGTGAGGACGTTCTCAAATCGAAGCCGCGATCGGCGATGATGTCCCGGGACGCTGAAATGTATGGTCCGTCCGGCGAATGGTCCGTACCTCGAGCCCCACACGTTGGGCGCCACTTGTCCCGTCCAGCAGGACTCAGTTATTCGGGGAGCGCGAGGGGGACCAGGCCTGTGTAAAGATGGGTGAGAAAGAAGGAACAAGACCAAGCAAAGAGTTGTCGAGGGCTATTTATTGAGCTTCAAACATCAGTTTTTAAGCATAGCAGAAGGAGGAAGCAAAAAGGTGATAGAGGGTGGTGGGATCAGGTATTGTGTAAGTTCCCGTAACAGTTCACGGCTTCTCTCGTCATAGATGGTTATCATGTAACAGTTACTGAGCCTTATCGTTCCAGATGTATGGCCAGTGAGCAAAAATTCACAGTGTTCCTGTAATGGTCATTTTCACAAGCTGCAGTTTCGGTCTCGGTCTCTAACAGTTACTTAAGTAATGATCAAAGTAAGAAGATGTAAAATGGTCCTGTAAAATCAATCATAAGAGCTGGGGTGGTGGCCCACAGCTTTAATCCCAGCACTTGGGAGGCAGACTTAGGGGGATCTCTGTGAGTTTGAGGCCGGCCTGAGACTACACAGTGAATTCCAGGTCAGCCTGGGCTAGAGCAAGACCCTGCCTCAAAAAAAAGAAGAAAAAAATCAAGCATAAGGACTGGAGAGATTGTTAAGTGGTTAAATGTGCTTGCTTTAAAAGCCTGACAGCCTGGGTTTGATTCCATGGTACCTATGTAAAGCCAGAAGCACAAAGTAGTGCAGCCATCTAGAGTTTATTTGCAGTGGTTAAAGGCATTGTTGTGCCATTTTTTTTCTCTCTCTCTTCCCCCCACCATCCAAATAAATAATAAGTATTAAAAAACAATAATATCAAGAATAAGAGAAAGAAGCTAGTCATAGTGACTTAAACTGTAATCCCAACATACAGGAATCTGAGGCAGCAGGATTACCATGGATTCAAAGCCAGCCCTGGCTATATAATTTCAGGATAGCTTAGGCTACAGAATGAGACAACTCCATCGCAAAAAGAAAAAAGGGAGGTATGAAGAAAATAAAAGTGGAAGAAGGAAGGAGGAAAGAAGAGAGAAGGGAGGGAGAAAGGAGTTTTTATATTCAAGGCAGGTGATGAAAATTTAATGTCTAGGTTAAGACAAACCTCATACTTGTAAAAGAGAACTTTAAGAGCTCTTCATTTTGAAGTTAACTTTGTTCATGATTTATCTTTGTTACCTTTTCTTATTGCCTATATTCGTTTCCATAATCCACTAAATAAACAATTCTTCATAACTGTGTTCTCGAACTATAGAGATGATCGATCCCTTAAAGTATACTCTTCACAGTTGTGTTGTCTTTTTCTCCTCTTCTCCACTTTTTTTTTCTTGTCTCCTGCCCCATTCCCATGTTTTCTCTCCTCTCCCCTCTCCTTTCTGTGTGCTATCCTACAGAAACTTCAGTTTTAGCTCCACCCTTCACCACTATGGAAATGACTCATTTTATATTCATTCATAACCTACTCCTTAATATCCTATTGTATATCCAGCACCCTGTGCTAAACTCCAGCCTTAATTTCAGAATTTTTAGAAGTAAAATGAGTGTTCTTACCAAATCTCCTTTTTACTCTTTCTTCTAAGGGTACCTTTGTATTTCTGTCATCCAGAATTAAATAACCAGCATTAAGTTAAGTGTTCTCTGTCACTCTATTATTCAGCATTATTGGGTTTTATAGTTAGTTTCACATTACTGAGTCAGAACACCCAGCTGATGGGAAGAAAGCTTATTTCATCTTAAAATTCACAGGGGTAGCTTCATAGTGGCAAGGAAAGGATGGTATGAGCAGACAGCTGAGCATAACAACTCTGGGTGGAAGTGTTCTAAATGAGCTAGCTTGCACTGGCAAGCTGGGCTAATGAATTTCAAGGTCTGCCCCCATTATTACACCTTCTCCAACAAAGCTCTGCCTCCAAAATTGCTACCAGCCAGGAACCAAGCATTCTATGAGAGACACTTCACATTCATATTACCACATTTGTGTTGTCTATTTTCTGTATATCATGTAGTATATTTATATACTTTTCTGCTCACCTAACCATGTGTCTTGAGCATCTTAGACTTGCCAAGGATTTAAATTTTAAATATATAAATGAGCACATATATACCTATGTTTATATAATTTTTAAACAATAATTATGACATTCAAAGTTGTAGTCATTAAAAGTTCATTTTCTTTTTCTAACATCTTATTTTATGTTAAATGCTAATTTATTTTTCACATGTTTCAGCCAGCTATTAAAACGTCGAGTGGTATCAGTACCTTTAAACATTGAACATCTTTCTGAGGAATTGGATGCATGGAGAGCTTGCACCCTGGCCAATGAACAGTGAGTGAATATGATATTAAAAATTGAAATGCATAGAGTTTAATGTTATAGACTAAATTGTTGGAGATGTGAATGTTCTCCATGAATTTCAGCAAAATAATGAATCTTAATTTCTTTAGCATATATCCAGTAATAATTTATGGGGTAATTTTCCTGCCTTCATAAAGCATTTTGTTTTTCTATAACTTAAGTTTAAAGGTAATTTGCCTCTGTCTGCAAGGAATAACTAAATATTTATCTAATAATGTAAATCACAATAATTCTGATTCTACAAAATTAAAATTTAACATCTGTTTAAAATGTAGGTTATCAGAAGAGTCCCCCTATCCACCCCCTTCTGATTCTCAAAGATTGGTTTATGAAACCTTATTAAAAAGGCTGAAAGAAGAACCACTTAAAGGGTTTATTGGACCAGATTATGTGACTGGATCAAATCTTCCAAGTCATTCAGATGTCCACATCTCCTGTCTTACAGGATTAAAAATCCAGGTACAACCTAATGTCAAACACATACTGTTCATTTATTTTACTTTTATATGTCTAGTTTTGAAATATCTTAAAATAAGTACAAATTAAGTAAAACAAATAACTGCAAATAGGCTTGGGACTCAGTAAGAAAATATTGCCCTTGGTACCTCCATGACAGTATAAGTGGAGGAACAGTTGTTAAAAATATTACAGAAGCAACTATGATATATATATATTTAGCAACAAATGACATATGTACTTAGTAACAAAGATGCTTTAAAATAATTATAGGTCAGGGCTAGAGATAAGGCTATGTGTGCAGGCGAGGGTCTAAGTGCACCCGAGCTTGACTCTCCAGCACCCACATAAAAAGCTGGGCATGGCCACACAATTTTCAACAACAGTCCTTTAGGGAATGGAGATTGGAGAATTTCTGGGGTTCTATGACCAAAAATCAGTAGCTCTGGGTTTCCATCTCAAGGAAATACATAAATGAGCAATGGTGGAAGATACCTGATGTTTTCCTCTAGTCTCTGGATACACACCCATAGGGTGTCTGCATCTGCACACACATGTAGATACACATATCACAAACACAGGACACATAATCTATACAAATGTATGAACACACACACACCAAAAATACATGCAGGCCATTTAGGATAGCCAAATGACTAGTAGATATGAGCTGGACCCAAACTTACATTCAGGAACAAATCTACTAATTATTTACTAATGCATACAAGACTAATGTGGATAAAATGTTACCTTTCTAAGATATTTCATTTTCAATAGGAAATTAATATGTTGGATAATTATTATATAATTTCAGGTACCTACTAATATTAAGCTAATTAGTCCTATGAAGGAATTTTCTGAAAATAAATTCCTAACAGCAAAAGTATCATTGGAAATTGTTGATACGTCAGTGAACCTTGATGTATTTAGAACCCAATTAATAAAACTTGCACTATGTTTTCTAATTTTAAATTATGCTTTTCCATCTGAGAACTAAGTAATATAGGCTGAAAGATTATTTTTATAACTAATTTGGATATGTATATATACATACATGACTGACATGACTGAATTATAGCAGACCCTTAAGTCACATAATTATTTTAAATTCAGAACGTACATATAGAAACACTTGTTTCATCTTTAGAGATTAGGATTGAAGTTTCTGGCTTTAATGATTTCTACAGCTATGCTGATCAGCTACATGACTAATATAGTAAAGTGTGTTCAAGTCTATTACCTCTCATGAAATAAGCTAACTGTGGCAATTAATAAACAGTACCTATTGTCACTGAGAGCATCATCATATGTAAAGAATGTAAATTATAGAATGAACTTTTTATGATGAACATCAGACAATAATGGTAAAACTCTAAGATACTAGAACATTTTCATTTAATTGGTCCTAAAAGTTTTTTCTTGTGCTCAATTTTTTATCAGTATTGCCAATGGCTTCTTAATGTAGTGTTTGTTTCTGGAATTTGAAACAATGTTGAAACTTTATAACTTATTCTTTTTCTCAACTCTTGCTGTGTACCAGGGCCCTGTGTATTTCCTTGAAGATGGGAAATCTACTATTTCACTGAATGATGCTTTGATGTGGGCAAAGGTGAATCCATTCTCACCTTTAGGAACTGGAATACGACTTAATCCATTTTGATAGAATTTTCGTCATGTTTAGTTGCTTTGTAAAGAGAAACTTTGTGGATTATTATTACCTTATTCTTGGTTGTTGTCAAGCCAAAGGTTATACCAGCATTATTTAGTCGTGATAAGAAATAACATTAATTTTTATTAATAATCAAAAATAAAATATTTATATAATTTCAAAGGAAAAAGGAATCTCATAATTGTAATACCCACATTTAGAAAGAAGGTGATACTTAAATTATACAGGACTAACTGATCTAAAAAGCATATAGGGAATCACAAAGCATAAAAGGTATCAAAACACTATATTATTAAAACATAGAAACAACCCAGGCATGGTGGTGCATGCCTTTAATCTGAGCACTCAAGAGGCAGAGGTAAAAGGATTATGGTGAGTTTGAGGCCAGCCTGAGACTACATAGTGAATTTCAGGTTGGCCTGGGCAAGAGTGAGAGCATATAAAACATCGTGTAACACATGGAAGAGTTCTTGATATATAGGAGGTTTTTAATAAGTATTTGAATAATTATCATGAAATATGAAACATAAGGTATAGAGACCTGATTTTTAAGTTAATAAGTACCAGTATCATCCTTTATACAAATTAGTTTCAAACAAATTTTTGTAATTAAATGGAATGCTGGTTTAAATTTTGAGAACATTATGTGAATTTATTTTTAAAAATATTTATTGAAAGTATAGAGTTAAGATGAACTAAATATGAATTTAAATATTTTAATTAAAATGTAAATTTGACTTTTAACTCTGTTAAATTAATTCATATTAAAAATAGTACCATCATACTCAAGTAGTATTACTTATAAAATTTATAACATAAATGTTTTCTGACTGTCTAAAGAGTAAAATCATATGTTTAAAATAATTATAGTTTTTATTATCCTTGAGTTTGTTGTAATTTTTAATTAAAACCTTTATTAAAATTTACATAATCCCATCTCATCACCATTGTCTGTTCCTCACTCCCTTCTCTCCACTGAAACACTTCATTCCTCATATTCTCTCATTTACTTAATGTCTTTTTTCAATTCTTAAATAAGCTTCTTAAAACTGAAAATAATAGATAGTATTTACTGATAGAGCATATCTATCACAACAATCACTTCTAACTCCTCAAAAAACAAGTGAATGAAATTTAATTTTATAAAACTAACAGTAATAGATAACATGTAAAATGGTCAACACAATCATGCAATTCCTAATGTATTCCTAAGAAAATGTTTCTAATTTGTAGTGATTTCTGTAACTTCAGAATTGTCTCTATCAATTGGCTCATATGTATTAACATCTGACACTGAAAAAAATGAAAGTCTACATCCTACTCTCATTTTTTAAAATTTTACTTCGCAATACATCAACATACCTCTCTCAGTTTTACTTTAAACACTTCAATGGTTAGTACTAAGGTCCACTGGCATATATAAAGCAATTATTACCTCATATTTTAATAAGTGAAGTAAAATAATATTTTATGTATAAAATATAAAAACATGATTATACATGTGAATACACTAAAAATGTAACTGAAATTCTGTGTAAAATCTAAGTTGGATTGATTTATGTACTATTGTCTTATAATCTGACCTCCCCAGTGTTCTACACCTTAATATTAATTTTCAAATACCACTTGACCATGTCATTCTGTATAAATTGTGCCTTAAAGTTAAAAACTAAAATAATTTGCAAAAAAAATTTTTCATTTTTAGATTTTATATGCATGTAGTCCCCAACAAATAACATGAATATTTTTACTATTTAAAGATATTCATATAACTTAATAATAAGGAAAAATTATTTTGAAGCTTTAAATATATCACTATGAAGGAAGTTACTTTCATTAGACAATGATTTTAAAGCATTAAAAAAAGAGTTTGTAGGCTGGAAAGATGGCTTCACGGTTAAGGTGCTTGCCTGCAAAGCCAAAGGCTCCAGTACCCACATAAAGCCAGGTGCACAAGATAGCACATGCGTCTGGAGTTCATTTGTAGTGGCTGGAAACCCTGGAATACCCATTCTCTCTATCTTCCTCGCTCTTCCTCTCTCTGTGTCTCCCTGTCTCTCTCTCCCACTCTCTCTCTCTCTCAAATAAATAAATAAAATATTTAAAAAAATATTTTCCTGAGCAAAGTTACATGGTGGATAACAAAATTACATAAAAGAGAATAAACTTATAAGAAAAAAATACTCGTTTGAAATTTAAAGGCATGCTGATTATATTTGGAGCTCTACAGATTATTTGTAAAATTTACTATTCTGTTTAGTAGACCAGTAATTGAGAAGACATCTTTATAGTCAACTACCCATAAATGCTTATTGTACCAAATCTTTGAACCATTTGTATCTAAACTACATAGTTTAAATATGTGTGTTAATGCTGGATTTAAACCTTTATGGCTGAGCTATCATGTAACATTTTATTTTCATCTTGATTTATGCATACCATGTCTCTAAATATTCCCATTAAACCCCAAATGTGGCATAGCTAATTACTAAGATGAACAGAGTTCTTGTTCCTAAAAGCACCTTGAAAGAATAGTGTCCCACTTTCAAAGTTATAATGCACTTAGTTGACTCAGAAAACCAGGAAAATCACTTCATTTGGGTGCTTCCAGAGGCTGTATCAACACTTCTAAGAAGCATTCACTACTGGATACTCCAAAATTAGTATGGAGACAAAGGAATAGTGCTTATTATTGAATGCGTACAACATAGCAAAGTAGCTTCTGTTCTCATTACAAGCATTCTGCCAACTGATTAAGATGTTACTGCTGCTAAAGGGACTGCTGTAAGGTGTAGAAATGTTCACTGCTTCCAATGTTAAAGACCTTTTCTGAAGTTGTCTTCCTCAGATATGCCTCTATCATTGGTGTCTTTTGACACAAGTCTCAGGATCTCTAGGTTACCCACTGTGACACTACTTACTACTTTAATTCGCTGCCTCACTTGATAATAAAGCCTGAAAAATTCTAATATTTTCCAACTCTCCATGGATTCCACAGTAGGTTTAGGAATTTACCATAGGATAGAGCTGTAATGAACCTGATCTATAACTTCATAGCCACAAGATTGAACACAAGACCAGAAGAAAAAAGAAACACTTAAATAACTGTTGACTCAAGCTTATTCCTTTTTCTGTAGAACTTTACTACATCAGTCAGAGGCTGTTTTTAATCAGTTAAAATTATTCAACCAATATTATGCTTTAAATTTTTCCCATTACAATGCATGACAACAGGTAAATTACATACATCTGATTATATCATTTAAACCAGATCTCTTAACTCAGGATCAAACTAAGTTATGAACACATTCCTACCAGGACTCACTAAATTCTCTTCTTCAATATTATCTTCCAAAAAAAAAACAAGTTAGGAAGAAAGTCTCTGGAGGTAGAAATGCCAACTGACATCTGAACCTTCAAAATATCAGGAGAACTGATAAGCATGGTCTGAAACTGGTATTCATATTGTGGAATTCAGTATAAGTAACATTCATCTAGGAAGACTAATGAGACTGTTAATAAACATTAAACATGAATAATTCTAGTTGAAAAAATTTTGCACTAGTAAATATAAAATTACTAACTATGTGTGAGAAATAATTAGTTTTTCATTTCCCCTCAGTAAAAAAAAATAATAATAATAAGGAATTTGGAAACCACAAACAGGAATTTTTAAATTAAGTGGATGGCTTAAACACCAGAACCAAGTTCCAAGAAAAGCACAGTTTTGCTATCCTACAACTGTTTATCAACTGGAGGGTCATCTTGTTCAAAAATTGTTTTTAAAACTACTCATGGAGATGAGCAAGATATTTTATAAACTAATGTATAATAAAAAGTATTCAATAAAATTTTGTTGGTGAGTGTGATGTGTAAATATGTAAGTAATATCAAGACAAAATAGCTTACTTTCTAATAAGAGAAACACAGAATGTACTCATCAGTTCTGCAAACTTAGGAGAAAGAACTCTTACCCATCATGACAAATTAAGTTTCACTGCACCTTCAAAATGATTTTTGCTCAATCTTTACTAATTTATCTGATTTTGTGTTTGTATTAGTATTGGGTGTAGGTTTTAAATAAATAATTGTGGAATCAAGTCAAGAAGAAATATTCTGGGCGGGAAAGATAGCTTAGCCATAAGGCACTTAACTACAAAGCCAAAGGACCCAGGTTCAGTTCCCCAGGACCCACTTAAGCCAGATGCACAAGGAAGTACTTGCATCTGGAGTTCCTTTGCAGTGGCTGGAGGCCCTGGCACACCCATTCTCATTTTCTCTTTCTCTCTCTCTCTCTCTCTCTCTCAAATAAATAAAGAGAAATATTTTTAGAAAAGAAGAAATATTCTGTAGCCAAATTGTGCAGAAGACACCAACTTATTTATTATTGAAATACATCCAAGATTAGATGATTATATCCTTGTAGCATGACAATAGATGGTGACATCAGTTCTGTGTCATTTGCAAGTGTCTTTCAAAGTTTCTTCCATACTTTTGATAGATTTTTTAATAAATGCACAAGAAGGTTTTCCATTTTGCTTCACATGAATTTCTCTATTTGCACTTCCACAATTACCTGTTTTGGCTGGGAAACACATTTAAAATTACTTCATGATTATGAAGTTTTTATATACAAGTATTTCTAACATATATGTGTAGAATGACAATAGGCTTAGTACAAGTTAATCTGAAGGCCTGATAAACAGAATATTTAAATCATACATTGAAGTATTCGGGGATTAAAAAAAAAACAACATTAATGTTATCCATCTCCAAAAGTCACCAACAGGACCTAAAAATATCCAGGGCTTATTTTGGTACATCTGATATGGCTCAACTATTTTTAGATGTTGCTTCAGAAAGCAGCTGAAGCAACAGAGGCACGGTTTTCTACTTACGGTTGGCAAATATGCATGGTTTGTAATACAATACAGCTATGGAACTTTGATGACACTGAGGCATCCAGGCACAGTATATCAGACTCTTGGTCACCTGCTTCTAACAGGAAGGGCTAATCAACCAAGAAATTATCTTCTGTTGGCCCATAATTTTGTTAGGTAAATGAAAAGAGAAACTAAAAAGTTAAATAAATTTTTAAAAGGTAACCTCTTTTACGATTAACAGCTTAGAGTTTTATTGACCTCATAACCAAGGTAACATAGTAAAATAAAGTCATTTCAGTCTACTATTTATTTCTCTCTTCCTCCTATTAATGTTCCATTTATGACAGGGGTTTTGATGGGCAGCCTCCTATTTAGATATTATAAACTAGGCTCTGAAAGACAATAATTCTTCAAGGCCATTAAACAAAATAAAGCTGAACACTAGTAATATATGATTTAGAAACATTTGTGAAACACTTCCTTTGTTAAAAAATTTATAGTGCATATTATACTAAAAGCTCTGAGAAGTCATAAATCATTTAAAGAAAAGAAAAGGAAATCTGTTGATGTTGATTTATCAGCACTGATATAAACAAGGAATTCTTCAGACCCTGATACTGAATATTTTGGACATTACTGTGGGATTGTCAAATATGGGATGCCCAGTTAACTTTGAATTTTAAATAAATATTAAATTTTTGTTAAAATGTGCCCAAAATATGTCCTCAAAATTATTATTGTAACCAGTTGTGGTAGTACACATCTGTAATCCTAGCTCTCTGGAGGCTGGGGCATAAAGAGTACCATGAATTTGTGACCATCCTGGGATACATAGTTGAAGCACTATCTCAAAAAACAAATGAAAAAAAACATTCACTGTCTTACCTTAGTTTTAATATCTAATTATGACACCTCTACTCTGTGAGCCATCTCTTTGGCAATGACCCTACCCCTGAAGCCATACACAAAGCATAAAATGAACATGTATAACTATGTCCTATGTAATTTATGAATACAAACTCTAGTATTATTTTATGTGTCAGAAAATGCTATTGATATTTTCAGCCATCAAAAACATAAAAACCATTCTTAACTTTGGAGCCATACAAAAGCAGATGATTGGCTGAATTTGGCACATGGACTGTGGTTTGCTGTAGAACAAATGTGTCTGGAACAGACAGGGTTTAAACAAGTAGCTTTGTGTCATACTGCTGATGAGAACCTGGGAAACCAAGTATCTACATGAGGTTTAAGACTAACTCATCTTTCAAGTAAGAAGAATGGAATTTTGAGCTCTGTCCAAAATTCACCTGTTTCAGACTCACACACCTAGGGATAAATGAGAATGGAGATGATTCCTCTAGAGTAGGGAGGGAACATTTGACTGCATGACCCTCCTCCTGTCAAGAAGCACAGCAGCATACCAATTTAATATATAGTTTCCATTTGGATGTTGGCCTAGGCCAATATTTTAACCTGTCTCAAACTTTAATGGAAAATAAAAAATTAAAACTTACATAAGACAGAAGGAATCTTTTCCCTTAAAATCTTTGAATGTTTGAGCCCAAATCCTGGAGCAGGAAGATGATCAAGAGTCATTTCTCCCACTGTTGGTTTGACATCAAACCATCCTATAAAATATTTTTTTTAAGTTAATTTTTTAAATGTCACAACAGAGTTGTCAAGACAGGTTTTTAAGCTAAGCAAATTATCTAAATATTTATTTCTATTATATTTCCAAATAAAAAGCCCAAAAAATACAAAATGGATACATACATAATAATAGGCAATATTGGTGACCTCATAGCAATGAAAGTTGAAAAAAGAGTTCATGTAAATGAAATCACAAAGCTTCACGTAACAATACACTTCATAGAACAAATGTGGTTATTTTATGAGCTACAAGCAATTATAAAGTAATAGTAGATAAGACAATGTGGGTTTTGAAGTGGGGCACCCATCTACGCAGAGTTGAATAGAAAGCTCAGAAAGACCCATGTATATGGAAACTTGAAACTTGAGCACACAGATAAATTAGTGATAAGAGACCAAATTGTGAGGCTGAAACAAACAATTCACAGGAACTGCAAACGAATTAAGATGTTGAATGTGAAAAGCCCCGCCATATCTATTTAAATATAAAAGATTGCATTTATACCCTAATAGTGGCAACAGGATTAACTACATTTTGGATTCATTCTTCATTTCTGTCATAACACATTACATACCGCTCACAATTTACAATAACCATTTTTATTTCTGCTCAGAATCTGAATCCTCTAGAATCTCACAAAAATTAAATCTAAGTATTGGCATGGTTTCCATTCCTTTTTAGGAGCTCTCAGGATTAATCTGCTTGAGCCTCATTCAAGTTGCTGCCAGAATGTGCTTTCTTGCATTTATAGGACAGAACCCTGTTTCTTTGCCAGCCATAAGCCAAAAGTATTTCTTGACACTTAGAAGATGGGCCACATATCTTCTCATAATTCTGTGTTCACCCTATGAAAATGGCAGGTTAAGACCCTATCACACTCCCTACCTCTCATCTGCTACTGCTGCTGAATGCTTCTAATTCCAACTGGAGAAAGATCACTGCCTATAAGGGTTCATGTGATTTAGAATGCATCCATCTGAATAACGTAATACCCACTTCCTATCTTAAGGTCCACACATTAGTTATATCTGTAAAGGTCCATTTGTAATGCAATGTAACATCTAGTTTTTGTGAATTGGGGTACAGCATGTAGAATAATTCTGCATACTACAAAATTGCATAAGAATCAAAGCTGGGCGTGGTGGCACATGCCTTCAATCCCAGCACTTGGGAGGCAAGAGGTAGGAGAATCACTGTAAATTTGAGACCACCTCAGGGTGAATTCCAGGTCAACCTGGGCTACAGTGAGACCCTACCTCAAAAAAAAAAAAAAAAAAAAAAAAAAAAAAAAAAAAAAAAAAAAAAAGCAAAAAAGAAAGAAAATAAAAGTGAATTGGGTAAGAACAACTAAAGTTAAGAAATATATACATGAGGGCTGGGGCTCCCTGGAAGAAAACTTGTCCAGTATATGTGAGACCCTGAATTCAGTTCCCAGTAACCTACACACACAAACACAGAGAAAGACAAAGACAGAAATACATATGAACTAAGACTAACATAATATGGATAAGCTTAAACTTTTAAAATCAAGAACATTATAAACAAAGGCAGCACGGCAGGAGTTCTGTAGGAGAGGGTGGTGAGTGCAATCAAGAAGGAATCACATGGAACGTGAAGGTATTGGTAACATTCTGTTTCTTAAACTGCATGAAGATATGCAAATGTTTTTTCATTGTTAGAATTAAACTGTTCATCTATACATGATGTGTGATACATTTCACTGCAAAATCATGTTTAAATACAATTTTTTTTAGGGGGGATTTCAAGGTAGGGTGTCACTATAGCCGAGGCTGACCTGCAACTTACTATGTAGTCTGAGGGTGGCTTTGAACTCATGGTGATCTTCCTACCTCTGCCTCCCAAGTGCTGGGATTAAAGGTGTGAGCCACCACACCCAGCTTATAAACAAAATTTTTAATTCAAAATTCTGCAAAAGGATTAATAACTTGAATTGTTTCTTTGTGCACAAGTTCATGTAGACAGCCATCTATCAAAATAAATCAAGTAAGAGTAACAAGAAACATAAGATACTGAAAAATAAATATAGTTAGGGAAGACAAAAACCTAGATTGTCTCTCACAACTTGTGGGAAAGAGTTCAAGCTGCTGTCTTCTCTCCAGAGAGAAAATTGTTCTTTCCTCAAGAAATAGAGTTCAACCTAAAGTCACATCTGTTAGATAAAATTTCTCACGACACAAAATGTTAAGTAGGTAAACTGAATCAAGGTATTTGATCAGGTTACAAACTCCTTACATAAGACAAGCATCAGACTTACTTAATGTGTATATCAGGGGAAGGGCCCCTTCACTGAAACATTTAATTGGATTAAATCTAATGTTTACCTGATGCCAAGGTTTTAATCAGTGGAGAAACTGAGTCTTATGATAAGGCCTCACTCATTAACAGGTCACTGATGCTAATTTGTTATGATTTTAATTTGTTATGATTTAAGGGTTATAAAACTGGCTTTAAGACTCTTTCAGTAAAGTAAATTAGGTTCCTCTTTTCATCAAGGTTTTAACTATTCTTAAGATAAAGACTCACATAGAAATGGTTAATTTCCAGTGGTGAAGTACTCATACCTAAAGACATTGTGACTTTAAAGATAGCTTCTTATTTATGCTAATTCTATTGAATGGTCATAACTATGTTTAATCACTTAGGTTTAAGTGATTTAATTTCAGTAATGATAACTTTCATCTTCCTGGATTTGTTGGGATAGCTTGCTTAAGCTTTATCAAACTTAAGTCATGGGTAAAACATAAAATTGTTTTATGTTAATAAAGATTTCTGTGGCACATAAAATCAATAGCTATCAAGTTTAAGCCAAAAATCATTGGTTGTCAAATAATGCTTTTTTCTTTCAGAAAGATTTATCAAGGGTTGTATTAGAATTTAGCTAGCTGTTTTGGTTTAAAAAAAAAAAATTCAAGCTCTGTGGTTCTGTTTCCAATGTTCTCTGGGTAGTTTGTACCCACACAGGCATCTGAACTAATCAAAGATGTTTTCAAACACAGATGCTGAGACTTTATACTGCCTTATTTGTCCTTTTCTGACAATTTCTAGGTTAAATTAGTTAGTCTGTAAATCAATTGGTACTGTTTTCAAGACTGGTAGCAGGTTCTGCCTATATTTATAAATGTTAGATATTTAAAATATGAGATGTGCCTACTTTCTATACCTCATATATAAGGCTTATGCTGCCACAGTACAACTAAAATTTTATAGATAGGACAAAATGATTTTAGAAGCCTTGTGCCATTTTTAACTAAGTCTATTTCAGTAATCAAATGTGCTCTATATGTACATACATCCAGGCTGGTGTAACTTCCTTTCTAAGTGTGTTAATTACCTTTGTAGAAGCCAAAGCCAATTGGAATCATCAGAGCAAGAGGTGCCAATATTTTGGCCTGTGCTCCCAGGTCATGAGGCCACTGGAGATGATGGGGCACTTCTACACTGGCCCCCTGGTAAGTCACCTGTCTTCCTGAACAGGGAGGATATGGAGACCCAAACAAAATTGGTGTACAGTGTGAAACAGGAGAGTCACAATTGCGGAGCAATCAGTCCTCCTGACTTCCCAAAGAAGGGAAAACTACTTGGCCAGCATGGCCCTGACTCATCCTAATAGACAAAAGACACCAGTAAGCTATGGGGCTACTCCTGGTGTCCCTACAGTCTCTTTGGAGAGCCATTAGTGACCTCCAAAACTAATCCTTAATTAAATGTGGCTATCTGCATGGTCTTAAACACTCAGAGAGAAATGTATAACCAAAGATTAAAAAAAAATACCTTACATATATGAATGGCCTATTAAGTAACACAAGAGCTTTCCAAGAGGGGAAACAAACATTAAGACATCTTTTCCCCATAGTTTTAATTCTATAATAAAGAAAAACAAATAGAGATGTTCAAAGGGTTATTTTCAAATCTAAAATATGTAAATATGTAAATAAGCCGGGACACCGGGTGCCACAAGACACTGGAACCCCGCTGGAAGGGACCCTATGCCTTCATCCTGACCACACCTACCGCTGTGAAAATGGACAGAATTGCCACTTGGATTCATCACACCCACCCACATCCGACCGGCAGATCCACTGGCTGAACCTGAGGACTATCAGCCACAATGGAAACACAGCACCCCACTCAAGCTTCAACTCAAATGCTCCTGATCCTGACTGTGCTCCTAACTGTATGTATTGTGGCAGCTACTCCCCACCAAGTTTATAATCTGACCTGGATAATAACCAACACTGCCACAGGGGAAACTGCTTACTCCAAATCACATCTTGCCCCACGGGGAACCTGGTTTCCTGATTTGATCTTCAACCTCCATCAACTAGTGGGTGACTCATGGGACTCTGTGGCGACTCAGGAAATTTCTCATTTCTGTGTATGCCCTGGGCACTTAGGGAAAGCAAGAATCAAAAGGGGCTGTGGGGGACCTTAAGCCTTCTACTGTGCTGGCTGGCAATGTGTGTCTACCAGAAGGGTATACTGAAACCCACCTACCAAGGGAGACCTTATCACCATGACACTGAACCAGACCAGGGACCAAAATGGACCATGTTACCTCCCTCCCTTGAAAGGAAATGAGACCTGTGATTTCGTTTCCCTCAAGTTTACAGAAGAAGGGAGACAGGTGTCCTGGGATAATGAAAAGACCTGGGGAATAAGACTATGTTACTGGGTATGATCCAGGTGCCTTATTTACTGTCTGGTTGGTGACATTTCCCAGCGCAGGCCTGGTAGGGGCAAGAACAGACATTGCAGCACTCACCCTTCAAGGAAAACATCAAGTTCAGACATTCAGAGGCTGAATTACTCACTTAGAGAAAAATGTAGATTCCTTAGCTGAGGTTGTACTACTGAATAGACGGGGGTTGGACTTATTATTCTTCCAGCAAGGGGGACTATGTGTGGCCTTAAGGGAAGAATGTTGTTTTTATATCAACCATCCAGGTATAATTAGACTCAGTTGCGAAGGTACCAGAGAATTTGGAAAAATGAAAGAAAGAGAAGCTGCTAGAGGATGGTTTGACTCATGGTCCAGTCATTCCCCATGGTTAACTCTGCTGTCTGCTTTAGCAAGGCCATTACTTTTATTTTTGTTGCTAATCACAATAGGACTTTGCATTATTAATAGATAGTTGCTTTTGTTAGGGAACACATTAATACAGTACAGCTTATGGTTTTAAGATCACAGTATAATTCAATTGGGAGCCAAGATTGGCTCCTCATGGTACAAAGAGAGCGGGGAATGAAGGACTCAGGAACCAGATGGACGCCATGACAGGCTTCAGAGTCCTCAGTAGGCCTAAGTTTCTGTTACCCGGCAAGATCTAAGTTTTTTATCTTCTGGTAAGGGTGGGTTTAACAGTTACTGGAAACATTATGTCATACATTCCTGAAGTCATAAGATAAGTTCAATTCCCCTAGCTCCAGCCTGCCGACCTTGACTTTGCCGTAAGGGTAGGTTTAACAGTTGAACTGATACATTCCTGTAGTCATAGATAAGCTCAATTCCCCTAGCCCCAGCCCACCAACTTTGCCCGCCAAAATCCTAAACCAACCAGAAGAGTACACTGTTTAAATCAACCAATCACGTACCCATCCCTTTCTTCTATGTTCAAATCCCTATAAAAACCCTACCCTCCCACTACTCGGGGCTCTTGTATGGATCCACTGCCTTGGTGAAGTCAAGAGACCAAGCTTAAGCCTGAAATAAAGCTCCTTCCCCTTGCAAAAAAAAAAAAAAAAAAAAAAACCAGAAAGAGAGTTCAGCCAGGTGTGGTGGCGCACACCTTTAATCCCAGCACTCCACTCCGGAGGCAGAGGTAGGAGGATCACCGTGAGTTCAAGGCCACCCTGAGACTACATAGTGAATTCCAGGTCAGCCTGGGCCATAGTGAGACCCTACCTTGGAAAAAAGAAAGAAAGAAAGAGTTCAAAGGGGGAAAACATACTAATGACATGTGTTTCATGAACAGAGTGCCACAGAAATGATTTCTGTAGATATCTAGACTCAAGGTAAGATTCCATGAAGAGAGGCAAACAGTGCCAGGAGAATCACTTTTATTCTTTCTGATACATCCCTGGGATGCCTGGTGGGTTCTTTGATAATTACCTGAATGAAGGCCCCACTAACTACATGTCAACAGGCTGCTGTAGAGAATACTGACCATTCTCTCTGAAATAGTACCCAGACTGAAGTATGGTAATCCAAGCTCTTCCCAGAGGACTGATATCCTGCTTGACTCTTAAACGTTCCCTTTCTCTTCAGTTATAAATTGATATATCAAGTCATTTCCCACCAAAATTTACATGAACAGACTGGCAAACATTTCTAAAATGACTGCCCTATTCCCTATGTAACCTGTGCTTCCATCCAAAAGAATAAGCTATCACATAAGCCACTCCAAGAACCACAAATCATCCTACTGCTAAAATAAGAGAAGTTTTCCAAGTAGCCAGTGTCAGAAGAAAGCAGAGATGGGGTGGTGGCCTGGCAGGTTTTTCTTTAAGATGGACTCAAAAATATTCTGTGTTTGGAAGAATTCAGATGACTGTTTCCACAAAAATTTACCTGGATTCATTTTCCTGCTTAATTTTCTTTGCAACATGTGTAAAAGGATGAGGAACTCTATCTTAAGTTCATTGCTGAGCATATTGGGATTACTTAATAATTCTGATAGCCTAATATTATCTTTAATAGTCTTTGAAGCTGTAGACCTGGGAACCAGGGGTAGACACATCTGGTAACTATAGTCAGTGAAATTCGCAAAGTCGTCCTGGATACTCTTAATTCTGGAAATAAGCAAAACAAATTATTGGCAAGCCACATCTTATTAATAAATTTCATATAATGAATGTTTTCATTAGATATGCTTAGAAAATTTCAGATTACTTACTTTCGATGTGTTAGTAAAGTGTAAACCTCTTGTATCAATATTTCAGGCACTCCAACTTTGCAGTGAATTGTTCCATGGATTAGTTCTTTAGGTAACTTGAGTTTTTTTTTTGCTAGAAACTTTAATAACAGAAAGTTAATATTTTATCATAAGAAATTCTACCAAAAACCTAAATATTGGGTCTGGAGAGATGGCTTAGTGTTTAAGGCATTTGCCTGCAAAACCAAAGGATCCTGGTTCCATTCTCCAGTCCCCATAAACCAAATACACAAGGGGGCGCCTGCATCTGGAGTTCATTTGCAGTGGCTGAAGGCCCTGGCAAGCCCATGCTAGCGCTCTCTGGGTCTCTCTCTCTCTCTCTCTCTCTCTCTCTCCCTCCCTCCCTCCCTCTTCCTCTTACTCTCTCTCAAATAAATAAATAACATATTTTTTAAAAATTAGCCAGGTGTGGTGGTGCATGCCTTTAATCCCAGCACTCAGGAGACACAGGTAGGAGGGCTGCTGTGAGTTTGAGGCCACCCTGAAACTCAACTACATAGTGAATTCCAGGTCAGCATGGGCTAGAGTGAAACCCTACCTCGAAAAATAAAAATAAAAAAATAAAATAAAATAAAACATACTATGCATGTGTTTTAATGATCCCTTTGTTCACTCAAATTTCTGGTGCTTCCCATGTCAATTATGTAAACATATTATTCTGCAAGATATTTCTTGCAAGATTCTGCAAGAAAACCACCATTATATCCCACCGTAAATGATTTCAACTTTTACTTTTGATATAAACAACTGGAATTTAATAAACTGTAGTTTGTGAAAGAAAGCTGCTAGGTCATTAGCATTGTTTCTGAATACGTACTCACACTCTCCTCTGTGCGTGTGTGACACATACGCACACACGCACGGATATCTATGACTTGAGGGATGCACCTTGTAAATACAGCTGCACAGAAAATGGTAATTTACCTTCTCTATCTGTGCCCAGTTATCCAACTTGACTTTTAAAGAGGTTCCGTTTTCAAAGGATGTCAATCTAAGGTCCCAGGGGAAATGTATGCATAATATTTCTGCAACCAGATAGCCATTTGAAAAATCCCTGATCCATAACAAGGAAATGAAACAAAGGGTAGTTAGTAATAAGTTTGCTAGTCTGTTACCCCATACTGACAAAATATCTTGCAAAATTAGAGGTTTGGCACATTGCTCTGAAGACCTAATATAGAAAAGCAGTTGCCTGAAATAATCAAGGGCTTTGCTGTTCTTTAAATGCATCCAGATTATTGGAGTTAACAAGATTGTTTACATGAAAAACTGAATACCTAAACCAAAGTCCTTCCTGCAAATGACTCATAGTCTTAATTTTCATAGAATTTTGTGTGCATTCCACATTAACTGCCAATTACATTGCGCAGCTACAGTTAAGCAGCAACGTTTTAAGCTCCTTGTAACGCTCAAATGAGATGCCATTCTAAGGGAGGGTAAATTTATCCTCACTAACTTTAACACCGAGTACAGCTGAGCGTTATTTCACGATTGTGTGTACTATGGCAGCATTCCGTATTGCCCTGAGGGGGTCTACAAAATGTAACGACTGGCCGAATAAACACGAGTGCTTGGTCCAGGATCTCTTCAGGCCCAGTCCTTCAGCGTTCCGGTGTGCGAGTGTCGGGTGGCGAAAAGCCGAGGACTCGCCAAGCACCTGTGCACGTTCCTGGGGAAGAAGCTGAGATCCAGGCTCTGCAGCCAGCGTAGCACCGAGCGCGACAGGCGCGAGCTCCGCGGCGGGTGCGGGTACACCAAACACCTCCTGGGCTTCCTCGGCAGGGGAGCTGCGGGCGGCGACGCCTCTGACTGAGACTTGGACCCTGCTGCCGCCGGCTGAATCAAACTCTCTTCCGCCTGGCCGGCGGCAGCCATGGCACTTTCCAGGTTGCTATGGCAACCACAGCGGAGGGGCGGAGCCCTGACACGGAAGGGGCGGGGCCTCGGCAGCCAAGCTCACGGATTGCCTGGTGTCGGGATGCCGAGGTTTAGGAGTGGCAGGCATGGTTTGGGGGCGGAGTTCTCCGGCCCCAGAATGCCAGGACACTGGGGGAACTTCGACCTTACTCAAGGCTTCCATGTTTAGCTGTAGTTGGCGTAACTGGCAACCAATTTAAAATTTTATTTTCTCTTCATCTCCTGGTTCATAAATTTTATATTTTAAATGCCGGTTTCGGCAAGCCAAAGACCAATCCTCAGCTTCCACTGCTCAAGTATTTTTAGGGGTGCTGTGAGAAACCTCCAGAAGACAGGGAAAGGTTTTGCATAGGAATTTGACTCTATGGGCTATTTTTATTGTTGTTATAGTTTTTGTAGTTTTTCTGTTCTGTTTTTTTTTTTTTTTTTTAATAAGCCAACTGGGGGAAAAAATCTTCAAATTTTAACATACCTATTTCCTTATTATATCTAGCATCAATTAAAACTAGATAACATCTGAAAACAATTTATAGATTGCCGTTTTATGCAGCACCAAGATGTCCTGGTATGCACACGAGTGATTCATTCATTCAATGAACAAAAAACTAAATGAGTCTACACTTGTGCCAGGAGCACATCTACATACTTGGAATTGATCAGCAAGTAGTGCAGAAAAGGCAAAAAGTATTGTCGACTGGGCATGGACTATTCTTGATAGGGATTAGGAGCAAGGTAGCCTTTGCTTTTGTTTTGTTTTGTTTTGCTTTGTTTTGTACGTAATCATCTAGGGATTGGCCTAGAGAAACATTGATGCCACTCAGCCCTGGCAAGACAAGAACTTCAATCTGATTGGTCTCATCAAAGATGACTGAAGCAGCAGGAGCTTCCTGAGTCTTTCTGATTCTTCTTGAACTTTTCTAGGACATAGCACCCATGGGTAGTGCCTTCCTGAGTCAGTGTTCCTCTGAAGCCTACCACTTAATTTTTGGAGCTTTCCTGCATTTTCTTCTTACTTCAATTCTCCCTTAATAAATCCTCCATAACTTACTCTTCTCTGTGTCCTTTTTTGTTTTTTTAATCCCTTGCTAAAGGTAGAAGAGACCTGCAGAAGTGACAGCCACCAGTTCAGGGGATTCTAAGCTCACCAGCGCCCAACCTCTCTCCAACATCATTATGGAGATCCAGATATCCAATTCCATAACATTCTGACTTAAATATATATGCAAGAAAAATTCAAAATCCTTTAAAATGTTTACAGTGAAATTATATTTAATATAAATATACATTACACAGATAAATCATGGGATGGATCTTTGTGGTACTATATATTTGTTTGAACATTTGTTGATATACATTATCATTAATAAACTAGGTGAATTTGTATATGGTTAAAAATGAGAAACAAAAATTAAGTTCTACAAGTGTTTTGTTTTTGCCTAGTTATGTTTCTCCTCAATGACTTATTCAGTGAACTCTTGAGAAACTATGCTGGCCTATAAACTAGACTTTCACTATCCAGTATGACAGCCACTAGCCACATATGGCTGTTTATAATTAAAATTAAGTCAATTTCATTGTAATAAATTCAATGGTGCTGGCTACATACCACCTGCTCAATCATCATACGTGATGACATCTATCATATTAGATAGTGCTAATGTAGCCTTTCCCAACCTAAAGGAACTTCTATGAGACAGCTTGTAGCAGACAGCTTCAGGTTCGCTGAGATGAACTTTCCGACCAGGCACAGTTATGGAGGAAGGGATATTTATTGAAGCTTACAGATCCAGGGGAAGTTCCATAAAAGCAGAAGAAACAGGCCTGCTTTCACAGGCCCAAGCAGAGAGAGAGAGAAGTAGAAGCCAAAAGGTCAAAAGCCACAGCACACTTCAGGAACTCCAGTTAGGCACACTTTGCATATCTTTAGATTGTAATCTGAAATCCACCACCACACCTTAACATCCACCCAGTGACCTTGCCTCCAGCCAGGTGGCTAGAGATGCAAACTACAAATAAGCAACTGAATATATTGGGGGCCATCTATTCTATTCAAACCACCACACAGCTATACTTGAATATATTTATAAAAGATAGAGATATGTGAATATCTGTGAAAAACGTTATCCACGCTGACAAACTCTGCCATGGTAAAAATCATTCTATGATCAGAAATGAAGCAAGTAATTTGGCCTGAGGGAGTGTAGGAAGTCCTTTCTGAGGAGGAGACCTTTGAATTGAATTTTATAAGGATATATTTTGAGTTGATTAAAACAATTGGGTTAGAGAGATGACTTAGTTGCAAAGCCAAAGGTCCCAGGTTCGGTTCCTCAGTGCCCACATAAGCCAGATGCACAAGGTGGCATATGCGTCTGGAGTTTGTTTGCAGGGGCTGAAGGCTCTGGTATGCCCATTCTCTCTCCCTCTCTCAATCTCTCTCTCTCTCTCTCTCTCTCTCTCTCTCTCACACACACACACACACACACACTAAAATAAAATAAAGGTTAAAAATAAAAAAAAAAAAACAAAGCCCACTGGCCTTTCAGGACTTATCTTTTATTAGCTATGTGACTTTAAGCAAATGGTTTAGCCATCCTTGTTAGTGAAATATGCAATAAATAAGATAGACGTCACAGGGCTGTTTTGAGAATTAAATAAATCAAATATGTAATTCTAGCACCACGGTGACCTCACTACATTTAAATCATTGTTTCTATGATAATGGAAATCTGTTGAATAACAGGAGAGACAGCAGTTCTACACAGAATGACTAATGCCAATAAAGGCTTAGAGATGTGAGAGTTTTTGTGACTACAAGGAAATAACAGATTACCTATAAGGCTTAAAGAAAGTGCTTTAGCATGAGAATGAATCCAAGATATGGATGGCAATACCTAAAGAGGTATATTAAAGCTGTAAATTGGAGTGAATTGTGAATGTGAAGTCTTACTATGGATTTAGAACTTTTTGTGATAAGGAACGTGCCAATTGCTAAGTAAATACATCTCTGTTGCAAACACACTCCTCTACATCTAGAGCTGGAATTCTGCAATGTGACTTGTCATTTGCTAAGCATTTGGTTAACTCTGCCAATAATGGAGACTAGAGAGCCCAGGAGGCCAGAGGACTTGCTGTTTTCTATTTGCTTGCTGGTCATTTCCATATCTCCATGGCAACAAAGCTTTACCTGGCACTGATCGTTGGTTCCAGCCTCCAAATATTTTTAGCACTTCTGATGGGTTTCATCATACCCTAGCAACCACTGAGAAGTTGCCCTACTTAGAAGTCTAAGACCCATATTTCACTCTTGGGATGGTGCTTCTGATCTGAAGTTCTGTACCAGCTGTGAACACTCTCTGCTCAGGAGTCTAAGTGTATAGGACTTTCCATCCAATTCTAGGTTCTTATAACCTCAGCATCCTCAACAGAGTTGATAACTGCTTTGAGATGCATCAATTACTGTGGCAATTTGATGTTTCCCCTTTTGTTTCCTTGTTCTTCAGCATCTGTGTAATCAGTTCCTTACATTATGTCCTCAGTGTTTAGTACACAGTGACTTCGTTTCCATACAGGATGTTAAATCATACATGAAGTTAGGTTTGAATCATTGCTAGCTTACCTACATCATCCTATGTCATCCAAGAAACTAGCTTCTTCATCATGGTCTTGTCCCCTGCTACCCCTGGAAGTGTCTGGGGTATGGGGGGCACAACTTTGCATTGTACAATTATCTGGGGCATGCTGCACCCTCACTAGCTTTATGGTTCGTTTGCATTCCCCCCTCTGCTTCCTGTGACTGTTGATGTCAGATCTTGCATTTCCAAATTTTGCTGTGAGTTACTTATGTGACGTGTCTTCCCTTGCTTTCTCTTGCTGTCCTATAATTGGGTTTTGGGTTAAAATGGTGATGCTATATCCAGTGCCCACTCCATCATATCCCTATTTCATTCTCCCCACTCACTGTGGGCCCTTCTCACCCCACCACAAAAGTTACCACATAAGGTTTCCTTTGTATAGAATATTTATTTTGAAGCTCTATTTTAATAGTATTTATTTTACAAAGTGTACTATTGTAAGAGTTCTTCTGTTTGTGAAGAAACAACAAGCTAAAAACTGAATGTACTGATCTAGAAAATATCTATAAATATATTTTGTTAAATATTTTTAAAAAAGAAAAGAAAATAGAAACTAGCTTCTTGCCTGCCATTCAGGTCAAGCCAAAATATAGGGCTAATGTAACATTCTGAGTATGATTAAGGTCCACTTTTAGGAATGTCTTTAAAAGGCTTAACTTTGAAGAAAAACTCTCTTGGCTTGAAATTCTCTGAAATTAGAATCAAGAAGGTTAGATAAAAATGTGCTTGAAATCAATGAATCTGTACCAAGTGTTTTTTTTTTTGCACAGTCAAGCAGAACAAATTATTTAAAAAAAATTTTTTTTGTTTATTTTTATTTATTTATTTGAGAGCGGCAGACAGAGAGAGAAAGAGGCAGAGAGAGAGAGAGTGGGTGCGCCAGGGCCTTCAGCCACTGCAAATGAACTCCAGATGCGTGCGCCCCCTTGTGCATCTGGCTAATGTAGGTCCTGGGGAATTGAGCCTTGAACAGAGGTCCTTAGGATTCACAGGCAACCCCTTAACCGCTAAGCCATCTCTCTCTCCAACCCAAGCAGAACACATTTTATTCAAAGCTTAAGAGACGGGAAGAAGGCAAAGCTCCTATAAAACTGTGTCCTGAGCGGGGATCTCCCCACAAAAAAAAAGAGAAAAAAAAAAAAAAAAAGAGTTCACAAATCACTGCTGATCTTGGATCAGAGATCAAGAAAACTGACCTAGCCCAGGACTATAAATGCTTGCAACTTATCCCCGAAACAACTTCTGGTGAACAGACCTAAGGACCTCCAAGAGCTATGAGAGAATAAAGATTAACACAGAGCAATAACTACAAGCCTGAGGGTATGATTCTAGTAAAGTCATCTGATGTTAGTCTTGCCCTGAGGTCAAGGTAGCCTGGTACAGCTTCATCTGGTGTTTGTTCAGGCTCTTATCTGGTTCTCACTATGTCTGTATTGTGCTTTTGTAAATCGTGCTTGCTTGCTCTTACAAAAGATAACTGGGGTTGGGGGGGGGGGTGACTGAAGAGTGAGGGCTAGGTCATTGTAAAGGAATGTGGTTTTTACCTTTAAAACCTCACTGTAGACATAGGATGGGGCTGCTTTCCTCCTTGCTGTGAAGGGACAAAAACCAGTTGGCTTAATAAAGACTCTCATTTTTAATTTTTATTTGGGTTGTCTTCTGTTCACTTCTTGTCTGTACAATCCCACAGATAAGATTAAAAACCTATCCTGGTGTTCCTTGGAAATTTTTATAGACAAAAGCATACATAAGGATCCATAGTAGCACAGCAGTTTGTAGGGACTGTGGTAATCTATTTCAGTAAAGATACTTCAGAGTGAGCTCCTGATACAGCTTATCAGTGAAGCTAATTCTCTAATATCAGCCAACTTTTCCATAAACCATCAAAGTCAATGACCACTGTAGGTCTATCACCTTCACTCCATATTTTCTTTTTCTACCTTGGAGATGGTCGGGTATAGACATCAGGCATTTATTATGCACTATTCCACAAAAGGCAGCTGTGCCATTCCAGAAATTTCAGTAAAATTTCCAATTTTACTGATGGGTATATTAGTACACCTTCCTAAATCTGGATCCAAATAGTAGGTTTATGTGGCCCTCCAACTGAGATATAGCCTTCAATTTATATCTATTTTAAGAGGATATATTGGCCTCAATATAAATGCCTTCATTTCATTTTCAAGTTGTTCAGGAAGAAAGGATATAATTACTAGATTCTTCCAAGATCCTAATGGTGATAAAGACAAAATTTAAAACAGAAAAATACAGAAAATGAATAAGTATGTGTATTTCTTTTAACATGTCTATCATAAATAGTGATAATTTTAATAATTAATATGCCTGTAAAATATGAAATGTTTAAAATTTCAAATACTCATTAATTGAACTTTAATATGAACATTTTGTATAGGTGGTATATAAATCAATAAATCAAGGCTGGAGAGATGGTTCACATGGTGCTTGCTTGCAAAGTCTAACTAACTGGATTTGATTCCCCCATACCCATGCTAGTTCTACAAAGTGGTACATGCTTCTGGAGTTTACTTGCAGTGGCAAGAGGCCCTGGTGTGCCCATTCTCTCTCTTTCCTTTCAAAAAATTAAATAAAATATTTTTTTTATTTTTAAAAATAATAAATCATATCCAACATTGAACATTAAATTACCATATGCTAGAAATATTTTAAAATTTTGTGGCTTCCATGTAATTTTTTATAAAATGTTATTCTATATCACATCATATTCAAAACTTAAAACTCCTGAAAGTAGACTTTTACTAGCAGCAAAACTAGCTTCATTGAGAAACATTTGATACAGTATTAGACTAATATACTATAATTGAGACATACAGGACTTGGGAGTATTAACATGTGTGTTCCCTTTGAAGAGACACTGAACCCGCCCCCCCCCCAAATTCTTGAAGGTATTAATGTGGTTTGAAGTTGTTTGTCCTTATCCTACTTTTGTTATTTCAAAATGCAAAGTTGTTTAGTTGTCAAAGGGATCACAATGATGTTACAAAGTTGAATTCAAGAACGCACTGCCTAAGCAAAGCTACAAAGATTAACCATAGATACACAACACTAATCTCAGAAAGAGAGACCGTCATCTCATTCTACAGATTCCTAGGAATCCTCCAGCTAGTGCAATGACTGGTTAGGATGAGGAGCCCACCAGCATATTTTCAAAGAACTCCCACTGGTGGCTCAAAAATATTTTAAACCTACCTCTCTCTCTCTCTCTCTCTCCATATATATATGACTTCCATGTAACTGTGTATATATATATATATATATGGTGGTTTGATTCAAGTGTCTGCCATAAATTTAGGTATTGTAAATGCTAGGTTCTCAGCTGATGGAGATTTGGGAATTAATGCCTCCTGGAGGCAGTGTTTTGTTGGGGGCGGGCTTATGGGTGTTATAGCCAGTTTCTTCATGCCAATGTTTGGTATACTCTCCTGCTGCTATGGTCCACCTTATGTTGGCCAGGGGGTCATGTCCACCCTCTGCTCATGTCGTCATTTTCCCTGCCATCATGGGGCTTCCCCCTCAAGCCTGTAAGCAAAAATAAACCTTTTTTTTTCCCACAAGCTGCTCTTGGTTGGGTGATTTCTGTCAGCAATGTGGACCTGACTGCTACTACACACACACACACACAAACACACACACACACACACACACACATATATGTATGTATATATATAATGTATCTATGTTTGTGTGATGCATGTTCATGTATGTGAGTGCAAGTACATACATACCACAATGGATATGTGGAGATCAAAGGACAATTGCCAACATGTTTCAGGCAAGATCTTTCATGCTGGCCCACAATCTTTCTGGAGATTCTCCTGTTTCCACCTCCAAATCTGCTGTAGGCACACTGGGATTACAGGTGTTCATACTACATACATACAGCATCTGTCTGGCTTTATGTGGTTTCTGGGAGTATGAACTCAGGTACTCCCACTAAGCATCAGATACTTTAGCCACTTAGTCATCTCCCTAGCTCCCAACCTGTCCTTTTGTTTTAATGTTTTGACAACTGGAAAGAGTCAGTCTCCCATGTATAAGTGATTTGCCCAAATACCTGCCCTTTCCCTAGCTCTTAATGATATGGGAGAATTGAAGGCCTGGTTCCCAGGTATACTCCCTCCCAGTAGGTTAAGTCAATCTCTTATCTGAATTGAATATACTTTTACAAAGTAAAGTTCACAAAGTATTTTGCTTTGCAAGTACTGCATTACTAATAAATCTCTCAAAACATAGAACCAATAGGAAAAAAACAAAAGAGACACAAAAATCTCAAGGTTAAAAGATTAAAGAGAAAAGGAAAATGAACCCTAGAACAGTGAAGCATAGTGGAGATAAAGGTTTTAACAATTCTACTTCCTAACAATCTTTTTAAGTTGAAGGGCATAACCATAAAAATGCAATAATAATAATAATGATGATGAGAAGTGTCTACATTCAGACAAGCAGAAAGTTAGGAATATATCTGCCACCTGTGAGGTTCAGGAGTGACCAAGGACCACAGAGACCACTCTGAGGCAAAGATGGAAGTTTTTATTTGGGAGTGGGGGAGTAACATGCGAACTGCCGAACTGCCGAACTGCCGGGACTGACTCTCAAGAGTGGAGCAGTCAGTTTGGGGTTACAGATAGTGGGCTTTATATGCTCTTTTGTTGGGGGAAGGTGAGGAAGGGAAGGAATTTCTTTGTTGGGGCAGTAAATCTCTGTTCTTTACATTAGCCATACCGTGAGAACAGAAGTGACCCAGTGAGAGATAGGGGAGCAGTAAATCTAGTCTTGGAGCCTTGTTGGGCAGGGGAGGAATAATGGCTAAACAATTTCTTGAGGAATGTGGATGACTCCTCTGTCACCCTCCTGCTGTAACTCCATTTTGTCCTGACCTAACATTTCAGCCTTTTGTTAATGATAAGGGAGGAAGGTTCATGCTGACCATAAGGGCAATGAGTTGTTATGAGAGAGGCAGTCCGTGAGTCTCTCTTCAGGGCAGGTGATGAGGAGGCCATGGTGCGGGGAGGTGGCAGAGTGGTGCCTGTGTAGCATGTTGTTATGACTTGGTCCTGAGTGAAGCAGAGCCTTCTCTTGTGATCAGGGCATTAGCTGGCAGACACCTGTTATAGAGAACGTGAGGGAGATGTGTTCTGTGCACCCTGTGAGAAGACAGAAGGGAGAACAAAGGAGCTTGTTACTCTTGTCAAAACACCAGGCATAAAGGGAGGAGTATTCAGAGGTGAGAGATAGATGGCTTGGGGCAAGAGAGAGAAGGCAGAGGGGCATTTTGGGGCCAGGGAAAAAGTAGGAACACAATGGAGTTTAGGTTTGAGAGTGTCTGTTGGGTGGCAGTGTACTTATCTCTGGATGAGACAGGGTAAGGGCTAAGGAAGGAAGGGGTCCGATGAATAGTTCTGATTCTGCTAAGGAAAGTGGGAAGAGCTAGGGTCAGGTTAGGTGAAGTTAATCAGGGACAGGCAGAGGCAGAAGGCATGAGTTAATGTTAGAGTTTAGTAGTGTAAATCAGCATCAGACAGGAGAGCCTATTATTCTGACTCATTGTTTATATTGTACTTATATTTTTCTTGTTGGGTGATTAAGACCATGTAGGCTGCCAGAATTAACTATATACTTTGGAAGTCAATAATGGCTCTGTAGGAGAGACTTTTAGGGACCTGTGAGGAGTTCTATGACTCTCAGCATTGTCATCTGCTAGGATAAGTCAAGGCTGTGTTGACCAGGTGGCCCTCCCTCTTTTGGGAAGCCTGGAGGACTGATTTTCCTCCAATGTGACTCTCCTGTTGCAGATACATTGACTTGGAATTCTTTTCTGGGTCTCCACGTCCTCTCTGATCAACAAGGTAGGTAACTTACCAGAGGCTAGAAGTTCAAGTGTCCTATCATCTCCTGTGGCCTTTTGACCTGGGAGCAGGAACTAAAATATTGGTTATTATTTTAACTTCAATGTTTCCAATTGATTTTGGCTTCTACATATGGTTATTACTCACTTAGAGAGACTATATGTGTCTGATTAACAAAACAGATTAGTTAAAAGGGATGAAGAACATATCTGGTTAGCAAAGTAGATCTGGTTAAAGAATGACATAATAGTTTAAAATCATTCTGATTAATATTTAAGTTTAGTTGTAAGGTGACAGTATAAGCTATATCTGGGACATAGAAAGCATACATATTTTATCTTTTAAGTATCTGTCAGTTATAGATATTGCACCAAGACCCCTGACCAGGAGCCAAGACCCCCAGTCACCCAGGAGTCACCCAGAGAACCACCACAGAAGTTGAGACACTCAAATGTAAAAGCAGCAGGTTTCTTTATTGCAAGCCTAGGCCTGGGCTCCATTGACACAGTCCAGCACAGCAGTAGTGAGGGAAAGAGCCCCTTTCTTTTGGGGTAAGGGGTTCATATAGGAATTAGAACAAAGAAGTAGGGACAGTGTATCAGATAGCTTCAGGATCTCTGAGATGAACTTCCAGACCAGACACAATTATGGAGGAAGGGATATTTATTGAAGCTTACAGATCCAGGGGAAGTTCCATAATGGCATAAGAAGCTGGCCTGCCTTCACAGGCCCGAGAGAGAGAGAGAGAGAGAGAGAGAGAGAGAGAGAGAGATGCACAAGCCTAAAGCCAAAAGCCATGGCACACTTCAGGAACTCCTGCTAGGCACACTTTGCATATCTTTAGATTGAAATCTAAGCCCACTACCACACCTTAAGATCCACTCAGCGACATTGCCTCCAGCCAGGTTGCAAACTACAAACAAATAAAAAACTGAATATATTGGGGGCCATCTATTCTATTCAAACCACCACAGATAGACACATGATTGGTTAACTTAAACAGTTCTGAATGGTTTGGGGTTTCAGCGTGCAAAGTTGGGGGCAGGAGCTAGGGGCACTCCAGGCAGATGAGATAATCTCCATTGTGATCAGCTAAGCAAGCAGTGGTACATTACTACTTTTGAAATGATAGGTTTCTTATCTAAGCAGGTGGTTGGGGGCCAGAGGCCCCCCGCAGTGGAGTGTTTCTGGAATGTCCTTGAAGTGGAGATTCCTCAGAAACTTTAGGGGGAAAGGCAGCAATTGAGCAAGAAAGCAAAGTTTACAGAAGCAAAGGTCAGCACATTAGCTGTCTAGTTCTCTATCTAAGTCAGGCCTGGGCCTTTTTACTTAAAATGGTTATATTTGGTCTAGCACCACTCTCCAGCCACTAAGCAAGGTCACAGAAGCCAGATGCAGAACATTACTTCTCCTTGGTCTCTCAATAAGTATAGGAAGAATATTTTAGTAGCCCTAAAGACAATATTTTTATCAATTATTTTATCAATAACTTTAAGGCAATTGATTTAATCTAGGAATTGTATGCCACAAAGAAAACAAGATAGTATAAAAACTTAGCATCTGTGTTTGAAAACAACTTTGATTAGTCTGTATACCAATGTAAGTATCAATTACTCCCCAAACTGGAAGTAGAACAGCAATTTAAGATTATTTTTCTAGGGCAGGAAACATGTATCAATATCTCTATAAGTAATGAACTTAAGATATCAGAAATGAGACAATTAAATGAAACTTTGGCTGAGACTGATTATACATAGCTCAAGAATAAAATAAAACTTGGTCATTGTTGAGTTAAGCAAGCCTGATTCTAACATGCATTAGGGACAATATGACAGACACAAAGCAATTTTTACCATTGAACAATTTTAAGGCTTTACTAAAGAAATATTACAATAAGTCACTTTTTATAAGACTTAGACTATAACTTCAGTGATAACTATAAGGAAAGTGTAAGAGAAAAGCAATAGGGAACATCGGATTTGATCTCTACAGATAAGACTGTTTTATTGAGAGAAAATGAAGGGACCTCAGCTTTCCCATGGGATGAAGGCTGAAGCACTGAGCCAAGCTAGGGTACAAGTTTATAAGGAAAATCCTAAAGAAAAGCCAGGTTGTACTAGGTGCAGTTGATAAGAAAAATATATAGCTGTTTGTGTCCTTGTTCAGAATAGGGTTCTTCAGTCAGGAACATCTAAGGGAGGATACTCAGATGGTCCCTGGTCCTTCAAGGTCATCTAGGCTAATGGGGAGTACATCAATCAGGAAAGGTGTCAAACTTAATGGGGCTGAATGCCTGTGTTGTTTCTTTATTGTCCTGACCCTTGGAGATAGCCATTAACTCTTTAGTTCCCTTTTGGTTTTTAGAGAAGGCCATTGACCCTTCAATAATCATCTAGGAAAACCAGCATGAACAAGACAAGAACCATCTTAAAATTACAGAGTCTTAGCCAGGCATGATGATGCATGCTTATTGATAACTAAACATCATGGAATTTGTACAAATCAAATTACAATATTCTAATATTCTGACATCTGTAAAAGTCTGATATTAATAAAAAATAGAGTTCACATATTTAAGACACATGAGGCTACAGAGAGTAAAATATCAACAAAAGATCTGTTGACAGGATTTAAAATAAACAAGAAATCTATATTATGTAGTAACATTTTTGGCTTAAATATGAAGACATGAAAAATTTTATAAGTTTTAAGCTTATCAGAATTAGGATACCTTTATATACATACATTTTTTGAGAAGATTTAGCACTTTTAAAAGCTAAATAAGATGTCTATCCAATCTATAAGTCAGGATTTTTTTTTTTTTTGAAATTACTTTAGTTACATTTAACATATCCAAAGAACAGAGGAACTGGATTAAACTCCCATCATCTAATAAGAAAGGAGACAAGTCTCATGAAAAAGAGAGGGAATGAACATGTCAGGGCCACTTGCCACTATAAACAATTTTCAAAACAATTTTCAAATGTATGTTCCACTATGTGTATTTGGCTTTGCAAATAAGCACCTTTAATTGTTGAGTCAAAAACAAGTATTTTTAATCTCTTCCAAATCAATTTTATAGAACTATATTGAATTCCAGACTTACACAAAATTTTATGACACAATCTATAACTATTTAAATCTTAACCAACTTTATAATTCTGTGTGTGGCACTTTGGTAAACTTGTTCAGTAATGATGTAAATTAAAGTATTAAAACTGATTATTGGAAGAATTGAGGAATTACATCTTAAATCACAACATAACTTTGTTTAGGATTTTTTTTTTTTTTTTTTACTGTTCACCATGAAGTGTGTGGCACATAAATACTGCTTAATGTTTCAAATGTGGTCTATTTACCTTATAAAATAGGGAAAAAAGTGCAAACATTTCCTCTGTGAGATCTTTTTCTTTTTCTTCTTCTTCTTTTTTTTTTTTTTTTTTTTGAGGCAGGGTGTTAGATATAGTAACCTGAGGAAAGAATGAAGTATTAATTCAATTTTAACCTTAAGACTTAGTTAAAAGGTTGACAAACAGAGGAACCTAGTTAACTTAGTTGGGTACTCTAAATTTAGTCTTTTATAACCATTATTATGACCAGATTAACATCAATGAGTTAATGTTAAGTTTACAACCTGAATACCCTTAGCATCCTGCTACCAGCCAGGGCCATACTTTGTTAGTCTGATGCAATCCCTAGGCTATGTTATTTTATATCTCAAGAAGTCTGTAATCCTATTAAGTACTTTGTCTTTAACTTGTTTAAGCTTATTCGTATCTTCATCTACATACTTTACTCATACTTTACAATCCATGTAACCACTCTGTAACAATCTTTTTCATCAAACATTTAACATCCAACATATAAAGTTTTCTCTCCAGTTTATCTTTTTCAGTCACGTTCATCTCATGACTATTGACAAAATCTTTTATTGTCCTTACCATAAGACTTTTAACATGATCATTTTTCCACAAAAGGCCTTGTGAAATAACTTTTTTAAAGAAAGAGTAGATCAGACTTGACTTATATTACTTACCTAGAGTAAACATATAGATTTTGGAACTTTTTTTCTTATAACTTTCCTGAAACACATTTTTTAACAATATGAAAGCAGATTTAACATTATTAGAAATTTCAGAAATTTTTTACAAATTTAGTATTAAGTACTTTTAAACATAAGTCTTGAGGCTATTGTCTGTTAGTAGTTCCATATAAGCATAGAAAGATAAAGTAAACGTAAAACAGTCACAAATTTCTTATAAGAAGTCCTCATAATGACTTGGCATTCATTTATCATCATACTGGGGCCAGGATTCTGTGCTTTCAGTTCCCTGGCTCTGCAAGGCAAGGTAGCTAGGAAAGAGCCCCCCCCCCCCCAAATTCCAGGGAGAGTTTTGATCTTCCCTCAGGGGTATAAGGCTGCTTTTCAAACCTGTCATTTTACAACTCTTTAAGAGTAGGAGAATTTTGCTTTTTTTTTTTTTTTTTTTTTTTTTTTTTTTTTGTCTATGGTCTTAATTGCTTTTAGTGTTCCTTATGGGGCACACTCAACAGTAAAAATTGCCTATGCCATCTAGTACAGTGGGCTTGGTGGAAAATATCGCCACAATGAAATGGTACTGCTCAGAACAGAAATCATTCTGCAACCTTAGGGCTGTGAGCCACATACATATTTACACACACACACACACACACACACATTCATTTTAAGTGCACTTTTCATATAGACTTTAGACAATCATTTCCCCTTCACATATTTATTCATTCATTCATTTAGAAGTTATTCATTCCCATGTTAAATTTCTATTCTATTTAAAACTCTGGAGACTAAAAACAAAGGTTGTTACCAGGCAGGGTGTCAGGGGAGGCTGAGGGAGCCACCTGAGGAGCCGGAGGAGCTATTGGGGCAGGGGCCTCTATGGCATCAGGATCAAAAGCAGAGGGTGAGGACTAATATGGAGGAGGGGTTGAGTGAGAACGCATTTCTGAGACTTTGGCCAGGACCTAGTGAGAATGGCAGGTTGAGCAGAGAGGCCTTGTATTCAAAGTGAAAATAGGGTATTTTGGACCTTTTGCCTGTACATTGGCAGAAGTTTTTTAAATCAGTGAGAATTGGAAATCAAAAGTACCATTCTTAGGCCATTTGGACCTTTTATCCAGCATCTACTGTGGCCAGGCAGAGTTGCAGAGAAAGATTAGACGACGAGGTTTGATGTCATCCAGGAGTCGTACAGGTTTTGAATTCTTAAGAAGACAGGCTAGAGGTATAGTAGGAAGTGGTTTGGAGGTTTTGTTCCCCATGGAAGTGTGAGAGTATAATGAAAGGGCTAGTGAAAGGAGACAGAGAAAGAACAAGACAAAGGTGATGAGAGAGACCAGAGCTTAAGCTGGGTTTACACAGGATACCAGTATGATGCCCTGGCCCATTAACGTGAATGGAGCCTGCACCTCCCACGTGGGCAGAGGCTGTACAGGTCACAACTGTCAGCTTTTTAGCCCATTTAGTGGGCAAGGAGGGTACCTGCGCTCCCGATGGAGAAAGCTGCTGGTAGTGAAAGAGGAGATCTCAGGAGTGAGAGGAAGAAGCCAAGGCTTAGGATGGGTTTACACTGAACACCAATATGACCCCCTGGCCCATTAGGGTGAATGGGACCTGCACCTCCCACATGGACAGAGGCTGTACAGGTTGCAACTGTCAGCTCTTTAGCCTGTTTAGTGGGTAAGTAGGGCACCTGTGCTCCCAATGGAGAAGGCCACTAGCAGTGAAAGAAGAGATCTCAGGACTGAGAGGAAGGAAGGAGAGGGAAAGGAGGGAGGGGGAGAGAGAGTGTCCTAGGATGGTACAACTGAACCAAAAGGTTCCCCTTAGGGTGTGGTAGACCAGAGAACAATAGACCTGAGGTTTTGAGAGTGTGTCTTTCTCAAAAACCTTTGGTGGGGCCTCACAGCTGAGGGGTGTAGCCTGGACCCCTACAATTGGATCTTATATTCTGAGTCAAATATAATGTGACACATTGTAGGTATTATTCATACAAAGGCCACAAGTGAGTGAAGCAGAGATTGCATTCCCAAGGAGAAAAATTAAACTGCTTTTTGCCTTGGAAGTCTTTTAGCCTTCTTCTCTTTGTTTCCCTTAAGCACAAGACTACAAGAAATGGATTATCTGAGAAATATCCACAGCTGACCAGAATGGAAGCCATCTTCTTCCAGGGCAATGTTAACCTTGTATACAAAAATAACTGTACAACAAAAGGTTAGATTTAAAGAGAGCTATCTCTCCTGTCCACTCCCTCCCAAAAGGTGTGTTCAGGACCACATCATCCCTGTTTACTGTTAAGGACAGTGACTCAACCACATTGCCCCAGGGTTTTGATGAACACCAGACCTCCTCCTAGCCACAGCCTGTGGCCCTGGGTTGGGATGTGGCAATTCAATCCCCACTACCCCGAGGAAGTATTCTCAGGCACTTCAGCAAGCCCTAAGAGGTGATTATAAAATGCAGACCCAGAAATAAACCCTCCCCTCAACCCCTATCATGTAGGCTGTAGTCATATTGAGTCACTGGAGCTATACATTGCAATATCCTCTCTTCCCATTCCTGGCATGAAACCCCCTAAAATCTCTCCTTCTTCTCTTTATTTAGGTTTCTCGGGCTTCACTCCCTTTTACAGTAGACCACACCAGTCTTTTGTGGAATTCTGAAGCTCCCTTTCCCTTTGCTTTGGATCCCACAGTTCTCTCCTGATGTTAAATAAACAGGAAATGATCTCAGTCCTCAACTGTGAACTTTGACACTGACAGAGCCTAGGGCTAGCTACATAATATTCACGGTATAATGAAAAACAAAATGTTAGGTCGGGACAGCCTCCCAAAATGGAGTCATCAAGGATAGCAGGATGGCCACAGTGACTTAACCACATTCCTCAATAAACAGCCCCGGCCAGTATCCCTTTTTTGCCTAACAATGCCCCAGGTCATGATTTCCTGCCCCCTTATCTCAGTCACATGCTCACTGTGCTGGTCTCACACCCTAGCTATTTGAAATGGTTAATGTAAAGAACAAAGGAATTCTTTTCCCTTCCTCACTTTCCCCCAACTGAAGAAGCCCTATAAAGCCCATTTGATCTGGAAACTCAGATTGGTTGTACTCCACTCTTGAGAGCCATCCCTGGCAGCTTGTGTTTTTCATGAATAAAAGCTTTCATCTTTGCCTCAGAATGGTTTGTGTGGTCATGATCACTCCCAAACCTTACAAAAAATATTTTCACTATTTTAAGAAATTAAGATTTTTAAGCTGGGTGTGGTGGCACATGCCTTTAACCCCAACACTTAGTAACGGGATGAAACTGAAGCTATGACAGGCTTCAGTAAGGTGCCACCCTAATTAGGCCTAAGTTTCAGTTTCCCAGAGAGGTAGGCAAGACTTCTGGGAAAAACCACAAACAAAGGGAGGGGCTGTTAATCAACAGTGACCCTGACATGTGGGTGGGGAAGATAGCCACCATTTTGTGCTTTGGGGGCTGAGTCAGCACCTGGAGACATGTCCAAACATGTCTCTTTCACGTGCTTTTGCCCCAACCAATCAGAGACATACAACTGGAACTGCTACTTGCCTAGCCAATCATGTCAAAAGATTACCTAGTCCACCTGGAACTCCCTTAGTTATGCTCAAAAGGAGCCTGCCTGCTCCTCTCTTGGTCACCATTTTGTATGAATGGTTGATCCCTGCATGCTGGCTGACTCTGCAGAATAAACGCTCTTTGTTTGGACATACTATTTGAGTCTGGGGTCTTTCTTCAGTGATCTTTGGACCTTTGCAATTGGGGTCTCATCCAGGATTGCTAGGGACCTCCTCTCCCCCAGATTTAACAGTGGAGCATTTCTAGGAGAACATTTGGATCTCTGCTGATTGGTGAGTCCGGGTGCCCTTCTGTGGGTCGTTGGTCTGCTGTGCTCTTTGTTTTGTTTTTTGGTAAATCTGGTATTTGGGCAAAATTTGGAGTCCCACAAAAGTAAGGCTGATGAGCCAATAATTAGCTCCAGGCCAGGGGGTTCCAAGGACACTCTGGACCCCCTTCGGGTGGAGCTGAAAAGCTCCAATCTGGCAGAGCCCATTCATGGGACTGGCCACCATCCAGTGGAGCTGGAAAGCTCTGATTTGGTGGAGCCTGCGAGCTCCAGTCTGACTGGTTTTGATAAATAGTGACAGGTCATGCCTGTCTGGCAGAGCCCATTCATGGGATAGGCCACCAACTGCAGCATTTGAATGTCACTTTCACTTTCTGGGAAATCTGTTTTTGGGTCTGTATATCTGTGTTTTGTTTGTCCTTTTCTGGTTTCTTGAAAATATTATTGAAAGGTACTATGGGACAGGCAACCAGCTCCACCCCACTGGATCTAGTCCAATCACATTTCAAGGATTTCAGACACCTGGTGGACAATCTAGGTTTAACAGTATGGTCAGGGAAACTAACCATCTTTTGCAGGTATGAATGGCTGACTTTCAATGTAGTACGGCCAGAGGGAGGCACCTTCCACCTCCCCACTATTTATAAAGTTAAAGGTATCATGTATGGGAGTCCTGGGCATCCTGACCATGTCCCACACATCACCACCTGGAAATATGTGGTAGAAAGTCCCCCTCCTTGGTTGAGCCCCGTTTTGCCGCCAGCCCCAGCCATCTTGCCTGTTAAGGAATCTACACCACCAAAGGATCATAAGCTGGAAGTCCTGGCCCCCTCTGCCCCTGAGGAGGAGTTCTACCCACCTCCCTATGAACCTTCCCCTGTGCCAGAACCAATATCACAAAAGGTAGCTGCTGATCAGAGCCCCAGGGAAGAAGGAGGAAACATGATCAGTCCTCCCCATATGCAAGCCTGGACTGCAAGACTGGCAGGCTCCATCGTGGTTGCACTGCCTCCCCACCCCCCTAATCAGGACAGCCAACAGTTCGTGACTCATATCCCTTTTTCTACCAGTGACCTGTATAATTGGAAGATGCAGAATCCAAAGTTTTCAGAAAAACCTTTGGCCCTACTAGACTTGTTAGATTCTATAATGATAACTCACCATCCCACTTGGGATGATTGTCAGCAGCCTTTTCAGGTTCTCTTTACAACAGAGGAAAGGGAACGGATTCTAGCCACCACCTGCAAGCTAGTTCCCAGACCTAACGGCCAACCCGCAATTGTGCAGGCTGTTTTGGACACAGTTGCCCCCTTAGCTCGCCCTGACTGTGATTCCAACAGCCCTGAAGTTAAGGAGAGACTCAAAGCCTACTGCCAGATTCTGACTGGGGGGTCTCCAAGAGGCTGCTAGGAAGCGCACAAATTTATCTAAGGTAGGACAGGTTATACAAGGTAAGGAGGAAATCCCAGGGAACTTTTTAGAGAGGCTACTAGAAGCCTACTGGATTTATACACCTCTGGACCTAGAAACAAGAGAAAACCAGTCTGCCATGAACATGGCTTTTGTCAACCAGGCAGTGCCAGACATCTGCAGAAAACTCCAATAACTGGACAGTTTCGCAGGTAAGAAAATGTCAGAACTAGTAGCAATAGCAGAAAAAGTTTATAATAATAGAAAGACTCCAGAAGATAAACAAACTGGAGGCCTGGCCAAAATACTACTGGCTGCAACACGAAAATCTGACCCAAGGAGATTAAAAAACATGACTTATGGGAGAAACAGGGGAAGAACAGCCCCACAATTGAGAGAGGAAGGGCAACACTGATCCTATCTACAAAAAGACCAATGTACTTATTGCAAAGAGACGGCACATTGGAAAAATGAATGTCCACAAAGACAAAGGGACAAAAATCCTAAAATCCTGGAGATAGGAGAACTCAGTGACTGAGCGCGTCAGGGCTCACATCCCCTCCATGAGCCCTGAGTAACCTTGAAGGTGGAGGGGAAACCGATAGACTTTCTAGTCAACACTGGAGCTCAGTATTTGATTCTGAAACAGTCCATGGGACCCCTGTCCACCAAAAGGTCGTGGGTCTAGGGAGCCACTGGGACAAATCAATAGTCATGGACTATCTGAAAAGAAGTGGATTTAGGAATGGGACAGGTAACCCATTTGTTCATGGTCATCCCTGGGTACCCATATCCACTCTTGGGGCAAGACCTTTTGACTAAAATGGGGGCACAAATCCATTTCAGCACCAAGGTAGTATAGGTTCTTAATCAGAATGGTCCTGTGCCACTGGAGGAAGCATATAAACTCTGTACCTCTCCCTCCCAAGCCACCCCTGACAGTCCATATCTGAAGGAACTATGGGAAAGGATTCCAGGTGTATGGACAGAAAGAAATCAGATTATGCTGGCCAAGCATTGGGCCCCAATAATGGTCCAACTGAGGACTAATGCCAGGCCAATCCAAGTTTGCCAATACCCTATGCCATGAGAGGCCAATCTTGGAATAATACCTCACATAAACTGACTTTGGGAACAAGGGATATTAGTCCCTTGTCAGTCCACCTGGAATACTCCTCCTGCCAATAAAAAAAAAAAAAAAAAAAAAAAAAAAAAAAAAACTCCAGTGACTACTGGCCTGTGCAGTATCTAAGGGAAATTAATAAATGGGTGGAAGACCTCCACCCCATGGTGCCAAACCCATACACTCTGCTAAGCACTCTGCCACCTGAGCACAATGTGTACATGGTGTTGGACCTCAAGGATGCATTCTTCAGTCTGCCACTGGCCCCTGACAGTCAACAGTTGACTTGGACCAGACTGTCACAAGGATTTAAAAACTCACCCACCATCTTTGATGAGGCACTCCATGAGGATCTGGGTGAGTCCCGCCAGGCCCGCCCCAAATAATCCTCTTCCAGTATGTAGATGACCTCCTTATAGCAGCCCCAGATGAAGAACCCTGCCGCTCAGCCACAGAGGCCTTGCTGAGAGAACTGGACCACATGGGATACCGAGTTTCATCAAGAAAGGTGCAGCTCTGCCAGAGGGAAGTAACTTACCTTGGGTACATACTCAAGGGGGGGGCCAATACCTGTTGTATCAGGCCCAAAAAGAGACAATCCTCAACATTCCCCACCCCAGAACCCAGCGATGAGTACATGAGTTCTTGGGGTTGGCAGGGTTTTGTAGACTCTGGATACCCAGATTCACAGAGATTGCCAAGCCTCTCTAATGAGGCCATGAGGGGAAAGGAAAATTCACTTGAATGGACCCCAGAAAGGGACATGTCCTTCCTCCAGGTAAAAAGGGCCCTCCTTGAAGCCCTGGCATTAACTTTGCCAGACATCCACAAAGCTTTCCATCTTTACATTGATGAGAACAAAGGCATAGCTGAAGGGGTATTGACTCAAACTCTCAGCCCTTGGAAGAGGCCAATTGCTTACCTAAAAAAAAGAAAAAAAAAAAAAAAAAAAAAAAAAAAAAAAAACTAAGCCCAGTAGCAATAGGATGGCCCCCATGCCTCCAAATAATAGCAGCCATTACCTTATTGGTCAAAGATTCAGATAAACTGACTTTGGGCCAAGCCCTTAGAGTGACTATTCCTCATGCTATTGAAGGAGTACTTAAGCAGCCCCCTGATAGATGATTGACCAATGCCAGACTGACCCATTATCAGGCTCTTCTTCTCAATCCCCCATAGGTTCAATTTGCCACCAGTCAGGCCCTCAATCCCACAACGCTGCTACCTGATCTGGATGTAGACAGTACCATACATGACTTCTCGGAGATCTTGAGCAGTTTACAAGGGACCCGACCAGATCCCAAAGACATTCCCCTTAAAGGGGCAGAGCTGACCTGGTATACAGATGGAAGCAGCTTTCTTAAGGATGGTGTCCAGTTTTTAGGAGCTGCAGTGACAACGGAAGAAACAACTGTATGGTCAGAAGCCCTCCCTCCAGGTATGTCTGCTCAGAAAGCTGATTGATAGCCCTGACCAAGGCCTTACAAATAGGCCAAGGAAAGAGACTTAATATCTATAGCTATAGCTGTTATGCTTTTGCAATGGTGCATGTTCATGGGGCCACTTATAAAGGGGAATATTGACAGCAGAAGGAAAAACCATTAAAAATAAACAGGAAATTCTGGACCTCTGTGGGCTATATGGCTCCCCAGAGAGATAGCAATCATGTACTTCCCTGGTCACCAGAAAGGGGAGGATCCAATTTCTAAAGGGAACAACAGGGCTGACAAGGCGGCTCGAGAGGCAGCCCTCCAGGTCACTACTACCCTACTGGTGAAATTGCCTCCAATGGTGGTGCCAACCTTGCCAGAGATGCCAAACTACACTGATTCAGAACTATGGCGGATTCAGCCCTGCACAGCAGCCTATAAGGAACAAGGATGGTATAAGACTCCTGATGGAAGGATCATCCTCCCATCGGACTTTGCTAGCCAACTCATCAGACAAGTACACCAGAGTACTCATCTAGGACAACAGAAGACTGAGGACTTACTTAGACAGGCCCACCTAAAAGTTTTTGATTTGAGACAAAAGGCCACAGAAGCCATAGCCTGAAGGCATGCCTGCCACCTAGTAAATGCAAAAAGCAGAGTTACTCGGTCAGGAATCAGGGAAAGAGGAACCTGACTAGGAGTAAATTGGAAAGTTGACTTTACAGAGATAAAACCTGGTTTATATGGATACAGGTATTTACTAGTATTTTTTTGTTTTTATTTATTAATTTTTTGACTTTATAAAATATTTTATTTCTTTTTTTCTCTCAATTTTTGTCAACATTTTCCATGATTATTAAAAATATCCCATGGTAATACCCTCCCTCCCCCCACCTTCCCCTTTGAAATTCCATTCTCCATCATATCCCCTCCCCATCTCAATCAGTCTCTCTTTTATTTTGATGCCATGATCTGTTCCTCCTCTTATGATTTACTAGTATTTATAGACACCTTTACAGGATGGGCTGAGGCTTTTCTAACTAAGAACGAGACTGTCACAACCATAGCCAAGAAACTGTTAGATGACATCATTCCAAGTATGGTTTTGTAGCCCTGCGTAGTTGTCTCGCCAGCAAGAACGCACACGGACACCAGGATCCTTCTGCAGCAAGCGTTTATTGCAGTTAACAGATGAAAAGAGGAAGACCCAGAGCCCCGAAATGGCGCCGCTTATATAGCCCCTAGGCGGCGTGTACTCTGCTGATTGGCTGCGCGCTCATTACTCCATATGACGCCCCGGGCTGGGCAGTGACTTGGCGCGCTTTTACCACTTGCACATGCGCTATTCTACTTGTTCACCAGGGCCGGGGCCAGATGTCAGCGCCATCTTGTAATGGCGATCACACTCTCTCGGCTCTCCACATCTCCCCCTTTTTGTTTTAATAAGAAGACAACTGCCTCATAGCCCAACCAGCGCGGCACCAAACAACCCTATGCTCGATCAAGCAAATTCCTTCCTTGGGGAATAAGCGATCAAGAGCTCACTCCCTCACCTTATCAGGTGCAATGGAGACAAGTCCTCTGAGTGCAAAGGCCAAGGGAGAGACAAAAAGGGGAGTTGACACCCATCCCTGTGCAATGGAATATTGTTCCTGGGGGTGCAAGGGCTGTCAATCTCATATTTTGGTGCTGCAGCCACTTAGGCAAGGGCTGATTAGACTTAGATCTCTCATCGACTCAGTGCAATGGGCTAAACCCCTGAGGTGCATCGACTGAGGGTCTCAGTCTAATTAATTCTTAACCAAATTTCAGGAGATGATCCCTGTTCCATAGCCACAAGTGCTTGCGCAATAACAACCTTGTCACGTTGCTGTTGAGCTCTGAGCTTGCAGAACAACCAAAGCAGGAACACTAAGCCACAACATAGGGCTGCACCAAACAGCGCCACTCCCACCCATTCCTTAAAGAAAGAGAAGGCTGAAGAAATCCAGGATGTCAGGCCCACAGCTAGGGAGGGGTCAACTCTAGTAGAATAGGGTCTTCATAATGGATCTTGTCCACTTCTTCGGCTCCCGCACAGGATCTCGATGATTCGTCAGGTATCACAAGTCTACGTGTTAGGCGTTCTGGTAGCCAGAATGGATTGTCTTCTTCCTGTGGAAAAACACAAACAGCTCCCCTGGATCTTATTAAAATAGGATCCGGGCCTGTCCATTGACCAGTCAAAACATCTTTCCACTTAACCATCTCCTGTGGCCTGTTAGGCTCTGAGCAATGATGGTCAGCCGCCGAATGGCCCTGACTGTCCAAATTTAAAAAATTAAGAGTAAAGAGTGCTATGGATATAGTCACTCGTGGGACTGAGGGCAGAGCCTCCTCGACTCCCCCTTTTTGTTTTATTAAATAAGACTTTAGAGTGCGATGAGCCCGTTCTATAATACCCTGTCCTTGAGGATTATACGGGAGACCTGTCAAATGGGTCACTCCCATTTGGTGACAGAACTGTCCAAATTTTTGAGAAGTATAAGCTGGTCCATTGTCAGTTTTAAGAATTTTGGGCTTCCCCCAGGCACTCCACGCCTTGAGGCAGTGTTGAATAACATGGGCTGCTTTCTCCCCGGTTAATGGGGAAGCAAACATAACTCCAGAACAAGTATCAATGGAAACATGTAAATATTGTAATTTGCCAAAAGATGGGACGTGAGTAACATCCATCTGCCAAATTTGTAATGGGCGAATTCCTCTGGGATTAAAGCAAGGAGAGACTAAAACAATGCAAACTCAACCACCATCAAACAAACATCAAACTTCTGCAGTTCAAGTTCAATAGCCTTGAAAAGCAGGTTCCTCCTCCAGTCAACTCTTTCCAAAAGTGTTTGCATTTCTATGATAGCCTTTCCTCAGGCATCCTTTCCATTGTTTTAATGTAAAGCAGTTGGAACATCTTCCTTAAGATTGCTAATGTGTTTGACAATAGCAGGTTCAGTAACCTAAAACCAGTCTCAGTGCCTGTAATTTTAACTTGCTTGAGGTTTTCCAGCTTAAAATCTTAAATCTCTCAGTCCAGTATCTCTAGCCAAGCACATCAGTCCATTACAAATTTAACCTTGATCAAACACTCTGGACCTGGGCAGCAGGACGTAGCCAGCCCTTATGCCAGTAGCCCAGTTCCAACAAAGTCCTCTGCAGTCTTTCCTTCCCCTTAGAAAGCTTAATGAGGGCATACTCTACCGGCGCATGGACGCGGCCTCCATCCGCAGCCTCAAACACCGGGAAGGCTTGTAAGAACCTCCTTCTGTCCCCCTATGAAAGGAAGGAATCTGAACAATGCTTGCCGGCATAAGGCAGAGGAGCACTGGGAATGGCAGGGGCGGCAGATTGAAAAGCCGCACGGTTCTTATCTCCTATCTTCTTTTGTTTTCGATTTTGCGGTAGCGGCTGCTCATCAAGATAGTATCTCTCCTCCCCATAGTGAGCCGCTTCCCCATCTAATTCTTCCTCCTCGGAGGAACTAAGATCCTCAGACTCTGAGCTATCAATTCCTAAAGGCTCCAATTCTTTTATCGGATAAAGAGGCTTCCTTTTTGGACTTCTCTTTTCCCTCTCATGTTTCTCTCCCAGGGCGTCTTTTCCCTTGTCTTTTCTTTCTGTGGACTTAGCGTCCGTGGAAAGGCCTTTTTTCTTAGAGACGTCTTTTTCTTTTTCCTCAAGGGCCCCTAACCTTTTATCCCGTTCTGTTTCTGACATGCTGTCTTGTAGCTCTGAATGTGAGGCTCCCATGTTCAAAAAGAAGAGAACGAGAGCCACCATCACAATAGGGAGAGCAAAAATTGCTCCTGCCAATTTGGGTGAGAGATGAGACAAGTCAAGACCAAACATGCCTCTCAGAACCTACCTTAGTCCTGCAGTTCTGAATCCTTCCCCGTGAATGGGGGGGGTCTCCTCGGCGCCGGCGATGACAGGCACCCGGCGTCCCGGGTTTTTCGGCACCAGCTGTAGCCCGCGTAGTCGTCTCGCCAGCAAGAATGCACACGGACACCAGGATCCTTCTGCAGCAAGCATTTATTGCAGTTAACAGATGAAAAGAGGAAGACCCAGAGCCCCGAAATGGCGCCGCTTATATAGCCCCTAGGCGGCGTGTACTCTGCTGATTGGCTGCGCGCTCATTACTCCATATGACGCCCCGGGCTGGGCAGTGACTTGGCGCGCTTTTACCACTTGCACATGCGCTATTCTACTTGTTCACCAGGGCCGGGGCCGGATGTCAGCGCCATCTTGTAATGGCGATCACACTCTCTCGGCTCTCCACGTGGTTTACCTGTTCTTTTGGGGTCAGACAATGGACCAGCCTTCATCTCATAGGTAACCCAGGCCATAGTTAAAATTGTGGGGACAAATTGGGAACTCCATTGTGTGTATCATTCCCAGAGTTCAGGACAGGTAGAAAGAATGAATCAGACCCTAAAGGAGACACTAACTAAATTAACCCTTGAAACTGGCGGTGACTGGGTGTCTCTCCTTCCCTTTGCCCTTTTCTGAGTTCAAAACTCCCCCTATACAATGGGGCTGACTCCCTTTGAAATTATATATGCAAGACCCCCACCCTTGTTGCCCAATATAAAAGCAGAAATGTTAATGGAATTAACTGATGAGAGATTTCTCTCCTCCTTACAAGCTTTATTTCAGGTGCAAGAACATTTCTGGCCCCAACTGCAGGCCATCTATGAAAAGATACTACCCCCTAAACCCCACGGGTTCAGACCAGGAGACCTAGTACTTGTCAAAAGACATCAGAAGGAGACTCTTGAACCCAGCTGGAAGGGACCTTACACCTTGATCCTGACCACTCCAACAGCCATCAAGGTAGACGGCATCCCAGCCTGGATACATCACTCACACGTGAAGCCTGTTGACCCACATGCGGACCCAGATGACTACACACCCAAAAAGGAGCCAAGACTGTGGCAAGCTGTCACCCACCCACAAGATCCACTCAAACTGACGATCCAAATTCTCTTACCTTCCACACCTTTTGCCGTGCTCTAGAGACCAAAAAAAAAAAAAAAAAAAAAAAAGTAAAACTTTATCCACCTGATCCTTATGATAGCCCTAACTCGCACCAAGCTGTTACTACCAAATGGATACTTCAGGGCCCTGAGACTTCCCCACAAGACCTAGGGAGAGACGTGCAGACTTTGACATTAGTCAGTCCAGTGAGTAACACTTTTCTTGTCTTCCACCTAGATCTTTGTGCCCTGGCTGGTTCTATATGGAGACATCCAAATCCAAAGGGTGGAAATTATTGGTCCTATCAAGACTGACAAAAAGCTGTGGCAACCTGCAGAGATGACTGCCAGGAACAAAAACTTGCAACTGTGCAATTTTATGTTTGCCTAGGGACTTGTTGGGGAATGGAAAGTTTCTTTTGCTATAAATGGGGATGTGAGAGCAATGCCCCCTGGATAAAGAATAGTCGAGGTCTTATCCAGATCAGTAGAGCAAAAAACCAGACATCACAGGGAAAGAGAAACCCCATCTCCATCTCAATGACAAGAAAGGGACAAACTAGCAGAGGATGGGAAGTCAGAAAAATATGGGGCCTAAGGTTGTGTGCATCAGGAGGGGATAGGGGGTTCCTCTTTCAGATCCAGAAATAGGCTATCCCGGCAGGGCCTCCCGCCCCCCCCCCCCATAGCTATAGGGCCAGCAGCTCCGGCTTTGCCCATTCTAGAACCTGTGGCACCGGTCTTAGTTTCAGGCACTTTCTCCCCCACAGACACAGTCACCCTCTGGTTAATCACGCCCCCACCCCCAGGGCCCCTGATTCGGCCATTTGATTTGGGTTACTCAATTTCACCTTTAATGTCCTCAATTCTACCACTAACCTCACCAGAGAAGACTGCTGGCTCTGCTTAGACCCAGGGCCCCCATACTATACTGGCTGGGCTACCACAGAAAATCTGTCAACTCCTTCAGAAAGCCCACTGAGATGCTCTTGGGGAAGGTCCCCAGTTCTTACCCTTCAAGCTGTAACTGGAAAAGGGCTATGTGTGATAGGAACAGGGGGAAAACTAGATAGCTTCCCTCACCTTAAACATCTCTGTAATCATACTATCACAGCAAGTGCTAGTACGTCCTACTTTCTGGCCCCTAACAGAACCTGGTTGCATGCACCACCGGCTTAACTCCTTGCATCCACCCACTGTTACTTCAGAATTCCAGCATGTGCATTCTAGTAACACTGTTTCCTCAGGTTTATTACCTTTCCTTCAGCTCCTATATAGAGACGGTCCCAGACCATCACAGAGAAAATGAGATTTTGGGGCCTCAGTGATCCTTCTCACAGTGTTGGTTGGGACTGGTATAGCTGCAGGAATTGGCACTGGTACAGAAGCCTTAATTAGGGCCAATCAGACTATAAGTAACCTTATAGATTCAGATCTCGCTGAATTAGAGAAGTCTGTCCATCACCTAGAGCGGTCACTGGACTGACTAGCTGAAGTAGTACCTCAAAATAGAAGGGGATTAGACCTGCTCTTTCTACAGCAAGGAGGGCTTTGCCAGGCCCTGGGAGAACAATGCTGTTTTTATACCTACAACTCAGGCATTGTCAGAAACAGTCTAGCCATGGTCTGCAAAAAGTTAGAAGAAAGGGCCAAAATTAGAGAGCAAAATCAAAATTGGTATGAATCTTTGTTCAATTGGTCCCCTTGGTTAATGACTTTAATTTCTTCCCTAACTGGTCCCCTTATTCTTTTACTCCTTGCCCTCACCTGTGGACCTTGTATCATTAATGCTTTAGTAAAATTTATTAAGGATTGCCTAGCGTCAATAAAATTAATGGTTCTGAAACAACATTACCAACCTTTGGAGCCTTTGGATACATCTCAAGCATTCGAGATGAGACTCAAGGGGGAAATGAAGGGACCAAATTGACACCATGACAGGCTTCAGTAAGGTGCTACCCTAACTAGGCCTAAGTTTCAGTTTCCAGGAGAGGTAGGCCAGACTTTTGGGAAACACCACAAACAAAGAGGTGGCTGTTAATCAACAGTGACCCTGACATGTGGCCAGGGAAGATAGCTGCCATTTTGTGCTCTGGAGGCTGAGTCAGCTCCTGGAGACATGTCCAAACATGTCCCTTTCATGCGCTTTTGCCTCAACCAATCAGAGACATACAAATGTAACTGCTGCTTGCCTAGCCAATCATGTCAGAAGATTACCTAACCTGCCTGGAATTCCCTTAGTTGTGCTTTAAAGGAGCCTGCGTGCTCCTTTCATGGTCGCCATTTTGTATGAATGGTTGGTCCCCGTATGCTGGCTGATTCTGCAGAATAAACACTCTTTGTTTTTACATAGTATTTGAGTCTGGGGTCTTTTTTCACTGATGTTCAGACCCTTACATTAGGAGGCAGAGGTAGGAGGATCAAGTTCAAGGCCACCCTGAGACGATATAGTGAATTCCAGGTCAGCCTGAACTAGAGTGAGATTCTACCTCAAAAAACAAAAAGCAAAACAAAACAAAACAAAAAAATTAAGATTTTCAAAATTATCAGATTGTTAAACATGGGATGCCTCTACATTCTGGGCCTTGCCAGAGTGTCCAGCATGTAATTTCCAAGGAGATGTGTGTGCATGTGTGTGTGCTGACCATGTAAATATTCCAAGTCATATACTACTCAAAAAGCAAATTTATATGTTTCCCAATAGCTCCATTTATCTTTCAAGGAGAAAAGAACTGGAAAGATAAAATTACTCTTTCATTCCACCAAATATACCTTATTTTGTTGAGAATTAGATCTTTGTCAAAAAGAGGAATGTGTCTCAGCTAAAGCAATGTGTCATTATGTATCCAGGGGGAATGGTTCCACATAATAACTGAAGCATAACAATGTGCAGTCTGACTGCAGTAAGACAGATGCATCAAAAAATATGAAGTAGTTAGAAAAATATTTTTCTTATATTCATATATTTAAATTCTGTTGTCCCTGAAGATTAATATTTTCCCTTTGATAGTGAGAGTGGGGTAGAGTAAGGGTGACTGGACCCCTAAAGGTAAAAAGCACAAAAAAGTTCACACTTGCTAAAAATATAAGATGATCTGACTACTTATTTCTTGTCTAGTGTCTCAGACCTATTTTTCCACAACCAGGCAGGACATATCCTGGGAGGGAGGTCTTTTATAGGATTTAAGCACTGTGGTTGCCAGGAATTTGGTGGCAGAGCTAATCTCTTCCTGAGACAGCCCTTAGCCCTAAACAACCAGATGGCCCTCTAGTTCACCTGAGCCAGAAGACAACCCACCACCCTAATGTTATAAATACTTGGCAAGGGGAGAGCAGGCTCTTGGATCACTTGGGAACTCCAGCTGTGGGTGAATTTTTCTGGCCTGGGTTGGCTCAGCCCTAGCCCAGGCCCAGCCAGGAGGGCCTCCTAGTCCTTACTCTCCCCATGGGTTCTTTACCCTCTCCAGCTCCCCACATGGCAGGAGCTCCCTGATCTCTCTTTTTTCAACTTTTTTTTTTCTATTTTTATAATTAACAACTACCATGACTGTAAACAATATCCCATGGTAATTCCCTCCCTTCCCCCACTTTTCCCTCTGAAACTCCACTCTCCATCATATTCTCTCCCCCTCTCAATCAGTCTTTCTTTTATTTTAATGTCATGATCTTTTCCTCCTATTATGATGGTCTTGTGTAGGTAGTGTCAGGCACTGTGAGGTGATGGATATCCAGGCCACTTTGTGTCCAGAGGATCACATTGTAAAGAGTCCTACCCTTCCTTTGGCTCTTACATTCTTTCCGGCACCTCTTCCACATTAGACCCTGAGCCTTGGAAGGTGTGATGGAGATATTTCAGTACTGAGCACTCCCGTCACTTCTTTCCAGCACCATGATGCCTTCTGAGTCATTCCAAGGTCACTGCCATCTGAAAAGAGAAGGTTCTCTAACCAAAAGTGAGAGTAGCATTAATATATGGGTATGAACATTAAGAGAAGTGCTTACTGGGCAGTTTGGTCAGCATAGTATATACATTTAGCCAGACAGCAGCAGACGTTACAATCTTTTTTCTTCTTTTTTTTCCCCCACACTTTTTCACCCAGACCCTCCACGTGGGGTCTCTATTCATGTAGGTACCTTTCCTTGGCTCTACTTCCCTCAATAAATATAATTAATAATTATTCTTCTCAATCTGCTTTTTTAGTCAATTTTTTGATTAAAATTAAAAACAAACCCTTAGCACCCTGTTACAGTTGGTGAGCCAGGCAAGAGAGTCTTGAGAAGGAAAATTATGACTATTATATTATGGGGAAAAATGAAAAGCATGTTTTCAGGCTGTGAGCATGAGTTGGGCTATTTCTACTGCTTCTCTCCATGTTTAGAAAAACTGGCTTGCTTTCTCTTCTGGCTGGAGGCTAAGATCACTATCTCTGGTTAAGTTAAGGAAAATAAATGACATTGGCCTGGGAGGCTCAGCTACCCACTATGGCTTCTCAGCCTGGCTTGCTCCACCCTGCTGGGATTGGAGCCCTATTAAAATGATGCACTATCACCTGAGGCCAAACAGGTATAGAGCCAGGTGGGACTCTTTTGTAAAGGTGACAACTTTTATAGGGAGATGCACTGGGTTGAGCTTCTCCAACCCCAAGGCTAAACTCCAGATTTTGTCCCCCTGCCCCCAGCCCTTTTTCCATTACAAGCCACTGTGCCACACAAATCACTTGGCTGCCTGTCCGGTGAGAGGATGGAACTCTCTGACTCCTGCCATGGACTCTGCCCATTCTACAACATGGGACACTGCTTAATTCAATTGGAGGTTTGAGACCTCACCTCCAGAGCAGAGGGAGCCCCCAGCCAGAGACTGTAGGTCTCTGCTCCTCTAAATATACTCCAGCCAAGCCCCGAGCCTAAGTGGTTGGCTGGAAAGGTTTTTTTTTTTTTTTTTTTTTTTTTTTTTTTTTTTTTTTGGTTTTTCGAGGTAGGGTTTCACTCTAGCCCAGGCTGACCTGGAATTCACTATGGAGTCTCAGGGTGGCCTCGAACTCACGGCGATCCTCCTACCTCTGCCTCCCGAGTGCTGGGATTAAAGGCGTGCGCCACCACGCCCGGCTGGAAAGGTTTTTTTAACAGGCGTGGGTCCCAGCCACATACCTCCTCCTTCCTTATGGAGCTGAGGCAATTGGGTACAAAAAGTAACCACACTGCCTCTCAAAAAATAAAGAGACACAATGAAAAATATATGCTTGGTGGTGCTCACTAACTGCTGTGATTTTCTGCCAAATTGCTCTATGAAAAATATATCTTTGTATAACTATAAGTCATTTATTCATACAGGTATTATAAACAGTAAAATGAGCTAGGCCTGATGGCACAGGCCTATTATCCTAGCTACTTGAAAAGCTGAAAAAAGAGGATCACCAATTCAAGGTTCCAGTGTGATAACCTAACTCCACATTTTTAACCCATGTGACTTTTAAATTACATGGCAAAAATAAGTACATAATTTTAAATTGAACTGTGCCTGATATTTTCTCTTTTGTTTAAGCTTTAAACAAATAGGATGTTGTTTATAGGCAGTTTTTGGTTTCTTTATTAATGCAAATAGTCCAGCAGGTCTCTCCTAAAGTTTGGGTTGACATTTGATTTATTTCAAGGTTTTTTTTTTTTTTTGTCATTAAAAGTCAGATTTAAAGCTGTGTGTAGTGGCACACACCTTTAATCCCAGCACTTGAGAGGCAGAGGTAGGAGGATCACCATGAGTTTGAGGCCAGCCTGAGACTACATAGTGGATTCCAGGTCAGCCTGAGCTAGAGTGAGACCCTACCTTGAAAAAAAAAAAAAGTCAAATTTAACTAAAGCCTATGGTGAGCTACAATTTTATGTAACAAAGCCATAATTTGTTACATGACATCATACTGAGTTTATATTCTAGGTCAACTTCAATTTACATGGAAGATTATTGAAAACAACAAAATTCTCTCTAAGGTGATGGTTCATAATTTGCCAGTGTTTTAAAAAGATTGTAATGTCTTGTTACTTAAAAGAAAGAGGCAACTGGCCTGAGTTCCAGGCCAGCCTGCCTCAAGAGAAAAACAAAAAGTTTACCTTAGTTACTCTTAATAAAAACATTTCCAAGTGTGTTAGAGATATTGATAAAGATTATCCCCCAAACAGTTGTCATGTTTTGCTTGTATTCATAGACTTATAACTTAAAAGTGTATTCCATGGAAGTTATTAATAAGAAATATCTTAAATCAATGGATTACATAAAATCTGTAGGTATGTATGCTTGTATTATAAAACAAGTGTTCTTGTCAGGTAGAGATTTTTGGTGACATAAATACTAAAAATGTTACAAGTTTTTCTACTAAGGCTGTTTCTGTACAAATTTCCAACAATAAGGTGGTTAACTCTTTGAAGCTAGACTACTTGCTTTTTTGTCAGTGGGTGATAGGGTTAATCAATTTAGTGCAGTTTTCTTTTTTTTTTTTTTAATTTTTTTTTTGTTATTTTTATTTATTTATTTGAGAGTGACAGAGAGAGAAAGAGGCAGATAGACAGAGAGAGATAATGGGAACGCCAGGGCCTCCAGCCACTGCAAATGAACTCCAGACGCGTGCGCCCCTTGTGCATCTGGCTAACGTGGGTCCTGGGGAGTCAAGCCTCGAACCGGGGTCCTTAGGCTTCACAGGCAAGCGCTTAACCGCTAAGCCATCTCTCCAGCCCATATTTAGTGCAGTTTCTTTTAACAATCTTATAAAAAGGATGGTTAATTATGGGTTGAGATGAGATGATGAAAGGAACTAGAAAGGAATTTTATAATGTTAGACATAAAACGCTTGTTAAAAATGGTTTTTCTTGAGTGGAACCTAGATCATAATGTTAAAGTATGTGTATGAAGGTGTGTGTATGTAAAAAGGATGTAGGAGACCTAAAAAGACCAAATTTTGCCTAAAATTAATTTCCTTTTATAAGGAACAGAATGCTAATTGTCAGACTAAACCTAAACACCATTCTTAATGTTAAAGATTTTTCAACTGTTTACATACTCCTAAAGATAGTCTAAAAGTTTTATATAGGGACATAGACTTGACCTAAATTCAGCTTACATTAGACACAGGTGATGTCCTATGCCAGATGGGTCACAAAGTCAGAAACACAAATGTAACTCGTATTCTTTGGAGATCTAACCATGTTAGACATAGACAAGATGCTATCACATTACATATTGCAAATGGGTAAAATAAATTTCCTAGGTAAAAACAAACTTCAGAGTAAGACAAAAAATGTTAGGATGCATAGCTCTCTGCTGTTACTTCCTTTTGCTTTGGCTTACTGTTATATGCAATTTAAAGTCTTGGCAAACTAGACTCTGGACAAAGGAATGGCACTCACTTTATCTCAGACCCCATACAAGTTTAAGCCATGTGTCCCCCAGGCCCTGTCCTGAGACAAAATGGCCAATTGTCTCTGACAAGGAAAAAAAATTAACAAACAACAAATAACTTTTGTGGATATATATATATATATATATATATATATATATATATAGTTTTTCCCTTTCAAACACCTAAATAAAATTTCTCATTAGAGAAAAAGGTCAACAAGATAAATTGAGTCAAAGTACTTGATCAGGTTACAAACTCCTTTCATAAGGCAAACATCAGGCTTACCTAAAATGTGTATCAGGGTATAAACAGATAAGATAAAAAGACATCAAATAAATGATCTCATCTATCTCTCTCTAATATCAACAAAGGATAAGATCCCTATATTTAAGGTAATGAAACCAAAGATTACCTTTAAAATAATCCACTTTAGTCCCTAGACTATTCTGAAACATTCACAAATGGTGGGGGGAGGCATATCCCATCTTCCCACAAAGTGGAGAAAAAAAAAGCAGTCCCAATAAACCCCTTCCCCAGAAGGACATATATGCTATCAAGGCAGGAATAGATGTGGAAGTCTTCACATCTGGGCCTATTTTGCCAATGGCACTGCTTATATTCTGTGATGGAAGACATATGCAGGGCTTGGGGAATGCAGGAGGTACTTGGGCTTGGGAGCTGGCCAAACTAGATAAACACGGATATCCTGTCCTGGACCTTCCTTGCTCCTAAAGGCACATAGACTGCACTATGTATCTCTGAAAAAATAGAAAAATTTAGGTGAAGCCCTAATTTCTCCTCCCAAATCTGCTCAGAGGAATGCCTATCTTCTACAATAAGGTGTGAGCCAGGATTGGACATAACCTGACTCTAAACTCTTCTTTTCACTTTTCTCCACTTTGTTTCAGATGGGATAGTTGGCTTCCAAGATACTCCAAAAATCTCTACTAGCCTGACTCCTAAAAAACTGTGTTCATTTAGGTAATAAAGGAAAAATAGAAATTGCTCATTACTTTTCCCCAGAGACTGATTGCTAGCTGAACAATAGGAGAACTTAAAACAGTTGCTCCAGGTGGCAACTTCTACTTATAATCAGAAAGCCAAAGAAGGGGGTGGGGGGCAACAAAAAAAGATTAATGTCCTCAAAAGATCATAACAATAATAAAAGATTCTCAGAAAAGGACATTTAATTAGATAAAGCCTAAAATATGTTTACAAGGTTTTAACCAGTAGAAAAACTAAGCCTTATGTTTAAGGCCTCACTCATTAACAGCTCACTGATGCTAATTTGTTATGGATTAAGGGTTATAAAAACTGGTTTTAAGACTCTCAGTAAAGTAAATGAGGTTCCTGTATTCATCAAGGTTTTCACTATTTAAAAAAAAAATTACTCTTAAGATAAAGGTTTATGTATAAATGCTTAACTTCCAAAAATGAGGTATTCATACCTAAAAACATTGTGATGTGGGCTGCAGAGATGGCTTAGTGGTTAAGTGCTTGCCTGTGAAGCCTAAGGACCCTGGTTCGAGGCTCGATTCCCCAGTACCCACATAAACCAGATGTACATGGTGGCACATACTTCTGGCGGTTGTTTGCAGTGGCTGGAGACCCTTGTGTGTAGTCTCTCTCTCTTTCTCTCTTTCTCTCTCTCTTTGCCTCTTTCTCTGTCAATAAGCAAATAATAAAATAAAATATTTTAAAAAACATCATCATGTGACTTTAAAGATAGCATCTGTTTTATTTATGTTAATTAATTAATTTGTTTATTTATTTGAGAGAGAGAGAGTATGCCAAGGCCTCCAGCCACTGCAAATGAACTCCAGATGCATGTGCCACCTTGTGCATCTGGCTTATGTGGGTCCTAGAGAATCAAACCAGGATCCTTTGGCTTTGCAGGCAAATCCCTTAAACACTAAGCCATCTCTCCAGGCCCTATTTATGCTAATTCAATTAAATGGTCATCAATAGGTTTAATCACTTAGGTTTAAGTGATTTAATTGCAGTAACGATAACTTTCATCTTCCTATTAGGTAAAATATGCTGGGATAGTTTGTCTAAACTTTTTCAATTGAAGTCATAGATGAGACATAAAATTGTTTTATGTTAATAAAAGTTCCTATGGTATGTTAAAACAATTGCTATCAAGATTAAGCTAAAAATATTGGTTGTCAAATGGTGTTTTCTCCTTCAAAACAGATTTGTCAAGGGTTGTATTAGAGCTTAGCTGTTTTGACTCAGCAATGACCAGATAAAATAACTGTCTCATTTCTGACATCTCAAGTCCAGAGCTTATAACAAAATTAACTCTTAAGACATTCCCTGCTCTAGGGTACAGCCTCAAGCTCAAACAATGGTCCTCACCTAAAAAAAATAATAATAATTTTAAGCTGTAGCTCTATTCCCAATGTTTCCTGGGTAATTAGTACCCACACAGGTATCTGGACTAATCAAAGATGTTTTCAAACACAGGTGCTAAGACTTTATACTAACTTACTGGTCCTTTTCTGACAATTTCTAGATTAAATTAATTGGTTTAGATTTACATTGCTTTCAAAACTGATAACAGGTTCTGCCTATATTTATAATTATTAGATATTTATTTAATGGGTAGGATGTGCTTACTTTCTATGCCTCAAATATGGCCTATACTGGGCTGGAGAGATGGCTTAGTGGTTAAGCGCTTGCCTGTGAAGCCTAAGGACCCTGGTTTGAGGCTTGATTCCCCAGAACCCATGTTAGCCAGATGCACAAGGGGGCACATGCGTCTGGAGTTCGTTTGCAGTGGCTGGAGGCCCTGACATGCCTATTTTCTCTCTCTCTTCCCCCCCCCCGCCTCTTTCTCTCTCTCTGTCTGTCACTGTCAAATAAATAAACAACAACAACAAAAAAATGTATGGCCTATACTGCCACAGGACAGCCAAATTTTAAAAGGTTGGACAAAATGACTTGAAGCTCTTGTGCCATTCTTTAAATCTATTTCAGTAATCAAATGTGCTATATAGGTATGTATATCCAGGTTGGTGTAACTTCCTTTCTAAGTGTATTAATAACCTGTGTAAAAGCCAAAGCCAAATGGAATCATTAAAACCAAAAAGGCCAATATTTTGGCCTAAGCTCCCATGTCATGAGGCTACTGGAAATGATAGAACACTTCTACACTGGCCCCTTGGTAAGTCATCTCTCTTCCTGATCAGTGTGCAGTCTAAGACAAGAGAATCACAACTGAGAAACAATCAGTCCTCCTGGCTTCCCAAAGAAGAAAGAACTACTTAGCCAACAAAACCCTCACATCCTAACAAACAGAAAACACCAGTGTCAAAAAAGTTATAGGGCTATTCCTAAGTCCCTAACATCTCCTTTAGAAAGCCATTAGTGACCTCCAAAATTAATCCTTAATTAAATTTTGGCTATCTGCTTGGTCTTAAACACTTGGAAAAAAAAATATAATCAGAGATGAGATATCTCCAATATATAAATTACCTATTAAGTAATATAACAAAAGCTTTCCAAGAGGAAAAATAAACAAGACCTTAAGACATGTTGTCCCCATTTCTAATAGTCCTAATTGTATAATTAAAAAACCATAGATGTCAAAAGGGTTATTATCAAATCTAGAAAATATATATAAATGACTTTGACCAAGGGTCACTTAATTCAAAAAACTTCCCTTTACTAAAAACAGTGGCAAATCTCTTCTAACTTGTACCAGGGCATCCTTAAATAAGTCCTAAGACCAAAAATATATTTGTATACCCTTTAATGACACTCAATGGCTCTATGATACCAACTTTTGGGCCTGGCTACCCCCAGGACAAATTTAAAAAGGTACATTATGAAAGGCTATTATACAAAATATGGTATATTCACCATTATCAAAGTTAAATGTTGTATATATGTTCCTGATAACTCTGCAAATATCTTATCTGTTTTACAAGCCATACAAAAACAGATTCAGGCCATGTCAGACACTACTGTGCCATTCGATAAACAGTTCTTCAAAAAAAAATCTCAGCCAACTCATGCTCAAATGATCCTAAGAAAATCCAACTCTGTCTATCTGGGTTCCCTTAAATACTCCCTAAGGCCTACAGTCCACAAAAAAGACAATCCTACAGGTGATCAATTTGCTGTGTGTTCACTTCTCATTAATTCCTGACTTTTATTCTTTCTCTCTAATATTCTCTTCCAAGACTATCTTCCTGTACTCCAATCAATACACTTTCAGGGTCCTTTAGAGTAGTTTCCCTCTTTGGGAGAGACTTTCTAATAGCCACAAACATCTTTGTGCCCCATTCAACAAAAAATAGTTCACAATTTATCTTTCAAGGAGCAAGGAACTGGAAGGATAAAATTACTCTTCCATTCCACCAAATGTACTTTATTTTGTTGAGAATTAAATCTTTGTCACAAGGAGGAATGTGTCTCAGCTAAAGCAATGTGTCATTCTGTACCCAGGGGGCATGGTTCCACAGAATAATTGAAGCATGACAATGTGCAGTCTGACTTCAGTAAGACAGATACATAAAAAATTATGAGATAATTAGAAAAATATTTTTCTTCTATACATATATTTAAATTCTGTTGTCCCTGAAGATTAATATTTTCACTCTGATAGTACAGGAGGATGTGTTGAAGCGGAATATTTAATCATTACTTCCTGGATAAGAGAATTTTAAAAAGTTGACTGGGCCTTACAGGAATAGAAGGATTAACTTTCTTTTTATAAAATTTTTTTGGTAATTTTTATTTATTTATTTGAGAGTGACATACAGAGAGAGAAAGAGGCAGAGAGAGAGAGAGAGAGAGAGAGAGAATGGGCATGCCAGGGCTTCCAGCCACTGCAAAGAACTCCAGATGCATGTGCCCCCTTGTGCATCTGGCTAACATGGGTCCTGGGAACTCGAGCCTTGAACCGGGGTCCTTAGGATTCACAGGCAAGCACTTAACCACTAAGCCACCTCTCCAGCCCAAGGATTAACTTTTCCATGACTAAGCCTTTGTTGGAGATTGCTCAGTGGTTAAAGGCACTTGTTCGAAAAGCCTGCCAGCTTGGATTCAATTCACCAGTATCTAAATAAAGCCAGATGCACAACGTGGCATGTGCATCTAGAGTTTATTTGCAGGGACAAGAGGCCCTGGTGTATCCAACCTCTTTCTCTCTCTTTCTCTCCAAACACACACACAAATAAATAATCCTAAAAATGAATGAATGAGCCCAACTCAGGACTGGCTTTATATGCAAATACACAGTAAGATGGAGCCACACACATCAAGGGATATTATTATGTAGCCGTTCCTGTGATATTGTAAATTCAACTTTCTTTAAAATCTGTCCCTATACCTCAAGTATGACTTCAGGTATATGTATTTAAGAAGAATTTTGTCTATTCAAATGAAGTCACTGGGAGGTCATTCTCATCAGTGGGGCAGTAGAGGTCTTTCTCCAGGGGCATTTGGCAATGATTATCAAATGTTTTGTTGTCACAGCTTTGGAGGAATGGTCAGTGCACTGTTATCTAATGGTTGGAAGCTGAGGATGCTTCTGGACATCTGATGATGGGCAGGACAGGTTCTCACAACAGATTATCTAGTCCCTAATGTCCACAGTATTGAAGTTGAGGAATTCTATTCTACATTCACTTTAATTTGAGGAAATAAATTTCTGAGGGAAAGGGACAGATTTTAACATACAAGTAGTGCTATGAGTAGAAAGTTATTTCTTGAAACATGGATGAAGTGGGGTTGGCTTCTTCACAAACCTGAGGACAGAGGTGAGGAAATAGGGACTAATAATCTTAGAGCCTACAAACCAATAAAGTAGTTAAGAAAAAGTCAGCTCATGCTTATGACAGTGGAACTTAGGCATAACCTATTAAACTATCAAAAGAAGATCAAAAACATTTTTCCTTCCCTTCTTGAGTTCTGAAACAACTGTGAGAGAAGACAAAGGATTGAGGAAATAGCTATATTGGGATATGATTTATGTCTCTGGGAAAGGGTATTTTCATCCTGCATTCTAGCATTATTAGATCCAAGTGTTTCCCAGTCACAAATAGCAGGACGTGGACAGGATGGTCTAGAAAAGTAAACATGTGTTTGCTCCATGATTAGTTCAATTCTGATGGGAGGAAAGGGTTACTTAGCTCTCCCCTTACACCTGAAAGGATATTAACCAATCCCCTTTCAGGTGTCCCTTCTTTTGTGAGGTAGGAACATTGTGAGTGGCTGTGGAGAAGAATGTATGCTGGGCCAGCACATATTCCAGAAGTGCTATAGATGGTGCCCTCCTGGGTCCTCCAGGGAACCAGCAGCAATAAGAGAAAAACACAATCCTGTCCAGTTTGCAAAGACCATCAGTAAGCAATGAGTCACTAACTTTTGGGAAAAGGACAGACAAAAATGCAACTTTTTCATCTAGGAAGAATAGAAAGGAATGGTATGGATGGGAAGGCCATTATAAGACTATCAACTCCCATGAATCTGGCTGCTAAAGTACATAGATGTCAACATGCCTCTTGAATAAGCATCTGAAGTTAGGGTCCTTGAAAGTGACAAAGCATATCCAAAATGCAGGTTTCCTACATTATGAAGAAGGGATTAACTGTAAAGATTCTGTCTGACCATTTGCACACTACCTATTCACCTTTCATAAAATCAAACATTTATTTTAAAAGCTGTGGTCGAACATTAAGTTCAGCTTGTATATATGAGTAAGGGAAGATTGATTGGGAAACAATGTGCTCTCCATGTTTTTATTCCTTTTATTGATTTCAGACATGTTCTCATCATGATAAAAGAAGTTTGGAGCCTCTATTTTTCCACACTATCTACCCAGAGCTACTCCTTGAGGGAAGCCACACATTTACCATTCCTCACATTTCACATTTTTTCCCTTGCAGTCCTGACATCCAACATACGTAGAGCAATTCTAGGAACCATGGTGAGCGTGTCCTGATATTGGCTACTTCTTTTGCCTTGACTCAATAAGAGACACTTTTTCTAATCCATAGTTGATATCTTCATGTACCCATTAATAATCCACTCTTTCTATCCTTGGAGTCTTTGGTAATCTTCATTATCTGGTGATTCATTAGCCTATTCCATTAGGGTTCTGCCACAAAAATTGGGACAACAATTCCAGTGAATATTTTCTTTTATATGTTTAGGTCATTTGTATTCCCTGCTGTGCTCCTTTCCTACTGTAAAAAATCTTCTCTTGGGACATTATTATGGGAAGATTTTGTATTAATTTTGTCATTGCTTTAACAAATACTTAAGTAAAACACTTTTAAAAAGATGCGAAATTTATATTTTGCCTCAAGAGTATTGTTTCAGAGGTTGTAATCTATGATTTGCTGACTCTTTTGTATTGGACATAAAGGTCAGGGAAACACCTCATGGCAATAGAAACATATTGTGAAATTGACCACCTCATGGAGGTGGCCGAAAAGGACACAGAGAAAGGGGTCTAGGACAACATATAACACTAAAGACAACACCCCCAGTGAACTACTTCCATCAACTTTCCTACCTCTCCAAAGGTTTCAACCGCTTCCTGATAAATTATCAAACCATGAAACTATCCATGGATTAATCCACTAACTTGGTCAAAGCCTTTATGATCAAATCATTTCTCAGTGACTGAATCTAAGAGTTCAATGATTGGTCCAGGCCTCCAACCCATGAGCTTTTTTAAAGGAACATTTCACACCCAAACTAAAACATGTCAGAAGTAAAGATGCTAATACATTGATTTTAATAATTTTGAAGATAAATATTTTATTTGCTTAATGTAAGTTACTCTATATCACCAGTGATAAGGACCTCAATGCCAGAGATAGGTTAAGCAGGCTAATGGGGCTCAGACTCATACATTCAAGCAATGGAATGATAGCTTTTTTTGGCCTGCTCTTTTAGCTACTGAGGACGTAAGCCTTTACAAGAAGGACCACATGGAATTAGGACAAAACAAAAAAAAATTAGTCATGTAAATACAAAGACTTCCTAATAAGTTACATCAAGCATTTGTCCCTGTTTTTCCTAACATTAGTATGTGCATTTTGAATACACTGAAAATGACCACTTGCACATCTCTATTCTTTGGCAATGGTGTGCATGGTCTGAACAGAACTAATTATGAGTAATATAGAACAGGAAGCTGTTGATTTTATGTTTGACTATAACTTTTGATTTAAAATTAAAATAATCCATGCAGCATTAGCTTTTTTTTTTTTTTTTTTTTTTTGAGGGGTTGGAAGTTTGTATGCTATCTTTTCATTTTCATTATGTGTTTTAATCATGTTTTCGGTTTCAGGTAAGAAGACACATTACCATAATTCTAATGATTGAAGGGAATGGGTGCTATGGGAGTACTAGAGTTCATGGTGAGTATTCAGCTCCTCTGGGGCCCTGTTGACTGAAATTTCTGAGAATCTGCTGTTTACTGATGATACAACTATTGGCCTCTGGTCAGGCTGTCCCAAAATAGTGGAACACAGACAAAGAAGGAGAATCCATAAAAATTCTTTTCTCAGAGTCAGTGGTTGTGCCTGCTGTGCAGAGCCCACCAGCAGAATAAAACTCTCTCTCTTCAAACAATCTTATTGTCACATAGTTTCTCAGATCACTTAATTTGTTTATGACATATTTCTCCAGCATTGTACATTGGCTCAGCATATGTCTCAGTGTTATGCCACTAAGTACCCTCCTGCCTATCCCCATGATCTAAGGAAGGAGGTGACATGTATTTCATATTGCATGTGCTAAACTTGTCAGTGGCTATAGGTTTGTCAGATTTCTTTTTCCTTGCACATAGCATGTTTTTCAATGAAGACGAATAACTCTGTAATGGATCTATCATTTAATAATAGCCTTGAGAAAGGTCATCCTAGTCTGGCTGCATATTTTCCGGAGTTTTGATTGTATTATAACTATGCATTGCAGTACTCATACAATGTGGTAAGCATGGCCACTTGTCATCACAATGTAGAGGACAAGAAGCAAGAGCTATGTAATAACTTTTTTTAATTGGTTTCAGGGACCCCTAATTTCTCAGTGTCTATACTCCACATGACCTGGTCATTCACTTGATGTATTAAGTCCATCCTTTCAGTCTTTGAAATAAGGATAATTATCAAGGAAAGGATTGAATTGCTTTCCCATCTCTTTTCTTTTGTTCTCATGCTATGAGAAAGGATGCTTTCTTCCTATAGATAATTGCATGCATCCCTAGTAAGCAGGAAATGAAAGAGCCTTTGTTTCCAGCCAAGTGAAGAAGTATGTCAACAGTCCTTAATGGGAAGGAGCTATACATGTATCTTTCACTGATGAGGAGAAGGTGAACATGACATAGTGAAGCCTATAGTAAACTCACAATCTATAGAAAAGAGACATGAAAATCAAAGTTTATGCTATAATTTCATTAGAAGTCTGCATACAGTCCCAAAAAGAACAGATGGAATGGCCTGCAACCATACTGAGTACTTGAATTGCTTCTTGAAACACTGATTTTAATCTATTTATGCAAATGCAGCAGTTTTAAGATATAAGATGGACCAGGGTATGTTCCAGGCAGAGGGAGAAAAGTGACATGTCTTCTAGAAGTACGATTTGTGACTTTTATATTGTGAACTTTATCTTAAATCAAGGTAAAGGCTGTTTGTGATCTGACTGAATCCTAGCTGCACGGCATTGGTATAATAATCTCTTGACACATTTGTGTCTCTCAGAAGACAAAGGTTGTTAAATACTGGTGGTTTTTGCAAGAGTCTTCTAGAAGTTAGATGCCCTCCTTGAAGATATTGAAGTGGGAGTAGGGGAGCTGGGATAGACTGAGTCCACACGAGGAGTTTCCCTAAAGAGAATGAGAAATTATTGAGTTGACTGTGTTTGCCCAGAAATGGCCCCACTTTTGTTTGGTAAAGCGAAGTGTGAGCTAAAAATTAACTTCTATATAATGTAGGTACTTTGCAAACATGAGCATATGGATGGTCAAATTTGTGTTCAGAATATGTGATTTTCATAGGCTGAATGTGAATCTGTAAAGCTTTTATTAATGTGCATAATAGGGTGGAATTTTAAAGGAGTTCTAAACTGCTTTTTTCCTACAAGTTTTGTGTGATATTATGACTCCTGGAATGTAACCCAGATAGTTACACATGAAGTACATTTTCTTCAGTCTGATATCAGTAGGTATTGAAAATTTCTGAAATGGGAGAAGAATGCAATAAACATATAAAAGCATTTATGAAGACAGACCTTAAGAAACCTCTCTTAAGAGGGTCTTCACTTAGCCTTAACAAGTATAATTTTCTGTGTCTGCAATTCTACTAGTTTCTATCACTTGTTCCTTTATTGTGTAGAAATGATGTTTGAGTTCTTTGTACACAGGAGGAAAATTCATGTTTCCTATGTAAGTTACCATATTAATAAGTACACAATTAACATAGTGAATTTTTTTAAGTTAGAATCATCTTTATTTCAAAAAACAAATTTGTTATTACTTACTATGTTGTATTCATATATTTGTTAATATTACAAACACAGAAATAATCAATGACAAGAGGCACAATTATAATCAACCCATTATTTGAAAAATACAGATATTTCAAAATACAATAGGGTATGAGAAATTCAGAAGTAAATTAAAATTGCAGTAAATGTTTACATTTTTCTTCTCCCTTCTGGAAAAAAATTGAAATAATTAAGCAGGTACTCTGAAATAGCTAATAATGTATAGATCTTCTAAACATAGTCTAAGTACAGTAAAAATTCATAAAACAATATTATTGATGTATATACCTAAAATGAAAATTGTTATTTTATCACTTTCCTGGGTGAGCTTATATTCATTTTTCTCTTTTCTTTTCTGAATTTAATATGAAATATTAAATATTCATTATGTAAATAAAATAGAAATTTTTGATTTGCAAAGGACTGTTTTACTGATTTATCGATACTGTAGGAAGTTCTGCAGTAGTGTTGGCAGCTGAAGCTGTGGGATAAGATGAATTTTCTGTTTTCCTATGCAATTTCGGATACAGAGTCGGCAAAGCTGACAAAGAGAACTGGGGGTAGCTGAAAGAAGAGGGGACCACAGTTATTAAAATCAAAATGAGTTCTTACACGTGACAAAGATACATGAAATGTTAACATAAAGACAATGACTAGCAATACCAATTCCCTGGGAAAATTTATTTTAGTATTCATATTACTTTTATTTATGAGATCATATTATTGAGACTTATTCTTTGAAGCAAAATATTCAGGACTATGGAATTATTTATATTAAAATTCTCAGAACAAAGTCTAATCTTTAAGAGAGGGGCTATGAATCAAATCCCCAACATATGTACCAAAAGGGGAAATTATTAAATTATCTATTTTTCCTCAATTAACTTCATTATTTAAGCTAAATAAAATTTTACTGTAGTTTCAGAACCAGGCTTAACAAATCCATGTTATGCAAGTGCCTTAATCACTGACCCATCTCTTCAACAAATCCACTTTAGAACAAGTACTTCAAGTATAACTGTTCCTTATTACATTTCTACTACTTGCTAAGGAAAGAGATCCTATCTTATGAAATAGGGCATAGTCTGGGGATGGAGCTCACTTTGACGGAATGCTTGCCTAACATACGGGACACCCTAAGTTAAGTCTCTATCATGCCGGAAAAATAAAATAAAATGGGGCATGTTACTAAATATAAACACACATTAGTAGGTAATACCTTAAAACTATATGATACACATTATAGAATAAGTTAACTATGTTTAACCATAGAAATATGAAAGTTTAGGTGCAATAAAAGCCTTATAATTATGACCTATTCTTTTTAGGTAAGACCTAAGTTGAGATGTCTCTTTCATTTCCACAATAAATATTGGAAATGACATGGCATTATTACTTTATATGACCACAAAGAGCCTTTTGTTTTCATCTGTTTTAGGGAAATACTTTTTGTTCTTATAAATATCCCTTTGTCCTCTGTACCTTCACACTGAAGCAGTAATCTTTCCATAGCACTGTTGGAAGTTGCTACATCTACAGGCCTCAGAAGTTCTGTGTTCTTGGCATTGATGTCTGCTCCAAATTCTAGAAGTAAGTTCACAATTTCAGTACTGGATTGCTGAGCAGCCGCATGCAGTGGAGTGTCCCAATATTTGCCTTTCTGTACATCAGCACCTACATGTAATTAGGGGATGATGATAAATGAAAACAAAAAAGTATTTGATGAGTCAATTACCTCTGCACAGAGAGAGAAGAAGACAACTGAGGAAGAGCACAAAAGAACCTTTATTCATAATGAGCTATTTCCTTCCCTATGTATGTATATGCAGTACATGGCATACATACAAAAATATATTAGTATATATTTATTATACATATTAATATATAAAATCTTACACATAGTACCTATGGATGTGGATGTGTTTATTATATTATTCTCAAACACTTTTTGGCATGTTTAAAAGATGTTATAATGAAGAGATTTTTGAATTATACTAAAAGTAATCATACTTGCTAATATTATAAACTATACATGATTAAGTTCATACAAATATATTTTCATCATAGTTGACAGCTTTTGGGGCTATTTAAAATCATATTCGTTTTTTTGTTTATTTTAAGGCATCTTGATTTCTTGGAATACTCATGAATATAGATATGTGAACCATTTAGGTAAAACATATAGTTTGGTCTGCCAATTTTCACTTACATAGTTTAAATCAATAAATGCAGAGATATTAAGCATCTCAAGTAGAAAATCATATCAATGATGTCTGCATGCAAAGTAAAAATTTTGAAATTGTTTATATTTTTAAAAGTAACCATACATATAAAATTAACAATTGCCTACTTATTTATTTTAATACAAGACCTGGCACAGAGTAGTTATTTAAGGCATATGCACTGAGTAATGCTATTTAAAACTGTAAAAGTAATATTACAATTTTCTAGTACATAAACGGTTACAAACCAAAAAAATGTCTACCAAAAATCATGCTTGCATTCTTTCTTACTCTGTTCTGATATTGTTTGTAATAATAGTAATGTTGATAATCAGAAATACATCTTAAGAGTCCTTTCAAGGCCCTTTCTGTAAGCATAATCACTTATAATTTTTTTTTTTTTTTTGGATTTTTCAAGGTAGGGTCTCACTCTGGTCCAGGCTGACCTGGAATTAACTATGTAGTCTCAGGGTGGCCTCAAACTCACGGAGATCCTCCTACCTCTGCCTCCCAAGTGCTGGGATTAAAGGCATGTGCCACCGGCTCACTTACAATATTCTTAAAACAAGTATAAAATGTTTAACACATAATGTTTCATAATGAAATTTCTATAAAGAAATCATAAACTTTAGTGGTACATCAATTTTATGAGAGAATAGGACATGAAAATAGCAAGTAATCAATAATCACTAATAGTAATTTCTCAGTATTTTAAAACCCATTATAAAATGTTTGATGGAAAGAATAATATTCTTGGAAAAATAAAGATGGGTAATAAAGCATATACTTTATTCATTGTGATAAATTTATTGAGAGAACATGGGTAGAAAATATCAATTTGTCAATAATTACTAACATCACTCATGTTTAGGACACTGGGTGTAATGACAATGAAGCCAATGAATCAAAATCTGTAAGCTAAGATAATGTGAGTAATATACAAAAAGGTTACTAAAGCATGTCTATATAGTAGGAGTCAAATAAGTATCATTAACAACAAGTAACATAAAAACTCATTTTCTCATTCATACATATTATAAGTAGCTACCATATGAGAGGGAGGCTCTAGCTAGAGAAAGAAATGATGGGGTTGGGGAGGGGGATAAAGGCATAATCCATGTCCAAGAAACTTCCAGTTTCATAGCTGAGGGAGACTACTATGGTCTGATTGGGTCAGAAGTGCTGCCCATGAAGCCAAAGCAGCTGATTCATGAAGAATTTAGTTGTTTCATATAAGTCGAAATAGGCAAGAAATATTTTCTAGTAAGAGGACAGAAATTCTGAGAAAGTACAAGATTTTTATGGCTGGTAAAGATAAGATTATCCATGTAATGACTATCCCTAAAATGTATTTTAATGATATATATATATATATATATAGTATATATATTCAACTTTCTATGATCTTCTTTACAGGACAGGGCTTTTAGACTCCCTTACATAACAAATGTCTACTAGTGCTGTGTTTTCAATCTAAAGAAATTATATATTGATCTATGAGATTTGCAGTGTTCTCATCAAGAAGGAAGAATTTCTTTTTTGATTATATATGCATAAGTGAGAATGTTATGATAATGTTTTTAGCAATGAGATATAATCTTTAAAGGGGCCTAGAGATAGAATTATCTATATATATATATGGACAGAATGGAAGATGTTTCAAGAACAGTACCAGCATAAAGTAGTTTCCAGATGCAATGGAATTGCTGTGACATACAAGCTACATAGAGAGGAGATCCCAAATGAGGAATGTCTTGGTCAATATCTGTGCCCCAGGATATCAGTATGTCCAGACATTCATGGTGACCTGTCAAAACAAAGTAAGGATGAGCTTGATTTTTTGCGTATCCCCCTCTTACATACTTCCAACTCCCTACTTTGCCCTAAAATGTAATTCTTGAAAGATAAATAAGGAAATACAGGTCTAGGAATTTTTTTCTTTTTCACTTAATCTCATAACTAACCTTTACTGGCAGCCTCATGTACGGGAGAAGGAAAACAGGACTCCAGCTGGGCTTTGGCACCATATTCCAAAAGAAGCTCTGTACAGCTTGCACTGCCTTGGGAGCATGCATTGAATAATGGAGTCACACCATCTATAGTGATTGCATTCACCTAAACCAAACCCAGAATCAAATAGTGAGATTCATACATTGCAAAGAGCTAATAGAATTATTTACACACTGTCAAAAGTTATGTAATCTACTGATAGGGAAAATGTATGCAAAAATATGACAAAATAGGGCTGGAGGGATGGCTTAGTGGTTAAGGCATTTGCCTGCAAAGCCAAAGGGCCTGGGTTCGATTCCCCAGGACCCACGTTAGCCAGATGCACAAGGGAGCACATGCATCTGGAGTTTTTTTTGCAGTGGCTGTAGGCCCTGGTGCACCCATTCTCTCTCCCTCTTTCTCTGTCAAATAAATAAATAGATAAAAATATTAAAACATATGACAAAATCGATTTTGTTCATATATATCAACACAAAAAAGTTTTAAAAGTACAAGAGATAAAAAGAAACATGATGGGGCTGGAGAGATGGCTTAGCGGTTAAGCGCTTGCCTGTGAAGCCTAAGGACCCCTGTTCGAGGCTCAACTCCCCAGGACCCACATCAGCCAGATGCACAAGGGAGCGCATGCATCTGGAGTTCGTTTGCAGTGGCTGGAGGCCCTGGCACGCCCATTCTCTCTGTGTCTCTCTTTCTGCCTCTTCCTCACTCTGTCTTTCGCTCTCAAATAAATTTTAAAAAAAATTTAAAAAAAGAAACATGATGAGCCAGACAAGTCACAGGAACAGACATCTACTAACAAAATTCATTGGACAAAATATATATTCAAGAAACAAACACAAGTGAATTCAACTGTTAGGCAAATTTCAGCAAACAGGAAGAAAAATTTAATGGTAATAAAAATGATGAAGCAACTTGCTGATAGCTAGTTAAATGTGTATATTGATTATTCTATTTCTGAAAGATTTTTAATGCTTTTTGTTTATTTATTTATTTGAGATTCACAGACAGAGAGAGAGAGAGAGGGAGAGAGAGAATTTATTTCTTTGAGAGTAATAGAGAAAGAAAGAAAGGGAGAGAGAGAGAGAATGGGTACACCAGGGCCTCCAGCCACTGCAAATGAACTCTAGACACATGCGCCACTTTGTGCATTTGGCTTACGTGGGTACTGGGGAATCAACCTCAAACTGGGGTCCTCAGGCTTCCCAGGTAAGCACTTAATGGCTAAACCATCTCTCCAGCCCTTAATGCTCTTTTTGAATTAGGGTTTCACATATCCCAGGCTGGCCTCCAAATTATTATGTAGCTGAGATTGACCTTGAGCTTCTGATCGTCCAGCTAGTATTATAGTAGTACACAATTATTCTTAGCTTTATATCTGAGAATTTACCTAAGGAAACTCATTCAAAATATAAACAAAGACCATAGGTTTAGAGGTGTTCATATATTGCTATCTAGAGTCATGAAAGCAAAAAATGAACTAAATATTCTATGTTATCCTTTTTATATTCTTACATTCTATAGTATTATTCATCTTGCTGCTCACTTATATGTCAGCCAATTGCATTTCTTTTGAAAGTATGAGAAAACTGAGGCAATTCAAGGCCATTTTTTTCATGATGTTATTTTTTTTAAACTATTGAGAAAGAAGGCAAGAAATGTAAAATGAGAACTCTCATTCCCTCACTCAGAAGATGTGAAATCACTAATATTTTTAAAGCTTACATTTGCTCCAGCTTCCAGAAGAGTCCTTGCACATGCCACATGATCTCCAAGACAGGCTTCATGCAATGGGGTGACATGGTCTATGGTTACTGCATTTACATTATATCCCTAAACATAACATAAAAAATTTTTTTTAAGATAGGCAAAAAATGAATACAAAAATCGTCTCTTTAGATGTCAATAGAGTGATATGTTTTAAAGTGGAAAGAATTTCAGGTAATTAGTTGCCAGTTTAGTAGTTTATCCAGTCAGTTTTCAATGTTCCTCAATCCCTCTTATCCAGGTGTATTGTATATATTATGGCTATTGTGATTTCACCTGACTGTGCCCTAGAACTTTAGAACTTGTTTTTCTTTCACTTTTTAAAAAATGTTTTATTTTTATTTATTTGAGAGATAAGAGAGAGAGAGAGAGAGCGCATCAGCTCACCAGGGCCTCTATCCACCACAAATGACATATGCTACCTTGTGTATCTGGCTTATGTGGGTCCTGGGGAATTGAACCTGGTTCCTTTAGCTTTGTAGGCCAACACCTTTACTGCTAAGCCATCTCTCCAGCCCCCCTTTCACTTTTAATCCCTCTTTACACAATTCCTATCTCCTTTCCTTTCCCTATCCCCCCAGCTTCCACTGATAACTATTCTACATCTAAACCAACTTTTAAAAAGCCTTTTCAGGGGCTGAAGAGATGTCTTAGCAGTTAAGGCATTTGGCTGCAAAGCCAGAGGATCCAAGTTTGACTCTCTAGGACCCACATAAGCCAGATGCACAAGGGGGCACATGCATCTGGAGTTAGTTTGCAGTGGTTGAAGGCCCTGGTGTGCTCCATTCTCCCTTCTCTCTGTCTCTTTGCTTCTTTCTTAAATGAATAAATAAATACAAATATTTTTAAAAAGCCTTTTCACATGTCTTTGTGTGTCTGAATATTTTCAACTAGTATCATTTAGTCCCACCCATTTTATTACAAATGATCAGATGTCACTTTTGGCTACATAATAGTCCCCTGTGTATATATAGTATATTTTCTAATCCTTGATAAATGTAATATAACTTGTACCTACATCTGATCTGTTGTGAATAGTGCTACAGTAGTCATGAGAGTGTAGGGATTTCTTTGATATGCTGATGTCCTTTGCTTTGGAAATGGAAGGTTTCACATATAAAGTCAATATAAAAAAAAAAGGAAACATTGTTATAGTTTGGATGTAAAATGTCCCCTACAGATTCCTGGCTGAATATTTGGTCCTCAACTTGTGGTGATTTGGGAGGAAATGGGGAGTAGGATCTTTAAGCCATAAGGCCTGGCTGGAAGTAGGTCATGTGAGGGGAGCTTATAGGTTATAGTGTTCTTGGTTCTGACTAGAGTCATTGTTTCTGCTTCTGACATGTGGAAATATAGCAAGCTATATGGCCAGCTCTTGTGCCCCAGCCTGAGTCCCAGCTGTCATGCCTCCATGAAACCATAAGCTAAAACAAATCTTTCTTGCTATAAATAACATATTGTTGAATAATTGGCATTAGTGACAAGAGAAGCAAAATATGCATTAGTTACCCTGATTTGATCAGTTCACAGTGAACTGTAATATCACATGATACTCATTAAATAGGCACAATCATTAAGTATTCATCAAAATTTATAAAAATATTCAAGGAGATGGAAATGCTAATTCACTTGAATTGATTATTACAAATTATATACATGTATGTGTGTGTATTATCATACATGTACATATATGTGAAATTAAAAACATTAAAAGCCCTTCCCATTACTGTAGGATAAACATGTTCTGATGAAATAACGTCTTAAGTACTTTATTCAATGGATGTTGGCACATTTTCTTTTAATTTGGTTCTATTTTTTCAAAATGTTTTATTTATTTATTTATTGGAGAGAGAGGAAGAGAAAGGATGGGCATGCTAGGGCCTCCAGCCACTACAAATGAACTGCAGACATCAGACTCATGTGCTACCTTCTTATGCATCTGGGTTACGTAGGTACTGGGGAATTGAACCTGGGTCCTTAGGCTTTGCAAGCAAGCACCTTTACTGCTAAGCAATCTCTCCAGCCCTAATTTGGTTTTCTTAATTTTAGGGGTGTAGAGAAAGTATTTTTCATTTTGTGGAATTAAAGATTTTGTGTGTGTGTGTGTGTCTATGATATGTGTTATGGGCATGCTTATATGCCATGGTGCACAAGTATAGGCTGAAGGACAACCTTGGGGTGTTGGTATTCTCCTTCCACCTTGTTCGATACAGGGTTCTCTTACTGTTTTACTGGCCCTCAAGCTTTGGTATTCTCCTGACTCAGCATTCTATGACTGCGGGGATATTGTGATTGCAGACAGTGCTGGGGACCCAAACTCTGGTCTGAAGGTTTGGACAGGAAGTTCCTATTAACCTCTGATCTGTCTTCCTGGTTACTGAAGACTTTTTATAGTCTGAATAATGTGCTTTGTTTGGAGTTATAAGATTATAAGTCAGTATTGGCTAGGGAAAAATAAATTTTTGGAGATTGCTTTGTGATTTGTCATTTGTCATTAAATAGATGATTAAATTATTTACTTGATAGTTATGATTAAGTTATAAATAGGATTAAGAGCTCTGACTTCAAAGTCAATTGGATGGGTTTAAAGCCTGCTTCCATCAAGCAGTAACCATGTTAATTTGGGCAAATAACTCAGGCTCTCAATTTTATGGTGGTCATGAAAGTAGAATGAGATGAGGCATTTTAAGCAATTATTAGACTTCTGCACATAATAAAATGCTATTTTATTGTCAAATTAAAACTCAATTACCATTTTTAATTGTTTCAATAACAGTTAGAAATTTAATATAAAGTATAAGATTCTTTGCCTTCTGGATATCACTAGTAATTGTCTATAGATAATCATACTAGGCTACTATGATAGGAAGGATTGCAAGTAATACCTTCCCAACATATTACAAAATACCATATGCTATAACACCAGAATACACACAATGAATAATAAACTCATAGACAACCACCCCATATCTTTGTCACTAGCAAATGGAAAATTTTAAGATCCTGTCATGATCCTTTCCAAGATTTCATTTTGCTATTCAGCAATCAGGTTGGGAGAGCTGCCTAACATCTGTACCCTGGCATGGCCAGATGACAGAAGCGTGTGAGAAAGCAAAGGTTTCCTTTCCCAGTAGGCTCTGAGAGTGCCTCTCACTCTTCTTGGCTGGCTTATTCATGAAAAGGAAACACATTGAGAAATATCTCAGTACTACTCTGAAACCATATCATGACCCACTCTGAAGGATTACCCTTTGAAATAACTGACCTTTCTATAGGTTTTTTTCACCTTCATCAAATGATGTGAAAAACATTCACATAGCTAGCATAGAACTGGATACTGTAAAGGAGCATCTTGGACATATCTTCATTTCACAGATGAGGAAATGGAGATCACATAGGCTGGGGCCTCCTAAAGTGCCAATTTAGGATCCAGGCCTCTCAAATTCCAGAGAGCAGTGTTCCAACTCATTTTCAGGACCCTTCCTTTCTCATAGCCGTATAAGTAATTCCTTTCTCTGTGGCACTGGGAATCATGAGCACCTTTGCACTAGAATGCATTTGCATCAGATTGGAAGTTTAAAAGAAATGCATGGTGGTGCACACCTTTAATCCCAGCACTTGGGAGGCAGAAGTAGGAGGATCTCTGTGAGTTCAAGGCTACCCTGAGACTACATAGTGAATTCCAGGTCAGCCTGAGCTAGAGCAAGACCTTACCTCCAAAAACAAAAAGCAAAACAAAACAAAACAAAAGCAAAAACAAAGAAAAAAAATAACAATAAAAAAACCAGGCATGATGGTGCACACCTTTAATCCCAGCACTAGGGAGGCAGAGGTAGGAGGATCACCATGAGTCTGAGGCTACCCTGAGAATACAGAGTGAATTCCAGGTCAGTCTGAGCTAGAGTGAGACTCTACCTCAAAAAAAAAAAAAAAAAAAAAAAAAAAGAAGTGAAATGCACAGGACCTAGCCAGAGTACATTCTGTTTCAGGAAGGACTCTGTGGTTTACAGACTTTGATGAAGAGGCCAGTGTAGAAATGAACATTTTATTACTTTCACAGACAACTGTCCATATCACTGCACCAATTACTACAACCAAGTTTAGATTGTTTTGTCATTTGGTCTGGCCTAATTATTCCTTTTTTATATTATTGTGACTGAACTAAGTGTATAATTGGCTAGACATATTACAAATAATTAAACACATTTTAAGTATTTTATAAAAAACATACCAGTCAAATTACTAATTGTCTAAAATGTCTAACAATGACCAAATAAATATACTGTAACTAAAACTTGAAATACTAAGACGTAGGATTATGCCAAAATATTTATGAAAGAGTTTCAATGGCAGACCAGAAAGTATTGACATGTTTGATGTGAATTAAAATGAAAAGATGATAATAAAACTTAAGCAATTTTCTAACTTCTGTATCAATTGTTTTGAAATTTTCTATGATCATAGGAAGGGAGCTCACTTTCAGCTTTGGCATAATACTTTACCTGTGATAACAATGTTCTGAGAGCAAGAAGACGACCTTGACTTGCAGCTTCATGCAGTGGTGATCTATCTGCCCAGGAACCTGTCAAAAAAGAAAGAGACCAAAAATTTGTAAGTCAAAGTAAACTCAATAGGCTCAATAAATTCCTATGTGATATAAATTATTTACACCCAGCATTCAACAAAGTGACCTAGTCTTTTATCCTGCATATTAGGAGATTAGGTTCCTATCTGAAGGCTCCATCTAGGCAGTGTCTGAATCCAGAGGGCTCTAAAGTTCTCTGAAGTTCATCTACCCCAAAATTACTGTACCTGATGAATTATCTTCCAGTGATTATTGAACACAGAAAGTTATTGCATGCTTTTATCATATACAAATATAAAATTTATTTATTTATTTATTTATTTATTTATTTATTTATTGTTTTTTGAGGTAGGGTCTCTCTTTAGCCCAGGCTGACTTGGAATTCACTTTGTAGTCTCAGGGTGGCCTAGAACTCAAGGCAATTCTCCTATCTCTGCCTCCTGAGTGCGGGGATTAAAGGCGTGTGCCACCAAGCCTGGCTTAAAATTTATTTTTTGTGGGCTGGAGAGATGGCTTAGTGGTTAAGTGCTTGCCTGTGAAGCCTAAGGACCCTGGTTCCCGGCTCAATTCCCCAGGACCCACATTAGCCAGATGCATAAGGAGGTGCATAAGGGTCTGGAGTTCATTTGCAGTGGCTGGAGGTACTGGCACACTCATTCTTTCTCTGTCTCTCTCTCTGCCTCTTTCTCCCTCTGTGTGTCACTCTCAAATAACTAAATAAAAATAAACAAAATTTTTTAAAAATCATTTTTTGTATATTTAGCCATGATAGCTTCCACAACACTCTCCTGTCCACACATTCTGTGCTTTCCTTGTCCCCAGACCCCAGACTGTCCTGATCCTGAGGTGTAAGGGATTGCAGTATCTTGTCAACAAGGTCAGGTACCTGAGCCCCATGCCTAAAACATGCAATGACTAAGGGGGCCCTAGATAGGAGAGTTTTAGATTAGGGGCAAAGGGTCAGCTGCATTTGAAATGGTATTGACAGTGCCATGGGATAACCTACAATTTATTTATTCTTCATGTGCCAGGTGTGGGTAGGCAGTAGCATCAACCTTCATTCTGTTCTGGTGACATCACAATGGCCTGTCATGCCCTCAATATTTCCAAGTGGGAAAAGTGGTGCCTCCTATGTGGAAGTTCCCTTTTCTTTTCCTACCAAAAAGCACGTGATCATCTTCTAACCTCTCTCACTCTCTGGCCTCTCAGGTGGTTTGAAAGGACTGTGGTTGGTGTATAGTGAGTGATATTTGTGTAATTAGAACCAGTTCTGTTGATTCTATTTACTGGACATAGAAAATAATGAGAGGTCTTAAAGTGATTAAATGAGTTAATTATGTCTCAGTTAAGTTGATATCAGCACAAGGGCGATGGAGAAAGATATTGAGAACACTCAACACCTACCAAACCAGACATCTAGATACTCCTAAGTGCCCATCACTGAAGCAGACTTACAATGTTCCCAGCATGGCTCAGAGAATCTTGTGGAAGAGGGGGCAGAAAGATTGTTAGAGCCACAAGTTGGGACATTTTACACAGAGACATTGCCTCTCCCCCAAAACTGACTGCTGCCCCATAATGCATAATGCACAATCCCCATGGGGTTGACCTGAATCACCAATGAGGAAGGCCTCTTCAGAAAAGGGGCAGGGAGGAGGGAAAGGTTGGTACCAACATGTGATGTTTATATACAAAATATGTCCATATCTAATAATAAAAAATAAAATATAAAAATGAGTAATTTATGAATGCCAGTAAAAAGTCATTGAGAGTGATTGGTTGATAAATAGAAGAAAAACTGACTAGAGAGAAAATATTCCCAGTGTATAGTGATTGTAATTGCTAATACTTGTCTTGCTGTCCACTATGTCTCCCACTGACCCCTCCTAAATCCACAGAATGTTATAAATAAAAGACACTTAAAATACTGATTAATTCTACTACATTAACTGAAATAAAGTCACTGAATAGTCAATAGCATATATTTTATGAACTTCTCATAAAATACAAAAGAAGATTTTGGAGCTATAACTGCAGATGAATAATACATTTTAGAACTCATTTCTCTATCACTACCTTTCATACAACTGAAAACAACCTGCACATGATTCTGTATTAAGGATTTATCAAAAGCTTGGCTATAACATTGTAAATGATAACTAAATACATTCCACTCATTAAAATATAAGGACATGTCAGAAGAAAAATGAAGTAATCCCATAATCTGGGCAACAAAGAGCAAAAGTCAATTGCCAATCACCAATTGTTTTATGTCTAATGGCATGATAGTATTTTGTTGAAAATTTAAGTACTAAGGGAGAGTGAATAAAAGCACTTTTTCTCTTTACTGTTGATATATGAACAATGAATCAGTTTACAATATGTATAACACTGCTCTGAGGACATTTAGTTCACATGACAATAAAGTTGAAAAAGATAAAGCCAAAAAAAGCACATGAAATTTAGATCGACACAAAGTCTAAATCCAGAACTGATGCCCCTAATCACCTCTTCATTTTGCCTTATATATTCATTTTCTATAAAGTATATATTATGCATTTCTTGTAGTTTTAAAATATAGTGTATTTCATTCAGATTCTCTTCCATTATATTTTCTGCACTTTGATTTCAGAATGAACAGAAACTGAAAATTAAGTCTTATCAGGTCTGCATAATTATTTTTTAAAAGGCACTCCTTCAGTGTACCTTGGAAATGGTTCAGTTCCAATGCAGTTTCTTATACAATTTATATTGACAAATATAACAAATTATTGACAAAACAATAATTGAGATTTAAATTTTAAAGCATTGTAAATCTTAAAGGAAGACTAAATATGCACCTCTTTCCACACACAAATGGAAATTTTTAGTGTCCATTACCAGAATTTCTTACTTATCTAGAGAAATTAGTAAGCCAGGTAATGCAATTCGTGGGCTTTTCAGCTGACAGAAAAGTTAATGTTAATAGTATTGTATATGTATATTATGAGTATTGTATGTGAATATTGCTTCTTTGTTGCATATAACAATGCTATTGCTTATTAATAGCTTAATTGTAAGCATGTACTTAAATAAATATTTGTTGGTAGGAAAGTTTTACTAGTGCCTCCTGAGTGCTGGGATTAAAGGCGTGCGCCACCACGCCTGGCTCAGAAATCACATAATTTATAAGGAATAGGAACATTATGTTCTCACAAAATAAAATGCAAATTCATCATTCAAGCAATGTTCTTTGTGGGAATGTTCCAGTGTGTTTTCTTTCCAGTTTCCAAGAAGTCTAATGCTTTTACAAATCATGCACATTTGCTTCTTTCAGTACAAACTTGCTTGCAGAATGAAACTGTGAAGATCTTCAAAACATGTATCCATTTTTCTTGTGACTGTTTAAACAAGACAATATAGACACTACACTACCTTCAAAATACATTATATATGTAAAATTAATACATGTAGTTTCATCAGTGGAGAAGTGAGAACTTAATAACATTTTAAGGAATCAAAGCTTTAAAAATGTGTTGATTTAAATAAGCATTTGCAATATTTGTAATGAGCAAGGTTTTCTTTCCTGTAGAATGATACAATAAAATTCACTATCTTTATCTCTAAAGATATATGTACAACACGATGATGTTAAATCATTATTCCTGCTTATTTTTCCCAATGTCACTAGCTAGCATAACAACCAGATGCTGGAACTGAACAAAGCCTTGAACATCAATGTTTGGACCCACTTCTTTCTAGTTGTGTGAAGACTTTTATGGAACAGCACAGCTAATGATATTTGTATCTGAGAGTTACTTGATATTCTTCCCATCCAGCTCTCCTCCCCGCATTCTAATAAGTTTGTTCATTAGAATGTTTGTGTTAGTCCAGTATAATTCTAGCATTATTTTCTGGTAAGGGAGAGACAGAAAAAGACCGAGAGAGAAAAGGGAAAGACAGAGAATACGATCAACTAAAAAATACGTACACACACACACACACACACACACACATACACACAAGCTAAATGAAAAAATTATGGCGTTTTTTTCTGAAGTAAGAAATAAGAAATAGCCCATCAACCTATTAGTGGAGTAATTTATAAGAACATGCATGCCATCCAGTGAAAAAGAAATCATTTGTCTTGGATTCTTTTTGCTTAACTCCCAAACAACCTTATCTTCCATTTCCTTTAATTTCTTAGGAGAATGTCTGTTACTAATCTTCGTAGCATGTGAGAATCCAAGGATACTAGATCATGTTCTAACTGTGTTTAAATGTCTTCACTACTACTGCTTCTCCCCATCAAAATCAGAGGTCAATATGAGAGGTTTCACTTCAAATATGTGTAATGTGATCTATCCTATTTTCCCAAATGTCATGCTTTTTATGAGATTTATAAGTTTTCTCAAGATCAAACAAAATGTAAGTATTTTCATGTACAACTATATAATAACTTTATAATCACTTTAGACTTCCGTTTTCACCAATACTCTAGATAATTTTAGATACTCTAGAGTAAAAGCAACAAAATTATTACTTAAAATAATTCAATTTAACTCTTTATATTAAGTCATCTGGCATAAAACTCTTTTACAAGATATATGTAACTTTCATCATGCTAATCAAGTGCCTAACATTAAGATCTCTGTAGTTAGGCCAGTTGTGGGTGGGGCACTGACTATATTTAGAAATAGCATTAGTTCCCAGACATCTGGTATATTATTTACAGGGTGAAAGCCTGTCCTGCTTTATAAACATCACATTGCTAACAGAAAAAAAACATTCACAGCTTATTTGTGGAGAGTTTTATAAGGATATAGACCATACCTAGATCACCATCTCCCCATGGTACTTCAAGCCAGCCACTACTGAGGTAAATCCGACTCATTATTTTTTTATCAGCAAGGAAAAAATAAAACTACTTATCCTTTATTAGTTATGATCCGCCATTTTGGGAAGCTCAAAGCTCCCTGTAATATGACCCTTTGCTGCCAGAATGAGAAATCAGCTTTAGAAAGTCTGATTTATTTTCTAGATTGCTTTTCCTCCTTGGTTGCCCCTCTTGGAGAAAGAGCTGATCCTAACCTATTCTTTCTCTTTAAGGCTATAGTGCCCTGTGATAAAATAAAAACACAGTATTTTTATCTCTGCCCACTGTGGTGAGTTATTTTCATTATCTAGGAAATCTTTTGCCTATTCCTAGTTGTAGTCCCATCAGTATAGGGACATCTAGTCTCATTGGAAGCTAATTTTATCAATGGTGCTATGGAAGTGAGGACCAGTGTCTTTTCATATGATACTGTCATTCCATTGAAAAATGTTAATACATTCTGTAACTTCCTTTGTATTGTACTTAATGATGACATAGCATAGTACTAAACACATTTGAAATATCACAAATACAATCCACAGTCTATTTAAAAAATACTTTCATGTATTTTCCATGAGATTTTAGTTACATCTTATAAACAAAGGAAAGAAACTCATTTGGGATTATGAAGCTTTAACTCATCTTATTCCACTAACCTAAAATCCCTAAGCATATAAGTAAATAGGGAAGGGTTAAAATTTTGGGACAATCATCACATCGATAACACCACAATCTATATCTCATGTATAATTTCTCCCACAAATTTCAGTGACCTTTTTCTAAAATTTACCACCAGGCACTCATCTAGATATTTTCATGATTTAAACACATTGTTGATCATGGTATGGTATGTCCACTGCTAGTTAAGTATTTTCTCAACACATTTCTAAAAACAAACTCATATCCCTTTCTTGAAAACAGCTATCCCTACTTTGCTTCTCCCTCAGTTTCACCATAGTTATTTTTTCATAATCTGGCAGTAATAACATGGTTTTAGCAGGGTGTGGTGGCACACGCCTTTAATCCCAGCACTCGGGAGGCAGAGGTAGGAGGATCATCATGAGTTCGAGGCCGCCCTGAGACTCCATAGTGAATTCCAGGTCAGCCTGGACTACAGTGAAACCATACCTCTAAAAAATAAAAAAATAAAAAACCCAAACAAAAAAAACATGGTCTTAAATGATTTCAAGGAAACTGCATACACAATGTTCATGTGTTTAAGAGGAGGCCGTTATCATTGGCTCAGCTATTACCTTTCATTGCTTTTCCTCACCATTAGCTCCTCTTTGTCTCAAACTCAGCACTTGCATCATCCTTCACTTGCTCTTGAGGCATTCATTTTCTAGTTTCGGGTATATAAATATTGTCAATATGGTTCTTGACTTAATTTTGCATCCCCAGCCCCGTTTTTCCTCTAGCTATAATACATTATTTCCAGCAGACTATTCAACTTGTCCCTTTAGATAACTAAGCAGGCAATTCAACTTATCATGTTCAAAAGTGACCTCTTGATTTAAAAACCTCTAAAATATCCCTGTCAGTAAGTGGCTACTATACTAATTCAGGGTTTTCAAGACTAAAAGTTCTATGCATAAGCCTTAATTTCTATTTTTAACACTCCACCTCCTATCACTAATAAGCTCTTTTGTTTCAACCATTCAAATACAATCCCAACATTGACCATATCTCAACCTCCACTGCTATTCCCTAGTCCACTTTTATTCTAACCTAGCTTGTTATAAAAGCTTTCTACCTCCAATCTGTACTAAACACAGGAGATGTGGCAATGCCATTAAAATCAGAAAGAATCTACTGGCCACCCTTCTCACCCAGAGCCTTTGCCAAGACCTGCAAGTGGATGCCTGGTTCCATTTCAGCTCTGTTTGCACTATAACCATCTAAATGGTTTCCTGATGCTATTTTCTACCCACAGACCTTGCCAATTGCTACTTATTGAAAACAGAAGAAAACAGATACTTCCATAAGCACTTAGAGTCTCATATTGTCCATTTAGTTGATGATACGTCACACATATCATATAAACAGTCAACCTGTCCAATAGGATGCAGCTACCCAGGAAGGCTGATTGGGACCTGGTCACCTTCATACTCAAGAGCTACCATGGCTCCCCACTGGGTATCATCCGCCATCACTACCCTGGATCTATAATATGAATTTGACCTTCACTTTTGTTTTCTTTTCAAATGTTGCCTTCACTGCTTACGTTGAACTGTTTTGCAGATTCCTCCAAATGACTTTTTTCCTTCTTATTGCATATTCCTTGTCCAACTCTCTTTCTCTGGTTGCACAGTAGTTTATTGATGGGTACATTTATTTTTGTTCTTGTTTTTCCTGTGGGAGATTATAAAGTCTAAACCATAGGAATAACTTGAAGACAGTTTCTTCTAAGTCAAGAGAGAAGATGTGGAGACAGAAAGAGAGGAGAGAGAAGAATAATGAGTTGCATGAACAATAAAGGAAGAATGAGAAAGAGATAGAAACAGGAGGTAGGCAGACAGACAGACACACACACACACAATCACACAATCCAACACACTTACATGCACATACCCACGTACACTCAATCACAAGAACCTAAGGAAAGAGAGGACTTAGGTCCCTGCAAATCTTCTCAGGCCTCTGAGAGGTAATACTACCTCAAGGAACAAGATGGGATATAGGCTGTATGTACCCACATTCTAGTCAGTCACATGCTTTAAGTTTGGCATGCAGGTAACTTATTTCCTGGACTATTTTTTCAAAGGATAAATGGCTTAGCAGGGGCTTAGTAGTTGGAAGCCTGTGGCAGCAAGGCCAGTTGTACTCTTCAACGAGCCAGCGTTCACCACCAACCTTTGTATAATCCAAGAGATGATGAGCAGAGACATTTAAGAGGTGAAATTCCCAGACAGTCTGGTGGGAGGGAGCTTGGGTACAGAGTAGAACTGGATAATAGAGATGGGGACATAACTAAGTGGTAGAGTCTTTACCCAGTGTCCACAGGATTTAATCCCAGAACTTGAAAAATTATATATATAGAAAGAGAGATAAATGATAGGCAGATAGATAGATAATAGATAGATGATAAATAGGTAAATAGCTAGATAGTAGATAGCTAGATAATAGATGAGGATAATGATGATGATAAATAGGTAGACAGATGATAGATAGATAGATAACATACATAGATAGATAGGTAATAGATATGATAGATGGTAGTAAATAAGCCAAACTTGTATTTTTTTCCCCTTTCTGTTTAGGAATCAAACCCAGGACCTTATACATGCTAAACAGTTTTTTTTTTTTTTTTTTGCATCTTAAATATACAACGAAATAAAATTCTTTCCCATGAGATTAGAACACTTTTTCTCTGAACTCTGTCCTGCCCATTTTGGACAAATCATCTTAAAGATTCCTCCTTTAAGAAACCTTCTGACAAAAGCTTCAAACTTTTAGATTTTATTAGGAGCGAGGGTTCTAGGGATCAAACCAAGGACATTACAAATGCTAAGCAAATACTATGCCACTGAGGTATATCTCTAACCTCAAACTCTTGGAATTTAGAAAAAAAAAATCAGTCTTGCTTACCTCTGCGGTATACAATGGGCTTTTTCTGCTTTCTCATACACAGTCACACCAAACCTCATAGCAATCCGATTTGGGTGGCTCTATGGAGCAGTATAGTGGGATTACAAATAAGGACTGGGGTGAAAAGCATACTTAGGCAGAACTCTATCACATCTATTTGCTGTTGTAACTTGGTTAAGCTTCTTTAAATAGCTAACTCTCAGTTCTTACTGCAAAATGAAGGTGATAATATTTTTTCTAGTGTTGTAAGGATTAAATGGCCCAGAAGAGACGTACCTAGCACAGAGCATGTCCTTACTGAAGGCACAGTATTTCCACTGTGTTGAGCTTCAGTGAGAGTAAATGATTTGTTCCAAGTACTAATAACTGACAGTCATAAAGCACATTTAATTCATTTGAATGACCAGCGAGGTTTTATGATACTGTGCTTTTCTTAACCTCAAAACTCATAGCCAATTTTTAATCCATAATGGACCCATAAAAATAATGGATTAAACAAGTAAATTACTTCTTGAAAGAACTGTAACAAGTTGTCTTTACATTTCCATGTAACAGTATATTTTTCTGAAAAAGTAGAAAACTAAAACAATAAACAGTCACTGTATTGTTTTACTGATTATAAGTATTTTTAAAATTAGTTTATTTATGTATTTGAGAGAGAGAGAAAGAGACAGAGAATGGGCACACTAACACCTCCAGCCACTGCAAATGAACTCCAGATGCATGCACCCCTTTGTGCATCTGGTTTACATGGATTCTGGAGAATTGAACTGGGGTTCATTGGCTTTGCAGGCAAATGCCTTAACTGCTAAGCCATCTCTCCACCCCCAGATTATAAGTATTCTTTTGTAGGGAAAAAAAGTCATTGTAAAATACATAAAATGCATAATACACATTTCCAAATATAACCATCTAAAAAAAAAATTGGGTGTATAGCCTTAACAACTTTTTAAAATAAAGTCAATAAATTCATTGGTAGCAATGAAACTCTATTATTATTATTGTTTTAAAACATTTTTTCTCTATGTTTGGGTGTTTTTGAGAAAGATCTCTAGCCCAGGCTGGGCTGGATTGCTCTATGTATTCCAGCCTAGCCTCAAATTCATGATAAATTCCCCCTGTCTATGCATCTGGGGTCCAGGAATTGCAGGAGTGTGCTATCTTGACCTGCATCCATTTGTTTTCACTTAGTAATATTTCATAGTCATTGTTCCATGCCACGAGATACAGTTCTATAGCATTCTTATACACTTTTAAAATATTTTATTTTTATTTAATTATTTGAGAAAGAGAGACAGAGAGAGAATGAGTGTGCTGGGGCATCCAGCCACTGCAAATGAACTCCAGACACTTGTGCCACCTTGTGCATATGGCTTACATGGGTCCTAGGGAATCAAACCCTGGACCTTAGACTTTGCAGACAAGTGCCTTAACCTCTAAGCCATTTCTCCAGCCCTTTTAAAATATACATTTTGAAAGATATTTGTATTTGTTTGAGAGTTCCATAGGGTTAAGGAGATCAGCATAGCATTTTTAATGTGAATTTATGTTGTGAATTCCTTTGTATACTTATATTTATTTAGTTGATCACCTTTCAAGTGATGTTTACATGACTCTGACTTTAGGAAATCAACATAGTTACTTATTTTGTGAATATGTCTAAATATATGCTTAGGATAAATTCCTAAAATTTTGGAACATATAATCAAATTATCTCAAACAAAACTAGGCCCATTTACATTCATATTAACAGTGCTGGATTTTTTTTTTTTTTTTTTTTGCTAAATCTATTAAACATTTGCTAGGGCTTGCTCTTTCTTTATCAAAACACAGGTCATTTCTCACTTATATTTTTAATATGTTTAAACAAGGTTTATGAAAAGTAGATTTATATCATAATTTCGTAGCTCTTTTCAATTTTTTTGTGGAATCTGTGTAAATTGAAGCTGTAAGAGACTCATCTAGGTGAATTCCTGCACATCTTATTTTTGCCACCTTCTACATACCACTGTCACTAATATCTGTGGACTACCACATGATTTGGTAATTTACTTTTCATTCAAGAAATGACAGGACAAAAGCCGGGTGTGGTGGCGCACACCTTTAATCCCAGCACTTGGGAGGCAGGGGTAGGAGGATCACCATGAGTTCGAGGCCACCCTGAGACTCCATAGTGAATTCCAGGTCAGTCTGAGCTAGAGTGAGACCCTAAAACCAAACAAAAAAAATAAAAAAAAAAAATAATAAAAAGAAATGATAGGATCATCTTTAGTTCCACAACAACTGCATGTATTCAACCAGGGCACTAAGAATCATGAGGAAAATGAGACTACTGTTTCCCAACATCTAGCACAGTGACCAGCACATAGTAAACACACAAGAAAAATTTGTCAGATTAAGTTTATTTTTATTTTTTTATTTTTATTTTTATTTTTGGTTTTTCGAGGTAGGGTCTCACTCTAGCCCAGGCTGACCTGGAATTCACTATGGAGTCTCAGGGTGGCCTCAAACTCACGACGATCCTCCTACCTCTGCCTCCCGAGTGTTGGGATTAAAGGTGTGAGCCACCATGCCCGGCTCAGATTAAGTTTATTTTTATCCATATGATCGTGTTCTATATTACTATCAATTATATTGATAAACTGTAATAAGGAACTGTGTTTGCAGTCCAGAGAAATGATTTTAGTTGCTTATTTTCATCTTTTAAAGGAGTGACATTTGATTCTACTTTTATGCTGCCTTTTAAAAGTTTATAATAAAAATTAACAAATAATAATCTTCAAAATCTATTACCTAGTGAATATAACTGTTAGAATGAGGTGTCATTTTGTCTTGGACTCTACTTTTGCAACATTTACATATTTATGGACTATGTTGATGTTTGTTAATTTTATGCTAATATATTTTTAACAAATAATTACTTCCCAGAACTGTTCTTTGTTATTATGCCCATTTTATACTTATTATAATTTTCTATCATTAAAACGAATAACTTCACGTTAGTGCATTTTAAGGATGTTACTCTGCTCATTTTCTTGCTCAAATCATCCAACCAGTTAATGGTTTTATTTAAATGATTTAAATGGCCGTATTCCCTGAGAGCAGCCATTTCCTGCTTAACATCCTATTTTCATTTCCACAGCAATTTAGAAATACCTGCTAAAATGGAATGGTGAGCCACACAGCATCTAAAAGTTCACTGTCATCTTTAAGACACAGTCCAAAGAGAGAGTCAACAGATGCACTTTCCATATAGTACAAGGCAGTGCAGTCTTTCTCCAAGCCATACATTCATATCTCAGAATCTGCACTGTGAAAAGCACCCACAGTTTAAAGTTAGTATTTGCAAAAATAGGTCAATATAGTTTTATTGCAATGGATGCTATACTAACCTTGACTGGTCAGAATACCCCAGCTAGCTTTCCGTTTAGAAGAACATTCCTTTACACTGGCTAGCCTTCTTTTCATGAGGATTTGCTTAATGCAGTTCCTTTCAACAGCAATATCTGCAGACATACTTTGGTTGACGTTATTTTGTCTCTGACAAGCAGGTGGCATAAGTGCAAGGTTCTCTAGTCAGAAGAAATATTAGTGTCTGGATTTCTACCTACTTTTTCTTTTCCTTCAGACTTGCACAAATGTTCCTGTGTACTGCCTGAATAATGGCTTCAACATTGAACTCTATTCAGAAACACTTGGAGCAGAGCTGGTTGATGTAGTGTGGGGGATGGGTTAGAAATGCTGTAGCATTTTCTATTTTTAAAGCAGAGACACTGTGCAGCAGGAGGTGTTTAACTATTTGTGTGATATAGAAAGGAAAAAGGGTAAAAATTCTTTTCCTGGTAGAAACAGAAGAGAAATGAGCTGTAACTTTAAAAGATAAAAGTATATATAAATGACCTGCAAATCAATTCATATGAAATCATCCGCTGATAATGTCAGCACACAGAATATTACAACCAGAAGTCTGAGAAGTAGTCAGTGACTACTAAGTCCTTTTTCCTTTATCCTCAGACATAAATAATATATATGCATTAGTATTAGTTGGTAGCTAGCTCATCTTTTAATCTTGTAAGGTTCTAAATTTAGAATTGGATTCAATGCAAAATCACAGAGTTTCTGATTTATACAGGCAGAGCTCCCTATTACGACTTTTCCCGAGGTCATTTCTAAACCAAAAGATATCAGCAGGCAATTTAAGGATAGCTGATATTTTCACTCTAAAAGGCACAGGAAGGAGAAGCTGGAGAAATGAGGAAAAACTAAAAATGTGTCTGTTTTTTGCTGGCATGTAATATTGAACAGAGCTCACAGTCCATGATAGAGTCAAGAGCAGAGGCTGAACTGTGAGAAGACTCCAAGGATTAACTCATCAGCTAATCATGTTACAAGGGACTAACATATTGGGATCTGTCTGGATGAAAAATCTTGATAGATTCTGTTATCTGTCTTAATTTTTATCACCATTTGTAGGGCTCTAGCTGCTATTAATATGTACAGAAAACAAAATTACTAGAGCTCTGTCTTAATGTAGTAAGTAAAAGGAAAAAGTATTTCATGAGAAAGATGGTTCTCCATGCACTACCCTGTTGAAGTTTGCTACAACATTCCATTGTTGGTATTTATGTCAAAGAAATTACTAATTAATATACAAAATAAGTTACTATTTAAAGTTCTAATCCTACTATTTGAATGACCTGGGGAAAGTCTATTATTGGTACCTCAGTTTCATTTTCCATTACATGATGATCTTGGAATATAACCATTTTTTCTCCCTATTTTAGTAACTAATGCACAACCTGGCATATATGAGAGTTAGGTGCAGTTCATTACCACAGAAGGGTCCAGATATTCCCAATAAATCTGAAACTCAGAGCCAGCTCGCTGTAGGCAATTTGCATAGGTGGCACATTTCAAATGAAGCTAGAAAATACTGAAGGAGCCTATTCAGTCTACCACATTTACTTGAGCCAGTGGAAATTACCCACTGGCTCATTGTCTGCTGTTTTATACTCACAAATGGAACGTGATAATCTATATGTGCTACACAACAAAAATAAATAGTATTTTTGTTTGGGATTAATTTAGTTGAAAGAAAACTTAGTTTTAAGCTTATGAGTTTAAACTTTTGAGTTTTCCTCCTAAATTGTACACTCTGATTGCAGGGCATTAATCATTAATTTAGTTATTACACAGGCTGATCTCTTAGATAACAGAAACTCAAAAAAGTACCAGTTAAAGAGCAATTCATATATGAAATTGAAAAATATTCCAAGAATATTATCTATTGTTCAGAGTGGAGGAACAGAAAGAAGACCCTGCATATACCCATACCTGCATAATTAACTGAGATGTATACTGGCATACCAACTTAAAATGACTTTTTTTCTTTCAAAATTTTAGTCAAGTACTCTCACACCTGAGCTACATCCCCAGTCCTCTTTCAAATTTTTTAAATTCTTCTGAAATAAAAATAATTTTTAAAATTGTCTCCTTTAAAATGAAGGGAAATGTTATGGTTAAGTCACAAAAATGGGACAAAAGATTAAAACAACTCGGATGCATTAAAGACTATCATTCAGTCCTGTAAGCAGGTAGAAGTTACGAGGACCATTATCAAATAAAACACTAGGAAAATGAATAAATACTGTTCCATAGAAGTTGGTGGACTTTGAATTAATATAAATCAGGAAAAGCATTGGACAAGGATTAGAGATAGCCCAATATTACTAGTTACAAAGGTTAAAGTGCAGTGTTGTATCCTATAGGAAAGATATGGAATATGAAAAAGTAAAGTTTTTGTCTAAGGAGCTATTACATCCCATTTTAACTAACAGTGATGTGCACATGGGGACCTATGGTTTGATCAGCATTTTGTAGTGAGAAAGTGATAGAAAGCCAAAACATTTTCAGACAAGTGTACTAGAAACCATCTAAGAGAAGAAGGCATTTCTATTGGAGAAAAATCCATAGTTTTGAAAACTTCAGAATGTTGAAAAGTAATTGGCATAGTTTGGATTGAAAAATTTTCAGACTTTTAAACAAATTGTTAGAAATTGCCTTCAGACAACTATAAAAACTAAACTTGCAGCTCAAATTTAAGCTTTCTTTTAAAAATTTATTAAATTTTTTGGCAATTTCATTAAATTGTCTTCTTAAAATATTTTATTTACTTATTCATTTATCTGAAAGAGAGAGGGGCAGATACAGAACAAGGGGGAGCCAGGTCCTCTAGCTCCACCTTCTACATCCAGCTTTATGTGGGCATAGGGTCCTTGGGCTTTGCAGGCAAGTGCCTTAACTACTAAGCCATCTCTCCAGCCCAAAACTCTATCTTTTAGTTGGCACAACTGATCATAAATTAAGACAGTTTATTGCTTCCAAGTAGTTGTCTCCAAATAAATTAATGGATGTATGATCTATAGATTAAGGTTTTTGAGGGTACATTTTTAAGTGATGGAATTTAGATCTTTTACTCTCCAAAAGGAGATTTTGATAAATCTTTGATAAATATTATGTCTAGATTGGCACTTTCCCCAGTATTTTAGTATGTAGTATTTAAGACATATCCACATAGCATCACCCAGTTCCAACAATTATCAACTCACAGCTTGTCTTGTATCATCTATAATTTACCTACTCCTCTACAAACATGTCTAAGATTATTTTGGAGCAGATCGCAGTATATCATTTCTGCTATAAATATTTTAGCATCTGTCTTGAGAAGATGAGGATTCTTTAAATCATAACTGCAATCTTCCCATCAAACATAAACAGTAATTTCACTATGTCAACAGACACAGATGGACAATTTTGATTTTTGACAGAGAAGCTAGGCTTCTAAACTCCCTTCTATTATGACACTGGAATTTATATAACTTTTAAATATTTCCTTTGTGGAAAAGATTCGTGATCTTTCCAGTTTCTGAATGACTTTTTAAAATATTAGATTCTCATCTACAAAAAAAAAATAATTATCCAAGCTGGGCATGGTGGCACACACCTTTAATCCCAGCACTCAGGAGGCAGAGGTAGGAGGATTGCCATGAGTTCGAGGCCACCCTGAGACTACATAGTTAATTCCAGGTCAGCCTGGACCAGAGTGAAATCCTACCTTGAAAAACCAAAAAACAAAAAACCAAAAAAAACAACAAAAAAAAAAAAGAAAGAAGAAAAAAGAAAAAAGAAAAAAAAGTTATGCAAATACTAGTGGTTCACCAGTACAAGAAAGGATCTCACCTTCAATCATCACAAAACACCTAAGATTTTCTTACCTCTCAGTGTCAAATTTTCACCCTTGCAGAGTCGCATCTGGAATAGGCCATTCTTCCCTTCTCAGAGGCTGTGCTAGTGACTATTTATCAGACTATGCATTCATACAATTCTTAGAAGTCATTTCTGAGCCCCATTCTTGTTCCATTTTATTTCTTACTATATTTTATTTTAAACATGAGGACTTAAATCTGTTGGCCCAGTGATAGTGAATGAGGGTAGACAAGTCTGAGGCCAAGCCAAACACAAGCTCTAGAGTGATGGTTATCCAACAGTTGCCCTTTGTTTCAAAGGCCAGCTCTTATGTAATGGTTGCTGGGAAACCTACAGATGTCAGGTTGTGGTCCATGATTTCTCCACTATTAGCTAGAATTGAATGGTTAGGAAACAGCATAAAGGACTGAAAAGTTGCAATTAGAGAATATATGACTGGAATCACTACAAAACTACATATAACTTCAGAGCCTAAACCCTGAAGCAAAGGACTTCTACTACCACATGTGTACAAGGGTTTGAGAAGAAATGTTATGTAAGTCTTCTAAACTTTATCAACTTTGATACAATTTGAAAAACTATAAGCATGTAATAGAATTTAATACAGTTTGAAATGATAATGTCATATAGTTACACAAAATAGTTTCATTTCACTATAGATCTTGAAACAAAATGGTAAAGAAAGGCTGGAGAGATGGTTCAGTGGTTAAGGTGCTTGCATGGAAAGCCTGATGGCCTGGGTTTGATTCCCCAGTACCCACATAAAGGCAGATGCACAAAGTGGCACATGCATTTGGAGTTCACTTGCAGTGGCAAGAAACCTTTGAGCACCTGTTCTCTCTCTCTCTCTCTTTCCCTCTCTCTCTCTCTCTCTCTCTCTCCTTGCAAATAAATAAAATAAAAATATATTGTAAAAATGGTAAAGAAAATCTGTTGAAGAAAATGCAGAAAATTTTAAATGAGTGTTTTTTTCTTTAGCTGTTACTCAAAGATGATTTCTATCATACAGAAATTTTTGCTAATAGTGAGTGCTAAGATCTCTTGATGCGTATAAATACCATGTGTAGTGTCATAAAAGCAATGATATACCTGAATTATGGGTATTTTAAATGATACTGAGTGATGGCTATGTTGTTTATAGATACAAATATTCCTTAAAACACAAATAAAATAATAAAATGCAATTTTAATTCCTAAAACCTACATGCTGAAAACATTCAGGACTATCAGAACTCTAGCTGCTGAAGTATATTAATTTTCAGTTGTGTAATGGATGAATAAGTGGCTGAACTACTGTTAAATCGCTCATTTATTCAATATACATGTGCTTACCAGGTATTATATTCTAAGGGCATAAGATGAAAAGATGGTTGCTGTTCATAAGAACCTTAAACTCTATTGAGGGATTTTAGGGACATTTGATAATTTCACAAACCTTGGTCAGCAATATTTGTAAATTTTTAAATCAAAGAAAATAGCTCTAAAATAGTGATTTTCAAAACAGAGAAAACAGCATTATTATGAAGATTTTTTATAAATGGAAAAGAATTCCATGAGAAATTTTTACCATTATTGTCATCCTTAGTATGTCCTTGAAATATTGCCAGTATGAAAACTGAGAAATTATAGCAACAAAATATCAAAGGAAAACATATAATTATACAGGAAAATATATGTGAAGAAACCTAACAAAAAGGATTGGTTCTATTTTTCAAAAGAGAACAAGGGTTTCTGTAGATTTTGCTAGCTATGTAATATCCAGATGAAAGTGTACACTGTGTTTTTTTTTAAAGAATTAATATTTTTATTTATTTGACAGAGAAAGAGGGAGGGAGAGAGAAAGAATGAGTGGGCATGCCAGGGCTTCAAGCCACTGCAAACGAACTCCAGATGCAGTGCATCTCCTTGTGCATCTGGCTAACGTGGTCCTGGGGAATTGAACCTGGGTCCTTTGGCTTGGCAGGTAAATGCCTTAACCACTAAGCAACCCCTCCAGCCCTACATTGTATTTAAAAAATATTCTAATTTAAAATTTTATTTTAATTCTACTTTATCCTAAAATAAAAGTGCTTGTCATATAAGCATGAGAACTTGACTTCTAATCCTTAGAACCCACCCACATAAAAATGCTGGGTGTGGCCATACAGGTCTATAATTACAGCACTGGGAAGGTGGAGACACAAAATCCCTGGGACTCACTGTCTAGCTAGACTAGCAGAAGCAGTGAGCTCTCAGCTCAGTGAGAGATCCAATCTTAAAGAATAAGGTGCTGGGCGTGGTGGCGCACGCCTTTAATCCCAGCACTCCACTCGGGAGGCAGAGGTAGGAGGATCACTGAGAGTTTGAGGCCACCCTGAGACTACGTGGTGAATTTTAGGTCAGTCTGGGCAAGAGTGAAACCCTACTTTGAAAAACCAAAAAAAAAAAAAAACAAAACAAAACAAAAAAAAAGAATAAGGTGAAGAGCTCCTGAGGCCAAACCTCAACATCATCTTCTGGATTCCACATGCACATGCACAAACATACCTGTGTATACAGACCTGCACACACATGTGTACTCACATGATTATAAATACACATGCTCACATATACACATAAAGAAACATTCTAATTTGATATTTAACCACATACAGTATAAATAAAAGATTTTCAACTTTCATCAATATGACTACATTTTATCAACAATATAAATTGCATTGGCAATTTACCTGCATTTGGTTTGAGCCTCAGTAGACACAGTAAGAAATCTACAGTATTCAGTCCAACATAACAAAGTAGGATGGCATCTCAGCTCTCTAATCAATGTGTCCATGCGAGGTCTCTAGTTCAGCCTAGCCAAATACTCAATGTGGGACGTCGGAGAAGTGATTCAATCTCTCTGTGCTTTGGTTTCCTTGTCTGAAAACTGCATATGGCACTAGCACCTATTTCACAGCATTTCTAACTAATGACATAATTTCACAGATCTATTACATCTGTTAGAACGGTGAGTGCCCAGCACACAGTTATCCTTCTGTTAATGTTAGCATTTATGCTTTAGTCTTACTAATATATAATGTAGGTATCTATGCATCATTCAAAATTTCTTCATCTATTCTTAAATTTAACACAAATGTCATGGTTCTTTGTGCATTAACTATTGTATACAGAAAGAAGTTCTTTCCATACTACATAGTCTTTGTAAGTAAAATAAAACCAAACAAGCACAAAACCTATTAAATACAAAAAAGCAAAATGCAGTAATAAACAAGCACAGGCTACAAGAACCTCACACTGAAAAACATACAAAACCTATGCTATGGGCGAGTCTTCTAGTTGCAAAGAAATTAAATGCTGATTGATATAATATCTCATAGCTATTCATGTAAAACAAGAAAAGCTAGAAAAAGCACCTCTTCAAAATTAGCAACAAGGAATTTTATATCTATCAATGTATTTACTTTGAATTTTTTTAAAGTAAAAGCTCATGTAGCACAAGCTAGCCTTGCACTCTTGATCTTCTGCCTCTACTGAAATGCAGGGATTACAAGCATCTGCCACCAAGCCTGGCTCAGGGATTTTTTTTTAAAGGTCAGGAAGAAGCCACAGTTTATGAAATAAGTTGAAGCAGAAATACTTTTGCAGCCCAGAAGTGTCCTAAATATGCTTGTCAACAGTCCGCAGGGTCTAGAAGGACTTGGTAGTGTTAATAAAACCATGTGACATGGATAGAATCTACTGCAGATTTGCTGTGTTGCATTAAATACTGTTCCCTAAGTAGTTCCTTAGGTTTGAGGAGTCTCTATAGAGAATGCTACAGGTAACTTATCCTCCTTGCAGATAGAACAACACAGAATACACAGAAAGCATACACACAAGAATGAACCAACATTTCAAAGGCAAACTCCAGATTAATAGACAAAGACAAGATGGGAGTTCTTAAGTGTGCAATAATACACTATGGTGTGATACAGTGATAATTTCCC